>OX596276.1:18036912-20814412 GCA_951394225.1 Harpalus rufipes | reverse complement strand
AAGTATGACTTATGCGGCCCTAGGACATGTGGTATTTTTAATTTCAATTTATAATTACAAGATAATATAAATTTGACTTTTATATTTACTATTAAGCTACTTATATGACATACTTTTAGTATACATTATCAAAACACTTTAATTTAATTAGCGATACTTCCCTATTATGTAACGTAAATTGCCCGTGTTCCGTGCCTATCAGTGCATCTCATCTAAAGCTTATTTGGTAGGTTCCATTTAAATTTATTGGCAAAAAACTAAGGTTTCAGTAACCTGCTTTTACGATTTTTTTACACCAGCTTATATACAGGGTTTTAAAAAGAAGTGTAACACATTTATAGGACATGAGAAGAAAGCACAATTAGTCGAATTTTTTTATAGAATATGTATCCGATCTTCAACAGTTTGCGAGATATGAGACAGTGAAAAATGAAATTACGGGATTTACCTCTGCTATCTCGAAAACTATAAGAGTTGCGACTTTGATTAAATGAGACTTTTTGTTTACCTTTGAGACGTTATCTTAGATGTGTTTTTGTTTTTTTTATATACTAAGTAAAATGTGGCAACCATGACCAATATTTAATTTTCAAATAATTTCTTAACTATTAGAAATTGGGAAAAATATTTCTTATTAAAGTTTATTGTATTTTTATAGTCAATTTACCAGCAGAGACAAACGATCACTATCTTTGCTAACTTATCTTTGCTTCTAGTACAAAATGAGCTTTTTTCTCCGAAACAATTCATTTTTGACAGCTTGTGTAAAACTTTTCGACTTATTTTGACTTCGTCTCTATGTCCTATAAATGTGTTACACTTGTTTATTAACAGCCTGTATGTATGTAATTCTTACCATAAAAATGATGCTGTTCACTTCTGTACTAATTGTGTCATCTGGTATTGGTTTACCGTCTATGGTACTATTAAGAAGAATATCTATTAAAATTATATTCTTCTTGCTGCCATCGGAATTTAAATTTGATAAATTAGTTTCCTTTGTTATTTTTTCAGACAGTATTTTTTTGCGATTTTCAATGGCCTTATTGGAGATACGAGAGACTATTTTTAAATAGTTTTGTCCCTTCTTATATTCCAGTGAGAATTTATATAAAAAGTCGAATTGCTTCCAAACGGATAAACTTCTATCCATTATCGTGTTTGCCAAAAAATGAAGCCCATGTAAATATTCTTTGTTGCAGTTGTGCTGACAATTAGTTTTCATTCCAAGAGCGGTATCTAAAATAAAATATTACAATAATTGTTGTAATATATTAACTCTCCAATCGATGAATTAGGCAAAGAGTGTCAAATTGAATTTTGTTGTAAGTTAAAACAAAAATTATTTGTCTAAGCTTTTGTATACCTTTTGGCAGTTATTAGATGGAACATATTGCTATATGGTAGAAACCCTTTAATCCGTACTGCTAAAAGTAATAGGTTATTCGGATTAACGTTTTGTTGGGATTACTGAATTTATATGGATAAGTATAAATAACTTCAATTTAGAAAGTTTTGCAATATGCGTTACGGTTCTTCAGAGAGGAAATAACGCTGAAATTAACAAATAGAAACAATATACATAATTATTGCCTTATCTTTTTAGTTTTAATTTTTTTTCTTATTTCTATGTAAGTTAATATATAATTAAGATGTAAGTGTCCTATTTAATAAAAAATGAAAAATTATAAAAAAAATATAAATTTAGTATGTTTTTAGGCGTTCATTCTAGATTTGAGTGCCAGTCGCCGAAGTATTGTATACTATTATTTATTAATTAATATATGCGGCAATAAGTATATTTCGTTTCATTTTGTATGACATAAGAAAAACATTTTTAGATGGGTGGTAAGTAGGTAAATAAACCAGAAAATATGTACCGGTGTGAAATTAGCGACGAATTTTCAGCGACCAATTTTCAAAGACGAAAATAATCTCCGTTCACGTTGTAAGGAGGAGGAACATGTGGTATATATAGACGGAGGGCCAGCAACGGATTATTATTATTATTATAATTATAATTATATTTATTATTATTATAATTATTATTATTCTTTATTTTCAATTTAATAGGTACATTTTTATTATACATACGGCCACTTAGGCAAGTATACAGGGTGTATCAAGATAATGGAACAGTGCCTTTTATTCCTGTATTTGAAAAGTTACACAAAAAAGTGATTATAATATTTTGCAAGGCATAGAAAGGGACACATTTTGACATAACCATTATTATTTTAAAGTCATTGGTACTCAACTTATGGATCAATGTTACATATTTTTAAATGGCATTATATATTTTTTATTAACTCATTTAATAACGAAGTTTCTTCTGAATTCAACAATATAATAATATCATACCTTTACATTGCGAAAAATTTGTTAAAAATTAATGCAAAGTTAGTATTTCATTTCTATTTTAAAATATTTAAGTAGGTTGTGCAAACATTTAATCATTAAAACAAAATAAAATTATCTGTCATTTTTGTATTTCATTTTTATCCATTATTATAATTAAGGTAACTTTCGTTACCTTTGTAATAATTAATTTAATAATGGCAGCAGATTCAAGAAATACTGATTTTATTTATTCATGCAAGGCCCATCAGAATTCATTCCTAGCATGCAATGTATTTGCATAAAGTTATCCTAATTACGCAAGACTAAATAGTAATTAAGCGTAATAATATAATAAAAAATCTGTTGTGGCCAGCACAATACCTCTCGCCACTTCCTTTTTTTGGTTACATAAGTATAGTGCGCGAACAGTAATGTTACATTTTTGGGCTTAACAAGCAGATGTGTGGGCCCGTTTCAGAATGATAATTAGGAATTATGTACATAGATGTCAAATGTCAGAATTTTACATTAAAAATTTCAAGATTTTCTAAATTTACGTAGTTAATTTATCACCAGGAGTTTAAAAATTATTTGTCGTATGCCTTAGATATTTAACATTTAATTCTGCTCCACATGGAATTGGAAAATCACTAAATTTAGAATGAGAAAATATGATATTTGACATCTATATACATAATTACTAGCTATCATTCTGACATGGGCCCCCATATCTGCTTGAAAAGGCCAACAAAATCACATGACTGCTCGCGCCCTATTGTATTTAACATTTCTTGTATACCTACACTCTACACCAAAAATTCTACTTACGCATATATCTATTCCTTATATTTTGATTGTTTAATTTTAAATTCATTTTAAGAAGAAATTTTGACCTCTTCTAATTTTTCGAAATGTTTCCAATTCATTGTCAGGATTGACAGTATTTTTGAAGGATATACGTAATATACCTATAATATTAAATATTTAGCTATTAATACATTAAGAAATAATATAATGTATGTACTTCCCAGAAAAAGTCTTCAGTAATGTCTTCGGATTTCTGACACTGACATTATCTGTCAGTTACAAACAAATTAAATTTTCAACTATTTTCCATGGCCATTCTTTCGGCTGTAAAATTTATTATAACAGATTATTTTACATACTATATTTCTTCTATCTCTAAATCTATAGAATATATTGTAAAATATTTAAATGTATCAGAAAGAGAATTTATTTTTCTTTAATATTATCAAGAAAAAATTTCAAAAAATATTATTTAAAAGATTTTTTTTCAAGAATCTTCTACTTCCGGTTGTCCAATTGTTACCAAAACCTTTTCAGATCTTCCCATGAATGTCCGATTGGGAAATACGTAGTTAAAAAAATTTAAAGTCTTATAGTTTTTGAGTAACCGTCCTTCCAACATCCCACACACACACACACATACACACACACATCCACACACACACACACACACACACACACACACACACACACACACACACACACACAGACATCATCGTAAAAATGATAAAATCGGATTGTAGGGACCTTAAAACGTGCTTATTCAATAAAATCTGGATATGCGATTTTTAGCATGAATGCAATACCTCTCTTAGCGAGAGGTAAAAAGGTAACTAAATTTGGAACATTTCGAAAAAATAATATAATCCGTAGCAATGACACACAAAAATGACAGATAATTTTCTTTTGTTTTAATAGTTGAATGTTTGCTTAGTCTACTTAAAAAAAAAATACTAACTTTGAATTAATTTTTATAAAAAAAATCGCAATATAAGGGTATGATACTATTATATTGTTGAATTCAGAAGAAAATTCGCTATTTAATAAGTTAATAAAAATTATATGATGCCATATAAAAAAATATAACATTGATCCATAAGTTGAGTACTAGTGGCTCGAAAATAATAATAGTTATGGCAAAATGTGTCCCCCCCCTATGCTTTACAAAATATCTTAATCACTTTTTTATGTAACTTTTCATATTCACGAATAAATGGCACTGTTCCATTATCTTGATACACTCTGTATATAACATTTAATTATAAGTACAATACATAATTATTTTTATAATATATTTTTTGCCTTGTCCCGTTGGTGATGTGGACCTACTCGATATTAACTTAACCCATACTATTTTTCTTTATTCTCTTCCTATTGATGGTATTATAGGGAATCTCCCAAAATTCTTCTTACAATTCGGCAAGTTTCTAAAATTGTAGCATTTTGTAACTGAAGGTAAGTATTTCTTTCCAAATCCAGTGTTTTTAAACTTTCGAATAACTTCTTCGGAATTTCTCCAGTGGCCCCGATTACTATTGGTATAATTTTGACATTTTTCATTTTCCACATTTTTTTAATTTCGTCAGCCAGGGGTATATATTTTCTTATTTTTTCATTCCAAGTGTCATCAATATTTATACTATTTGGTACTGCAATGTCTATTATAAACGTTGTTTCTTCTTTTTTCTTTATCAATATTATGTCCGGGATGTTATGCTCTATTTTTTCATCAGTTATTATTGGCTTGTTCCAGTAGATTTTTGCATTTTCATTCTCTTGTATGCTCTGAGGTTCATATTTGTAGTATGGTATTGAATCTATAAGTTTTTGTTGGTTACATAATTTTAAGTTTATTACTTTAGCAATTTTGTTGTGCCGTATTAGGTATTGCGATTTTACCAACGGTGTACATCCTGAATATATATGTTCTATTTTTTCTTGTTTTTTATTGCATACGCGACACATGTCTGTTTGCTCTTGAATTTTTGTTACATGCTTCATGTAATATCTTGTATTTATTACTTGATCTTGTATCGCCAACATAAATACTTCCGTTTCTACAAATATGTTTCCGTTTCTTAACCATGTAATATAAATGTATTTTGATATTAAAATATATGTGCACAAATATGTTAAATTATACTTTTTCAATAATATGCATAATAAAACTTTAATTTCAAAATACATTCGAAAACTTATTTCATTGAAATAATTATAACTGGGTTTAAAATAAAACACGAATATCTTATATGAACACACAAAATTAAACAATATTACATTAAAAACTCTCTTAGTCGAAACACAGAAGGTACAATTAATAATCAAAGCAAATTAAATAGTATCAAAAACACAAATATTTTCAAATGTCAAATTCACAAATTCATATCAAATTCAAATGTTTCCCATGCAACTCAGAAACACACGTGGACCAATAGTTGCATCGATATTAAATATACAGGTTTTTAATGCGACATTAGCAACATCTACTGACCGGAATTGAGTACTATTGTCAAGTGCCTAGCACTCGCGTTAAGTTTCCGAAGGTTGGATTTATTTAAAACACTGTATTGACGTATAACAAATTTAGTCAAATCAAATCATAATTGTATTGAATTCCTTTGAAATTAAAATTATGAAATTTTGGAAATTTTATAAACATATTTCAGTGACATATAATAGCCTGAAGCATAATCCATATCCATCGTCCCATAATCAATTTATGTACTCCTCAGAAATTACCAGCAGT
Source organism: Harpalus rufipes (assembly GCA_951394225.1). Taxonomy (NCBI): domain Eukaryota; kingdom Metazoa; phylum Arthropoda; class Insecta; order Coleoptera; family Carabidae; genus Harpalus; species Harpalus rufipes. Next base: position 20,808,519 of record OX596276.1, on the reverse strand, counting down.
AATTAAAAAGTTACAAGTAAATAAATATCATAATGTTAACAATAAACCATTCACAAGCATTAAAGCGATTAGTAAAAAATAAATTTAAAATAAATAATCATATCAACATATTTCATATTTTTGAATAACTATCTATTTACCAGTTTGTTATGATTTTATGGCGTCGTATATAAAGTCATACATTAATCGCACAAATTCTTTCGATAATCTCAATCTTTGCACAAATTCCAAATTGTTCCACATATTTATATGGTCTGGCCTGATACGTATCCGAAGCGGGTATATGGCGCTTATTAACTCTGCCTCATAATTTTCCTCGTCAGATATTTTATATAAATCAATATTTTCTATGATTTTTATTAAATCTATGATAATCATTTGATAAAGTACAAGAGACATTGACAGATTGGTTATAATTCGAAGTTTAAACCGTCACGACTGGCCCCTCAGGTTTTAACTTCGGCTCAAGCTTAACTTATACTGTAATACAGCTATTTTTCATTAAGCCAAGTTTAAACCTTAGGCCGAGTTTAAACTAAAACTGTAATACCGGGCCTTAGTGAAATGGGGTACCAAATTCCAACATTATCTTCTTTCAATAGATCAAGTTCAGGAAATCTAATAATCCAAAGCAAATTTCCGAATTTCGAAATGAAAATGAGAACAACACTATATAATGTATGAAAATTTACATGCAATTAAATACCTGTGATGGTATCGAGAGAGTAGTTTTTAAGTATAGGGTAGACATCCACTGGACCTGAATCGGCTGCTTTGCGTAGTATATTCATCAACTCATCACAGTGGGGAGCAAACATACTAACATACTCTTCCAAGATACCAAAGTGAAAAGCAGGCGTATATAATTTCCTCTTCTTTTGCCATTCTGTTCCTAAAAGTGTTTTTTTGTTTTACAATAACTATATATATATATACAGGGTGTTCCACGACTCGACCGACAAACTTTTACCATATATTCCAGGGGTCATTACGATCAAAAAATGTTATATGACCTATAGTTGAATTCCTCTTTGTTTCGGAGATAGGATAGGACGAGGTGGTCCTGTACATTGGCCAGCTCGGTCACCTGACTTGTCGCCTTTAGATTTTTTTCTGTGGGGTTGCCTCAAATCTCGTGTGTATAATAATGGTAAACCAGATACACGCCAAGAGTTGACTGACCGTATAGTTGAAGCTACTAATTCTCTAAAGAATGAATTGGCAGTAATTAACTGGCAACATTCTATGACTCGAAGGATAGCTGTATGTTTAGAAAATGGCGGTTCTCATTTTGAACAGTTGTTGTAATTTTGTGTTAATTAGCTATCCATTGATGAATAAATTTTCTTTTATCATTTTGTTTCTTAATTTCTTTGATATCTCCGAAACAAAGAGGAATTCATCTATAGGTCATATAACATTTTTTGATCATAATGACCCCTGGAATATATGGTAAAAGTTTGTCGGTCGAGTCGTGGAACACCTGTATATATATAAATGAACTATTTGAGGCACATAATTTATGTTATCTACATATTGAGAAACAGCCATATATGTGTCCCAAATTTAACTTAACTTACTGCACAAGGGCAGCTTATCAATTATTAGATTATTAACTTACTTTCACCTATAAAAATACCGTCTTTTCCTAACCAAGGTGTAAGATATTGATAATTATCAGCCTTATCTAGGAATTTCGGTGATCGTAAAAAGAACTTGAGCATATCGGAGTCTGATACTAATAAACCTATAACATGACCTATTTGAAGTTTTATGATACCACCAAAGGTCTTAGTTAAATATGTTAGGATTTGCATTTTCGCTAAAATAAAATAATTAAAATTAGAAAATAAACCAAATGTAGATGATATTAGTTATAATTTTTTCCACCGGAAGAATTACCATAAAACGATTAATTAATTATGGAAATGCTCCGTGTGACAATCATGAGGAACCACACGTAGAGTAAAAACCAGAATTATAATATTTGATACTATAGATCACAAACGGTGAAACTTCATACTCCCTGACGAACAACTGAACACTAATATTTTACTGTTTCATAAACAGCGAATGAATCTCAGGGAAATTACTACTTTCAAAACTAAAAATTACCATCGGAAACAGAAAGAAAGAAATAAATGAATATTTTTTTATAACAAAGGTAAAAATGTTTAAACGTAAAACCTGTAACAGTCTGGTGACCACTGTACAGTGGTCAATTTCATGAATCTAAAGGTCAACAACCTGCATGCGGGAACGTAAGTGCCGGTGAAGCATTTTAAAAGTGTCTGTTGTTAACTTTGTAAAAAAAAATTTTCTACGCCTGCTCCGAAAATACAATTTTCTGGTTTGTTTTCATGAGTTTCCAGTGAGTTGCTTTTTTTAACTAAAACTAACTTTTTTGGAGATAGGTCATTATTTGTCACTATTATTTACTCTGTCACTTTTCCTCACTTTTTATAGAATTTAATTATATTTATATATTTTATTTTAACTTTATGTTGTGATTTATACATGTAGCTTTAGAAAATAAAATACTGAATTTTTTTAGTTTCAAAATTTTTAAATTTATTATTATAGTGACCAAGACCAAGTAAACTTAATTCACGTGATAAAAAATAATTCAAGTAGTATGCGTTATTTTTATGTCACATCTTACAATGGTTAACAGTTTTCTCGACGTTCATTTTTGCAATAATCACATACTGTTTATCTGTGCTATATCCATTTTCACCATATCTTTCAATTACGATTACTTGGGCACCAAAGGCATAAATTAAAAAAATTAACATTCATAAATTAAAAAAATTATTCTCTAAATCTTCATGTACAACGCACCACGTACACTTTTTCAGGATGGATAATATTTTAAAAAAAATCTTTTATATAACTCCTATATAACGGAATTCAAGCGACACCTGATATACCTATATTTGTTCCAAATTTATGATTATAATTATATTATTTTTTGTAATATGAGTGTTATTTTTGAAAATTTTATAATAAAGAAATTTCATTATTTCAAACAATAATTATTAAATATAGTCTGCTTTTAAGACACTTTTAAGAAGATTTGGTCACTTTTCAGTATTTTTTTTTAAATGTTTACTATTTATCTATATTAGTCATACAGCCCTATCCTTCATGCTGAAAGCGATTTTGCAGCACACTTCGCTCAGGCTGCAACTTTCATTTCGGTCCGACAAACAAACACTGTCAATACTTGATATACAAATAACTATTTCCAGGATTGTCCAAAAAATGACCCAACATGAAATTGAAAGTGTCTTTACTGGGCTCACAAGCTTCCAAGGCTTGCTCTGGAATATGCTTACTCACCCAATAATGTATCACTTTCAGGTCTTGTTATGTAAATTAGTATTTTATTATTAAACCTAAACGTCAAAATTTTCTCTTTACTTTTTTATTAATTTTCGGGACATAGTTTCGAAAATACGTTGTTTGACAATCGACTGCAAAATGCTTTTGCATTTTTCAATGATTTTGAACCTACACTTCGTTTAATGAGAGAACGTACCTGCTCCGCGGAGCAAACTATAAAATTTTGGCGGGGAAAGTTATACCAAAGTCGTATTGTCATTGTTTTTAAATTTATATAATTAAAGTACTGTAAGTATAATAGAAATAATGAATACAATAATAGTAACAATAAAATAATAATACAAATTTGGTTCGTGATCGGGTACGTTCTCTCGTAGAATAGGGTAATAATTTTTAAGTTATTAAACTTGAACATCTCCCATGTATTATCAGTTTACAATGACATTTGTTTCATCATTTTGAAAATTATTAAATAATATAAATTGTTTTATTCGAAATAGAGGAATAGTTAATCGTTTTTGATGATTCTTCTAGTTTCAGTGCAAATAAATTATCAGGTTACTTACATTTAAAATAAAAAAAGAACACAACTGACCCTATGAACGGAAGGTTTATAGGTCCTGGAATTATATTTAAGCTACGATATTTCCATCGAAATTGTATTTCATATACAACTAATAGGAAGCTCATAATGTGTAGCAAAATCCAAAACATTTCTACTGAATTTATTGGTCACTAAAAAACAAAGATTATATTGTGTCACAACAAATAAATATTGATTCATCATTCCTTTAATTTCAATTGCATTATTTAAACTAAAACAAAGGCAGCGCTTAATTATTTTGAAAGTTGGAAATTATCGGCAATATTAATTTGAATTAATTATATGTATAACAATCTAGGAAACCGAAAGATAATTTTTATTCAATAGAAATTTGATTGTAGTTAATACATATATATATATATATATATATATATATATATATATATATATATATATATATATATATATATATATACATGTTTAATTTAAGTGTTTCACTATTGCTATCTTGAGAACCGTAAGAGATACGAAGTCGGTTAAATTAGCAAACAATTTCTATATTATAAGACTATTAAAATGAGAATTACAAAAATTATTTGCAACCAGTGATTCTCAAAATACAGAATTCAACTTTTTAATTTTAAATATATATAAACTTAAACATACACAATAAAAATTTGCTAGTTCTACTCAACTTATTAATTATAAAATTTCAAATAAATTCATCAGCACTCGAGAATGGATAAAATATTTTTAAAAGTACAATATTGGTATAACGTTATTAATTTTTGAATCTTTACATAAAATATAAGATTATTGTATTTTATTATACTTACTAACCTAATCGTAAGTACACCAAGGAATTATAATAGCCGCCCGGTACCAAGTACCAAAAATATAACTGGTGAGTATATAATTCACAATCTTTTATACTCTTCGTTGAGAAAGTGCAATAAACAGTGCCGACTCGTGGGTAGGGGTTGCGGGGCTACAGCCTTGTGAAAAAAATTGAACTATTATAATATTAAATGACATATAAATTAAATAATCAAATATGTATTAAAATATTTCATTTAATTTAAAAAAAAATGCACCTGTTTTATGATACTCTGACGCATCGTTTGGCGCTATGCAACAGTACCCTCAACCTAATAGGGCGCGAGCAGATGCGTGACTCGAGTGATCTTGATGTACTTGAAACCAGGGCCCTTATTCTTGAGCGTTCGTAATTACATTCGTATTCGTATTTGCTTTCGTTTTCATTTTAATAGTGATAGTAGTCTGTGTTTCAAAAATAATATAACATATGTCAGTGTCAGTGTCATTTGTATGGTCATATTTATTCAGTTCACTTACAAGTTAAGAGTTCACTTTTATCATATATTTATTAACGATTAATAAATAAATTTTTTAACTTGTAAATGATGTGAATAAATGCAGTAATACAGTTGACACTGACAATGACATATCCAATATTGTTTTTGAAACACAGACTACTGTGACTACTAACATGAAAACGAACGCGAATACGAATACGTACGAAATGACGAACGCTCAAGAATACGGGCCCAGCTAATTTGTGTGCGCATATCACTTTGACAACAAGAATGTCATTTTGACAAGAACAATATTTTGGTTTTTTTTCAAATTTTGAACTACAAAAAAGTTATTATTTTTAATTTTATGTGCTTTACTCCTTGAAAATAGTGAAGCAATAACTGTTTAGCAGTTCCATCTCAAAATAAGTCAAAATATTATATAAAGTGACATAGTTGTTGTCAAAGTGCACACGCATATAAATCAGCTGATTCCAAGCCCCTCAAAGTTGCTCGAGTCACGTGTCTGCTCGCACCCTATAGGAGCGGATCTAAAGCCTATTTTACACAATCATATACTTGCAATTAAATTTACATGTAAAATAATTCATTTTTTACGTAATAATTTTTAATCAATTTTTTTTACATTACGATCAAATCTTTGTGACGTTTTTACTTGTTGCCACTAAAGTATATTTTTATATTACCGTTTTGTGTCAACAGTTTCACCCTAATTTGTTTTCGTTTCAAAAATTTATTTCGTGAAATAACAACTGCAGAAATTAGTTTTAGAGGACCCTACTCCAGTCCGCTAAATATCTGTATAACACAATCAATGAAGATTAAAAAAAATTGTCAAATAGATGAATATATTTATATATACATATATAAATTAATACATAACATAAAAAAATTATATATACTGTTTTAGTATATGATGTAATATACATATGTAAGGGAAATTGATTCGTTCGTAACCGGTCTGGCTGTACCCGAATATTCAACATTCAACGAGCGCCAGCGACCTTTTAACCTCCTTTGTGTCGAGCGACTTGTAATTTTTAAGATATATAACCTACTGATTATTTTTTTTACATTTTCATTTCTTCTATTACTCTGATTTATGTTATTATGGTTTGGTTTATGATTATATTCTTATTTGTCTTAAGATTATATTATTCTAATTTTTGATCAATTAAAATTCATTGTTCTTGAAATATTTGAACTTCACGGTTGAATATAAAAAAGACAGTTTCATAGAACAAAGTTAGTCAACTACACATGAAATATAAACCTTTGTTTAATGAAAACCTTAAGCAAATGAACTTCAAAACTGGAACATGTCCTATTTAAGAATTTATTACAACATCGTAGGGTGTCATACGAATGTGTATAGTATATTACATCCGAATTGGGGTATGCATATTACCGAAATGCGCAGCCTCGAGGTGAGATACAGCGCGAGGCTGTAATGAAATTCCCACCGAGGTATGTATACTATTTTATTTACAATCATACACTTTTTAAATCAATAATTAAATTGTAAATGACAGATAAATATCAGTGTCAAAAATCCAGATATATTATTGAAGATTTTTTCTGGGAAGTACATACATTATAATATTTCTTATGGTATTAATAGTTAAATATTTAAAATTATAGGTATATTACATATACCCTTCAAAAATACTGTCAATCCTGACAATGAATTGGAAAAGCATATTTCGAAAAATTTGAAGGGTAGGACAAAATTTTTTCATAGAATGAATTTAAAATTTAAAAATCTAAATGTAAAGAATAGATGTAAGTAGATTTTTTGGTGTAGAGTGTAGGTATACAGGAAATGTTACATACAATAGGGCGCGAGCAGTCATGTCACTTTGTTGGCCTTGACAAGCAGATATGGGGGTCGTGTCAGAATGATAGCTTGTAATTATATACATAGATGTCAAATATCGAAATTTTTCATTCTAAATTTAGTGATTTTTCAATTCCATGTGGCTTATTTTCCTCAACAAGTATATTCCACACTCCTGGTGACAAATTAACTACGTGAATTTAGAAAATCTTGAAATAAATATACATACACTTCATAGAATGAATTTAAAATTTAAAAAATTTAAATATACCTAAAGAATAGATGTAAGTAGAATTTTTGGTGTAGAGTGTAGGTATACAAGAAATGTTAAATACAATTGGGCGCGAGCAGTCATGTCACTTTGTTGGCCTTGACAAGCAGATATGTGGACCCGTGTCAGAATGATAGCTAGTAATTATGTACGTATATAGATGTCAAATATCATAATTTTTCATTCTAAATGTAGTGATTTGTCAATTCCATGTGGTTTATTTTCATCAACAAGTAAATTCCACCCTCCTGGTGACAAATTAACCACGTGAATTTAGAACATATTGAATTTTTTAATGAAAAATTCTGACATTTGACATCTATGTATATAACTACTAATTGTTATTATGACACGGGCCCCCATATCCGCTTTTGAAGGGCAACAATGTTACATGAATACTCGCGCTGTATACTTATGTAACCAAAAACGGTAGTGGCGAGAGGTATTGTGCTGGCCACAACAATTTTTTTTATTTGATAGATCTATAATTTCTTTGGTGATCCAATTGTATTTAAATCCCTTTATCTTACCTGCAGTTTTATGTAGGAAAGCACATCATTAAAATAATGTAGGAATATTAAAATGAAAGTAGTACATAATTTCATCAGTATTGTACGTATTTAAAATTTCTGTCCTATTTTCTTTTGATACATGATGAAAAAAGAACTATATTTTTTTGTGAATAATTACGCAGTGATGTAAACGTAAAAGTTTTGCAGCATAGTTCAAATAATTATTATGTAATATATGATATGAAACTTTTATATTCAATAAGAATGATACAACCTTTTTTACTTTAAATTCTGTATATTTATTTTTATAACGACGTTTCGACAATATAAACTATTACCTTCTTCAGGAATGAATAAATCAACAAATACAATATCATTTAATTTATTTCTTAAACATTGTACATTACTATGTAAACTGTTATTAAGATAGCAATTTCAGTTATTATTAGGAGTATTGGGGTTTTGTTAAAAAAAGATAATTATTTTCAAAAAGTATTAAGACTATTTTAAATTTGTGTCTGAAAATACTAACGTCCGATAGCCAAATTTCACTTTGATATAAATTGTCTTTGAGGGAAAAATTTGCACCGATTTTAAAGCTTTTGTATGGTATATTCTTTCGAGATGGTGTTACCTCCTGTACGATAAAGTTGGAGCCCTGAATTTTGTTTTTATTTTTTTCTAAATAGTTTTCGATCATTTTCTCAGATGGTATTGGCAATACTCTTGACTCGAATATCCAGACCTTTTGTAATCTAGAAAACTCACTGGATATTTGGGTGGTTGAAACGCCTATGATTTTCTTTGAATTTCTTTTTCGAGGGTATAAAACATTTTTGTAATCTTCCTGTTTAGCCTGATCATTTGTTTTAATACTTGTGGATAGTTTTAGTTCGATTTTGCTTAGCTGACTATGAGTAAGATGAGGTCTTAGTTCGTGCTGCCGCATCCTTCTCATGGTTTATATTATTACTATTTAAATGGGGCCTCGTGGTCGTGTGCCTGAGTGTCTGGTCGTGAATCTGGGGACCTGGATTCGATCCCGACCGACGCCAAAAATTCGAATGTGATGCCTGGTAAGCTCATGCACGGTACAAATATTTCATCATTACGGATATATGTGTACAAAGCAAATTGGCACACCCAGAAATGGGTAATATACCGTGATGATATATTATTTTTATTTTTATTTGCAGTGATTTGATTACTATCATTATTTAGAAAGTTATTTATAATTTTATTTTGTTCATCAATTTTTGAGTCTTGTGTTTTAAGTAATGCTACAAACTCATCCATTTTAGTTTAATGATAATTACACACGTTCTGTTTTTGTTGTGTGTCATCTTTTTCTTTGCAGAAGTCACAGAAATATTTTATATTGTCATATTTCTCAATAAATTTTAATTCGGTGGATCTAAATTTTGTGCACGATTGGTGCACCACCTTATTATACATACTATTACATTTTAGAGTTTTACCATTAGTTTTAATCATTATCTTGCAGTTTAAGCAGGAGACTGCATTACTTTCACATGTATTATTCGCCATTTTTTACTATTTTTTAATTTTTACCTTCCTTAGGTGTGTGTGTGTGTGTGTTTTTTTTTTTATTATTTAACAGAACTTTATTGACAGCATGCTCCATTACAGAGTAATACTACATGTTTTAACATACTTAATCAATTCTAACAATACATTTCTTATCTTAACTTAAATAATTCAATATCATATAATATAATCTAGTACAATACTAATTTGCTTCTTTATAATACGAGTATATCAAAATTAATTTTGTTCACAAATTGCAAAAATAGTTTTAAATGTTTATTCATAAATTCTTCTTTTGATATGTCCCAATCACCTCCACGTCGCATTAAGGAATCGATTAAATTTTTTCTTTGAATTCTTAGTTTCGTACAATTATATAGTAAGTGGTCCACCGTTTGATCATCATTGTTACACGAACACTCCGGAGTTTCACTAATTTGTCCCGTAGTCATTATTGTAAAGTTCCTAGTCACAGGAATATCAAGTTTTAGTCTTTTTTTAACATCCGGGAAAAATGCCCACGTTTGTCGTCCCTTGTTACTTCTGGTCCATTGATTTCGCCACTTTTCCTAAGATATAGTTTCAATCTCAGATATTATTTCACTTCTTGGAATTTTGTTGTACTTTATCCTTGTATTAGAAAGTGTTGTTGCCTCCTTAGCTAATTTATCCACCATTTCGTTTTCCTCTATTCCGCTGTGCGCTTTAACCCACTTGTAGCATATTGTCCACCCTTTGCCTGATAGCAAATTCATTTTCCTTCTAGCTTCTTCAATTATTCTACTGTGATTTTTTCTATTTTTAAAAGAGTCTATTGTAATTTTACTGTCTGTATGTATTGCTAATGTTCGATGTACATCTTCTACGCTGTTAAATTCTACATTTTTTTCTAAAGTTCTGAGTATAGCTAAAGCTTCGGCCTGATTATTACTGCATTTCTTGATATTTTCTCTTGGACAGTGGTAATTATTTGATTTCCTTTAAATATTATAGCTCCTAGTCCTACTCCTGATTCCATCTTACTTCCATCAGTGTAAGCATTAAAAGTAAAGTGTTTACTTGGTTCTGCTTCATTTATTTGTGGAATTTCAGTTGGATGCAACCATTCTTCTTTTGGAGCTAGAGTTTCATACATATTGTATTTATTGTTTATATTTTTCGTTGCTCTGTAGATCTCATTTATTTCTTCTAACTTAATTATTATTGGTGTTACTCCACTAATTATGCACGATGCCTCATAGGATAATGTTCTGCACGCTTTTGCTATACGTATATTAATTAGTCTTTGTACTTGTATTAATTTTAGTTCATTTTTCTTCTTTTTTAGAGCGTTTATGTGTGTGTGTGTGTGTGTGTGTGTGTGTGTGTGTGTGTGTGTGTGTTTGTGTGTGTGTGTGTGTTTGTGTGTGTGTGTGTGTGTGTTTGTGTGTGTGTTTATGTGTGTTTGTGTGTGTGTGTGTGTGAAAAAAGTTTCGGATCTCATAACTTCAATACCATGATTCCAAAAATTGTATTTTTTTCGTATTCCTCAAGTTTACATTCAGAAGAGCAACTGATTAGATTTTGGTTATAATTGGTGAACCGGCAGTAGCCTCATTTGAAGATTTAACAGTTAAATATGATTTATTTACATTTAACGTTATTGTAACTTAAAGAATATATTATTCTCTATACGATTTGATTACATTTTATACTTCATATTCAATAGATATAGAGTTAAATAATTATAAAGAAATTAAATTTTATAAATCAGCCAGCTATACATGGAAACTACTAATATATTCATATAATTCAAATTGACAGACGTCAGTATCAATAAAAAGTAAATTAATTTGGCAGAGATGAGGATGTTGCAGTAGATGTTGGGGAAGACACGGAAAGATACGGCAAAGAAATAACTCTAGTGTTACAAGTCTCTAGAAAGATACAAGAGAGAAGATTACATTGGTATGAAAATGTCATGAGGAGAAATGAAGAATATTTTGGATGAAGAATGAATAGCTTAGTAATAGAAGGTTGAAGAAACAGAAGAAGACCAAGGATAAGATGAAAGAACTGTATTGTGGAAGACTTGAAAGAAAAGGACCTTAATGAGAACGACACATAAAACAGAAATGAGTGGAAGAAGAAAATAAAAAATACCGACCCCTAACGAATGGGAAAAGCTAAAGCAGAAGATGTCAGTGTCAAGTGCAATTTGCATAGTTTGTTTATGAAATAATTTTACTGGAAATTTAGAATTTTTCACAAGAAAATTTATGTATGGAATTTATACATAATATACAGAATTGACGGAAGGTATTGTGCTGGCCACAACAGATTTTTATTAATATCAATACGTATACTTTGTTCCACCTTACCAATTCAGTATTGTGGAAAATAGTGTATAGTTTTAAATTCTCTAATTGGCTGAAATTGGAGCCAATTTTCCGCAATGTAATTACAGAGTAGTGTACATGACATTTGACATCTCGTGTCATTTTTGTGTGCAATGTCTCTACTATCATCTTCATCCGATTTCGAAAACAGGTAGATAATACTTTATATTTCATGCCTATTGATTAGAATATACAAAGCTTTGATGGCATTATGACACCTTTTTAATATTTTAATAAAATGTCAGATGATCGCAGTTGAATAACGCCACTTTTTAATTTTGTCTGTTTCAAACTGGCGCTGATGTGGGCACCATCTACTGAATTGGTTAAGTGGAACAGCGTATATGTGTGTATATTTATTTGCAGCCCCTATTTTAATAAAGTTATTAGCCGTCACTGGCAAGAATTAAATAATCATTTATTTGTATGTCGTTTTAATCAGTGACTTTGTTTTCTTTTTAAATTTGTGTTTATAGTTACTTAATTATTATGATTGATTCCTATATAATGTAGTACTTTGTTTTTGTTTTAGAATTGAATTGTTTTGTTTCCATTCAAAAAAAAAAAGAGTTAACATAATTATACAACTAAACACAGGTTCTGAAAAAATCCGATTCGAGAATCTGTGGTTCGTAATTTACAGCACTACTTTATATTTTTACATTCCGTAAGGAAGGTATTCTTTCGTCAAAAAAGTCGATGGTGAGTTTGTAATGAATAATCACATTTTGGGGTCATTAGAATACGAATTTAATATTTTTACGATGTCTGTGTGTGTGTGTGTATGTGTGCGTGTATGTTAGAGCACGCGTGATTGTGCGTGCGTGTGTGGTATGTGTGCAACCATCGTTTCGGCCACGAAAATTAGAATTTTTCCGTATTCTTCATTGTTACATCCAAATGAAGTCTTGATTAGATTTTGGTTACAATTGATTAACCGGAAGTATCTTAATTCGTAGCTCTTATCTGTCTTTTCTTTTAAAAAAATCTGTTGTGGCCAGCACAATACCTCCCGCCACTTCCGTTTTTGGTTACATAAGCATATGGCGCGAACAGTCATGTGAGATTGTTGGCCTTGACAAGTAGATATGAGGGCCCATGTCAGAATAACAATTAGTAATCAGAATTTTTCATTAAAAATTTCAAGATTTTCTAAATTCACGTAGTTGTCACCAGGAGTGTGGAATTTACTTGCTGAGGACAATAAACCCCATGGAATTGGAAAAATCACGAAATTTAGATTGAAAAATTATGGTATTTGACTTCTATGTACATAATTATTGCTAGCTATCATTCTGTCATGATCTTCCATATCTGTTTGTCCAGGCCAACAACGTCACATGACTGCTCGCGCCCTATTGTATTTAACATTTCTTGTATAACTACACTCTACACCAAAAATTCTACGTACATCTATTCTTTATACTTTAGATTTTTCAATTTTAAATTCATTCTGTGAAGAAATTTTGTGCAACTCTTCTAATTTTTCGAAATATTTAAAATTCATTGTCTGGATTGACAGTATTTTTGAAGGGTATATGTACTATACCTATAATTTCAAATATTTTTACTATTAACACATATTAAGAAATAATATAATGTATGTACTTCCCACAAAAAATCTTCAGTAATGTCACTGGATTTTTGACACAGACATTTATCTGTCAGTTACAAACTTTTTCATTTTTCAATTGGTTTCCATGACATTATTTGTGCTGTGAGATTTATTACAATAGATTATTATGTACCTTATATCTATTTATCTCTAAGGGCCGGTATTTTCACTTGCGAATAAATCTATAGATAAATTTAACCTTCGGATAAATATTTTTGCTGTCTTTTCACTTGCAAATAAATTTATTCGAAAGAATAACATCTGTTATTCGCGGAATTAGTTATTCTCTAGTTGGGTAGCGAATAAAGGTTTTATTCGTATGTACGTTACATTTCTACATAGTGCAGATTTATTAACAAAGTGGATATATTAAATATTTTTAATGATTCTGATGATTGTTAGAGCTATGAATAAATAATGCGAGAAATCGAAAACACACGATCAGACAGCGACCTAACCACACACACCAAGGAATTTTTTGACAAATTCCGATTGAAAACAAACTGTTCTTATTTTATTATTACAAATTGGGGTCGTATTTGATCTCAATTGTGCATATATAGGTAAATCCCTTCTTGGGTAAATCATTATAAAGATCCTGGCATTTATGCTGGTAAACTATTTTCGGATTTTGAATAAATTTGAATACTTTTATATAGTGATATTCATTTACCTCGAACTGAAAGGAATATACAAAAATTATAAGGACAATTTTACAATATACATATATTTCGTTTACCGCGTATGATTACTGCAATAGATTACTTGTTAAACTACACTCTCCCGGGGCTAAAAATGCAGAAGGATATAGATGACATTAAGGATGTCAAACAAAATTTTGACAAGTACGGATTCAAAATAAGTTGACACATTTCATCCTTGTCTGCTTAACGTGGCTATGTAAAACTCCATCCTTCTCCACTGACACAAATTCACTCTGCAAGGTTACCAATTCACGAATGTAAAAATTATTCGACAGATAGCTATTTGTTTTTGTCAAATGTGTGAAAAGACTCAATGGAGTTATTCGTTGAATAAATATATAGAATAAATTTATTTAACGAATACTTATTCGAAACTTTATTCGGAAGTGAAATACCGGCCCTAAATCTATAAAAGATATAATAAAATATTTACATGTGTCAGATAGAGAATTTACTCTTCTTTTACTAGCAAGAACAAAATTTATCAAAAAATAATATTTAGAAGATTTTTTTAAGAATCTGCTACTTTCGGCTGTTTAATTATTACTAAAACCTTTTCAGCTCTTCCCAGTAATGTCCGATTGAGAAATACGTAGTTAAACAAATAATATGAAGTATTATAGTTTTTGAGAAATCGACCTTCCAAAGTGCCCACACACATACACACACATACAACCACACACACATACACAGACATCATCGTAAAAATATTAATATCGGATTGTGGGGACCTTAAAACGTGCTTAATCATTAAAATCTAGATATGCGATTTTTAGCATGAATCTAATACCTCTCTTAGCGAGAGGTAAAAATCAGTTAAATATCAGTTTTTGATATTTTTATAAATATTAAAGAATATTGTGATTTCCGATGACCCGCATTAACACTCTACATTTACTACGTTTAAGATATTAATTATATAGTAGGTTTTCATGGCAGTTGTTATATTTTGATTAATGTGTTGTCATTATAATATCTGACTAAAGTATTTTATTGTGCGACGTAACAATTTGGTGTCAGAAGTGGTATTCGTCAAAGACTGTATAAGTTATAAGTGGTGAACTCGATGGTGAATGTCAATCGTAACCCGAAGTAAAACTAGGACGGAGGACCAAATACTGCTGGAAAGATTGACCGGACGAAAAGTGGAGACTATGATTGAAAATATAAAATTTGAAATAGACAGTCATATTAAAGATATAGGAAATAGGGTACAAGTCATACGGGACCGGGTAAATTCAACTGAATAAAATATGCAACAACGTTGAAAGACCGTAGATGACCGTATTCAGGAACTTGAAAAGAGATTTAATTTGTCAACTATAGTTACAGCAGATAATATTTCTGAACATGCGATATTAACTGCAAAATTGAAACCTCCGACTTACGATGAAAGAACTTCTTGGGGTATATTTCTTCGTCAGTTTTTGCGAGGAGAAGTTTTAGAAGTATTGCATGTTATACCAGAGTCGCAACAGTCTGATTTAAATATCCTAATATCTTACTTAGAAATGCGATTTGGTGAAAAGCATTAACAGCAAATTTATCAGGCACAATTGAAGAACCGGTGTCAGCAAGAAAACGAAACTATTGAAAATTATAAAGCAGAAATTAATCATCTTGTACGTTTATCGTACCCCTCAGCTCTGCAAGAGTTTGCTGATCAGTTGGCTATACAAATGTTTATAGATGCTGTATTTCATACTGGCACTTAACAGTCTTTACGTTTAGCTAGAAATAAAACAATCAGTGATGTTTTTGCTCATGCATTAGAGTTTGAAGCGGCCAAACGAGTCTTCAAAAATCTAGTCAAGCTGAGACAGATCTCTGTAGCGGAGGAAAACTGTTAAATGATGGAAAGAAACACACAAATTATTAATCATTTATTTTATTGAACATATATTTTTATATATTGACACTTTATTTTATCTCAATCAATCAATCTTCGTTTTCATATCTTGTTTTTTGTCCACTTGATTTTTTATCATGAAATTTTTAATTAGCCTACTACAATCCCCCCTTTAATTAAAATTTCTTATACAAGTCCCAAATTTTCCATATGCTTCGAAAGTTTAGTATGAGTCACGTCTTTTGTTAATATATCCGCTGGTTGTTCTTCTGTTCGTATATATTTAAGTGATATGTTTTTGTTTTCTATTTCGTCCTTAATAAAATGATATTTTCTGTTTATATGTTTTGTTCTAGACGTTTGTCCTACATTTTTTATCCAGTCTAATACTGCTGTACTGTCTGTGAATATTTCTAATGGTTTCTTTACATAATAATCTTCTTCAAGTTCTTCCATTATGTTTCTTATCCATGCACCCTCGCATGCTCCATCGCAAACTGCTAATAATTCTGCCTCCATTGTTGAAAGTGTAACCAATTTTTGTTTTGCACTTTTCCAGTTGATCAAATTTTTACCCAACATCGTGACATATGCTCCAAATGATTTTCCATCTGCAGTTGTGCACCATCCGGCATCAGTAAATAATTTTATTTCTCCATTTTGTGATGTTAAATGCAAACCTTTTTTCTCCGTTCCCTTCAAATACCTGAACACTCTTTTGACTGCTATCCAGTGAATTTCTTTGAGGTCTTTATTATATTGTGATAATCTGCTTACTGAGTAGGCAATATCTGGCCGTGTTCCTCTGGCCAAATACATGAGTGATCCTATAGCCTCTTGATATTTTTCTTGTTTGAAATTTTTTGAATTTTGATTTTCGTCTAATTTTTGCCCGATTACTCCAGGTGTCCTTACTGGTTTACATTCTTTCATGTCAAATTTTTCTAAAATCTTATTAATATAATTTTGTTGATATAGGTACAAATTTTTATCTTGGTCTTCTTCAATTTCAATTCCCAAAAATGTTTTCTTCTCTGTAGTTTCTGTAATTGTTATTTCATTTTTTATTGGTTTCATATATTCTGCAATTGTTTCTTCACTATCTCCAATGACTAACATGTCATCCACATAAACTCCAATAATTACATATTTTCTTTTTTCTTTCTTGATGAAAACACACGGATCTGATTTAAGTTGCATGAATCCAGATTTTTTCATTATCTCGTTCATTTTAATATTCCAGCATCTTCCTGACTGCGGTAGTCCGTAAATACTTTTCTTTAATGAATATACTTTATCTGGTTCGTCATTATATCCGGGGGGTAATTCCATATACACTTCTTCATCTAGATTGCCATTTAAATACGCAGATTTAACATCGAAATATCTTCTTGTACTTTTCTTCATTACAGATAATGCAAGTAGAATTCTTATTGATTCCGATTTTATCACAGGACTGTAAGATTCGAAGTAATCTATTCCATATATTTGTGAAGATCCAACTGCAACTAGTCTTGCCTTAAAAATTCTTGTTTTATTTGTAAAAATTTTGATCTTGTAAACCCATTTACATTTGATGATCTTCTTATTTTTAGGTCTATCTGTTTTCTCCCATACTTCAAATTTTCTCATGTTTTCCAATTCTTCGTCCATTGCTTTCTTCCATTCGTTCTTGTATTCTGATTCAATGGCGCTTCGAAATGAATTTGGTTCCTTTTCTCTTGCTTCATTTACTACATAATCCTTAAATTTTTCAGGTAATTTTGTTTTCCTTTTTGGTCTTTGTCTTGATTCTTGTTCCATGACTGTGTTATTTTCCTTTTGAGTTTCATTATTTTGTCTTTGCTTAAAAATAATGTATTTACTTTTATCTTCTTCTTCATTTTTTTCTTCCATCCCATCTCTTTCTGTTGTCGTAGATCTTCCTTTTATTGTTTCGTAAAAATGGACGTCAGATGTTTCATACACTTTTTTGTCGTTCTCGTCGTATATTCTGTATGCTCTTCTTTCCCTGGAATATCCAATAAAGATGCCTTTTCTTGCTCTTGGATCTATTTTTGATTTTGTTGGATTATTTATTTTGTAGTATTGACGGTTTTTTGCCCTTCCACAATTCATATGGGGTCTTGAAATTTATTCGTCTTGTTGGTGTTATGTTATGTAGATACATGGCGGTGATGAATGCTTCTCCCCAAAATTCTGCAGGTAAATCTCCGTCCGCTAGCAAGCTTCTTGTTTTGTCTAATAATGTTCGATGTGCTCTTTCTACAACTCCATTGCTTCTAGGTGAATAAGGTACTGTTTTTTCATGTTTAATTCCCTTTTTCTTTATATAATCTTCTAATCTCTTATTTAAAAATTCTTTCCCATTATCAGTTCGAATTATTTTTACTCTTGATCTCTGTTGATTTTCTAGTTTTTCTATAATTTCTTCTAACTTGTTTGCTGCATTTTCCTTACTTTTTAACAGGTCTGCGAAAAAACATCTTGAAAAATCATCAACAACTAAAATTATGTAATTATTTCCTCCTAGTGTTGGGATTCTCATTGGTCCACATAAATCTACATAAAGTAATTCAAGTGGTCTTCTTTTCAAATTACCAAAAGTTTCTATATACTTGTTTCTTGTCATTTTTCCTATTGAACACGAAGTACATTGTACCAGTTTTCCTTTCAATTTACCGATATTCCTTAATATCTCTTTTTCTTCTATTTTCTTTAAATAGTCTTCATTAATGTGACCAACTCTTTTGTGCCAGGCCTGCTTTGAATTATTAATTGTGTATAGACAATTTTCTTCAGTATCATCAAGATTCTGTTTCTTTGATAGTGTTATACTAAACATGTTATTTGAGAATTTGCCCTCGCAAATGAATTTTCCTTCTTTTGAATATAGATATGCACCATCTTGATTTAACGTGACAGTAATTCCCTTTTTTACTAAGCAAGGCACTGAAAGTAAGTTGTCTCGTAACTTCGGTACATAAAGAACATCTTCTAATTTAACAATTTTTGTTCCATCTTTAATATCTGTAACAGCTCTTACATTTCCTCTTGATAAAGCTTGAATAGAACGACCATCTTCTGCAACGTTTATTTCTCTGTCTTCTTGGTTAATCTCTTCCAACCACTCATCTGTAAATGTCATGTGTGACGTACACGCCGAATCTAAATACCATTTTTGCTTGTTTTTACACGTTGTTAAATTCACTGTTGCTGTCAATGCTTGTTCATTAATTTCTTCTTCGTGTTCTTCTGCGGTGTTTGCTCTTTCTTTTCTACCCTTTGGTTTCTGAAAATGCTTATTTTCTCTTTGTTCTTGATTCTTCCTTAACCAGCAGTATTTCTGTATATGGCCGGGTTTCTTGCAGTAGAAGCATTCCTTACGATTTTTATATGCATTCCCTTCTTCTATTCTCTCTTCTTTTATTTTCTTTTCGTATGACAGTAATGAATGCCTCATATCTGTGAAATTTATTCCTGTATTAACTAATATGGGAATAGCTACACTATTATAATTCTTTGGTAAGCCTTCAATGATGTATCTTGTCAATTCTCGCTCCGAAATTGGTTTACCGTATTCTATTAATTGTCTGGATATACCTTGTGCTCTCGTCAGATACTCGTCAATGTTTTCGCCATTTTTCATTTTTAATCTGGAAATATCCATCATTAAATCTATAGTTTTCTCTTCAATTGTTCCTTCGAATCTATCTTTTATTGCTTCCCATAATTGCTTCGCATTTTTGATTCCCTTAAATGCCATTGCTAACTCTGGTGATAAACTGAAGATAAGGAAACTGTATGCTTCTTTATTTTTCTTCTGCCAATCATTGTGTGACCTATCCGTCTGAACATCTCCCTCTAATCTTTCTGGTTCATTTTTTAAAATAATATCTTCATAAAGTCCTTTACTGTCCAACAACGCTTCCATCCTCATACTCCATATGGAATAGTTATTATTAGTTAACAGTTCCATTTTTACTATATTCATCGGATCCATTTTTTATGTTGCTCTTCCACTGCGTCGAGAAGAACAACTACGGTCTGCTACCAAATGTTAAATGATGGAAAGAAACACACAAATTATTAATCATTTATTTTATTGAACATATATTTTTATATATTGACACTTTATTTTATCTCAATCAATCAATCTTCGTTTTCATATCTTGTTTTTTGTCCACTTGATTTTTTATCATGAAATTTTTAATTAGCCTACTACAAAAACGATGAAAAATTAAATCAATTGGTATACTGACTAATTAGACCTTTAGAGGATCGTTTTGATAAGCCCAAGAGAAATCAAATAAAATGTTGGAATTGCGGGAAAATTAGCATTACAGAAACGAATGTCGAATAAAGCCGGAGCGGTCTGTACAAGAAAGACAAAGGCAAGAAAACTAGATGAAACTAACTTGAAGGGGCAAAAGCTGGTTCTTTCACAACGTGCCCCCATGAAAATTAAATTCACTACACTTAAACACAAAAGTGACAGCCTGTTCATACATGGTGTTATTTGCGGGAAATTAGTTCAAATGATTATAGATACTGGAGCATCAAGAACTATTGTACATCCAACGATATTGGACGAAGGAAAAATTAAAACCACTGTCTAAAAAAATTGTGCTGACGACTGCTACTGGAGATACGGCCGTTGTTTTTGGAGAATGTGGTGCTAATATTTACATTGGATCAGTTCAACTTAAACAACGTGTACTGGTAACGGAAATAATAGATGACGTTATTCTCCGTTTAGATCTTTTACAAACTTATAAAATGAACTTAGATTTGGCTCCACGCACCTTAAAAATTGGAAATGAAAAATTTATGACCACAGAAAAAGAAAAGCAAACTGCCTGCCGTGTAATTTCACAGGATGACCATCTAATTTCTGGGAGAACAGAGATTATAGCACCGATAGTCATTGAATGGGATTTAGCTGGTAGTACAGTAATAATTGAATCTAATCATAGTAAAATAACTAGTAAAAATGATTTAATTGGAAGAATATTGGTTTGTATTGATTTCTCTCCATTACTTCTTAGATTAGTTAATTTAGAAGATTACCAACAATAGATCAAGAAAGATACTATTGTAGGAAACTGCGAGCTTGTGGCGTCCATTGTTTATTGCAATAAAACGGAAGATCGGTTGAAAAATTCGGGAAATATATCAAAATATATTTTTAACGTATACCAAAGAACTACTGAAAATTTAATAATACACAAAACAAAGAAGGTGATCAATTCTTAACAAAATTTTCAAATGTTTTTGCAATTCGGATCAGGATCTTGGTAGAAAAAATATCGTATCATCGGATTAATTCAGTATCTGCGAAACCAATTAAACAATCGCCAAGAAGAGTTCCGTGGTCGAAACAAGAAGTTAAAAAGACATTCTGCGTCTCATTGTGATTTTGTTGTTCGTTACTTACATTTTCTGTTGTTGTTTTCTTTTTATTTTATTTCGTATCCCATTTACAATGCCCTTTGGATAATTATTTTGTATAAGCAGGTAATTTGCATATTCGTACATTTCTTTGTGATAATTTTTTCAGGTTAATTTAATTGCTCTAGAAATGAGGTTCTTGCATTGTTAATTAGTTGATTTTATGGATATATAGATTTATAATTAAGATATCGAGTGCTCGCCGTAGGCTTTTTGTAGCATTTCGTTGTAATAGTGCCATCATTATGTCTAATTATTATTAAATCAAGTAATGGTATGTATCCATTGTTTTCAATTTCTATTATGAATTGCAGATTACTATTGAACTATTGAATACTGTTCATGTTTCATCCACTTTATGTTCCGGTATAGCTAGAATAAGATCATCCACATATATTTGTGACGTGCGCCCCTGAGAGAAGAGTATACGTGCGCCGCCACTGAAAGAATGTACCAGAGCGATGATGCAATCCCCGACGACGGAATAACACATGCACGTTGAAACATGTTAATTACGCCGTGACCTAATTGTTTTGTACTCGGTATCGCTGTGGCGCCGGAGAATTCTAGAAGGACACTGGGTTGTATAAATACCGTCTGAATGACAGCGGAGAAATAGTCTGTGATATAGAAACAACGAGCAATGAAGTCGGTGATATAAATAAACAGTCTACGAGTTGTGACCATAAATAAATGGAGTGATATAAATATTTTTTCTTGGGTAATTCCTTGACTGTTGGTATGTTGTAAAAGATTACAGGTAAATAAACATTGTTCACCAGACTGCAACTCCAATTATTTACCTGTAATCTTTTACGATATAAATATTGGTTAAATAAATAATCTTAGTGTTTAAGCATTTAATAATATTCGTAGTCTTAAGTTAGTTTTTATAATTATTTAATCATAGTGTTTGTTTTTTTATCATCTTTTTAATATTTATCCTAATTGTTTATAGTTTAATAAACGTATTCCTTTAATTAATATCTCTCTTATGTTTACACTTCACCCATATAAATAGAACGTTACATATTCTTAATGAAAACCACATTAAATGATAATAATGGAAACGTTGCTTTCAAGAGATTGTCCATCACAAGGTTAGCCACAATTAGTCTGAGTGAAGAACCCATAGCAATTACTCATATCTGCTTATAGTACGTATCATTATAACCTTCTTCTAGGCAAAACTTTACTAGTTCCGAAAAATCTTTTAAAAGTATTTTTGTTCTCTGAGAACCAGTTCTAGCGGAATATTTGTAAACAAGGATATCACATCCAATGAGATGAATATGTGTCCTTCAGGTAGTTTTACTTTATTGATTGTTGGAATTCGAAAGAATTTGAGACATAATATTATTCTTCTTCTAGCCCTTTTAAGTTGCCCGCTAGGAACTTAGAAAGTTCATCCAGAGGGGAGTGACGATTGCTCTGCCCATTATACAGGTCAAACAAAACTTTATTTAAAAACAAGATTAGAGGAACATAAAAGAAATTGTAGGAATAACAACAAAAATAATGGAAAGGTGCTCTAGTAACACATGTAAAAAACACAGGCCACAGCTTTAATTTTGATGTTAAAATCTTGGACACAGAATCTAATTTACTGAAACGTTTAACACTTGAAATGTTGCAGATTAATAATAATAAAAACAATATTAATTTAAAAACAGATATTGATAAATTAAGTACTATATATACAAACATTTTAAAATACAATAAAAACAATAAATAAAACAAAAATAATTAAATTTAAGACTAAATAATAAGAAGAATGGATAAAAAAAATTAAAAAAATTTAGCGGTGAAACAACGAACTATACATGTTAAAACTAAATTATGTTTTTTCATAAGGGTGCCGAAAATTCACGCATATATACAAAATAAATATTTTGTTATTAAAAGATTTTGACGACTTTTTGAGTATTTTATTATATTTATTTATTTATTTTTTTAACTGTTTTGACGTTCTATATGTGTTGTTATATTTTTTGTTATTATTTTTTTATTATTGTGTTATTTTAATGTGTATATATAAATGTATAAAAAAAATCACGTAAGTCTAAAATTTGTAACTCCTAAAGAAGGCATAGGAGATGCCGAAATCAGTAGAGGCCGAAATTTAAATAAAATAATTTGACTGCAATCCAGTAATTTATTAATTTTCATATAAGTAAATAATAACAATGTACAAACTATTTAATAAGTACACATTTTAAAAGTAATATACTGAAAGAACCAAGGAAAATAATATTTTAAAACATTTTTTCACCAATGGATTTCTCCGAAGTGAAATTCATAACAGAGATAGGTAATGAATACATCTTGCCTCTAGGGTGAAAGTATATCAAAAATAGCCCTATACAGTTTAAATTACGTATTTTAATGGTTCAGTTCTCCAATATAGGTAAAACACAATGATACAAATAAAAATCTAAATATTTATTTATATTCAATAAAAGATACAGAAGTACAATTATCGAAACTAATATTAGCTGGAGAAACACATAAAACTTTCAAATATTTACAAACGAAAGTTATTCTAATTCAATTTTGTTAATAACAAAATTCTGTGTTGTCAAGGTGTGAATGTCATAGACTACTAATTTATAAAATTCATTGAATTGTCAAAGATTACAGTCGAATTTGTTACAAGTTTTAATTCTTAAAATTTTGGATTTCTGTGATGTTTCTACTTCCAGTGGGAGTACATATGAGTACACCTCAGAAAAGAATACTATTTTACCTTGGATGCTTCAAATTGCACGTCGACAAAAATAATGAATTTCTCTTGTTTGATATATAATGTACTACTTTTAATATTCTTGCCTGTAGACAATATCACGATCGAATCGCATATACAACTCCATTACAAGAACTTTCGTATTATTCCTGAAAATTTTAGCAACTACTTTTGCATTTCTTAGCGGAATATTAACGATAATATCAGCACTGGGAATCCAATCGTTTGTATAATAAAACCCCTGTAAATAAAATTTAAAAATCGGTTATAAAGTAAACGAAATTAATAATAACATTTACAAAAAAAATTAATGGTCTTGACGTCAATCAAGGATAAGTAATAATAAATTATATCTACGAATATACAACTTTGTAAGAGAGTAGCGTATCCCAGGGCGGAGGAGATGGAAGCGGGGGCAACTAAAATTAGTTTATAATAAATTGTTTAATTTTAAACAATCCGCATCCTTTATTTTTTGCGGCAGGGGTGCGCAGTAGCCCCGACATTGTTTAAGATATACTTGAACTCATCTTTAAGACGATGAAGACGTTCTTGCCGAAATATGGGAATTTGTATTGATGATGACAAACTCTTTACCTTGCACTTCGCAGATAACCAGGTTATTTTTGTAAAGGATGAAGATGATACATGGTATGGAAGGAATAACAAATAATATACAAAAGACAAAATATTCAGAAGCTAGCGGTGTCAGATGAGACTTAGTGTTACATGAAGGAGTGATTATATGTGCAAGCTCCTATAAATATCTAAGAGTTATTATAACTAAGAATGGTTCCAGAAAAACAGAAATTAAAAACTATGTCAGACAAGGAACACAATAAACAAAACAATTAAATGTTATTTTATATTTATATAAAACTAGAGAAAGAGCTGTTATCAACGGAAATTTGAGGGCGTTTTTGTAGGCTGATATTACTAGATAAAAAAAAGTTTTCGTCATTATATAGTTCTATATGAGATTTTTTGGAAAAACAAATGTACATCTGATATATGTATATATATATATACAGGATGTTTATTAAACAAACGGCAAAAATTGAAAGGGTTAATCCCTGGACTATTCTAAGATGATTTTGTCCTTTGATGATTTTTGAAAAGCCGCTTTGTTTCGAAGATACAGGTCGAAAAAAAAAACTCGACAAAACCAATTTTGATATTTTTCAAATTATTAATGCAGTAACAGCAGGCAAGTTATGTGTCAAATTTGGGTTGAAATTGTGGGTGACTGTCTAATTGGACCGGTATTTTTACCAGGAAGACTTACCGGCGTGGTGTATCGCAACTTTTTGGAACATACTTTACCTCAATTTCTGGAGGATGCACTGTTGGCAACAAGAAATGCAATATGGTTTACGCACGATGGTGCACCAGCGCATTTTAGTGTGGTTGCTCGTGATTTTTTAACAGTAACATACAAAGACCGCTAGATTGGTCGAGGTGGACCTCACTTATGGCCTGCTCGATCCCCGGACTTAAAACCCCTGGATTTTTTCCTATGGGGCCATCTAAAGTCATTAGTTTATTCTACTCCATTGGCAACTTTGGAAGATGTAAGACATCGTATAATTGCTGGGTGTAACTCCATAAGAAACGACCCTGGTATTTTTGAAAGAGTTCGGCAATCAATGAGAAGAAGATTGGATTCATGCATCGTAGCTGGACGTAATCATTTTCAACAGTTCTTGTAGATTAAGAAACTTTACATGTAATTTTTGGTATTAAATGTTGTTAAGGTCGAAAAAAAATTTCGCCCTGTATCTTCGAAACGAAGCGGCTTTTCAAAAATCATCAAAGGACAAAATATTCTTAGAATAGTCTAGGGAATAACACCTTGAATTTTTGCCGTATGTTTAATAAACACCCTGTGGACACTGAAAAACGGCCCGTTAAGTGGCCCACTTAAAGTAACTTTTTTACCTCTCGCTAGGAGAGGTATTGGATTCATGCTAAAAATCGCATATCCAGATTTTATTGATTAAGCACGTTTTAAGGTCCCTACAATCTGATTTTAACATTTTTAAGATGATGTCTGTGTGTGTGTGTGTTTTTGTGTGTGGATGTGTGTATGTATGTGTGTGTGTGTGTATGTGGGATGTTGGAAGGACGATTAATCAAAAACTATAAGACTTTATATTTGTTTAACTACGTATTTCCTAATCGGACATTCATGGGAAGATCTGAAAAGGTTTTAGTAGACAATCGAAAGTAGAAGATTCTTGAAAAAAAATCTTCTAAATATTATTTTTTGAATTTTTTTCTTGGTAATATTAAAGAATAATAAATTCTCTATCCGATACATTTAAATATTTTATTATATATTCTATAGATTTAGAGATAAAAGATATATAATATATAAAATAATCTGTTGTAATAAATTTTACAGCCGAAAGAATGATATGGAAAATAGTTGAAAATTTAATTTTTTTGTAACTGACATATAAATATCAGTGTCAGAAATCTGGAGACATTACTGAAGATTTTTTCTGGGAAGTACATACATATATTCTTAATGTATTAATAGTTAAATATTTAATATTATAAGTACATTACACATACCCTTCAGAAATACTGTTACTCCCAACAATGAATTGGAAACATCTCGCAAAATTAGAGGAGTAGGACAAAATTTTTTCATAGAATTAATTTAAATTTTAAAAATCTAAATATAAGGAATAGATATAAGTAGAAATGTTGGTGTAGCGTGTAGGTATACAAGAAATGTTAAATACATTAGGGCGCGAGCAGTCATGTGACTTTGTTGGCCTTAACAAGCAGATATGGGGGCCTATGTCAAAATGGTAGCTAGTAATTATGTACATATATGTCAAACATCATAATTTCTTGTTATAAATTTAGTGATTTTCCAAGTCCATGTGGTTTATTTTCCTCGACAAGTAAATTCCACACTAATGGTGACAAATTAACTACGTGAATTTAGAAAATCTTGAAATTTTTAATGAAAAATTCTGACATTTGACATCTATGTATATAATTACTAATTATCATTCTGAAACGGGCCCCCACATCTGCTTGTCAAGGCCAAAATGTAACATGACTGTTTGCGCCCTATACTTATATAACCAAAAAAATCTGATGTAGCACATCAAGTATTATTAAATTAGCCCTTTGTATAAGCGAGATATGTAAATTTATTATTAATTATTATTAACAATTCACGATAACTCAAAACCTGTAAGCCGTAAAATGTTGAAATTTAGTATTTACGACTTGTATAAAGTTTAGTTGTGCACCTCCCTTTATGATCGCTATATATCTTACCGTTTTGAAGTTAAAATTAATATTTTGTAATTTAGTCATTAGTGGTGTACACGACTTCCTTGTACGATTATTAAACTATACATATTTTTTTAATGACTAAATTACAAAATATAAATTTTAACTTCAAAACGGTAAGATATATAGCGATCATAAAGGGAGGTGCACAACTAAACTTTATACAAGTCGTAAATACTAAATTTCAACATTTTACGGCTTACAGGTTTTGAGTTATCGTGAATTGTTAATAATAATTATTAATAAATTTACATATCTCGCTTATACAAAGGGCTAATTTAATAATACTTGATGTGCTAGACGCAGAAATTAATTCTCTAAAACTTTTATTTGAAGCATTTATTTCTAAAATCAAAATAAAATCATTTTATTCAAGAAAAACTGTTAATAACTTCAAGTAATGTACCACTTCCGGTTAGCCTATTTTAACCAAAATCTATTATGTTATTTCGGTTGACATAAAAGTCTTGTATACCAAATTTGAAAAGTTTTGGAATATATTTTAAAACAGTTTTTCATTAAAATCTATTATAGGCTTCATGTAAAGTGCCACTTCTGGAAATTGTGTAATAACCAGAAAGGGAGGTGCATAACTAGATGTTATAGCAGTCCTAAATACAAAATTTCAACTTTCTACGGATTACCGTTTTTGAGTTATGCGAGATACGTACGTACGTACGTACGGACGTACATACTTACGTACAGACGTCACGACGAAATTAGTCAAAATGGATTCAGGGATGATCAAAATGGATATTTCCGCTGAAATCTGAAAACCGAAATTTTTCGTGATTACAATACTTCCTTTACTTACGTACAAGGAAGTAAAAAGGAAGTGGCGAGAGGTATTGTGCTTGCCACAACAGATTTTTATTTATAATTATTATTTAATTGTCTTTACTTATTCGTAAACTAGACTTAGGGGCTCTCAAATTCGGTTTAACCCGCACTTTTTAAGGTCCCTACAATCCGATTTTACATTTCTACGATGATGTCTGTGTGTGTGCATGGATGTATGTGTGTTTGTGTGTGGGACGTTGGAATGGCGATTACTCAAAAACTATAAGAATTAATATTGGTTTAACTACGTATTTCCCAATGGGACATTCATGGGAAGAGCTGAAAAGGTTTTGGTAACAATTGGACAACCGAAAGTAGTAGATTCTTGAAAAAAAATCTTCTAAATATTATTTTTTGAAAAAAATTCTTGGCAATATTAAATAAAATTAAATTCTCAATCTGACGCATTTAATTTTTTTATTATATCTTTTATTATATGTTAATAATATAGAATAATCTGTTGTAATAAATCTCGTTGCCCAGAAAACAGTTGAGATATTTAAATGTTTGTAATTGACAACTAAATGCAAAATGACAGTGTCAAAAATCTGATTTTTCTGGGAGGTACGAGTACATTTAATATATATTATTGTATTATTAATTAAATATGTATTTAAATTATAGGTATGTTAATATTACATATATCCTTATGAAATACCGCTAATACTGTCAATGAATTTGAATAATTTTGAACATAGAATAGTAGGACAAAATTTATCATAGAACGAAAGAAGAAATACAATTCCAATTATTTGTGTGTACAAGAAATGTTACATTCGTTACTTATAAGGCGTGAGCAGTCATGTGATTTTGTTGGTCTTGGCAAGCAGATGAGAATCCGTGTCAGAATAACGGTTAGTAATTATTTACATAGATGTCACAATTGTCATAATTTTTCATTCAAAATTTCAAAATATTCTGATGTTTATTTGTAATTAATAGTATGGAATATACTTGTCGAGGACAATAATCCATATGGATTTGGAAAATCATGATGTTTTGAATGAAAAATTATGATACTTGACACCTACGTACATTATTACTAGCTGTCATTTTGACACGGGCCCCCCATATCTGCTGTGTATTTTTGTTTTTCCAAAAATTCTCATATGGCACTAGATAATGACGAAAAACTGAATTTTGTTGATTTTTGCCTTCCGTCACCTTTAGGTAAGGAAGGTATTGTTTTTGGTCAAAAAATTCAATTATGAGTTTTTAGTGAATAAGTTTATTTTATGGTCCCTATAATACGATTTTGCCATTTTTACGATGATGTATGTATGTATATATGTATGTATGTATATATGTGTGTGTGACGAAAGTTTCTGATCGTATATCTTCAATACCACGATAGCAAAAATTCTAATTTTTTTCGTATTCTTCAAGTTTACATACAGAAGAACAAGTGATTAGATTTTAGTTATAATTGGTCAACCGAAAGTACCCTCATTTGAAGGTTTTAACAGTTAAATATGATTTAACGTTATTATAACTTAGAGAATATATTACTCTCTCTACGATTTGTTTCTATTTTATACTTCTTATTGAATAGATATAGAGTTAAATAATTATAAATATATTAAATTTCATAAATCAGCCAGCTATACTAATATATTCAGATAATTATAATTCAAATGACAGAGATGAGGATGTTGAAGTAGATGTTGGGGAATACACGGAAAGATACGGTAAGGAAATAACTCTAGTGTTACAAGTTTCTAGAAAGATACAAGAGAGACGATTACATTGGTTTGAACATGTCATGTGGAGAGATGAAGAATATATTGGAAGAATAATGAATAGCTTAGTAATAGAATGTTGAAGAAACAGAGGAAGACCAAAGATAAGATGGAAGGACTGTATTGCGGATTACATGAGTGAAAAGGAACTGAATGGGATCGCAAAACAGAAATGAGTGGAAGGAGAAAATAAAAAATAGCGACCCCTAACGAATGGGAAAAGCTAGAGAAGAAATCATTGTCAAGTGCAATTTTTATAGTTTGTTTATGAAATAATTTTACTGGAAATTTAGAAACTTTTGCAAGAAATTTTATGTATGGAATTTATACAAAATACACAGGATTGACGGAAGGTATTGTGCTGGCCACATCAGATTTTTTCTTTTTTAAATTATTTTTAAACTATTAGTAATAGAGAAAAATGATCCAAATAAAGAACTTTGATATTTTTATTGTCGAACCAGTGGCGTACAAAATAAATCTTTATATCTGTAAATTTCCGAGATAAAACACAAAGTTATATTTTTTCCTCTCGCTAAGAGAGATATTGGATTCATGCTAAAATCGCATATCCAGTTTTTAATGAATTAGCACATTTCATGGTCCCTACATTACGATTTTAACATTTTTACGATGATGTCTGTGTGTGTGTGTCTGGATGTATGTGTGTGTGTATGTGTGTGGGACGTTGGAAGGACGATTACTCAAAACTATAAAACTTTATATTTGTTTAACTACGTATTTCCCAATCGGACATTCATGGGAAGAGCTGAAAAGGTTTTGGTCACAATTGAACAACCGGAAGTAGCAGATGCTTGAAAAAAAAATAATCTGCTAAATATTATTTTTAAAAAAAAATTCTTGGTAATATTAAAGAAAATTAAATTCTCTATCTGACACATTTAAAAAAATTGATATATCTCGTATAGGTTTGGAGTATAGTATATAATAATATAAAATAATATGCTGTAATAAATCTCGTTGCCTAAAAAACAGTTGAGATATTTAAATGTTTGTAATTGACAGATAAGTGCAAAATGTCAGATTTTTCTGGGAAGTACGAGTACATTTTATATATATATATATATATATATATATATATATATATATATATATATATATATATATATATATAAGGGTTAGTGTTTGTTCGTATTTGTTTTACCCCAAAAATATAATTTTTACGTTATTTTTCCCATATTTTTTAATTATTTCACAAAAAAAACGTCATTATTTTTATTAATTATATTGTATTTGATTAATATAATTCATTTTATTACATGTCAAGAGCGACCAAAAAAAAAAGGATTTTTTATTTGAATTTGATTTTTGGGCAAAATTTTCTAATGAAATAAATTATTTAAATAAAACAAATATTTCTCAATAGAATCTTATAAATATTTCCAAAATGACACGGCTTATTCTGTAAAATATTCGCTTAACGAATCGTTATCATAACGAAATCGTTATTATGAAAATCGTTATATCTACTTAACGAAAATCGTTATAATTGTATTCGTATTCTGTAACTCATTTTAAAAAATAATAACCTTGAGATCAAGTTAAAAACTTTATTTCCTAAAATCAAATTTAGTTTAAATGAAATATCTAAAATAATTCAATATCACTCACAAAACTTCTAGGTTAGATTAGTTCTGGTGGGAGTCAGCTGTCATACTCTTTCTTCTTCTTGTTGTGGGCTATGCTAGAGCTACTACTACCAACTGTAGACAAATTGGGAAGCTTACGGTAGACGCTAGGAATAAAAACTTATTAAATTATTTTAATATTACCTTGTAAAAAACTTTAATGTGACGGGTTTTTGAGATCACTATTCAACATAATAGCAATTTTATTTTCACACGAATACAAATACTGAATTATTGACAAAACGTTTAGGTAAGGAATAATTTTTCCAGTCGTTAAAAAATAACGATATCGTTAACATTTTTTCGTTATGGAGAATTAAATTATTGTTTACAGAATACCACTTTAACAATTATCGTTATAATAACAATTTAACATTGCATAATGTCATAACGATCGTTTACAGAATAAGCCTATTAAATGATTTTTGTTATTACCATAACGATATAACGTTTTAACGATTCGTTATGTCATGACGATGCTTACAGAATAGCCCCATAAAATTACTATAGAATAAGAAGAAAAATAATGTTTCGGAGTAAAACTAATACAAAACACAATAACATCTACATTATTGAAAAGAGAAGAAACAAGTATTCTTTTGAGACTAAACTCAAATATGGGTTCCATTTAAATATATATAACTTTAGAACATTTTTTTTTAGATTACTAATAGTTTAGAATTAATTTGAAAAAGAAAAAATCAAAAAAACCAGTTTTCGTCATTATCTATGAGAATTTTTGGAAACACAGAACCACATCTGAGATATACACAAGAGACCACTGACATTGCATCTATAGTTTTCGAGGATTAAACAATCGAATGGATTAGTACTCAGGAACAATTGAATATCTCTGTGTAAAAAGCAGATTGGCTCACCCAGCAATGGGTAATATGCCATGATGTTACATTATATATGTTTATTATCTTACCTATATTCCTACATATTTACTTATGCTGGAAACCGTACTAAGTTCCTTTCTATATAATTATTGTTCCATTTACTATTTTCTTTTTAAAACGTTACTATTATTATCTGACACGTTTAATTTGTTGACAGTGACATATATCTGTCAGTTACATGCATTTGAGATCTAAACTTTGTAACCATGAAATTGAAGTTTAAAGCGTAGGTAGGGAAGGTATTGTCTTTGTTCTAAAATTTTAATAGTAAGCTTCTAATGAATAAGCACGTTTTGGGGTCCCTAGAATACGAATTTACTATTTTTACGATGTCTGTATGTGTCTATGTGTGTGAGTGTGTGTGTATGTGACGATCGTTTCGGATCGCATAACTCCAATACCACGATTCCAAAAATTATATATTTTTTCGTATTCCCCGAGTTTAGACTCATATGCAGACATGATTAGATTTTGGTTATAATTGATCCACCGGAAGTACCGTCATTTGCAACTTTTAACAGTTTCTCCTGAAAAAAAAGCAGTTAAATATCATTTATTCACATTTAATGTTATTATATTTTAAAGAATATGTTATACCTACTCTATACGATGTGATTACATTTTATACTTCATATTCAATAGATATAGAGTTAAAGAATTATAAAGATAATAAATTTCTTAAATCAGCCAACTATGCTATCCATGGAAACTGCGAATACATTCAAATAATTCAAATTGACAGATGTCAGTATTAGTGAGAAGAAAATTAATGTGGCAGAGATGAGGATGTTGGGATAGATATTGGGGAAGACACGGAATGATTGGTAAGGAATTAAAGAAAAAGGGAAATGGGTCGAGTGATAGAAGTTTCTAGATAGATTCAAGAAAGATGATTACATTGGTTTGAACATGTCATGAGGAGAGATGAAAAATATATTGGACAAAAGGAACTGAATAATGACAACAAATAGAAATGGGTGGAAGAAGAAAAAAAATAGCAACCCCTAACGAATGGGAAAAGCTAAAGAAGAATAAAATGTCAGGGTCAAGTGCAATTTCCATTGTTTGTTTATGAAATAATTTTAATAGAAATATGAGATCTTTTAGTAGGCGTATGATTAATAGCTGTCAGATTTACTGTGATTTTTATTACAAAATATCTTATTTTTTACAATATTTATATAAATATATAACAGTATTTTATTATTCTAAGATTTAGTACGCCGATATGGTAATATGTATTTAATATATTTCCCCGCCATTGACTGGGGACTCCAATGACAGGTGAAGCGACAAACCGATTGGAGAAATATAACTTTGTCGTATCAGTTTTATGCTTTCCGGGCATTAAATGGGTGATAGAATGTCCTCTACAAAATACATACGTAATAATCGTCAGAGATTAAAAAGTCAAGTCCATTTCTTTCATTTAGCGACCATTAATATTGGTACATTGACTGGTCGTAGTCGCGAGCTGGCTGACATGTTGAAAAGAAGGCGTATTGACATCGTTTGCGTGCAAGAGACAAAGTGGACTGGAGCCAAGGCCAAAGATATAGGGGAGGGTTACAAACTTTTTTATAATGGACAAAATAAAAATGCAGTGGCCGTCAATGAAAAGTATCGGGACAGAGTTGTCGAGGTAAACCGCGTGTCTGACCGAATTATGAATATAAAAATAATAATAGAATCGACCGTTCTGCGAGTCATATCTTGTTATGCTCCCCAGACAGGTTGTTCCGATGATGAGAAAAACGATTTCTGGGATTCAATTGATGCACATTTGCAATCATTTGACCAAGAGGAACATATTCTATTGGGTAGCGATCTAAATGACCATGTCGGTGCAGCAAGAGACGGTTACGTACAATTTCATGGTGGTCAGGGATATGGTCTACGTAACAACGATGGGAACCGGATACTCCAGTATGCCGAAGCCCATGATTTTGTAATAGCGAATACTTTTTTCAAAAATAGGCCGTCCCATCTAGCAACTTACATCAGTGTTGGGCGATCTACCCAGATAGATTACTGGTTACTTCACCGACGTGACTTGAAGTCTATAGTTGACGTTAAAGTTATTCCGTCAGAATCTGTTGCCCCACAACACCGACCTCTAATTTTAGATTTTCGTCTTAATATTCGGCATTGTCAGGGACCATGAGTCATAGGTCCAGTGAAGATCAAATAGTGGAAGTTAGACACGCAAAAAGATCAGTTAATAGATGCCCTTAGCACCCTTGATACTGATTCTGATCAGCCAGTATAAGAGCTTTGGAATATTTTAACAGACCAAATTAGAAATGTCGCTGCCAGAATATTGGGGACGACTAAGCCTGGTCGCCGATACTTAGATAAGCAAGTTTGGTGGTGGTGTGAAGCAGTGCACACAGCTATCAAGAACAAGAAGACAGCATATAAGGTTTGGTTGCAGTCTGGATTGGATACAGATCACCAGCGGCACAATGAGCTTAAGTTAGCAGCAAAACGGGAGGTGGCCATTGCGAAGACTCAGCACTACGCCAAATTATATGAGCAACTGGATACTTCAGAAGGTGAAAACATGATCTATCGTTTAGCGAAAGTACGCCATCGTTTAACACAAGACATTGGCCCAGTCGCAAATATTAAGGACGTTAACCACCAATTATTAAAAGATCCTCCTGCAATATTAAAACGCTGGAATGAGTATTTTTTCAAGCTCTGCACTGAAGAGTTTCCTCATCCCTTAATCCCAACGGCGAATCCTGTTTTCGGGCCAGTTGAACCGATCATCGAGGCTGAAGTCAAAGAAGCCATTCGAAAGACGAGGAGTGGAAAGGCCACTGGTCCTGATGATATCCCTTCTGAAGCTTGGAAATTATTGGGACAGTGTGAGATTGAAATACTAACCACTCTTTTTAATAGAATTATTACGGATGGTGTTGTACCTCGAACGTGGACAACAAGCATTACCGTGCCAATTTGGAAGGGCAAGGGTGACGTAAATGAATGTGCAAACTACCGTCCAATAAAATTATTATGTCACGCCGCAAAAATATTTGAGCGCGTTCTAGATGATCGTTTGCGCATTATAATAAAGGTAACAACAAACCAATGTGGTTTTGTTCGGGGGTGCAGTACGACGGATGCTATACATGCTGCCCGGTCTCAACATCTCAAAAACTGAATATTTAGAGTGTGGTCCTCAGAAAAATGGTAGCATTGTCATCGATGGTGAACAATTAACCAAGACCACTCAGTTCAAATATTTAGGTGCTGCCATTCGCTCTGACGGTGAGACTGCTGCCGACGCCAAAGCAAGAGTCACCGCTGCCTGGATGAAATGGCGTCAGATGACTGGGATCCTGTGTGATCGAAAAATGCCAGTCCATTTAAAGTCAAAAAATTATAGAACGGTGGTGCGCCCCGTAGCCCTATACGAAGCTGAATGTTGGCCAACTACAACGCAGCATGAGCGAATACTCCATGGTATGGAAATGCTTCGTTGGGCTCTGGGCTTTACTCGTTTTGACCATATGTCAAATATTTATATTAGAAAAATTATGGGCGTGGCACCAATCACGGACAAAATGCGTGAAGCACGCCTACGATGGTACGGGCACGTGATGCGCAACAGAGAAGATTCAATAGCCAAGACGGCCCTGCGACTTGAGTTCCATAGTTAACGTCCACGTGGTCGCCCAAAAAAAACGCTGGATGGACACAATAAAGGACGACATGAATCTGGCGAATGTCAGCCCTGAGGATGCCAAGATTACATCCAAATGGAGGAAAGCTATACAAATAGCGGGCCATGCCCCCACCCCCGCGGGATTAACGCTTCGGGTATGATGAGATCTTTTGCAAGAAAATTTATGTATGGAATTTCTATATAATACACAGGATTGATGGAAGCTAATGGCTGGCCACATCAGATTTTTTATATTAAAAATATTAATGTAATAGAATCCCAGACATATTTTTAAAATTCTTCCGGTTGTCCCCGAACATATAAAAAACAGGATATGTCCTGAAAAAACCGGACGTCTGGTCACCCTTATTGTAAATAGCTTTAAAGAATGATCGCAAAAAATCGGAAAGTCTAGTCTTATATTACACTGGATAAAAATAACGAAACAAAAACTAGTTTCTTTAATTAATGAATAATTTTATCTTGTTCAGTCTTTATTTTTAGATAGTATAGTGGCCAATCTTTCTTAATATCTTTTCTTTTGTGACCTAAGAACTATATCTATTCATTTTTCTGATTACAAGTATTGTATTTTATTTATTTAACAGTTTTAACAATTTGTGTCGTACATGTAGCTAGTACATCCAGATTGATAATATATTATTCAACAAAATATTTGACAGATTAATATTTTTAATCACTGAATTCAGTTTCGAAACTAACCTTTTTCACAGGACAGTATGGAGGAAATAAATGAGGCATACTAGGAGCCAGAAACATTTTATATTCATATGATAAATAATCGCAGACATATCTTCGTATTTTTATTGCAAATGGTCTATATTCGTTATTTAAAAATTCGTAGGCTTGGATTTCGATCTAAAATTGTAATTATGAAGGAATTGGTATTATGACTACGTTTACACCATGCGTACTATTCTGATACACGGACCAAGTGTATACTAAAATTTAGGTTAACACCGATATCTAAATAAGCATACTAAATATTTTGGTACTTTACACGCGCTTGCGCAGATTCAACCCTAACCTAAAATTACTTAACAAGGAATAATATTTGTGAATCTATGCAATCTAAATAAACATACTAAATATTTTGGTACTTTACACGCGCTTGCGTAGATTCAACCCTAACCTAAAATTACTTAATAAGGAATAATAGTTGTGAATCTATGCAATTTATAACTCCACACTATTTAAATTGTAAATATTACTAAACTTACATAATTTGCTTAAATGATTGTAAAGAATTAAATTAAATTAAATATAGTCATAGATGGCAGAAAACTCGCTTTGGTACGCTTGCTGTTTATACCGTGCATGTATAAAGTCTGGGATATCCCCCTTTAAACGTACCAAAAATGAGTACCAATTGCGTACCAAAGGTTTGGTACAGAGTGTTTACACCATTTGTCGCCATCTTGCTACGTCCCTTGGTATGCGGACTAAATGTTTATTACGCGCAGTGTAAACGTACTCAGTAAATACACAGGGATATTTTCGTGTAATCTACCTAGTTGCAATCACATAATTTAACCATTTAACATTTTTTCAAATAAACACAATATATATATATATATATATATATATATATATATATATATATATATATATATATATATATATATATATATATATATATATAACTTGCTCACTATTGGTAACTTTTTACCTCTCGCTAAGAGAGGTATTGCATTCATGCTAAAAATCGCATATCCAGAGTTTATTGAATAAGCACGTTTTAAGGTCTCTACAATCCGATTTTAACATTTTTACGATGATGTCTGTGTGTGTGTGTGGATGTGTGTGTGTGTGTATGTGTGTGTGTGTGGGATGTTGGAAGGACGGTTACTCAAAAACTATAAGACTTAAAATTTGTTTAACAACGTATTTCCCAATCGGACATTCATGGGAAGATCTGAAAAGGTTTTGGTAATAATTGGACAACCGGAAGTAGAAGATTCTTGAAAAAAAATCTTCTAAATATTATTTTTTGAAAATTTTTCGTGGTAATATTAAAGAAAATTAAATTCTCTATCTGATACATTTAAATATTTTATTATATATTCCATAGATTTAGAGATAAAAGAAGTATAATATATAAAATAATCTGTTGTAATAAATTTGACAGCCGAAAGAATGCCATGAAAAATAGTTGATAATTTAAATTATTTGTAACTGACAGATAAATGTCAGTGTCAGAAATAATGAGTAATGAAGGAAAAATGTACTTGGAGAATCCCTTAGTTCTTGATCTGTGACTATTATGGAGATAGTCTAGGTTGAAGGACTTAAATTTGTTTCAAACATTATGAGACAATGTACACCAGTACTATAGACTAAAGTAACTTTGAATTGCGAAAAAGCTATCAAATTCTTCTCAAGTAAGTTGTAAATATTGACAAAATTACACATCGATATAAGAATAATCGGAGTGCAATCTATCCGTCACTTTATTAAAGGGAATTAGTGTTATTTAGATATAACATGTATGAAAAAATAAAATGTAAAAGAAGATATGTAAGAATAGATGCACAATCCATATATACATTTTAGACCGCCCAAAATTAATGTTTTTACTAGAAGAATATGAAGAGAAAGTAAACAACGTTGTTCGAATTGAAAATTGCAGTTACCAGCCTAATATTTATATATGGTAAACTCTACTTTGTAATTTATTGTAACATAATTTATGGTAAAATATCTTCATGTTGAGACATGCTATTATTGAATAATAAAGAAGTTTATACGTCATAGATTTATATGAATATATTATTTGTATTTATAAAAATATTCTTTGCTTTATGCATACAGCCAGGTAAAATATACGGCGAGAGGTTATGTGCTGGCCACATCAGATTTTTTATTTAAAGAGATACGCTGAAACATTTTTTTTGTGAACATGACCAACTTTCTAATTTAAAATAGAACAATTTTGCTCATTTAACCAACCTCGTATCTCTTTAAATAAAAAAAAGTTACCAATAGTGAACAAGGTTATAGAGACTATATATATATACATATATAGCTAAACTAGCTACCTCAAATTATTAAAGATACAATAAAATACGTACTATTAAACAATCTTATAGAAGACCAAGGGGAAGTTCGATTAGAGGAGAAAGTATTTTTTTTAACCAGTGGTTCTTAAGCTACAATACAAAGTTTATTTTTTAAAATGGGGTGATATTAATTTTTTAGGCCCATTCTATATAGTATTTTTTTTCTGAATATGACCATGTAATCATTTCATATATATATAACAAAAATATAGAGAAATATTCAATTGAAATTTAAATGAATTCGATTTTTATAGTTCTTTTTCAGCAGGCTATAATATGAAAAATAAAAACTATTTGTCTTTTTGAATTATTTAGGATAGAAAGCAAATAGAACACTGTTCATAAAGTTATTAACAAATATTTGTTTAATTTTAAGTTCAATTGTGTTTTATACAAAGCCTATTGAAAAATGACTATAAAATTCAAATTTATTTAAATTTTAATTGTATTTTTCTCAATATTTTTGTCATGTAAGGATTTAAAATAATCACATGGTTGAATTCAGAAAATTCTCTTTCGAATGGGACTAAAAAAATAATATACCATTAAAAAAATATATAATTTTGTTTTTAAGTTAAGAACCACTAATTGAAAAAAAAAAATCTTCTCTAATCGAATGTCCCCCTTAGTCTTCTAAGTTTGTCTTATACTCTTTTATTATATCTTTAATAATATAGAAATTATTTGCGGTGCTCGTGTACATATTACATCCTGTATGTTATTGTATGGCTATAGACATACCACATTTAAAAAAAAAACGCCCCTTTTAATAGACAAGGTCCGAATGGTCCTTGCCCACAATTATAACAGTACGGGAGTCACGCTACAATTATTGAGAATAAACAGATGTAGGTTGTGTCTTGGAAAATAAAATTTGCATGATCATTTTAAACAATTATTTACCTATGATTTTAAGTTAGAATTTAGTTAATCAATTTTTACCTCTCGCTAAGAGAGGTATTGCATTCATGCTAAAAATCGCATATCCAGATTTTATTGAATAAGCACGTTTTAAGGTCCCTACAATCCGATTTTAACATTTTTACGATGATGTCTGTGTGTGTGTGTGTGTGTGTGGATGTATGTGTGTGTGTGTGTGTGTATGTATGTAGGATGTTGGAAGGACGATAACTCAAAAACTATAAGACTTTAAATTTGTTTAACTACATACGTATTTCCCAATCGGACATTCATGGGAAGATCTGAAAAGGTTTTGGTAACAATTGGACAACCGGAAGTAGAAGATTCTTGAAAAAAAAATTTCTAAATAATATTTTTTGAAAACTTTTCTCGGTAATATTAAAGAAAATTAAATTCTCTATCTGATACATTTAAATATTTTCTTATATATTTTATAGATTTAGAAATAAAAGAAATATAATATATAAAATAATCTGTTATAATAAATTTTACAGCCGAAAGGATGGCATGGAAAATAGTTGAAAATTTTGTTTGAAACTGACAGATAAACGTCAGTGTCAGAAATCCGGAGCCGGAGATATTACTAAAGACTTTTTCTGGGAAGTACACATATTATATTATTTCTTAATGTATTAATAGTTAAATATTTAAAATTATAGGTATATAACATATATCCTTCAAAAATACTGTCAATCCTGACAATGAATTGGAAACATTTCGAAAAATTAGAAGAGGACAAAATTTCTTCATAAAATTAATTTAAAATTAAACAATCTAAATATAAGGAATAGATACATATATGTAAGTAGAAGTTTTGGTGTAGAGTGTAGGTATACAAGAAATGTTAAATACAATAGGGTGTTTTGACAAGGAGATATAGGGGCTTAAGTCAGAATGATAGCTAGTAATTATGTATATAGATGTCAAGTATCAATTTCTCATTCTAAATTTAGTGATTTTTCAATTCCATGTGGTTTATTTTCCTCGACAAGTAAATTCCATACTCCTGGTGACAAATTAACTACGTGAATATAGAAAATCTTGGAATATTTAATGAAAAATTCTGACATTTATGTACATAATTATCATTCTAAAACGGAAACCCCACATCTGCTTGTCAAGGCCAACAATGTAACATGACTGGTCGGGCCCTATACTTATGTAACCAAAAAAGGAAGTGGCGAGAGGTATTGTGATGGCCACAACAGATTTTTATTGTATCGTTGTGAGTTAAGTGGCGAGTATGTTTAATTAAAAAAAATGTTTAATAGCTTATGAGTGCAAATGAAGTTTTGAAACAGTATTTAATGAGGAACTACCTTTCTTTGGCTGCACTATTCCATTATTATAAAGAATTTTAATGAAAAAGAAATTGCGTTCAGCCCCAAAAAGGAACATGGTTTCCTCCGACAGCTGTTACCGAAAAGAACATAGCTGTTGGAAAAAAAATTAAAGAATACAATAAAGCCACTTATGCGGTAATATAGAATCAAATGAAAATTGGATCCTATTAATAGAATTAATACAGCGTGTTTATTTTAAGTGGTACACTATTGGTATCTCGAGAAGTATAGGAGTCATGAAGTTGGTTAAATTACCAAACAATTTCTATTTTATAAGACTACTTGAATGAGCGAAATAAGATTTTTTTTAAACCAGTCGTTCTCAAATTACACGGTTCAACTTTCTTATTTTAAATGGCATTCTATTTTTTATTTGCTTATTTAATTCAGTATTTCTGATTTCAACGATATCTATATGTAATACTCTAATATTATAAAATATCTGAGAAAAAATCAAATGAAAATTATGCTGAGTTAATGTAAATCTGATTGTAATAAGAGTGCTTTGAAGAAAACAATTGAATATTCTGTTTCATGTTAATTGTAGTAAATGAAAAAATAAATATTTCGTTTACTTTTTTCTAATAAACTGAATTTTATTCACGAAGAAAAGCTTGATATGTATAAAGCAATCTTATTACAATCAGATGTAATTAAATCAGCAAAATTTTCATTTACATTTTTCTTAAATATTTTGTAATATTAGGGTATTACATATAGATATCGTTGAATTTTGGAAAAAAAATACTGAATCGAATAAAAAAAATCTGTTGTGGCCAGCACAATACCTCTCGCCATTTTCATTTTATGTTGCATAATAAATAAATATTAGAATATTTTGATATTTTCAAT
This sequence comes from Harpalus rufipes, assembly GCA_951394225.1. Taxonomy (NCBI): domain Eukaryota; kingdom Metazoa; phylum Arthropoda; class Insecta; order Coleoptera; family Carabidae; genus Harpalus; species Harpalus rufipes. Next base: position 20,766,071 of record OX596276.1, on the reverse strand, counting down.
GAAAAATTATGACATGACAATTGTGACATCTATGTAAATAACTACTAGCCGTCATTTTGACACATATCCTCATATCTGCTTGCCAAGGTCAACAAAGTCGTGCACTATAAGTAACGAATTTAACATTACTTGTACACACAAATCATTGAAATTGTATCTCTTCTGAGGAATTGTGTCCTACTATTCTAATATGTTCAAAATTCTTAAAATTCATTAACGGTATTAGCGGTATTTCTTAAGGATATATGTAATATTAACATACCTATAATTTTAAATACAAATTTAAATGTGTCAGATTTAGAATTTAATTATCTTTATTATTTGTAGTAACAAATTTTCCAAAAATAACATATAGAATTTTTTTCTTTTAGTAACTACCACTTTCAGTTGTCCAATTGTTACCAGACCCTATTCAACTCTTCCCATTACTGTTAGATTAAGGAATCCGTAGTTATAAAGGTCTTTAGTCTTATAAAATTTGAGATATCGTACCTCACACACACATATATATACACACACACACACACAGACATCATCGTATAAATGTTATAATCAGATTCTGGGGACCTTAAAACGTGCTTATTCACTAAAATCTGGATATGAGATTTTTAGCATGAATCCAATACCTACCTCTCTTAGCGAGAGGTAAAAGGTAGGTTGCCATTTAAAATGCACCTCGTATTTTGAAAACATCAAAAATATTCTTGTTTCGCTCATTAGTCTTATAAAATAGAAATTGTTTGCTTATTTAATCGACTTTGTACAATATTTTTTTTTAAATGTCAGATGAAGGTCATTTGTATCATAATTATTACAATTAACAAATTGGCATATATTTATCTGTCATTTCGTAAAAACTACAAACGTATGCAATAAGGATGGATATAAAACGCTTGTCTTCCAAAAACTTATATTGTTTCGATTAAGTTAATACATTCTATTTTAAAACAATGTTCGTTGTTGACAATAATTTCGCTGTAACGTAAGTTCCATTTATTAATGGAGATATATTACTTTGATTCATAGCCGTACGAATAACGTTATTTTCGGTCAGTATCTTATTTTTCACGTATTTGGTTTTACATTTGCTAATAAACTTACTAATTGACTTAGTTTTGAATTTTGGATGCTTTTACTGAAACATATATTTTTATAATAATAAAATAACAGTAGTATGTTATGTATCCTAATAAAATCTAAGTAAATGACACTAATGAATTTATCAGAATGGGCGGAGCTTAAATCCTAATTCATACAATTCTTATATGACCTTGGCTGGACATCTTTAAAAAAAAATATTCTAGTTCCTATACTTCTCGAGATAGCAATAGTGTCCTACTTAAAATGAACATCTGTATTTAACAAAAGTTGTAAGTCGTTTTGTGTCACATAAGCTTTCTGATTTCCCAAAAACAGAACGATTAGAAACACCGTTGTTTATGGATTGATAAAGACGGAGAAACAAGTATGGAACTGGGGAATGCTATTAAGTTTGTTGACAGCAGACAGTTACAGCTATATGACACTGAAAAATGTTTGCCTGAAGTGCTCAGTAGAGTTCCAAAGACAGGAATTATGTTAGATCATGATAATAGGTATGCATTCTATAAACCCAGAAAAACAAGTAGCAAATATCTCACTTGTCTTGTTAACTTATCATCAGATATAATAACGAGATATACAAATTATAAATACACGAAATAAACTTATATTGCTTCTGTCTCATTTTATGGTATGTTTATGTCATCCACATATTAAATTGTTATAAGTAGCAAATCGTTCACTAAGCAACAAGTCTTGTTATTTTATTTTTTAGCATTTGTTAGATTGGCTTACTTATCTTTCCATAAGGCATTTTCAACACTTCAATTTTTCATACTTCATTTTTATATGAAGCTTGATGCTGCAATTCATTATTGTTTTGAAAGCAAAAGAAGACTGGCAGTATAATGTTTAATGAAATGGAGAGAATTAGTATTAAAGGGAACTCCGTGGAAAATATTTTAAAATAAAATTGTAAAAATTATATACTGTGTCTTATTCTCAATAATTCTAGCATGACTCGTAATTATGTGTACCTACCTACATACTTACTATATCGTGATGTTCAGCGAGTAGATCGATATTAAAGTCAAATGTAAAATTCAAAGCTTTTGTTGTTCTATTTATGTAATATACATTACAAAAAGCTTTGCCATATGTGTTATTATAATCCAAATCAACACGGTCTAGATATATTTTGTACTTGTCTTGAAAAACATTTTTATTTGTTACAATATTTAAATATTGTAAATTAAATATGAACAATGTAAGTAGGATATGCATAATGCGAAATGAAAAATGTCATGAAATAATCATTTGTTATATACGAACTTTTTTATTCATAATAGCTATAATAATGATATATTTATTATATAATTATAATGTTTATTTAGAAATATTACATCTATTCATACATAGTCCAACTGGAAAATGATAATAATTACAATAAATAATAAGCTTTATTATTCAACAGGATGTAAATTCCCATTAAAGAATAATAATACAATATTACAAAGAAAGCAATAGTGATTATAGATTTAAATCATACTATTCAAGTTATTTTTAAATTCATTAAGGGTAACAAAGGAATCAATATCTGAACTAACATTATTACATTTACGGCACATAGTGTTAATTGAAGAATTATAATAGTAATTTGTCCGCGAAAAATCATAGACAAAAATATGATGTCCGAAACGGCTGCGCCCCCTTTATTTCGGTTAACCGGGGTTCTACTGTATAATATTTAAACAATTTTATGACCAATGTTATGTCGTTTATAAATAGCATAAATATAAAGGGCTTAATATTGACCCTTGAAGTACACCTAAAATCGCTGTGAAATTATATGAAGTGAAGCCGTTACAATGCACATACTTAATTCTATTATTTGGATAAGAGTGTCTGGTCGCGAATCTGGGAACCCGGGTTCGATCCCGAAATTACTTCGAATTTCAATATCACAAAATTGAGTGTACCACTCTCCACGCCAGCAATTAATGCCCGTGAGGTGAAGCCTGATCAGTGCCCGCACGGTACAAATATTTCATCAATACCGATATCTGTGCACAAAGCAGATTGGCACACTCAGCAATGTGTAATATGCCGTGATGATAAATTTATTTATTTATTATTTATTTGAGAAGCCTAGAATGTTTAATTTATGTAATAAAATTGAATGAATGATTACGAAGTTCTAGAGGTTCAAGAAAAAAAGTAACATAACATAATCCTATCTGAAGATTTTAATGGTGGTTGTTTCGACTTCCGGAATTTACCGGAAGTAGGCGTAACTATACCCAAGTTCAAAATTTGAAAATGGAAGCGGAGGCGGTAAGTAGAAAACAACGAACAAAGCTTACTTTTTTTAAATTTTGTCCGTCGATCGTGCAAAAAACGTCCATACCGAGTATTTTTCATCTTCAACTTCTGCTTCAGCGCACGATGTTTAAAGGAGGTGTTTCCAATAGTGATGGTGATATCTACTTCTAATGCTGTAGTTTGTTGTCCCGTCGCTGTGCATAATCGCCACTTAGTTGGTTGAAAATGCGTCCTGTCAGTTTTCTTTGCCAAGTCGGGTCTAATTATAGTCTTTGTCGCACCCGTATCCAGTTACATTTGCAGTGCCCTTCCGTTCTGTCTTGAGATCATTAACTACTTTCCATTCACTTGATTTTACTTGTTTAGTCTCCATTTTATTTATTTTTATTTACACTTCACTGTTTATTAACAACCCCACACCTAACACCAATTGTAGCGTTTATTTTTTTGGGTGAATTGTAAAAATCACAGAAATATTATTAATTAAAATAAAAGTATATTAAACGATAAATAATTAATGGAAAGATAATATAAGTAACTAACACTAACTAAACAAACGTAAGCACTAATATAACAATGTTTATTTCACTATATTTATTTATATGATTATATTTATTTATGTTCACAACTCGTAGACTATTTATTTATGTCACCAACTATTCATTTCAGGATACTTGTCTATATCAGAATGGCCCGCTGGCTTATTTGGCCGTGTTTATATAGTCGGTGACCTTTCTGAAACATTTGATGTCATAATAACATCTAATACAATGGATGGGGTGACCCTAAGTAACTAAACTGGGCTAGACATGTGTGTTTACGCCATCGGTACTCGAGAAGATTGCGTCATCGCCAAGCGCAGCGGCGTTCTAGAAATTTTCGACCAACGGCGGCAGTCGCGTACTCCTAGAGTCAGTGCCGCCGGGTCCACGCACGTTACATTACTATAATTTGGAGTTTATACCGCATGTACAGTTAACAGTTGAACAACACTCTAAAAATTTCACACAATTTGCTATTAGAATAACAAAAATATTTAACTTGCGTCTTTTCAAGAAAAACTGTTAAAATATTCAAATGAGGGAACTTCCGGTTGACCAGTTATAATCAAAATCCAATTGCATCTTCATTTCAATGTACACTTGACGAATACAAAAAAAAATATAATTTTTGGAATTATGGTATTGGAGATATGCGTTCCGAAAGAATCGACACACACAAAAATACAGGCATCGTAAAATAAGTAAAATAGTATTCTAGGAACTCTAAAACGTGCTTATTCATTAAAAACTTATTACCCAATTTTTTAACCAAAAACAAAAAAAATCTGATGTGGCCAGCACATTACCTTCCATCAATCCTGTACATATTCCATACATAAATTTTCTTGCAAAAGATCCTATATTTCCAGTAAAATTATTTCATAAATTATGCAAGTTAACACTGACATATTCTTCTTCTTTAGCTTTTCCCATTAGCTATGAGTCGCTATTTTTTATTTTCTTCCTCCTCTCATTCTTGTTTTGCGTGTCGTTCTGATTCTGTTCTTTCCCTCTCAAGTCTTCCGCAGTTAAGTACTTCCATCTTATCATTGGTCTTCCTCTGTTTCTTTCACGTTCTACTACTAAGCTATTCATTCTTCTTCCAATATATTTTTCATCTGTCCTCATGACATGTTCAAACCAATGTAATCATCTCTCTTGTATATGTCTAGAAACTTCTATCAGTGGAGCCATTTCCATTAGCCTTTAATTCATTATCTATTTTTCCGTGTCTTCCCGAATATCTATCCCAACATTCTCATCTCTGCCACATTCATTTTCTTCTCATTGATACTGGCATCTGTCAATTTGAATTATCTAAATATATTAGCACTTTCCATGGATAGCGTAAATGGTATTTATCTCCTTTTTTTCAAGAAAAACTGTTAAAAGTTGCAAATAAGGGTACTTTCGGTGAACCAATTATAACCAAAATAGTAAATTCGTATTCTAGGGACCCCAAAACGTGCTTATTCATTAGAAACTCACTATCGACATTTTTGACCAAAGACAATACCTTCCTTACATAAAGGTGACAAAAGGTAATAATAAAATTGGGTGATAAATAAAGATGCAATGGTAAAATTTCAAGATTTTTTTACCTTCCGTCACCTTAAAGGAAGATATTGTCTTTGATCAAAACGTTCGATAGTGAGTTTCTAACGATCAAGCACGTTTTGGGGTCCCTAGAATACGAATTTACTAATTTTACGATGATGCCTGTATGTATGCGTGTGTGTGTATGTTTGTGCATGTATGTGTGTGTGTGTGTTAGTGTATGTGTGTATGTGACGATCGTTTTGGCTCTCATAACTCCAACACCACGATTCCAAAAATTATATTTTTTTTCGTATTACCAGAGTTTAGATCCATATACAGACATAATTAGATTTTGGCTACAATTGGTCCAACGAAAGTACCCTCAATTGAAATTTTTAATAGTTTTTCTTGAAAAAAACGCAGTTAAATATCATTTATTGACATTTAATGATTATAAATTTTAAAGAATATTTATTCTCTATACGATTTGATTGCATTTATACTTCATATTCAATAGATATAGAGTTAAAGAATTATAAAAATATTAAATTTCATAAATCAGCCAGCTATGCAACCATGGAAACTGCTAATATATTCAGGTAATTCAAATAGATGTCAGTATTAATGGAAAGAAAATGAATGCGGCAGAAATTAAGGTATTGAAATAGATGTTGGGAAGACACGGAAAGATAGGGTAAGGAATGAAAGGTAAGGGAAATAATTCGAGTGACAAAGTTTCTACAAAGATACAAGAAAGACGATTACATCGGTTTGAACATGAAATGAGGAAAGATGAAGGATATATTGGAACAAGAATGAATAGCTTAATAATAGAAAGTAGAAGAAACTGAGGAAGACCAAAGATAATATGGAAGGACTATATTGCAATTGCGGTAGACTTGAGAGAAAAAGAACTGAATGAGGACGACACGCAATACAGAAATGAGTGAAAGAAAAAAATAAAAAAAACTGCAACTCCTAACGAATGAGAAAAGAGGGAATAGTACGGATACCTCGTCGGTGGGTTAAGGAAAGGAACACAATCACGATATATATCACTTATAACTATGTTTATTTACACATTATGTACAACAAAAATAAAGTTTTGAGAAATTGGAAAAACGGACTCTGGGTAATTACTGAATTTAAAATTTATTTATTTTTACTGCAAAATGAACATATATTTATCGTTAACTGATTTTCAACTTGGGTGTTTTGAACTACAAACGATGGTTCTGTGTTTTCACTGTTGATGTTTTTAAACTCTACTTAGTTTTACTGTAAACTACATTATGACTACGTATTTTACTGAAAACTGATTTTGAACTTTGCGAGTTTTACTGCAGACTGATTTTCAACTCTGCGTATTTTACTGATTTTAAACTCTGCCTATTTTATTGCAAACTGATCTTTAACTCTGCTTACTGTACTGATTTTAAACGCTGTCTGTTTTACAGTAAATATATTTTAGACGAATCATCTGTTTTCACTGAAAAGAATTCACGAAGCGCGTTTTTCTAGCTACTGAGTCGTCCGCAGAAGCTGTAGGCGGCTTGGTCTTCTAGGCTTAGCCGAAGCAGCTATAAATAGAAGTGATTTCTAAGCTCGAAGATGCAGAATTTATACCCAGTTTGGCCGAAGTTTCTGGTGTGGGAACTTTTCCAATGTTTGATTGGCTTAGAGGTGAAGTTTTGTAACGGGTTCTGATTGGCTGATGGCTAGAGTTTTAAAAAATATTGTCTCGTAAATTTAAACAGTTATAAAAATGGAATTTTCTAGTTTTTTTGTGAATAACGTCAGGTAATATTAACAAAATAATAATATAAAAAAAATAAATATACATTTTATTTATAGTATGGTTTTTCGCCTGTGGTGGCGCTTATGGTGACCAGCTGGTTTTGCGGGTGTCAAAAGATTTTCCTTGGCGGCTTCCCTCGTGTTTTGGAGATAGATCCGTGATGATGATGATGTTCTCACCGTCCATCAAAAAGGTTTATACAGCCCTGGCATGTTGTGGTGTCGTTGGCGACCCTTGCGTGTCACCGGTAGGCTGTCCTATTTGAAATATGAAAGTTATTGTCACTTCCTGTGAAACCGGCAGAGCAACCATCATGCCAAATACCATAATTTATGATCTTCTAAGATCAGTTTACAAATATATCAAGAAAATTAAAAAAATAATAAATAAGTTATTTTGTGTGGCCCATTTTTCAGTGTCACCTGTATATGCAATAAAACTGCCGTCAATTAAATATCAACTGGAGATTTCTACACTGTTGTCAATTCAGTAGCTATCTTAAAAATGCTAAGTTATGAAGAAGCGGAAACACCGCTAGACAGAGGATAGGATGCGGAGAAAAGAAAAAGATGAGCATCAGTCCATACTTATTTGATGGCGAATATAATAATTGTCTCGTGGTAAGTTTATGGGGCATTGCCATGCTTTGTAATATTACTTGATCTCCCATATTTATAAAATTAAATCCTAACAAACATTTATCACCAGACTGCAACTCCATTTATTTACCAGTAACCCTTTACATCATACCAACAGTCAAGAAATACCCAAGAAATTTATGTTTACATCTACGCTTTCCTCGACTTATCTTCTCTCTTTTCCTTTTTGTTCGTGTACTATGTCATTGTCTCTTGCTTGTCCATCTATATCCTCGCCTATTTGATCTGCCAATGAAGGAATTTTATCGCTAATGTTTCTTCCGAACAATAATTGTGAAGGTGTTTCATTTGTGCTCCCGTGTGGTGTAAAATTATGCATTAGCGTAAATTTATGTAATTCTTTTTGATTCTTTCTGTTATTTGATTGACAAATTTTTAGGCTTTTAAGAATGGATTTATTCATATTTTCTCCCTCTTCATTCGCCAGTGGCCAGTATGGAGGAGTCTGAATTAGATTTATATTGTTATTCTTACAATACTCCTTGAATTCCTGACTCACAAACTGCTGTATGGTATGCATTTTGTAAGATCTGAGCGGAAGATATATTTAGCATTCCTCAGCTTCGTGATGAATGAATCAAACGTTGGCATTGGATAGTTCTCCCTCTGTATGGCTTCATTGGCTCTTCGCATATCTACACATAACCGAATGTCACCATTTGGTATGAATATTACCACAATGGGTGATATCCACGGGCTGGGTTCTGGTACCTTTTTTATTACGTCAGTATTTAAAGCTTTTTTATTTTTCCTCCACTTGAGTATCCACTATTATTGGCACTCGCCGCAGTCGTTGTTACACTGGGTTAATGTTTGGGTTTAGTTTGACTATTCTCGTTTGATTTTTGGAAAGGGATATTTTACTTTTACTCGGTTTATATTAATTCACAATTTTAAAATTCCTAACTGCTTGGATGTTTCCTTGCCTAATAGAGAAATATCTCCTTCATCAATGATGCTTAATTTTTAAATTTTGTTCTGCGGCATAAGACTTTAATAAGTCCGTAGCTTCCGGTTCTTCATACTGCTGCATTTCTGTTTGCTAGTTTGTCCCAATCTTCCCCTTTTAAAATGTTAACTTTTGATCCTGAGTCAATTAATAATGTTATTGGCACCCCTCCTACATGACATTGGATAATCCCGTCATTTGTATTAGATTATGTAGAATGACTATTGATCTTGAAACACTCAAAATTTCTCAAACTAGATTCTGTGCTGTTCTTTTCTCTATCCGAGTTTTCCGTCATACGCAGTTAACATCTGACTTAAATCTTTTTGTTTTATTTTTCTCTGGAAGATCATATTGTCTTTTTCCCTTCCTAGTTCTACACCAGACTGCAAAATGTCCCTGTCGCCTACATTTCGCATTTTTTGTTGGAAAATCTTTTATGTTTCCCGCATGTCCATATTTTCCATATCGAATGCATAGTTCGGGTGGCTTTTTATCTTTACGATCAATCGTATTTATTCCACTTATAGATGCGCCGGGTTCTCCCTTGTGATCGCTCATCGCTACTGATTGACTTTGAATTTATTCGTGAATTTGACACAGTTCGATTACTTCTTCTAATGACCTTTCTCTCTCCAAAATTTCTTTTTCAATTCTATGGAGGCCCAACTGTCGATCAATTTATCTTTCATACTGATATCAGCAGCTTCCTGAGCATTATTCCCAAATGTATACCTTGCTGCTTGATGTCGAACTTTTATAAGGTATTTATGGAAATTTTCACCTTCCACTGATTGGAGATTTTGGAAAATGTGTCGCTCGAAGGTGGAGTTCTGTTTTAGAGAAAAGTATGTTGTTAATTTATTAACAAGTATTTGAGTAACATCGTTGTTTTGCTCTGGATTGAACGTTTCTACGGCTCCAGGCAGATTATATGCCACTCTTGTAGCTGGATGCTTCCCAAATGCAGCAGCTTATTTCTCTTTTTGATCACGTCTGTAGCATATTTTGTAGCTAGATACAGTTGTAGGGAACGCAGCCACTTTTCCCATTCTTCCCTTACTGTCCAGCAAGGCTTTGATGGCGTCCTCGGGGTTGACGTGATTGGCATGCCTTGTATTATGTAGATGCGTGAATGGACTAAAGTTAGGGCAGCGGAATTGCGAATGAAATAGATTTTCTTCGAGAAAGTATATAGATATGACAAATTTCGTCGCTACAATTTTTTTTTGAGAAGCGTGCTGTCACTACTGACCTATAAAGAAAATTATTGAAAATAAATTTAATATGGCAGAGATGAGTATGGTAAGATGGACGTTGAGAAAGACACGGAAATATATAATAAGGAATGAGAGGATAAGGAAAATGGCCCGAGTGTTAGAAGTTTCTAGAAAGATACAAGAGAGACGGTTACATTGCTATGGACATGTTATGAGGACAAATAAAAAATATATTGGAAGAAGAATGAACAGCTTAGTAGTAGAGGGTAGAAGAGAGGAAGACCAAAGAGAAGATGGAAGGACTGTATTGCGGAAGACTTACGAGAAAAGAAACTGAATGAGGACGACACGAAAAATAGAAATTAGTAGAAGAAAATCAAGAATAGCAACCCCTAACGAATGGGAAAAGCTAAAGAGGAAGCATAATAATTGTAGGTTTGAGCGCAATAATACTCGTATAATAACCCCTGGTGCCGAGAGGCAGACCGAGGCCCGGGTCATAACATTTTATGGAGCCCCTTCCATTTATAAATATAAAAAAAAATGTAGTCACATGATATGATATCCAATAACAAATAGTTTGTTGGAAGAATAAAAATAAACATGAAATATATATCATTTGAGAAAAAATACGCCTGGTTCCGGGGTTCCGTGATGTTACGGGGCCCAGGGAGTATTTATAAATTCCGGTATATATTTCCGCAGCCGGCAATATATGATTGGCTATTACGGAATAGATGAACCAATAAGAGACAGAGTGCCGGAGTAACTGCCATAATGTTGAATAGTACTGAAACACAAATCGGAATGTTCAAGAAACAGGTAGGGTATTTCGTGCAATATTTTCAAAATTTAAATTTTATACAGAGAACAAACTATAAAAAATCATAATCATCAGTCATGTATTGCACCCTCGTTTTATGGCAGGTCAAGGATAGCAAATACGCCCGGAGATTTTTCCACCTGAATTAACCCCCCCCCCCCCCCCCCCGCCATCCTTACCGAACCTGATAATAACATATTCACTGTTGAAAAATCCTTATATTTTCTAACCTGTAGAATTTTATGGCCTATCGATGCGCAGAATGTAAATCGCCTCCTGATAAGGGAAATTATTTCATCATGGAATAAAGGGATCTGTAACCAACCCGCAGAACAGTAGGTACATAGTAGATAACAGTTGCAGAACTCTCTTTTGAGTCACAAGAGTGAATATTTGCTCTCCAGTGCCCACAATGTTAACATGCTCGAAGGCTGTAATAGGGATGCTGCATACCTCGCACGGAAGAACTTTAATATTGCACTTCGACTTTTGAAGTGCTTACACTTTCATCAATGTCATGTGATAATTTTTCACTAGTTCAGGATATTCACCAGCTATTGGAAATTCAAAGGAATGTAAAATATGTCACAGTGATTGATACATGTACGAATTGAAATGAAGTATACTTCCTTACCGATGATTTTGCTGTTTTCTAATCTGACTAGTCGTCTAGGCGTTTTATAAAACGTCGAACAGCTTAATTAGTTTATATATAAATGTGGCGGATCTAGTAGGCCGTCACGTTACTACCCCAACAAAAGATTGTTATTGATAAAACAATTCAATTATTATATTTATAAAATAAACATGTCAAAATTCTTGTCCTGCATAATTTATATATTTTATTTATTTTACATTTTCTACATTTGTAATTTGAAGTATAAGTATACAAATGTTACATTGGTGACCCCGACGTGATAGAACCGCATCTTTCTCAATCGCTAGTGCAAGCGTATTCGTAGTCATGAATTCAAGCCGTCAATCAAAGAACGTCTCCACCTAACGTTGAAGCAGATGAAGCAATCTGGCCTTTACAAAACCTTCAGTGAGTGTTCCCGGCAAAAAGAGAGACAACGGCAAAATAGTAGAACTCACCGCACAGATCGTCGACTTGAAATCCTCCCTCAAGAAGGACAAGAACGAAGCTAACGCATCTCAGCAAGTACAGGTCCAACAAGCTCAAACCCATTTTAACATTGCACAACACAAACAACATACACAAACGTCACATGTCACTTCACACACATCACAAAATATAACTTGAAAATTTTTCTGGCATCTTCATCTTCGCTTTTTCTTCCTTCCTCCACCAGTAGCACTTCTACTGGCTCTGGAACCATCAAACATTTCCTCTGTCGGCAGACTCACTTGCCCGGGAAATCTATCTCCTTTCTTATAGATAAACGTCTATAACCCAAAAAGTCCAGAAAAATTTTCAAGAACACAATCACAACAATCAATCAATCACCTAATAATTTTCACCAACAAACAAGCTTCTTCATGAAACAACCTGTACTTGTACCTATGTATCTTTGTATTTTAAAATTTTGAATTGTATCGCTTCACTAGGCGGGGGGTAATGTGGCGGATCTAGTAGGCCGTCACGTTACTACCCCAACAAAAGATTGTTATTGATAAAACAATTCAATTATTATATTTATAAAATAAACATGTCAAAATTCTTGTCCTGCATAATTTATATATTTTATTTATTTTACATTTTCTACATTTGTAATTTGAAGTATAAGTATACAAATATTACATATATATATATATATATATATATATATATATATATATATATATATATATATATATATATATATATATATATATATACATATCTTTAAAAAAACCTATAACCAAAAGACACGAATGGAAAACTCGAGCCAAATCGTTCTTTAAAACAGAATCTAAATGCATAAATTTAGCTAAGCATCATGGCTAAACATTTTTTACCAAACTTAACTTATACCTATTCATTTCAGCCCGACTCATCGAACTGGACGCCAGCACTTTGCTTACCTTCCCTATGCTAATTCAACGTTAATACTAAGTCGTTACACCCGAAAATGGTAGATAGAACGCATTAAAACAAACAACTTTTCTTAGCTCAAATTTTTGATTTGGAGCCCCAGTTCATAGTTATTGACGTTCTCATGTTTTTCGAACAATCGTCATAACTCCCTTATTTTAAGGAATATTTAAAAAATACAAACACTTTCAGCATTTGCTTTCGGTTCTCTAAAACACTTGTATTTACAATTATTTTCTATTTCATCAAATAAGAAAATGGCGACCAATCAAAAATTTCAAAACAAGATATTTCGAAAACCACCCCATCGATTTTCGAAAGTAAAACATTTTTAAAATCCTTAAACTTTCTATTACAATATTTGTTTGAAACATTTTTTTTCTATCTGCACAAAAAAAAGTTTTTATTCACTTACTTGGCTTACATAAGTATTAACAAAGTAAAAAAAAAACATTTAAAACGAAGTAGCTTCTAAAAACAATGAAACAAAAAAGAGATTAGATTTGACAAGTACTCAAAAACAAGTTACATAAAATTTATCGCACGTGTATGTCCGTTTGTATGTTCGTATTTTGCATAATTTATACGTAAACATGCATCATTATGAAAACGTTGAACTTCTTGACATGCTTCTGGTTTTTGGGGAGGCAAGGCGTAGTACACAGGAAGCTAGAAGAATTTATCGGGAAAGATACCCGAATTGTTAAATAGAAAATACTCGAATAAGTGGATTAGGAGAAGAGGTCCAGTTGGTGGCCAGCCCGGAGCCCCGATCTAACTCCATTAGATTTCTTTTTTTGGGGTCAGATGAAGACCTCTGTTTACGAGAAGCAGGCGGTCCTTGCGAAGGTGTCCACCAACATCAAATCACGCTGCCGGGCTTGCGTTGCTGCTAATGGTGGCCACTTTGAAAATCATATTTAGTCCCACCCTTGTTGTTTCATTGTTTATTGTTTTATTTTTCTTGTTTGTTTCTTGTTTTTCTTTTTTAATGGCAGCAAGCCTACTTTGTTTTAAATGATTGTTGCAGTTTGTTAAAATTTATCTTGCAATTCAATTTGAATAAAAACTTTTTTTGGCCAGATAGAAAAAAATGTTTCAGACAAATATTGTAGTAGAAAGTTTATGGATTTTATAAATGTTTTATTTTCGAAAATCGATGGGGTGGTTTTCAAAATATCTTGTTTTGAAATTTTTGATTAATCGCCATTTTGTTATTTGATGAAATAGAAAATAATTGTAAATACAAGTGTTTTAGAGAACCAAAAGCAAATGCTGAAAGTTTTTGTATTTTTTAAATATTCCTTAAAATAAGAGAGTTATGACGATTTTTCGAAAAACAAGAGAACGCCAATAACTATGCACTGGGGCTCCAAATCAAAAATTTGAACTAAGAAAAGTTGTTTGTTTTAATGAGTTCTATCTACCATTTTTGGGTGTAACGACTTAGTATTAACACCCTGTATAGATACATACAAAACAAAATTAAAAGAATATCAATAAATTTGGTATTTACTTTTTACTCTGCTACATAATAATGATAATAATGATATAATAATAGTAAATAGAAATAATAACAAAGTTCGAACCTTAATAAATTTTTATTTATTTTTATGTTGACTTGGATTTTGATTTATATTGTATATTTTACTATAATTATAATTTATATATTTTTAATACATATTTTTGGATTCATCAATTTTCCGATCTATAATAATAACAAAATATTTTTGTAAAATATTTACATATTTAGTGCAAAAATAATTATACATTGTTCTACACATACGAAATAAATACTAATTTAAAATGTTATACTTTTATTTCTTTAGAATATTGCAATAAAACGCAATGTTGATAATAGATTAATACAGCGCAGACAAAGAGAGAAATAGCAAGTAGAAATAAATATTGACATCAGAATATGCGATCCCTAAGTTCGCGAGGCATCGGCGAAATACATGTCATTGTGGCGCCTACGGAAAGCATAGTGCGGATGTTACGAATACTGCCACTTTTGTACACAACCCTAGTTTACAAAGTCAGTGATGGAGAGGCCTCAATTTTAAAGCGTTTATTTAATTTTCATGGAGTTAGTTCTAGCATCGTTTAAGCGTTGTACATTTATTTAAGTAACACACTGTATTTATTTTATAGATAATTTCCATTAATTCATAATCAAACTCAAGAGCTACATATTAATTTTAGTAAAATTTATTTTATATGTATAAATATCTTTCATAGAGGTATGACTAAATTTCATAAAAAAATATTTTCTGGCTGTATTATTTACACTTTTTATTTCCAGTAAAACTTAGTATATATAAACTTCAACGGTTAATAATAACTTCATTGTGCAATTTACTCCACCAGAAAAAAAATGTCTTCTTGGAATAGAACCACACATGTATTAAATTTGAAAATTGGGATTAATATTTTAATTCATAACTGATTTTTCTTAATTTGTTTCTTGTAAAATCTGCTATAAAAAAAAGAATTTTGTACACATTAACACTTTTCGCTAATTAATAAAATAAAAATAATTTAAAACACTTAACAATGACACATTACTGTTTTTAATAAATATTAATATTAAAAACCCAAATATTATCCTATAAAACCCAATTTGTTGAACAGAAAATTAACATAATTTATTTAGAAAACTCGTGGTTTAATCTTTACATATACTCCATTAACAGGCTTATTAATCATATCGGGTTCTAATTCCATCTTGTAATTTGGCCCTGCTGATTCGATCTCAAAATGTCGAAGAAGTTTTGCAAATGTTACTTTCATTTCCATTACGGCATATTTCTGACCTGTAATAAACAAACAATATATTATCTATTTTTTAAATCATTTACAAATTTATAAAGAAAATAATCATGTAAAACACTAATACTTTGCTTCTACTAGTTCTGAGTATGTTTTGTATAGGTATGCAATATCAAACCCATCACTTTTTTAAAATCCGAAATCCATTTTCAAGTAAGTGAATGCAAAAAATAACAAAACAACAGAAGTAAACCATATAATACTTGTTTGAAATTATGATGCTGTGCTTGCGTTTGTACTAAAATAAAAGATATGTTAAATGACATAGAGGCTGCCAGTGGCAATCAAAACTGGGATTATGATATATGTAGTTTTTTTCTCCATTCTAAATAATATACATATACACGTATTGTAGATTTCATTTATCGTGAGTTCATCCTCAATAATAATATAATAGCACACTAAATAAAATTCTAATTATTGGTTAATATAAAAATAATTTACCTAAACAATTTCTTGGTCCAGCGCTGAAGGGAATGTATGAAAACGGCTTTATGTAATTTTCTGGCAAAAATCTTTCAGGAATAAATTCCTCAGGCCTGTCAAATTGGGTTGACCTATGAACTCCTTGTACGGAAAATATTATTGTTATTCCTTTCGGAATAATAGTACCCTCTAAAAATATAAGAAATCACTATAAGTAAAGCGCATATAACTTACTGTTATAGTAGGATTCGGGAAGATGACTATTGAAGGTCGAAAAAAGAATACACAGTAGTAGGTTAGCAACAATTCATGTTGAAAGAGAAAGATTATTTGACGTATGTCTATATAATTTTTGTTGTGATACAGATATACGTAAATGGTGACATACTTTCTAACACATTACAAATAATAATGACGTATGTCGTAGAGCTACAAATATCTTATTATTTACTATATTGGCCTCTGTGCTAATGTTTACCCAGTGACGTTAATATTTAAATCAAATTATTATTCCATGGTTTATATCAAGGCTATGTTTTTGTGATTTGCACAAATATAGGTGAAGAACATAAATCTTTGAGAAATGCATTATTTAAAAAGAAACAATTTTCAAATATTTTTCAGTTAAAATGTATCCATAAATATTTCCTGTTGCACGCCAATGCATACGAAAAGCAGTGAAGTTATATGCAATTAATATTATATCTGACGGTTTATAAATGACCTTGAATAGTCTTTTTTCGTGAACCAAACTGAAATAATAATAGTAACAGCGTTTAGCAACCTTTGTAAAGAATTGAGTTGGCATCTATGAATCTGTATGTATCAATAGGGATCAGGCTTCAACGGCAAAGTTTTATTTACGTAATGAAATTTATATGATTATGTTACCAAAAGATTCAGTTTTTCTATTTTATTTTAGGAATTTAAATAGAAATGCTAACCGGAAATTCGTACATTGACAGATTCCCCAGCATGTAGGTTCGAATTACGTGAGTTACTAGTGTATTAAATTGCTCCATTGAGGAAAAAATGATATTAAGGTAGTTGTATCATGAGAGCAATACCATCTATTGATTCCGTGCCTAACAATGTAGACAAACCCAAGAGTTGCCTGTCTGCTTCAAGTCACGTGGTTATTTGCATATTATGTTTATTCTACAAGATATTGCAACAACTAATGGTTGTAATCGTGTATATATATATATATATATATATATATATATATATATATATATATGTATAACAGCAAAACGAGCTATCTCAAGGAGTCTGTAATTGACAGATAAATGTCACTAATGTCAGTGTCGAAAATTCAGAGATAGTACTGAAGGCTTTTTCTGGGAACGATATTTAATATTTGTTATTGTATTATTAATTATATATTTAAAATTTTAGGTATATTACATGAACTCTTCAGAAATACCGCCAATCCCATTAATAAATTGGAAAACTTCGACCATTTAGAAGAAATGGCGAAACCTTGCTCATAGAATGAATTTAAAATTATAGAAAATACGTAATATTAACATTAGGTGTAATTAGAATTTTTTGTGTGTACAAGAAATGTAAAATACAATACTTATATATATCACAATGGAAAAGGCAAGAGGTATTGTGATGGCCACAGCAGATTTTTTTTCAATAGTTGCACTTACTGTAGTTTACGTCTTCTGCCATTTTGCGTCCAAGTAAAGGAACCACTGTGTAGAATCTCAAAGTTTCCTTAATGACGAGATCCATGTATTTCATCTTTTTAAGATCCTGCATGGTGGTGGGCCTGTCGCGGTTGTTACCGAAAATATCTTGAAGTTCCTCAACTATTTTATCCTATGGGTTGAAATATGCAAAAGTAAAATGATAATTACATTTATAATAAAACGTGACTTACTTGTACATGTTTATAAGAAGCTAAGGCATACATCGTCATACTTAATGCTGAAGAAGTAGTATCATAACCCTAAAATTATGTGAGAGACTTACAATTTTCTATAAATAAAATAGATTAAACAGTTATACTTTAACTTAAAAGTAAAACATTTATAATTTTGAAAATAAGAAAGTCTGTTAACAAATTCAATTTAAATTATGATAAAACCTGTATATAAACTTGCATTCAGGTATATGCGTAGCTAGATAGCAAAACTATCTTTGAATAATGCGAATTAACCTTTTATATAGGTACCCTAATTAATAATAATTCTGAATTATATAAATAAAAGAGAGATAACAAAAATAGAAGAGTATCATAATTTTTGAAAATTTTATATATTAGTCTACATGAAAAAATATGAGATACGTTTTTTTAATTTTTTTCTATAAAATATCATTTACTGCGAAAAAAACTAATTAAATATTAAACACCACCGGTATGACGTATGCGGTCCTCGAATTCGCAATCAATTGTAGCATTACAAGTGGTAGCGATTAAAACAAAGATAGTTATACCATGTTCCTATGGCGCACAGAAAGAAAAAATAGAATTAAAGCGCTTAACATAAATGTCATATTGACATCCGTCATATGGCATTCAAAGTTTCAGTTCACTGATTGTACCCGTATTTAACATTTTATTTTATTGTGAATAAACGTGCATTCAACGAGTATTGGAGTTTATTTAAGTGGTAAGCGTTGTTACGTTAATATAATGTAGTTGTATATACTTCACGGCGTGCAGACATGTTGTTATTTCTCTACAATATATTTTTAATTTTAACTAGGTATAGGGATCGTTTTAAGGTCCTTAGATTCCATTTTTAATATTTTCACGATGATGTCTGTGTGTATGTGTGTGTATATCTGTGGATACTTTTTACGCTCTAACTCAAATACTATCATTCAGAAAATTTTGAAATCTTGTATTTCTACCTTATTCTAATATGTATGTATGTATGTATGTATGTATGTATGTATGTATGTATGTATGTATGTATATTGTTTCAGGATTTTCAACCCTTACAGGTTATATCACTAGGGTGGTCTCACACACAACTTCTATTATCCACTTCCATTATACCACTAGTCGGTGATTGCCAAGTTAATTGTATCCCAACTTGTAAAGGTAACGGGAGTAGATACCGATCAAGATCAGTCGAGAAAAATTCGACCTGACCCGGATTCAAACCCACGATATCTGAGTCCAAAGGCTAGCACTCTACCACTGTGCTATCTCGCCGTCTTCCTTATTCTAATATGAAAAGCTATTAGATTTTGGTGTCAATCGGATAACCGGAAATGATACTTTACTTGAAGCTCAAAATAGTTTTTCTTAAAAAAATACCTTTAAATGTTATTTTTTCGCAATTTGTTATAAAACTTAAAGATTATTTCATTTTCTACATGTATGCATTAATACTTTTTCAATATATTTTATTGATAAATTTATAAAATAATATAAAAATTATATCTCGGAGCTTATACACACAATTCCATGGTTACACAGTTCAGCTCAAATGTATTTAACTGACAGATTAATGTCATTGCCAAAAAAATAATCATTTTAAATAAAAAAGAGTAACGTTTGTAAAAGAAAATTGTAAATAGAACAATAGTTACATGAAAAGGAACTTAATAAACATAATTTCAAATTAATAATAATAATGTTTTAAAACGAAAATTATAAATAGAACAATAGTTATATGGAAAGGAATTTAAGATACATAATTTTTAGTATTAGTAAATATGCAGGTATGTATAAATAAATATATTATCACGGCATATTACCCATTGCTGGGTGTGCTAATCTGCTTGGTACACAGATTTCGGTAATGATGATGACATATTTGTATCGTGCGGGCATTTACCATGCGTCACCTCACAGGTAGCTACTCATTTTTGGTGTGGATAGTGCATCACATGGGCCAGTTTTGTGCCATTTAAAATTCGAAATATTTAATAGTAGGAATAGAATCCGGTTCCCCAGATTCGCGGCCATGAGGCCCCCATAGGTACATGTATTTAAATTAGTAAAAATTAAATGGCGGGAGGTTTTGTGTTGGTCACATCAGATTTTTAATTTAAGTGGTGCCTTGTGATTTGTTATACAGTGTTTTAGGGGTAGTGGCAATTGTTTTTGCCCATATTTGACGATTCATAACTTTTTAAATCATTCTATTTTTAATATTGATTTTTGCGTTTTTAGTTAAAGCATGGTTTCTTAACTTTGCCATTTTATTCATACCTATTTTATCTCTGCCCATCTGCGTCACTATATAATTTATTGTGATTCCCAAACTTTTAGCCTTATTTCATTTTATTTCTATTTGATATGTTTCATTTTAGGTAATGTATTAGGCTTTTTATCACTTTATCATTATTTTCTCATGGTCAATAACACTTTCCGTGCTCCATTGTTATCCTTCTCGAGGTTCTACTCCTGTGTGTTTATTCCTTTAACCGTGACGAATCGCACAGGCGTTTCTTTTTTCCGTCATTTTATACTTTGTTCATTTTTTCATATTCATTATATAATTTTAACTTGATATATAGTTTTTTCCATTTTTTATATTGATTCAGTTTTATTATTATTACGAGTACTATTGTATTTATTTATTCACCATTTAAATTGTTAATAGTATAGCATAATGCCTAATGCTTGCGATAAATGTAAGTGTATAAAATAGTTGATGGTTTGCTTGGATATGAACGCGATTGTGCACTGTGGTTTCATTCATCATGCATTAATCTCACTGACAGTTAATTTAAATATCTGGAAAACAAACCCTAATATATTATATTTATGCGATGTATGTAAAAGAAAAAAAATGATATATACGTTAAATCAAAATTAGCAAATTTAAAAACCAAAATAACTGAGCTGAATAATAATATAAACATATTAAAGAGTATTAATGATGATTATTTTTATTCGCTATTTGATAAGCTTATATCTAAATTTGCATCTTTCTGCTCTGGAGTCAAGAGTTATATTGAAAATCTATAATCGACAAACTTAATTCCTATAATATTTTTACAAGCGCACAGTCAAACGAAAAGCTTTTATTCAAACGTTACAGAGTTGAAAACTATTGAGCCACCAGTCATTGAGATGCCTAAAAACACAGCACAAAAGTCCATCGCTACGAAATTTGATTTAATAAAATCTATTAATCCGGTTGACGAAAATTTACAGATGACTGGTATCATAGACTATCTATACATCTTAACCATTTCTTAACCCAAGTTCCGATACTAGTACCAAGATAATCATTCAGAAACAACATGATATTTTATTATCAACCTCCCATGAGTCAAATCACCTCATCATTTTATGTTCACAAGCTACAATATTCTTGAGTCCTACATTGATTTATTTTACAATAATATTAATGACATCAATAATTGCGAAACTTAGTTTACATGATTATTTCTTTATATTTCTCAGTTTTACCTTACCCTGTAATTGGGCATACGCATGTAGAGAATTGTAACCAACAATTATAATAATAATATTATTTTATACGAAAATTAATGTTTTATTTTACAGCCAAATGATTAAATAGGTATTGCTTTCTACCTGGTCGTGCAAATACATTTGAACAAAATAATTAATACCTCCTTGTATATTTTTTATTCGCCTCTATATTGTTATACATTTGGTGCCACATAACTGGTAAAGAGTTGCAGTTTGACTTCTTCATTCGATACATCGTCAATATAATTTAAGAAATTTTCGAACGTTCTCTTCCAATGTATTCAATGTTTGTCTGCTGACTTAGTACGTAGCTCCACATCGAATCCTTTCTAGTCTCAAATATTTATCTATATTTCCCTAATAGAATATTATATTAATAGTTGATTAAATTGTAATAATTAAAAGACAGATTGAAACTTGATTTCAGATTTAATCAAGTAAAATACGGACACATGCGAACTAATTCCATTTAGCGTCCATCTTGAGAGATAACCAGGGCCGGATACGTCATAACCGGATTTTTATGTAGCGACCGTTTTGAACATGTGGTAATTTTAATTTCGATTTTTAATTACAAGATAATATAAATTTAATTTCAAATTTACTATTAGGCTACTTAAATGATATACTTTTAGTATATTTTATCAAAACATTTAAATTTCACTTAGTGATACTCCCCTATTATCTAACAAAAATTTCCCGTATTCCGTGACGCCGATCAGTGTGTCTCATCTAAAGCTTATTTGGTAGCTTTCATTTAAATTTATTGGCAAAGGGTTTCATTAATCCGGTTTTAAGAAATTATGTACACCAGTTTTAAAAGAGAAGTATAACATATTTATAGCATATAAAGAAGAAGTCAAAATAAGACGAAAAGTTTTATAGAATATGTGTACGATCTTTAATAGTTTCCGAGATACAAGGCAGTGAAGTATGAGATTTTACTGGATTTACCCCTGCTATCTGGAAAACAATAAGAGTGGTGACTTCGATTACATGAGACTTTTTGTTTACCTTTGTGTTTTTTTTTTTTAAATTAAATAATTGCACTAAGTAAAATGTGGCAACTATGACCAATATTTCATTTTCAAAAAAAATCTTAAATTTAGAAATTGAGAAAAATGGTTCATATTAAATTTCTTTTTTTATAGTCAATTTACTATTTAACTAGCATAGACAAACTTTTGTTCGATCACTATTTTTGTCAATTTTTCTTCGCTTCTTATGCAAAATGACAGTTCATTTTTGGACATTATATTATATAAAACTATTCGACTTAGTTTGTCTTCTTCACTATAGGTACTTGTTTCTGAACACACTGTATGTATTTAATTCTTACCATAAAAATTATGCTGTTCACTTCTGTACTAATTACGTCATCTGGAATTGGTTTACCGTCTATAGTACTATTAAGAAGAATATCTATTAATATTATATTCTTTTTGTTGCCATCGGAATTTAAATTTGGAAAATTAGTTTCTTTTGATAATTTTTCAGATAGTACTTTTTTACGATTTTCAATGGCTTTATTGGAGATACAAGAGACTATTTTCAAATATTTTTCTCGCTTTTTATAATCCTGAGATAAATTATATAAAAAGTCGAATTGTTTCCAAAAGGATAAAGTTCTGTCCATCATCATGTCTGCCAAAAAATGAAGCCCATGTACATATTCTTTGTTGCAGTTGCGCTGACAATTAGTTTTCATTCCAAGGGCGGTATCTAAAATAAAATATTACAATAATTGTTGTAATATATTAACTCTTCAATGGCCAACGGTGTCAAATTAAATTTTGATGTAAGTTAAAACAAAAATTATTTGTCTAAGTTTTTGTATTCCTTTTGACAGTTATCGATGGAATATATTGCTATACAGTAGTGACCCTTTAATCCCAACTGCTAAATGTAACGGGTTATTCGGATTAACGATTTGTACGGATTACTGAATTTGTATGCATAAGTGTAAACATCAATTTAGAAAGTTTTGCAATATTCATTATGGTACTTTAGAGTAACACTGAAATTAACAAATAAAAACAAAACATATAATTATATTTCCTTTTATCAGGGGTGTAATACATAAAGGTTTGTGAGACAACCAAACTCACAGAAATTAAACTACATAACTAATTGATAATAAGAAATTTTTATTTTATCAAGGATGTAATGGATAAAAACGTTTGTGACAGAACCAAAACAACGGAAATTACACTACATAACATACTGATTGAGAATAAATAGGAAATTTTCCTTTTATCAGAGGTATAATGGGTAATAAGGTTTATGACAAAACCCAACTCACAGAAATTAAACTAGATACATAACATACTGAGTGATAATAATTAGGAACTATTTTTATGGCGGATGTATTGGGTAAAAAGTTTGTGACAGAACCATACTCATAGAAATCAAACTACGTAACATACTGATTCATAATAAATAGGCAATTTTGCTTTTATTAGGGGTGTAATGGGTAAAAACGTTTGTGACAGAACCAAACTCACAGAACTCAAACTACATAAAATACTGATTAATAATAAATAGAAAATTTGTTATGTTGTTTGATTTCTGTGAGTTTGGTTCTATCACAAACTTTTTACCTATTACACTACTGATAAAAGGAAAAATTGCTATTTATTCTCAATCAGAATGTTATCTATCTAGTTTAATTTCTGTAAATTTGGTTTTGTCACAAACCTTTTTACCCATTACACCTGGGATAAAAGGAAAATTTCCTATTTATTATCAATCAATGTGTAGTTTGATTTCTGTGGGTTTGGTTCTGTCACAAATCCTTTTACGCATTATGCTCCTGATAAAAGGAAAATTACCTATTTATTGTCAATCAGTATGTTATGTATCTAGTGTAATTACTGTGAGTTTGGTTTTTTTACAAACCTTTTTACCCATTACACCCTGATAAAAGGAAACTTTCGTATTTATTATCAATCAGTTATCTTATGTATTTTGTGTGAGTTTGATACTATCACAAACCTTTTCACACATTAAATTCCTGATAAAAGGAAAAGTTCTTAATAAAAACATATATATATATATATATATATATATATATATATATATATATATATATATATATATATATATATATATACGGATTCCTCAATCTAACTGTAATGGGAAGAGTTGAATAGATTCTGGTAACAATTAGACAACCGGAAGTGGTAGTTTCTAAAGAAAAAAATTCTAAATATTATTTTTTGAAAATTTGTTACTACAAATATTAAAGATAATTAAATTTTCAATC
This sequence comes from Harpalus rufipes, assembly GCA_951394225.1. Taxonomy (NCBI): domain Eukaryota; kingdom Metazoa; phylum Arthropoda; class Insecta; order Coleoptera; family Carabidae; genus Harpalus; species Harpalus rufipes. The sequence continues at coordinate 20,741,207 of OX596276.1, read as the reverse complement.
TGACACACTTATTTCTTTATTATATCTCGTATAGGTTTGGAGATATAGTATATAATAATATAGAATAATGTTGTAATAAATCTCGTTGCCCGAAAAAAACATTAGCGATATTTAAATTTTTGTAATTGACATGTGAATGTAAAATGTCAGTGTCAGATTTTTCTGGGAGGTAAGAGTACATTTAATATATATTATTGTATTATTAATTAATTATATATTTAAATTACAGATATCTTAATATTACATATATCCTTAAGAAATACCGCTAATACCGTCAATGAATTTGAAGAACTTTGAACATAGAATAGTAGGATAAAATTTCTTATAGAACGAAAGAAGAGAAACAATTTCAATTATTTGTGTGTACTTATAGGACGCGAGCAGACCTGTGACTTTGTTGGCCTTGGCAAGCAGATGAGGATCCGTGTCAGACTGACGGCTAGTAGTTTTTACATAGATGTCACAATTGTCATATATCATAATTTTTCATTCAAAATTTCAAAATGTTCTGATGTTTATCTGTCATTCATTAGTATGGAATATACTTGTCGAGGAAAATAATCCACATGGATTTGGCCCCCACAAAGTCACATAACTGCTCGCGCCCTATGCAACATAAAATGAAAATTGCGAGAGGTATTGTGCTGGCCACAACAGATTTTTTATTGTTGCTTTGCGCGCTTCTAATAATTTTTTTTGACTGCAGTTGAACCCATTCCACTTTCCCCTTTGTTGTGTCTCATTCATTCATTTTTGTTGAGTTTAAGTTTTGAATTTCTTTTATATAACGCCTGACGGAGTACAGAGCGCCCTTAAAGTTTTTGTGTGTCTTTATTTTTGTAATATCCACGTCCTTCAGACGATTTTGTCATCCCATCTCGTACGAGATACTGGGGATTATTTTTTGTAGGGATAGTAGCGGCTTAGGTGGTGGTGACTGGCCCCCTTGGCCCCGGACTTTCCAGCAGCTTCTTAGCAGACCTAGCGGAGGAGATAGCAACTCGACCCGCCAAAACCTTCTCCAAGGTTTAAGGCCAGGCTAGGCCGAGAGAGAGCTCACCTTTCCACCGCGGTGGGATATTTTCGCCGTACCAGCGAAGGGCCTTTGCACCCACAGTCGCATCAGCTCTACCCGGCCACCTAAAGCTTGTCGCCGAGGTCCCTCCCCGTTCTGCAACAGCGGCGTCCTGGCCAAGGGCTCGGTCACTCCCCATAGTGGTTCCCCAGCAGTAGCTAGAAGGCGTTCTGTACGGCCGTCTCAGTTAGTATTTTTTTTTTGTCATTTCAAAATTTTATTTGTGCCTTTTATTAAACTCATTCAATTTTTATTTGTTGTTGTTTTCCTTCCTTGAGTACACCTTCTCAAGGGTTTACCCTTTTTCAAGGTGTTGGCGTTCGAATATTAATTTTGTGGTAGTAATTTTTTTTGCACAGGCGTTGGCCTGAGTCAGTTTTGCTTTAGTTGGGCTACATCAACCACAAGGTTAAAATTCGAACCCCGACCTCTGCTCCCGCTACAACCCGTGAGCTGCCAGTGCAATTGGTGTGGGACACAGCAAGTGTCACAATATAAATACCTAGATATGACAGTAAACGTCTGTTTTGATAATGTGGTGATTGTGACTTTAATAAAGAATACTGTTTATATTTATTCTGCGCCAAAAACAATTTAATATTTATGAGGCGGTACTGACCGTACCAAAATATCAACCATATTTTAAAAAACTAAGCCCGTCTGCTCGATGAACGCGACTGTCTGCCGACCTCTACTTTTTAAAATTTGTTTATATGCATAATAAATTAATTTTCTATCAAAAAATGAAGATGTTATTTCATTAAGTTGTCAGCGTTTTTTTTTGAAGTTTTAAGCGCCGTTTTCTTCAAAAATACGACCGTGTGAAGAGGCAGATACATATGTTCTAATTACAATATACAATTCGAATCACTTTAGTGTTTACTTTAATCTGGTATTAATGAGACACTTGGAAGTCAATTTTGAACCTCTTTTGAAAAATATAGCAAGTAAAGGCGCCCAGTTGCAGCCGGCAGACGAGTGGTTCTTAATTTAGAACGGACAGTACTACATACTGAGAGTGCCAAACCTTTGGTATCTTATGAGTCACTTGCTTTTACAGCTAGCTCTCGGTCTATTTAGGCGAGTTCTGGAAGCTGTGGCTACCCTCGGTAGTAGCGTTGAACTCGTTCCAGGGCTAAGTGAGCGTCGTCCTTCAAAGAGAGAAGATTTCACCTTTCCTACTCGGCTTCTGCTCGTTGTAGGGCTCGAGACCTTTTAAGACCTACATCAGAGCTCCAGTTAGCTAGACGACGTCTACCGTACTGCCGCACATTTTTTTCTTGGTATACAAGTATAACAGGTTAACGAGTTATTATTTTTATATCCCACCGATTAATAACCACTTTTATATAACAGGGAAACGAGATATAGTTTAATAACTCATTACTGTTACCCGTTTAACAAACGGTTTTTGAATACTTGACCCGAAAGTAAAACACTAATTTGATTAATGCAAAACTATTTAGATCAAGGGTAACGCTGCCACCACTATCCGTGTTTTCAGAGTCCGCGGATAGAAAGACTCAATATAAGAGTATTAACAGATGCGGTCTATTAATCGACAAAATATACAATATTCACACAGAATACTTACGCTTACGCGATTACTGAAAATTAATTCGGGCAACTTGACAAATAAAACTTAGAACTGGTTAATCAACTTAATTTATTTACACTAAACAATAAATGGTTGACAATAATAAACAAGATTATGACTCTGGATCGTGACAACTACTGTTTAACGGATCGGTACCTGACTCTCATAAAACTAATTGAATTGTAAAAAGGACGACCTCAGAATAAGCTCTAGGCTTACTGAATTGCTATCAGCGCTTAGGTAGTCAACACCAACTACTAAGAATAAAGTAATCTATCAGTCTACTTACTGTTCATCACAGGTCGGCTTCGACTGAAGCACTTTATTATTAAACTACTCACTACCGTTATGCAAGAATTAAGATTATTATGATTTCAAATTACAAGAATAAAATTAACTCTAAACAACAAATTAAACAACTTAGGAGGACGCGGACTTCAACAATTATTTGTCACAAAGACAACTACCAAATTCACAAGTCACTAAGACAAGTTATAAATTTAGACAACAATCAAATGGGAAGAGAACAAACTTCACGATCAAAAGTCAGAACAAGACTCCTCGAGCTGAAATCTTGTGAAACACATCTTCACTCGATTTCACCCCACTTTCCAATAAGGAAGTCCAACCTTCACACCCTTATTGGCTAACTTAAAAATTAACAAACTATAATTGGTCAAGTAACTTAGACCATTTCGGAGGTTGAGGGAAGAACTGAATTTCTAACGGCTTTCCGAATTCTGGCCTACGTGACAAGCCCTTCATAAGATTTTCCAAAGATGCTTTCTCCCGCTGTGACACATCCGCTTTTTCTAATCTTTCTCTATGTAACCTTATACTTTTAAAAATACTTTTATGACCCCCAATAATTCTTTGAAAATGTCACGAAACTATCCCATCCCAAAATCTAACAAAGATTAAAACTTCCAAAAGCCATTACAGAATCTTACAAAAAATTACAAAACATAAGAGTTCTGAACGCAAGATCCGTAGCTAATCTTGACGTTCGGCTACAAATAATTTAAACAAAGAGGCGCCGCCGTACAATCGTGTTACACAAGCCTCTCATTTTATTCATTATTCCTTTCCTCCGGTACACCTTGTTGAGAGTTTCTCTCTTCAAGGAAGTTGGCGCCCGAAAAATAAGTTTGTTGTCTTTAAAAATTTGCACGACCAGTGGCCTAAGCCATTTTTATTTTTAGTTGGGTTAACATCGTACCACAAAGTTATAATGCGAACCCCAACCTTTGCTTTCGCAAAATTAACAGCTAACCAGGGCCTTTGTGTGCGACACACGTACGTGAAAGACCTTAGTTTGTGTCACAATATTAGTTATTTATTAAACAAGTGTGGAATGTAACATATTACTGACGAAAGAAAAAAATTAGCTACGATGTCCTATGGGCGAGAGGCTAATTTTTCGGCAACAGCGTGATAACCACCATTAAAAGCTAAGGATGGACAAATGTTGCCCGAAACGTCCAAAAAAGCAAATATCTGTAATAATAATATCTCCGTGACGTCTCAATTATTCTCTCACGGAGTGAGTAATGTTACACATTATTTATTTCAAATAAGCATAGTAACAAGTAATATTATGAGTTGGTGTTGGATAATAGTTATTTATTAATCAAGCTACTAAAGTTCTATATCACGAATATGGAATTTAGTGGCCGAGGGCCGAGGAAAATAAACCACATGAGTGATAAAAAGGAACTTCAGTGCCGAGGTGCATATTAGATTTTATTTGAATTCGAAAAATTGTAAAAATGAAAAGAATATATTTTATGGGTTAATTTCGGATATTCACATTATTGTAAAGAGCACTCAAAATCGTGTTTTATTTACAATTTATTCATCGAAATAATTTAGTTCGTTCTTTCTCTCATATTTTTTGCGATTTTTACGTACAAATTTACTATTGTACATCGTAAACGTGCCCAAATTATCTTACATTTACAATAATTATCATAAACATGGCAACACTACATATGCATGAAATCGTCATATGATGGATTACTTTAGTGCCGATTTATAAACTTTTAATGACGATTTCTGTGCACTTTAATGACGATTTCAAATAAATATATTTCTTACTCAAAATTATATAGTCAGGATTATACTGGTCAGAACTATGGAAAAAAAATGTCGGAATATCCCATTGTCAAAGGTTAGTAATTTGAATCTTGGAAAATTAATACTGATGCTAAACTTTTTCTCTTCTCCGCCCCCTGTCCTTTGCCCTGCAATGTTGCCGCTTCTTCAAAATTTAGCATTTTCAAAATTGCCCCTGAATTGACAACAGTGTAGAAACCTCCAGTCCATACTTATTTGACGGCAACTATAGCTAAGTAAATCATATATAAAAAATGACGATAGGTACTGCTTCGTCGTTGGTGAAAACAAAATTGTGCTAGATAATGCACATTGAGTGCAAGACTTACTCAAATTTAGGAATCCTTAGTGAAATCGACCATAACTACCAAATTTCAAAATTATATTGTTATAATAACTTTTTTCAATAGATCAAATTCTGTAAATCTAATAAATTATAAATTAAAGCAAATTTTCAAATTTCGAAAAGAAAATGAGAACAACACTATATATTTATTCTATGAAATTTATATGCAACTGAATACCTGTGATTGTATCGAGAGCGTAGTTTGTAAATATAGGGTAGACATCCACTGGACTTGAATCAGCAACTTTGCGTAGTACACTCATCAACTCATCACAGTGGGGAGCAAACATATTAACATACTCTTCCAAGATACCAAAGTGAAAAGCAGGAGTATATAATTTTCTCTTCTTTTGCCATTCTGTTCCTAAAATTATTTTATTTCACATTAACTTATATATAATGAACTATTTGAGACAGAATTTATGGTATCTACATTTTGAAAAATAGCCAGATATATAGTGTCCCAAATTTAACTTAGAATACTGCACAAGACTGTCCATCAATTAGAATATCTACTTACTTTCACCTATAAAAATACCATCTTTTCCTAACCAAGGTGTAAGATATTGATAATTATCAGACTTATCTATGAATTTCGGTGATCGTAAAAAGAACTCGAGTATATCGGAGTCTGATACTAATAAATGTATAACATGACCTACATGAACTTTTGCGATACCACCAAAGTTCTTAGTCAAATACGTTAGGATTTGCATTTTCGCTAAAAAAAATCTATGTTTATAATTTAATTAGAATTAGAGAATAAACCAAATGTAGATGATATTAGTTATAATTTATTCCACCGGAAGAATTACCATAAAACGATTAATTGATTAAGGAAATGTTCCGTGTGACAATCAGAGGAACCACACATAGAATAAATACCAAAATTATAGTACCTGATACTACAAATAGCGAAACTTCATACTCCCTAACGAACAAATGAACACCAATGTTTTACTATTTTAAAAGCAGCGAACGAATGTCAGGGAAATTACTATTTTCAAAACTAAAAATTGCCACCGGAAACAAAGAAATTAATAAATGAATAATTGTTTGTAACAAAGGTGGACATATTTAAACGAAAAACCTGGAACAATCTCGTGACCACTGTATATTGGTCAATATCATGAATCTAAACATCTAGACTACTATATTTAGTTAGTTTCCAAGGAAACAAATTCAAGTTATATACAATATATGTACGAGTATACAGAGTGTTAAAAAAGGATTAAATTTTTTGACGGTATATACATTTTGATGGGCTGGGTCTGACAAAAAAAAATTTACCTCTCGCTAAGAGAGGTATTGGATTCACGCTAAAAATCGCATATCCAGATTTTATTGAATAAGCACAATTTAAGGTCCATAGAATCCGATTTTAACATTTTCAATCATGTCTGTGTGTATGTGTGTGTGTGTGTGTGTGTGTGTGGATGTGTGTGTGTGGTTGTTGGAGACACGATTCCTCAAATTCTATAAGACTAAAGACCTCTTTGACTACGGATTCCTCAATCTAACAGTAATGGGAAGAGTTGAATAGATTCCGGTAACAATTGAAAAACCGAAAGTGGTAGTTTCTAAAAAAAAAATTTTAAATATTATTTTTTGAAAATTTAAAGATAATTAAATTCTCAATCTCACACATTTAATTTTTTTATTATATCTCGTATAGGTTTGGAGATATAGTATATAATGATATAGAATAATCTGTTGTAATAAATCTCGTTGCCCGAAAAACAGTTGCGATATCTAAATTTTTGTAATTGACAAATAAATGCAAAATGTCAGTGTCAGATTTTTCTGGGAGGTTTGAGCACATTTAATATATATTTTTGTATTATTAATTATGTATTTAAATTACAGGTATGTTAATATTACATATATCTTTAAGAAATACCGCTAATACCGTCAATGAATTTGAAGAATTTTGAACATATTAGAATAATAGGACAAAATTTCTCATAGAACGAAAGAAGAGAAACAATTTCAATTATTTGTGTGTACTTATAGGGCGCGAGCAGTCATGTGGCTTTGTTGGCCTTGGCAAGCAGATATGAGGATCCGTGTAAGAATGACGGCTAGTAGTTATTTACATAGATGTCACAATAATTGTCATATGTCATAATTTTTCATTCAAAATTTCAAAATATTGTGATATTTATTTGTCATCAATTAGTATGGAATATACTTGTCGAGGAAAATAATCCACATGGATTTGGAACATCATAATGTTTCGAATGAAAACTTATAATATTTGACACCTATGTATATTACTAGCTCTCATTCCGACACGGGCCCCCACATCTGCTTGCCAAGGCCAACAAAGTCACATGTTTTTTGAAGTGCACATTTTTCGTGCCATTGGACGACACGGAATTTTTAATAAGAATAATTAATTATTTAATCACGTAACTGATTTGAATACCAAATAAATGAATTCGTAATTATTTTTAGGCTGTGTCGAAGACACACCAGAATACAGACCTGACGAGCCTCTCGCTGGAACGTGACGCCTAGAACGACTGCATTGTAAGTATAGGAAATATACGGAATTATAAACAAATAGGCTTGTAAAATGTGATTTATACCCGAAAATAACTGTTCAAATATTATATAATTTTATTTACATAACTAAAAATAATAATAATAATAAAAAACGAATTATAAATGGAATAAATATATAAATACAACTTATGATTTACTTTAAATTATTTATTGTTGTTTAAATTATATAAGAAATATTAATTACAGACACTCACTGAGATATATTGTTTTTGTATCTAATCGAAACAACAGGTAAATAATATTGAATAATAAACATTGTAACATTTAATGATATTACTTTAACTTATAACTTGAATCATATATGAGTATATACTGAATATTATTTTAAAATAGAGCAGTGTTTATTTTATATATTGCAGGAAGTACGTAAACACATAATTTATATCTGTATTTAATGAAAGAATTGCATTTGATACAGTTAGTGAATAACAAAAATAATGATTTTGGAAATGTTAAGAACAAAAACATTAATATAATAATAATAATCACTATTTGAAGAGAGACCAAAGGTGCAAAAAATTTTGATGACCTATAGAAATAATAATTACATAATTAAAGAAAATTACATCCTAGAAAATATTTTAAATAAAAGTAAAGAAAGTGGTAATGTTCTTCGTTAACATATGCATATATTTCACAGTATAGGTATTGACAGAAATAATCAACAACAAAGCAGTAGTAGAAAATATACCAAAAAAGAAAAGAAGTGATCGAATACCAAAATGGCAAAGAAGACATCAAACAAAGATGAATAATATGAGACTAGATTTGTGAAAGTTAACAGAAATAGAACAAGGAAAATAATTAAGATTAGCAAAAAGTCGAAAACAATTAAAAACACATATTTAACAAATAAAAGCAAAAGCTTTAAAGAAGGTATCGATCAATCAAACAGCGAATTATTGCAACATCTGAAAGATTACGAAGAATCATATCAAGGCCAGAACAAAATAAAGAAAATAAACTATTTCTTAAAAATGACAAAAAAATTATACAGAAATCTAGTAAGTAGAAACAATATAAATAAAGAAGGATCGAAAATAAACCATATAGAAGAATATTAGGGACGAATGTAAAACACAGAGTGGAGGCAACATGAATCGACTAATTCAAAAATACCCAAGAAAGATCCGTAATAAATTAGTCACAAATAACGTTGAAGAATTGATAATACACCTAACTGACTAACATTAGGCAAAACATATTTATTACCCAAAGATTGGAATCCCAAAGATCCGAAGAATTATCGACCTATAACTTGCCTCAATACAATGAATAAAGTATTAACGGTAGTTCTGGCAGCAAGATTAAGTCAACACCTAGACGAATATCATAAAGCTTCATTCACAGCTCCCAACATAGTCGTAATTTTTGTCACAGTTTTTGTCGTAGTACGTTTCACTTGCTTACACCATTCACAGCTTCCAAACATATGCATAAGCCTTACTTTTAGGTTTGTTCACGGGCTGTACAATAGTTATATATGAAACTATTTACAACGATGTATAGTTCGTATCCAAATATGTAATAATTAGAAGAATATCGACGGATGATGGATAAATTGAAGGAAATAAAATATACTCCTTGTTTCCTTTATTTCCTTCAATTTATGCATCATCCGTCGATATTCTTCTAACTATTTAGAAAGGTATAAAAAATATTTTACCTCCTTCTCAGAAATAAAATTTCCTGATTAACAGCGAAAACATATTTTAATAATGTACATTATTAGAAAATTTGGCGAGAAATTGGCCAAGAGTGTGGGATATCAGGTTAGTACATACTTTTGTACAGAAAATACAACATTTTCATTAAAATTTTGTATTATAAGATATGATGCCTCAAAACTATTCGAAAGTTTGAGGTTAAAGTACATACGGCGGAGAAATGAACTCCGAAATGTATCTCGAAGCGGGTTTGCTGCGAAATCATTAAAGCCCTGGGACCTAGAAGAAATGCTGCAGTTTTTAAACGATACAATAACACCCAGGAAGTATGTTTTTAACAGTCATGTAAAGATGAATATAATTATATAAATTTTGTTCCAGGACTATCTCCAATATACTGGATAGAGAAATTAGTCCAAATTCGTGCGAAAGGTAAAGTCAGAAATAACTGTTGAAGTAGAAGATCTTAGCGAAGAAAATTTATCTTTGTTTTCACCAATTGAAAATCTACAGTAAATAGAAAGAAACACATCTTTGACATGTTTAACTTCCACACCTATAACAACTTCTTCTGCTTTTGAACCAGTAATAATATTGCCAGAGAAATTCAAACAACACCAGCCTCCAATCCCATCAACAAGCTCATCGTCATCAGTTTCCAAAAGACCCGTTTATCAAAAAAAGAAAAAAAAACAGATGATTTCGAAAAAAAATTAAATGCAATTTCGACACCTATCCAGTATCCACCAGAGGAAAATACTTGGGGCGTCTCAAACCGTGTACAGATTATTTGTAAATATTTAGCCAGCAGACTAGACGCTTTTCCTAAAGAAAAATTAGGAGTAATTGAAAGCAAAATATTTAAAATTGTGAGCGAAGCGAAAGATAACAATTTTTTTCTATATATTTTTTTCTGTTTCCACTAGGTTAGAAAACATTTTATTTGATTTTTGTTTGATTTTATTTTTATTTCATGTAAATAAAAAATATGATACAATACTTTGTTATTATTTATTATAAAATATTCATTATAAATTAAATTGTCAGGGAACCGAACCTACATCACTATTTACATAGTCTTCACCGTAATTGCCTTACGTCTACTAAAGCTGATGTTTTGGGAACTTCAAGTCTCCATCGACTATAAAATAAAATAAAATTTCCTTCACTAACGTACCGATCGGTGTAATCTCCTGGACAATATTTATTGCTAGGATCTGTACACTTTATAAAATTGTGCAAACATACTGCAGCTTTCACTATCGAATCTACATTTTCGGAATTTGCATTTAGTATTCTATGAAATATTCTAAATCTGGCTACCAAGAATCCTAATCTGCGAGCTCTTGATAGCCGATAATTAAATAATCTCTTATCTTGTGTTAAATTTGTTCCACCGTATGGACGTAACACATGTTGGTGGAGAGGAAATGCCTCATCCCCGACGAAGTAGTTAGTATACGAATATTTGTATTGTTTATATTTTCGTCATCTGGTAAATGCAATTCTGAATTGAAAATTTTCTGTCCAAAACTTAATTCACGCAATACACCTCCATCACTCTGGGAACCATATGCTCCAATGTCTACATAAGTAAACAGGTAATTTGCATCCCAAACTGCAAATAAAACTATACTAAAAGATTTTTTATAATTAAAGTATGTGGATCCACTGTATTTCGGTGCTTGTATATGTTTGCCATCAATTGATCCCACTGTTGTATATTATAGATCTAGAAGTGACAGAAAACAATAGTTATTAAGAAACTGTCATGTAAGAATATTTGTATAAAGTACTTCGAAATAAAGTCTAATATTAAAACTATATCAGTGAGTACATAACATGGCGCTGCGGCCCGCAATATCCTAAAAGATAAGTTAAATTTTGAAAATATAGTTAAAATGCCTGATACAAATAATCAAGGTGAACACAGATATGACTGCTGAAGGTTTCAAGAGATGGAAACAACGTTTCCAGATTTATTGCGCAGCATCAGGAGTGTCAACGTTAGATAAAAATGTCCAAGTAGCTGTACTTCTGCATAGCATTGGCTACTCTTGTATAGATATTTACAATACCTTTAATCTTAAAGAAGAAGAAAAACAAAGTTATGAAACTGTATTGCAACGTTTTGAAGATTATTTTATACCCGTCAAAAATGAAAGTGTGAATTCTCATTTATTTTTCACACGTAATCAGCAACAAGGAGAGTCATTCGATGCTTATTTAACAGACTTAAAAAGACTAAGTGCAGATTGCAATTTTGGTGACATTCGTGATAGACTAATACGAGATCGAATAGTAGCAGGAATTATGGACAAGAGATTGGAAGATCGACTGCTTCGAGAAATTGATTTAACTCTACAGAAAACAGTTCAGATATGTAAAGCAAAGCTGCAGAACTGGCTGAGCAACAAGTGAAGAAGTTTGAAAACAATGTAGAAGTAATGGCTGTACAGCAAAAGAAGAATACTTCGGAAGCAGAGAGGAGGAAGAAACAGAAACCAAGAAATCAACACACAGAGTAAGAAAATAGAAAAAGGGGATGTCAGAAGTGCGGGTACACACACCATTATCGAAACTGCCCGGCTTTTGGAAAAAATTGTAAAGTATGCGGTGGACTTAATTTATTTCGCAAAAATGTGTAGACAAAATAAATATGCCAAAGTAGTAAATGCTGATGTAGATGCAAATCAGATAACTAATGACATTTCAGAATTATTTGTAGATTCAATTTATATTGATACTATAGATTCACAAAAAGATTAGCACCAGGAAGTGTACTATATAGATTATAATAATATAAAATTAAATTTTAAAATAGATACAGGTGCACAATGCAATGTTATTCCAGTCAATGTATTAGATAAATTAGGAATCAAAAATATTGATAATTCTAATGTCACTTTATCTAATTATAATGGTAAAATATTAAAAACATTAGGTAAAGTAACATTGAATTGTAAATTAGATAATATTGAGAAACCGGTAGAGTTTCAAGTTTTTGATGGTAATGCTGCACCTGTGATAGGTCTCGTAACTTCTTGTGATTTTAGTTTAATTAAAAGATTAAAGCCCGAAGAAAAAGCAGTAGTATCAACTATAGAAAAATATAAATGGAATAAAATTTTGACAGAATATCAGGACGTTTTTAAAGGTATAGGAAAAATTAAAGATTTTGAATATAGAATAGAATTAAAAGATGGTGCTGTAGGTAAAATAGAGTCATGAAGACACGTACCATTTAAATTAATAAATAAATTAAAAGCTGAATTACATAAAATAAAAAATTAGATATAATAAGTAAAGTTGATAAACCTACAAATTTTGTGAATTCTCTTGTTATAGTAGGAAAGCCTGATGGTAGTCTACGTGTTTGTTTAGACCCTCAACATGTAAATAACGCAATTAGAAGAGAACATTTACAACTACCTACAGTGGACGAGATAACAACAAAATTAAATGGTTCCAAGTATTTTGCAACATTGGACGCAAGTAAAACATTTTGGCAAATTGCACTTACAGAAGATACACGTGAGTTGACAACATTTAACACTGCATTTGGTAGATATCATTATAATCGTCTTCCATATGGTTTAAGCTCAAGCCCCGAAGTTTTTCATCGAGTTCTTAGTAGAATATTTAGTGACATTAAAAATGTAGCAATTTATATAGATGATATTGTAGTTTGGGCTAGATCAGAGACAGAACTTTTTACAACTTTAAAAAAAATATTTGATAAAGCTAGAGAATACAATGTAAAATTCAATTTAGATAAATGTAAATTTAATTTCAAAGAAGTTCGTTATTTGGGACACATATTTTCTGAAAATGAAATACAAGTTGATACTAAAAAATTAGATGCTATAAAGGATATGAAAATACCAGCAAATAAAAAAAAAATGTTGATTTTTAGGTATGACTATCTTACAAAATTTATTCCAAATTATTCGCAAATTACTGCTAGTTTGAGAGAAATAATTTAAAAAGTTGTAAGTTTTCTATGAAGTAAGGCTCAACAACAAGCATATGATAAATTAAAAGAATTACTATGCAAAGCACCAGTTCTTGCTTACTTTGATGTAACAAAACCTATATTGCTTAGCGTAGATGCTTCAAGTGAAGGTCTGGGTTGTGTAATATTTCAAGAAAATAGACCAATAGCATATGGGTCACGAGCACTTACACAAACAGAAAAATTATACAGCCAAATAGAAAAAGAGTATCATCATAATTTTGATTTTGAGCTGGTTCATAAACCAGGTAAAGAAATTGTTGTTGCAGATCATTTAAGTAGATCATATTTGCCAGGAATGACAAACACAAATATAGAAGAAATAAATATAGAAGCATTTGTTGCAATGATAGAAGAAAATTTAAGCTTCTCAGATTAAAGAATAGAAAAGTTGAAAAAAGAAACAAAAGAAGATGAAGAATTGCAGGCAGTATTAAATTATATTAGAGAAGGTTGGCCAGAAAATAAATTTAAGGTAAAATCGATAGCCAAAGCATATATTATTCTTTAAAAGATGAATTAAGTGAAAGTAAAGGGCTAATTTTTAAAGATACTAGAATTGTTATTCCCAAAGCAAGTAGACCTGAAATTTTAAATAAAATCCATTATGCACATTTAGGTATAGGAAAGTGCAAAGCTCTGGCAAGAAAATTATTATTTTGGCCCGGAATTAGTAAACACATTGAAGATTACATTGGTAAGTGTGATACTTGTAAAAGTTATGCAAATACAAAAGAGCCAATGATAGAAAAAGAAATATCAAAAAAACCATGGGAAATATTGTCAACGGATATTTTTTTCTTAATGGGTAAAAGATATGTTATTATAGTTGACTCGTTCAGCAAATATGTTGAAATTGATTTATTGAGTGACATAACTTCTGAAAAACTAATAAAATCATTGAAGAATATATTTGCTCGACATGGTGTTCCAAAAATTTTATATTCTGATTCTAGTTCTCAGTACATTAGCTACAAATTTAAAAATTTTGCAGCAGAGTGGAGTTTTCGACATACAATATAGTAACCTCAAGACATCATCAGTCAAATGGTTTAGCTGAGAGATATATACAGACAATAAAGAAAATTCTAAAAAAGATAATTGAAGAAGGAAAAAATAAAGAGATGGTACTGTTACAGTATAAAAAAACACCTATAGATGACAGTGGAATTACGCCGGCAGAATTGTTATATGGAAGAACAGTAAAAAAATTAATTCCAGTTACCAGAAAAGAGAAAATAGAAAGGAAAAATTTAAAGAAATATTAGAAAATAAACAATGTAAACAGAAAATATACTATGATAAAGGTACCAAGTTATTGAAAGATTTGAAAATAGGGGAAAAGGTAAAAATACATGATGAAAGAAGAAATACTCTTCATGAGTCTGGTGTAGTAATTGGTAAAGGTAAAAATCCAAGATCGTATATAGTTAAAACAGAAGAAGAACAAAAAATATTAAGAAATAGAAAAGCTTTGACAAGTGGAGTTAAATTTCAAAAGAAATTAAATACATATGATGACCAGATCAGGCAGAATTATTAAAAAACCTGAATATTTAAAAGACTATGTTCGTGTTCTCAATTTTATCTAGTACAAATTATTATTATTTCTCTTTTGATTTTGTTTGTTCTTTCATCTTTGAAAAAGGAAGATGTATATTATAGATCTAGAAGTAATAGAAAACAATATTTATTACGAAACTGTCATGTAAGAATATTTGTATGAAGTACTTCGAAATAAAGTCTAATATTAAAACTATATCAGTGAGTACATAACACCCACACAATGTGGCAAGTTCCAAATATTTTCATATTCCTCTGCAATATTTTTCCATTCTTCTCCCTCTGGAAATTTCAAATATTTTGTTGATAATTCATTCCACAAAATATCACTAGCTTTTTTTATAATAACTCAGGCTGTAGATTTTCCTATTCTAAACGCATAAGCAAGAGATGGTAATGAATCTCCTGTTGCTAGAAACCTACAAAAATATCACTAAAATAATTGCTACTAATATTTACAATTTCATTACCTTAAAGTAATTGCTAATCTTGCACCAGCTGGAATAGGTGTTCTAAAAGTACTAGTTTTAGTTAATTTTGGTCCAATTAATGATAACAAATAATCGAACTGTTCTATACTTTAACGAGTGTAATTAAAAAGAGGCTACATGGCTATATTCTATATTATTAGTCTTTTTAAACCTATAACTTCAATTACAAAGGTGGAGGTGAGCTTAAATGTCAATTTTTGTTGAAAAAAGTCTTGAATTCTAGTTCCGGTTTCGCGGAAGCAATTCATCATTGAATTTTTAAGTGGAATAGTGAATGCATACATATATTTTTAAATTTTGTGACAGTATTTTATTTTCATCAAAAATTAACCTAATTATTAATTTTTCAAAATTATTAAACATGAATATCTCGTATGTATTTTGAAAATTAAATAATATAATTTGTTTCATTCGTAATGATTTATCGTTTTATGCTGATCCTTCTTGTTTCAGTGGAAAATGATTATCAGGTTACTTACATTTAAAATTGATAAATAACACAGCTGACCCTATAAACGGAAGGTTTTTAGGTCCTGGAATTCGATTTATACTACGATACTTCCATAGAAATTGTATTTCATATGCAACTAATATGAAACTCATAATGGTTAACAAAATCAAAAACATTTCTATTTAATTTATTGGACCGTAACTAAATAAAGATTATTTTCTGTAACAACAAATAAATAATAATTTATCATTCCTTCAACTTCAGTAAAATTATTTATACTAAAACAAAAAAATAATTCAGGCAGTTCTTAATTGTTTTGAAGGTTGGAATTATCAGCAATATTAATTCGAATGCATTATGCAAGCTGTTAAAAAAGGGTAATTTTTTTAAGGGTATATAGTACTGAACAAAATGAGTAAAAAAGTTTAATTAACATAGGTTCGATCTTCAATAGGTTCCGAGATAAAAGGCAGGGAAAATGAGTTTTTACGGGGTTTACCACTGCTACCTCTAAAACTTTAAGAGATACGACTTTGATTAAAGGAGACTTTGTTTAGCTTTCAGAGGTAATCTTAGGTGTGAATGTTTTTTTTTAATCAAATAATTGTCCTAAGGTAAATGTGGAGACCTTGGCCAATATTTAATAATTATCAAATAACTTCGAAACTATTGGAAATTGAGAAAAATGTTTCAAATAAAATTGTATTGTTTTTATAGTCTATTTACTAGCATAGACAAAATTTTATTCGATCATTGTTTTTTTGTCAGTTATTCTTCGATTTTTCGTTTTTTTTTTCGGAAACTGTTAAGATCATACCTACGTTGCGTAATTTTTTTTTACTCATTTTGGTCGGTACTACACACCTTCAAAAGAAATTACGCTTTTATTAACACCAGTATATAAAACAATCTAAGAAATCAAAGGATAATTTTATCCAATAGAAATTTGATAGTAATTTATATATATATATATATATATATATATATATATATATATATATATATATATATATATATATATAAACATACATAATACAAATTTACTACTTCTACTCAAGTATTAATTGTGAAATTTTAAATAAACTCAACAACACTCAAGACTGGACACAATTTTTAAAAGCACAATGTGGCTTATAAATAACGTTATTCAAGTTTGAATTTTTAAATAAAATATAAAATTGTGTTATATTATACTTACTGGACCTAATCCAATATTAAGCCTATCTTAATCGTAAGCACACCAAGAAATTATAATAGTCCCTAGTACCAAGTAGGTACCAAACATATAACTGGTAAGTATGCTCGTATAATTCGCAATCATTTATACTCTTCGATGAGAAAACGCAATAATCATTGGCGACTCGTGGGTAGGGTCTGTCTATATATAAACCAGCAATTATCTCATTTATTATTACGTTTAGCGATTTTAACTACATATAACATATATATTACACGATGTAAACTCCTCTATATAACAGCGGAAGTAGTTCAACATTATTACCTCCTGCTCTCGAGTAATTGACAGAAACTTTTAAATGGAACACCCTATATATTTACTCAAATATAAAAAGGGCATGAAATTTACTATCCCGCAGTATAAAAACAATTATATGTCATAATATAAAGAAATAAAATGGCGAATACTTAAAATATGTTTTTATTAAATGTAGTAGGCATTAAAATTCATTTATTTTACATTAATAGTTATTTCACTATCAAGTGTGTTAATGAGGGAGATTAATGATCGAGACATATTAACGCGTGAGCGTAGCGAACGCGTTAATTGTTGAGATTTATTGGTTATATACTTTTTGTTTAGGAGTAGTAGTTGCATACTACATTTAATAAAATTGTTATTTTTTGAGCATTCATCATTGCATTTTTTATTATTTTATTAATATGACATATAATTGTTTTTATACTGTTAATGTATACACGGTGTATCAAGAAAAATGGAACAGTGCCAATTATTGGATAATATGAAAAGTTACACAAAAAAGTGAAGAAAACATTTTGTAAAACATAGTGGGAGACACATATTGGCATAATTATTATTATTATTTTAGAGCCAGTGGTACCCTACTTATGGATGAATGTTATATTTTTTTAAATGACATATATTTTTTATTAACTCATTAAATAGCGAATTTTCTTCTGAATTTAACAATATAATAATATCATACCCTTACATTGCGAAAAATTTGACAAAAATTAATTCAAAATTAGTATTTTATTTTTTTTACGTAGGCTAAACAAATATTCAACTATTAAAACAAACAAAATTATCTACCATTTTGTATGTCATTGTTACGTATTATATTATTTTTTCGAAATGTTCTAAATTCGTTTTTTTTTATTCCGCGTATTTTCTATTTAGTCTTGCGTAATTAGGATAACTTTCTGCAAATAAATTGTATGCTAGGATTGCATTTTGATGGGTCTTGCATCAATAAATTAATGTCAGTATTTGTTGAATCTGCTGCCATTATTAAATTAATTATTACAAAGGTAACGAAAATTACATTAATAATGGATACCAAAGAAATACGAAAATGACAGATAATTTTTTGTTTGTTTGCGCAACCTACTTAAAAATTTTAAAATAGAAATGAAATACTAACTCTCAACTAATATTTATCAAATTTTTCGCAATGTAAGGATATATTTTTATATCGTTGAATACAGAAACAAATTCTGTATTTATAATGCCATTAAAAGAAATGTAACATTGATCCATAATTTGAGTACCACTGGCTTCAAAATAATAATGATTATGTTAAAATATGTCCCTCTCTATGCCTTACAAAATATCGTAATCAATTTTTACCTCTCGCTGAGAGAGGTATTCGATTCATGCTAAAAATCGCATATCCAGATTTTATTGAATAAGCACGTTTAAAATGTTAAAATCGGATTGTAGGGTCCCTGTAGGGTTTTACGATGATGTTTGTGTGTATGTGGATATATATATATATATATATATATATATATATATATATATATATGTGTGTGTGTGTGTGTGTGTGTATGTATGTGTATATGTGGGATGTTGGAAGGACGATTACTCAAAAAATATAAGACATTATATTTGTCTACGTATTTCCCAATCGGACATTCATGGGTAGATCTGAAAAGGTTTTGGTAACAATTGGACAATCGAAAGTAGAAAAATCTTGAAAAAAAAATCTTCCAAATATTATTTTTTGAATTATTTTGTCTTAGTAATATTAAAGAAAATTAAATTCTCTATCTGATACATTTAAATTGTCAAGGCCAACAATGTAACATGGCTGTTCGCGCCCTATATTTATGTAACAAAAATCTGATGTGGACACCACACGACTTCCTTGTACGATTATTAAACTATACATATTTTTTAATAACTAAATTACAAAATACTAATTTCACAATAAAAATATAATATTTGTTATTGTACGAATCATAAAATTGCACGTATTTAACGTAATTTTACATGAACATTTTTTTATGTTTTTGTCCTAATCTATAGCAAGCTTTATTACAAAAACAAAAAATCTGATGTGGACACCACACGACTTCCTTGTACGATTATTAAACTATACATATTTTTTTAATAAATAAATTACAAAATATTAATTTTAACTTCAAAACAGTAAGATATATAGCGACCATAAAGCATGTTTTTAAAGAGAGTTTTGATTACAACAAAGAAATATTTGATTACAACAATGAATATGACTAATTTCACAATAAAAATATAATATTTGTTATTGTACGAATCATAAAATTGCACGTATTTAACGTAATTTGACATGAACATTCTTTTATATATTTGTCCTAATCCATAGGAAGCTTTATTACAAAAACAAAAAAGTATATAATTTTTAAATTTACATATCTCGCTTATACAAAGGGCTAATTTAATAATACTTGATGTGATAGACGCAGAAATTAATTCTCTAAAACTTTTATTTGAAGCATTTATTTCTAAAATCAAAATATAATCATTTTATTCAAGAAAAACTGTTAACAACTTCAAGTAATGTACCACTTCCGGTTAGCCTATTTGAACCAAAATCTATTGTTATTTCGATTGACATAAAAGTCTTGTATACCAAATTTGAAAAGTTTGGGATTATATTTTAAAACAGTTTTTCATTAAAATCGATTATAGGCTTCATGTAAAGTGCCACTTCTGGAAATTGTGTAATAACCAGAAAGGGAGGTGCACAACTAGATGTTATAGGAGTCCTAAATACAAAATTTCAACTTTCTACGGCTTACCGTTTTTGAGTTATGCGAGATACGTATGTACAGACGTCACGACGAAATTAGTCAAAATGGATTCAGGGATGATCAAAATGGATATTTCCGCTGAAATCTGAAAACCGAAATTTTTCGCGATTACAATACTTCCTTTACTTACGTACAAGGAAGTAATAAAATCATTTTATTCAAGAAAAACTGTTAACAACTTCAAGTAATGTACCACTTCCGGTTAGCCTATTTTAACCAAAATCTATTATGTTATTTCGATTGACATAAAAGTCTTGTATACCAAATTTGAAAAGTTTTGGATTATATTTTAAAAGTTTTTCATTAAAATCTATTATAGGCTTCATGTAAAGTGCCACTTCTGGAAATTGTGTAATAACCAGAAAGGGAGGTGCACAACTAGATGTTATAGGAGTCCTAAATACAAAATTTCGTACGTACGTACAGACGTCACGATGAAATTAGTCAAAATGGATTCAGGGATGATCAAAATGGATATTTCCGCTGAAATCTGAAAACCGAATTTTTTCGTGATTACAATACTTCCTTTACTTACGTACAAGGAAGTAAAAAAATCTGATGTGGACACCACACGACTTCCTTGTACGATTATTAAACTATACATATTTTTTTAATAACTAAATTACAAAATATTAATTTTAACTTCAAAACGGTAAGATATATAGCGACCATAATCTAACCCGGTTCTTTTTAAAGAGATTTTGGACTACAACAAAGAAATATTTTATTACAACAATGAATATGACTAATTTCACAATAAAAATCTGTTGTGGCCAGCACAATACCTCTCGCCACTTCCTTTTTTTGGTTACATAAGTATAGGGCGCGAACGGTAATGTTACATTTTTGGGCTTGACAAGCAAATGTGTGGGCCCGTTTCAGAATAATAATTAGTAATTATGTACATAGATGTCAAATGTTAGAATTTTTCATTAAAATTTTTCTAAATTTACGTAGTTAATTTATCACCAGGAGTTTAAAGTTTACTTGTATGCCTTAGATATTTAACATTTAATTCTGCTCCACATGGAATTGGAAAATCACTAAATTTAGAATGAGAAATTATGATATTTGACATCTATATACATAATTACTAGCTATCATTCTGACATGGGCCCCCATATCTGCTTGTCAAGGCCAACAAAATCATATGACTGCTCGCTCCCTATTGTATTTAACATTTCTTGTATACCTACACTCTACACCAAAAATTCTACTTACGCATATATCTATTCCATATATATTTAGATTGTTTAATTTTAAATTCATTTTTGATGAAGAAATTTTGTCCTCTTCTAATTTTTCGAAATGTTTCCAATTCTATTAATACATTAAGAAATAATATAATGTATGTACTTCCCAGAAAAAGTCTTCAGTAATGTCTTCGGATTTCTGACACTGACATTATCTGTCAGTTACAAACAAATTAAATTTTCAACTATTTTCCATGGCCATTCTTTCGGCTGTAAAATTTATTATAACAGATTATTTTACATACTATATTTCTTCTATCTCTAAATCTATAGAATATATTGTAAAATATTTAAATGTATCAGAAAGAGAATTTATTTTTCTTTAATATTATCAAGAAAAAATTTCAAAAAATATTATTTAAAAGATTTTTTTTCAAGAATCTTCTACTTCCGGTTGTCCAATTGTTACCAAAACCTTTTCAGATCTTCCCATGAATGTCCGATTGGGAAATACGTAGTTAAAAAAATTTAAAGTCTTATAGTTTTTGAGTAACCGTCCTTCCAACATCCCACACACACACACACACATACACACACACATCCACACACACACACACACAGACATCATCGTAAAAATGATAAAATCGGATTGTAGGGACCTTAAAACGTGCTTATTCAATAAAATCTGGATATGCGATTTTTAGCATGAATGCAATACCTCTCTTAGCGAGAGGTAAAAATATAATATTTGTTATTGTACGAATCATAAAATTGCACGTATTTAACATAATTTGACATGAACATTTTTATTAATTTTTTTTTTCCTAATCCATAGCAAGCTTTATTACAAAAACAAAAAATCTGATGTGGACACCACACGACTTCCTTGTACCATTATTAAACTATACAGATTTTTTTAATAAATAAATTACAAAATATTAATTTTAACTTCAAAACAGTAAGATATATAGCGACCATAAAGGGAGTTTTTGAAGAGAGTTTTGATTACAACAAAGAAATATTTGATTACAACAATGAATATAACTAATTTCACAATAAATATATAATATTTGTTATTGTACGAATCATAAAATTGCACGTATTTAACGTAATTTGACATGAACATTTTTTTTATTTTTTTGTCCTAATCCATAGCAAGCTTTATTACAAAAAAATAATTTTTAAATTTACATATCTCGCTTATATAAAGGGCTAATTTAATAATACTTAATGTGCTAGACGCAGAAATTAATTCTCTAAAACTTTTATTTGAAGCATTTATTTCTAAAATAAAAATAAAATCATTTTATTCAAGAAAAACTGTTAACAACTTCAAGTAATGTACCACTTCCGGTTAGCCTATTTTAACCAAAATCTATTATGTTATTTCGATTGACACAAAAGTCTTGTATACCAAATTTGAAAACTTTTGGATTATATTCTAAAACAGTTTTTCATTAAAATCTATTATAGGCTTCATGTAAAGTACCACTTCTGGAAATTGTGTAATAACCAAAAAGGGAGGTGCACAACTAGATGTTATAGGAGTCCTAACTACAAAATTTCAACTTTCTACGGCTTACCGTTTTTGATTTATGCGAGATACGTACGTACCTACGTACGTACAGACGTCACGACGAAATTAGTCAAAATGGATTCAGGGATGATCAAAATGGATATTTCCGCTGAAATCTGAAAACAGAAATTTTCCGCGATTACAATACTTCCTTTACTTACGTACAAGGAAGTAAAAAGTATATAATTTTTAAATTTACATATCTCGCTTATACAAAGGGCTAATTTAATAATACTTAATGTGCTAGACGCAGAAATTAATTCTCTAAAACTTTTATTTGAAGCATTTATTTCTAAAATCAAAATAAAATCATTTTATTCAAGAAAAACTGTTAACAACTTCAAGTAATGTACCACTTCCGGTTAGCCTATTTTAACCAAAATCTATTATGTTATTTCGATTGACATAGGTCTTGTTTACCATATTTGAAAAGTTTTGGATTATATTTTAAAACAGTTTTTCAATAAAATCTATTATAGGCTTCATGTAAAGTGCCACTTCTGGAAATTGTGTAATAACCAGAAAGGGAGGTGCACAACTAAATGTTATAGGAGTCTTAAATACAAAATTTCAACTTTCTACGGCTTACCGTTTTTGAGTTATGCGAGATACGTACGTACAGACGTCACGACGAAATTAGTCAAAATGGATTCAGGGATGATCAAAATGGATATTTCCGCTGAAATCTGAAAACCGAAATTTTTCGCGATTACAATACTTCCTTTACTTAGGTACAAGGAAGTAAAAAGGAAGTGGCGAGAGGTATTGTGCTGACCACAACAGATTTTTTGTATAAATTTTCAAATACATGAATAAAAGGGACTGTTCCATTATCTTGATACACTCTGTATATACAGTTAGAGTTATTAAAGATACAAAAAAATCTTTCAAATAAAATTTTTAGTGTTTCTAGCAAGCTAATTAAATTAATGTAAATCAGAAAAAAAATAATTTAATTTTCGGAGATATACGTATTTTTGATTTTTTTTAAATGGTACATCCTATATATTTATACTATTTAGTAGTAAATAATTTTTGCTTTAAAAAAGTTTTTTAAGTTATACATTCTAAACTTAATAGAATTCGAGATATTGAAGAAAATATTAAAATAATTTTACTCGAAATTAAAGCTGGCTATGAAAACAAAATTATTGAGTTACGATACATTTTAATTTACAATTTTTTTTTCTCTCCACTTTTATGCTGAAACTGGTCTTTATAAGACCAACCATCAACTTGTCTCTAATATGTCTTAATATTAAATACTTATCAGCTAAATTTTGTCCAACGACGTCCTTTAGTTATATTTGTTGTTTTCACACTACCATTCTCACTCACGCACATTGCTCTGCTTTTGACACAACACTATACGAGTTCAAATGGTTTTGTTCTCTTCAGTCTTCGAAGCAGGTTTTGATTGTCCAGCAGCTGAAGAACTTCTGCATTTTCATGTAGGTGAAGCCTTTTTTCATGCTTCTTCGCAAACCTTTTAATTTCTTCTTTAACGGTTGGGATTCCAAGATCTCTGTGAATATCAGCATTTCTAACATACCATGGTGCATTCACCATGGAACGTAGGACTTTGTTTTGGAATGTTTGTATTATTTTGATATTACTATCCTTCGCACATCCCCAGAGTTGTATTCCATACAGCCAATTGGGTTTAAGAATCTGATTATAGATCAGAGTTTTGTTATATAAGGATAGGCTGGAATGTCTCCCTATGAGCCATGCATATTGTCTGTATTTTATGTTTAGCTCTTCTTTTTTCTTCTTCACCTGCTCCTTCCATCTTAATTTAGCGTCCAATGTCATACCTAGATATTTGGCTTTGTTTGCATAAGGAACTGCCGTTTCATTTATATTCAGTGGTGGGGGATTAGTCAGTCTTTTATTGGTGAAATTAATGTGTACTGATTTATCTTCGTTCAGTCTAATTTTCCATTTTTTGGTCCATTCGTATAAAGTATTACAAGCTTGTTGAAGTAGTTGTGTAGAATTGATCTCGTCTTGGTCTGTTATAAGCAACATTTACAAATGTACATCAAATTATTGTCATACTGGTAACACTATAAAAATTGTTCAAAAATTTCACCGTTTTCTTTGTTTCTTTGTTTCTTTGTTCATTTATAGTATTATTATATAGTATTATTAATTTTATTATTTAACTCGTTCACAGCTTGTCTTATTCTATGTTTTAATTCTTTAAGTGTAGTAACGTGCGTAACATAAACTTTGTTTTTGATGGCACCCCACAGAAAGAAATCTAAGGGCGATAGATCGGGAGACCTTGCAGGCCACATTATAGGTCCTCTTGTTCCAATCTAGGTATTTGGAAATTCTTGATTTAAATAGTTTGTTACATCTATTGAATTGTGCACAGGTGCACCATCTTGTTGAATTATCATGCCGATATGCTAACGGTATGTCATCAAAAAAATTCCTTAGTTCATTTTGTAAAAAAAACAAATATCTTTGAGAAGTTAAAGTGCCCTCATAAAAATATGGACCCAGAATAATATTATTAACAATTCCGCACCACACATTAGCTGAAGAACTTTGAGATTTGCCATAGTCAGGGAACCAGTTCTACGTAGCTTTCTTTCTAATTTGAAAAAGTATGTTTGATTTGGATGAAAGCGATCAGTATGTTGTTGCCGGTATAATCGCAGGGCTTATCTTGAATTATTGTTTGATAAATGGAAACATTTCAACATATCTACCTTCTCGTTAATTGAGTATTCTTCCATTTTTACAACATATAATAATCTAAGTTATCAATTCAATAAACTTTTTCACAGGGTTATAACAATAAACTAATACAAATGTCAAATTTTGTTTCTCTAGTCAGCTTTAATTTCCAGTAAAATTATTTTAATATTTTCTTCAATATCTCGAATACTATTAAGTTTAGAAGGTATAACTTATGAAACTTTTTTAAAGAAAAAATTATTTCGTACTAAATAGTATAAAAATATACACGGCGTACCATTTAAAAAAAAATCAAAAATAGGCATATCTCCGAAAATTAAAATATTTTTTTTCTGATTTACATTAATTTATGTAGCTTACTGAAAACACTAACAATTTTATTTGAAAGTTTTTTTTGTATCTCTTATAACTTCCGAGAAAAATCGCGTTCCCTAATTCCGTTTACATCCTATATATACAGTGTGATAATTAAAAACCTGGCCATAGGCGTTTAACATGGGAAATCAGTTTTTCCTTGCGCAAAAGTTCCCAAATTATTTTAGACAAAAATACTTCAAATAAATGTTGTAGAGAATTAAATTTTGCACCCGAATTAGTAATAAGATTTTATTTTTGAAATTTCATAACCAAGAAAGTCAATTTTAAATTTTTCTGGAGATAGCTGATTTATAGCGGTAGCCATGGAACTCAAACAAAATTACCAATAATTGTATGCCATCTTAACTGCCAAAACAAGTTTGTGTTTTGTGATTTACGTTCAATAACATATTTCTTTGAAAGTATGGAACAGTTTTCTCATGAAGAAAAGCTTCAGATTATAAAATGGTGGACAAATTTTGTTTGAGTTGCATGGCTATCGCTGTAAATCAGAAATCATCAAAAAACTTTAAAATTGATTTTCTCGGTTATTAAATGTAAAAAATAAAATATTATTACTTATTCGGGTGCAGAATTTAATTCTCTCCAACATTTATTTGAAGTATTTTTGTCTAAAATAATTTGGGAACTTTTGCGCAAGGAAAAACTGATTTCCCATGTTAAACGCCTATGGCCAGGTTTTTAATTAACACACTGTATATATATATATATATATATATATATATATATATATATATATATATATATATATATATATATATATATATATATATATATATATATATATATACACTGCGAACGGGACTGCTACTGTCGCAGCGATGTAGTACGTATTCCGTTTGCAATATTGCGAATTTGTTGTGATATATAATACTGCAGTGTACTGTTTTCAAAGATATATTAATATACATATAAAATATATATTTTTTTTTATTTAATATTCATAATAAAAATATTAAATTAATATTTAATAATTATGTGTGAATTTTTATTGGCAGCCACTATCATAATAAAGTCACGAGCCGCCCCTGGCAAGAACTAAATAATTCATTGTTTTTCATCTGTGATTTCGATTTTTTTTTCTTCAAAACCTGTGTTGCATTTTTTGATTACTTTATTGTTTTTTTGTAGTCGAGGTCTTTCGTTATCATTTATAAAAACACATAGTCAAACATAATAATACAACTAACACAGGTTCTGGAAAAACAAACATGTTTAACATAGTAATACAATTAACACAGGTCCTGGAAAAACAAACATGTTTAGAATTTATAACACTGTGTATTTGCAACAAAATAATAATCTTTATTGCACCAAGATAGTACAAACGGGATAAGGTTCAGCTAGAGCTATTTTTCATCCCCCCCAAAGAAACTATGAATACAAATATTACTTATAATATACATAGGTACCATATTGATCACAAGAATTAAATCTTGAAAAACACAAAACATTGCGTGTGACATTACTGCAACAAGTGGTGGTAAGTGAGCTAAGAGCAAGAACAATAAAATAGAAACAAAATGTGAAATGTGTGAGATGTATAAAATTATATTGATATTATTAAGACTAAAACATACATTATTGTACAAACAACATTAAAATAACTACTTACAATAAAATAAATAAAATGCAAAACAAGTACATGGTGAAGTTACCAGTACTTCACAGCTTCACTCACTGACCACATTTGTTTATAAAAACATTAACTTTACAATTTTTTCATATGAGAGGTTAAAATTATTACATACACAGTTACTGATACAGATACATAATTAAATATATATATATTACATGAAGAACAATATAGAGATATTTTACAAGTGTTGATGAATTTAATATAAAAATGAAAAAGATGTCCTTGACCTCAAAACAACGAAAACCTCATGCAGCTTGTTTTTGTAAGTGTTTGATTTTACAATCATTGACAAAATCCTCTACAGAATAATATTCTTTAAGTAGGTAATAATGTATTTTTTAATAGTTTTAGTGCCTTTGTTTTTGAATATTGCTTCAATTCATTTGGTAGAAAATTATAAAATTTTATGCCAATGTAGACGCTTGTTTTCTCAAATGCAGAAGTTCTATGAGAAGGCACGTTTATGTTAATGTATTTTTTGTCTAGTATCATAAGATGAACTGCACAAATTGAAGTTCTTTAAATTATCAAAAGTATATTTTAGGATTTCTAATATGTAGACGCTTGGCAAATGCAGTGGTGTTCCCAGAATTTTGGTCTAGGGGTTGTTATAATTGTTGTTATATATATTTCGATGAGCTGATTTTTAATCAAAAAGATTTTTTTTTAAATTCGAAAAATTGTCTTATTTTTCATTTAATTCTTGAAGTGTAAATTTTTAGTGCCATTTGTCGACAAGAATTTTTTATTAAAAAAAATTAAATTAGAAGAAAGACCGTTTTTCGCCTTTTTGGGAAGATTTTTTATTGATGTTTTTTTATTCGATTATTATTTGAACGTTTCGAGGACCCAAAAACCCTCATCTCGAGGTGAAATTTCGGTTCAGGACTTTATATGCAAACAAATCCTGGAAAATAAAAACAAAAATAAATGTAAAAACCAAGAATATTTCACACATTTTATAAATTAGTGCTTAAGATAAAGATTTTTGGGGCCCTCGATACGTCAAAATTAAATACGAATGTAAAAACATCAATATAAAATCTTCCCAAAAAGTCCGAAAATAGTCTTTCTCCCAATACAATTCATGAAGGGAAGCCAAAGATGACGCATCAAATTAAAATTATTAAGAATTCATTTATATCATATTCATCGTCTGTTACGTGATCAGATGATCCATTATTTTTAATAGTGGTGCACTAAAAATATACACTTCAAGAATTAAATGAAAAAGAAGAAATCATTTTCCAAATTTTAAGAAAATTCTTTTTGATTGAGAATCAGCACATCGAAATGTATAAACCCTAATTTTTTACCCTTTTTAACACTATACAAGCTGTTCATTTTATTTTGTCCACTATTGCTATCTCGAACACTAAGAGCTACGAGGTCGAATAAATTAGCAAGCAATTTCTATTTTATTGGACTATTCTAATGAGAGTAAAATTATTTTTTTCAACCAATGGTTTTCAGGTGCGTGAACTTGGCAGCAACATATTTAAAAAAATTAATACAAATGCACTTAATCGATTGTATTTCGTTTGTATTTCGTTTGTATTTCATTGTATTTTACTAAATATTATTTGTATTGCGCAATTAATGTTAATAAATTGCATTTTATTTTTATGCTGCCAAGTTCACGCTAGCAGCAAAGTTTGCTTAATTTTTTTTTTAAATTCACAAATCGTTTGTATTTCGTTTGTATTCCATTGTATTTTTATGCTGCCAAGTTCACGCTAGCAGTAAAGTTTGCTTAATTTTTTTTTAAAATTCACAAATCGTTTGTATTTCGTTTGTATTCCATTGTATTTCTATTAAAAATTTTGAAAAAAAATTCTACGGGAAGTTATGAAAATATCATTTTTATGCTCCCAAGATCACGCTAGAAGCAAAGTTTACGTATTTTTTTAAAATAATTTCGCAGATCGTTTATATTTCGTTTGTATTTGATTATATTTCTAATAAAAAAATTGAAAAAAAATTCTAGCGACAGATATGGCAATTTCATTTTTATACTGCCAAGTTCATATGTAATTCATTTTAAAAATTGCACAGATCGTTTGTATTTCGTTTGTATTCCATTGTATTTCTAGTAAAAATTTTGAAAAAAAAAAACTACGGGTAGTTATGACAATATCAGTTTTATGCTGCCAATTTGAAACTATCTACTTCACGTATTTTTTGTTAATTTCACAATTTCTTTTTTGTTTGTATTCTGTTAAGATTTTGAAATCTAGTAAACTTAACTTTTACGAAAAGTAATCAAGTAGTAAGTAACTTTCAGTTGTTCATATACATATATATATATATATATATTTCCTTTTGATGTGACATATTCATAATTTTGTATCTTATGTTCAAATACATTCTATTATACCTATTCCACTCAATTCTTTAACAGGTTATGGGGCCCAGTACTCCCTTTGGTATACTTTTGTAGTTATCGGTTTCGAGTTTTTCTATATATTTGGACGTTTTAATGTTGTAAGTACGTTACGGACAGTGTTTTCGCGAACTGTCGGGTAATAGTTAGTATTTATGAACATTAAAAGTGAATCACGAATAAGGAGAGTGATAGACCAAAAATTGAAAAACTTCGTGGTGCAGACAACTGGCAGCAATGGCAATTTGTTATGCGTACTTTATTAGATAGTGAAGATCTTCTAGATATCTGCAATGGAACGCTGAAGATGCCAAAAGAAGAAGAGAAAAATTATGAGAAAAATATGGCAATATGGAAGAAGTCAGACAAAACAGCAAGAAGAATTATTGTAACGAGCGTTGAATCAAAACCCTTACAGTTTCTGATAAACTATGAAGGAGCATATGAAATGTGGACGAAATTGCACAGCATATATGACATGAAAAGTGAAGAAAATGTGCTGATGATCCAGAAACAATTTTTTGATTGTAAATGGGATCCAAAAGAAAATGTTTCACAACATATGTCGAAAATAGAAACATTAGCAAATAAATTAAAGAAACTTAGTGCTGGTGTACCAGATTCAATGGTTATGGTGCGGGTGTTATCAACTTTTCCCGCAAAATTCAATCATTTTCATAGTGCTTGGGATTCAACAGATTCAACAAAAAGAACTCTTGAAAATTTGACAACACGGCTGTTAACTGAAGAACTTCGTTTAGAAAAACAAGAAAATGCAGATGAAGCTGAAGTAACGGCACTTCTTTCAAAGACAAATATGAATAATAAGGAGAATAGAAAATATGACAGAAGAGAGCAAAGATTTGAAAGAAGAAAAATAATTCGTTGTTTTACTTGTGGTAAAACGGGCCATGTTTGTAAAAACTGCTCTGGTTGTTTTGTGTGCGGTTCTAAAGGGCACATACAAAAGAATTGTCCAAATAGGAAGAATATAGTCAAGGATCAAGCAAAGTCAACAAGTATGAAGCAAGCATTTATTGGCATTGCTAGTGAAGTTAGCAGTGAGGATTGGCTGATAGATTCTGGCGCAAGTGACCATATTTGTCATAATCAAGAATGGTTCACTTATTTTCAAAAATTTTAAACGTCATCTGTCATTCGTGTAGCAAATGGAAATCAGGTAAAAGTCCTAGGAAAAGGAAATATTGAAAGTTTGACATTTGCTGGTGGAAAATGGTTGCCAGGTACTTTGTATGATGTGCTGTACGTTCCCGAAATCAAGCAGAATTTGTTTTCTGTGAAAGCTGCAGCATCCAAAGATGTTGACTTCATGGTAAGAAGTAGAGGGCAGCATTTTTTTTTTCAAGAAATGGTAAGGTAATTGCAATGGGAGTCGAAGTTGGTAAGCTCTTTAAGATTCTTTTAAAAGTAGTTTTACCCCCATCTGTTTGTACGACATTGAATTGTAACTCTTTACAATTGTGGCATGAACGTCTTGTTCATCAAAACAAGAAATATGTTAAAACCGTTTTAAAGAAATTTGAAATTGATGCTAATGACGATGGAGAATTTTGTGATGGTTGTGCTTATGGCAAGAGTCACAAATTGAGTTTTGGTACACGAGTAAATGGAGCTAGCAAACCCAGAGAGCGAATACACAGTGATATATGTGGACCAATAAATGTTGAGCCCATAGGTAAACGTCGATATTATGTTATGTTCAAAGATGATTATAGTAAATATCGCGTAGTTTATTTCATTCGAGAAAAATCTGAAGTTAAAGATAAACTTGAAATATTTTTGAATGAAATAAAAACACGATTTGGAGAAACATCGTTGAAGGCAAAATCCCATACCGTGAAGCAGTTGGTGCTTTAATATATTTACAAATCGTGTCTCGTCCTGACATTGCGTTTGCAACCAGTATTGCTTCAAGAGCTCTAGATAAACCAACTTCAGCACATTGGCAACTAGTCAAGAGAATTTTTAGATATTTGAAAGGAACACAAAATAAGGGTTTGTATTATAAAGGTACAGATTCTTTTGAGTGTTACAGCGACGCAGACTTTACCAGTGATGAAGAAACCAGAAAATCTACGAGTGGCATCGTTTGCATATACAGTGGAGCAGCCATTGTCTGGCACAGCAAAAAACAGCAGTGCGTTGCCCAGTCTACAACAGAGACAGAGTATGTTGCAGCGGCGACAGCAGCAAAAGAAATAGTATGGCTGGTTCGTCTGTTCAAAGATATAGGAGTAGAAGTCGATCGCCCTGCACTTAACACGAGTAAATCGAGCTAGCAAACCCAGAGAGCGAATACACAGTGATATATGTGGACCAATAAATGTTGAGTCCATAGGTAAACGTCGATATTATGTTATGTTCAAAGATGATTATAGTAAATATCGCGTAGTTTATTTCATTCGAGAAAAATCTGAAGTTAAAGATAAACTTAAAATATTTTTGAATGAAATAAAAACACGATTTGGAGAAAATGTGAAAGAAATCCGTACTTATGGCGGAAAAGAATATGTTAATAAAGAGATAAAAGAATTGCTTGGGGAAAAAGGAATTAAACATGTTGTTGTAGCTCCTTATACACCAGAACAAAATGGTATAGCAGAGAGAGAGAATAGAATACTTACGGAAGCAATGAGATCAATGATGTATTCTAAAAATGAGCTTCCTCTGTCTTTATGGGCTGAAGCAGCAAATACAGCCGCATACGTTTTAAATAGAACAGGTCCAATAAATATTGTAGATAAAAGTCCCTTTGAATTATGGCACAATAAAACTGCATTAATTAATAATCTTCGTGTTTTTGGTACAGAATGTTTTGTGCATATTCCTCAACAAAAAAGGACAAAATTAGACAAGAAAGCTATTAAGGGATATTTTGTTGGATACTGTGAAGATATTTCTGCATATCAAGTATATGTTCCAGATTTCAAAGATATTGTAGTAAGCCATAATGTAATATTTAAAAATGAATTACTTTCTTGTAGTCTTGAGAAAGAAAAAGAAAATAATGGGAATGAAGAGAAAAGTGAACTACAAAATGAAGAAAGAAGTGAATATGAAGAGAAAAGAGAACAACAAAATGAAGAAAGAAGCGAATATGAAGAGAAAAGAGAACTATACGAGATAGATCAAAATGAAACAAACCTGATTATTTTGGTCAATGGGGAGCAATACTTTCTTATCATTAACCAAATTCTTTCTATGACGCAATAAAATCACCTGAAGCAGAAGAATGGAAGAAAGCTATGAATGAAGAAATGGAATCATTGCTTGAAAATAAAACATGGAAGTTAGTTGAATGTAAACCTGATCAAAATATTATAGACAATCGCTGGGTATATCGAGTAAAATGTAAACCAGATGATACAATAGAACGGTATAAAGTAAGGCTCGTGGTAAATGGTTATTCGCAGCAAGCAGGATTTGACTATGAAGAAACATTCAGTCCTGTTGTACGATTTGAGACGATTCGATCTGTATTAAGTATAGCAGTCACTGAAAAATTAATCTTGAAACAATTTGAAATAAAAACGGCATTTCTATATGGTGACATAGATGCGAAATATATATGAAACAACCGGAGGGATTTTCAGATGGTACAACAAAAGTATGTAAATTACAAAAAAGTTTGTATGGACTGAAACAGGCTCCGAGATGTTGGAATAGATGTTTTATAAACTTTTTGACCAGGTATGGCTTAAAAGAAAGTTATGCTGATCCTTGTTTGTATGTTTGTTTGGAAAATGGTATGAAACTTATTGTATTACTCTATGTTGATGATGGTTTGGTGGTTGCATCTAATAAAGAGAATACTAAAGACTTTTTGCAGAATTTACAGAAGGAATTTAAGGCAAGAATAACAGAACACGTGACAAATTATTTGGGAATTGAAATCCTTTAGAAACCAGATAAGTCAATCTCCATAAATTATAAATCAAGCAGCTTATTGTTGGAAAATTCTTCAAAAATTTAGTATGATTAAGTCAAATGCAGTTTGCACTCCGATTGAAAAAGGATGGACATGTCAAAGTTCGGACATCGTTGAAGGCAAAATCCCATACCGTGAAGCAGTTGGTGCTTTAATATATTTACAAATCGTGTCTCGTCCTGACATTGCGTTTGCAACCAGTATTGCTTCAAGAGCTCTAGATAAACCAACTTCAGCACATTGGCAACTAGTCAAGAGAATTTTTAGATATCTGAAAGGAACACAAAATAAAGGTTTGTATTATAAAGGTACAGATTCTTTTGAGTGTTACAGCGACGCAGACTTTGCCAGTGATGAAGAAACCAGAAAATCTACGAGTGGCATCGTTTGCAAATACAGTGGAGCAGCCATTGTCTGGCACAGAAAGAAACAGCAGTGCGTTGCCCAGTCTACAACAGAGGCAGAGTATGTTGCAGCGGCGACAGCAGCAAAAGAAATAGTATGGCTGGTTCGTCTGTTCAAAGATATAGGAGTAGAAGTCGATCGCCCTGCACTTAACGTAGACAATATTAGTGCAATTAAAGTAATCAAGAACCCGGAATTTCATCAACGGTCCAAACATATAGACATTAGGTTTCATTTTATACGTGATTTGTATAAAAAAAGGTGAATTAAATATTCAATACGTAAACAGTGATAATCAAATAGCTGATATATTCACAAAAGCTTTGCCAAACTGTAAGTTTATTAAAATGTGTGAAATGTTAGGACTGACTATTAATGTAATTGATTAGTTTACGGAAAGTTAGGTTTAAGGGAGAGTGCTAAGATTTTGAAATCTAGTAAACTTGACTTTTACGAAAAGTAAGTAGTAACTTTCAGTTGTTCATATGATATATATATATATATATATATATATATATATATATATATATATATATATATATATATATATATATATATATATATATATACGTATATTTCCTTTTGATGTGACATATTCATAATTTTGTATCTTATGTTCAAATACATTCTATTATACCTATTCCACTCAATTCTTTAACATATTCGATTGAAAAGACCCGGCAAACACATGTACAGGTGTCCAGATTTCGAAGGCCACCATTGGGATCTCGGAAACTATAAGAGATACAACTTTGGTTAAATGGAACATGTGGTGCGTCTTTGAGGGGTCATCTCAGATGTGCTTTTGTTTTGTTAAAAAAAAGTTAGCGACACGTCGCTCAGCGACCGGGCAGTGTATGTCTACTGTTCTGTAAAACCGTCCAGCAATATGAAAATACGTATAATCATCAATTTAAAAGATTATGTGCCCAAATTTGTGATGTATGGGGTCAAATTAGATAGTTTCATACATATCTTGGTTAATTATTTTAATAAACTATAAAATAGTTGAATAATATCTCCTCCATATACTTATAAATATAATAGAGAAATACAACAACCCTGCGGGCTGAACAGTGATTTTATTGTACTGGGGAAGTTAACAGGACGCATATCTTACTTATTAAATATATTTTGAAGTGTTACAAATAAACAATTTTTAATAATAAGTTATTTCATCTACTAAGATTAGGTCGTCTGACGATTAAGGATAACTGACAACACCCCTACAGATTAGCTAACAATTCTATTGTGCTGGGAGGTTAACAGGGCCCCTGGCTTCCTTATTAAATATATTATGAAGTGTTAATTAAATTTAATTAGGTATTCTTACTATTAAGGATAACTGACAACACCCCTACGAATTAGCCAACAATTCTACTGTACGGGGGAGGGAATATAATTCTGAAGATTAAGGTTAACTAACAATACCCCTATGGGTTAGCCAGAAATTCTATTGTGTTGAGGTTGGTTATAAATAAACAATGTTTAATAATAAATTATTTTTACTTCTGACCATTTACGGTAACTAACAACACCCCTATGGGTTAGCCAGAAATTCTATTGTGCTGGGAAGTTAACAGGACGCATATCTTACTTATTAAATATATTTTGAAGTGTTACAAATAAACAATTTTTAATAATAAATTATTTCATCCGCGAAGAATAAAAGAATGAAAAGTTATATAAACAATTAGAAAGGTTTTGGACGATTGAAGAAGGTCCAAAGGACAGACTATTATCCTTGGAAGAAAAAAATGTGAAGAGTTCTTCCATAGTACTATTACAAGAAACGAAGAAGGCAGATTTGTGGTTCAAATTCCCATAAAGGAGGATTCAGTTGGATTGGGAAAGTCAGAAGAAATAGCATTTAAAAGGTTTAAGATGTTAGAAAGAAAATTATCAATTACTGCGAAATTAAGGGACAGTTACGTAGCATTTATAGAAGAATATGAACCATATGACAGAGATAGAAAATAAACCAGAAAGCAATGAATTAAATTATCTCCCGCATCATGGAGTCATAAATGAAAATAGTTCTATGACAAAGTTGAGAGTAGTATTTGACGCATTCCAAGTGACAGACAATGGAAATTCGTTCAATGATATGCAGATGATAGGAAAATCGTTGCAAGATGTACTCTTAACCTCAACATTGCATTTTCGACAACTTCAGTCATCAGTTTGTAGTATGCGCCGATGTTGAGAAAATGTATCGACAGATTTTAGTGAAGGAAAATCAAAGAAAACTGCAATTTATATTATGGCGAGAAAATCCTGAAAAGAAAATAGAATCATATTGTTTGAATACGGTTACATATGGTACCTCATCGGCACCATACTTGGCCATAAAATGCCTAAGACAATTAGGAATTGATTTCCAAGAGAAAAATCCAAAAGCGGCATTAGCCATATTATCAGATTTCTATATGGATGATTTGATGACAGGTGCGGAAACAGAAAATAAAGTGATAGAAATAGCAAATCAAGTGTCAAAAATACTGAAATCAGGATGTTTTCATTTAAGGAAATGGATATCTAATAGTAAGAAAATCCTAGACGCGGTCATCGAAGAAAAAGGAAAATATGTACTTAATTTAGGTAAAAAAGAAAGTACAAAAACTTTGGGGCTATATTGGGCGAGTAAGAAAGACTATTTATTTTACAAGATAGAAGTATCATACAACAGACAACAGGTAACGAAAAGAATTCTGTTATCACAGGTAGCTCAGATATTTGATCCTATAGGATTACTAAGTCCAGTTATTATAGTTGTAAAGATCATGATACAAAGTTTATGGTCTAATCGTTTAGATTGAGATGAAAGTGTTCCTCCAGATATTTATGAAAAATGGAGATTGTTTATTAAAGAACTACCATCACTAAATTCATTAAAAATCCCAAGGAGAGTAATTCAAGCCAAATCAAAATATATTCAGATTTACGGTGTGACGATGGTCACTGAGCGTGGTAGCCTAATGGCTAGCGCGTTGGCTTCTGAGTGTGGGGTTCACGGGTTCGAGTCTCACTATCAAAATATTTTTTATTTTTTTATTTGTTCAGTAAAAAGATAAAAGACACAAACCATATATTGAATATTTTGAATTATGTTTCCATTGTTGTAAATAAATATTTGTTTTGTTTGTATATATTTTTTTGTTGTATTAATAAATATATTTTTTTCTGTTAATATTTATGATTGAAGTCTGTACATGCCAGGTGCGGCATGGTCGAGCGGCTAGAGTGCTTTACCAGCGCGCTGAGGATCGCTGGTTCGATTCCTCATGAAGTATGATTTTTTATATTTTTTTTATAGCATGTTTCGAACATGGCAGGTATTTGCAAGATAGTTAAAATCATGTTTAAACTTATTTTGAAGTTTGTAACGGTTTTTCGGGGTATAAATACGGGCCCAAACGATAGTTTATGCAGAGAGTGTGTGCTCTCTGCCGAGAGAGAGTGTGTGCTCTCTGCCGAGAGAGAGTGTGTGCTCTCTCAAGGAAGCGTTAGCTTCACGTCGAGCCTAGACGGTGTGTGCCGTCTACTGCGAACCTGGTGAGCGCCGGGCGAGCAAGTGATTGACCTTGGCTGCCTCTGACTCAGCGCTGTTGGTGTGTGCCGGCAGCTCGTGAGAGAGTGCAGAAGGTGTTCCGTACCGGTATCCGTCACCGGTTGTTTCCGTACAGTGGGGTCTGCCGCCGTGTACCGTAATCGCGATTGTCGATGAGTGTTGGTGTGTGCCAACACGATCCCGTTCCGTTCCGAAATCGCGATTGTTGACCGTTACCGTTTCCGTTCCGTTATCAACTTTGGTGTGTGCCATTGTTGACCGTCCGTACCGTGTTCCCGTAACTTTGGTGTGTGCCATCGTTACCCGTTCGTGTTCCCGCAACTTTGGTGTGTGCCATTGTTGCCCGTCCGTACCGTTGCCCCGCGACCTTGGTGAGTGCCATTGTCGCCCGGTCGGACCGCGTTGCCTCATCTTATTATTCTTTTTACCATCGTGGCCCGTTTATTGTCGACCATTTGTCAGAGCGAAACCAGCTTGCAAATATTGCCTGTTCTATGGTAGGATTTCATTTCTGTATTTCTATTTTCGATGTTTTGTTATCATTATCACCATCTGTAAATACGTTTCATTCTTATTTTTTAATAAAGATGTTCAAAATTATTATGATTTCTTTTTGTGGAAATGAAACTGAACCCTATCTCCATTGAGCTATCCAAATCCTTTTAGCGTTGGACCATCTCTCCTAGTGCTGTGTTTCCGACCGACCGATTGGCGCCCGAGCAAACAGTTCTACAGCACAGGGACAACAGAAGGACGTCGTTCCACGCTACGATTTCGCGTCCGAGCGAAATGGCATCACAAATTGGCGCCCGAACAGGGACTGGCGTCACAAATGGCGCCCGAGCAGGAAATGGCGTCACAACGGATTCTCGGATGCTTCAAGTGAAGCATATGGAGCTTGTGTGTACCTGAGAAGTGTGAATGAAGAACGAAAAATTCAAGTAAATTTGTTACTTGCTAAATCCAAGGTTGCACCGTTGAAAACTACCACAATGCCACGGGTTGAATTATGTGCGACAAATTTATTAGCAAAATTGATTGATAGAGTAATAAAGTCACTTAGAATTGAAATTACTAATTAATATTGTTGGACAGATTCAACGGTATGTCTACATTGGATTAATACAAATCCAAAAATATTACAAGTTTTTGTAGCCAATAGAATTACTCAAATTCAAAATCTTACGAGAAAAAAAAGTTGGAATCATGTATGCTCAAAGGATAATCCTGCAGATCTAGTGACACGTGGAATAACGCCAAGGATGCTCTTAGAAAATATTTTATGGTGGAAAGGACCCTCATGGTTGAGTCATGATTCAGAAGAATGACCAAAGA
Source organism: Harpalus rufipes (assembly GCA_951394225.1). Taxonomy (NCBI): domain Eukaryota; kingdom Metazoa; phylum Arthropoda; class Insecta; order Coleoptera; family Carabidae; genus Harpalus; species Harpalus rufipes. The sequence goes on along the minus strand of OX596276.1, from coordinate 20,701,903 downwards.
CTAAACTAGAAATATCATCAATTATTGAAGAAACAAAACGAAACGTAAATTTGTTTTTCCGTAAAGAAGAAAAACCGGTGATTAATTTCGAACGATTTTAATCAATGAAACGACTACAAAGAGCTGTAGCTTACTGTATAAGATTTATAACTAACAGTAAGAGTCAACAAAAATTACGAAAGGGTGGACATCTCACAAATGACGAATTGTACCATGCTATGGAAATAATAATAAAAATTCATCAGAAGGAGTTATTTAAGAAAGAGTTAAAGGATTTGATTAAGTCGAATGAAGTACAGAAGAAGAGTCATATAATTAAACTAGATGATTTTTTGGACGAAAAGGGAATAATCCGAGTTGGTGGTCGACTTCAGCTATCGGAATATACCTATGATAAGAAATATCCAATTATTATAGGTAAATCATATCTGTCTAGATTACTACTCAGAAAAGAGCACGAGAAATTAGGACATGCTGGATGCAATTTGACTTTAGCTACGATTAGAGATGAATTCTGGCCATTAGGTGCCAAGAATATACTGAAGCAAATGATTAAGTCATGCATAACATGTTCTAAGGTAAACCCTAAAATATTAAATCCTAAAATGGGTATGTTACCATCAGTTCGAATAAAACCAGCACCGCCATTTTTGCATACAGGAGTGGATTATGCCGGTCCACTTTTCATACGAAATAAATCACGAAGAGGTTCTAGGTTAATAAAGTCCTATATTTGTTTATTCGTGTGTTTCACTACAAAGGCAATACATTTGGAGTTGTCAACAGATTTGAGTAAAGAATGTTTTATGGCATCGTTTAAACGTTTCATATCCCGACGTGGAAAACCAAGTACCATAATATCTGATAATGGTACAAATTTTATAGCTGCAGATAGAGAATTAAAAGAACTTTCAACCTTTTTAGAGTCGAAACAAACAGAATTTGTTAAGGAATTAGAGCAAGAAGGAATTTCTTGGAAATTTATACCTGCTTATGCACCTCATTTCGGTGGGTTGTGGGAGGCTGGGATAAAACAAGTAAAAAATCATTTAAGGAAAATTGTGGGTAACATAAATTTAACGTATGAGCAATTAAATACAGTTTTGTGTCAAATTGAAGATATTTTGAACTCAAGACCTTTATGTTCCCTCTCTTCCGATCCAAATGATTTAAGCGCTCTCACTCCTGGTCATTTTTTAGTTGGGCGACGACTAGTCGCTGTACCAGATCAAATCTATATGGAACTTGCAGAAAATAAGCTAAATAATTACCAGTTAGCACAGAAAATCCAGCAGCAGTTTTGGTCCAGATGGCAACGCGAGTACATCAGTGAACTACAAGTAAGATCAAAGTGGAACCAATCTACAAACCCACTACAAGAAGGAACCCTAGTACTAGTGAAAGGTGAAACCACTCCTCCTCTACAGTGGCCCCTTGGACGAGTTCTCCAACCATTTCCAGGTCCAGATGGAGTGGCACGAGTCGCAACTATACAAACCAATAGTGGCGTGATCAAACGCGCGGTTTTTTAATTATGCCCTTTATCAGTGCAGTGTTAAAAAAGTGGTATTGAAGGCAATGCCTTCAAGGTGCGGGGTATGTTGAGAGCGAATAGTACTGAAAAAAGAGATCAAAGTGGCAATATCATCGCGTGGCAGGAAAGAGATTTTTGACATAAAATTTGTGTGCAAAATAGTTATTGTGAGGTAAATCTGTAAAGATAATTGTAATTGTGTGCATTTAGATGATTAATTGTGTAAAACGAGTTAAATAAAGGTATTTGATTGAAAGGAAACAACATAATATGCTGTTATACAGTAACCTTAACCAATAAATTTGTTACTGATATAAACACACTTAAACACTAAGATTATTTATTTAACCAATATTTATATCACTATATTTATTTATATAACTACATGTATTTATGTTCACAACTCATAGACTTTTTATTTATATCACCGACTTCATTGCTCGTTGCTTCTATATCACAGACTATATCTCCAGCTGTCATTAAGACGGTATTTATACAGCCCAGTGTCCTTCTAGAATTCTCCGGCGCCACAGCGATACCGAGTACAAAAGAATTAGGTTATGGCGTAATTAACATGTTTCAATATGCACGGGCTATTCCGTCGTCGGGGATTGCATCATTGCTCTGGTACATTCTTTCAGTGGTACTGCTTGTATTCTCTTAACTCAGAGGCGCACGTCACACTGCCCCCTCCTTAAGACTGTTTCGTCCCGGAACAATTCTTGATGACGAAATCTACATGTGTTACCCTTGGTACATTTGGAAGTCGTAAAGAAGTGACATTCGATGGTCCGCTGGAGTTCTTCTTTCTATCCGTTAGGGTTACAGCTGCAGACGAGAATTTCAATACCGGTATAGCGGAAGAGGATCTCTAACATGTTCCTAACAATCCTCCAATCCAAACCATCAAATCCACAGCCTAAGTTCGGTACTGCTAGCTACAAAATGCCATTCTCTAGTAGATGATCCTTCAAGTCACACAGCGAGTTCCATAGATTGCGATACGACCAGATCTGGTACGAGCGTGATTTTGTGACCAGGTAGTAGATATACCGCTGCTGTTCTTTATTGTTATCCCTCAGTCGTAGCGTCTTCCCGACGGATGGACCTATAAAAATTGACGATAGGTACTGCTTCGTCGTTGGTGAGAACAAAATTGTGCTAGATAATGCACATTGAGTGCAAGGCTTACTCAAATTTTAGGAATCCTTAGTGAAATCTACCATAACTACCAAATTCCCAAATTATATTGTTATAATATCTTCTTTCAATAGATCAAACTCTGTAAATCTAATAAATTATAAATTAAAGCAAATTTTCGAATTTCGAAAAGAAAATGAGAACAACACTATATATTTATTCTATGAAAATTTATATGCAACTGAATACCTGTGATTGTATCGAGAGCGTAGTTTGTAAATATAGGGTAGACATCCAATGGACTTGAATCAGTAACTTTGCGTAGTACATTCATCAATTCATCACAGTGGGGAGCAAACATATTAACATACTCTTCCAAGATACCAAAGTGAAAAGCAGGAGTATATAATTTCCCCTTCTTTTGCCATTCTGTTCCTAAAATTATTTTGTTTTACAGTAACTTATGTATATATAATGAACTATTTGAGGCAGAATTTATGTTATCTACACTGGCTTGCAAAAAAATCGCGTACACCTAAGTTTTGCTGTACTGAGTCTGTCTTGAATTTTTACTTGTCAATGTCATTAGTGTCAAAAGATGTCGAAGTTAAAAGAAAACGAGAAATACATACTTGGTTGTTCTTTACTTTTTCTGGTATATATATATATATATATATATATATATATATATATATATATATATATATATATATATATATATATATATATATATATATATGTAACTTAATAGTAGCATAAAACACAATGAAGAACTTGCTCTACAATAGATAAAATACTAACGTGATAGGGTACAATAGCCGTGGTTGCTCAGTGTCCTTATAACAAAAAAAAAAAACTAACGTGATAGTGACAACGGTGACAGTTGATTAAAAAATTGTATTTACATATCTGAAAAACAGTAAAAACTCGGTTATTTGATTTTTAAGGTGTACGCGATTTTTTTGCAAGCCAGTGTACATTTTGAAAAACAGCCATATATATTGTGGCCCAAATTTAACTTAGAATACTGCACAAGACAGTTTATCAATTATTAGAATATTAACTTACTTTCACCTATAAAAATACCATTTTTTCCTAACCAAGGTGTAAGATATTGATAATTATCAGACTTATCTATGAATTTCGGTGCTCGTAAAAAGAACTCGAGTATATCGGAGTCTGATACTACTAAATGTATAACATGGCCTACATGAACTTTTACGATACCACCAAAGGTCTTAGTCAAATACATTAGGGTTTGCATTTTCGCTAAAAAAAAAAAATATATGTTCATAATTTAGTTAGAATTAAAAAATAAACCAAATTTAGATGATATTAGTTATAATTTATTCCACTGGAAGAATTACCATAAAACGATTAATTGATTAAGGAAATGTTCCGTGTGACAATCATGAGGAACCACACATAGAATAAATACCAAAATTATGGTACCTGGTACTACAGATCCTAAATGGCTAAATTTCGCACTCCCTAACGAACAACTGAACACCAATGTTTTACTATTTTAAAAGCAGCGAACGAATCTCAGGGAAATTACTATTTTCAAAACTAAAAATTGCCACCGGAAACAGAAAAAATTTAATAAATGAATATTTGTTTGTAACAACGGTGGAAATATTTAAACGAAAAACCTGGAACAATCTGGTGACCACTGTATATTGGTCAATATCATTACTATATTTGGTTAGTTTCCCTGGAAACAAATTCAAGTTATAAACAATATATGTAAGAGTATTAAAAAAGGATTAATTTTTTTGAAGGTATATACATTTTGATGGGCTGGGCCTGCAAAAACTTTTTTTTTAATTTGGAAAATTAAAGCACATTTTTCGTGCCATTGGACGACACGAAATTTTAATAAAAATAATTAATTATTTAATCACGTAACTGATTTGAATACTAAATAAATGAATTCGTAATTATTGTTAGTCTGTATCGAAGACACACCAGAATACAGACCTGAATGCTGGAACGTGACGCCTAGAACGACTGCATTGTAATAATAATAATAATAATAATAATAATAATAATAATAATAATAATAATAATAATAATAATAATAATAATAATAATAATAATAATAATAATAATAATAATAATAATAATAATAATAATAATAATAATAATAATAATAATAATAATAATAATAATAATAATAATAATAATAATAATAATAATAATAATAATAATAATAATAATAATAATAATAATAATAATAATAATAATAATAATAATAATAATAATAATAATAATAATAATAATAATAATAATAATAATAATAATAATAATAATAATAATAATAATAATAATAATAATAATAATAATAATAATAATAATAATAATAATAATAATAATAATAATAATAATAATAATAATAATAATAATAATAATAATAATAATAATAATAATAATAATAATAATAATAATAATAATAATAATAATAATAATAATAATAATAATAATAATAATAATAATAATAATAATAATAATAATAATAATAATAATAATAATAATAATAATAATAATAATAATAATAATAATAATAATAATAATAATAATAATAATAATAATAATAATAATAATAATAATAATAATAATAATAATAATAATAATAATAATAATAATAATAATAATAATAATAATAATAATAATAATAATAATAATAATAATAATAATAATAATAATAATAATAATAATAATAATAATAATAATAATAATAATAATAATAATAATAATAATAATAATAATAATAATAATAATAATAATAATAATAATAATAATAATAATAATAATAATAATAATAATAATAATAATAATAATAATAATAATAATAATAATAATAATAATAATAATAATAATAATAATAATAATAATAATAATAATAATAATAATAATAATAATAATAATAATAATAATAATAATAATAATAATAATAATAATAATAATAATAATAATAATAATAATAATAATAATAATAATAATAATAATAATAATAATAATAATAATAATAATAATAATAATAATAATAATAATAATAATAATAATAATAATAATAATAATAATAATAATAATAATAATAATAATAATAATAATAATAATAATAATAATAATAATAATAATAATAATAATAATAATAATAATAATAATAATAATAATAATAATAATAATAATAATAATAATAATAATAATAATAATAATAATAATAATAATAATAATAATAATAATAATAATAATAATAATAATAATAATAATAATAATAATAATAATAATAATAATAATAATAATAATAATAATAATAATAATAATAATAATAATAATAATAATAATAATAATAATAATAATAATAATAATAATAATAATAATAATAATAATAATAATAATAATAATAATAATAATAATAATAATAATAATAATAATAATAATAATAATAATAATAATAATAATAATAATAATAATAATAATAATAATAATAATAATAATAATAATAATAATAATAATAATAATAATAATAATAATAATAATAATAATAATAATAATAATAATAATAATAATAATAATAATAATAATAATAATAATAATAATAATAATAATAATAATAATAATAATAATAATAATAATAATAATAATAATAATAATAATAATAATAATAATAATAATAATAATAATAATAATAATAATAATAATAATAATAATAATAATAATAATAATAATAATAATAATAATAATAATAATAATAATAATAATAATAATAATAATAATAATAATAATAATAATAATAATAATAATAATAATAATAATAATAATAATAATAATAATAATTTTTTTTTTTTTTTTTTTATTAGGGAAAGGGCATCAACTGCTGAGGTTATTAGCCCATATTCAAAAAGTATAATATAAATAAGTACACGGGACCTATACTGCTATATAAGTATTACAAATAGAAGTACGTATAATAATAATTTGAAAAAAAGTAACATGTAAATAAATATACATATGTATACGGGGTTCAAGAAAACTCACATGCACAAAATAAAACATAGGAAAAATAAGTATTTACGCATACTTATGTATACGTGGATGGGACAAATAGAAGAGAATGTAAGAATTAAATATTGAAAATTTTAATGAGACGAAAGAAAAAATTAATCAAGTCTATAACTTTTCATATATATTTACCGCACGCAAAAACTTCAGAACATTACGGATCTTATCAGAGTCTGTTAGAATAAAGGAAAGGTCTTGATCTAAATGATATAGTCGCCTGAGTAGATCATACTGTGGACATGCAACAAGAATGTGTTCAACTGTCAGAGCAGTATCACATCTGTTGCACATAGGGGCATTATCCCGATTTAAACGGTACCCATGTGTCAGACTTGTATGACCCATTCTCAGACGATGGATCTTGACTTGATCCCTTCTGGTAAGATCATTCGGCAATAAAACTGGCGCAACCAACGGCTTAATGGTTTTTAGATGGTTCTGAACCCCATCCCATGTGCGCTGCCACAAAGCCAATACCTCTTTCTTCAGATGAAGACTTATATCTGAAGATTTATACATTACCACATCAACAGAGTTACTATCAGCGGCAAAACGTGCTGCCTCATCAGCCAATTCGTTACCCCTAATGCCGACGTGACTTGGCACCCAAAGAAAGTAAATATCTCTCCCTGTCTCATGAAGATGTTTCATGAGGGACAAGATATGCTGAATAATTGGGTCAACAGTAAAAGGGTTTGAAATGGCTTGTAGGACGCTCAAAGAATCGCTTACTACGAGGAACTTCCTAGAAGTTCTGACGAACTCGCAGTAGCGTAGAGCTTGCCAGATAGCATAGGATTCTGCTGTGTAGATAGAAGTTAGAAGAGGCATTGACCATGAGTGCTGTGTGTTATCGACAGCAATTGCGCAACCAGTACCATGGTGGGTTTTAGAACCATCCGTATAAATTACCATAGTGTCTTTGTATCCGTGCAGAACCTCTAGAAACCTTGACTGTATCATTATCGAGGGACTGTTGGACTTGTCGTACATAGTTAGTATGTAGTTAGTCCTAACTAATGGAACCAACCACGGCGGTACTTCAGATTCCCCTACAGGAATCGATAATGGTATATCAAAGTTTATTTGGTCTAGAAGCTCTTTCGCGCGGATACCAGCGGGTCTGGTTTGAATTTGTCGTGGATTGCACCAATTATCACTCCGAAAGAAAGTACTGAAGTTCTTGTGTTGCGGTAAGGACTTGATTTTAGACACATAAAGCAGCAGAAACTTTTTACGTCTTACATCAAGTGGCGTCAGTCCTGACTCTGAATACAAATTTAATGTGGGGGTACTGGGAAACGCACCAAGAGCGTACCGTAGAGCCTGGTTGTGGATTGAGTCTAGCCTGTTGAGGGTTGTACGTTTTGCCGAGGCATAGACGACACACCCGTAATCAATCTTTGATAAAACCAGAGATTGGTACACCCGTATAAGGGTTTTGGGCTCTGCTCCCCATTTAGTACCCGCTAACATTTTTATAATGTTGAGAGCTTTAAGACAAACAGTCCTTAGCTCTTCAACATGTATTTTCCAAGTTAGCCTTGGATCGAAATAGAGTCCCAGGAATCTGACGCTATTGACGATTTTAATAGTATTATCCCTCATAAAAAGGAGTGGTCCATAGTGTGGTCGATTTAGGCGACAGAAGTGCATGCACTGGGTTTTTTCTCGAGAGAACCTGAATCCAATTTTGTCAGCCCTCCGGGTAATGCTGTTAATTACAGATTGCAAAGTTCTGTTGATGTCTCCCATCTTCTTACCAGAACAGAAAATGGCGAGATCATCAACATACAGACACATACCTACAGAGCTGACAAAGGACACAAGCTCATTTACCGCAATGGCAAAAAGTGTGACGCTCAAAACAGAGCCTTGGGGTACTCCATTCTCTAATATCCTTGAGGATGATAGAGAAGTACCGACCCGAACTCTAAATTTGCGTTCTGCCAGAAAAGAAGAAATAAATTGCGGCAAATTACCACGGAAACCCCAGCCATGTAGCTTCTTAAGAATGTGATACCGCCACGTCATATCATAGGCCTTCTCCAGATCAAAGAACACTGCAACCAAGTGTTCTTTATTATTGAAAGCAGAGAGAATTGCATCTTCTAGATATACGAGATGGTCAACGGTGGATCTGAATTTTCGAAACCCGGCCTGGTGATCTGACAGAAAATAATTGGTTTCCAGAATCCACATAAGACGGTTGTTGATCATTCTCTCGAATATCTTTCCGATGCAAGACGTTAAACTGATCGGCCTATGATTTGACGGTATCGATAGGTCTTTTCCGACCTTAGGGATAGGGATGACAATGGCTTCCTTCCACTTCTCAGGATATGAACCTTCTTGCCAGAGCATATTATATACGGAAAGCAAGTGTAGTTTAAAATCAAGGGTTAAATTTTTGAGCATATCGTTGGTAATTCTATCTAAGCCTGGAGATGACGACTTCGATTGGCTGAGAGCATATTCCAGTTCCAAAAGTACGAATGCAGCGTTATAATTAAGAATTTCAGTAGTGCTGAAATCTAGCGGTACTTCCCTGTCCGCTTTTGAGTTTTGAAACTCAGGTACATAATTTGAAGAGCTGCTAGTACTTTGGAACTGGTCGGCCATTATTTCCGCGATAGCGGATGGATCATCTGTATAAGTTCCATCATCCAGTTTTAGGTACGTTATACCTGTAGAATTACCATGCCCAGCGATACGTTTAACCCTTGACCAACACTCTTGAGTTGTGGTACTGGACGAAATGCCAGAAACATATTCGTCCCAAGATTTTCGCTTGCTTTCCAATATACAACGTCGTGCTAGTGCTCTGGCTTTTTTAAAAAGAATAAGGTTCTCCTGAGTGGGAATCCGTTTGAAGCGGTTGAAAGCCATTTTTTTATCCCGGACCAACTCTTTAATTTCGCGGTTCCACCAGGGAACCGACTTTCTTTGAGCTTTGGACTTGCTCTGAGGGATTGCAGTTTCTGCTGCTAAGAAAATATTTTGTGTTAGTTCTTCTACATTTATATTGGTGTTATTAGTCATGGGTGGAATTTTAAGGGATGCCTTGAAACATGACCAATCGGCTTTACTCATTAACCAACTTGGCGCAAACACTTGTTCACACATAGGAGTGTCTGTAGTGATCACTATAGGAAAGTGATCACTTCCATGTAGATCATCAAGTGCCCGCCAAGAGTAACGAGTTGATAATGTTGATGAGAGTATAGTTAGGTCGATACAGGAAAAGGTCCCTGAACGGGCATTAAAATATGTAGGTGAGCCATCATTTACAAGAACAAGATTTGGATCATCAAGCAGGTTCTCAACAATTCTACCCCTTGGATCAATATGCCCAGATCCCCATATGAAATGGTGGGCATTGAAATCTCCCAGAAGAATAAAGGGAGTGGGAAGTTGCTGAATAATAGCTTGAATGTCAGTCAAATCCCAGTTGGCGTCAGGTAAATATATGTTACAGACCGTAACATTAAATGGGGCTGACATTCGTATAGCAATCGCTTGAAGATTAGTGTTGAGATTAACGTGTTTGAAATTCGCATCTTGTCTTATGATAATCGCCACACCTCCGTTGACCCGGATATTGGGTGCAGAATCGAACCTAACTATACTATAATTCTTCAATGAGTAAGCCTGGCCTGGTGTAAAGTGTGTTTCTTGAAGGCACGTACATATCGGATTAAATTCCGATAGTAGCATCTTCAAGTCACAATAATGAAAGACGCATCCCCTAATATTCCACTGAATAATATTGTTCATGACTTATAATGTTATGTTGAAGAACTATACAGGTTTCCTTGGTTTGCCTATAGGCCAACCCTTCTTTTTCTTTTGCTGCTGCGAAGGTGCAGAGCTTAGGGAAAGATCTTCGTCGGAAGAAGAAACAATAGTAGTTGCCCTATTCTTTTCCTTTGTAGGAATGATAGAAGAAGGACCAGAAGAAATAGGCACAAAAGAAGAATTAGTAGAATTTGCTTTTTTCTTCCCTTGTGTAGGAATTTTAGATGGAGTCGAAATAGGATTACAGGAGATAAGAGGTACACTTTGTTTGGCATTAAAAATTTCTTTTGTAACAAAGACACTTTTTAATGCTTGAACAAGATGAGGAATTACTTGCTGCGCAAAAGAAGTAGGATCCGGTGTTACTATAGCTGATGCTTTATTAGCATAAGACATACCGGCCGGTGTAGGAATAACAACCTTCTTCTTTGCTTCAAAATAAGTAATATTCTCTTTTACTTTGAGCTCTTGGATGGCAACCTCTTGTCTATAAAGTGGGCAAATTTTGGAACGAGCAGAGTGGTCTCCTTCACAATTGATACATTTAATGGGTTCCATGCAAGGGGTTCCTTCATGCAAGACCTTTCCACATATACAAATGTGTGGACTATTGCACCGTGCAGCTGTGTGTCCGAACTTTTGACATCGGAAGCAGCGCATCGGTGCAGGGACATACATGCGTACAGGGAGGGACATATACGCTACTTTTAACTTAGCTGGAAGTTTCGGGGTATTGAAGGTTAAGATGTGATTCGGCGTGTCTTTGAATTCACCATTAATTCTAGACTTAATTCGCCTTACTTCAATTACACCCTGTTCCCGTAGCTCAGAGCATATCTCCTCCACTGTACAATTCAAAAGGTCTTTGCAATAAATGACGCCCCTACATACATTAAGTGTTCTGTGAGGGACCACTTCTATTTCCATATCTCCCATTTTTATTAATTTTAATAATTTTTTTGCTTGAGGAGCTGAAACTGTCTCCACAAGTAGACCATCTTTAATTTTTTTAATGGTTTTTAAATCTCCTACCAATCCAAATAGTAATTTTTGTAGAAGAAAAGGGCTAACTTTGTCAAAATTACCACTAAGCCTTTGAATGACCAAGAACCGGGGTACTACCTCCTTTTCTTGGTTCATATCAATAGTGAGGTTATTAGGCGTACCCTCACAAGAAATTTTGTTTTTTGACGGGGTTTTCTCCCCGGGAGCTTTTGACACGGCTCCAAGCGCACCGTTTTTGGAGGACGGCGAACCAGACAGCGGCTTAGAATATTCCATGTTCATTTAAAATGAACCTTCGGTCTTTGGTATCCCCACCCTCCATGGAGTCTCAAAAGGGACACTAATACCGCAAACCGGTATAGTGCCAGGGCTTCCCAAAGACTATAGCAATCCCGGAGAGCAGCAGGGCCAATCCACGGGAGAGATCACGATGGGGCCGCTAAGTCCTCGTGCACGCCCGCTTCCCGGTGATCCCGCCACATCCCCAAGACTACTCACCCCCCAGCCTCGTAACGGGATGGGAACCGATTGGCCTCAGGTGGGTTAGCCTGCGACCTCCCGTTTAGGTGAATTCAGGGCCAAAGTAGTGTGTTGGGGCTTCCTCAACTACCAGGATCCCCTCCTCCACCGACACGGGTCACCGCACACGGTTAACATGCAGGTAGGTATGAAAAAGATCAGTGCACGGACGATCACCTACTAATCGACCGGTTATAAGAAATCGTCTGGTCCCGTTAGTTTCACCTTTGCTGGCAACAAAGGCTACTAAGCCCCCCCACCACGACAAGGTGGGCCCGCGGGGGGGAATAATAATAATAATAATAATAATAATAATAATAATAATAATAATAATAATAATAATAATAATAATAATAATAATAATAATAATAATAATAATAATAATAATAATAATAATAATAATAATAATAATAATAATAATAATAATAATAATAATAATAATAATAATAATAATAATAATAATAATAATAATAATAATAATAATAATAATAATAATAATAATAATAATAATAATAATAATAATAATAATAATAATAATAATAATAATTTTTTTTTTTTTTTTTTTATTAGGGAAAGGGCATCAACTGCTGAGGTTATTAGCCCATATTCAAAAAGTATAATATAAATAAGTACACGGGACCTATACTGCTATATAAGTATTACAAATAGAAGTACGTATAATAATAATTTGAAAAAAAGTAACATGTAAATAAATATACATATGTATACGGGGTTCAAGAAAACTCACATGCACAAAATAAAACATAGGAAAAATAAGTATTTACGCATACTTATGTATACGTGGATGGGACAAATAGAAGAGAATGTAAGAATTAAATATTGAAAATTTTAATGAGACGAAAGAAAAAATTAATCAAGTCTATAACTTTTCATATATATTTACCGCACGCAAAAACTTCAGAACATTACGGATCTTATCAGAGTCTGTTAGAATAAAGGAAAGGTCTTGATCTAAATGATATAGTCGCCTGAGTAGATCATACTGTGGACATGCAACAAGAATGTGTTCAACTGTCAGAGCAGTATCACATCTGTTGCACATAGGGGCATTATCCCGATTTAAACGGTACCCATGTGTCAGACTTGTATGACCCATTCTCAGACGATGGATCTTGACTTGATCCCTTCTGGTAAGATCATTCGGCAATAAAACTGGCGCAACCAACGGCTTAATGGTTTTTAGATGGTTCTGAACCCCATCCCATGTGCGCTGCCACAAAGCCAATACCTCTTTCTTCAGATGAAGACTTATATCTGAAGATTTATACATTACCACATCAACAGAGTTACTATCAGCGGCAAAACGTGCTGCCTCATCAGCCAATTCGTTACCCCTAATGCCGACGTGACTTGGCACCCAAAGAAAGTAAATATCTCTCCCTGTCTCATGAAGATGTTTCATGAGGGACAAGATATGCTGAATAATTGGGTCAACAGTAAAAGGGTTTGAAATGGCTTGTAGGACGCTCAAAGAATCGCTTACTACGAGGAACTTCCTAGAAGTTCTGACGAACTCGCAGTAGCGTAGAGCTTGCCAGATAGCATAGGATTCTGCTGTGTAGATAGAAGTTAGAAGAGGCATTGACCATGAGTGCTGTGTGTTATCGACAGCAATTGCGCAACCAGTACCATGGTGGGTTTTAGAACCATCCGTATAAATTACCATAGTGTCTTTGTATCCGTGCAGAACCTCTAGAAACCTTGACTGTATCATTATCGAGGGACTGTTGGACTTGTCGTACATAGTTAGTATGTAGTTAGTCCTAACTAATGGAACCAACCACGGCGGTACTTCAGATTCCCCTACAGGAATCGATAATGGTATATCAAAGTTTATTTGGTCTAGAAGCTCTTTCGCGCGGATACCAGCGGGTCTGGTTTGAATTTGTCGTGGATTGCACCAATTATCACTCCGAAAGAAAGTACTGAAGTTCTTGTGTTGCGGTAAGGACTTGATTTTAGACACATAAAGCAGCAGAAACTTTTTACGTCTTACATCAAGTGGCGTCAGTCCTGACTCTGAATACAAATTTAATGTGGGGGTACTGGGAAACGCACCAAGAGCGTACCGTAGAGCCTGGTTGTGGATTGAGTCTAGCCTGTTGAGGGTTGTACGTTTTGCCGAGGCATAGACGACACACCCGTAATCAATCTTTGATAAAACCAGAGATTGGTACACCCGTATAAGGGTTTTGGGCTCTGCTCCCCATTTAGTACCCGCTAACATTTTTATAATGTTGAGAGCTTTAAGACAAACAGTCCTTAGCTCTTCAACATGTATTTTCCAAGTTAGCCTTGGATCGAAATAGAGTCCCAGGAATCTGACGCTATTGACGATTTTAATAGTATTATCCCTCATAAAAAGGAGTGGTCCATAGTGTGGTCGATTTAGGCGACAGAAGTGCATGCACTGGGTTTTTTCTCGAGAGAACCTGAATCCAATTTTGTCAGCCCTCCGGGTAATGCTGTTAATTACAGATTGCAAAGTTCTGTTGATGTCTCCCATCTTCTTACCAGAACAGAAAATGGCGAGATCATCAACATACAGACACATACCTACAGAGCTGACAAAGGACACAAGCTCATTTACCGCAATGGCAAAAAGTGTGACGCTCAAAACAGAGCCTTGGGGTACTCCATTCTCTAATATCCTTGAGGATGATAGAGAAGTACCGACCCGAACTCTAAATTTGCGTTCTGCCAGAAAAGAAGAAATAAATTGCGGCAAATTACCACGGAAACCCCAGCCATGTAGCTTCTTAAGAATGTGATACCGCCACGTCATATCATAGGCCTTCTCCAGATCAAAGAACACTGCAACCAAGTGTTCTTTATTATTGAAAGCAGAGAGAATTGCATCTTCTAGATATACGAGATGGTCAACGGTGGATCTGAATTTTCGAAACCCGGCCTGGTGATCTGACAGAAAATAATTGGTTTCCAGAATCCACATAAGACGGTTGTTGATCATTCTCTCGAATATCTTTCCGATGCAAGACGTTAAACTGATCGGCCTATGATTTGACGGTATCGATAGGTCTTTTCCGACCTTAGGGATAGGGATGACAATGGCTTCCTTCCACTTCTCAGGATATGAACCTTCTTGCCAGAGCATATTATATACGGAAAGCAAGTGTAGTTTAAAATCAAGGGTTAAATTTTTGAGCATATCGTTGGTAATTCTATCTAAGCCTGGAGATGACGACTTCGATTGGCTGAGAGCATATTCCAGTTCCAAAAGTACGAATGCAGCGTTATAATTAAGAATTTCAGTAGTGCTGAAATCTAGCGGTACTTCCCTGTCCGCTTTTGAGTTTTGAAACTCAGGTACATAATTTGAAGAGCTGCTAGTACTTTGGAACTGGTCGGCCATTATTTCCGCGATAGCGGATGGATCATCTGTATAAGTTCCATCATCCAGTTTTAGGTACGTTATACCTGTAGAATTACCATGCCCAGCGATACGTTTAACCCTTGACCAACACTCTTGAGTTGTGGTACTGGACGAAATGCCAGAAACATATTCGTCCCAAGATTTTCGCTTGCTTTCCAATATACAACGTCGTGCTAGTGCTCTGGCTTTTTTAAAAAGAATAAGGTTCTCCTGAGTGGGAATCCGTTTGAAGCGGTTGAAAGCCATTTTTTTATCCCGGACCAACTCTTTAATTTCGCGGTTCCACCAGGGAACCGACTTTCTTTGAGCTTTGGACTTGCTCTGAGGGATTGCAGTTTCTGCTGCTAAGAAAATATTTTGTGTTAGTTCTTCTACATTTATATTGGTGTTATTAGTCATGGGTGGAATTTTAAGGGATGCCTTGAAACATGACCAATCGGCTTTACTCATTAACCAACTTGGCGCAAACACTTGTTCACACATAGGAGTGTCTGTAGTGATCACTATAGGAAAGTGATCACTTCCATGTAGATCATCAAGTGCCCGCCAAGAGTAACGAGTTGATAATGTTGATGAGAGTATAGTTAGGTCGATACAGGAAAAGGTCCCTGAACGGGCATTAAAATATGTAGGTGAGCCATCATTTACAAGAACAAGATTTGGATCATCAAGCAGGTTCTCAACAATTCTACCCCTTGGATCAATATGCCCAGATCCCCATATGAAATGGTGGGCATTGAAATCTCCCAGAAGAATAAAGGGAGTGGGAAGTTGCTGAATAATAGCTTGAATGTCAGTCAAATCCCAGTTGGCGTCAGGTAAATATATGTTACAGACCGTAACATTAAATGGGGCTGACATTCGTATAGCAATCGCTTGAAGATTAGTGTTGAGATTAACGTGTTTGAAATTCGCATCTTGTCTTATGATAATCGCCACACCTCCGTTGACCCGGATATTGGGTGCAGAATCGAACCTAACTATACTATAATTCTTCAATGAGTAAGCCTGGCCTGGTGTAAAGTGTGTTTCTTGAAGGCACGTACATATCGGATTAAATTCCGATAGTAGCATCTTCAAGTCACAATAATGAAAGACGCATCCCCTAATATTCCACTGAATAATATTGTTCATGACTTATAATGTTATGTTGAAGAACTATACAGGTTTCCTTGGTTTGCCTATAGGCCAACCCTTCTTTTTCTTTTGCTGCTGCGAAGGTGCAGAGCTTAGGGAAAGATCTTCGTCGGAAGAAGAAACAATAGTAGTTGCCCTATTCTTTTCCTTTGTAGGAATGATAGAAGAAGGACCAGAAGAAATAGGCACAAAAGAAGAATTAGTAGAATTTGCTTTTTTCTTCCCTTGTGTAGGAATTTTAGATGGAGTCGAAATAGGATTACAGGAGATAAGAGGTACACTTTGTTTGGCATTAAAAATTTCTTTTGTAACAAAGACACTTTTTAATGCTTGAACAAGATGAGGAATTACTTGCTGCGCAAAAGAAGTAGGATCCGGTGTTACTATAGCTGATGCTTTATTAGCATAAGACATACCGGCCGGTGTAGGAATAACAACCTTCTTCTTTGCTTCAAAATAAGTAATATTCTCTTTTACTTTGAGCTCTTGGATGGCAACCTCTTGTCTATAAAGTGGGCAAATTTTGGAACGAGCAGAGTGGTCTCCTTCACAATTGATACATTTAATGGGTTCCATGCAAGGGGTTCCTTCATGCAAGACCTTTCCACATATACAAATGTGTGGACTATTGCACCGTGCAGCTGTGTGTCCGAACTTTTGACATCGGAAGCAGCGCATCGGTGCAGGGACATACATGCGTACAGGGAGGGACATATACGCTACTTTTAACTTAGCTGGAAGTTTCGGGGTATTGAAGGTTAAGATGTGATTCGGCGTGTCTTTGAATTCACCATTAATTCTAGACTTAATTCGCCTTACTTCAATTACACCCTGTTCCCGTAGCTCAGAGCATATCTCCTCCACTGTACAATTCAAAAGGTCTTTGCAATAAATGACGCCCCTACATACATTAAGTGTTCTGTGAGGGACCACTTCTATTTCCATATCTCCCATTTTTATTAATTTTAATAATTTTTTTGCTTGAGGAGCTGAAACTGTCTCCACAAGTAGACCATCTTTAATTTTTTTAATGGTTTTTAAATCTCCTACCAATCCAAATAGTAATTTTTGTAGAAGAAAAGGGCTAACTTTGTCAAAATTACCACTAAGCCTTTGAATGACCAAGAACCGGGGTACTACCTCCTTTTCTTGGTTCATATCAATAGTGAGGTTATTAGGCGTACCCTCACAAGAAATTTTGTTTTTTGACGGGGTTTTCTCCCCGGGAGCTTTTGACACGGCTCCAAGCGCACCGTTTTTGGAGGACGGCGAACCAGACAGCGGCTTAGAATATTCCATGTTCATTTAAAATGAACCTTCGGTCTTTGGTATCCCCACCCTCCATGGAGTCTCAAAAGGGACACTAATACCGCAAACCGGTATAGTGCCAGGGCTTCCCAAAGACTATAGCAATCCCGGAGAGCAGCAGGGCCAATCCACGGGAGAGATCACGATGGGGCCGCTAAGTCCTCGTGCACGCCCGCTTCCCGGTGATCCCGCCACATCCCCAAGACTACTCACCCCCCAGCCTCGTAACGGGATGGGAACCGATTGGCCTCAGGTGGGTTAGCCTGCGACCTCCCGTTTAGGTGAATTCAGGGCCAAAGTAGTGTGTTGGGGCTTCCTCAACTACCAGGATCCCCTCCTCCACCGACACGGGTCACCGCACACGGTTAACATGCAGGTAGGTATGAAAAAGATCAGTGCACGGACGATCACCTACTAATCGACCGGTTATAAGAAATCGTCTGGTCCCGTTAGTTTCACCTTTGCTGGCAACAAAGGCTACTAAGCCCCCCCACCACGACAAGGTGGGCCCGCGGGGGGGAATAATAATAATAATAATAATAATAATAATAATAATAATAATAATAATAATAATAATAATAATAATAATAATAATAATAATAATAATAATAATAATAATAATAATAATAATAATAATAATAATAATAATAATAATAATAATAATAATAATAATAATAATAATAATAATAATAATAATAATAATAATAATAATAATAATAATAATAATAATAATAATAATAATAATAATAATAATAATAATAATAATAATAATAATTTTTTTTTTTTTTTTTTTATTAGGGAAAGGGCATCAACTGCTGAGGTTATTAGCCCATATTCAAAAAGTATAATATAAATAAGTACACGGGACCTATACTGCTATATAAGTATTACAAATAGAAGTACGTATAATAATAATTTGAAAAAAAGTAACATGTAAATAAATATACATATGTATACGGGGTTCAAGAAAACTCACATGCACAAAATAAAACATAGGAAAAATAAGTATTTACGCATACTTATGTATACGTGGATGGGACAAATAGAAGAGAATGTAAGAATTAAATATTGAAAATTTTAATGAGACGAAAGAAAAAATTAATCAAGTCTATAACTTTTCATATATATTTACCGCACGCAAAAACTTCAGAACATTACGGATCTTATCAGAGTCTGTTAGAATAAAGGAAAGGTCTTGATCTAAATGATATAGTCGCCTGAGTAGATCATACTGTGGACATGCAACAAGAATGTGTTCAACTGTCAGAGCAGTATCACATCTGTTGCACATAGGGGCATTATCCCGATTTAAACGGTACCCATGTGTCAGACTTGTATGACCCATTCTCAGACGATGGATCTTGACTTGATCCCTTCTGGTAAGATCATTCGGCAATAAAACTGGCGCAACCAACGGCTTAATGGTTTTTAGATGGTTCTGAACCCCATCCCATGTGCGCTGCCACAAAGCCAATACCTCTTTCTTCAGATGAAGACTTATATCTGAAGATTTATACATTACCACATCAACAGAGTTACTATCAGCGGCAAAACGTGCTGCCTCATCAGCCAATTCGTTACCCCTAATGCCGACGTGACTTGGCACCCAAAGAAAGTAAATATCTCTCCCTGTCTCATGAAGATGTTTCATGAGGGACAAGATATGCTGAATAATTGGGTCAACAGTAAAAGGGTTTGAAATGGCTTGTAGGACGCTCAAAGAATCGCTTACTACGAGGAACTTCCTAGAAGTTCTGACGAACTCGCAGTAGCGTAGAGCTTGCCAGATAGCATAGGATTCTGCTGTGTAGATAGAAGTTAGAAGAGGCATTGACCATGAGTGCTGTGTGTTATCGACAGCAATTGCGCAACCAGTACCATGGTGGGTTTTAGAACCATCCGTATAAATTACCATAGTGTCTTTGTATCCGTGCAGAACCTCTAGAAACCTTGACTGTATCATTATCGAGGGACTGTTGGACTTGTCGTACATAGTTAGTATGTAGTTAGTCCTAACTAATGGAACCAACCACGGCGGTACTTCAGATTCCCCTACAGGAATCGATAATGGTATATCAAAGTTTATTTGGTCTAGAAGCTCTTTCGCGCGGATACCAGCGGGTCTGGTTTGAATTTGTCGTGGATTGCACCAATTATCACTCCGAAAGAAAGTACTGAAGTTCTTGTGTTGCGGTAAGGACTTGATTTTAGACACATAAAGCAGCAGAAACTTTTTACGTCTTACATCAAGTGGCGTCAGTCCTGACTCTGAATACAAATTTAATGTGGGGGTACTGGGAAACGCACCAAGAGCGTACCGTAGAGCCTGGTTGTGGATTGAGTCTAGCCTGTTGAGGGTTGTACGTTTTGCCGAGGCATAGACGACACACCCGTAATCAATCTTTGATAAAACCAGAGATTGGTACACCCGTATAAGGGTTTTGGGCTCTGCTCCCCATTTAGTACCCGCTAACATTTTTATAATGTTGAGAGCTTTAAGACAAACAGTCCTTAGCTCTTCAACATGTATTTTCCAAGTTAGCCTTGGATCGAAATAGAGTCCCAGGAATCTGACGCTATTGACGATTTTAATAGTATTATCCCTCATAAAAAGGAGTGGTCCATAGTGTGGTCGATTTAGGCGACAGAAGTGCATGCACTGGGTTTTTTCTCGAGAGAACCTGAATCCAATTTTGTCAGCCCTCCGGGTAATGCTGTTAATTACAGATTGCAAAGTTCTGTTGATGTCTCCCATCTTCTTACCAGAACAGAAAATGGCGAGATCATCAACATACAGACACATACCTACAGAGCTGACAAAGGACACAAGCTCATTTACCGCAATGGCAAAAAGTGTGACGCTCAAAACAGAGCCTTGGGGTACTCCATTCTCTAATATCCTTGAGGATGATAGAGAAGTACCGACCCGAACTCTAAATTTGCGTTCTGCCAGAAAAGAAGAAATAAATTGCGGCAAATTACCACGGAAACCCCAGCCATGTAGCTTCTTAAGAATGTGATACCGCCACGTCATATCATAGGCCTTCTCCAGATCAAAGAACACTGCAACCAAGTGTTCTTTATTATTGAAAGCAGAGAGAATTGCATCTTCTAGATATACGAGATGGTCAACGGTGGATCTGAATTTTCGAAACCCGGCCTGGTGATCTGACAGAAAATAATTGGTTTCCAGAATCCACATAAGACGGTTGTTGATCATTCTCTCGAATATCTTTCCGATGCAAGACGTTAAACTGATCGGCCTATGATTTGACGGTATCGATAGGTCTTTTCCGACCTTAGGGATAGGGATGACAATGGCTTCCTTCCACTTCTCAGGATATGAACCTTCTTGCCAGAGCATATTATATACGGAAAGCAAGTGTAGTTTAAAATCAAGGGTTAAATTTTTGAGCATATCGTTGGTAATTCTATCTAAGCCTGGAGATGACGACTTCGATTGGCTGAGAGCATATTCCAGTTCCAAAAGTACGAATGCAGCGTTATAATTAAGAATTTCAGTAGTGCTGAAATCTAGCGGTACTTCCCTGTCCGCTTTTGAGTTTTGAAACTCAGGTACATAATTTGAAGAGCTGCTAGTACTTTGGAACTGGTCGGCCATTATTTCCGCGATAGCGGATGGATCATCTGTATAAGTTCCATCATCCAGTTTTAGGTACGTTATACCTGTAGAATTACCATGCCCAGCGATACGTTTAACCCTTGACCAACACTCTTGAGTTGTGGTACTGGACGAAATGCCAGAAACATATTCGTCCCAAGATTTTCGCTTGCTTTCCAATATACAACGTCGTGCTAGTGCTCTGGCTTTTTTAAAAAGAATAAGGTTCTCCTGAGTGGGAATCCGTTTGAAGCGGTTGAAAGCCATTTTTTTATCCCGGACCAACTCTTTAATTTCGCGGTTCCACCAGGGAACCGACTTTCTTTGAGCTTTGGACTTGCTCTGAGGGATTGCAGTTTCTGCTGCTAAGAAAATATTTTGTGTTAGTTCTTCTACATTTATATTGGTGTTATTAGTCATGGGTGGAATTTTAAGGGATGCCTTGAAACATGACCAATCGGCTTTACTCATTAACCAACTTGGCGCAAACACTTGTTCACACATAGGAGTGTCTGTAGTGATCACTATAGGAAAGTGATCACTTCCATGTAGATCATCAAGTGCCCGCCAAGAGTAACGAGTTGATAATGTTGATGAGAGTATAGTTAGGTCGATACAGGAAAAGGTCCCTGAACGGGCATTAAAATATGTAGGTGAGCCATCATTTACAAGAACAAGATTTGGATCATCAAGCAGGTTCTCAACAATTCTACCCCTTGGATCAATATGCCCAGATCCCCATATGAAATGGTGGGCATTGAAATCTCCCAGAAGAATAAAGGGAGTGGGAAGTTGCTGAATAATAGCTTGAATGTCAGTCAAATCCCAGTTGGCGTCAGGTAAATATATGTTACAGACCGTAACATTAAATGGGGCTGACATTCGTATAGCAATCGCTTGAAGATTAGTGTTGAGATTAACGTGTTTGAAATTCGCATCTTGTCTTATGATAATCGCCACACCTCCGTTGACCCGGATATTGGGTGCAGAATCGAACCTAACTATACTATAATTCTTCAATGAGTAAGCCTGGCCTGGTGTAAAGTGTGTTTCTTGAAGGCACGTACATATCGGATTAAATTCCGATAGTAGCATCTTCAAGTCACAATAATGAAAGACGCATCCCCTAATATTCCACTGAATAATATTGTTCATGACTTATAATGTTATGTTGAAGAACTATACAGGTTTCCTTGGTTTGCCTATAGGCCAACCCTTCTTTTTCTTTTGCTGCTGCGAAGGTGCAGAGCTTAGGGAAAGATCTTCGTCGGAAGAAGAAACAATAGTAGTTGCCCTATTCTTTTCCTTTGTAGGAATGATAGAAGAAGGACCAGAAGAAATAGGCACAAAAGAAGAATTAGTAGAATTTGCTTTTTTCTTCCCTTGTGTAGGAATTTTAGATGGAGTCGAAATAGGATTACAGGAGATAAGAGGTACACTTTGTTTGGCATTAAAAATTTCTTTTGTAACAAAGACACTTTTTAATGCTTGAACAAGATGAGGAATTACTTGCTGCGCAAAAGAAGTAGGATCCGGTGTTACTATAGCTGATGCTTTATTAGCATAAGACATACCGGCCGGTGTAGGAATAACAACCTTCTTCTTTGCTTCAAAATAAGTAATATTCTCTTTTACTTTGAGCTCTTGGATGGCAACCTCTTGTCTATAAAGTGGGCAAATTTTGGAACGAGCAGAGTGGTCTCCTTCACAATTGATACATTTAATGGGTTCCATGCAAGGGGTTCCTTCATGCAAGACCTTTCCACATATACAAATGTGTGGACTATTGCACCGTGCAGCTGTGTGTCCGAACTTTTGACATCGGAAGCAGCGCATCGGTGCAGGGACATACATGCGTACAGGGAGGGACATATACGCTACTTTTAACTTAGCTGGAAGTTTCGGGGTATTGAAGGTTAAGATGTGATTCGGCGTGTCTTTGAATTCACCATTAATTCTAGACTTAATTCGCCTTACTTCAATTACACCCTGTTCCCGTAGCTCAGAGCATATCTCCTCCACTGTACAATTCAAAAGGTCTTTGCAATAAATGACGCCCCTACATACATTAAGTGTTCTGTGAGGGACCACTTCTATTTCCATATCTCCCATTTTTATTAATTTTAATAATTTTTTTGCTTGAGGAGCTGAAACTGTCTCCACAAGTAGACCATCTTTAATTTTTTTAATGGTTTTTAAATCTCCTACCAATCCAAATAGTAATTTTTGTAGAAGAAAAGGGCTAACTTTGTCAAAATTACCACTAAGCCTTTGAATGACCAAGAACCGGGGTACTACCTCCTTTTCTTGGTTCATATCAATAGTGAGGTTATTAGGCGTACCCTCACAAGAAATTTTGTTTTTTGACGGGGTTTTCTCCCCGGGAGCTTTTGACACGGCTCCAAGCGCACCGTTTTTGGAGGACGGCGAACCAGACAGCGGCTTAGAATATTCCATGTTCATTTAAAATGAACCTTCGGTCTTTGGTATCCCCACCCTCCATGGAGTCTCAAAAGGGACACTAATACCGCAAACCGGTATAGTGCCAGGGCTTCCCAAAGACTATAGCAATCCCGGAGAGCAGCAGGGCCAATCCACGGGAGAGATCACGATGGGGCCGCTAAGTCCTCGTGCACGCCCGCTTCCCGGTGATCCCGCCACATCCCCAAGACTACTCACCCCCCAGCCTCGTAACGGGATGGGAACCGATTGGCCTCAGGTGGGTTAGCCTGCGACCTCCCGTTTAGGTGAATTCAGGGCCAAAGTAGTGTGTTGGGGCTTCCTCAACTACCAGGATCCCCTCCTCCACCGACACGGGTCACCGCACACGGTTAACATGCAGGTAGGTATGAAAAAGATCAGTGCACGGACGATCACCTACTAATCGACCGGTTATAAGAAATCGTCTGGTCCCGTTAGTTTCACCTTTGCTGGCAACAAAGGCTACTAAGCCCCCCCACCACGACAAGGTGGGCCCGCGGGGGGGAATAATAATAATAATAATAATAATAATAATAATAATAATAATAATAATAATAATAATAATAATAATAATAATAATAATAATAATAATAATAATAATAATAATAATAATAATAATAATAATAATAATAATAATAATAATAATAATAATAATAATAATAATAATAATAATAATAATAATAATAATAATAATAATAATAATAATAATAATAATAATAATAATAATAATAATAATAATAATAATAATAATAATAATAATAATAATAATAATAATAATCCCGCAGGGGTAGACTGGCCTACAGCAGTCTATTCGGGCTTAGTGACCCCGCGTACCCGAACTAAAAAGGTGGCTGAACCAAGCACTAGTCACCTCCCATATGAGTGCACAGTGTCTGCGAAGTGTTGCCTCCCGTTGTGTGGAGGTCCACCCGCAGTCTGTAAGTTTCATGAGGTGATGGCACCTGTGCATGGCAGAGACCTGATATTTAGGGGCTACAGCATGGCTTCGCCGCACCCATCAGGCTCTCTGTCTTTTCCACCTGGTTCCAGAGGCCCGCTCCAGTATGACCACGGAATACTGGTATCAGTGTTGTGTTGCCATTGTGCCCACCCACTGCCCAGCTCCGCGGTCCTGGCTGCGACAGAAGCGCGACTATGAGGGGTTACAGCCTGGCTTCGCCGCACCCTCTGGTCCCTCTGTTCTCACCTCTCGCCATCCTCCACCTGGTTATTTGGTGAAAACCCGTACCAGGTGTGTACACCGTTACCTCACCCTGAGTACTCGTCTGTAGGCGTACTACACAAAGTCACCCCGACCACCTGGGTGGCTGCCTTGATCATCTTGGCATATCGTCCGCGCCTAGCCTCTCCAGCAATTGCTGAGAGGCAGGTCAATGGTACCCAGGATTCCTGAGGTAGTGAGAAACAAAAGAGCGGAAATAATAATAATAATAATAATAATAATAATAATAATAATAATAATAATAATAATAATAATAATAATAATAATAATAATAATAATAATAATAATAATAATAATAATAATAATAATAATAATAATAATAATAATAATAATAATAATAATAATAATAATAATAATAATAATAATAATAATAATAATAATAATAATAATAATAATAATAATAATAATAATAATAATAATAATAGTAATAATAATAATAATAATAATAGTAATAATAATAATAATAATAATAATAATAATAATAATAATAATAATAATAATAATAATAATAATAATAATAATAATAATAATAATAATAATAATAATAATAATAATAATAATAATAATAATAATAATAATAATAATAATAATAATAATAATAATAATAATAATAATAATAATAATAATAATAATAATAATAATAATAATAATAATAATAATAATAATAATAATAATAATAATAATAATAATAATAATAATAATAATAATAATAATAATAATAATAATAATAATAATAATAATAATAATAATAATAATAATAATAATAATAATAATAATAATAATAATAATAATAATAATAATAATAATAATAATAATAATAATAATAATAATAATAATAATAATAATAATAATAATAATAATAATAATAATAATAATAATAATAATAATAATAATAATAATAATAATAATAATAATAATAATAATAATAATAATAATAATAATAATAATAATAATAATAATAATAATAATAATAATAATAATAATAATAATAATAATAATAATTCCGCAGGGGTAGACTGGCCTACAGCAGTCTATTCGGGCTTAGTGACCCCGCGTACCCGAACTAAAAAGGTGGCTGAACCAAGCACTAGTCACCTCCAATATGGGTGCGCAGTGTCTGCGAAGTGTTGCCTCCTGTTGTGTGGAGGCCCACCCGCAGTCTGTAAGTCTCATGAGGTGATGGCACCTGTGCATGGCAGAGACCTGATATTTAGGGGCTACGGCATGGCTTCGCCGCACCCATCAGGCTCTCTGTCTTTTCCACCTGGTTCCAGAGGCCCGCTCCAGTATGACCACGGAATACTGGTATCAGTGTTGTGTTGCCATTGTGCCCACCCACTGCCCAGCTCCATGGTCCTGGCTGCGACAGCGCGACTATGAGGGGTTACAGCCTGGCTTCGCCGCACCCTCTGGTCCCTCTGTTCTCACCTCTCGCCATCCTCCACCTGGTTACTTGGTTAAAACCCGTACCAGGTGTGTACACCGTTACCTCACCCTGAGTACTCGTCTGTAGGCGTACTACACAAAGTCACCCCGACCACCTGGGTGGCTGCCCTGATCATCTTGGCATATCGTCCGCGCCTAGCCTCTCCAGCAATTGCTGAGAGGCAGGTCAATGGTACCCAGGATTCCTGAGGTAGTGAGAAACAAAAGAGCGGAAATAATAATAATAATAATAATAATAATAATAATAATAATAATAATAATAATAATAATAATAATAATAATAATAATAATAATAATAATAATAATAATAATAATAATAATAATAATAATAATAATAATAATAATAATAATAATAATAATAATAATAATAATAATAATAATAATAATAATAATAATAATAATAATAATAATAATAATAATAATAATAATAATAATAATAATAATAATAATTTTTTTTTTAACTAGATGAGGGCATCAACTGCTGAGGTTATTAGCCCATATACTAATCAAAAAGTATAATATAAATAAATATATGGGACATATACTATTATATAAGTATTACAAATAGAAGTATAACAATAATATTGAAAAAGGTAACATGTAAATAAATACATAAAATAAAAATACATATGTATACGAGATGAACAAAACCCACATGCATAAAATACAATAAATATAGGAAAAATAAGTATTTACGCATACTTATGTATACGTATAATGAGAAAAATAGAAAAGAATACAAGAATTACATAAAGAAAATTTTAACGAGATGAAAAAAAAAAAAAAAAAAAAAGACAAGTCTATAACTTTTCATATATATTTACCGCACGCAAAAACTTCAGAACATTACGGATCTTATCAGAGTCTGTTAGAATAAAGGAAAGGTCTTGATCTAAATGATATAGTCGCCTGAGTAGATCATACTGTGGACATGCAACAAGAATGTGTTCAACTGTCAGAGCAGTATCACATCTGTTGCACATAGGGGCATTATCCCGATTTAAACGGTACCCATGTGTCAGACTTGTATGACCCATTCTCAGACGATGGATCTTGACTTGATCCCTTCTGGTAAGATCATTCGGCAATAAATATGGCGCAACCAACGGCTTAATGGTTTTTAGATGGTTCTGAACCCCATCCCATGTGCGCTGCCACAAAGCCAACACCTCTTTCTTCAGATGAAGACTTATATCTGAAGATTTATACATTACGACATCAACAGAGTTACTATCAGCGGCAAAACGTGCTGCCTCATCAGCCAATTCGTTACCTCTAATGCCGACGTGACTTGGCACCCAAAGAAAATAAATATCTCTCCCTGTCTCATGAAGATGTTTCATGAGGGACAAGATATGCTGAATAATTGGGTCAACAGTAAAAGGGTTTGAAATGGCTTGTAGGACACTCAAAGAATCACTTACTACGAGGAACTTCCTAGAAGTTCTGACGAACTCGCAGTAGCGTAGAGCTTGCCAGATAGCATAGGACTCTGCTGTGTAGATAGAAGTTAGAAGAGGCATTGACCATGAGTGCTGTGTGTTATCGACAGAAATTGCGCAACCAGTACCATGGTGGGTTTTAGAACCATCCGTATAAATTACCATCGTGTTTTTGTATCCGTGCAGAACCTCTAGAAACCTTGACTGTATCATTATCGGGGGACTGTTGGACTTGTCGTACATACTTAGTATGTAGTTAGTTCTAGGTAATGGAACCAACCACGGCGGTACTTCAGATTCCCCTACAGGAATCGATAATGGTATATCAAAGTTTATTTGGTCTAGAAGCTCTTTCGCGCGGATACCAGCGGGTCTGGTTTGAATTTGTCGTGGATTGCACCAATTATCACTCCGAAAGAAAGTGCTGAAGTTCTTGTGTTGCGGTAATGACTTGATTTTAGAAACATAAAGCAGCAGAAACTTTTTACGTCTGACATCAAGTGGCGTCAGTCCTGACTCTGAATACAAATTTAATGTGGGGGTACTGGGAAACGCACCAAGAGCATACCGTAGAGCCTGGTTGTGGATTGAGTCTAGCCTGTTGAGGGTTGTACGTTTTGCCGAGGCATAGACGACACACCCGTAATCAATCTTTGATAAAACCAGAGATTGGTACACCCGTTTAAGAGTTTTGGGTTCTGCTCCCCATTTAGTACCCGCCAACATTTTTATAATGTTTAGAGCTTTAAGACAAACAGTCCTTAGCTCTTCAACATGTAATTTCCAAGTTAGCCTTGGATCGAAATAGAGTCCCAGGAATCTGACGCTATTGACGATTTTAATAGTATTATCCCTCATAAAAAGGAGTGGTCCATAGTGTGGTCGGTTTAGGCGACAAAAGTGCATGCACTGGGTTTTTTCACGAGAGAACCTGAATCCAATTTTGTCAGCCCTCCGGGTAATGCTGTTAATTGCAGATTGCAAAGTTCTGTTGATGTCACCCATCTTCTTACCAGAACAGAAAATGGCGAGATCATCAACATACAGACACATACCTACAGAGCTGACAAAGGACACAAGCTCATTTACCGCAATGGCAAAAAGTGTGACGCTCAAAACAGAGCCTTGGGGTACTCCATTCTCTAATATCCTTGAGGATGATAGAGAAGTACCGACCCGAACTCTAAATTTGCGTTCTGCCAGAAAAGAAGAAATAAGTTGCGGCAAATTACCACGGAAACCCCAGCCATGTAGCTTCTTAAGAATGTGATACCGCCATGTCATATCATAGGCCTTCTCCAGATCAAAGAACACTGCAACCAAGTGTTCTTTATTATTGAAAGCAGTGAGAATTGCATCTTCTAGATATACGAGATGATCAACGGTGGATCTGAATTTGCGAAACCCGGCCTGGTGATCTGACAGAAAATGATTGGTTTCCAGAATCCACATAAGGCGGTTGTTGATCATTCTCTCGAATATCTTTCCGATGCAAGACGTTAAACTGATCGGCCTATGATTTGACGGTATCGATAGGTCTTTTCCGACCTTAGGGATAGGGATGACAATGGCTTCCTTCCACTTCTCAGGATATGAACCTTCTTGCCAGAGCATATTGTATACGGAAAGCAAGTGTAGTTTAAAATCAAGGGTTAAATTTTTGAGCATATCGTTGGTAATTCTATCTAAGCCTGGAGATGACGACTTCGATTGGCTGAGAGCATATTCCAGTTCCATAAGTACGAATGCAGCATTATAATTAAGAATTTCAGTAGTGCTGAAATCTAGCGGTACTTCCCTGTCCGCTTTTGAGTTTTGAAACTCAGGTACATAATTTGAAGAGCTGCTAGTACTTTGGAACTGGTCGGCCATTATTTCCGCGATAGCGGATGGATCATCTGTATAAGTTCCATCATGCAGGTTTAGGCAAGTTATACCTGTAGAATTACCATGCCCAGCGATACGTTTAACCCTTGACCAACACTCTTGTGTTGTGGTATTGGACGAAATACCAGAAACATATTCGTCCCAAGATTTTCGCTTGCTTTCCAATATACAACGTCGTGCTAGTGCTCTGGCTTTTTTAAAAAGAATAAGGTTCTCCTGAGTGGGAATCCGTTTGAAGCGGTTGAAAGCCATTTTTTTATCCCGGACCAACTCTTGAATTTCGCGGTTCCACCAGGGAACCGACCTTCTTTGAGCTTTGGACTTGCTCTGAGGGATTGCAGTTTCTGCTGCTAAGAAAATATTTTGTGTTAGTTCTTCTACATTCATATAGGTGTTATTAGTCAGGGGTGGAATTTTAAGGGATGCCTTGAAACATGACCAATCGGCTTTACTCATTAACCAACTTGGCGCAAACACTTGTTCACACATAGGAGTGTCTGTAGTGATCACTATAGGAAAGTGATCACTCCCATGTAGATCATCAAGTGCCCGCCAAGAGTAACGAGTTGATAATGTTGAAGAGAGTATAGTTAGGTCGATACAAGAAAAGGTCCCTGATCGGGCATTAAAATATGTAGGTGAACCATCATTTACTAGAACAAGATTTGGATCATCAAGCAGGTTCTCAACAATTCTACCCCTTGGATCAATATGCCCAGATCCCCATATGAAATGGTGAGCATTGAAATCTCCCAGAAGAATAAAGGGAGTGGGAAGTTGCTGAATAATAGCTTGAATGTCAGTCAAATCCCAGTTGGCATCAGGTAAATATATGTTACAGATAGTAACGTTAAATGGGGCTGACATTCGTATAGCAATCGCTTGAATATTAGTGTTGAGATTAACCTGTTTGAAATTCGCATCTTGTCTTATAATAATCGCCACACCTCCGTTGACCCGGATATGGGGTGCAGAATCGAACCTAACTATACTATAATTCTTCAATGAGTAAGCCTGGCCTGGTGTAAAGTGTGTTTCTTGAAGGCACGTACATATCGGATTAAATTCCGATAGTAGCATCTTCAAGTCACAATAATGAAAGACGCATCCCCTAATATTCCACTGAATAATATTATTCATGACTTATAATGTTATGTTGAAGAACTAAACAGGTTTCCTTGGTTTGCCTATAGGCCAACCCTTCTTTTTCTTTTGCTGCTGCGAAGGTGCAGAGCTAAGGGAAAGATCTTCGTCGGAAGAAGAAACAATAGTAGTTGCCCTATTCTTTTCCTTTGTAGGAATTATAGAAGAAGGGCCAGAAGAAATAGGCACAAAAGAAGAATTAGTAGAATTTGCTTTTTTCTTCTCTTGTGTAGGAATTTTAGATGGAGTCGAAATAGTATTACAGGAGATAAGAGGTGCACTTTGTTTGGCATTAAAAATTTCTTTTGTAACAAAGACACTTTTTAATGCTTGAACAAGATGAGGAATTACTTGCTGCGCAAAAGAAGTAGGATCCGGTGTTACTAAAGCTGATGCTTTGTTAGCATAAGTCATACCGGCCGGTGTAGGAATAACAACCTTCTTCTTTGCTTCAAAATAAGTAATATTCTCCTTTACTTTGAGCTCTTGGATGGCAACCTCTTGCCTATAAAGTGGGCAAATTTTGGAACGAGCAGAGTGGTCTCCTTCACAGTTAATACATTTAATGGGTTCCATGCAAGGGGTTCCTTCATGCAAGACCTTTCCACATATACAAATGTGTGGACTATTGCACCGTGCAGCTGTGTGTCCGAACTTTTGACAACGGAAGCAGCGCATCGGTGCAGGGACATACATGCGTATAGGGAGGGACATATACGCTACTTTTAACTTAGCTGGAAGTTTCGGGGTATTGAAGGTTAAGATGTGATTCGGCGTGTCTTTGAATTCACCATTCATTCTAGACTTAATTCGCCTTACCTCAATTACACCCTGTTCCCGTAGCTCAGAGCATATCTCCTCCACTGTACAATTCAAGAGGTCTTTGCAATAAATTACACCCCTACATACATTAAGTGTTCTGTGAGGGACCACTTCTATTCCCATATCTCCCATTTTTATTACTTTTAATAATTTTTTTGCTTGAGGAGCTGAAACTGTCTCCACAAGTAGACCATCTTTAATTTTCTTTATGATTTTCAAATCTCCTACCAATCCAAATAGTAATTTTTGTATAAGAAAAGGGCTAACTTTTTCAAAATTACCACTAAGTCTTTGAATGACCAAGAACCGGGGTACTACCTCCTTTTCTTGGTTCATATCAATAGTGAGGTTACTAGGCGTACCCTCACAAGAATTTTTGTTTTTTGACGGGGTCTTCTCCCCGGGAGCTTTTGACACGGCTCCAAGCGCACCGTTTTTGGAGGACGGCGAACCAGACAGCGGCTTTGAAAATTTCATGTTCATTTATAATGAACTTTCGGTCTTTGGTATCCCCACCCTCCATGGAGTCTCAAAAGGGACACTAATACCGCAAACCGGTATAGTGTCAGGGCTTCCCAAAGACTATAGCAATCCCAGAGAGCAGCAGGGCCAGTCCACGGGAGAGATCACGATGGGGCCGCTAAGTCCTCGTGCACGCCCGCTTCCCGGTGATCCCGCCACATCCCCAAGACTACTCACCCCCCAGCCTCGTAACGGGATGGGAACCGATTGGCCTCAGGTGGGTTAGCCTGCGACCTCCCGTTTAGGTGAATTCAGGGCCAAAGTAGTGTGTTGGGGCTTCCTCAACTACCAGGATCCCCTCCTCCACCGACACGGGTCACCGCACACGGTCAACATGCAGGTAGGTATGAAAGAAATCTGTGCACGGACGATCACCTACTAATCGACCGGTTATAAGAAATCGTCAGGTCCCGTTAGTTTCACCTTTGCTGGCAACAAAGGCTACTGAGCCCCCCCACCACGACAAGGTGGGACCGCGGGGGGGAATAATAATAATAATAATAATAATAATAATAATAATAATAATAATAATAATAATAATAATAATAATAATAATAATAATAATAATAATAATAATAATAATAATAATAATAATAATAATAATAATAATAATAATAATAATAATAATAATAATAATAATAATAATAATAATAATAATAATAATAATAATAATAATAATAATAATAATAATAATAATAATAATAATAATAATAATCCCGCAGGGGTAGACTGGCCTACAGCAGTCTATTCGGGCTTAGTGACCCCGCGTACCCGAACTAAAAAGGTGGCTGAACCAAGCACTACTCACCTCCCATATGAGTGCACAGTGTCTGCGAAGTGTTGCCTCCCGTTGTGTGGAGGCCCACCCGCAGTCTGTAAGTTTCATGAGGTGATGGCACCTGTGCATGGCAGAGACCTGATATTTAGGGGCTACAGCATGGCTTCGCCGCACCCATCAGGCTCTCTGTCTTTTCCACCTGGTTCCAGAGGCCCGCTCCAGTATGACCACGGAATACTGGTATCAGTGTTGTGTTGCCATTGTGCCCACCCACTGCCCAGCTCCGCGGTCCTGGCTGCGACAGAAGCGCGACTATGAGGGGTTACAGCCTGGCTTCGCCGCACCCTCTGGTCCCTCTGTTCTCACCTCTCGCCATCCTCCACCTGGTTACTTGGTGAAAACCCGTACCAGGTGTGTACACCGTTACCTCACCCTGAGTACTCGTCTGTAGGCGTACTACACAAAGTCACCCCGACCACCTGGGTGGCTGCCTTGATCATCATGGCATATCGTCCGCGCCTAGCCTCTCCAGCAATTGCTGAGAGGCAGGTCAATGGTACCCAGGATTCCTGAGGTAGTGAGAAACAAAAGAGCGGAAATAATAATAATAATAATAATAATAATAATAATAATAATAATAATAATAATTTTTTTTTTTTTTAACTAGAAGAGGGCATCAACTGCTGAGGTTATTAGCCCATATACTAATCAAAAAGTATAATATAAATAAATACACGGGACATATACTACTATAAGTATTACAAATAGAAGTATCATAATAATTTTGAAAAAGGTAACATGTAAATAAATATGTAAAATAAATATACATATGTATACGAGATCAACAAAACCCACATGCATAAAATACAATATAAAAATATAAGTTTTAACGCATACTTATGTATACGTATAAGGGAAAAATATAAAAGTATACAAGAATTAAATAAAGAAAATTTAAATGAGATGAGAAAAAAAGACAAGTCTATAACTTTTCATATATATTTACCGCACGCAAAAACTTCAGAACATTACGAATCTTACCAGAGTCTGTTAAAATAAAGGAAAGGTCTTGATCTAAATGATGTAGTCGCCTGAGTAGATCATACTGTGGACATGCAACAAGAATGTGTTCAACTGTCAGAGCAGTATCACATCTGTTGCACATAGGGGCATTATCCCGATTTAAACGGTACCCATGTGTCAGACTTGTATGACCCATTCTCAGACGATGGATCTTGACTTGATCCCTTCTAGTAAGATCATTCGGCAATAAAACTGGTGCAACCAACGGCTTAATGGTTTTTAGATGGTTCTGAACCCCATCCCATGTGCGCTGCCACAAAGCCAATACCTCTTTCTTCAGATGAAGACTTATATCTGAAGATTTATACATTACCACATCAACAGAGTTACTATCAGCGGCGAAACGTGCTGCCTCATCAGCCAGTTCGTTACCCCTAATGCCGACGTGACTTGGCACCCAAAGAAAATAAATATCTCTCCCTGTCTCATGAAGATGTTTCATGAGGGACAAGATTTGCTGAATAATTGGGTCAACAGTAAAAGGGCTTGAAATGGCTTGTAGGACGCTCAAAGAATCGCTTACTACGAGGAACTTCCTAGAAGTTCTGACGAACTCGCAGTAGCGTAGAGCTTGCCAGATAGCATAGGACTCTGCTGTGTAGATAGAAGTTAGAAGAGGCATTGACCATGAGTGCTGTGTGTTATCGACAGCAATTGCGCAACCAGTACCATGGTGGGTTTTAGAACCATCTGTATAAATTACCATCGTGTCTTTGTATCCGTGCAGAACCTCTAGAAACCTTGACTGTATCATTATCGGGGGACTGTTGGACTTGTCGTACAAAGTTAGTATGTAGTTGGTCCTAGCTAATGGAACCAACCACGGCGGTACTTCAGATTCCCCTATAGGAATCGATAATGGTATATCATAGTTTATTTGGTCTAGAAGCTCTTTCGCGCGGATACCAGCGGGTCTGGTTTGAATTTGTCGTGGATTGCACCAATTATCACTCCGAAAGAAAGTACTGAAGTTCTTGTGTTGCGGTAAGGACTTGATTTTAGAAACATAAAGCAGCAGAAACTTTTTACGTCTGACATCAAGTGGCGTCAGTCCTGACTCTGAATACAAATTTAATGTGGGGGTACTGGGAAACGCACCAAGAGCGTACCGTAGAGCCTGGTTGTGGATTGAGTCTAGTCTGTTGAGGGTTGTACGTTTTGCCGAGGCATAGACGACACACCCGTAATCAATCTTTGATAAAACCAGAGATTGGTACACCCGTATAAGAGTTTTGGGTTCTGCTCCCCATTTAGTACCCGCCAACATTTTTATAATGTTTAGAGCTTTAAGACAAACAGTCCTTAGCTCTTCAACATGTAATTTCCAAGTTAGCCTTGGATCGAAATGGAGTCCCAGGAATCTGACGCTATTGACGATTTTAATAGTATTATCCCTCATAAAAAGCAGTGGTCCATAGTGTGGTCGGTTTAGGCGACAGAAGTGCATGCACTGGGTTTTTTCTTGAGAGAACCTGAATCCAATTTTGTCAGCCCTCCGGGTAATGCTGTTAATTGCAGATTGCAAAGTTCTGTTGATGTCTCCCATCTTCTTACCAGAACAGAAAATGGCGAGATCATCAACATACAGACACATACCTACAGAGCTGACAAAGGACACAAGCTCATTTACCGCAATGGCAAAAAGTGTGACGCTCAAAACAGAGCCTTGGGGTACTCCATTCTCTAATATCCTTGAGGATGATAGAGAAGTACTGACTCGAACTCTAAATTTGCGTTCTGCCAGAAAAGAAGAAATAAGTTGCGGCAAATTACCACGGAAACCCCAGCCATGTAGCTTCTTAAGAATGTGATACCGCCACGTCATATCATAGGCCTTCTCCAGATCAAAAAACACTGCAACCAAGTGTTCTTTATTATTGAAAGCAGTGAGAATTGCATCTTCTAGATATACGAGATGGTCAACGGTGGATCTGAATTTGCGAAACCCGGCCTGGTGATCTGACAGAAAATGATTGGTTTCCAGAATCCACATAAGACGGTTGTTGATCATTCTCTCGAATATCTTTCCGATGCAAGACGTTAAACTGATCGGCCTATGATTTGACGGTATCGATAGGTCTTTTCCGACCTTAGGGATAGGGATGACAATGGCTTCCTTCCACTTCTCAGGATATGAACCTTCTTGCCAGAGCATATTGTATACGGAAAGCAAGTGTAGTTTAAAATCAAGGGTTAAATTTTTAAGCATATCGTTGGTAATTCTATCTAAGCCTGGAGATGACGACTTCGATAGGCTGAGAGCATATTCCAGTTCCATAAGTACGAATGCAGCATTATAATAAAGAATTTCAGTAGTACTGAAATCTAGCGGTACTTCCCTGTCCGCTTTCGAGTTTTGAAACTCTGGTATGTAATTAGAAGAGCTGCTAGTACTTTGGAACTGGTCGGCCATTATTTCCGCGATAGCGGATGGATCATCCGTATAAGTTCCATCATCCAGTTTTAGACAGGATATGCCTGTAGAATTACCATGCCCAGCAATACGTTTAACCCTTGACCAACATTCTTGTGTTGTGGTATTGGACGAAATACCAGAAACATATTCGTCCCAAGATTTTCGCTTGCTTTCCAATATACAACGTCGAGCTAGTGCTCTTGCTTTTTTAAAAAGAATAAGGTTCTCCTGAGTGGGAATCCGTTTGAAGCGGTTGAAAGCCATTTTTTTATCCCGGACCAACTCTTGAATTTCGCGGTTCCACCAGGGAACCGACCTTCTTTGAGCTTTGGACTTGCTCTGAGGGATTGCAGTTTCTGCTGCTAAGAAAATATTTTCTGTTAGTTCTTCTACATTTACATTGGTGTTATTAGTCATGGGTGGAATTTTAAGGGATGCCTTGAAACATGACCAATCGGCTTTACTCATTAACCAACTTGGCGCAAACACTTGTTCACACATGGGAGTGTCAGTAGTGATCACTATAGGAAAGTGATCACTCCCATGTAGATCATCAAGTGCCCGCCAAGAGTAACGAGTTGATAATGTTGAAGAGAATATAGTTAGGTCGATACAAGAAAAGGTCCCTGAACGGGCATTAAAGTATGTGGGCGAACCATCATTTACTAGAACAAGATTTGGATCATCAAGCAGGTTCTCAACAATTCTACCCCTTGGATCAATATGCCCAGATCCCCATATGAAATGGTGGGCATTGAAATCTCCCAGAAGAATAAAGGGAGTGGGAAGTTGCCGAATAATACCTTGAATGTCAGTCAAATCCCAGTTGGCGTCAGGTAAATATATGTTACAAATAGTAACGTTAAATGGGGCTGACATTCGTATAGCAATCGCTTGAATATTAGTGTTGAGATTAACCTGCTTGAAACTCGCATCTTGTCTTACGATGATCGCCACACCTCCGTTGACCCGGATATGGGGTGCAGAATCGAACCTAACTATACTATAATTCTTCAATGAGTAAACCTGTCCTGGTGTAAAGTGTGTTTCTTGAAGACACGTACATATCGGATTAAATTCCGATAGTAGCATCTTCAAGTCACAATAATGAAAGACGCATCCCCTAATATTCCACTGAATAATATTGTTCATGACTTAAAATATAATGTAGAAGAACTAAACTGGTTTTCTTGGTTTGCCTAAAGGCCAACCCTTCTTTTTCTTTTGCTGCTGCGACGATGCAGAGCAAAGAGAAAGATCTTCGTCAGAAGAAGAAACAATACAAGAATTATTTGCCCTTATCTTTTCCTTAGTAGGAATGAAAGATGGAGAAGGGCCAGGAGAAATAGACACAATAGAAGAAGAAATAGTGTTTAATGATTTCTTCTTTTGTGTAGGAATTTTTGATGGTGTCGGGAAAGGATTACTGGTGACAAGAGGCGCATTTTGTTCGGCATTAAAAGTTTCTTTCGTAACAAAGATACTTTTCAATGCCTGAACTATGTGGGGAATTATTTCTTTGGCAAAGGAAGTAGTATCCGGTTTTGCTGAGGCTGATGCTTTATTGGCATAAGAGATACCGGCCGGTGTAGAAATAATGACCTTCTTCCTTGCCTCAAGATATGTAATATTCTCCTTTATTTTCATCTCTTGTATGGCAACCTCTTGCTTATAAATAGGGCAATTTTTGGAAAGAGGCAAGTGGTCTCCCTCGCAGTTACTACAGGTAATGGGTTCTATGCAAGGGGTTCCTTCATGTAAGGCCTTTCCACATATGCAAATCTGTGGACTTTTGCATCGTGCAGCTGTGTGTCCGAACTTTTGACAATGGAAACAGCGCATCGGTGCAGGCACATACATGCGTACAGGGAGGGACATATATGCTACTTTCAACTTAAGTGGAAGTTTCGGGGTATTGAAGGTCAAGACATGATTCGGTGTGTCTTTATATTGACCATTGAATTTTGTCTTAATGCGTCGCACTTCAATAACACCCTGCTCCCGTAACTCGTTGCATATTTCCTCCACTGTACAATTTAATAGATCTTTACAATAAATGACACCCTTGCATATATTAAGCGTCCTATGTGGGACCACTTCTATATCCATATTTCCCATTTTGGTCAGTTTTAATATTTTTTTTGCTTGTGAAGCCGAAACTGTCTCCACAAGTAGACCGTCTCTAATTTTCTTTATACTTTTTAAATCGCCGATTAATCCAAAAAGTAATTTTTGTATGACAAAGGGACTAATTTTTTCAAAATTTTCACCAAGCCTTTGAATGACCAAGAACCGGGGTACTACCGCCTTTTCTTGGTTCATCTCAGAAGTGGGGTTATTGGACATACCCGCACAAGATGTGTTTTTTGACGAGGCTTTCTCCCCGGGAGCTTTTAACACGGCTCCAAGCGCACCGTTTTTTGAGGTCGGTGAACCAGAGAGCGGCTTTGATTTTTTCATTTTCATGTGAAATGATCCTTCGGTCTTTGGTATCCCCACCCTCCTTGGAGTCTCAAATGGGACACTAATACCGCAAACCGGTATAGTGCCAGGGCTTCCCAAAGACTATAGCAATCCCGGAGGGTAGCAAGGCCAGTCCACGGGAGAGATCACGATGGGGCCGCTAAGTCCTCGTGCACGCCCGCTTCCTGGTGATCTTGCTACGTCCCCAAGACGACTCACCCCCCAGCCTCGCAATGGGATGGGAACCGATTGGTCACAGGTGGGTTAGCCTGCAACCTCCCGTTTGAGTGAATTCAGGGCCAAAGTAGTGTGTTGGGGCTTCCTCAACTACCAGGATCCCCTCCTCCACCGACACGGGTCACCGCACACGGTCAACATGCAGGTAGGCATGATGAAAACTGTGCACGGACGATCACCTACTAATCGTCTGGTTAGATGAATGGAGGACACATAGGTCATGACCCGTTAGTTTCACCTTTGCTGGCAACAAAGGCTACTGAGCCCCCCCACCACGACAAGGTGGGCCCACGGGGGGGAATAATAATAATAATAATAATAATAATAATAATAATAATAATAATAATAATAATAATAATAATAATAATAATAATAATAATAATAATAAAGCCTACAACAACCCCTTTGGGTCAATGGCCTCCCCACGGTTCAAAGTATGATAATAATAATTATAAAAAAATAATGGATTACATGTAGATAATTCTTACAACTATAAAAGAACGTATATGCATATACACATAATATACATCCACTTACAAATATCTATGTCCTTATTTTTTACATAAAGTGAAAGTTTAGTACGAAATTTACAAAGATAGATCTTACTTTAACTGTGGTTCCTAATTGTTTTACAAATTCATCACTCCATCTAGTTTTCTTTCTTCCTCTTCTTCTTTTTTGGTCGCGTGGCACCCATTACATGACCTTCTTAGACCATCTATTATCCGTCGTACGAATTGTATGACCTGCCCATTTCCATTTTAAAGTCTTGCTCGTTTTTAATATGTCTATTAGATTTGTTCTATCTCTTATGATTTTACTATTTATCTTGTCTTTAAGTCTTATCTTTAGTATAGTTCTTTCCATTTTACGTTGGCAGCTTCTCAGTTTTAGAAGACAAGATTTGTTAAATGCCCATGTTTGTGCTCCAAAGGACAGTATCGGCAAAACGCATCTGTCCATAATTTTTTTCTTCATTTTAAGAGGATAATAGTTGAGGAGAATGTATTTTAATTCCCAGAAGCGCTTCCAAGCGTTGTTTATTCTTCTTTGCACTTCTAGGGTTGATTGGTTTTTTATAGCCATAACTTGGCCTAAATATATAAATTCATCGATCTGTTCTATACTTTGTTGTTGTATTAGAATTTTTACATTTGGTTGGTCAGAAATTATTTTTGTTTTTTCTTTGTTTATTACAAGTCCTACTTTAGCACTTTCAGTTTGTAATTTTGTTATTAAAGTTTGTAGATTTTCTTCGCTTTCGGCCAGTAGTGCCACATCGTCCGCAAAACGGAGATTGGAAAGATATTCCCCGTTTATTTTTATTCCACACTTTTCATTCTCCATGTTTCTAAATACTAGCTCGAGGACTGCGTTGAACAACTTTGGCGAGAGCGGATCTTCTTGTTTTACTCCACGTTTT
Organism: Harpalus rufipes; assembly: GCA_951394225.1. Taxonomy (NCBI): domain Eukaryota; kingdom Metazoa; phylum Arthropoda; class Insecta; order Coleoptera; family Carabidae; genus Harpalus; species Harpalus rufipes. The sequence goes on along the minus strand of OX596276.1, from coordinate 20,660,974 downwards.
ACTTCAAATGGGATTCCTTTTGTTTCGAGTTTTATTCTTGCCTCGCTTCCAGTGTAAATATTTTTTATAATATTTATGAATTTTCTGTTTATTCCCTGTAGTTTCAACGCTTGCCAGATGCTTTCATGCTCCACGCTGTCGAAGGCTTTGAAGAAGTCTACAAACGCGATGTATATAGGTTTTGGGTATTCCCTATATTTATCTATTATTTGGGATAATACGTATGTGTGGTCAACGGTGGAGAAGTTTTTTCGAAAACCTGCTTGTTCGCAGGCTTGTTCTCCATCCAATGTTTTGCTTAATCTTGATAATATTACTTTGCTAAATAGTTTGTATAATACTGCCAGTAGACTAATTGGTTGGTAGTTGTTTATATTGTTGCTATCTCCTTTTTTGTGGATCAATATTATCTCCGCTTTTTTCCACGAATTTGGTATTTGTTCGGTTTCTAATATCATGTTAAATAGTATTGTGATATGGTCAATTAACTCTTCTTTTCCATATATTATTGCTTCCGCTGGAATGTATTCTGGTCCCGGGCTTTTTTCTTTCTTCATGTGGTGGATTGCCTGCTCAATTTCGGATTTGAGGAAGGAGGGAACATTCTCGTCTTCGTTCAATTCAGTTGTACTGCATGTCATGGTGTTCTGTGATATATTTTCTGTTCTTTTGCTTGCATATAGTGTCTCGTAAAATTTTGTTGCTATCTGCAACATTTGAGTGCGATTGCTGCTGATTTGTTTATTTTCTCCTATTAGGGAAGGAATCCAACTGGAATAATTTGTCAGTTTCTTGTATATTCTTTTTGTTGAAGCTTTGTTTCCAAGTTCTTCTTCTATAATTCTTCGTTTATAATCATTAACGTCTTTTTTATGAGCTTTTTAGTTAATTTTTTTGTTTCTGCATATTCTATTTTCATTGTGTTGCTTTTGTCTTGCATCAGATATAACTGGTGCCGTTTTTCAATCATTTGTAGCGTATTTTCTGAAATTTTGCATGATTTATTAGTTTTATTCTCACTACGGACATTTTTACAAGCCACTGTTAAGCTATTTTTGATAATTTTTTCAAGTTGGTTATAGAATTTTTGTACTTCGTTTTGTGGGACCACTTGTAGCTTGTTTAATTGTTTTTTTAGCTCTTCTTTATACGGTGATTGTAGTATAAGACCAATCTTCGGGTTTTGAATTTTGGTAATTTTTTCTAGATGTCTTTGTTTTATCAATATTTAGCTTGCACCTAACTAAACGGTGATGTGTGTCAAATTTTAGGTTATTTATAACATGAATGTCTTGTACTTGTACTGCATTGTAGTATAGGAAATATACGGAATTATAAACAAATAGGCTTGTAAAATGTGATTTATATCCGAAAATAACTGTTCAAATATTATATAATTTAATATAACTAAAAAATTACATAACTAAAAACAAAATTAATTAAAAAACGAATTATAAATGGAATAAATATATAAATATAACTTATGTTTTACTTTAAATTATTTATTGTTGTTTAAATTATACAAGAAATATTAATTACAGACTCTCACTGAAATATATTGTTTTTGTATCTAATCGAAACAACAGGTAAATAATATTGAATAATAAACATTGTAACATTTAATGATATTACTTTAACTTATAACTTGATTCATATAATATGAGTATATACTGAATGTTATTTTAAAATAGAGCAGTGTTTATTTTATATATTGCAGGAATTACGTAAACACATAATTTATATCTGTATTTAATGAAAGAATTGCATTTGATACAGTTAGTTAATAACAAAAATAATGATTTTGAAAATGTTAATGTTATTTGAAGAGAGATCAAAGGTGCAAAAAATATTGATGACGTATAGAAATAATAATTACATAATTAAAGGATATTACACCCTAGAAAATATTTTAAATAAAAGTAAAGAAAGTGATAATGTTCTTCGTTAACACATGCATACATTTCACAGTATAGGTATTGACAGAAATAATCAACAACAAAGCAGTAGTAGAAAATATACCAAAAAAGAAAAGAAGTAATCGAATACCAAAATGGCAAAGAAGACATCAAACAAAGGTGAATAATATGAGACTAGACTTGTAAAAGTTAACAGAAATAGAACAAGTAAAATAATTAAGATTAGCAAAAAGTCGAAAACATTTAAAAAACATATGTTTAACAAATAAAAGCAAAAGCTATAAAGAAGTTATCGAACAATCAAACAGCGAATTATTGCAACATCTGAAAGATTACGAAGAAACACATCAAGGCCAGAACAAAATAAAGAAAATAAACTATTTCTTCAAAATGACAAAAAAATTATACAGAAATCTAGTAAGTAGAAACAATATAAATAAAAAAGGATCAAAAATAAACCATATAGAAGAATATTAGGGACGAATGTAAAACATAGAGAGGAGGCAACATGAATCGACTAATTCAAAAATACCCAAGAAAGATCCATAATAAATTAGTGACAAATAACCGCTGAAGAATTGATAATACACCTAACTGACTAGCATTAGGCAAAACATATTTATTACCCAAATATGGGGATCCCAAAGATCTGAAGAATTATTGATCCGAAGAATTGTCGACCTATAACTTGCCTCAATACAATGAATAAAGTATTAACGGTAGTTCTGGCAGCAAGATTGAATCAATACCTAGACGAATATCATATAATACCACCGGAACAAAAAGGATGTGCGAAGGGATATCATCAAGATGGTTGAGATCATTTGCTATACTGAAGCTAAAATAGTTGGCTTGACAAAATGATAACAGTTTTAAAACATCTTATGACTACTTGGAAAATAACCAAGCATACAAAAATAGCCTATGATTCTTTGATAACTCGAGAAATTAAAATAAATAGCGGATATTATAAAGGGGGTTCACCAATTCTTTTCTGTTTAGCGCTAACTCCAGTCTGAACATTAATAATAAATACATCGAATGGATATTAGCTGAAAGAAGCTGGAACACCCATTACTCATCAACTCTATATGGATGATTTCAACGTAATAAGCAAGAGTGAAACCGAAATAAATGATGTACCAAATATGGTCCATGAATTTACATAGAAAATTAAAACGAAATTCGGTCTAAATAAATACGCTACGCAACTTTTCAAAGGGGTCGTTTAATATGGTCTGAGAATATAAGAATAAATGATGAGGAAAGCATAAAATCATTAAATCCAGGACGCTTAATAGAAAAACTCGAAAGATTAAACATGAATGGACAGCTGCAAGATGTTGAAAGGATTTACATACCAAAAAAAATAGGGGGAAGAGGATTGCAACAATTATAATCAGCTTTATTATATAACACATGTGTTAATATATAAATAAAAAATCTGTGGCGTCTAGCACAAAACCTCTCGCTATTTCTATTTTATGTTGTGTAAGTAATGAATTTAACGGGTGCGTGAAGTTGGCATAACGAAGTTGGGCACAAATTGTGAGACTAGTATAAATAATTTGTGCTCAATTTGTGCCAATTTGTGCCCCTAATATTATTTTCGAAATATAACATGGTTACGTAATAAGAGACTTTTAAATTCTTTTGCTAACTTCACGCCAGCATAATAAAAATAAAAAGTTATAACTTTTATTATTTAAATAATTTGTGCTTAATTTGTACCAATTTGTGCCCAGGGTTTGAATAATTAATTATAACTGGTTCAGGAGTTATTGACTTTTAAATTTTTTTATGCCAACTTCACGCTAGCATAAAAAAAATTGAAATTTAATTTTTTTATTATTGAAATAATTTCTGCCTAATTTGTACTAATTTGTGCCAAATAAATGAATATGATATAATAATTATTATCAGATATATTGACAATTGTTTTTATGTAAGTGTGAAGTTGGCATAAAAAATATTTTATTTTAAATTTATTTTTACGGCAAATAAAAGCTTATAATTTGTGCCTATTTGTGCCCATACTATTTTTTTATTTGTATTTATTATCAGATGTCTTAACAATTATTTTGTGAAAGTGGGAAGTTGGCATGAAAATTATTCAATTTTTTTGCAGCATTAGCAAGCTTATAATTTGTGCCTATTTGTGCCTATGCTATTTTTTAAAAAATCTGTAAGCAATAAATACAAAACTTATAAAATTGGCGGTATCGTTGTGAACATGCTAAAAAATAAAAAAAAAATACCTCACACCTATTTTTTTTAATTTCTTCTTTTCTTTTGTTATAAGATAATAAAATTGTTTTCATAGCTTGTTATGTTTTATTTTGTATGGAATTTTTTTAATACATATTTTAAGAATAAATGGTCGCCATTTTGAAATGATTAAAGTAAAACTATGATAATTTGGTATCATTGTGAAGAAAATTTTATGTACATTCTGAAAAAAAATATAAAAATACCGATTCCTTATGCTAGTTTTAAAGTTGTACCCATTTCCGCTAAAACCGGAAGTGATACAAAATTTCTGCTATGATCATCTTATGAGCTACTTTGTCTAGTTTAACTTTGCTTATTAACATTTTTTTGTATCTCTCAAAATAAACGAAATAATCGTGGTGCCGAACTTACGCCAAACATATATATATATATATAGGATGAGTCACCGAAATCGCCGTCTTCGATATCTCCCTTGTCGTTAGAAATACAGCATAAGTTTATTAACAGAATTTATTCGTCTACTCAAGAAGCATAACGTAAAATTATTTTCACAAATACAGGGTGTTGCATTACGGCTCGGCGAGAATAGTCTCTCTTTTTTTAAATGGAACACCCAATATTTTTTTATATATTTTGAATTGTATTTTATTCACCTATACGAACATATGAATTTTGTTTTAGTTTTCCACGGCGTTACCAAGTTATTCCGTTTTTTCTTTAAAAAACACCGAATACACGCATTGCTTTATAAAGGCTTACTGAAGTTATTTTAATAGTAAGAATTAAGAATTTTCTTTTCTGTATAACTGTAATTATACTCTATGTTCTGACATATTTTTTTTTAAATGTAATTCTTCTTGCGAGAGACTCATATTAATAAATTAATTTACTTAATCCCTCTGTTATTAATAACAACCTGGCTAATGAAAATACTATCATTACTGCAATTGTTTCTTATTCAAAAAACAATATCAATGGTATACTAGATTTAATTTTTAAGTGAATATATAAATTTAGAGAAATATGGTGAAAATCTCCAAAATTATTGGTTTTAGGCATGGAATACCCTTAATAACATATGAAGATAATACAAAAATACACACAACTGAATAATAAAATATAGGCTATTCCATTTGAAAATGACGAGTTATAGTCATTTGAAATTGAGCACTTTTGATTCGCTTTATTGAACAGCCTGTATAATTACATTTAAAAAAAATATGTCAGAAGAAAATTCTTAATTCTTACTATTAAAATAACTTCAGTAAGCCTTTATAAAGCAATGCGTGTATTCGGTGTTTTTTAGAGAAAAAAACGGAATAACTTGGTAACGCCGTGGAAAACTAAAACAAAATTCATATGTTCGTATAGGTGAATAAAATACAATTCAAAATATATAAAAAAATATAGGGTGTTCCATTTAAAAAAAGAGAAACTATTCTCGCCGAGCCGTAATGCAACAGCCTGTATATGTGAAAATAATTGTGCGTCTAGTGCCCTCTCTGAATTAAGCAGAGAACTTTTCAATCCACGTTCGTATTTAAAACTATTTACTCATTTATTAAACAAGAGTAAATGTACCAAATTTAAATCATGATTTTTGAGTGTCTAATCTCCCTTGTTTAGATTAATTACTCGTAACTTTATTCTTTATTTTACTAACCATTTTTATAGGACAGTGCGCAGGCACAAAATGAGGCATAGTAGGAGCTATAAATAATGTATATTCAAATGATAAATAATCGCAGAGTTATCTATGCACGTTTATTGCAAATGGCTTATATTCGTTATTAAGAAATTCGAATGCTTGAACATTGGCCTAAAAATTAAGAAACAATTAATTTTGTAACAGATTACAAAAGAAGATTTTTATGAAATCTAGCTAGCAATGCAAATAAAATACGAATATGACAAGTTTTCTGCTTTAAAATAACTGAGTCATTCGTGTACTTACAATGCTTCGTTCAAATTAAAAATATTTTTCATTTTCTGCGGAGGTTGAAGTACCTACAAGAAAATGAATGAGGAGAAGCAATGTTATCATATTTAACCTTGGGCCTATTTAAAACGTCGGTCGCGCGAAGTTCAGATTCCACACATTTATTAATGAACTTGTATAATCCTCATATTTGCCATTCATAAACAAAAAGGTCACTCTAAACAAAAATTTAAAACAAAATGAAATAAAAACTTTACTTCAAGATTGAAGATAATAAGACGATATAAATATATATATATATATATATATATATATATATATATATATATATATATATATATATATATATATATATATATTGTAGTTTTAATAATATAGAAATTATTTGAGGTAGCTCGTTTAGCTGTATATATATATATATATATATATATATATATATATATATATATATATATATATACTCGTATATATATAGTGTGTGCAACGAAACGTGGAACATAGCACTTTACCATGGGATTTTAAAAATGTGCGGAAATTGGCTCGCCTGTACAATTTAGAGCAAAAGTACAAGAATTAAAAGTTGTTTAGAATTAATTTTTACTTAAAAAAAGTCCTCATTTAATGCAATAGAGTATCTGTAGCACTAGATATTTAGAAAATAAAACATGACATTTTAATCAAAATTCAGATAGCCATGGAAATAAAAAACAAATAAAACAAAATATCAATTAAGATCATAATACTTTAATATTTAATGTTGAATTATAATAATAGACACAATGATTACAAAAATTAACATCAATAACACTGAACTTAACTGAGATTTCGGTGAATATTAAAAATAGGAAATTATCAAATATTTAATAATAAAATAAATCATATACATCGGCAGAAAAGAATAGCAGCAAAATAGAGAAGTTTTATTTAAATTAAATGATCAAATATGTCTCCATTCTGCGCGAAACAATAACCTAATCTATCATAAAAAGAACGCCTAACATTCGCTAGTTGGTAGCACGATATTTTAGTACATTCCAGGGATATTCAGTGTTTTAGTGATTCTACTTCTGGATATTTGTAAACACTGTAAATTTTTGATTTTGGATGTCCCCATAGAAAAAAATTATTTGGAGACCGTGCGGGCCAGTGAATTGGTCCGTCTCTACCAATCCATGTATCGGGAAATACATCATTAAGATATTCTTTTACAATTTTTCTATTATGAGCTGGATAGCCGTCTTGTTGCAACCATACTTCACGATCATTGGCCAGTTCTTCAATTGCTGGTCCAATATAATTTATCAGCAGATCATAATAGGAATGACCAGTTAAAGTGCCGTTAATGAAATATGGCCCAATAATATGGTTTTTTACCTCTCGCTAAGAGAGGTATTGGATTCATGCTAAAAATCGCATATCCAGATTTTATTGAATAAGCACGATTTAAGGTCCATAGAATCCGATTTTAACATTTTTACAATGATGTCTGTGTGTGTGTGTGTGTGGATGTGTGTGTGTGTGTGAGGTTGTTAGAGACACGATTTCTCAAATTCTATAAGACTAAAGATCTTTTTGACTACGGATTTCTCAATCTAACATTAATGGAAAGAGTTGAATAGGTTTCGGTACCAATTGGAAAACCGGAAGTAGTAGTATCTTAAAAAAAAAATTCTAAATATAATTTTTTTGAAATTTTTTATTATTGGCTTTAAAGATCGTAAAATTCTCTATTCGATACATTTTAAAATTTTATTATATCTCCTATAGGTTTAGAGATATCGTATATAATAATATAAAATAATATGTTGTAATAAATTTCAGAGCCTAAACAACTCTATAGTAACCATCAGATGTTTGTAAATGACAGAAAAATGTCATTGTCAAAAACCAAAAGTTGTTCATAAACCTGTTTGGGCGGTATTGGCAATTCAATTCTAAAACTTGATCTTAAGTTTATTTCAACTAAACACATGGCAGTGGATAAGAACCGATTCAGAATTTGCCATAGTACGAATATGGTTTTATATAGATTTTAGCTGAAAATAAATCTTAGATATTCTTTTTTGGAAACATAGCAGTAAAACGTCAAATTACGCTTTTACGTTAAATGAAGAAGTTGAACTGACATTATTGAAGTTTTTTTCTGAGATATTGGTAAGTTTACTATTTCTTGTTGTATAACAATAATAACAAATAAATATGTAAAATTATAGCTATATACATATACCCATCTGAAATCCCGTCAAGAAATTGGAAGAAATTCGAACATTTAGAAGTATAGGAGAAAACTTCCTCAAAAAATAAATTTTAAAATGTAAAAATAATCTAAACAAAGAAAAGACATGAGAAATTTATAGGGCGCGAGCAGTCGTGTGACTTTGTTGGACTGGACAAGCAAATATGGGGGCCTGAGTTAGTATGACAGATGGTAATTATGTTCATACATGTCAAATGTCAATTTTCCATCTAAAATTTCATAATAATCCAATTCCATGTGGTTTATTTTCCTCGACAAGTAAATCCCATATTCCTAGTGACAAATTAACCACGTGAAAAAATACGACATTTGACATTTATGTAAATAATTACTAACTGTCATTTTGACAAGGGCTTCCATATCTGCTTGTCTAGGTCAAGTATGACAAACTAACTACGTGAATATAGAAAATCTTGAATTTTTTTATGTATAATTCTGGCATTTGACATCTATGTACAAAATTACTAATTGTCGTTGTGACAGAACCCCCATATCTGCTTGTCAAGGCCAACAATGTCACATGACTGCTCGCGTCCAATATTTATATAACCAAAAAAAGTGCCAGCACAATACCTCTCGCCACTTCCTTTTTATCTTCCGTCACCTCTAGGTAAGGGAGGTATTGTCTTTGGTCAAAAAATTCGGTGGTGAGTTTTCATTGAATAAGCACGTTTTAGGGTCTTTACAATACGATTTTACTATTTTTACGATGATGTCTGTATGTGTGTGTGTGTGTTCGTATGTGCGTGTGTGTGTGTGTGTGTGTGTGTGTGTATGTGTGTATGTGTGTGTGTGTATGTGACCGGCTTTCATGCACGATATCTCCAATACTAGAATTCCAAAAATTACAATTCTTGCATATTCCTCTTCCTTACAACCATATGCAGACTTGATTAGATTTTGGTTATAATTGGTCAACCGGAAGTACCCTCATTTGAAAATTTTAACAGTTTTTCTTGAAAAACTCAGTTAAATGTTATTATAACTTAAAGAATATATTATTCTCTATACGATTTGATTGCAGTTTATATTTCATATTCAACAGATATAGAGTTAAAAAAGAATAAAAATAATAAATTTGATATAAATTTCATAATTCAGCCAGCTATGCTAACTTAACCATGGAAACTGCTAATATATTCAGGTAATTCAAATTGACAGATGTCAGTATCTATAAAACGTAAATTAATGAAAGAATAAGGGAAATAACTCTAATGTTTCTAGAATAATGGAATTTGTACATAATATACAGGATTGACGAAAGATATTGTGCTGGCTACATCAGATTTTAATGATCTGGATCTCTTAATGTTTACGAAACTGGTATTATTTTATATTGACATATTCCTTTAATAATTTAATACTTATTTTAGTTCGTTTTCACTACCTGATTGTCAGATTCGTGGACAGCATATCTTCTAGGATGAGAGTGAAGATAACTTTGATTGTAGACAATTCCGTTTCACGAAAATATGTTCATATAAAATGTGGCTAACTAATGAAGAATTCTTTAAAAAAATATATTATAGTCTATTCAGAACTTTTAGGTTATGACTTTGACTTTCTAGTGGATTGTGGATTGACCGCATCCTAACAGGGGTAGCAGTACGTGCTACTCAGCCGAAATATTCTTGTACGTTAGTGTACACTTTTTCTTTAATTGACGCATTATTATGATAATGAGAATTTTCTTAAATTACAGATTAAAGAATATGATTCTAATGCAAAACTTTGGAAATTCACTTCTAATATCTTATCTTTGGATTCGTATTACCTGTTTATATTGATGGTACTCATAACGTGTTCAAGTGTAATATCAAATTTGGCATGTGCAATTTTTAAATTGCAAACATTAAAAGTGTATAAAGGAATATATACAAAAATTCAAATGCAATCCTAATATTTTTGACCTTTTTGCTCTTATGAATTACATTTCATCTTAATAACAGCTACCTACTGCGAGGGTAATTATGGCCATAATCTTAGAGTGTTAGTTAGAGTATACCATCTACTGTATACCCAAGTCTTCCTTAAGAAAAGGTTGAGAATATCATAATAGATTATTGTAAAACATGACAAAACTACATATAAACTAGTTTTAAATATTCAGTGACACAAAATGAAAATAAAATAGATTAATTGTAAGTTTTATTCTTACACACAAACTGACGAACAGAGCAATATAGAATTACCAACCGTTCTCAAATTACAATATAGAAAAATAAATAATACTGTGACGGTGGCCCCGTCGTGATCGGTGGTTGGGCCATCGCCGTATTGTCCCTTCAGCCGTCGGTCGGAATACTCGGGCGCCTTCGGTGGTGGTGGCTGAAACGGGGACAATGTGGGCCGGGATAGCTCTAGGAGGGAGGCCAAGGTTCGGTTGAAAAAGCACGTTTAACCCGTAACAAAATAACCTTTATTCCAGTTCAACCCAAAATACAATACAACAGAAAGTAGGTAAAATAATAGTGATAATAATATATGAAAACAGTGTACGACAAAACTGTGTCGAGCCACAAACTGGTACTTTACAACCCCAAAAGAACGGTGAGTGTGCCCCCGCGGTACGGCAATGGCACAGTCTTTGAAAACGGTAAGTACAAAAAAAATGAAATATGAAATGTGTTTCTAAGAAACAATCCAACGCTAAGTTTAAAAAAATTGACAACTTGCGTTTAGCAGCAATTTCCTGTGATAGCACAACTTGACGGTGGAGTTGTCTATCACCACAACCACCACAAGGAAATACGGACGGTGATTTTACACTCACCAAAACAGTGGCAAAATCCACGGTAAGACTTCTTCGGCTCAAACGTTCGCACTCAATCGTGATCTTCAGGAGACCATTCAAGATGAGTTCGAGAACTGATTTCTCCAAGTGATGCTGCGTCTTTTATACCCAAAATCTGGTAATCCGGCATAATCTCGCAGAAAACTTGGTGGGGATATGTTTTAAACTTAGTTGATGTAAAAAAGGCGCTGATGGCGTTTGTACAATAAAAATAAAATATGTAAAAATAACTAGAAGTCATTAAACAACCCGATTGTACCAGTTTGTCACTCACACCAATCAAAATCCAACATTAAACATTATAAAATAAATAATGACAGCTACAATATTATTGTTGTAACGGTAGACGTCTGACAGAGCGTTGTTGCTAAATTCCGTGCTGTCAAACCATGACAGCCGTTACGATTTAACGATAAAACATGTGAAATAAAACCTGTACAAAATAAATACACAAATAATACAACAATGCAATATACAAGGTATGATTTACATAGCAATATCATCAATCATTGTTCGGGTAAACATATGTTTTATTTGTACAACATTTTCAGGGTTATATTTACAAAGTGCGTGACCTAGATACGATTTATATTGCGTGTGGCTCTCTATAGGCCACTGTAGACAGTTCCACAATATTAAACAACGCTCAACATCCATTATTTAATAGTTTTAATCCGGTTTATGAGCGACAACATGTCCAAAACACAAACACACGTGATCGGGATTTATGTACTTCATCAGCGGATTGTAATGAATTTACAAAGTTTACAAATAACCGGAGATGGACACTACAACAAGGTACGTATCGTCACAATACATACATCTACTCATCTTTGTAGGTAATAAATTCCTTGTGGAATTCCTGGCAGCACACATACAAAACAAGAAAATTAAAAAAAAATACTTTACAAATATCTACAACATATGAATAATTAAGTAAATTTTCCAAAGCAGGTATTTGTAAAATATATATATAGAACATAAAGGGACCTGCCGATTATAATAAACTCGAAGATAATGAATGTTAAATAATGATTAATCCATTTCAAATATAATGTGATATCATTCTTAGTTTATTCGCATATATCTGTAATTGTACTTGAAAATGTTTACCAAGCGTACGGACTCCCAAAGCTGCAGTGAAAAGTGTACCACAGGGGTTATTTTGTGCTATTTAAAAATTATTTCAAGTTTGGCGTCAGTAGGAATCGAACCCTTGCCGCACAAAACAATTACCTAACGCCCATAGTTACGCGACCCCATTTAAAATTATTATTATTATTATGTTGTTAAATATGTTTTATATCAAGTGTAAATAAACTATTGTTGATTATTTTGCTATTTTTATTTCTTTGAATTGTACCGCTGTAACACATTAGGCAACTAAGGTATTCTCTAGGGGCTGCAAAAATGAATGGATATCATCGGAGAGACAAAACATATCCATTAAATTAGTTGTAATTTTGATAGAATTATACAGTGACATTTAACTTGTCATTTAGGTATCATGCACGGGTATCATGTTAGTTTCAGAATGTTATGTGGTATAGCACATTATGGAGGCTCTACATGTTAGGTTAGAATCATGGCCTACTGATCGCCGACATTAATGAGCTAGTTTACACCCATCGTTTAGGCCGCGTCCTATACCCTATATTCGACGTATACCTTATAGGACGTCATGCTGTAAACACTTAGTAGTCGATCTGACCTAGCTTAGGTCAGGTCTCTTTTTCATGTGACCTGACCCAGTTTAGGCCACGTTTTAAACTGCGTGTAAACGCCTTAGTGACCTAAAGTGTTTGATAAAAACTCTGTAGGTGGCGGTTGAACCGTATTGTGATTTTGTTGACATCATATTTTGTAGGTTGTGGAAGTTAAATTAATTGAATTATTACGGAAAAAACTCATGTTCCGAAGCTGAATCTCCTGATCCTTGTGAAGTTCACAATGATGCAAACGAAAAAAGTCAATAAGAGCACGTATTTCACTAGTGACAGCGTAAACATACCAATAAAAAGAAATTAAAGATTGAATGATATTTGGTGATGCTGACATAACCTAAAATACTTTTATCAATCTGGGATATGAAACTGCAGTTTAAAAAAATTAAGTGCGATTGTATTTCAACAGATGGCATTGACTCGAGGACTATATTACACCTATATTAGACCTAAACTTATCATTAGTCCCCATGGTGTAAACGATTTGTAGAAGACCTATTATAGGACAAGGTATAAGCCAGGTCGCATGAGTAGGATTGGATGTAAACTAGCTCAATATGTCAACAAAAATTGATGAGTTGTCACACCTCTATTTATATGTTTATAGAGCATAGATTAAGGAAAATATATAGTAGAAGATTGGGTATCTCCCCTATAAACTGTGATAACAAGTTTTAGTGCCGTCTATGAAAAGGTTAGAGAACTAAACTTGACAGTCGAGAAAGTAGCGGGAAATATGAATTCATTTTGAATTATTCGAAACTTTAAGTTTTATTTCTTGAAAATGTAATTAATAAAAAAATTATCGAAAGAATAGATAATTTATTAAAGACATTATCACGAAATGTGAAATATATGTTGAACTATAAAAAAATAATTACAGTACTTAATATGTTAATGTCTTTATTTAAAAATATACACCTTACATTACTTAAATCAAATAATAAATAAATAACTACAAATCTTGAACTACACGGAGACAACTATTTAAATTTAAGCACACTCAAGGAATCAAAATTTGAATTATTATTATTATTATTATTATTATTATTATTATTATTATTATTATTATTACAAGAGGTAATTTTATTTCAAAAAATGGATGTTACTTTAAATGTCTGCCAGAAATGCACTGCTTCATTGACCTCGTTATCGATTTTTGTCCACTTTTTAACAAATCTACCCTCTTCTATATTCCTTTTTTTCTTAAAGCTGACACCATACTATTTCAACATTCTTTGATGAATCTTATGAAGCCTCACGTCCTTTCGCCTAATAATGTAATATTTTGCTGCTCTTCTACGGTGTAAATATCTAAGAGCACCACCATGATGTAAATTCTCCTGGTCCACTAACATAAACCATTTCTTCTATTGGGCACTGTCAACTTCTGCAAAAATGTGTCTTCACTTTGCAGGAGTAATAAATATTTCATGTAATTTTTTCTGAAATATTATTAATTTGTTGTTGTATTTTATATCACCCCCGTATAATACTGCTAGTATGAAAACTAATATACTTACCGAAAATATATTGAATGATAAAGTACTATATTGTAATAAAGATATAAAGATACAAATTCACAAATAATATTTTGAAATGTCAAAGAATTTTGAACGATGCAATAAAGAATTGTGGGAAATTTACAGCAGTTCTCAAACATCTATGAAAGGGTCAGGAAGTATTTCCAAACGCTACTAGATTGAAAACTTATTATCACGTTTCTGAATGCAGATTCACCCCCCTGAGTACGTGCACGTCACGTTGACGTCCACGCCAAAACCAGTTTAATTTTCAGGTCTTGCATATTTTTAAAGATAAAAATATTTATTATTGACTAAGTTTGGTTTCACGAATTTAAATTATTTATTTAATGCATGTAAAAACGGTCAGCTCTCAAGCGTCATAAACTATTTTCTTACGTGAATGAAGTATAATAATTTTGTGACCGTGTCAAATAGATTATAATGAAAACGGTTCAGAAGTTCGAAACCACAAAACAATAACGTTCAAAAATTACTAATTGTAAGATATCTGTGTGAACTACAATTTACGTAATATATTCGTGATATAATTTTACTGGATATACATAATCTTTTAAAAGAGACTTTCTGTATGTATGAGATTTATATAAAATATATAAAAATGACGGAAGGTCATGTGCTGGCCACATCAGATTTTTTTGGTTAAGTATAGGGCGCGAACAGTCATGTTACATTGTTGGTCTTGACAAGCAGATGTGGAGGCCCGTTTCAGAATGATAATTAGTAATTATTTACATAAATGTCAGAGCTTTTCATTAAAAAATTCAAGATTTTCTAAATTCATGTAGTTAATTTGTCACCAGGAGTGTGGAATTGACTTGTCGAGGAAAATAAATCACATGGAATTGGAAAATCACTAAATTTAGAATGAGAAATTATGATATATGACATCTATATACATAATTACTAGATATAATTCTGACACATGACTGGTCGCACCTTAATGTATTTAACATTTCTTGTATACTTACACTCTACACCAAAAATTCTACTTATATCTATTCCATATATTTAGATTTTTTAAATTCATTTTATGAAGAAATTTTGTCCTACTCTTTTAATTTTTCGAGATGTTTCCAATGGCGAGAGGTATTGTGCTGGCCACAACAGATTTTTAAAATTCCAGTCTTATATTTAAAAGATTTATATTTTTCTTCTTTTAAATAATTTCTTACACTACTAAAAGGAATTAAAGTGTCTTTTTCTATTTGCCGCAAACATAAATTTTTATTATTTTCAATGGCTGCAATTACATTAATTTTATTTGCTTGTCTTTCTTCAGCTTCATCTGCAATTGGCCTTTGACACTTGCATGGTTTTAAAACACTTCCTGTTTTATTAAATCTCTCAATTACACGAAATATTGTCGTTTTACTTGGAATTGGACGATCAGGATAAGAGCCACCAAAAAGTGCACGAATTTCTTCATAACTATTTCCTCTGCAATGTAATTTTACAATCAAAATTTTTTCTTCGTTACTGAACAAACCATTTTATTATGTACAAACGAACAGTGATGCAATTTATTGATTACAACAGTGTTGACACAATGATTGCAACATTTAACATCACTAACACTGAACTGAACTGTCAGAATGAGATTTTGTTTTATTTGTTTTTTATTTCCATGGCTATCTGTTTTTTGACGAAAATGTCATACCTTCTTTTCTAAATATCTAGTGCTAGAGATATTCTATTGAATTAAGTGGGGATTTTTTTTTTAAGTAAAAGTTAAATCTAAACAACTTTTCATTCTTGTACTTTTGCTCTAAAATGCACAGAAGAGCCAATTTCCGCACATTTTTAAAATCCTATGTTAAACTCCTATGTTCCACGTTTGGTTGCACGCACTGTATGTCTCTTTATTTCGTAGGTTAAAATTTTGTCTATATAGTAACTCATGTAAGTTACGGTTTCATTTAAAGTAGCTGATTCGTTGAATCTTTCTGCCGCTGTCTCTGGTTTTGGTTTCCTTCAAGTTCACTTTCATGACCAGTTGATGGAATGCATTCTCCATCGTCTTCATTGTGATTAGATTTTGTTTTCGTCTATTTGATCTGCTATTGTTGCTACCGGTGTTGAAAAGACAAAGAATTGACTAATTTTAGTGTTTTTAGCAAGCTATTCTTTAGTTTGTTTTTTTCTTTTTTATGCCCCACTCTCGTGTTTTCGTTTATCCATAATTCTACAATAATAAATAATAACATTAAATTTACCCTACGAAATACAACTAGTACTATACAAGTTCAATTTATAATCTTACCTTTGATTTCTTTATAATCATATTATAAAAAGAAACAGAAACATTATATTTAACAACTGTAGTGTGGTTATCATTCATCTATCATTGTCAAATTTAAAATTTCCAAGTTCTTTGTATTTAAACCATGACCAACTTCATTGAACGCTTATAAGTGTAGCGCAATTCAATGAAGTTGGCCATGATTTAAACATATCAGTGCTTCCATCTTACATCTCTTTTCCTGACTAATGTAGCGCGCGAATTTTGAAATTTCTAAACTGGCGCTAACATTACTAAAATAACAATTAATTGATGGACTGCCACGAAACTACCATCACTGATGGAGCCCCCATATGTGCCCCCCCCGCATTGCGGGGTTTTGCGGACAATATTTACGCCACTGAAGAGAGGTAAAAATTGATGAATAACAGTGATAGTTGCCTAAAATATGTTGTGTGTACCGCAGCTTAAAAGTTCCCTTTCAGCCTCATCTAATTTTCTGGCCTTGACCTTCGCCTTGGCTGCAAACTTCAGATTCGGCCAAAATTGATCACTTTTACAACCTTGATAAACAAATAACTATTTTGATTTGAATTTGATTGATTTTTGGGCAAAAATTTCTAACAAACTAAATTATTAAATAAAACGAATACTTCTCAATAGAATTCTTCACAATATTACCAGAATACACTAAATTTACTATAAAATAAGAAAAAATCTGTTGTGGCCATCACAATACCTTCCGTCAATCCTGCGTATTATGTATAAATTCCATTCATAAATTTTCTTGCAAAATTTCCGCTAAAATTATTTCATAAACAAATTATGCAAATTGAACTTGACACTAACATCTTCTTTAGCTTTCTCCATTCGATAGGGGTTGTTATTTCTTATTTTCTTCTTCCACTCATTTATGTTTTACGTGTCGTTCTCATTCAGTTCCTTTTTTCTCAAGTCTTCCGCAATACAGTCCTTCCATCTTATCTTTGGTCTTCCTCTGTTTCTTCAACCTTCTATTACTATTGCCACATTATTTATACTGACATCTGTCAATTTGAATTATATGAATATATTAGTAGTTTCCATCTTTAGCATAGCAGGCAGATTTATAAATTTTAATTTCTTTAAAATTCTTTAACTCTATATCTATTGAATATGAAGTATTAAATGCAATCAAATCGTATAGAGAATAATATATTCTTTAAGTTATAATAACGTTAAATGTCAATGTCAATAAATCAAATTTAACTGTTAAATCTTCAAATGAGGCTACTTCCGGTTCACCAATTATAACCAAAATCTAATCAGTTGTTCTTCTGGATGTAAATTTGAGGAATACGAAAAAAATATAATTTTTGGAAGTTATGCGATCCGAAACTTTTGTCACACACACGCACACACACACACACACACACACACACACACACACACACACACACACACAAACATACATACATACAGACATTATCGTAAAAATGGTAAAATCGTATTGTAGGGACCCAAAACATGCTTATTCACTAATAACTCATCATTGAATTTTTTAACTAAAAGACAATATCTTCCTTACCTAAAGGTGACGAAAGGTAAAAAGAAAATTTCGAAGTACAACAAATACAAAACACAATAACACTATTGAAAAAAGAAAAGAATAATTATCTTTTCAGACGAAAATCAGATATGGGTTCCATTTAAAAAACTATAAGTTTGTGTTATATCTCGGAAATTTACGGATATAAAAATTTAGTTCATACACCACTGGTTAGGCAATAAAAATATGTAACTTCTTTATTTGGAACATTTTTCTCGATTACTAATAATTTAGACGTTAGTTGTAAAAAAAAGAAAATTCAGTTTTTCGTTATTATCTTGCGCCCTATCACAATTTTTGGAAAAACAAAAGCATATCTTAGATGGCCGCTACAGGTGCACAAAAAGTTTCATTTAACCGACATTGTATCTCTTATAATTCTCAAGATCCCATGGTAGCCGCTCTGAATGAACACACTATGTATAATGTACATATAATTCAATAAATATAGATAATAGATAAGAAAGTTTATCCCGTAGGGCGAGTGGTTTAATTTTTTTGTCAATAAATATTCTTAACTCACGTAGTTTATACAATATTTGATTCAGTTTTGACGAAATAATAATAAAAACTATTATAATATTTGATTTTGGACAGAATAAAAAACAAATCAATTACTAGGCTGTGCAAGACAATCGTCGTTGATAGACATCAAGTCGTTTATTTACAAATTATAAACAAACTTTATTTTTAAAGACTGTAGTGAAAGTCTTATTTTCACGCCTGATGTTTTAAATCCATTATTTGTTGCAGACTGAGTTAAAATACTATTTTTAATTCGCTAGCAATATCTTCAATAAATTAAAATATATATATATATATATATATATATATATATATATATATGTATAGCAATATCTTCAATAAATTAAAATATATATATATATATATATATATATATATATATATATATATATATATATATGTACATGCTGGTTAAAAATATAAAGACACATGGCTATATTTTATATTATTAGTTTTTTTTTAAACCTATAGCTTCAATTACAAAGTTGGAGGTGAACTTAAATGTCACTTTTTGTTGAAAAAAGTTTGAATTTTAGTTCCGGTTTCGCGGAAGCAATTCATCATTGAATTTTTAAGTGGAATAGTGAATGCATACATATATTTTTAAATTTTCTGAAAGTATTTCATTTTCATCAAAAATTAACCTAGTTATTAATTTTTCAAAATTATTAAACATGAATATTTTGAAAATTAAATAATATAATTTGTTTCATTCGTAATGATTTATCGTTTTATGCTGATCCTTCTTGTTTCAGTGGAAAATGATTATCAGGTTACTTACATTTAAAATTAATAAATAACACAGCTGACCCTATAAACGGAAGGTTTTTAGGTCCTGGAATTCGATTTATACTACGATACTTCCATAGAAATTGTATTTCATATGCAACTAATATGAAACTCATAATGGTTAACAAAATCAAAAACATTTCTATTTAATATATTGGATCGTAAATAAATAAAGATTATTTTCTGTAACAACAAATAAATATTAATTTATCATTCCTTCAACTTCAGTAAAATTATTTATACTAAAACAAAAAAATAATTCAGGCAGTTCTTAATTTTTTTGAAGGTTGGAAATATCAGCAATATTAATTCGAATGCATTATGCAAGCTGTTAAAAAAGGATAATTTTTCAAGGGTATATAGTACTGAACAAAATGAGTAAAAAAGCTTAATTAACATAGGTTCGATCTTCAATAGTTTCCGAGATAAAAGGCAGGGAAAATAAGTTTTTACTGCTACTTCTAAAACTTAGCTTTCAGAGATAATCTTAGGTGTGATTAAATTACATTACACAATTAATTAAATTTTAAAATCAAATAATTGTACTAAGGTACATGTGGAGACCTTGGCCAATATTTAATTATCAAATAACTTTGTAACTATTGGAATTTGAGAAAAGTGTTTCAAATAAAATTGTATTGTTTTTTACAGTCTATTTACTGGCATAGACAAAATTTTATTCAATCATTATTTTTTTGTCAGTTTTTCTTCAATTTTTCGTTTTTCTCGGAAACAATTAAGATCAGACCTACGTTGAGTAACATTTCTTTACTCATTTTGGTCGGTACTATATACCCTCGAAAGAAATTACGCTTTTTTTAACACCAGTATATAAAACAATCTAAGAAATCAAAGGATAATTTTTATCCAGTAGAAATTTGATAGTAATTTATATATATATATATATATATATATATATATATATATATATATATATATATATATATATATATATATATATATATATATAAATTACTATCAAATTTATATTAATATTGAAATTGTGAAATTTTAAATAAACTTAACAACACTCGAGACTGGACACAATTTTTAAAAGCACAATATGGCTTATAAATAATGTTATTCAAGTTTGAATTTTTAAATAAAATATAAAATTGAGTTTAATTATACTTACTCGACCTAATCCAATATTAAGCCTATCTTAATCGTAAGTACAGCAAGAAATTGTAATAGCCCCTAGTACCAAGTACCAAACATATAACTGGTGAGTATATAATTCGCAATCATTTATACTCTTCGATGAGAAAATGCAATCAGTGGCGACTCGTGGGTAGGGGCTGTCTATAAATAAACCAGCAATTATCTCGTTTATTATTACGTTTAGTAATTTTAACTATATATATATATATATATATATATATATATATATATATATATATATATATATATATAAATAACATATATTACACGCTGTGAACTCCTCTACATAACAGCGGAAGTAGTTCAGCATTATTACTTCCTGCTCTCGAGTAATTGACAGCAACTTTCAATTTTCAAATGAAACACCCTATATATTTATTCGAATTTAAAAAGGGCATGAAATTTATTATCCCACAGTATAAAACAATTATATGTCATAGTATAAAGAAATAAAATGGCGAATACTTTAAGTATAATGTTTTTATTAAATGTAGTAGGCATTGAAATTCATTTATTTTACATTTATTAAAGAAAGTTTAGTTAAAATTATTTTACTAAATATTCAAATTGATTATTATTATTTATGGTAATTAACATCAATAATGTTATTTGGTTATGTACTTTTTGTTTAGGAAAGTGAATTTGAATACCTACTACAATTAATAAAATTGTAATGTTTTGAGCATTCACCATTGCATTTTTTATTAATATGACATATAATTGTTTTTATACTATTGGATAGCAAATTTCATGTATACAGGGTATATCAAGATAATTAAACAGTGCAATTTATTCGTGAATATGAAAAGTTACACAAAAAAGTGAAGAAAACATTTTGTAAAGCATAGAGGGAGACACATATTGGCATAATTATTATTATTTTTTAAGGGTATATAGTACTGAACAAAATGTGTAAAAAAAGCTTAATTAACATAGGTTAGATCTTCAATAGTTTCCGAGATAAAAGGCAGGGAAAATAAGTTTTTACTGGGTTTACCACTGCTTAAAACTTAGCTTTCAGAGATAATATTAGGTGTGATTGGTTTTTTTTTTTAAATAAAATAATTGTACTAAGGTAATTGTGGAGACCTTGGCCAATATTTAATTATCAAATAACTTCGTAACTATTGGAAATTGAGAAAAATGTTTCAAATAAAATTGTATTGTTTTTTATAGTCTATTTACTGGCATAGACAAAAAGCATAGAGGGAGACACATATTGGCATAATTATTATTATTTTAGAGCCAGTGGTACTCAACTTATGGATGAATGTTATATTTTTTTAAATGGCATCATATATTTTTTATTAACTCATTAAATAACGAATTTTCTTCTGAATTTAACAATATAATAATATCATACCCTAACATTGCGGAAAAATTGACAAAAATTAACTCAAAATTAGTATTTTTTTAAGTAGGCTAAGCAACTATTAAAACAAACAAAATTATTTACCATTTTTGTATGTCATTGTTACGTCTTACATTATTTTTTCGAAATGTTCCAAATTCATTTTTTTTTATTTCGCGTAATTTCTATTTAGTCTTGCGTAATTAGGATAACTTTCTGCAAATAAATTGGATGCTAGGATTGCATTTGGCTGTTCACGCCCTATACTTATGTAACCAAAAAAATCTGATGTGGCCAGCACATAACCTCTCGCCGTATATTTTACCTGGCTGTATGCATAAAGCAAAGAATATTTTTATAAATACAAATAATATATTCATATAAATCTATGACGTATAAACTTCTTTGTTATTCAATAATAGCATGTCTCAACATGAAGATATTTTACCATAAATTATGTTACAATAAATTACAAAGTAGAGTACTATATATAAATATTAGGCTGGTAACAGCAATTTTCAATTCGAACAACGTTGTTTACTTTCTCTTCATATTCTTCTAGTAAAAACATTAATTTTGGGCGGTCTAAAATGTATATATCTGGATTGTGCATCTATTCTTACATATCTTCTTTTACATTTTATTTTTTCATACATGTTATATCTAAATAACACTAATTCCCTTTAATAAAGTGACGGATAGATTGCACTCCGATTATTCTTATATCGATGTGTAATTTTGTCAATATTTACAACTTAGCTTTTTCGCAATTCAAAGTTACTCTAGTCTATAGTACTGGTGTACATTGTCCCATAATGTTTGAAACAAATTTAAGTCCTTCAACCTAGACTTGTCATCTCCATAATAGTCACAGATCAAGAATTAAGGGATTCTCCAAGTACATTTTTCTTTCATTACTCATTATTTCTGACACTGACATTTATCTGTTAGTTACAAATAATTTAAATTTGCAACTATTTTTCATGGCATCCTTTCGGTTGTAAAATTAATTACAACATTATTTTATATATTATATTCCTTTTATCTCTAAATCTATAAAATATGTATAAAAATATTTAAATGTATCAGAAAGAGAATTTATTTTTCTTTAATATTATCAAGAAAAATTTTCAAAAAATAATATTTAGAAGATTTTTTTTCAAGAATCTTCTACTTCCGGTTGTCCAATTGTTACCAAAACCTTTTCAGATCTTCCCATGAATGTCCGATTGGGAAATACGTTGTTAAACAAATTTTAAGTCTTATAGTTTTTGAGTAACCGTCCTTCCAACATCCCACACACACACACACATCCACACACACACACACACACACACACACACACACACACACACACAGACATCATCGTAAAATGTTAAAATCGGATTGTAGGGACCTTAAAACGTGCTTATTCAATAAAATCTGGATATGCGATTTTTAGCATGAATCCAATACCTCTCTTAGCGAGAGGTAAAAAGGAAGTGGCGAATGGTATTGTGCTGGATAACTTTTCATATACATGAATATAAGGCACTGTTCCATTATCTTGATACAATATATATATATATATATATATATATATATATATATATATATATATATATATATAAAGCATACACTTTACTTATACACTGCGAACGGGATTGCTACGGTCGCAGCGATGTAGTACGTATTTCCGTTTGCAATATTGCGAATTTGTTGTAATATATAATACTGCAGTGTACTGTTTTGAAAGATATATTAATATATCTATATATATAATATATTGTCACCTTTAGGTAAGGAAGGTATTGTCTTTGGTCAAAAAATTCAATGATGAGTTTTTAGTGAATAAGCATGTTTTATGGTCCCTATAATATGATTTTACCATTTTTACAATGATGGCTGTATGTATGTATGTATGTATGTATGTATGTATGTATGTATGTATGTATGTATGTATGTATGTGTGTGTGTGTGTGTGTGTGTGTGTGTGTGTGTGTGTGTGTGTGTGTGTGTGTGTGTGTCTGTGTGTGTGTGTGTGCGTGTGTGTGACAAAAGTTCCGGATCCCATAACTTCAGTACCACGATTCCAAAAAATATTTTTTTCGTATTCCTCAAGTTTACATCCAGAAGAACAAGTGATTAGATTTTGGTTATAATTGGTGAACCGGAAGTAGTCTTATTTGAAGATTTAACTGTTAAATTTGATTTATTGACATTAAACGTTATTATAACTTAAAGAATATATTATTCTCTATACGATTTGATTACATTTTATACTTCATATTCAATAGATACAGAGTTAAAGTATTTTACAGAAATTAAATTTTATATTTCAGCCAGCTATGCTAAACATGGAAACTAATAATATATTCATACTGACAGATGTCAGTATCAATAAAAATAAATTAATATGGCAGAGATGAGGATGTTGAAGTAGATATTGGGAAAGACACGGAAAGATACGGTAAGAAAATAACTCTAGTGTTACAAGTTTCTAGAAAGATACAAGAAAGACGATTACATTGGTTTGAACATGTCATGAGGAGAAATGAAGAATTATATTTGAATAAAAATGAGTAGTTTAGTAATAGGAGGTTGAAGAAACAGAGGACGACCAAAGATAAGATGGAAGGACTGTATTGCGGAAGACTTGAGAGAAAAAGAACTGAATGAAAACGACACGCAAATATGGGGACCCGTAACGAATGGGAAAAGTTAAAGAGGAAGAAGATGAAAGTGTTAGGTGCAATTTGAATAGTTTGGTTATGAAATAATTTTACTGGAAATTTAGAATCTTTTGAAAGAAGGATTGACGGACGGTATTGTGCTGGCCATAACAGATTTTTTTATTTAATATTCATAATAAAAATATTAAATTTATATTAATAGTTATGTGTGCATTTTTATTTGCAGCCACTATCTTAATAAAGTCACGAGCCGCCCCTGGCAAAAACTAAATAATGCATTGTTTTTCATCTGTGATTTCGATATTTTTTTCTTCAAAACCTGTGTTTAACTTAAATTGTATTTTTTGATTACTTTATTGGTTTTTTGTAGTCGAGGTCTTTCTTTATCATTTATAAAAACACATAGTCAAACATAATAATACAACTAACACAGGTTCTGGAAAAACAAACATGTTTAACATAGTAATAAAACTAACACAGGTTCTGTAAAAACTTACATGTTTAGCATTTATAATACTGTGTATTTACAACAAATTCATTGATGAATTATATGTACGAGGGTCATTCAATAAGTAAAGAGACAAATTCTATAATTTCAAAACTATTCAATGAATGTGTACAATTTTTTCAGGGCCATTATTTTCTATACGATATGATTTCATTTTATACTTCATATTTAATATATATATATATATATATATATATATATATATATATATATATATATATATATATATAGAGTTAAAGAATTATAAAGATATTAAATTCGATAAATCAGCCAGCTATGTTAACCATGGAAACCGCTAATATATTCAGATAATTCAAATTGACAGGTGGCAGTATCAATGAAAAGAAAATAAATGTGGCAGAGATGAGGATGGTGAGATAGATACCAATATCCAAGACACGGAAAGATAAGGTAAGGAATTAAAGGATCTGGGAAATGGCTTGAGTGATAGAAGTTTCTTGAAAGATACAAGAAAGACAATTACATTGATTTGAACATGTCATAAGGAGAGATGAAGAATATATTGGAAGAATGAAGAGCTTAGTAGTAGAAGGTAGAAGAAACATAAGAAGACCAAAGATAAGATGGAAGGGTTGTATTGCGGAAGACGAGAGAAAAGGAACTGAATGAGGACGATACGCAAAAAAGAAATGAGTGGAAGAAGAAAAAATAGCGATCCCTAACGAATGAGAAAGCTAAACAATGTCAGTGTCATGTGCAATTTGCGTAGTTTGTTTATGAAATAATTTTACTGGAAATATAGGATTTTTTGCAAGAAAATTTATGTATGGAATTTGTACATAATACACAGGATTGACGGAAGGTAATGTGCGGACACATCAGATTTTTTAAATAGTTATTAGACTAGGTCGCTTATTAAAAGTGGCAGCAAATATATCGAAAACTTGTTTTGGGCTTATATTGGACTTATACCATGTTGTGATTTGTACTTTTTCTTCAATTGTGTAAGTACATCATTTTGAAATATTAAGTTTTAATAACTTTCACAACTCCCTAAATAACTTTCATAACTCCCTATGCCCAGATTTTTTTAAAAAAAACGCGATAATGCATTGCTGTCAATACTTTTAAATATAGTTATGGTAATGCCATATTCCCATATTCATTGATAAAAAACTCGGTATATACAGGGTGTCCCTTAACTTGGTGCACAAACTTTAAGGGCAAATAATACTGATCAAAATGAGTAAAAAAAGCTCAGTCAAAATGTGTCCGATCTTTAATAGTTTCCCAGATATAACGCAGTGAAAAATGAATTTTTACGAGATTTACCTTTGCTATCTCAAAAACTATAAAAATTACGATTTTGATTAATTGAGACTTTTTGTTTACCTTTGAGAGGTAATCTTAGATGGCCTTTTCTTATTTTATAAAAATCAAAAGTGAAATGTTGTGGCGACCTTGGTCAATATTTAATTTTCATATAAATACGTAACTATAAGAAATTGAGAAAAATGTTTCATATAAAATTTTATTGTTTTTTATAGTCTTTTTACTGACATAGACAAAATTTTATTCGATCGTTATCTTTGTCAGTTTTTCTTAGATTTTTCGCTTTTCTCGGAAACAGTTGAAGATCATTCCTATGTTGATGAAGCTTTTTTATTCATTTTGGTCAGTACTATATGCCCTTAAAGTTTTTGCTCGAAGTTAAGGGACACCCTGTATATATGGTGATTTATAACGAGTGTACCAAACTTCAACAGTTTGTTAGACAGGTCATTTCGAGTGAATAATATCATGAACATAGATTCTGTCTAGTTAAGCAACTACAAGCAATTAAAGTTTTTTTACTAACAGTAAATAATGTAACAACAAATGTTCAATGTGATCTCCAAGAGCTTGAGTACCGACATGACACCGACGAATCAAAGAATCATACACGCGTTTCACGTCAGTATTAGTACGTATCAACTGCTCGCGAGTATTTATTTTTACAGCATACACGAGATGCTTCAAACGTCCCCAAAGATAAAAATCTAAAGGTTTTAAATCTGGAGATCTTACTGACTATACAACAGGATTTCCACGTCCAACCCATCTATCTGGATAGTTCAAATTTAACCATAGTGTTACTTGTCTTCCAAAATAGGGTGGTGCATCACATGTTGGAATTACATTCGTTGTCAAAAATGAAGTGGAATGTCTTCTAACTTTTCATGAAGCCCATTATTATGAAAATGTGTGTATTTTTCTTCTTCAGCAGTTAAATAATTCAAACGTCAATATTTAATAAATCTCCGTTGAAAATACCAGGCCAAATAAACACTTAATCGTTGCTGAATGACAACTTGCAGATTCTCGAAAGAGCACATATAATGGTTGTGAATAGTGTTTAGTCCATCTCTGGTAAATTGGACTTTATCAGTCCACAACACTTTTGATGGAAAGTAAACACTTTTATGTAATAACTAGCGGCAAAATTCTACGCGTTGATTATAATCTCTTGACTGCAATGCTTGCATACGTTGAAAGGGATACGGATATGGTTCCTTACGACTTAGCACCCGTCCATCAAAATTTTGGGAAGGGTCTAGTAGAACCCAGCCGGCGCCACTGAGTATAGCGAGCACACAACCGACGCCGCTGGTCGAACGCTTCTAGAACATAATCCTTTGTCGGAAGGCGATAACATAATTGCCGTGCGTCTTAGGCGGCTGACACGAACGTAAACATATGGGGTAGATAACTTATTTACTTTCGTTTTCCTGATCCTCTTATTCTATTTTTCTGGAACGTTACTGGAATGTTCCAGAATAATGGACAGATATAAAAGCGACGCAGATCTATGCGGGCAGGCAGTTCAGTTGAGTCCTGCAAAGTTCAGTTAGAGAAGTCCAGCAAGACGAGTCGAAATAAATAATTAGTGATATAAATATTGTGTAAAAAATAGTGTTTTGTATAAAATGTTTAAATAAATAAATAATCTTAGTGTTTAATTATTTACGAATATTTTTAGTCTTAAATTAACGTTTAGTCCTGGTGGTAGTTATTTTTATCTTTTTATCGTTTAAAATAATAATGATAATATATAATAAATGAAATGTTAATAAATGAAATAAAGTTAATTAATAAAATTTGGAATAAGTGACTTTACAACTGTTTGCTTCGAGACGCCTTCGTACACTGTTCTCTGGCTTGGCTGTTTGGGCTCTCGCGGTGACTTATCGGAGTCGGACCTGCTTGGTCAACAGTCTGCACTCCCACAGCTCGGCCGTCCTGCTTTTCATCCGCCTCGGATGAACTTTCGCACTCGGACTCGACACCAGGACACCAGGGCTTCATATGGTCGGCTGATGCGGATGTTCGAATGGGACCTTCGGTTGCGGCACTCAGCTTCACTACTCCGTAGCGGTCGTGGCGGTATACCCTCTCTACCTTGTATGGACCTAAAAACTTGGTTAAAATCTTAGAATTTGGGGCATACTGCGTACGTTTTATAGCAACTAAGTCTTCAGTTAAATAATTGGATGGTAACTTTCTCTTCTTATTATAGCTCTTCACATTTTCTTGCTGGACTTTGTTTATTTGTTTTTTCGCCTCTTTTCGTAGTTCTAGTCGGTCTTCATCATACTGTCGAATTGTTTCTTCATCTATGGTTTGTTGTAATTTGATATCTTCTTTAGTCTTCATTTTGGTTCCTATCATTAATTCAAACGGTGTTTTGTCAATACTTCGTTGATATGTCTTGTTTAAGTAAACTTGAATTTTTCCTACTTGTTTATACCATTCTTCAGGGTTGTCAATTGTTAGTTTCGTTAACGCAGGTATTATTATTCTGTTGACTCTTTCTATTTGACCATTTCCTCTCGGTACTCCTGTTGTTATATTTATTAGATTAATACTTCTTTCGTCGCAATATTTTTTAAAATCATTGGACGTAAACGCCGTTCCTCTATCGCATACAATTCTCTCTGGATCTCCAAATATAGTTGCTTGGATTTCCAATTTTTGAATGACTTCTTGGGTTGTCGTCGATTTGGTGGCGTACAACCATACAAATTTGGTAAAAGCATCTGTGATAGCAAAAATATGTTTATAACCTTTCTTCGTCGATGTTAACGGGCCTAAGTGATCGATGTGGTATGTTATCAGTAGTCTATCTCCCTTTTCGACTGGGTTCAGGAATCCTTCCTGTTTCCCTGTTTTCCTTTCAGCTAAAATGCAAGGGATGCAGTTCCTTATTGCTGTTTCAATCTTCATTTTCAGTTTCGGTATCCAGAATTCTCTCTGAACTAATTCTTCGGTTTTCTTCTTTCCAAAATGTCCATTTTCATGTGCAGATTTGATAATTTCATGCTGCATTCTCTTGGGTATTACTAGTAGATTTCTACCTTCAAATTCTCTGTATAAAAGTTCGTTTTCTACATAGTAGTTATCATAAGGGGTAGTCTCTAGTATTTTCTTTATCGTTCTTATATCTTCATCATCCTTCTGCGCTCTGATAATTTTATCAGTTACTTCTTTTTTCATAACCATGACAATTGGATTTCGGCTTAATGCATCTACATGTCTCATGCTAGTTCCTGATCGGTGTTCTATTGTGTAATCAAACTCTTCAAGTAGTAGTGCCCATCGTGCGACACGTGTTGCTAAATCTCGCTTTTCTATAGTTTTGGTAAATGCTGCGCAATCCGTTACTATTTTAAATTTTATTCCTAGTAAATAGACTCGAAATTTTTTCAATGCTTCTATAATAGCTAGAACCTCTAGTTCATAACTGCTGTATCTCTTTTGTGGGTCGGTTGTTTTGCGACTCATGTAATAAACTGGGTGGAATTTCTTATCGTTATCTCTCTGCAATAACACAGCTCCGTATCCTCGTTGACTTGCGTCTGTGTGGAGTTCAGTCTCCGCTTCGTAGTCAAATATTTTTAAAATTGGTTTTTCTGCCATTAACTTATTTAAGATTTCAAAAGCGTTCTTTTGATCTGGACCAAATATGAACTTTGCGTCTTTCTTCAATGTATCACTTAATGGTCTTGCAATTTGGGAATACCTTGGTATAAACTTTCTAAAATAACCTGTTAATCCTAAAAAAACTTTGGATTTGTTTCAATGTCGTCGGTTCTGGGAATTTTAGTACTGCTGCGGTCTTCGCATCTGAAGGTGTTATTGTATTGTCTTCAACAATATATCCTAAGTATTTTATTTTCGATTTCAGGAATTGACATTTTTTCCATTTTATTTGTAATCCATATTCTTCAGCTCGCTCAAGTATAATTTTCAATTTCTTAATTCCTTCTTCTTTGTTTACTGATGGAATAATTAAATCATCCATGTATATCATAACAGTTCCGTCGTTGATAAAATCTTTAAAAACAAAATTAATATGTCGTTGGAAAATCGCTGGTGAGTTACATAATCCAAAAGGTGTTTTCATAAATTCGTACTGCCCACTTGGCGTTACAAAAGCAGTATATTTTATGCTACTTTCTTCTACCGGCACATGGAAAAATCCATTTTTTAAATCAAGCGTGGTGAAAATTTTGGCATTTCATAATTTGTCGATCTCGTCTTCAATTAAAGGTAAAGGATACCTGTCTTTCAAGATATTTTTATTTATCTTCCTGTAATCAATGCATATTCTAGTTTCGCCGCTTTTCTTCTTTACAAGGACAATTGGACTCGCAAATTCCGATGAACTCTGCCTTATTATACCTTCTTTTAGCCATTCATCAATTTGTTGGTTTACTTCTTTTTTCTCTGGGAATGGCAGTCTTCTTGGGTGTTGGTAAATCGGGTTTTCATCTGTCAAAATAATTCTTGTCCGTACTTGAGTGTCTTTTATCTTTATTGGTTGGTAATTCTTTATTAGCGTGTTGACTTCTTCTGGAACATCGTCTGTTTCATCATCGTTGAATACTTGAATAGACATTAAGTAATTTTCAAATTTCGGAATGTTTGTAATCTTTAATCCTTCTTTGTTTATTTTCACTTCGGCGTTGTCTAATAATTCTCTTCCAATTATTAGAGTAAATGGCATTGCAGTGTCTGATACAATGTGTACTTTTGTTGAAAATTCTTCGTCATCAATTTTTATTACGGCTTGAAATGTTCCCATTGTTTTGATATCGTTGTTTATGCCTAAACCACGTAGGTTTGTGATCTCATCGTCTTTGTTTATAATATTCAAATCAGTGAATTTACTACTCGTGATCGCATTTATTTCACTTCCTGTGTCGATTAAAGCTGTTATTTCATAATTGTTTATGCTCACTGTTTTTAGCATACTATTTTTTCTTGTGGCAGTTTCTATTACCATCGTACTTTCTTTCGGCTTATTGTCAATTTCTTTCTTTATTGGCTTCTTTTCTGGGCATGCTGTTGCAATGTGTCCAAATTTATTACAATTAAAACATTTGTTTCCTTTTGTTTTTGCTTTACATTCATTTGACTTATGGCCTTGCTCTCCACAAATATAGCATCGTATTACTCTTCGCTTCTCGTGCTTATCATTGTTTCTGTTATCGGCTTTATGACCTACTTCTCTTCGAAATGATGTCGTTGCAGTTTTGTTCTTAATTTCGCTGTAGACCTTCAACTTTTGTTTGAATTCTTCTATCGTCGTTGCGCCATATAAAATAATTTTGTTACTCGTAAAATCATTTATGCCATCTATGACGTATTGTATTAGAGATTCGTTCTCTATACTTCCTCGATTTGCTAACTCTTTCATATTCAAAAAATATTCTTGAACAGTTTCTTCTCTTTTTAATTTTCGAGTTGATAACATATGATGTAATTGAACGCTGTTTAATTTCTTCGAAAATTCTTGTTTCAATGCGGATCAACTGGATAAGCGCTTGTACCGTCGAAGGGTCTTATCGAATCTTCGATATCTCGGAAATTCATTGACATCACTGGCTTCCCCGCCATTTGATTTGAACTTAGTGATAATCTTGACGTTGTGTCACAGAGTTTGTTTTCTATGGGTTCATTCTCTTCGAGTTTGTCTTCTTCTTCTTCATCTTCTTCTTCTTCCTCGTCTTCTTCTTCGTTGTCCACTTTTAATGAATCTAAATTCATTAATGCTCGGCATATATTTTTGATTAATTCTTCTTTACTGGTATTGTGATTGATCATCAGTAAATTTGCAATTGCTTGCAAATCTGCTACCACGAATGTATTGTTGATGTATTCAATTTTGTTGTTGTATTCATCCGTGTCTGCCTCAAAATGGAATACGTCGAATCTTCTAACTATTCTTCTACATGCTCTGTTTCCTTCTTGCCCAGTCATCAACTTATAAAATAATTTTATTGTTTTGAATGGTGATGCTTCGATGTTTTGTGCGATTACTGGTATATCTTGGAAAGTTGTCATCTTTGATTCGTTTTTTAATTCTTACTCTTCTTTAATTAGTTACGTCTTCTTTTTTCAAATTAACATGCAACTTGTTAGTTTGCCAAAGATCTTATGTTTATGTTAGTATAATAAGCAATTATTACTTATCTTTTATTGGTGTGTTGTTGGCCTTTGGAATTCAGCAATCAGGTTAATCTTGGTGGATGTCAGCTGCTGGATATCTTCGTGCTTCCTTCGGCTTCTTCACGTTGTTCTTCTTAAAGTTGTCTTCTTTCTTCTTATGTCGTCTTGGCTTTTCTTCTTATGTCGTCTTTACTTCTTTTATCTTCTTTACTTCTTTCTTCTTTGTCGTTTTTACTTCTTATTTCTTTTATCGTCTTTACTTCTTACTTCTTTTGTTGCAGTGTACGTTTCTTTGTTGGCAGTTTTTGCTGTGTACAGCACTTTCAACTTTGCTACTTTGTTGTTACCAGCGCGTAGGTGTATCGCGCGTTAAGCGTCTGGATCTCGTCGTTGTTTTCACTTAAGTCACGTTCCTCCGTTGCAGTGCTTGTGGTTTTCTTTACTTCTTAAAATTTTCGCGCTAATATTGTCTCCCTGTCTGTGGATTCTATTAACCCTGAATTAATGTCTCCACTTCAGTTTGTGCTACTTCGTCTCGTAGAAATTCATGTCCTTCAGTTCCTGGTTCTTCGTGTGGCTGCTGCAATCGTCGTCGTCGTCGTTCTCGCCGTGTGGTGATCGAAACCCGTCTTCTTTGGCTTCCTGTTCACCGTCGTCTTCGTTTTGGCCGTCGTCGACAAAAACACTACACACAGCACTTCGGAAATCACTTCACGATGCACAAATAATTACTGTAAGTTGTTAACAATATTACGCGATAAAAATGATTTGTTAATTTAGTTGTTTATTTTTAGCGAACTTCTTTTTAACAACACTACTGGCACTGGCAAATTATACGCGGTCTTCTTTGTCTCGCAATCCCTTTCTGTTGTCAAACAATCGCGGTTGAGCCCCCAAAATTTATGTGGGATTTGGTGTTGAGACAAAAAGAAGAATATCTTTAAATAAAATATATTGAAATAAAACTTAATGTAATACAATGATAATATATAATAAATGAAATGTTAATAAATGAAATAAAGTTAATTAATAAAATTTGGAATAAGTGACTTTACAACTGTTTGCTTCGAGACGCCTTCGTTGCTTGGCTGTTTGGGCTCTCGCGGGGGCTTATCGGAGTCGGACCTGCTTGGTCAACAGTCTGCACTCCCACATATATATATATGGACAATTGCGTACAATCAGCAAAAAATCATATTTAAAAGAGTCAAGGGAAAAAGAATGGACAAAATTTAATACAGATCCATAATAAAGTACTGAGATTTTTTTTTAAATAGGATACAGAATCTGAATATGACCCTCGCTTTTGTCGGTCTGCTGATGCTCCAGTAAAAGAAAATGTGAATAAAGAGAAAAGGTTAATTTTTTTAAAATGTAAGGCTCAAGAAGAAAGAAATATCTAGCAAAAACATGTGGCATATCAGAAACAATAGTTCTACGGATCCTTTACGACCATCTCGCCATGTGAAAGGTCTCTGGAAAATGGATAAATTGATTACTCGCAATTTTCTAAAAGAGCGCACGCGACCACATTTAGTGTTTGTAGAAATGTGTAGAGATAATCCAGTAGAGATTATTAATTAAATTGTTACGCGGTATGAAACCTGCGAAGTCAACCTGACAAATTATGACATTATTTTGTGATACAGATATAATTTTTTGGATTGATTGCAAGGAAAATGATACATAAATAACAGAAGAAAACTATGCTAATATTTTACATCGTGTAAAAAAGGTCATTAAAGAAAAGCGTCGTGGAATTATAGCCAAAGGCGTGCTGCTCTTGGATGACAATGTCCCTGTCCACAGAATTCGCGCAGTAGTAGCCGCATTACAAGCATGTTGATCTAAATAAATTAAGTACCCTACAGTCTTTAATCGACCCGCAGTGTTTTTTTGTCTTTTCCCAAATTTTAAAAATCGGTTGTGGCCAGTCTAATACCTCTCACCACTTCCGTTTTTGGTTACATAAGTATAGGGCGCGAGAAGTCATGTGGCATTGTTTAGAAATAATGTACGTAGTTGTCATATATCAGAATTTTTCATTAAAAAATTCAAGATTTTCAAAATTCATTTAGTTAATTTGTCACCAGGAGTGTGGAATTTACTTGTCGAGTAAACTAATCCACATGGAATTGGAAAATCACTAAATTTAGAATGAAAAATTATGATATTTGTTATCCATGTACACATACATAATTACTAGCTATCATTCTGACACAGGTCCCCATATCTGCCTGTCAAAGCCAACACATGACCACTTGCGCCTTATAGGCGATGGGAAATAAGCAATATGACATCTGGTAGTATTTTGTGGAACTATAGTTGACGGGATAAATTCTACACGTGACATTTTCTTGATTGTATAAACACATGTGTTATCTATTATGTTTATAATATTTACGATTACATATGTAAGATCTCTTAATATTATACAATTAATGTAAAAATACAATTAGTAAATGTCAAATTATTATGTTAACATTAGGTCCATTTTGGCGCTGCGATCTTATTTCCCATCGCCTATTGTACGTATTTAACATTTCTTGTATACCTAAACTCTACACCAAAAATTCTACTTACATCTATTCTTTATATGTAGATTTTTTTAAATTTTAAATTCATTCTATGAAGAAATTTTGTCCTAGTCATCTAATTTTTCGAAATGCTTCCAATTCAATATCGGGATTGGCAATATTTTTAAACGGATATGTAATAAAATATGGAACAAACGACTGTGTTGTTGATTAGACGAAAAAATAAAGTAGATTTCGGTATAGGCCATTTTTAAGTTAATGTCTTCTAATTGACGATTGTTAAAATTTTCATACAATTTTTAATTTTCGTCGATAACATTAGTTTGAACAAATATATTTATATTTATTTATTTATTTTTAACGCCTTAGTTTTTTGCCTTGATGAAGCTGTAAGTGGCAGCGAAACATTGGCTTGGGACTAAATAAAATTGAACTGCAATCCTGTTTATTTTTTCATCTAAAGGTATATGTAATATACCTATAATTTAAGTATTTAACTATTAATACACTAAGAAATAATAGAAAAAATCTTCAGTAATGTCTCTGGATTTTTGACACTGACATTTATCTGTCATTTACAAACATATTCATTTTTCAATTGGTTTCCATGACATTTGGGCTGTGAGATTTATTACAGCACATTATTATACATCTTATATGTATTTATCTCTAAATCTACAGGGTGTTTACGGTCTTTTTGTTTTATTTTTAATGGGTGATACTACAGGTCATAAGAATGCAAAAAAAACATTAAAACACCTTGGTAAAATATTTATAATAAAAGAGATATTGAAGTTTTTATTTTTTATAAAGGGGAGGTAAAATTAATGTTGAAAAAAGTTGTAGTAACCTGAGCAATGACAAATATCTCTCTTTTAGTTTTTTAATTTGTTTATCTGTCAGTTGCAGTTTGTTACTATTTAATTGTGCACCGTCAGTTTCTAATTGATTATTTTTATTAATTGTGTAAAAGGTGAACAATGTACCATCGGTATTCTATTACGGAATTAGTTGACATGATGCTCAGTTATGCGGAAGTGCTTCAAAGTTCAGCTGCAGCAATCCGTCTTTACAGAGAGCGATTTCCAAATAGGCAATGCCCTGTACCCCATCAGTTCACTAATTTAGTAATACGTGCTCGAGATAATGGTGATCTGCGAAATAATCAAGGGTGTGATGGAGGTCCTGGTCGGATGTACAAATTTTAAACCTCGTTGACAAAAATACTTCAACCAGTACACGGCAAATTGCTCGGCAAATAGGTGTTTCAAATCGCATTGTATGGCGAACACTACGCGAGTATTAACTACATCCGTTTCATGTACAGCGAGTACAACCTCAAGATCACCCTCAGCGCGTACGGTTCTGTAGATGATTTTTGCGCAAAAATGACGAAGTCCCTAATTTTTTGTTGAGTGTGTTGGCGACTGACGAAGCTACGTTTACTCGTAACGGCATAAACGATTGCCACACAATACGCATATCTGGAATATGCGTATTGTGTGGCAATCGTTTATGCCGTTACGAGTAAACGTAGCTTCGTCAGTCGCCAACACACTCAACAAAAAAGTTTCGACAATCCGCATGTTGTTTGTCGTCGTCATTTTCAATACAGATTTTCTGTGAACTGTGACGATACGTACCTTATCGCAGTGTCCATTCCCAGTTATTTGTAAAATCAGTTTAATTCATTGATGAAGTTCATTGACCCCGATCACATGTGTTTGTGTTCAAAACATGTTGCCGCTCACAAACCGTATGAAACTTATAAAATATATGATGTTGAGCGTTATATTGATATCTGTGGTCATTTACCTGGGCCTATAGCGAGCCACACGCAATGTAAATCATATTTGGTTCACACACTCATTGTAAATATAACCCTAAAATGTTGTACAAATAAACACATGTTTCCCTAACCGATGATTGATAATATCGCTATGTAAATCATACCTTGTATATTGTATTGTGTATTATTTGTGTATTTGCTTTGT
Source organism: Harpalus rufipes (assembly GCA_951394225.1). NCBI lineage: Eukaryota > Metazoa > Arthropoda > Insecta > Coleoptera > Carabidae > Harpalus > Harpalus rufipes. The sequence goes on along the minus strand of OX596276.1, from coordinate 20,623,749 downwards.
ACAGGTTGTATTTTACTTTGTTAACCGCAAATTGTAGCGGCTGTCATTGCTTGACAGACCGGAAGGTTGGCAGCGCAGCAACAACGCTCTGTCAGACGTCTACCGTTACAACAATAATATTGTAGTTGTCATTATTTATTTTATAATGTTTATTGTTGAATTTTGATTGTTGTGAGTTACAAACTGGTACAATCGGGTTGTTTAATGACTTCTAGCTATTTTTATTTATTTTATTTTTGTTGTACAAACACCAGCAGCGCCTTTTCATACAAACTAAGTTTAAAACTTTCCCCTCCAATTATTTTGCGAGATTCTGCCGGATTACCAGATTTTGCGTATAAAAGACGCCGAATCACTTGGAGAAATCAGTTCATGAGTTCGCCTTGATGGTCCTTCTGAGATCATCGGTTGAGCTGCGAACGTTAGAGAGAAATCTTCCCGTGGAACTGCCACCGTCTTTGGTGAGTGTAGAATCACCATCCGTGCCTCTTGTGGGTGATAGAGGCTCCGCCGTCGAATTTGTGCTATCACAGAAATTGCTGCTGGCGCAAGTTAGAATTTAACTTACCGTTTGTTTGTTTTTGAAACATATTTAATTTTTTTTACTTACCGTTGTCAAAGACTGTGCCATTGCCGTATCGCGGGGGCATAGTCACCGTTCATTTGGGGTCGTACCGTAACAGTTTGTAGCCCGACACACATTTTGTCGTGTACATTATATTATTACCTCTCGCTAAGAGAGGTATTGCATTCATGCTAAAAATCACATATCCATATTTTATTGAATAAGCACGTTTTAAGGTCCCTACAATCCGATTTTCACATTTTTACGATGATGTCTGTGTGTGTGTGTGTGTGTGTGTGTGTGGATGTATGTGTGTATGTATGTAGGATGTTGGAAGGACGATTACTCAAAAACTATAAGACTTAAAAATTGTTTAATTACGTATTTTCCAATCGGACATTCATGGGAAGATCTGAAAAGGTTTTGGTAACAATTGGACAACCGGAAGTAGAAGATTCTTGAAAAAAAATCTTCTAAATAATATTTTTTGAAAATTTTTCTTGGTAATATTAAAGAAAATTAAATTCTTTATCTGATACATTTAAATATTTTATTATATATTCTATGGATTTAGAGATAAAAGAAATATAATAAATAAAATAACGTTATAATAAATTTTACAGCCGAAAGGATGCCATGGAAAATAGTTGACCAGTTGAACTGTTTGTAACTGACAGATAAATGTCAGTGTCAGAAATTCATAGATATTACTAAAGAGTTTTTCTGGGAAGTACATATACATTATATTATTTCTTAATGTATTAGTAGTTAAATATTTAAGATTATAGGTCTATTACATATATCCTTCAAAAATTCAGTCAATCCTGACAATGAATTGGAAACATTTCGAAAAATTAGAAGAGGACAAAATTTCTTCATATAATGAATTTAAAATTAAACAATCTAAATATAAGGAATAGATATATGTAAGTACAATTTTTGGTGTAGAATGTAGGTATACAAGAAATGTTAAATACAATAGGGCGCCTTGACAAGCAGATATGGGGACTCATGTCAGAATGATAGCTAGTAATTATGTATATAGATGTATCATAATTTCTCATTCTAAATTTAGTGATTTTCCAATTCCATATGGTTTATTTTCCTCGACAAGTAAATTCCACACTCCTGGTGACAAATTAACTACGTGTATTTAGAAAATCTTGAAATTCTGAATGAAACATACTGACTAATTATCATTCTGAAACGGGCCCCCACATCTGCTTGTCAAGGCCAACAATGTAACATGACTGTTCGCGCCCTATACTTATGTAACCAAAAAAGGAAGTGGCGAGAGGTATTGTGCTGGCCACAACAGATTTTTTTTTCTACTTTCTTGTATTTTTGGGTTAGATTAAAATAAATATTATTTTATTACGGGTAACAAGCGTGCTTCTTCAGCTAAACCTTGGCCTTCCTCCACTAGCTATCCCGGCACCCCATTATTCCTTTTCAGCCACTACCGCCGACGGCGCCCGAGCAATCCGACCGACGGCTGAAAAGACGATACAACGATGGCCCAGCTACCGCTCCAGGTGCCACCGTTACAAATGGCGCCCGAACAGGGACCATCGTTACAGAACGTATGGGCCGGATTGATGATTTGATTGGCCCCTTTGTGTTGCCAGAACGACTAATTGCTGATAATTATTCATTATTCTTGCAAAATAATTTTCCAGAACTTTTAGATGATGTTCCCTTAAATGTGCGTCAAGAAATGTGGTTTCTCCACGACGGTGCATCGGCGCATTTCAGTCGTCTCGTACGTCATCACTTAAACCATGCATTTGAAAATAAGTGGATTGATCGGGGCGGTCCTGTTTCTTCCCCTCCGCGGTCACCTGACTTAACACCATTGGACTTTTATTTGTGGGGGTATATGAAAAACATGGTATACACTACCGAAATTATCGACGCTGAAGACCTCCGTAACTGGGTGGAAGCAGCAGCGGCGGAAATACGTTAATTCATGGATACGCCGAGCAAGACTTTGCATACAGCAGCAGGGTGATAACTTTGAACATCTGTTATAAAAGCGCTTATCGTTATGTTTTAATTCCATAAAAATAAAAACTAAAAAAATTCATATCTCTTTTATTATAAATATTTTACTAAGGTGTTTTAATGTTTTTCGCCTTCTTTTGACCTGTAGTATCACCCATTAAAAATAAAACAAAAATACCGTAAACACCCTGTATAAAAGATATAATAAAATATTTATCAGATAGAGAAATTATTCTTCTTTAATACAAGCAAGAACAAAAAAAATCTAAAAATAATATTTAGAAGATTTTTTTTAAGAATCTGCTACTTCCGTTTGTCCAATAATTGCCAAAACCTTTTCAGTTCTTCCCAGTAATGTCCGATTGAGAAATACGTAGTTAAACAGTTATTAAGTAATATAGTTTTTGACATATCGTCCTTCCAACCGACCCACATACACACACATATATTCACACACGCAAACACACACACAGACATCGTAAAAATATTAAAATCGGATTGTAGGGACCTTAAAACGTGCTTAATAATGCGAATTTTAGCATGAATCCAATACCTCTTTTAGCGAGAGCTAAAAAAGGAGCGAAGGACGCAAAAGTTATTCAACAATAATTATCTGATTACTGCTGTAAACAACCATTTTGAAGACAAAGGTAAGAGTTATTATTTTGAAAGTATAATAAAATTAATTGATAGGTGTGATAAATGTATAACAATAGAAGTGGATTATATAGAAAAATAAAAATATGAAAGTTTTTATAGAACTTTTCTTTCACACGGGGGTAGCGAATTTATGGACCTTCCCCTCGTATATCTATGATGAAGAAACACTAAGAAAATGTAATGTAGATGTAAGTGATAAGAGCCAGGAGCCACATTAAAAGTAAAACTACATTTGAAACATATAATTGCTTTTATAATACTACAAAAAGTACTACATTAATTAAGTAATAAAATAAAAGCACAAATAGTTAAGAGACTACGAATATCCTTGCCTATAAACAATATCACGATCGAATCGCACATACATTGTTATTACAATAACTTCTCTATTATCCCTGGTCCATGTAATAACTGCCTTCGTATTTCTTAGCGGAAGATTAGAGAAAGTATCCGAACTAGGAATCCAGTTGTATGCATAGTAAAACCCCTGCAAATAAAGTTAAAAAAACGGCCATACATTGGACAAAATAGTAACATGAATTCAAAATTAACGATAATGATGGTGTACCTAATAATCATTATGAATAGACAACAATGAAAAAACTTAGAAGTTTGCGAGAGTGGATTGGAAAATTCTCGTCTTAACACAAATGGAATTTACATTATAAACGTAGCCCCCATTTAAGTTTCTACATTTGATTCATCGATGATCCAATGTCATGATTCAGCTCGTATAAATGCTTCATTATGACCTGTAAAATACTCCATTGCGGCTTCTACAACTTCAATCGATGAAAATCGTTGCTCCTCCAACAGGGCTGTACGTCTACGCTCTAGACATGACAGATTACATACTTAGATAAACAATGTAAACATGAATGTCAAATGTAAATAATGCCTAGAGAATGTAAACTTTGTATATATATTACATTCTACATAGGCGTAAATAATATACAAATTTTGTTGGGATTGTCTATGCATAGACAATGACTTTTAATTTATGTGGCATAAATTATAGGCACATTCTTGTCATCCAAATTTTCCAATTGATTTTTGTATTTCGGAAATTTTAGAAAGTCTGAGATAATTAGATTCAGTAAATGGGTAAGATGAGGTAGGTATCAGATCAAAGCAGCACGAATTTTTGTCATTGTAACTGTTGATGTGTGCACTGATGCAACAGCACACTTTTCGTAAGCATTCCAGGCCGTTTTCTTTTTATTCTTCAAGTAGAAAATTCGAGTAGTATGGCCCTGTAATGCTTTCACTCGTAGGAAAGTAATTCACGATCAATATTTCCTTCGCATCCCAAAAAAATAGAAGGCGAAGCCATAACTGCCAGTAGATGACACCATCTTTGCTTTTTTGGGGATGGTAAACTTCTATGCTTCGACTGTTGCTTTAATATAAGCTGGTAGTAGTGAACCCACAGCTCATTGGTAGTAATTAATCTATCTATAAACATATCAGGATCAGCTTTACACCGAAGCAGCAAATTAGACGTCGTCTGGAAAAGAACATGGTTTTCATCAACCGTCAGACGCTGAGAGACTTATGTCGCTGATATTCGTATCAATCTTCATAACTTATTGGTCAGAATGTCAGTGCCCGTTCATTGATTTGTTGATCTGTCATGATCATATAGTGAATCAAACTGATGTTTTCTTCATTGGTAATAGTTGCAAGCCATCCACCGCGAAGATCATCTTCAAAGCTTTAACTCTCACGTTTAAAGAAGTTGCTTACATTTTACCGTTATGTATGACAGACAAGATATTCCCAAAAATTTTAACATATTTTCATGAATTTGCTTCGGTGTTAAGCCTTTTTGTTCAAGTATTTGATCATTGTTCTATTTTTTCCATTTTTAAAATAGTCAATGTACGAGTTAATTAAAAAATTCTAATTAAGTCATAAATTAGAAGATAACGTGAAATTTTGCAGAGACAATAATGACAGTTCAGATAATCTTACAAGAAAATAATTGTGCGTTTAGTGCCCTATCTGAATTAAGCAGAGAACTTTTCAATCCACGTTCGTATTTAAAACTATTTAATCATTTATTAAACAAGAGTAAATATACCAAATTTAAATCATGATTTTTGAGTGTGTAATCTCCCTTATTTAGATTAATTACTCCCAACTTTATTCTTTATTTTACTAACCTTTTTTACTGGACAGTGCGGAGGCACAAAATGAGGCATAGTAGGGGCTATAAATAAATTATATTCTAGTGATAAATAATCGCAGAGATATCTACGCACGTTTATTGCAAATGGCTTATATTCGTTATTGAGAAATTCGAATGTTTGGATACTGGCCTAAAAATTAAGAAACAATTGATTTTATAACAGAATACAAAAGAAGATTTTTATGAAATCTACCGAGCAATGCAAATAATATACGAGTATGACAAGTTTTCTGCTTTGAAGTAACTGAGTCATTTTATTACTTACAATGCTTGGTTCAAATTAAAAATAATTTTCATTTTCTGTAGAGGTTGGAGCACCTATAAGAAAATGAATGAAGAGAAGCAATGTTATCGTATTTAACATTTAAGTGGTTGGGCCTATTTAGAACGTCGGTCGCACGCGGAATCAGATTACACACACTTATTAATGAATTTGTGTAACTGAATTTTAATTATTATTATTTAAAACATTGCAGGAAATTTTAAATATGACTATGGAGATGCCTTCTCCAAGTCCAAGTCCTTAAGGTATTATTTTAATATTTGATAATAATATTAGTTTTCTTATAAAATATTTTGAACAGATCCATTATACTCCGAATGATTCGAGATATGCTACATATGTACTGCTGAGAAATGAAAACTCCGCGCAAACATTTAATTTTTACCTTCCGTCACCTTTAGGTAAGGAAGATAGGTACTGTCTTTGGTCAAAAAATTCAATGATGAGTTTTTAGTGAATAAGTACGTTTTAGGGTCCACATAATACGATTTTATCATTTGTACGATGATGTCTGTATGTATGCGTGTGTGTGTGTGTAACAAAAGTTTCGGATCGCATAACTTCAATACCACGATTCCAAAATTTATAATTTTTTCATATTTCTCAAGTTTACATCCAGAAGAACAAGTGATTAGATTTTGGTTATAAATAGTTAACCGGAAGTACCCTCATTTGAAGATTTTAACAGTTTTTCTTGAAAAAACGCAGTTAAATATCATTTAATGACATTTAACGTTATTATAACTTGAAGAATATAATATTGTCTATACGATTTCATCGCATTTTATATTTCATATTTAATACATATAGAATTAAAGAATTATATAGATATTAATGCCCCGATAAATTTCATAAATTAGCCAGATATGCTAACCATGGAAACTGCTAACGTATTCGGATCATACAAATTGACAGATGTCAGTATCAATACGTGCGTTCAATGAAGTAAGCAGTTCAAGCAAGTGTTAGGTAAGCAAATGAGACTTGTTGCTTAGTACACTGAAAGATTTGCTAGCTATATGACGAACTGATATTCACAAATGTCACCGAGAAAGTTATACAGTTGTCAAATATAACATCTGTATATCTCATATCCCTTTTATTGGTCTGGAAAGTTATACAAAATGAATTTATTGGTAGGTACAGTTATCTGCAGATAATAGAATTAATTTTGAACATTTTTTTAGGTCTAAGAAAACATTTCAAATTTAACAAAGTTAAGACAATTCATCATTACTTTGGGAGCCTTTTTGACATGTAATTGATATAAACACATCATAAAATGAGATAGAAACAGTACAAGTTAAATTCATATATGTATAATTTGCATTTCCCTCTATTATATTTCATAAGTTAGCAAGACAAGGGAGAAATTTGGCGCTTGGTTTGCTTGCGAGCAAATCAAGCAAATGGTAGGCCAACAAAGTCGTTCAACAAATTTTACTTCGGATTGCTTGTTTTCCTGGGGCTTATTGAACGCACCTAATGAAAAGTAAATGAATGTGGCGGAGATGAGGATGATGAGATACATGTTGGGGAAGACACGGAAAGATACGGTAAGGAACGAAAGAATAAGGGAAATAACTCTAGTGTTAGAAGTTTCTTGCAAAAGATTCTATTTTTCCAGTAAAATCATTTCATAAACAAACTATACAAATTGCACTTGACACTGACAACTTCTTTAGTTTTCCCCATTCGTTATGTTTCGCTATTTTTTATTTCCTTCTTCCGCGCATTTTTGTTTTGCGTGTCGTCCTCATTCAGTTACTTTTCTCTCAAGTCTTCCGCAATATAGTCCTTCCATCTTATATTTGGTCTTCCTCTGTTTCTTCAACCTTCTATTACTAAGCAATTTATTCTTTTTCCAATATATTCTTCATCTCTCCTCATGACGTGTTCAAGCCATTGTAATCGTCTCTCTTGTACCTTTCTAGAAACTTCTAACACTGGAGTTATTTCCCTTATTCTTTCATTCCTTACGGTATCTTTCCGAGTCTTCCCCAACATCTACCTCAATATCCTCATTTCTGCCACATTCATTTACTTTTCATTAATACTGACGTCAGGCATCTGTCAATTTGAATTAACTGAATATATTAGCAGTTTCCATGCTTAGCATAGCTGGCTGATTTATGAAATTTCGTATCTTTATAATTCATTAACTCTATATTTGATGAATATGAAGTTTAAAATGCAATCAAATTGTATAAAAAATAATATATTCTTTAAGTTATAATAATATTTAACTGAGTTTTGTCAAGAAAAACTATTAATATCTTCAAATGAGGGTACTTTCGGTTGACTAATTATAACCAAAATCTAATAATTACCTCTTCTTTTGGATATAAACTTGAGGAATACGAAAAAAATATAATTTTTGGAATCATGGTATTGAAGTTATGCGAGCCGAAACTTTCGTCACATACACACAGACACACATACACACAGACATCATCGTAAAAATGGTAAAATCGTATTATAGGGATCCTAAAACTTGCTTATTCACTAAAAACTCATCATTTAATTTTTTGACCAAGACAATACCTTTCTTGCCTAAAGGTGATGGAAGGTAAAAAGGTGAGAAAATTAAAATACAGAACGGTAGAGGGATTTCTATTTTAAATTGGCGTTACCAACGCGACGTTTTATTATTTTCAAGTACAGTAAAAAAATTAAAGATGTTCGATCAAGGACATCTACGAATTGTATGAATTAAGATTTTTGCTCCGCCCACTCTGACAAATTCAGTAGTGTCGTTTGCTTAGTTTTTATGAGGATACTACTTTGTTATTATAAAAATATATGTTACAGTAAAAGCAATCATAATTGAAAAATAAGTCAACTGATAAGTTTATTAGCAAATGTAAAACCAAATATGTAAAAAATAAGATACTGATTAGATTAGTGACACAGTGTCAATGTCAGTAATACTGACAGAATATAACGTTATTCGTACAGCCATGAATCAAGGTAATGTATCTGAATTAATAAATGAACTTACGTTACAGCTAAGGTATTATCACCAACGAGCATCGTTTTAAAATGGAATGTCCTAACTTACTCGAAACAATATGAATTTTTGAAAAACAAGCGTGTTACATCCATTTTTATCGTACACGCTTATGCCTTTGCAAAGGAGAAAGATAAGTGTATGCCAATTTGTTAATTCGTTCATGATACAGATGACCTTGATCAGACATCTTTAATTTTTTTACTCTACGTAGAGATGAGATGGTTGATATATGTTGTTATGAACAACAAGCATATATAATTTTTATTAATAATACTTAGCCATGAAATATAAAATGTATATATAGTAGGATATGAAACAAAAAAAAATAGAAAAAATATTATTATGATTGATGGATTGTCAATGTAGAATTTAAATAAAAATAAATATAGTAGAAGTTAATCTGTGTTTCTGAATCAAATAAATTATAATCTTAACAGGTTATGGGCCCAGGACACAGTATTTAACGTAAATACAAATATATTTGTTGTAGTAATAAAAAATAAAAATGGCGTATCTTCCAAATATCGAGAAGCTCGTAGGGAGAGAAAACTATTCTACTTGGAAAATTGCAATGAGAGCTTATTTAGAATTAGATGACTTATGGGAAGTAATAGAAGGTCCCATTCCCAAAGAAGGTGTAGGCTCAGATCCCAAAGAAGCTGTAGATAAGAAAAAGGATGGAACAGCAAAATCCAAAATTATTTTATGCGTAGATCCCATCAATTATTCACATTTGAATTGCGCTAAAACTGCTAAAGAGGCATGGTTTAATTTAGAAAAAGCTTTCGAAGACAGTGGATTAACTAGAAGAGTAGGTCTTTTAAGAACATTGGTATCCACTAAATTAAATAATTGTAAATCCATTGATGAATATGTCAACAAAATTATTACAACAGCACATAAATTGAATAATATTGGTTTTAAAATAGAAGACGAATGGGTTGGAACATTACTTCTAGCAGGTTTACCTGAAGAATATAAACCGATGATAATGGGTATAGAGAGTTCGGGAATAGAAATAAGTGGTGACGCAAGCAAAGTAAAATTGTTACAAGATATAAAAGAAAATGATTCACAAACAGAAGGTGGAACCGCTTTAATAAGTAAGAAAAAGGATTTTCCAAAGAAAGCACCTACACGTTGTTTTATTTGTAACAAAATTGGACATATTGCAACGAATTGTAGAGAAGCAAATACACGTTGTTTTATTTGTAAGAAAACTGGACACATTGCAACAAATTGTAGAGAAAGATCCAAGAAAGATTTCTCGTCAAAAAATACGAAAGCCAAGAACGACACCTACAGTAATTACTCAAAACAAAACGCTTTCCAAGTTTTTAATACAACAGAATCAAATGAATCTGACATTTGGTTTTTAGACTCTTGTGCATCAACTCATATCACAAACAACAAAAAGTGGATGAAAGAAAATACGGAAAAAACAAACATGGTGATAACTGTAGCAGATGGTTCAGAGTTAGAAGCAGAATCCAAAGGAGAAGTACCAATGAGAGTGGTAGTAAATGGAATTGAAAAAGAAGTAAAAGTGCAAGATGTGCTATACGTTCCCCAAATGAAAGCAAATTTATTATCTGTACCGAAAATAGTAAGTAAAGGATATAGAGTTTTATTTGATAAATATGGTGGAAGAATAGAAGAATCAAATGGAAACGTTGTAGCGACTGCTTCTATAGAAAACGGTGTATATAAAATAAATACAAGAAGAATGAAAAAAGAAAGAGTATGCATCGCATATCAAGATAGTATGTTATGGCATCGTAGGCTTGGTCATCTTTGTAGAAAAGGAATGAAATATTTGAAAAATATGGCAAATGGTTTAGAAAAGATGAAAATTGAAGATGGACCATGTAAAATATGTATAGAAGGAAAGCATGCAAGATTACCTTTTCATACAAGTGAAACAAAATCAAATGGTATACTTGACCTTGTACACACGGATATTTGTGGACCCATGGAAACTGAATCCATTGGAGGAGCTAGATATTTACTAATTTTTATTGATGATTTTTCAAGGAAAATATTTGCATATTATTTAAAACATAAATCAGAAGTTAAGAACATTTTCTTGAAGTTTAAAGCTTTAGTTGAAAGACAAACTGGTAAGAAAATTAAAGCAATACGGTCTGATAATGGTCGTGAATTTGTAAATAGGGATGTTGCTCAAATTTTGACTCAAGCAGGTATACAACATCAGTTATCAGCACCGTACTCCCCCCAACAAAATGGAGTAGCAGAGAGAGCGATGAGAACCCTAATAGAGAAAGCAAGAAGTATGCTCATTGATTCAAAATTACCAAAAGAATTTTGGGCAGAAGCTTTATCAACTGCAGTTTACATAAAAAATAGAAGTCCAACAATTTCAGTAAAAGATAAAACACCAGAAGAAGTATGGAGCGGAAAGAAACCTAATTTAAGTTATTTGAGAATTTTTGGATGCGAAGCAATGGTACATATTCCCAAACAGAAACGAAAAAAAATGGGACTCAAAGTCTGAAAAACTTCTATTCATGGGATATTGTGAAAATACTAAAGCATATATATTAATAAATCCCGTTACAAGAAAAATAACAATAAGCAGAGACGTACATTTTTTTGAAGAAATAGAAAATATTAAAGAAGATGAAAGCAAAAATTCGAAAAATACACAAGTAATTTTAACGCCTACTAGTACAGAGGATTACGATAATATAGAAAAAGAAAATAACTCACAAGAAAAGGATAAAGAAAATCCAGAACAGCAAACTGAAGAAGAAAAAGGAGTGAACTTAAGAAGATCTACAAGAATTCAAAAACAAAGAAAAATAAAGGATTGTATAACTTATTATTCAGAAGCTCTAAGCATTGAACCACAAACCGTAAAAGAAGCTTTGTCTGGCGCAAATTCAACTGAATGGAAACAAGCGATAATTGAAGAACTAAAATCTTTTGAACAAAACAAAACTTATGATTTAGTTAATTCTGTACATGATAGAAAATTATTACAGACAAGATGGATCTTTAAAATCAAGAAAAATGAAATTGATGGCAGTCATCGATTTAAAGCTAGACTAGTTGTGAAAGGATATGCTCAAGAAGAAGGAATTGATTATCAAGAAATTTATTCTCCAGTGGTAAAGTATACTTCATTAAGATATCTTTTCTCTTTTGCAGCTAAAGAAAATTTGAAAATTGAACAGATGGACGTAAAAACAGCGTATCTGCAAGGAAAATTAGATGAAGATATATATGTTTTACCACCAGAAGAATTTTATGAAGAAAAGAATACGTCAAAAATATGGAAATTGAATAAAGGAATGTATGGATTGAAACAAGGCGGACGTTGCTGGAATCAAAGTTTTAACCGCGAAATGGAAAACTTGAAGTTTACTAGATCAAAAGCAGATCCATGTATTTACACAAGAAGAGAAAACATGAAAATATTAATTGTAGCTGTTTATGTAGACGATTTACTGATTTTTTACAATGACGAAAATATGAAAGATAAAATAAAGAAAGAGATAATGGAAAAATTTGACATGCGAGATTTAGGAAAAACTAAAAGTATACTAGGTATAAGGATAACAAGAGACCAGAAGAAAATATATTTAGATCAATCAGTTTACATACAAAAAATTTTGGAGAAGTTTGGAATGGAGAACTGCAAACCCGTTAGTACTCCAATGGATGTCAATGTAAAACTAACGATGAATTGTGAATGTCATAAAAATACAGAAAATATTAAATCTACACTACCATATCAAGAAGCGGTTGGAAGTCTATTATATGTTTCCCAAATAACTAGACCAGATATTTCCTTTGCAGTGGGAACAGTCAGCAGATTCAACAAAGACCCTAAATTATGTCACTGGACAGCGGTCAAAAGAATATTTAGATATTTAAAGAAGACTAAAGATTATAAACTAGAGTTTGATGGAAAAGAAAACAAGTATTTAGAAGGCTATAGTGACGCAGATTGGGGAAATTTGGAAAATAGACATTCTGTTACTGGTTCGTGTTTTAAAATAAATGGAGGTTTAATATCGTGGTTCAGTAAAAAGCAAAGTACAGTTGCATTATCTACAACTGAATCCGAGTATATGGCACTATCGTTTACTATACAAGAAGCATTGTGGTTGAGAAAATTAATTGAAGAAATTGATCCTAAAATATTAAGAGAACCGATAAAAATTTATTGCGATAATATGGGAGCAATACAATTATCAAAGAATGAAATGATAAGCCAAAAATCTAAACATATAGATATAAAATTTCATTTTATAAAAGAACATATAGAAAAAGGAAACGTCGAAGTAATCTACAAAAGCACAGAAGAAATGCTGGCAGATATATTAACTAAAGCTGTACCAAAAGAAAGACATGAATATTTCACAGAAGAATATGGATTAAAATAAAATAAAAAAAATTATATATGTTTTGTTCAAGAGGGAGTGTTGTTATGAACAACAAGCATATATAATTTTTATTAATAATACTTAGCCATGAAATATAAAATGTATATATAGTAGGATATGAAACAAAAAAAAATAGAAAAAATATTATTATGATTGATGGATTGTCAATGTAGAATTTAAATAAAAATAAATATAGTAGAAGTTAATCTGTGTTTCTGAATCAAATAAATTATAATCTTAACAATATAAAAAGAACCAAAGTGAAAATAAAACCAATGAAGGAAAAACATCCGTAGATTTATCAAACAATTATCAAGTTACGGATGTTGCTAACGAAAATCTGTAAAATGGTATCGAAATATTGGTATTGAGATCATTTTAGGAAATGCTATAGTAAATGCCCATTTAATTTATCAAGAATCAAGGAGAAATACTATTTCAATTCGTGAAGAAATAAAAGATTTTTTAAAATTCTCTACTTAAGATAAATCCCTATCTAAACCAACGCAATTGTCTTAGGTAAAATGAAGTATAGTTGTATTACGAATATGGGCATACAAAAAATTTACAAAAAAAAATAATTAAGATACTCGTAGATTAGTAAACATTTATGAATATGTAATTATTATATGTACTATATTTTGTTTTTCAGTATCTACAGAGCCGTGTTTAGCTAACGCGGGGCCCGAGGCCCGAGTAAATTGCGGGGCCCTTCAAGGGGATTTTTATCCATAAAAATCTACACATGCTTATATAGGCACAGTTCTATGATTCTATAAAATGAAAATGTTTCTGTGATAATCATTTAAAGTTTTTCACGTGTTTTTTCACGATTTTTTATTTCAAAATTAATCAGCGCGGGGCCCCATTTAGTGCGGGGCCCGGGGCACGTGCCCCATGTGCCAATAGGTAAAACCGGCCCTGAGTATCTACACTTACCTGTACTCGTAAAAGATAAATTAAGAGTAAGTAAATACCTCACAGTTTTTAAACTGTTTTTTTTTTGTTTCTTAATATTTTCACCTAACTATGACGTAGATTTTCTGTTCGATAGACAGACTATATTACTTTAGATTGAATTATTTTACTTCATTGCTATAGGTACATCCCATAAAAATATTCACTCATAGTATAAAATATTTCAAATAACGGACACTGTCTAATAAGCAAGGGCGACTACATGGATCTCAACTGGGCGATAGCTAAGAGGGCGCTAGACAATTGGGCAACCAAATATTAGATGCGTAGAGTTACAAAATTCGGTATTCTAGTAATTAAAAAAAAAACTGATAATTTAAAGATCTAAGAATATTGATAAAAACACGATGCTAAAATTCAAATTAGTAAGTAGTAGTAGTAGTGACGTGATCAGATTAAATAAAATATTTAAAATAAATATTATTTTAATTTATTTCATGAAACATGAGAATGTCATTAGGATGACAATACTGCTCCTATTCACGATGCCATCATAGAAGTCAGCGCTACACACGGCCAATATTGGAACTCTAACGTCAGGTATAGTTTATATTTACATTGTGTGACATACTGTATACGGTAAGTTACTGTTTTTATGTCATATTATATATTTAAAACTATATTACAAGTAAAAATAGTGAAATTTAAATATGTCAGATAAATAAAGTTATATTTTGATTTACTAAATGCAAATGTAAGTGTATTTGCGAGGAAGAATGGCTAGTAATATTGACGAAGATTTAAATATATTCGCATTTTATCTGCAGACTAGCCCCATTACATCAGATCCGCATAAAATAAAAGGGGTGTTTTGCAAAAATAAAAATAGAATTTTTTAAAAAAACTTAATAAAATTTCTTACCTTTCCTTTACCTTTTCCTCCATACCCATTCGATTAATTAATGTTATAATTTTTTCTTGGTGCAGGGAGTTCATGAAATGTGAGATCTGGATGCTATTATCTCCAAGAATTACATCTCGGCACGCAACAATATGGATTACTATGGTTAAATTAATACGAGTATATAATTGTTCAAAACTAACACACAATATCATACAGAGTGTTTTAATTAAAAAAAAAACAATAAACATTCATAAATCTACTCACGACCAATGTAAACAATAGAAAATCATAAAAGCAAACCCAGACGTTACGATTCGAAATTTGGCCGCTAGATAGCGAGCGCCTGGCAAGCATCGCGAATAGTTTTTAACTTGAATTCAAACGAAAACAACGAATAGCAGGTCCAGTGGTGGAAGTATGCCGTATAGAATTCTATTAGTGACGTCACATTATCGCAAATTTGGCAGCACGCCGTCAATACGTACTGATTCTCTTCTCCCCGAGCACCACTTGTAGTATCGCTTCGTTACGCGAAAAAGAAGCTGTCGCATTAATTGTTTCTCTCTGTCATATAAATGTAAGCAAATATATTCCATCTCTTTCTTCTTAATTCTTGACATTGCACTTCGAAGTGATTTAATGTCATGTAATCTTAATAATGGAGAAACTGCATTTGGATGCAATGAACTTGCCATGTATGGACTTCATACGAAAAATTCATTCATATTTTGTCAGTCTGTATGTATCTATGAATAAACTTTCATTTATACTAAATGGATCACTAGCATCTCTTAAATCTCTTCTTTGAACATTTTGTCGAAAAATTACATATTGCCTTTCCTCTTCTAATAAATGATGTGCAGCATATAGTTGAACAGGCAACATAACGCGTTATTATTTTTACTGAAATAAAATATGTATATAATTTCATTTCTGAAAGAAGAAACAACAAATTTTATACAAAACTTACCACACTATCAAAGCACCGGTACTATCTGTCATATGTCATCTGTTAGTGATCTGTCATATTTTTTAGTCATATAATACACAAAATACATTATATTTGCATAATGGTTAATACATTAACGAAGATTCACGAAGTTAAACTCTACTGTAGAATTCTATTTCACATCCTACGGCGGTTTCTATTTGTAGAATCGCTTTCGCGTCTATTCTACTATAGAATTCTACATGGCGTACTTCCACCACTGGTCGCCTTAATTCATCCGAAATTTTACGATAATAACCGATTAAGGACAATGATGTTACATTTACAATAATTAAGCATTTTTATTACAACGAAGAAATATTTTATAATTTTCATTTTAGTTTAAAATATGCTACCATATAATTATTGAAGTTTACTATTTCTTTGCACTAGTTGAATACCCCATTGTACGTAAGGTTAGATTATGTTACAGGTAGGTGTGTTTAGAAAAATATGGCCGTCACTTTTAATTAAGTGCTAAATTATGAAAAAAAAAGTTTTTGTTGCCCAGATGTGCGTCGCCCATTTAACTATTGCTCAATTGGCCCGGTTTACTCCGATATCTTGCTAAGCTGACCAAATACTAAATTATGACTATATTACTACTAAATAGTTTAGGACGCTTCGTGTAAACACTGACACACCATCCTATTCAAGTACGTTTCCAAGCTAGTACCTAACCAAAGTAGATAGCCTGACTATATGACATTTTTCCTTTGTAAATGTATCAAGACCAAATTTCCAAGTTACGCCTGCGTGTTTCCCATGCTTGTTTGTTGCCAAATTAGGTTATATGAATTGCTTGTATTATACACTACGTAGTTAAAGTAAGTTATTTTATATTAAAAATATATTACATGAATTATTCATGTATTTAATTCACATATTTCAATAAGTAAGGCTAATTTAGCAATTCTAGTTTTAAAAATGGCGATACTGCTTATCGAATTATAACTAACTGACACTTGACCTTGCAAAAAAAATTACGGTGTAAACACAATAGGTGCATTCAATAAGGCTAGCAAACCTAGCGAACCGGAAGCACTTTCTGTTGAACGGTCTGCTAGTCTAGCGTTCGCTAGATTTGCTGGCTAGCAAACCTAGCGAGATTTATATGCGCTAGGTTTGCTACATTTACAAATAATATTGCAGGAATATTTAAAAATCAATTATAATTTTGGTGAGTAAATTGAATTGTTTATATATTGCAAAGCTGTTATTTCATTATGATCAAACAAAATTATTTCTAAATATAAATCTGAGCTTTATTTATTTAATTTTAATTTTTTTGTTACTTTCTTGACATTTGTGCTGTGAATTTCACGTCAAAATGAAAGTTGTTGTAGGTTGTAATTGTCAAACAAGATTAGTAAAATGGAAAATAATAATAAAAAATATATTAATTCACAAATCACTATTATATTTACATATTACGCTTACCTGCTACCAAGTTTATAATTTCTGAATTGTCATCAGCAAAAAAATGTAACATATTCACATCCATTTTCGTATATTCAATTCACCGCCAAATCGATCTAGAAAAGCGTTCAATGAGACAGGTTTTGACAGCTTCGCATAGGTTAGCAAATGCTAGTTTAGCTAGCCTCATTGAACGCACCTAATAACTAAATTTTTGGTCTGTTTAAGATATGCATGTCACAATATAGTTTCACGGTGTAAACGAGGCCAATATGACTCACCCAATTATTGTGAATTGTACAAATAAAGTACCTTTGCCACAAAATATACGAACTATGTAAAATGGGATTTTGTATTTTTCTGTAATGATATCTGTAAAAATATACAAGTATGTACTTACAACATCGTGATAATCAGCAAGTAGATCGGCATATATATCCATTGTCAAATTCAGGGCTTTTGTTGTTCTGTTTAGAAAAAATACATTATAATCAGATTTGGCATAAGTACCATTATAGGTGATTTCAAAACGATCCAAGAATATTTTGTACTTATCCTGAAATAAATTTTTACTTGTTACAATATTTACATACTGTAAACAAAGTAATAACAAAGTAAAACGGATGTACATTATGAGAAATGAAAACCATAATTTAATAAATATTAGGTATATAGGAACTTTTATAATCATAATATGTACAATTAAAATAAAATTAGTATATCTATAAAAAAAGTATAATAATGAATAAAATGTTAATATCTATATTGTATGTATTCATTGTCCTTGGAATGATAATGATTATAATAAAACTTTATCGAAGGCCCTGTCGGATACTTAGATATTGTAACGATCCTGGAACTGTATTCCGATTCCAGGTGTGACGTCACACGACAACTATGACAGATATGTAAGTTATAATATAAATTTATTTATGAACTGGTAAATTACTTGACTGCGATGGATGATGATGGATGACGATATTTCTGGATTTGTCAATCTTTATTTCAACCCGACTAGTTTCAACTCCGCATGAGTCTACTTCCTCATCCCCTGAAGAGGACTCATGCGGAGTTGAAAGTAGTCGGGTTGAAATAAAGATTGACTGAAATCTAGAAATATCGTCATCCTTCAAATTTATTTATATTCAATATATATATATATATATATATATATATATATATATATATATATATATATATATATTATTACAAATTTATAAGAACACATGTAGGTATTGTCAGATTTATTAGAAAGAAATATATCAGAGATTCAATGTTATACGATGAAGATTCTGGACTAGACTGACCGTTGTGTGTGTCATGGTTTTACAGGAAGACACCTGAGATGTCTGGGTCGACGTTTTTCGTATGATGGTTTATGCCGCGGATGTGGAATATTCTGATGCAGTGTCAGCAGAATTATAGAAAAGCTATTTGCTAACATGTATATGAAGAATATTATAGAAAAAAAAATCTCTATGAAAATGCATTACTTAACAGAAAATATTTGTTAAGTTGTTTACCCGTAGCAAGCGTGTAAAATAATATGTAAAATAAAAATAAATAAATATATTATCACGGCATATTACCCATTGCTGGGTGTGTTAATTTGTTTTGTGCACAGATTTCGGTAATGATGATGACATATTTGTACCGTGCTGGTGTTTACCAAGCGTCACCTCACGGCAGGGTTGGACTGGATAGAAAATTAGGCCCGGGGAAAATTGCAGGGTAGGCCCACTTTACAACCCAAAATTCATTCAAAAGATTAGATGATTTCAATATTTTAATAAATAAAGCAAATTTGGTTGTTAGAGTTTAGATTTCTTAGGACACCAAATTTCTATTTGGTTTAAGAATGTACAGTTGCATGGTGTAGGGATAGCATTTAATGACGATGATCAATGCGTACGATTCCAGAGTCGGGGCCGTTTTACAACAATTCGTGACACCGTATTTAATTTTTTCAAAGAGTTTCGATTCCTGCCAACGTGGGTACTGCACTTTAGGACACGAATTATTAGCAATATATTTAGCTAAAAAAAAAAACAGATACTTTGTGGAAGGACGTGAATTCTTCATCCTCGCAGTTATAACTTAACCTTTACAGCAAACAAAAATGCAAAAACGTATTCAGTATCAGCAAAATGTTCGCTTCCATCATTTAAGAAGGAGTCGAAAAACGATTTTTTTAATCTAAAGAGTTAGATTTTACTTTTACATCGCCTTGTTTAATATTTATTTTTAACTATCTACAAATCATATCTGTCATTAATTCAAAAGTTTTATCGGGAATAATACAACATAGCCGAAACCTAAGAATTTCTAGGAGTTTACAATGCAATAAACTTACGGGGCCCCGCAACATATGGAATTTAAAAATATATAATGATAAAATTTTCGAGTCTGCACAAGAATCAGAAATTGATAATGGTCAATTCTTAAATTTTTGCAATTTTTGACGACCGCGGTCACAATGGTGACGGCCCAACGGGGAATGGCCTGTAGCCCAGCGGATCAGTCCAACTCTGTCTCAGGGGCACTTATTGCTGGCGTGGAGAGTGCACCACAGGGGTCAATTTTGTGCTATTTAAGATTTGTAATATTTGGCGTCGGTCGAACCCGGTTTCCCAGATTCGCGACCAGACCTTCACACACGCGGCCACGAGACCCCATAAAACATAAAAAAACATGTGCAAAAATACATATTGACTATTTGTTTTCTTACTTAGAAATTTGTAAAAACTCTGACTCTTTTGGTGTTAGACTGCAATTACATAAATAAAAATAAACATAAATAATTTTAAAACGTATTTATATATTAACATGTATCTTCACACCTCGTTAATTTATACGCTTCCTACGGCTAAACGACGGAACATAATTATTAGAAAAGTTGTTGAGTTTTTTCTGCGATCCAGGTAAAATAATTTAATTGACTTGATATAGTTAAAGTTTGTGCACCAAGTTAAGGGACACTCTGTATACAGGGTGTATCACGGAAATTGAAACATAGGCGTTTAACATGGGAAATCAGTTTTTTCGTGCGCATTGCTTCCCTAATTATTTTAAACAAAAAGTTTCAAACGGATGTTTTAAAGCAAAAATTTCTACATCCGGATCAATAAAAAAAATTTTTTGGCTACTTCATAACTGCAGAAATAAAATTTTAAATATTACGGAATTACAATTTAATTGTATTTGCCATGGAATTAGAAACAAGTGACGAACAAAAGCGTAACGTTTTATACGTCAAATTATTAGTATTTATTTTGACAATCATTATTCTGACACTAACCTAATAAATTAAGTCGCAGCCGACAGCGACACGCCTCAACGTCGTCTCCACTCCGGCCACACCAAAAAGGGTAGCGCGCCTTTACGCCCCAAAAAAATACACCAGTGCTGTGCTGGAAATGCGGCCAGCACGGTCACATGCGAGCAACGGGCAAAAACGAGCCTTCTGCTGGAACTGCTGGGTGTTGATACGAGACTGTGACTGCCGCAAGGAAGAGCCGGCGGGAAACGCTTCGTGAGCTGGACTGTACAGGGGCCAGCGCAGCTCGCAACAACAACAGAAAACACCTCCCTGCCTGTAGTAGAGGGTGACAATACTCACGAGAATCGGTTAATCTTCGATGTGGAGATCCACGGCCGAACATTCCGGGCGCTGGTGGATACGGGAGTTATGTACTCCTATATCAACGAACAGACAGCCATGAAGCTCAGCAACCCGCGTGCTGCGGTTTAGCCTTCACTCCACCCCCAAGCACAGCTCGCAGACGGGACAACAGTCCGAACGAACGGTACTATAAGCTTAGGCTGCATCGTCGGTGGCATATGGAAGCGGCTCACACTGCAACGCCTGCCACGACTAACTAGTCCTATCATTCGCGGAATGGACGCTCTCGAGGAGCTCGGGGCAACCTTTCGTATTCGCCCGCATGGTATCACGCTGCAAACGGCCTCGGCTCGGACAATGCAGATAAGCACGGTCCAGCATCAGACTTGGGAGGAACAATTGTCGAGTTTCCTGGCCTCCGAGCCTCCGGGATTCGAGAAACTACGAGGGGCAACACCAAGAATAAAACATCATATACGGCTGAAGGACGATACGTCCATCAAGCAGCGGTACTTACCCCGTAATCAGCGCATGCAGAAAATTATTAACGAGGTGGAAAAGATGCTGGCGGACGGCATCATTGAAAAGTCCCAGAGCCCGTGGAGCTCCCCAGCCATCATAGTAGGGAAAAAGGACGGATGACCAAGGTTCTGTATAGACTTTAGACAAATCAACAAAGTCACGGAAAAAGACGCCTATTCATTGCAATTCTCGATAAACTTGGGCCAGTAAAGTACTTTTCAACGATTGGCCTGAAGAACGGATACTGGCAAGTGGCATTGACCGAAGCCATCAAGCCCTTGAGCGCGTTTACGGTCCCAGGAAAAGGCCTCTTTCAATTCAAGGTGATGCCTTTTGGCCTTCACGCTGTTCCCGCCATATTCCAGCTCGATGACATTATCAACCCCGGATTAGAGCCGAATGCCTTTGCATACTTGGACGATATTGTAGTAGCCTGCGCCACTCGTGAAGACTATATTCGCCAGCTACGCGAAATCTTCCGGCGCCTGAAGGCCGCCAACATGCGCATAAATCCGGATAAATGCCAGTTCGGCCTAAACTCAATCAAATATCTGGGACATATAGTGACAGAAGCCGGTATACAGACAAATCCTGACAAAATCGAGGCCTTCACCAAGATGCTGCCTTCTACGAACGTCCGCGAGCTCAGGCAACTCCTGGGGACAACCTCCTGGTACCGTCGCTTCATACCCTACTTCTTAACCGTCGTATCGCCGCTAACAACGCTTCTACAAAAAAAATTGGAAATGGGGACCACAACACGCCGAGGTCTATCAACGACTGTAGAAAGCGCTCACAACCGCCACAGCAGTCACCAGCCCTGATTTTAGCCAGCCGTTCATCCTGCAGACAGATGCCTCCGACAACGGGATTGGAGCTGCTCTCGTGCAAGGCAGCTTGGAGCAGCCACGGGCCATTGCCTATATCAGCCGCACGCTTCAGGCCCCAGAGAAGAACTACTCTGTAATGGAGAAGGAGTGTCTGGCCATAGTGTGGGCCATTAAGAAGCGATTTGGAGGGCTACCACTTCACGATAGTAACCGACCATCAGGCATTGAAATATCTAGACTTGCTGAAGGAGCCTACAGGACGGTTGGCCCGCTGGATCGTAGTCTACAGCAGTATGACTTCGAGACAGAATATGGGAAGGGCAGCCTAAACCACGTGGCCGACTTGCTCAGCCGGAAACGCTTGCCGGCTCTCCAGACAGTATCGGCCACCGGCGACACATGGTACCGGAGGATGCTCCAGGAAGTCACTGCACAACCCGAGGACCATTCAGAATACCAAATTACGGCTGGTAAGCTTTACCGGCGATTCTGGGATCCGATCGACCTATCCGACACCGAACCACTACGAGGGCGGCAGATTTTGGCGGAGAATCACGACCACGCAACGGCCGGACATCTTGGTATAGCGAAAACTCTTAGTTGGCTGGCGCTTCGCTACTATTGGCCAGGTTTTTTATTGAGACGGCAACCTACGTCCGGCAATGCCTCAGCTGCCAACACTTCAAGGCAAATCAGCAAGGCCCCAATGGCTTTATGGGCCTCCCGAAAGTAGACCAACCCTGAGACATCGTAGCCGTGGACATCATGGGGCCGTTATTCCATTCGGCGAGGGGGTACCATTACATTATTGTATTCCAGCACCGCATGGCTCGATGGATTGAATGCTCTTCGAGAACTCGCCCCGCAAACACCACCACGACCACCAGTCTGTTCCAAGGCAAGGAATAGACCTGGAAACCCAGCTCCACCCCCAGCCTCAGACGGCGCTGGCTCTGCAGGAAGCGACATGCAACGGTACGGGTCGAGCCCGCCGGAAGCCAGCCCCTCCTATTATCGGCCGACAACCCCGGAGCCGCCAGAACCGCCACGATCACCGACATTGTCGCCCACGTCCCCCACATACTGGCTATGCCTCGATACGTCGCCCCTGCCGACGACGTCCGACCGCCCTATCACGCCGAGGACGCCGAAGTTCCAGATCCAGGAGCTTGCGAAGCAGTTGTTTAGCCTGTCTTCGCCGCAGCGGAGGGACATTGACGCCGTGTCGCCGCGGCCAGTTCGGCTTCCGATAACCCCGAATTCAGGCTATGGGGCGAATTGGAATTCGACACGGGCAATACTACCTCCGCGACAGGCACAGTTGCCCCCGCAGAGGACCACTCCTGGCGCGGCAACCGAATGTGGCCATAACGTGAGCGGCGTGGAGCCCATCCAGCGACAACCAACCCCACGCGACCAACCTACCGGCCATACTCGGACGCCGGAGGCGGTGCTTGATACCACGACCAGAAGGCGGCGTCAAATTGAGCTGGGTGTATAACCCGGACTTCCGGCCCAACCCCGGGCCGTCGACACGCGTGACGACAGTGCCTAGAAGGACCTAGCGACTGTGCGTCTCTCGGCTGCACTCTTTGAATGTCGTTATGATTTGTTGAGCATAATTTTCAATTAATTATATTAATCACAGGTCACGAATACATATATTCAACAATTACATTTACTCACGAACCTTGTGTTTACATTTATTTAGCAGTAACATTTATTTACGGGTTATGTTTACATTTATTTAGCAGTTCTTTTATTTACAAGTTATGTTTTCATTTATTTAGTACTTACATTTATTCATGCCCAGATGACATCTTATGTTTTAAAAAAATAATTTGGTACTTACGGTTCTTTTTTTGTTTGTTTTTTGCTGAGGAAAAAGGGAGATGTGACGAAGTCGTCCACTTTTCCTGTTCACTTTCACGGCAGGGTCGCCAGCCAGTTTCACAGCCAAGCGGTCTTCGTGTCCACGATCTTCTCAGCGAGCCACGGCCGCGCAGTCGTTCCGAGGGCCTTAAAATGGGTCAAAGAAGGTCCCATACACCAGGCACCCAGCGTTTGTCTAAGAAACGGGACGGAAAAATGCATTTTGTTTCGTCAAAACATGCTTAGAACCTATCAGTCACACGTGGGTGGTCGTCAACGTCTGCCGGGCGACACCACCACAAACTACAGGCCGTATACACCATATCACCACAAATTCACCCCCAGGACACGGAGAAAACCACACAGAAAAACCCTTTGACACCCACGAGGCCAGCTGATCACCACTAGCGCCACGTTTGGCGAGAAAATGAACTACAAAAATAAAATATATTTATTCTGTCGATTTTATTATTTTGTATATTTCACCTGGTATTGTTAGTCGTAGAAAAGCTGGAAAATTAGATTCTCATAACGTGATAAAGTCACTAGAAAATGTTTTTCAAACACTGGCCATCAGCCAATAGGAAACTGCCGTGAGACTCCACCTCTAGACCAACCAAAACACCAGCAAAATTTCCACACCAGAAACGCGCGAGTTTAAACCTAACTAGGGCCAACTTGGGTATAAATTCTACCTCGCCGGGCAGTAACTGTTCCCAGCCCAGGCTTAGGAACTTGAGAGAAGCATCGAGTCTACAGTTCCCTGTAGGCTCAAATCCGTCCACAACGACCAGCTGTCAAATTTACGCCAAGTCCCAAACAACGGATTGGTGAGAAATTCGACAAAGTCGAAAACCGGTTTATTAGTTTATCGTTCTGCAGTAAGTCAGACAGTAAAAGACGCAGAGTTAAAGTCTGTAGTCATAGTTTAAATACGCGGTGTTAAATCCGTTTTTGGCTGTAAAATACATAGCGTCTCAGTCAGTCTACAGTAAAATCAATTCATTAAAATACCTAGAGTCACGGTTAGTCAGGATAATTAAAGCGTACGTATAGGGATTTTCGTTTTTGTAATTTATTTCTTCAATAAAACTACACTTCGTTGAATTCGTAATTTTACGGAGATTCCAAATATATAAAAACATATACGCTGTCCCATTTGAAATATGAAAGTTGTCATTTCCGGTGAAACCGAAAATGCTACCATCATGCCAAATACCATAATATGTGAGCTCCTAAGCCTAGTTTACAAAAATATCAAGATAATTAAAAAATAAGTTCAAATATAAAAGTTATTTTGATTGACCCGTTATAAGTGTAAACTGTTAACAACTGTTTAATTGTATTTTATGATAAGTATATTATATCAAATACTTATATTTAAAGTCTAGGATATTGAATTGATACACCATTACGATATTTATACTCTTCATATTAGAGCAATTTAAGTAAGTATAAATATTTAAAACCAAGGAAATAATTTAAAACGTTACATTATTACTAATAATCTTTTTTTTATTTTTTTCATAGAATACGCATGAAAACAGTGGCGTATTCACAATTTTTTGGGGAGGGTTCATTGTAAAAAAATGAAAGGTTATTAAAATATTTTTTAGAATAGGAAACAATATATTTTTTTAATAACAAAAATAATAAAAATACTTGTCTACTTGCATTAAACATCGATAAGAAAACCGTTAAATGACTATACCATATTTTTATACGAACAAGATGAACTTAAATTTTAATACAAACTTAAAAATTCTACTTAATAAAGTTCAGAATTTTAGTAAAGCAGCCAGTTAAATTGCTTACTATTTGGAACATCACACTAACTTTCAATTTCTTGTAGTTTGCGAACGAATTAATATTTAATTTATTTTTTTCGTTAGTATTCAGTAATTTATCTATATTTTCATATTTTATTTAAGATAATTAAATTTTGACTATGGTATAATTATTATAGTACCTTATGCAAGCTTTCGTGGATTAGTTGTCAGCCCATTTATAACTTCATCTCTTGTTCGTTGCAAACTTTGACGATTGGAAAGAATTTCATTGCATATTTACTTCGCCATTAACATCAAGCTATATAAATGTTTTTTTTTTCCTTAAGCTCTCCCGTAAATACGCCACTGAATAAAACCATAAGAAAATTTATCCAATTTTAAACAAACAACACTTACGAGGGGAGGTCCATAAATTCGTTCCCTAAATATAATAAAACAAAACACAATGTTTTCTGTTTACACATCTCTTATAAGTGTAGTTATAAAGTTTGGACAGTTGCGTAAAATCAGCAAAAAAATATTTTTAAAAAAGTCAAGGGAATTGAACAAGAAAAAAATAAAGAATGGACAAAATTGAACACATAGCCATAATAAAGTACTGAGTTTTTTTTAAATAGGGTACAGAGTCTGAATATGACCCTCGCTTTTGTCGGTCTGTTGAAGCTTCCGTAAAAGAAAATGTGGATAAACAATAGTTCTACGGATCCTTTACGACCATCTCGTTACGTGAAAGATCTTTGCAAAATGGGTAACTTGATTACACGCACTTTTCTAAAACGAGCGTGCGTGACCACATGTAGTGTTTGTAGAAACATGTAGAGATAATCCATTAGAGATTATTAATTAAATTGTTACGCGGTATGAAACCTGCGAAGTCAGCCTGACAAATTATGACATTATTTTGTGATACAGATATAATTTTTTGAATTGATTGCAAGGACAATGATACACAAATAACAGAAGAAAACTATGCTAATATTTTACATCGTGTACAAAAGGCCAATAAAGAAAAGCGTCGTGGAAAACTAGACAAAGGCGTGCTGCTCTTGGATGACAATGGCCCTGTTCACTTAATTCGTGCAGTTGTAGCCGCATTACAAGTATGTTGATCTAACGAAATTAAGTATGTATCCTACAGTCTTGAATTGACCCGCAGTGATTTTCTTATCTTTTCTCAAATTTTAAAAATCTGTACTGGCCAGCCCAATACCTCTTGCCACTACCGTTTTTGGTTACATAAGTATAGGGCACGAAGAAGCCATGTGACATTGTTTAGTAATTATGTACGTAAATGTCAAATGTCACAATTTTTCATTAAATTTTTTAAGATTTTCAAAATTCACGTAGTTAATTTGTCACCAGGAGTGTGTAATTTACTTGTCGTGTAAAATAACCCCCATGGAATTGGAAAATCACTAAATTTAGAATGAAAAATTATGATATTTGTTATCTATGTACATAATTACTAGCTATCATTCTGACACAGGTCCCCGTATCTGCCTGTCAAGCCCAACACATGACCAATCGCGCCCTATAGGCGATGGGAAATAAGCAATATGACATCTGGGCCCTGTTTCATAAAACTTCTACACTTGTAAATTACCACTGTAGAACTTGTCAAACTAATAATTTGACAAGTTTCTGTTTCAAAAACCTACAAGTGTAAATTACAAGTGACAAGTAAACTAGTCCGTTTCTACAAGTATATTTTTGCAGTTTACAAGTGTAGCGTTTCAAAAAATATTTTCTGGTTTTTACTACTAGTATTTTACAAGTGAACAGTAACCACGAATGAAAGATTGGTCATTTGAAAATTACAAGTTGACAATTGAATTTTTTTATGACAATTAATGATAGCAATTTTCTTTTGCAATATTAGAAATGTGGTCCAGTGATTCAGAAGAGGAAGAGGTTTGAAACTATCTGTAACACCTATTCCACAAACGGCCGGGTAATCTTTCCCCAAAATGTCGAGCACTGCATTATCAATTTCGTTAATTTTACAATCTGTTGCTCCTGCGGAGCCAGTTTTCTTTGCATTATCCACTTTAGCCTGAACATTAAATATAAAAAAGTATGTTTAGCAACTACTTCGTAATTTAATACTTTTCAATAGTAATATTTAAAAGAGAGCAATTATTCCAATATTAAAAAATTAATTAATCTAATTAAATTTTTAAAAGAAAATATGAAACTGAGTTTGTTGAAATAAATTAAGAAAATGGTTTATTATACTGCAAAGTGAGACTGTAACAAAAGCATTTACTAGTGTCCTTTTTCTTAAATTTGGCCATAATGTATCCTGGCAATATTGCCAGTCCTTTTCATTTGAAATTAATGCGTGCGAAACAGCAAATTCATGGATTAATTTCCATTTTTCACATTTCATATTTTTTGTTAAATTTGTGGAAAAAGCGCCAAATAGGATGTATTTATGTTCCTTAATTTCGCGAAGAAACGCCAATTTAATAGAATTTTTTGCCATACTAAATATAATTACAATTAATTATAATTTTGCCTGCTTAACTTTCTTTGATTGCAAGGGTTGAATATCAAAATGTTGACAAAATTAAATTAAATTATTTCAAAACGCATACTTTTTAATGTGATTAAAAATATTACATTCACTATGAAACTATGGTTTCAAACTTGTCAACTTGTAAAAATTCACTAGTAATATTGGAAAACTGACAAGTAGTCAAAAATTATTTTTGAAACAGAAATTACTAGAACTTGTCACTTGTACACTTGTCACTTATAACTTGTAACTTGTCGACTAGTAATTTTTATGAAACAGGGCCCTGGTGGTATTTTGTGGAACTATAGTTGACGGGATAAATTATACACGTGACATTTTCTTGATTATATAAACACATGTGTTATCTATTATGTTTATAATATTTACGTTTACATATGAAGAGCTCTTAATATTATACACTTAATTTAAAAAGACAATTAGTAAATGTCAAATTATCCCGTTAACATTAGTTCCACTTTGGCGCTGCGATCTTATTTCCCATAGCCTATTGTATTTAACATTTCTTGTATACCTACACTCTACACCAAAAATTCTACTTACACCTATTCTTTATAAGTAGTTTTTACCTTCCGTCACCTCTAGGAAAGGAAGGTATTGTCTTTGGTCAAAAAATTGGATGGTGAGTTTTCGTTGAATAAGCACGTTTTAGGGTCTTTACAATACGATTTTATTATTTTTACGATAATGTCTGTATGTGTGTGTGCGTGTGTGTGTGTGTGTATGTGTGTGTGTCCGCGGTTTCGGCCACGATATCTCCAATACTAGAATTCCAAAAATTGAAATTCTTGCGTATTCCTCTACCTTACAACCATATGTAGACTTGATTAGATTTTGGTTATAATTGGTCAACCGGAAGTATCCTCATTTGAAGATTTTAACAGTTTTTCTTGAAAAACTCAGTTAAATATTATTATAACTTAAGTAATATGTTATTCTCTATACGATTTGATTGCATTTTATATTTAATATTCAACAGATATAGAGTTAAAGAATTATAAAGACAATAAATTTCATAAATCAGCCAGCTATGCTAACTTAACCATGGAAATTGCTAGTATATTCAGGTAATTGAAATTGACAGATGTCAGTAGTTATTATCAATAAAAAGTAAATGAATGAAAGCATAAGGGAAGTAACTCTAGTGTTCGAAGTTTCTAGAAAGATATAAGAGAAAAGGATCTGAATGAGAACGACATGTAAAACAAAAATGAGTGGAAAAAGAAAATAAAAAATAGAGACCCCCTAACGATTGGGAAAAACTAAAGAAGAAGATAGTGTCAAGTGCAATTTGAATAGTTTGTTTATGAAATAATTTTACTTTTGCAAGAAAATTTATGTATAGGGTGCGTGCAGTGACGTGACTTTGCTGACTTTGATATGGGGAGCCGTGTCAAAATGACAGCTATTAATTACGTCTATAACTGACAAATGTCATAATTTTTCTTTCAAAATTTCAATTTTCTTATTTCATGTAGTTTATTTGTTATCAGGAATGTGGAATTCAGTTGCCGAGAAAAGGAATCATAAAATACCAAAAAATGAAATTTTGAATGAATAATTATGATATTTCTCAGTTATGGACAAAATTAATAGCTGTCATTCTGTTACGGACTGCTCGTGTCGTATACATAAATTTTCATGCAAAAGATCCTATATTTCCAGTAAAATTATTTTATAAACAAACTATGAAATATTATTTACACATTTAATGTTATTATAAATATTAAAGAATATTCTATTATCTATACGAATTGATTGCATTTTATATTTCATATACAATGGATAGAGTTAAAGAATTATGAATAAATTATTTTTTATAAATCAGCCACCTATGCTAATCATGGAAACATCTACTATATTAAGAAAATTCTAACTGAAAAGAAAATTAAAGTATTAGAGATGAGGATATTGAGATAAATGTTGGGGAAGACACGGAAAGATACGGCAAGGAATAAATTAATAAGGGAAATAACTCGAGTATTACAATTTCTAGAGAGATACAAGGGAGACGATTACACTGGTTTGAACATGTCATAAGGAGAGATGTAGAATATATTGAAAGAAGAATGAATAGCTTAGTAGTATAAGGTAGAAGAAACAGAAGAAAACCAAAGATAAGATGGAAGGACTGTATTGTGGAAGACTTAAGAGAAAAGGATCTGAATAAGGACAACACTTACAATAAATGAGTGAAAAAAAAATATAAAAATAGCGAACCCTAACGAATGGGAAAAGAAGAAGATATCAGTGTCAAGTGTCATTTGCATAGTTTGTTTATGAAATAATTTTACTGGAAATTTGTAATTTTTTGCAAGAAAATTTATGTATGGAATTTGTACATAATACACAGGATTGACGGAAGGTATTGTGCTGGCCACATCAGATTTTTTAAATTATAAATTCATTCTATAAAGAAATTTTGTCCTAGTCATCTAATTTTTCGAAATGCTTCCAATTCATTATCGAAATTGACAGTATTTTTGAAGGGTATAAGGAAGAAATATGGAATAAACGACTGTGTTGTTGATTAGATGAAAAAATAAAGAGGTTTGCAGTATAGGCTTTTATTAACAATGGTCATTGTTAAAAAAGCCATTTTTACGTTAATGTTTTCTGAATGACGATTGTTAATATTTTCATACAATTTTTAATTTTCGACGATAAAATTATGTTTGAACAAATATATTTATATTTATTTATTTATTTTTAACGTCTTAGTCTTTTGCCCTGATGAAGCTGTAAGTGGCAGCGAAACGTTGGTTTTGAGACTAAATAAAATATTTTTTTGAACTACAATTCTGTTTATTTTTTCATCTAAAGGTATATGCAATATATGTACCTATAATTTGAAATATTTAACTATTAATATACTAAGAAATAATATAAAAATCTTCAGTAATGTCTCTGGATTTTTGACACCGACATTTATCAGTTACAAACATATTCATTTTACAATTGGTTTCCATGACAATATTTGGGCAGTGAGATTATATTTATCAGATAGAGAAATTATTCTTTTTTAATACAAGCAAGAACAAAAAATTTCTAAAAATAATATTTAGAAGATTTTTTTTAAGTATCTGCTACTTCCGTTTGTCCAATTATTACCAAAATCTTTTCAGCTATTCCCAGTAATGTCCGATTGAGATATACGTACTTAAACAGGTATTAAGTAATATAGTTTTTGAGATATCGTCCTTCCAACCTACCCACATACACACATACTTCCACACAGACACACACACACACAGAGAGAGAGAGAGAGAGAGAGAGAGAGATCGTAAAAATTTTAAAATCGGATTGTAGGGACCTTAGAACGTGCTTAATATGCGATTTTTAGCATGAATCCAATACCTCTTTTAGCGAGAGGTAAAAAAGGAGCGAAGGACGCAAAAGTTATTCAACAATAATTATCTGATTACTGCTGTAAACAACCATTTTGAAGACAAAGATAAGAGTTATTATTTTGAAAGTATAATAAAATTAATTGATAGGTGTGATAAATGTATAACAATAAAAGTGGATTATATAGAAAAATAAAAATATGAAAGTTTTTATAGAACTTTTCTTTCACACGGGGGTAGCGAATTTATGGACCTTCCCCTCGTATATCTATGATGAAGAAACACTAAGAAAATGTAATGTAGATGTAAGTGATAAGAGCCAGATGCCACATTAAAAGTAAAACTACATTTGAAACATATAATTACTTTTATAATATTACAAAAAGTATTTAATTATGTAATAAAATAAAAGCACAAGTGACTACGAATATCCTTGCCTATAAACAATATCACGATCGAATCGCAGATAGATTGTCATTACAAGAACTTCTGTATTATCCCTGTTCCATGTAGCAACGATCTTCGTATTTCTTAGCGGAAGATTAGAGAAAGTATCCGAACTAGGAATCCAGTTGTATGCATAGTAAAACCCCTGCAAATAAAGTTAAAAAACGGCCATAAATTGAATAAAATAGTAGCATGAATTCAAAATAAACGATAATGATGGTGTACCTAATCACCATTACTATGAATAGACAACAATGAAAAAACTTATAAATTTGCGAGAGTGGATTGGAAAATTCGCGTCTTAACATAGATGGAATTTACATTATAAACGTAGCCCCCATTTAAGTTTCTATACTTAATTCATCGATGATCCAATGCCATGATTCCGCTCGTATAAATGCTTCATGATGACCTGTAAAATACACCATTGCGGCTTCTACAACTTCAATAGATGAAAATCGTTGCTCTTCCAACAGGGCTGTACGTCTACACTCTAGACATGACAGATTACATACATACATAGATAAACAATGTAAACATGAATGTCAAATGTAAATAATGCCTCGAGAATGTAATTTTGTATATATTGCAATCTACATAGGCGTAAATAATATACAAATTTTGATGGAATTGTCTATGCATAGACAATGACTTCATTTATGCGGCATAGATTATTGGCACATTCTTGTCTTCCAACCTTCCAATTAATTTTTGAATTTCGGGAATTTTAAAAGTCTGAGCGAATTAGATTCATTAAATGGAGAAGATGAGGTAGGTATCAAATCCAAGCAGCACGAATTTTTGTCATCGTAACTGTTGATGTGTGCACTGATGCAACAGCACACTTTTCGTAGGCATTCCAGGCCGTCTTCTTTTTATTCTTCAAGTAACAAATTCGAGTTGTATGGTCCTGTAATGGTTTCACTAGTAGGAAGGTAATTCAGCATCAATATTTCCTTCGCATCCCAAAAACACAGAAGGCGAAGCCATGACTGCCAGTGGATGATACCATATTTTTTTTAGGGATCGTGAACTTCTATGCTTCGACTGTTCCTTTAATTTAGGCTGGTAGTAGTGAACCCTCGGCCCATCGATAGTAATTAATCTATCTATAAACATATCAGGATCAGCTTCATACCGAAGCAGCAAATTAGACGACGTCTGGAAAAGAACATGGTTATAATCAACCGTCAGAAGCTGAGAGACCTATGTCGCTGATATTCGTATCATTCTTCAAAACTTATTGGTCAGAATGTTAGATCCCGTTCATTGATTTGTCGATCTGCCATAATCATATAGTGAATTAAACTGATGTTTTCTTCATTGGTAATAGTTACAAGTCATCCACCGCGATGATCATCTTCAATGCTTTAACTCTCACGTTTAAAGAAGTTGCTTACTTTTTTCCATTATGTATGAGAGACAAGATATTCCCAAAATGTTTAACATATTATCATGAATTTGCTTCGGTGTTAAGCCTTTTTGTTCAAGTATTTGATCACTGCACGGGGTTCTATTTTTTCCATTTTTAAAAAAGTCAATGTACGAGTTAATTAAAAAATCCTATTTATGTCAGAAATTGGAAGATTACGATTTTGCAGAGATACTAATGACAGTCTAGTGCCCTCACTAAATTAATCAGAGAACTTTTCAATCCACGTTCGTATTTAAAACTATTTACTCATTTATTAAACACGAGTAAATGTACCAAATTTAAATCATGATTTTTGAGTGTCTAATCTCCCTTGTTTAGATTAATTACTCGTAACTTTATTCTTTATTTTACTAACCTTTTTTATAGGACAGTGCGCAGGCACAAAATGAGGCATAGTAGGAGCTATAAATAATTTATATTCAAGTGATAAATAATCGCAGAGATATCTATGCACGTTTATTGCAAATGGCTTATATTCGTTATTAAGAAATTCGAATGCTTGAATATTGACCTAAAAATTAAGAAATAATTAATTTTGTAACAGATTACAAAAGAATTTTTTATGAAATCTACCTAGCAATGCAAATAATATACGAATATGACAAGTTTTCTGCTTTAAAATAACTGAGTCATTTGTGTACTTACAATGCTTGGTTCAAAATAAAAATATTTTTCATTTTCTGCGGAGGTTGAAGTACCTACAAGAAAATGAATGAGGAGAAGCAATGTTATCATATTTAACCTTGGGCCTATTTAAAACGTCGGTCGCGCGAAGGTCAGATTCCACACATTTATTAATGAACTTGTATAATCCTCATATTTGCCATTCATAAAAAAAAGGTCACTCTAAACAAAAATTTAAAACAAAATTAAATAAAAACTTTACTTCAAGATTCAAGATAATAAGACGACATATATATATATATATATATATATATATATATATATATATATTCTATCCTATTCGGATGTCCCCCTTGCTCTTCTATAAGATTGGCATATAATATTTTATTGTAGGTTTAATAATATGGAAATTATTTGAGGTAGCTCGTTTAGCTGTATATATATATATATATATATATATATATATATATATATATATATATATATATATATATATATATATATATATATACAGGGTGATTCATCGGTCTGTCCTCTCTTTATAACTCTTTTATTTTAAGTCATATAGAAAAACTCTTCAGATAAAATTTATATAATATATTATTGTCTATCTACATACTATATGCACTTGTATACAGGGTGATCCGTTGAAGCGCAACAAAATGTAACTTTATATTTCTTAATGGAACACTCTATATATATTTATTTATATTGATAGTAAATTAGATTTCCTTTAAAAAAGTATTAAGTAGTAAGGGGTCTAAAATTATAAAGTAAGAAGTTATTTACCTTTATTCGTTGAATGATATTTTTGTATCATATTATTAACAAAGTAAGCTATGGATAATTTGATCAATAATTTTGCATTATTTAGTCTGTCAATAAATTTTAATAGCCTCTTCGTAATTAGTGTAATGTTTAAAATAAGTATTAATAAAAAAGGATCAAAATTTTGTATTAAATTATGGTTTTTTCCACTATGAACTACTATTTTTTATGAACGTAAATAACTTCTTAATTTATAATTTTAGACCCCATATTACTTAATAGTTTTTTAAAGGGAATCTAATTTACTATCAAAATAAATAAATATATATAGGGTGTTCCAT
The DNA here is from genome assembly GCA_951394225.1 of Harpalus rufipes. Taxonomy (NCBI): domain Eukaryota; kingdom Metazoa; phylum Arthropoda; class Insecta; order Coleoptera; family Carabidae; genus Harpalus; species Harpalus rufipes. The sequence continues at coordinate 20,588,258 of OX596276.1, read as the reverse complement.
TAAGAAATATAAAGTTATATATTGTTGCGCTTCAACGGAGCACCCTGTATACAAATGCATATAGTACGTAGATAGACAATAATATATTATATAAATTATATTTGAAGAGTTTTTCTATCTGACTTAAAATAAAAGAGTTATAAAGAGAGGACAGACCGATGAATCACCCGGTATATATATATATATATATACAGTGGCGGCCAAAAGTATGGAAACTTTTGAATAGTACAATTTGTAAGAACATAAATTTAACAGAAATTACTTTGTCTTATTTTTTCATAAGTCTATACGCTAAAGAACATATTTATCAAAAATCTTCTCTTTCGAGTGTACAATATAATTATTATTGTTAATTCTTGTTTTTGTTTTGGACAAAAGTATGGAAACATGTATTAGTTTTGCTCTACACAAATGTGTTTTAGTTACTCTTTGTTTTTTATGCAGTAAATTTATAGCAAAATGGGTAAAAATAAATATTTCTCGGAAGAACTACGGAAAAAACTAGTGCAGCTTCATGAAGATGGTGTGAAGCAGTGTGAAATTTCGCGAAGGTTAAAAATTAGTAAAAGCGTTGTTTCAAAAATTATAAAGAAATTTTTACGTTTCGGGAGTGTGAAGGCCCATAGAAAAACAGGTCGTCCAAGAAAAACGACTGTGAGAATTGATAAAACAATAAAACGCCTCTCAACAACTAATCCGACTAAAACAGCTAGAGATATTCGGTCAGAAATTGAAAAACAATTTAACATAAATGTTAGTGATCGAACTGTGAGACGACGATTAGTAGATGCTGGGTTGCTAGGTAGGGTGGCTGTTAAGAAACCACTTCTGTTAAAGAAGCATCGAAAGGCCAGACTTGAATTTGCTCGGAATCATTTATTGTGGACACCTGAAAAATGGAACACTGTGCTCTGGAGTGATGAAAGTAAATTTAAACTATTTGGATCTGACGGGAGACTCTACGTAAGACGTCCAGAAGGAACAAGATACAAATATAGATACCAAACGCCAACTGTAAAACATGGTGGAGGTAATATAATGGTCTGGGGATGTTTTTCACGGTCTGGGACAGGGCCATTAGTAAAAATATGCCAAAAAATGGATCGTTTTGTGTATAGAGATATTCTTCAGAATGAAATGTTACAGTATGCTGAGGAAGAAATGCCTCTTCGTTGGCGTTTTCAACAGGATAACGATCCTAAGCATACATCTAAGTTGGTAAAAGAGTGGTTTATAAATAATAGAGTCGATATATTAAAATGGCCATCTCAGTCACCTGATCTAAACCCTATCGAGCATCTTTGGGAATATCTAGATCGACAGATTAGGAAAAGGTCTATAAAAAATCTTAATGAATTATGGGAGACATTACAAGATGAATGGCAGAAGATTCCTGTAGATACTTGTAGAAATTTAGTGGACTCATTGCCTAGAAGGTGTCAAGCTGTAATAGAAGCAAAAGGTTATGCTACAAAATATTAATTATTTGTTATGTTATTTATTTTATTTTGATTAAATGTTTTTGTTTCCATACTTTTGTCAACACGTTTAAGTTTAATCATCAATATAATTAAGAATAATATACTCTTTATTAAATGTAATTTGTGAAACATAAATTATCTGGCATATTATTTTCATTTATATTTGTATTTTTTCTAAAAGAAGTTAAATAAATATGTACTATGCAAATAAAAAAAGTTTCCATACTTTTGGCCGCCACTGTATATATATATATATATATATATATATATATATATATATATATATATATATATATATATATATATATATACTCGTATAGTGTGTGCAACAAAATGTGGAACATAGGACTTTAACATGGGATTCTAAAAATGTGCGGAAATTGGCTCGCCTGTACAATTTAGAGCAAAAGTACAAGAATTAAAAGTTCTTTAGAATTAATTTTTACTTAAAAAAGTCCTCATTTAATGCAATAGAGTATCTGTAGCACTAGATATTTAGAAAATAAAACATGACATTTTAATCAAAATAGCCATGGAAATAAAAAACAAATAAAACAAAATATCAATTAAGATCATAATACTTTAATATTTAATGCTGAATTATAATAATAGACACAATGTTTACAAAAATTAACATCAATAACACTGAACTTAACTGAGATTTCGGTGAATATTTAAAATGGGAAATTATCAAATATTTAATAATAAAATAAATCATATACATCGGAAGAAAAGAATAGCAGCAAAATAGAGAAGTTTTATTTAAATTAAATGATCAAATATGTCTCCATTCTGCGCCAAACAATAACCTAATCTATCATAAAAAGAACGCCTAACATTTGCTAGTTGGTAGCACGATATTTTAGTACATTCCAGGGATATTCAGTTTTTTAGTTATTCTAAATCTGGATATTTGTAATCACTGTAAATTTTTGATTTTAGATGTCTCCATAGAAAAAAATTATTTGGTCCGTCTCTACCAATCCATGTATCGGGAAATACATCATTAAGATATTCTTTTACAACTTTTATATTATGAGCTGGACAGCCGTCTTGTTGCAACCATACTTTACGATTATTGGCCAGTTCTTCAATTGCCGGTCCAATATCATTTATCAGCAGATCATAATAGGACTGACCAGTTAAAGTGCCGTTAATGAAATATGGCCCAATAATATGGTTTTTTACCTCTCGCTAAGAGAGGTAATGGATTCATGCTAAAAATCACATATCCAGATTTTATTGAATAAGCACGTTTTAAGGTCCATACAATCCGATTTTAACATTTTTACGATGATGTCTGTGTGTGTGTGTGTGTGTGTGTGGATGTGTGTGTGTGTATGTGTGTGTGTGTGTGTGTGTGTGTGTGTGTGTGTGTGTGGGATGTTGGAAGGACGGTTACTCAAAAACTATAAGACTTTAAATTTGTTTAACTACGTATTTCCCAATCGGACATTCATGGGAAGATCTGAAAAGGTTTTGGTAACAATTGGACAACCGGAAGTAAAAGATTCTTGAAAAAAAATCTTCTAAATAATATTTTTTTAAATTTTTTCTTGGTAATATTAAAGAAAATTAAATTCTCTATCTGATACATTTAAATATTTTATTATATATTCTATAGATTTAGAGATAAAAGAAATATAATATGTAAAATAATCTGTTATAATAAATTTTACAGCCGAAAGAATGGCCATGGAAAATAGTTGAAAATTTAAATTGTTTGTAACTGACAGATAAATGTCAGTGTCAGAAATCCGGAGACATTACTGAAGACTTTTTCTGGGAAGTACATACATTATATTATTTCTTAAAGTATTAATAGCTAAATATTTAATATTATAGGTATATTACATATATCCTTCAAAAATACTGTCAATCCTGACAATGAATTGGCAACATTTCGAAAAATTAGAAGAGGACAAAATTTCTTCATAAAATGAATTTAAAATTAAACAATCTAAATATAAGGTATAGATATATGCGTAAGTAGAATTTTTGGTGTAGAGTGTAGGTATACAAGAAATGTTAAATACAATAGGGCGCGAGCAGTCATATGATTTTGTTGGCCTTGTCAAGCAGATATGGGGGCCCATGTCAGAATGATAGCTAGTAATTATGTATATAGATGTCAAATATCATATTTTCTCATTCTAAATTTAGTGATTTTCCAATTCCATGTGGAGCATAATTAAATGTTAAATATCTAAGGCATACGACAAGTAAATTTTAAACTCCTGGTGTTAAATTAACTACGTAAATTTAGAAAATCTTGAAATTTTAAAGGAAAAATTCTGACATTTGACATCTATGTACATAATTACTAATTATCATTCTGAAACGGGCCAACACATCTGCTTGTCAAGCCCAAAAATGTAACATTACTGTTCGCGCACTATACTTATGTAACCAAAAAAAGGAAGTGGCGAGAGGTATTGTGCTGGCCACAACAGATTTTTAAAATTTCAGTCCAAACGTTGACTTTTTGGGGATATTGTGAATAAGTCGTAACATACAGATGTTCATTATTTTTACGCCAATATCTAAAAATTTTAATATTTGGCTAATTCTTGAGTGTAAATGTGCTTTCGTCGGAAAAACAACTATTTTCAATAAAATGTGAATCTGCATTTGCTTTTTCCAGCATTAATTCACAAAATTTTGCTCTCAGAAACTTATCTTCTTCATTCAATTTCTGGTGTTTGCTATATTTAAAAGATTTATATTTTTCTTCTTTTAAATAATTTCTTACAGTACTAAATGGAATTGAAGTGTCTTTTTCTATTTGCCGCAAACTTAAATTTATATTATTTTCAATGGCTGCAATTACATTAATTTTATTTGCTTGTCTTTCTTCATCTTCATCTGCAATTGGCCTTTGACACTTGAATGGTTTTAAAACACTTCCTGTTTTATTAAATCTCTCAATTACACGAAATATTGTCGTTTTACTTGGAATTGGACGATCAGGATAAGAGCCACCAAAAAGTGCACGAATTTCTTCATAACTATTTCCTCTGCAACGTAATTTGACAATCAAATTTTTTTCTTCGGTACTGCAGAAATCCATTTTATTATGCACAAACGAACAGTGATGCAATTTATTGATTACAACAGTGTAGACACAATGATTGCAACAATTAACATCAATAACACTGAACTGAACTGTCAGAATGAGATTTTGTTTTATTTGTTTTTGATTTCCATGACTATCTGATTTTTGACGAAAATGTCATACCTTTATTTTTTTCTAAATATCTAGTGCTAGAGATATTCTATTGCATTAAGTGAGGACTTTTGATAAGTAAAAATTAATTCTAGATAACTTTTCATTCTTGTACTTTTGCTCTAAAATGTACAGGAGAGCCAATTTCCGCATATTTTAAAAATCCTATGTTAAACTCCTATGTTCCACGTTTCGTTGCACACACTTTACAAATATTGTGCCGTAATACACTCATTACAAATTATTAATCATGCAAAATAAACAATATTTTTATATTTTTTTAAATATAATTAACTAATGCAAAATTAGATACTTCAAAAGTCGTAATTATTAATAAAAATATTGAACCGACGAACAGATTAGCACTAAATTTTATAAGATGCTGCGGACGCATATTTTAGGAAGCGGGTGTGCAGCGCAAGTAGATACATGCATGTTTTCAAAATATCTAAAAATTAAATTGTCTGCGGACGTGAGTCCGCGCGTGACCACTGAAAGATTAACACCTTCGCTGCCAGACGGTCATTCTAAATTGTCCCAGAAGACCATAACTGGTACCTTATAACAAAGGTTAATTCTATGAGGTTTGGTAGTTTTATTTTTATTTTATCTTCAAGAATTAATTAGTTATTAATAAAAATTCGAGCGGACACCGGTGTCTTCTGTAATATTATATACCTATCTTTTAGATTAAGGCACCATAGCGGACACACTTTTTTCTCTTTTCTTACGCCACAGCAGACACCTTTAGCAGAATAACGGAATCGGCAGGTACGAATAAACATGTATGGACAATATAAGCAATATTTTTGAATTTTTGTACATTGTAAGTCTCTTTTCAGTGTTAGTGTAGTTTATTATATGCTGCCATTACGGTTATACGAAAATCATGTCAGAACGTAGGAAAAAATTGTAAATATGACTATGGAAATGCCTTCTCGAAGTTCAAGTCTTTAAGGTATTATTTTAATTTTTGATAATAATATTAGATTTCTTATAATTTTTTTTGGACAGATCCATTTTATACTACGAATGGTCCGAGGGATGCTACTTATGTACTGCCGAGAAATGAAAACTCCGTGCAAACATTTTAATTCTTCATTTTTATCTTTCGTCACCTTTAGGTAAGGAAGGTATTGTGTTTAGTAAAAGAAATCGATGTTGAGTTTTTAATGAATAAGGACACTTTAGGATTCCTAGAATACGATTTTACTATTTTTCTCCGTCGATAACGCAACCACTACAATTCTAGAAATTATAATTCTTTCGTATTCTTCTTCGTTACATTCATATTAAGAGTAGATTAGATTTTGGTTATAAATGGTCAACCGGAAGTACCCTTATTTGCAGTTCTTAACAGTTTTTCTAGAAAAAAGCAGTTAAATATATTTTTTTGTCATTTGATGTTATTGTATATATTAAAGAATTTTTATTCTTTATACTACTAAAAACTAAAGAAGTCCATGTTATAATTTTACTGGCAATATAGAATCTTTTCCAAGACAATTATCTGTATGGAATTTGTGCAAAATATATGTAATTGATGGAAGGTAATGTGCTGGCCACATCAGATTTTTTGATGATTCTAAGGGCCGGTTTCATAAAGGTCCAGTTAAATTTACTTCCAAAGTAAATTTAATTGTGTGAACAAATTCGAATCAGTTTCCACGTTCTTATGACATTAAATTTATTGCTGTCAAAAAATCGCAGTGCATTTGTTCAAATTTTTAAATTTACTTTGGAAGTAAAATTTAATCATAGATTAAATTGTTTTATGAAACCGGGCCTAAACCTTTTATTTTTTTTAATTATTTATTCATAATAAAATTATTGAAAATATTGTTCATTTTACGAATTTATACGTTACTCAATTATTATCGAAAGAAAACGATATTTCTCCAAAATCTTGGTTACACGCATGGAATCCATTGACGACTACAGAAATACGGAACTTACTGGATATATTGGGATATATGGTTATAGTAAAAATGCCAGCCAAGAAAGATTATTGGGAGTATAGATAAACTTTATATGAATAATAATGCAGCTCAGATAATGTCGCGTAACAGGTTCGAATTTTTTTATCTATGCTTCATTTCTCTAATAACGATGATAATTCCGACAATAACAGACGTCATAAAATTCAGCCACTGCTTGATGATTGCATAAATAATACTCAATTTGTTTATACCCCCAGTGATTTTTTTGTGTCCATGATTCTTTGATTCCGTTTCGCGGAACTGGCCAGCACATTACCTTCCGTTACTCCTGTGTATTATGTACAAATTCCATAGGGCGCGAGCAGTCACGTGACTCTGCTGACCTTGGCAATCAGATATAGGGGCCCGTATCAGAATGATGGCTATTAATTATGTCCATAACTGACAAATGCCATAATGTTTCATTCAAAATTAATTTTTTTGATATTTTATGATTCCTTTTCTCGGCAACTGAATTCCACATACCTGGTAACATATAAACCACGTGAAATAAGAAAATCATGAAATTTTTGAATGAAAAATTATGACATTTGTCATTTATATTGACGTAATTAATAGCAGTGATTTTGGCACGAGCCCCCATATCTGCATGCCAAAGTCAGCAAAGTCACTTCACTACAATCGTCCAATACATAAATTTTCATGCAAAATATCCTATATTTCCAGTAAAATTATTTCATAAACAAACTATGCAAATTGCACTTGACACGGACATCTTCTTCTTTAGTTTTTCCCATTCGTTAGGTGTCGTTATTTTTATTTTGCACTCATTTTTGTTTTGCTTGTCCTCATTCAGTGTCTTTTCTCTCAAGTCTTTCGTAATACAGTCCTTCCATCTTATATTTGGTCTTCCTCTGTTTCTTCAACTATTACTAAGCTATTCATTCTTCTTCTAATATATTCTTCATCTCTCCTCATGACATGTTCAAACCAATGTAATCGTCTCTCTCTTGTATCTTTCTAGAAACTTCTAACATTAGAATTATATCCCTTATTCTTTCATTCATTACCGTATTTTTCCGTGTCTTCCCCAACACCTATCTCAACGTCCTCATCTCTGCCACATTCATTTACTTTTCATTTCTGACATCAGACATCTGTCAATTTGAATTTTCTGAATATATGAGCAATTTTCATGGTTAGCATAGCTGGTTGATGAAATTTAATATCTTTATAATTCATTAACTCTATAACTGTTGAATATCTTCATATTCATATTATAAAATGCAATCAAATCTTATAGAGAATAATATATTATTTAAGTTAAAATAATATTTAACTGAGTTTTTTCAAGAAAAACAGTTAAAATCTTCAAATGGGGGTACTTTCGGTTAATTATAACCAAAATCTAATCACCTCTTCTTTTAGATGTAAACTTGAGGAATATGAAAAAAATATAATTTTTGGAATCGTGGCATTGAAGTTATGCGAGCTGAAACTTTCATCACATTAGTTATCAATAAAGAATTTGTATGTGTTTTTCACAAATTTTGTTTTTAATACGACAATGTGTATATGTACCTGATTTTTTGCAGGGTCCGCTTGGCCTTTTCTAATAATAGTATATTATTTAATCAGCATATAATGTAAGCTATATTACACGAGGATGAATTTTAAAATACGACCTGTAGGCGAGTATTTTAATCAACTGAGAATAGTACAGCCATTATACGCATGCCATATACTATACTTTATCTACAACTATCAATTTCACAGATTATAATATATAATAAATATATTTTGTGTGATTATGTCACAGACTGCAAAGAAATGATTATGTCAAAGGCCAGATGTTGATGTTACATGTTGTAACTAATTTCTTGATTAATAACAATATTTATCTACAGAAGTTTATAAAAGTATCAGTAATGTAATACAACACAAAAAGTCGTCCGATGGAAAATGAATATTTCATATTCCACTAATACAATGTGACTAGCATTATGTATTTGAAGTTGACAATAAGTTTATTACAACGTACAATCAAATCAGTACGGAACTGTTCGACACATGCGCACTATAATAGGAACGTCATTTTAACAATGCGCATGCGCCGTATAGTTCCGTACTGATTTCATTGTAAGTTTGAACAAATCTTATATACGCCGCAAACAAATATTGAAATGAAGTATACTTGTATTGTGAATATGGGCATACGAATTTTTTACAAAAAAATAATTAAAATAGTCGTAGATTGGTAAACATATATGAATGTGTATTATATGTACTATATATTTTTTTCAGTATCTACACTTACCTGCACTAGTAAAAGATAAATTAAGAGTAAGTAGATACCTAGTGTTTAATTATTTTTATCACATTTTTGAAACTGTTTTTTTTTTGTTTCTTAATATTTTTACCTAACTATAACATAGATTTTCTGTTCGATATAGACAGACTATATTATTTTAGATTGAATTATTTTACTTCATTGCTATAGGTACATTCCATAAAAATATTCATAAAAATATTTCAAATAACGGACACGGTATAATAAGCAAGGGTGACTATATGGCTCTTAACTGGGCGATACCTAAAAGAGCGCTAGCCAATTGGGCGACAGAATAATAGATGCGTAGAATTACAAATTGCAGTATTCTAGTAATTTATTTATTTTTTTCTGATAATTTAAAGATAAATATTGATAAACACACGATGTTAAAATTCGAATTAGTAAGCGAATTTTTGAATGTTCTAATTATTTGTGACGTCATAGTCCCGAGTTGGTTATGCTTCTCAACCAGTTATTTGTTAGTTTAGAAGTATTAGCATTTTTTATATTATGCCTACAATTTCATTTATATATATATATATATATATATATATATATATATATATATATATATATATATATATATATACAGGATGCAACAGAAATAAGTACATTAAATTTAGCCAGTGATAGAGAGCAACAATATTTCTTAATAACTTTTTTGCGAAATCTCAATTTCTTTAAACATTTTTAACCTTTCATTGTATTCTGTCGCAGTCACGGTAGTAATTGCTCGTAAACGCATTTCGAATTCAACCATAGGCGGGTAATGAAATATGTAATAAAACTTTAAAGAATTTTAATTCAATATCCAGAAGGTTTACAAGAAAATGTTATTAAGAAATATTGTTGCACTCGACGAGCTCTATCACTGGTTAAATTTAATGTACTCATTTCTGTTACAGCCTGTATATATATATATATATATTTATATATTAAAACTTCTTATACTTGTCATATTGATTACTGATGAATACGGAAATGAAAAATGATCAGATTAAATAAAATGTTTAAAATAAATATTATTTCAATTTATTTCATAAAACATTTAGAGAATCTCATTAGGATGATAATACTGCTCCTATTCGCGATGCCATCATAGATGTCACACGGCCAATATTGGAACGTTTAACGTCGGGGATAGTTCATATTTATTTACAGTGTTATATGTGACTGTTTATGGTAAGTTACTGGTTTTATGTTATGTATTATATTTTAAAACAATATTATAAGTAAAAATAGTGAAATTCAAATATGTCAGATAAATAAAGTTATATTTTGATTTAATAAGTGTAAGTAAAAAGTGTGATTTATAACTTAGTATACCTACTTCAGCAATTAATGTAATACATACTGTTTTTTCAGGAAATATGAAGCTACGAGATCCAGAGTATTTTAAATATTTAGGTACTGGAGAAAAGTGTATCGGAAGAAGAAGGTGTATTTGTGCGGAAGAATGGATAGTGATACTAACGCAGATTTAAATATATTCGCACTATCTGCAGACTAGTGCCATTACATCAGATCCGCATGAAATAAAAGGGGTGTTTTGCAAAAATAAAAATAGTATTTTTAAAAAAACTGAAGAATTAAATTTCTTACCACTCCCAGGAAAATAATCATTTTCACCAAAATGCTTTAAAAACTCGTATGAGTGCTTGGTGCAAATTCTCTCACCCATACGCAATTTCAAGATGTACGTTAAATGTTGGTCGACGTTTTTCTCTATACCCATTCGATTAATTATGTCATAAAATTTTTCCTGGTGCAGGGAGTTCATGAAATGTGAGTTGTGGATGCTATTTTCTCCAAGAATTTCATCCCGGCAGGCAACAATACGTATTACTATGTTTAAATTAATATATAATTGTTCAAAACTAACACACAATATCATAAAGAGTATTTTAAATTCCAAAAAACAATAAACGTTCATAAATCTACTCACGACCAATGTAAACAATAGAAAATATTAAAAGCAGTACCAGACGTTACGGTTCGAAATTTTACCGCTAGATAACGAGCGCCTGACAATCATCGCGATGAGTTCTTAATTTGAATTCAAACAAAAACAACTAATAGCTTGGTTCAGGTCGCTTTAATTCATCCGAAATTATACGATAATAACCGATAAGAGACAATGACGTCGTTAGACCTCTGACATGGTTTACATGTTGAGTAATCTTAACTTCTCTGCTTAAACTTTTGTTTTTGTTCTACTGATGATGAGAACTTAGTTCTCGAAATACGTATATAGCTCATAGCTTATATTATTATTATTTTAAGGTTAAGGGGTAATTGTTTTAGTTTTATTTATAATTTAACCTTAGACTCCTATTATTGTAATTAAAGTATGCTACCGTATAATTATTGAAGTTTACTGTCTTTTCAATAGTTGAATACCCCATTGTATGTTAGGTTAGATTATTTTACAGGTGGGTGTGTTTAGAAAAATCTGGGCGTCACTTTTAATTAATGCTAAATTTGAAAAAAGTTTTTGTTGCCCACATGACCGTCGCCCATTTAACTATTGCTCAATTAGCCCGGTTTACTCCGATATCTTGCTAAGCTGACCAAATACTAAATAATGACTATATTACTACTAAATAGTTTAGGATTCTTCGTGTAAACACTGACGCACCAGTCTAGTCAGGTACGTTTCCAAGTTAGTACCTAATCAAAGTAGTTAGCTTAACTATATGACATTTTTCCTTTGTAAATGTATCAAGACCAATTTTTCAAGTTACGCCTGCGTGTTTCCCATGCTTGTTTGTTGACAAATTAGGTTATGTGAATTGCTTGTATTACACACTACGTAGTTAAAAGAAGGAAGGTCAATTTAGCAATTCTAGTTTTAAAAATGGAGATACTGCTTATCAAATTATAACTAACTGAAACTTGACTTTGCAAAAAAATTTACGGTATAAACACACAATAACTAAATTTTTGATCTGGTTAAGATATGCATGTCACAATTTAGTATCACGGTGTAAACGAGGCTAATATGACTAGCCCAGTTAATGTGAATTGCACAAATAAAGTACCTTGCCACAAAATATACGAAATATATATAATGGGATTTTGTATTTTTCTGTAATGATATCTGTAAAAAAAAAAATACTTGTAGTATGTACTTACAACATCGTGATAATCAGCAAGTATGTCCGCATCTATATCAATTGTGAAATTCAGAACTTTTGTTGTTCTGTTTAGAAAAAATACATTATAATCAGATTTGCCAAAAGTACCATTATAAGCCATTTCAAAACGATCCAAGAATATTTTGTACTTATCCTGAAATAAATTTTTATTTGTTACAATATTTACGTACTCTAAACAAAGTAATAACAAGGTAAATCGGATGTACATTATGAGCAATGAAAAACATAATTCAATAAATATTAGATATATTTGAACTTTTATATTAAAATAAAATTAGTATATCTATAAAAAAAGTATAATAATGAATATAATATTAATATCCATATTGTATGTATTCATTGTCCTTGGAATGATAATGATTATAATAAAACTTTATCGAAGGCCCTAGATATTGTAACGATCCTGGAACTGTATTACGACTCCAGGTGTGACGTCACACTACTGGCCCAACTTTATTAAGCCGTTTAATGGGGAATACACATTTTTTTCAAAATATTGCAAAAACTATGACTGATATGTATATGAACAATATTATAGAAAATAAAATTCTCTATCAAAATGCATTAACAGAAAATATTTATGTTTGGTTTTTTAGCCGTAAGAAGCATATAAATTAAAATGTAAAACGAAATTAAATAAATATATTATCACGGCATATTACCTATTGCTGGGTGGGTCAATCTATTTTGCTCACAGATTTCGGTTTGTACTCTGCGGCGTTTACCAGGCCTCACCTCATGGGCACTTATTGCTGGCGTGCAAAGTGCACCACAGAGGTTAATTTTGTGCCATTTAAAATTCCCCAGATTCACAACCAGACGTTCAGACACGCGGCCATGAGGGTTTCACTATTGCTATCTTGAGAACCGTAAGAGATACAAAGTCGGTTAAATTATCAAGTTCTATATTATAAGACTATAAAAATGTGCATTACAAAAATTATTTTCAACCAGTGGTTCTCAAAATACAGAATTCAACTTTTTAATTTTAAATAAGAACCTACTTTTTTTATTCGCCTATTCGATTCAGCATTTTTATCTGAATACAACGATATAAAATGTTTATACCCTAACACAACGAAAAAAATCTGATGTGGCCAGCACATAACCTCTCGCCGTATATTTTACCTGGCTGTATGCATAAAGCAAAGAATATTTTTATAAATACAAATAATATATTCATATAAATCTATGACGTATAAACTTCTTTATTATTCAATAATAGCATGTCTCAACATGAAGATATTTTACCATAAATTATGTTACAATAAATTACAAAGTAGAGTTTACCATATATAAATATTAGGCTGGTAACTGCAATTTTCAATTCGAACAACGTTGTTTACTTTCTCTTCATATTCTTCTAGTAAAAACATTAATTTTGGGCGGTCTAAAATGTATATATGGATTGTGCATCTATTCTTACATATCTTCTTTTACATTTTATTTTTTCATACATGTTATATCTAAATAACACTAATTCCCTTTAATAAAGTGACGGATAGATTGCACTCCGATTATTCTTATATCGATGTGTAATTTTGTCAATATTTACAACTTACTTGAGAAGAATTTGATAGCTTTTTCGCAATTCAAAGTTACTCTAGTCTATAGTACTGGTGTACATTGTCCCATAATGTTTGAAACAAATTTAAGTCCTTCAACCTAGACTTGTCATCTCCATAATAGTCACAGATCAAGAACTAAGGGATTCTCCAAGTACATTTTTCTTTCATTACTCATTATTTCTGACACTGACATTTATCTGTCAGTTACAAATAATTTAAATTATCAACTATTTTTCATGGCATTCTTTCGGCTGTCAAATTTATTACAACAGATTATTTTATATATTATACTTCTTTTATCTCTAAATCTATGGAATATATAATAAAATATTTAAATGTATCAGATAGAGAATTTAATTTTCTTTAATATTACCACGAAAAATTTTCAAAAAATAATATTTAGAAGATTTTTTTTCAAGAATCTTCTACTTCCGGTTGTCCAATTATTACCAAAACCTTTTCAGATCTTCCCATGAATGTCCGATTGGGAAATACGTTGTTAAACAAATTTTAAGTCTTATAGTTTTTGAGTAACCGTCCTTCCAACATCCCACACACACACATCCACACACACACACACACACACACACACACACACACACACACACACACACACACACACAGACATCATCGTAAAAATGTTAAAATCGGATTTTAGGGACCTTAAAACGTGCTTATTCAATAAAATCTGGATATGCGATTTTTAGCATGAATCCAATACCTCTCTTAGCGAGAGGTAAAAACGAGAAAAATGCAAAAGAAAAATGATTATTTTCATACTTATTTCTACATGTAATCAGAGTGCCATACAAAAAATCTGTTGTGGCCATCACAATACCTCTCGCCACTTCCTTTTTTGGTTACATAAGTATAGGGCCCGACCAGTCATGTTACATTGTTGGCCTTGACAAGCAGATGTGGGGTTCCCGTTTTAGAATGATAATTATGTACATAAATGTCAGAATTTTTCATTAAATATTCCAAGATTTTCTATATTCACGTAGTTAATTTGTCACCAGGAGTATGGAATTTACTTGTCGAGGAAAATAAACCACATGGAATTGGAAAATCACTAAATTTAGAATGAGAAATTTATACTTGACATCTATATACATAATTACTAGCTATCATTCTGACTTAAGCCCCTATATATCCTTGTCAAAACACCCTATTGTATTTAACATTTCTTGTATACCTACACTCTACACCAAAACTTCTACTTACATATATGTTTCTATTCCTTATATTTAGATTGTTTAATTTTAAATTCATTTTATGAAGAAATTTTGTCCTCTTCTAATTTTTCGAAATGTTTCCAATTCCTTGTCAGGATTGACAGTATTTTTGAAGGATATATGTAATATACCTATAATTTTAAATATTTAACTATTATACATTAAGAAATAATATAATATATGTACTTCCCAGAAAAAGTCTTTAGTAATATCTCCGGCTCCGGATTTCTGACAATGACGTTTATCTGTCAGTTACAAAAAAAATTTTCAACTATTTTCCATGGCGTCCTTTCGGCTGTAAAATTTATTATAACAGATTATTTTATATATTATATTTCTTTTATCTCTAAATCTATAAAATATATAAGAAAATATTTAAATGTATCAGATAGAGAATTTAATTTTCTTTAATATTACCGAGAAAAGTTTTCAAAAAATATTATTTAGAAGATTTTTTTTCAAGAATCTTCTACTTCCGGTTGTCCAATTGTTACCAAAACCTTTTCAGATCTTCCCATGAATGTCCGATTGGGAAATACGTAGTTAAACAAATTTAAAGTCTTATAGTTTTTGAGTTATCGTCCTTCCAACATCCTACATACATACACACACACACACACACACACTCACATACATCCACACACACACACACACACAGACATCATCATAAAAATGTTAAAATCGGATTGTAGGGACCTTAAAACGTGCTTATTCAATAAAATCTGGATATGCGATTTTTAGCATGAATGCAATACCTCTCTTAACGAGAGGTAAAAATGATCAAAAATAAGGGACTAATTTATCAGTAATAACAAACCGAAAATTCAAGAAGTGATTGTAAACGGTAAATGAGCTACCTTAAATAATTTCTATACTAATAAAGATACAATAAAATACTATAAGACTATCTTATGGAAGACTAAGGGAGACATTCAATTAGAAACATTTTTTTTTAAACTAGTGCCTAAAACTAATACAATATCAGCTTCGTGAGAGCATATCTGAAGGATAAAGGGTATCATATGGCATCCATAACCAAATATCAACCCTACACGCATGCTAGCAATAACTTAATTGTCTATACTCTAAATGTGTAGACCTAAATCCTGATACCTAGACTAAACAAAGACAGAAAAAACGATAGAGTAAAAGTATTGTTACCAAAACTATAATTTGGAAGAGATTATAGTAATGTCATTTGCTCATTATTGCTCTGTACACTCGCCTGGTCACATGTGCGATGAATTTACTGCGCTGATATTGGTCCAATATTTTAGATCCGTACCTATAATTGCAATCATATCGTTTTCAAAATCGTTTGGTGTATTCGATGAAAAGTGTGACGTAGGCAAAACAATATTTTTCACATTGAAATTAAGATGATAATTAAAATGATATATTGACTTTTGTACTACAGGCAGATGTAAATCAAGTTTCATATATATCTGTAACAATTCAATTTTAGCTCTTCGTTCGCTTCGTTCGTACTAAACTTGTGGACGACAGGAGCATTGTACAATTTGAACTTACTTTTATGTAAGGTGGTAACAGTTGCTCGAAATGTCAGTCAAACAGCATTTATTCTTACTATTAAATAAATCAGTTTTTAATTCTCACGCCCTCTGATCAATGTTTATTGTTTTGTCATGTATACCTATGTTTCTATGATTTCATATATGTTTAAAATATTGCTATAGTTCTTGTCCTGTCGAAAAAATATTAATCTACAAGTGTCATTAATAAAAGTATTTTTAGTCATTTGTGTCTTTTATCATTTACGATAAATGATTATGGGTCCAGATCTACGCAAAGTAAATGAGTTCTATGTAAATTAGAAGTGAATCTGTTCGCTAATAAAAAAAACTCATTGTCAATACTACAAGTACGTGAATACATTACATTACATTCTTTGCAGGGACACTTTTTGAAAATTGTGAGACCGCAAAAGAAATATTTAGCAAAATAGATGCTATATGAGTATATATGAATAAGGATCTGAAACAAATAAAATGATTCTGCATGAAAGACAACATCAATACAAAATGGATTTAAATGACTCAATGGCTCAACATATTTCAAAAGTTGAGTATTTAGCACGAGAAATAAAAGAATCAGGTTACAATTTAAGCGAAATTGCTGCAAAATACAGGAATTGTGGATAAGCCTGGCTGTTAATAGCAGAAGAAAAACAGATAATTATTAATCTGACAGCTCGACTGTTAGATGAAGAAATAAATTTAAATTTAACGGAACAAAATGAAAATGCATTAGTGGCTAATGTTAAAACTATTGAATCAAAACAAGACAAATAAAGAGAAAAGAATAAATCTACTAAATTCAATAAATCAAAAGTAACACACCACACCTGTCAAAAGAAATGACATTTTGCTATCGAATGTAAAAGATCGAAAAGTCTACGTAAATTTCGGCCAAAAGATAATCGAAGGTATCAAAACGACCACAAAGCTTTTAACGTTGAAGAAATGAGTGGACTCTTCTCCACGGCAATAAATAAGACGAACGGATAGTGGACTTTTGACTAACATGTCATGATGAGAATATTTTTCGATGTACAAAGATATTCAAGAAGAGAGAAGAAATCCTTGGAAACAATAAAGTACTATCAGTAAAAGGAATTATTAAAATTAAAAAATGGATTGACGGGAAATGGGTCGATGGAAGTATCATAAATGTTCTACATGCCCCACAAATAAAAAGAAATCACGAAGAAGGGTATGACTATCACAAAGAAGGATAAATCGGCTATGGTACACAACAATGGAGTTTTGCTTACTTATGGGATTCGTATTGCAACAACCTCTACAAAATGGCATTTAAAACAATAACCATTGTTAATGTAAATACCACTACAACTAATAGTCTCAAAATTTGGCATAAACGTCTAAGCCGTATACATCAAAGTGGCTTGAAGCAGATAGCTTTGTAGGGACTCATAGAAGGCATTCAACTGAATGATGATGTAAAATTCTTCTGTGAGGCTTGCATTTATGGTAAACATTAAACAACATCGATTGCCCTATCATGCTTCAAAACAAAAGAAATGGGATTTGGGCAAGTACATTCATAGTAACATATATATGGGCCAATGTCGGTATCATCGATAAATGAAATAAAATACTTCTTTTCAAGTAAGGATGAATTTTTTGGTTATCGAGTAGTGTATTTTATTAAAAATGAAACTGATGTTTCGGATAAATTTAAGAAATTTTCAAAACTGGCTGAAAACAAGACTAAACAATCGATAAAGTTTGTACATACCAACAACAGCACAGAATATAAAAACTCCCATTTTATGAAATACTTACCGTCAAAAGGAATAGAACTGGGGACTACAGCGCCATACATTCCACAACAGAATGGACGAGTTGAACGCGACAATATAACTATTATTGAATCAGCTCGATCTATGTTATACGCAAAGGATCTACCACTTGATCTGTGGGTCGAAGCAGTAAACACGGCGATTTGCATTTTAAATAGAACTATCAACGATCAAACACCGAATTCAACACCATGTTAGCACATGTAAAAATATTCGGTAGTGAAGCGTTTGGCCATATGCCAAAATAAAAACGAACCAAGCTTGACTCAAAAGGAAAGAAGATGATTCTAGTTGGTTACGATAGAAACACGAACAACTATAAACGAGAATAAAACTGTACCTGAAAATAGGAAGAATATAACTCGCGTGAACATAGGCCTCGACGATGATCCAGACAAAAGGAATTTCACTCTGAAAACAATATCTTCAGGTACCAGAACCAGTTGAAGAATCATCAAATCAACTAAGAAAACATAATTTGCGTCCACGTGACAAATTGAAACAGCTTCTTAAATATGATAACAATGTAGTTGAAACCGAAATACCAAATATAAGGAAATATTGAAGAAACCAAATGCAGATAAATGGATAGATGCCATCAATGAAGAATTGAACGCCTTAGCTAACAACAATACATGTGAAATGGTAACACCTCCACCAAATGCAAATATAATGGGATCAAAATGGGTCTTTACACGTACACGTTCATCAGAAGGACGTCAGCGTTATAAGGTACGTTCTTGCGCTAAAGGATTTACTCAAAGATATGGCATTGACTATAAAAAAATTCTCCCACAATAACGTATGATTCGGTTCGACTTCTACTAGCAATAGATGCAAAAAAATAAAAAAAATCTGTTGTGGCCAGCACAATACCTTCCGTCATTCTCGTGTATAATGTATAAATTCCATAATTTTTCTTACAAAAGATTCTAAATTTCCAGTAAAATTATTTCATAAACAAACTATTCAAATTGCACTTGACACTGGCATCTTCTTCTTCTTTAACTTTTCCCATTCGTTAGGGGTCGCTATTTTTGCATGTCGTTCTCATTCAGTTCCTTTTCTCTCAAATCTTCCGCAATACAGTCCTTCCATCTTATCTTTGGTCTTCCTCTGTTTCTTTAACGTCCTATTACTAAACTATTCATTCTTGTTCCAATATAATTCTTCATTTCTCCTCATGACATGTTCAAACCAATGTAATCGTCTTTCTTGTAATCTTTCTAAAAACTTGTAACACTAGAGTTATTTTCTTACCGTATCTTTCCGTGTATTCCCCAATATCTACTTCAACATCCTCATATCTGCCACATTAATTTACTTTTTATTGATACTGACATCTGTCAATTTGACTTATATGAATATATTAGTAGTTTCCTTATTTAGCATAGCTGGCTGAATTATAAAATTTAATTTCTTTAAAATTCTTTAACTCTGTATCTATTGTATATGAAGTATAAATTGTAATCAAATCGTATAGAGAATAATATATTCTTTAAGTTATAATAACGTTAAATGTCAATAAATCAAATTTAACTGTTAAATCTTCAAATGAGACTACTTCCGGTTGACCAATTATAACCAAAATCTAATCAGTTGTTCTTCTGGATGTAAACTTGAGGAATACGAAAAAATTATAATTTTTGGAATCGTGGTATTGAAGTTATGGAATCCGGAAGTTTTGTCACACACATACAGACACACATACATACAGACATCATCGTAAAAATGGTAAAATCGTATTATATGGACCCTAAAACGTGCTTATTCAGTAAAAACTCATCATTGAATCTTTTGACCAAAGACAATACCTTCCTTACCAAAAGATGACGGAAGGTAAAAATACGAAATTATGCAATTCGACATAGACTGTTTTTCTTCATGGGGAACTTGAAGATCACATTTACGGGCCCACCTGAGGGCTCAGAAAGCGTCTCGAAACATGTTTGTAAACCAAAGACATCTCAAACAAGCTTCTAGGTCCTGGATTACAAATTCGACGCACTTCTCAAAGGTCTTGATTTTAAACAATTCGATGCTGATAAATGTGTCTATAAAAATAATTTGGGCGGAAAAGAAATCTTACTTGCACTTTGTATCGATGATGGTTTGATCATAGCAAAAGTCAAAGTAACACTGGATAAAATTCTGAAGTTGCTTCAAAAGAGTCTGTGAGCCAGATTGCTTTGTGGGCCTCTAAGTTATTCAAGACGAAACGACAGAACTGATTTTCATTCATTAAAAGGACTATATCGAACACCTGCTAAGAAAATACAGTTTAGAAGATGCAAAGCCAACCAGTGTACCCGTTTATATTAATTCAAGGATCAATTGAAAATAAGTCCACTAATTTCCCATACAGAGAAGCGATTTGTGGACTGATGTTTATAGCAGTGGTCAGTAGAGCCAATGTCGCCGTTGCTGTTAACTACGTCAGCAGATTTGTTAATAACTGCGACATGTCACACTGCAACGCTGTGAAGATAATTATTAAATACTTGTCTTCAACCCGTGACTGTGGGATAATGTACGACAAATCTGCAGATCATGAAGTTTTTGGATTCTCCGACGCTGGTTATGCAGCATGGACATTGATACTCGAAGATACAACAGAAGCTGAATACATATCAGTATCTGCAGCCACCAAAAAAGCGATTTGGTTACATTAAATTCTCAACGACGTCAATCAACCAACACAAGAACCTACGAAAATATTAATAGACAATCAAAGAGCAATAATTCGTCTCGTACGTAATCCCGAATTCCATAAACGAACAAAACATATAGACGTTCGTTTCCATTTTATTCGGGAAAAGTTTATGAATCACTAAATTACTGTCGAGTATATTTTGTATTGATAAACAGTTAGCGGACAAAACCTCTTCTCCGAATGAGATACGAAATACTTTGCCATAACATTAGAGTTCGTAAGTTCAGTTTTATTAAATTAAATAATTGATTTTATAATTTGTTATAATGCATATTACAGTTTTCTATTGAAAAGAGGTCGCTCAAATAGTGGCAGTATTAAATAAATCAGCTTTTAATTCTCATGCCCTCTGATCAATGTTTATTATTTTGTCTTATATAACTATGATTTCATATATGTTTAAAATATTGTTATAGTTGTCCTGTCAAAAAAAAAATATTCCACCATTTACAATAAATCTTACAACACCGATGTTTCGGTACACACTTGCACCTTCTGCAGCTTCTATAACAAGTAAAATAACAAAATAGTACATAAAAAATAACATGGACATTATCACACGTACAATAAGATTTTACAGATTGTTACATATCATGTACACAAAATACACTCGAACTAAACATTCAGTTTTTACACTTCATACAAAATTCATACAAAGCACATACACATCCATATGCTCTCAAAATCGACGGCAGAACAAATTGTAAAATAGCCAGAAATATCTTGCGGAAGGATTATTTAGTGACATCATCGATACGGACTCCTATTGGTCGTTTATACACCAATGTTGTGTAGCATTGTTGTAGGAATTTAGATAAAATGTAAAGAATTTAAATGAATACCAATTTGGCCTGAAACTTGTTTTTATTTACATTTCCCATACACCAAAATATACGCTATTTAGTTCTTGTATATCAGTTCTTGTATTAAATTGTTGTAATCATCCCTAATATGTAACATTTCAAGAAACATACGTTTGGAGTCATTTTTATAACTTTGAAGCACACATTACTTACTCTTATATCAATGATGAGGAACATTTTAGGATAAGATATTAATAATGAAAACTAAATTTGTTATGCATAATTGCATTTAATCACGTAGATAATACCACAAAACAAGTATTTGATTAAGTATATAATGAAATAAAAGTACAGATAATTAATTGATTACAAATATCCTTCCCTGTAAACATCACGATCAAATCGCATATATGCTGTCATTACAAGACTTTCTGTATTATTTCTGGAACTCTAACAAGAAACTTTGTCTTTCTGAATGGAAGATTACAGATAAATTCAGCATTAGGAATCCAATTGTTTGTATAATAAAAGCCCTATAAATAAAATAAAAATAACAGCCATAAATTAAATAAGAAAAATTTAAACACTCGGTAGGTTTTGCAAAATTTATAAGATTCTTTATTACAATTTCGGCATTGCAGAATAATTACAAGTATGAATTTTAAAATTCAGAATGCTTACACAGGTAGGTTAAACATAATACAAAGATTAAAGAATGCTAGTGAATGCCGAGAATAAATAATCCAGAATAGGATATGGACAAAGGTATAATTGTTCATTCTTAAGTAGAGTGACCATCCGTTCTAGTTTAGCCGGGACAGTCTCGGATTTCATTAAAAAAAAAAGAAACAAAATTTTATATGAACGATTTTCCTCAGTATCTCTTTCTGAAATTAAATATTGGCCAAGGTCGCTACAATATTTAACCTTTTTAGATTTTTTTTTTTAAACAAAAGCACAAATGTCATAGCCCATAGTTTTCGAGATAGCAGAGGTAAACGCCGTAAAAACTCATTTTTCACTGTCTATATCTCGAAAACTAGTAAAAATCAAAGCCATGTTGATTAAGATTTTTTTAGTCATTACGGTTAGTATTATTGTCCCCCAAAAAATACTCTTTTTTAACACCCTGTGTATAGTAATTTAACAGTCTGTTGGGAGATTATTTCGAGTGAAAATAACATTATATATATATATATATATATATATATATATATATATATATATATATATATATAAAGTCCGTTTCCACGACTTGATCCCCACGTCATCGTTCGTAACCATATGGTTCAAATCGCCAGGGGAGGGAGGGAATTGATGACGTCATGTTGTCGGGTGAAATCGGATGAAATCGCGTGATTTCCGAAGTATCCATACAAATCAAAACTGACAACTGACAGTATTATAATATAACCTATACTGTATTGATATTTATTAATTATTCATAAAATTTCGAAGTAAGACATGCATTTTGCAATAATTATGATAAAAGTAAACTAAATAAAATATACCTCTTTTATTGTAAAATAATTGGCAATTTTAGAAACGGCGTCTTTGTAATAGCAATATGCACAATATAATTTAAATAAAACTCAACAAAAATATTTTTTACGAAAATAGTGTTAATTTACAAGATTGGATTTATTTAGAACAAAAACCGGAACAAAGCATGGATTTTTTATTGTCAGCAGTACGGCAATGTGGCTAAAACGTTAGTTTTGTGATCGGCAATTCCGAGCAGAGTAGACAGTACCACAGTAATGATATATTGGATGGGAGACATTCGGCAACAAAAAAGAAATTATCATATCGCGTCACACTGCGGCTCGGTGCGCCTGACATCCTGGGAATACACTTACACCGAACGGTACAAAATGGGATTACCTATTTTTTTTTTATTGTGGGGAATCATAATTAAGAACACTATAATAAGAATATCATAATTAAATAACAATTATTATTAATCGTATATACATAACTAAGTTATTAAAACAAAATATACTGATATAAAATCGTCAATTTTATAATACAATAAGTTACTAAGCGCGTCATTAACTAAGATGGCGAAGACACACCTTCTCCAGAAATTCGTCCTTCACGCCTGTGGAAATTCGTCCGCAAAATCCCGAGAGAAGTGGCTTAGATAAATTGTATTTTTCTAGAAAAGAGCATAATTTATAGCTGCTGGTGTTGCTTTAGTCGGGTCTTCTTTCGTGCATTTTTCTTCTAGGTTGATACAATCTCTAATTATACATATTTACTTCACATATTCCTACTTGAGTTTGTAGGTTTTATAAAAGCGAATTAAATTTTTATCCAGGTTTATAATTATTATAATCCAAGGTTTTCTATATATATACAAAATCCCGGATTTGAAATCTGAGATTAAATTATGTTTATAAAACCGGGCATTAGAGTTTTTTAATTGGTCCATTTTTGGTCATTTCCTGGTGGTAGTTGTTCATTAGGGGGATACCTATTATATCTTCTGGCTTCAACGTTGTATTCCACTTTAAGCGTTTTGTTGTATTCTTAGATTCTCGTAGAGGATATACAGAGAGGATGGTCTGAGTCGAGTTCGACCAGGTAAATAGCCGAGGATCATGTAACTGTTTGGAGTCCTCTTCCATACTGGCCATCGTCCGTATAATTTTTGGTGGAACTAGCCCTCTAAACAGGTACAGTTGGTTGACTGGTGTATGTTTCAAGCAACCAGTATTCATTCGGCAAGTTTAGGTTAATAAAGAATTCAACCGCTTAGCGTTCCCATACTAAAACAGCATACTCAGCGCATGAGTAGAACAGGGTAAGAGCTGATGTTCTAAAACGTGTCTCAGTAAGTAACTCCCACATAACATGGAGTATTGGCTATCCATTCCCATGTAATTATTAATACAATCGGTTGGTCGTTAATATAAATACTGAAAATGGTGGGTGCTAAAATAAGAAATAATACTGAAAGACATCATGAATAAAGAAATAAATGAAAATAATGAACATTGACAAGTATTTTTTTTTTCAGTTATAACAAATCATCTTCTGTATCCGATTCTTGTAAATCAATTACGACCGGTTGTTGATTTTCAGAGATGTCGAGTTGCATTTCTTCCTGCCATTGCTCGCCAATAATTCTGTCAAAATGTGTAACATAATTTTTCCAATTTTGAACAGTTAGATTATTGAGAGCCTCATGCCACATGGTAATTACTTCTTCAGCTTTTTCACTGTTCCGCCCAATGTGCGCATCATAATAGCGTTTAGCTTGCGACCAAACCATCTCTATTGCATTAAAATGACAGTGATATGGTGGCAATCTTAATACCTGATGCTCGTTTAAATAAATTAGTTCGTCTACAAAGTATTTTTTCTCCAAAGGCACATTCTTGGCTTTAAATATATTTCCTAGATTGAAACGTTGTGCTTCCTTAAAAATTCTTTTAAAGCATGCTTACTCCATAAATTGTTTGGATTTTTTTCCTTCACTCGTGAGTGGTATGGAGCATTGTCTAAAATTATTAAACTGGGCTCATCTAGTTTTTTCAAAAGACAATGTTCCAGCCAATGCTCAAATGTTTCTGCGTTCATTTCACCGTGGTTATCCCCGACGTTGGATTTTGAAGCAAAAACCAAATGTGTGTCAGGAATAAATCCTTTTTCACCACCAGCACTTAATACAATGTATCTAGGAAAAGAAGAAAAATATAAATTATGCAAATAATAGAAATAACAAATAATGCAAAAATAAATATAAATTATACATATAACAAATACTAAAAATCATATTCATGGTATTTATAATTTTAATATTAAATACTTTAAAAATAGACCCACCTTTTTCCTACAGTGGTGAGCTTTTTCACTGTATATGGGGTATCATCTTGCCAGGAACGTCTATCGGATCCTTTCGAAAAGATCCAAGTTTCATCTAAGAATACGAGAGGAAGTTGAGTTGTTTCTTATTTTCCATATATTGTCGCAGAAAATTAATTCTTTAACAATAACAGAATCAATTTCGCACAATCCTCTTCGGTTATCATCTTTTCTGTATTGAAATCCTAACTGGAACATTGTAAACCTAAGGGCAGTCCTGGATATTTTACATACTTCTTGTTGTATAATCCTGTCTAGTAATGTATCCAAAGTTATATGTTCTCCTAATAATATGCGAACTTTAATAAAAATTAATAAAATTTAAAATTAACTTACGTTTTGTATACATGTCGTAAATAATTCTTCTAATAGCTTCTTTGGAGAAGTCGTCCACATAACTTTTTTGTCTTCTGGATTTTTCTGTTTATCTTATTTTCCGTGGGCTTACAGGATCTTCATTCGTCTTTCGATTCCGACCAACTATGCGTTTTACTGTCGCTGTTCCTATTTGTAATGCATTAGCCACTCTCTAACGAAAGAAATGTAATTATTTAAAAATTAAATAAGTTTCTCAAAAATATATTTACCTCAATCACTGCATTAACTGGTAATAATGGAGCATTATTCTGTTTTTCTTGACAAAAATAATTGTACAAATTAAGTACCATTTTCCTTGCACTTTTAAGTATTGGCTTTTTCCGCCTAACATTCATACCAGAAGTAGAGGCTGCCATTATGGAACACTTTAAATACTAAATATAAACTTACTTTAGATACTAAATAAAAACAAATAAGAAATTAAACTACGAACAAAATTGAAAACAAACAACAACAAATTAATATAAAATAACAAGAATTAACAAAACTAGAAACACACAATGAAATACAAATTATTAACGTGAAAATAACCTTAATCACATGAATGACAGGAATGACATGAATATTCAAACAATTAAAATATTTGAAAATGACATTTTTTGTTACCGTGGTTACAATACCGTTTCTATTTCATTTTTAGCCTTTGGTTGAACGGAGATAGAGTTTACCCCCTCTGAAAATCCGACGATCATGAGATAACGAATAAAAATGTCATATATGTCATGTGTGTACGACAAAGATGCAAGATAAATGTTTAGTAATTCTTGCATCGGAAAATGATGACGTGAGGATCAACTGGGAGATATAGAGTGTATATATATATATATATATATATATATATATATATATATATATATATATATATATATATATATATATAGAGTGAGAGAGAGAGGGAGCGTGAAGTATGATAGTAGGCAATGACCTTGATGTCGAGTGACGGAAGGGGAATGAAGCGTCAACCATATTGTATAGCGCGTTATTCAAATGTTTCCATTTTACACCTATTTGTAAAATAAAGTTACACTGGAGTAATAAAACAATGAATGAGTGTAATTTACTTGAATAAAGTCAATGTGGGAAGCAAATAATATCTACCGTAATCCAATATTATTATTTATACAAAATATTTCCGTAAATAAAATACATAATTATTTTTAAAACTTATAAATACAATAAATATACTCGTAATTATCTGAAACTAATAACCTTTGAACGGAATTAATTTGTTTTGTTGTTGTCGTCGGCTTTGTGATGAATCTTTTATATTTTTTGCTATGTGGTACAGTCATATGGAAATATATTTTTCTGAAATATCTTTAATCAAATAAATAATATGATTTTCCATTGGATTCTGATCATTGGCGTATTTAGTTAAATTTTTAAAAATATTTTTATTTTGATAATAATGTAACACTAATGTAACTTAGTACAAAATAATAGAAAACTTTTTCTTCAAGTGAATTCCACCACTTTCTAATGAAGCTTGTCTTATAATTTTTCCGCAATTTTAAAAATATTTCGTACACATGATGAAGGATACAAAAGGTCACCTTTATTTCTATCATTTGTTAGAGATTAATTAGTACCGGCAATCAGTAAATGTTTGGGCAGGAATTTTAGACAACAAAATTATTGGTTCTTTTTTTATTGCACGGCTAAATTCGAAAACATATTTGGACTTGTTAAGGGAAACAGTTGGGCCAGAAATAACGAATTTAAATAATGATCATGTGTGGTTCCAGCACGATGGTTGTCCTGCACATAGTACGAGGGAGGTTATAAATTATCTGGATGATGCTTTTCCAGAAAGCTGGATAGGGCGAGGAGGACCAAAAAACTGGCCAGCTAGGTCACCGGATTTAAATCCGTGTGACTTTTTTTATGGGGGCATTTAAAGTCTTGTGTCTATAAGAAACGATACAATTATATTGTATATCTGAAAAGCGCTATAGAAAATTCATATTTACTTTTTTGTGAAGTGCCTTTTTAAGGCTATTTTAACTATCTTTACTGTATTTTCCGCTGCGCCGTTTGATTGTGCATGATAAGGAGGACTAGTAACATGAGTAATATTATTTTTAGAAAAAAATTGTTGAAATTCGCTTGATTGAAACTGCCGTGCATTATCTGACACTAAGGTATCCGGTAACCCAAATCCATAGAGTTCAGAATATATACAGGATGGAAACGAACTTAATGTCATAAATTTAAGGGTGAGTAGTATGACATGTGTAAATTACGAAACAGAAAGAATTTTTTAAAAATTCGCATATTTAAGGGTAGTTCTCCTTAAACTAACATTTTTGGTACCACTGGACCACTGACAACTTTAATTTAATTAATTTACGTAATGTTTCCTTATAATCAAATCTTAATTATTTCTAACGTAATTTATTGTGAAAGTTCAATGAACCATATCAAATATTAATATTAATACTTCGCAGAATTATTTTTATTAAAGAAAAAAAAAACAGCATGGATTAACTGATAAATAGCAACAATACTGGAAACTTTGAATCTTCATGTAACAATATTAATATGAAAAAAACTTAACTTAAAAATCAATTCAAGAATAAACACAAAACTCATAAATATTGTTCAAAATTGTCACCTCCTACAACTACACACAATGCACTGCGTTGAATTAATGGGACACTACATGCCAGGTTCATATGATTGTCTTGCTTAATAATTTCAGTACAGTTTTGAATCCGCATCCTCAATTCTTCAACAGTTTCAGGGGGGTTTTGATTATCATACACCAAGGACTTCAAATGACCCCACAGATAAAAATCTAAGGGATTGAGGTCAGGTGATTTTGATGGCCATGATACAGGACCTCCACGGCCAATCCACCTGTTCCCATAGGTATTATTTAAATGCTGCCGCACATTTCTTGAAAGATGAGGTGGATCACCATCATGTTGAAACCATGCATGTTGAAGATGGAGTAAGGAAACATCTTCTAATAATACTGGTAGAACATTTTGTAAAAATTCCAAATACTGGTCACCATTTAATCTATTGGGCAGTATGTATGAGCCAAGCAAATTTCCATTTAAGATACCAGCCTAAACATTTAATGAAAATCTGTGTTGCAAACTACTTCTTACTACAACATGTGGATTTTCTTGAGCCCAATAATGCATGTTGTAGAAATTATGGACACCGTCACGTGTGAAAATTGCATCGTCACTAAATATTATAAGTGAAGTAAAATTAAAATTTGCAGCATGTTGTTGCAGAATCCACTGACAAAATATCGTTCTAGCTTGGTGATCAGCAGGCATTACTCCTTGAACACGTTGAAAATGGTATGATGATAATCATTCTTGTGTAAAATTTTCAAAACACTCGTGTGAGATATTTCTCCTATAACACGAGACACTCCACTGCTACTAATTTCCGGGTTAGCATACACCAAGTCTAAGACTTCAGCTTCAATGTTGTGGTGTAGTCTGCGACCGCCGCCATGTCGTCCATTATTTCTTCTTAAATTGAACTGTGTCGCGAAGACGTTGTGTCACTGTGATGAACATCCTGCGATCAGGCTGGCGTCTTTCAGGATACCGTCCAGCATACAGACCTGCTGCTAAAACCGCGTTTTGTCCCACTTCACCATAAATCAACAACATATCCACTAATTCAGAATTAGAATACATTTTTTTAACAAGAGCACAATAAAAATCACTTGTCACTAACACTTCCGAGAATAATGAAATATTGTATGTACCTATTACACAATTATTTTCGGTGCAAATGGTATTTAATTTAATTATTAAGAATAATTTAATTTAATTATTAAGAATAATTTAATTTAATTATTAATAATACAACTAATTTCGAATATATTTTTGATAAACATATTTTTAATGAAATATGAATTAAAACAGCAGTAAAAAAATCTGTTGTGGCCAGCACAATACCTCTCGCCACTTCCGTTTTTGGTTACATAAGTATAGGGCGCGAGCATTCATATGACATTTTTGGCCTTGACAAGCAGATATGGAGGTTCTGTCAAAATGACAAGTAGTAATTTAGTATATAGATGTCAAATGTCAGAATTTTCATCAAAAATTCCAAGATTTTCTAAATTCACGTAGTTAGTTTGTCATACTTGACCTAGACAACCAGACATGGAGGCCCTTGTCAAAATGACAGTTAGTAATTCTTTACATAAATGTCAAATGTCGTAATTTTTCACGTGGTTAATTTGTCACCAGGAATGTGGAAATTTACTTGTCGAGGAAAATAAATCACATGGATTTGGAATATTACGAAATTTTGGATGGAAAATTGACATTTGACATATATGTACATAATTACCAGCTGTCATTCTAACTCGGGCCCCCAAATTTGCTTGTCAAGACCAACAAAGTCACATGACTGCTCGCGCCCTATAAATTTCTCATGTCTTTTCTTTATGTTTAGATTATTTTAATAATTTAAAATTTATTTTTTGAGGAAGTTTTCTCCTATTTCTAAATGTTCGAATTTCTTTCAATTTCTTGACTGGATTTCAGATGGGTATATGTATATAGTGTGACGTGCGCCCCTGAGAGAAAAGTATGCATGCGCCGCTACTGATGGCATGTTCGCGAACAATGACGTAATCCCTTCGAAAGAACGTACCAGAACGTAATGCAATCCCCGTATACGGGTCATTGTCGCTTGGAAGGCTTCTAGACTGTTGCGCTGTATAAATATCGGCCGAGAGAAGGCGGAGAATCAGTCTCATATATACCAGTAACCAGATATGAACTCGGTGATATAAATAAACAGTTAAACAGTTGTCAATATAAACAAATGTAGTTATATAAATAAGTGTTGTGATATAAATGTTAGTTAGATAAATAATCGTAGTGTTTAAGCATTTAATAATATTCTTAGTGTTTATAATTATTTAATCATAGTGTTACTTGTTTTTATTATCTTTTAATATTTAATCCTTAATCATTTACCGTTTAATAAACGTATTCTTTTGTTAATAATATTTGTCTATGTTTTACACTTCACCCATATAAATAAAAACGTTACAATAGCTATAATTTTAAATATTTAATTGTTATTATTGTTATACAACAAGAAATAGTAAACTTACCAATATCTCTGAAAAATTCTTCAATAATGTCAGTTAAACTTCATTTAACGTAAAAGCGTATTTTGACGTTTTACTACTATGTTGCCAAAAAAGAATATCTAAGATTTATTTTCAGCTAAAATCTATATAAAACCATATTCGTACTATGGCAAATTCTGAATCGGTTCTTATCCACTGTCATGTGTTTTGTTAAAATAGACTTAAGGTCAAATTTTAGAATTGAGCTGCCAATATCACCCAAACAGGATTATGAACTACTGTTGGTTTTTGGCAATGACATTTTTCTGTCATTTACAAACATCTGATGGTTACTATAGAGTTGTTTAGGCTCTGAAATTTATTACAAATTATTTTATATTATTATATACTATATCTCCAAACCTATAGGAGATATAATAAAATTATAAAATGTATCGAATAGAGAATATTATGTTCTTTAATGCTAATAATAAAAAAAATTTAAAAAATAATATTTAGAATTTTTTTTAAAGATACTACTACTTCCGGTTTTCCAATTGGTACCAAAACCTATTCAACTATTCCCATTAATGTTAGATTGAGGAATACGTAGTCAAAAAGGTCTTTAGAGAAATCGTGTCTCCAACAACCTCACACACACACACACATCCACAAACACACACACACACACACACACACACACACACACACACACACACAGACATCATTGTAAAAATGTTAAAATCGGAATCTATGGACCTTAAATCGTGCTTATTCAGTAAAATCTGGATATGCGATTTTTAGCATGAATCCAATACCTCTCTTAGCGAGAGGTAAAAAGTTTCCTTAAGAAAAGTTGTTTTTTTGGTTTTTCGAATTTAAAAAAAAAATCTTTCACTTTCGTAATCTACACATGTCATACCACTCACCCTTAAATTTATGACATTAAGTTCGTTTCCAGCCTGTATATATTCTGAACTCTATGGATTTGGGTTACCGGATACCTTAGTGTCAGATAATGCACGGCAGTTTCAATCAAGCGAATTTCAACAATTTTTATCTAAAAATAATATTACTAATGTTACTAGTCCTCCTTATCATGCACAATCAAACGGTACAGCGGAAAATACAGTAAAGATAGTTAAAATAGCCTTAAAAAGGCACTTCACAAAAAAGTATATATATATATATATATATAGAGGGCGCGTGAAGTATGATTGTAGGCAATTACCTTGATGCCTAGTGACGGAAGGGGAATGAACCGTCAACCATATTGTGTAGCCCCAATTATTTATAACTTACATTGAAACACTGAATCGAATAATGAAGACAAATATCGGGTGTGCCCGAAACCCGGAATATATGAGTTTATCTTGGGATTTTAAATAAGTGCGGATATTGGCTCTCCTGTAATTTTTAGAGCAAATCTAAGAATAATAGGGCAATTCTGTAAGCATCATTATGACATAACGAATCTTTAAAACTTTCTATCGTTATGGTAATAACGAAAATCGTTTAACACGGTTATTCTGTAAACGATCGTTATGACATTATACATTGTTATATCGTTATTATAACGATAATCGTTAAAGTGGTATTCTGTAAACAATAAGTTAATTCTACATATCGAAAAAAGAATAACGATATCGTTATTTTTTAACGACTGGAAAAGTCATTCGTTACATAAATGTTTTGCCAATAAGTCAATATTTTCATTCATGTCAAAATAAAATTGCTATTATGTTGAATAGTGATGTCAAAAACCCGTCATATTACAGTTTTTTGCAAGGTAATATTAAAATAATTTAATAAGTTTTTATTCGTAGCGCGTAGCGCAAGCTTCCCAATTTGTCTACAGATGGTAGTAGTAGCTCTAGTATAGCCTACAGTAAGAAAAAGAAAGCCTCCGACAGCTGACAGGTTGACAGCAGACTCCCACCAGAAGTAATTTAACCTAGAAGTTTTGTGAGTTATATTGAATTATTTTAGATATTTCATTTAAAATTATAATTTGATTTTAGGAAATATAGTTCTTATTTCCGCATAAAATTTCAATTAATAAAAAAAATTGCATTTGAATTTTAAATATATACTTATTATTAAACAGTATTTCTTAATACAATTGGTTTTATTTACAAAAGATTGTAGTTTTGTTGTCTAACCTGAAGCAAGCAGGTATACAGGGTGATTCTGGGAAGACGCCCCCCACTTTAACTTTTTTATTATAAGTAATAGAAAAAAAAATTGCTCATATAAAAGTTTTATTATTTTGAATATAATATGTCCTATTTGATGGCAGATGTAGATATTTTTTATAAAGTCAGGTTTACAAGCTACAAGTATCAACTTTTATTTTTAAAATAGCAACCTGTAATTAGTTTACTAAATTATAAACCGCCATTATTTTCTCTTTTCAACGATGTATTAGTTTTTATTAGTTTTTGAAAAAATTCGAGATAAATAAGATTATTGAGATATATGAGAAATAATTTTTATTCAAATATTCAAATATCAGTGAAATAAAATGTATAGGGATGCATAAATAAATATGTATTTATTTTCTTTAAGAAAGTATCTACAGTCCAGAACGCGCGATCGTTTCCGATTAAAATCCCGAATAGGCGTGATTTACTCAATTTCTTTAAATACATTTTAACATTATCTAACCTGACACAAAATTCATGCTTGGGAAACTAAGGCAAAGTTTTGTGCGTTAGGTATAGGTTTTTGTTGTTGTTTTTAGAGAAATGTTAAGTACGGTCTTCAATAACAACAACGGGCCCGCGTTCGGGTTTTCTATTTATTGTTTCCTGAACGTTTCTAGTACTAAACCATGCCTCATCGTAATTTAGTTGGTCCGCCACGCCACTTCGAGATTTTAATTTTTTGAACACTGTCCCGCGTTTGGGACTCTAGCCACGTCCTTTCTTGTACTGAAATAATTTTTAATGAAAATGAAAATAAGTAGTTTCCTGTTAGTTTTTCAATTTTTGTATTAAGATTTCCGATAAACTTGGAAAAAATAAATGCTTGATTAAAAGCGACACGAAGAATTAGATGGAATCCGTCAAGAGTAAGTGATTAGGCATTTGATAAAAGTTATTCATTATGAAGAATGTGTTGAAGCAATTGAAGAAAATGAACGTAGTGGCCATGTAAGCAGTAATAATTCATCTCTAATAAATGATAAAAATAAAGGTGATCTTTTGTATCCTTCGTCATGTGTACGAAATATTTTTAAAATTGCGGAAAAAATCATAAGACAAGCTTTATTAGAAAGTGGTGGAATTCACTTGAAGAAAAAGTTTTTTATTATTTTGTACTAAGTTACATTAGTGTTACATAATTATCAAAATAAAAATATTTTTGAAAATTTAACTAAACACGCCAATGATCAGAATCCAATGGAAAATCATATTTATTTGATTAAAGATATTTCAGAAAAATATATTTCCATATGACTGTACCACATAGCAAAAAATATAAAAGATTCATCACAAAGCCTACGACAACAATAAAACAAATTAATTCTGTTCAAAGGTTACTAGTTTCAGATATTTACGAGTATATTTATTGTATTTCCAAGTTTTAAAAATAATTATGTATTTTATTTTAGTTACAGAAATATTTTGTACAAATAATAATATTGTATTACGGTAGATATTATTTGCTTCCCACATTGACTTTATTCAAGTAAATTACACTATTCATTGTTTTATTACTCCAGTGTACTTTATCTTACAAATAGGTGTAAAATGGAAACATTTGAATAACGCGCTAAAATGGGGCTACACAATATGGTTGACGGTTCATTCCCCTTCCGTCACTAGGCATCAAGGTAATTGCCTACAATCATACTTCACGCGCCCTCTATATATATATATATATATATATATATATATATATATATATATATATATATATATATATATATATATATATATATATATACTTTTTTGTGAAGTGCCTTTTTAAGGCTATTTTAACTATCTTTACTGTATTTTCCGCTGCACCGTTTGATTGTGCATGATAAGGAGGACTAGTAACATTAGTAATATTATTTTTAGATAAAAATTTTTGAAATTCGCTTGATTGAAACTGCCGTGCATTATCTGACACTAAGGTATCCAGTAACCCAAATCCATAGAGTTCAGAATATATACAGGCTAGAAACGAACTTAATGTCATAAATTTAAGGGTGAGTGGTATGACATGTGTAGATTACGAAAGTGAAAGATTTTTTTTTTAAATTCGAAAAATCAAAAAAACAACTTTTCTTAAGGAAACTGTTTACCTCTCGCTAAGAGAGGTATTGGATTCATGCTAAAAATCGCATATCCAGATTTTACTGAATAAGCACGATTTAAGGTCCATAGAATCCGATTTTAACATTTTTACAATGATGTCTGCAAGGTAATATTAAAATAATTTAATAAGTTTTTATTCGTAGCGCGTAGCGCAAGCTTCCCAATTTGTCTACAGATGGTAGTAGTAGCTCTAGCATAGCCTACAATAAGAAAAAGAAAGCCTCCGACAGCTGACAGGTTGACAGCAGACTCCCACCAGAAGTAATTTAACCTAGAAGTTTTGTGAGTTATATATATATATATGTAAAAATGAAATACTCATTTTTGTTCTTATGGCAACAACATCATATCAATGTCAATAGATTTTCACAAGACATTTCATTAATTTATTTTAAATTCTATTACAGTCATATAATTAAAAGGTACTAGTGTATTGACTGTAAAAATCGATTTTCTTTTAAGGTAAGATTTTGTAATGATTGATATAATTTGAATTGTTTATAATATTATTGTTATTATATGTGATATTAATAAATAAAAATTCTTTTAAGGAGCAAATCGGTCTATAGTTAATACCATATCAGAGACAAGCTTTCATAATTATAAATCGATTTTTGTCAACTTTGAAGATGACACTAGTAAAAGTACGACTCCGCCTCGAATTTGTTGAAGAGAAGGACGATTCTAGGTTAATCAGAGTTACATCAATACGATTAATATCAGAGGAAACCACATACGCTTTTCCAATAGAATATCAATGTTCACGACATCGTAATGAACTATTCAGTATTAATATAGTTAGAAATGCATGCAAAGTATTAAGAAAAAAAGGCCAGTACCGAAATATAACTATTACATTACCATCTGAAATAGTTCCCTTGTATTTGGATGATGATCTAAACTTTGTCTTTAGAAATAATTATTTAGAGGAAGTAGTTGAGAATCCAAAATCTATTAAAGAAGATGTACCAGTAGCAGCAATCGGAAACCAAGTAGAGTTAATAAAACTGATTGAAAAATTAACTGAAAGACTAGATACTAAAGAGAATAAACCAGTAAATATATCTCACATTCAGAAACAGCTTATTTTAAACAAATTTCAAGGAAATGAGAATGCAAAAGAATGGATCACTATTTTTGAAAAAGAATGTGCAAGATACGAAATAAACAGGGATGAAGATAAAATACAAGTTTTACGCCTATTTTTAGAAAAAAATGCTACGGAATGGTACAGTTCAACTTTATGTAAACTGACATTACAAGGAAAATGGGAAGATTGGCGTGATTCTTTTTTACAAACATATAGTGATAAAAGTTGGCATTCTGTATATTATGCTTATAATTTCAAGTTTATAAATGGAACATTATTAGATTATGGATTGAAGAAAGAAAGACTGTTGTTAGAAACGGAACCTCACATGTCAGATAGATCTCGTATTAATCACATTGTTGTTGGTCTACCATTCTACATTCAAGATCGTCTAGATAAGGAAGAAATAAATACAACAGAACAGCTCATGAATCAGCTACGTAGATATACACAAACATATCCTAGAATAAAGAAGGGTGAAGTAAGATCATCCACTGTAAATAATAGGAATGATACTCGTTCTATTGAGATTAAAAATCAGAAACCGGTAGAAAAACGACCATGTATTATCTGTGAGTCACATGGATATCCAGGGCGTTTTCATCCAATAGAATATTGTAGAAATAAAGGACGTACTACTAATGACAAACGTGTAAATCTAACAGAGATTGAAGAGATTGCCGTTAATGCTCAGGAAGAAACAAAAAACGAGGTTACACACCACTAATTCGATTAACTGTCACTGTAAATAAAAAGGAAGTTACTGGAGTTTATGACAGTGGATCCAACATAACACTAATAAATTCAAAGATTATAGAAGAATTTAAAGATAAGGTGTTAAAGAATGAACAAACTTTTAAGACAATTAGTGGTGTGCAAAAGAGCTATAATAAGATAAAATTACCAATGAAGATTCATAAAATAGAACAAGAAATAGAAGTCCATGTAATTAAGAACGATAATTTTTCATACGATGTATTATTAGGATTAGATGCAATTCAGAAATTTCGTTTAATTCAAGATGATAAGCTAAATATTAGTCAACGAGTGAATGGTAATATAGAAAAAATAAGAAATGTAAAAGAGAAAAATACACTTCAATTGAATTACTATGAAGAAGAAACATTTGCATATTTAGATAAACTGCAGCATTTAGATCAAGAAAAAAATATTAAGCTTTCTGAAGTGATAAATAAAAATTTAGCAGTATTTGCAAAACACAAATATGACATTGGGCAAGTAGAAAATCCGCAAGCTCATATTAAACTGATGGAAAATAAATACATTTCAAAAAAGCCTTATAGATGCTCGATTCCAGATGAACAAGAAATAGAGAGCCAAATAACCAAGTTACTTGAGACAGATCTGATAGAAGAATCTGAATCTCCTTTTGCAGCACCTGTAACTTTGGCATACAAGAAAGAAGATGGTAGACGTTCACGGTTGTGTATTGATTTTCGTGAACTGAATAAAATTTTAGTACCAGAATCACAACCGTTTCCAAGAATTGAGGATATTATAGTAAAAACTCGAAATTGTAAATGGTATTCGGTTTTTGACATCAATTCCGCTTTCTGGTCTGTACCAATAAGGCCAAAAGATCGTCATAAGACTGCTTTTGTTACACAGAGTAGTCATTACCAATGGAAGAGACTACCATTTGGCCTAAAAATTTCACCAGCAATTTTTCAACGTGCTCTAGCCACCGCAATTCGACGTAATGGACTTCAGGATTTTTGCGTGAATTATATTGATGACATCTTAATATTTTCTAAAGATTTTGAGGAGCATTTATGTCACATAAATAAACTACTACAGGCAATTAAATTAGAAGGATTCCGGTTAAAATTATCAAAATGCAATTTCGCACAGTTTTCAGTAAAATATTTGGGACATAAACTAGGATATAATTCGGTCAGACCACATCATGATAATTTAAAATCAATAAAAGATTTTCCAAAACCACAAAACAAGAAAAATATTCGTCAATTCTTAGGGAAAATAAATTTTTATCATAAATACATTCCAGATTATACAAGAATACTTGAACCAATGCACAACCTTCTACGGAATAATACAGACTTTAGATGGACAGCAGAATGTGATACAACGTTCATTAAAATAAAAGAATACTTATGCCAGAGTCCAATTTTGTCAATTTTTGATCCAAAAAAGACGACTTTCCTTTTCACAGATGCGAGTACCCTTGGTGTTGGAGCAGTGTTGAAACAGACCCAAGATAATGGTGAATTACATCCAGTGGCATACTTCTCGAAGAAATTCACCCCATCCCAAGCAAAGAAAAAAGCAATTTATCTGGAGTGTCTTGCAATAAAAGAAGCAATACGTTATTGGCAACATTGGCTATTAGGGCACAAGTTCCACGTAGTTTCAGATCATAGGCCTTTGGAAAATTTGAAAGTAAAGGCTAGAACTGATGAGGAGCTGGGGGATTTGGTATATTATCTGTCTCAATATGATTTTAAAATAAGATATTCACCCGGAAAGACAAATCAAGAAGCAGATGCTGTATCTAGAAATCCGGTTTTGGAATCTTTTGAGAATACAGATGACATACTTCAAATTGTAAACTTGGTCACAATAGAAGACTTAAAGCGTGATCAAGCAAACAATCAGAATGAACTCTCTATAGATAAGAAAACATATAAAAAAGGTGATCTATTTTATAAAAGGCTACGAAACAGGGAACGTATTTTTATATCTAAAGATTTTGGTTTAACACTAATTAAGAAAATTCATTATCATTATGGTCACATTGGAGTAGGTCATATGTTAGCCAAGATACGACCATTTTATTATTTTAGACAGATGGATGCGCTTATAAGGAAATTCTGTAACCAATGTGAAACCTGTAAGAAGAACAAATCCAGAAGAAGCCGAGACATTGGTCATTTATCACAACTGGGTCCAGCAAAAGAACCATTTGAGATTATGTCATTAGATACTATTGGTGGTTTTGCAGGGAATCGATCGCCTAAACGATATCTCCATCTATTGGCTGATCACTTCACTCGCTTTGCATATACTTATCCTTCAAGAGGCCAACAAGCTAAAGATCTAATTCAATTCTTACGTCCTATTTTTGAAAAGAATATAGTAAAAATTCTGCTTGCAGATCAGTATACCGGCATTAATTCAAAAGTATTTAAAAAAATTCTACGTTACTATGACATAACATTGATTTTCACGGCAGTGGATTGCCCATTCTCAAATGGTTTGAATGAACGTTTAAATCAGACGCTAGTCAATCGTATCCGTTGCAAGATTAGCGAACAACCACAACGCCCATGGTCCAAGCTTGCTTTAGAATGTACAGATGAGTACAACCGTACTATTCACAGTGTGACTAAATTCTCCCCATTATATTTACTTACTGGAAATCAATCTTCGATAATACCTCCAACTCTTAGTCAACCAAATGATTTGGTACAAGATAAAATGCAAGCTTACGAAAATTCTCAAATATATCATTTTTCAAATAAATCCAGAATTGATCGGAAGAAAAGAGAATATGATTTTCAAGTTGGGGACTTGGTTTATGTAGAAATGGGTAGTCGTTTAAATCGAAACAAATTAGATCCTATAAGGTCAGGACCACTAAAAATATTACATAGAGTGTCTTCAACGATATATGAAGTAGGCGGTAGTCGCCGCAGATCACAGGCCAATTTTGTACATAGTAGCAAGCTCTTGCCTTTCCAAGGGGGGGAGATGTAAAAATGAAATACTCATTTTTGTTGTTATGGCAACAACATCATATCAATGTCAATAGATTTTCACAAGACATTTCATTAATTTATTTTAAATTCTATTACAGTCATATAATTAAAAGGTACTAGTGTATTGACTGTAAAAATCGATTTTCTTTTAAGGTGAGATTTTGTAATGATTGATATAATTTGAATTGTTTATAATATTATTGTTATTATATGTGATATTAATAAATAAAAATTCTTTTAAGGAGCAAATCGGTCTATAGTTAATACCATATCAGAGACAAGCTTTCATAATTATAAATCGATTTTTGTCAACTTTGAAGATGACACTAGTAAAAGTACGACTCCGCCTCGAATTTGTTGAAGAGAAGGACGATTCTAGGTTAATCAGAGTTACATCAATACGATTAATATCAGAGGAAACCACATACGCTTTTCCAATAGAATATCAATGTTCACGACATCATAATCAACTATTCAGTATTAATATAGTTAGAAATGCATGCAAAGTATTAAGAAAAAAAGGCCAGTACCGAAATATAACTATTACATTACCATCTGAAATAGTTCCCTTGTATTTGGATGATGATCTAAACTTTGTCTTTAGAAATAATTATTTAGAGGAAGTAGTTGAGAATATATATATATATATATATATATATATATATATATATATATATATATATATATATATATATATATAGGTATATATATATAGAGGGCGCGTGAAGTATGATTGTAGGCAATTACCTTGATGCCTAGTGACGGAAGGGGAATGAACCGTCAACCATATTGTGTAGCCCCATTTTAGCGCGTTATTCAAATGTTTCCATTTTACACCTATTTGTAAGATAAAGTACACTGGAGTAATAAAACAATGAATAGTGTAATTTACTTGAATAAAGTCAATGTGGGAAGCAAATAATATCTACCGTAATACAATATTATTATTTGTACAAAATATTTCTGTAACTAAAATAAAATACATAATTATTTTTAAAACTTGGAAATACAATAAATATACTCGTAAATATCTGAAACTAGTAACCTTTGAACAGAATTAATTTGTTTTATTGTTGTCGTAGGCTTTGTGATGAATCTTTTATATTTTTTGCTATGTGGTACAGTCATATGGAAATATATTTTTCTGAAATATCTTTAATCAAATAAATATGATTTTCCATTGGATTCTGATCATTGGCGTGTTTAGTTAAATTTTCAAAAATATTTTTATTTTGATAATTATGTAACACTAATGTAACTTAGTACAAAATAATAGAAAACTTTTTCTTCAAGTGAATTCCACCACTTTCTAATAAAGCTTGTCTTATGATTTTTTCCGCAATTTTAAAAATATTTCGTACACATGACGAAGGATACAAAAGATCACCTTTATTTTTATCATTTATTAGAGATGAATTATTACTGCTTACATGGCCACTACGTTCATTTTCTTCAATTGCTTCAACACATTCTTCATAATGAATAACTTTTATCAAATGCCTAATCACTTACTCTTGACGGATTCCATCTAATTCTTCGTGTCGCTTTTAATCAAGCATTTATTTTTTCCAAGTTTATCGGAAATCTTAATACAAAAATTGAAAAACTAACAGGAAACTACTTATTTTCATTTTCATTAAAAATTATTTCAGTACAAGAAAGGACGTGGCTAGAGTCCCAAACGCGGGACAGTGTTCAAAAAATTAAAATCTCGAAGTGGCGTGGCGGACCAACTAAATTACGACGAGGCATGGTTTAGTACTAGAAACGTTCAGGAAACAATAAATAGAAAACCCGAACGCGGGCCCGTTGTTGTTATTGAAGACCGTACTTAACATTTCTCTAAAAACAACAACAAAAACCTATACCTAACGCACAAAACTTTGCCTTAGTTTCCCAAGCATGAATTTTGTGTCAGGTTAGATAATGTTAAAATGTATTTAAAGAAATTGAGTAAATCACGCCTATTCGGGATTTTAATCGGAAACGATCGCGCGTTCTGGACTGTAGATACTTTCTTAAAGAAAATAAATACATATTTATTTATGCATCCCTATACATTTTATTTCACTGATATTTGAATATTTGAATAAAAATTATTTCTCATATATCTCAATAATCTTATTTATCTCGAATTTTTTCAAAAACTAATAAAAACTAATACATCGTTGAAAAGAGAAAATAATGGCGGTTTATAATTTAGTAAACTAATTACAGGTTGCTATTTTAAAAATAAAAGTTGATACTTGTAGCTTGTAAACCTGACTTTATAAAAAATATCTACATCTGCCATCAAATAGGACATATTATATTCAAAATAATAAAACTTTTATATGAGCAATTTTTTTTTCTATTACTTATAATAAAAAAGTTAAAGTGGGCCGGCGTCTTCCCAGAATCACCCTGTATACCTGCTTGCTTCAGGTTAGACAACAAAACTACAATCTTTTGTAAATAAAACCAATTGTATTAAGAAATACTGTTTAATAATAAGTATATATTTAAAATTCAAATGCAATTTTTTTTATTAATTGAAATTTTATGCGGAAATAAGAACTATATTTCCTAAAATCAAATTATAATTTTAAATGAAATATCTAAAATAATTCAATATAACTCACAAAACTTCTAGGTTAAATTACTTCTGGTGGGAGTCTGCTGTCAACCTGTCAGCTGTCGGAGGCTTTCTTTTTCTTATTGTAGGCTATGCTAGAGCTACTACTACCATCTGTAGACAAATTGGGAAGCTTGCGCTACGCGCTACGAATAAAAACTTATTAAATTATTTTAATATTACCTTGCAAAAAACTGTAATATGACGGGTTTTTGACATCACTATTCAACATAATAGCAATTTTATTTTGACATGAATGAAAATATTGACTTATTGGCAAAACATTTATGTAACGCAAGGATGGGGAACCTTTTACCTGACGAGGGCCATTTAGATACTTATAATATCATTCGCGGGCCATACAAAATCATCTTAAAAATTTAGCCTCTTATGTTTGGTCTAACATTTAATTATTTAGCCACTAATGTAATGATTGCAACTACTTCTCTTTAGTAAGGCGTGTTAAGTTAGCTGGTATTGATAACATTACTACTTGCAACTGTTTCTCCTATATTTATTGAACTTTGAGTTTACCCTGCGGGCCACATGAAATGGTTTAGCGGGCCTTATAAGGCCCGCGGGCCGGAGGTTCCCCACCCCTGATGTAACGAATGACTTTTCCAGTCGTTAAAAAATAACGATATCGTTATTCTTTTTTCGATATGTAGAATTAACTTATTGTTTACAGAATACCACTTTAACGATTATCGTTATAATAACGATATAACAATGTATAATGTCATAACGATCGTTTACAGAATAACCGTGTTAAACGATTTTCGTTATTACCATAACGATAGAAAGTTTTAAAGATTCGTTATGTCATAATGATGCTTACAGAATTGCCCTATTATTCTTAGATTTGCTCTAAAAATTACAGGAGAGCCAATATCCGCACTTATTTAAAATCCCAAGATAAACTCATATATTCCGGGTTTCGGGCACACCCGGTATTTGTCTTCATTATTCGATTCAGTGTTTCAATGTAAGTTATAAATAATTGGAACAGAAAAACAAAACGAGTCCTTCCGAATATTTTTAATTTGCATGAATTATACGGAACTGAACGAGGCCTCCAAGGAGCTGTTGACTATTTCAACCCATAAAGGACTGTTTCGGTACAACCGTTTATATAATCTTCTGCGCAAAGATAGTGCATGGCATTGGAGTAGTAATTGTTAACGTTCTTTTGAATTAGTTAAAAAAAATTAACTTCACCGGAAGTTTTAGCTTATTTCGATTCAAAAGTTCCTTTAAAACTCGTCGTAGACGCTAGTGATAGAGGAATAGGAACCGTTTTAAATTATGTATATCCGTCAAAATCAGAGCGTCCTTTGGCATCCAGAACTTTGAGTGACAGGGAACGTAAATTTTCTCTGATTGAAAAAGAAGGTTTAGCCGTTATTTTCGGTATTTGCAAATTTCATCAATATTTGTTTGGCAGAACATTTAAATTAATATAAAAACTGATATAACTGATAATAAAGCTTTACTTTCAATAATTAATCCAAAAAAAGGCATTCCAGAACATTCCGCTAATAGATTAAGGCGTTGGGCTATCACATTAAAATATAATAATATATGTAAAATCTGCAAATAATGCAGCTGATTGTTTATCTCTATTACCACAACCTATAAATTCAAACAATGAATATTGGGAAAATGTAGATACAATGTTATTTTATTTTTTTAGAATATAACGAAATAAGTTTAATTTGATGAAATTTTACAAAAAACTAAATA
The DNA here is from genome assembly GCA_951394225.1 of Harpalus rufipes. Taxonomy (NCBI): domain Eukaryota; kingdom Metazoa; phylum Arthropoda; class Insecta; order Coleoptera; family Carabidae; genus Harpalus; species Harpalus rufipes. Next base: position 20,543,655 of record OX596276.1, on the reverse strand, counting down.
TGGTAAAAAATTAAGTGCAATTATAAAATAATTAAAAAAATATATTTCATGACGGCATATTACTCATTGCTGGGTGTGCCAATCTGCTTCGTACACAGATATCGGTAATGATGGAATATTTGTACCGTGTGAGCGCTTAACAGGCGTCACCTCACGGGCACTCATTGCTGCGGCGTGGAGAAAACTATAAACTATGTTCAAAACGGTTGGCCCAAAACATTTAAATTAAATACAGAAATTAAACAATTTTATAAATACAAAAATTAGTTATCTTGTGATAATGATTGTCTCTTTTGGAACAATCGAATTGTTATACCTACCAAATTAAAAATTATTAAAATGAAAAATTTGCCACGTTCCTATTTCTGGTGGCCAAAATTAAATGCAGATATAGAAAAATTAACGAAATCCTGTGCTGCATGTAATTCAAATTTTCATACACCACCAAAGGTTGAATTACAATAATGGAAAGGGCCAAATTCACCTTTTGAACGAATTCATATCGATTATATAGAATGCAAAAATAAATATTTTTTAATTATTTTAGATGCACATTCCAAATGGGTCGAAGTATTTGTTACTCCTTCTATGACAACGCAAGTTACAATTGAAAGATTACGAAAAACATTTGCCAAATTTGGGCATAGAGTTAAGAATATTTACTAGAGGGAGCATAAGTCTGAAATCTTGAAGCCGTGCGGGGTTATGGTCCGCCATCTTGTACAGCCCCATTTCTAATTCGTTGTATGCTTTAGCTTGGGTTGACGGGTACTATTTCAAATTTGTTCTTTAAACTTTTCTGGGTATGTTTAGTTAATTTTATTTATAAATATGCCTGTGTGCTCTGTGTTGGGCTACAGAAATCGTACTGGAAGGAAATCAGCTGCGCAGAAGTCTATTGAAAGGAAAAGAAAAATAACCTTTCATGCGTAAGTATTTAAAATATATTCATAATAAAGTGTTCTTTGAAAATAAGTAGTTTCCTGTTAGTTTTTCAATTTTTGTATTAAGATTTCCGATAAACTTGGAAAAAATAAATGCTTGATTAAAAGCGACACGAAGAATTAGATGGAATCCGTCAAGAGTAAGTGATTAGGCATTTGATAAAAGTTATTCATTATGAAGAATGTGTTGAAGCAATTGAAGAAAATGAACGTAGTGGCCATGTAAGCAGTAATAATTCATCTCTAATAAATGATAAAAATAAAGGTGATCTTTTGTATCCTTCGTCATGTGTACGAAATATTTTTAAAATTGCGGAAAAAATCATAAGACAAGCTTTATTAGAAAGTGGTGGAATTCACTTGAAGAAAAAGTTTTCTATTATTTTGTACTAAGTTACATTAGTGTTACATAATTATCAAAATAAAAATATTTTTGAAAATTTAACTAAACACGCCAATGATCAGAATCCAATGGAAAATCATATTTATTTGATTAAAGATATTTCAGAAAAATATATTTCCATATGACTGTACCACATAGCAAAAAATATAAAAGATTCATCACAAAGCCTACGACAACAATAAAACAAATTAATTCTGTTCAAAGGTTACTAGTTTCAGATATTTACGAGTATATTTATTGTATTTCCAAGTTTTAAAAATAATTATGTATTTTATTTTAGTTACAGAAATATTTTGTACAAATAATAATATTGTATTACGGTAGATATTATTTGCTTCCCACATTGACTTTATTCAAGTAAATTACACTATTCATTGTTTTATTACTCCAGTGTACTTTATCTTACAAATAGGTGTAAAATGGAAACATTTGAATAACGCGCTAAAATGGGGCTACACAATATGGTTGACGGTTCATTCCCCTTCCGTCACTAGGCATCAAGGTAATTGCCTACAATCATACTTCACGCGCCCTCTATATATATATACCTATATATATATATATATATATATATATATATATATATATATATATATATATATATATATATATATATATGTATATACTTTTTTGTGAAGTGCCTTTTTAAGGCTATTTTAACTATCTTTACTGTATTTTCCGCTGCACCGTTTGATTGTGCATGATAAGGAGGACTAGTAACATTAGTAATATTATTTTTAGATAAAAATTTTTGAAATTCGCTTGATTGAAACTGCCGTGCATTATCTGACACTAAGGTATCCGGTAACCCAAATCCATAGAGTTCAGAATATATACAGGCTGGAAACGAACTTAATGTCATAAATTTAAGGGTGAGTGGTATGACATGTGTAGATTACGAAAGTGAAAGATTTTTTTTTTAAATTCGAAAAACCAAAAAAAACAACTTTTCTTAAGGAAACTTTTTACCTCTCGCTATGAGAGGTATTGGATTCATGCTAAAAATCGCATATCCAGATTTTACTGAATAAGCACGATTTAAGGTCCATAGAATCCGATTTTAACATTTTTACAATGATGTCTGCAAGGTAATATTAAAATAATTTAATAAGTTTTTATTCGTAGCGCGTAGCGCAAGCTTCCCAATTTGTCTACAGATGGTAGTAGTAGCTCTAGCATAGCCTACAATAAGAAAAAGAAAGCCTCCGACAGCTGACAGGTTGACAGCAGACTCCCACCAGAAGTAATTTAACCTAGAAGTTTTGTGAGTTATATTGAATTATTTTAGATATTTCATTTAAAATTATAATTTGATTTTAGGAAATATAGTTCTTATTTCCGCATAAAATTTCAATTAATAAAAAAAATTGCATTTGAATTTTAAATATATACTTATTATTAAACAGTATTTCTTAATACAATTGGTTTTATTTACAAAAGATTGTAGTTTTGTTGTCTAACCTGAAGCAAGCAGGTATACAGGGTGATTCTGGGAAGACGCCGGCCCACTTTAACTTTTTTATTATAAGTAATAGAAAAAAAAATTGCTCATATAAAAGTTTTATTATTTTGAATATAATATGTCCTATTTGATGGCAGATGTAGATATTTTTTATAAAGTCAGGTTTACAAGCTACAAGTATCAACTTTTATTTTTAAAATAGCAACCTGTAATTAGTTTACTAAATTATAAACCGCCATTATTTTCTCTTTTCAACGATGTATTAGTTTTTATTAGTTTTTGAAAAAATTCGAGATAAATAAGATTATTGAGATATATGAGAAATAATTTTTATTCAAATATTCAAATATCAGTGAAATAAAATGTATAGGGATGCATAAATAAATATGTATTTATTTTCTTTAAGAAAGTATCTACAGTCCAGAACGCGCGATCGTTTCCGATTAAAATCCCGAATAGGCGTGATTTACTCAATTTCTTTAAATACATTTTAACATTATCTAACCTGACACAAAATTCATGCTTGGGAAACTAAGGCAAAGTTTTGTGCGTTAGGTATAGGTTTTTGTTGTTGTTTTTAGAGAAATGTTAAGTACGGTCTTCAATAACAACAACGGGCCCGCGTTCGGGTTTTCTATTTATTGTTTCCTGAACGTTTCTAGTACTAAACCATGCCTCGTCGTAATTTAGTTGGTCCGCCACGCCACTTGGGACTCTAGCCACGTCCTTTCTTGTACTGAAATAATTTTTAATATTTTTGCAATTCTTCCCTATTACCTATAGTATTTAAAATATATTACGCTCATCAATATATAAACCCGGATAATAACCAGTTTCTACAAAACTGAAGTACCTCAAAATTTGTTTAATATAGCATTAATTAGCACTAAATGTGTATAATATTATAGCATTATAAAATACCGGAATCGTTGCATGCGGTACCAGGCGTGAACTTAGAGTACGATAAACAAAATATCTTCAAAACTGCAGTAGCTCAATTTTTTTTAATATAGCAATAATTAGCACTAAACGGGCATAATATTATATAATAATGAAATATCGGAAATGGTTACATACGGTACTAGGCTTGAACTTTAAGCACCATACAAAAGCATATAACACAATTATTGGACGAAAACAAAATTTGTTTAATATAGCAATAATTAGCACTAAATGAACATAAAATTATAATATTATGAAATACTGGAAATTGTTGCACACGGTACTAAGCGTGAACTTTAAGTACCATTTAAACAAAAGCAAATAACACAAAAATGAGATGAACACAAAATTTGGTTTATACAGCAAAATGTAGCATATTATTAGCATTAAATTATAGATATATATATATATATATTTAATCTTGTTTTTTTACTTCGGGACTCCAGCTTCACAGACCTTTAAATGATCATCATCAGGCAACCGGCGAGACTACAAAGAGTATAGGTCATATAAATAACAATAAAAAAATTACAAAACAAAACAAAATAAACAAATACACAAAAAGTTACAGGAGAACTGCAGAAGTGGAGTAAAGGGAATACTAGTCATTAAAAAGTTAACAAAGTCAAAATTAAATTGTTTTTTAAATAATTTCACAAAATGTCTGCTCTCAGCGAATCGTCAAAGGATAATGCAAAGACCTGTGCGAAAACCGAAAAATGTAGAAAAATCTAACAAACGCGTAAAATCTTGCGTAAAACTATATCAATAAATCAAGTAGCGGGCTATTTCTCAAATTTATCTGATCATTTAAACAGAACGTTCCGTTTTCTTTTATTGCCTTTTTAATTTCCAAATTTTCAAGAAACTCTACCATTATGTTTGAAGTATAAATTTAAAAATATTTATTTATATCCAAACTGACTGGTGTCGATAAGATTTTCGACAAAACTTGAGTAATTGTTTTGAAATTTTACACATCGCGCCTGTTCTTTGAAACGGGTAGAAAACTTTCTACCTGTTTTACCTACGTAATTGCGGTTGTAATTACGTACTTGATTTACTGATACAGTTTTACGCAAGATTTTACGCGTTTGTTACATTTTTCTGAATTTTTTGATTTTCGCACAGGTCCTTGCACTATCCTTTGATGATTCGCTGAGAGCAACATTATGTGATTTCGTTTCAAAAAAATTTAATTTTGCTTTGTTAACTTAGACTAGTATTCGCTTTACTCCACTTCTGCAGTTCGCCTGTAGTGTTTTGTGTATTTGTTTATTGTCTTTTGTTTTGTATTTTTTTTGTTATATATATATGGGGTCTCGTGGCAGTGTGCCTGAGTGTCTCGTCGCGGATCTGGGAACCCGGGTTCGATCCCGACCGACGCCAAAAATTACCTCGAATTTTAATGGCTCTAAATTGACCCTTGTGGTGCACTCTTCACGCCAGCTATGAGTGCCCGTGAGGTGACGCCTGGTAAGCGCCCGCACGGTACAAATATTTCATCATTACCGATATCTGTGTACAAAGCAGATTGGCACACCCAGCAAGAGGTAATATGCCGTGATAATATATTTATTTATTTTATTTACGATCTATACTCTTTCTAATCCCGCCGGTTGCCTGATGATGATCATTTAATGTTCGAAACCGGTCGCATTATAATTTAAATAAATAAATTATAGAACAGTGTGAATTAGATAAGGTTTTTTTTTCCTTTTCCAGAAGTAACACTATTCGGATTTTTTTACAAAAATTAGTGTTTTTATTTTTATATTAGTTCTAATAATTATGAAACAATGTTGTTTCAGAAAGATATCCTTAATTAACCATTTTCCAAGCTATGAAAATAAATGGCTGTACTTATTGAGGTATTCATTAAAATGTCTTAATAAAATTACTCCACATAATATGTATACATATTACAGGAAATCTCTAATTCAAAGAGAAATTATGCTTACGATGAAATTATAAGTTCCACAAGTGAATTAAATTTAAATATATTTATCTGAAAAGCTTTTATTATTAATGAAAAGGCCTATGTTGTACGCTCTTTACAACATTCAAAAAATAAAGTTAAACAAGAAAATACGAAGTAATTCATTATTTAAAATCAGAAATTACAGATATTTAACCTTTGAAAAACTTTCTCAAATTTGATTACAAAATCTAAATTATAAAATTTTGTTCATTTTTAATACAACATATTTGTTAATGTTATATTATTGATAATGAATTGTTACTATAAGACAAAGTAAAATATTGCTTTAGAAATTGAGTAATTCCGGTCTTGGAGCCTATCATGTAAGTACATAAAATACGGAAGAAACAAATTATAATATATATTTATATCTTGCACACGACTTAACATGAGTAAACGTTCATTTGAAAGAGCTAATGAAATATTATATCGTTTACTACCGGTGGTCGTTGCTTGTCACATGCAATACCGTATAAACATGACATACTATGGAAAGTAGAAAATATTGAAAAAAAAAGTGCAGAAGAATATTTTCTAATTTTAAACTTTTGATTGAAAAGTATTGATTACATTAGTAATTCAAACGAAGGAATGAAGATAGTAGTTGATAATCAATCACTTTATTAATTAAAGTTAGCTAAAGACTGTTCTCAGCAGGTCATTTCAATTGCAGGATACAGGACAACACGAGCAACCACAACTGCATTAGTGTTGGTACGTTGAATATGCAGAATTGGCGATTGGACAATTTAAATAAACGATCTCTCACAAGTATCTTTATCTTATTTATTGTATAATTGTTATTATTTAGAGCAGGGCTGGCTTGAGTCAGGGGCAAAAAATGCAGCCGCACCAGCCCGGTTGTTAATAAACAATTCGTATATATAGTAATTTTTTTAAAGATGTCTGATCAAGGTCATCTACGAATAGTATGAATTAAGATTTTATCTGGCCTTTCTGTCAGACTCAGCAGTGTTGTTTAGTTTTTATGAGAGTACATAATATACTACTGTTATTTTATTATTATAAAAGTATATGTTAAAGTAAAAGCATTCAAAATTCAAAACTAAGTCAACTGGTAAGTTTACTAGCAAATGTAAAACCAAATATGTGAAAAATATGATACTGACAGAGTGTTAATGACACTGAGAGAAAATAACGTTATTCGTACGGCTATGAATCAAGGTAGTATATTTGAATTAATAAATACACATACGTTACAGCGAAAGTATTGTCAACAACAAGCAACGTTTTAAAATGGAAAATATGAATTTTTTAAAGACAAGCGTGTTAGAACTATCCTTATCGCACATGCTTGTAGTCTTTGGAAATGAGAGAGATAAAAGTATGCCAATTTGTTAATTAGTTCATCATACAAATGACTTTGATTGGACATCTTTAAAAAAATTACTGTACATAATATTTACTACTAGGTATTAAATAAATGATTGTAATTCAATATTTTTACATTCTTTGAAAAGTAAGTAAGACAGAAGTTCTATTCTATTTCGATGTTTTTAATGTGCTTTTGTTTTTCCAAAATTTCTAATAGGTTACTAGATACTGGCGAAAAACTGAATTTGGTCGATTTTTTACCTTCTGTCACTTTTAGGTAATGTAGGTATTGTCTTTGGTCAAAAAATCCAATAATGAGTTTTTAGTGAATAAGTACGTTTTAGGGTCCATATAATACGATTTTACCATTTTTACGATGTATGTATGTATGTATGTATGTAGTGTGTGTGTGTGTGTGTGCGTGTGTGTGTGCGTGTGTGTTTGTGTGTGTCTGTGTTTATGTGACGAAAGTTTCGGATCATATAACTTCAATACCACGGTTCCAAAAATTATTATTTTATTCATATTTCTCAAGTTTACATCCAGAATTTTATACTTCATATTCAATAGATATAGAGTTAAAGAATTATAAAGATATTAAATTTCATAAATTAGCCAGGTATGCTAACTATGGAAACTGCTAATATATTCAGATAATATAAATTGATAGACGTCAGTATCAATAGGTGCGTTCAATGAAGTAAGCAGTTCAAGAAAATGCTAGGTAAGCAAACGAGACTTGTTGCTTAGTACACTGAAAGATTTGCTAGCTATATGACGAAGTGATATTCACAAATGTCATCGAGAAAGTTGTACAGTTGTCAAATATAACATGTGTATCTCTCATATCCCTTTTGTTGATCTGGAAAGTTATAGAAAATGAATTTACAGATAGGTACAGTTATTTGCAGATAGTGGAATTAATTTTGAACATTTTTTTAGGTCGAAGAAAATATTTCAAATTTAACAATGTTATGAATATTCATCACAAAACCTTGAAAGCCTTTTTGACTTGTAATTGTTATAAACACACCATAATATGAGATAGAAACAGTACAAGTTAAATTCATATATGCATAATTTGCATTTACCGCCATTATATTTCATAAGTTAGCAAGACAAGCGAGAAATTTGGCGCTTGGATTGCTTGCGGGCAAATCAAGCAAATCCTAGGCTAGCAAAGTTGTTCAACAAATTTTACTTCCGATTGCTTGTTTTCCTGGGGCATATCGAACGCACCTAATGAAAAGTAAATGAATGTGGCAGAGATGAGGATGTTGAGATAGATGTTGGGGAAGACACGCAAAGTACGGTAAGGAATGAAAGAATAAGGGGTATAACTCTGGTGTTAGAAGTTTCTAGAAAGATACAAGAGAGATGATTAAATTGGTTTGAACATGTCATGAAGAAAGATGAAGAATATATTGGAAGAAGAATGAATATCTTAGTAATAGAAGGTTGAAGAAACAGAGGACGACCAAAGATAAGATTAAAGGACTGTATTGCGGAAGACTTGAGAGAAAAAGAACTGAACGAATGGGAAAAGCTATAGAAGAAGAAGACGAAGATTTCAGTGTCAAGTGCAATTTGCATAGATTATTTATGAAATAATTTGACTGGAAATTTTGAATCTTTTGCATAGAATGTCTCAGGCCCAGATGGTATTCTTTTGTAAATAGTTTTGGTGGTTCTCATTCAAAGTGGCGCGGCCTCTTCGATTGGGACTGCCCATGTCTGATTGGACGTTCAAGCTAGGTGACAGTTTCTCTTTGGCCGTGTCGGGGTTATAAAATAATTTCTAGGAAAATCGCGGCGCAACTAAAATTAAAATTCCAGCTTTTCCGCTGGCTTACAGGGTAATATGTAATGTACAACATAAAATTGTAATAAAAAATAAATTCAATTATTTAATCGTAGTTTATCTCGGTTCCGTGTGGCGAGAAGTGTCAAACTACTCCATATGGTTTCCCTGGAGTAACGAGTGGAATTCCTTGAAGATGTGGCCCTCAGAGATGACCAGGAAGAAAGCATACTGTCTGTGTCGTGGAGTAGCGTCGTTTGACATTGGTTAGTTGCCGCCACGTATTATCCGGTGAGTCTTGGGCATGTTTTTAACAGAAAAATGCATATATTAACACTGTTTTTCCTATAATACTCTTACCGATTGGCGAACGTTGTTTGCTGCCCAAGCTGCGTGTAAAAAGAACTCGCTGCAGAGGGTCTAACTCACTGTGCGGGACCGTATAAAATGTGACTTCATCACAAACTCATAAAGAAGACGATAATTAATTCGCGATCATAAGAATAATAATTCTTATATTCGACACTGGAAACAAACCAACCGCATTCTACGAGAGTTAAATTCTCAATACTCCGTGCGTAGCACAACTTATTGCCATAATAATTAAAACAGAATATATTCTGCATCATTTTTATTTACCAGTTTAGAAATAAAAAAAATTACAAAATTTGAGTTAAAGCAAGAAAAAGGATGGAAAGGAAGAAAACAAATATTTTGAATTGTGAAAAGTGTACTAACTAATGAACTACTATTGAAGTTTGTTCTATTTTGAAATATAAATAATCAGATTATTTTCTTTGTTTCAATATACATAGCTGGAGAATTTCTATTTTCCATGCAACACAAATAAAAAGAAATCGGCTTTATTGAAAAACCGGCACGTGTTGTTTGTGGAATCCAAATTGTATCTGTTTTATTTTCTAATATTAACAAGTCATTAATGAACAATATTTACCCTGGTAGTTTATATTTTATTTCATTACAGACATTATTTTTTGTTCCTCATTTTCACTAGAGTACGTTATAAGTTTAAGGACATTCTTATTTGAAATACATGAAAATAATTTACCTTTCTTTTTACCTCCCGCTACCCTTGGTAAGGGAATCGTGCTAAAAATCGCATATCGAGATTTTGGTAAATGACCACGTTTTAAGGTCCCTATAATCCAATTTTAACATTTTCACGATGATGTCTGTAGGTGTGTATGTGTGCGTATGTATGTATGCGTGTGCGGATTTTCTGGGCTCAAACTTTTGAAATCATGTATTTCTACTTATTCTAATATGGAAAGAATCCGTTAGATTTTGATGTAAATCGGATAACCGGAAATGGCAGTTTACTTGAAGCTCAAAATAGTTTTCTTCAAAAAATACCTATAAATCTTATTTTTTCGCAATTTGTTATTATAAAAATTAAAGATTATTCTATTTTCTACAAGTTTGCATTAATACTTTTTCATTATATTTTGTGGATAAATTTGTAAAGTAATATAAAAATGATATCTCGGAACTTATGCTTCAAGCCCAATTGCATGGTTTACACATTTCAGCTCAAATGTATGTAACTGACAGATAAATGTCACTGTCAAAAAAAAATCAAATTAATAACAGTAACGTTTAAAAAAGAAAATTGTAAATAGCACAATAGTTATATGGAAAGGAACTTAATATACATAATTTAAAATTAATAACAGTGACGTTTTATAACGAAAATTGTAAAAAGAACAATAGTTATATGGAAAGTAACTTAATATACATAATTTCTAACATTAGTTAATATGCAGGTATGTATTTAAATATAAAAAAAAAAATATATATTATCACGGCATATTACCCATTGCTGGGTATGCTAATCTGCTTTGTACACAGATTTCGGTAATGATGATGACATATTTATATCGTACGGGCTTTTACCAAGCGTCACCTCATTGCTGTCGTGGAGAGTGCAACACAGGGGATAATTTTGTGCCATTTAAATTTCAAAATAATTGGCGTTGATCGGGATCGAATCGGGTTCCCCAGATTCGCAACTAGACATCAGGCACGCGACAATGAGACCCCATATGTGTATGTATTTAAATTAATAAAAATTAAATGGCGGGAGGTATTGTGTTGGTCACATCAGATTTTTTTGTTATAATACGAATTGTCTGAATTTTGACATACAGGCTTTTTGAAAATAAACAAAAACCACAACCTGAAATAACACAAAAATGTTATATTCTAAAAATCAAATTGGCAATAATATTATCCATTAACATTAATTTATTTATTTATTTAGCTACAACCACCCAACAGGACAAGCCCAAATAAAGGGTAGTAAAGAACAATAAATTTAACAATATTTGGTGATATAGTTAGAGAATTTTCTAAACTCTAACTGGAAGATATCAACCTTAGAGAACTTAATAGTGTAAATATGACACATACTATAAATAGGTGACATCATAAGGCAATTAGTTCTAGCTGCGGGTAAATAAAAGGTGAAGGTATTTCTAGTTCGAGTAGAGGGAGCATGGAAATTAAGACAGGAAAGAGAACGGGATTCATCAATACAGCCATTGATAAGTTTAGACAAGTGTAAAACCTGACCATTTTCTCGACGTACAAACAGGCTTTTTAAATTAAAAATAGACAAAAGGTCATTGTAAGAAACGGGGTAGTCGGGGTAGAGGTGAAACGTTTTAAAGTACATGAACTTTAGAATTTGTTTTTGAACTGATTCTATGAGATCCTGATGTACCTCATAAATCGGGTTCCAAATGATATTACAATATTCTAATTTGGTCCGTACCAATGAGTAGTAAAGGGAACGTATAGCTACAATATCGTGAAAAGTGCGAGTATTTCTAATAGCAAATCCTAGTATCCTCATAGCCCCATTGTAAATGTCCTGTATATGATCGGAAACAGTAAATTTTGAATAAAAAACAACACCTAGATCTTTTACTTTATGTGATCGTGATAAAGAAACATCTCGAATGGAGTAATTATATGTTAAAGGCGACAATTTACGACAGTGCATTTACTTAAATTTAGATTAGGTTATTAGTTTTGCACCAGTCTAAAAGTACTTTTAAATCATTTTGAAGTAGATTGAAGTTCTGTGCATAGGAAATGGGATGAAAGATTTCAAGATCATCGGCAAATAATAGTTTTTCACACTGCAAGATGTTAGAGACATCATTGATAAAAAAAATTAAAAAAGGTAATGGGCCTTAATTAGAACCCTGAGGAACTCCAGATATAGGGATGAAAGAAAACGAATTATGCTCTTTAAAGTGAACGTACATCTGCCGTTGATGAAGATGGGAACTAAGAAGTGAGCAAAAGGGAATGGAGAGAGAAAAGTACTCAAGTTTGCTGATCAAGATACTATGATCAATTCTATCTAAAGCTTTTGCAAAGTCAGTATATACGCAGTCAACTTGACCTTTAGCATCTAAAACAGAAGAAACAACATGAGTGAAAAGGTTTGTAACAGCCGACCTTTTTTCCATAAAACCATGCTGACAAATACAGATTTTATGTTTTATTATATTAAAAACACTAGCACAGATAATTTTCTCAAAATTTTTGCTGAAATTAAGCCAGATAAAGCTAACGAGTTTTTAACACGTTGACATATCTGGGGCCACTCTTTTTTATCTAAACAGTACCATATGTCATAAATAAGTCATATAATTACCTTATATGACGTTCATTATTTTTAGGTCTTTGATTTGAGTACGAAGCAGTTATGCATCGCATGGTCTGAAAGACAAACTTATGAAATTGACGCCGTGCGATGTACACAGAATAAGACCAAATAATGTGACTAGTCCATAAATAGATATTTTGCGGGAGACGAAAAATAAAGTTTATTGACTAAGTATCCGGTTGCAAAAACGTTCATCAACGCCTTGTTCAGTTAACAATACATCAAAACGAACACATTCGAATCAATTCGCTTGTTCTGTGATGGCGCTTGTCCCTGTTCGGGCGCCATTTGTGATGACGCTGGTCCCGTGGGATGAGGCGCCATCTTGTCCTCTCTGCCAGCAAGGTTCTGGTTGCTCGGGCGATTTCGACGGATGCTGAGAGAGAGGAATGTTTGCCGGATAGCTATCTGTGGAGGTGGGCTAGGGTTTGTCTCAGAAAAAGCAGGTAGTTAACTAACAAATTACTTTATTATTCCCAACTTAATGTAAAATTAAAATGTAAGAAACAAATAAAGAATGAAAACCCTTTGTAAAAAAAAACTGTGACGGACTAAGTTAAACTACAAGGGAACTATGCTCCCGCGACACGGCAATAGCACAGTCTCTTACGCAATTATCTTCTAAAAGATAAAGTACAAAACGGACGACGGTTTATCTCTGCGAGTGGTGAATTTCAATCACCCAACTCGACTTAGAAAAATTACGGCGGAGTCTCTCTATCCACGAGAGACGGACGGCGGTGAAACTTCTCTCAAACGTTCTTGCAGACTTGGCCGAAGCGGTCTGTGGAGCAGCTCGAACCCAAAGACCCCAGAAGAAGTCGTTCGGGTGAACTCAAGAACTCCCTTCTCTGGACGGCGCGCGATCTTTTATACCCGGCATTTGGTATAACAAGACAATTCTCGTGTATTATGAAGAGAGGATACTTTAAACTTCAACATATGACTGACTGATGGCGTTTGCGAACGCTACTTCACCAAAAACTAATTTAATAGAAATTGTAATAATTTCAGGCAGTCACAGTTTGTCGTAAACATAATAAAAAAAATTGTTACAAATATTATAAAATAATATTTTACAATAACAATAAGAATTTAAAATGTCAATGACACGCCACTCAATTCACGACGAAACATAACCTCTCATACAATGACAGTTCTAGCGATCAAATAAATGTGTAACAAATCCTATCTACAACCAATGAACAGCATAACAATAATATACAACAATGCACACGCTTCATATCATGGTTTTATATTACACAGGTAAGTCAATCATACATTTATTTACAAATCTCTGACTGTTAAAAATTCCAGCACGCTGCAATTTATTGTACGATATTACATCGTTGAGGTTAACCTGATTGTTTCTCGACAACAATGCTGAACGAGGTACGTATCGTCACAGTTCATATGACATTTAAATCATTGCTGACAAAAAATCGCGTTGTATTTGTTCGTTTTGATGAACTGTTAACTGAACAAAGCGTTAATGAACATTTCTGCAGCTGGGCATTATTCTACTAAAAAGGCATAAAAAATGTATTTTATACAATAGTTATTTTGAAAGAAGTTTTTTTTTCAAAATACTGTTGGAAAATTGTAAAAGTAAATCAAAAAATTCCACATTATCTATGTATTCGTCGTCACTATTGGTACTTGTGTAGCGGGCGTCCTGGAAGAATGTTATCAAGCGATGACGTAATTCTCGGCGAGGTAAATACACCCGTCTCGACCTGTATAATTACATACGGTGGGCTGATTCTTTGTATTCGGTGTCATTGTCGCGTCGGAAATTTCCAGAAGGATGCCGCGCTATATAAACCCGTCGCCGAAACCAGCCAGGACATTCTCTTATAAGACACGCAACGTGAATGAACAGTGATGTAAATAAATAGTCTACGAGTAGTGAACATAAATAAATGTAGTTAAATAAATGTTTAAATAAATAATCTTAGTGCTTAATTATCCAATAATATTCTTAGTCTTAAATTAGTGTTTATATTTGTTTAATTATAGTGTTAATTATTTTTATCTTTTTAATATTTTTCTCAATTATTTATCGTTTAATAAACTTTTATTTTAATTAATTATATTTCTCTGATTTTTACACTTCACCCAAATAAATAAACGTAACACTAATATCAGAATTCTTTAGATTATCTAGAATGTGCGTAACTCTTCCTTCGATAAAAGTTTCAAGGAATTTATAGAAGTAGTGTGATGTTTTGACGCGGGTTCCTTCCTCTTTGTTTGCTGTCGGGGTTAAAACTGTGCTAGCATACTTACTGAAGTACGCATTTTTATGGAAAAATGAGCTTTGGAATGGACATTTTTAAATGCCATTCCTACCAGTTCGAAGATACATCTTTTTTCATTCTTATTTTTAAAGCTCAGAAATCAATATTCACCAATCCATTCCCGGCGCGTCAATAGTAGTCAACTCAAAACCAACCAAACTTGGACTACTACCGTTTTTCTCCCTTAGGTACCCTTCAAATTAATAATCACATTTAGAAAATACTATAGGGATATTGGGATCTATAATGCACGATATATAAAAACTTGTAGAACTAATAAGTTCTGATTAATATTTTTTTATGTTTACAAATACCTCAATTATGTGTAAATAAAAATTATAACTTAGCGCTGTGAGCATATTATACAGGATGTTTTTTTTGAAACGACTAGTAATTTTTG
Source organism: Harpalus rufipes (assembly GCA_951394225.1). NCBI lineage: Eukaryota > Metazoa > Arthropoda > Insecta > Coleoptera > Carabidae > Harpalus > Harpalus rufipes. The sequence continues at coordinate 20,528,387 of OX596276.1, read as the reverse complement.
GGGCATGCTAATGACTTTAGAGACAACTGTTATAAACAAAAAATTATCTAAAAGAAGGAGCTAATTTATCAGTAATAAGAAATCTAAAATTCAACTAGTGGTTCTGAAACGATGGAACAAAATTATTTTTACCTCTCGCTAAGAGAGGTATTGGATTCATGCTAAAAATCGCATACCCAGATTTTATTGAATAAGCACGATTTAAGGTCCATAGAATCCGATTTTAACATTTTTACAATGATGTCTCTGTGTGTGTGTGTGTGGATGTGTGTGTGTGTGTGTGTGTGTGAGGTTGTTGGAGACACGATTTCTCAAATTCTATAACACTAAAGACCTGTTTGACTACGGATTCCTCAATTTAACAGTAATGGGAAGAGTTGAATAGATTCTGGTAACAATTGGACAACCGAAAGTAGTAGTTTCTAAAAAAAATAATTCTAAATATAATTTTTTGAAAATTTGTTACTACAAATATTAAAGATAATTAAATTCTCAATCTAACACACTTAATTTTTTTATTATATCTCGTATAGGTTTGGAGATATAGTATATAATAATATAGAATAATCTGTTGTAATAAATCTCGTTGCCCGAAAAACATTTGCGATATTTAAATTTTTGTAATTGACATGTAAATGCAAAATGTCACTGTCAGATTTTTCTGGGAGGTAAGAGTACATTTAATATATATTATTGTATTATTAATTAATTATATATTTAAATTACAGATATGTTAATATTACATATATCCTTAAGAAATACCGTTAATACCGTCAATGAATTTGAAGAATTTTGAACATAATAGAATAGTAGGATAAAATTTCTTATAGAACGACAGAAGAGAAACAATTTCAATTATTTGTGTGTACTTATAGGGCTCGAGCAGACATGTGACTTTGTTGGCCTTGGCAAGCAGATGAGGATCCGTGTCAGAATGACGACTAGCAGTTTTTACACAGATGTCACATCACAATTGTCATATGTCATAATTTTTCATTCAAAATTTCAAAATGTTCTGATGTTTATTTGTCATCCATTAGTATGGAATATACTTGTCGAGGAAAATAATCCACATGGTTTTGGAAAATCATAATGTTTCGAATTAAAACTTATGATACTTGACACCTATGTATATTACTAGCTCTCATACTGACACGGGCCCCCACATCTGCTTGCCAAGACCAACAAAGTTACATAACTGCTCTCGCCCTATACTACATAAAATGAAAATGGCGAGAGGTATTGCGCTGGCCACAACAGATTTTTTAAAAATAATATCATAATACAATTTTTTAGTCCATTAGTTGGAGATCTAAGCTAGAATACTGCATTCAAATTTCGAATCCATTTTATAATGTAACTTGTGATGTTTCAACGTGAGTAGGCGTGTTTTCTTGTTGCTGCGTTCTTGAATTTATTGCTGAAATTTCAATAGAATATGTGATCTAATTTTATTATTTTGGGTGTTATAATCTACCTTCAACAATGTCGACTGGCAATATTATAACTCAAGTAGTTGATTCTGTGAATGCCCTGCTTAGTGTTGACAGTGAGGATCGTTTTTTAAACAAACTCGTCGAAAAGATTTTTCAACGAGCAAACGAGAAGCTAAGTGAGCAGAATTTGTACTACGAGGTCATCATTGAGCGGTATCCAAAAGGAAAACACGGCACTACATCATGAAATCGACCGTCTTGAGCAATATGCCAGAAGAAACTGTCTCAGAGTTTATACGTTCATCTTAATTTACTTGTTTGCAAGTTTTGGTTTATTATTGTTAGTTTATACTGGCAGTGGCGTACGGCATACAATTTATATAGGCTTCAAAAACATTTATATTTTACTGATGAATATTTATTATCAGAATGTTCGTGATTTGAATACGAAGCTGGAATTTTATAATAATTATTTTGTAAGTGATTTTGATATTATTGCTCTATCGGAAACGTGGCTCACAGATTCAGTTTAGTGATGAAATTTGGATCCTACCAAGTATACGATTTATAGAAAAGACCGTAATAATGCCATAGCACTAGCAGGTAAATTAATAGGTGGTGGGGTATTATGTGCTGTTAGTACTACATATAAGTCATCTATGATTAGATTGATTCTTAATTCGAATTATATTGCTGATATTTTGTGTGTGCGTATTAATTTACGTCCTGGGGAAAGTCTGATTGTTTTTGTTGTTTTTTTGCCACCTCCTATTTTAACTGAGCAACAGGACATGATTTATGAATATCTTGAGTCGTATTACCATATTATGCAGTCTAGTTTCATTTTGATTGGTGACTTAAATATTAGTAAATTAGTTGATCAATATTTGCATGAATTCAATAATACACTTATAACCAGATTTGATTTTTAAATTTTTTTTTTGATGCTACTCAATATAATAGAATATACAATTGTGACTCGCGTATTCTCGATGTAGTTTTATCCAATAAAACATGTAATGTTATTCGTTCTAATTTTATTGTGACTCGTGAGGATCCTGTTCATCCTACTCTAATAATTTCCGTAAATACTATTTTCTCTTCACCATCTAACTCCGCTTTCAATAATACTCTTTCCTACAATTTTAAACAAGCTAATTTCGAATTTATGTATACACTATTCCAAACTATTGACTGGGATATTTTGATGGAATACAATGATGTTGATGAAGCATTCAGCGAATTTTACAGAATATTAAATCATATTTTTCATAATGTGTACCACTGACACGTAGAAAAGTATATCCTTATCCACCTTAGTTCACTAGACAAATAATTTCCGATCTTAAATTAAAAGATAAATATAAATTATGTATATAAAAATAAAAGTAATGAAATGTATTACACTAAATTTAAAACATTAAGAACTAAAATTAAAATAGATATAAAAATAACATAAAAATTTCACATCAAACTCAGAAAAAAGTATAGCTAGTGACCCAAGGCAATTCTGGTCATTTATAAATAAGAATAAAAACTCTACACGCATACCCAAAATGATGCATTGGGATGACATAAATTACAGGGATACTTCAGAGGTAGTGCATGGTTTTGCTGAATACTTTTCTAGTGTTTATTTCAATGAATATGTTACCGTCTTTACTAACATTCATAGGCCAAATTCTGCTGTTTATTTAAATATAATAAAATAGAACACCGAAGACGATATTATCATGTCAATTAAATCCTCATCTAAATTCGATTAATAATATAAAACAATTTTGGCCTAGGTAAACCCTCTACTAATAGAACCAAGCCACGGCCATTAAAAATAATATTCAAAAATTCATCCGAAGCTAAGCTAGTTTTGAAAAATTCTAAAAATTTAGCCACTTCTAAATTTTAAAATGTTAAAATCACTAGGGATAATACCCGAAGGTAAAGGCAATACTTAAACGTTAAAAAACTAAATAATCTACGGAATAGAAATATATCTTTTTATTATTAAAATGTTCGGGGAATAAACATTAAAATGTCTGAACTATATTTAAATGTGTCACCAATAAACTATGACGTACTCGTTCTTACGGAAACATGGCTAAACTCAGACGTTGGGGACAATGAACTCTTCGATGAACGATATTGTATTTTTCGTTGCGATAGTAGACAGTAGACATCACCTGTCCAAATGTGAACATCGAGTTATATAATGTGTCAAGGTTTCTCCTCATCAGTCAACCACTGCTCTCTACATCATCACTGTGTACATCCTCCCCGATTGCACTATAACAGATTATCAGTTCCTCTTTGACTTCATAAGCTCCGTGCCGTTAATTTTTCTTCAAATATAATTCTAGTTGAAGATTTTAATATCAAGATTTGTCAATTTTATGCTCATAATATTTCAGATAATTATGTGCGATGTTTTACTACTTTCTTGAACCTTTTAAATACGAGGTTTGTTAAAAAAGGTGACTTTTTATTTTTCTCAAAAATATTTATTTATTCATCAATATCTATTTTGTCCCCTTCAAAGTATTCCCCCTCAGATATAATACACTTGTGCCAGCGCTTTTTCCAATCCGCGATGCACTTCTGATACGCGCTTTTTGGTATGGGCTTAAACTTTTCCAGCGATGCGGTCTTTATCTCCTCAATCGTAGCAAAACGTCGTTTTTTCATGGGTCTTTTCAGTTTTGAAAATAGGAAAAAGTCGCAGGGGGCCAAGTCCGGTGAATACGGTGGCTGAGGCGTGATTATGGTGTTGTTTATGGCCAAAAAAACAAGAACAAGCAACGATGTGTGAGCAGGTGCATTATCGTAATACAAAAGCCATGAATTGTTTTGCCACAAATCCGGGCGTTTTGTTCGTATTACTTCACGGCGTGTATCTTGAAGGTAATCTTCTCTAATGGTGATTAGACAATTCTCCGTAACAATTTTCTTCACCGCTTGAACGTTTTCATCGGTTGTTGACATGCTGGGGCGTACCACTTATAAACAGTTTTTTTTTTGCTCAAAGTAGACTCGCCAAATGCCACAGTTAACATTTCAAGTGCGTTGGAGCACATAATTTTACTTTTACACACAATTAATACAGATTCTTTGATCCATTTTTTTCGATTTCAAAAAATCGCCAAGCACACCAAAATACGTCTAACCTTTATATCTGCCAAAAACAAACTACAAATGTAAAATGGCTGATCATGTCAACATATGTTGGGAACATGTGTACCAACGTAACAAATAAAAAAAAATCGAGAATCTAATATACGTAGCCCGCGAAATTTGAAAAGTCACCTTTTGTTAACAAACCTCGTGTGTCTCAATTCAATCAAATTACTAATTCAAGCAATAAAATTCTGTATATAGTAGTATCCAATTTAGTCGCCAATCATCCCGCACTACTTATTATATGTAATTATCCAATTAATGGCCAATATAAAGTAAAAACAAAATATGTTCACCAATATAATTTTAAAAAATCTGATGTGGCCAGCACAATACCTTCCGTCAATCCTGGGTATTATGTACAAATTCCATACATAAATTTTCTTGCAAAAGATTATAAGTTTCCAGTAATATTATTTCATGCAAATGACACTTGATACTGACATTTTCTTCTTCTTTAGCTTTTCCCATTCGTTAGGGGTCGCTATTTTTTATTTTTTTCTTCCATTCATTTCTATTTTGCGGGTCATCCTCACGTCGAAATTTTTCATTCAAAATTTCTTTTTTTGGTATGTTATTATTCCTTTTCTCGGCAACTGAATTCCACACCCCTGATAACAAATAATCCACATAAAATCATGAAATTTTGAATGAAAAATTATGACATTTGTCAGTTATGGACGTAATTAATAGCTGTCATTTTGACACGGGTCCACATATCTGCTTGCCAAAGTCAGCAAAATCACGTCACTGCACGCGCCCCACACTTAAATTATCTTGCAAAAGATCCTATATTTCCAGTTAAATTCTTTCATAAACAAACTATGTAAATTGCACTTGACACTAACATCTTCTTCTTCTGTAGTTTTTCCTATTCGTTAGGGGGTCACTATTTTTTATTTTCTTTTTCCACTAATTTTTGTTTTGTATGTCGTCCTCATTCAGTTCCTTTTCTCTCCTTTCATATTATATTTGGTCTTCCTATGTTTCTTCCACCTTCTGTTATAAGCTATTCATTCTTCCAATATACTCATCTCTCCTCATGACATGTTCAAACCAATGTAATCGTCTCTCTTATATCTTTCTAGAAACGCCCAACACTAGAGTTATTTCCCTTATTCTTTCATCATTTACTATTTATTGACATTGACATCTGTCAATTTGAATTACCTGAATATATTAGCAGTTTCCATGCTTAAGTTAGCACAGCTGGCTGATTTATGAAATTTTATAATTCTTTAACTCTATATCTGTTGAATAAGAAATATAAAATGCTATCAAATCGTATAGAGAATAATATATTCTTTAAGTTATAATAACATTTAACTGAGTTTTTCAAGAAAAACTGTTAAAATCTTTAAATGAGGGTACTTCCGGTTGACCAATTATAACCAAAATCTAATCAAGTCTACATATGGTTGTAAGGAAGAGGAATACGCAAGAATTGTAATTTTTGGAATTCTAGTATTGAAGATATCGTTGACGAAACCGCGGTCACATACACACACACACGCACATACGAACACACACACACACACACACACATACAGACATCATCGTAAAAATAGTAAAATCGTATTGTAAAGACCCTAAAACGTGCTTATTCAATGAAAACTCACCACCGGATTTATTGACCAAAGACAATAACTTCCTTACCTATAGGTGACGGAAGGTAAAAAGATAATTTTGAACTTTTTTACATATTACAGCATTGATTGGCGTTTTATGGATTATTGTAGCAATTATAATGATGCAGTAAATAAATTTTACAGTGTACTGTATTGTGTTCTAAATGCTTGTGTACGAAGAAAAGTAATTCGAAGTTCAAACTATCCAGTCTGGTTTAATGAAGACGTAATTAGCGATGTAAAACTAAAGGAACATTATAGTAAATTATACAGGAATACTGGTGATCTATTTCACTTAAATATTTACGTATATCTGATATAAGTAGAGAGGGTTTCTTCTTAGTAATTAATATTCGTCCATCAAAAACTGAAAAAGGTCAAAAAATTGATTGTATTGACGATTCCGGAATACCATATGTTCAGTTATTTGAAAACTATTTCTCCTTTTGTCCGAGAAATGCATTAAACAAGTCGTTGGTGGAATTAATGTGGCTTTTGTGGAGTCAGTTCATATACAGGCAGTGTTAAATGATTCCTAATAAAGAACTGTTGTCAGCTGGAATACAAATATCAAACAATAATTACTGTACATTTAATATTTTTATTTTAAATAAATGTAGTAATGATTTCATTCATTTATAATTATTCTAATGGAATATGTTTACTTGTTGTAAAAGACTCAATTCATTTTTAAATACTTAATAATTTATTAATAATATATCATACAAATAATTTATAATCTAAAAACTGAAATAATCAAACACATCTAGCATGAATGCATTGGAACCGGAAGCATAATGTCAATGCACGTGCGTAGTAATGCAGAAAAAATTAAAGAATTATAAATATGGATAACATAAATGTAATGTATAAGGCATAGACATAATATGTATTTTATATGAATAACCCGCCAAAACTAAACCTAGGGACGTTTAAAGTAATGAGACACAACTTCAGTGTTAAGTGTACATAACCTAAAAAAAACATTACTTTGTCGTTGTATTTATTGTTATTCTCGAACTCAAATAAAAAATATAAATATAAACGTTACAATAAATGTTTTAAAAATCATCATACGCTTATATAAATAATTGAAGTAAATCAGCAGGTATAGTTTGCTAATTTCATTGACAATTATATATAAGCAAATTGATATACTATATTAAGTATCAAGAACGGTAAGGACAGTTTACCGATCGAAGACTGTTTGGCGACTGAGCGAAACGAAGTTCCCAATTTTGTCTGAGATCGGTAATTCCTTAACGTTCGTGATGCTTATAACATTTTTTGTGCGATTAGAGTTCGCTAAAAAAATTATTTATTATTTCATTTTTAATTTTTTTCATTATAAGTATTATTGAAACTGAATATAGTAGGTAGCTTTACAGTATGCTATGACTTTATTGTTTTGTTATGGTATCATTGTTTGTTTATGCGTTTGAATGTCAAGAAGCCAACGTGTTATTTAAACTTAATTTAAACTATTCAACCAAGATAAATAATTAAAATGAGTGACTCTGAGAGTGAGAATTTAAATATAGAAGAATCGTGGAATATCGGATGTTCGGCAGTAATACCAGAAAAATCCAAACTGCGATATGAAAATACATACAAAATTTTCAAAGATGATGCAGTGCAAAGAATGTTGGTATAAACGAAAAAGTTATGCTAGCATATATGGTTCAGAGATCTAAGCAACTAAAGGCACCTGGAAGCTTATGGGCTGAGTATTCAATGTTAAGAGCACAGTTTCTTTATGAATCTAATAATATTTCAAAATTCTTATTGCTTATCTTAAAAGAAAAAATGTTGGCTATGGTCTATAGAAATCTAGTATTTTCACTAAGGAAGACATGACAAAAAGTTTGAATGAAGCACCAGACTAGGAATTTTTTATTCATAAGCTATGTTTAGATCACTTGTAAAATGTAGGCAATAATTATATTATTTGTTTGTGTATTTTTAAGTGGGAATGATATTACGAGTATCCGGTGCATGTAGGAGAGAAAAATTATACAATATGAAGGATTCATTATTGTAAAAATACCAAATACAAAAACTAACATTCAACGGACATTTACAGTTATTAACAAACAAGAAGAAAAAATACACTACTTAGACATTTTTCGTGAATATATCAAACTTCGACCAAGCAACGTGAAATCGAATATTTTTTTTTTTTGAACTATCGCAGAGGAAAATGTACTGTTAAATTTGTGGGAAAAGGTATAATCGGGAGTTGGCCGTCAAAAATTGCGAAATATCTTAATTTGCAAAATCCGGATAGTTACAGTGGCCACTCGTTTCGGCGCACTTCAGCAACACTTTTAGCTAACAAAGAAGTGGATGTTCTTGGGTTAAAAAGACATGGTGGGTGGCGCTCTTCCACAGTAGCGGAAAACTACGTGGAGGATTCTCTTCAGAACAAAACAGAATTCCCCGAAAAAATTCTACACGACGACGGTGGAATAGCAGTGCAAAAGATTAATTTTTTGACTTCCGAAATATTTTCTGTGAATAATGCTAATAACGCGCAAACCAGTGGCATTAGTATTAATAATTGTTCTAATTGTACAAGTAAGCAGTTTTATTATATCAAAATAATATAGGTATCATAATTTTCTTTTTAATAAAACTTTTACTGTTAAGCTGTTACTTATGAACTAGTTACGTAGATTATAACCATTTATGATCCATCCTAAATGTTTTTTAACGAATAAACAATAATGTAAGTAATACTATTAATAAACCGTAGAAATGGCCTTAGTGGATCGGGTAGAAATTAAATAAACGAAGAAAAAAAGTGTGAAAAATTCATGGACTTCGCTGGGATTTGAATCCACTAGATATAGGAAGGCCTTGGGTTGAAATCCCAGCGAGGTCCATGAAATTTTCACAATTTCTTTTTTCGTTTATTTAATTTCTCCCCGATCCACTAAGGCCATTTCTATGATTTATTGATATTATTACTTACATCATTGCTTATTCGGTCAAGTTAATATTTTCGGTTTATTTCATTATCATGAAATGAAAAGGTAGGTATTGAATTACATTTCACTACATGAGATATAATAAATGCTATGTTATGAATAAAACCAGCAGAGGTTGAATTTGTGGTTGCGGTTACACTGTCAGTTGACTTCAATGCCGGTTTATTATGAAAGTTTAGCGCACGATTTAGCGGTAATAGCGGTTTAACCTTTAACACGTGTCCAGTTTTACGTTCATTAAATATTAAATTTATTAACTGCGTCAGTTAGTAACGTATTAGGTAGGCTGTTTTAATTTTGTTTAGTATACTTTTGTATTTAAATAATACTTCATGTATTTACGTGCCTATTGGGATATTTCATTACGTACAGATGGCGTTTTGTACCAACGTCAAACCTTCAACAAAGGAGCACATTTGTGTAACTTCCATAAGCGTATCATTGCTGTCAATAGTTTTTCTTTGATTCTTCTTGTATTTTGACTTTTCTCTCAGTGTTCATTATTATTTTAGGTAGAGTATATTGCCTTGTATCCGGTTTTATTAATTGTACATGCAGATTTGAAACTGTTTTCAAAAGGTTTTTTTAGTTTTCGAAACACTATGTGTACTATGTACAGTTAAAATGGTTTTGAGTTATCAAATTAATATTGCACATGCGTATATAGTATAACGTTTCTGCCGCTTTGCATACTAATCTATAAATAAACTGACAGTTGTGTAGTTTTAGTGCGTATTTTATTCAATTTTGACGAAATAATAAAAACCATTATAATGTTTAATTTTGAAAAAATATATCAATTAATAGGCTATGTATGACAATCGTCGTTGATGGACGTCAAGTCATTTATTTATAATTTATAAATAAGCTCTATTTTCTGTCATTTATGTTATGAAAAGTAATGAAAATGGCTAATCTGTCTGATAGACTGTGGCGAAAGTGTTATTTTGCATTATTTGTTGCAGAATGAGTCAAAATTCTGTGTAATTCACTAGAAAATAAACAATTATAGTTATTGCTATGGAGTTAATAATGATAATGCTTTATTTCTTACAGAGCAAATTAAAATTCTCTCACTTTGAGAGTGACTTAATGTTTTTTAATTCACTAGCAAATAAACAGTTATTTATAGATGTTGCTATGGAGGTAAAAATGACAGTTTAAAAGATCAAAATTGAATAAAGTATATTTATCATATATTTATAATTTGTGAAATTGATAGTTGTAGATATATTATTACTATAATAGTATTTGACTCGCATATAATGCCTATATTACTCTCGGATTTTCTAAAAATATCATGCACATGCGTATAATAAACATTTTATGAAGATATTACTCACTAACTAGAATGGATTCAATATTCACATATGTAATTCACAACTTATAGACCTGTCCATTTGGCCTTACTCTCCATACATAATAATTTTATGCAGGTAAAATTTAATTGATAGTGACAAGACATGTACTATGATATTACATTAAAATTTGATTATATTAAATGGTATATTATGTCGTTAGTAGATAGTAACGTAGCTTACCTCGTTAACCCCGTTAATTACAGATTATACGATCCCAGGCTCTTAATAGGTTGATCGGTTTATATTTTCAACAAATAAATTATAATATCTACGCGAATGGTGAGGAATTTTTACAAATTCATTTAACTAGTTTTATATATATATAATGGCTATTAAATAACGAGACTTGTGAAAAAGAGTAAAAATTATTTTATCCCCTTTAATGTACTCCCCTCCCCTCGCCACAAAACGTCTATTCGTTTTTTCCATTAGTTAAAGCAATGTTGGAAGTCTTCTTTTATAAGAGCGTTTAGGAGCTCCGCCGATTTTCGCTTCGCCTCTTCCATCGACTCGAACCGGGTTCCTTTGAAGGCAGACTTGATCTTCGGAAACAGAAAAAAGTCACAGGGTGCTAAATCAGGCGAGTACGGCGCGTGTTCGAGCATTGGAGTGCCTCTAGCGGCCAAATAACGCTTCACAGACAGCGCGTTATGGGCAGGTGCGTTGTCCTGGTGCAAAATCCACGACTTGTTTTTCCACAACTCCGGCCGTTTCTTACGAACTCGTTCTTGCAGTGTTACCAAAACTTTCAAATAGTAAGTTTGGTTTACAATTTGACCCTCGCGAACCCATTCAGTCATCACGATGCCGTTGATGTCGATTTTGGTCACTGTTTGCGAAGTTGAAACAGAGACAGGTCAACCTGGACGTTGGTCATCTTCGGTGCTCTCTCGGCGTTCAGAAAACCGTTTATACCATTGGAAAGAAAAACACGCACACGAGATAGAGAATTCTCTCCATAGGCCTCTTTCAAAAACTTATAGCACTCAGTCGGAGTTTTTTTTAATTTAACGAGAAATTTCACATTGATCCGTTGCTGGTTTTTTTCGTCACACATTATTATCGGTACGAGAAAAAAACACGTTCGTTTCTAACCTCTATAGAAAAGAATACTACTACAGCGACAAAAACGATTTTTCGTCCCAGAATAGTAGACACTTCCAGCTATCCAACGTTGCATTCGTTTCCCCCGTTTCAAAGAAATATTATTAATTAAAATAATATGTTTATTAATCGATAAATAATTAGGATAAATATTAAAAAGATAAAAATAACCAACACTATGAATAAATAATTGTAAACACTAATTTAAGACTAAGAATATTGTTAAATGCTTAAACACTAAGATTATTTATTTAACCAATATTTATATCACTATATTTATATAACTACATTTATTTATGTTCACTACTCGTAGACTGTATATTTATATTACCTACTGTTCGTTGCTTGTTGCTTCTATATATCAGACTATTTTGACTTTGGTGACGGGTTTATATAGCGCGATGTCCTTCTCAAACTTTCTGACGCAACAATGATATTGAATACAAAGGATTTAGGTCACAGGTGTAATTAACACATCTAGCCGTTTGGGTTTTTCCGCCGCCGGGGATTACGTCATCGCTCGGGAATATTCTACCAATAGAGGCCCTCGTATGCTCTTAAGTGGCACACGTTACACTGCCTTCTCCTTAAGACTGTTTAGCTTATCTATTCTGTGCCTATACTAGGAAATTAAAAATATGAATTGTCGCCAAAGGCAAATTCTAACCTCACTTTTCTGGTCTATTCTCGGCACACAGTATCTTCGATGAGTAACAAAAATATATTACGCGACGGTGTTACGACTCGAAGTTCTGTTACATGTCTGTACGCATCTTTAGGCATTATATCCACAACCCCTGTCATTGTCCCATGTATATTCCAAAGTTTGTTTTACTGCACGCTTTGAATTTTTAAGTTTTTCATATTGTGTAAAGGGTCTCGGTAGAAGGTAAATCTGGACCACAAGAAGACTCTTTAAATGCCATCGAACTATTATAATACATCTTTTGGCCCACAGTTTTTGTAGGTTTTAAGTTTTCTTTTTAAATAGTTGAGAGAATTTTGTAGATTTTTTTACTATTTCTGTAGGTTTTTGTTTTATTCAAAATGTATGCCGGTGAACTACTTAGAGCCAGGGCTCGCAGTATCTTACTTATTCTCTGTTATAGTTGCCGTCAAATAAATATGGACTGGAGAATTCTACACTGTTGTCATATCAGGGGCCATGTTGCAAATGCTAAGTTATGTAGAAGCGGCAATACCATTAAACAAAGGATAAGATGCGGAAAAGGGTAAGTTAAGGAACAGTCCATAGTTATTTGACAGCGACTATAGTAAAATAAAAACTGCAATATAAAACAATATAATTATGAAATAGAAACAACGTTAATAATAAAAATCTGTTCTGGCCAGCACAATACCTTCCGTCAATCCTGTATATAATGTATAAATTCCATACATAATTTTTCTTGCAAAAGATTCTAAATTTCCAGTAAAATTACTTCATATACAAACTATTCAAATTGCAGTTGAAACTGACATCTTCTTTTTTAGCTTTTCCCATTCGTTAGGGGTCGCTATTTTTGCGTGTCGTTCTCATTCAGGTCATTTTCTCTCGCAATACAGTCCTTCCATCTTGTCTTTGGTCTTCCTCTGTTTTTTCAACGTCCTATTACTAAACTATTCATTCTTGTTCCAATATAATCTTCATTTTTCCTCATGACATTCAAACCAATGTAATCGTCTTTCTTCTATCTTTCTAGAAACTTGTAACACTAGAGTTATTTTCTTACCGTATCTTTTCGTGTCTTCCCCAACATCTACTTCAACATCCTCATCTCTGCCACATTAATTTACTTTTTATTGATACTGACATCTGTCAATTTGAATTATATGAATATATTAGTAGTTTCCATGTTTAGCATAGCTGGCTGAATTATAAAATTTAATTTCTTTAAAATTCATTAACTCTGTATCTATTGAATATGAAGTATAAAATGTAATCAAATCGTATAGAGAATAATATATTTTTTGAGTTATAATAACGTTAAATATAAATAAATCAAATTTAACCATTTAATCTTCAAATGAGGCTACTTCCGGTATACCAATTATAACCAAAATCTAATCACTTGTTCTTCTGGATGTAAAATTGCGGAATACGAAAAAATTATAATTTTTGGAATCGTGGTATTGAAGTTAAGGAATCCGGAACTTTTGTCACACACACACACACACACACACACACACACACACACACACACACACACACAGACACACTCACACACATACATACATACATACATACATACATACATACATACATACAGACATCATCCTAAAAATGGTAAAATCGTATTATAGGGACCCTAAAACATGCTTATTCACTAAAAACTCATCATTGAATTTTTTGACCAAAGATTATACCTTTCTTACATAAAGGTGACGGAAGGTAAAAATGCACAATATATGTGAAATATATATTGTTCTGCTAATAATGTTGAATTATTACCATTTAAAATTAAACTTATTTAAATATGATTTTATGATAATTCAAAAAAAATTAATTCAATACACAGCACATGTAATACACATTTCATTATTTAAAACACGAAAATGTTTGGCCTATGATGGAAGTCTATTTTTGTTTTATTTATGATGACTGATATAGTATACAATATTATCCTGTACTAATTAGAAGTATCTGCAAGCAACATGCAGTAAAACAACATTTGGATATAAAATTATATGCATGAGCTATAAGACCATTAAGACCTGTCTATGTTATTTTATATAGCCTCGAGCTATACTACAGTTTAGGAAATTTAATATCAGTAAACCTCTAGCAAAATATATGCATATCATTGTAAGGGTCGTTAAATTCGTTATCCTATCAAACAATTACTATAACTTTAAAATAATACACAAAACCTTAATTTCTATTAAATTTAGGACAATTATATTTGTATCTGTACAGGAAAATTTTAATATTATTTCAAAATATGATATTGTAAATGTAAACCAACATCTTTTTTTCAGAAATAGTTTTATATGTTTACTTTCGTGTTTCGTCTTTATGTTGATGAACCTTTTTCGGGTGGATATTTAAAATTACAAAAAAAATGTGTACTATTTCAATGAACGTATGTCTAGATTTGATCCAACAACTTCGGTACGCTGCATAGCTTCTGTTGCACTTCGAATAAAATGATATCACTTTTAACACACATACCATACACTATTTTTTCTACAAAAACTATTTTTCATTAAAATTTGCATTTCTAATGATTTTTTGACGTTAATAATATCGATTTATGGTTCCATTCGTCATTATCAAGGTAACTAATTCACTTTTAATACTAGTGTTAAAATGATCTGTCACTTTTTAACACTGGTCTCATAAAATGTTTTTTTTAACCCTAAAAACAAAAAATCTGATATAGCCAGCATAAAACCTTCCGTCAATCTTGTGTATAGGGTATTCTCGCATATTTTTTTTATTTTTTATTCTTAAAGAACAGGTATTTCTAAGAGTACCTGTGAAAACCCGAATTAAAAATTCCTTTTAATAAGCGAGATATTAATTTTTAAAATTTAATTTTGGTAGGTCACGTGATACGTGACGTATTAGTTGTACGTACCGGCGGTGCACAATCAGTGGTTCATGAGTTTTCGAGATGGTATTCAGTAAGTATTACAAAAGGTAGGAAATCAAATATATTTAATTGTAATCTTACATATTATTACTAAAAAAATGTAAAGATAATTATAAGAAAACCATTTTAAGTAAATGATTACATTTATTTATCCCTACAGCTGTAGTACGAATACTCCCGAACGAACCGAAGTAGACCCGAGCATGTACGTACCTAAATGCGGCGTGTTATCATATTCGAGCATGTAGTAGGGATATCAACTGGTCTCCCATTGATAGTACAACTAGTACATCATCAAAATTTTAATGCTTTATATCTTTTGCAACAATCAATTTATAACATGTTTTTTTGCTTTTTCTCTCTCGTTTACCAATCAACTTTAGTATTTTAAATAACTTTTTAATGTTTGTAATCATGAGAGAATACCCTATTATGTATGTACAAATTCCATACATAAATTTTCTTGCAAAAGATTCGAAATTTCCAGTAAAATTATTTCATACATAAACTATGCAAATGATATTTGACACTGCTATCTTCTTCTTCTTTAGCTTTTCCCATTCGTTTTTATTTTCTTCTTCCACTCATTTCTGTTTTGCGTGTCGTTCACATTCAGTTCCATTTCTCCCAAGTAGTTGATTTATAAAATTTAATTTCTTTATAATTCTTAACTTTATATCAATTGAATATAAAATGCAATCAATTCGTATAGATAATAGAATATTGTTTAATATTTATAATAACATTAAATGTGTAAATAATATTTCATATTTGTTTATAAAATAATTTTACTGGAAATATAGGATCTTTTGCAAGAAAAATTATGTATAGGGCACGAGCAGTCATGTGACTCTCTGACCTTGGCAAGCAGATTAGGGGCCCGTATCAGAATAACTGCTACCAAGTATGTTCATAACTGACAAATATCATAATTATTCATTTAAAATTTATTTTTTTAGTATTTTATAATTCCTTTTTTCGGCAACTGAATTCCACACTCCTGATAACAAATAAACCACATGAAATAAGAAAATCATGTAATTTTGAATGAAAAATTATGACATTTGTCAGTTATGGATATATTTAATAGCTGTCATTTTGACACGGGTTTCCATATCTGCTTGCCAAAGGCAGCAAAGTCACGTAACTGCACGCGCCCTATACATAAATTTTCTTGCAAAAGATCCTATGTTTCCAGTAAAATTATTTCATAAACAAACTATGCAAATTTCACATGACACTGGCATCTTCTTCTTTAGTTTTTCCTATTCGGTAGGGGGTCGCTATTTTTATTTTCTACTTCCACTTATTTTTGTTTTGCGTGTCGTCCTCATTCAGTTCCTTTTCTCTCAAGTCTTCCGCAATACAGTCCTTTCATCTTATATTTGGTCTTTCTATGTTTATTCTGCCTGCTATTACTAAGCTATTAATTTTTCTTCCAATATATTCATCTCTACTCATGACATGTTCAAACCTCTCTTATATTTTTCTAGAAAGTTCTAACACTAGAGTTATTTCCCTTATTCTTTAATACATTTACTTTTTATTGATACTGACATCTGTCGATTTGAATTACTTACCTGAATATATTAGCAGTTTCCATATTTAAGTTAGCATAGCTGGCTGATTTATAAAATTTATTATCTTTATAATTCTTTAACTATATATCTGTTAAATATGAAATATAAAATGCAATCAAATCGTATAGAGAATAATATATTCTTTAAGTTATAATAATATTTAACTGAGTTTTTTCAAGAAAAACTGTTAAAATTTTCAAATGAGGATACTTTCGGTTGACCAATTATAACCAAAATCTAATCAAATCTGCATATGGTTGTAAGGAAGAGGAATACGCAAGAATTATAATTTTTGGAATTCTAATATTGGAGATATCGCGGCCGAAACCGCGGTCACACACACACACGAACACACATACACACACGCACACACATACATACAGACATTATCGTAAAAATAGTAAAATCGTATTGTAATGACCCTAAAACGTACTTATTCAATGAAAACTCACCATCGAATTTTTTGACCAAAGACATTACCTTCCTTACCTAGAGGTGACGGAAGGTAAAAATCCTACTTTTAATAGATTTCTAGAAAAAAATATTTGAATTTCTTATTCTAAATATGAACATTTTCATGTATCAAAATATCAACTAAATAATAATTAATTCTGGCTGAATCTATATTTATTCACTGAAAAACATAGATTCACATTTATTCTCTGATACTTTTTTTATTAAAATCAGATAATAAATTTACTCAAGTAGAATTTATCTCAATCACAAATATTTACTACTATTTTAAAAATAAAATTCTCTGTTTTAGAATAAAAAATTAACAAAACATTTATTTATATTCCAAATATATTTATTTGATTTACAAAAATTGATATTACATTTACTGATATTTTTCTTATGAGAGCAAATATATATTCCGTAAGAATAAAAATTGCATCATGAATCTATGACGTCGTAAGCAACTGGTCACTCGTTTCTAAAACGCTTAAACTTAAAACAGTTCATGTGCATTTGAAGAAGAAGAAAAAATAAAACAGTTGCCTCTGGAGTAATGTAAGTAATAATAAATATCTTATATACTTTCGTAACGGCCGATTTCATAATCAATTTAAAGTGACTTTAAATTTTAAAGTCTACTTTAATTTGCAAAAAGCATTTCATAACACTTTTTTAACCTTTAAAGCGGACTTTAACTTAAAGGGCCATTTTCCAAGCTTTAGCGTATTTAAAGTGGCTTTAGTACGAACATAACCACACTTCTGGTGTTTACTAGAATTATACTCAAATAGATTAGTGTCAACCAGTGTTCATATTAATATAAATGTATCATTTCAACAATTTTATTTCATCAAGTAGCTCATCGGAAGATGAGGAAGAAATTGTGCTGCGGCGTCCAAAAATTTATAGAAAGAGAAAAAATTATTTCGAATTATATGATGAGCAGGATTTTATCGACAGATTTAGATTAAGAAAAGTTACGACCCACTTCTTATTACAGCAAATTGAACATATGATTCGGCTACAAACAAATAGGTAAAATAAATTAGATTATATTCAATATACATAACCATTGACAATTACATTTAAAATAATTTCAGGGGTGGATGCATCCAGCCAGATATTCAGTTATTATTAACACTGCGGTTTTATGCAACTGGAAACATGTTGATACCGGCTTGGGATTTTGTCGTAGTGTCAAGATCGTCAGCTAGTAGAATTATTGTTAAAAGAGTCTCAATAGCTATTGCATCACTTCGAGCACGATATATTAAAATGTATGATCGCATTGTATGCCTTTAAAAGACGTCGCCAGGCTTCTTCCTACAATGATGTAGGATATAAACAAAATTAATAACAAAATGTTGATAAATAAACTTACTTTTTCTTCATTAGAAAATTTATTCGTTGTTTTGCATTCTATCGTATGTTTTTGTTTGGCAATTTCCTCCAATAACATAATTTCTTCCTCAGTTGTGAAATTGGTGCCGCGACAACGTTTTGAAGAACTCATTTTTACCTATTTAACTTTTTTTTTTCTTTTAAACTGACAAAACCACAACAACTTGACAGCAACGAACACAACATAACCTAGCTAAACCGCCAAAAGACCACGCTCCAGTGTAGACAACCGCGCTCGATACACACAAATTGCACTTTTACTAAAGTTGCCGTTCGGTTTGATTTTGAAACCGACAAATTTTAAAGAGGCATTAAAGTCCACTTTTGCTTAAAGTTCACTTCTGGTAAAGCTCCTTTAAGATGTTGATTATGAAACTGGCCGTTATTGTGGTAATATATACTTGTATATTATAGCAGAGGAATTTACTAACACGGTAACAATATAACTTGGGGAGGACAGGACCTCGACCATACCGATCTGAAAGAAATTTTGAACCTATAATGTACTTCCCATATAAGGAAGGTATGTATGTCAACCGATTCAATACAATACCGATAAATGATGAAAAAAAGTGTAGCAGCTATCGGCTATCGTTTTTTGACAATAACCAAATTTTAAAAGAAATGAATGTTGAAGAAGAAGTAATAAACACTTTGAAGGATTGTTTATAATTTATTATTACTGTTACTGATTACTATTATTTTACTCAGATTTGTACCAAAAAGGATGTAAGTAGATTTTTATTTTTTATAAATACATTCTTTATTCACTATGCATTTATTTATTTCTTATCCCATTGGTATACATTCATGGAACTAAATCAAATATTTCGATGTTAGTAAGACTCCAACTATAAAACCATTCTTCTTGTCAATGTAAATACTGTTAAATGAAAATATGTATTTAACCCTGGACGCGGGGACACTGGGTTCAAGTTGATCTTAGCGTATATATTTCAAGCTCTACTATATAAAGCCAGGAATACATGTGACAAAGGTTGTCATTCATTCGCGTTGTTGAAGATTTATTTACATGCGTGGGTCAAGTGTAGACAATCGTTTGCAAAGAATTAAGTTGGTTCGAATGGCTAGCAGGACGAACGAACGTTTTGTATCAGCTGTCGGTAAAAATAAAAGATCGAAAGAAAATGTGAGCCACGAATGTCTAGAAAGGTTGCTATGTGGACGTGCTGAAAATAATTTGCAGTAGTTCGTTACCATTTGTCGGGAAAGATTGATTATGCTCTTTGTTTTTGTTGTGAAAATTGAGAGGATTAATATGAGTGAAAATCAGTTAATTATAGGCAGTACCGTACATATCGATGTAAGTAAAATTTCAAACATTTTTTAAAATCTTCACCAGAATGTCCCGACAAGATTTTTCCATTCTTCTGCAAATGATTAGTCCAAAAATTGTTAAGCAGAACACGTTTTTAGATTAGCCATACCACCAGAAGTAAGATTTGCTGGGAATACAAGTTAGTGTAAATATTGTAAACTATTCGTTCAGATGTGTCATGCTCATGCTACTAAGAAACTTTTTCGTGAATGTCTACGCACAAGTAGCAATGATGGCAAGCAAATGAATGCGAATAAATGGCAACGTTTGTCAAATGTATTCTTGCCTATCGTTGGGTGGCATGTAATTAAACTTTATTCCTTATTTAGTCCACACAGCAAAAGCTGCCGGTGTGTGCGTGGAGTGTGTGTCAACAGATACGTAAGTTGTGGTCATACATACCCCAGTGTGTCATTCACGTAAACTTTATATTTTTGCAAATTTTGCTTTTTGTATTTTCAGTATTACATCGACCTTTAGCCGAAAGAGAATTGGAGGAAATCGCCAAAAACTTGTGGAATAATGACGAGGAAGTTGAAGATATACTTGAGGATTGTTCAGTACTGGTCAAGCTAAAAATGATAAAAACACATACGAAACCTACACTTCGAAGATTTATAAAATCCCATATATTTGCAAAATTTTAGAAAAAAACAACCATAGTATATTAAATTCCTCAGCCGAACTTGGCCAAAAGAATTCGATGAGCTTTCTGTGCAACGAACATACTGTAAAACAGTGTTTTCATTTATATCAAAATGATTAAAATATGAATTTGGATATTTCATTTTTGCTAAAATGTGTTATAAATAAAGAACAAGTGAATGAAGTATGCGGGTCTAGGGTTAAAATAAAAAGAAAAGAGGAGTAAAATAACCTTCACCGCATAATTGGACTAGGTATATTTGGTGTAAACTTGTTAATCTATCACACTAAAAAAATATTTGATTAATTGCATAATAATTTACTTGTACCATTTCATCTAAAAAAAAACCTCTCGCCACTTCCTTTTTTGGTTACATAAGTATAGGGCGCGAACAGACATGTTACATTGTTGGCCTTGACAAGTAGATGTGGGGGCCTGTTTCAGAATGGTAACTAGTAATTATGTACATGGATGTCAATTGTCAATTTTTCATTCAGAATTTCAAGATTTTCTAAATACACGTAGTCAATTTGTCACCAGGAGTGTGGAATTTACTTGTCGAGGAAAATAAACCACATGGAATTGGAAAATCACTAAATTTAGAATGAGAAATTATGATACATGACATCTATATTCATAATTACTAGCTATCATTCTGACATGAGCCCCGATATCTGCTTGTCAAGGCGCCCTATTGTATTTAACATTTCTTGTATACCTACACTCTACACCAAAAATTCTACTTACATATATATATATATATATATATATATATATATATATATATATATATATATATTCCTTATACTTAGATTGTTTAATTTTAAATTCATTTTATGAAGAAATTTTGTCCTCTTCTAATTTTTCGAAATGTTTCCAATTCATTGTCAGAATTGACAGTATTTTTGAAGGATATATGTAATATACCTATAATATTAAATATTTAGCTATTAATACTTTAAGAAATAATATAATGTATGTACCTACTTCCCAAAAAAGTCTTCAGTAATGTCTTCGGATTTCTGACACTGCAATTATCTATCAGTTACAAACAATTTAAATTTTCAACTATTTCCCATGGCATTCTTTCAGCTGTAAAATTTATTACAACAGATTATTTTATATATTATATTTCTTTTATCTCTAAATCTATAGAATATATAATAAAATATTTAATTGTATCAGATAGAGAATTTAATTTTCTTTAATATTACCAAGAAAAATATTCAGAAAATAATATTTAGATTTTTTTTCAAGAATCTTCTACTTCCGGTTGTCCAATTGTTACCAAAACCTTTTCAGATCTTCCCATGAATGTCCGATTGGGAAATACGTAGTTAAACAAATATAAAGTCTTATAGTTTCTGAGTAATTGTCCTTCCAACATCCCACACACACACATACACACATCCACACTCACACACACACACACACACACACACACACACGCACGCGCACACACACACACACACACACACACACACACACAGACATCATTGTAAAAATGTTAAATTTGGATTGTAGGGACCTTAAAACGTGCTTATTCAATAAAATCTGGATATGCGATTTTTAGCATGAATGCAATACCTCTCTTAGCAAGAGGTAAAAAGGAACAAATATAATATATATAATTTTGTTAATCCATGCCATATTTAACTATAAATAATTATATACAGAAACAAATTAGTCCTTACAAATTGTATTTGCTATACAGTGTTTGCTACACAAACATAAATAGTTTAAGTCATATATTATTTATAATTGCTTTTACAATGTAAATGAATATCTAAAATCTTGTAATTAACTGTTTCTGACTTTAGATACAACATGGGTTGTTAGCGTCTCACTGAGAACAACCATTTATACAAAAAGAGCATGTAAGTAGTACTTGAATATAAATAAATTACTATTGCGTAATAAACAAAATCATATGACAATATGGCTTACAATTTGTATTTTTATAAACATAATAATGAATAACAAAATACCAAACACTAAACTAAATAGCATGATAGACCCACTTTTAGACGCTGCTTACAGTACTGTTCTTTCTACCATTATAATTATTATATATACTTCGATCTATAA
Organism: Harpalus rufipes; assembly: GCA_951394225.1. Taxonomy (NCBI): domain Eukaryota; kingdom Metazoa; phylum Arthropoda; class Insecta; order Coleoptera; family Carabidae; genus Harpalus; species Harpalus rufipes. The sequence continues at coordinate 20,505,591 of OX596276.1, read as the reverse complement.
AAATTAAGAAGAAATCAAGAGAATGATTATATTTACTAAGAGATATTGCAAGTAAAATATATTTTACTCACGATTCGTACGACAGGCTAGTTAGATCTCCAGTAATTTAGTTTCGAGGAGTTTGTAACAATTTTAAATTTTAATAAAGAAAAACGTACAAAATAGTAAACTGTTTTATTAGGATTCAACGTGTCACTTTGTTTAACGAGTATATTTTACATTATTTGTGAGGCGGAGCATTGTCAACAATGACACTAATGTTAATAGCGACAGTAGATCGTTATTTAACTATTACCTTATTGCGTAAAAGCTATGAAATTATTTATAATCGCACATCCTGACTCCCAATTCTTTTTCCCTGAACACGAACATTTTTAAACACATGTTCATAAAATAATTTTAGGTAAAGAACTTCTCAGAATATCACTTTAAGTAAAAATGACTCACTGGTTAGTAAGTACCGACAAGCAAGATTCATGTTGAAACATATATCAACATATCTGAAATTGCCAACGAATCCTCATAATTTATAGCATTTTATTTCAAAGAAATAGAAAAATACCTTTGCCTCCGATCTTTGTAATTTAATGGTAGGTCAGAAAAGTATTCGTCCTTTAGGAATTTTATAGTGCCTACGATCACGAGCCGAGCGACCGACGCTGCATTCTTTCGGATAATAAACTGTTAATAACTCGTGATATAAACAATATATTGAATTGATTTTTTCTCTAAATAATTTTAGACCTTTCTTCACATTTCTTCCGATGTATGTTATTGAATTCCTAAAAGTACGAGATTTAGTAATAGAGTACTTTTCTGTCTACGTGCATTTTACCAAGAATACTATTTTATTTATTTATTCGATTAAAAATATTTTGTAAATTTCAGTAAAACTTTAAAAGACTAAATGTTTAGTGCTATAAGTTTGTAAAATTTGGATATAATACCTCATACAGTTTCTGAGATATTACAAAATAAACATTAAAAATTGATATTTTTTAATTTGGAAAAATTGCGAAAATATGATAGAGTAAAACCATTTGCACATTCCAAGGTAAACTTTTCGAGAAAAGTTTAGTAGTCGCCACAGGAATTTTTAATATTAGGTAATGATGATCTGTAATGGATTATTTCATTTGCTTCTAAATAATTTTCAATATTTTCACACCAAAAAATTAGTAATTCATCTTTTATTCTTATTTACAACAAAATAATGTATGCTCTTTATATAGCGTTCAAAATCCTATAAAATCAGCAAAAAAATGAGACTATTTTCAACCTCGTTTCTCATTTGAAAAATTATAAGTTTGTGTTATGTCTCGAGAATTATTAAGTTTTCAAAAAATCCAATTACGCCATTTTATCTAAAAAACGGTTCAAAATCTGATAAAATAATTTTCTATATCATATTAATTAAGTTATGAGATATTTTCGAAATGAGCGAAAAATGAGTTTTTTCCTATAGCACAGTAACAAAAGAAGATCGAAAATGTCTGTGATAAATATTAAACCTCTCGTCACTTTCTTTTTTGGTTATATAAGTTTAGGGCGCGAGCAGTCATGTGACGTTGTAGGCCTAAATAAGCAGATATAGGGGCCCGTTTCAGAATGGTAATTAGTAATTATGTCAAATGTCAGAATTTTTCATTAAAAAATTCAAGATTTTCTAAATTCACGAAGTTAATTTGTCACCAGGAGTTTGGAATCTACTTGTCGAGGATAATAAACAACATGAAATCTACTTGTCGAGGAAAACCACATGGAATTGAAAAAAAATTACTAAATTTAGGATCAGAAATTATGGTATATGACATCTATATTCATAATTACTAGCTATCATTCTGACACTGGCCACCGTATCTGCTTGTCAAGGTCAACAAAGTCACATGACTGCTCGCGCTTCGCACCCTATTGTATTTAACATTTCTTATATACCTACATCGTATTTAACGCCAGCAATGAGTGCCCGTGAGGTGACGCCTGGTAAGTGCCCACACGGTACAAATATTCCATCATTACCGATATCTGTGTACGAAGCAGATTGGCATACCCAGCAATGGGTAATATGCCGTGATGAAATATTTATTTATTTATTTTTTATTTATATACCTACACTCTACACCAAAAATTCTACTTATATCTATTCCTTATATTTAGATTGATTAATTTTAAATTCATTTTATAAAGAAATTTAGTCCGTCCTACTCTTCTAATTTTCTGAAATGTTTCCAATTCATTGTCGGGATTGACAGTATTTTGGAAGGGTATATGTAATATACCTATAATTTTAAATATTTAACTATTAATACAATAAGAAATAATATAATGTATATACTTCCCAGAAAAAATCTTCAGTAATGTCTCTGGATTTTTGAGATTAACATTTATCTACCAGTTACAAACATTTTAATTTTGAATTGGTTTCCATTACATTATTTGGGCTGTGATATTTATTACAATAGATTATATACCATATATTTCTTTATCTCAAAATCTATAAAAGATATAATAGAATATTTTTATATGTATCAGAAAGAGAATTTACGCTTCTTTAATACAAGCAAGAGTAAAAAAATTCAAAAATAATATTTAGAAGATTTTTGTTAAGAATCTGCTACTTCCGGTTGTACAATCATTACCAAAACCTCTTCCCAGTAATGTCCGATTGAGAAATACGTATTTAATCAGATATTAAGTATTATAGTTTTTGAGAAATCGTCCTTCCAACGTCCCACACACAGACATCATCATAAAAATATTAAAATCGGATTGTAGGGACCTTAAAACGTTCTTAATAATTAAAATCTGAATATGCGTTTTTTAGCATGAATGCAATACCTCTTTTAGCGAGAAGTAAAAATAGAAAGTGAGACACCTGTACATTTCTTCCGGTTTTAGTATGTAAAAAAATAAGATAGTAAAGTCAGAAAAGTATGCTATCATATTTCGATATAAAGAATAGCTTTATTTATTTTAAATATGAATAGTAACATTCTAACACTTATTCCAAACGCTATAAGAAAGAAAAAAATGTAAAACGTAGGAAAAGTATATTTTTCCGTATACAGGAGGTTCTAAAAATAGAACGCCTGATACGAAGAAATATGTATCACTTTTCCTTACTTGTTCCACAAATAGCTATATCTGCTGATATTCAGTTTAAATAGAAATTACAAAATTTGAGGAATATCACATGCCTCTATCACTAGTGTAACTGAATTCGAATTATATCTACGAATATAGAATACGAGTAGGTAAACATACCTTTCGTTAAAGAGAGAAGTTATACATTGACTGGAAGCTGCGAGGGTTTATATTACACTGCTTTTATAACATTAATAATGACTAATGTGCATAAAATTAATTGAAGTAATGAGGTGTATCAATGACATAATAATTAACGCTTGCACACTGCGGGAAGTTCATCAAAATACAATCATTATGACATTATATGCACACATCAAAGGGGAGTGGCTAAAGTAGCTTGAATTCAAACTTTGGAGTTGAATAGAGTCTAGGTTACATTGTTAGTTCAAACTAAACTTCAAACTGAATGTGCCATTGGAAATGACATTTATACATATATATATATATATATATATATATATATATATATATATATATATATATATATATATATATATATATATATATATATATATACATATAAATATGTATTCAGAAATGAAATTAAATTGCAATTTATTTCAATCGGTACATAAAAAACTAAATTTAGTTATTAGCTTCAAATAACTTAATAACAGGGTCAATTCACAAATTTTAAATATTTGTTTAATTGAAGGAAAATGAAAAAAATACCCCCCTATATTTCATTTTAAATTTTTTTACACGAGAAGTCCAGTTATAAGCAATAGAAGTCTATCACCGTTGAAAACGACACAACCACTTCGTGACGTGAAAGTAAATTTAATTTTCTTGTAATTTTTGGCACTGAAAACAGTGTGCATATATATATAGGATGTAACAAAAGTAAGTACATTAAATTTAACCAGTGATAAACCTCATCGAGTCTAACAATATTTCTTAATAACTTTTTCTTGGAATCCTTATAGATATTGAGATAAAATTCTTCAAAGTTTTGTCAGAAATTTCATTTCCCGCCTAAGGTCGAATAAAATAAGACCTAAATGTCGGCAAGGAGAACGCGTTGCATAATGGCAAAAATTCAAAACGGGTCTATCTGCGCGTGCGCGTGAGTCTACGAACAGCTATTTTTGCTTTGTTTCCGTTGTGACCTTGTGACTGTGATTGCATACAATAAAATAATGAATTTCAGCATGAAAGATAAGAAACTGGTGAATAAATTGACATATACTAGGACACCAGAAGATGAAACTATGCACAAATCGGGGAAGATAAAAGATACAAGTAGAATAGAATACCTTGATTAAGGTAACAAAAATATTCATACGTCAAATTATTGTTACAATAGGTTGGACAATTCAAACATAATGATTTTTATAGGGTGCAGTCGACCAAGAACAACTCTACAATTGACGGAACAAGAAAACGCATAAAGATGATTAAAGTGAAGCAGACATAAATGAAATCACAATAAATGTTCAAAATAGCCACCGTCATTGTCAATGATTGAAGGCGTCGACGACATGATGTAACTGTTGCTCTTTCAATATCCTCCAAATTGTCATATGTGACACTCTGTGTTGTAGTGCTATTGTTCGAGTACTAGACCCTGGCGCTCAGCAACCTATTCAATATTCTCTGTATATATGGGATTTGGTGTTGGGACAAAAAGAAGACTATCTTAAAATAAAATATATTGAAATAAAACTTAATGTTGTACAATAATAATAGAAGATAAATGTAATGTTAATAAAATAAAATAAAGTTAATTAATAAAATATGGAATAAGTGCGGTTGCTAATCGGAACCGGGCCTGCTTGGTCAGCAGTCTGCCGTACCACATATATAGGTTGTGTTCATTTTAAGTGGTACACTATTGCTATCTCGAGAACTATAAAAGCCACGAGGTCGGTTCAATTAGCAAACAATTTCTATAAGACTATTAAAATAAGTAAAACAAGAATTGTTTTATACCAGTGGTTCTCAAAACACGGGGTGCAACTTTCTTATTTTAAATGGAAACCTATTTTTACCTTCCGTCACCTATAGGTAAGGAAGGTATTGTCTTTGGTCAAAAAATTCGGTGGTGAGTTTTCATTGAATAAGCACGTTTTAGGGTCTTTACAATACGATTTTACTATTTTTACGATGATGTCTGTATGTGTGTGTGTTCGTGTGTGCGTGTGTGTGTGTATGTGTGTGTGTGTGTGGACCGCCTTTCGTGCACGAAATCTCCAATACTAGAATTCCAAAAATTACAATTCTTGCGCATTCCTCTTCCTTACAACCATATGCAGACATGATTAGATATTGGTTATAATTGGTCAACCGGAAGTACCCTCATTTGAAGACTTTAACAGTTTTTTTTGAAAAACTCAGTTAAATGTTATTATAACTTAAAGAATATATTATTCTTTATACGATTTGATTGCATTTTATATTTCATATTCAACAGATGTAGAGTTAAAGAATTATAAAGATAATAAATTTTATAATTCAGCCAGCTATGCTAACTTAACCATGGAAACTGCTAATATATTCAGGTAATTCAAATTAACAGATGTCAGTATCAATAAATAGTAAATGTATGAAAGAGTAAGGGAAATAACTGTAGTGTTGAACGTTTCTAGAAAGATATAAGAGAGAAGATTACATTGGTTTGAACATGTCATGAGGAGAGATGAGTATAATGGAAGAATGAATAGCTTATAACAGAAGGTGGAAGAAACATAGAAAGACCAAATATAAGATGAAAGAAGAGAAAAGGAACTGAATGAGGACGACACGCAAAACAAAAATTAGTGGAAAAAGAAAATAAAAAATAGCGATCCCGTAACGAATGGGAAAAACTAAAGAAGAATATGTTAGTGTCAAATGCAATTCGCATAATTTTATTAAATATTTTAACTGGAAATATAGGATCTTTTATGTGTAGGGCGCGTGCAGTGACGTGACTTTGCTGACTTTGGCAAGCAGATACGAATGTGGACTCGTGTCAAAATGACAGCTATTAATTACGTACATAACTGACAAATGTCATAATTTTTCATTCAAAATTTCATGATTTTCTTATTTCATGTGGTTTATTTATTATCAGGGGTGTGAAATTCAGTTGCCGAGAAAAGGAATCATAAAATACCAAAAAATAAAGTTTTGAATGAAAAATTTTGACATGAGGATGACCCGCAAAACAAATGAATGGAAGAAAAAAATAAAAATTAGCGACCCGTAACGAATGGGAAAAGCTAAAGAAGAAGAAAATGTCAGTGTCAAGTGCTATTTGCATGAAATAATATTACTGGAAATTTAGAATCTTTTGCAAGAAAATTTATGTATGGAATTTGTACATAATACACAGGATTGTGCTGGCCACATCAGATTTTTTTATTTGCTTATACGATTCAGTATTTTTCTCTGAATTCAACGATATTCATATGTAATAGCCTAATATTACAAAATATTGGAAAAAATTGCAAAATTAAAAAGTATAATTTTTATTTAGATATGCCTATACAGAAAACAAATCAATAAAACAACTATTAATATTATTTTTGTCAATTTTTTGAAGTGTACTTCTGTATTTCTGTATTATAACAACAGTGCCGGCTCAAAATTACTTTCGGAGGTTCGAAATTTGATTAAATTCCAATATCTCTGCATTTATAAATAAAGGAAGACGCCATAATAATTAAAGGGCCGCTGTTGAATGTGGTGTAAGTGTAGGCGTAGTACAAACAATTTTGAAAAAAATTATATAAATCTTACAAACTTAACAAAGTACAACGTCTGCAACGTGGTGACTACGATCGGCGACTTAAATTGTTATTTACTGTGAAATGAAGGTGTAAATATGTTAAAAAATATATTTGGACTGTTGAGGCGAATTTTTCGAATAATGGCATGTACAATGTAAAGAACAATATAAATATTTACACACATACACACACACACACACACACACACACACATACATACACACACAGACATCATCGTAAAAATATTAAAATTGTAGGGACCTTAACACGTGCTTAATCATTAAAATCTGGATATGCGATTTTTAGCATAAAGCCAATATCTCTTTTAGCGAGAGGTAAAAAAAAATAGTAAAATAATTATAGGTTGCTATTTTAAAGATGAAAGTTAATAATTGTATCTTGTAAACTTGACTTTAAAAAAGATATCTGTATCTTGCCAACAAATACTATATTCAATATAAAACTATATGTGCATTTTTTTCTATATTACAATAAAAAAATCTGCTGCGGCCAACACATTACCTTCCGTCACTCCTGTGTATTATGTACAAATTCCATAGGGCGCGAGCAGTCACGTGACTTCGCTGACCTTGGCAATCAGATGTGGGGGCCCGTATCAGAATGACAGCTATTAATTATGTCCATAACTGACAAATGCCATAATGTTTCATTCAAAATTTCATATTTTGGTAGTCTGTAATTCCTTTTGTCGGCAACTGAATTCCACACTCCTGATAACAAATAAACCACATGAAATAAGAAAATCATAAAATTTTGAATGAAAAATTATAACATTTGCAGTTATATGGACGTAATCAATAGCTGTGATTTTGACACGGGACCCCATATCTGCTTGCCAAAGTCAGCAAAGTCACGTCACTGCACGCGCTCTATACATAAATTTTATTGTAAAAGATCCTATATTTCCAGTAAAATTATTTCACGAACAAAATGTGTAAATTACACTTGACACTGACATCTTCGTCTTCTATAGTGTATCCGATTCGTGTCGCTATTTTTTATTTTCTTTTTTGTTTTGCGTGTCGGCCTCATTCAGTTCCTTTTCTCTCAAGTCTTCCGCAATACGTACTGTATCTGTATCTTATATTTGGTGTTCCTCTGTTTCTTCAACCTTCTTTTACTAAGTTTTTCATTCTTCTTCCAGTATATTCTTCATTTCTCCTAATGACATGTTCAAATCAATGAAATCGTCTTTCTTGTATCTTTCTAGAAACTTCTGACATTAGAGTTATTTCCCTTATTCTTCCATTCCTTACCGTATTTGTCGTGTCGTCCCCAACATCTATCTCAACATCCTCATCTCTATCACATTCATTTACTTTTCATTGATACTGACATCTGTAAATTTGAATTATCTGAATATATTATCAGTTTCCATAGTTGGCATAGCTGGCTGGTTTATGAAATTTAATATCTTTATAATTCTTTAACTCTATATCTGTTGAATATGAAGTATAAAATGCAATGAAATCGTATAGAGAAGAATGATATATTCTTTATGTTGTAATAACGTTAAAAGTCATTAAATGATATTTAACTGTGATTTTTCATGAAAAATTAAATTCTTCAAATGAGAGTACTTTTGGTTGACCAATTATAACCAAAATCTAACCACCTCTTCTTTTGGATATAAATTTAAGGAATACGACAAAATTATAATTTTTTGAATCGTGGTATTGAAGTTATGCGAGCCGAAACTTTTGACAGACACACACACACACACACACACACACACACACACACACACACACACACATACATACATACAGACAACATCGTAAAAATGGTAAAATCGTATTTATATGGACCCTAAAACGTGCTTATTCACTGAAAACACATCATTGAATTTTTTGACCAAGGTTCATCCTGTATACATTTTATTCTTTAGCATTTTATGAAAATAGTACCTTAAAATTTTAATCCGAAAATTACTTATAATGGAAAATACAAATATTTTGACAGTTTTTGTGGTGTATTATATTGCATACAATACTTGTAATATTCTTATTTTGATTATAACAAAGGTTATTATTTACATTTACAGTCCAAGAATATTGGTTACAACAATAAATCCAAAATCCGATAATGGGAATGGCATCAATATTTCAATACCAGCATTTAGGGTGAAATAAAAAATTAGGCATTAAGCATTACTATAACATATTTATTTTTACTTCTTTATGTTTCTACACTCTACTATAAGTTGCGAGAAGACACGTGTCTCGAGCGACCTTGAGGGACTTGAATCGGCTGATTTGTATGCGTGTGATAGTTCGACAACAACAATGTCACTGATGTAATAGTCCTGCCTAGAGACTATCACGTATTTGTTTCTTAGTATTTTTTCCGTTAAATTTGTAGTTTTGAGTTTTTCTTTAGGTTGAAGTATTTATGAGACAGGGATGAGTTCTAAGAAGTATTTTCCCGTTACTTGGTGTCCCAGTGAACACTAATACGTTTTCGTATTTGAGTTATTAGTTTCTACCTTTACAGAGTATAAAGTCAGAGTTTTGACTCTGATTCTTGCTTGTTGTCTCAGTGACTGCTTGTTTGAAGCTTTGTTGTTGTTGAGACAGATTGTTTTACTTCGTGTATATTTGTTGAGCTTGTTGTTTTACACATGTATTGCTCATGTCTATGACTGTGTGTTTTAGACTATGCTTGGTATTTCTGTGTGAAATAACCAATTATATTGTACTATGAGCTCCCTCATCGTGGTGTGATTTGGTATAACTGTGTGTTTACTCACGTAAGTAATTTTATTTAATTTGGTATTATTCTTTGTGAATCGGTAATGAAACATTTGTAGATCGATGTATACTGCTTGTAAATTAGAGAGTAAGACTTACAGTTTATATAGATACCATTGATCGCGTTGTACTTTTATTTGATTTATATAATTTTATTTGTTCCCGGAAAATTATTAAAGTTTATATAGTTTTGTTATAATTGGAAATACGTATTTGTTCTGCCTCATACCCATTTCCAGCGTGTGTTTTAATGACCCGTAGTACAACGCGTGAGTATCAATTCAATTACTTAGCGACACTACTCAAATTTTGTCGAATAGATTTTTTAACCCGTTTTGCCTGTGGCCTTCTTCACGGATAGTGGTGGCAGCGATTCCGCTACCTTTGCCCTCAATTGTTTTTGCATTAATAAAATTAGTATTTTATTTAGGGTCAAATAAATTTTCATATTATGCAGGATTAAGCAGTGTTAAACACTACCCATCTCAATCACATACTTTTGTTTTCACTAACGTACCTGTTACAACTTTTGGTAGTTACCCGGTGTGATATAAAAATACTATTAGTATTCCTGTTACACTGACAAGAACAATATTTTCACTTATTTTGATTGAACTGCTAAACAGTTATTATTATACAATATTCAAGTAGTAAAATACATACCCAGCGAGGTCTATGAATTTTTCACAATTTCTTTCTTCGTTTATTTAATTTCTCTTTGATCCTATTAGCCCATTTCCACGATTTTTACATTTAGGATGGATCACAAATATTTATTATTTAAAATACATAAAACTAAAGTTGGCCCACAGTTCGCATTAATTTATTTTATGATAAAATTTTAAAGTATACATAAATAGTTAACATTGTTATATAGCTTAAGAAAAAGCATGACTACAACTTTTAAGTACAAAACGAAGAAAAACAAAAAAGTCATAATTTTCTGCCAACGAAAATCTTCCGGGGAGATGGCTTCACCTAACGGGTGAGATGACACTTCATTCTATTATTATTTGGAATTTGACCCAAAAAATCCTCTCATCCGGTAAGCCCTCGTACTTACCTTACATAACACAAACCATGTGCTTTGTAAATGCATGTATGTTTATTAATAAATTTTAATAAAACAATTCCTTAACCATTTTATAGATTTCAAACAACAAATGTATCGTTTGGGACCATTATTGATTGAATAATTGGAAGATAAGAAAAAAAAATCTGTTGTGGCCAGCACAATACCTCTCGCCACTTCCGTTTTTGGTTACATAAGTATAGGGCGCGAGCATTCATGTGACATTCTTGGCCTTGACAAGCAGATATGGGGGTTCTGTCAAAATGACAATTAGTAATTTTGTATATAGATGTCAAATGTCAGAATTTTTCATCAAAAATTCCAAGGTTTTCTAAATTCACGAAGTTAGCCATACTTGACCTAGACAAGCAGATATGGAGGCCTTTGTCAAAATGACAGTTAGTAATTATTTACATAAATGTCAAATGTCGTAATTTTTCACGTGGTTAATTTGTCACCAGGAATGTGGAATTTACTTGTCGAGGAAAATAAACCACATGGAATTGGAATATCACGAAATTTTGGATGGAAAATTGACATTATATATGTACATAATTACCAGCTGTCATTCTAACTCGGGCCCCTATAAATTTCTCATGTCTTTTCTTTATGTTTAGATTATTTTTATAATTTAAAATTTATTTTTTGAGGAAGTTTTCTCCTTTACTTCTAAATGTTCGAATTTCTTCCAATTTCTTGACTGGATTTCAGATGGGTATATGTATATAGCTATAATTTTAAATATTTAATTGTTATTATTGTTATACAACAAGAAATAGTAAACTTACCAATATTTCTGAAAAATTCTTCATTAATGTCAGTTAAACTTCTTCATTTAACGTAGAAGCGTATTTTGACGTTTTACTACTATGTTGCCAAAAAAGAATATCTAAGATTTATTTTCAGCTAAAATCTATATAAAACCATATTCGTACTATGGCAAATTCTGAATCGGTTCTTATCCACTGCCATGTGTTTAGTTAAAATAGACTTAAGGTAAAATTTTAGAATTGAGCTGCCAATATCGCCCAAACAGGTTTATGAACTACTGTTGGTTTTTGGCAATGACATTTTTCTGTCATTTACAAACATCTGATGGTTACTATAGAGTTGTTTAGGCTCTGAAATTTATTACAAATTATTTTATTTTATTATAATTATACTATATCTCCAAACGGAGATATAATAAAATTTTAAAATGTATCGAATAGAGAATTTTATGTTCTTTAATGCTAATATTAAAAAAATTCAAAAAAATATTTAGAATTTTTTTTTTAAGATACTACTACTTCCGGTTTTCCAATTGGTACCAAAACCTATTCAACTCTTCCCATTAATGTTAGATTGAGGAATCCGTAGTCAAAAAAGTCTTTAGTATTATAGAATTTGAGAAACCGTGTCTCCAAGGTAAAAAACTGTTCAACCTTAAGAAATAATTCACGTTTCACTAACTAGATTACAATTATTATTCAAGATTTTTTTCTTTTTTCTTTGAATTATAAGAGGACTATTTATTCATCTGTAATAAATGATTTAATATTCAGATATTGAAAGGCACAAGTGAAAAATTCGGGAACTAGGGATGTGGAAGTACTAAATCACATGAGCGCCTTGTGATTTAGTCATAAATTTTCGTTTGGACGACGAGGAAAAACCATTTGCAACATGAATGGCGTTCTGATTCTTTTCCCTGGTGTGTTTGTTTTTAAATAATAAATACAAATGTTTGCAATAGATTTTGTAAAATTTTAAAAAGCTGTACAAAGATAGAAATTTATCGGAAACAATAATAAATATTTTTACTAAACAAGTACAATTACTCGGTGAAACGTAGATCGATATTTAAGTGTTAAATACTCGTAACGCTGCAAATCAGAATTTAATTGGAGGCATAGGCAAAAAGCTTTCGAAGCATGCCACACGTTATAATCCTACAGTTTATAATTCCCACAGTTTATAAATGCCAGAGCTCACAATCCCACAATTTATAAAGTTACCCCCACCACCAATGACGTAATGTTCAGAATACATAATCCCAGAAGTTATAAAACGTAGCAATGCCACACGTTATAATCCTACAGCTCACAAATCCCACAGTTTATAAATGCCAGAGCTCACAATCCCACAATTTATAAAGTTATCCCCACCACCAATGACGTAATGTTCAGAATTCATAATCCCATAAGTGATAAAATGGTATGAATTGAGACAGGATGAATAGATTTTCAGGGTTTAAAACTGTAAACCGAATGTACCTATTTCACCTATTAGACTACAGATGGCGCTGGTGAAAAATTAAAAAAATAAAGAACTCTTTAATTGGTAATAGTTAAACTCTGTTTCACCTAGTCAAGTCAGTAGATGGCGCTCGTATTAGCGCCAGTTTTAAAGAGCTAACATTAAAAAATAGCGTTATCAACTGACATTATATTAAAATATCATAATGTCATCGAAACTTTGTATATTATAGTCAATAGGTATGAAATATAGTAGTATATTACGTAATGAGAGATATAAGAAGCAGATTACGTACGAGTAAAATGATTGACACACGAGACGCGTAGCGTCGAGTTTGTAATATTACGAGTGAGTAATTGTTTTACATCTCGAATTATGTACTATACGTTTTCTACGACCAATCATTAATATTTCTAAAGTGAAGCAAAATTCAGATACATAGTTATAAATTAATTATTTTTTTTATTGCATTACTTACAAATTACAAATAATATTATCAACTAATTTTGTTTATAATAATAATTATTACCTCAGTATATGTATTTGTAATCACACAAAAAAGAAGCAGTTCGAAACGTCAAAAAGTTTGGTGGGTTTTATTGGGAACACACGCTCCGTCATAATGTACACAAATCGCCCTGTACATTTCCTGCTAAGCACTGTGTCATAACGTACAAATCTAGCCCATGAAGTTGGCGCGCGTCAAAGTGTACATTTCTTGCCTTATGCATCGTCATAATGTACATAGATCGCTCTGTACATTTCCTGCCCAGCACTGTGTCATAACGTACAAATCTAGCCCATGAAGTTGGCGCGTATCAACTTCGCGCGCTTACATATTTAAAAAGTACACTCCGTCTTACAAATTGTAACAAAATAAAATTATTAAATTGGAATAGGTTAATAGTTATAGTGAGCACTGATAGATGTCGCAACGAAATAAATTGTGAAAGTTAACAAACATTTATTAGTTTTCTTGTATTACAGCATCAAAAAATAAATCAAGTATTTGAATCACTTATAATCTTTTATTTGCACATGTATAACAATCTGTAAATAGCAATTATTTATATTATAAATACATGGGAATGGTGTAGCAGTAAATAATATAAACCTACTAATCTGTATATACAATAAAGTTTATAAACACATATATTTGTTGCAAGAAGCTGATATCAATGGGAATAGTGTTTGAGAAGGATGTATTGTTTTTATTTTTTATTGTATTTAAAGCAGGAGGCAAATAAAACACATTCATCTTTGCATAACTTATAATTAATCTTATTTTACATTATACAATGACAATATTTATACATAGACATAACGGTTTAAGTGTAAAATGCTACTGATAGAAAACAATAATCCTTTTCAGCTGTCTCTTGTATCTCTGCCAATAGTAAGTAAAATGGCGTCTGCAACAGTCAGCTGGGCTGTGAAACAAAATCTCGCTTTGTAACGACTTTCGACAAGTTTCTTAAAGTTGTCTGAGACTTTCCTCATAGTTTAAATCTATTAAAAAAACACACACACGCGCCATGAATCTTATCACAAGTGCATAACCATGATTCCCGTCAGTTGTTGGCTTACTACGCGCAGATCTCTTTAAATTGAAAAGGTCTATTTCAAATATCTAAACACGATTATTAAGGAAATCCATGTGCAATAGAAATTAAATCAAGACATTCATTTACAATACACGAATTCTCCATGCCACAACGTCATAAAGAATAATAAAAAATAATCGTACACATAAAACCAAGTCTACCAAAAACATGGTTTAAATCTGACTTAACAAAACTATCTTATGACGTAGAAAGAAGCTAAAACATATGTAAAGGAACAGCCTAGATATCAATTAATTTCCAAATTTTTCTAATTTTTGAAGCCGAATTGAGGAAAATAAGGATTATTATATGAAGATCACGCTGCAAAAAAGAGGAATGTCATTGTTATGTAGTTTTCGGGAAATAAAAAAAAAACAAATTTATATTATATTTGTGTTGTATGGCTATATATTTCACAGGTTAACTTTGAGACTATGATTCTTATTGCATTGGAAGTTTATACATAAAATTCTACCGTATTTGATGTACATGATGTATATTTCATTAAAAAATGTGACCCTTTTTGCAATGTAGTTTTCATATATAATTTTTATTTTAATAATTTTTACCTCTCGCTAAGAGAGCTATTGGATTCATGCTAAAAATCGCATATCCATATTTTATTGAATAAGCACGTTTTAAGGTCCCTATAATCCGATTTTAACATTTTACGATGATATCTGTGTGTGTGTATGTGGGATGCTGTAAGGACGATTACTCAAAAACTATAAGACTATATTTGTTTACGTATTTCCCAATCGGACATTCATGGGAAGATCTGAAAAGGTTTTGGTAACAATTGGACAACTGGAAGTAGAAGATTCTTGAAAAAAAAAATCTTCTAAATATTGATGTTGAGATAGATGTTGGGGAAGAGACGGAAAGATAGGATAATGAATGAAAGAATAAGGGAAATGGCTCGAGTAATAGAAGTTTGTAGAAAGATACAAGAGAAACGATTACATTAGTATGAACATGTCATGAGAATAGATGAAGAATATATTGGAAGAATGAATAGCTTAATTGTAGAAGGTGGAAGAAACAGAGGAAGACCAAAGATAAGATGGAAGAACTGTATTTCGGAACACTTGAGAAAAAAGGAACGGAATGAGGACGACACACAAAACAGAAATGAGTGAAAAAAGAAAATAAAACATAGCGACATAGGAAAAGCTAAAGAAGAAGATGTCAGTGTGAAGGGCAATTTGCTTAGTTTGTTTATGAAGTAATTTAACTGGAAATATAGAATATTTTGCAAGAAAAATTATATATGGAATTTGTACATAATACACGGAATTGATGGAAGGTAATGTGCTGGCAACATCAGCTTTTTTTAAGAAAAACAATTAAGAGCTTTAAATTAAGGTACTTCAGGTAGATCAATTGTAACCAAAATCTAATCAATTGGATGTAAGAATAGGAATAAAAAAATTGTAATTTTGAAATTGTAGTATTGGAGTTATCGCGGACGAAACGATCATCACACACACACACATACAGACATCATCGTAAAAATAGTAAAGAATAACACGTGAAATATCTCCAAATAAATCTGCTTTATTAAATAAAATAAAGGCACTAGATCAACGTTACAAAATGAAAATAAAACTGCTCCAGCAGAGGAATCGAAGAAATATTAAAAAAATTGCTACTATGTCGTCAGGACTTTGTGCTTTAAAGAATCAAAACTTTTTACAGATCAGCTGATTGTTTTGAAAAATATATCGACCCCTAATAAGGAAATATTTAATCCAATGGAAAACAATATTATTTATTTGATTAAAGCTATTTTAGAAAAATATATTTCCATACGACTATACTACATTGCAAAAAATATAAAAGATTCATCACAAAGTCGATGACAACAATATAACAAATTAATTCTGTTCGAAGGTTACTAGTTTCAGATATTTATATTTATTGGATTTCTTTAAATTTTAAAAATAATTATGTATTTTATTTTAGTTACTGAATTATCTTGTATAAATAAAAACATTTTATTACGGTTGATATTATTTATTTTCTACGTTGGATTTATTCTAGTAAATTACACTATTACTATTGTTTTATTACTCCAATATAACTTTATTTTACGTAAAATAGACAGATTTGAATAACGCGCTAAAATGGGGCTGCACAATATGGCTGACGCTTCATTCCCCTTCCGTCACGAGGCATCAAGGTCATTGCCTACAATCGTACTTTACGCTCCCTCTATGTATTATATTTTTAACTCTATGGTCAAATTTAAATACATAACAGTGTACATAACCCATGAATTGAAATAGAGCGCGGGCACTCAGCTGTTGCGGTAACCTTCGAAACAGCTGATCTTAGTGCCCCCGCCTTGTTACTCATTTCTTTAGTAAATAAATGAGGTCGAGCGACAAATACGCCATCTATTCAAAGCGAGTTTTTCTTAGCGCTAATTCAAAATCTGAAATAAGTTTGTTGTCTTACAAAACAAATTTCTCTCGTATTTCATTGTGCGAGATTATTTAATGGTTTCTATAATGTATGTGTACTTCAAGAAGAAGCTATCACCTGATATGCAACTTCGCTAATTAGCCTCAGCTATCTCACTCACCTTCATTCGCCTATCGTCCAACGCGATATCATGCACCTTTTCGATGGTTTCCGGTGTGGTGACGGTTTTTGGCGTCCTTCACGTGGGTCATCTTCGACGGACGTGCGACCACGTTTAAATTCAGCTGCCACTTTTTAACGGTTGACATGGAAAAAGCGTATAGTACATAATTTGAGATGTAAAGCAATTACTCACTCGTAATATTACAAACTCGACGCTACGCGTCTCGTGTGTCAATCATTTTACTCGTACGTAATCTGCTTCTTATATCTCTCATTACGTAATATACTACTATATGTCATACCTATTGACTATAATATACAAAATTTCGATGACATTATGATATTTTAATAAAATGTCAGTTGATAACGCTATTTTTTAATGTTGGCTCTTTAAAACTGGCGCTAATACGAGCGCCATCTACTGAATTGACTAGGTGAAACAGAGTTTAACTATTACCAATTAAAGAGCTCTTTATTTTTTTAATTTTTCACCAACGCCATCTGTAGTCTAATAGGTGAAATAGGTACATTCGGTTTACAGTTTTAAACCCTGAAAATCTATTCATCCTGTCTCAATTCATCCCATTTTATCACTTATGGGATTATGAATTCTGAACATTACGTCATTGATGGTGGGGGTAACTTTGGGTAGCATTAAAAATCTCTAATTTAAAATCTCGCCTTTTAAAACACTGCTTTTTAAAAGTTTGACTTTTATAAAACATGACTTTGAAAAATTCCTAAAATGGCGGATCAACTTGGTTGGTAGGTTTTCGCTAGTCGTCACAAGATGTCACCACACATAGTATCATTTGATGACAATAGATGGCGTATGAATAAATCCTAAAGTGAAGATATATGAAGTACTGACAACTCAGGGGGAGCGTTAGTTTAAAAGCGTGAAGCTAACAGCGCCATTTGACGTTTGTATTGGCAGCCATGTTACAACGGTCAACGTATTCGGCAAATTATTTCAAGTTTTTATTGTTGTGCTTTTATATATTCATAATATTTGTATTTTTTGATATAGTAGTTAAATTACTCTGTTTAGTGTGTAAATATATTATTTCTAAGGACTTTAATAACGTTCATATCTTCATATATCGACGAGGATAGTGTCTTGTTTGCAATATTTATACAAATATCAAATTTTATATTTCTGTTTTAGTATTTTATTTTAAAAATGCCTGCTTGTTTTGCATTTGAATGCAACAATAGAGCTTCAACCAAGTCACGCAAACAACGGTTATAGGAGAAGGAAATTCAAATTTCATTTCACAAGTAATCAAATAATTTGTTGTGGTTTGTATTATACTTATATTAATATTACATTATTGTATTTAGATTTCCCAAAAGTCCTGAACGGCGAAATACTTGATTGAAAGCTATTAGAAGAGTTGGATGGTTTCCGACAGATACACGAAGTGGAAACTGTATTCCTCTGGAACAAATCAGCAATTTACATTGTTCCAGCTCGAATAATGAAACGAATGCAGTACAGTTAATAAACGCATCAACCAATAATTACAAGAAGAAGACTTTATTAGAATACACATAGACATAGACTATATAATACTATCACGATCCACAACAACTTACCGATTTCAGTAAATCTGTAATAACACATATTAGTAGTTTTGGAGTGCGACAATTAAATATAGAAATAGTTCGTGAAGAATGTATAATTTCACTTGAAGTCAATAGTGCTAATATGTACTTAAGTTTCATTCACAGAAAGGCATCTCACATATCCGGCAGAAGATATTAATATTTACCGGACCAGAAAAAGTTATAAAGCAAGCTTTATTAGAGAGTGGTGGAATTTTTTTAAAGAAAAAGTATTCCATCTTATATTTAACTTCATCTGTTTTAAAACATTATTTACATAATAAAGTATTTGGTTAACTACAATTCCATTCGATGGATCAAGATGTTTTTGAGAATCACAAAATTCAATTAATCAGGGCAATAACCGAAAAACACATTCGTATACGATTGCATTTCATTACTAAATGAAGATCAGAAGTAGAGAAAAGTCAAAGACAGCGTTTTAACAAACTTATGTTGTTTTCTAATTATTTTATTATTTATTACCCGTCATTTAATGATTCAATATTAAAGTTACTGCATTTGAAATAAATATAAAATAACTAATAACATGGATTTTATCATATAACATATTTTAAAAATTGACCCTCTTAAGATGGCGGCGATACACTCCCCCCCTTCCGTTTCATGGCTTCAACGTTTATGCCTACAAAAGCAGTTTACGCTCCCTCCATTTTTATCTCCCGCTACCCTTGGTAAGGGTGGTATAGGGATCGTGCTAAAAATCGCATATCGAGATTTTGGTAAATGACCACATTTTAAGGTCCCTAGAATCTAATTTTAACATTTTCACGATGATGTCTGTGTGTGTGGTGAAAATGATTAGGCAGAAGACTCACGTCATCAACCTGAAAAAAATCTGTTGTGGCCAGCACAATACCTCTCGCCATTTTCATTTTATGTTGCATAGGGCGCGAGCAGTTATGTGACTTTGTTGGCCTTGGCAAGCAGATGTGGCGGCCCGTGTCAGAATGAGAGCTAGTAATACACATACGTGTCAAGTATCATAAGTTTTCATTCGAAACATTATGATTTTCGAAAGTAAATTTCATACTATGGATAACAAAAGAACTTCAGAATATTTTGATATTTTGAATAAAAAATTGTGACATAGGACAATTGTGACATCTATGTAAATAACTACTAGCCGTCATTCTGACACGGATCGTCATATCGCTTGCCAAGGCCAACAAAGTCACAAGTCGCGCCCTATAAGTACACACAAATAATTGAAATTGTTTCTCTTCTTTCGTTGTATGAGAAATTTTATCCTGCTATTCTAATATGTTCAAAATTCTTCAAATTCATTGACGGTATTAGCGGTATTTCTTAAGGATATATTTAATATTAACATACCTGTAATTTAAATACATAATTAATTAATAATACAATAATATATATTAAATGTACTCATACCTCCCAGAAAAAACTGACACTGACATTTTGCATTTATTTGTCAATTACAAAACTTCAAATATAGCAACTGTTTTTCGGGCAACGAGATTTATTACAACAGATTATTCTATATTATTATATACTATATCTCCAAACCTATACGAGATATAATAAAAAAATTAAATGTGTCAGATTGAGAATTTTATTATCTTTAATATTTGTAGTAACAAATTTTCAAAAAATAATATTTAGAAATTTTTTTTTTTTAGAAACTACCACTTCCGGTTGTCCAATTGTTACCAGAACCTATTCAACTCTTCCCATTACTGTTAGATTGAGGAATCCGTAGTCAAACAGGTCTTTAGTCTTACAGAATTTGAGAAATCGTGTCTCCAACAATCTCACACATCCACACACACACACACACGCACACAGACATCATTATAAAAATGTTAAAATCGGATTCTATGGACCTTAAATCGTGCTTATTCAATTAAATCTGGATATGCGATTTTTAGCATGAATCCAATACCTCTTAGCGAGAGGTAAAAACGTTATAAAAAGAAATATCTTATAGTAATTATTAATTGTTATTTATTTTTAGAAAAAGAAGAAAAAATATACTACTACTAAAGAAACGTATATATTAATTAATTTACAATTATTTCCAATAATTTTATATTCCGTAAAAGGAATAACGATTGAGTTAGACCCAATAATTTTTATAAGTTATATTTCATTTTATAAGATTTTTTCAGGTTGATAACGTCAGTCTTCTGCCTAATCATTTTCACTATATATGTGCGTGTGTGTGGATCCTCTTTACGCTCTAACTCAAATACTATTGTTCAGAAAGTTTCTAAACCTTGTATTTCTAACTTATTCTAATATGGAAAGAAACAATTAGATTTCGATGTAAACCGGATAACCGGAAATGACACTTTACTGGAAGCTTAAAATAGTTTTTCTTCGAAAAATATCTTTAAATGTTATTTTTTCGAGATTTATGTTATATAAAAATTAAAGATTATTAAATTTTGTACATGTTTGCATTAATACTTTTTCTATATATTTTATGGATAAATTTTCAACACCATCTTTAATTTTAATCTCGAAGCCTGCATTTTAACCGCAACTCCATGGTTACATAGTTTAGATCTCAAATGCATGTAACTGACATATAATATGTCACTGTCAATAAACTAATCATTTCAAATAATAATAGTTTTAAACGTTTTAAATAGTAAATAGAACAATATTTATATGGAAAGGAACTTAATACAGTTACAGTAAAATTTTCGAAAGATGCCCGATCAAGGTCATCTGTATCACGAACGAATTAACAAATAGGCATACATTTATCTCTTTCTTTTGCAAAGTCTATAAGAGTGTGCGATAAGGATGGATATAACACGCTTGTCTTTAAAAAATTCATATTGTTTCGACTAAGTTAGGACATTCCTTTTTTATATTAAATAAATATAGTACAATAATTTTAAAATTACTCCAATAAATGCACAATATACATAGATCGGCAAAAAAACCGGACCACCTAAAAATATTTATAAAAACAAAAATATTAGCTTATGTAAGACAGAAAATAAGTAGTTCTGTATTTATTTGTTATTTTATATCTTGTCTAGTTATACTATTTTGTTATCAATAACTAAGATTTTTTCAATATTTATTGCTGACATCAATTGTTAACATTTAAGGAAAAAAATGTTTATTTGTGCATTGTAGGACATTGCTATTAGATAAATAAATTACATTTTTTTTTCAATGCTTTATTATTTATTTCTGCTCTAGATTATGCACGCATATTGCATTTTTGGAAGATTCTAGAATCAGTCTAGAATTTACCGGTATGTTGCGAGAGCTTTAGCAGTACTAAAAACTACAGTTTAGAGAGTACACAACTGGTTTTTGGAGACTGAGGAATTTGGTTGAAGATCAGAAAAGGTGTACAATAACTAGAGACAACCATTTTGTTGTAATTATTATTATTGTAATATGGAATAAACGACTGTGTTGTTGATTAGACGAAAAAATAAACAGCAAACAGGATTGCAGTCCAGTTTTTTTTTATTTAATCTGAAACGTTAGCTTCAGATTAAATAAAACATTTTTGGACTGAAATTCTGTTTATTTTTTCATCTAATTATTATTATTATTTGCTAAATCAACACCCCCAAGTGATGAAACTTTTTGAGACGAATTTGAGGCCGTTGCATGTCGCAAATGCTCAGGAGAAGAAATAGTCTGGAGAAAGTGAAATGAAAGATATACAGCTGCTATCCAAAAGCCAGCTACGGAGAAGGTGGAGTTATGGTTTGAGCGGAGATATCTTTTAATGATCACACAGATCTCATCTTCATAACAACTTAACGGTATTTTGAAGATATATTCCAGGAGTTTGTAATTCCGTTTGTTGCATATACTGGTGACAATTTTTCAGCTAATGCAGTAATGCGGAGTAATACATGTTACGAGAAGTGTTACGCAATATTTGAACGATGTGTGAATTTCAACTCTGGAGTGGCCAGTAGATATACAGTCCAGACTTATATCTCATTGAACATCTGTGGAAAGTTACAAATAAGGTATATCGACGTGTTAACCTGTCTTAAAAATTTACAAGAACTAAAACGAGCCCATCTTGAGGAATAACAATATTTGTTAAATACATTCTCAAAATCAAATTTGAAATTTAAACTTAACAAGCAGGCATTTTTAAAATAAAATACTAAAACAAAAATAGAAATATAAAATTTGATATTTGTATAAATATTGCAAACAAGACACTATCCTCGTCGATATATGAAGATATGAACGTTATTAAAGTCCTTAGAAATAATATATTTACACACTAAACCAGGGGTTCCCAAAGTGCGGCCCGCGGGCCAAATGCGGCCCGCAAAGCATGTGAATGCGACCCGCGATATCGATACGATATATTATATTCTTATCAAAAAATAAATAAGTAAATAGTAAAATAAATAATAAATATTACAAATAAGATACAATAAAATATTTTAATATTTTTAAAAAATTCTTACAGAACTTTAACCATAAGCGTTTGTATTAATAAAATATTGTTTAGTTTATATTTAAAAAATTATTGTAGTATGTCTAGTCTAGTTATTATACATTTGTACAGAAATATAATATAGTACCTAGTCTCAAATAGATACAGAACTGTTAATTATTTCTGGCGCATCTAATGCAACACACAATTTCAAGGAGTCAGTAACGAATTTATCGCTATAGGCCCGCCAAAAAATTCGGTAATATTAAATTGGCCCGCTTAAGAAAAACTTTGGGAACCCCTGCACTAAACAGATTAATTTAACTACTATATCAAAAAATACAAATATTATGAAAATATAAAAGCACAACAATAAAAACTTGAAATAATTTGCCGAATACGTTGACCGTTGTAACATGGCTGCCAATACAAACGTCAAATGGCGCTGTTAGCTTCACGCTTTTAAACTAACGCTCCCCCTGAGTTGTCAGTACTTCATATATCTTCACTTTAGGATTTATTCATACGCCATCTATTGTCATCAAATGATACTATGTGTGGTGACATCTTGCGACGACTAGCGAAAACCTACCATCCAAGTTGGTCCGCCATTTTAGGAATTTTTCAAAGTCATGTTTTATAAAAGTCAAACTTTTAAAAAGCAGTGTTTTAAAAGGCAGGATTTTAAATTAGAGATTCTTGAACTTTCCCGTAACTTTATAAATTGTGGGATTGTGAGCTCTGGCATTTATAAACTGTGGGATTTGTGAGCTGTAGGATTATAACGTGTGGCATTGCTACGTTTTATAACTTCTGGGATTATGTATTCTGAACATTACGTCATTGGTGGTGGGGGTAACTTTATAAATTGTGGGATTGTGAGCTCTGGCATTTATAAACTGTGGGAATTATGAACTGTAGGATTATAACGTCTGACACGCACTCAAAGCTTTGACTGTGAAATACGTTTATCTTTGATAATGTAATTTAATCATGTCATTATTAAACTGGCTTTTCACCAATGACAACACCATTATGTTAATATCGAGCTAATTTTTTTTTATTTCGAGCAGATTTCTTTTTCATCGAGTTTTTACCTCCCGCTACCCTTGGTAAGGAAGGTATAGGGATCGTGCTAAAAATCGCATATCAAGATATTGGTAAATGACCATGTTTTAAGGTCCCTAGAATCCAATTTTAACTTTTTCACGATGATGTTTGTGTGTGTGTGTTTGTGTGTGTGTGTTTGTGTGTGTGTGTGTATGTGTGTATGTGTGTGTGTGTGCGTGTGTGTGTGGATCCTCATAACGCTCTAACTCAAATACTATCGTTCAGAAAATTTTGAAACCTGGTATTTCTACCTTGCTCTTATATGGAAATATATCATTAGATTTTGGAGTAAATCAGATAACCGAAAATGGCACTTTACTGGAAGCTCAAAATAGTTTTTCTTCGAAAAATACCTTTAAATGTTATTTTATCGAGATTTGTGTTATACAAAAATTAAAGATCATTAAATTTTCTACAGGTTTGCATTAATACTTTTTTTATGTATTTTATGGATAAATTTATAAAACTATCTATAATTTTAATCCCGGAGCCAACGTTTTAAACACAACTCATTCACATGGTTACACAATTCAGATCTAAAATGTTTGTAACTGACAGATATATGTCACTGTCAACGAACTAATTATTTCAAATAATAATGTTAACGTTTTTAAAATAAAAAAGAATATTTAGGTTTTTAGGTTCACATATTTCATTGGAAATGAAGTCAGTATAATTGGTCGTTTCGGGTGTAAAACTCACCCATCATCAGAAAATATAAATTCGTAAAAAAATTATATTGTGAAATAAATATTTTGAAACATAATTACAAAAGTCGTCTTTTATGATACAAGGTTATAGAAAAACAGCACCATTTTGCGGCGACTAAATGGAACAATAATTATATAGAAAGGAGCTTAAATCAGTTTCCAGCATAAGTAAATATGTAAAAATATAGGTATATCATCACGGCATATTACCCATTGATGGGTGAGCCAATCGGCTTTGTAGGCAGATGTCGGTAATAATGATGACATATTTGTTCCGTGCAGGCGTTTACCAGGCGTTACTTCACGCGAATCTTGGGAACGGGTTCGTTTCCGACCGACGCCAAATATGTTAGAATTTGAAATGGCACAAAATTGATCGCTATGGTGCACTCTCCACGCCAGTAATGAATATAGGTAAGTACATAAATAAATAAAATAAATTTATCATCACGGCATATTACGCATCGCTGGGTCTGCTAAACTGCTTTGTACACAGATTTTTTCGGTAAAGGTGATGACATATTTGTACCGTGCGGTCGTTTGCAAGGTGTCACCTCACGAGTACTTATTGCTGACGTGGAGAGTGCACCACAGTAGTCATTTTTGTGCCATTTAAAATTCGAAATATTTGGCGTCGGTCGGGATCGAACCCGGTATTTAAATTTAATTGATTTTTAAGTATTTACATGAATAAAAATTAAATTAAACGGGAGGTATTGTGTTGGCCACATCAGATTTTTTAAAAATTTATATTATTAATTTTTTTATGCCTGAGTGGCTGGTCGCGTCTGGGGAAGCAGGTTCGATCCCGACCGACGTCAAATATTTTGAATTTTAAATGGCAAAAAAATGATCTTTGTGGTGCACTCTCCACGCGAGAAATGAGTGCCCATGAAATGACACCTGGTAAACACCCACACGGTACAAATATATCATCATTACCAAAATCCATGTACAAAGCATATTGAAATACTAACGTTGTATGTAAACCGAAAATGTTTTAAACCTGCTACTGGTGACGTGGTGCCCACATGACCCCAACTCTTTTTAAATTTAATACCAATTGTATTAGCTTACGTGGCGTAGCACTATCGATCTAATCAAGTTAGGTGCAATTCACTCATTTCATGTGTATTTAAAACTTAGTTTTTTAAGTCCTATTTTAAATCTAAATTTTTATTCGACACATGAAAGGTACGAAAGAGAGCTGAAAGATTATATATATATATATATATATATATATATATATATATATATATATATATATTAATAATTATAATATTTCTACACTGAGAGAAAAAAATCTCTAATATTTAACAATGCGAGGTTTGGTTATAGTTTCTTCGTATTTATAATGATAAATTAAATAATATTCTCATATCTGAATTAAAACGGTATTATTTTAAATACTAAAATTTCAGCATATTACTATATAATAAATCATTTGTTTAAAACATATTTTGTTGTATGTATTTACAAATATAACAAGAAATTTATAATTTATTTAATATATCAAACATCTTCTTATACATATCGTAAATTACTATATATCCTCTTTTTTTAGGTATAGTAGTAATTTAACAGTTAACGAATTCTTTTTACTTATCAAATATGATATGACAATTATTATTATGTGTATTGTAATTATAACTTATTTAATTTCTCTTTAATTGTTTAATTTTAAAAATACAATTATTCATTTTATTACTGGCAAAACATATAATATATAGAAGCAACTTGTTGGCACTGGTCAGCAGGGCTGGTCAGTAAAATATACATATTTGCAGCGTCAACGCGTGTAGCATTGATTCAATGTGTTTTATTAAATTCTATTTAATCTATATAGAAAAATGAGTGATATACCTAATTTATTAAACAAAGACAGATTTTCTTCCTAGGTGTACTCCTTCGAAGGTAAGTATAATACGTACACCGACGTTCATAAATATATATGTATTATATTTTTTATATTTCAGCAAACAGCACTTAGGATCAGTTAAAACTTTCACATAGATTTATTCCAAAAAAACTTTGAATGTGGTTCTAACCATATACATCTATATCTATACAAAGAAATAGAAATGATTATGGAAATTCCCAATTTGATAATATAAATAGTATTATATATACTGATGAAAGAATTATTTACTTATACAAATAAAATAACCAAGTTTGTGTAGGCATTGTTAAACCTTTTCAATTATGCATTGTCAGTAGGTTAGTAATAAGATGTAAGGTGTGTGTAACCATCTCAAATCAATACTCTGTTACTGTACTTTAGGATTTTGATTGTTTTTTTATAATTTTGTAATTATGTATATACAGGGTGGAAACGAACTTAATGTCATAAATTTAAGGGTGAGTAGTATGACATGTGTAGATTAGGAAACTGAAAGATTTTTTTCAAAATTCGAAAAACGAAAATTCGACTTTTCTTAAGGAAACTTTTTTTTCTTCTGTTTTAATTCATATTTCATTAAAAATATGGTTCTCAAAAATACATTCAAAATTAGTTGTATAAGATATTATTCTTAATAATTAAATTAAATAGCATTTTTAACGAAAATAATTGGGTAATATATAAAAAAATGCAAATGCGTTGCCAGTGGTCCAGTGGTACCAAAAATGTTAGTTTCATGAAAACTACCCTTAAATATGCGAATTTTTTAAAAATTCTTTCTGTTTCGTAATCTACACATATCATACTACCCACCCTTTAATTTATGACATTAAGTTCGTTTCCACCCTGTATAATATACATATTTTGTGTTAAAATAAATGTATTTACCAAATGTTTATGAATTTCATTAAACTAGATCTAAATCCTAACACAATATTTACAAATTAATTTATTAACTATTAATAATATAATTCAACTGCAAATAATATATAATATTCATGTATAATGAAATCATATATTACCTATTAAATTGTGTGTTTATTTAAAAATATGTTATTTTATTTAAAATAGTAATTTTTTTAATAGTAAATTAATCATTAGCTTACCAATGTCTTCTGAAAATTTGTAATCAATGTCATACTTAAACAATTAAAATGAAAACTTTAATAGTTAACTAATAATATTTTACTGAATACCTTTATTCAATGTTAGAAAAAATATATTCTTTAACTATTAAACTATTTATTGTTTAGTGTAAACTATTATAAATTTCCTAAAAGTATTGTATACTCGTATATTTAAAAGGTGTAATACATTACTTGCAAAGCTTCATTCGTTCTGCCATATTCAAAGTGATTATACATTAATTGTTAATGATCCTGTGTTCTGGGAAATATTCCTTTTTCTCAGTGTAAAAGTGCACGATTTGATGGTAAGGACTAAAACTCTAATGAAGTGGTTTTAGTAAAGCATAAAGTTATATTAGTGATGCAGATAAAACTGATAGTTGTTAGGTCGATATATAAATTGAATACGAGACAGTTTTGGAATTTAAAATTTCTGAAGCAAGTGAGGATACACTGAGAGAAAGGAATATTTGCAAGAAAAAAGCATCATTAACAATTAATGTATAATCACTTTGAATACGGCGGAACGAATGAAGCTTTGCAAGTAATGTATTATACGTTTAAAATATACGAATATACAATATTTTTAGGGAATTTATAATAATTTAAATCAAACAATAAATGCTTTAATAGTTTTTTTTTTTTTTTATTTAATTCATATTTATTTACAACTGGCCTTATTTAGGGCCAACAAGCAAATTTGTTAAGTTTACATTGCATGCGAGAGGATAGTGCCCACTGGTACTACCTCTTTATATATCATTATTATGTTACATTTCATACATATACAATCGTTTTATATATACTTCAATTCGGAAGGCTTTGTTCTTTTGAGACGTCTCAGGGTAGGTTCGTTGTTGCATAGCTCGGTAACCAGTTCATTTGGGTGGCAAGTTAGTCTCTTTTCATGTTTTAATGAGAATTCTCTTATTTGGTCTTTTACATATTTGATATGAAAATCTTTGTGAAGTGTATGGTTGTTGATGTACCATGGTGCGTTGGTAATCATGCGTAGTGTTTTGTTCTGTATTCTTTGGATTATATCTGTGTTTGATTTCTTTGCACAGCCCCAGAGTTGCACACCATATGTCCAAATTGGTATGATCAGTACTTTATAGAGAAGTAGTTTATTATGCAGCGACATTTGAGACTTGCGCCCTAGTAGCCAATACATCTTTTTAATTCTAATATTTATTTGTCTTTTCTTTGCTTGCAGATGTTTTCGCCATGTTAATCGTTTGTCTAGATGCATGCCTAGATATGTTACTTCTTCTTTAGTGTCCAAAGTTTTATTGTTGATGTCTACTTGTGGGCAGGTAACTTTCCTTGTTGTAAATACTATGTGGGTGGATTTGTCTTCATTGATTTTAATTTTCCATTTGGTTGCCCATATTTGCATTTGATCTAGAATTTCTTGTAGTAAGGCTGATGATTCTACTGGGTCAGGGTGTGAAACAATGTAGGCTGTGTCGTCTGCGTATGTGGCTGTAAATACGTTTTCTGGACAGGGCATATCTGCTGTGAAAATCTGGTACAAGACTGGCCCTAGTACGCTCCCTTGCGGTACTCCAGCTTTAATTGGCTGTATTTTTGAAGTGACTCCATTGTCACTTATTTGGAAAAATCTTTCTTCTAGGTATGATTGAAACAGAAGAAAATATTGGTGGGGTAGTTTTTGTTTAATCTTATACAGAAGTCCAGTATGCCACACTTTGTCAAAAGCTTGACTTATATCTAGAAAGGCGGCCGAACAGATGTTTTTGTTTTCTAAGCTGTTTTCAATTATGTCTACTACTCTGTGTACTTGTTGGATTGTTGAATGTTGCTGCCTGAAGCCGAATTGGTGGTCTGGAACTAAATTTTCATCTTCAATTATTATTTTTAGTCTTTTTAATAAGAGTTTTTCAAAGAGTTTAGATAGTTGAGGTAGCAAGGAGATTGGCCTGTATGAGGTTATTTCATGATCTGGTTTTCCAGGTTTGTGAATTAGAATTATGTTCGCGAATTTCCATTGTATAGGAAAATACGCTACTCTTATCATAGCATTGTATATGTTGGTAATTAAGACTAAGGTTTTTCTGGGCAATTCCTTTAGCATCTTGGCATTTATCAAATCATATCCAGGGGTTTTTTTGTTATTTAGATGATTGATTTCGGTGTTTACCTCTACAGGTGTGAAATGTTTAATTATTGGTTGTGGTAACTGTGGTGGACTGTTTAGAAAATCTTTAATAATATTTTCTTCCGCAGTTGTTGAAGTTGTTGGGTTTGGTTCGAAAACTTTTGAGAAATGTTGTGCAAATATTTCGACCTTTTCTTTTTCTTCCCTGGCCCATGATCCGTCTTGTTTTTTAATTGCAGGAATGAATTTCGTTGGCCTTTTTAATCTCTTTGTGGCTTTCCACAATGAGTAATCATTTTCTTGGCCTGGGGACAAATTGCTTAAGTAATCTTGTATGAAGTTGTTCTTTGTTTCTAGAATTTTTTTTTTTATTTCTTTACATAAGTGGTTAAGCTTGTTTTTGTCTTCTGGGTGCCTTGAGTACTGCCATTTGCGTCTGAGTTTTCTTTTCTCTTCAATTTTGACTCTGATTATTTTAGGATAGTTAGTACTATTTTCGTTTTTGTTTTCGATGGGTGGCGTTGAAGACCAACCAGCTTCTTGAATGAGTCTTGTTATGTTTTGAACTGCGTTGTCTATATCATCAGGTGTTTTTAGCGGTATTTGTAGGTTGGTGTTCTTATCTAAGTATACTTTGTATAAGTCCCAGTTTGTTTTTTTGTTGCATAATGTTGGAGTTTTATCTGTTTCATTACCGTGGTGTTCAAGGTGATGATTACCGGAGAATGATCTGATGGTAAGTCGTAATTTTCTTCAATGTCAACATGGTTTAAATTTATTCCCTTGGATATGAAAAAATCTAATAAATCTGGGAGTTTGTTAGGATCGGTGGGCCAATAGGTAGGTTTACCGGTGCTTATATGACTGTACCCTTGTTTGGACATTGTTTTTTGTAACTCGCTTCCTTTAGGATTTGTTACTCTTGAGCCCCATTGCGGGTGTTTAGAATTATAGTCCCCACCTGCTATGAATCTTCCTCCTAGACCAAGGAAGTATTCTTCAAATTGGTCTAGTTTTATTGCGTGCCTGGGTGGGCAATAAACAGCAGATAGGGTGAGAGCACTCTGCGTTTCGTTAATTTTTATTGACGTTGCTTGCAGATAATTCTTTTCATATTTACTTAGTTCGTGATGTTTAATTCTCTCATTAATTATAATTGCGGTTCCTCCATGGGCGGTCCCATCTGGGTGATTCGTGTAATATGTTTTATGTTTAGGTACGAGTATATTAAAATAATTTCTTTCTGTAAAATGTGTTTCTGATATTAAAGCTATGTCTATTTTTTGTTGATTGATAAATATTTCCATTTCCTGCCGATGCTGGGGTAGTCCGTTAGCGTTCCATAAAGCAATTCTTATTACGTTAGACATTGCGTTTGTTGATGAAGGCGGTGAGGAGATTGATGATTGTGGTGTTTTGCTGCATGAGTTGTGTGAACATCGATTCAAATTTGTTCAAGAATTGTGTTAGTGTTATGTCTTGTGATGTGTTTGTGTGTTGAGAGTTCTTCACTATGTTGGCATAACTTATGTTGTCGTTGTTATTGTTGTTGTTACCGTAGTTGTCGTTTACTCTTTCGGTGTAATAGCTGTGGGTATGTTCATTTGTTTTTTGTGGTTTGTTATGGATTGTCGCGTTTCTTGATTTCTGTAGTTCTTTATATACAGAACAGCCTTTATAGTTCGCAGGGTGAGGGCCTAAGCACAGGGCACAAGTTGGCGGGGTGTCTTTATCCTTGTTACAGTCTTGTGATGGATGATTTTTTCCGCATTTAACGCAATAGTAAGGTTTTTGGCAATATGTTTTGGTGTGACCGTACTCTTGACAGCGCATGCACTGTGGCGTGTCTTTCTTCTTTCTAGGAGGTTCTACATTAATTTTAGTGCCTAATATATGTCTGAGTTCGTAATTTTTTTTATTGTTTGCATTCGGTTTTTGGTCCACGAAAAACATTGGGAGTGGTTCTTTGGTTGACCAGCTCTTGATATTGGAGACATTTCTGATTTCAAAACCTTTTTCTTCTAGAGCTTCTTTTATTTCATTCAAGGGAGTTGTGTGGTGGATATTTTTAATGACCACTCTATAGGACCTTTCCTCTTTGGGCTGGTAAGTGTGATAAGCTACATTGTTGGTGTTAAGCATACGGATCAGTGTTCTGTATGAGTCCGGTCTATCTGTGTTTATTTTTACTTCGTTTTTGGCCAAAGCCCTGCAGTAAAATTCTTCTGGTTTTAAAATTGTTTTGAGGCTTTCAAGCATTAAGCTATAATTTGTGACATCCTGGATAAAAACTGGAGGCGGTTTTTGTTCAGATTTTTTGTATATTTGATTTTCGTTTTCGGCTGCGACATTTTCATTTGTTTCGTTAGTCAGTACGTTATATCTGTTTTCAGTATTGATTATTGGATCGTTTGTATTTTTGTAACTAACATTTCTTCTTTTGTTTATGTTTTCTTGGGTGTTTTGTGAGTCGTTTTCTCTGGTTCTTTTCGTGTATTGTCTTATGCGTACAACCTGCCAGTTTTGTGTTGTATTGTTGTGACTATTTTGTTCTCCTGAAACTGGGAAATTACTGGAACTGGGAGTTTGTGGGTCTTCAAAAGCAGAGCTATTTTCTGAAATAAATGACACTGGTGAAATTTGTGGTAATCTGGCATTCGTAAGAATTTTCGAAATACTAATTGGAGTTGATACTGTTGTTGGAGTATAGTACATTTGTGTGGTTGTCGTATTTGTCGACGTTGTTGTTGTGTTTGTTGTTAAATTGTTTCCACCGCTTGTTTGTTGCATGTTGAGTGCTAGTAGTTGAGTTTAATTTTTACTATAGTTGGCAACACTGAGTCGACTGAGTTGCCGATGCGCGGGTGGAATTGCGCACTATCCTAACACGCTCAACCTTGAGTTCACTAAAACTATTTTTGTTGTTTTTTACACTTATTTTATCTTTTATAACTTAACACTATATTTAGATTTGAAGTTTATACACTAATGAAGCTGTTTTGTGATTTTTGCAATTTACACTACACTTTTATTAAAAGATTTTTTAAATTTTTTATGTAGGTAAGATGCTAGATCATTCACTACTCTTGCCAACTTTTACGAATTGTTGCTTTAATAGTTAAAGAATATATTTTTTCTAACAATGAATAAAGGTATTCAGTAAAATATTATTAGTTAACTACTAATTTTTACATTTTAATTGATAAAATATGACATTAATTGCAAATTGTCAGAAGATATTGGTAAGCTAATAATTATTTTACTGTTAAAAATTTACTATTCTAAAGAAACACACAATTTAATAGTTAATATATGAATTCCTTATTTATGAATATTATATATTATCTGCAGTTGAATTATAGTATTAATAGTTAATAAATTAATTTATAAATATTTTGTTCGGAAATTAGGATTTGGATCTAGTTTAATGAAATTCATAAACATTTGGTAAATACATTTATTTTAACACATATTATGTATATTATATAGGTATGTATAATTACAAAAATATAAAAAAAAAACATAACTAAAATTCTAAAGAACAGTATAACAGAGTATTGATTTACCTTACATCACATTACTAACCTACTTACAATGCATAATTGAAAATGTTTATCGATGCCAACAAACTTAGTTATTTTATTTGTATAAGCAAATCATTCTTTCATCAGTATACATAATATTATTTATAATATCAAATTGGAAATTTACATACTTATTTCTATTATTATTAGCTTATGGCATTACATACACAATAAATATTATAATAAAATTAATAAAAATTTGAAATAAATATTTTTTATAGGTCCAAGTCAAGGTTGTTTAACCAAACGATAGCTTCTGGTGTAACTTGAAAGAAATCTTCCATTGTTCCCTGGAATGCTCGAAGTGGACATTCATTTACAATGTGGTTGATTGTTTGTTGTTCAGCGCCGCAATCACATTTTGGATCTGACCGCAAACCCCATTTGTAAAATGAAGATCCACACCTACCATGCCCAGTTCTAACCCTGTTTAATGAAACCCAAATTTTGCGTGGAAGATCAAAGCCATCCGGACGTTTTCGTGTATTTAATACTGAATACCCAGTAGAATCAGTTTGATTCTGCCATTCAATACGCCACGCATCTGACCCATTGAAGTTTTCATTAACCAAATGTTTAGCAGTTTTTATTGGAGGATTTCTGGATTTCAATCTTTTAAATTCAATTACATCCCGATGAACTGGTAAATCTAAATTTTGACGTGCCTTTTTATACTCTCTAACTAAAATTTTGCATCTTCGGATCTTAGGCGGTTCAATATGACTAAGGACTGGAAGCCACTTGAGTGGAGTACTTTGAATACAGCCAGAGATTATACGCATTGTCTGATTGAGAACAATATCAACTTTATTTACATGGGCACTATTTAACCAAACAGAGGCTGCGTACTCAGCAGTTGAGTATACTAAACTCAATGCAGTTGTCCGCAGTGTATTGGCATCGGCTCCCCACGTTGTTCCTACCAATTTCTGCAAAATGTTATTACGCGTTCTCAACTTTGCTGCTAGAGTGCGTAAATGTTTTTCATATGAAAGGGTACGATCTAATATAACACCCAAGTATTTTGGAAAGAAGTTGTGCGGTAAGATTACACCATTAAAAGAAATATTCATTGTCGATCTTGCCAATTTGTTGTTCAAATGGAAACAGCATACTTCAGTTTTGGCGGTGCTTGGAGACAACCGCCATTTCCTAAAATAATCACTTAATACTTCTAAATCTTCAGACAATATCTGTTCTAAAGTGCTTATGTTGGTGTGCTGTGTAGTAAGAGCAAGGTCATCTGCATAGCCAAATTTTCTGGATGTTGTTTCTGGTAAATCGGATATATATAGGTTGAAAAAGAGAGGAGCTAAAACAGAACCTTGTGGAAGACCATTATTTAATAATTTTGGTTTACTGATAGAATTTCCCAAAAATACTTGCAAAACTCTATTAGTTAACATATTATTTACTAAGGAAACTAGTTTCATACAGCCAGTAATTTTTAGTAATTTATAAATTAGGCCTTCTCTCCAAACCGTGTCATACGCTGCTGTAAGATCCACAAAAACTGCCCCTGTTTTTAAACGTTGCTCAAATCCTCGTTCAATAAATGTTGTTAGTGCTAAAATCTGATCTTCACAATTGCGGTTCGGTCGGAAACCAGCTTGTTCTATGGGCAAGGCATCCAGAATAGTTGAACTTATCCTATTATATATTAAACGTTCTAGTAATTTATATGTAACACTTAAAAGGGCAATAGGTCTGTAGCTTTCTGGTTTATTCGATGGTTTACTAGGTTTTAGTATAGCAATAATTTTAGATTTTTTAAATTCTTTTGGTAATATTCCATTATTCAGGATGTTAGAGCAAAATTTAGCTAACCATTTCCTTGTTTTAGGGCCACAATTCGTCAGAAATTCAGGATGAATATCATCAAAACCTGGCGCTTTTTGGTTTGTAAATATTCACAATTGTTATTCCTCGTATTTTTATAGCAATAATGTGGATGTTATTATCATTTGAAGTTAAAATATCTTCAACATCTTCTAAATTGGTTTTTACATAAGTAGCTATACCATAAGAGGAATTGTTTATTGCACCAACTAATTTATAACCATGAATTTTTCCTCTACACTGCAACTGTGCCTCGTCCTTAGTATGCGTTTCTTGTATAAGTATAATATCGACGTTATTATTCAACAAAAACTTTGATAGGCATTCGCTTTTAGATTTACTAATGCTTTCTATATTTAGCTGGCAAACTCTTACAAGTGAACCTATAGACTTTGTCATTTGGACCTTTGAAGGAGTATTTGTAGGATGATCGATCTGCATTGTGTATGTGAAGGTATCCAGGAGATCACTAGGACAGTCTGGAATGCCTGCGGCTCTAGCTCTTTAGCGTTATCCCGGTGCACCTTTTGGAGGCGAGCTAGAATTGCACCTATTAATCCCCTTAAAATATAACTATTTCGTATCCAGTTTCAACTACGAAAATATAAAATAAATGTATAAATTGTAAAATATTCAAGTAAAACGTAAACTGTCAAAACTGACAACTGTCAAAACAAATGTTAATGTGTTATTCTATTTATTTGCATAGATGTATTGGGTTAACTGATCCTATTCCTATGAGCTGTTTGCTGAAATATAAAAAATAATACTTATACATTGATGAACGTCCGTTTACGTATTTTACTTACCTTCGTAGTAGTACACATACGAAGAAAATCTCTCTTTGTTTAATAAATTAGGTATATCACTCATTTTTCTATTTAGATTCAATAAAATTTAATAAAACACATTGAATCAATGGTACACGCGTTGACGCTGCAAATATGTATGTCTTACTGACCAGTGCCAACAAGTTGCTTCTATATTTTATATGCTTTGCTAGTAATAAAATGAATAATTGTATTTTTTAAATTAAACAATTAAAGAGAAATGAAATAAGTTATTACAACACACATAATAATAATTAACATATATTTGATATGTAAAAAGAATTCGTTAACTGTTAAATTACTACTTTACCTAAAAAACAAATGAGGGTATATAATAATTTACGATATGTATAATAAGATGTTTGATATATTAAATAAAATATAAATTTGTCATTAGTTTCTTGTTAAATTTGTAGATTACATACAACAAAATAAGCTGTAAATAAATTATTCATTATATAGTAATATATTAAAATTTTAGTATATAAGATAATACTGTTTCAATTCAGATATAAGAGTAGTATTTAATTTATCATTTTAAATACAAAGAAACTATAACCAAACCTCGCATATTTTAATTATTAGAGGTTTTTTCTCTCAGTGTAGAGTTAGAAACTCTCTTAGAAAGACATAACTAATGTCTGAGGAAGCAGTTTCTAACACATTCAGGGTGTTAACTAAAAAGCGAGCCATAAACGTTTTACATGGGAAATCAGTTTTTCCCTGCGCAAAACTTTCCAATTGATTTTAGTCACCTAAATCACTAAACAGATGATTATTTTGTATGCTTAGTAACCTGTAAAATCGACATTTTGTCAACAAGAATATACAAAATGTATTTATTGGCAAATATTTGAACTAGATTTATACTACCACAACTGAGAAGAGTACGAAGTTGTATTAGGTAATATTGCGAAGTTCAGATGAAATTATACTTCAAGCTAAACACGAGTTAGATTATTATTCATAGTTTATGTTTAACTGCATCCATATATTTCATTTAATGTAACGTGGCATAAGAAATACACCTGTGTCTCACAATTTCATCTATTTCTCTATAATTAGAATGAAAATAAGAAAATCAGGTAAGCCGTGGAAAGCAAAATTTCCACTTTCATTTTAAATAGTTATTTATTTGTCATTTGAAATTAAATTTTGCAAAAGTTGTCAATTACAACTTATTTAATAAATTTAAAAAAATCGTGCGTGAAATTATAGAATTAACCAGACAGCAATTTTCTTTAGATTTTTGAGAAACAAAAATACAAAAGTAGATAATAGAACACACACCATGCTCAACTGAGGTTTTGTATGAAGAACGAATTAATGCTGTAATTCATGATTATTTTCAATTTTCAACAAAAAAAAATCTGATGTGGCCAGCACATAACCTCTCGCCGTATATTTTACCTGGCTGTATGCATAAAGCAAAGAATATTTTTATAAATACAAATAATATATTCATATAAATCTATGACGTATAAACTTCTTTATTATTCAATAATAGCTTGTCTCAACATAAAGATATTTACCATAAATTATGTTACAATAAATTACAAAGTAGAGTTTACCATATATAAATATTAGGCTGGTAACAGCAATTTTCAATTCGAACAACTTTGTTTACTTTCTCTTCATATTCTTCTAGTAAAAACATTAATTTTGGGCGGTCTAAAATGTATATATCTGGATTGTGCATCTATTCTTACATATCTTCTTTTACATTTTATTTTTTCATACTTGTTATATCTAAATAACCTTAATTCCCTTTAATAAAGTGACGGATAGATTGCACTCCGATTATTCTTATATCGATGTGTAATTTTGTCAATATTTACAACTTACTTGAAAAGAATTTGATAGCTTTTTCGCAATTCAAAGTTACTCTAGTCTACAGTACTGGTGTACATTGTCCCATAATGTTTGAAACAAATTTAAGTCCTTCAACCTAGACTTGTCATCTCCATAATAGTCACAGATCAAGAATTAAGGGATTCTCCAAATACATTTTTCTTTCATTACTCATTATTTCTGACACTGACATTTATCTGTCAGTTACAAATAATTTAAATTTGCAACTATTTTTCATGGCATCCTTTCGGTTGTAAAATTAATTACAACATTATTTTATATATTATATTCCTTTTATCTCTAAATCTATGAAATATGTATGAAAATATTTAAATGTATCAGAAAGAGAATTAATTTTTCTTTAATATTATCAAGAAAAATTTTCAAAAAATAATATTTAGAAGATTTTTTTTCAAGAATCTTCTACTTCCGGTTGTCCAATTGTTACCAAAACCTTTTCAGACCTTCCCATGAATGTCCGATTGGGAAATACGTTGTTAAACAAATTTTAAGTCTTATAGTTTTTGAGTAACCGTCCTTCCAACATCCCACACACACACACACATCCACACACACACACACACACACACACACACACACACACACACACACACACACACAGACATCATCGTAAAAATGTTAAAATCGGATTGTAGGGACCTTAAAACGTGCTTATTCAATAAAATCTGGATATGCGATTTTTAGCATGAATCCAATACCTCTCTTAGCGAGAGGTAAAAAGATTGGTTGGGAGCTTTTAACAAGCTGAAAGAAAGAAAACTGAAAATATTTAAAATAAAATACTAAAAAATATAAATCATTCTTAATCATTCTAGCGTAATCCCCGTATTTAATTCAATGTTTTTGATATATAATAAAATGTTTACATCTTCGCGATAGACAAAAAAAAAATGAATATAACTATATAAATATATGACGTTTTCAAAAATCCGGGAAAAATATGTAAGATGTGAAGTAATATAGAAATAATTACTTACTCTTTCTGTGGTTTCTTTGGTTACATAACAAGCATAGATCAATCAGAATTCACGACACTTTTGATGTAGTTACGTGACGAGTTCAGACAGAAAATTACCCACGGAAATTTTAAATTCATATTATCCGTGAAATGCACGTTCTTTTTCATAAAGTTTAGTCCTCTAATTACTAACTGTAATTTAAACTGATACCTTGTGATATTTCATCTGAATATCACAAAAAATATGTAAGTTTTAATAGTCTTTTTCTATTTTTCTTCTTTAAAAAAAAATATTACCCAAAAGAGTTCGTTAATATCTCATTCGAGTGCTGTAAAAGACTAGTACAATTTATGTTTCTTAGGTTGGTAGCCATGAATGTCAAAAAATATCAAATGTCAAATCTCCCTAAATAAACGAACACAAACGACTGTTAAGAATTTTATTTTTATATAATTTGGAAGTTAAAAGTAGTAATAATATGAAGAGAAGAAATAGAGTAGTAAAGTTACAAAATATCATAGATAGTTAAGGTTAGAGTTTTGTTGTTAAACGTCAAATAAATACGCAAATGTCACATTAGTATCACCAACTTATACAAAATTCCCTAAATTTTGAAACTATGATTTTTTATTTAAAAAAGGCATAAAAGGCGTAAAATAGAGATAATAGTATAAAGAACTCATTTTATAACTATCGATTTTTGTTCTAAGGCTTGGTCCACTCCACGCGTCGTGACCCAAACTTCCTTCTCACAAAATAAAATGACAATTATGACGTTCGTTCTTGAATATACTATTTTACTCCTTAATAAAGTAAACATTTCACAATTTTAATTAATTACAAGATATAAGAATTATTCTACAACTAGTTTAATTAGAAAACTTCAATGCTTACTCTGGTCTAATTTAATTTGTAATTATGACTAATATAACTAAATTAACGAAAACTGTTTTCACGCAATTGAAAACAGAATTTATAATATCGAAAACTAATTTATCATCCATAAGTTTCGATTTTGCACTAATGAAAACAGAATTCACAATGTTGAAAGCTAATTTTATCTTAATGAAAATTGACATTAATATTATTTATTCCTTAAAACGTTTTATAAGTAAATAATTATAAAAGTGATCATGATATTGATTTACTTGTTTTAATTTAGTCAGCTGTTTTGTTCAAGCGTCAAATTTTTCACACAATTAACCAACAATTTGTTGGTCGACACTGTTTTACTATTATATTCGCGATATCTTCTTTCTGATATTGGGTAACCATAATAATGGTAATAATTAAATTATACTGTCTACTAGGGAAGTTCTAAAGTTAGATTATATCCCACAACAGCTCTATTAATATAAATCATTGTGAACGTAATTTAAGGAAAACATATAATTACATAGCTATAGTATTTCGCTGATGAAAGTTTCGAATTCTGAATTCTACGGTACAAATACGAACACTTCCATTGCACTGGAAATGAATTTTCGGACAAACCGTATAGGTCGTATAGTCATTTATGTACATTATTAATAGTCTTAAAAATATGATTTATAATAAATAAGGATAAAATACAATAAATCTCAATATGCATAAATCTTTCATATGCGATGCAAATGTTTTTCAAATTGTTAAATATTATATAAAATTCAAATTATAAATACTAATAAGTGTAACAAAAAATAAACGAGTATATTAGTTAGATGTAATCTATACAAGTGAGTCTCTACTAAAAGTATACATTGGAATGACATACTGAGTGGTTAAGAGTTAACAGGGATTTAACATGAGATTTTGCAAATACCTGTTCTCCTGTCCATTTTACGACAAAAAATTCTGTATAGTGTAAAGTATTCAGAAATAAAAATTGCATAGAAAACTGTTTTTACAGTTTTACCTCTCGTTAAGAGAGGTATTGGGTTCATGCTAAAAATCACGTATT
Organism: Harpalus rufipes; assembly: GCA_951394225.1. NCBI lineage: Eukaryota > Metazoa > Arthropoda > Insecta > Coleoptera > Carabidae > Harpalus > Harpalus rufipes. Next base: position 20,464,434 of record OX596276.1, on the reverse strand, counting down.
CAGATTTTAATGATTAAGCATGTTTTAAGGTCCCTACAATCCGATTTTAATATTTTTACAATGATGTCTGTGTGTGTGTGTATGTATGTGTGTGTGTGTGTGTGTGTGTGTGTGTGTGTGTGTGTGTGTGTGGATGTATGTATGTGTGGATGTATGTGTGTGTGGATGTATGTGTGTGTGGATGTATGTGTGTGTGTATGTATGTGTGTGTGTGGATGTATGTGAGTCGATTTCTCTTAATATCTGTTTAACTACGTATTTCTCAATCGGACATTACTGGGAAGAGCTGAAAAGGTTTTGGTAACAATTGGACAGCTGGAAGGAGCAAATTCTTGAAAAAATTATTTTTTGATAAATTTTGTTCTTCCTAGTAAAAGAAAAGTAAATTCTCTATCTGATACGTATAAATATTTTATAATATCTTTTATATATTTAGACTAAAATAAACAATATATATATATATGTTGTAATAAATCTCACAGCCCAAATAATGTCATGGAAACCAATAGAAAAATGAAAAAGTTTGTAACTAACAGATAAATGTCAGTGTCAAAAATTCAGAGACATTACTGAAGATTTTTTGCGGAAAGTACATACTTTATATTATTTCTTCTTGTATTAAGAGTTGAATATTTAACATTATAGGTACCTTCACAATGAATTGGAAATATTTCGAAAAATTAGAAACGTAGGACAAAATTTCTTCATAGAGTGAATTTAAAATAAAAAAATCTAAATACAAAGAATAGATGTAAGTATAAATTTTTTTGTAGAGAGAAATGTTAAATACAATAGGGCGCGAAAAGTCATGTGACGTAGTTGGCCTTGACCAGCAGATATGGGGGCCGTGACAGATTGATCTAGTATTTATGTACATAGATGTCAAACATCATAAGTGTTCATTCTAAATTTCGTGATTTTCCAATTCCATGTGGTTTATTTTCTTCGACAAGTAAATTCCACACTTTTGGTGACAAATTAACTATTTGAATTTAGAAAATCTTGAATTTTTTGATGCAAAAAACACGGGCCCCCATATCTGCTTGTCAAGGCCAACCGTATCACTTTTATTTTGTTCCTAGTTTGGTCACAATATTAAAAAGATATTTAAAAATTCTGTTAACAGCCACAACCCAGTTAGTACTCAACGTACTTATCACGAAACTAATTTTTTTTTTCCAAAATTAAGGATGATAGCTTACTAAAGGAATTTTTAGTACTGTATTTGCATATTTCTTTGGTAATACCGTTATACAAGTACATCTAAGCAAACTAACCCTAATTTTCTAAGTTTTGAAAAAAAATAACTTTTTGCTTCGTCATCAATGCGTTGAGTATACTATATGCCATGCAATATTTAAGTTGAGAATCACTTTATATACTATCTATGTCATACGATAAGTAATGAATTTTAATATACATCTTAATATTAATTCTATAAGGTCATACAATTTTTGACATTTATGTCTAAAATTTATTTAATTTTTCAACATTAAGAATTTTAATACAGTAAAGTTTTTATACAATAAGTTATTACATGCATTGGATGTTTGTTTGGTTTGAGTATAAATACTGACCTACCAAGTTTCTAAGAGTCAATTTTATTTATTCATGTAAATAAGTAATTGTTATTATACTGGAGGGTGAAAATGTAAACTAAATTTAAATTGACATTTTATTCTCCCACACAAAAGTTTTCACTATTCGAATAAAAATGTATTCAGTCATGAAATAGAGTGGAAATAGCCAGGAATTGAAATATACAATTCTATTAACACACTAGGCGTTTTCGTAAAGTCGATCGTATTGATCCGATCGTAAAACCCATCGTGTTAATCTGACGCGTTCGTAAACTCACTTCGATCAGTACACTGAGCGATCTGATTATTTTTTTACCTCTCGCTAAGAGAGGTATTGGATTCATGTTAAAAATCGCATATCCAGATTTTAATGAATAAGCACGTTTTAAGGTCCCTACAATATGATTTTAACATTTTTACGATGATGTATGTGTGTGTGTGTGTGTGTGTGTGTGTGTGTGTGTGTGTGTGTGGTGTGGTGTGTGTGTGTGTGTGTGTGTGTGTGGATGTATGTGTGTGTGTGGATGTGTGTGGGGTGTTGGAAGGACGATTACTCAAAAACTATAAGACTTTATATTTGTTTAACTACAAATTTCCCAATCGGACATTCATGGGAAGATCTGAAAAGGTTTTGGTAACAATTGGATAAAGGAAAGTAGCAGATTCTTGAAAAAAAGTATTCTAAATATTATTTTTTGAAATTTTTTCTTGGTAATATTAAAGAAAATTAAATTCTCCATCTAACACATATAATTTTTTATTATATCTCGTATAGGTTTGGATGTACAGTATATAATAATATAGAATAATCTGTTGTAATTAATCTCGTTGCCTAAAAAACAGTTGAGATATTTAAATGTTTGTAATTGATTGATAAATGCAAAATGTCAGTATCAAAATCAGATTTTTCTGGGAAGTACGAATACATTTAATATATATTATTGTATTATTAATTAAATATGTATTAAATTATAGGTATGTTAATATTACATATATCCTTAAGAAATACCGCTAATACCGTCAATGGATTTGAAGAATTTTGAACATATTAGAAGAGTAGGACAAAATTACTCATTTGTGTGTACAAGAAATGTTAAATTCGTTACTTATAGGGCACGAGCAGACATTTGACTTTGTTGGCCTTGACAAGCAAAATTATATATCCGTGTCAGAATGACAACTAGTAGTTATTTAAATAGATGTCACAAATGTCATATGTCATAATTTTTTATTAAAAATCTCAAAATATTCTGATATGTTGTTTATATGTCATCAATAGTATGGAATATACTTAGCGAGGAAAATAATCTACATGGATTTGGAAAATCATAAAGTATTGAATGCAAACTTGATACTTGACACCTATGTACATTATTACTAGCTGTCATTTCGGCACGGGGCCCCCATATCTGTTTGCCAAGGCTAACAAAGTCACATAACTGTACGCGCTCTATGCAACATAAAATGAAAATGGCGAGAGATATTGTGCTGGCCACAACAGGTTTTTTGAACCCTGATCCATATGCAGGATTAGTACGGATTGCGTGCGCATATTTAAAATTGTTAACATTTGTGTTTAAGAAACTGTATTTATTTTATATCTAAGGATATCGCAGTTTGCAGTTTATGTAGGCTTTATGGATTATTTCGAACAAATAAAATGCCCACATTGAAGAATTTCTGATAAAAATAATCCAATGATTTAAGTGTCATTTCATTCTCACTTGAGTTGTATATAAAATATGTAAGAGGTCTAGCGTCTTCGTAAAAGCTTCGATAATCAGATGGATGTAATATATCTGTGACGTCATCGAACAAATCTGTCGGATAGCTCCGATTGACTTCATGAAAACGCCCACTGTAAAGTACGTGAGGTTATTTCGTCTAAGGGGCTGTTCTATACCTCATTTTCACAATAATAAAGTTTTTCTTCTTCGAGTACGGTCAAATTTCACTTTCATATACTATATAAATATCAGAGATTCGGAGCCCGATTCTCAAGCAAGAAATAGCACCGGCACATTACGAATAATTTCTCCTTCACTTCTTGGTCCTGTACATATATTTACAAAATGTTATAGCAATTATTCCGGGACAAGCAATTTGTTTTAGGAGATACTTCGTTTTAACAAAATTTATTCTTCTTAATAAAGATGTGATAAATAATTTGTTTGGCAAATTTTCATCACAGTTTTTCATCCATTTGTAATAATATGAATGATAAGGCGATATACTAGCATGTAGGTATCAGTTATCTATCTATTGGAAATCCATTTCCGGATATTCGATTGCCACCAAAATCTAATGGCTTCTTTCCATATTAGAGTAAGGTAAAAATACATGGTTTCAAAACTTTCTGAATGATAGTATTTGAGTTAGAGCGTAAACAGGATCCACACACACACATACATAAAGTAATTTTTTATCTACACTTGATAATATTAATAATAATGCATAATATAAAGAAAAGTTGTAATTTATAATTCTGATAAACCCGCGTAAAGTTAGTGGTAGTAAGTTTAGGAACAAAGTTGCGCCTTGATATTTTAATATCGAAAACATCAGGTACTAAAATAATATATTATACACGACGATAAAGAGTCTTTATCGACTGCCATCAGTTATTTCATAACTATTAGTAATCTTGATAAATAAAACTGATAATAATTAAAAAATAAAACTGATAAAAATGATTTAATTTATTTTTTCACGAATACGTAGTCTCATAGTCACTCACGTTATATAGAAACAAGTAAATTAGATTGTTTGTTTGTCAGAAGTAAGATATTGCTTCCAGTATTCCGGTGTGACATCCCTTCTTCTCTATTTTATCTTATGATTTAAATGCTTTGGGTATACAATTTTCTTATATTTCAAGAATACGAACAAGGATTACTAGACTTTAGAAAAAAGGTTAGTTTTATTTGTTAACGCTAAAATGATCCCGACGGAGTACAAGAAAGCAATTTACTTCAAAGGCTACTGCCGAACGATTTAACCACTGAAATATATTATTGACTGGAATGCGAATTCCTACTATGATAGTGAAGCCTGTTGAATGCCAGCTGCTGCAAGAATCGACAAACATCGGTACAATTCGTGAGGACAAATATTACTTCGTCTAGTGCGCTTTTAGTGACTGGCGCAGGTTTTAAATGTGAGTAGTGTAAAGAGTGTATACGACTATTCAACTATGTTCAGATCGAGGCGAATATGCACGAACAAGGCAAGCAATTGTCATTTAATTGGACTTCAATTCAATGTATACTGACAGGTAGAGTATGCGAGTTCCAGTCATTAATATTTCAGTGGATTAATCTAATTTCTTGAAATTTTAATAGTGGATTGAATGAAGATAAATTAATATGATACACCGAGCAATGTTGCCATATTTTTAGATATCCAATACTATTGGATTCGGAGGTATGCTTTGGAGTAATAGTGGGGGATTTCAAACTGGTTTATCAAAGTAGATACTAACTTTTATTATTCTTTAGAATTATTACTTTTTGCTTCTTTTTACGCCTGATACTTCCTCTGAAAACTACCAAATTTTGTGTCGTTATTGTAATTTGTGAATGAACTACTTCAGTTTATTCCCTTTGATTGAGTGGGAGTATGGCGAGTAGAATTCCGACTGCGTCGAACACGAGCACACGCACGCGTCAACAAAATACGCGACGCGGCTTCAGTTAGCATCGCGACGCCTGCATGAAAGTCAAACGCAAAGGAGGATCACCACATAACTTTTACACCGATGAAATAACTTTTAGTGGAATTACTAATAGACAAATATGAACTTTTATTAAACTTCTAAAAGTTTTAATTTGAATAGTGTTGTAAAACTTCCTTCGGAAGACGACACTGTAATATTTCAAAAGTATCAAAAAGTTGAAATTCATATCTTCTACATCTCAATATAGTGTTTCATGTACAAAATTAGAGCAAGGTAAGATCACATGTGTTATTTGTTATTTGTTCATGTAATATATCTATATACCTTTATTGTTTACTTGATGTCAACAAGTTATGTTATTCACATAAAATTTAACTTTCATTTTAATTAAGGAAGATAAGAGAAAGTTAAAATGATTACAATAACCACAGGTTTCAAACCTAAGGCACATAGGTCGCAACCGAGCCGCATGTTGATTTTATCCCACTTTAACGATATACATATAAAATACAGGGTGATTCATCGATCTGTACTTTTTTAATAACTCGGTTATTTTAAAAAATATGGAAAAAAGTTTCAAACGAAATTTATTTTAAATTAAAATGTGTATTTATCTGCAGTATAGGTTTTTCTTAAGGTGCTTTATTTTTATGCAATGGTATGTAACTCTCACCCCTTTTTGTTACATGAGTATAGCGCGCGAGCAGTCATGTAACATTGTTGGCCTTGACAAGCAGATTTGGGGACCCGTGTCAGAATGAAAATTAATAATTATGTACATAGATGTCAAATGTCAGAAATTTTCATTAAAAATTTCAAGATTTTCTAAATTCACGTATTTAATTTGTCACCAGGAGTGTGGAATTTACTTGTCGAGGAAAATAAACCACAGGTAATACTAGCTATCATTCTGACACGGACCCCCATATCTGCTTGTCTAGGCCAACAAAGTCACATGACTGCTCGCGCTCTATTTTATTTAACATTTCTGTATACTATACACCAAAAATTCTACTTGGGTCTATTCTTTGTGTTTAGATTTTTTAATTTTAAATTCATTCGATAAAGAAATTTTATCCTACTCTTCTAATTTTTCGAAATGTTTCCAATTCATTGCGGGATTGGCAGTATTTTTGAAGGGTATAAGTAATATAATTGTAATTTTAAATATTTAATTATTAATACAATAAGAAATAATATAATGTATGTACTTTCCAGAAAAATCTTCAGTAATGTCTCTGGATTTTTGACACTGACATATATCTGTCAGTTACAAGCATTTTAATTTTTCAATTGGTTCCCATGACAATTTTAGGGCTGTGAGATTTTTGAAAACAGATTATTATATACCTTATCTATAAAAGATATAATAAAATATTTGTATGTATAAAATAATAAAAAAATATTTAGAAGATTTTTTTAAGAATCTGCTACTTCCGGTTGTCCATTTATTACTAAAACTTTTCTGCTTTTCCCAGTAATGTCGGATTGAGAAATATGTAGTTAAACATATATTAAGTATTATAGTTTTTCAGATATCGTCCTTCCAACGTCCCCACACACATACACACACACATACTTCCACACACACACACATACAGACATCATCGTAAAAATATTAAAATCGGATTGTAGGGACCTTCAAACGTGTTTAATCATTTTACCTGGATATGCGATTTTTAGCATGAATCCAATACCTCTCTTGGCGAGAGGTAAAAATAGTATTGCAACGCCTCCTGCATTTAATACGTATGCAATATTTTAATCATTCGCCATTGCACCTATTTTTTAATAATATAACATATGATTGTTTTTATAATTTTGGATAGCACATGTACAGTAAAAATTTTGAAAGATGTCCGATCAAGGTCGTCTACGAATTGTATGAATTCAGATTTTTGCTCCGCCCATTCTGACAAAATCAGTAGTGTCGTTTGCTTAGTTTTTATGAGGGTACATAAGATACGACTGTTATTTTATTATTATTATTATTATTATATATATATATATATATATATATATATATATATATATATATATATATATATATATATATATTACAGTAAAAGCATTCAAAATTCCAAAATAAGTCAACTGGTAAGTTTATAAGGAAAGTTAAAACCAAATATGTGAAAAATAAGATAATGACACAATGTCAGTGACTGACAGAAAATAACGTTATTCGTACGGCTATGAATCAAGGTAATGTATCTGAAATAATATATAAACTTACGTTACAGCGAAAGTATTATCAACAACGAGCATCGTTTTAAAGTGGAATGTCCTTACTTAGTCGAAACAATATGAATTTTTGAAAGACAAGCGTGTTATATACATCCTTATCACACACTCTTATAGGTTTTGCAAAAGAAAGAGATAAATGAATGGCTATTTGATAATTCGTTCGTGATACAGATAACCTTGATCCAAAAATTTTACTGTACTTTTCAAATTTGAAATAAATATATAGGATGTTGTATTTGAAAATATAAACTTACATGCCAATATGTGTGAATGGAATACTTGTAGAAAAACCTATACTGTATATTTATAGATATTCTAATTTAAAATACAGGTACTTCGTTTGGAACTTTTTTCCATAATATTTAAAATAATCGAGTTATTAAAAAAGAATAGACCAATGAATCACCTGTACCCATATTTTAAACTCGTGAAATCTTTTTTAATTGTTATACATAACTTTGCAAGACTGTTGCCAGTCCAATTTCTCGGGGGTTCAACATTGCAGAGCACAAACTTTTTAAAACAAAATATCATTGATTGTAATAACTAAAATAAGCGATTGTTATTGTTATTAACCATTATTTATTTATTATTGAAATCACTGTAGAGGAAACAAGATCCCAAATACGAAGGATTAATTAAAAAATTATAAAGTGTAGCAAATATATATATAAGAAGGTACATGTACCTAGTCACATAAATATATACACTGGTACATTGATATAATTTTTATAAATGCAAAATATTCAATAAGTAACTAGGTATATTTTTTTCTTGTTATTTCTTATACATAATAGTACTGTTGTTTATTGTTATTTGTTGTAATACATGTCTTACGTTCTTTTCTTCTTTCCTTCTTCTTTATAGACCAGTCCGCTATATGCTAAAATTATTTTATATGGTATATAGCCCTTCGCTGAAAAGGATTTTGGATACCTGCTACAAACAACACAAAGCGTCTTCATTAACTGGTTGATGTGCCTAAGTGTAATGAAATAATGAAAATGAAATTGTATTATTATATTCTGCAAATCCTTGTTTTTTTTTTAATTTAATAAAATAATAATAATAATATAATATTTATAATAAGCAGGAGTAACATTTTAGTAAATTTATTTATTCTTCTATTCATTGAAGTTCATGTTTATTGAATGATAATATTACTGAATAATGGAAAAATTAACAGTATTTGAAGTTTTATAACTAATATTACTTACATTTCAAGCTAACCAGTGATGTATAATTTTTATTCATTAGCATTTTATTAAAATAGCACATAAAAATATAAATCAAATTTAAATGTGAAAAGTACATACAATGGAAAATACAAATATTTATGACATATGTTTCTTTATACGATATGGAACACCCAAGTGTGAAACGGAAAATGAAAAAAGGGGAAAATAAAATTTCGTTGTCTAATCCACACTGTTAATGATCATCATCAGGCAACCGGCGAGACTACAAAGAGTATAGGTCATATAAATTACAATAAAAAAATTACAAAACAAATACACATAAAACTGCAGAAGAACTACAGAAGTGGACTAAAGCGAATACTACACTTTAAAAAGTTAAAGTCAAAATTAATTTTTTTTATAACAAATTCACAAAATGTCCGCTTTCAGCGAATCGTCAAAGGATAGCGCAAAGACCTGCGCGAAAACCGAGAAATACAGAAAAATATAACAAACGCGCAAAATCTTGCGTAAAACTATATCAGTAAATCAAGTAGTGGGCTAGTTCTCAAATTTATCTGATCATTTAGATAGAACGTTTCGTTTTCTTTTATTGCCTTTTCAATTTCCAAATTTTCAAGAAAGTCTAATACTCGACCGTTATGTTTGATGTGCAAAATTTCAAAAAATATATTTATTTAGAAACTATGAGCGGTGTCGATAAGATGTTCGGCGAAACTTGAATAATTGTTTTGTAATTTTATACATCGCACGTGTTCTTTCAAACGGGTAGAAAACTTTCTACCTATTTTACCTACGATATTACAACCGCAATTACCACAGTTTAGTCTGTAAACGCCATATTTCTCTATCAATGCTGTTTTGTATTTTTACCTCTCGCTAAGAGAGGTATTGGATTCATGCTAAAAATCGCATATCCAGATTTTATTGAATAAGCACGTTTTAAGGTCCCTACAATCCGATTTTAACATTTTTACGATGATGTCTGTGTGTGTGTGTGTGTGTGGATGAATGTGTGTATGTATGTAGGATGTTGGAAGGACGGTTACTCAAAAACTATAAGACTTAAAATTTGTTTAACAACGTATTTCCCAATCGGACATTCATGGGAAGATCTGAAAAGGTTTTGGTAATAATTGGACAACCGGAAGTAGAAGATTCTTGAAAAAAAATCTTCTAAATAATATTTTTTGAAAATTTTTCGTGGTAATATTAAAGAAAATTAAATTCTCTATCTGATACATTTAAATATTTTATTATATATTCCATAGATTTAGAGATAAAAGAAGTATAATATATAAAATAATTGAAGTAATCTACTACTTTAGATACAAAATTAATTTATTTATTAAAATGTACAAAAATAGTTTTATGACATAACACAATTATTTATTTATTTATTGATTGACATAATCACCATTTTTTATTTTTTTTCAAAACTCACTCTGTTTTTATATTTAAATGATCAAAATCAAGCAACACTCTCCCCATTTTGATAATTTTAAAATGTCAGTGTCATTTGAAAACGTCCTCATAATTCTGCAGTCCCGATGATCCTTTACATGTCTCCAAAACTGCTTTTGTTACAGCCTTCGTGAGGAAATCTGCTGTCATACTTTTTGATTCTATATATTCTACTTGTATTTTATTTTTATCTATTTCATCGCGAATGAATAAATATCTTCTTTGAATGTGTTTGCTTTTTGAGTGATACACATTGCTTTTTGACAATTTTATTGCAGCTTGGTTATCTGACTTCAACGAGAGTTTAGTCCCAACATATTTCTCTTGTTTTAGCTCCTTGAATAATTTCTTTATCCAAATTATTTCTTTGACAGCTTCTGTTATAGCCATAAATTCGCTTTCGCATGTAGATAAGGCGACGACCTCTTGCTTTTTGCATTGCCAACTAATTGCTCCTCCTGCTAGTACGAATATATAACTTGAAAATCCCTTACCATCTCTTACGTTGTTATTCCAACTTGCATCGCTATAACATTTAATTTCTTCTTTGTTCTTTCTGTATGTTATTCCCATGCTTCTAGTTTTCTGCAGATATCGTAAAACATGTTTTGCCTGTTGCCAATGTGTCTCAGTGAAATTATTGTTGAACTGACTTAGATAGGTTGTAGCAAAAGTTATGTCCGGTCTCGTACCTTGTGATAAGTAAATCAAACTGCCAATGAGTTCTTGATATGGATATTTGTTATTATTATTGCTTAAATCTTCATTGTCTTCATTCTTGTCTGAATTTACTTGAAGCGGTGTATTGACACCTCTGCATTCTTCCATATTGAATTTTTGTAATATGTTTTTAATGTACTTTTCTTGTCTAATATGAATAACGCCTTTTCCTTTATTTCTTTCGATTTCCCATCCAAGCAAATATTTAGCTTCTCCAATGAATTTCAACTCGAATTTTCTTTGTAATTGGGTTGTGGTTTCTTCAACCAATTTCTTTGACTTTGTAGCAAGTAATATATCGTCTACGTATAAACAGAGAATGATATAATCACCATCATCGTTTGTTCGTAAAAACACGCATGATTCTGAATTCAATTCTTTGAAATTATTTTGTATTAATTCATTTTTAATTGTAGTATACCAGGCTTTAGCACTCTGTTTTAAGCCATATAAGCCCTTTTTCAGTTTACAAACTTTATTTTCTTCGGCTTTAACCCCTTTTGGAATTTCCATATATATTTCTTCCTCAATTATACCATTTAAATAAGCAGTTGTCACATCATACTGGTATAAATCAAGATCTTCTTGTACAGCTAAAGCAATTATTGTTCTCAAAGTGTTTAGTCTGATAACTGGAGAAAAAATATCATCATAGTCTTCACCTTTTCTTTGATTGTAGCCTCTTGCAACTAACCTGGCTTTATATTTTTCAATTGTTCCATCAGGTTTTTCTTTGATTTTGAATATCCATCTTGAGTCTATTATTAGTTTATCTTTTGGTTTTTCTACGATTTCCCATGTTCCGTTTTTTTCTTGTGATTTTAGTTCTTCATTTATTGCTATTTCCCAGTATTTGCTGTCATTTCTTTGTAAAGCTTCTTCATATGTATATGGTATCTTCATATTTGTTGCTAAATTTGCTATATCTTCCGTCTTCTTCCTTATTCTTTCAGATCTTCTTGATTGTATGTGTATTTCTTCTAGTTCGTTGTTCTCTTCACTTTCCTTTTTATTTCTTATTCTTTCAGATCTTCTTGGTTGTATGTGTATTTCTTCAAGTTCGTGGTTATCTTCATTTATAGTGTCTCTCTCCAGCTCCTGGTTTTCAAATTTTCTTAAATTATTTTCTTCACTTTTCTCTTTCTCGGTTATTTCGACGATATGATCTTCTATTCTTTCTTTTCCTTCATTATTTTCAATTTCTTGAATGTATTGAGGAATTGTATTTCCTTCTTTTATTTCAAAAATTGGTACATATTCTATATTCTTATTTCTTGAACAACTATCATTCAAGTATAATAGTTCTGATCCTCTTCGGTTTTCTATTATTCTTGCGTCTCGGGCTATTTTAATAGTTCTATCTTCTATGGAATATATTCTTAAATGTTTTGTTGTGCTACTAAATCCAATAAATATCCCTTTCTTAACTTTTGAATCTAATTTTCGTCGATTAGGATTTGTAATTAGAAAATATGCTAGTGATCCAAATATTTTAATATTTCTTATATCTGGTTTCTTATTACAGAATTTTTCTTCAGGTGTTTGATTTATTTTCTTCATATAAGTTCTATTTTTCAAAAAAACTGCATAATTAGCTGCTTCTGCCCAAAATTTTATTGGTAGACGTGCATCGTTTAACATACATCTTACCATTTGAATAATTGTTCGATTGGTTCTTTCTGCAACTCCGTTTTCTTGTGGAGTATATGGTACGGTCTTTTCATGAATAATTCCTTCTTCATTCAAAAAACTTTGAAATTCTTTATTGTCAAATTCTTTGCCGCAGTCGCTTCGAATTTTCTTTATTCTTTTATTTGTTTGATTTTCAACTTCGGCTTTAAACATTTTGAACTTTTTCAAAGCTTCATCTTTCGTTTTTAGGAAATAAACGAATATTTTTCTCGTAAAATCGTCAACTAGTACATATAAATATCTTGAATTTCCTATTGACGATTCTTGCATAGGTCCACATAAGTCCATATGTATTAATTCTAGTATGTTTGAAGTTGATATTTCTTTATGTTTTGTAAAAGATTTTCTTGCTAATTTCCCGCTTAGGCAGCTTACACAATCAGTTATTTCTTTTTCTTGAAATTTCATTCCATTTACAAAATTTTGATTTTTCATTATTTTTAATTTATTTATATCTTGATGTCCAAACCTTCTGTGCCATATTTCAGCATTACTTTCTTGTATTTGGTAAATTTTCTCTATTGGTGGTTCCAAACTTGCTATATACAGATTGTCTTTTCTTTCGCCTGTTAACATTATTGTACCGTCTGTTCTTTCTATTGTACAATTTGCATCTTTAAAAGTAATAATATATCCTCTTTTCTCAAGTGTGCTAACTGATAGCAAATTTTCTGTCATGTCTGGTACGTATAGCACATTTGATATAGTTAGAAATTTGTACTTGCAATCTTCGTTAGTCGTTTTTAATCTAACTGTTCCTCGTCCTTCTGCTTTAATTGTTTCGCCGTTGGGTAATTTTATATTTTGTGCATCATTTTTGTTCATATATATGAAAATAGATTTGTTATTTGTCATGTGGCTGGTGGCACCTGAGTCAATGTACCAGTGATCGATGTCATATGTCCTTTTATTTGAAACTTTCAAAGCATTTTCTTCATCTGTAGCTCTATTTATTCTTTCTCTATTTTTGTGTTGATATTTTTTTCTTTTTTCATCTGTATTTCTGTTTATTATTCCTCTTCCTCTCTTTTGATATTTATCTTCTCTATCTCCTCTTCTTTCATGATTGATTTCTTGACATCTGTCGAAACGATGATAGCAGTCTCGTGCAAAGTGTCCTTCTTTGTTACATATCCAGCAATTTATATTTAATTTCCTTTCTCTAAAAAAATTATTATATTTCTTATTTTTTGATATACACGCAGATTCCATCTTAATTTCGACTTCGGTTAAATTTATTTCATCCTCTTGTGCCTTCAGTCCGTTTTTAAATTCTTCAACTGATAATTTTTCAAGTCCTGTAGCTTTCATTTGTAGTCTTATAGTATTGAAAGATCTTGGCAGTCCGTTTAACAGAAGTGCAAAAAATTCTTCGTCTTGAATGGTGGCTTCACACTGGGCTAGTTGGTCACGAATGTATTGCGCTCGTGCAAGATATTGATCAATTTTCTCATCTTCATTTTTCTTTATAGTGCTGAGTTCTATACGTAGGTCAACTCGACGTGCAGAAATTTTACCTTCGTGGATCGATTTTAATTTTAGCCAAATTAATCTTGCTTCATCAATATTTATAACTTGTTGCGCTTGATTAGTATCTATAGAGCATAATATAATTGACGCAGCTATTGCACTTTTTTCTTCATATATATCAATTTCTTTATATCTCTTATTTCTTTCTTCTTGTGAAGCATCTTCTTTTAGTTCAATAGGTTTTAAATCTTCTACTGCGGACCAAACCTTTTTCGCTTTTAATAATAATTTTATGTGGTGTTTCCACAACTGATAATTTGTATTATTCAGCTTCGTAATCACCGACGCTGAGAAATTATCCATTCTTATTTACCAATATGTTTTGTTACCTACTCGTAACGTGTTTTGAGTTACCTACTCGTAACTTCTTAGATTACAAAGCAGGAGGCCTGGGCCCATAACCTGAAGTAATCTACTACTTTAGATACAAAATTAATTTATTTATTAAAATGTACAAAAATAGTTTTATGACATAACACAATTATTTATTTATTTATTGATTGGCATAATCACCATTTTTTATTTTTTTTCAAAACTCACTCTGTTTTTATATTTAAATGATCAAAATCAAGCAACAATAATCTATTGTAATAAATTTGACAGCCGAAAGAATGCCATGAAAAATAGTTGATAATTTAAATTATTTGTAACTGACAGATAAATGTCAGTGTCAGAAATAATGAGTAATGAATTAAAAATGTACTTGGAGAATCCCTTAGTTCTTGATCTGTGACTATTATGGAGATGACAAGTCTAGGTTGAAGGACTTAAATTTGTTTCAAACATTATGGGACAATGTACACCAGTACTGTAGACTAGAGTAACTTTGAATTGCGAAAAAGCTGTCAAATTCTTCTCAAGTAAGTTGTAAATATTGACAAAATCGGAGTGCAATCTATCCGTCACTTTATTAAAGGGAATTAAGGTTATTTAGATATAACAAGTATGAAAAAATAAAATGTAAAAGAAGATATATAAGAATAGATGCACAATCCAGATATATACATTTTAGACCGCCCAAAATTAATGTTTTTACTAGAAGAATATGAAGAGAAAGTAAACAAAGTTGTTCGAATTGAAAATTGCTGTTACCAGCCTAATATTTATATATGGTAAACTCTACTTTGTAATTTATTGTAACATAATTTATGGTAAAATATCTTCATGTTGAGACATGCTATTATTGAATAATAAAGAAGTTTATACGTCATAGATTTATATGAATATATTATTTGTATTTATAAAAATAATCTTTGCTTTATGCATACAGCCAGATAAAATATACGGCGAGAGGTTATGTGCTGGCCACATCAGATTTTTTTGTCAAAGTTCATGTTTTAAATTTGTTACAGGTTTGAAAACAATGCCAATGTTGTGTTTATCCAGCAAATTTCATATTATTATCATAAAATGGTAGGCTTATACGAGATGGAATATTATTCTCTATCCGTAAGGTGTCTGTAAAATCTTCTCTAAGTTGCAGGTTATATTTTTGTTTTGTATTAATTTATTGATAATGTTAGTTTGGAAATTATTAAACAGGGCAATTTGCCGTAGGACTTTTGTTTCTGGTATTATATCGTTCTCAATCAAACCGTGTCAGCATTCTATGTATAAGAGAGTTGAAAATGCCTAATTTATGTTGTAAGCAATGGTTAGAGTTAATGTTTATGGAGTCTATAGTTTGAATTGGTTATCTAAATATATTGAGAGATCATGAGTGTTTTTTGTTATTTTTAGATCCAAGAAGTTAATACAAGCGTTTTCTTCAACTTCGGTGGTAAAACTGTTGTTATTGTGGATATCATTTAGGCTGATATGGAAATCGTGTAATTCCTTTATCGAACCTGATCACAGACAAAATATATCATCCACATAGGGGGGCCAAAATATAACTTTATTTGTAAAGTCTTTTAAAGTGTTGAATATTTTAGATTCGAAATCTTTCATAAAAAATTCTGCTAAAGAACTTGATAAAGGAGAGCCCATAGCTATTCCATATACTTGTTTGTATATTTTATTGTTAAATTTTAAAAAAATCTGCTCGAGACATAGAATAAGATCATAATGCTCATGTACAGGTCATATGACGAAGGTGATTAATTCAAAACGATAAATAAATATTAAAAAGATAATTAAAAGGTAATAAATTTAACTAACACTATGATAAACAAATATTAACACTAATTTAAAGACTAAGAATATTATAAGACACTTGAACACTAAGATTATTTATTTAAACAATTAACACTACTATTTATGTCACTAATTACATTTATTTATGTTCACTTCTTGTTGACTGTTTGTTTATATCTTCGCGAGGTAAACAGCATGTACAATAGATCACGTCACTGCTACATGTCCTAACAGGTCTGCTACGAGCGGACATTTGGCCGCGACACAGCGGCGCCAGCTATGACGCCGCGGCGAGGGCTACGGAGCGGCGGTGACGAGGGCTACGGAGCGGCGGTGGCGGCGACGTTACATTAATATACTATTGCATCACTCTCTAGATAGACCGATTTAAGTATTGAATGTGTAAAATCTTTAGGTTATGAGTATAATTTGTCCAATGAATGCAATATTATATGTACGTAAACACATGCAAAGAAAATAATTTATTAAGAATTATTCATGCATGATGACTATATATCTGCATTTGTCGATAAAATATTGTAGCAATGAACTGAACATTATTTACACATTCACATATGAGTATATTTTTCATGTAGCCGCATAGGAAATACAAAAATGAGTAAATATAGTTTTGAAAGCATTTCACACAAGAGTTGAGTTAAAAAGTTCACTGTTAAATATGAGTTTATATTCAGTGAACATAATTATTGGGATAATTCTCTCTTTTATAATGTACTCGTATACACCGATATAACCTAAATAATTTTTATTTAGATTATTACAATATTTTTACTTCCTTGTACGTAAGTAAAGGAAGTATTGTAATCGCGAAAAATTTCGGTTTTCAGATTTCAGCGGAAATATCCATTTTGATGATCCCTGAATCCATTTTGACTAATTTCGTCGTGACGTCTGTACGTACGTACGTACGTCCGTACGTACGTACGTCCGTACGTCCGTACGTACGTACGTCCGTACGTACGTATCTCGCATAACTCAAAAACGGTAAGCCGTAGAAAGTTGAAATTTTGTATTTAGGACTCCTATAACATCTAGTTGTGCACCTCCCTTTCTGGTTATTACACAATTTCCAGAAGTGACACTTTACATGAAGCCTATAATAGATTTTAATGAAAAACTGTTTTAAAATATAATACAAAACTTTTCAAATTTGGTATACAAAACTTTTATGTCAATCGAAATAACATAATAGATTTTGGTTAAAATAGGCTAACCGGAAGTGGTACATTACTTGAAGTTGTTAACAGTTTTTCTTGAATAAAATGCTTTTATTTTGATTTTAGAAATAAATGCTTCAAATAAAAGTTTTAGAGAATTAATTTCTGCGTCTAGCACATCAAGTATTATTAAATTAGCCCTTTGTATAAGCGAGATATGTAAATTTAAAAATTACATCCTTTTTTACTTCCTTGTACGTAAGTAAAGGAAGTATTGTAATCGCGAAAAATTTCGGTTTTCAGATTTCAGCGGAAATATCCATTTTGATCATCCCTGAATCCATTTTGACTAATTTCGTCGTGACGTCTGTACGTACGTACGTACGTATCTCGCATAACTCAAAAATGGTAAGCCGTAGAAAGTTGAAATTTTGTATTTAGGACTCCTATAACATCTAGTTGTGCACCTCCCTTTCTGGTTATTACACAATTTCCAGAAGTGGCACTTTACATGAAGCCTATAATAGATTTTAATGAAAAACTGTTTTAAAATATAATCCAAAAGTTTTCAAATTTGGTATACAAGACTTTTATGTCAATCGAAATAAAATAATAGATTTTGGTTAAAATAGGCTAACCGGAAGTGGTACATTACTTGAAGTTGTTAATAGTTTTTCTTGAATAAAATGATTTTATTTTGATTTTAGAAATAAATGCTTCAACTATAAGTTTTAGAGAATTAATTTCTGCGTCTAGCACATCAAGTATTATTAAATTAGCCCTTTGTATAAGCGAGATATGTAAATTTAAATATTATATACTTTTTTGTTTTTGTAACAAAGCTAGCTATGGATTAAGACAAAAAAAAATGTTCATGTCAAATTACTTTAAATACGTGCAATTTTTTTGATTCGTACAATAACAAATATTATATTTTTATTGTGAAATTAGTCATATTCATTGTTGTAATCAAATATTTCTTTGTTGTAATCAAAACTCTCTTTAAAAAGAACCGGGTTACATTATGGTCGCTATATATCTTACTGTTTTGAAGTTAAAATTAATATTTTGTAATTTATTTATTAAAAAAATATGTATAGTTAAATAATCGTACAAGGAAGTCGTGTGGTGTCCACATCAGATTTTTTATAATTAAATGGGTACTTTCCAAGTTTCTGAACATAATGTAAGATTTCCAATAATTTGTTTTTATATATTATTGATATAATTAATTAGAAACATTAAAGACAAAAATAGCATTTTTTTCAGGTCGACAAAAATTGTGTTCATAAACTAAAATTAAGAACATATCGCTCTGCGTTTTTTTTTTCTTTGATAAATTTTATTAAGAGGGCACGAATGTCATGGCAAACTGATCTCGACATTCAAATACCATAATTTAAATATATATATATATATATATATATATATATATATATATATATATATATATATTAATGCACATGTTAATATTTGTCATCACTCTCAAGTTAATTTAAATAATTTCCGCAAATATAAAAAATATATATTATTCCACTTAAAAGAATCAACGATTAGTTGGCTTCTGACAGAACCAGAGGTACCTACGAATAGAATTCAAAATCTTTTCATCAAATAGACACTTAACTTGTACCGACAATTTAATCTACGGGACTAAAATTAATAATAGAGAAAATAGCTATTTGTGGGAGTTTAACATAGGTTTTTAAAAATGTGCGGAAATTTGCTCTTCTGTTCATTTTAGAGAAAAAATACAAGAATGGAAGGTTGTTTAAAATATTTTTTTTACTTTTGAAGCCTTTATTGAATGCAATAGGCGATGGGAAATAAAATCGCAGCGCCAAAATGCAACTAATGTTAACGGGATAATTTAACATTTACTAATTGTATTTATGCATTAAGTGTATAATATGAAGAGATATTACATATGTATACGTAAATATTATAAACGTAATAGATAACACTTGTGTTTATACAATCAAGAAAATGTCACATGTATAATTTATCCCGTCGACCATAGTTCCGAAAATACCACCAGATGTCATATTGCTTACTTCCCATCGCCTATAGCAAATTTGTAGCACTAAATATTTAGAAAATAAAGTGACATTTTCGTCAGAAATTAGATAGCCTTGGATATAAAAAAAGAAATGAAACAAAATATCAACTAGCATCAGATAGAATAGAGCGTGTTAAAAAAAATCTAACTCGGAGTAGGCTATGAACAAAGAAACATGCCTTAATAGTATATTGAAAGACAAGTATTACAAAGATCCTTATTTTATTATGATCCTAAAAATAAATACTTTGAATTATAATTTAAAAGACTGCTTTACTGTTTGATGTAAATATTTTACTATAAGATATCCAATTTCAGTAATTTTCCATAAGTAATGACAACTAAAATGAAAGATATTTGACCCACTAAGTTACCAGCGTCGTAATTCAAAAATACCCAAAAACATTTGTACAAAATTGTTCAGTGTGATACAAAATAGCGAAATAGGAAAAGTACGTAATAAAATGTCAATTTGACAGAGATATTGTCAAAAATGTTATCAAAAGAAACAAAGCTTCTTGAATCTTATTTTAGAAATTAAAATAAATTAGATAATAGCGAATGACAATATTCTGTTTATTCCTTTATCAGCTTTTCAAGATCAATTTTGACAACTTGACTTTTGAATTGAATAATGATCAGACATACGTTTCTGTATTTATAGCCTACTTCGAATTAGTTTTTTTTTCAACACACTGTACTTGCATATTTAATGTTGAATTATAGCAAAGTAGACATAATGATTACAATAATTAGCATCAATAAACTCAACTGAGATGTCGATTTAAGAGTAAATTAAAAATTACAGTTAACATCAGTAACACTGATTTCCATGGCTATCTGATTTTTAATGCAAATGTCATATTCTATTTTCCAAGTATCTAGTACTACAGATATTCTATTGCATTAATAGAAGACTTTTTAAAAGTATAATTTAATTTTAAACAACTTTTCATTATTTTAGTTTTGCTCTAAAATATTAAATAATAATTAAATAAAATATTAAATGGGGTCCTCTACCATATATATATATATATATATATATATATATATATATATATATATATATATATATATATATATATATATATATATGTCCTTAATATTTAATAAATTTGCAATATACAGTAGAGCGTCAATAATCCGGACGTCAAAAATCCGAACGATCGATAATCCGGATTCGATTCTGGCGAAAAAATATTTTTTTCTTCAAGTGTACAATAATTTTCATATTATGCTACTATACACACACTATAGAAGATATTCATTTTATTACTAGTACAACAATGTTGTTCATTATTGTACTAGTAAAAAAATGTTAGCTTCTTAATTCACCGCTGGCGGCAGCAGTCGTCACAGCAACACAGACCATATTTAAAAATTGTTATGTGACAGTTGTGTCGTTTGTGTATTGTAGTGTACACAGCCAACTATGGCCGAAATTGCTAACGCTATAATTAAAACAATTCTAGAAAAATATAAAAAATCCCCAGTTTTCTTTGAAACACTTGAAGAAAAAATAGTATATGTTATTCGGAGCAGAACGCCCTTTTTGTGTTTTACCCAGCTTGCCTGGCCTCGGCTAGCGCCTCGGCCGCAATAGCTGGGTTCAACACAAAAAGACCGCTTTCTACTCCTAATAACATAATATACTATTGCTTGTAAAGGAATAATGTTTGTATACAGCAACAAAAAAGACTAAAACATGTAAATTTTTATTAATAATGAATAGTTTCATTTATCCGCTCGTCTTCTCTAAACATCACAGTAATTTATGACCGATTGCAGTTAATATTTTGCATTTAAGATACCCAAAAAGTATTTTATTGGTTCAGTTCGAAAATTCGGACACGTCAAAAATCCGGATGGGGTCCGGTCCCAATTAATCCGGATTATTGACGCTCTACTGTAATTGAAATACAAGTACTTATAACATCCTTGCGTTTAATAACATCAGTTGCAAGTATTATTGCGAATTTTTTTATTTTTATTTATTACAGATCGTGAATAAAATATGCTGCTATTAAAAGGACACAAAGTATAAAAAAAATCTTTTTATATTTTCTCATTCTTGTCAATTTATGTCTGTCAATACGAGTACACTTTTCATTTTATTGGTGTATATCTGCGTGATTAAAATTGACGTTTTCGTGAATAAGCTTCCCAATACGTAAAAAAAATATTTTCATGGTACGAGCAGATTTAGATTGTCTCGTATTTTGTTTTTTTCTACAACTTCGTTTGTTAACTTTGCATACGAGCGGTTTAGCAATTTTTTTTTATTATTATCAACGTAATAAAAGCGTTCATTTTACGTAAATTTTAAAATATCAATATTTTCATAAAGAGGAAGTATCAATGGAAGAAAATAAGGAAATGCACAAAAGAAATTACAGGATTAAATTGTTACAATATTTTTAATAGAATGTCTTTAGAAGTTGCTAGAATGCAATTTATTCGAAAGTTTGGTGTATAATTCAATTATAATCAGGAATTTTAAAACTTTTTATTACTCAGTAGATTTAGTAGATATGACACACATTAAAAACTTTTTTTTTTTTAATCACATTTTCTCTGATTTTTTCTCTTTTTTAATCCGTTTATACTATGGTGCATGAATATTCGTATAAAATAGCGCCACCAGTGTCCAAACGTGAACTGCATTAGATTCATGATTCCATTGGTCAAGAAGCTTCAGAACAAAGGATGTTCATGCATTTTTTTTTAATCGGAAATATTTAAAAAGCCCCAATCTTTGTGCAGTCAAGCGCTCTTTGAGCAACCGTGCACTTTGTTGAAAAGGACAAATATAGCATTCCGGATACTTTTCACTTACGCAAGTGATAGCGAGTCAGCGGTATATAGTTTTATACACATATTTGTTACGTTTATATGCAGTTTTGAAAATGGTTTCAGTTTTTACTTGCCGTCAATCCTGTGCATTATGTATAAATCCCATACATAAATTATCTTGCAAAAGATTCTAAATTTCCAGTAAAATTATTTCATAAACAAACTATGCAAATTTCACTTTACACTGACATCTTCTTCTTTTTCTTCTTTAGCTTTTCTCATTTGTTAGAGGTCGCTTTTTTTACCTCTCACTAAGAGAGGTATTGGATTCATGCTAAAAATGGCATATCCAGATTTTAGTGAATAAGCACGTTTTAAGGTCCCTAGAATCCGATTATACCATTTTTACGATGACGTCTGTGTGTGGATGTGTGTAGGTGTATGTGTTAGGATGTTGTAGATACGATTACTCAAATTGTATAAGACTGAAGATCTGTGTAATAACGGATTCCTCAATCTAACAGTAATGGGAACAGTTGAATAAGTTCTGGTAACAATTGGACAACTGGAAGTGGTAGTTTCTAAAAAAATATTTTAAATATTATTTTTGAAAATTTATGTTACTACAAATAATAAAGATAATTAAATTCTCAATCTGATATATTTAATTTTTTTAATATATCTCCTATAGGTTTAGATATATAGTATATAATAATACAGCATAATCTGTTGTAATAAATCTCGTTGCCCAAAAAATAGTTGAAATATTTAAATGTTTGTAATTGACAGATATATACATTATGCCAATGTCAAAAATAAACAGTTTTACTAACATTACTGGAAGATTTTCCTGGGAGATACGAGTACATTTAATATATCTTATAAATAAATAAATAAATATTTCAGCACGGCATATTACCCATTGCTGGGTGTGCCAATCTGCTTTGTACAGATATCGGTAATGATATAGGTATCTTATTATATTATTAATTAAATATTTATTTAAAATTATAAGATTATTAATATTCCATATATTTTCAAGAAATACTGTTAATACCGTCAATGAATTTGAAGAATTTTAAACATATTAGAAGAGTAGGACAAAATTCCTCATAGAATAGAAGAAGAGATACAATTTCAATTATTTGTGTGTGATAGCGCCAAAGAAGATACACGAGAGAAACAATAGAAGGAAATACAACATCCGGGTTGTAAACTAAGTTTCGCAACATGTAACATGTGATTTGAGAATATCTAAGCAAAGTATATTAGTTAGTTGGACGTTAAGAAGAGTTTTGGAATTTACTATACTACGAGTTTGTAACAAATTTGTTTGTGTAACTAGCATGGACTAGCCATGCCTTGTATGCGCTGTGTGGCTGTACTTATTCAGCAGTTTCAGCTCAGTTTTAAAATGAATTCCTTTCTCAGTGCATTGTTTCGCGGTACGACAAATCACAAATAAATTAATATGGTAAGGGATACTATTAATGTTTTGTTAAAAACGAACATTAATAAACTTTCCTTAGACGATAAATTAAAAATTGAAGAATTAGGTAGGCTATTGTTTGCTTTAAAATTAATACAAATTAGAGAGAGAAAAGCCCAGAATAGAATATATACTACCCATTTTATATCTACGAACGACAGAAGAGCTGAATTTACTTTTAAGAAGTGTAAATTTCCTGATGCCCATTTAAAGTAAAAAAGTCTGTTGTGACCAGCACGATCTCTTTTACTATTTTCATGCAAGCAGATATGGGAGCCCGTGTCAGAATGACAGCTTGTAATAATGTACATAGGTGTCAAGTATCATAATTTTTCATTTAAAATATCATGATTTTCGAAATCCATGTGGATGTACATAACTACTAGCCGTCATTCTGACACGGATCCTCATATCTTCTTGCCAAGGCCAACAAGGTCACATGACTGCTCGCGTCCTATAAGTATCGAAAGTAACATTTCTTGTACACAGAAATATTTGAAATTGTATCTCTTCTTTCATTCTATGAGGAATTTTGTCCTACTTTTCTAATATGTTCAAAATTCTTCAAATTCATTAACAGTATTAGCGGTATTTCTTAAGGATATGTAATATTAACATACCTATAATTTTAAAAACATTTAATTAATAATACAATAATATATTTAGTGTATTCGTATCACCTAGAAAAATCTTCCAGTAATGCTGATTTTTGACACTGACATTTTGAATTTATCTGTCAATTACAAACATATAAATATTTCATCCTGTTTCCATGGAGTTTTTTGGGCAATGAGATTTATTACAACATATTATTCTATATTATTATATACTATATCTCCAAACCTATAGGAGATATAATAAAAATGTAAAATGTGTCGAATAGAGACTTTTACGTTCTAATAATAATAAAAAAAATCAAAAAAATAATATTTAGAATTTTTTTAAGATACTATTTTCGGTTTTCCAATTGGTATCTAAACCTATTCAACTCTAGGGGCGTGAACTTGGCAGCAACATATTTAAAAAAATCTGATGTGGCCAGCACAATACCTTCCGTCAATCCTGTGTATTATGTACAAATTCCATTCATAAAATGTCTTGCAAAGATTATAAATTTCCAGTAATATTATTTCATGCAAATGGCACTTGACACTAACATTTTTTTCTTCTTTAGCTTTTTCCATTCGTTAGGGGTCGCTAATTTTTATTTTTTTCTTCCATTCATTTCTATTTAGCGGGTCATCCTCATGTCAAAATTTTTCATTCAAAATTTATTTTTTTGGTATTTTATGATTCCTTTTCTTGGAAACTGAATCCCACACCCCTGATAATAAATATACCACATGAAATAAGAAAATCATGAAATTTTGAATGAAAAATTACGACATTTGTCAGTTATGGACGTAATTCATAGCTGTCATTTTGACACGGGTCCACATATCTGCTTGCCAAAGTCAGCAAAGTCACGTCACTGCACTCGCCCTACACATATTTTTTTTTTGCAAAAGATCCTATATTTCCAGTTAAATTATTTCATAAACAAACTATTCGCATTGCACTTGACACTAACATCTTCTTCTTTAGTTTTTCCCATTCGTTAGGGGGTCGCTATTTTTTATTTTCTTCTTCCACTAATTTTTGTTTTGTTTGCCGTCCTCATTCAGTTCCTTTTCTCTCCTTTCATATTATATTTGGCCTTCCTATGTTTCTATAATAATATATTCTTTAAGTTTTAATAAAATTTAACTGAGTTTTTCAAGAAAAACTGTTAAAATCTTCAAATGTAATTTTTGGAATTCTAGTATTGGAGATATCGTGCATTAAACTGCGGTCACATACACACATACACACACACAAACGCACATACGAACACACACACACACACATATAGACATCATCGTAAAAATAGTAAAATCGTATTGTAAAGACCCTAAAACATGCTTATTCAATGAAAACTCACCACCGAATTTTTTGACCAAAGACAATACCTTTCTTACCTAGAGGTGACGGAAGGTAAAAATAATACAAATTCACTTAATCGATTGTATTTCGTTTGTATTTCATTGTATTTTACTAAATATTATTTGTATTGCGCAATTAATGTTAATAAATTACATTTTATTTTTATGCTGCCAAGTTCACGCTAGCAGCAAAGTTTGTTTAAATTTTTTTTTTTTTATTTTACAAATCGTTTGAATTTCATTTGTATTCCATAGTATTTCTATTAAAATTTAAAAAAAAAATCTACGGGAAGTTATGAAAATATCATTTTTATGCTGCCAAGTTCACGCTAGCAGCAAAGTTTACGTATTTTTTTTTTAAATTCACAGATCGTTTGTATTTCGTTTGTATTTGATTGTATTTCTAATAAATAATTTGAAAATAAATTCTACCGAAAGATATGGTGTGTGTATGCGTGTATGTGTGTGTGTGTGTGTATGTGTGTGTGTGTTTGTGTGTGAGTGTTGATCATCTGGTCTCTAACTCAAATACTACCATTAGGAGAATTTGGAAACTTGTATTTCGACCTTATTCTAATATGGAAAGAATCCAATTAGATTTTGGTATAAATCGTATAACTGGATATTGTACTTTACTTGAAGCTCAAAATAGAGTTTCTCCCAAAAATACTTTTAAATGTCATTTTTTCACAATTTATGTTATTATAAAATGAAAGATTATTTAATTTTCTACGTCCTTCGCAATACATCATTTCCATCTCATCTTTGGTCTTCCTTTGTTTTTTCAACCTTCTACTACTAAGCTGTTCATTCTTCTTCCAATATATTCATCTCTCCTCCTGACATGTTCAAACCAATATAATCGTCTCTCTTGTATCTCTCTAGAAACTTCTATCACTCGAGCCAATTTTCCTTATTCCCTCATTCCGTATCCTATTTTTCCTTGTCTTCCCCAACACCCATCTTATCATTCTTATCTCTGCTACATTCATTTTATTAATATAGTAGTTGTTTCCATGGTTGTAGCATAACTCGCTGATTTATGAAATTTAATTCTCTTATAATTCTTTAACTCTATACTCATTGAATATGAAGTATAAAATGCAATTAAATCGTGTAAAAAATAGTATATTATTTAATATTTATAATAACATTGTGTCAAAAAATTATTTAACAGCGTTTTTTCAAGAAAAACTGCTAAAATCTTCAAATGAGGGTACTTGCGGTTGACCAATTATAACCAAAATCTAATCATCTCTTCTTTTGGATGTAAACTTGTAGTATACGAAAAAAATATAATTTTTGGAATCGTGGTATTGAAGTTATGTGATCCGAAACGATCGTCACCGCACCGAGACATACACACATACATACATAGAGACATCATCATAAAAATGGTTAAATCATATTATAGGGACCCTAAAACATGCTTATCACTAAAAACTCATCATTGAATTACCTAAAGGTGACGGAAGGTAAAAAAATAAAAAATTCAAAATAATTATCGAACGTTCCTAATTTTTAATTTTTTTATTTCATCAATCGTAGTAAAAACGTAATAAAAATTGAGGCCGGTAGATGCTTTCTACCGGTATCAGATAAATTACCCTCAACTGGTTAGGCAGCACTGTCCTTAATACTTAAATAACTATTTTTACCTTCCGTCACCTATAGGTAAGGAAGGTATTGTCTTTGGTCAAAAAATTCGGTGCTAAGTTTTCATTGAATAAGCACGTTTTAGGGTCTTTACAATACGATTTTACTATTTTTACGATGATGTCTGTATGTGTGTGTGTGTGTTCGTGTGTGCGTGTGTGTGTGTATGTGTGTGTGTGTGTGGACCGCCTTTCGTGCACGATATCTCCAATACTAGAATTCCAAAAATTACAATTCTTGCGTATTCCTCTTCCTTACAACCATATGCAGACTTGATTAGATTTTGGTTATAATTGGTCAACCGGAAATACCCTCATTTAAAGATTTTAACAGTTTTTCTTGAAAAACTCAGTTAAATGTTATTATAACTTAAAAAATATATTATTCTCTATACGATTTGATTGCATTTTATATTTCATATTCAACAGATATAGAGTTAAAGAATTATAAAGATAATAAATTTTATAATTCAGCCAGCTATGCTAACTTAACCATGGAAACTGCTAATATATTCAGGTAATTAAAATTGACAGATGTCAGTATCAATAAATAGTAAATGTATGAAGTAAGTAAGGGAAATAACTGTAGTGCTGAACGTTTCTAGAAAGATATAAGAGAAGATTACATTGGTTTGAACATGTCATGAGGAGAGATGAGTATATTGGAAGAATGAATAGCTTATAACAGAAGGTGGAAGAAACATAGAAAGACCAAATATAAGATGAAAGAGGAGAAAATGAACTGAATGAGGACGACACGCAAAACAAAAATTAGTGGAAAAAGAAAATAAAAAATAGCGATCCCCTAACGAATGGGAAAAACTAAAGAAGAAGAAGATGTTAGTGTCAAGTGCAATTCGCATAGTTTTATTAAATAATTTAACTGGAAATATAGGATCTTTTATGTGTACGGCGCGTGCAGTGACGTGCCTTTACTGACTTTGGCAAGCAGATACGAATGTGGAGTCGTGTCAAAATGACAGCTATTAATTACGTCCATATCTGACAAATATCATAATTTTTCATTCAAAATTTCATGATTTTCTTATTTCATGTGGTTTATTTATTATCAGGGGTGTGAAATTCAGTTGCCGAGAAAAGGAATAATAAAATACCAAAAAATGAAATTTTGAATGAAAAATTTTGACATGAGGATGACCCGCAAAACAAATGAATGGAAGAAAAAAATAAAAATTAGCGACCCGTAACGAATGGGAAAAGCTAAAGAAGAAGAAAATGTCAGTGTCAAGTGCCATTTGCATGAAATAATATTACTGGAAATTTAGAATCTTTTGCAAGAAAATTTATGTATGGAATTTGTATATAATACACAGGATTGACGGTAAAGTTATTTCATTAACAAACTATGCAAATTGCACTTGACACTGACATCGTCTTCTTTAGTTTTTCCCATTCGTTAGGGGGTCGCTATTTTTTATTTTCTTCTTCCACTCATTTTTGTTTTGCGTGTCGTCCTCATTCAGTTCCTTTTCTCTCAAGTCTTCTATAATACAGTCTTTTCATCTTATATTTGGTCTTCCTATGTTTCTTCCCCCTTCTATTAATTTATTCATCTCTCCTCATGATATGTTCAAACCAATATAATCGTCTCTCTTATATCTAGAAACTTCCAACACTAGAGTTACTTCCCTTATTCTTTCATTGATTTACATTTTATTGATACTGACATCTGTCAATTTGAATTACCTGAATATATTAGCAGTTTCCATGGTTAAGTTAGCATAGCTGGCTGAATTATGAAATTTATATAAAATTTATTATCGTTATTCTTCTTTAACTCTATATCTGTTGAATATCAAATATAAAATGCAATCAAATCGTATAGACAATAATATATTCTTTAAGTTATAATAACATTTAACTGATTTTTTCAAGAAAAACTGTTAAAATCTTCAAATGAGGGTACTTCCGGTTGACCAATTATAACCAAAATCTAAACAGGTCTGCATATGGTTGTAAGGAAGAGGAATACGCAAGAATTGTAATGTTTGGAATTCTAGTATTGGAGATATCGTGCCCGAAAAAGCGTCCACACACACACACATACATACACACACACACACACTCACACACGAACACACAC
The DNA here is from genome assembly GCA_951394225.1 of Harpalus rufipes. Lineage (NCBI taxonomy): Eukaryota > Metazoa > Arthropoda > Insecta > Coleoptera > Carabidae > Harpalus > Harpalus rufipes. Next base: position 20,434,954 of record OX596276.1, on the reverse strand, counting down.
ACACACACACACACATACAGACATCATCGTAAAAATAGTAAAATTGTATTGTAAAGACTTTAAAACGTGCTTATTCAATGAAAACTCACCACCGAATTTTTTGACCAAAGACAATACCTTCCTTACCTAGAGGTGACGGAAGGTAAAAATTAGCATGCATGCGTGTATCCATTTTTTTCATTCGTGGCACTCTTATTATAGTCATATTTTAATCAAATTAATATGTATTTTTCTCAAAATAATCGTTATGGCAGGGTCTAAACTATTACATCACTGAAATCTGGATTAAATACTCTAACGATTGGGTAAATAACATGTATTAGGATGGTAAGAAAATAAAGAAGTCAAATATAGAACACACTCTTTTATTATGAATACTCTTTCTCTAGTCACATATCAAATAAGACTAACTCCCAAATTACTATTTCCAAACCATATAAATAGTGTTTAACCCATACAATTATTAATTAACGACTATAATTTGTGGCGTAACAAATATATGTTCCCGTTTAAAATAAAAAAGCAAGGTGCCGTATTTTCAGAACCACTGAACGAAAATGTATTTTTGTTTGTTCTTTGAATTTGTCTTCTTAAATATAAATCGTTTGCCTATTTAATCGTCTTCGTAGCTCTTACAGTTTTGGGGACAGCAATGGTAGCCTATTTAAAATAAACAATTGATTCAAATTTGTTCATTTTAATAAATTTACTAGAGGCGTTTATAAAACCGGCCCTGTGTTTATCGTTTTCTATTAAGAAAGAAAGTCCTGAACAATAATAAGTTATATTCAAATATAAATTACTAATGATTAATTACAAAAAAATAATATTTCTGATATTTGAACTTGCTAATCTTATTCTTTAATATTATTTATTTTCATTAAAGCAACATTTTTATATAATTTGAATATTGCATTTTGTGTTTATTAAGTTTACATGAAAACTATGGAAATGTCAGTGAATATTAACTAACTAGAATTTGTTAACAGTCTCCTTGTGGTTCAGCATGACCACTTAATTACGAACTGTAACCCATGAAGCTTGTATGTGATTGAAGTTAATGAGTAAAAGTACAATGGTTGGTCCAATTCCGAAGATTTGGGAATAAACACAAACAGCGCCCGGCTTAACTCTATCACCCAACGTACAGTAATTAAATCTAAACAGATTTCTAATGAAGTGATAAACAATTAACAAATGAGAATTTATGCGGAGAGCTATTTTTGTCTTAAAATTTATGCAACATATGGGTCTACGATGTTTAAATTGAGGATGTTAATGTTTTATATAACGGAATAATTTACACAAACTAAGAAACAGTTTCGTAATTAGAGTACAGTTATCTTAATCGTGGTTACATATTTTAAAACATAATCAACATAATTATTTCAGGAATCTGTATTCATTCGAAAATGTACTCTCTGTTAAATTTTTATAATTTTATTTACCTACGTTACAACGTAGATGTACATAGTGGTATGATTGTGCACATTTCCGGCAAATGTAGAAATGCTTAAATATACTTTCGCTTGCAATTCAATCAAACATAACAACAATAACGTCACCTAACACACAAAAGTCTTTCTTGTAAACTCAGAGCGAGTTTTGTGCTTTAGATGAGGTTATTATTGTTATTTTTAATTGAATTGCAAGCGAAAACAATTCTAATGGAATTTGGGGCGCCATCATCCAACTATTTAAGTACTTTTACTGTAACATAAATCAATAGATAATTTTACTTTCCGGAACCTTTAGGTAACGAAGGTCAAAAAATTCTATGGTGAAGCACGTCTTAGGGTCCCTAGAATACGATTTTACTATTTTTACGATGATATATGTATGTGTGTGTGTGTGTGTGTTTGAGTGTATGTAACAAAATTTTCTCATTCGATGACTCCAATACTACAATTCGAAAAATTGTAATTCTTTCATATTCCTCTTTCGTACGTCCATATGAAGAGTTCATTAGAGTTTTTTTTATTATTGAAAGATTGAGGGTTTTTCAACATCAAGGTTATTAAACCCCGGTACTATACATTACATGTATGTTATATTACATTATACACATTTGTTTTTTTTAAGTATTTATTTAGCTTTTGGACAGTTTCTGGATTATTAGACAACGCTGCTTGGATGGTATCTGCGATTTGGTGTTTGTTTCTCTCATTGTAGTATCCTGGTCATTCTTGTATGATATGTTTCACAGTAATGTGACCTATTATTAGTCTTGTTAGGACTATTTGGTCTCTTTTTGTACCTGTTGTGGGCCATGATTTTGTATCAGCTTTAATTGTTTTTAATTTATTAGTAATTGTGTTGTTCCACTTCTCATGCTAATTTGTTCTGATTTGGTTTTTAATATAGTTTTTAAAGTCATCGTTTGTGTTGGGTGATTCTGCGATTGTCTCGGTGGCACGATTTTAAGCACATATTATCGTGTTACAAGGCACACGTTTACTCTATATCTATATTTATATTTTGTTTAATATTTTATATAGCAGCCTATGTTTATATTTAAATATTTTTTGTTGTTGTTATGTATTTATAACAATAAGTTTTCATTTGTATTCTAAAATAAAAAGTGGCAAGTTTCTCCTGAATGATTTGTTTAAATTCTTTTCTTCTTCGATAATTCGGATTCGTAAATGATAGTAAAGAACTAACATTACCCTTTTACTACCATTTCACTCTTAAGGACTGTAAATATAATGTACTTAAATGTATACACTATTCGCAATTGAAAACATACAAATCTAACATATAAATTAATCAGGCTGTGTAGGATCCATCTCGTCATGTTTACCAAGTAACATTAAAAAAAAAATTAGAACCAATATTCTCGGTAATGTATAGTTAAGATATTATAATGAATCTCCTAATAATTTTTCTTTTCTCACAGACGATATCAATTATTCTAATTCTCATTTTGTCTGTGAATAGGTGTGTAATTCCTCGTTTAATAATAGTAATTCTAATTTCGACTGTCTCTATCAAAATGTCACAGGATTTAACCTAAAATGTAAAGATGTGTATAAATTGTCATTATGTGCAACATTATTTATTTATTTATTTAATAAATAAACTACCCAAACAGGAAACCTAACATGTAGGGTAGGAAAAAATTAAATATATTATAAGCACAAAATATAACATTTGATAATTTTACAATAAACTAGCTGCATGCACAGTAATAAATTAAAATCAAATATAATTTTTAATAATGATGTGACAGAATTTGTTGTACGAACTCGAAAAAAGGTCTACATTACAATTAATTTATTAAACAGGCTACACATATAATTAATTGGAGATTGCAGAAATACATTAGTGTGAGCTGTAGGAAGGTAGAAAGTATTTGATAATCTTGTGCGAATACAGGGAACAGAAAAGTTTAATAAGGATAGACAGTTAGGATCATCTATACCGAAATGACACAATTTGTAAAGATGGAGAACAGCATTTATTTGGCGTCTGACAGAGAGTGACTGAAGTTGAAATATATTAAGTAGTAGCTCATAGCTGACACGTTTATCGGGATAAGTTCCAATTATTTTGTAGTAAACATATTTCAAGAATCTTTTTTGTACGGATTCTATTATTTTACTATTAATATCATTGATTGGATTCCATACCAGAGCACAGTATTCAAGTTTTGATCTGACAAGAGAGTAATAAAGCGTAAATAATACCTGAATATTATGAAAGTGCCGTGTGTTACGAATAACAAATCCCAGTGTTTTGAGAGCAGATGAAGCAACCAATTGAATATGTTCTGTAAAAGTAAGTCGTGAATCAAAAATTACTCCAAGATCGCGTATTGAACAACATCATATTGGAGATTTTGTAATCGTAACTTAAACAATTTTTCTTGCGAGTGACAGATAGTATTTTGCATTTATCTTTGTTAAGTTCAAGTTTATTAATTAGGCACCAGTTATGAAGGAGATCGAGATCACGTTGCAATTTTACACAGTCGTTATTATCAGATATAGCACGAAATATTTTTAAATCATCTGCAAATAATAAAATATCACTACTGAAGATTGATGATATGTCATTGATGAAAAGTAGAAACAGGAGGGGACCGAGGTTGGACCCTTGTGAAACTCCCGAAGATACATTGAAACAAGAAGAATTTTGACCAAGAAAATGAACGAAAAAAAACGATTGGTAAGGTATGAAGAAAGCAAGAAAATAAGTGGTTTTGAAAAATAATATGATTCTAACTTCTGAAGTAGGATATTGTGATCAATACGATCAAAAGAAGTCCGTATAAATTGTGTCGACTTGACCGTTTTTGTCTAAGAATGAGGAAACATAATGTGTAAAATAACATAGATTAATTGCAGTTGATCTTTTTGACATGAAGTCATGTTGACTGGGTGATATAAATTCTTTAATTTGCATATATATGTTTTTATTTAAAATACTTTCGAAATTTTTGCTAACATTAGAAACAATCGATATGGGGCGATAATTTTTTATATTAGACTTATCACCAGATTTGTGAATCGGCGTCACACGAACACACTTCCAAATATCGGGAAAGGAATTTGTATTAATAGATAGATTGAAAATATAAAAAAGGCAAGGGACAATGGATACGCACAGTCTTTAATTATCATGTTTGGTAAAAGATCTGGACCACAAGAAAGATTATTTTTAAGTTTTTTAATAAATGATTCGATTTCGTCACGAGTTAATCTGCTCTGATTAACAGATGTAGATGATATATTCGGGATTTGAATAGGAGGGTTGCAGGTGATTGGAGCATAGACACTATGGAAATGGGTTGCAAATGTTTCTGCAATGTCTTTTCGTTTGTTAAGTGCGCTACATTATTAAAATTCATGGAAGAAGGAAAAGTAGACGTTTTTCTCTTGGACTTGACATAATTCCAGAAGAATTTTAGATTACTTAAAATAGAATTTTGACAATTGTTGATATAATTATTATAAGACTGTTTAATATCAGTTTTAATTTTGGAACGAATTTGACTTTACTTTACATAGTAGGCAGGAATGGAAGAGTATTTTTTATACATTTTATAAAAATGAGCCTTTTTTTAAGATCAGATCTTATTTGAGATGTAAACCATGGCGGAGAGTTGATTACTTGCTTAGATTTAATAGGAATACATTCGTTAAATATAGAATAGATTATTGAGTAAAAAAACTCACAGGCATGGTTAACATCAGAAAAATCTTAAAGTACATTCCAATCATACACAGAAATTAAAGTATATAATTTTTTAAAATTAGCTTTTTTAAAATTATATGATTGCGGAAGAAATTTTTGTAAACCATCATTATTAAAACTTAAATTTACATCCATGATGATATGAAGCGAAGGATGATGAGCATAGTTAGTATCAAGCAAAGATTCGTCATCCTTAACTGTACAGTTGTTGTTAGATATTATTAAATCTAGAATTCTGCCATTCTTATTTAAAACATTATTGTATTGTTTGGCATTAACAAAAGATAAAAAATTATTGCAAAGCATGACATTGCGATTTATACTATCCAGGATATATTCAGTAATGTTGTAATCACCCAATATTACAAAATTATTTTCGAATAAAAATAGTAAATTTTCAAAGAAATCGAAAATATCATTGTAGCCATTTGAGGACATTGCTGGTGGAATATAAATAGTAGAAACATATAAATTTATATTCTTAAATAGTAGTTTGCAACAAACAACATCAAAATTTACGGGAAGCAGTGAAACATACTCATTTAAATCAATCTTAACAGCATGAAATTTATTATTTATTAATGTTAACACACCACCACCACGAGTTACACCGCACTGCACGAAATTTCGATCAGAGCGAAACACCATATATGAAACATCACTTAATTCGGAGTCAAGTACACCATCATTCAACCAGGTTTCACTAAAGCTGATAATATCATAGTCGAGAGATGGTAATAGTGAATATAGCAAATGACTTTTCATATTGAGACCTTGAACGTTGTTGTTGTTGCATAGGTGTTTTATCGTTGTTAATATAGATTTCCTTTAATTCCGGATATTCCCTAGCTTTTTTTGCCAAACGCAATAATTTTTGAGCGTTCTCCATATTATTAAATCGAATTTTTAATAATCACGGTATGATTTATTTACTCTTACTTACTAAAACTTGGTGCCATGAAGGTGTTCACCACTCTAAACAAATTTTATAGTACGAGTAAATCTCGTGATGGTGGCGTCCTACTTGCAGTCTCCAACAATTTTAAGTCTTCTAATATTGATATTACGAAACACAGTGATGGGTTTAATACGATTCCACATACTGAAATCTTATTAATTAATTTTTTTTGTGAATCACACTGTCATCTATATCCTGATAATTTACATACACCCTCTTGCCCTGTTACAAATTAAAATACCTTATTTGAATCACTGGCGATAATGACTCTGAATCTTGTCTTTACATACATTATTTAAGTAACTTTCTTAATTTCATATACATACAACAGTACAATTTCATTAAGAACTCTTAGACTTAATTATTGGTAATATTTTTTGCGAAGTTTCTAGATCAATCGATTCTTTCTGTCATGAATACTCTCATCATCCACCTTTAACAGTACAAATTTCAGCTATAAGTAAACATAATAAATTTCACTGTTTCCAATTCTGGTTTTAATTTAAAAAAAGCAAATTACCCTTCATTTTATTTAGATCTATCCGCTATCAATTGGGATAACCTTGGCAATTTCAATGATTTAAACAGTTCTGTTGAAGTATTCTATTTTGTAATATGTGTGTTGAGTCAAGAAGGATCAGTTGGAAATTTCGATTGAGTATAGAGTAAGGTCTTGGTGATCCAGATTTTTATGTTCTTTATTTATTTCAGGACGTTTCAAAACCAAAGTGTTTCATCTTCAGCATTAATAATATTAAATTAAAATTTGTATGGAAAAATCCAACGTCGGTTAACATTTTGTTAAATATAAAAAAGTACAAAAGCAAAAAAAAAAAATCTGTTGTGGCCAGCACAATACCTTCCGTCATTCTCGTGTATAATGTATAAATTCCATAATTTTTCTTACAAAAGATTCTAAATTTCCAGTAAAATTATTTCATAAACAAACTATTCAAATTGCACTTGACACTGGCATCTTCTTCTTCTTTAGCTTTTCCCATTCGTTAGGGGTCGCTATTTTTGCATGTCGTTCTCATTCAGTTCCTTTTCTCTCAAATCTTCCGCAATACAGTCCTTCCATCTTATATTTGGTCTTCCTCTGTTTCTTTAACGTCCTATTACTAAAATATTCATTCTTGTTCCAATATAATTCTTCATTTCTCCTCATGACATGTTCAAACCAATGTAATCGTCTTTCTTGTATCTTTCTAAAAGCTTGTAACACTAGAGTTATTTTCTTACCGTATCTTTCCGTGTATTCCCCAATATCTACTTCAACATCCTCATATCTGCCACATTAATTTACTTTTTATTGATACTGACATCTGTCAATTTGAATTATATGAATATATTACTAGTTCCCAAGTTTGGCATAGCTGGCTGAATTATAAAATTTAATTTCTTTAAAATTCTTTAACTCTGTATCTATTGAATATGAAGTATAAAAAGTAATCAAATCGTATAGAGACTAATATATTCTTTAAGTTATAATAACGTTAAATGTCAATAAATCAAATTTAACTGTTAAATATTCAAATGTGACTACTTCCGGTTGACCAATTATAACCAAAATCTAATCAGTTGTTCTTCTGGATATAAACTTGAGGAATACGAAAAAATTATAATTTTTGGAATCGTGGTATTGAAGTTATGGAATCCGGAACTTTTGTCACACACACACACAGACACACAGACACACAGCCACACAGACAAACAGACACACAGACACACATACATACAGACATCATCGTAAAAATAGTAAAATCGTATTATATGGACCCTAAAACGTGCTTATTCAGTAAAAACTCATCATTGAATTTTTTGACCAAAGACAATACCTTCCTTATCTAAAGGTGACGGAAGGTAAAAAAGTTCAAAAATGCAATACAGTTTGATAAAAAACCGCACCCATATTAAGTCACCCATAAACATAATATGGGTGCGGTTTTTTATCAAACTGTATTGCATTTTTGAACTTTTTTTTATATTGCTTTTGTACTTTTTTATATTTAACAAAATGTTAACCGACGTTGGATTTTTCCATACAAATTTTAATTTAATATTATTAATGCTGAAGATGAAACACTTTGGTTTCGAAACGTCCTGAAATAAATAAAGAACATAAAAATCTGGATCACCAAGGCCTTACTCTATACTCAATCGCTATTTTGTAATACATAACGTTTTACATAAAAACGTTCCGTTGAAATAAAAATGTACCAAATCTTACCCACAGTGGTTTATAGGCTCTATTATACATAAACTTAAATTAAGCATAAAGCTTGGAAGAAATATAAAAAATCTCAATCTTCTGTATATCACAATGTGTTTCTAAACCTGAAAACTGAAATTAATTGTTAAGTTAATTACACATTTAAAAGATATTGTTCAAAAATGCAAGATAAAACTAATAAAAAATCTGATGTGGCCAGCACATAACCTCACGCCGTATATTTTACCTGGCTCTATTCATAAAGCAAAGAATATTTTTAGAAATACAAATAATATATTCATATAAGTCTATGACGTATAAACTTCTTTATTATTCAATAAGAGCATGTGTCAACATAAAACAATTTTCACATATATTTACAAAATCTATAGGATATTTTACCATAAATTATGTACAATAAATTACAAAGTAGAGTTTACCATATATAAATTTTAGGCTGGTAACAGGGATTTTCAATTCGAACAACGTTCTTGTTTAATTTCTCTTCATATTCTTCTAGTAAAAACATTAATTTTCGGCGGTCTAAAATGTATAATCTGAATTGTGCATCTATTCTTACATATCTTCTTTTACATTTTATTTTTTCATACATGTTGTATCTAAATAACACTAATTCCCTTTAATAAAGTGATGGATAAATTGCACTCCGATTATTTTCTTATATCGATGTGTAATTTTGTCAATATTTACAACTTACTTGAGAAGAATTTGATAGCTTTTTCGCAGTTCAATGTTACTCTAGCTACAGTGCTGGTGTACATTGTCCCATAATGTTTGAAACAAATTTAAGACCTTCAACTTAGACTTGTCACCTCCATAATAGTTACAGATCAAGAATTAAGAGATTCTACAAGTACATTTTTTTTTCATTACTCATTATTTCGATGAGATACAATTTTTCTGTTTTTTACATTGCAGATTGGAGACCATCTTCACTTTCACCTTGTATTTATAACATTTCAATATCGTCTTCCTTCGAGCTGTAGTCTCGCTTATATCTATTCTTTCTATTTAGATTTTTTATATATAAATTCATTCTATGAAAAATTTTTGTCTTACTCTTCTAATTTTTCGAGATGATTCCAATTCATTGTTGGCATTAACAGTATTTCTGAAGGGTATGTGTAATATACCTATAGTTTTAAATATTTAACTATAAATACAATAAGAAATAATATAATGTATGTACGTCCCAGAAAAAATCTTCAGTAATGTCTCCGGATTTCTGACACTGACATTTATCAATCAGTTACAAACATTCAAATTTTCAACTATTTTCCATGGCATTCTTTCGGCTGTAAAATTTATTAAAACAGATTATTTTATATATTATATTTCTTTTATCTTTAAATCTATAGAATATATAATAAAATAATTAAATGCATCAGATAGAGAATTAAATTTTATTTAATATTACCAAAAAAAAATTCAAAAAATAGTATTTAGAAGATTTTGTTTCAAGAATCTTCTACTTCCGGTTGTCCAATTGTTACCAAAACCTTTTCAGATCTTCCCATGAATGTCCGATTGGGAAATACGTAGTTAAACAAATATAAAGTCTTATAGTTTTTGAGTAATCGTCCTTCCAACATCCCACACACGCACACACACACACACACATACACACACACATCCACACACACACACACACACACACACACACACACACAGACATCATCGTAAAAATGTTAAAATCGGATTGTAGGGACCTTAAAACGTGCTTATTCAATAAAATCTGGATATGCGATTTTTAGCATGAATGCAATACCCCTCTTAGCGAGAGGTAAAAACCTAAAAAAATCTGGTCGTTTATAAACAAGAGAAAAACATTTCACATACCTTCTGTTATGAACTGTAATAATATTTCAGTTGAGACTCCCCAAGATATAGTTAATTGTTTTACTAATTACTTCTCAAATTCGTTTAATGATAATTCAATAAATAACTGTACAGAGTTTACCCTACCAGACAACTATAATACTTTAGTCATAACTCAGTTTCTGAAAATGAGGTTAAATCAGCTATATACTTAAAGCTAGCATGACAGCTGGGCCTGATTTAATACATTCCTTTATTAATAAAGATTTCTCATCTGTCTTTGATAAACCTCTGACTACTTTATTCAATCTAATTTTAAGTAGTTCCGAATTCCCCGAACTATGGAAATTATCTAGAATAAGACCGATTTATGAAAAAAGTAATAACAATGATATCACTAATTACATACCTGTTGCTATTTTATGTAACTTTAGTAAAAAAAAATCCGTATTGATGGACATCAGAGTATTTATCTCAAAGATCAGGTGTGCCCCAAGGGTTTGTTTTAGGACCCCTTTTATTTAATATTTTCATTAACGACGTTACTCCATGTCTCACTGCTAACTACTTACTTTATGCAGACGATTTAAAACTCTTGTACATTATATCTTCCTTAAATGACTGTTTATTATTATAGAATAACTTGGAAATTATATTCCAGTGGTGCTATGGCAATATTTTTTTTCTTAATATTGAAAAACTTTAATGCATGTCTTTTACTAAAAAGTATAATCCAGTTAATTTTGAATACTTTATAAACAATAACATCTTACGTAGACCAGAAATCATTTGCGACCTAGGGGTATATTTCGATCCAAAACTGTCTCTCACCACACATTGCAAATAAAACATCGTCCGCATTAAAGTGCTTAGGATTCGAAATCCGTAATTCCGACATGTTCCTTTTCCAATTAGCAATTTTTTACAAATTTCAAGACCTAATCGTTAATTGTAACTTACTATAGTTTATGTATCAAGGGAGTAAAGTTCGATTTTTTGTCGAGAGCGAAGATTGAATCCTGAGGACGTACATTCATAATATGTCGAGGAAATTTTTCATATAGGGAATATGAATATAAATGAAACCAAAAAATTTCAAATTCAAAATTCAATCAGTTAATCCGTCATTTTTTTTTGTTATTTATTGACAAGCTAGCATTGCGAGAAGTTCCGAAGAACTTCCGAAATTAATACTGTTACAAATTGCTGGAAATTTTTGGAAATAATTCAAATGTTAATTTTAAAATTCCAGTTTTCTGATATTATACTGTTAAAAACAATGTTCAGAAACTGTTTTGCGAATGCGAGTATATAGATATTTTGATAGACCGATTCGGATACAGGACATTGTATAGTGTTTAACTAACAAATATGTATTATTACCACAGTCGAGAAATTTCCCACATATATTATTAAAATTTAAAATTCTTTATTTTTTATTTACCTCCCTCTACTATTGTTAAGAAAGGTATAGGGATCATTCTAAAAGTCGCAAATCGAGATTTTGGTAAATGACCACGTTTTAGGTTATGTATGTGTGTGTGTGGATCTTCTAGGCGCTCTAACTCAAATACTATCATCCAGAAAATTTTCAAACCATATATATCCACCTTATTCTAATATGGAAGGAAGCCATTAGATGTTGGTATACATCGAATAACCGGAAACTGCACTTTACTTGATCCTCAAAATACTTATTATTCAAAAAAAAATATTTTTTTTCGCAATTTATGTTATAAAAATTAAAGATTACAAAATAATTTATAATTTAAATCTCGGAGCCTGTACTTTAAACACAACTCCTTGGTTACACAGTTCAGATCTCAACTAAGATAATTGTAAATATAACAATAATTATGAAAAGGAACTTAATATAGTATTCAGCATTAGTAAATATGTAGGTATGTATTTAAATTAATAAAAATTAAATGGCGGGAGGTATTGTGTTAGTCACATCAGATTTTTTGTCTTTCGTCGTCCCTCTACAATAATTGATTTTTATTATAATCATCTTTAGTCTTATTTGTATGTTTTATAAAAGAGGAATCCATGTATTTTCTGTATTTTAATTCGGATTTGGCTTGTTGATTACGAATGTCCAGACTGACATGTGTTTGGTAACATTCATTCGGCAGTGTTCAGCGTTAATTAGTGATAAATTATCTTCAAATTGTCAATTTGATTTAATTTTCACGTGGAGATTATTCACGAATTCTGTTTCGCATTTCGAATATATGTATGTTAATGCGGATTTTCATGTTTTTCCATCGATCACTGTTAGCTATTTCCTTCCAGTATTTGATAAGTTATTACCTGTCACATTAGAACACATAATTTAAAAAAAAAACGTATAACGATATAGGTGGTACACCTATGTAAATGTAGATACAACAATAAATTAAATGTAAAAAATTATTAGCAAAGATATTTTGTACTCTTGAAATTATAATATTTTTTATCAGTTTCTAAATAGTACTTGCAGCACTCAATGCTGGCGTTGAGAGTACACCACAGGGGTCAATTTAGTGCCATTAAAATTCGAAGTAATTTTTGGCGTCAATCGGGATCGAACCCTGCACACGGATACAAGGCTACATATGTTAATAATAATTTTAGAAAATTCAGTAAAGGAAAATAATTGCTTTCTTGCGACTAAAAGTAAAATAAACATGGCATTAGATGACAATACTGGTATATAAATCCCTGAATGTTTCTGTTTGAATATTATTGTTATTCTTCAAAGCATTTTCTTATTTTTCAAGCAAAATGTTACCTTATTTTAAAGAAAAATAAAGAATTGAAATTAAATTTTTAATAAAAATCAAATTTAAATTAATGAAAACATTTGCCAGATTTAAGGAGACGAGCGTAAAATAAATGGAAAAGTCACATATAGGAGTTATATTCGTTTAATTTTTTTTACGAAAATTCAAAAATTAGGAATGATATGAATTGAAACAATATTGTTTTATAATAATACGTTCAAAAGTAATATAAACATTTGATTTTTAATTTCTATCCAGAAAAAAAAATCTGTTGTGGCCAGCACAATATCTCTCGCCACTTCCGTTTTTGGTTACATAAGTATAGGGCGCGAGCAGTCATGTGACATTGTTGGCCTTGACAAGAAGATATGGGGGCCCATGTCAGAATGACAATTAGTAATTATGTACATACATGTCAAATGTCGGAATTTTTCATTAAAAATTTCAAGATTTTCTAAATTCACGTAGTTAAATTGTCACCAGTAGTGTGGTATTTACTTGTCGAGGAAAATGAACCACATGGAAATGGAAAATCACTAAATTTAGAATGTAAAATTATATTTGACATTTATTTACATAATTTCTAGATATCAATCTGACACGGACCCTCATATCTGCTTCTCAAGGCCAATAAAGTGACATGATTGCTCGCGCCCTATTGTATTTAACATTTTTTGTATGCCTACACTCTACACTAAAATTTCTACTTACATCTATTCGTTATAATTCGATTTTTAATTTTAAATTCATTCTATATAGAAATTTTGTCCTCTTCTAATTTTTCGAAATGTTTCCAATTCATTGTCGGGATTTACAGTATATCTGAAGAGTATGTGTGATATACCTATAATATTAAATATTTAATTATTAATACAATGAGAAATAATATATGTATGTACTTCGCCCAGAAAAAGTCTTCAGTAATGTCTCCGGATTTCTGACACTGACATTTATCTATCAGTTACAAACATTTTAAATTTTCAATTAGTTTCCACGGCATTATTTTGGCTGTAAGATTTATTACAACAGATTATTTTATATATTATGTTTATTTTATCTCTAAATCTAAAGAATATATAATAAAATATTTAAATATGTCAGATAGAGAATTAAATTTTCTTTAATATTTCCAAGAAAATATTTCAAAAAATAATATTTAGAAGATTTTTTTTTCAAGGATCTGCTACTTTCGGTTGTCCAATTGTTACCAAAACCTTTTCAGATCTTCCCATGAATGTCCGATTGGGAAATACGTAGTTAAACAAATAGTAAGTCTTATAGTTTTTGAATAATCGTGCTTCCAACGACCCACAAACATACACACACACATACACGCACATATATCCACACACACACACACACACACACACACAAACATCATCGTAAAAATGTCAACATCGGATTGTAGGGACGTTAAAACGCCCTTATTCATTAAAATCTGGATATGCGATTTTTAGCATGAATCCAATACCTCACTTAGCGAAAGGTAAAAATGGTGAAGAAGCTTTTATGTTTTATTCGAAAACAAATATTATAATAAAGTACCCGAGGATGTTAATAAGATGTAAAATAGTGAAAACATTAAAACAATGATCAAAGGGGAACAAGTCAGACATGAAATAAGAATAGAAAGAAACCGAAACAAGTCAGTAATTTTAAATATCTTAGAAAAATCATAAATGCAGATGAAACACGGAAGATGGTATAAGACACAGAATAAATATAAGAGGAATATTAGTCAAGACCATCATTTTGGTCTCGACTAAAAAGTCAACACAGAACGAGACCATTATAGACTCTGGTCGAGAAAGTATTGAAGTTTCGACAAGACTCTAGACTTCATTTCATTAGTACTTTTAACTTCCGTCACCTCTAGGTAAGGAAGGTATTGTCTGGTTAAAAAATTCGATGGTGAGTTTTCATTGAACAAACACGTTTTACGGTCTTTACAATACGATTTTACTATTTTTACGATTATGTCTGTATGTTTGTGTGGACGAGTGTGCTCGCATGTGTGTGTGTGTGTTCGTGCGTGTGTGACCGCGGTTTCGGCCGCGATATCTCCAATACTAGAATTCCAAAAATTACAATTCTTGCGTATTCCTCTTTCTTACAACCAGAGCTGGGAACTACTTGAAGTACAAGTACTGGAAGTATTACTTTAAATACTTTTAGTAGTTACAATACTTTACTTTAAATACTTTTCAAAATTAGTATTTAGTATTGTACTTAAAATACTTTTTTCTCATGAAAAGTACTTAAAATACTTTTTTGTACTTTAAGTATTCAAAAGTACTTAAAGTAGCTCAAATACTCTAAATATTAAATACTTTACGTATGTGCAAGAACATTGCTGTGTATTTTGTACTTGAACAAGTATCGGTAATAAAGTTTTTGATATCTACAGTTTTTCGAATTGTGGTCGACTAGGTACGCAAATAAAGGTAAATAGGTAAATGAAGATGTCATGCACTATGTGAACATTTTGAACAGCTTGTTTATAAAAGGGTATGTCTACTTGCTCATCAATTTTATAGAACTGTATAAATAAAGATTTTTTCTGCCCCAATGTGTAATGTAGTAGTTAAACATATTGATCGCAATATGCGAAGTTTGATTTTTAATAGTGATGCCTAAAGGGAGTTTATTTTAAACATTTAAACACTACTTCCATGTTGTTTTTTCTTCATTTTGAAATGTGAAACCAAAATTTTTAAACCATTTTATATGAGTAAACCCTGTTTGACACGCATAGCGTCATATACTAGCACTGCTTCCACAATATATAGTTTTTTTAATAGGTATATTATGCCTTTAAAATTAGTACTACTTTTACTGTCTTATTGGATGTAAATCATATACTTAAATTCAGTATTTTTTTCATATTCTAATTGATTTAATAAAAAAAGGACTTAGTACTTGTACTGTAAGTACGTGAAAAAAAGTACTTGAAGTAACACTTTACTTAGTATTTCAAATACTTTTCTTGTAAGTATTTAGTATTTAGTACTTAATTATTTTTTTTAGTACTGGTCCCAGCTCTGCTTACAACTATATGCAGACTTTATTAGATTTTGGTTATAATTGTTCAACCGAAAGCATCCTCATTTGAAGATTTTAACAGTTTTTCTGAAAAACTCAGTTAAATATTATTATAACTTAAAGAATATATTATTCTTTATACGATTTGATTGCATTTTATATTTCATATTCAACATATATATAATTAAAGAATTATAAAGATAATAAATTTCATAAATCAGCCAGCTATGCTAACTTAACCATGGAAACTGCTAATATATTCAGGTAATTGAAATTAACAGATGTCAGTAGTCAGTATCAATAAAAAGTAAATGAATGAAAGAATAAGGGAAATAACTCTAGTGTTAGAAGTTTCTGAAAAAAAGTACTTGAAGTAACACTTTACTTAGTATTTCAAATACTTTTCTTGTAAGTATTTAGTATTTAGTACTTAATTATTTTTTTTAGTACTGGTCCCAGCTCTGCTTACAACTATATGCAGACTTTATTAGATTTTGGTTATAATTGTTCAACCGAAAGCATCCTCATTTGAAGATTTTAACAGTTTTTCTGAAAAACTCAGTTAAATATTATTATAACTTAAAGAATATATTATTCTTTATACGATTTGATTGCATTTTATATTTCATATTCAACATATATATAATTAAAGAATTATAAAGATAATAAATTTCATAAATCAGCCAGCTATGCTAACTTAACCATGGAAACTGCTAATATATTCAGGTAATTGAAATTAACAGATGTCAGTAGTCAGTATCAATAAAAAGTAAATGAATGAAAGAATAAGGGAAATAACTCTAGTGTTAGAAGTTTCTAGAAAGATATAAGAGAGACAATTACATTGGTTCGAACATGTCATGAGGATGAATATATTGGAAGAAAAATGAATAGTTTAGTAATAGAAGGTGAAAGAAACATAGGAAGATTAAAGATAAGATGGACGAATTGTATTTCGGAAGACTTGAGAGAAAAGGAACTGAATGAGGACGACACGCAAAACACAAATGAGTGGAAGAAGAAAATAAAAATAGCGATAGTTGCATAGTTTGTTTATGAAATAATTTTACTGGAAATATAAGATCTTTTGCAAGAAAATTTATGTACAGGGCGCGTGCAGTGACGTGACTTTGCGTACTTTGGCAAGCAGATATGGGGACCTGTGTCAAAATGACAGCAATTAATTATGTCCATAACTGACAAGTGTCATAATTTTTCATTCAAAATATCATGATTTTCTTATTTCATGTGGTTTGTTTGATATCAGGATTATGGAATTCAGTTGCCGAGAAAGGGGAATCATAAAATACCAAATATTTAGAATCTTTGGCAAGAAAATTTATGTATGGAATTTGTACATAATACACAGGATTGACGGAAGGTATTGTGCTGGACACATCAGATTTTTTAAATATATTTTTTAAAAATGGTTCAAAAACTAAATGTATACTGTAAATACTATTTGAAAATTTATAAAAACAAGAGAGATATTAATTTATCAACTTTTGCAATTATGTGCTTTCAATGTTGTGTTCCTACATAAATAAAATAAATTTATCATCACGGCATATTACCCATTCTGGATGTGCCAATCTGATTTGTGTTCCTGGAACATTAATTTATGAAAATATGAAAATACGAATACCTACTTATTTTATTAAAAAATACAACGGATTAGGTTGGAAGCTTTGCTTAAATATCCAAAAATTATAAATAAGAAAAAATACTTGTGTTTTTGTTAAATCTACAGAAATAATAAAATATAATTGTAAAATTATACAACCTTTTTAGTTTTAGTTCATGGTAAAATCTCAATGGCTTCTCTAATTAACCTGTTATTGAGTTATATACATCTTACTTGAATTTTCGTTTCTTCAAATTTGATACAGTGGAATTCTTCCAGGGCATGTTCTGCAACTGAAGATCTTTCTGGCTGGTTCAATCTTATTGAACGCTGGTGTTCAGTCAATCTTGTTAAAATAGTTCTACCAGTCTGGCCAATGTAAACTTTCCCGCAGACACATGGAATCTGGTAAATCCCTGATGACTGAGGACGGATGACGCTTTCACGTGTCTGAACGTACGTCGAATTTTTACATGTGGAGAAAACGAAATTTCATGCTCTCCTTACGAATAATTCTACCAATCTTGTCCGTGACATTTTTGACGTAAGGAAGCGAAGGAAACAATACAACTCTTCTTCTGATTTCTCTGAATGACGAATTTCTGAAGCTCTTCTCATTAGGCATTTAATAGTGCCATATGTATGAGAAGGATGATAATGTGAATTGGCATTAATATAATGGTTAGTGTGCGAGGATTCCTGTAGACTGAATGTAGTAAGGAACCATCTTCTCTTCTTTCCAGTAATAAGGGAATAATGCCATTTCGACTTCTACGGTGAACTTAATATTTTCAAGTGGTTTAAGAAAATTGACGTCTATGGAACCAAATATCGAAAACATCATCAACATAACGTAACCATAAAGAATGTTTCATCGCAGTAGAATCCGAAGCTAATTTTCCAAAGAACTTCATATAATAATTAGCTATAGAAGGAGACTATAAACCGAACTAAAACTAAAATTTTGTATCATTTTAAATGTGTAATGCGTTCTGAAATATTTTTTAATAATTAAGAAATAAAATATATGTATTTCAAAGACTTCTGTAAAATAGAAAAAAAATGTAAACCATTAAACAATTATATTACAATGGAAGTAAGATGATATCTACGAAGTATAAATCGAATATTCAAAAAATATGTTGAATTTAAGTGTTTCACTATTGCTATCTCGAGAACCGTAAGAGATACGAAGTCGGTTAAATTAGCAAACAATTTCTATATTATGTCTATTAAAACGAGCATAACAAAAATTATTTTCAACCAGTGGTTCTCAAAATACAGAATTCAACTTTTTAATTTTGAATGAGAACCTACTTTTTTTAATCGCCTATTCGATTCAGTATTTTTTTCTGAATACAACGATATAAAATGTTTATACTTTTACACAACGA
This sequence comes from Harpalus rufipes, assembly GCA_951394225.1. Lineage (NCBI taxonomy): Eukaryota > Metazoa > Arthropoda > Insecta > Coleoptera > Carabidae > Harpalus > Harpalus rufipes. Next base: position 20,415,921 of record OX596276.1, on the reverse strand, counting down.
AAAAAAAAACGAAAAAAATGCAAAAGAAAAATTATTATTTTTATATTTATTTCTTCATGTAATCAGAGTGCCATGACAAAAACAATTGAATATTTTGTTTTCATCATTGTTTGGACGATTTAGATACTTTAAAAAATATTATAAAAATTGTTCAAAATTATTGCCATGCTGATTTATACATAATTCCAGCCTTCTGAACATATTACTTCTTACTTTTCTTAAATTTCGGCCGTCTATGTGGGAAATAATAAATGTTCGATTGCATTTTTTAAATGCTGAATATCTGGATAGATAGTTTTGTAGACTTAATCTTTAACATAACCCCATAAAAAAAGTCCAGGGTGTGTAATCTGTGGCCTTTATACTGCGACCTCAAGTCTCGTCTCGTCTCGTTTCGTCTTGTGGCAACACTACTACTGAGAGTGCTTATCTATGCATTTAATTTAATCAGCAATAATTATATTTCTCTGGTTCTAGTCTAATTTATTATCAATGCAGCCATTGTAAACAATTTAGAATTTATTAATTTAATACTAACGTCGTTGACATTGCTAAGTTAAATGTTAATTTTATACTCAAATATAACGGTATCTATTACTTTGTAATAAACGATGTCCTGAGCTGGCTTTTATCCTTGTCCTCGTATAAACCCCGTGTACATCAACACTATCCCTTTCGCCATTAGCGAGGCCTTAAATTGAATTACACGTGAGATTTAGTTTCGAGATGTTCGTGAAGAATTTTAAGGTTATAAAGAAGCATCTGCGTCTGACTAACAAGCTGTTTATGGTTGGCCATAAAGGTTTTGCCATTTAATTTAAACTTAACACGATAAAAATGCAGTTCGTTTTCTACATAAGGATTGTTTAACAACCGATTTAAGGTTTACAAGAACTTTTAACGCGTATCTTGGTAATGATACATTGGTCTAACTAATTTTAATTTTGTAAGTAATGTAACATTGTGGTAGTATAAATTAAATTATAATTATAAATAAACCAAATACCTATACATAGAATACTTCTCATAACAGTTGTAAGTGACAAAGACGTATCTTTTAATAAAGGCACCCGAACTAATATAGCAAAAAATGACGCCTGTGTGTATACTTATTCCCTTAATTTTGGAAACATAGCTGTTCATAATTTATTAGTAAAATATTACCTATTTCAGGTTTTGTAACTTTAAAGCAGAGTTGACTTGAGGATATGCAAAAACCCCATGGTACATAAACAATTCGAATTTATTTCTTTAAGAATTTACAAAACTAACTCAATCTATAATCAATGCATCAGAATATTAAATATTATATCATTGTATACATGTATACATTTACGAAAAACTTATGCAGTTGAATAGAATTAATGTTAATTAATTTTGTTGGAATCGTTTCCACATTTACGTATAAATATCTCATTATAGGCCAATTCGGAACATTCAACCATAAAACTATAAATTTGTAGGCTTTTTATTTTTATATGTAAATTCTAAGTATGAATTAAAGAGGAATTTGGTTTATGCTTCTTTAATGCATTTTTAAAGCTTTTTCGAATGGCAATATTCATTTTATTGTCACTATTGTATTTCGAGTTATGATGCCAGAGTTATATGGACACCATGGTGGAAAATTATACTATTGAAAAAGGATTATTTTTGATATCCTGCTGGGGAAAATGGATCAACTTTTATTTAATTTAACCGACTTCGTATCTCTTACACATCACATGATTTTCATGTTGGACATATTATTCTGGGCACTGTAACTCATTTCTTTCTAAAACTTACAAGTATACATTTATGTACTTAATATTGATATTTGACACAATACAAAATTAAGACTTGTATATTTATTTACCATATTATAATAGTTTTTATTCTTATATAAAAATGTTTTGTATTCGAGAACAAGTATTTGTTATTTGTATTGGTAATAATAACCACACGAAATACCTAAAATAAAAATACATGGCAAAATATAAGTATCAGCAATTTACTTAAATCTTGCCCTAAAGCTTTTTGTAAATCATTATTGTAGACATAAAAATAGGTGATCTTTGAGCAAAAATGGATATAGGTACATGTATCCGTAGACATGTATACATAATTCAAAATAAGTATATAAAATTATGAGTAAAAAATTAAAGAAAAATAAATTCTTAAAAACTAGGAGAGATCGTATTATTAAAAAGTTATTGATATTTGTAAAGTCGGCAGCAAATATAGACTAATAATTTATTGACTTTTAAAAAAGATATTGAAAAAACGTAAAGTTTTTGTCAGATTCCGCAAAAAACTTTTTAGTCCAAATTTCTGTCGTTTAAACTAAAGTAAAAAATGTGAAAAGTGAAATAAATAGATTTGCGTCACCATTGATTTTATTTCAAAAATCTTATTCGCTTTACCAAATGTATGAATTTCGACAAAAAATTCTTGGAAAAACAACATAAATGGTATTATCAGCCTTACATTTGAAAAGATGTTTAAATAAATGGTTTATGATTGTAACTCAAATTTATTATTGTATATTTTAACTGAAGACGTCAATTTCATATTTTATGTGTAATCCAAATTATAATATGTTTTTTTTTTTCAGTATTGCTCACAGAATGAGTCCAATTTACCAAAATTTTATCCTAAACATTACTACAGTATTAAATAGTTATCATGTATTGTTTATTATGATGTTTCTAAAATTAATTTCCCTTTTATAAAAATATGTTGTGGCTAGCATAATACCTCTCGCCATTTTCATTTTATGTTACATAGGGTGCAAGCAGTTATGTGACTTTATTAGCCGCAAGCAGATATGGAGGCCCGTGTCAAAATGACAGCTAGTAATAATGTACATAGGTGTGAAGTATCATAAGTTTTCATTTAAAACATTATGATTTTCCAAATCCATGTAGATTACTTTCCTATGCAAGTATATTCCATAAAATTGATGACAAATAAACATCAGAATGAAAAATTGTGACATATGACAATTGTGACATATGACAATTGTGACATCTATGTAAATAACTATTAGCCGTCATTCTGACACGGATCCTCATCTGCTTGCCAAGGCCAACATAGTCTCATGACTGCTCGCGCCCTTTAAGTAACGAATTTAACATTTCTTGTACACACAAATAATTGAAATTGTATTTCATCCTTCGTTCTATGAGAAATTTTGTCATACTGTTCTAATATGTTCAAAATTCTTTAAATTCATTGACAGTATTAGCATTAGCGGTATTTCTTAAGGATATATGTAATATTAAAATACCTATAATTTAAATACATATTTAATTAATAATACAATAATATACAGTGTGTGTAACGAAACGTGGAACATAGGAGTTTAACATAGGATTTTTAAAATGTGCGGAAATTGGCTTTCCTGTACATTTTAGAGCAAAAGTACAAGAATGAAAAGTTGTTTAGAATTAATATTTACTTATAAAAACTCCTCATTTAATGCAATAGAATATTTTTAGTAATAGATATTTAGAAAAGAAGATATGACATTTTCCTCAAAAATCAGCCATGGAAATAAAAAACATATAAAACAAAATCTTATTCTGACAGTTCAGTTCAGTGTTATTGATGTTAATTGTTGTAATTATTATGTCTACACTCTTGTAATCAATAAATTGCATCACTGTTCGTTTGTGCATTGTAGACTTGATTAGATTTTGGTTATAATTGGTCAACCGGAAGTATCCTCATTTGAAGATTTTAACAGTTTTTCTTGAAAAACTCAGTTAAATATTATTATAACTTAAAGAATATATTATTCTCTATACGATTTGATTGCATTTTATATTCAGCAGATATAGAGTTAAAGAATTATAAAGATAATAAATTTCATAAATCAGCCAGCTATGCTAACTTAACCATGGAAACTGCTAATATATTCAGGTAATTGAAATTGACAGCTGTCAGTAGTCAGTAGCAATAAAAAGTAAGTGAATGAAAGAATAAGGGAAGTAACTCTAGTGTTAGAAGTTTCTAGAAAGATATAAGAGGGAAGGACCTGAATGAGAACGACACGTACAACGAATTGAGTGGAAGAAGAAAATAAAAATTAGCTACCCCCTAACGAATGGAAAAACTAAAGAAGAAGAAGATAGTGTCAATTGAAATTTGCATAGTTTGTTTATGAAATAATTTTACTGGAAATATAGGATCTTTTGCAAAGAAAATTTATGTATAGGGCACGTGCAGTGACGTGATTTTGCTGACTTTGTCAAGCAGATATGGAGACCCGTGTCAAAATGACAGCTAGTAATTATGTCCATAACTGACAAATGTCATAATTTTTCTTTCAAAATTTCATGATTTTATTATTGCATGCGGTTTATTTGTTATCAGGAATGTGGAATTCAGTTGTCGAGAAAAGGAATCATAAAATACCAAAAAATAAAATTTTGTATGAATAATTATGACATTTGTCAGTTATGGACATAATTAATAGCTGTCATTCTGGTACGGACTGCTCGTGTTTTATACATAAATTTTCTTGCAAAAGATCCTATATTTCCAGTAAAATTATTTTATAAACAAACTGAAATATTATTTACACATTTAATGTTATTATAAATATTAAAGAATATTCTATTATCTATACGAATTGATTGCATTTTATATTTCATATTCAATGGATATAGAGTTAAATAATTATAACGAAATTAAATTTTATAAATCAGTCACCTATGCTCTAATCATGGAAATAGCTACTATATTAAGAAAATTCTAACTGAAAAGAAAATGAATGTGGTAGAGATGAGGATGTTGAGATAGATGTTGGGGAAGACACGGAAAGAAACGGTAAAGAAAGAAAGAATAAGGGAAATAACTCGAGTATTAGAATTTTTTAGAGAGATACAAGGGAGACGATTACACTGGTTTAAACATGTCATAAGGAGATGTAGAATATTTTGAAACAAGAATGAATAGCTTAGTAGTAGAAGGTAGAAGAAACAGAAGAAAACCAAAGATAAGATGGAAGGACTGTATTCCGGAAGACTTGAGAATGAGGACAACACGCACAACAAATGAGTGTGTCGGCACACCGGTGCTTGGTGTGTCAACTATTTTTTACTTAATGATCGATAGGATAGGGGGTTTACACAGAAAACGTCAGTTGTGATGTAGTCTATTTATTTACACGAAAAGAACATAAAAAGCACAGAACATAAGTATGGAATGATTGTCTAATGGGGCGCACGTTGTAGTGTTTGTATCAAAAGTTTGGTCCTCACTGCACTAGGCACACACTCTGGTCCGGGCGTAGCTCAAGGGAACGGGCGTGTTCCTGGTGGGCTTGGCGGATGCTCGCGAGTCGCGGATCGCGAGGGTGGATGCGGCTCCTGTCCACGGCGTAGAGACGGCGTGGGACGGGGGACAGCGGTATCACCTGGTAGGGGCGCTCTGGCGGTGCTGTCGACGGGTGGAACCTCTTCGGCAGCGGCTTCCGCGGCGACGTGGATCGACGTCGTTTGTGGTCCTTGCGCCGTGGTGCAGAATGGGCGCGAGTCGCTCGCGGTGGAGATGGCGGCAACGGCGAGATGGCGCGTGGGAGCTGGCTTTCCTGTCCCGCGAAGCGTAGCGCCTGGCGTTGGGCCCGCCTTCGGTCGCGCTGTCTGGTGTTGCTCCGTCGTGGTTGGAACGTAGTGACGCTTCTCTCCATCCGTCCTCTGTTGCAGCTCTTGTCGTCCTTCTGGGTCACCGAATGGCGTTGGATCGTGCGTCCGGGTAGCGGTCGTCCGTGCAGTTAACGGCCTTACGGTCGTCCACTCTCACTAACTGTCGCTGGAGTAGGTGCTTTCACAGGCCCCGAACTGGTTGTCCGTCTAATGCTAACAACCGAGTCTGAGCGAGTTAGTGCGACACCACACTGACTTGTTGGGCGGTAACGCGGGGCTTTTATACCTGCGGGCCACCCGCTAGGGCGCGAGGAAAGGGTGAGCGCGCCCTTATTGGCCGGCCGAGCTGGCCCCTGATTGGCCGGTCTGTCGCTCACTGTCGGACCTTCTGACGTCACGCCAGCGTCAGTCAGGAGCGTTATGGTTGTGCTAGCTAGGGCGGTTCGCTACAGGACCCCCCTCCTAGTGATGTCGTTAGGAGATCACGGCACAAAACGTACAGGTTGGCGAACCGTCCGGCCACTGCGAGTGACCCTGGTGTCATCCTGTGGATCGAGTGCCGGTGACGTGGTTTGCTGGTCGCCCGGTGTCTCTTCTTCCTTTCCTGCTCGTTGTCCCGGTGCGTCGTCCGGGTCGTTAGCCTGGTATGCCGGTTTCAAGCGGTTAATCGACACTACCACTTCCCGCTCGGACCGTAGTATCGTGAAGTGATGTTCTCCTCTTTGAAGTACTGGAAATGGCCCGTCGTATGGACTTTGCAACGGGTTCCGTGGCCCTTCTCGGCGGACGAATACGCGATCCACGGTCCCCAAATCCTTGAAGACGAAAACATTCTCTTGCCTGCGTTCTGCACTGGAAATGGGCCGTACTGTCAGGAAGTGCCTGCGTAGCTGCTCCAAAAAGGCCCCTTGATCCGTCGCCGGTGGCGGGCCGCTCGCCAATAGCTCTCCTGGTAAACGCAGGGCCTCTCCGTATGTTAATTCCGCTGCTGTGGCCCCCAGGTCCTCCTTCCAGGCGTTTCGGATGCCTAACAACACGGTTGGTAGAGCTCTGGTCCATTGCCCCTCGGCACTGCATTTCAGGGCTACTTTCAGCTGACGATGCAGTCGCTCCACCATTCCGTTGGCCGCGGGATTGTAGGCCACCGTATGAATTCTGCTGAACCCCAACAACCCCTCCAATTGCTTAAAAAGGGCGGATTCAAATTGCCGGCCCTGGTCGGTGGTGACGCGGAGCGGCACTCCGAAACGAGAGATCCAGCCCTCGTAGAACGCCCGGGCCACCGTCTCAGCTTCGATGTTGGGCAGCGGGATAGCTTCCGGCCACCTGGTGAATCGGTCGACGCACGTGAGCACGTAGCGTTGTCCTTCGGATACCGGGAGTGGTCCGACCAGGTCGATGTGGATATGTTCAAACCTGGCGGATGGAGGCGTGAAGGTTCCACGGGGCGCGGACACGTGGCGCGTAACCTTGTTCCGCTGGCACGGGAGACACTGCTGCGCCCACCGTCGACAGTCCTTTTTAATTGAAGGCCACACGAACCGCTGTGTCATCAGCTTCGTGGTGGCTTTCGGTCCGGGGTGCGAGAGTCCGTGCAGACGTTTGAATGCTGCCTCACGGTGTTCGAGCGTCAAAAACGGCCTGGCCCTTCGGGAAGACGTGTCGCAATACACAGCTGCTCCGGAGCCTGGGATCTCTACACGCTCAAGTCTAATGCCCGAATCGTTCCTAGTGAGGTACGTAGCTAGCTCCTCGTCCTTGGCTTGATCGGCCGCTAGCTGCCGGTAATCTACGGCCTGGGTCACTGCCTCAATTCGTGACAAGGCGTCAGCCACGGCGTTATCCTGCCCCGCGACGTGTTGCAGGTCGGTTGTGAACTCCCCAATGTAGCTGAGGTGACGCATCTGCCGTGGTGTCGCCTTGTCGGGCTTCTGCTTGAAGGCGTAGATTAGCGGTTTGTGGTCGGTGTATATGGTGAACATCCTGCCTTCCACGTGGTGCCTGAAGTGTCGTATAGTGGAATATACCGCTAGCAACTCCCGATCATAGGCCGCGTAGCGTCGCTCGACGTCGCTGAGCTTCCGGGAAAAGAAAGCTACGGGCAGCCACGGCCCGGCCGCGGTTCGTTGTTGTAACACTCCCCCCAGGGCTATGTCTGAAGCGTCGGTTACCACCGAGAGCTCTGCCTCGGGGTTAGGGTGTGTCAGCCGCGTGACTGTAGCAAGGGCCTCCTTGGTCGTCCTGAAGGCTTGGTCGGCTCCTTCCGTCCATGTTATGGCCTTGTTGCCAGCGCCTTTGCCCTTTAGTAACTCGTTTAAGGGAGCTTGCGTCGTTGCCAACTGCGGTATACACTGCCTGTAGTAATTTACCATTCCCAGGAACCGCCGCAACTGTTTCGCGTTCTCGGGTCTAGGAAATCCTTGAATGACATCCACTTTTTCCGGCAGAGGTTTGATCGCTTGACCGGACACCATGTAGCCCAAAAACTTGACTTCCGCTTTGCCAAAACTGCACTTCGAGGCATTGACCACGATCCCGTGTTCTTGCAACCGCTGGAATAACGCGCGTAAGTGACGTTGATGCTGCTCCTCGTTCTCGGAGGCCACTAAGAGGTCGTCGATGTATACGTACACAAATGGGAGGTCCCTTAGGATTTCGTCCATGAACCTCTGAAATGTTTGTGCTGCGTTTCTGAGGCCGAAAGTCATCGCGGTGAACTCGAAAAGACCGAACGGCGTGGTGATGGCCGTCTTTGGTACGTCCTCTGGCGCGACGGGTATCTGATGGTATGCCCTCACCAAGTCCACGGTGGAGAAGACGGTCTTGCGGTGTAGTTGTTGCGTGAAGTCTTGTATATGCGGGACTGGGTAGCTGTCGGGTATTGTTCGGCTGTTGAGTCCGCGATAGTCGCCGCACGGCCTCCACTCGTTATTTTTTTTCTCCACGAGGTGTAGCGGCGCGGCCCATGCGCTTTTGGATGGTCTTATGACGCCGAGTCGGAGCATCGTTTGGAACTCGTTCCTGGCGATGAGGTATTTGTCCGGTGCTAGCCGACGGGGACGGTAGGCTACCGGAGGGCCCGGAGTTGTATGGATGTGGTGCTGTGTGTTATGCTGTGGTGCCTTCGAGAGTCCACCGGGGTTGGTTAGGCCCGGGAATTGCCGCAGAATTTGGTGGTAACGTCCGTGGCCTTGTATTAGTGTTATCTTGTTTGGCGTATTTCCGGTAACCCGTCGGCCTATGCTGTTCCGCCTGGTTTCTCCGTCCGTCAGACACCGGCGTCGTACGTCCACCATGAGATCATAAAAGGACAGGAAGTCTGCCCCGATAATGGGTTTCTCCACGTCGGCTATGATGAATTTCCAGGGAAGTGGTTTCGGGAGGCCGAGGTCCAGTGTTAAGGCGATGGTTCCGAATGTAGGTATTTTTGTGTTGTTCGCCGCGTATAGACACAAGGTGGTTGGTTCGCAAGTGCGCCGGACGAGGCGTCTTGGGAATATGCAGAAATCGGCTCCTGTGTCGATAAGGTATTCCTGTTTAGTCCCGCGATCCTTGACGAACAACCGTCGTGGTGGAGTCTTGGGGTCGCTAGCGGTGTTTAGCGACCCCCGGTGGCGTTTCCCGCTCGGGGGTAAGCGCATGGCGGCCGGCATCGTCGGGCCGCTGCCCCGTAGGTGGCGTGGTAGAAGCAGATCCCGGCTGCGGGCTCCTGCGCCGGGTTCCTTGGTTGTCGCCAATTTTCGGAGTCTCGACTGTTGGGCCTGCCCGCCTGTGCAGATTGACGGCGGACCTCCGCGGTTAATGCACTGAAGTCGTTCTTTAGCTGCTGCATGGCTTCCTGCCACGCATCCGGAGCTGGGGTGAGCCTGGCCTCGCTGACCTGTTGCTGTGTCTGCGAGCTCACGACGGCGTCGGCTATCAAGCCTAGTTTATCGAGGCCCTCGTGCTTCTGGGTGGCGAGTATGGCCTGTGATGCTGCCGGTAGTCGCTGCAGCCAAATGTGTTTCAGAAAGTCTTCGGTCATGATGGCGCCTCCCAAAGCCCGTAGGTCTCGCAAGAACTGAGAGGGCTGTCGGTCCCCCAGTTCTTCCCGCTCCAGTAGCTGCCGAATTTTTTGATCTGTGCTGGTCGCTAGTCGAGAGATGATCGCCTTTTTTATGCTCTGGTATTTGGCGGTCACTGGCGGATCCGCGATAGTATCTCTTACCGCGGCGAATACTTTGGGCTCAAGATTCGCAATCACGTAACTATACCGCGTTTCGTCGCTGCTGATCCCGCTGATGTTGAAGGCGTGCTCCAACTGCAGGAACCACGCTTCGGGGTCGCTTGGCCAAAATGGCGGAACCTTCATTTGCACTCGCTCGACGCGTGTTTCGGCTGTTGTTTGTTCCATGTCGACGCGGTTGACACGGCGCGGCAGCCGCCTATTCCTATCGATCACGTCGGGGTCACCAGTTTTGTCGGCACACCGGTGCTTGGTGTGTCAACTATTTTTTACTTAATGATCGATAGGATAGGGGGTTTACACAGAAAACGTCAGTTGTGATGTAGTCTATTTATTTACACGAAAAGAACATAAAAAGCACAGAACATAAGTATGGAATGATTGTCTAATGGGGCGCACGTTGTAGTGTTTGTATCAAAAGTTTGGTCCTCACTGCACTAGGCACACACTCTGGTCCGGGCGTAGCTCAAGGGAACGGGCATGTTCCTGGTGGGCTTGGCGGATGCTCGCGAGTCGCGGATCGCGAGGGTGGATGCGGCTCCTGTCCACGGCGTAGAGACGGCGTGGGACGGGGGACAGCGGTATCACCTGGTAGGGGCGCTCTGGCGGTGCTGTCGACGGGTGGAACCTCTTCGGCAGCGGCTTCCGCGGCGACGTGGATCGACGTCGTTTGTGGTCCTTGCGCCGTGGTGCAGAATGGGCGCGAGTCGCTCGCGGTGGAGATGGCGGCAACGGCGAGATGGCGCGTGGGAGCTGAAGTTTTGTCGGCACACCGGTGCTTGGTGTGTCAACTATTTTTTACTTAATGATCGATAGGATAGGGGGTTTACACAGAAAACGTCAGTTGTGATGTAGTCTATTTATTTACACGAAAAGAACATAAAAAGCACAGAACATAAGTATGGAATGATTGTCTAATGGGGCGCACGTTGTAGTGTTTGTATCAAAAGTTTGGTCCTCACTGCACTAGGCACACACTCTGGTCCGGGCGTAGCTCAAGGGAACGGGCGTGTTCCTGGTGGGCTTGGCGGATGCTCGCGAGTCGCGGATCGCGAGGGTGGATGCGGCTCCTGTCCACGGCGTAGAGACGGCGTGGGACGGGGGACAGCGGTATCACCTGGTAGGGGCGCTCTGGCGGTGCTGTCGACGGGTGGAACCTCTTCGGCAGCGGCTTCCGCGGCGACGTGGATCGACGTCGTTTGTGGTCCTTGCGCCGTGGTGCAGAATGGGCGCGAGTCGCTCGCGGTGGAGATGGCGGCAACGGCGAGATGGCGCGTGGGAGCTGGCTTTCCTGTCCCGCGAAGCGTAGCGCCTGGCGTTGGGCCCGCCTTCGGTCGCGCTGTCTGGTGTTGCTCCGTCGTGGTTGGAACGTAGTGACGCTTCTCTCCATCCGTCCTCTGTTGCAGCTCTTGTCGTCCTTCTGGGTCACCGAATGGCGTTGGATCGTGCGTCCGGGTAGCGGTCGTCCGTGCAGTTAACGGCCTTACGGTCGTCCACTCTCACTAACTGTCGCTGGAGTAGGTGCTTTCACAGGCCCCGAACTGGTTGTCCGTCTAATGCTAACAACCGAGTCTGAGCGAGTTAGTGCGACACCACACTGACTTGTTGGGCGGTAACGCGGGGCTTTTATACCTGCGGGCCACCCGCTAGGGCGCGAGGAAAGGGTGAGCGCCCCCTTATTGGCCGGCCGAGCTGGCCCCTGATTGGCCGGTCTGTCGCTCACTGTCGGACCTTCTGACGTCACGCCAGCGTCAGTCAGGAGCGTTATGGTTGTGCTAGCTAGGGCGGTTCGCTACAAGTGGTATAAAAATATCGACCCCTAACGAATGGGAAAAGCTAAAGAAGAAGAAGATATCAGTGTCAAGTGTCATTTGCATAGTTTGTTTATGAAATAATTTTACTGGGAAGTTAGAATATTTTGCAAGAAAATTTATGTATGGAATTTATACATAATACGCAGGATTGACGGAAGGTATTGTGTTGGCCACATCAGATTTTTTTATTAGTTGTAGTAGTACTACTATTTGTGACCATTTCGGTAATACACGTACACCAATATACTTTTAAGATAATGAGATATTTTATATTCTCAAAATAATTATTTTGAATTATACTTGAAGGAAGAGAAGACATTAATGAATATTTATATACCAAGTGAGTTAAGATAATGTTTATTCATGAGAAGGAAGGTTAATTAGGAAATAAACATTCTTAAATCACATTTTTTGTACAAAATTTTATTCAATTTTGACGAAATAATAATAACCATTAAGAATTTTCTAATGACAAAATAAACACTAATCAATTGGTAGTCTCTGTGTGACGTTTTAAATAGTCAGAGTGATTTAATATAGTAATATCGTTAATCATTTCTACAAAAGATGCCAGTAATTTGTCAGGCTCAACATAGAATACTCCAGTTTGAAATATCTGCCAACACCCTTGATTCATAGCCCTGTTGATTCACTCGCAACTTTACAAAAGTTGAGTATATTAGGAAGTACAAACCATAACTATAATATTGAAAATGTAAATGCGGAACCGTTATTTTTGGATTAATTGCACATTCAGCTAAAGGTAATAATTTGTGATGCATTTATTTTTTAATTTTATTTAACCCTCCGGAGATTGTGGTCAAAATTGTAGAGTTAAGAAAATAAATTAATAACTCAGTGCGAGTAAGGTTTAATATTTTTATTATTTAAACAGATTATTTTAGTACATACATACAAAAATGACAACTGACATATATTTTTACTTTTTACTAAATCAATCACTGACCGTTTTTTGTTTTTGTTTTATTCTTCTACGAACAGTCAGAGTAACCTTGAAATCTGAAATTATCCTTCAACACCTTCTCCTAATTTCAAATTTCTTTAAAAAATTAACAATTAACAGAATAATTTTAAATTAATCAAATACAATAAATTATGTAAGTAAAGTATTACAGTGAACTTTAAATTCATTTCTTCCTAAGGGTTTAGTTAAAATATCTGTCACTTGACTACATGCTCTGTTGTTCCGCCAACAATTCTTCGTTTAAATTCTTCAAATTTTCATATTCATCCAGAAGTTCTTGATTGAGTTCCATATGTTCTCTGATTGTTTTTTCATGTCGTCCATTTTCTGTTTTTTCGATCTCTCGATGTTTGAGCGGCGACTCTTTTTTTTTCTTTGTATTTTTTCTTCCCAGGTCAAATGGGCCAATCTGCTTTTGCGTCCTTTTGACACTGATACATTCTTGCACTCCATATAATCTTTAAAAACCGGACTGAATATTTCTTCACAATCCGTTTCACATTTTTGTTTGCATCCACGTACAACCAGCCTTCCTTTATATTTTCCATCTTCTTTTACCCGAAATTTCCATTTTTTTGAAAGAATTTTGTGACCGTTTGCTTCATTTTCATCGACATGTTCCCATGTTTGATTGGTTTTCAATGAATCCTTTTCCTCCTGTATTGCTTTCAACCATTTCTCTTTCTCTCTTCCGGACACTGCTTCTTCGTAAGTCAGCATTGCATAATCTTCGAACTTCTTAGGTCGCGTTATTTTTCTCCCTTTAGTTGAAGTTTTTATTGATTCCTGCGTTTCATTTTCTTCGTTTACTTTTTCATTTGTTTCGTTTCCAGATCCCTGCGTTTCCTTTTCATTTTCTTCGATTACATTTTCTCTTTCATTTTCTTTATTCACATTTTCTTCTTTACAATCTTCATTTCCATTTTCTTCTTCTTTTTCGGGTTCATTTTCTTCTATTCCTTCTCCTTGTCTGTTGTTCCCTTTAATTTCATTATTCGTCCTGATTTTTATCTGTTCTTCTATATCATTTCTATCATTTTCGCATTGATTTGTGAAAATTACGTCTCTTGCCAGTATGATTTTTCTATTTTTTCGATTCCATAGTCGATAGCCATTCAACGTGTAACCTAAAAATATACACTTTTGACTTCGAGGTTGGAGTTTCTTGAGATATCCCAGTACTTTTACGTGTGCTATTGACCCAAAACGTTGAATATTAGATATATTAGGTCTCTTTCCAAACCATTTTTCTGCTGGTGTAACATTTACTGCATTACTAGGACTACGATTCATGAGATACACAGCTGTTAATACTGCTTCACCCCAAAATTCGTTATCGAGTCCTGAGTCATATAAGAGAGCACGAGCTTTTTCCATAATAGTTCTACCTAGTCTTTCAGATTTTCCATTCAACTGAGGTGTATGGGTAATAGTAAAATCAAAAATTATTCCTTTATTTTTACCCCATTCTTGTATTTCATTGCTGGAATATTCTCCTCCATTATCGCATCTCAATTTTGATACTTTTAGATTCTTCTCTGCTTCGACTTCAGATACATATTGCCTTAAGAATTGGAATACCTCACTTTTTCTTTCTAGTAGATAGACTTTTGTGAAATGGGTAAAGTCATCCATAAAAGATAAAATATATTTTTTATTATCCCATGTTCTTGATTCTATTGTTACTATATCTGAGTGTATGATTTGCAGAGTTCTTTCCGCTCTTTGCCGGATAGTTTTGAAGGGAAATCGTGTCTGTTTGGCTTTCAGGCAAATGTCACATACGGATGGTAGTTCGTCTACATCTTTCTCTTTTAACTTGATTCCGTCTACTAGTGGAATTAGTTTCTTTAATGTAGATGCACTTGGATGTCCTAATTTCTTATGTACATATGTCTATTGCAGTGACATTTTTAGCAATAAGAGCTGAAATTTCAGAATTTTTGACGTTTACTGTATATAGCCCGTTTTTCTGTTTTTCTCCTATTATTATTGTTTGTTTATTTTTCATAATTTTTACTTTTTCTTTTGTAAATATAACCACTCCATTATTTTCCGTGATTGCATTTACTGACATTAAATTCACAGATAAATCTGGTGCGTATAAAGTCTTTTGGAGTACAAAATTTTCTGCTTCTATCTTTCCTGTCCCATGCGATTTTATTGAATCAGATTTTTTAGCAGTCATTACATTCGAAGGTTCATTGTTGAATTCGATAAAGAGATGTTTATCCTTACTCTTATGCGTGGTACAACCTGAATCTACCACAAATTTTTCAGAAAAATTTTCTTTACAGGACAAAAATGCTGTTTTTGCTTGATTATATTTTTTTCGATTTTCTCTGTAGAAACAATCCTTTTCAACGTGATTATTTTTCTTACATATCTTGCAAAATTTTTCAGCAGTATTATTTCGTTTTTGAGGACAAAATTTAGCTATATGATTACCTTCACATATAAAACACTTTATTGTACGTTCTGTTTTATTTCCGCTTTGTTGAAATTTTCTTCTTGAGCTCATTTTAAATGCTACAGCAGACTTATCATCTTCTTGAGTTTTATTCCGTGCTTCTTCTGCCAGTAGTCTTGACGTTAAATTAGCAATTGTTTTTTCGGATACTGAAGTGGCGTCCCATGTAGTCACAAAGTGATTATAGCTTTCAGGCAGTGCAGCTATAATTCGGGAAATAACCATGTCATCTCCAATGTTCTGTTTTAAGGTTTTTAGCTGAAATACCATATTTTCTATCTGAGATATGAAGGATGTCATATTTTGTCCTTTCATGTACTTAAAATTGAAAAAATCTTGCAATAAATTTGATTTCTTTAACTCTGCTTCTCTGTCGAATATGCTGCATATTTTACTAAACATTTCTTTAGAGTTCTCACACGTTAAGATATAACTTATTAACTTTCTGTCTATTGTTGTTACTATAATCTTTTGTGCCTGTGCATCCTTTCTTAGCCATGTTTCTCTTTTTAGTTCAATTTCTTTTCCTGTGTCAGTTTCATTTCCTGGCTCCGGGATTTTATTTTCTCCAGTAACGATCCCGTATGTTCCATTAGCTTTTAATAGTACAGTTACTTGGAATTTCCATGTAGGATAGCTTTCACTGTCAACTAATTTCTCAATATTCAGCACTTCCTCACTCGACATTTTTACTTTTTTTTTTCAATTACCTTCAACTACCTTCAACTACGCTCTGCTACCATGTAGAGTTAAGAAAATAAATTAATAACTCAGTGCGAGTAAGGTTTAATATTTTTATTATTTAAACAGATTATTTTAGTACATACATACAAAAATGACAACTGACATATATTTTTCCTTTTTACTAAATCAATCACTGACCGTTTTTTGTTTTTGTTTTATTCTTCTACGAACAGTCAGAGTAACCTTGAAATCTGAAATTATCCTTCAACAAAAATAACGTTTTTTTTTCTTTTGCTTGATAACTATATGCATGTCTAATACTTGTCCAGCCTTTATCAGCAAATATCAACAAAACGAATCATACCAAACTGACCATTGATCTGTAGAAATCTCTTTCAGTTTAGTACTGTACCATTCCTTTGCACCTCCTTCCAAAAACAATTTTAGACAGGCTATTTTCTGACTTTCATCTATTATTTTATGTCTTTCACATTCCTTTTCAAAACCACTTAACCAATCTATGGCATTTCTTTTGCCGTCAAATTTATCAATTGCAAACTTCTTCTCTATGTCCGATAGATTTAATTGTTTCTCAGTTAATTTCACTTTTAATTCATTAATCACTTCTATTAAATAATTTTGATTAAATTTAATTCTCTAAAGATGTTGATATTTTCTTTCTTGTCTCTTCAATTAATTTTTCTTCTAAAAATTATTATCATCATCAATGTACAATGGCACAACAATATCCGGTAATGTTATTTGTAGATTACGAAATTGTTCTGGTTTATTTAAACCAGCAACACCATTTTTCACAGTACCAATCTTGAATAATTCAGTGTGAAATGACTTATGTCGAATATTCACTGGAAATTCGTATCATTTGGCCATCTTATTGATTTAACTGAATTTACTAATTTCTTCTCTGTATCAAATATATTCTCAAAATGAATTTTTACTTAAGTAGGCATCTTTCAGAACATAAAATTGATTTGTAATTCTGTTCTTGGTAATTCTAATGAATTGACACCAAATTGAAATATCTGTGAACTAAAGTGGTTTATTTAGATTAATTATACAAATAAAGCATAAAAAAGTACAAATTATTACCTAAAGAATCAATTTTAAATGTCCTTAATTCTCTGTCAAATATTTTCAATGTAGATTACAAAAACAAAATTTGACAGTTGCCATGCATACGGGAAACGAAACGAAAACCGTAGGAGGCAACGTAAAATTGATTATACAGCTTTCAAAATTATATATATATACAGTAAATTTTTTGAAAGATGTCCGATCAAGGGCGTCTACGAATTGTATGAATTCATATTTTTGCTCCTGGCATTATGACAAATTCAGTAGTGTCGTTTGCTTAGTTTTTATGTGGTATATAAGATACTTCTGTTATTTTATTATTATAAAAATATATGTTACAATAAAAGCATTCAAAATTTAAAAATAAGTCAACTGGTAAATTTTATTAGCAAATATGTGAAAAATAGAATGCTGACACAATGTCAGTGTCAGTGACTCTGACACAAAATAACGTTATTCGGCTATGAATTAAGGTAATGTATCTGAATTAATATATAAACTTACGTTACAGCGAAAGTATTATCAACAACGAGCATCGTTTTGAAATGGAATGTCCTAGCTTAGTCGAAACAATATGAATTTTTGAAAGACAAGCGTGTTATATCTATCCTTATCGCACATGCTTATAGCCTTTGCAAAGGAAAGAGATAAATGTATGCCAATTTGTTAATTCGTTCATGATACAGATGTCCTTGATCGGACATCTTTCAAAAATTTTACTGTACTTCTACTGTTTTGGTATTGGTTTTAAACTTTAAGATTTATCATAATTGTGTACAAAATACATCAGATATGGGTTCCACTAAAAAAATTATGACTGTATTATTATGTCTCGGAAATTTACGGATATTATAAATATCTAACTTTTGTAGTTAAAATATTTTTCTCGAGTATTAATAGTTTAGAACTTGATGTAACCAGCACATTACCTTCCATCAGTTCTATGTTTTTTGTACAAATTTCTTACAGACAATTCCTCGTCTGTGTCAAATAAATATCTTTCATTTTAGTTGTCATTATTACTCATGAAAAATTACTGACATTAGACTTTTTATAGGAAAATATTTACATCAAACAATAAAGCACTATTTTATATTAAAATTGAATGTATTTATTTGTAGGTTCATACCATAATAAATATTAATTAATTATTATTTATTTCCGCCTCTACCGGTTTTGACACCTCACGTGTCTTCTTCAGAGCTACACAATTATTACAGTTTTTTTATTTGATGGACATATATGTTTAAAACTTACGTGAACATTTATAATTTAATTAACATTGATAGATAACAATAAATAATAACATAAATCACATACACTGGTCGTCAAATATAAAAAAAAAATCTGATGTGGACACCACACGACTTCCTTGTACGATTATTAAACTATACATATTTTTTTAATAAATAAATTACAAAATATTAATTTTAACTTCAAAACAGTAAGACATATAGCGACCATAAAGGGAGTTTTTAAAGAGAGTTTTGATTACAACAAAGACATATTTGATTACAACAATGAATATAACTAATTTCACAATAAAAATATAATATTTGTTATTGTACGAATCATAAAATTGCACGTATTTAACGTAATTTGACATGAACATTTTTTTTTGTCCTAATCCGTAGCAAGCTTTATTACAAAAACATAATTTTTACCTCTCGCTAAGAGAGGTATTGCATTCATGCTAAAAATCGCACATCCAGATTTTATTGAATAAGCACGTTTTAAGGTCCCTACAATCCGATTTTAACATTTTTACGATGATGTCTGTGTGTGTGTGTGTGTGTGTGTGTGTGTGTGTGTGTGTGTGTGTGTGTGTGTGTGGATGTGTGTGTGTGTGTGTGTGTGTGTGTGTGTGTGTGGGATGTTGGAAGGACGGTTACTCAAAAACTATAAGACTTAAAATTTGTTTAACAACGTATTTCCCAATCGGACATTCATGGGAAGATCTGAAAAGGTTTTGGTAATAATTGGACAACCGGAAGTAGAAGATTCTTGAAAAAAAATCTTCTAAATATTATTTTTTGAAAATTTTTCGTTGTAATATTAAAGAAAATTAAATTCTCTATCTGATACATTTAAATATTTTATTATATATTCCATAGATTTAGAGATAAAAGAAGTATAATATATAAAATAATCTGTTGTAATAAATTTGACAGCCGAAAGAATGCCATGAAAAATAGTTGATAATTTAAATTATTTGTAACTGACAGATAAATGTCAGTGTCAGAAATAATGAGTAATGAAAGAAAAATGTACTTGGAGAATCCCTTAATTCTTGATCTGTGACTATTATGGAGATGACAAGTCTAGGTTGAAGGACTTAAATTTGTTTCAAACATTATGGGACAATGTACACCAGTACTATAGACTAGAGTAACTTTGAATTGCGAAAAAGCTATCAAATTCTTCTCAAGTAAGTTGTAAATATTGACAAAATTACACATCGATATAAGAATAATCGGAGTGCAATCTATCCGTCACTTTATTAAAGGGAATTAGTGTTATTTAGATATAACATGTATGAAAAAATAAAATGTAAAAGAAGATATGTAAGAATAGATGCACAATCCATATATACATTTTAGACCGCCCAAAATTAATGTTTTTACTAGAAGAATATGAAGAGAAAGTAAACAACGTTGTTCGAATTGAAAATTGCAGTTACCAGCCTAATATTTATATATGGTAAACTCTACTTTGTAATTTATTGTAACATAATTTATGGTTAAATATCTTCATGTTGAGACATGCTATTATTGAATAATAAAGAAGTTTATACGTCATAGATTTATATGAATATATTATTTGTATTTATAAAAATATTCTTTGCTTTATGCATACAGCCAGGTAAAATATACGGCGAGAGGTTATGTGCTGGCCACATCATATTTTTAAATTTACATATCTCGCTTATATAAAGGGCTAATTAAATAATACTTGATGTGCTAGACGCAGAAATTAATTCTAAAACTTTTATTTGAAGCATTTATTTCTAAAATCAAAATAAAATCATTTTATTCAAGAAAAACTGTTAACAACTTTAAGTAATGTACCACTTCCGGTTAGCCTATTTTAACCAAAATCTTTTATGTTATTTCGATTGACATAAAAGTCTTGTATACCAAATTTGAAAAGTTTTGGATTATATTTTAAAAGAGTTTTTCATTAAAATCTATTATAGGCTTCATGTAAAGTACCACTTCTGGAAATTGTGTAATAACCAGAAAGGGAGGTGCACAACTAGATTTTATAGGAGTCGTAAATACAAAATTTCAACTTTCTACGGCTTACCGTTTTTGAGTTATGCGAGATACGTACGTACGTACAGACGTCACGACGAAATTAGTCAAAATGGATTCAGGGATGATCAAAATGGATATTTCCGCTGAAATCTGAAAACCGAAATTTTTCGCGATTACAATACTTCCTTTACTTACGTACAAGGAAGTAAAAATACATACATACATAATACATACACATTTCTTCTTATTGTTTTTTATTTGAAATTTGAAGGAAAATATGCTCTAGTAGGACACGCAATATCACCTGGACTTGATTTTAATTTTGAAGCTGTCAAGATCATAGATACAGAATACAATTTACAGAAACGTCTTACTCTAGAAATGTTACACATAAGCAACAACATAAATTTAAAAACTGACATCACAAATATAAGTGAAATATATACAAATATGTTAAAATACAATAAAACCCAAACATAAAAGAAAATAATAAACAAAATTAATACTACTTAAAATTTCAAATAAAATCAATAAGAAGATTTACTGACTAGCTATCCTTCTGACACGCGCCCCCATATCTGCTTATCAAGGCCAACTAAGTGACATGACTGTTCGCGCCCTATTGTATTTAACATTTCTCGTGTACCTACGCTCTATACCAAAAATTCTACTTTTTATATTTAGATTAATTAAAATACGTAGTTAAACAGATATTAAGTATTATAGATTTGAGAAATCATTCTTCCAAGCTCCCCACACACATACACACACATACACACACACAGACATCATTTTAAAAATATTAAAATCGGATTGCATGGACCTAAAAACGTGATTAATCATTAAAAAAATAATTAATGGAATATTTTAGAACATTAAATCAAAAATTGGAGGAGAGTTCTACAAAAACAAAAGAAAATTTAAGAATACTGGAACAAAAATTAAAAGAAAAATCTAGAAGTTCAGAACAGAAATTAGAGGAGAATTTTAGAAAAACTGAAATAAAACCTGAAGAATTTAGAAGATATGTCTCAAAATTGTGCCGAATAACTTTATAATATCGTTGTCACCAATTTATGTTACCCATAAAACTTATAAATGTAAAATAAAATTGTGAATAAAATAAAAATTGTACTTACTATCGCAGAAAAGGAGTGCACATACATAAATATATAAAGACGATGAAAAATAACATATAATAATTATATAATAAAATGGGTTAACAGTACTTACAGTTCATGTCGTCTGACTATTCTACAAGCACGACTCACAAACAGTGTAGTATTTTATTTAAAATAAACAATAAAATCCAAAAGCCGCAATCTAAATTTTTGAAACCGTGCTGACGAGTAGACAGCCCAAGATATAATAAATAATAATAAATAATAATAATAATCTGTAAACTATTTTTTACGGTGGTAGAGAACACAAAAATAGATAGAAAAGGTTTACGTTCTCTCCGACTTCTCGTGGTTGCGTGAGAATTTACAGAACGACATAGTCCCAAGAGGTAAAATGCTCTCTAGGAAGCATATATTTCAAATGAAATCTGAACGATAAGCCAGACGCAACTATGTTTCCCTGAGAGAAATTCCACATCTTACAAAAACACATGGCCCAGAACTTTTTAACTGTTACATAAGTATGACAAGAAGATCGAAACTTTACATGAAAAATTCATTCATCGGAATTATATCGTCGTCAATGTCAAATTCCGATGTAGCTATGGCAGATCCAATAGAAGGAAGGAAAGTAGTAAAACCTGATACTAATACAAAAATGCACATAAAAACACTGGAATTTAATAAAAATCTCCGTTGCCGAACTATTTAAAACTATTTGAAGCGGCTGCGAAAGCACATAAGTGCTCGTCCACGGAGAAGGCTACAGCGTTGACTGTCTCTTTGCGTGGAGAAGCTATCGACATCCTACAAACACTGAAGGTAAAAGAACAACAGGACTACGACCAAGTAGTCAAGAGGTTGGATGCGATATGGCAATGCGTATCTGTAGCAGGTGTACCAGACGTAACTGAAGAACTGACATCAGAGTTCAAAAGGAAGCCTTCAGGAATTTGAAGCCGACGTAGCTCGCTTGGTTCGTCTCGCACATCCTACGGCACCTAACAGCGTTTTAGAGTGCGTGGCCATTCAAACATTCATCAACGAAGTACGAGGCAGCGAAATTCAGCAAGCACTGCTATTGGTTCGCCCAAAAACTCTATTTCACGCACTCTCATATGCATTAGATCATGAAGTTGCCAAACAAGCTTCGCGTAACGAATTGCGAGTGTTAGATATTAAAGCTAAGAGAAATAAAAACACTGAAGATTTAGATTAAAGATTACAAAGATTTGAAAGTGAAGTGTTTGCTGAAAGAAAAAAAACTCCGCAATTGGAACAATGGTGAACTAGATCAGAGACTTTACAGAACACTGCAAAAGAACATGCCTAGAAAACATGCAGAAAGACAGGGAAAGAAACATTGAAAGAAAGGGAAGTAATGACGACGCATTGTGCAGAAGGTCATGATGGAGTCAAGCATGGTAGTCAACAGAGAAACATTCCATAATCGCCAGAATAAAAGTAGTCCACGATAGTTTAGAGCCCGACGAACTGCGAAGGGCCAAGAAAATGACCCGACTTTGAAAATTATACTGGAATGGAAAGCGAAGGAGAGCAATCTAATATGGGAAGATGTTGCACCGCACTCATAGAGTGTAAAATCGTACAGCGCGCAATGGGACTCCATGGTGATTGAGGATAGACTATTAAAGCTTGTGGTATAAAATAACGATGAAACTGAGAAGAGAACTCAATTGATTATTCCTAAGAATAGAGAGAGTATCAGACGTGTTGAAAGGGATACACGACGGATCTGCAGGATGCCATTTTAGAGTCAACAAAATTTTAGAAAGATTGCTCCAGCGATTTTACTGGGTTAACTGCAAGGAAGATGTTAAATACTATTGCAAGAAATGTGTGGTTTGCGCTGGGATCAATGGTCCGCATGAACTACGAAGAGCTTCAATGCGTCAATACAACGTTGAGCTCATTGCGATTGACGTGACTGGACCATTTCCAGACACTGATGACGGAAATAAATATATTGTGGTTGTCATGGAGTACTTCACCAAGTAGGTTGAAGCCTACCCATATGCCGTCGTATCGCAGTCTTTGGAATTCATCATCTGCTAGAGAATGATATATTGAGCACTAGCAGTACCGAAGTTAGGCTGCGGTCTAGATGGTTTAGATTGAAGGATTGTTTGAAACATGTCTGTCACTTCTTCAAATCTTCTAAGTGCACCAAGGGTAATACCTGCGGATTTCGTCATCAAGAACTGTTCCGGGAAGAAACAGTTTTAAGGAGGGGGCAGTATAGCGTGCGTGCACCCGACGTTACTGAGTCTAGTGAGTACGTGACCGACGTCGCTGGTCGAACGTTTCTAGAACGGCCGCCGTGCTGAGCGAGCATCTAAACTTGTCGATGACGTAATCGTCGCGAGCAGCGACAGATTAAAAAACAAGTATCTACCTGTTCAATTACTTGTAGTCGCTTGACCCCGATGTATTCAATGTTATTATTGCAACAAATGTTCCAGAAAACGACGCCGGATTATATAATCCCCGTCAGGGAAGACAGCCAGGCATTGAGGTGAACAGTTGGTAATATAAATAAACATATTTATATAAATAAATATAGTGAAGTAAACATTGTTTAAATAAATAATCTTAGTATTTGAGAATTTAATATCATTCTTATTCTTAAATAAGTGTTTATAAAGGTTTAATCATAGTGTTAATTATTTTTATTATCTTTATCTTAATTATTTATCGTTTATGATCTGAGGGGAAAAGGTAAGAAACAAAGTTTTCCAAAAAGAGTTGATTATTTATATTAATTTATTAATGTTTTAAGATAAGAAAAGCTGCGATTAAATAACATTGATATTTTACTATAATAACTTTGTAACATCTATTCCAATGTCAATACATATTTATAGTTTTATCGACTTTTTTATATACCCTTACATTAAACATAATAACGATAAATTAGGGACTCTACAATGAATTATTATGAAAACTACACTTAATATAATATATGGAACGATCTGTATAAAATATGCTAATTATCTTTAATATTTCAGAATGCGTGAAGAAAATGATAGTATCTACTCATAATAATAACAAACTCGTATTTGTAAATTATGTACATATTAAGTACTCGTATAAGAATATCACAACAATACGAGAATTGTATTGTGCTTAACAAAATGCGAGTGGCTATTTTCATATACAGTTGTTCGAATAATTAGCTATTCTTACATAGTTGTAGCACGACTTTTTTGCGTTAGGTTACGTTATGTTAAAATTTATTCACGTGGTTAAAATGCTACTTTTAATGATTTTTTCTATTCCCACTTGAAAAACTTATCACTTCTTTACAATCTGCACAATGGATATGTAGGCAATACTAGTTCACTGAACGGATATAATTTCATATCCCTCCTAGGGTGGATATGAAATCCACGAATCACAAATCACGTAAATCGTGTAACCCAAGCAGGTGTTTATTCATTTATTACAAGGTTCAGAAGGAGAACAATACAAATGTCACATTTGACAACTGAAACATTTATATAAATTTAAAAATACTTTATCCTCTGCTATCAAACTTAAACTCGTTCAATCACTAATCTATCCGTTGTTTGATTATTGCGGTTGCGTATATGTCCCTAATTTGTTTAAAAGAGACAAACAGCGTATTACACTTTTCCAGAACTGTCTCAGATTCATTTTTGGTGTACGCAAATATGAACATGTGTCTAACTTTAGACACAAAGCTAATATGCTCTACATTGATGATCGAATTAAATATTTATACCTTTGCTTAATTCATAAAGTTATTAAATGTGATACACCGTGTTACTTGTCTTCTAAGCCAACGGAAAAGCATTCTCATTATACTTTACGCGGCTCGTCGCTTCTTAATATTCCTTCCTTCAGAAAACGTAAGTTTAAGGGTTCATTTTTGTATTTAGAGCCTACTTTGTACAATTATATTAATATGGATTTGAAATAGCTTTTTCTAAGCGCTTTTAAGATAAAATTAAAAACCATTTTTCTTGTTTAAATTTGTAATCTGAAGATATATTAGTAGTAGTATTCTTTGTATTTTATATTCTATGCTTGTGTACTAGTCTCTTATAGTTATTTGTCTTTTGTTATTGTTAATTTGGGTTAGGTGGAAGATCAGCGTAGTAGCTGAACCTCGCCCTTAATGGTGTATTTTTTTATTATAACCATTAATAAAGATTATTATTATTATTTAGATGGACATATTTTTAGTATAAAAAGGGATTTGAATAATTTAATAATATTTAACTTAAATATATTGTGAATTAATAGATTAGATAAGTTGTAAGTATTCAAAAAGAACGTATAAAAAATGAGAACCAGACCGGTACGAAATGTTACATTTGAGAAGTCAATGTTATACTTTTTAGATTAGATAATAAATTCAGAATATAAAAGAAAGATGTAATAGTATTTAAATGAAGTGTAATCATAAGCTAAATAAAATATGAAAATAGTAATTAGGTATCTAATTAGTATATAAAAACATTACATGTAAAATAAAGTATAATTTTAAAAACAAATGCTATTAAGAAAGCCTAGGAAAACAAGTACACAAAATGACATTAAAATTAATAATGTTCAATTAAATTTCAAGTTTCTTCAGTTCGTAGTTTCTTTCTTGTTGTTAGTCGTAGAAGAAGTATGCTGTACAACTCTAGTGGAATGTCCATATCGCCTTCGGATGATTTAATAAACTTCATCCTCATGCGATATGGACATCACATCCACTCTTGTTGTAAAAACTATTATTCCTGTAGATTGGATGAAAATGAATAGGTTGCAAAATATTTGAAACCCTTTGTCTTTACTGTATGTGTAAAAAGTTATTTTTTTGTAGGTTCTGTATGTGAAAATAGCTTTATCCTAATAAAATATTTTTTTTATATTGTCACTATATTTTTACAAAGAGCTGGTATATTTTATTTTAAATTGTATAAATTGGTGTATGAAAAAATCTAACAGACTCCATAGTTTTCTTTCTGATTTAAAAGGGACTTACATGTAAATTTGAAATGCGTGTTCTGTTCTATTTGGAATCGAAACCACAAACTTCACTTAGAGCATTCAGTTAGCGACCTTCATTATTTATTTACACACAGTAACCACGCAATGTTACATTCTTGTTCTGTGTATCTACATTTCTAGTCGAAATAAAATTGCAACGAATATGCAATGGAAATTATAAATATTAAATATATGAAATGTAATTTTCAAATGCAAACTTCAATATACTTAAGTCTGTTGTACATTTTTCCGTAAATTTTAAGAACTTGGCCAAGTTTTAGAAATTGAGCTTAAACACTTGAATTGCACTCGTCAGTTCTATTTGCCTTTAGTTTTTTTACCGGTTTCAGAATATTAAGCCGTTGTTTACACGTATAAAGGTAGGCTGGTGACTAAGTAATAACAATCTGTGCGGTAATATTATAACCATACTGACGTCAACAATAGTCTACAAAATGAAAATAAAATTAAACTATAATGCTCTTCATTAATACATTCAGATAACGTTAGTGTATCATTCTTAACACGGTTTACTTTGTTCTAAAATAATAAACCTATGGAATAAAGCAATTAATTTGAATATTTGGCATATTGCCATATGTCAAAATTATTGTTCTGTTTATCATAGTGTTACAATTAAAAGTTAGCCAACGTAACAATGAAATAAATTGTACTAAGATTTATAAATCGTGCCGCTAGTCTCAGTCTCGAGTAAAGGAGTGGTTAAAAAAAAATAAGTGATAAAAAGAAAAAGATGTTATATTTTAGTTTTATAAGGGCGCCATGCTATTCAAATTTGTAAAGTAAAAAAAAATCTTATAGTAATATGAATTCCGGAATAGCAAAGGGAATTTTATTTTTAAAAAATCTGTTGTGGCCAGCACAATACCTCTCGCCATTTTCATTTTATGTTGCATAGATCGCGAGCACTCATGTGACGTTGTTGGCCTTGGCAAGCAGATATGGAGGCCTGTGTTAGAATGACATCTAATAGTAATGTACATATAGGTGTCAAGTATCATAATTTTTCATTTAAAACTTCATGATTTTTCAAATCCATGTGGATTATTTTCCTCGACAAGTATATTCCATACTATTGATGACAAATAAACATCAGAATATTTTTAAATTTTGAATGAAAAATTATGACAACTGTGACGTCTATGTAAATAACTACTAGCCGTCATTCTGACACGGATCCTCATATCTGCGTGCCAAAGCCAACACAGTCACATGTCTCCTCACGCCCTACAAATAACGAACTTAACATTTCTTGTACACATAATAATTGAAATTGTATCTTCTTACGTTCTATGAAGAATTTTGTCCTACTCTTTTAATATGTTCAAAATTCTTCAAATTCATTGACAGTATTAGCGGTATTTCTTAAGGATATATGTAATATTAACACCTATAATTTAAATATATATTTAATTAATAATACAATAATATATATTAAATGTACTCGTAGCTCCCAGAAAAATCTGATTTTTGACACTGACATTTTGCATTTATTTGTCAATTACAAACATTTAAATATCTCAACTGTTTTCTAGGCAACGAGATTATTTTTGTACAACAGATTATTCTATATTATTATATACTATATCTCCAAACCTATACGAGATATATTAAAAAAATTAAATGTGTCAGCTTGAGAATTTAATTTTCTTTAGTATTTCCAAGAATTTTTTTAAAAAAATAGTATTTAGAAGATTTTTTTTCAAGAATCTGCTACTTCCGGTTGTCCAATTGTTACCAAAACCTTTTCAGATCTTCCCGCGAATGTCCGATTGGGAAATATGTAGTTAAACAAATATTAAATCTTATAGTTTTTGAGTAAGCATCCTTCCATCATCCCACATACATACACACATACATCCACACACACACACACATACACACACACACACACACACACACACACACACACACACGCAGACATCATCGTAAAAATGTTAAAATCGGATTGTAGGGACCTTAAAACGTACTTATTCATTGAAATCTGGATATGTGATTTTTAGCATTAATCCAATACCTCTCTTAGCGAGAGGTAAAAATGATATAAAGAACAATGGTTGAATGAAATCAAAATCTTAATTAAATTTAACTAAATACCAGATTTATTGCTCGTTAAAATGGAGTGATTAATATTACATAAATATGTATTTTGATTGTTGAACATAACATAAGGAATTTTAGAGAAACTACAAATATGTATACCAAGAATTATTAGCCACGCAACAGAGTCTCGCTGAACCAAAAACTGACTCGCTTGAGACAACAACCTATATTTGCGACCCCAAATAAATATGTTAAAGCACAACGTTATATGGCATCACAAAAAAATATAATTACCATACAAAAAAATACTCGATATCAGATAATCAATACTTAAACAATGTTTATCGAGCATCGACAATTAAAGAATAAGTTCGGACGGGTGTGAAAACGTTCGTCCGAAGTGCAGGATCATACATGAATCATCGACAAGACGTATAACAAATTGAAACGGGCTCACCAGGATATATGTTGAATCCTTGTACAGAGTACTCGACCGCTTATCGCCGCCTCGTTTCCAAAATTCTCTCAAGCCGGTCCTGTCTTTAATGTCTTTCCTTTCGCTCTGCATAATTATGCAGCGAATGTCTCGTGCGATACGAACAGCGCAACCAAACAAGCTAAATACAAAAAAGTGCATTAAATATCTGCCCTTTTTCCTTTATAAAGATATTAAATGTCTAAGTGACACTTCTGAAGGAGATAATCCGTCAGAACGACGATAAATACTCAATGTATTCTTTCTTCAATAGAGTGAAAAATAATCCGTTCACCAAAAATGTGCCACAATAATCACTAATCTCTTTGCAACAATCTCAATGTGCAATAGTATTACAAAATGGCGTATTTCGCTCTATTCTCCTCAAAAACTTGACACAAAGTGTTCTTTGCAAGTCAAGAATATTTTAATTAAATCCCTGAATTCCTATAAAAATTTAAAACTGACTAAAGTTAAGATAGTTAGCGACATCTGTGGAATCCCCATCAATCACTCGATTGCGCTCACAGTGTAGTATTCTTTATTTAACAATTTAACTAAAAATAAAACCGTAACAATAGCATTCTGAAAGAAGCATTAATAAAAGAATTAAAAAATATATCTATAACGTCTTAATTTTCTGAAACCGATAAATTATTCAATAAACCACAGATGTTATGAATCATAGCAAGCCTAGATGTCTTGAAACCGATATCTCCGGCAGTTATGATAGGTACTCATATCAATCCTAGACATGTTAATAGTTGTAATAACACACCAACACCAATATGTTAATTTAAAATTTAGTGTTACAATAAGAATTACTAAACATGGCCAAGTTCTTAAAATGGACAGAAAAATTGACTAATTTAAAACAGGCTTTAAATATGCCTTTTATCAAGCTACACATAATAGTTCACATCTATTCCACTTATAATTAATTATATTTAGTATTCAATTTTATGCGTGTTTCACTCTTATAATTATAAGTATAATTCGCATTAATCAGAACAAGGCACGAACAGTCATACGTGACTGGTAACCTGCTAGACAAAAGTGAACAATGACAACTAGCGAATTTGTAAATAACCTACAAATGATTCAACATAACATTTTCCTATTTCAACAACAGAAAAAAAAGAAAAATAAACATGCTCACTGTTCTAAAATTTTAAGACTGATTAATGGATGTCTTTTTTAAAGAATGAATTAGGTACAAGAGCTTTTTCTTTGACTAAGTGCAATGTAGTTCAAGAGGATTATACGGGTATTGAAAAGGGAAAAGTAATTTTCGTTGGTAAGAAATAATCCTTCATTATTAGACCGAAAACTTTTAATCCCACCCACAAACTTTGTTTCTTAAAGAAAAGGTGATAGAGTTCACTTGCCCTACGTTAGTCTACAAATGTACTCTATTTAAACTTTTTTTATAACATTTGTTTTAATTACTAATTACCTTTGACAAAAATTATAATTTTGCAGAGCGAGAAAATAAAACAGTATTATGTATGTATTTCAGATTTTTAATAAGGTACGTTTATTGTAAACAATCCAACTAAATGTTATTCATTAAAAAAAATATAAATGTATTATATAAGCATAACAACCACTAAAGTGAGAGAAGACCGAATAGTCGACATATACTTAGAACCACACCGCAAATATATTATTTGAATTCTTATACTGTTCTACTTCTGTAGAGTAGGGTTAGTGTTCGCTTCTAGTTCAGATAAGTAATATAATTATAACTGACAAATTTTTATTGCACAAATATGACCCCTGTAGAGTAGGCAGTACCCAAATAAATTATTTATATAAGTGTCTTTGAAGTTACATATAAGTACTAATGTATTCTAGGATACAAAATTAATCAAAATTTAATAAAATCCATTAAATTAAGTTTGCTAACATATTATAACAACTTAGCAAATGGTTGTATGGAAACAAACAACAGTAATGATATGCTATTTATTTTTTATTAATGTGGTAGATTTATTTATTTTATTTATATATTAATTAATAATCTGACCAACAGGTTTCAAGACCCCAATCATAGGTTGATTATACATAACTTAAGAATTAAAGACACAAATAATAAACTTAATACATATAGCTACGTTTTACACAATGTATATTCGATAAAATAAGTCTGCTTTGCTAAGCACGGTCATTAAATATTACTATTGGTGATCATAGCTATTAGAAAGCGATTGTACAGCAAGAATTCATCATTTTACATGGATATAAACGCGGTTTGTCAGAGTCACAGCTAGATAAAAGAAAATAGTGGAGCCTAGGCTTGTCACGTCATATATGCAACGATTTTTTTTATATATAAAAAAGTTAACTGTCGCTGCATTGGAACAGACGGGAGATTACAGTAGAACAAACAAGTGTAATATAATGTCAGTATATTTGACAGATGAACATTCATGTGTTAGACCGATGTTACACGTGTTGGTTGAGAAATATAGATAGCTTGTACACATACAATTTGAAAAGAGAATTTACGATTACTGTTTGAACTCATAAATTTAACGTCACGAATCTAGAAAAAAAATTAATTACAGAGTTGTGGTTACCATGCTGATTCATGACAGAAATTTGT
The DNA here is from genome assembly GCA_951394225.1 of Harpalus rufipes. Lineage (NCBI taxonomy): Eukaryota > Metazoa > Arthropoda > Insecta > Coleoptera > Carabidae > Harpalus > Harpalus rufipes. The sequence continues at coordinate 20,384,468 of OX596276.1, read as the reverse complement.
TAAATATTGAACAAATTAGATAATAATTAAAGCTTTTAAAATTAATAGAATAGATCAGAATGTATCGTGTAACAGTTCAAGGTGCAAGACTTCGGAGTATGAATTCTAGATACTAACTCGAGAAAAAAAATGGTGCTATAACGCTTCCCAACAGAGATACCGCGGATTTCATAAAATATAAAAGGTAATAGGCTAGTTTTTTTATTGGGTCGTAAATACTTAATTATAAAAATATTTTTTTATTATTTTATTTTAGATAATATGGATAAAAAAATCCGTTTTTCTAAAAGTATGCTATTACTTCCGCTTTCGAAATACTCAGTAATAACTTTAAAATTTCAAATTAAAAATACATTTTTTTCCATTATTGAAAAGAACTTTGTTTCGTACAAATAGTAAATAACACGTAAATACATTACATATTGAATTATACAGGGAATAATAAGGTGAATCGATGTACTGATTCTGAATCTAAAAGAATTTTTTTAAAATTCGGAAAAATATTTCTTATTTTTCATTTCATTCTTCGTACTGGCCAACTACCAACATTAAAAATGATGAATTATTATTATCAATAGATGTTGAATAAGAAATAAATTAATTCGTAATTATTTCCTATTCATCGTTTATTACGTGATTAGATTATTCATTATTTTTAATAAAAAATTCGTCAGGGGTACAGTAAAAAGAATTAAATGAAAAATAAATAATTTTTTGAATTTTGGGAAAATTCTTTTCGATTGAGAATCAGCAAATCGAAATGTATAAATCCACAAAAATACCCTTTTTAACACCCTGTATAATGTAATGATGAAAATTGGAAATATCACTATTGTGATATTTAGGTATTGGTGACCCAGAATAGAATTTTTATTTAAATAAAATACGGGTTAAATTTTAACTTATTTCTCCATAAACCCAAACATAGATATTCAAAAACTAACTACTGCGACCCAGGTGGAGTAGCGGTAGCGCAATCGGTTCACGCTCCAAGGGTCCTGGGTTCGAATCCCGGATAAGACATGGTTGTTATGTGTGTCTTTCATCATTTCATCTTCATCAACGAAAGGTATATAATGCAAAAGTTATAAAAATATTAAGCAAAATGTCACCCCCATGTATCAATTGTAATAAGTTCGATGTAACTTTAAATATTATTATTATTATTATTATTAACTACTGGAGAATCATATCGTATAGCAGGGATTCTAAACATTTAACATTCAATATATTAAAGTAAATTAGAATGTCTGTAGAACTATTCACTGTTTCAATAATAAACATTGTTTTCACTCTGACACTTTAAATTTAAATTAAGGTTATGTTTGTTTTCATAATATAACTTGAGCACTTTAGCGAACAGTGTGGCATTACATTAAAATAAACATGAAGTAATTTTAAATAAAATCTTAAAGTGAACCTGATTGTATTAGTAAGAGCCATAAACGCACTGACGAGTTTGAAGTTAGGCACTCGAATGAGGTATTGAACTTTTTAAAATATAACAATAACAATTCAAATGTTGATTCTCATTTTTGTGTGTAAATATGAATAGGTTCGACATACAAGTCTTGGAACACAAGTGTTTCATATAATTTGTTTGAATGGAAATCAAAGCAGTAAGCTGGGCTGAAATCACCTATTTTAATATATATATATATATATATATATATATATATATATATATATATATATATATATATATATATATATATATCGGTTTTGGAATAGCTATTAAAAGTTGCTTTTTGCTGTTTTAAAACGAAATTTTAGCTTGGGTTTTTGAATATGCGGTGTCTTTTGTTTTGTCTTTAAATTGAAGCGACACTTGACTATTAGAAGTTCAGTTTCTGATATGTCATCCCCTGATTTTACTTTCCGTCACCTTTACCTAAGGCACTAACGCTGTGTCAATATCTTATTTTTCGCATATTTGGTTTTATATTTGCTAATAAACTTACCAGTTAACTTAGTTTTGATTTTTGAATGCATTTACTATAACATTATATTTTTTATAATAATAAAATAACAGTAGTATCTTATGTACCGTCATAAACTAAGTAAACGGAATTAATGAATTTGCCGGCGAATGGGCGGAGCTAAAATCTTTATTCATACAAATTGTAGATGACCTTGATTAGACATCTTAATTTTTTTTGTATGTATGTATGTATGTATATATATATATATATATATATATATATATATATATATATATATATATATATATGTGTGTGTGTGTGTGTGTGTATGTATTGGGACAATTGTGCTGATATCTACTGATTTCAGAAAAATAGTACTAGTTATTAATATACAATAAATAGTTTTATTTTTTCCGATTTTTAATTGTGACATAGTTATGCAAAAATTAATTAAACATATGTGTATAAATAAATAAAGAATCTGTGATAGACAGTTTAAGACGAGTAGTTTTATTTGTCTATTCTGGAACAGTATTTATGTGTCTCTGTTTTTGTGTGTGACGATCGTTTCGGATCGCATAACTCCAATACCATAATTCCAAAATTACATTTTCTTCGTATTTCCTGAGTTTACATCCAAACGAAGGTGATTAGATTTTGGTATAATTAATCAACCGGAAATACCCTCATTTGCAGCTTTTAACAGTTTTTCTTGAAAAAAACGCAGTGAAATATCATTTTATGTTATTATAAATATTAAAGAATATTTTTTATTTATACAATTTGATTTCATTTTATACTTTATATTCAATGGATATAGAATAGTGTCCTTTTAAAAAAATATATTTTAAAGCTGGTCCCGGACGCTATTCTAAACTCCATCCGAATCGTGGAATTTGTACAAAATACATAGAACTGATGTAATGAAATGTGCTTGTCACATCATATTTTTTTTATAAATAAGAAATAATGAAATAATGTTCACAGTTTCCATGGCTTCTTTTATGGGTTAAAATAATTAGGTAAAACTATTAATCAGTGTTAAGTTCATACTATGTTAATATCAAAGTGGCTCAATTGTAAATAAGGGGTACAGGACACATTTAGTTAAGAAGGAACACATTTGACTTTTATAAGTTTTGTTTCTGATATGTGATCCCTTGTTTTTTTTATAATTTATATTATTTTTATCTTTATCAACATATTAAGTTTATACTGTGTTAATTTTAGGATTTCCTAATTGTTGTTGGTCACAAGACAGGAGATGGTTTTAAACAATAAATATAATTACGAATGAGATTGGGTGGTATAAAGATCGATAAGCAGTTACTTCCCAGTGGTAAGTTCTGGGTTGTTTATTTAATAAACAAGCGAAGAACTGCTCCAAAAAATTTTATCTCGTTAAAATTCAATATATTCGAGTCAAGGCAAAAGACATGTTATAATAAAAAAGTAAACTAAATAAAATTTATCTTTATTAAATCAACCCCAAAGCTTTGGGCGGTATTCCAAAACAAAATTTAAAAAAATTGTTTATCTAATTTACAAGAAAAATGAGCCCCGGTAGATTGCAAAAGACGTCACATAATCAAAAAATCTGATGTGGACACCACACGACTTCCTTGTACGATTATTAAACTATACATATTTTTTTAATAAATAAATTACAAAATATTAATTTTAACTTCAAAACAGTAAGATATATAGCGACCATAATCTAACCCGGTTCTTTTTAAAGAGAGTTTGATTACAACAAAGAAATATTTGATTACAACAATGAATATGACTAATTTCACAATAAAAATATAATATTTGTTATTGTACGAATCATAAAATTGCACGTATTTAACGTAATTTGACATGAACATTTTTTTTATGTTTTTGTCCTAATCCATAGCAAGCTTTATTACAAAAACAAAAAAGTATATAATATTTAAATTTACATATCTCGCTTATACAAAGGGCTAATTTAATAATACTTGATGTGCTAGACGCAGAAATTACTTCTCTGAAACTTTTATTTGAAGCATTTATTTCTAAAATCAAAATAAAATCATTTTATTCAAGAAAAACTGTTAACAACTTCAAGTAATGTACCACTTTCGGTTAGCCTATTTTAACCAAAATCTATTATGTTATTTCGATTGACATTAAAGTCTTGTATACCAAATTTGAAAAGTTTTGGATTATATTTTAAAACAGTTTTTCATTAAAATCTATTATAGGCTTCATGTAAAGTGCCACTTCTGGAAATTATGTAATAATCAGAAAGGGAGGTGCACAACTAGATGTTATAGGAGTCCTAAATACAAAATTTCAACTTTCTACAGCTTACCGTTTTTGAGTTATGCGAGATACGTACGTACGTACGTACGTACAGACGTCACGATGAAATTAGTCAAAATGGATTCAGGGATGATCAAAATGGATATTTCCGCTGAAATCTGAAAACCGAAATTTTTCACGATTACAATACTTCCTTTACTTACGTACAAGGAAGTAAAAATCTGATGTGGCCAACACAAAACTCTCGCCATTTAATTTTTATTAATTTAAATACATATACCTATGGGGTCTCATGGCCGCGTGCATGAGTGTCTCGTGGAGAATCTGGGAAACCGGATTCAATTTCTACTATCAAATATTTCAAATTTTAAATGGCACATAACTAACCCCTGTGATGCACTCTCCACGCCAAAAATGAGTATCCGTGAGGTGACGCATGGTAAACGCCCGCACGATACAAATATGTCATCATCATTACCGAAATCCATTCAATTACACCATTGTTTTATTCACAATTTTCGTTTTAAAACATTATTATTAATTTTAAATTATGTATATTAAGTTCCTTTCCATGTAACTCTTGTTCTATTTACAATTTTCTTTTGAAAATGTTAGTGTTATTAATTTGAAATGTTTATTTTTTTGACAGTGACATTTATCTGTCAGTTACATACATTTGAGCTGAACTATGTAACCAGGGAGTTGTGTTTATAGCATAAGCTCCGAGATATAATTTTTATATTATTTTATAAATTTATCCGTAAAATATATAGAAAAAGTATTAATGTAAACCTGTAGAAAATGGAATAAGCTTTAATTTTTATAATAAAAAATTGCGAAAAAATAACACTGAAAGGTATTTTTTGAAGAAAAACTATTTTGAGTTTCAAGTAAACTGCCATTTCCGGCTATCCGATTGACACCAAAATTTAATGGCTTCTTTCCATATTAAAATAAGGTAGAAATACAAGATTTTAAAATTTTCTGAACGATAGTATTTGAGTTAGAGCGTAAAGAGTATCCACACCCACACACACACACACACACACACACACACACACACATACACACACAAAATCTCGATATGCAATTTTTAGCACGATCCCTATACCTCCCTTACCAAGTGTTGCGTGAGATAAAAACTGTATATAAGAATTATTTATGTTTGTTAAAAGATGACTTTCTGTCTCCATACCATATCCAATCTTCTTTTCATATATTTTTACGGAAAATTAAAGTATTTATTTTAATAGAATTAAATGAATATTTGCTTTTCCTTTTAAAACTTTAGAGTAGAATATGAAACTCGTTTTTTGTCTTTTTCGGAAACTTTTTAAAATAACGTGCAAAAAGCTTTTCATTGCCGTGAGCTATCTAATAATTAAAAAGGGCAAGATCTTTTTAACTCTCAAATATTTAGTCGCTACAAATATTTTTTCATTGTTTACTTTTTTATTTAATATATGATGATAATTACTTTTTACCTACCGTCATCTCTAGGTAAGGAAGGTTTTGTCTTTGGTCAAAAAATTCGATGGTGAGTTTTCATTGAATAAGCACGTTTTAGGGTCTTTACAATACGATTTTACTATTTTTACGATGATGTGTGTGTGTGTGTATGTGACCGCGGTTTCGGCGGCGATATCTACAATACTAGAATTCCAAAAATTAAAATTCTTGCGTATTCTTTTCCTTACAACCATATGCAGACTTGATTAGATTTTGGTTATAATTGGTCAACCGGAAGTACCCTCATGTGAAGATTTTAACAGTTTTTCTTGAAAAACTCAGTTAAATGTTATTATAACTTAAAGAATATATTATTGTCTATACGATTTGATTGCATTTTATATTTGATATACAACAGATATAGAGTTATTGAAGAATAAAGATAATAAATTTCATATAAATTTCATAATTCAGCCAGCTATGCTAACTTAACCTTAAATTCAGGTAATTCAAATTGACAGATGTCAGTATCAATAAACTGTAAATCAATGAAAGAATAAGGGAAGTAACTCTAGTGTTAGAAGTTTCTAGATATAAGAGAGACGATTACATTGGTTTGAACATGTCATGAGGAGAGATGAATATATTAATAGGTGGAAGAAACATAGGCAGACCAAATATAAGATGAAAAGACTGTATTACACAAGACTTGAGAGAAAAGGAACTGAATGAGGACGACATGAAAAACAAAAATGAGTGGAAGAAGAAAATAAAAAATATCGACCCCCTAACGAATGGGAAAAACTAAATAAGAAGAAGAAGAAGGTGTCAGTGTCAAGTGCAATTTGTATAGTTTGTTTATGAAATAACTTTACTGGAAATATGTATAGGATCTTTTGCAAGAAAAATTTATGTATAGGGCGCGTGCAGTGACATGACTTTGCTGACTTTGGCAAGCAGATATCCGGACCCGTCTCAAAATGACAGCAATTAATTATGTTCATAACTGACAAGTGTTATAATTTCTCATTCAAAATTTCATAATTTTCTTATTTCATGTGGTTTGTTTGTTATCAGGAGTATGAAATTCGGTTGCCGAGAAAGGGAATAACATAATACCAAAAATTTAGAATCTTTTGCAAGAAAATTTATATATGGAATTTGTACATAATACACAGTATTGACGGAAGGTATTGTGCTGACCACATCAGATTTTTTAAAAATATTTTAATCACAAAATATGTTATAACTGAAGAAATACGAAAATAAATATATTTTTGGTTTGTTTACTTAGTAATGCTTTTTAACAAAAGATTACAGCGTGAAATAAAAATACCGTAGTAGTTATAAGGCTGGGAAGTTAGTTATTATGGTACGAATGAGAAGTTTATGGAGGAGGCGACAAACGGGCCGAGTCAAGATTACCACTACTATTACTACCAATACTACACCACGGCCGTATGTCGTGCAATATTTTATTTCATACTGCGTACGTGTTTTATAAATTTATATTAATTAAAAAATGTCTATTTAACGTTGGTTATATCATCTTTGAATTTGTGATATTTAGTTTATATTTGTTTTAATTGTATTATTTATTCTGATTGTTAAAAATAACAGCAGCATACTTTTGGTGATATTTGTGATTCATTTATACAAAATGTGGCGAGGCTACGGTGAAGCTTATTCCCACCAAGTTGTTCAAAAAGAATACCGTTTATTTTGTGGACGAAAAGTCAAGAATTTTTTACTCTTACAAGTGCTCCAGGCTCTAACAACATCAAGTAACTAACATTGGGGCATGTAGACTTTTAAAATTGATGAAAATTCTAATTGTACCATATTAATCGTTTATAAGTTTTAAATTGTTTTATTTCAAATAAACTTGTCGGATATTGAGTTTAAATAAAAGCTAAATTTTGTTCTCATTGTAAAAGTTTAAACACCCATTTAACTTAATAAAACTATATTACAAATTCGTACAAAATGTCAATCCTGATTACAATTTTGAAGTAGTTGTAAAATTATTAATTCCTAGAAACGTGGAAACAAAAAAAATCTGATGTGGCTAACAAAATACCTCCCGTTCAATTAAATTTTTATTCATGTAAATTGATCCCGACCGACGCCAAATATATCGAATTTTAAATGACACAAAAATAACCCCTGTGATGTACTCTCCACGCCAGCAATAAGTGCTCGTGAGGTGACAGCGTGAAACGCTCGCACGGTACAAATATGTCATCATTATTACCGACATCTGTATACAAAGCAGATTGGCTCACTCAGCAATGGTAATATGTCGTGATGATATAAATTTTTATTATCTTACCTATATTCCTACATATGCCAGAAATTGTATTAAGTTCCTTTCCGTATAATTATTATTCCATTTACTATTTTCTATTTAACACGTTACTATTATTATTTGAAATGATTAGTTTGTTGACAGTGTTTAATTTTTATAATAGCAAACCTCGAAAAAATAACATTTAAAGGTATTTTTCGAAGACAAACTATTTTGAGCTTCCAGTAAAATATCATTTCCGGTTATCTGATTTACACCAAAATCTAATGGCATATTTCCATATAAGAACGATAATATTTGAGTTAGAGTGTAAAGAGGATCCACACACACACACACACACGCACGCACGCACACAACACACACGCACGCACGCACACACACACACGCACGCACACACACACACAAACATTTACCAAAATCTCGATATGAGATTTTTAGCACGATTTTGTTCGAAATAATCTTTTTTCAAAGTAAATGTGTTGAAACTACCTAAAAAATCCAGCTCTCATCCGAAATTTGTACCGACATTGCAAGTTTAAGGTTCTATCACCTGTTGCGAAGGCTTAAAAACGGTCCATACAGTTAATTTACGGACATGTATTTTCTAATGAATTAATCAATAACTAATCATTTGAAAATTGTCCATGGCGTTCAACAGGTTTGGTGGTAGAGCATTGGACTCATAAAAGCTGAATTTTTCAGCAAATTTTAAACTTATTTCTTTATTAATTATTACCTTGCGTTACACTAGGTATGGGAGGTTTAGGGAGTTTATATCTAAATTGTTGGTTTTGCTATTAAAAAACAAGTTTTATAAGGTAATCTGCTAACGTACGAATCTATGTTTGGAAAATGAAAATATCGGATATCCTTTATTCAAATAATAATTGAATGAATTTGAAGCTGCACAAAGAAGTCAAAAGATCTATACAAGAAAGTATACGAAAAGTTTTGCAAGTGACGGTGTTCCTCAAATGAATTTTTATATTTTTTGATATTTATCCATGAACCACAAATTTAATTTAATTCAATAGCTATTGCTTTGCAACTTTATACGCCCTCGGAAGATAAAAGTCAAATTGCGTCGCTTTTGAAGGCGAATAAACAAGTTTACGATTTCAAAAGTAAAATAAAATACTTTTATGTCTGGTTTTATAAACGACACATTACATCCAAATTTATTCCTTAAAATGCCAGTCAACCTTCTGACAGTAATATTATACATTCCATAACGTAAATGAAACTGATTCCAAGTGGTCAATTTAAATAAATTTACTATGGAAGTAAATTTATTCTGTCCTTTATAAAACCAGGGGTAAATGAATATTTATCTGAATGAGATATTTTAAACTACATAAAAACCTGAAAAAATGAAAAGAAAACCAAATATACATACATAATGCGATCTAGATCATTTTTAAGTTTTTCTAGTTTAAAAAAGAACAAAAATTATTTTTTTATTATTCCTCTACTAGTTAATGTAAAGTATTTTATAAAAGATAAATTAATTCTTTCATTTAATAAATTTTGAAGAGAAATTAATTTTCACCAAATATAAATCATTTTCGTATCATGCTTTCCCATTGTAGAAAATAAAATATAAAAATTAAATTACTTGTTCCTATCCTCATAAACTCCCTTATATAAGTTTCTGGTAGATGTGTGCTATTATTTATAAGTGGTAATATAATTCCGGCAACTATTCGGGAAGAACAAAAAGACGTGGGATAGGTTCCCGGATGCGGAAGCACGCACCGAATGTCCGACACGCGACGCTTTATTAAGTCGATTTCATTACCAAGTTTACTCCAAATTACTATTACAATATTTGTCTTACTTATGAAAATAATATATTTTTTATACTTTGCAATCACAATCGGCTCATTATTATACTAATAACAGTTTAACAATAAAAGTAATAATTAAAATAGTTTTGGTAACTATTTATTTTGTAAGATTGGTACTCCATGTTAAATTCATTATGTAACCAACTTCACACTGATATAACCTCAAATATTCCTACAATTTCAAATTATTTCCACCGTCAGATAATTATTTTTACTAAGAAAAGCCAATAAAAAGTCAGTTTAAAATAATATCACAATCTGGTAAAGATAAGCTGTTACATGAAAATTTATAAATCAACAAAATAATAAAACGAAATAAAGAAATCAAACAAACCATTTATTTTATATTTGTACATAATCTTTAATCATTTGCAGAAATTTTGCAATTATTATATACTTTAACGGTAACATTACAGGTATCTTTAGCATTAATTGAAATAACAGGTAAGTTTTGAGCAAAAACGTTTTGCTGGTAATTGGCATTTCCCTCTATATTTCCGATGAAAGTATTATCCAAAACATTACTATCATCGTGTCGAAAGTCATATTTATTTTCTTTCTGTTGGACATTGAAATTGGGAGTATCATTGAAGGTAAAAGTACTCTGCTGTGGTGATGATGATCTGAGCATTTCAGCCACTTCAATTTTTTTTCTTAGAGATTGCTCGATATAAACCTCGGCTGTAGCCGAGGACGTCCGTGTCGATGACTTCTAACCACACTTCCAACCTCCATGTCTTTTAATTGTTACCAAATCTCCACCATTATTAGCTAAATGAGACGCACTTGATCTTCGAAAACAATGCTCAGTGTATCTCTCCGGGTTGGGTAGCTTGAGAAAAGATGCAATAATTCTTGGCATCTGACTAATTTTACCAATACAACTTATTACACAACGTGCATTCCGATATGTTAAAAAAAAAATCTGATGTGGACACACGACTTCCTTGTACGATTATTAAACTATACATATTTTTTTAATATCTAAATTACAAAATATTAATTTTAACTTCAAAACGGTAAGATCTTTTTAAAGAGAGTTTTGATTACAACAAAGAAATATTTGATTACAACAATGAATATGACTAATTTCACAATAAAAATATATTTGTTATTGTACGAATCATAAAATTGCACGTATTTAACGTAATTTGACATGAACATTTTTTTTTATTTTTTGTCCTAATCCATAGCAAACTTTATTCCAAAAAAATAATTTTCAAATTCACATATCTCGCTTATACAAAAGGCTAATTTAATAATACTTGATGTGCTAGACGCAGAAATTAATTCTCTAAAACTTTTATTTGAAGCATTTATTTCTAAAATCAAAATAAAATCATTTTATTCAAGAAAAACTGTTAACAACTTCAAGTAATGTACCACTTCCGGTTAGCCTATTTTAACCAAAATCTATTATGTTATTTCGATTGACATAAAAGTCTTGCATACCAAATTTGAAAAGTTTTGGATTATATTTTAAAACAGTTTTTCATTAAAATCTATTATAGGCTTCATGTAAAGTGCCATTTCTGGAAATTGTGTAATAACCAGAAAGGGAGGAGCACAACTAGATGTTATAGCAGTCCTAAATACAAAATTCTACGGCTTACCTTTTTTGAGTTATGCGAGATACGTACGTTACGTACAGACGTCACGACGAAATTAGTCAAAATGGATTCAGGGATGATCAATATGGATATTTCCGCTGAAATCTGAAAACCGAAATTTTTCACGATTACAATACTTCCTTTACTTACGTACAAGGTAGTAAAAACGTTTAGTAGAAACGTTGTTGGGACGAAGATTGGCATATTTTTTTATTAAATTAATTCAGCACACCTCAGTGATGATGAATAATCTTGGCATATTTGTTTTGGTCTTAGGAACAGAAACAATAATAGTGTCTTCCTTGTATTCTATATCATCAGTAGACATATTAGTTAGCTCGTCTCGCCGGCATGCGCCTGAATAGCCCATTATTAAGATAACCTAAAAATCATAATCATTTTAATTTCATATTTTTACCGTTTTCATTTACGAGTACAAACTTACTTTCATTGCCAGGTAAGATAGATCATCGGCTTCACTTAAAAATCGGTTTATTTCTGCCATTTCTAAAATCTTGGACTTTTTCGGCTGATAGCTATTAGATTGCCGCTTTAAAAAGGATTGCAATCGCGCGAATTTTGAAATATCAATATTTCTATAAACATTTAAACAAGCTCGCAGCATACTATAAGATGCCCAAAGTGTGGATGACTTTTTTCCTTTGCTCATTTTTTTCATAATAAGCAAGAAGAACGTTTTCTGTTATATTAAGTACTTTATTTTCATTGCACTATGAATTAAAAATGCGATATTCTTTTTCGTATACTGCTTTTGATTTTATAGGCAGCAAATTAATGATTGCTTCTTGAGCAATTTCTCTTATATCTGGAGGTGTACAACTCAACTCTTGTTCCTCCGTTATTTGTGGCCATTTTTATATAAAATAATTTAAAATGCAGTTTGTTTAAAACAGTTGAAATTCCAAAACGTCAAACTGCAGATAACTTTATTCGACATGGTTTCCAAGTTTAAAATAAATCCCTAGAATTTAGTTTGATATTTTTCGTAAACAACATTTAAAAAATTCTATAAAGTAAATGACGCAAAATATAAAAAATCGTGTATTATACTCGTTTCATACGACGTATTGTTCCACTCGTTTCTTTGGTACTCCAAACAACTCGTGGATCAATTCATCGTCTTATGAAACTCGTATAATAATATACTATTTGAAAGTTTGCTAAGTTTAAAAAGTGAAGATTTTGTAAGAAGGAAAAGTTTTATTTTGTTTTTTACTGTCATTATCTATATTTTGTAAAATTTATTGGTTTTAATTTAACTGAAGAATTTATCTCCGTGCTAGAAACTTCAAAGTAGATGCTTTAAGACAGTGTTTCCCAAACATTTTCTTCTCATAAACCCTCTTCTGAATTAATAATATATGATATTTGAATTTTTCACATTAATTATAATTTACCAGCGATTATAGTAAATTCTTTTATTAATAAAAATCTAGTCTTTTATTAATAAGTGCCATTAATAAAGTATTTTGTACACATTTAGTGAAATAAACCTATTAAAAGATGGACGGACAGTAACAAATTTTACAAAATATTCATTACAGGAAGGCATGGTTTACCGATCATTGCAATTAAGTATTTTATATTTATTTTAAATTCACGCTGCTTTCTCTGATCAGGCACGCGCTGATAGAAAACTTGAAAAAATACATTTACTCGTTTTGCTTATTTACAGGGGATATAGTTTGGTGCAGCTCTGGCTTATTTCTGCAGTTCTAAATTTAAAAAATCTGATGTGACCAACCAATTACCTCCCGCCATTTACCTATGTATATAATTTTTATATTACTTTATAAATTTATCCATACAATATATAGAAAAAGTATTAAAGCAAACTTGTAGAAAATGGAATAATCTTTAATGTTTATAATAACAAATTGAGAAAAAATTACATTTAAAGGTATTTTTTGAAGAAAAACTATCTTAAGCTTCAAGTAAACTGCCATTTTCGGTTATCCGATTACCACCAAAATCTAATCAGTTCTTTCCGTATTAGAATAAGGTAGAAATACATGATTTCAAAACCTTCTTAATGATAGTATTTGAGTTAGAGCGTAAAGATGATCCACACATACATACATACACACAGACATCATCGTGAAAATGCTAAAAATGGATTCTAGGGACCTTAAAACGTGGACATTTACCAAAATCTCGATATGTGATTTTTAGCACAATCCCTATACCTCCCTTACCAAGGGTAGCGGGAGGTAAAAATGCAGCGCTAAATTAAAAACTTGCAGTTACTTTCACTTCTATATTATTTATTATTAAAATGTGTACATGAAAAAAGAATAATAATAACAGATATTGACGTAATTCATTTTTGATAGTTTTGCAGGAAACTGATTTAAAGTTTTCACACAGTTTCCATGAGCGTAAATACCATACAAAACTAATAACGTATGCCGAACGGTTATAGAAAATTTAATTGTACGCAACTTTTATTACAAGTATATTTATAGATAAAACACTGCTTGTCAATTGCTAGCTCACCCATCATCAATTGTTTATGCTACCCGCCATTGTTTTTTCTAAAACTATAAATAGGGATTATTTCAATTTAACCTTTTACATACACGTGTTCCAATATTTTATACTGCATGATATATTGATCACAAGTCAGATATTTAATTTGAAATTCGTAAATTTAAAGGTTTGGGTCTTACAGTTTATATTGTTAGTGCCACTGGTTGACACAATTTTTAATTTTTTTTAATAACAATAATTTATTTGTTATTCTACACTAGTTAAGTGAGTAAATAATTCATTATTATTTTTATTTGAATTTTGTGTCGACCAGTGAAACTACAGATTCGCTCAACAGACAAGTTCAAGCTAATATTAACACCGGTGTTTGTTATTTATTATTGCTGTCTTTTATCAGTGTATTTGTTACCTACAAATGAGAATGTTTTCTGCTCGAAATAAGTGCAATTCTCGTGAAAAACTTTGGGAGAGTTAAAATAGTGTATATTTAATTCTTCTCGTGATACGAATTTTTATTGTATGTTGGTTTTCAGTGAACTAAATAGTGAGATAACCGAAATTTTGTCCCAATAAACGTACCTACAAGTAGTGGAAGCTGATTATCTGAAATGCTGAGATCTGCGATGCTTCTGCTGGCCAAATTGGACTGATAGTCGGCTAGGTAGGTCCAACAATTACCTTAATTTAATTTATAATTCTTCTATAGCGCGATTTTTTTGACAGCTAACAATCTGTAAAATGTCACTTTCACTTCTTAGGTAGTAAAATATTTTTATTGCCTATTGATGCTAAGGCTATAAGCAAATGCTCAACAAACGCATAGCAACATAATTTGATGGCGATAAATTTTAAAATAGATATTAAAAAGAATCAGTAAATAAATACTAATTCTAAAATCGGCAAAATAATATAACAAATTGATTTTTTTTATATGTCAAAAAAATATTGGCCATATAATTTAAATGAAAAAATCTGTTGTGGCTAGCACAATACCTTCCGTCAATTCTGTGTATTATGTATAAATTCCATACATAAATTTTCTTGCAAAATATTCTAAATTTCCAGTAAAATTATTTCATAAACAAACTATGCAAATTGCACTTGACATTAACATCTTCTTCTCCTTTAGCTTTCCCTATTCTATTTATTATTTTCTTCTTCCACTCATTTCTGTTTTACGTGTCGTTCTCATTCAGTTCCTTTTTTTTCAAGTCTTCCGCAATACAGTCCTTTCATCTTATCTTTGGTCTTCCTCTGTTTCTTCAACCTTCTATTACTAAGCTATTCATTCTTCAACCAATATATTCTTCATTTCTCCTCATGACATTTTCAAACCAATGTAATCATCTCGCTTGTATCTTTCTAGAAACTTGTAACACTAGAGTTATTTTCTTACCTATCTTTCCGTGTCTTCCCCAACATCTACTTCAACATCCTCATCTCTGCCACATTAATTTACTTTTTATTTATACTGACATCTGTCAATTTGAATTATATGAATATATTAGTAGTTTCCATGTTTAGCATAGCTGGCTGATTTATAAAATTTAATTTCTTTAAAATTCTTTAACTCTATATCTATTGAATATGAAGTATAAAATGCTATCAAATCGTATAGAGAATAATATATTCTTTAAGTTATAATAACGTTAAATGTCAATAAATCAAATTTAACTGTTAAATCTTCAAATGAGGTTCCTTCCGGTTCACCAATTATAAAAAAATCTAATCAGTTGTTCTTCTGGATGTAAACTTGAGAAATACGAAAAAAATATAATTTTTGGAATCGTGGCATTGAAGTTATACGATCCGAAACTTTCGTCACATACACAGACACACACACACGCACACACACACACACGCACACACACACACACACACACGCGCGCACACACACACACACACACACACACACACACACACACACACACACATACAGACATCATCGTAAAAATGGTAAAATCGTATTATAGGGACACTAAAACATGCTTATTCACTAAAAACTCATCATTGAATTTTTTGACCAAAGACAATACCTTCCTTACCTAAGGGTGACGGAAGGTAAAAATAGTGCTTTTAAAAAAATAGTGTATGATATATTTGTTAAAAGTGATTTCAATTTTAACAATTATATCATAAATAACTATTGTCATTGTGAATATTTTTACAGAATTTTCATTAGATGGTTATTCATTTAGTTCAACATGATATTCGTATTATGTATGTCGGTAAGCTCTCTCTCTGTATTATGAAAACTGTGGGGAAGTGAGATACATCACTTCATGGAAACTGAAGCTGGTCAGTTCATCCAAATGGGTGAAGTATTTCATTTTCACATTTTATGAGTTACGTTATTTCGTTATATTGACGACGATATAATTTTTAATTATTAGAATGCGTCATATCCGCAACACATCTGGCTATTGTATTTGTCTTGTATTTCATAGTTTTAAGTTGTCTGCCTTTGTCGCGGCTTAAATATACCTATTCTTTTGTATTTACATAATGTTGATTTATTTATTAATATAAAAAGACATTAAATCGGCAACTTTTTACTCTATGAAATATCCCCTGTTTATTAGTGTTAACGATACCTTAATGGCGAGATGAACAAACCCAATAATTTTTGTGTCTTGAAGTAGAGTAAGTTCAACAAAAATCATAACTTGGAGTAGGCTATATAAAAAAAGGAGGTAATAATTTAAAAGTATTTAATTAAATGTCAATTTCACACGAAATATTGTCAAAAATATTTAAAGAAATCAAAGCTTTTCTTCTTAAATCTCATTTTAGAAATGGGAATAAATTAGATGACGGCGAATAGCAATATACTGTTTCCTTCTTTATTATTTTTTCTCGTTAAATATACATTTCAAAATCAATTTTGACAACTAGATTTTTGAATTGAATAATGATCAGACTTACGTTTCTCTGTTCATAGCCTATTTTGAGTTAGGTTTTTTTTAGTAAATATCCTGGTACTAATTAAAATTTAATATAGAATTTTCCTATTAAAAAAAATAATTTAAGACATAAGTATGAAGTATGAATAATAGATTAGGTACTAATGCCAATAAATATTATTAATATAGTGGCTAACTTAAATATTACTTATTTGTAATATATATGTATACAGGGTGTAACAGCTAAACGACCTACCTCAAATAATTTCTATATTATTAAAGATAGAATAAAATACTATAAGGCAATCTTATAGAAAACCAATGGAGACATCCGAACAGGGAAGAAAATATTTTTATTCACGACTGTCAAACAATATACCCATAATTCAACCGTTTTTTTTTTCAATTAATGACCTTTGTTACTGTTGCTAATTGAATAATATTGACAGTTCGATGGAATAATAATATTATTCAATCGTTATGTCAAATTCAAATCTTACCTTACAAAAAGTACAAACAAATTACTTTTATTAAGTATTTATTTCCACATAAAACGCAAAAGTATACTAGGTTTTTCGTTTTTTATAGTTTTATTTTCTTCTTAAGCTTAAAATGTAGCTGAATAGTCGATTTAAAATTTTCTGCAAAATGTCAAATCACGTCATAGTTTTGTTAAAACAAATACCCAGTAATCAACGCTAACTATGTTTCTGTTTGTGAACAAACAATTTTCTAAAATTTGTTAGGTTATTTCTGATTTTTAATAGTACAATATGTTATTATTTGACCGTTGTGGATAAAGTATAGTATTCTATTCGCATGTAATGGCTATTATTCACTCGAATGATTTACATCACTCGCCTTACGGCTCGTGATGCAAACTTCATTCTCGAGTAATAGCATACATTACATGCTCATTGAATAATATTGACTGTTCAATGGAATAATATTACTCAATCGTTATGTCAAATTCAAATCCTTCCTTTCAAAGAGTACAAAAAATACTTTTAATAAGTATTTTTTTCCACATAAAAATCCAAAATTACACTAGTTTTCTCATTTTTCATAGTTTTATCTCCTTCTTAAGTTAAAAATGTAGCTGAATAGTCGGTTTAATTATTTTTTTTGCTAAATGTCAAATCTCTTCAGAACAAATACCTAGCGATCAACGCTAACTATGTTTATGTTTGTCAACAAACAATTTTATAAAATTTGTTAGATTATTTCTGATTTTGTAATAATACAGTACGTTATTATTTGACATTTGTGGATAAAGTATAGTATTCTATACGCATATAATGGATATTATTCACTCGAATGATTTACATCACTCGCTTTCCGGCTCGTGATGCAAACTTCATTCTCATGAGTAATAGCATACAATACATGCTCCTTGAAAAATATGCTGTTTTAAACCAGTGATTCTCAAGTTACAACATAAAGTTATATTTTTTGAAATGGGATGGTATTTATTTTTTAGGCCTGTTCGATAGTCAAATTGACAGATAGCAGATTTTGTTTTTCATACATAGCCTACTGAACAATAACTATAAAACAGGTAATATTTAAATTTCAATTGAGTTTTTCTCAAAAAAATTGTTATGTTAGGATATAAATTAATTACATGGTTGAATTCAGAAAAAATACTCTATCGAACAGGCTCAATAAATAAATACCATCCCATTTAATGTCGTATTTTAAAAACCACTGGTTTAAAAAAAAATTCATTACAATTCGGACGTCCCCCTTGGTCTTGTATAAGATTGTCTTATAGTATTTTATTGTATCTTTAATAATATAGAAATTATTTGAGGTAGCTCGTTTAGCTGTTACAGCCTGTAAACCAAGTATGTATCTACGAATATACATATTTGCCCGACCAATATAGCATTCTTAGAGTGATGGCGTTGCCGCTGCATACACCAAAGTTCGTTTCCCGCTAGGATATGAGTGTTTATATGTATCTTTATCACTTCATATCTATCAACGAAAAATAAGAAATACAACGTTTATAAAATAAATTGTTTCATCTCCATTTAGCAATGCTTCCAAGGCAGGGTGGGTCACGTCACTATATGGGAGCGTAGTCCTGAATTATTGTTCTCCTAGCAGCGAAAAGTACCTGTGCGCAACTGAAGACAGCAGTAGGGTAGTGGTAAACTGCCACGGTTCGGTATGACAAACATTAATAGATTAATATTAATAATGTATTCTTGTATTGTGATGTTCTCTTGCTGCACATTTTTTTTATCTTCAAAACATATTAATAATGATGCAATAATATATATTTATGACAAGCCGGTAGCAGAGAATAAATGCGGTTAATGGCAGTGTCGTATAGTTTTTTTTTTTCAAAAGGGAATAATCAGGATTAAAAGAGGTAAAATTTTAAATAAAGTTTGAATAAATAAATATGCCATCACGTCATATTACCAATTGCTGGGTGTGCAAATCTGTGTTATACGTAAAGATCGGTAATGATGATGACGTAATCGTACCGTGCGGGCGTTTACCAGGCGTAATCACACGGGCAGTCATTGCTGGCGTGTAGAGTGCACCACAGGGGTCACCTATGTGCTATTTAAAATTTTCATATTGGCGTCGTTCAGGATCGAAGCCGGGTCTCCAGATTCTCGATCAGACACTCAGTTTAAAATAGTAAAATGAATGTACATTTACAGCCAATAGAAAAATTGAATATATTTTGTAGTTTTTCAATATTTAAAAGATAATATAATTCCAATTCTAACCTCAAACAAATGTTAAGTGCTACTGGCCTAGATTGTAAAAAATAACGACGTACCTGCCGATAGAAATATAAGATTACTCACATTTCTATTCTTAGAGGGAAATAAATATTTACTACAATTAGCTACATAAATTATGACGTCTTTACTTCTTAGAAATTTAATGCTTTGTGTTGTTAGTTTAACGAACTATATAAAATTAGGTTCGTAAATTATGTCTTCGATTATTTTTCTAACCACTGAAATACATAAAATTTATGTTCCACATTATAAACATCTAAATTCATTCAAATTTCATATGTTGATGAAACTTTGTAAATGCAAATAAAATAATTCTGTAATAAGTACTGTGCTCTATAGTAAACTATGTAAATTTTATACCTAAAGATTAAGGGTGGTAGCATGAATCGTGATTACGAGATAATTATGGAGGAGATGACTAGCAGTGTTTTAACTCTATCATTAGTTTATGGATTAGTTTAGAGAAAAATACTTCAAATAAAATTTGCGTAAAATGAATTTTTCTATAACTATTATTTGAAGTTTTTTCTCTAAAATTAACCATAAATGATTGACAGAGTTAAAACATTACTAGTCATATCCTCCCTATTCATCTTCTATTCATCATTCATGTTATCACCCAATAACATCTAATACTTATTAGTTTATTTTATTTAGTCCCGTTACATAAAACATACTTATCTCACTTATATGAGTACTCTAATTTGGGTACTTCATTGTAGTAGCTGCGATTAGCATGCCACACTTTAGGGTGAAAGGTCATGATGCGTGATGATGAATATATGAGTATCTTTGCAAGTGGCCAGCACATGACTTCCCGCCAATATTATGTTTAAAACAGAAATGAACTTTAAGTAAAGGACTACTTCCTGTTGATTGTTTGTAAACAAAATCTAATTTGCTGTCCCAATAAATAGAGGTCTGTAATACGAAATTTTTGATTATATTTTATTGTTTTCACTTCTGGTTTATCATAGAATGCAAACCTAATATGCTGTTTCAAAATATATACGAGTTTCAAATACCAAATTTAAGAAGTTTGGATCATAATATATACAGGCTGTAACAGAAATAAATACATTAAATTTAACCAGTAATAGAACTCATCGAGTGCAGCAATAGTTCTTAATAACTTTTTCTTATAAACCTTCTAGATATTGAGTTAAAATTCTTTAAAGTTTTGTCATAAATTTCATTAACCGCCTGTGGTTGAATAATATAAACAAATGTATTACGTAAAAGTTGAACGCGTTGCATAATGCCAAAATTCCGTTGTGGTTGTCGCGTTATGCGCCATGAGCTGCGACGGAGTACAATAATTATAAATTGTTGAATAATTTGACAGATACACCAGAAGATGAGACTATACAAAAATCGAAGAAAATAAAAGATAGAATAGAATACCTCGACTAAAGTAACATAAAAATCATTTTTATGTTACAACAGGTTAGATCGTTGGATAATACAAAAATTATAGGATATTTGTAGGATGTAGTCGACCAAGAACAACTCTACAATTGACGGAACAAGAAAACGCATAAAGGTGATTAAAGATTAAAAGTAATGCAGGCATAAATAAAATCACAATAAATGTTCAAAATGCCCACCGTCATTGTCGATGAAGATGACGACGAAATGAATCCTCTACACTTTCCAGCATCTGCCTGTTGTTGAGTATGCTTGTAGCTGCATTTTCAAGAATGTAACTATTGTTCTTTCAATATCCTCCAAATTCTCATATGTGACACTGTGTGTTGTAGAGCAATTCCTCGAGTACTAGACCGTGGACATGTTCTACCACGATCTTGAGCAGCAGAGTTGAAGGACTTATGTTCTCGGATATGCTATACAACGTGTACAAAGATACGAACATTTGGAAGACGATTCGGAAAACGTCCCACATAAATTTAATGGGCTTAGGCAGCGTTTCCCTGAGCTTCACCATAGGCCAGTATAATGTCTATATACTCATTATCCGTAAAGGCAGGCAATTTTACTGGGGTGGTAGGGTGGAGGGCTAAAAATGCTGGAAAAAAATAATATTTCGAAAAAAGTTATTAACAAATGTTGTTCTCGACGAGTTCTATCACTGGTTAAATTTAATGTACTTATTTCTGTTACACCCTTTTAGAAAAAATCTAATATGTCATTGTCATTAATACAGAAGTTTTGGATTATATCATAATATATTTTTCACGAAAATCTGTTCAGTGATTCAAGTAAAGTATCATTTTCGGTTTATTCATTTTAGTTAAAATCTGTTATGTTGTTGCCCTCGATATAAAAGGCTTAATAACTAAAATTGAAAAGTTTGGATTATATTTTAATACAGTTCTTCATTAAAAACTGTTATGGACTTCAAGTAAACTATCCTTTCCGGTTGTCCAATATTACCTAAAATCTAAGCAACTATTTATATGAATGCAGGAAGCTTAAATTCGAAAATGAAATTTTTGGAAGTTCGATATAAGAGTTATCGTGGAAGAAAAAAGTCGTCTCACACACATACGCACAAACGCACACGCACGTACACACACACACACACACAAACACACAAACACACAAACACACACACACACACACACACACACACACAGGCACACAGATATCATTGTAAAAATAGTAAAAACGTGTTGCGGGGACCCTAATTCGTGCTTAATCGCTATAGAATTTTTGCACCGAAATTATTACCTTCGTTACCTATGGCAGGTATAGCGGGAGGTAAAAATAATAAATAAAAAATCTGATGTGACCAGCACAATACCTCCCGCCATTTAACTTTTATTAATTTAAATACGAGGGTCATTCAATAAGTAAAGAGACAAATTCTATAATTTTAAAACTATTCAATGAATGTGTACAATCTTTTCAGGGGTGTTAGTTGGCAACCATGGGATATGCTCTGATCAGCTGTTTCATCATTTTATGTCAACATAACCTCAAAATTTTCAGTGCACCATGGCAAGTCCACTAGAAGATTGCACCTTAGAAGAGCAGCGCTCAGTCATTAGATTTTTAGTCGCAGAAGGTGTAAAACCAAGTGAATTTTTTTCTAGAATGTTAATACAGTACGGTAAAAGTTGTATGAACCAAAAGGCAGAGTATGGAGTGGAAACACACTAACTCTTCAGTTCGCAAAAAATTCAAGGTTCAACCTTCCGCCGGTAAAGTGATGCTGACCATCTTTTGGGACTCACAGGGTCCAGTCTATTGCGATTTCCTTGAAGATCAGCGAACTATCAATAGCCAATACTACTCTGAGATGCTAGAACACAAAGTTAGACCAGCTATCAGGAGCAAACGCCGTGGACTCTTGTCAAAAGGAGTCATTCTTCAGCACGATAACGCCCGCCCTTATATAGCCCAGCTGACCCGTGATAAGCTTCAAGAATTGGGTTGGGAGGTCTTACCTCATCCTGCCTACAGTCCCGACCTTGCCCCATCTGATTTTTACCTGTTTGGACCACTCAAAGGCGCCCCACGTGAAAAAATATTTGCTAACAATGAGGAAGTTAAGGAAGCGGTGCAAAAGTGGCTTCGGGGTAAATCGAAAGAATTCTTCGCCAAGGGAATTAGGAAGCTGCAAGAAAGATGGGACAAGTGCATAACTGTGGGGGGTGATTATGTTGAAAAATAGCCTTAATTTTGAAAGATTGAAATAAACCGTTTTTGAGCTATAGCCATTTGTCTCTTTACTTATTGAATGACCCTCGTATACATACATATGGGGTCTCATTGCCGCGTACCTGATGTCTGGTCGCGAATCTGGGGAACCCGATTCGATCCAGATCGACGCCAAATATTTCTAATGTTAAATGACACGAAATTGATCCCTGTAGTGCACTCTCCACGCCAGCAATGAGTGCCCGTGAGGTCACGCTTGGTAAAGGCCCGCACGATACTTACATGTCATCATCATTACCAAAATCTTTGTACAAAGAGGATTACCACTCCCAGCAATGGGTAATATTCCGTGATAGTATATTAATTTATTTTTTTATTTAAATACACCTGTATATTTTACTAATGCTAGAAATTATGTTTATTAAGTTCCTTTCCATATAATTATGAGTCTATTTACAATTTTCGTTTTAAAACTTTACTATTATTAATTTGAAATTATGTATATTAAGTTCCTTTCCATATAATTATTGTTCTATTTACAATTTTCTTTTTAAAACGTTACTATTAATAATTTGAAATGTTTTTTTGACAGTGATATTATCTGTTAGTTACATACATTTGAGCTGAACTGTGTAACTATGGAGTCGAGTTTAAAGCATAAGCTCGGATATATAATTTTTATATTACTTTATAATTTTACCCATAAAATATATAGAAAAAGTAGAAATGAAAACCTGTAGAAAATGGAATAATCTTTAATTTTTATAATAACAAATTGCGAAAAAATAACATATAAAGGCATTTTTGAAGAAAAACTATTTTGAACTTCAAGTAAAGTGCCATTTCCGGTTATCCGATTAACTCCACAACCTAATGGCTTTCTTCTATATCAGAATTAGGTAGAAATACATGGTTTTCAATTTTTCTAATGATAGTATTTGAGTTGGAGCGTCCACACTCACACAGATACATACACATACACTCCCACAGACATCATCGTGAAAATGTTGAAGTCGGATTGTATAGGGACCTTAAAACGTGGTCATTTACCAAAATCTCGATATGCGATTTTTAGCACGATCCGTATACCTCCCTTACCAAGGGTAGCGGGAGGTAAAAAAATGATTTGGCCAGCATATTACCTTCCGTTAATTCTACGTATTTTGTACAAATTCACACCGAAATTTTCTTGTAAACTATTCTATGGGCCTTATCTTTTTAGGGGAGAAATGAACTGATCTTACCTCGTACTGAACTGAACTGAACTACTCCTAAAAAGAACAGTATGTTTCTTAAAATAAGAAGTAGTAAATGAAAACATATATAGCATTATAGTTGCAACATAATAATCTGCTGAATTGGCTTATGGCTGTTATCGAGTGTATTAACTTATGTGATTTGTTTTTGTCACCTTAAATTATTTTACATTTTTATATTTCTAGTAAAATAATTTCACAAATATATTATGTAATTGTTTGATTTAACACTGACATCTGTAAATTAGTAATATTTAAATATTCTGTTTCCATGGTGCAGCTTTAGCAGATTAGATTGCAAGATATTTCTTTATAATTCTTTTTCTCTAAATTCATTGAATATGAAGAAAAAAATATAATTAAATCGAGTAGAGAATATAATATTCTTTAATGTTTATAACATAAAAGGTGAAAAAATTATTAAACAAAATATTATCAAGAAAAAATGTGAAAATCTTCAAATTAGGATACTTCCGGTTAACTATTCGTAACCAAAATCTAATCAACTCATCATATGGACGTACGAAAGAGGAATATGAAATAATTATAATTTTTGGAATTGTAGTATTGGACACACACACACACACACATACACACACTTGAACAATTACAAATAATCCCATTTAAAAATAAATTAACCTAACTGAACAGAAAAACCGTTAAATATTTGTTAATTTATTTGTTTCATTTCCACAACTATCGCAAATTTTCGGAAGATGTTTAACATTTTCATGCCTAATTTCTGCCGTATTAAAGAAAGAAAATTAATTTTGCTTATTGATTCAGATGCAGTATGTAATGCTATACAAATTCTATTTGAAGCTTTTTTACTTGAGATAATTATGGAAGCAGGAAATTACGAAAGTATGATTTTACAGGTTAAAGTTCTAGATATATGAGGTAACTACAATCACCACCCCGTATACAGAGTGTTACAAATAAGACTAAAAAAAATAACATTTCGATATGCTGTTTTCTAGTTTTTTCTATTTTAAAAGTTTTAAAAAATTAAAGGCATGGTTCATGGTTTTTGAAGATATGGGGTAATAGTTGCTTGACTCGAGTACTCCAGCCCCACTTTCTTCCCAGTTAAAACCACAGTTAATGTGGTTCTTGCCGACCCTGAAAAGTTAGGGATGTTATATTACACGTCAATGAGAGCCAATATGGAGCGAAGTATATGAAATTATTTCTTTGATAAGTAAGGGTAGGTTTCATATATGGAAAAATACTGAATTAAAAATGTCTTTTTACTGAACAAATGTGAAAAAAAAAATTGAACAAAAACTATTTTTTTACTGAACAATTATTATTGATACTGATGTGATGGTCGGGGCGGGCGGAATCCATATTCAACAAAACCAAATAAAGTACTAAGCAAAATTGAATAAAATAATGAACCTTTAAATACGTGCCAAACAAAATTATTGGATGCAGTTATAATTACCTCCCCTTACCCTTGGTAAGGGTGGTATAGGGATCGTGCTAAAAATCGCATATCGAGATTTTGGTAAATTTCCACGTTTTAAGGTCCCTACAATCAAATTTTAACATTTTCATGATGATATCTGTGTGTATGTGTGTGTGTGTGTGTGTGTGTGTGTGTGTGTGTGTGTGTGTGTGTGTGTGTGTGTGTGTGTGTGTGTGTGGATCGTCTTTACGCTCTAACTCAAATACTATCATTCAGAAAGTTTTGAAACCATGTATTTCTACCTTATTCTAATATGGAAAGAAGCCAGTTTACTTGAAGCTCAAGATAGTTTTTTTTTCGATAAAATACCTTTAAATATATTTTTTTCGCAATTTGTTATTATAAAAATTAAATACTATTCCATTTTCTACCGGTTTCCCTTAATACTTTTTCTATATCTTTTATGGATAAATTTAAAGTAATATAAAAATTATATCTCGGAGCTTATGCTTTAAACACATATCCATGGTTACATAGTTCAGCTCAAATGTGTGTAACTGACAGATAAATGTCACTGTCAAAAAAACAATCATTTCAAATTAATAATAGTAACGTTATAAAAGGAAAATTGTAAATAGAACAATAGTTTTATGGAAAGAAACTTAATATACATAATTTCTATCATTAGTAGGTAAATATGCAGGTATCTATTTAAATAAAGAAATAAATAAATATATTATCACGGCATATTATCAATTGCTGGGTGCGCTAATCTGATTTGTACACACATTTCGGTAATGATGATGACATATTTGTATTGTGCGGGCGTTTACTACAAGGGTTAATTTTATGACATTTAAAATTCGAATTATTTGGCGTTGATCGGGATCGAATCGGATTCCCCAGATTCGCGACCAGATATCAGGCACGCGGCAACGAGACCCCATAGGTAAATGGCGGGAGGTATTGTGTTGGTCACATCATTTTTTTTTTTTAAATCTCGGGATTGTACAGTATGCCATTAACTACAAGAAGTACAATGATATAGGTATTATTGTTTATAAGTCATATTATAAATATTACAGCGAAACATTTTTATAAGATTGATAATTCTTTCACATGAAAGAAATTGTCTTTCATTGTACTCGTTGACTATGATATATTAAAAAAATACACATTGACAGTTGATGTATTGGAATGACTATACAGTAGATATTTTTTTATTAATATTTCTATTTATATTTCAGAAACTGAATTATGAACTCGCTTCACTTATGCACATAAATTTCCTTATATTGATTTAACTGTTATGGTCAATGCATTAATATTTATCATCGATTTGTATTAAATTATGAAAATATGTAATATGTAAATAAATAAAGAATAATAGACGTAGAAACAGATTTTTATTTGGCTTGCAAAAGTTCTTAACATTCCTGCTAAAATTTATACTTTTACTGCATTTGGTTCGAAAACAATTAACATTGTTTTGCTAGAGAGAGCATTAAAGGTACATAATATGAAAGTTTTCGTTGTATATGTGCATTGCGTTAAATTTATTTGTACTCGCCTATTTTTAATGCAAAACAAATAAAACAGAAGTTTCCAACCGCTTCGCACATGACTAATATTGTTATAAATGCATTTAAATAATAAAATATTCATTCCAATATTCAATTAATATTATTCTGTCTTCAAAGTACTTATAAATTAAGGCAACGGTATACATATACAGTGTGTCCATTTAGAGCTGCCACCATTGGGATCTCGAAAAGATACAATGGCGATTAAATGGAACTTTTTGTGTACCTATAGGGTGCCATCTAAGATCTGCTTTTGTTTTTCCAAAAATTCTCATGGGACACTAGATAATGGCGAAAAACTGAATTTTGTTGATTTTTTCTTTTTCAAATAACTTCTAAAGTATTAGTAATCTAGAAAAATGTTCCAAATAAAGAAGTTATATATTTTTATTGCCTAACCAGCAGCGTACAGAATAAATTTTTATATCCGTAAATTTCTGAGATATAACACAAAGTTATATTTTTTTAAATGGAACTCATATCTGATTGCAGTCTCAAAAAAATACATATTTTTTTCTCTTTTAAATGATGTAAAGCTAATTCTGTTTCATATTTGTTTAATCCCCAAAATTTATTTTTTTGCGGTATTTTTTCCGAATTTTGTAATTATGTCATAAAGCCCATCATTATTTTTATTAATTATATTCTACGCTATAACGTGTCACGAGCGACCGAATAAAAAATATATTTAATTTGAATTTTATTAATCTTTGGGCTAAATTTCTAACTAAATGAATTATTTAATTAAAACTAATATTTCTCACTAGAATTCTCACCAATATTTCTAAAATAACACTAAGTATAAAATAAATAAAATAAAATAAGGAAGAAATTAAAATTTCGAAGTAAAATAAATACGAAACACAATAATATTGACATCAATGAAAAGAGAGAAAAATATGTATTTTCTGAGATTGATATCAGATGAGTTGGATTTAAAAAAATATAACTTTATCTTATATCTCAAAAATTTAAGGATATTAAAATTTATTTCGTAAGCCACTAGTTAGGCAATAAAAATTGATAACTTCTTTATTTGAAACATTTTTCTTGATTACTAATAGTTTAGAAATTATTTGAAAAAGAAAAAATTAATAAAATTTAGTTTTTTATCATTATCTGGTGCCATTATGAGAGTTTTGGGGAAAACAAAAGCACATTTGAGATGGTCCCCAACAGGTGCACAATAGTTCCATTTAATCGATACTGTATCTATTATAGTTCGCGAGATCCCAATGGTGGTAGTTCTAAATGGGACAGACTGTATAAGGTAGTTTAGAAAAGTTAGCATGAAGTTTTAATTTCACTAAAGTTAACTAGGTACATAAACAATCTGATTTATATCGTTAGAAACATGTTTTCATATCCAGAAACTTAAAAATTATGACTTTTACAACATCTAGATCGAAAAATAAAGCAATTAGTTTTAGTAAAAATAAACGTCTTATTCCAAGGTCAAAAATATTAGGTATGTTTTCCTTCACATATTGGACTTTGAAACACAATAAATTTGAAGATTGTGTATCATTAAAGTATTCATTTTTAACTTTTCTTATATTGTCATGAGTTTTTTATCGGATAAGCAAATCCTGTAACGTGCAATGCCATACGAAAAGAAATGTATGAGTCACTTTTTTATTGTATAGATCCAAAATTAGTATTTATTTTCATGGAAAATGTGTAATATTATAGTAAAAGAAAACAAAAGTGACAAAAATTATTACAGTTGTGTCTTAATTCTTATAGATTAGAATACAATAACATTTATCACATAAGTTTTCGAAAAACCTGCTTATTACTACAACAATTAACGTAGTTTAAGTTTTAACATTCGTGATTAATACAAAGCTAGTGGTGCATTTTCTTCTATATGACGAAGTTTAGTTCTGACTTGCTCCATCAGTCTTTGGCAGATTTTAAAATTTATTTTATTTAATTTTTGAAAAAAAATTCTCCTTAACTGTTTTCATTTTGGAACTGCTACAGATTGTTGAAAATCTTTCTTATAAGTATCGCCCAAAAAGTTTCAATATAAAATTCAAAGGGAGAAGTTCAAGTTTTCAGATAGAATAATGGTATGTGGTGCAATTTCGGAAGCAGGCGTGTCATGACATTTCATCGAACGTGTTAGAGGTTTATATACTAAATTACCAGCCTAAAATTACTTGATTTAATCAATTTATATCATGTAAACGAAAAGATTAAATTTGTATCTGACACAGCTTCACGCTATAATATACCCGAACACGGCTGTCTTTATTTTGCAGGCGGGAGAGTAGTCCCCACTACCATACCAATCGCATGATGTTATGAGGCCTACATTATACAGTGCTTCATACGGCATAATATCAAAATTGTGTCTTTTAATTCAGTTTTAATTTTCAGTTATCTTCTTTTTACCGTCATCTATAGGTAAGGAAGGTATTGTCTTAGGTCAAAAAATTCATTGATGAGTTTTTAGTGAATAAGCATGTTTTAGGATCACTATAATACGATTTTACCATTTTTACAATGATATCTGTATGTATGTATGTATGTGTGTGTGTGTGTGTGTTTGTGTGTGTGTGTGTGTGTGTGTGTGTGTGTGTGTGTGTGTGTCTGTGTGTGTGTGACGAAAGTTTCGGATCGCATAACATAATTATTTATGACATAAGTGATATTTTATTTTCTGAAAACGAAGTTTAGAACACGACGCGAAGTGGAGTGGTCCAAACATTTGAGCACGTATATTATACATTATTTTTTCATTTAAACTTGTATTTTTAATATTTTTTTGACATACATCAAAAATTTCGATTTGTTGTTACATTCGTCATTACCAAAGTAACTAATTCCCTTTTAATATTAGTATAATAAAAATTACAAAGTTACGTCTAGTTTCACTAGTTTACAACTTCTGAGTCAACTTCCATGAAGCCATCGTCAGAAGTCGGCCAACACAACAAGTCACCACAGACGCGTTTCGCACTTATTGGTGCTCTTCAGTTGGGTGTAACCTGTGGTCTCTGTCCTGAAGAGCACCAATAAGTGCGAAACGGGTCTGTGGTTACTTGTTGTGCTGGCCGACTTCTGACGATGGCTTCATGGAAGTTGTGTAAACTAGTGAAACTAGACGTAACTTCGTAATTTTTATTATATTGTTTGTTTCACGGAGAAATTCGCAATTTGCTTTTTGCAGTTTGCACTTGTATTTAATATTAGTGTCAAAAGTTACATTCATCTGTCACTTTTTAATACTTGTGTTATAAAATGAGTTTTAACCCTAAAAACAAGCACTAAAATCCTGACACTATATACATGGCGTTTTAAAAAGTAAATATGTTTTAAATCGGTTAAAACTGCATGTAAACTTATATATATATATATATATATATATATATATATATATATATATATATATATATATATATATATATATATATATATATATATATACAGTAGAGTGTCAATAATCCGGACGATCGATAATCCGGATTCGATTCATGTGAAAAAAAATTTTTGCTTGTAAAGGAACAATGTTTGTATACAGCAACAAAAAAACATGCATTTTTTTATTAATAATGAATAGTATCATTTATCCGCTCCTCTTCTCTAAACATCACAGTAATTTATGACCGATAGCAGCTAATATTTTGCGTTGAAGAGACCCAAAAAGTATTTTGTTGGTTCATTTCGAAAATCCGGACACGTCAAAAATCCAGATGAGGTCCGGTCCCAATTAATCCGGATTATTGATATTGACGCTCTACTGTATATAAATAATTTATGACAATAAGTTACAGACCTAGTCCATTATCAAAATTGGCAAGGCATCTTTTGCACGGTAAATACTCAGGACACAAGTTGAAAATTATTGATCATTAATAGCTAGTACTACTTAATATAGTTACTATGTGATCATTTATGTAATGGCTAATGCAAACTTCATAACATGGAAAGTAGCGATGAATATTTCAACAATGAAGCGAAAGCGTTCGTCTATTTTCGCTTGAAAAATTGAATTACAATTGAGGTGACTTTACTTTTATTTACATTGGAACTTAAGGAAAGAAATTGATTAGATATGAGTTCTCCGAATTAAAAAATTGTAATTAAGCAGAAGCGTCCTCCTAGCGAAACTGGGTGCTGGTATTTAACTAGTATAATTTGGAAACCACGAACTAGTAGACAAGTACCATTTAGAGGATATAAATACATCAAAATTATCTGTAGCTATTAATGGATTTGGAGATAAAGTTGACTGAAATTCTCTTTTTATGAAATAAATACATCCAGAAAATTAAATGAATTGTTAAATTACTGCATCTAGAAATAATCAACAGAACCATTTGATTTTAGTAATTTAATGTGTAGGAGTATACGAGTAATATTATGTTACATGCAACCTGTATACATATAAAAAAATCTGATGTGGCCAGCACAATACCTTCCGTCAATCCTGTGTATTATGTACAAATTCCATACATAAATTTTCTTGCCAAAAAATTATAAATTTCCAGTAATATTATTTCATGCAAATTGCACTTGACACTGACATTTTCTTCTTCTTTAGCTTTTCCCATTCATTAGGGGTCGCTATTTTTTATTTTTTTCTTCCATTCATTTCTATTTTGCGGGTTATCCTCACGTCAAAATTTCTTTTTTTGGTATTTTATGATTCCTTTTCTCGGCAACTGAATTCCACATCCCTGATAATAAATAAACCACATGAAATAAGAAAATCATAAACTTTGGATGAAAAATTATGGCATTTTTAAGTTATGGACGTAATTAATAGCTGTTATTTTGATACGGGTCCAAATATCTGCTTGCCAAAGTCAGCAAAGTCACGTCACTGCACTCGCCCCATACTTAAATTTTCTTGCAAAAGATCCTATATTTCCACTTAAATTATTTCATAAACAAACTATGCGAATTGCACTTGACACTAACATATTCTTCTTCTGTAGTTTTTTTTCCATTTGTTAGGGGGTCGCTATTTTTTATTTTTTTCTTCAACTAATTTTTGTTTTGTATGTCGTCCTCATTCAGTTCCTTTTCTCTCCTTTCATATTATATTTGGTCTTCCTATGTTTCTTCCACCTTCTGTTATAAGCTATTCATTCTTCCAATATACTCATCTCTTCTCATCACATGTTCAAACCAATGTAATCGTCTCTCTTATATCTTTCTAGAAACGCCCAACACTAGAGTTATTTCCCTTATTCTTTCATCATTTACTTTTTATTGATATTAACATCTGCCAATTTAAATTACCTGAATATATTCGCAGTTTCCATGGTTAAGTTAGCACAGCTGGCTGATATATGAAATTTTATAATTATTACAATCTTTATAATTCTTTAACTCTATATCTGTTGAATATGAAATGCAATCAAATCGTATAGAGAATAATATATTCTTTAAGTTATAATAAAATTTAATTGAGTTTTTCAAGAAAAACTGTAAAAATCTTCAAATGAGGATACTTCCGGTTGACCAATTATAACCAAAATCTAATCAAGTCTACATATGGTTGTAAGGAAGAGGAATACGCATGAATTGTAATTTTTGGAATTCTAGTATTGGAGATATCGTTGTCGAAACCGCGGTCATATACACACACATACACACACACGCACAGACTAACACACACACACACACACACACACACACATACACACACACATACAGACATCATCGTAAAAATATTAAAATCGTATTGTAAAGACCCTAAAACGTGCTTATTCAATGAAAACTCACCACCGAATTTTTTGACCAAAGACAATACCTTCCTTACCTATAGGTGACGGAAGGTAAAAACAATGTACGGATATACGTGGTTTTAATAAACGTTGCCAAAGAAAGTCGTTCTTGACTATATAATATCCGTGAATATTTTTAATACGTTAATAATAATTTAATGAATGTCTTTCTACAATATACGAGTATTTTATCTTAATTATTACAGATTTTCCTTTCTTGTTTTAATTAATTTCTTATAGCAATAATAATAATTTTACATAAGAGCTACGAGTACTTTAATTTTAATTATTATTTGTTTTTCTCTCGTGTCTTAATTTTTGGTGCATTTTTCTTTAAAATTAGGGCAGCTGTAATTAAAAATAATTAGGTCTCTTAACAAAATAAAATAAAATGATTCAATTCCTCGTTCATTTCTACAAATATTTAAATTTTATTGACGCAGTTCTACTTCACACGGCCGTCATAAATATTCATCACCTACTACTCGTTTATGTTATCACTATCATGAAAATAAAAATGGAAAAACAGTGTTTTTATTAATTAATTTTTAGACGACCATTTCAGAAAATGATAGATATCGCGACAGTAGAATACTTAAGAAAGTTGAAAATATCCCACAGTAACATGACATGAATATCGTACTAGCACAACATGATTATATCACAATCATGAGACCAAATCAACATAGCCAGGCAGTTTTGCTTTGTTAGTTGATATAATTGATTAAATGAAAAGCACAGTAGGGGTGAGGGGGGTATTTGTGGACAAAAATTACATTTTATTTTTAATATTTTTATATTAGCGTTAAGTTTACGTATACAATAACTTTTATTCATATCTACGTCAGTGAAACGCAGATCAACTCGTTAGTTGGCAGGTACATGTTAAAATTATCGTATCTTATTTGTGCTATAATTTTTTGCTCATTTTTTGTTAATTTTTGCTGTATATATATTTTTTTTTCTGTTTACCAAAAAAAGTTATAAAAAAATACCTGCTAACTTCACGTAGCAGAGCCTTTTGTAAAATGAAAAGTTTTTTTACGGTATATTTTTTTGCTCATTTTTGCTAATTTTTTCTGTATATATCAAATTTTTACTGTTTACCAAAAAAAGTTATAAACAAAACAAGACCTGCTATATATTATGCAATGTAATTTCAGACTAGTGACATCTCGTACTTCATAACTCGCTTGAAAGTAATATCGTATTGAATAATACTCACTTCTCACTTTCGATACGCTTTCTGAAACTATTATTGATGACATAAAATGATAGCCTGTTATTTATGCTGAAAATATCTGGATCATATTTATACATTTATTACGTATCTACGTAACAGTTTTTATACCTTGTTTCACCTTACATATTTAGTTTACGTAATGTAATTTCGGCTACTTAAAACTGGCGCTGATACGAACGCCATCTGCTGAATGCGTTAAATAGAACAGAGCATAGTGTCAGTAAATATTTATAGTTACAAGTAATTCGTTTGTTCATACATTTTCAATTCTGTTCTATATTTTGTATTTTGCTTTGTTCATTAAAAACATTCATTTTCCCTTTAATGTACTTTAGTTCTACGAATTATATTTCAATTTCATCATATATTACAGTTTCATCAATTTTTTGCGTTGATCATAGATACTTGATTAGGTTAGGTTAGGTTTATTAAACTCATTAGCAAGTTATTTTCGTTATTTTGCAATTGGCATTAATAAATATACTATAAAATCAGATATTCATTAGTTTTTAGTTGTCGCTAAGAGGTTCTGGATTCATATTAAAAATTACATTGCCAGATTTTAGTGAATAAGCACGTCTTCAGGTCCCTAGAATCCGATTATAACATTTTTACGATGTGTCCGTGTGTGTGTGTGTGTGTGTGTGTGTGTGTGTGTGTGTATGCGTGTGTGTGTGTGTGTGGATGTGTGTGTGGATGTGTGTGTATGTGTGTGTGCGTGTGTGTGTGTATGTATCGGGTTGTTGGAGGTACGATATCTCAAATTCTATAAGACTAAAGACCTGTGTAACTACGGATTCCTCAATCTAACAGTAATGGGAAGAGCTGAATAGGTTCTGGTAACAATTTGACAACCGGAAATGGTAGTTTCTAAAAAAATTATTTCTGAATATTGTTTTTTGAAAATTTATGTTACTACAAATAATAATGTTAATTAAATTCTCAATCAGACACATTTAAATATTTTACTATATATATCCTATAGGTTTAGAGATATAGTATATAATAATATAGAATAAATCTCGGCGCCCAAACAACTCCATGGAAACCAGTTGAGATATTTAAATGCAGTTTTACTAACATTATTGAATGATTTTTCTTTGATGTACGAGTACATTTAATATATCTTATTGTGTTATTAATAAAATAAAATAAAAAAAATAAATAAATATTTCATCACGGCATATTACCCATTGCTGGGTGTGCCAATCTGCTTCAAACACAGATATCGGTAATGATGGAATATTTGTACCGTGCGGGCGCTTACCAGACGTCACCTCACGGGCACTCATTGCTGGCGTGGAGAGTGCGCCACAGGGGTCAATTTTGTGCCAATAAAATGCGATGTAATTTTTGGCGTCGGTCGGGATCGAACCCGGGTCCCCTAGATTCGCGACCAGACACACAGGCACACGGCCACGAAACCCCATTAATTAAATATGTATTTAAAATTATAGGTATATTAATATTACATATATCATTAAGATATGCCGCTAATATCGCCAATGAATTTCAATAATTTTGAACATATTAGAAGAGTAGGACAAAATTCTTTATAGAACGAAAGAACAGATGCAATTTCAATTATTTGTGTTTACAAGAAATGTTAAATTTGTTATTTACAGGGCGAGAGCAGTCATGTGACTTTGTTGACCTTGGCAAGCTGATATGGGGGTCCGTGTCAAATAGCTAGTAGTTATTTACATAGATGTCACAATTGTCATAATTTTTCATTCAAAGTTTCAAAATATTCTGATATCGTGTTATTTATTATTATTGTTATTATTATTAAGTATATTTTTGGAAGTGTACGATTAAAAATTCCAATAATATATGATCTATGTCATCACGTAATTTGCATAAAATTGGAATGAAATTATGTTTATAGGATACTAAATATGGCGACGACCACGTCATTGTTTATGACTTACAGGTGTGGAACTTAACACATTCTAATTTTTCAGAACGATATACAAAACTGACGTCTGTTGTAATGACACGAATTAACAAACATAAAATCATCTAATAATATCAGCAATTCTTATATAATCTGAAAATACGAATAATTTTAGAAAATGAAAATTTCGCTTTCTTATTATTTTAATCTATCACCAGCTATACCGGGTGATCATTTGAAAACTTCCCACCTTGAATAACTCCTTAATTAATAAAATTATCAAAAATCACTAAAACAGGTCAATGTTATTTTCGAGGGGGACATTTAATAACCTATTCCAATCAGTTGGGAAACTTTCACCCTCCCCTCCAGCCACCCCCCACCCCAAAATTTTAAATGGCACTACCCCATGTGTGATACATCATTTTAAAGGTTGTAAAATTCTCAATATTTTAAAGCAAAGAAAATTAAAATCGGCCGAGCCGTTCATGAATTAGAGACAAAAATGTATTAAACCGGAAAATTTACAAAATACCTAAAACTAAAACTCACAAACGTAAACAATTAAATTTATCGTAATAGATGCTCGAATTGCGCTCCATTGGTTGCTAGGCAATGATAAAGCCGATGTTCAAACTCTCTTCTAACATTTTCGAAAACTCGCCGCGGAATTAATCGGCATTCGGATGTTATTCGTTGTTTCAGTTCGTCGATGTTGGCTGGGGGAGTTTGATAGACGATGGATTTAAGGTGGCCCCAAAGGAAAAAGTCGAGAGGGGTTAGGTCAGGAGACCTTGCTGGCCACTCTACTGCTCCTCTTCTTCCAATCCACCTCTCTGGAAACTTGTTATTCAACCAGTTTCGAACTGGTACCACAAAATGTGGTGGGGCACCATCTTGCTGAAAATAAACTTGATTTTCATCCAAAATTAAGTTTCCTTCGTCGTCTACTTGATTTTCTATTGCTTCCGTAATCAAGGGGTCTATGACATCTTCCAACATATTGAGATAAATAGTACCATTTAAATTTTCATTAAAAAATAACGGACCAATGACCGAGTCCCCCAGTATACCAGCCCACACATTAATTTTTTGTGGCCACTGAGTATGCGTTTCTCTAAATAGATTCGGGTTTTCATCATCCCAATAACGACAATTATGACGATTAACATAGCCATTCAAAAAAAAGTACATTCGTCACTGAAGCAAATATTTTGAATTAGATTTGGAGTGGTATTTATCATCACAGTCATTTGTTCACAAAATTGAACTCGTCTATCGAAATCATCTTCATTTAGAGCTTGGTGATTTTGAAGTTTGTATGGATGCCATTTATGAAGTTTTAAAAGCTTATGAACAGACCCATACGAAAAACCAGTTATGTTGCGCACTTGCCGAATTGAGCTCGTAGGCTTTGCAGCAAATTGTCCTAATATTTCTATTTGAGAGTCCTCATCCACAATTCGAGGTTGTGTCCTTTTTACCTTCCGTCACCTATAGGTAAGGAAGGTATTGTCTTTGGTCAAAAAAATCGGTGGTGAGTTTCCATTGAATAAGCACGTTTTAGGGTCTTTACAATACGATTTTACTATTTTTACGATGATGTCTGTATGTGTGTGTGTGTGTTCGTATGTGCGTGTGTGTGTGTGTGTGTGTGTGTGTGTATGTGTGTGTGTGTATGTGACCGTTTTTTCCTGCACGATATCTCCAATACTAGAATTCCAAAAATTACAATTCTTGCGTATTCCTCTTCCTTACAACCATATAACTTGATTAGATTTTGGTTATAATTGGTCAACCGGAAGTACCCTCATTTGAAGATTTTAACAGTTTTTCTTGAAAAACTCAGTTAAATGTTATTATAACTTAAAGAATATATTATTGTCTATACGATTTGATTGCATTTTATATTTCATATTTAACAGATATAGGATTAAAGAATAATAAAGATAAAAAAAATCATATAAATTTCATAATTCAGCCAGCTATGCTAACTTAACCATGGAAACTGCTAATATATTCAGGTAATTCAAATTGACAGATGTCAGTATCAATAAAATGTAAATCAATGACAGAATAAGGGAAGTAACTCTAGTGTTAGAAGTTTCTGGATATAAGAAAGACGATTACATTGGTTTGAACATGTCATGAGAAGCGATGAATATATTAATAGAAGGTGGAAGAAACATAGGAAGACCAAATATAAGATGAAAAGATTGTATTGCAGAAGACTTGAGAGAAAAGGAACTGAATGAGGAAGACACGCAAAACAAAAATGAGTGGAAGAAGAAAATAAAAAATAGCGACCCCCTAACGAATGGGAAAAACTAAAGAAGAAGAAGTAGATGTCAGTGTCAAGTGCAATTTGCATAGTTTGTTTATGAAATAACTTTACTGGAAATATAGCATCTTTTGCAAAAAAAAAAAATATGTACGAGTATAGGGCGCGTGCAGTGACATGACTTTGCTGCCTTTGGCAAGCAGATATGGGAACCCGTATCAAAATGACAGCAATTAATTATGTCCATAACTGACAAGTGTCATAATTTTTCATTCAAAATTTCATGATTTTCTTATTTCATGTGGTTTGTTTGTTATCAGGAGAATGGAATTCAGTTGCCGAGAAAGGGAATCATAAAATACCAAAAAATTAGAATCTTTTAGAAGAAAATTTATGTATGGAATTTGTACATAATACACAGGATTGACGGAAGGTATTGTGCTGGCCACAACAGATTTTTTTATTTGCTACTGATCCAGTTTCTTCAAATTTTTCTATCAAATCTAAAACGTATCGATGGGATACATGTTTATTTAGATGTCTTGCATTAAATTCATTGGCTGTACGTCGAGCACACTGATTTTCAGCTCCATAAATGAAAATTATTTCAATTCTCTCTTCTAAAGTGTATGTCATTTCAGTGACACAATTGGCACAAACGCTACCCCAAATCAAAGTAATCTAAAGTTATCTGAAGCGGCGATATTTAATTCCTGAATTCTACAACACTTGACACTTTGAACTTGTACGACGCACGTTCTTTTGTTTCAAAGCAAAACGTAGGTAGATGGCTTGATCAACCACTCAAAATGGGCATACATTTTTGTCTCTAATTCATGAACGGCTCGGCCGATTTTAATTTTCTTTGCTTTATTGAGAATTTAACAACCTTTAAAATGATGTATCACACATGGGGTAGTGCCATTTAAAATTTTGGGGTGGGGGTGGCTGGAGAAGAGGGTGAAAGTTTCCCAACTGATTGGAATAGGTTATTAAATGTCCCCCTCCAAAATAACATTGACCTGTTTTAGTGATTTTTGATAATTTTATTAATTAAAGAGTTATTCAAGGTGGGAAGTTTTCAAATGATCACCCGGTATATAAATTTCTATTGATGGAATAAGGGCTCCCACATTTACTTTTTCATCAATTTGTAAGCATAATATAAAGATTGGGTTTAATTTGGCTGGAATTTTGGTGTCGTAGCATATGATCAAAAATGAAAGATTGCAGCACAAGAATGTCTAAGTGCAACTATTTTTTAAAACAAAATAAATGTAACACTATCAGTAGAAAAACGAAAGGACTACTGAATAAAATAAAACAGAATTAATTTACCACGAACCAATACCATGAAAAAATATGACAGAAACGTATTTTTTTTTTCTTATTTAAAAGATCTGATGTGGCCAGCACAATACCTTCCGTCGATCCTGTGTATTATAAATAAATTCCATACATAAATTTTCGTGCAAAAGATTCTAAATTTCCAGTACAATCATTTCATAAACAAACTATGCAAATTGCACTTGACACTGACATCTTCTTCATCTTTAGCTTTTCCCATTTGTTAGGGTCTGCCATTTTTAATTTTCTTCTTCTATTCATTTATGTTTTACGTGTCGTTCGTATTCAGTTCCTTTTCTCTAAAGACTTCCGCAATACAGTCCTTCTAACTTATCTGTGGTCTTCCTCTATTTCATCAACCTTCTATTACGAAGCTATTCATTCTTTTTCCAATATATTCTCCATCTCTCCTCAGAACATGTTCAAACCAATGTAATCATCTCTCTTGTATCTTTCTAGAAACTTCTAGAACTGAGTTATTTTATTTATTCTTTCATTACTTACCGTATCTTTTCGTGTCTTCCCCAACATGTATCTCAACATCCTCATCTCTGCCACATTCATTTACTTTTCATTAGGTGCGTTCAATAAGCCCCAGGAAAACAAGCAATCGGAAATAAAATTTGTTGAACGACTTGCTTGATTTGCTCGCAAGCAAACCAAGCGCCAAATTTCTCGCTTGTCTTGCTAACTTATGAAATATAATGGCGGGAAATGCAAATTATACATACATGAAATTAACTTGTACTGTTTCTATCTTATTTTATGGTGTATTTATATCAATTACTTGTCAAATAGGCTTTCAAAGTTTTGTGATGATTGCTCATAACATTGTTAAATTTAAAATATTTTCTTAGACCTAAAAAATTGTTCAAAATTAATTCCACTATATGCAAATAACTGTACCTGTCTATAAATTCATTTTGTATAACTTTCCAGACCAATAAAAGAAATATGAGGGATACACATGTTATATTTGACTACTGTATAACTTTCTCGATGACATTTGTGAATATCAGTTCGTCATATAGCTAGCAAATCTTTAAGTGTACTAAGCAACAAGCCTCGTTTGCTTACCTGAACTGCTTACTTCAATGAACGCAACCTATTGATACTGACATCTGTCAATTTGTATTATCTGAATATATTAGCAGTTTCCCTGGTTAGCATATCTGGCTAATTTATGAAATTTAATATCTTTATAATTCTATAACTCTATATCTATTGAATATGAAGTATAAAATGCGATCAAATCGTTACATTTTCGTCACACACACACACACACACACTTACATACATACAGACATCATCGTAAAAATGGTAAAATCGTATTATATATGGACTCTAAAACGTACTTATTTACTAAAAACTCAACATTGAATTTTTTGACCAAAGACAATACCTTCCTTACCTAAAGGTTACGGAAGGTAAAAAATTACCCTCTTTATATATGAATTATGGAAAAATTTCTGTGAATTAAAAGTAGGAATAAATAAATGAGAACAATAAGAGAAGATAAATGCACGTTAAAATGTTATTCTATCCTGAATATGACAAAAATTTGCAGAAATAACAATTTAAAACACTCATGGGAATACGAATTATTTTCTTTATTCTATCCAAATTAAAAACATTGTAGAACGAAAATAATTTGTAGATGTTACAAAAAACAGAAAGAGCAAAGTCTTTAGATTATTTTTCCATTCGCATATTTTGTTATACAATTTGAGTCACCGTCGAATACATTTAGATGCATTATGGATATTGGAAATGTATATTTTTCCGTATAATATATTCAACTGAATAAAAGATTTTCATTTTATAATTCACGTATTCAACAAGTGTTCGAACATATCTGTCACTTTTTCAGAGATTTTTGTATACGGTACATCAATTTGATGCTTTAGACAGTTGATAGGTAGAAAAAGGAATGTTCCATTTTCTTGGTGTCCAAAAATTTTCATATCATTTATATATAATAATTAATACTACAATTGTACCATCATAGTTCCATTTTGTCTAGGGTGGAAATATAGGCAATGGAGTGAATTTGGACCGGACCTTGAAGGGGGGGGAGTCATTATATAACGCCCAATGAAGTATAAATTTTTATAAAAAAATCCGGGGATTTAATT
The DNA here is from genome assembly GCA_951394225.1 of Harpalus rufipes. Lineage (NCBI taxonomy): Eukaryota > Metazoa > Arthropoda > Insecta > Coleoptera > Carabidae > Harpalus > Harpalus rufipes. The sequence continues at coordinate 20,342,343 of OX596276.1, read as the reverse complement.
TTTGGAAATTTTCTTATACACTCCATGAGAAATTTAACGTAACCTAATCTAATATAACCTACCCTAAACAAACTAATCAATGCGATGAATTTTTCCTGTTTTCATGATTTTCTTATTTCATGTGGTTTATTTGTTATCAGGAATGTGGAATTCAGTTGCCGAGAAAAGGAATCATAAAATACCAAAAAATGAATTTTTCAATGAATAATTATGACATTTGTCAGTTATGGACATAATTCATAGCTGTCATTCTGGTACGGACTGCTCGTGTCCTATACATAAATTTTCTTGCAAAAGATCCTATATTTCCGGTACAATTATTTTATAAACAAACTATGAAATATTATTTACACATTTAATGTTATTATAAATATTAAGGAATATTCTATTGTTTATACGAATTGATTGCATTTTATATTTCATATTCAATGGATATAGAGTTAAGAAGACAAGAGTAAGAATTATAAAGAAATTAAATTTTATAAATCAGCCACCTGTGCTATAATCATGGAAACATCTACTATATTAAGAAAATTCTAACTGAAAAGAAAATTAATGTGGTTGAAGATGTTGAGATAGATGTTGGGGAAGACACGGAAAGATATGGTAAGGAATGAATGAATAAGGGAAATAACTCCAGTATTAGAATTTTCTAGAGAGATACAAGGGAGACGATTAAACTGGTTTGAACATGTCATAAGGAGAGATGTAGAATATATTGAAAGAAGAATGAATAGCTTAGTAGTAGAAGAAAACCAAAGAATAGATCTTCCAGTCCTTCCGACTGTATTGCGGAAGACTTGAGAGAAAAGGACCTGAATGAGAACAACACGCACAACAAATGAGTGGAATAAAAATAGCGACCCCTAACGAATGGGAAAAGCTAAAGAAGAAGAAGATATCAGTGTCAAGTGCCATTTGCATAGTTTGTTTATGAAATAATTTTACTGGAAATTAAGAATCTTTTGCAAGAAAATTTATGTATGGAATTTGTACATAATACACAGGATTGACGAAAGTATTGTTCTGGCCACATCAGATTTTTTTATAATTAATTTTCAAATTATTCGTATGTATTGGTTTCGAGAGCGGCCTTACCGACAGAGTCGAAATGGTACAATATAGTTCGATTATTTTGGCGCTGTAAATCAGCCGAATATTTTTAAGACGTTCATGATTTTTAATCACACTTTTCTGCGGACAATCAAATATTTTAATTAAAAAATTAACATTGTAGATGTTTTTCAGTTAAAATTATGTGTTTCCTGTAAATTTTAGCCGAATTCTGAATTCATAACCAAATAAAAGATTTGTTATTTTGGAAAAATGAGACTATTTCACATTTTTTTAAAAAGTATTGTAACGTTCTATTTATATGGGTGAAATGAAAAACTTAGATAAATATTATTAATTAAAATAATACGTTTATTAAACGATAAATAACAAAGATTAAATATTAAAAGATGATAAAGATAAGTAACACTATGATAAACAAATATTAACACTAATTTAAAGACACTTAAACACTAAGATTATTTATTTAGACAATTAACACTACTATTTATGTCACTAATTACATTTTTCACTTCTTGTCGACTGTATCACCAACTATTCACGATGCGTATTTATATCAGACTTCTATACTCGTTAGTTCTATATCACAGACTGTGTTCGCTAGCTTTGGGAACGGGTTATATACCCGGCGACTTTTGTTCTCGAACCTATTCGAACCTGCTAGAACACTTCGCTAGGTAAACAACATGCACAATAGATCACGTCACCGCGACTTGTCCTAACAAGTCTGCTACGTGCGGACACAGCGGCGCCAGCTGTGGCGCGGCGGCAGCGGTGGCGTGGGCTACGGAGCGGCGGTGGCGGCGACGTTACAGTATTTTAAATGAGAGTTTATGCATTATTTTTCATAGTAATAAAAAATAATAATAATTTATTATTGTTTTCGTAAATCACTAAATAAACAGATTGGCACCAGAAAGTCACGAAAAACAATCACCCACTCCTGTGACGTTGAAGTACATACAGCACGTCATTCATAGCCAATAGAAAAACAGTTTACGTTATTTATATAAATAAAAGTAGACGATAGTTTGTAACATGTTAAACTGTATGTACTCTGACGTCACATTCTCTTTCAGATCACGTGACTTTTTCAAAATATTACACAAATTCCAATAATTAATTGTAAAATATCTAATGGATATGTCTTGATATTTTGCAATTTCAAGGCTCTTTAAAGAGCAATATAATTTAGAATTTAGTACTTAGAAGTCTATAAAAATTGTTGCAACATCCTTATTGCAAAAAAATCGGAACGGGACTCATCTTAAATATATTTAAATAAAATCTCTGTCCAGACGATTTTAAGATTTGGAAATGAGTTAATTTATATTTTAAACTCTGTACAATACGAATTTCGTGTTAATTTGAAGATAATGTAATGTATTGTCGTGGAAGCCTTTAATTGGGTAACTGTAGGCTTCCCAAACACTAAATAAATAAAGTAAATAAATAAATAATTTAATCCGTTAAGAAATTGTGAGCCAAATAAAATGCATGTTTTTAGTGGAATTTTTTTCCCAATTTTTTCTAAAATTTTGACCCTACTTTCTGGAATCCCTAAAGCCTTTTTGTCACTTAAAATATGAATATATTAAATTGACCCCCAGAGTTAGTTTTTGCAAGTATTAATACTCTATCTTCAACCGAAATCGACATATTAACCGATTTTAACCTCATATTTTTAACCTAAAATATATAATTTTTGAACTCGGGTTTGATGAATTTTTAACCGAAAATTTAACTATGTACTTTCGTACTGGAAATATACAAATAAACTTGCTACAGTTCATTTTGCAAAAATTAACGCTCTAGTTTTAATCAAAATCGTGTTATTTAACTTCCCATTTGTGGCCGAAACTAAACATGCATTTTTGGGGACTCATAACTGCTAAATTGTTTGAAATTTCTTGAAATTAACACTAAAATGGTGATGTACGGGGTTCATATATAAATTAAACTCGTGGCTGCGAAACGCGCGAGGTATCAGCTAGTAGAATAATAAAAATGCATTAATTTTCGTTGGACATAAATGGGATGTAATAAAAATAAATGACTCAGAGGTACTTTTCTAACCCTTTTCCACGTGCGATCTTTCCGTTTTATTATGTGGTACATCTTTAAAGAGAAAAACATTAAAGTTTTTACCCAACACCATTTTCTTATTTCTTGAACACGGAGTGTAAAAGTATAGTTTTTGTTAACATGTTTTTGCCTTGAGACACATTCGTGTGCATGGGCGTAGCCAAGGGGAATAAAAAAAAATATTGGTAACTTTTTAGTATAAAATCAAAAACTACAGTCAACTAAAGTAAATTAAAGTTTTTTTCGCAAATAATGTATCATAATTTTCGTAGTGGGTATTTACCAAATTATAGTGTAACATGAGCCTGATATGTAACAAATATATATTATTTTTGACCATTTAACACACGCCCAAGCCCAATGAATTTTGAATGCCTCCATAATTATTTTTTTCTCGCACTGTACTTTGCACGATCTTAAAGCCTCATTCACAATGTGGTTTTATTATCGATACCCATGCCACTAATTTTTGCCGATATTTTTTCTACTAATGTATTTAATACATTTTATATTGTGCTATTCACAATGAAGGGGTATCGGCAGTGGCAGCAGAGAAAAAGAATATAATACTGTACTGATTGGCAGTGGTAAGAGTATCGGTAAAGAGACAAATGGTTGGCACAGCCATACTTTTACCTCTATTTCGGGTTACCGTGGTACTACTCGGGCATACTGGGATTTGAATAATTAGTGAACAGCATTTATTTATAGTTAAATTTTATAAGTTTGTGCTTTTGTGACGGTGTGTGATGTTCTGAATTTTGTTTTACAAATGGACGAAAAGTTAATAATATTAATCAAATCATAACCTGCAATATTGGACAAAAGGATAACTGGCTTTAGAAACCAGAATATTAAAGAATAAGCTTGGAAAATCATTGCAAAAAATATGAATCTTCCAGGTAATGTAAACAAACTAAGGACTGTAAAGAATCTTCTGCTGCTAGAAATCTGAAATAAAACTTAAGTTACATGTATTTAAAATTCTTCACAAAAATGTTGTTACCTTAACGTAATCGCTACACGATAACTTTCGTTTTTGGGTCTTCTAATACTGTATTTTTTTTATTCTGGGTCCTACTAAACTCATCAGTTTGTCGAATGAAATTGTACTCATTCAAGAATAAATGAAAAGAGATCATCTCTTGAATAAGGTGTTCGTAATCGCCTTGCTGTTCTCTGTTCTGATTTATTGGTCTTGTACACTAACGCCGACGATTTTTACTTTTTTGGTAGAAGATACGAAGAGCAAGTCCTATAGTTCCAGCCAGTAATGGTATAATAGTCCATTAGTAAAACTTTACATATTCTTTGTGATATTAAATTAATTGCGCACTAGAAAGGTATGCATAGTGGTAACGGCATCGGTAAGTCTTCCCTATTGTGAATGGCAAAAGGTAACGGCAACAACGACAGTTAGTGGTAGAATTAGTAGTAAGAGTATCGGTATCGGCATTTGTGTTTTCACATTGTGAATGTAACTTAACTGCAGTACAGTAATGAGCTCTATACCAGGGCTGCGAAGCTGTGTAAACACATCGATGTAATCAATCTGATCAGAAGATTACAGACATTTAATTGATCGATCAATCTGTTAGTTTAATCGATTTTTATTTGTGATCAACTGATCAATTCGTCAATAAATCGATCTGATCGTTCCAACAACATGTCAAGGTCATGTGTATATATGCGAATATGAACAGCGGTATCGCTGAAACGTTGTCTGTAGTCTAGAGTCTAGAGTCTAGAAGGAGAAGGTTGAGAAACGAAGATTGCAAAAAAGTATCGCTGTGATAAGAAAATCGATTAATGGAGCAAAATGATTACACACTATATTTATTCGATCATAGGTCTGATAGTTATGGATTACAGATGCTCGATTTTGATAAGATCAATTAAAACTAAGGATCAAAAAACGATGATAAATTTTGAAAATCAAACAGCCCCCCCCCCTTCGTCAGACTACATCCCCCCCCTTCCCCCAATTAATCCTGGCTACGTCCCTGTTCGTGTTAGTTTAGAATTTATCATTCTAATTCAACCGAAAATAGAAGGACACTATACATAGAATGCAAAAATAACAAGTAATCTTATAAATACGCATTTAATTACTATGCCTAAAACTTTTTGTTGTGTAATTAATGAACACCATTAGAATAGATACTTTATTCAGAAGTCCATGCTATGTACCTTCGAATAGAATTAAAATATCCTGTAGCTTTGCTTTCACTAAATGCTTAATTTCCTCTTCCATTATGCGAAATTCATCATCTTAGATTCATGAATTATCTTCTCTAAATATTTCATATTTTCTCCCTCCAGCCTACGTATGAAAATTACATACTACAGTGATACTTGAATATATGTAATGGAAACTTTTTTACTTATTATAGGAATCAGAAACTTTTATAAATTTGTAAGAAAATATAATCTCTGGGTTACTATGCCCAAGATTTAATAAAAAATAGTTAGGACAAACAAGTAGATAAATTTGAATGAATCGTGGATAAAAATGAATTCAGCATTTATTCAACGCAATGCTGTAAATAAATATGTTTGTAATCTTTATTTGTAATTGTTAGTATAACAACTATAAATAATCATACGTTGTATGGTATATTATAGAAATGTCTGTTGTTTTCCATTATCATATACCTACCTACAAACTGTCTATTTTTTCACTTTGTTATATTAATCATTTGTAAATAGGCTTTACGAATTGAGACAACTTTCTTGCCAATTTGAATTACATGATTACATTTTAATATCATAATAAAAATTTATTTGAATTTTAACTTTTAAATTTTAAAAATGAAACTTATGTATGTAAACTTTTTCTTACATGCATTTTTCATTTGCTTCTTAGGGTCAAATCTAATTTTGACTCACTTCCGAACTAATAATTAATTAAAATATCTTACTCGACAAATCAGCAGTCTATTCAATAATGTCAAATATTTCATATGATTGATTAATATATTTTCTGTCATTGTTTTCCGACTGTAGTATAATATGTATTTACATTTTTTTGCGCCAACCTTTTACATATTAGTATAATGACATAATGTAATTGGGATATTCATCCTGTAGGATTAAGTTTGCAATAAATAAATAACTAAATAAAAATAATATCCGGTCGTCTTGAAACTTTTTCACACATACATAGTTTTGATGACAATAAATTTCTCATTCTTCTGGCTTCATGTAAGTTGTTTTTCCTGTATTCGATGATTTATTGCTAAATCGAAAATTATTGAAACAGAAAAAGATCAAAAAGTACAGAAAACCTCAAAAAAATTATAAACCATGCTTAAAGAAAATTGTAATAAACACAGGCTTATTAGGCAGATTACAATATTTTTATGCATGTTTTTATTATCTTCTGCTAACTATTAATCAATTGATTAAATTATTAATAATTTTCAAAAATAAACTTTAAGATTTACGAAATTAATGTAATTAAATTCTTTATAGGAGAGGAACAAAAAGGCAAATATTTGGCATCTCTGTAAAAGTGTAAAACTAATTTAAATCAATTTATAAAAATACAGAATGATCAAAAATAGCTGGCCGTTCCATACGATTTTAACATTTGCTATCTACTTACTATAGAAGCATTACAATTTGCATGGGCGTACCTTTTGAATTTTGCTATCTGTCATAAGAATAATCCTAAGATCCGTCTTCTTTACGTTCACCCACACGAAGGTATGCGAAACAAATATCAATTGAATCAACGTACGGAAATAATATTAATCAGATATGCACCTGTCATCACCTGTTATATATGGAATATAGTCTTGATGAATTATGGAAAATTGAATTAATTGTGACATTATTTTGGAACAAAATTTGTCACGTGATCTTCAGCTATTTTTAATCACTCTGTATATGCATCATTCCATTTAAAAAATCAGCGATAATATCGCTTCCGGTGAAACAAAAAATAAAACACATTTTTACACCATAAAATGGCATTTAAATTTGCCACCAACATTATCATTTAAACCATATAGGTCTAAAATTGTTATTGTTGGATTCACGAAAGATGAGTAATCAAGCTCACGTGTTCGAATAAAGAATACACAGCCCTTTATACAGCAGTAACATAGCAACATTTCATGTTAGAAAGAAAAATTACGTAAGATATACGAAGGGCTGGTTCAATACTATGGGCGCCATGTGATCAGACAAGCTGCCCTCACCCTCTAGACCACGGTAGTGTGAAGGGCAAAAAAAACTATAGTGCTCAACGCAAAAATTGTTTGGGAAGGAATCCTTGGGTAGTTTTGAAATAATAGTCAAAATATTAATTTAAATTAAGTGAAAATATATTGCAAGAAAAATATGGCAAGTAAATTATACAAAGAAATGTATTAAACATAAAGAAAACTAAATAAAACAGAAAACAGGACAACGGATGTTCGCGGCGCTAATACAAAAAAAAAAAAAAACAAGAGAGAGTAGGAAGATAGGGAGAGCAGAAAACAGGGTAGCAGCGCGGACACTGGCGACTATATTTCCCGCAAGCTCTCGGATAACGGTAAAAACTAGAAGGGAAAATAAAATTACTCTAAGGGCGTCAACACACAAACATCCACGTTCACATCACGTACTTATAAATAAAAGAATTTAAATTTACTAAATTAATGCAAGAAAAATGCAAGCGGAGGGCTTGGTTCGCACAAAAGAATTCTAGTGCAAGAAAAAATAGTCCGAGGACTAAAAAATAATGAAATTAAAGTCGTTAAAAAAAAGGTTTTCGAAGAATAAATAACTTTTATGTCTTCAAAATAATATTCAACCGCACCCACTTATCGACCAACACGTAGCTTTTATTTCCCTCGCACGTGCCCTGCAGGCGGACTGGTAAAATCGCGGGGGACGTGGACAGCGGGGCCAGATGTACAGGATCTCAGTAGTAACGAAGCAGGATGGGCTCACGAAACTGTGTGGACAAACCGGAAGTCCCAATTCCAAACGACGTTTGATTGGTAGCGCTAAAATCCCCTCAGCCGGCTTTCCGGGTAAGACCGGAACGAAAAAATCTCACTCACGGAAAAAAAATCGCAAATAAACTTTATCCCAAAATTGAAACTGAGAAACAACTTCTATATGAAAAATTTATCGCAACGCAACTCCAAAAAATCTGATGCGGTCAGCACAATACCTTCCGTCAATCCTGTGTATTATGTATAAATTCCATATATAAATTTTCTTGCAAAAGATTCTAAATTTCTTGTGAAATTATTTCATAACAAAACTATGCAAATTGCACTCCACGCTGACATCTTCAATTCCTTCTTTAGCTTTTCCCATTCGTTAGGGGTCGCTATTTTTTATTTTCTTCTTCCACTCATTTCTGTTTTGCGAGTCGTTCTCATTCAGTTCCTTTTCGCTCAAGTCTTCTCATCTTATCTTTGGTCCTCCATTTCTTCAATTTCTATTACTAAGCTACTCATTCTTCTTCCAATATATTCTTCATCTCTCCTCATGACATGTTCAAACCAATGTAATTGTCTCTCTTGTGTCTTTGTAAATACTTCTGCCACATTCATTTACTTTTTATTGATACTAACATCTGTCAATTTGAATTATCTGAATATATTAGCAGTTTCCACTGTTAGCATAACTGGCTGATTTTGAAATATAATATCTTTATAATTCTTTAACTCTATATCTATTGAATATGAAGTATAAAATGCAATCAAATCGTATAGAGAATAATAAATTCTTTAAGTTATAATAATATTAAATGGCAATAATTGATATTTAAGTGTTAAAATCTTCAAATGAGGGTACTTCCGCTTCCGGTTGATCAATTATAACCAAAATCTAATCACATCTTCTTCTGGACGTAAGCTTGAGGAACACGAATCGTGGTATTGAAGTTATGCGATCAGAAACTTTTGTCACACACACTCAGACACACATACATACATACATACATACATACATACAGACATCGTAAAAATGGTAAAATCGTATTATATGGACCCTAAAACGTGTTTATTCACTAAAAACACATCACTGAATTTTTTGACCAAAGACAATACCTTCTTTACCTAAATGTGACGGAAGGTAATAAACAACACCCAAAAAAAAAAAACTATCAATTTGCCTTTGCAAAACTACACCGGTATTTGACCCGTGCCCCCCTGCCGGTTTTTGCATTTTTTTAAAATGTTTACTAAATAAAGTGCATTACGCATAAAAGTGATATAGAAGAAGAAAGATAGAAAATAGAGAAAATTGGGCCAAAATGCATTCAAAATTAATAAATAGACAAAAGAAAAAGGAATGAGGTGAAAGATGCTAAAGATACGAGAGAGACAAACACAGACGAGATGATCGGGAATACACGGCAACGGCCGAAGACACCCGCGCACAGCGCAACACGAACGCTTATGTAACAAGGTGAGCAATAGCAAATAAATAACTTTTTATAATCTTTTCTAAATTATACTTTCAGAAATAATATTTCAACTTGTTATCTATGTTAGTCAAAATTCTGTTTAGAAATAGCTATCGTCTTTTATTAACTGACTGTTTAGTCTAGCTGTCAGAGTTATTTGTTGACAATGAAGTGTAGAAGTTATTGCAAGCCTACGTGCAGGGCTGATGTTTTGATATGGATGCCAGATGATACCCTCTTCATCCCCTCAGAGATAAACCTGTCACGAAAGTAACGCTTTGTTTTAGAGAGTCGATCTTAAATACTCATGTCGACTAGACATGTAATTTGAGTTTTAGTTTGAGCGCGTACTAGACGCTAGTACGCAAGGTTACCACAATGTAACAATTTAGTTTATGTTTTTATGTGCTTAGTTAAGTTTAGTGTAAGTGCAAAATATTAATCATGTAAATAAATAAAGTTAGTTAGTAAATCCAAATAATGTCAGTGTCCTAAATAATGTAAAGTGTGTTCATCAGCCATCAAAGTTAAGTGTGTTAAGTGAAATTGTGTCTGTGTTCCGTCCTGTATAATCAAGCGGTGGTCGAACATCAAGCACCCACCAGAAAAAGTGTCATCGTTGGGAAAAGAAGTACAAAATCACCATTATCAGAGCTATTGCAACACGCCCCTCGCGTTACACTTATAAGAACGAAAAACTATAAAAATTGAGAGAAATAAGAAGATATAATAATAAGAAAAGTTACTAAAACAAAACTGTCACAAAAGATAACCTCACATTTTACAAAGAATAACAACAATAAATTAAATAAATAGAGCAAGAACATTGTATGAAATTATAAAACAGAAAAATAAATAGAAGGCAAGTAGCTAACAGTATATTTTTAGGTACGAAAGAACCGAGAATTAGAACATAAAGAGAAGGAAAATAAAAGACATATGGGCACGTAACACAATTATAGGTCGTGCCAAATAGAAATGACCTGTCAATCATTTCTTGCGCATATACTGTGTACCACTATTTTTAGAGCGGAGTAGTCTCTCACTATCCATTTCATAGTGATACATACACCTTTTCCGTGCGCCGCTTACCCAAAAAGAATTCTAGGGACTGCCCACTAGTCGCTCGTGTAAGTACTGTAATGACATAAATGCAAAACCGATGAAGACACAAGCGTTCAACTGACAATGGATGTAAATACTGTGTTGTGTCAGTGGCGTAGAAATAATTAGGCAATAATAGTATTTAGAATATTTAAATTAGCTTAAAAACTAAAATATGTACAAAATACCTAAAAATAAATGAAGATCATTTAATATTCTCCATAAATTTGATTACCTTGTACACTAACAACCTACTTTTACTATTTAGTACCATGTTTTCTAGTCAACTTCACTATACACAATAAATTTAAATCTTTAATAATATTATTCGGACGCCACTGAGACAAACCCGCTTAAGTACAGTGCATGCGATTGGCCCTTTAAGTAAGAAGGGCGGAGAATGCGTAAATGCGTTTTACGCGCAGGTCATTTCTACTTGGCACGACCTATACTAAAAATGCGCGTGCGCATACCCTAGATAAGAAATAACTTGTTCGACTTATCCGATTGTAAACGATTTTATACGAACAAGAACTCTGTAGAAGTACAATATTTGGACGTACTGTCCATTAGAGTCCCCGTCATTCCTCCATGTTTTCATTTTGTTTTCCTACTGTTGTAATGTTTTGTTATTTCTACCCATTCTTTATATCTACTTAAATGTTAACAAACATCTAAATATTATGGATACAACAGCGTAAGATTTTGAATAATATCACTTTTTACATCGGATGATATTCTTTGATAATTTTACTTTTAACTTGTTTTTGGTCAAAAAATCGATGTTGAGTTTTTTAATAAATAAGCACGTTTTAGAATCCCGAATTTACTATTTGTACGATGATATCTGTATTTATGTGTGTGTGTGTGTGTGTGTGTGTGTGTGTGTGTGTGTGTGTGTGAGTGTGTATGTGTGTATGTGACGATCGTATCGGAACGCATAACTACAATATTACAATTCCAAAAATTATAATTCTTTCATATTCCTCTTTAGTACATCCATATGAAGAGTTGATTAGATTTTGGTTAAGATTGGTCAACCGGAAGTACCCTAAATTGAAGATTTTTGCAGTTTTTCTTGAAAAAATGCTATTAATTATCATTTATTGACATTTAATGTTATAATATTTATACGCTAAAAAGATCGTTCACCGCTCATTAAACAGCACACTAGCACAGATGGCTCACCGCTCACTAAGTAGCACAGAAGCTCAGTTAAACTAAATACAGCACGGACAGAGCACGTTTTCACTCATTCAATACAAACGACATTCCTCGCGCAAGTGAGCACAGCAGTACAGCACGTATGAAGAGCGCTTGTGCGTTTGAAAAGATTCGTTCAAATGAACAACTCACTTTACTGCGCGTAAAATGAACTGACTTACTAAAATTGAACGAACGACCCATCACTATCACGAACCTTGTGAAGTTGACGATTAATTGATAGGTACTTTGTCGCTAAACATATGCTAAGAAATTTTTCTTTTTGGAAAATAAATAATAAGAAAAGGAGAACAACAAGGGGCTCGAAAATTAGAGAAAAAATATACAAAGGGCTCGCGCGAGCACCCACGAGCCCCTTGTAGCTCACTACTGCGTGTAAGTGTATAATTTATATAAAAAAAAATAATTTTTAATTTTAATAATTTTTACAAAGTGACAAGAATGTTATTACACTAAGTTACTGAAAAATGAGAGAAAATGATCAGGAAAGTACCTTTTAGAAAGAGAATTTGAAGAAATTATGGAGAATTTGTTAGACGTAGAAAGAGTTTTCGACATTAGCGATGAAAGTGAAGGCATGACTGAAAATGTTGATGTTAATAATTACAACAGTCAATCAGACTTATAAAAAAAACAGTGCGGTGTAATACATGTTTGGTTTGAACCCACCGATGGAGGAGAATTAAATTATTTGAATTGTTTATTTATATGAGAAATACATTTTATTTTCATTTTGTACAAGTTAAGACTAAATTTTACTTTACTTATATCGAATTGAGGCTTTTTTCACATAAAAAGACAGCAGCACACCCGCTCATGTGATTTTCATAAGCGGGCCGCCGAATGGTTAAAACTAATGTAATGGTAATGCAATTACATTTTGCAAGTAATGTGTCCAGCCCTGCAAGTGAACATAGCAATTTAACATGGAATTTTAGTGTTATTCAATTTCCTGTTTTCTTGTTCATGTTACGGCAAAAGCTGTGGAATTCAAAGTTGTATACAAAGCTATTTTTCGCATTTTTTTTATTTATTTTTTTTGGTTTCTTCATAATTTTAAAAAGAAATATCTAAATTTCTGTTAATTCATAACAATAGCCATAATACATCTTTTCATTTTTATAAATTATTTATAAACGTCAAAAGTCAATCTAGACTAGATGATGGAAAAATAATCCCGTGTTCTATGATAACTAGTACTTATTATTTCCCATAATAATTCTTTATAATAAAGACACGTTCCTCATTCGAATAAACATTCAAATTTAATTTACAAAAAATAATCTCAAGGCTATTGCAACGAATTAACAGAAATTTTGATTTTTTTTTTGTTAATTTTGAAAAAACTAGACACATAAAACTACATTTAATTCTGAATAACTTTGCACTTTACAGATAATGCAGTAAAATGAACAGGAGAGCAGAAAATTTCATAAAATTAAATCCCATGTTAAATCCCTATGTTCACCCCTAATCATCACCATGCAGTATATTAATAGTTATTTAACTATCAAGTGTGTTAATGAGGGCGATTAATGTTCGAGACATTTTAACAATTAGCGCTCACGCGTTAATTGTTGAGATCATTAATCGCCAATTAACACAAGTGTTAGTTACAATATTTTTTCGTTGACCGTATCTTATTTAAATGGAAAATCTAATTTTATTCCATGACAATTTTTTTAGATTAGTAATGGTTGACCGAACGTCAAATTTTACGTCACAAAATCAATAAGTTTTATCATCAATTGTTTTCAGTGGGTGCGTTCAGTGTACTTAATGCTAGATAACACAAGCGGTTTTTTATGTTATTTGAGGAATTTTATTCTTTCAAATTCATTTTAAAGGTATGCTACGTTAATATACCTAGCTAGTAAGTGTCAAAAGCATGACTTTTAATTCTGTCTACCTTTTTGCTACAACTTAGCGTTAGCAATACATGCTGTGTTCCATGTGGTGAACGCACCCAATAAATCGTTTATTAATAAAAAATCATGCATTAATAGGGGTTATTAATGAATGATTTTCTATACATTAAGATAGCCTATTAATAAACGGTCGACGGAAAAAAATTCATTCATAACAAAGAGTTCGCGTAATATTCAAAATATGACTAATTTCTTTTTATTTAACCGATTTTTATTCGCAATTAATCAAACTGATAATTAGAGTCTGTAGGGAGTGTCCGTTGTATCCTGTTTACCAAACGCAAATGCATTTCCTGAATACGGAACAATTCACTTAGATGTCTCTACGAGAACAGCAGACTCCATTAACTTGATCAATGAAAATCATAACAAAAAGTAAAAGAACATTGTCACACTCTGTTCTTTTGTTCTTATTCGGCACGTGCACAAAGTACAGCAGGTTTAAAATCGTAGTTTCGTGATAAAAGTAACAAAAGAATTATTTGTTATGGTTTCAGTTTTCAATCTTTACTAAAAAGGAAATGATGTGTCAATAATGTAATAGAAAGAAGAAGCACTTTTTTCAAATAAAACATTTAAATAAGATGTATAATCATTTTTTACCTTCCGTCACCTCTAGGTAAGGAAGGTATTGTCTTTGGTCAAATAATTCAAAATATTCTCAGAATACCTAATCTGGAAATAGGAAATTATTTATTATAACCGCTGTTAATGTTATTGTAAATATTATATAATATTCTATTATCTATACAATTTAATTGCATTTTATACTTCATATTCAGTGGATATAGAGTCAAAGAAATTTAATTTCATAAATCACCCAGCTATGCTATAACTATGGAAACAACTACTATATTAAGAAAATTCTAACTGACAGATGGTGGCAAATGTCAGTCAATGAAAAGAAAATTAATGTGGCATAGATGAGGATGCTGATAGATGTTGGGGAAGACATGGAAAGATACGGTAAGCTATGAAAGAACAAGGGAAATAAGGCGAGTATTAAAAGTTTCTAGAAAACAAGAGAGACGATTACATTGGTTTAAACATATCATGATGAGAGATAAAGAAAATATTGGAATAAGAATTAATAGCTTAGTAATAGAAGGTGGAAGATACAGAAGAAGATGAAAGATAAGATGGAAGGACTGTATTGCGGAAGACTTCAGAAAAAAGCAACCGAATGAGGAGGAGCCGCAAAACAGAAATGAATAGAAGAAGAAAATAAAAAAAATCTGTTGTGGCCAGCACAATACCTCTCGCCATTTCCATTTTATGTTGCATAGGGTGCGAGCAGTCCTGTGACTTTGTTGGCCTTGGCAAGCAGATATGGGAGCCCGTGTCAGAATGACAGCTAGTAATAATGTACATAGGTGTCAGTATTCTAATTTTTCATTCAAAACATCATGATTTTCGAAACCCACGTGGACGTAAATAACTACTAACCGTTATTCTGAAACGGATTCTCATATCTACTTGCCAAGGCCAACAAGGTCACATGACTGCTCGCGCCCTATACGTAACGAATTTAACATTTCTTGTACATACAAATAATTGAAATTGTATCTTTTTCGTTCTATGCGGAATTTTGTCCTACTCTTCTAATACGTTCAAAATTCTTCAAATTCATTGACAGTATTAGCGGTATTTCTTGAGGATATATGTAATATTAACATACCTATAATTTAAAAAACATATTTAATTAATAATACAATGAGATATATTAAATGTACTCGTTTCTCCCAGAAAAATCTTCCAGTAATGCTGATTTCTTACACTGACATTTTGAATTTATCTGTCAATTACAAAAATAAATATTTCAACTGGTTTCCATGGAGTTTTTTGGGCAACGAGATTTATTACAACAGATTATTTTATATTATTATGTATATACTATAGGAGATATAATAAAAATTTAAAAGTAAAAATTTAAGAGACAATATTTAGAATTTTTTTTAAGATACTACTACTTCCGGTTTTTCAATTGGTACCAAAACCTATTCAACTCTCCCCACTAATGTTAGATTGAGGAATCCGTAGTCAAACAGGTCTTTAGTCTTATAGAATTTGAGAAATCGTGCCTCCAGCAACCTAACACATAAATACACACACCCCCACACACACACACCCCCACACACACACACAGACACACACACACACAGACATCATTGTAAAAATATTAAAATCGGATTCTATGGAGCTTAAATCGTGCTTATTCAATAAAATCTGGATATGCGATTTTTAGCATTGTATCACGAGGGGTGCGTTACAGAGACTCTTATGCTGATGTTGTACTTCTTTTACCAACGATGACACTTTTTCTAACTGGTGGGCGCTGGATGTTCGACCACCGCTTGTTTAAGGAGGGCGGAACACAGACACACTTGCACTTAACTTTGATGGCCGATGAACATTTACATTATTATGGATACAGTCATTATTAGAATTTTACTAACTTCTTTATTTACATGATTAATATTTACACTAAACTTATTATTATTATTGATTACACTAAACATAATTAAACACATAACTAAACTGTTACATTGTTGTAACCTTGCGTACTAGCGTCTAGTACGCGCTCAACCTAAAACCCGAGACTACATGTCTCGTCGACACGAGTATCTAAGACAGACTCTATGTCTCGTCAACACGAGTATCTAAAACCGACTATCTAAAACAAAGCGTTACTTTCGTGACAAGCTTATCTCTGAGGGGTTGAAGAGGGTATCATCTGGCATCCATATCAAAACATCAGCCCTGCACGTAGGCTTGCAATAACTTCTAAACTTAACAAATAACTGTCCAATGTTTCTGAGAGCTAGACTAAACAGTCAGTTAATAAAAGATGATAACTATTTCTAAACAGAATTTTGACTAACAAAGATAACAAGTTAAATTATTATTCCTGGAACTATAATTTAGAAAAGATTATAAAAAGTTATTTATTTGTTATTGCTCGCCTTGTCACAGCATGAATCCAATACCTCTCTTAGCGAGAGGTAAAAATAGCGACCTCTAACAATTGAGAAAAGCTAATGAAGAAAAAGAAGAAAAAATGTCAGTGCCAAGTGAAATTTGCATAGTTTGAAATAATTTTACTGGAAATTTAAAAACTTTTGCAAGAAAATTTATGTATGGGATTTATACATAATGCACAGGATTGACGGCAGGTATTGTGCTGGCCGCATCAGATTTTTCATACTTATTTTTAGATACTTGCATATGAATAATATAAATAGCCAATAAGAAGCACAGATAGTAAATTTTTCTGTATTAAAAAAAAGGAAAATTTTAGTGTTGGTGAATATGAAGATACGGTGTTCATTTATATATATATTGTAACGGTAAGGTCGTGGTTCGTTTTGTGTCAAGAAAATATAGAAGTACATAATCCAGGAATAAATTTAAAGTTAAAGTTTTCTAAGAATGGCATTCCAATGTAATGACGTCATCTAGATAATTTACATGAGTCAAATAGTGAAGCTGATTGATCTATTCAAAGGAGTTGATATCTATAGTCAAAATTATGGACTCTCGAGCAATAATTTAACTAAAATTATAAAATAAAATAAAATTTATAATTTTAGCAAATATTAGTTCGTTTTATTATTTTTAATTTAATTATAAAATAGACTTCTTGAAATTGATAATGAAAAGGGCCTTAAAACCAGCTAAGTACTTTTACCATAGGCACATGTAAACAATATGTCGAATTACAGACTGAGTAAAACTTAAGGTTTCACATTGATTTTTGACAGATAACTATTTTCTAGGCGATGTTTAAACTCACCCAAAGCAGTACAAACTCTCTAAAATGTAATAATATTCAGAAATAAGTAGGAATACTTACATACACACACTCAAATTATAATATAATATTTACTTCTTCTATAAGCAGAGAATGGAATTAGGGGACCGCGTGTGCGAATATGTGTTGTCAGGGTGTGTGTATATTTGTGACGATTTTTTTATTCCAGTATATTTCATGTCAAACTATATAAAAAGTTCATTAGATTTTGGGTAAAATTGGACAACCGAAAGTGTTACATTTTTGAAGCTCATAACAGTTAATACTTAAATAGTAATCCAATACTTTTAAAATTTTAGTTTTTAACACTTTTATATAAGAATAAGAATAACATATTAGATTTTGATTATATATGATAAACCGGAAGTGTTATTTACTTGAAGTCTATAACAATTTTTAATGAAAAACTGTATTAAAATATAATCC
Organism: Harpalus rufipes; assembly: GCA_951394225.1. Taxonomy (NCBI): domain Eukaryota; kingdom Metazoa; phylum Arthropoda; class Insecta; order Coleoptera; family Carabidae; genus Harpalus; species Harpalus rufipes. The sequence goes on along the minus strand of OX596276.1, from coordinate 20,324,276 downwards.
AAAACATTTCAAATTTAGTGTTTAAAACTTTCATATTAAAGAGAACAACATACGAGTATTAGATATTTACTAAAATTCATAAACCAGAAGTTGTACATACCTTGAAGCCCTGAACAGATTTCCTGAAAAACTATATTAAAATATGATCCAAAACTTCCCAAATTTGGTATTTAAAACTCGTGTATGATTGGAAACTACATATTAGATTTTGACTATATGTATAATAAACCGAATGAGGTACTTAACTTGGAGATTTTCGAGGAAAAACATAATATAATTCATAATTTCATAATACAAACTTTTCTATTTATTGGAACAACAAATTAGACTTTGTTTACAAACGATTAACCGAAAGTAATACTTTACTTAAAGCTCATTGATATTTTAAACAGTAAATTGGAGTGAAGTTATTGCTGGTCACATCAGATTTTTATGATGCATACCTGATTTTTTCTAAAAATTAAAAACTTTGGTTTTTTTTATAAGGAGCTGTAATATTTAATTAAACAATAAATTATTATATTAAGTACTAGGATTTTAAATTTTTGTCGGTTACATTTCTGTAGATTTATCTTTATCATGAAAATTGTACCCTCAAGCTCCAATAGCCAAACCGCGAAACAGTATATAACAGCTGGGCGTCACTGCACACAAGAGTGGTTATTTGTGCTGCAATGTCCACAATGTTAACATGCTCCAAGGCTATAGTAATGGGGATGCTGTACTCCTCACAAGAAAGAACTTTAATATTGCATTTGGCTTTGAAGTTTCTAGACATTCTTGCAAAAGTCATATGAGGGTTGTTTTCACACCTCGAATTAAAATATTTTGGGGGTAATTGCAGAAAAAGTATTAGTTGCAACACGTAATTCTGAAACTCCATTCAAATTTCGAAACAATCGCAGAAAAGAAATAATAGAAATGAAATCCAAAACAAAAAACCTAATAGTATAAAAACACAATCGTGACAACTGTTAAAGCACTCGTTCGTTCGCCCAGTCGCCATATGCTGCTTGTGTAACTTGTGTTCTAATATACTTTTCAGTGACGTAAATAGGTGTATATAACGTATGCCTTCGCATTGGCAACTGACTTTAAGATCGCAGCGCCAAAGCGGAATTTACTTGAACTCACGGAGTTGAGATAAGGTTGAGCTAGGGTGAGATATCCATATGATAACTGTAATCTTTATAGGAGTTTTTTAGTGCTTTCTTCTTGTTTTACACCTTCTGTTTATTTATAGATACTTGTGTCATTATAGTTTTAAACTTTTGTAAGGTAAGTAATTGATATAATTTCTCGTTTGTCACAATAAAGTGACACTTTTATATAGCTAACCTATATTTTCAGACAGAAGCATAATGCAGTTAAAACTGCAAGAATATTTTAGTTACTTGAATGCACAGCTGGGATCAAGATGCATAAATGAAGGAGAAGAAGTTTTGAATGCCGGCCACATTATTTTGTGTGGTAAAATTATAGATAAAAATGCAGATATTAATTTACATGCTCTCTGCATTCCTTCATCAAAAATTTCGGCTAATCCACATGAAATAACGGGCATTTTGAAAATTTTAAATGATTCAATAAAGGTTGCAAAAATGCTTTGTTCTTGTAAAGCTGGAAATAGTGGCAGATGTAAACATGTGTCTGCAGTGCTGCTATTATGTACCAGGTGTTGATGGGTTACTTTTTAAAATTGCGCGATCATGCATTTCAATTTTAATTATTATGATATGTGTGCTTATTTGTTTGGCCTTTTGTTGGTTTGTGTTTCGTTTTGTTTCAGGAAACCTCTGGATGACTTCGAAGTATTGTCTCAAACAGATATAAAATGTGCCTGGTCAACCAGGAACAAATTTTTAAAAGACAAGTACAAAGCCGCCCCTATTAACAAAATGCCTTGCATTAAACCACAAATTTCTAATTTAAAGGAAGTCGATAATGATTTTTTTAACAAACTTGTAGAAAAGGAGTTACCTAATAGCAGCCTATCTCTACACAGGTACAAACAGTTTCTGCAATTCTTAAAAGCAAATAATAAATTTCCAATCTCTTTTATTACAGAAAGGGTCGTCATGAACCTAATGTTCAACGTACAACATGTGCAGATGAAAACTTCATACACATTGTACTTGATAATGCGTGCCAAAGTATACCCATGATGGAATTAAATTCATTGCCATTTAATTTTTTACATAACTGTTGCAAAAATACATACGATTTTTTTTTTAATAAACCTGTTGTAAGTATTTGTGCTTCCACTATTACACAAAGTGGAAAAATTTGGGAAACCGAGAGACAATATCGAGTTACGGGTTCACGAGCATATAGTTTATATACCTATTCAAAAAACGATTGGGACACAAAATGTTCAAAATATTTTTTTCCTAAAGTTTTCACGAATCGTAATATGCTGTATGGAAAAGAAATGGAAAATAAAGCACGTATAGCATTTTCAAAATTTATTAAATTAGATATTAAACAAGTGGGATTTATTTTTTCTGAGCATAATATATGGCTCGGTTATTCGGCAGATGGTATTGTATTTGAGAATAACACACCAACTGCCCTTTTAGAAATTAAATGTCCTATTGGGGGTGCAAAACAAACTATATCCGAAGTAATGGATAAATTAAATTATTTAATTAAAATAAATGATGAATTTTATTTGAAAGAAAATCATGCCTATTACGCTCAAATTCAAATTGGAATGAGCGTTCTAAATTTAAATTATGCTTATTTTGTGATTTTTTGTGCACATGATGAAAGTATGCATATTTTAAAAATTAATTACAACTCCGCATTTACTAGTCTTTTATTACAAAAGTTAAAAATACTTTTCTTTGATAAAATGTTGCATTACATTTGTATTCATAAATAGCAAAAATATAATAGTACCTCTTTATAATAATTTGTTAATAAATATACATATATTTAGTAATAGTAGTTGTTTTTATTTTAGTCAGATACAATTCTTAAATTACTACCAGTCATATTTCTTATTTATGTAAAAAAATTGTCATCTTTTAAAATCGGTGATGATAAATTTGTAATTGCACAAGCAATTATAAAAATGTCGTTTACATACGGAACTAACAGCCAAGGTAATTTTCCGGATAAAATTTGGAATTGTTTCACTCTTTGATAACTTCTTTCAACGTGTACGCGAGCAGCTGCAATTTTAACATTTAAAATGGCTTCATCTGAAGTTAATTGAGATTTATTTCTTAAGAACGGTGGTCTGTATAATTTATAATTATTTTGTTCGCAAATCTCTTGGATTAGAAAGCCTTTATCTGCCATAATTCCATCGTTTGCTTCCAGAAAATTCAAAATGTTACAATTTTCAAAAATGAATTTATCCGAAGTTCTGCCACCATAAGCCTCACTGATATATGTTATAAGTCCTGCCGGTGATACTCCTGTCATAAATTTTATAGTACATTGGCCTTTATAATGCGAATAAAATTTAATTCTGCAGCACAAACACTTAGGATTCTGAACTCGGATTTCAGTGCAATCCAACACAACACGGACATCTTCAAAATCTTTAAAACATAGTGGAATATTCTTGCGCACCTCTGCTTTAGATGGAAAGTAAATAGAATTCTTTAATGCTGTTGAAATGATAGGTAAGAAATGTAAAAAGTATCTTTTACATATAACTGGCGATACACTAAATAATTTAGAAATATAAGTGTACGACATATTAGTTTTTAATTTCATAAATGTCAATAAAATTCTTTCTCTTATATTCAGTCGATGACTTCTCTGATCTTGATAAATTGTTCTTACTAATGTTTCGATTACTGATAATAATTTTGTACTGTGCAAGCCAGTGAATGTATATAACGTTGAATCAGAATCAATTAAATCAGAAATAGTTGTTATTTTTGAAGTATTGACTTGAATTCCTATGTCACGGTATTCAACATTTTTAAGAACTGCAGTTTCATTTGGAATCTCTTCTGCAACTAAGAATTGAACTCCTGTATTTAAATTTAATAAAGCTTCGGCAGCAACAAACTCTTTTTCAGAATGGAATACATTTTCAACATGATATATGTTAGTTTTATTTTTTTTATCATTTCTTGCTAATAAGCGAGAATTTCGGTTACTGCTAGTGGAAGGTTTGTCTTCATGCTTTAAAGTGGGCAAATTTTTTGAAGGTACAGCAGTTTTTTTTAAACATTTTCGTTTATTTGTATTAACATCTAAACAAGAACATGTACTTATTGCAAATAAAACGTTTCCTGTTGCAGTATACATTACCTCTGGTAAAGTAATCACTATCGGCGAAATGTAAAGAGCAGACCTTCATAAATTTAGAAACTGATTTCCCTATTTTCAATTTTATTATCCAGGCTTTTTGTCGGTCAATTTTCTCTTTACCTCCAAATTTGTTCTCAATGAAAACATATTCTTTATTTTTTTGAGGGAAAGAATGGTAACTTACAGATTCTGTATTTTTAAATAATGACTTGCATTGAGATACAGAACAGTAAATATTACTCATTTTTATAAAAAAAACAATTATGCGAAAGTTAATAAAACTTCGAAAACAAATATACTTGTTTTAAAGGTTAGAATGCAATTATTTACCTATTTGTATATAATAATTAATACAATAAGTTAATTATTATACATGCAATACACCTATATGCAAAACAGATCTACGATGGCAAATTTTACAAATTATAATAATAGAAAGCAAGAAATAATTAAATAATATTAATTTTCTCAGATACGACAATGTTTCATATACATAGCGCGCCAAATCTATCTCAACTCCGAGAGTTCGTATTTTCGCCACTAGTTAGCGTATCGCTTAAAGTCAGTTTTCAATAGAGGCAGAGAGTTCTGATGACCATACATATTAAGTAAACTTTAAATTAAAAAACGAAATAAAGAAAATAACCCGTCACCACAGAAACTGATTATAATAATTATTATTGCATGTATTTATTCCAAACCGGGAATTATGCTGCAGGCAATTTAATAAAAATATATACCACAGATTTATTTCCTTCATGGTTTAAAAAAAAAAAATGATTGCAACAATGAAGTGACATCAATGATAATTTGATTTCATTAAATAAAATAACCAATCACATAAAATTTGATTATAACAATCATTATTAAAATGTGTATCAAGATTGAGGTAATTTAATTAAAATTTTCCTCTGCTTATCCTTACAGGACTTTGTTCTAAAAGAAAAATTATTACAGCAATGAAATGCTTGACTACAATAAAAAATTCTGATGTGGCCACCAATACGGTTGTAAGTATTTCCATATCTGTAGAGCCGACCGCCAAACGCAGCCGCCCTACGCCGCCGTTAAACGCGCCAACGAAAGTCCACCTAAGGTGTGACGTACAGCGGGCTGCGTTTGAAATATAAACGCTCGGCAGTTGCGAACTGGACCCCTATTCTGTAACTTTAGCAACAGGTAGTATTGCTATACGTCATCGTTTGAGTGTTGTTTGACTTCGGATATTCTCGGAATAGGTCGTGATTTTCGTCCAGTAACTTTATTGTGGCTATGTTGGAAAAATTATAGTGGGTTGGTCATGCTTTTAAAATCTGACATTTCTTCAAAACGTAAACGTGTAACAAACGCATAAAATAGTCAATAAATATACATATTTTAGATTGACAAATTGTAGTGAAAAATGAATATATTCACATTACTCGTAGTAGACATATTCTTTGTGGATGTAAAGGCATAAATATATGTATATAAAAACAAAATATTAGATACAAAAACACTTTTATTTTTAAAGGGATAATAATTCCCTACATCTCATTTCTTGTTTAAAACTACAATGATTCGCAAGCTTCTATATTTAATCTAAAATTTGCCACAAATTCTGTCTCTGACACACCAAAAGGATCTTGAGCATCTCTTAGATTTTGTCTCAGTTAAGCAGCTTCTCCCAATTCTCTTCCTCTTCTACAACTTTGAGGTGAGCATATAATAATGCTATCTAAACTAAAGAAAGATTACAATAAATATGTTATATTGGATAAAGTTTTTTTTGATAGCGAACCAGTGCCTATGTTAATTGTATCAATATTTACACGAAAAAATATTTTTAATATCCTTATTCACTTTTGACTAGTATATATCAAATTCACTTTGCAATAATAAGAAAATAATTATATTTTCAACTTACCTCAAAAATAAAAGGTGATATAAACATAATTTGAAACTTCGAAAATAATTTGTTTAGCGAAATATATATAATACTTATTTTGACAGTCAGAGTCCGAGATAATAAATAAACAACAATAAGATGCAGAATACGAAATGAGAATTTAAATTAGAATAAAAACATTCAGTAACAATTATGTGGTTCAAATCGCTAGGTGGGGGGACGGGAATTGTTGACATAATGTCAAAACTGATAGTATTATAATAAAACTTATACTGTGTCAATTTTGTTATTCATTAAAATTCGCAGTATAAATTGTTATTTAGCAGTAATAAACTAATTGAATAAACACTATATAAATATAAAGGATGAAATATACCTAATTTTATTGTCTAAAAGCAATATGTCACAATAATTGTCGACATTCTTCGAAACGCCGTCTTTGCATTAGAAAAATGCAGAACTAACGAAATTTCCAACACACAATGAAACTAATTATCAAAGCCAAAATCATCTTTCACCGGATTATTGACGGAATGAAATGAATATACAAATAATTCAAATATTTGAAAATTACATTGATACCGCGGTTACACTACTGCTGTGCACTACTGTTTCAATATTTCCGTTAATTAGAAGGAGATAGCGTATACACCTCAGTAACACTTACGATAATGATATAGCGAATAAAAGTTTCACATACAATGTGTAATTTTGAAAACGAGTCACTGAGCTATAACATAGAAAAACAGTTTTTGGCTGTTAAAATTTCTATATTCATTTATAGAAAAAAAGAATTGCTGCATATTACAGAGAAAAAAAATCGGATGTGGCCAAAATATTACCTTCCGCCAGTACTATATATTTTGTACATATTCCATACAGAAAGATTCTATATTTTCAGTAAAATTATAACACAAACATATACTGTATCAATTACACTTAACACTGTTATCTGTCAGTCAGACTTTTCTTAATATATGTAGCGTTTCTATGGTTATATAGCACAGCTGACTGCTTTATGAAATTATTTTTTTTTATAAATTTTTATCTCTATATATTCATCGAACATGAAGTATACGAGTAAAATTCCATCAAATCGTATAGAGAATAATGTATTCTTTAAAATTTATAATAACATTAAATGCCATTAAATGATATTTACCTACGTTTTTCCAAGAAAAACCGATAAAAGTTGCAAATGAGAGTACTTCCGTTGACCAATTATAACCAAAATCTAATCACGGCTGCATATGGATCTAAAGTCGAGTAATAAGAAAAAAGTATAATATTTTGAATCGTGGTACTGGAGTTATACTATCCGAAACGATCGTCACATACACACGCACGCACACGCGATTGCACACACACACGCATACATACAGACATCATCGTAAAAATAGTAAATTCGTATTCTAGGGATTCATTAGAAACTTAATATCGATTTTTTTTTACTATAGACAATACCTTCCTTACCTAAAGGTGGTGGAAGGTAAAAAATTACGATTTTTTTTATACCAAACACGTTATTCCTGTTTCATATTAAGCCATAAAACAATTTAAAATTTGCGAAATTAAAAAAAAAATCTCATCAACCATGAAACTGACAACTAAACATTATTTTTTATAAACATGAAGAAAAATCAAAACAATAATTATAAAAAATAAAATGTAAAGAAACGTTTATTAATGAGCTGCCTTAAATCAGCAACTGTTTTGTTACTATCAGTTTCATGCTTTATATGCAACATGTTGCAATAATTTCTGGCAATTATAGAAACATCAAACTCATCTTAATCACCACATGAATGACTGGAATAATTCAAATATATATATTTGAAAATGACATACTAATTCTATTTAATTTTTGGCCATTGGTTGGACGAAGATAGCAGGTACCCCTCATTTATGCCACTCATATACGATAAAGATGATATACATATGTGACACACACACTCTCAGTTACGAGAATCCGTAATAAATCTTTCTGGAGAAGAAAGTATTTCTCGTAAGTTAGCCGGATTGCGAATGATCAATAAAAGCACAGCAAAAAAAATTATTAGCAAATATAACTTGACAAAATCATTGGCCGAAAAGCAATAGATGCCGTAAACCAACAAAGCGAACAGATAAAATAATGAAATTAAAAAACCTACAGAAATATAATCAGAGAGAATATGTCCATATTCTCCAATAATTAGTATTTTTTGTCCATATACCTACATATATGTAAAAATACTAGTAGCCGAAAAAAAAATCAAGTATTATGGTACAAACAAGAATTATTTTCTTTCAATTTTTAATCAAGAATATCTCAATACGAGAACACAAAAATGAATTGAATTGCCCTAGACTAAACGTTTATTATGATTTTTACCTTTCGTCACCTTTAGGTAAGGAAGGTATTGTCTGGTCAAAAAATTCAATGATGAGTTTTTAGTGAATAAGCATGTTTTAGGGTCCCTATAATACGATTTTACCATTTTTACGATGATGTCTGTATGTATGTATGTATGTATGTATGTGTGTCTGTGTGTGTGTGTGTGTGACCGCGGTTTCGGCTGCGATATCTCCAATATTAGAATTCCAAAAATTACAATCTTACGTACTCCTCTTCTTTACATCCATATGCAGACTTGATTAGATTTTGGATCGTATAACTTCAATACCACGATTCTAAAATTTAAATTTTTTCGTATTCCTCAAGTTTACATCCAGAAGAACAACTGATTAGATTTTGGTTATAATTGGTGAACCGGAAGTAGCCTCATTTAAAGATTTAACAGTTAAATTTATAATTATAACTTAAAGAATGTATTATTCTCTTTATGATTTGATTGCATTTTATACTTTATATTCAATAAATACAGAGTTAAAGAATTTTAAAGAAATTAAATTTTATAAATCAGCCAGCTATGCTAAACATGGAAACTACTAATATATTCATATAATTCAAATTGACAGATGTCAGTATAAATAAAAAGTAAATTAATGTGGCAGAGATGAGGATGTTGAAGTAGATGTTGGGGAAGACACGGAAAGATAGATAAGGAAATCACATATTGAAAGAATGAATAGCTTAGTAATAGAAGGTTGAAGAAACAGAGGAAGACCAAAGATAAGATGGAAGGACTGTATTGCGGAAGACTTGAGAGAAAGGAACTCAATGAGAACGACAGGTAAAACAGAAATGAGTGGAAGAAGAAAATAAAAAATAGCGACCCCTAACGAATGGAGAAAGCTAAAAAAGAAGAAGAAGATGTTAGTGTCAAGTGCAATTTGAATAGTTTGTTTATGAAATAATTTTACTGGAAATTTAGAATCTTTTGCAAGAAAATTTATGTATGGAATTTATACATAATACACAGGATTGATAGAAGGTACTGTGCTGGCCACAACAAATTTTTTTCCTATAATTTACTATGTTTGATCGCTAAAATTAAAAACATTCCCATACATAATATGGGATTACCAATTTCGTGCGCTTTTCATTCATGGTGACGGTTAACACTTTTTAATGAATACATACTTGTAGAACAATTAATAGAGAGTGTTTAAAAAATAGAGGTCACGGTCTCAAAACCATATAAAAAGTTCATATAAACATATATCCGGAAATGCCTAGCTATAGCTATTTTAATATTTTATTTTTCATATACAACTCATACTTTTAACCACACTTTTAACATTATAATAAAATCATAGCGACCGTTTACAATGGAAAACAATCAATTATAAATTATAAAAAATGTTCAAAATGTAGAACTTCAATACAACATTCTAATCTTCGTCTCATGGACTGACGAATACGTTCGAAAATTACAAGTTTATTGCGAATTGTAAAAAGTATGAGTTGTATATGACAGAAATAAAATATTAAAATCGCTATAGTTCTGGAACTAGGCATTTCCGGATATATGTTTACATAAACTTTTTTTTAAATCCGTGACCTGTATTTTTTGAACAACCTGTATGTAGCGATCTAGCTACTTTTAGGTATGATATAAAGTCAAGTAACTAGGTTACTACGAGACATTAAAAAAATTCGTAGGCAAAAATAAATAAATTGAAAGAAAGACTAATTTATACTCGTGTATTATTTACACAATTTAAATACTTAAATATATTTTATAACTATTTTAATAGCCATCCACTATTAATGGACTTCACGATATTTTCAATTTAATTTTGCGATCAAGACGTATCGTTACTTTTATTTTATTTTTCCAGGGTAAATAGGAGACCAGTTGAACAATTATTTCTGAACCGTGAACAATCGTGCCAGTTGCTACACCGTAATAAGACCAAATTAGAAAATATAAAGAAGAGAAAGATATTTCATTTTAAATGACGGGCTATAAAAATTTCAATTAAACAGAATATAGAAAATATTGAACTGTTATCCAAATGCACTCTTCACTTTAATCATTTGTTCACAAATCTGTCTGAGTACATGTACCTGATTGTCAATAACAGATAAAAAATAAACAACAGCGTTAAATCAATTAATGTAGAACAATTAGAACTAGTAATTGCGACAGGTGTTTTTGGTTTGTTTGAAACTTCTTTTATCGTCTGAGTTTCATGAGTTGCAAAATGAATTTTCAGAATAAATAATGATTATTCCTGACCCATTATTCTATTCGTAAGAACAAAACAACATAGTTTTATTAGTCGATTTAAATTAACTTTTCCCGCCATTTTTACCTCTCGCTAAGAGAGGTATTGCATTCATGCTAAAAATCGCATATCCAGATTTTATTGAATAAGCACGTTTTATGGTCCCTACAATCCGATTTTAACATTTTTACGATGATGTCTGTGTGTGTGTGTGTGCGTGTGTGTGTGTGTGTGTGTGTGTGTGGATGTGTGTGTGGATGTGTGTGTGTATGTGTGTGTGTGTGTGTGTGTGTGTGTGTGTGTGTGATGTTGGAAGGACGATTACTCAAAAACTATAAGACTTTATATTTTTTTAACTACGTATTTCCCAATCGGACATTCATGGGAAGATCTGAAAAGGTTTTGGTAACAATTGGACAACCGGCAGTAGAAGATTCTTGAAATCTTCTAAATAATATTTTTTGAAATTTTTTCTTGATAATATTAAAGAAAAATAAATTCTCTTTCTGATACATTTTAATATATTATAATATATTCTATAGATTTAGAGATAAAAGAAATATAATATGTAAAATAATCTGTTATAATAAATTTTACAGCCGAAAGAATGGCCATGGAAAATAGTTGAAAATTTAAATTGTTTGTAACTGACAGATAAATGTCAGTGTCAGAAATCCGAAGACATTACTGAAGACTTTTTTCTGGGAAGTACATACATTATATTATTTCTTAACGTATTAATAGAATTAGAAATATTTCGAAAAATTAGAAGAGGACAAAATTTCTTCATCAAAAATGAATTTAAAATTAAATAATCTAAATATATATGGAATAGATATATGCGTAAGTAGAATTTTTGGTGTAGAGTGTAGGTATACAAGAAATGTTAAATACAATAGGGCGCGAGCAGTCATATGATTTTGTTGGCCTTGACAAGCAGATATGGGGGCCCATGTCAGAATGTCAAATATCATAATTTCTCATTCTAAATTTAGTGATTTTCCAATTCCATGTGGAGCAGAATTAAATGTTAAATATCTAAGGCATACAAGTAAATTTTAAACTCCTGGTGATAAATTAAATACGTAAATTTAAAAAATCTTGAAATTTTTAATGAAAAATTCTAACACTTGACATCTATGTACATAATTACTAATTATCATTCTGAAACAGATGTGTATCTGCTTGTCAAGCCCAAAAATGTAACATTACTGTTCGCGCCCTATACTTATGTAACCAAAAAAAGGAAGTGGCGAGAGGTATTGTGCTGGCCACAACAGATTTTTAGAGCATGGCGTGGTGGCGAGCAAGGAATTTATATACAAACTACTGTCGGTTACTTGTATACAAAGTTTTGTACTATTATTTTGTCTATAATTACATTATTAATTACAAATGTGTTAAAGTATTCTACTTAACGGTGTTACTCAAAAAGTATCTAAATTCTACAAAGTTGAAGAATTTAATTTCAAAATAAAACAAAGAAAGGGTTTATGATCATCTCTAATAAATAAAAATATAAATATTACTTACTTTAATATTATTACACCCCTTGTGATGATACAAAATTAGTACGATATTTCGCCATGAGATAGAATAAGCTAAACTTGATTCACCTATAGAATTCATCTGAAAAATGCCCTCCTGACACAATTTAATTTTGACACAAAATGGAGTCTTTAGATCTGACACAGATTTACAGCTTATGGTACACTTTCAGTGCATATTAAATTAAAAATTAATTAATTTCCAATATTTTCTCCAACAGAAAAAGACGTGTGGGTATGACGCTGTTCGCATGTAATCAAAAACTCAACAAGCATTAAATGTAGGTATACTTTGTGGGGCACAACAACAGAACATACTTCGATTACAATATTATGATTTTCATTTTGTTCCGATAAACTTGTTATTTATGCATAATGTGACCGGACAGTTTGTTAAGTGAAGACTTCGTGAACTTCTATCGAAGATGTCGGAACGGGATAGTAAAATGTGTGTTGCCCCACTAATATGACAATGGATGAAACTTGCATAAAAAAAATAAAAAAACATAAGTGGGTTCATAGTTCATAGCATAAATAAAAAAAATCTGTTGTGGCCAGCACAATACCTCTCGCCACTTCCTTTTTTGGTTACATAAGTATAGGGCGCGAACAGTTATGTTACATTGTTGGCCTTGACAAGCAGATGTGGGGGCCCGTTTCAGAATGATAATTAGTAATTATGTACATGGATGTCAATAATCAACTTTTCATTCAGTATTTCAAAATTTTCTAAATACACATAGTTAATTTGTCACCAGGAGTGTGGAATTTACTTGTTGAGGAAAATAAACCACATGGAATTGGAAAATCACTAAATTTAGAATGAGAAATTTTGATACTTGACATCTATATACATAATTACTAGCTATCATTCTGACATGGGCCCCCATATCTGCTTGTCAAGGCCAACAAAATCACATGACTACTCGCGCCCTGTATTTAACATTTCTTGTATACCTACACGCTACACGAAAAATTCTACTTACGTATATCTATTCCTTATATTTAGATTGTTTAATTTTAAATTCATTGTATGAAGAAAGTTTGTCTTCTTCTAATATTTCTAAATGTTTCCAATTCATTGTCAGGATTGACAGTATTTTTGAAGGATATATGTAGTATACCTTTTATTTTTTAATTTTTAACTATTAATACATTAAGAAATAATATAGGTAATGTATGTACTTCCCAGAAAAAGTCTTCAGGAATGTCTTCGGATTTCTGACACTGACATTTATCTGTCAGTTACAATTTAAATTTCAACTATTTTCCATGGCATTCTTTCGGCTGTAAAATTTATTATAACAGATTATTTTATATATTATATTTTTTTTATCTCTAAATCTATAGAATGTACAATAAAATATTTAAATGTATCAGATAGAGAATTTAATTTTCTTTAATATTATCAAGAAAAATTTTCAAAAAATATTATTTAGAAGATTTTTTTCAAGAATCTTCTACTTCCGGTTGTCCAATTGTTACCAAAACCTTTTCAGATCTTCCCATGAATGTCCGATTGGGAAATACGTAGTTAAACAAATTGATAGTCTTATAGTTTTTGAGTAATCGTCCTCCCAACATCCTACATACATACACACACACATACATCCACACACACACACACACACATCTTAAAACGTGCTTATTCAATAAAATCTGGATATGCGATTTTTAGCATGAATGCAATACCTCTCTTAGCGAGAGGTAAAAAGGACCGAGTAGAATACACTCCAAAATTTTATTAACGATTTTAACGAGGTTACATTATATAGTACGTACCTTCTAGATTAAATATGCATGCGTATATTAAATATACGCATACGTACAATGAAATGTTGTTGCTGTTGTGCGGTCGACAAAATTGAACAAACGTACAAGAGTTTGATGGTGTCCGCTTGGTACCTACTCCTACTACTGAGTGAGCCAAAACGTTGTAACATAAACCATTTTGTTGAGTGCCAAAGCGTTTTATTGGAATCCAAAGCACACTGATGAACAAAAACGACATTATACACAACAATTCGTTCTAAGACGTTTGACTAGGGCTTCGATTTTGTAACTTCAAATATCATTGGATTTCAAATTTTACAAGAATTGGGTAAGAATAATTAATTAAAATATGATACCTCAAGTTTTCAAACTAGGTGTAATTAAGAAATGTCAAGCATAAACGATAGAAACGAATTCTACTGCTCCGGACCTGTATAATTTGAAATCTACTCTGGGAAACAGAGAAAAAATATCTCAATTTTAACAGAATATGAAATTCAGTAGAATTTAAAGTTACAAAATCGAGGCCCGTGCCCAGATGTGATTTTTTGTTTTGCTTGACCAGTGTGCGTTTTCTATCAAGCATTTAAACAACAAACATGGTTAAAGCAAAACACTTTGTATAAAAACGTTTTTGTTCAAAGATGCACGCACACTAAACGAACAAAAACGTTTTTATAAAACCGTTTTTGCTTCACCGTGTTTGAAACTGTTTTTTAAGTGCCTGATATGTGTGCCTTCCAGCCTTCCAACGCAATAATGCTATAGGCTATATACAGCATAGTTTAGCTGTTGGTAGTTTTTTGCCGCTAGTTCGCACGATTATTTAAGAATTCCGATATAATATACAAATTGTACATTTATATATGTATCTATACCGAAAATTTATGTAGATGGACGTAATGAATATTTTACATAATAGAAAAATTATAAATTCAATGTCTTGCATTTTAATAATGCTGATTATTTTTATGATTCTATTTGCAGAAAACATAACGAATATCTATGCGTTATTTAGGTATATAGTTAATCAAAATATTTACGTAATTGTTCACAGGGATGTCGACAAAACAGTCGTAAGGTGTGCGCAATTTTATGCTTGTTAGTGTGACTCACTAGAAGTTGCGACAATCGCGTCACTTCAAAAATGGAACGTATTGCATCTTTTTACTCGCTTGTATTTAAAGCTGTGTCTTATTTTTTCGAATAAACCATAGCGCGACATAAAAAAGTGCGCGCCTGGGGCTTGATTCTTAAAACTGTGCAAAACTCAATGCACGCGAATAACATCGCACGGTCCTGTATCCTGTGCGCCCAAGCTTTTTACGGAAAAGGTATTCTCGACCGGTGTCCAATACTGGTGAAGCTGTGCGCATTTCTATGAAGATAGACAAGAGGTGGGGGAAGAGATACCCAATATATTAAATTCAATTCCTAATGGTAAATTTTAAAATTGAAAGCTGTAGCGAAATGTAAGTTACATATTATGTATTTAATTTACATAAATTTAAGCATCATTCTCTGTTTCTTGTATAATCATAGGGTTTAGTTTCGTGTTTTAGATAATTCAACTCTTGTAAATTAGCCATAACTTATAATATATAATAATGAGTATTGGATATAAAATTTTAAAATACTTCCTCCTCACCTTTTCTATCTTTAATTTTATAATAATAATTTTTATTGACACATAACTTGTGTTATAACACATGCGACACACATGCGAAACTTTCATACCTCCCCAATCTTTTTGTACTCAAGAATACCGTACGAAAGTTCGTATGCGCCAAAACTATAAAAGCGCATACGATAAATTTCGAGAATCAAGCCCCTTGCATTACTTGCTTACTTCAATCGGAGGTAGGTGAACTACTTCCTTTCTACAGCTATCATGAATTCATTCTGTATATACAGGCTGTATCAAGATAATGGAACAGTGTCTTTTATTCATGTATATGAAAAGTTACACAAAAAAGTGATTTTGATATTTTGTAAGACATAGAGGTGGACACATTTTGACATAACCATTATTATTTTAAAGCCAGTGGTACTCAACTTATGGATCAATGTTACATTTTTTTAAATAGCATTATATATTTTTTATTAACTCATTAAATAGAGAATTATCTGAATTCAACGATATAATAATATTATACCCTTACATTGAAAAAAATGATAAAAATCTATTCAAAGTTAGTATATCATTTCTATTTTAATTTCTAAGTAGGTTGTGCAAACATTTAATCATTAAAACAAAAGAAAATTATCTGTCATTTTCGTATTTCATTGTTATCCATTATTATAATTAAAGTAATTTTCGTTACCTTGTAACAATTAATTTAATAATGGCAGCAGATTCAACATATACTGATTTTATTTATTGATGCAAGACCCATCAAAATACATTCCTAGTATGCACTTTACTTGCAGAAAGTTAACCTAATTACACAAGACTAAATAGCATTTTTTTTTATTCATTTCATATTACGTTCATTAGTATCGACAACGAATTTTCAGGAAATTACAGACAAGAATAATAGTGCAAGGATAAAATACGCACTAGTTGGTAGGTTTATATCTGCTTTCCTTAGTTGTCAACAAACTAATTCAATCACGAATGAAGTGTTTGCTTATGAAGTACATAAGATTGTTCTCCGCAGAGAAGATAATATGAACTCAGAATTGTAGACCTGAGATAGACGTACGCGACTGTAGAATAAGTAAGACACTGGGAGATGGAATTAGTCGGTATCGTGACGCATCCGCCAAAATTTGAACCCATGGAACGAAGAAAAAAATTCTTTACCAAATGAAAAAATGTATGGAAAGTAATTCTATTACTACTACGATGCCTTTCGCATATTTTTATTTCACGCCTTGCTAATATTTTCAGTGGATTTAGATTACCATTTCTTTCTTGCAGCTTCCGGGGAGACGGATTTTTTTTTTGCTTTTGACAAGTGACTCAAAAGTAATTTTGCGCTTAGTCCTTTGAAGTAGGGGTAAGGTCGCAATTTCGTCTTCTGTGTATCTCTATCGCTCACCGGGCGGAGCTTGACATCAATATATCGAAGGTGCCGACCAAAGTTTCGTGCTTTGCGTACTCGGTGTTTACATTGTTGCTAAATTAGCATCATTTTAAGTTGTAAAATAGCAAAATTGTAGTACGTAGTTCCAGTTTCGTTTTCTTAATTTTTATTTTATAACATTCAGCAAAAAAGTATAGAATCGGGGACAAAAATGAACGGGGACACGTCTTGTTTCGGGGACTGTCCCCGAAAAACGGGGACGAATGGTGTAATGGTTACCATAATTTAGATATTAAAGAATAGTTGCTTTTCATAAATATTATAGCATATATACTAATTCAACTAAACAGTATGTATAGATGGTGGAAATATTGACAGAATGGTGTAATTGTTATCTTAATTTAGATTGTAAAGAATAGTCGCTTTTCATAAATATTATAGCATATACAGGGTGTTTATTAAACATAGGGCAAAAATTGAAGGGATTATTCCCTGGACCATTCTAAGATGATTTTGTCCTTTGATAATTTTTGAAAAGCCGCTTTGTTTCGAAGATACAGGGCGAAAAAAAATTTCGACAATAACATTTAATACCAAAAATTACATGTAAAGTTTCTTAATCTACAAGTACTGTTGAAAATGACTACCTCCAGCTACGATGCAAGAATCTGCCAGCTTGTAATGAATTGCCATCAGCAAGTCCATAAATGAAATGCATGTCAGTCATCTCGGCGTTCGTATAGCTATTCATGATAGAGGACTTCACTAACAAAAGTTTAAGTATTATAGACAAAAAATACACGTCAAACAGCCAAACGTCTCAAAAATTTGACACATAACTTGCCTGCTGTTACTAGATTAATAATTTGAAAAATATCAAAATTGGTTTTGTCGAATTTTTTTTTTCGCCCTGTATCTTCGAAACAAAGCAGCTTTTCAAAATCATCAAAGGACAAAATCATCTTAGAATGGTCCAGGAATTAATCCCTTCAATTTTTGACCTATGTTTAATAAACAACCTGTATACTAATTCAAATGAACAGTATGTATAGATGGTGGAAATATTGACAGACTTTTAATTGATAAGTAAATATATAAAATATATATCATTTTGCATTTCTGAATAATGTTTGTTTGTTATAATCAAAACAACAAATTTAATATCAAAAACAGAAATATTACTTATCATGCTGCTTTTATTTGTCTTCTACATTTCCTTGAGTACCTATGTCAGAATGATAGCTAGTAATTATGTACATAGATGTCAAATATCATAATTTTACATTCTAAATTTTGTGATTTTCCAATTTCATGCGGTTTATTTTGCTCGACAAGTAGAAAATGTTTAAATTAAGAATGAAAAATTCTGATATTTGACATCTGTGTACATAATTACTAGTTGTCAATCTGATACGGGCCCCTATATCTGCTTGTCAAGGCCAACAAAGTCACATGATTGCTCGCGCCCTATAATTATGTAACCAAAAACGGAATTACTATACTTGCTGTCAAATAAGTAATGTTTAAGCTCAATTTCTAGAACTTGGCTAAGTTATTAAAACTAACGAGAAAATTGACAAATGTAAAACAGGCTTTAGGCCTGGTGTTTCAATCTCCTAACAAAGTTCCTTATAAAGTTGTCTGTCCAATAAACTAAAAATTGCTCATCAAAATTATTAATTAAATTGCAATCCAATAATTTCATGGTATATTATTTATCTAAATAAAATGTACAGAAGGTCAATAATTATATGGAACAACACAAGAACAGTTGAAAATAAGCTATTAACTTGTTGGTGAGCAGTGAGTGACTGAATTCACCTAGTACAATACATCAGCGATTAGAAAGAAACAGGTATAATAAAGAATAAAAATTACCAACATAAGTGAGAGTGAAGCAAAAAACAACTAAATAAAATAAATAGGATAATCCATTAAACTCTTTATAAAATATATAGAAATTAATTAAATTTTCAATATCAGTTCTAGAATTTATACTATTAGGATCTGACGTTATGTGTATCATCTCAGCAAATAATCTTTTTTTAAATTTTGTTCAATTTCTAAAATTTCAACATTTTTAAAATCAAAATTATGCTCTGTTTGAAAATGATTTTCTGATAAAGCAGTTTTGTCTTTGTTATACAGTGTACGATTAAAGTGTGGAATATCAAAAAAAAGCCGAACTCAGCCGGTTTTTATAAAACGCTGAAACACGTCGATTTTAATTTTTAAAAATACACATTAATATGTACGATTCATCTTCCGACTTTCATTTGTTTTTCAGTTATGACGTCATCACAAAAAAATTTAAATGACAACAGATTTTTAGTAGTGAAATCCGATAGTATTTTTTCTTCTCTTTATGATCATGTAAATAAATCATAACGTTGCATAACAAAAATTCTGAGAAAAATCGAGTTGAACATTTAATAATAATGAATAATCAAGATACCCTGATAAAAACATTTAAAAGTTGATTATGGAACTTATAACTTATAAAACATGAAAAACGAAAAGTTTTAAACTGAAAAATGAAAAATAAAGCAAACAAAATTAACACTATTAAATTAAATGAATGTAAATGAATTAAATAAAAATTTCTATTCGTTGCCTTATTGTTAAATCCGCCATGGCCTTGATAATTTAGAAGAATATTATTAAAATTCAACAATAAACTACAATATTTATGTCTAGAGAGTTGAAGATTGACAGAATAATTGAATGATAAGTTTGCTATATTTAAATTTTTTATCGAGGTAGGTATTTTGATTATTCATTATTATTAAATGTTCAATTCGATTTTTCTTAGAATTTTTGTTATGCAACGTTATGATTTATTTACATGATCATAAAGAGAAGAAAAAACACTATCGGATTTCACTACTAAAAATCTATGTTGTCATTTAAATTTTTTTGTGATGACGTCATAACTGAAAAAGAAATGAAAGTCGGAAGATGAATCGTACATATTAATGTGTATTTTTAAAAATTAAAATCGACGTGTTTCAGCGTTTTTATAAAAACCGGTTGAGTTCAGCTTTTTTTTTGATATTCCACACTTTAATCGCACACTGTATATATTTTTACAATCATAATTGTGGTTGTATATCCTTTTACTTAAATATTGTTTAGTTTGTACGTACCTTCGCACCCTTTACATTTTATTTTGTACAATACATATATTGGATTGGAATTCTACAGGTGTTTTATCTTTAAGTTTCGTAAACAATATTTACAATTTAATGGTGTACAATGCTATTTTAACTGACTCGGAATTTAAAATGTGGCATAATTTTTCCGATAAATTTTGAATAAAAGGAATTTTGAAATGAGTTACTGGCTCGTTACTTTTAGGTTCCAATTTTCTATCAATGACATTATTTTAAAATAGAATTTTATTGAAAAAACCTTTAGGGTAATTGTTTAAAATTAGTTTATCTCTATGTTTCATTAAATTCTCTTATTAAACTAGGATGATAAAAATTGTTAATTCTGAATTTAATACCTTTTATGACACTATTTTTTTTGTCTACGTGGATGGGCTGATTGATAATTCAAAATCCTTTTAGAAGATGTAGGTTTTGAGTGCCAATCAGTCTAAATGTGTTCTGAGTTTTTTCTCATGAATAATATATCTAAAAATGGCAACCAATTGTCTTTTTCCATCTCTAAAGTGAACTGTATGTGTTGATTATAAGAATTAAAGTACGTTAAAATTTCTTCTGCAGGAATATCAACAACTATATCATCAACATACAATTTTATAAACGGAAAGTTAATCGATAAGTCAGCTCGGTGGTCGAGCGTGTTGAAGCAGCGTCCAGTAGCGCTCAAAGCGATCTTCACCGCTCGAACCCTGGGGTAGTGGGTTCGAGACCCACCTGGGGCTTGGATGTTTGTAAGTGTCTTTCAAATACATTAAAAATTATGTATTGTAAATTGTAACAATGAAACAAATAAAGTATTTGAAACAGGGGCTATAACTCACAGAGTTGAAAAGCCGACAAAATATTAAAGTCAGTTAAAATATCCATCAGTACTTTATTCATCACAATATTGGCTAAAATTGGAGACGCTGGGTTCCCCATAGCTGTATCAAATAATTGTTGATAAAACTTGCCTGCAAAAGTAAAATAACTGCTATCAAAAATGAACTCAATTCGTTTTATATACATTTCTAGATTTATATTAGTGTGTTGTTCAATTTCCTCCCAATTATTTTTAATTTCTTGTATTACCAGATCTTTGGATATATGTATTTGTAAAAAGTGAAGTGACATTAATTGAAACCAATTGTCAGGACGTTGTACATCTTTAATGAATTATACAAACACGAATGCATTACATTGTATTGAAAACTGGGTGTAAGATTATTTAAAATATTTGAAATAAATTTAGCAATACCATAAGGTGAGTTAATACTGGATACTACGGGTCGTAATGGTATTGGGGGTGGTTTATGCGTTCTTTGTAATCCATAAATTTTAGGAGGAACTGCATTAAGAATTTTTAATTGTATGCAAGTTCTATCATTAATCATTTTATCATGTCCAAATTCCGACTAATCCTATTCAAAATTCAAATTAATCATTTTCTACGTTTTATATATTGACAAATTTGAAAACTTCGTCAAGAAGTACAATAGCGAAAGAAAAGCTGGCTCTCTCGTATAATATAATAATAATAATTCTTTATTGTGTACCAAGTTACTATTTAACTCATTACAATTGACTTATGGAGGCGAGTCAATTTATTCCTATATTTTTGTAATGTTTACATTGCGCATAATATAAAAATTTGCCCATTGATATAGAGGAAGTTTTAGAAAATTAAATATTGTTTTGCAATTACAAAGAAATGTTAGAAGCCAATAATTTATTTTTCGTTTTAATGTAGTGAGTACTAATCTAAAATATATGTTCCTATGTTCACTATGCATTGATAAATAATGAACAAATTTATCTTTTATTTGGTTTTATTATGTAAGTACATTAATATTCTATAGTTAACCATATTTATTTTCAATTCAGAATTTTTTAAAAGTATAATTTAATGTGCAAATGGGCGATGAACAGTATACCTATAATAGGTTTGAACATGGCCCTCCTTATCGTAAGTCCTGGATACGCCACTGATTCAAAATACATAAAAACGAAATTATATTGTTCATTATGACAAGAGTAAAACTATGGTCTGTCTATAAAGGTCAGTTGTAGCGATTAAACGAAGCGTCTAAACGCGTAATTTGATTACATGCATCGTAATGATTGCGTTCTACGTAACGCGACAAGTCGAATAATCGCAATCGTTTGCTTCACAGGTAAGTGAGACGCGTGCGTTTTAGCAGTCGTAGTGTTTCTGCCTACTGCCCTACTGCATAATGCATATATTGAAAGTTTCATTGTTTGAAAATGTCGATTGGCCATAGGCTAAAATATTCTAAATATTTCACTAATATAATTATAAGAAATTTTTAAAGAAAATTCTAAGGATCTGAACGACTCTCCAGTTGCTAAATATCTAAAATTAAAGAAAACACATATAATTTGAACCGTGTTCTCGTGAGTTAAATTTTTATGTAGCTTAATACGTTTGCTACCGATGTAATTTCAATGTACTCCTGCGGTGAATCGTTGTTATATCGGGAATTTTTGAATGATTGAAGATTACCCCCAAACAATAGTTCAGTGATCAAAAAAGTGCCCGTGAGTGGTGCTATGCGTTCAGTATAGACCGGGGATCGATATGTACCTCCACTCATGAACCAAGTAAAATGTAGTCGCAAATAAATGATACCTACGTGTCCGTGGCCACTATAGTGGCCACGGAGGAAGGCCGTCGGTAACGAACGTGTTAATGTTTTTCCCTTTCGTCATCTATAGGTAAGGAAGGTATTGTCTTTGGTCAAAAAATTCGGTGGTGAGTTTTCATTGAATAAGCACGTTTTAGGGTCTTTACAATACGATGTAACGGCTATTTTTTACACTCCTGTTTCTTTTCTATTTTTTTTTACTTTGTACACCCCTGTTCGTTTCTCTTTCTTACTTTCTTGTGAGATTTTGTTCGTGAGCGCTGGTTTTGAACAAGTATTTTCGGTTTGAAAGTCTCTCGGTTCCCAGCTACGAAAGCGAGTGCAAGTGCACGCTCTGTTGTCTATTTTTTTGGTTCTTATTCTACGAAGTTTGGTCTTTTACCGCTCTAGATATTTCGTAGGATATTGGTTACTTTACTGTAAGTACGTTCTGATTTATTTTCTTACGTTGACTTATATTTTTGGTACTTATATTTAAATGTTTTCTACTTGGAGACGAAATAGCGTGCACCCACGTTTTCGTAGGCTAGGTTACCAGATCTCTCCGGTCCGGGCTGTGAAGGTGTGAGGTTGTCGGCATCAAGCTGCTGCATGGCTGTGTGAATTTTCTATTGAATCTCACGATTTGTTTTGGTTTCTACCGCTTTGGAGAAGTCGTGGGACGATTGCTTGTCCTTAGTAAGTAATATCTTTTCTAAATTTCTAGTCCACAGTCGATTACTAGTGAACCTGTTTGTTTCACGGTAACTACGCAGCAGCGTGGTGCGGACTCGTGCCTTTGCAGGCCGGATCCGAGCCTGTGGCCTTTTTTGTGTTATACTTTTACATTCAAAATTTATATAGTAATAACTAGGGATATTTTCCCACATTTAGGCTTTTTTATTCAAAATTTATATAAACTTTTTTTTTGGCCCGGGCATTCCTAAGTTCATTCCGTTTCATTAACGAACCCTACCTAGTTCGTTAGGCCCCCTGTGCCCAAAAATAAGAGGCACTTCAACTTTTGTATATTTTTATTATCAGTAGTTCAGTTTAAACTTTTATTCCCATTATTAACGAGCATTATCCTGTTCGTTAGGTCTCCCTTGTGCCCAAGTTGAGGCACCTCAAATTTTGCAATTTTCCCTCTTAGTAATTTCTGCTTAAATTTTGCTGGAGAGCCAACCTAGCCTCCATCGGTTTTTTGTGTCGACGGAGACACTTCAACTTTGATTTTTTTGTATACCATAAATAATTTAGTAGTTCAGTTTAAATATTTCCCTTTTGTTTACGCCCCTTTGTGCAGATCAGCCCCCCCACTTCTTTACTTTACTTTCAGTTAAGAAGGCATTTTCATTTTCATTCATTGGGAATACTAACAATACTGGGTTACATACACATTCATTCACGCATGTTGACACAGACAACCACACCTTCCTAACCAACCTTTTGGAATGAAAGGTGACTGAATGAGTGAGTAACAGCAGCTCTTCCAGCAGTTTCTACAGTCGCGTTCGCGAATTTTATTCTTGCTTTTGCAACAAACCGAGCCAAAGTCCTTTTACTCAACTTGTTTGGTAATTTAGTTTTTTTTGGTTACTACAGGAGTTTTTACTTTTGTTGTCTAAATATTTCTGTAGTGGACCATAACTTTGGCAAGGTCTGCGTAGATTCTGTTGGCTAGCAACAGCGCATTGCGTTCTTACAGCTCATTCCACTGCCGGTTGCGCTTTGCGTCATTTCCACCTGAGTGTCGCAATCATTTCAACCCTCATTTCACTCTCATCATTTTTCACGTTAGCTACATATTGTATTGTGTAGGCAGTCTACGACTGCACAATTTTGTAAATCACTCATTTCATTATTTTAGGCGCTGTATTTTTTATTTGTGTATTGTTCTTTAATTTTTTGCCGAGCGAGTTTAGTTTTTTTGTGAAGGCAGTTAGTCGTTAAGATTTTCTTAATACATTTTTGCGGTCAATTTTGGACCTTTAGTTTTTTTGAAACCTCCTGTAGTGTTATATATATTATATATTATATATTATAATACTTTTTGTCAAAAAGGATCAGTTTTCTGCCGCTTTATTTTTTTTCTCAGCTTTAATTTTGTTCGCCCCGGCTCGGAGTGGTTAAGAACGCCTGGTGGTAGAGTAGGAAGTCTTCCTGGATTTTGGCAGACGGACCTCCAACGACAACAGGAACCCCAGGCGCGACTCCTGAGAGACTTTCGCCTCGAGCTAAGTACCTTACTAGCCAAAAGGTGGCCCTCCACTTAGGGCCTAGCCTTGACCACTTCTCGCTCCGTTTCCGAGAGTGATCTCGAGCCACAGCTACGCTACGCTACCGCCAGAGCCCCTGTGCGAGTTCCTACGGCCGAGCCCTTCGCCGGCCTTACGTTTGCCGTCTGCCACCGCCGCCTCCGCCAGCTGCTCACCCCAGGCGGGCTTAGGCTACTCCGGCCCAGCTGAAGCCTCTCATCCTGCTTAGCTGAGTATTTTTTAATTTTTTTTGTACTTCGAAAAATAATCTTTGTAGTACTGATTCCTTTTCTTATGATGTCCTTCTGACACAGTTTTTTGTCACAATTGTATTTTTTGTAGCCGGCAATAAATTTGTTCCAATTTTATTATTTTTCTCAAAATTGTTCATTCGAGTATCACCGGTGGTCTGGCGTCCACTGCTCATTCTGCCAATACCATTAGCGCCAGTGGCGCCCTTTTTGTTTTCACTCCTGCTCCCTTACGTAATCACGACCCACGACCCTCGCTTACGACATTACAGCACCGGGCACAGTTATCTGTCTGTAGTGATCGGCCAGCCAACAAAGGTAGGTGCCTTTTGCGTCACACAGAATTTGGCACCACAACGTGTTGGGCTTCCTTTTTTTGCACATAATTTGGTTTTCCTTGCAATTAAATTGGCTTTCTTTGCCTACAATTTGGCTTTTTGTTGCACACATTTAGTACCCTTGGAGCAGGGTGAACAACAAATCATTCACCTCATATTCATCTTCATTTTTTTTTGCCACTGCTTTCTGCTTATATATATTTTTGCTTATTATCTTGCTACCGCTGCTGCGAGCCGATATGGAGATCAACTACCTACTCGTAGACGAAGTGGAGTTCGAGCTGCGTATCCGAGGGATAGAACCCACCGGTTTAGCCGACGAAAAACGGAAAAAAATGCGAGCATGTTTGGCGTATGAATGAATGGACCTTACCCTTGATAATCCTCCTGTAGAACTTAATGACGAGGAACAGAAAACCATCTGCATCCGCAAAATCACGGAACTAAAAAGTAAGTTACTTATTTGCACATCTTTCTCACCAACCGATCAAAAACGCATGAAAACCCGCATGCAGCACATCACGAACAGAATTAACCACATCAAAGATCTGAATATCAAGAAAGACCTTATCCTGCAAATAACTGCGTTGGCAGATGATGTTGAAACTATGCAGGAAAAGCTCTCTGCTGATTATCAGCGCACGCTTAGACCCTCCGTTTCCTTCGCGAGATTTGAACCCTTAAATGCTCAGAATATCTTGATACCCGAAATCGCTACGGCACCCAGTGCTAGCCATCCAACCATGATTAGTCACCACCCAGACGATTCCCTCTTTTCTCCGGAAATATCGCCCTTCGACTGCCCATATGGCACTCAGGCCCGCCCTTCAAGTACATTCAGGATAGACCAGCGAGGCCACGACAGATACAAATTGGCCCAAGTCTCAAAATGGGGTGTAACCTTCGACGGTTCCACCGCCGTAAACCAATTCATCGAAAGGATCGAAGAAATGGCTTCCGCGCGACAAGTCAGTAAAGAAATTCTTTTCCATCAAGCAAGCGAACTCTTCAGAGACAAAGCCTTAGTATGGTACAGATTTATCAAACCCTCTATCCGCTCTTGGACAGAACTAGTCACTAGACTACGATCTAGTTTTTTGCCATTCGATTATGATAGTAACCTAATGGATGAAATACGCGATCGTACCCAGGGTAATGGCGAGCGTATAGAGATATACGTTGCTATAATGGAAAATCTATTTTCACGTCTCTCAGAATGTCGTAATGAGAAAACTAGATTGTCGTTTATAATCAGAAACCTCCAACCCCATTTCCAAAGCGTTTTAGCTATCCACCCTCCGAACTCGCTCGAGGCCCTCATTAAGACTTGTAAACTGATTGAGGATACTCACGATCGCCTGAGTAGTCTCAAACCACCACCATTACGAAGCCACCATCTCTTAGAGCCAGATCTAGCCTTTACTAAACAGTCCGTGGCTGTCCACGCCACTGAAACTAGAAATCCGCCCAAATTCGTGCCTAGAAATAGGACTATTTCCTGTTGGAATTGCGGTGACACGACACATATGGCTCTGGCTTGCCCAAAACCCCAAACACGTCATTGTTTTGGATGTGGTTATAAAGATTACACTCGACCAACATGCCCGCGTTGTTCAGGAACACGATCCCGCGGTTTCCATTTTATCAACCGCAGTAAACAACCGAACACAATAAGGTTTGATATGACTAAATGGACATCTTGGCTAAACGTGATTCGCAAAGTCTTCACCAACGCCCTTTCTCGTTCACCTTTAGAAGTGGCGACCCTCGAGTCATTTGAAAACAGCCCTGACCCCTGGTACTCTAAGCTGCGTGACAACATACGAAATACCCCTCAAGCTTATCCTGGTTGGCGTATTAAAGACAAATTGATTTATAAGTTAGTTCGTAATGACCATAACACGCCCATAAATGAGTCAAATTGGAAACTACTTGTGCCTGCTGACCAACGTAAATCTATCCTCGACAAATGTCATGATGATCCTTCATCAGATCACTTAGGTATTATTAAAACCTACCACCGTATTTCTGAAAATTATTATTGGCCAAAACTTAAAGCCTCTGTAGTTCGTTATGTAACCCGCTGCCCAATTTGCCTTCCGCAAAAAGTTTCCTCTCAGCTCACCGAACTTTTAGAAATATTTAAAAGGGTAGAATCTCGCCTCACCAAAGCGCACTTACGCAATACCCATCATTACAACCTAAGGCGTCGACCCCTCGAATTTTCACCTGGAGACACAGTCTATAAGGTAAACTATAAAATCTCGGACGCAAAAGCAAACAAATCCTCAAAATTAGCCCCTAAATTCTCCCATTGTACTGTTCTTAAGAAAATATCGCGCTTTCTCTATGAACTCATGGATTCTGACGGTAAATATCTTGGGAAATGGCATATTAAAGATCTAAAAGCCGTTCCACCTGATGAGTTTTCGGACGCGTAGAATTTTTTTGACTTCATCAAAAATTTTTCGGGAGAAAGGGGGTACTGTGTAACGGCTATTTTTTACACTCCTGTTTCTTTTCTATTTTTTTTACTTTGTACACCCCTGTTCGTTTCTCTTTCTTACTTTCTTGTGAGATTTTGTTCGTGAGCGCTGGTTTTGAACAAGTTTTTTCGGTTTGAAAGTCTCTCGGTCCCAGCTACGAAAGCGAGTGCAAGTGCACGCTCTGTTGTCTATTTTTTTGGTTCTTATTCTACGAAGTTTGGTCTTTTACCGCTCTAGATATTTCGTAGGATATTGGTTACTTTACTGTAAGTACGTTCTGATTTATTTTCTTACGTTGACTTATATTTTTGGTACTTATATTTAAATGTTTTCTACTTGGAGACGAAATAGCGTGCACCCACGTTTTCGTAGGCTAGGTTACCAGATCTCTCCGGTCCGGGCTGTGAAGGTGTGAGGTTGTCGGCATCAAGCTGCTGCATGGCTGTGTGAATTTTCTATTGAATCTCACGATTTGTTTTGGTTTCTACCGCTTTGGAGAAGTCGTGGGACGATTGCTTGTCCTTAGTAAGTAATATCTTTTCTAAATTTCTAGTCCACAGTCGATTACTAGTGAACCTGTTTGTTTCACGGTAACTACGCAGCAGCGTGGTGCGGACTCGTGCCTTTGCAGGCCGGATCCGAGCCTGTGGCCTTTTTTGTGTTATACTTTTACATTCAAAATTTATATAGTAATAACTAGGGATATTTTCCCACATTTAGGCTTTTTTATTCAAAATTTATATAAACTTTTTTTTTGGCCCGGGCATTCCTAAGTTCATTCCGTTTCATTAACGAACCCTACCTAGTTCGTTAGGCCCCCTGTGCCCAAAAATAAGAGGCACTTCAACTTTTGTATATTTTTATTATCAGTAGTTCAGTTTAAACTTTTATTCCCATTATTAACGAGCATTATCCTGTTCGTTAGGTCTCCCCTGTGCCCAAGTTGAGGCACCTCAAATTTTGCAATTTTCCCTCTTAGTAATTTCTGCTTAAATTTTGCTGGAGAGCCAACCTAGCCTCCATCGGTTTTTTGTGTCGACGGAGACACTTCAACTTTGATTTTTTTGTATACCATAAATATTTTAGTAGTTCAGTTTAAATATTTCCCTTTTGTTTACGCCCCTTTGTGCAGATCAGCCCCCCCACTTTTTTACTTTACTTTCAGTTAAGAAGGCATTTTCATTTTCATTCATTGGGAATACTAACAATACTGGGTTACATACACATTCATTCACGCATGTTGACACAGACAACCACACCTTCCTAACCAACCTTTTGGAATGAAAGGTGACTGAATGAGTGAGTAACAGCAGCTCTTCCAGCAGTTTCTACAGTCGCGTTCGCGAATTTTATTCTTGCTTTTGCAACAAACCGAGCCAAAGTCCTTTTACTCAACTTGTTTGGTAATTTAGTTTTTTTTGGTTACTACAGGAGTTTTTACTTTTGTTGTCTAAATATTTCTGTAGTGGACCATAACTTTGGCAAGGTCTGCGTAGATTCTGTTGGCTAGCAACAGCGCATTGCGTTCTTACAGCTCATTCCACTGCCGGTTGCGCTTTGCGTCATTTCCACCTGAGTGTCGCAATCATTTCAACCCTCATTTCACTCTCATCATTTTTCACGTTAGCTACATATTGTATTGTGTAGGCAGTCTACGACTGCACAATTTTGTAAATCACTCATTTCATTATTTTAGGCGCTGTATTTTTTATTTGTGTATTGTTCTTTAATTTTTTGCCGAGCGAGTTTAGTTTTTTTGTGAAGGCAGTTAGTCGTTAAGATTTTCTTAATACATTTTTGCGGTCAATTTTGGACCTTTAGTTTTTTTGAAACTTCCTGTAGTGCTCGCCGTTTAGCCCTGCCTTTACAAGAAAAATATTATAATACTTTTTGTCAAAAAGGATCAGTTTTCTGCCGCTTTATTTTTTTCTCAGCTTTAATTTTGTTCGCCCCGGCTCGGAGTGGTTAAGAACGCCTGGTGGTAGAGTAGGAAGTCTTCCTGGATTTTGGCAGACGGACCTCCAACGACAACAGGAACCCCAGGCGCGACTCCTGAGAGACTTTCGCCTCGAGCTAAGTACCTTACTAGCCAAAAGGTGGCCCTCCACTTAGGGCCTAGCCTTGACCACTTCTCGCTCCGTTTCCGAGAGTGATCTCGAGCCACAGCTGCGCTACGCTACCGCCAGAGCCCCTGTGCGAGTTCCTACGGCCGAGCCCTTCGCCGGCCTTACGTTTGCCGTCTGCCACCGCCGCCTCCGCCAGCTGCTCACCCCAGGCGGGCTTAGGCTACTCCGGCCCAGCTGAAGCCTCCCATCCTGCTTAGCTGAGTATTTTTTTTATTTTTTTTGTACTTCGAAAAATAATCTTTGTAGTACTGATTCCTTTTCTTATGATGTCCTTCTGACACAGTTTTTTGTCACAATTGTATTTTTTGTAGCCGGCAATAAATTTGTTCCAATTTTATTATTTTTCTCAAAATTGTTCATTCGAGTATCACCGGTGGTCTGGCGTCCACTGCTCATTCTGCCAATACCATTAGCGCCAGTGGCGCCCTTTTTGTTTTCACTCCTGCTCCCTTACGTAATCACGACCCACGACCCTCGCTTACGACATTACAGCACCGGGCACAGTTATCTGTCTGTAGTGATCGGCCAGCCAACAAAGGTAGGTGCCTTTTGCGTCACAACGATTTTACTATTTTTACGATGATGTCTGTGTGTGTGTGTGTTCTTGTGTGCGTCTGTGTGTGTGTGTGTGTGTGTGTGTGTGTGTGTGTGTGTGTGTGTGTGTGTGTGCATGTGTGTGTGTGTGTGTGTGTGTGACCGCGGTTTCGTCAACGATATCTCCAATACTAGAATTTCAAAAATTACAATTTTTGCGTACTCCTCTTCCTTACAACTATATGCAGACTTGATTAGATATTGGTTATAATTGGTCAACCGGAAGTACCCTCATTTGAAGATTTTAACAGTTTTTCTTGAAAAATTCAGTTAAATGTTATTATAACTTAAAAATATATTATTGTCTATACGATTTGATTGCATTTTATATTTGATATTCAACAGATATAGCGTTGAAGAAGAATAAAGATAATTAATTTCATATAAATTTCATAATTCAGCCAGCTATGCTAACTTAACCATGGAAACTGCTAATATATTCAGGTAATTCAAATTGACAGATGTCAGTATCAATAAAATGTAAATCAATGAAAGAATAAGGGAAGTAACTCTAGTGTTAGAAGTTTCTAGATATAAGAGAGACGATTAATTGGTTTGAACATGTCATGAGGAGAGATGAATATATTAATAGAAGGTGGAAGAAACATAGGAAGACCAAATATAAGATGAAAAGACTGTATTGCAGAAGACTTGAGAGAAAAAGAACTGAATGAGGACGACACGCAAAACAAAAATGAGTGGAAGAAGAAAATAAAAAATAGCGACCCCTAACGAATGGGAAAAACTAAAGAAGAAGAAGAAGAAGAAGAAGATGTCAGTGTCAAGTGCAATTTGCATAGTTTGTTTATGAAATAACTTTACTGGAAATATAGGATCTTTTGCATGAAAATTTATGTATGGGGCGCGTGCAGTAACATGACTTTGCTGACTTTGGCAAGCAGTTATGGGGACCCGTGTCAAAATGACAGCAATTAATTATGTCTATAACTGACAAGTGTTATAATTTTTCATTCAAAATTTCATAATTTTCTTATTTCATGTGGTTTGTTTGTTATCAGGAGTATGGAATTCAGTTGCCAAGAAAGGGAATCACATAATACAAAAAATTTAGAATCTTTTGCAAGAAAATTTATGTATGGAATTTATATATGTATAATACACAGGATTGACGGAAGGTATTGTGCTGGCCACATCAGATTTTTTATTAGGTTAAATAGGTTCTTTTACAAACTTATACGATGGTTTAACTATTTCGTAATTAATATCAAAACGTCATTAAATGATATCTAAAATATTAATGTGTTTTTCTATTAATATTTTATAACATCCTTCTCTTTTCCTCGATGCTAATAAAGAATTGTTGCTAATTCTCTGTTTTCTTTTGAAAAATAGATCATCTATCTCTATGTTCATATTGCATTCATTATTACAGGTTGTTATAGAGATACTTTGGAACTAAATTGTATGCTCACAAAGATTGAAGATAGACCACTCTACCATGACTAAACGTAGAGACTAAACTCATCGTCTTGTCGGTAGAGTAAAGTCACTTTAAGAATGAGGCACTTACGTCATTGTGCAGTAGACACGTAATTGACCATAGTAACGATTTTGGCTTGGCATGTACAGTAAAATTTTTGAAAGATGTCCGATCAAGGTCACCTGTATCACGAACGAATTAACAAATAGGCATACATTTATCTCTTTCTTTTGCAAAGGCTGTAAGAGTGGATATAACACGCTTGTCTTACAAAAATTCATTCATATTGTTTCGACTAAGTTAGGACATTCCATTTATAAACGATGCTAGTTGTTGATAATACTTTCGCTGTAACGTAAGTTTATTTATTAATTCAGATACATTATCTGGATTCATAGCCGTACGTATAACGTTATATTCTGTCAGAGTCACTGACACTGACATTGTGTCAGTATCTTATTTTTAACATATTTGGTTTTACATTTGCTTATAAACTTACTAGTTGACTTATTTTTGAATTTTGAATGCTTTTCCTGTAATATATATTTTTATAATAATAAAATAACAGTAGTATCTTACGTACCCTCATAAAAACTAAGCAAACGACACTACTGAATTTGTCATGATGGGCGGAGCAAAAATCTGAATTCATACAATTAGTAGACAACCTTGATCGGACATCTTTCAAAAATTTTACTGTACACTTCATGAACTACGTGCAGCTATCGTAACGTCAGTGTGTCATTTGTAAAGTAATTTTACTTTACGAGTAAACGCCATAGATGCATGGACTACGTTTATCTCGCAGTAACATAACCCGCTTAAAAATCAAGTAAATTAAAACTAGCTCTTAACTCCAATTTGTTTATATCGAATGTTTTAAAGTGAATACAGGATAATTTGCGTTTATTCGCTGGTGTTAAATTAGTTATATAATGCCGTCTAATTTGACGCCTATGGGACGTCACTGTGGCGTTGATTTTTGGTCTGAAATAGGACTATTTAGACGTCTGATTTGACGTCTGTACGACGTCACTGTGACTTTGATTTTTGGTCTAAAATAGGACTAGTTAGACGTCAGATTTGTGGTCGCTATGACATCCATATGACGAATTTATGTCGCCATAATTAGGTCTATTTAGACCTTTTTTAACGTCTAATTTGACGTCTTTACGACGATTATTTTTGCTTTATTTTTATTGTTAAAAATTCATATTTATATATTAAATTTATTTAATTTGGCAATTAATAACACAGGAAGGTATATATTATTTTTGTTTAAATATCAATTCTGTATGCAAAAATATAAAACAATATATTGTTTATTCTAATGATTTTTAAATTAGACTAATTGCAATATAAAACTTAGTTTATATTTACATATATGTAAAATATTTTTTTTTATGTATTGTCATTACCAAAATCTACGAATAGAAGCAGATTGGCACACCCAGATATGTATAAACCGTGGTGATATTTATATTTTATTTATTTAAAATATATTACATATTTACATAATTATTAATGCGAAACAGAAACAATTTATATGTTATATTTTTGTGGTATAAAAATCATGGACATAGTAATTTTCAACAATTTAAACAAAACCTAATAGTGCTTTCAGAAAAAAAAATTAAGAAATGTTGATAATAAAAAATCAAATTAATAAAGGGTAATATATAATATAAAAACAAAAAAAAAAGATTTATCTAGTTTTTCAAGATTCAATTTTACATCTTCCTTATTCTATTCTAGAACGATTGATTCTGTGTATCAGTTTCAAGGAAACCATCGACAAAGAGACAGTGATTTTTAATACATATTTCGACTTTGATGATCTTGACCAAGTTGCATTTTTTATTTTAAATGAAAACTTAATTTCTAATTTCTCTCTTGTATAGAATGGCATTTGCTGTAATTCAATTTATTGGTACAAATTCTATTCTAACTGCTAAAATGTTGGCTGCGTAATAAAAATAATAAAATTTATTGCACTTCAATAAATTACAATATATAAAAATAACCATACAATTAAAGTTTCAATATACACATACGTCAATCTGGTACAATAGCTTCATTATGATGGGTAGAGTAGGCATAAAAATTTACAAAAGAGTCAAAAATATTTATGAATTTATTATTTCTGTAATTTATTTGCAAATATGGATATATTTAAAATTTAATTTCCCTTTGAAAGCAATGAAACAAATTATGTATGATTTTATGAATGCAATATGTATTTGTGTCTGATGCATGAGTAAAATTATAATCATTTTTATACATGAATTAAAAATTGCTGATGATATATCGATTCAAATTTAAATATTTTTATTTACAAGCATTTAGGTTACTGTTGAAACATGAACGTTTTGATATATTTTAAATTACTGAAAATGTATCCAGTGTATGTTTATTTATTAATATTCAGGTTTGGCTGTTGGATGCCTACGTGTAAAGCATAATTATACACTTCCTACTCGTAGACATTATGTACAATGACAACATAGAATTTGTAGACAGAGTAGGAAATGTCGAGTCATTTCCAGACGTCAGTTGGTATTACTAACTATGTAACTAATATTAGAAATATCTTATTACAAATAAATATTTATATATTATATTTATTTTTTGCTTTTCATTTTTTCGTACATAATTTTTTGAATTTTATAGTCTATATCTATACGTATAGTCGACGTTTTTTAAGATGTAAAAAATGAAACGAATTACATAGTGTATGTTACGCGCCTAAAATGTAAATAATAAAAACTTTTTCTATGAATTAATTTAATGAATAAAAATGGTATATTAATTTCAGCATTAACAAACTCAAAGAGTAATTTAAATAATTACTGAAATTAGTTGATTACGTAAAATAACTTTTCAAGTTATAAGTTCGTATAAGTTTTATAAGTGTTTAACTTCTAACAATTTTTGTGCGTAACATGTGGAACGAATTATTCCAGCAAATATTTAAAAAAAATTCACTCGTACTTATGCAGAATCGAGTCCTACAATTTTATCGTTTATAGTCATCAGAGGCCGTAGATAGAGTACCGCACTCAGAAGAAATGTCGCCATTTTTAGTCGCTAGGTGCGAGGAAATTAAATTCACAGTTATGGAATTAGGAAACTGAAATAATAATATGAATTATTTCTATTTTTAAATAAAATTACACTTAAAGCGTTTACAACACGTTCAAGTAATGCTTCACTACTAGACTAAACATGGCGACTGTCGGTTTTTCCAAGATCAATGAAACGAGGTACACTATCTACGAACTCTGATAGTCACATAGTAATCAATTATTGATGCATGGTTCAATCGCATATTTGAATGAATGAAATAAATTATGAAGTTACTTGAAGTCCAAAATAATCAATCCCACATATCAATAACAAAAACGATTTTTAATATCTATAAGTGATGTGTTTTTTAAATGAAAACTATTACGAATATTGTAATGGAAATTATAAAATAGTAAATAGTGTTTCCGCGAGTCAAAATTTGTCGAGATTTTACATTATCTCGATCTCGATCTCGATCAAGTTAAAAAATAATTAGAGTATTTTTGAAATATATGTACATGTACATTTTGAATTTTTCTAATTTTATTATTGAAATCGTCACTAAAGTACACAAACGTCATTAAAAGTTCAGAAATCGGCATTAAGGTAATATATTATCAGTATACGACGATTTCATCCAAATGCAGTGTTACCAACCTTATAATAGTTATTGTACTTACATATAAGTTAATTTGGGTAGGTGTACGATGAACAATGTAAATTTGTACGTAAAATAACAAAAAATGTATACAAAAAGAACGATGAAGAAGTTTGAGATAAAACATATAATTTGATGTGTTCTTCACAATAAATTAAATATCCGAGATTAGCAACATTGATTTTTTTTCGATTTAAAGTAAATATTAAATGCACCTCGACACTGAAGATCTTCATATCTTCCTTCACCTATAGGTAAGGAAGGTATTGTCTTCGCTCAAAAAACTCGATGGTGAGTTTTTAATGACTAAGCACGTTTTAGAGTCCCTAGAATACGAATTTAATGTTTTTACGATGATGTCTGTATATCTATGTGTATACGTATGTATCAAAAATATCCCTTTCGATAAAATTTACATATCTTTATGAAATGATTTTACTAGAAATAATCACATAAGGTAACACAACAGATTATAGCTACAAGCCAATTCAGCAGATTATTATGTTATAAATATAATGCTATATATGCTTTTATTTTCTACTTCTCTAAAAATACACTGTTCTTTTTAGGATTAGTTCAGTTCAGTACGAGGTAAGATCAAAAAGAAAACGCCCATAGAATAGTTTGCAAGAAATATCTTTGTGGTATTTGTACAAAATACGTAGAATTGACTAACGGTAATGTGCTGGCCACATCAGATTTTTTATCATTGATAAGAATTATTTTCCTCATTGGTGATAAAAGTAAAACTTCCGTGCCTTGGCATATAAATAAACATTTCATTAAATTGTGTTTCTTATAGGTATTCGTAGCAAAATTGTAACAATTTATCAGCGTGCTATTATAAATGTATAATGTATTTTTGTTATTATTATTATATTTGGCTATATTATACTGAATTTGAGTCAGAGGAGATTCCACGTCTAATTTATTTCTATAATTTACATTCCAAATAAATTTATTGAGTAAACCCATAAGATAATGCAAAGGGCAACAAGAATTTCAGTGCCGTATTCGATAATTCTGGAAATTTGTTTCGAATTTTCAACCAAAAAATTCGTATTTCAACTTCGTTAAAGAGAATTTTTAAATGTCCATCAGAAGAAATTTCAGCCAATGTTTATTTATTGGTCAGTGAAAATTTTGTACATAAATTACATTGAAATGGATGGTCGTATCCATTCATCACTAGTATATTTCATTATTTTCCTATTTTGAAGTCAATACAAACAGTAAATTGTATTGGATTCAAAATAGAAATCCGCAATTTGCTTTTTGCATTTGACGATAGTCAAAATATTTCTCGATAGAGGGCTCTGATGGTACTAACATACCTCTACATGCCTTTTACCTATACAGATGATCATAAGATCACCGCCAGCACAACGAGTCACTGCCGGCGAGGTGGTCTTGTGGCTATGCTGCTCGACCGGCATCATTATTGTCGTAGGATCGATCCCGCATCGTTCTAGACTTTATATGCTATGAATACCACTCGGTCAGGAGGGTTTTTCTCCGGGTACTCCGGTTTGCCTATGTCGGTAGGTACACAAACATCCAACACGGTTCGTTGCTGTAGGGTGCTATTTCACTACTCGGGCAGAGCCATCTCTGTTCACTAAGTGAAAGCTCGAAGGCATCAATAACCGAGAATACAAGAACCCTGTCTAATTATCAACCATCATTACACTGAACAAACAATTACACTGACACACACAAAACACCCTGAAGAGGAGATTAGTATCTCCTATACCGGGGCACCACAACATTTATTTATTTATTAACGAGTCATTGTCTCTGTCCAAGAGTCCACTCATTATAGACCGGACAGAGACTACAGGTTACACCACACTGATGAGCACTAACAAGTGCGAAACGCGTCTGTGGTTACTTGTTTTGCTGACCGACTTCTGACGATGGCCTGGTTGCTGACTCAGATGTTCGTATACTATTGAAGCTAAACATAAAACATGACTTTGTAATTTACTTATTCCTAATCTAGTTTATGAAGATATAAATGACAGAAAGTCAAACATTTTTAATATTTTTTGTGAATTTTTGAATGTAAGACAAATAAACAAAATACCAAATGAACATGAAAAAATATTACATATTGTTGTATCACGTATCATCTGCACAGTAGCCAAATCTGAGTTAAGAGTGTGTTAAGGAAGATCTACATCATCCTTCCGTGGAAATCACTGCAAATCTCAATATAAAACAGTGCAAATTTTTATCTACGGATCAGGAACGATGCTATAATTTTAAAAAGGCTAAATTTCCTGCACTCTATGCTGCTTTGTTGAATGCAGATTAGTCCTCTCTTTATGAAAGTACTACTGTGAATTGTGCGTGTTCTGAGATTTATAAAATACTAACAAATATCTTTGAAGAATATGTTCCATATCACAAGCAAAATAAAATGACTAATAATTTCCCGCCGTGGTACACGAAAGAGATCATTTCTAAAGTAAAAAGAAAGCTCAACACTCGTGAAAGATTTAAAAGAATTAAGAAGAATGAAGATTTTATTGAATTTAAAGCTATGAGGAAAAAAATTAAACAGCAAGTAGCGACTGCGTATAAAGAATTCCTACATAAAACAGAATCTTCTATATAAGAAAACACAAATCTCTTTTGGTCATTCATACAATCAAAAAGATGCAATTCACGTGAACTATGAACGCTGATGGTTTGCAGTTAAATGACTCGAACTCTATAGTAAATGCATTTGCACACTATTTTTCCAGTGCGGATCTGACAACATCTCCCTACTATCCCTTTCTCCTGAAGAAGTGCTCAACACCATGCAAAAAATTAAGAATAAGATGACTTCAGGCATTGACCAGGTTCTAGCGTTCATCGTCAAAGATTGTGTTTCCTTTATCTGAACCACTCTGTTACATTTATAATATTATTCTTAGCAGCAACCAATTTCCAGATATCTGGAAAATCTCCAAAGTATGTCCGATACTCAATGCTGGTGATGCAGCCAATATTGTAAATTATACACCAATTTCTATTGTGTAATTTTGCTAAAATCTTTGAAATGCTCTTACATTCCTGTATTTCCAAAGGTATAAAACACAAACTGTCTGATGCTCAGCATGGTTTCAGAGAACGTAGATCTACTGTCACTAATCCCA
This sequence comes from Harpalus rufipes, assembly GCA_951394225.1. Taxonomy (NCBI): domain Eukaryota; kingdom Metazoa; phylum Arthropoda; class Insecta; order Coleoptera; family Carabidae; genus Harpalus; species Harpalus rufipes. Next base: position 20,284,989 of record OX596276.1, on the reverse strand, counting down.
CAGCTTTCAAGTAATTCTAAAGTCATACTATAGACCGAGGAGGACAAGTAGATGTTGTTTACATGGATATTCAAAAGGCATTTGATAAAATTAACCACGGTATATTATTACAAAAATTAAATAACTTTAGTTTAAGTAATCCATTATTATCACTATTCAAATCATACCTACACCAAGGAAAACAGTTCAATATAATGGGTGTAAATCAGAGTTGTTTGAGGTATACTCTGGAGTCCCACACGGTTCTAATCTGGGGCCATTGTTATTTACATTGTACGAGGTTTGTTAAAAAAAAGGTGACTTTTGTTTTCTCGAAAAATATTTATTTATTTATCAATATCTATTTTGTCTCCTTCAAAATAGTCCCCCTCAGATATAATACACTTGTGCCAGCGCTTTTTTCAATCCTCGAAGCACTTCCGATACGCGGTTTTTGGTATGGCCTTAAGCTCTTCCAGCGATGCGGTTCTTATCTCCTCAATCGTGGCAAAACGCCGTCCTTTCATGGGTCTTTTCAGTTTTGGGAACAGGAAAAAGTCGCAGGAGGGCAAGTCCAGTGAATACGGTGCCTGAGGCATAATTACGGTCTTGTTTTTGGCCAAAAAATCACGAACAAGCAACGATGTGTGAGCACGTGCATTATCGTGATGCATAAGCTATGAATTGTTTTGCCACAAATCCGGGGTTTTCTTCGTATTGATTCACGCAAACGGCGAATAACTTGAAGGTAACATTTCTTATTGACCGTACGACCTCTTGGCAAGAACTAATGATGCACCACGGCATTGTAATCGAAGAAAACAGTGAGCAAAACCTTCACATTTGACCGAACTTGGCCTGCTTTTTTCGGTCTTGGCTCTTCTGGCTGCTTCCATTGGGATGATTGAGCTTTGGTTTCGACGTCATAACCATATACCCATGTTTCGTCACCAGTTATAACCCTTTTGAGCAAATCAGGATCGCCGTTGACGTCATTCAACAGCTCCTGAGCGATGCTATTGCGACGGTTCTTTTGGTCAAAATTTAGCAATTTCGGAACAAACTTCGCTGCCACACGTTTCGTGCCTAAAACATCCGAAAAAAAAATGCATGGCACAGTCAATATTTCAAGTGCGTTGAAGCACTTAATTTAATTTTTCACACAAAATTTAATACAGATTCTTTGATCCATTTTTTTTTATTGCAAATAATCGCCAAGCACACCAAAATACGTCTAACCTTTATATCTGTCAAAAACAAACTACAAATTCAAAATGGCTGATCATGTAACATATGTTGGGAACATGTGTACCAAAGTAACAAATAAAAAAAAATCTGATGTGGACACCACACGACTTCATTGTACGATTATTAAACTATACATATTTTTTTAATAAATAAATTACAAAACATTAATTTTAACTTCAAAACAGTAAGACATATAGCGACCATAAAGGTTCTTTTTAAAAAGAGTTTTAATTACAACAAAGAAATATTTGATTACAACAATGAATATGACTAATTTCACAATAAAAATATAATATTTGTTATTGTACGAATCATAAAATTGCATGTATTTAACATAATTTGACATGAACATTTTTTTTTTGTTTTTGTCCTAATCCATAGCAAGCTTTATTACAAAAACAAAAAAGTATATAATTTTTATATTTACATATCTCGCTTATACAAAGGGCTAATTTAATAATACTTAATGTGGTAGACGCAGAAATTAATTCTCTAAAACTTTTATTTGAAGCATTTATTTCTAAAATCAAAATAAAATTATTTTATTCAAGAAAAACTGTTAACAACTTCAAGTAATGTACCACTTCCGGTTAGCCTATTTTAACCAAAATCTATTATGTTATTTCAATTGACATAAAAGTCTTGTATACCAAATTTGAAAAGTTTTGGATTATATTTTTTAACAGTTTTTCATTAAAATCTATTATAGGCTTCATGTAAAGTGCCACTTCTGTAAATTGTGTAATAACCAGAAAGGAAGGTGCACAACTAGATGTTATAGGAGTCCTAAATACAAAATTTCAACTTTCTACGGCTTACCGTTTTTGAGTTATGCGAGATACGTACGTACGTACAGACGTCACGACGAAATTAGTCAAAATGGATTCAGGGATGATCAAAATGGATATTTCCGCTGAAATCTGAAAACCGAAATTTTTCGCGATTACAATACTTCCTTTACTTACGTACAAGGAAGTAAAAAAACGAGAATCTAATATACGTAGCCAGCGAAATTTGAAAAGTCACCTTTTTTAACAAACCTCGTATATAGATGACATATGTATAGAAGCCAATTGTAGGAATTTATTATTTGCAGACGATTTAAAACTATATTGTCCAATATCTAACTATAACGATTGTTCATCCTTACAAATTGCAATTAATTCTGTGTATAATTGATATAAAAATAACAGACTAAATTTAAGTCCATCCAAATGTAAAATTGTATCATATCACCGTAAGAAAAACCCTATTACATTTGAATACAATATTGATAACACTCGTCTTGAACGCATTATTAAATATTTAGGTGTTTATTTTGATCCTAGCCTATCCTTTTCTTTTCATGCAAATCATGTTGTAACGTCATGTAATAAATTATTAGGATTTATCATTAGGAATACTAAATGTTTCAATGATACTGATTTATTAAAAATATTGGACTCTACTTTTATATAGTCAAAATTGGAATATTGTGGTCTGATATGGTATCCTATGAAGACGGCACAAGCGTAGTGCGATGTCCCGTAGGAGTGTCATCATCATTTCCAATATGAGTGGGTGTTCATCAAGGGTCGGCTTTGTCCCCCCTTTTATTTATTTTATGTATGGATACTGTAACTGCTGATCTACACAGACTTCTCCCGTGGACACTCATCTATGCGGACGATGTTTTTCTTTGCGACGTAACACGGCAAGATTTGAAAATCCAGGTACAGCGGTGGAAAACACGACTGCATGAAAATGGTATGCGTCTCAATATTATAAAAAGACCACCTAGATCAAATATTTAGGTTCTAGGGATCCTGTGTGATCGCAAAATGCCAGTGCATCTAAAGTCAAAAATTTATAGAACGGTGGTGCGCCCTGTAGCCCTATACGGAGCTGAATGTTGCCCAGCTACAACGCAGCATGAGCGGGTACTTCATGGTATGGAAATGAGGATGCTTCGTTGGGCTCTGGGGTTCACTCGTTTTGACCATATGTCAATTTTTTATGTAAGAAAAATTATGGGCGTGGCACCAATCACGGACAAAATGCGTGAAGCACGTCTACGATGGTACGGGTACGTAATGCGCAGAAGAGATGACTCAATAGCCAAGACGGCCCTGCGACTTGAGTTCCATGGTACACGTCCACGTGGTCGCCCAAAAAACCGCTGAATGGACATAATAAAGGACGACATGAATCTGGCGAATGTCAGTCCTGAGGATGCCAAGAATAGATCCAAATGAAGGAAAGCTATAAAAATAGCGGACCACGCCCCCACCCCCGTGGGATTAGCGCTTCGGATATGATGATATGGTATCCTATGTATCAATGTTATATAAATGATTTAGTATCTATACAAAGGCGTTTCCTGAAATATTTATCATACAGAAACAATAATCAGTTTCCCCCCATAGGAATTGAATAAAATGCTATGTTAGAGCGATTTGGTTATATCTCATTATTACAGAGTAGGAGACATATATCTATATTATTATTTCATGTACAAAATACTACATAATATTGTTGATTGTTCTTTAATTTTAAGTCAATTAATTTTTTTTGTTCCACGATTATGTGCTCGAAAATATGTAACTTTCTTTGTAAACTTTGCTAGAACAAATTTATTAACTAGATCACCCATACATATTATGTGAAATAATTTTAATGAACTCACTATCGATGTTGATTTATTTAATAATACATACCCTAGACTAAGAGTGACTTTGAAACATGTCTCATACTCGTATATACGTAGAACAGTTTTGACTGCAGATTTGAACGTTTCGCTGCCTATAACGAAAGTTTTATTTTACTTGAAATTTTTATGAAACTAAGTTTTGGCAAAGAACTTTTATTTGTAGGTAATATAAATACATAATCAGATCCTTCTGAAAACTTCTATCTATGTAAAATTTTGAAAGAGATTATTGAAACGTTTATTGAGGTCTTTCTATTGTTACAAAGGAAGTTTTGTTCCAGGTATAAAGGAACTGCATGCTATGAGAAACCTAGAAAAGTAACTAATTTTTCTGGCGGGTTTGTTTGCTGCATCCCTGACAAAAATCAAATACATACTATTCTTGCAAATTCTGAGTTATTACTCCAGCTCATTTTAAAATGAGATATCTAACTTAAATGATTATAACATATAATATTACAAATTTTATTTTCCTGGAGTTATTTTTAAGAAATAGTTAGAGGAATAACAGTTTTATTATTGAAACTAAAATAATTTATTCACGTGTCAATTTTCATAGGGCGTGACATGGAATACATCACTTTTAAAAATAAAAGCAAATATTTCATACTCTCAGAGATGAAAACATGCATAACGTTATGAATTATGCAGCTGATTTGTTATGTACTACCAACAAAAATTCAAAATTAATTGAATGGATGAAGCTGTTGGCACTCGGTGAAACATTGTAAATTATTAAATAAAAACTCCGTGAACAACTTTTTGATATTATACAGCGAAGTTTAAGTGAAACACAGTGTGGCTATAAAGATTTAGGACTGAACGGTATCTATAAATTAGCACCCAAACTATTTTTCACTAACCTTCATCAATAATCCCCTCAAGTTTAATTAATATTGATTCAGTACTCGTTTGGCCGTCATGGATGCATCCGTCAAACAGCGGGTACGCAATCAATTTTTTTGTTTGTCTATACAAAGGACCAACCTAATAGTTTCCTTTGATCTAAAAAGTATTTGGGAATGCTTCATTGACTCGTTGCAAAGTTTTTGGCTGGCAAGAACGCTTTCGCGATGGACAAAAGAAAACAAAGATGACTCAAAGAGTGACCGTTCCGCATCAAGCAAAAACGTTGAAAACATCGAAGCAGTTCGACCGACAACTGTTGGTTTTCGATTGACGTATTACGATTAAGATTGTTGTGTAGTTGTACATCAACAAAAAACAGCTGGATTGACTATCGTCGAAGATTTGAAAAAAAAACGATAACGTATCGGCCTATAAAGCAACAGTCGTCCGTTAATTTATATCTTCCAAAAATGTCACTGTATTGCATCATCCTCCATACGCTTCAGATGTGGCTCCGGTTGTCTATATTCCTTCCCTAAATTAAAATAAAAGCTGAAAGAGAAACTTTACAACGATGTAACACACATTTAAACCATTATGATGAAGATATTGAACAGAACGGCTTTTGACTTATTTATGAGGGATGTCCTAAAACTTTATAGCTACTACGTGTATGATAATATAGAATTAATAATAAAAAATATGTTGTTGCCAGCACTGTACACCACCTCCGTTTTTGGTTACATAAGTATAGGTCGCGAGCAGTCATGTGACATTGTTGGCCTTAACAAGCAGATATGGGGGCCCGTTTCAGAATGACAATTGGTAATTATGTACATAGATGTCAAATGTCAGAATTTTTCATTAAAAATTTTAAGATTTTCTAAATTAAAATGGTTAATTTGTCACCAGGAATGTGGAATTTACTTGTCGAGGAAAATAAACCACATGGAATTGGAAAATCACGAAATTTAGAATGTATGTACATAATTACTAGATTATCTGTCATATCTTCTGGTCAAGGACAACAACGTCATATGACTGCTCGCGCCCTATTGTATTTAATATTTCTTGTATACCTACACTTTACAACAAACATTTTGCTTACATCTATTCTTTATATTTAGATTTTTTATTTTAAATTAATTCTATGAAGATATTTTGTCCTACTCTTCTAATTTTTTGAAATGTTTCAATTCATTGTCTACAATTTTAAATATTTAACTATTAATACAATAAGGAATAATATAATGTATGTACTTCCTAGAGAAAATCTTCAGTAATGTCTCTGGATTTTTGACACTGACATTTATCTGTCAGTTACAAACATTTTAATTTTTCAATTGGTTCCCATGACATTATTTGAGTTGTGAGATGTATTACAAAATATTATTATATACCTTATATTTCTTTATCTCTAAATTTGTAAAAGATATAATAAAATATTTATATGTATCAGATAGAAAATTTACTCTTCTTTAATTCTAAAGAAAAAAAATTTCAAAAAATAATATGTAGAAGATTTTAAGAATCTGTTACTTCCGGTTTTCTAATTATTACAAAATCTTTTCAGCCCTTCCCAGTAATGTCCGATTGAGAAATACGTAGTTAAACAGATATTAAGTATTATACTTTTAAAAATCGTCCTTCCAACCGACTCACATACACACATACACACACACACACACACATACATACAAACATCCACACAAACACAAACAGACAGACATCATCGTAAAAATATTAAAATCGGATTAGGGACCTTAAAACGTGCTTAATCATTAAAATCTGGATATGGGATTTTTAGCATGAATCCAATACCTCTCTTAGTGAGAGGTAAAAATAAAAAAATGTTTGTAATACTGCGTACGACTAATATAAAAAATAAATAATAATTATGTATATGTATGTTTTTAACTGTAATCTGAACATATGTACATTTATATCAATGCTGTAAGTAATAAACTTGTGTATATAATTTTTCTGAGTTCCTCTGATTAAACCCCTTCATAAAAACTATTTTTTAATTACAAAAATAAATGTGTACTTATAAAAAATAATATTGATTACAATAATAAAAATGACTTATCTCACGAAAATGAATTATAGACAACGAGCAAAGAGAGAGGTTCATTTCATAAAGAATGTGAATGTTGTCGAACGCAGCAATAATACGGGTGTATGAAAACCCTTTTATTGCGAATTTTGTACATTTTTTTTCTCACGACCACAAAAGACGGTACAATTTATTATATTTTAAACCTTAAAATTAGTTGTCCCCTGCAAGACGCCCGGTAATGTACATTCCATAGACGAATCGATGTCATTACAATCCATTTTTGTGATTATCACATTCACGTTGTCCCTACAAATAAGTTTTATTACATAATTGTATTACTTATTCCTTGTTTTATATAGAGAATGTTCATTTCAAATGGGCCACCATTGCTATCTCGAGAACTATGTTACAAAGACGATTATTTTACAAGAAATTTAAAGAAAAGAAAAATTATTTTTTTCGATCAGCATTTCTCAAAATATGGGGCCTAACTTCTTTATTTTAAATGAGAACATATATTTTTATTTAATCGTTATTTAAAGAATTTATTTCTGAATTCAGTAATACAATATTTTTATACTCTTACATAACGATTATTTTATATGCATTTTCATCAAAAAGTTAGTTATACATTGTAATTAATATTATTATTTATTAATAACAAACGACAAAGGTATGACAGTTCTAATTAGTATATCATGAAAACAATCGAGAAAACAATTGCTGCGTAGCCTTCTCACATATTAAATTACATCCACTAATGATAAGTATTTATTTTTAACAAATGAATATGGTAAATACTAAGAAATTTGGTATGGTCGTAAAGAGAATAAAAAATACAATCTAAATATATATATACATATATATATATATATATATATATATATATATATATATATATACACACATATATATATATATATATATATATATATATATATATATATATATATATATATATATATATATATATATATATATATGAGAACCAACAGTCAATGATCAATAATAAGTGAACAATAGAAGGATAAAACATGAATATTGCTTCTAAAATGTAATTATCGATATTAATCATATATCTAATTCAAAAATAGATGTTTTGTTATTTATGTTCAATTTCTTCCTGCTCAAATATAAATTTAAAAAAAACTGTTTAAAGTAACGAAAATATTATTTCAATATAACGACAATGGTTTTATATAATTTGCTTTTTGAAAATTATTATTATTTAACAACTTATTCTCACGACCACATAATAAATATATTGAGTAATGATCGTCACAAGATAAGATAACAGAGATGATTGCACAAATTTGGAAAAAGAAGTAATGCCAAAGAAATGGGGACAAGCACTCAATATGTCCTATTTACAAGATAGGGGATAAAACCTTGTGCGAGAATTATAGAGGTATAGCGTTGCTGGACGTATAAAATATTAGCCACAGTAATCCGAAACAGAATAGGAGAAATAATGGAGCCGGCATTAGGCGAATACCAGGGTGGATTCAGGCCAAGAAGGTCTGTAATGGACCAGATATTCACAATAAAGCAAATTCAGGAAAGTAGCTATGAAGAACGTTTACCGTTGCATATGTTGTTCATAGATTTCAAAATGGCATATGATACAATCAAACGCGATCAGATGTATGTAGCATTGGCAAATTGTGGAGTACCTAGCAAATTCATACGTCTTAAAATGACGTTACAACACACGAGTTGCAAGGTGCTAGTGAGAGGTAATGTCTCTGACAGTTTTATGGTGAATACTGGGCTACGTCAAGGAGACCCATTGTCGACTCTGCTATTCAATGTAGTACTAGAAGACATAATAAGGAGAAGTAACTTAAAGACGACGGGGACAACCAACGAATACAGTGCGTGGCCTATGCAGACGATCTTACTTTGATAACAAGAACAAAGGCCACTATGAAAGAAGCAGTGAAGAAACTAGCAGACACGGCGAAAGAATATGGTTTAAGAATCAACAAAACAAAAACAAAATATATGAGTATGAATGATGAGACCGGGATAAGGGAGACCCGTTTACAGATGACAACGGCAAAAGGGGACGCATATAACTTCGAAAAAGTGAGTACTTTTTGCTATCTGGGAGTAACCATAACGGAAAAAGGGAAAGAAGGAGAAGAAATAAATGAGATAATAACAAAAGGAAACAAATGTATGGGATCGTTAATGAAAGTACTTAGAAATAAGAACATCTCGCGTAAAATTAAGTTACGAATATATAAAGTAGTGATCAGACCTGTGGTCACGTACGGGAGTGAACTATGGACATTAATATGGAACAACAAAAACAAGTAGCAATATGGGAAAGGAAAGTCTTGAGAATTATACTGGGAGGAAGAAAAGCAGGAGAGGTATGGTTTAGAAGAACGAATGAAGAAGTAAGGAATTTATTTGGGGAGCCGTCAATCATCGGTTATGTAAAAGCTCAACGACTGCGATGGTTAGGCCACATCCAAAGACTACCAGAACACAGAATTCCAAAAACGTTACTCAGGAGAAGAGACGCGAAACGCCCACAAACTAAATGGCTACAAGCAGCTGAACAGGACCTTAGTGAAATGGGAGAAAAAACGTGGAGGAGGACCGCCGCGGACAAAAAGAAGTGGCAGCGATTATGCAACCAAGCCATGGGCCTTTTAGGCCTGGAGTGCTGAAATATTATTATTATTATTAATGATCGTCACTAGTAACCATGAAAATAGTTTGCATCTTTTTCTTATTTATGCTTCATTGCATGTCTCTCCTTATTTTGATATTTTTGGATAAGCTTTCTCAATTAAAGATTACTGAATTTGACCCAATGTCTCTACATGATTACTTAAACGCAAAAAATGACAATATCCATCATGTATCAGAGAAATCATTATACACTAGTGTGTTATTATAACTGACAAGAATTTTGCCAAATGATCTGTAATTTGGGTTTGTCTTTTAAAAGAAATCGCTACATATCAAAGGTATGAAATGAAAGTGTATGAGTGCTAATCTGCTAATTTAACTCTTTTTCTTTACAATAATTATATAAGATACTTATAAACAGAGCAGTTTGATAATTCTGCCACACTCGACTGTTCACTTCCGTTTTACTTTGAATTATTAGACATTTGATTTGAGGTTAGAATCCTTCGAACATATATAAAAGAAATTTATACATGGTTAATACAATATTATAGAATAAAACCTATATGTAGAGACAACGTGAATGCGGTTATCACAAAAATTTATTGCAGTGACAACGATTTGTCTATGGAATGTACACAACCGGGTGTCGTGCAGGTGATAACTAATTTGAGGTTAAAAATATATTAAATTGTGCCTTTTTTCTGGTCGTGAGGAAAATAGTATAAAAAAAATCGCTAAGAAAGAGAATTCGCGACCAGACACTCATCGTTGATGATAATTACGTTTGATTGGTTGATTTTTATTAATAAATCATTTTAGTACATAACCATAGATTTAGATATCACTGCTAAACAATAATATCAAAACTTTAAGTGTCAAACGTTAGGAACCATAAAGTTTTATCACGGAAAAAAATGAGATTTCCAAAATTTCACAAGACACAATCAACGGAAACATATTGGAATGTACTAATCGGTGATTAATAATATCAATAATTAACGTGTGAATGCAGTAAACTTCAGACGCGTCAAAATGTCTCGATTATTAGCCGCCCGTATTAACATACTTGATAATAAATAATTATTTCTTGTAGTTGTGCAGCTACATAGAATAGAATCTATATTTATGTCATTCACTCTACATGACCTTATAAACTATAACAGTTCGTTACTTTCATTATAAAACACCCCATATTTTAAAAAATTAATTGATAGTAATAAATATGTTGATCCGTTACATTTTGAATATAATGAGAATTATTCAATAATTTAATATATACAGGTGTTCATTTAATTTTGTCCACTATTGTTATCTCGAGAACTATAAGAGCTACGAGGTCGGTTAAATATGCAAACAATTTCTATTTTAGTAAATTAATTTAATGATAAATTAATATTTTTCAACCAGTGGTGTTCAAACTGTGGGAACAAACTTTGTTATTTTAAATAGGACCATATATTTTTATTTACTTATTAGATATAGAATTTTATTCTAAATTCATTGATGTAATATTTGCATACCCATAGATAACATATTTTTGAGAAAAATACATACGAAATTTCATATTAATTTGATTAAAAAATAGCTAAAATAATTATGCCGCGAATGAAAAAAATTAATGTAATTTCTTTTACTTAGAATTAAGGTGCCCTCACAGAAAGAAGTGAATATTTTGTTCTTTTAATTGATCACAAATATCAAAGCAAGCAAAATATTCATATATTTCCGTCATGCCATTCTAATTCTATGTTTAAAAAATTAACAAGTGTTCATTTTTTTCCTTCGTGGCACTCTTATTATACCTATATTTTAATCGTAAACGTAAAACTTTATATAAATTTTTCTCAAAATAGTTGTTATCTAAAGGTATGCAAATAATAACTAAAAACTTGAACTTCAATTTAAAATCATTTTTCTGTAATATAATTATTATAAATATAAATAGTCCGATAACTCTTTTAATTTCATGTATCGGAGTAAATTCATATTATATTTAAAATATTGCTATAGTGATAAAAGTAATTCATGTATATTAACAAATTTCCAATATTTTGTACGTCATGATTAAACTGCCATAGTTAAAAAAATTTAAACAGAAATTTTATAATTTTCATTCGGTTTTTTTTAGTTCTACTAGTTTTCACAAATAAAATTGTCACTTTAATACAGGTATAAATAAATACAGACTAAATATAATTTCTATTTTGCAGCAGTCGAGTAGGTATGTATATTTAATTTATATTATGCAGTTGAACAATTTTTCAAAAGATAGTAAATTCCTGAATGCTCTTCAATCTAATAAAATTGCCATCATCACATACATACAAGAGTATACGAGCAAAAATTCAATTTATATAGAGCAGAATGTAATATGTATGAGCTATATATCAATATAATTCAAGTAGGTACACAAAAGCTTTTTTCTACTACCACTACTGTAAGAGGGTCATTACTGAACAGGCTACTAACAATGTAAGTTCGTGTTTATGAATAGTGTTATGTAATGAAATTTCATTACGTAACACTGTTACGTAATGAACAGCAAATTTAAGTTGGCAGGACTGGTTGTCAAAATGTAAGAATTAAGAAATGATTAAATTTGATAAATAAAATTTAAGATTTAAATATAATAGAATGGAATTTACCTGACATACATATAAATACATATTTTGTTGGGTTATTATATTAATATTATATTGTCAACAATACATATTTCATTTCAATCAAATTTGCAGTAGGGGACTATTTTTCATCGTATATCCCTACGCTTAGCATTAACCATGGTAACATCATTGCGCAGTTTTATTTTTGTAAATAAAACCCACCAAACTTTTTGACGTCTGCTTTTTTGTGTGATTACAAATACATATACTGAGGTAATAATAATTATTATAAACAAAATTAGTTGATAATATTATTTGTAATTTGTAAATAATGCAATAAAAAAATAATTAATTTATAACAATGTATCTGAATTTTGCTTCAATTTAGAAATATTAATGAGTGGTTGTAGAAAAAGTATAGTACGTAATTCGAGATGTAAAGCAATTACTCACTCGTAAAATTAACAACTCGACGTTACGCGTCTCGTGTGTCAATCATTTTACTCGTACGTAATCTGCTTCTTACATCCCTCATTACGTAATATACTATTAACAAGCTTCTCATACTTCTAAACAGATGTAATGAGTACGTGAAAACAAAAACAAATTTAATTTACATTTTATCACCTCGGGTCACACTTTAATGCTTCAATCATATAATGTCTGACAATGAGCGACATGAAAAGTGTATATACAGAGTGTATCACACGGAAAGTGAAACATAGGCATTTAACATGAGAAATCAGTTTTTCCGTGCAATGCGTCTAAAATGGATGTTGTAAAGCAAAAATTGCTATATCCGAATCAATAAAAAAAATCATTTTGGCTATTACGTCAATGCCAGAATAATGATTATCAAAATAAATACTAATAATTTGACGTGTAAAACATTACGCGTTTGTTCGTCTCTTGTTTCTAATTCCATAGCAAATACTATTAAATTGTAATTCCGTGAACTTTCAAATTTTATTTCTGCAATTATAAAGTAACCAAAATCAATTTTTTTATTGATTCGGATGTAGCAATTTTTGCTTTATAACATCCATTTGAAACTTTTTGTCTAAAATAATTAGGGGAGCAATGCGCATGGAAAAACTAATTTTCCATTACCTTCCATCCCGCACTCACTCTCCTTTCTATATCTCGATCAATTCGACCATCCATCAACATTATACTACCCAAATATACAAACTCATTTACCTGCTCCAGTTTCACTCCATCCACCAACACATTGCACTCAGTCAACAATTTACTCCTTTCAAATACTAACCACCTGGATTTATCAACATTCAACATCAGATTCATACTTCTTCCATCTACATGTATTTTCTCTATCATTCTCCTGAGATGCTCTTCATTTTCTCCTAAAACAACTACATACATACAGCTGCATACGCTAATATAGGCACTATAGTTTCAAAAATATGTACACCATCCATTTCACTCAACGCTCTCCGTAACAACACATCCATATACAAGTAAAACAACCACGGAGACATACCACAGCCCGGATATAATCTGCATCAAAATGATATTATTAATAATATATTAGGTAAATGTATTTCTTCGTATGAATAATTCTCCATTTTCAAAGAAGATGACGCAAACAGAGCGTTTTTGAAATGTAAAATATGTCACAATATGGCAATCCATAATTATTTTGACGGCTTTGTATTATTATTGAAGGGAACTACTAAATAAACATATTTAAAATTAAATTCTAAAAAATATGAACCATTTGTCTTACTTTCAATAATTTTATCGTGACCCTCTTACGACTAATCTTGAAAAATATATACAGTAAACTATGATAAATCTGTTTGCTGTGGTCTACAAACCAAGAATATACAAGATTATGTTAAGATCTGCTGGAAGAGCTAAGCTAAATCTTATAATAAATGACGACTTGTATATTACCTCGAAGTCTCTAGAATTTGTAATATGAATTTCTAAACCTGTAAGAAAATAATAATTTTGAATATCTAATTAAAATTCTTATATTATTTTCTGCACGATCAAAACTAAATTTCTTTTAATATTACGAAAAAGAAGTATTCAAAATTATATGTATCAAAATTTATAATAATTAGTCACAGTAAGCTTTCATGAAACATGAAAATCGGTTTTCACGGGACTTTCAAACATTAGTTCCATTTTTTTCAAAGTGTTGTTATTTAGTGGTTGTTGCTGCATTTTTGAGAAGGCGTTAAAAGAAAAGAGCGAGGAGGCCGGGAAAACAGGAGAGTTTTTGTCTTTTTTTTCAGTTTTTTGGACCTGGATGAAATGCCATTTTTTGTGTGAATATAATTCGCAAAATAAATTAATAATTTTGCCATTACTTCGGTTTCTATTTATTGTAAGCTCTTTTGTGGGTCTCACGAAAAGGTGGGTGGTCCTTCGAAGGGGGTGAAATTTCGGAATTTGTGATCGAAGTGAGATTTTCTGCAGTCAGCAGAAAACAAGGACTCGGCTTCAGGATTTGTCGAAAAGGTAACGGATCAAAATCCTGGCACAACAGTAGTGTTTTTGTAATTGTGGAAGAAAGCCTACAACCTGAAAAATGAGCCATTCGGACAAATCCGAAACTAAAGATAATTATGACATATATTTAGAAGCATGGAACATTGGATGTTCTTCCCTAGTCCTTGAAAAATCTCGGGAGCACTACGAACCGAAATACCGCCTTTTTACCTTCCGCTACCATTGGTAAGGGAGGTATAGGGATTTTGCTAAAAATCGCATATCGAAATTTTGGTAAATGACCACGTTTTTAGGTCCCTACAATCCAATTTTAACATTTTCACGATGATGTCTGTATGTATGTGTGTGTGTGTGTGTGTGTGTGTGTGTGTGTGTGTTTGTGTGTGTGTATGTGTGTGTGCGTGTGTGTGTATGTGTGTGGATCCTCTTTACGCTCTAACTCAAATACTATCGTTCAGATAATTTTGAAAACTTGTATTTCTACCTTACTTTTATATGGAAAGATGCCATTAGATTTGGGGTACATCAGATTATCGAAAATGGCACTTTACTAGAAGCTCAAAATAGTCTTGATTTTCAAGACAAGAAAATATAAATTTCTTGTCTTGCTCATTTCTTGGCGACTAACTTCTTGTCTTGTTTCAATATTTCTTGATATTTCTTGATTCTTGACGTTTTAGGGGAATCCCCTTTCTCTATCGCTTTATCCAATCCGAACGCTCAAGTGTAGCGTTGGCGTCTGCCATTGACTGTTTTTAAATGTTACTATGATTTCGTCGCGTCGCGAAGGGCCGGACCCCGGGGTGTTCGGGGGACAACCTAATTAATTAACAGTCTAATCGCCAGTTTGTCAATATATTGTTATACTGTTTTTTTTAATAAAGGCAACAGGCATTGAATTACTTTTTTATTTTATATGATGCATTACGAGTACACAAACCAAATTAACATGTACCTATATGGTATTTAGTATTATTAAACAAAAATAGTTTCTAATATTTTTGAACTTTAACTTTACGTTGATGTACATGTACAAAAAAATCATAATAGTATAAACAAAATATTTCTATATATGTGTTATTAAAAACTGTACCAGGGTGTTAATGATCCTATATATCGAAACAGCCCAAATTATACAATAAAAAAAAAGTGTTATTATATAGAAATTCGATCCCATTCACGAGATATTGGGATATTTCCGAAGATATTTCACTACTTAATTGTAAATATTAGTTCTATTATTTATTTTCTAACATATAAACTGTACGCGCATACGAATAAAATAAGGTCCGCATTTTTATTTACATATTCCAATAGGTGGCTGTTTTTAGAGCAAAAAATAAAAAAAAGGTGAATTACGGAGGAAATGGTTGATCATATGAGTAAAATGTTTTTATTATTTTATATATAAAATTGTTTACTTAATTCAATAGTAAAATAAAAAATATAGCATTATATTATTTCATATAAAGTAAGTTACGGATTAATTCCAGTTAGACACTATTTTGAAAGTATATATTTTAGTTGAAACGGACATATCGGAAAACTCTTAGATATCAAATTTTGTAAAATAATAATGAATAGTTTTAAAAATAAAGATAGTGTAAACTCCCCATGGGATAGCCTCCGTGAGGTTCTATCATATACAGAATGTTAATCAATATTTACATGCTATCATTTCATAGGGTATGTAAAATAGACAGACTTTTACTAATAAACCCATATCCGGAAACGAACCGTTTTCGAATTACAAGCTCTTAAAAGAGTAATTATTATCTACCTAATTTTAACTGGTTTTGACTTATGCCGTCAGTAATTAGTTTACATATTATTGGTTTTTTAAAAAAATTAAATTCATTTTTTAATACATAATAATAATTGCTCAAATAATAACGATCAATTACAATGCAAGCATGGCAATGTACCTAACATATTTTGTTTACAAAACTACTAATTTCGTTTACAAAACTAATAATTGAAGTGACAGGTCACAGCCAACTAAAATAATTGTATATTAAAAAAAACAAGTTTCATAAGATAATCTGTTAACCCACAAGTCTATATTATGAAGACGAGATATACTTACCTGAAAATTTAGACTTATACCTTCAACTGTCGCTTCGATTTCAATAAAATTATTTATTTTGAAAATCATAGTCAGAGATTTTATATTTTAATTATAAATGCGGATTTACAAAATTAATTGTCAAGAAATCAAGATTTCTTGTCAAGAAATCTTGATTCTTGATGATACATTCTTGTCTTGTCTTGGGACATAAAGTATATTTCTTGTCTTGGTCTTGTCTTGATTTCAAGACAAGATCAAAACAAGATCAAGAGTGTTTCTTGATTTTTGTGAAACACTACCCATTGATGATAATGATGACATATTTGTTCCGTGCAGGCGTTTACCAGACGTCACTTCACGCGAATCTTGGAAACGGGTTCGATTGCGACCAACGCCAAATATTTTAGAATTTGAAATGGCACAAAATTGACCCCTGTGGTGCACTCTCTACGCCAGCAGTGAATATAGGTAAGTATATAAATAAATTAAATAAATATTTCATCACGGGATATTATCCATTGCTGTGTCTTCCAATCTGCTTTGTACACAGATTTCGGTAACGATGATAACATATTTGTACCCTGCGCGTATTTACCAGGTGTCACCTCACGAGCATTTATTGCTGGCGTGGATAGTGCACCACAGGGGTTATTTTTGTACCATTTAAAATTCGAAATATTTGGCGTCAGTCGGGATCAAACCTGGTATTTAAATTTAGTTTAATTTTAAGTATTTACCTGAATAAAAATTAAATTAAACGGGAGGTATTGTGTTGGCCTCATCAGATTTTTAAGAAATGGTGTGAGGAAAAGAACATAAACGATGTAAGCGAAAAAGTTTTGATGGCTTATTTTGTACAAAGATGTGTGCAGTTAAAGACTCCAGGTAGTTTTTGGGCCGAATATTCTATGTTGAGGCCAACAATATTTCTTTATGATGTAATACATATTTCAAAGTTTTCCACCCTTATTGCGTTTCTAAAAAGGAAGAATTTGGGATACAGGCCTAAAAAAGCAAGTGTTTTCACTAGAGAATATATATGTCGGTTTATAAAATGAAGCCTCTCATAAAACATTCTTCATTTATAAGGTAAATTTTAAATAAGGTAGTTACAAAATGTATGCCTGATGTATTTATGTATTTAGGTGGCATTGATATTGAGAATATTGGGAGACTGTGGAAGGGAACATGAAAATGAAAGATATTCAAGATCGTGGAGAACTAATTATCATAAAAATTTCGAATATTAAAAACAATATCCAACACACCTTTACTATTGTGAACCAAGAAAATGAAGAAATTCATTATTTGGAAATTCTTCGTGAGTACATAAAACTTCGACCACGCAATGCAAATTCTGAGCATTTATTTCTAAATTTTTGTAACGGTAAATGTACCAATAAAGTGGTGGGGAAAGGTTTAATTGGGAATTGGCCTTCCAAAATTACGGAATATACCTTGATATTTTGATATTTCTCTCAATATTTTTTTTGAAATAATAATAAATTAATGCGAAATAGGAAAAATAATATGAAAACACGTATTACAATGTTCGTTTGTAATACTCCTACTTTGCATAACTCGCCTACGGCTCGATTACGCAAACTGTACTCGTATTACAATATGAATAATAGTAATAATTGCCTTTAAATATACTATTGTAAACTTGCTTTTTTATTTAAGAAAAAACACAAAAATCAATCATTTCTCCACTTCTC
Organism: Harpalus rufipes; assembly: GCA_951394225.1. Taxonomy (NCBI): domain Eukaryota; kingdom Metazoa; phylum Arthropoda; class Insecta; order Coleoptera; family Carabidae; genus Harpalus; species Harpalus rufipes. Next base: position 20,266,646 of record OX596276.1, on the reverse strand, counting down.
AATTATTCTATCACGGAGTGAGTAATTTTGTATATTAGTTATTTCCAATAACCGTAACAAGTATGTTGTGAATCGGTGTTGGATATATATATCTAATATAAAGACTCGTATGATATAAATACACACCGGCATTAAAATCCAAAATATAATTTTGTCATTTATAAACAACTAATACTATGGTAATTCGGCGTTTTGCAAAAACTCCAGTTAAAATAGTTACAAATACATTACGCACGTGTGATATTCTAATTAACGCGACTAATGAACAAGTGAAAACATCAATGCAATACCAGTTTTAATATGTTTACATAATCACATGCAAAATGTGTATATTCGAAAAAATAATCATTATTTTAACAAATTATGCTAATTTTATATTATGACATATTTACTTGTCTACATCTTTATTATGCCTTCAGTTTAAAACAGTGTGTACATGTGAGCATTTCATCACTTTGTTAACTAAATAAGAGATTACGCTCGTGTTGTTAGATGTTCAACAAGTGAATTAAAATTAAATGTGTTTGAAAAGCATTTCGTTAATTACTCTTTACAACATTCTATGAACATAAACTTAAACAAGAATATATATGATTTAATTTAATGTAATGGGTATAATACACACGAATTGAGTGTAGAAACTGAGCCTTGAAACCTTTTTGAATTATTATTCCAAAATATTAAATTACATTATGAAACTGCTAGCCAGTTTCACTAATATATTAGATGGGAAGTAAACAAAAATTAAATATTGGTGCAACAGACCATTAATATGTCATGGTAGTTAAATCATATTTACTTATAATTTTTATGTAAATACAATGCCTCTATTACCAACTCACTATTATTATAATATAACGTTATGAAGTGCAATTTTATATTATAATTTTGTGAAGTGAAGACTGGCGACTGGCTTATTTTATAATAAGGCAGGCAATAACAATACCGTGGTGTAGTAGGTAAGAATAAAATTGTGAAAAATGATGTAAACTAAATTTAATTAATTTTTAATAATAATAATTAAATAAAATATCTGATGTGACCAACACAATACCTCCCGCCATTTAATTTTTTTAATTTAAATACATATATCTCCGAGGTCACGTGGTTGCGTGCCTGAATGTCTCTGGTCGCGAATTTGGGGAACCGGATTCAATCCCTACCAACACCAAATATTTCGAATTTTAAATGGCACAAAATTGAGCCCTGTGGTGCACTTTCCACGCCAGAATTGAGTGCCCGTAAACGCCCGCACGATACAAAAATGACGATATATTTATTGTTTTTTATATAAATACCTGTATATTTACTAATGATGGAAACTATGTATATTAAGTTCCTTTCCATATAATTATTGTTCTATTTACAATTTTCGTTTTATAATGTTACTATTATTAATTTGAAATGATTATTTCTTTGGCACTGACATTTATCTGTCAGTTACATACATTTGAAATATGAACTGTGAGACTAAGAAATTGTATTTATCTTTAAAACATAGACTCCGGGATTTATAAAATTGTTTATTTTCTTACTTTATCTATAAAATATATAGACAAATTATTAATGCATGCCTATAGAAAATTCAATAATCTTTAAATTTTATAACACAATCGCGAAAAAATGACATTTAAAGATATTTTTGGAAGAAAAACTATTTTTAACTTCTAGGAAAGTGCGATTTTCGGTTATCCGATTTATACCAAAATTTAATGGCTTTTTTCCATATTAGAATATGGTCGAAATGCAAGGTTTCAAAATTTTGGGACTGATATTACTTGAGTTAGAGTGTCCAGAAGAACCACACTCACACACATAAACACCCACAGACATCATTGTGAAAATGTTAAAATCGGAATCTATGGACCTTGAAACGTGGTAATTTATTAAAATCTCGATATGCGATTTTTAGTATGATTCCTATACCTCCCTTACCACAGAATTTTCTTCTTGCAAGCAATTTAAAAACTGCTTGCAGCTGAGTGTATACGGAGAAATATTTCCAGTATAGGTTACATGTTCGAAAATGTTCGGTATGTATAGGCGGAGAATGCAATTGAAGTTCTATTTGCAAACACATTTTGGGAGCACATCACGAAGTCTCATAGCTCCGACGCTGCACGATTAAGAATTGTCACAAGTTCAAGTCCTACGTATATCGGGTCCTTTGCGCAAAGTTCGATTTACACTGGAAAAAATACATACACAGTAAAAAGGTAGGTTCAAAATTATAATATCTCTTTTTTTTTTGAAAAATTATCTAACGATCTGTCAGATATTCAAATATAGCAATAAATATTTACTAGGGTTACAAGGTCCAACAGAACAATTTTTTGTCCAATATTAATTTCCAGTCTCTCTGCCATCCTTGAAAACATAGGGATGTTATATTAAGCATCAATGGGAGCCAACACGGAGCGAAGCGGAGCGATTGACTTCTGACGCAGAATTTTGTAATATTACTCATTTATTAATTTATCGCCCAGAGGACTGGCGTCCACTTGACTATCGCCCAGTTTCTAATATGGTTCTAAGATTAAGATGACGTTATCTATAAGTTCTAACCAATAACTATGCAAAAGTCTTTTCTATTTTGCTATTACTTTTATGAACTTTATTGTTTGTTCAATAAATAATTATTGTAAAGAGTAGTTTTGTTTCCTATGGAATATTAAACAAAAATATTTTACTTTTTTTCAGGTATTCGTACTACATAAATGTAAGTGTTGATATTTATTTTAATTTCCTACTATTACAATTATTTATATTGAATAAATAAATTAATATATTATCATGGCATATTACCTATTGCTGGATATGCCAATCTGCTTTGTAAACAAATTTTGGTAATGATGATGACATATTTGTACCGTGCCGGCGTTTGCCAGGCGTCACCTTACGGGCACTCATTGCTGGCGTGGAGAGTGAACCACATAGTTTAATTTTGTGCCATTTAAATTTCGAAATATTTGGCGTCGGTCGGTATTGTACCCGGTTTCCCAGATTCGCGACCAGAGACACTATAACAGCTATGTCTGTTGTCTGCTAGTTCTAGGAATATATAAAAATATCATCTATTAAGACCTGTTGCAACTCAAATGAAAACAGACGTACAAAAAGTAATTTCGTCATATAATGAATTCAGCTCCACGGGTTTATTTCATGAATGACTGACATGTAATATTAATTTTGCAGTTCATTTTATTGTTTTATTAATTTCCAAGATATGTACTTCAATATACATCAATCAAAAATATGTTAATAAATTCTCTTATTTTTGTTCCTTCTTTTATTTGTCGGAACAAGTACAGTGTGTTAAAAATAAAAACCTAATTCGGAATAGGCTATATGTACAAAGAAACGTATTTCAATTTAAAAATATTTAATTAAATGTTAATTTGACACGAGATATTATCAAAAACTTTATCTAAAGAAATCAAAGCTTTTATTATTGGATCTTAATTTAGAAATGGAAGCAAATTACAAAAACGGCGAATGGAAATACATTGTATCCTTTATTATCTTTTCTTCCTAAAATTACATTTCAAAATCAATTTTGACAATTTTACTATTGAATTGATTAATGATCAGTCATATGTTTTTTGTTCATAGCCTACTCCGAATTAGGTGTGTTTAACACAGTGTATATGTAATGCCCGGTTGCAGAAACGTTCATCAACGTTCATCAAAATGAACAAATTCGGTTTAGTTTCCTTATTTTTATGATTTGATACTTCAATCGGTAATTTGTTATGAATTATTACATCCCCCACTGCATCACAATAATTGGACATCCTATTTTTCGTATTCATTGCAAATATTTTATAAAATAAAAATTGCAAAATTATTCTGACATGAAACATAACCTTGTTACCGTTGCCGAAACGACCCAACACTGTCATTTTAGTCTGATGTCGGCGCAGCCTACTTTTGTGCACACTGGCATTACTAACGGTAATAATACTTTATTCGTGAATAAAACTACCGTTGGAGGAGCTGCAGTGCATCAAAAATTGTGGCTTAAATTCGTAGTGTGTTTATGCATTTTTTAGGTTCGACTGTAAATATAGTGTCCAAAAAAGTTTTGCACACCGTTGTCAGTTAAATTTCAAGTATTTTTATAAGCAAGTCAGTTATGACTTACATTGCCGTTATGATTTCCACTCGTATTTCGAGGTACCTATTAATTTTTTTTTATTTAAATGATACTTAAGTATGTTACAATTGGTTATAAATATTTTATTTTTTTATATAAACGATATTTTGTATAATCAAGTATCTCTTACATATTCCTCCTTCATCGCTATCTGTCAATTTTTCACAATTGTATTTTTATTCAAACAGTACCATATCTGGTAAAATGAAATTCTCTTTTTGAAATTGTAAACTACAAATTTTCATGTATGGAGTAACAGATTTCCTAGTACGCATATTCAATATCGAAGCATTTTGTTTGTTAATAAGTTCATATATAGTACCTAATTCATTGACAATCGTAACCTTCCTTTCGCCACTTTTTGGAAACCCTTGAAAATTTAAGTCAGTTCTTTCTTCCTCTTAAAGGGTACAAATGGATTTTCAGGTTAACGAAATGGATAAATATGAAAAAGTGGTCTTGGAAAAGACTGATTTAAGGCTAAATATTGTATTTTGGAAAATATATGAAGCTGATAAGAAATATAAACTCAAATATAGTCTTACTACACAACAATTCCAATTATGAAAAACAATACTAACTTAAACACAATTTACTCCAGCAATACGAATATGAATAGTTCCCCATTTGGTCACTAAGCGGCATCGGATTAATTTTACTTCCGAATTATTATTTATGGGGCCACGTGGCGGCCCAAGTTTAATTCTGCCCGACGTCAAACTTGAAATTTATGTAGATTATTTCCAACTTTCAATAGCATAAAATGTGAGCTTTGAGAAACACTGTATATTTAAATGTGTTCTCATCTATATATTAAAATATGAAGAACGAATTTAAATCAATTAGTAATAAATTATGGCAACATTTCTAATGTGAGGAATAGGCTTTGGTCTTTTACAATATTTCTTTAGATTTGTTCATAAACTACATCTAGCTATTTTATTAAAAGAAGTATTTTAACTTTGACGTAGTGGATATTACAACCTGTCAGACCACTCAAAAGCACTACCGCTTGAAAAATACCAGGGAATATTGAAAGCAGCAAGATGTGGCTACGGCAGCTTTAAATTATCAATTATGTAAGGTGGAATATTTAATAAATTTAATTTTTTGATTGAGACGTATTGATTTGGTTAGTAATTTAAGGGATAAAGTTTGTAATTTATAATCAATAATTTTATTAATTAAAGTTGGCTGAAGACTGTCCTTGACAGTGCAATGCACTTGTACACGTGCGACCACAATTGGATTAGTCTTGCTTACATTGAATTTGCAGAACAGACCACAAAAGAATTTACTGGGACATCTTTTCCCACAAATATCATTATCTCATTTATTAAAATTAATATTAAAATAAATAAATTTACGTATCATCACGGTATATCACCCATTGCTGGGTGTGCCAATCCGCTGTATCACAAATACCGGTAATGATTACCTGTTTGTGGATTAAATAAATAAATGCTTCAATCTACTTTGCAAAAGTATCGGTAAACAGATATTGCGTATTGTAATATTGAATTGGCCAACAACAGCTTAACAGTTCTGATTTGGAAAAGATACTTTTCATTTTTTGTTTATCGAAAGTGACAAAAATGAAAATATTTTTGAATATACTGGTTTCTGGCAAGGAGATAACTTGTTTTCAAAATGAATTTAGGGTTTCAAATTTGGAATCACTGTAAAATTAATTTTAATTACTTTCACAAAATATAAAAATATGTATGTGTATGAATTATTCCTTTTAAAAAAATAAACAATTATATCACTTCTTCGGGACCTTTTCACACCAAAAAGTGGCATTTACAATTAGGCAAACTGAGCAACGTATTTCAAGGTTACAAGCGCAGGGGCAAAGTGAAATTGAAATAGCGTATTCTCTCACATTTTTAATATTTTTTTCTTGAAGAACAGGTATACCTATCTAAGAGTACCTGTAAAAACCTGAGTTAATAATTTCTTTTATTAAGCGAAATATTCATTTGTAAAACTTGATTTTGTTGTGTCACGTGATAGTGATTTACTACTTGTCGAGTATCAGCGGTGTGCAGTCAGTGGTTCATGGGTTTTCGAGAAGGTGTTTAGTACGTATTGAAAATGGAAGTAATATTATTCTTCTCTATTTCGCTAAATCTTGTCCTCATCCCATGAATTAAAGAAAGTCTCATTTGAGAAACATTAGATGAAACAAGAATTAGAACTTCCTTAGATAAATATTTAATCACAGTATTAACAGTTGGAATTATTTCAGAAATACATGCGATTGATGAGCTTACTATTTTAGTAACCTCTTCAAAAGGTTTTAATAATAACAGCAATTCTTCTAAAAGTTGCCATTGGTTTAAAGGCAGATTTTCAAAATTTACGTTGTTTTCTGAAAGATATAATGTGACAGGCCTCTTTTGTTCTACCAATCTGGAGAGCATATAGTACTTGCTATTGCACCTACTTCTAACATCTTGCACGAGTTGATGGAGTGGTAGACCGAGTTCTTGCTGATTCGATCGCAACTTCTCTTGACTACTTTCGGAATGATGGAAATGGGTCACAATACGTCTTGCAGCAGATATCATATCAGTTACATTTTGCTGCACAATGATTGCGTCATTTATTACCAGCTGCAGTGTGTGAATGAAACAAGGAATGGGGGTAAAGCTAAAGTCATTAATGGCTTTTACAATATTTGCACCATTATCACGTAAAACTACGTGAATTTTTGAATCGGGTATTTCCCAAAAAGTCAGTATTTCTGATAAAATTTTGCGAATATTCTCACCAGCATGCTGTCCACTGAAATGTTTCATTTGCAGAACACAGTGTTTGGGTGTAAAATCATCTGCCAACCAATGAGCGGTGAAACTTAAAAAGCTGTGGTTATTGTTGTCATTCGTCCACATATCGGTTGTTGCTGAGATGGCTGAAGCTTGTAATATATTATTTCTTATAACATCTTTGCTTCTCTTATAAATATCGGGAATTATCACATCAGTCATATGTTTTCGACTAGGAATCTTATATCTAGGTTTTATTTTTTTCATCAGTCTTGTAAAACCACTATCTTCAACAATAGAGATCGGCTGATTGTCAGTAGCAATCATTTCAGCTATGGAATAATGTAATTTTTTGGCTCTGTCATCATTGACATCCCACTCATAAAAATAATCCTTAATATTTTGCTGGACCATAGGTGGACTTTCTGAACGTTCAATTGTTTCACTCTTAGGGCAATGTATTGGGCCACGTAATTCCTTATATGATTCAGGGTGTCTCCCTAAAACAAGATAAATGAATTTAATAATCATATATACAAAATACGATTTCAATTTACTTTTAATATGATTCATAAAAGAAGTTGTTGCTGCTTTCCCTGTGCCTCCTGTTGAAATTAGTGCTTCGCACAATGTATACTGAGCCTTCTTATCATCCTCTGTATCTTTAAAGAATATCCACACTTTTGATTTTTTCGATTTGCTCATTTTTATTATATTTAGGAAGAACAAGTAAAATATATGTCTTAAACCGACTAGCTTACTATAACGAATGAACGTGTTTCAACAAGCAGGGCAAACATCAAAACATCAACAAACTCCGGTCTATATAGTGGACCACCAATCACGCTTTGAAATCATTGAGGAATGTACTATTCGGTAAAGCCGAATATTCTGCCGAATATTCAGTTGAAATTTGGCCGAATATTCGTTATTCGGTTATTCGGTTGAACTAGTATTCGTCACATCACTAATTTATACACAGAATTAATTTAAATTTAAAGTATATCTCAACTGAAGTATAATCCACTTACTCTCCTAATTTAAAAACAATTGACCACAAGGCAGCTGAAATATTTGCAATTAAATTTGTCCTTTTAACACGCGAAGAATAGGAAATGGCAAAATAAACATAACATTTTAAATTATAGCTTTTACATCCAAACCGACATATATAAAAGAAAAATTATTATTTTCATATTTATTTCTACATGTAGTCAGAGTGCCATGACAAAAACAATTGAATATTTTGCTTTCCTCATTATTTGGGCGATTTAGATACTTTAAAAAATATTATAAAAATTGTTCAAAATTATTGCCATGCTGATTTATACATAATTCCAGCCTTCTGAACATATTACTTCTTACTGTTCTTAAATTTCAGCCGTCTATGTGGGAAATAATATTTTCGATTGCATTTTTTAAATGCTGAATATCTGGATAGTTAGTTTTGTAGACTTCATCTTTAACATAACCCCATAAAAAAAAGTCCAGGTGATTAAGGTCTGGTGATCTTGCGGGCCACGGAATAGGGCCATAAGTACCAATCCACCGATTTGGAAAACGTTCGTTTAGGTAATCCCTAACTTAACACAAAAGAAAACAAGAAAATTCATAAACGAACTACTTTGACATGTAATACAAAACAAAATATTCAAATATTTTTTCGTGACACTCTGATTACATGTAGAAATAAATATGAAAATAATAATTTTTCTTTTACATTTTTCTCGTTTTTTTTTGTTATGTAAGGGTATAAAATTTTTATATCGTTGTATTCAGAAAAAAATGTTGAAACGAATAGGTGAATAAAAAAAGTAGGTTCTTATTTAAAATTAAAAAGTTAAATTCTGTTCTTTGAGAACCACTGGTTGAAAATAATTTTTGTAATGCTCATTTTAATAGTCTTATAATATAGAAATTTGCTAATTTAACCGATTTCGTATCTCTTACGGTTCTTGAGATATAAATAGTGAAACACTTAAATTAAACACCCTGTATATATTACTATATGAAAAAATAAGAGAGATGTATTTTTTATTTCTTCTAGAAAGTAACATTTATCACGAAAAAAAAAATGAAATAGATAGGCTTAAACAGAAATAGTTATATGAAGTTTCTATAGTGTAGAAGGAGACAAAATATATTTGAAGTTTTAACATAAATATCATATTGGCATCTGTAATTTGCCATTCAAAGTCACAGTTTACTGTATTCAACATTTTATTTTACTTTGAATCATTAAAACAATCATTCCACAATTTTTTAATTCGACAATTTTGTTTTACCAGTATGTAAACTTGTCATAATCGGATTTTTACATGGCTACCGTTTTAAAGGTGCGTGATACTTTTAATATCGATTTTTAAGTTTTTTAATAACCAAGTACTGATGTGGAAACATAAGCCCTATCTTAAGTAAAGCTGCATTCCTAAGGTGGAGAATATTTTTAAAAAAGTATGGTTAATGTTGTAACCTCTCTCAGTGTTCAGCTTAAAAGTAAAATTGAAGCCTAAACTTCACATTTCTGAAAAGTAAAATTCTGAATCTACTTTATCTTTAAATAAAGTAAATATACGGAAGGATGTTTAAGAACTAAATTATTGGAGAAAAAAATCAAAGTAGCTGACATCTGATGAGAGATTTGTGAACGTAGCAAATAGGGAGAACATTATATCATTTGTTGGTGTAGTGAAATAAGTATTTATTTTGAATATGAATGGTATTTTGCACTAAATCGTTTTGTTGTTTACACTTTGAAGTGAAAACAACAAATGGCATCATTATTTTACTAGACAAAGTGGCGGCCAAATGGGGGATTTTGTCGTCTTCCCACTTGGAATCTACAGTACCATTTTTCCCTATATTATATTAGATCCTCCGTAACTAATTTAGTTCAGGGTTTAACTTTAATAACTATTCAATTCATTCACAGAGTGAGTGTACTAACTAGCTACTGTTGTCCGAGTTTAAAAATCTGTTGTGGCCATCACAATACCTCTCGCCACTTCCTTTTTTGGTTACATAAGTATAGGGCCCGACCAGTCATATTACATTGTTGGCCTTGACAAGCAGATGTGGGGTTCCCGTTTTAGAATGATAATTATGTACATAAATGTCAGAATTTTTCATTAAATATTCCAAGATTTTCTATATTCACGTAGTTAATTTGTCACCAGGAGTATGGAATTTACTTGTCGAGGAAAATAAACCACATGGAATTGAAAAATCACTAAATTTAGAATGAGAAATTGATACTTGACATCTATATACATAATTACTAGCTATCATTCTGACTTAAGCCCCTATATCTCCTTGTCAAAACACCCTATTGTATTTAACATTTCTTGTATACCTATACTCTACACCAAAACTTCTACTTACATATATGTATCTATTCCTTATATTTAGATTGTTTAATTTTAAATTAATTTTATGAAGAAATTTTGTCCTCTTCTAATTTTTCGAAATGTTTCCAATTCATTGTCAGGATTGACAGTATTTTTGAAGGATATATGTTATATACCTATAATTTTAAATATTTAACTATTAATACATTAAGAAATAATATAATATATGTACTTCCCAGAAAAAGTCTTTAGTAATATCTCCGGCTCCGGATTTCTGACACTGACGTTTATCTGTCAGTTTCAAACAAAATTTTCAACTATTTTCCATGCCATCCTTTCGGCTGTAAAATTTATTATAACAGATTATTTTATATATTATATTTCTTTTATTTCTAAATCTATAAAATATATAAGAAAATATTTAAATGTATCAGATAGAGAATTTAATTTTCTTTAATATTACCGAGAAAAGTTTTCAAAAAATATTATTTAGAAATTTTTTTTTCAAGAATCTTCTACTTCCGGTTGTCCAATTGTTACCAAAACCTTTTCAGATCTTCCCATGAATGTCCGATTGGGAAATACGTAGTTAAACAAATTTAAAGTCTTATAGTTTTTGAGTTATCGTCCTTCCAACATCCTACATACATACACACACACACACACATACATCCACACACACACACACACACACAGACATCATCGTAAAAATGTTAAAATCGGATTGTAGGGACCTTAAAACGTGCTTATTCAATAAAATCTGGATATGCGATTTTTAGCATGAATGCAATACCTCTCTTAGCGAGAGGTAAAAAATAGGATAGAAGTAACCTCCAATTGATGTTGTTTCTATTTAATTCTGAATAATCAGATTATTTTCTTTGTTTCAATATACCTAGAATACCTAGTTGCAAATATTGCAGCATTTCTACTTTTCATGCAACTCAAATAAAAAGAATTCGGATTCATTGAAAAACAGCACGTGTTGTAGACTATACAGAATATGAAAATAAAAATTCGCACTGTTCTATTTTTAATAAGACAACCAACTCTGCTGCTATGTTAAAAACTTTTATTGGGTATACATGTATTTATATCGAGATTTTTCTATAGTTTTCATTTTTGTTAAAATATTGTATAAATTTAAGAATATTTATTTTACAAATGGAATCAGATACAAGGTAGGGTTAATAAGTTCGCGCGATCACATAGAGTAGGCAGTGAAAACAAACAAAAATTAATACATATCTCATTTGAATATCAGTATCGATAGTAGTTTTTGAATTTTATATTGCCACAAATTCGTAAATATGGACAATTTTGAATATCGTGCGGTCATCAAATATCTTTCAAAGAAAGATATGTCTTTTACGAAAATCCACTGGCATGCAAGCTACGTTGGGCGAAGACTGTCCTTTATATATCACCATTAGGAAATGTAGAAATTAATTTAAACGTGACTGAACTAGCTTAGAAGATGACTCCCGCAGGAGACATAATTTTGAAAAGGAGACCGAAAATTCCTGTTATTACTATTAAACTTTTTTTTCGATCGGACGAAAACTGACACGTTTCCGGTGTGTTTTCGAACCGAAAAGTGCATTGTTCCAGTATTTTAGTGTAGTTGCTAGGCAACGAAAAATAACAGCCCGGGCATATTTTTTCCGGCGCGTGACAAAGAATTCCCGGACAGTACGCGGTTCATTGTTTTCCGTAAATAAAAGTTTAAACAATCGAATAAAAACATTAAGATAAAATGTAATTTTATTTATTTATTATAAGTAATATTATTTATATTTATCGTACAATTGATATAATTACTATACATTGGTGGATTATTAGTTGCATATGCTGCCGTTGTTGATGAATTGCTGGTCATTTTTTTTGCAGTATTTGCTTCTGTGTGCGTATTATTTACTGCATCCAAAATTCTATTAGCAACTTCAGTTTCATTGCTAATGGATTCTTACGACGGCTCGAAGGGTCAGGGTATTTTTTTTCTCTAAAATCCCGACTTTTTAAAGTCACGATCCCGACTTTTAAAATCAGGATCCCGACTTTCTAACTCGGGATACCGACGTGCCATTCATCTAAATGTCATAGCGCCCAAATTCCATAGCGTCTAATTTCACAGCGCCCAAATTTTACAGCGTCTAAATGATGCCCCCCGCCCATTTGTCATAGCGACTAAATTTGACCTGGCTTTTTTCGGCCACTACCAGTGGTGTTGGTAATACAGCAAACTGTAAATATGTCTACATTTATTTGAAATTATACAACAGATGGCGAGTTTGTTGTTTAGTTAATACAGTGCCACAGTGCGTATAAGGAGGTATTATAGTAGTCAACAGCAGATATATGTAAAAAACACAGGCCACAGCTTTAATTTTGAAGATGTTAAAATCTTGGACACGGAATGTAATTTACAAAAACGTTTAACACTTGAAATGTTGCAGATTAATAATGATAAAAACAATATTATTTAAAAACAGATATTGATAAATTAAGTACTATATATACAAACATTTTAAAATACAATAAAAATAATAAAATAAAAATAAATAAACTTAAGACTAAACAATAAGAATGAACTATATTTGTTAAAACAAATTACATTTTTTCCATAAGGGTGCCGAAAATTCACATATATATTTATTTTATTTTTAAAAGATTTTGACGACTTTTCGAGTATTTTCTTTTATTTTATTTTTTTAACTGTTTTGACGTCCTACGTGTGTTGTTATGTTTTTTGTTATTATTTTAATGTGTTCTTTTAATGTGTACATACAAATGTAGAATAAAAAATTCAAGTAAGTTTTATATAAAAATACGATGTTTTTAAAAATATTTTTATAAAAAAAATTGTATCAATTGTAGCTCATGAAGACGACATAGCAGATGCCGAAACCGGTAGAGGCCAGTAATTTATTAATTTCCATACACCTATCCAGTCAAGAAGCTTCATCATCCACCTTCGTCACTACATAACTCAATTCTCCGACGCAGCTCTTTAAAGCTATTCTGCACTTCCTCAAATGTTAAGGTGTACATAGTATCTTTTATAAGATTTTTTAATTCATTAAACTACATACAAATATTGCAATGAAAATAAATTTTGCGATATTACTTTAACGATATAAAAAGATAACCACACATGACATATTAAACATGACATATTAAACATGACACATGTTGCAAGTGGGTTAAGCAAGCCATGTATCGAAGGCTCTTTCCTAATTTCGAGGATGGAAATTAAAATATTAATAATTAAAGGTGTAAATGACAAAAGTAAGAGTTTCAAGTTAAGGTGGCAAGTCGTGCGCGATAATATGATTCGCATTCGATAGATGGCAGAACAAGACGTCATGTGGAAAGTAATTTTGATTGTTCAGAGAAAACCCGCTAAAATATAAAAGCATAATAAAAATAACATGAATAAATCATATGTTGCTTTATAAATAAATAAAGTAATAAGCGTTTGAAATATTTCAACAAATAAATTTGTTTCTAACATGTATTTTTCAAAGGATAATGTTATTTCGGAAATAATTGGTAATATAACAAATGTAAAGCTAATTAAACAAATAACTTGAATAGAAAAAGCTGTTGGTTCTCGGTGAAACATTATTAATAATAGAAATAGTAAAACACTCGGTTTAGTTTCACAATTTTTAGTTTATTATCTTAATTGCAATTTCGGCTTTCTAGGCCATCATCAGAAGACAGTCTTCTGATGATGGCCTAGAAAGCCGAAATTGCAATTAAGATAACAAACTAAAAATTGTGAAACTAAACCGAGTGTTTTACTATTTCTATTATTAATTGAACAAAGTTTAAAAATGCTGTTGCCCTTAATAAAATTATTATTATAAAATAGCATAAAATAGTACAAATTTATTTAAAAAATAATTCCATATTTCCCGTAAAACAAGACCTAGCTGTTTTATTGCCAGTTACACCAACAAAGCTTAAATTTAAACTAAGTTTAAACAAAAAATCTAAACTGAAATTTTGACAGTAATATATGTATTATAATTCAGTTGACAATTCATATCGATACAATATTGTTAATTTAAGCCGTGTTTAGTATTTAAGTTACGTTTCTGAAACCGTAAACCGGCCATTAATGAATTAAAACTACAAACGAAGTCTACCTAATCTTGATCTTTTAGAATATTTTCTTCTATTATTCCAAGACTTATTCACAGTTTTACCAGAAACTAATTTTACTTTAACCATTATAAAACAGTAAGAGTTAGCATCAATAAATTAAAGAACGCAACGCAGGGTTATAACAACCCGCTTGTGTTATCAAATGTTCAAAAGCAAAACATTGAAGGAAAGTAGTTTTGATGAACACGTTCTACACGCATCGTCCAACTATAGCCATCTAGCGGTTACAATAATGAACATAAATAACATGGAAGCTTATACAGGGTGAGTCACCGAAATCGCCGTCTTCGATATCTCCCTTGTCGTTAGAAATACAGCATAAGTTTATTAACAGAATTTATTCGTCTACTCAAGGAGCATAACGTAAAATTATTTTCACATATACAGGGTGTTGCATTACGGCTCGGCGAGAATTGTTTGTCTTTTTTTAAATGGAACAACCTATATATTTTTATATATTTTGAATTGTATTTTATTCACCTATACGAACATATGAATTTTGTTTTAGTTTTACACGGCGTTGCCAAGTTATTCCGTTTTTTCTCTAAAAAAGACCGAATACACGCATTGCTTTATAAAGGCTTACTGAAGTTATTTTAATAGTAACAATTATGAATTTTCTTTCCTGTATAACTGTAATTATACTCTATGTTCTGACATATATTTTTTTAAATGTAATTATACAGGCTGTTCAATAAAGCGAATCAAATATGCTCAATTTCAAATGACCATAACTCGTTATTTTCAAATGGAACACCCTATATTTTATTATTCAGTTGTGTGTATTTTTGTATTATCGTCATATGTTATTAAGGGTATCCTATGCCTAAAACCAATAATTTCGGAGATTTTCACCATTTTTCTCTAAATTTATATATTTAACTAAAAATTAAATCTAGTATACCATTGATATTGTTTTTTGAATAAGAAACAATTGTAGTAATGATAGTATTTTCATTAGCCAGGTTATTATTAATAACAGAGAGATTAAGTAAATTAATTTATTAATATGAGTCTCTCGCAAGAAGAACTTACGAATATGGTGTATGCTGGTCAGGCCAGGCGTCACCTCACGGGCACTCAATGCTGGCGTGGAGAGTGCACAATAAGAACTTACGAATATGGTGTACGCACTTGAAGAAGCGGCAACAAACCTTCTTTTGGCATCAAGAATTTATGCACAACGGTTTCCGGGAAGACAACATCCAAATCCGCGTTCTTTTGAAAAACTAAGGGAAAGGTTTGAAAGGAACTGGTCATGTTCAGTACGACAAAAGAGGGTTTCTTTCCGCTTTTCCAAGTGTGTACACCATATTCGTAAGTTCTTCTTGCGAGAGACTCATATTAATAAATTAATTTACTTAATCCCACTGTTATTAACCTGTCTAATGAAACTACAGTGATTACTGCAATTGTTTCTTATTCAAAATACAATATCAATGGTATACTAGATTTAATTTTTAGTTAAATATATAAATTTAGAGAAAAATGGTGAAAATCTCCGAAATTATTGGTTTTAGGCATAAGATACCCTTAATAACATATGAAGATAATACAAAAATACACACAACTGAATAATAAAATATAGGGTGTTCCATTTGAAAATAACGAGTTATGGTCATTTGAAATTGAGCATATTTGATTCGCTTTATTGAACAGCCTGTATAATTACATTTAAAAAAATATATGTCAGAATATAGAGTATAATTACAGTTATACAGAAAAGATAATTCATAATTGTTACTATTAAAATAACTTCAGTAAGCCTTTGTAAAGCAATGCGTGTATTCGGTCTTTTTTAGAGAAAAAACGGAATAACTTGGCAACGCCGTGGAAAACTAAAACAAAATTCATTTGTTCGTATAGGTGAATAAAATACAATTCAAAATATATAAAAATATATAGGGTGTTCCATTTAAAAAAAGACAAACAATTCTCGCCGAGCCGTAATGCAACACCCTGTATATGTGAAAATAATTTTACGTTATGCTCCTTGAGTAGACGAATAAATTCTGTTAATAAACTTATGCTGTATTTCTAACAACAAGGGAGATATCGAAGACGGCGATTTCGGTGACTCACCCTGTATATTACTAAACAACGATTACATTTTATTAACTTGTAATAGAAAACCGAGTTTTTCATAAAATGCTATTTATTTAAACCTTACGCAAAACATATTATTCCTTCGTTGCCTAATTTTCTACAATGTCATAGTAAGAAAAGAAATAAATATCACTATTTACCAATGTTCTATAATATTTATTTGTTTGTAAATTACAACGAATTTTGAACTCAAATTGTAATATGATGGCCAATGAGGTTCAATAAATGTTTCACAAAATTTTCACACCTAGAAGTTACATATTTTAGGAGATTAATCGTTGTTTCTTCTTATGTAAAAAATGTACAGTGATTTGCCACCTTAAGCAAAAAAAGTTCTTACTATAACATTTTTTTTGTAAAATTATAAATAAAGATCTTTTCCCTCTTGTATACTCAATCCGGGGACACACTGTATATATCATCCTTACCAATATTTGTCTATAAAGCAGATTGGCACACTCAGTAATGGGTAATATGTCGTGATGATATATTTCTTTTATTTATTTTTATATTTTATAATTCAATAAAAAAGTTCTAAACCTTCTTTCTGGCTATCTGTATGAATTTAAAGTAATTATTTTTTTAAATAAAACGTTTTCTTTTTTAATCCATACCAAATAAAAATTTAAATAAATTTGATGGATTCCACTGTCACTTCTCGTTGAAACATTTTGTAAAAAATATAGATAAAAATACTCGGTATATGTTTCAAATTACTTTATTATTTCTATACGTATTTCGGCTTGTTAGGCCATCTTCAGGAAAATACAGTATGAATTTTAAATCTATTTAGTGAGTATATATAGTTATTTAACGGTAATTTTTACAAGAAAATGTCATAAAGGGATTAAAGCGGGCTAATCAATGGTGATCTGTACAAGTCTAGTTGGTCGTTCATAAGAATTTGTTCTTCATTGATGGCTTTTTGGATTTCCAAAGATTCTAGGAAATCCATCTTTAATCCCTTTTTACATAAATGTTTAACAACAATTTTACTTTTATTTATATTATGGTTTGATTCTAAATAATGTTTCGCCACATTAGAAGTCAATTTATTATTTAAAGTGGCACTAATGTGTTCTTTAAATCTAAGATTAAAATTACGACCTGTTTGACCAATGTATATAGCATTACAGTCATCGCATTGTATTTCATAAATTCCACTTTTTTCTAAGGGATCTTTTATTGTAAGTTTATTGTTTACTAGGATATTTTTTAATGTAAAAGGGTTATAAAAAGCTGATTTAATATTTTCTGTTTTAAGTATATTTTGTATTTGTAGACTGGTTTTACCTATATATAGTAATCTTTTGTAACTAGGTGGGTGTTCTTTAATCTGTTGGGGGCAATACAGTTCATTTATAATCAATTTGTTTTTATGGTGTTGGAGGATTTTATTTACTACATTATGCAAATAACCATTATTCGCAGCAATGTTTTTAATTATATTAAAAAAAATAATTTAAACATATATTTAAATGCACTTTATTACAAGTACTTTCATATTTGTAAAATTTTATGAAATAGGTAGATAATAGTTAATTCATATTTGTGTTATTTACATTATTTTTATATATTGAAATGTATTTGTCTTTCAGTGCACATTCTTCTTTTACATTACAAACCCGTTGTGTTCATAAAATATTGTACAGTATTTATTTGGTTATCTGCTGTTGACTACTATAATGCCTACTTATACGCACTGTGGCACTGTATTAACTACACAACAAACTAGCCGTCTGTTGTATAATTTCAAATAAATGTAGACATATTTACAGTTTGCTGTATTACCAGCACCACTGGTAGTGGCCGAAATAAGCCAGATCAAATTTAGCCGCTGTAAAATTTGGGCGCTGTGAAATTAGACGCTATGGAATTTGGGCGCTATGACATTTAGATAATGGCACGAACTCTTAATTTTTGTTAACCTTGGAACATATAACGGACGAATGAGAATATATTAAAAAGTCGGAATCCTGAATTTAAAAAGTCGGGATCCCGAAATTAAAGTCGGGATCCCGAGTTTAAAAGTCGGGATCCTGACTTTAAAAAGTCGGGATTTTAGAGAAAAAAATATTTTACCCTGACCCTTCCAAGTCGTCGTAGATTCTTCTATGTACCCTATCAACCAAAATTGTGGCAGATGATCGCCGGAAACAATGACCTGTGTATTCTTTTGCATTCGGTAATTTTAGAAACGTGGCAACAATTTCCGGCATTTTACCAAACTGATGCAAACCAATTACTTGTTTTCTATCATTACCATTTGTAAATTTGAAAAAAAAAAACGGGTATTGTTGTAATCTTTCGGACGAAAAGCAGTATATTTTC
This sequence comes from Harpalus rufipes, assembly GCA_951394225.1. Classification (NCBI taxonomy): domain Eukaryota; kingdom Metazoa; phylum Arthropoda; class Insecta; order Coleoptera; family Carabidae; genus Harpalus; species Harpalus rufipes. The sequence goes on along the minus strand of OX596276.1, from coordinate 20,247,762 downwards.
TATATATTTCTAAATATGTTTCGTTTATGATAAATGATCGTGGTTTATTTGTCTTATTATTTGGAATTCGTACTAAAAACTTGGATCCCATATCTTCAATATCATTAATTTCCATACGTGTTAGCTCTTCTCGACGACGTGCACCAGAAATTCCAAAAATTAAGGCAACCTATAAAAACATCACTTATCTGTTAATTTTGCACCTTTTAGATAACATTTCAATACTTACTTTAGTCGTCAAAAAGATGTCGTCTGGAGCTGGAGCTTCCATAATGAATTTCTGGATTTGTTCCTTAGATAAAATCTTTGACTTTTTTGGTTTGTAACCATCAGATTTACGTTTCAGGAAAGCACGTAGTTTTAAATACTTCGTTATGTCAATATTATGTTTAATACTTAATGTCGATCTCAACATTGAGTAATTAGACCATAATGTCGAAGATTTCACTTTCATAGATAATTCCGCGAAGTACGCAATGACAACATTTTCAGAAAATGATTCTATGTGTTTCGCTTCACGAAAATACATGAATCGTTTATATGCCTTTTCATATTTCTCAATTGATTTTTGTGGAAGCAAATACACTGTCACCAAATTAGCTGCCTCCAGTACATCCGGTGGTGTGCAAGATTTAGATAAATCACTATCACTGGCCATATCTCATAATTTGAACACAAAATCTGATATTTTTCAAATATATTTTGACTTTTATGGAAATAAATAAACAAACCATAGTTACGCTATCCTCAGATATTTTTATCAAAACAACTCAATAATCTTATGTCTTGTTTGTTGTCTGACATTTATAAATGAAATATAAAATAACTAATTATTGAATATAAACCGATCGAAAAAAAAAATTGTATGTGTACCACGTAGGAAGAGTGACTCCCCGGACTCCTGGTGTTGCTGGCCTCGCCTACGGCTCGCCCCGCAATCTCCACCATCGTCCGGGAATATATCACTTTTCCTACTAGATACACAATATACTATTCTTGAAAATTTGACCCTGGATTGTGCTAACGATTTTTCTCTATTGTTAATATTATCGAAATACCTTAAAAACATCGAAAATGAGACACCTGTACATTTTATTTTGAAAATGAAAGTTTCATCCTGCTGTTACCTTAAGGTATTTAAGAAGAAACTTTCATACCGAAGCTCTCTGTTTTACCCAGTACACAGTAGATGTTGAGGAATGAAGTTCGAAAGTAAACTAATACTATCTGTAACAAGGCATATTGATTTGTGAGCTTGAATGGGCAAACAGCGCGTTCCGTTTTCATTTTAATAAGTGTTCGCCAAGCTCCCTAGCACGCTCTACTGAGTAACGTCTATTTAAATTCAACTATGAAAACACCAAACATCCCAAGTAGCATTCAAAGTATTTGTGACTGATAATTTAGGTGTCGCCACTATATTTTATTATGTTTTACGTATTTATTATCAAATATATTTCCAAAATATCGAAAACTCTTGTTTGTAATATCTACTAACGTTTATTACTTTATAGTAATAATACTATTGAGCATCTTTTAGAGTAACAGCAACATAATTAAAATGTGTGTTTCTAGTTTCTACCAATAAAGTATTAATAACTTTTAAGTGAAAAAAGTAGTCAACCTTAACTATAATATATGAGCTACATACAACATAATAGAAACTTTTTCAGATATGTTATCTATTAAATGCAAACTCTCTATTTGGTGTGTTCAAATTGTCGTCTATTCGTCTACCAAATTTCCAATTTGTTTCAGGAATTTTATTTAAGGGCATACAAAAAATATTGTAAGCAACTCAAGTGTAAACAATCTTTATGACATTCGATCAATAATTTTTGTGACTTGGCTTGACCTCATGCCATAAAGATTATGTTTACACACTTGTTGCATAAATAACTATTAATGTATCTCTATGAAATTTGTTTTAAATTTATGTTATTAATTTGCTTTATATATTAAAAATGTAACATACATATATATAGGAACCTTACAACTTAACTACTGCTGTCACTTACTTGTACAAGCTTCGTATGCTTAAGCAAATAAACGCTATATTATTTTAAAAAAATCTGATATCACCTACCCAATACCTCCCGCCATTTATTTTTTATTAATTAAATACATATCTATGGGGTCTCGTGCCCGCGTGCCTGAGAGTCTGGTTGCAAATCTGGGGAACCGGGTTCGGTCCCGACCGACACCAAATATTTCGAAATATAAATGGCACAAAATTGACTCCTGTGGTACACTTTCCACGCCATAAATGAGTGCCCGTGAGGGGTGACGCTTGGTAAGCGCCCGCACGATACAAAATATATCATCATCATTACCGAAACCTGTGTACAAAGCAGATTAGCAGACCCGGCAATGGATGTTATTTATTTTATTTATTTATTATTAAATCTATCCAACAGGATCTAGGATCCCAATTACAGGACGATTATACAAAATGTATAAATTTACAAAATGGTACAAATAGACAAATGAGGACAATAGAAAATTACATGATGGACAATATTTAACAAACAATAAAAAAAAATTAAACTAAATCTAAGATTGATAGATTATTGACATTTCTTTTAAATTTACTAAAAGAATCACTAAATATGTCAACATCCGTGCTACTGTCATGAATTAAGTTATTAAATATACTACAAAGTTGTCTTAATGGAGACTTCAGTTCGTAATTGGTCCTTGCATAATTATATTTGAAAGGTAGTTTTTTCCTACTGGTGACGCGTGGAACATTTATTGGTATTAAGGCAAGAGAAACAGGATCGTCTATTAGACCATTTAGTAGTTTATGTAGGTGTAGACAACTTTGTAATTTGCGACGAGAGACTAAACTCTGAATATTCATCTCGCACAATAAGTCATTATAGTCATAGTCGTAACTGGGATATTGTCTGCAAGATTTGAAGTAACAGTATTTTAAAAATTTTCTTTGTATAGATTCTAGGTCAGAAATATACTTAGAATAGATAGGATTCCAAACCAGCATACAGTATTCCAGTTTTGACCTTACAAATGCATAATATAGACTTTTCAATGTATATATATTTTTGAAAGAGCTACTATTTCTTATAATAAGTCCCAAGTTTTTATGGGAAGACTTAACTATATAAATAATGTGATCATTGAAAGACATTTTCTCATCAAAAATAACACCAAGGTCCTTGAACTGTTTTACTCGGTCTAAAATGTTACCCTCCATATTATAATGATAAGAATAAACAAATTTTTTAACAAGGTAACTCATTATTTTGCACTTACTAAAATTGAAAAATAAGTTAGAGGAGTGACACCAATTCATAAGATTATTAATATCTTTTTGCAAAAGTATGCAATCATGCAATGAATTTATAGTTCTAAAAATCTTTAAGTCATCTGCATAGAGTAATATTTCAGATTGCTTGACAGAATCGACAATGTCATTAATGAAAAGTAGAAATAGTAAAGGGCCTAAGTTAGAGCCTTGGGGTACTCCTGAGGTTGCAAAGTATGAATTAGAATTAAAGTTATTGTAATGAACACGCATCTTGCGAAACTTTAAATATGATGACAGGAACTGAATGAGATTTGATGAAAAATGGAAATTAGAGTTCAGTTTTTCTATGAGAATACTATGATCTATACGATCAAACGCTTTCGTAAAATCAGTATACACTACATCCACCTGTGCATTGTCATGTAACGAATTCAATGTGTACTCAGTAAAATTTATTAAATTAGTTGTAGTTGATCTTCCTTTTGTAAATCCATGTTGACGAATAGTAATATTACGGGAAACGGAATTATAAATATAGTTATAAATAATCGACTCAAAAATTTTAGAAATATTAGACAAAATGGCAATTGGTCTATAATTTGCAATATTTGTTTTATCACCAGACTTAAATATTGGACAGATAAATGAAGTTTTTAAAGATGTCGGGAATTTTTGTGAACGTAATGACAAATTAAATAAATAATGCAAGGGGGCTAGAAAGCATTCACAACAGCCTTTGATTATATAGGAAGGGATTTTGTCAGGACCGGGATTTCGGGAGGGTTTAAGTTTTTTAATTGCATTAACTATATCATCTTCAGTAATGTGGGATATGTTTATACAATCGTGATTACTGGGTACATTTAAATTGGGAACGGATGGGTCAGAATTATTAGTGTATACACTACTAAAGAAATTTGCAAAGCCTTGTACAATATCCTGTGTGCTGTTATAATTATGGTCACCATTTAAGTGCATACGTCCAGGAATACGTGAACTTCGCCGTTTACTATTAATATGGGACCAAAGTTTTGTTGGATCCGCAACAATAGAGCTCTCTACATTGGCCATGTACTCGTATTTCGCATATGCTGTGTTGATGTCCTTTTCTATCAGAGCTCGTAAACGACGAAATTCCGTTAGATGGGTTACATCCTTATGTTTTTTATATAAAGTGTGGAAATTTTCCTTTAATTTAATATTTTTAATAATTTGGACTGTGAACCAAGGTGGATAGGAGCTCCGTTTCTTATTTATTTTGGGTATACAATTATCCATGATCCCGTATACTATACTATAAAATAGATTGAAAGCAACATCCACATCTTGTTGTATGAAAACAGACTGCCAATCTGCACGTAATAATGAAGAATATAATGAATCGAAATTAGCTAACCGGAAATTATAACATGATTCATTAGGGTTATACAAATATATATAAAACTAAAACAATTACCCCTTAACCTTAAATAATAATATAAGCTAAAAGCTAAATACGTATTTCGAGAACTAAGTTCTCATCATCAGTAGAACAAAACAAAAGTTTAAGCAGAGAAGTTAAGATTACTCAACATGTAAACCATGTCAGAGGTCCAACAACTCTGAGCAAACAAGGGAGAGAAATGGGATTATATAGGGATAGGAGTCACAGGTGAATGAATACCAATTAAAACTAAGATTTAACGTCCAATGAAATTTAAGATTAACACCATTTAATAATAAAAATAATAATAAATACATAACACTACCGTACGATCACGCTTCTAAAAATTTAAATAAAATTTTTCAAAATCAAAATTTAACCGTGACTTACAAATCAAGTAATACTATTAAATCTCTATTAGGTAATCCTAAAGATAAAATTGACACTAACAAAAAATCCGGTATATATAAAATTAGCTGTAATGATTGTAATAAAGTTTACATCGGGCAAACTAAAAGGCAAATTGACACTCGGTTTAAAGAACATTTTTATCATCTAAAAAGCGGTAATCCCGAAAAATCTAGCGTGGCTCAACATATGTTCATTAATAATCACAAAATTAACAATTCTAACATTAAACTTTTAAAGAATATTAATAATGATAGATATTTAGATGCATACGAGAGCTTAATAATAAATAAATTTAAAAATAACTTGATGAACGCAGATTTCGGTCCCATACCAAATTCTAAATTATTCGATTTAATAGAAACTTAAATTTAATAGGACATTTTAAATCTTAAATTTCATTGGACGTTAAATCTTAGTTTTAATTGGTATTCATTCACCTGTGACTCCTATCCCTATATAATCCCAGTTCTCTCCCTTGTTTGCTCAGAGTTGTTGGACCTCTGACATGGTTTACATGTTGAGTAATCTTAACTTCTCTGCTTAAACTTTTGTTTTGTTCTACTGATGATGAGAACTTAGTTCTCGAAATACGTATTTAGCTTTTAGCTTATATTATTATTTAAGGTTAAGGGGTAATTGTTTTAGTTTTATATATATTTTTAACCTTAGACTCCTCCTATTATTGTAAGGGTTATACAAATTAGTAAATGTTCTCTCTATTGTAGGGAATTCAATCTCAATACTTAAAGTCGGGTGATGAAGGTCCTCATCAACAAAAGGATCTAAATTAGGTAAGACTGAACAATTCATGTTGGACAGTACAACATCAAGAATTCGATCATGAGAGTTAGTAGTAACATTATACTGAACACAATTTAAATATGAAGTAAAGTTTACAAAGGTGGAAATAATGTTATCATAGTATCCGCTTCTCATGAAATTTATTAATTTTGTAACGTTTAAGTCACCAATAATAATGAAGTTATTATTAAGAAGTGGTAAAAAAGATTCAAGGGATTCAAATGTGTATCTCATTTGCTCAACAGAAATAGGTGGAGGGGAATAAAGTACAATTAAGTAGATAAAAATATTTGAACTAACAAAAATCTTAACACATACCAGATCAGTAGTACAATCAGGATGTAAAGCAATAGGAATTAGATTACTTTTATATGTTGTTTTAACAGCGCACAATACCCCACCTCCACGTTTCCGATTACTCCTAGATACATCTCTGTCAGCCCTGTGAACATCATAATTCGATGTGAAAAGTTCATTATTAAGTACACTGTCATTCAACCAAGATTCAGAAATACATATGATATCATAATCAGATGAGCTACAAGAATTATAAAATATATCAGTTTTTGTATTCAGACCTCTAACATTCTGGTAGTATATGTGCATAATAATGAGAAGAAAAAATAGAGTAACCGATCACAAGAAAAAAATAAATAAAATAAAAGTGTAAAGTTTACAGTGTACAGACAGTGGAATTATTAAAACAAGTATATGCCTATACAGAGTTCAGTGACCAGATCAAATTTATCAATAAACAATAGAGACACGATGAGACAATACAGCTGAGATAAAGATAAAAACCAATCTTTTACTCTTAGAAGTACGAAAAAAAAAATCTATCAGTAAGACAAAATAAATTTACAGCAAATTTACCAAAACCGAATAAACAAAGTAAATTGAAGCACCGTGAAATAAAAAGAATCATTTTATACTAAGTTCATACAACTTTATCAACAATGAGTTCAGAGTAGTTTATTCTTTTAACAGTGCCATTAATTTTAGTAAAAATAACGCCATCGTTGGACCAAACATTTCTAAAACCATATTTATTACAGGCGGATTTGTAAAGTTCAAGTCTGTTTTTGGTCAAATCTTCTTTTACAACAATTTTGGACCCTTTTAGATTTTTACGAGATTTTAAAAATCTTTCACGAATTTTATAATTAGTGAATTTTATAATTAAAGGACGGGGTTTAGAAGGTCCGGTGGAGATAGTGTTTTTCCTTTTACCTGTACGATGGCATCTGTCAATATCACTGGCATTTACACTTATTTTTAATTTATCACTACACAATGCGCGCACTAGATCTTCAGTGTTTTCGTTTTGATGTTCTGGAAGGCCAAAGACTCGAACACAATTTCTCCTAGAATATTGTTCCAGATGATCGACTTTATCCTCCAGTATTTTATTTTCTGCATTTAGATTAGCGATAATTTTCTCGTAGTGTTGTTTCTGCTCTTCTAGTTTTATAGATATCTTCTCGCACAATTTATCGGCAAGTTTGTCGATAAAAGAAACATCGGAATGAAGGGCAGCGAGAGTTTCGGTAACTAGAGCACTCACATTACGTGTTGTAGCCATGATAATTTTTTTATTGCACTTAGTACTGAAATTTAAAAAATAAAGAAGACGGAGCGACAATGAGCACGTATACTCGCACCAACGCATACAAACAATACAATGCCGTAATGATATTTTTTTTATTATTATTTAAATACATACCTGCGTACTTACTAATGCTATAAATGTATATTAAGTTCCTTTCAATATAACTATTGTTCTATTTACAATTATTTTTTTGACAGTAACATTTATCTGTCTGTTACATACATTTGAGCATAAGATCCAGGATATAATTTTTATATTATTTTATTAATTATTCCATGAAGTATATAGAAAATGTATTAAGCAAACCTATAGTAAATTGGATAATCTCAAATTTTTATAAAAACATAAATGCGAAAAAATATCATTTAAAGGTATTTTTCGAAGAAAAACTATTATGAGCTTCAATTAAAGTGCCATTTTCGATTACCTGACTGACATCAAAATCTATTAGCTTCTTTCCATATTAGAATAAAGTAGAAATACATGGTTTCAAAATTTTCTGAATGATATTATTTGAGCGCTCCAGCTCAGAAAATCCACACTCACACACAGGTATATACACACATTATATATATATATATATATATATATATATATATATATATATATATATATATATATATATTATCGTATATACACACCCATATAGATCATCGTGAAAATGTTAAAATCGGATGGTAGAGATTTTAAAACTTGGTCATTTACCAAAACCTCGATATGTGATTTTTAGCACGATCCTTATACCTCCCTTACCAAGGGTAGCAGGAGGTAAAAGTTATATTATATAAATAATTTTATCTACTTCTGTTAATATATGCATACATTATACTTTTTTTACTGACATTGCTCATAAATTATTTTATACATATTCTGTATACATTTCATTATTGTAAATTGATGTCAATTTATATTCTACTACATATATATATTCTTCATGGTTGTGAATAAAACCAGCTGCAGTTGGATTTGTCATTGTCATTAACCCATTTTCAGTTTTACATGGATTAACTTCGTTAATCGGTTTAATTATACTCGCCGTCAAATAAGTATAGACTAAAATTTTCCTTTTTCCGCACCCTGTTCCTAGCCCTGCAGTGTTGCCGCTTCTTCATAACTTAATATTTTCAACATGGCCACAGGGAACAGTGTACAAATCTCCAGTCTATAATTATTTGACATCATCTATAATAAAATATGACGTGACGAATAAAAGTATTCTCCTTTGCGAGATGCATCAGCGGTTAAAGTGAAACTTCATTTCAGTAATCGTCTTAGACTCAGATAGTTAGTATTACTCCGGCAAATTAAAGGCTCGAGCTCAAATCCCGGTGGCAGAGACATCATCTTTTCACAATTTATTTTTAATATATAATACATAATATACAACACGGTAAGTAAAATAATGGCAACACTATATGAAATTGCTTGGCACATGTAAGGTGAAATTGAAACTAAATTAATACTTTAAATCACAAAAAACATACACAGAGCAAAATGGCTTTCGCAAGGATATATAAAAGCAAATCACATCACCGTAGGAAAAAAGTGGATATGTGTCGTTTACTTTTTGATGTAGAAACAATTATCGATCGAAACAGATCTGACCATACGAGTATATAATGTGATTCTTTTCAACAATGCAAAATCAATGAAAAAATTCGAGAAAATAAGATAATTGAGAAATATCAAAAATAATTTTTATTCAAATATTCTAGGTAACCATGTGAAAATAAAATATAACAATAAAGAACAACAAAACGAAACATACATTTATTTGTGATCATATTTTACTAACAACTTTACAAAATTGCCAATAACTCAAGTTAATTATTATTTTTACAATATATTTAGTACATAAAATGAAATAAACAAAATTGTTGCGTCCAGTATAAGTTTCTTGCAAAAGATTCTACAGATATATTTCCAGTAAAATTATAACACAAACATACTATGTAAATTGCACCTCACTGACATTTGTCATTTAGAATTTTCTTAATACATTAGTTGTTTCCATGGTTATAGCATAGCTGGCTGATTTATGGAATTTAATTTGTTCAATTTTTTTTAACTATATATGCATTGAATATGAAGTATAAAATGCAAACAAATGTAGATAGTAGAGTACTCTTTAATATTTACAATAACATTAAATCTCAAAAAATAATATTTAACAGTGTTCTTAAAAAAAAAAGTGTAAAAATCTTCATCATCACTTCCGGTTGACCAATTATAACCCAAATCTAATCAGCTTTTCATATGGATACAAAGAAAAGGAATACAGTAGAACTATAATTTTTAAACTTGTAGTGTTGGAGTTATCGCCTATGAAAAAATCGTCACACCCACACGCACACACATACACACAGATATCATCGTAAAAATAGCAAAATCGTATTCAGGCGACTCTAAAACGTGCTTCTTCACTAAAAACTCACCATCGATTTTTTTGACCAGACAATACCTTCCTTACTTAAAAGTGACGGAAGGTAAAAAGATTGCCCAAATAGTTTGGGTTGAGACTGGATTATTAGAATTAACTTTGTACTCAGACAGTTATCCAGACAAAAAATAAATTAGCTATGAAGTAGTAACCAACAGACACCTCAAGGGCACTTACATATAATGAAATGTACTGTTCAAACATTTTGACAGAAGTTAATAGAAGGTGACTGGAACAGATTCACTATTCATATAAAGAATTCAAAATTTATTGACTCGTTAGGTTGCCCTACTCTCATACTACGAACATGTACTCATGACAGTAATACATTTTAGTCTGATTGTATTTAAATTGATCTAATTCCGTCGTTAATAGCTCAGCTTTCCTTGTTAATCCACATATTAAAATATCTCGAACTAAGACATATTATAACATTAATTTTCACATTATCATATTCAGATTTCTGTCAACAGAGCTGCTAATAACGTAAAACTAAATTCTGGATACTCGAAGCCCACCCTAAGTGTGATAAACCACAGCGCGGACAATAGATACACTAATTAAGTCACAAACATAAACCATGAACAATTGTTACAGTACAATGGTTTCTTCAACTTTTCAACTAGAAATCTAAGTTGAGCGATTTTTAACATGGGGCGAGCTTACCACATTCATTTACTTATTTGGATTAGATATTCCTAGAGCATTCAAATTGAAGGGTTCATGCAGGGGAAAACAGTAAAAGTCCGCATTTACTAGTTTTACAGGAGAGTAAAATTCCAAGTCCAATAAATTTTTTGATAAAATTTGTTTATAATTCCATTAAAAATTAATTCTGATCGTACTACACTTTTTATTTGCTTCAAAATGATGTCACCAACTTAATATATAAACTGGTCTTGATTTTTTAAACCGATATTTGATTCCGGAATGCCATATCTATTACCTTAAAAATCGTGGTATTTTCAATATTTTTCCGCTTGTTGTATGCGGAAATTGAAACCTCCTAACAAAGTACTCCATAGTATCTCAAGCTCAAAATTTTATTGTTTTACCTCATGTGCTTCTTTCAGGAGGTACCGAAGCCGGTAAAAGCCGAAAATTTACATTATTTGACTGATATCCAGAAATTCGAACCACCTTTCCAGTCAAGAAGTGTGCAGCCATTATAATTTTTTATTTATTTTATTCTAAAACTACAAATGAAATTAATCGAATTTTATAATACTATTAATATTGTATAATTCCGATTTTTGTTCGTTTAAAATTAACGAATTGTGGCCGTGTGTTTCACTTACGGCGTCTTTGATCTTGGAGCTTAATATTTATAACTAATACATACAGTATTTTCTTATGATAAAATTGAATGTTATAACAACGTGTACCTAGAAACTTGTGTACACACGTAAAGTTTTTATTTATAAGACGTCTCTGTTTTATTATACAAAGCATGGAGCTTCAGGCTGTAAAACGACAGTAGTATACGAAAATAAATGAATATTACCTCTAGCAAAATTTGTGATTTACTTAATTTTTATATGGGTCGGTAAATTCATTACCCTGTGAAACATTCACCATAAAAATCGAGTAAAATAATAAAAAAGCTTTAAATTGTATAAAATTAACAAAAAATAATATATACTCAAATAGGAAAATTTTAAAAGCAATTGAAAAATCGTAAACTAATGCTGTTTTCACAAAAAAATTGATGAGTTTGTAGTCGAATTCTATGCCGATGAAATTTTGTTAATGTAAATTTAAAACACTGTCAAATGAGATCACACTGAAATTATTGAAATTTGGTATTTATTACTAATACTACATACAGTGGCTCACAAAATTATTCGTACACTTTACTTCTATCAGTGAAATGTAAAAAATCTGTTGTGGCCAGCACAATACCTCTCGCCATTTTCATTTTATGTAGTATAGGGCGAGAGCGGTTATAGTTATGTGACTTTGTTGGTCTTGGCAAGCAGATGTGGGGGCCCGTGTCAGAATGAGAGCTAGTAATATACATAGGTGTCAAGTATCATAAGTTTTAATTCGAAACATTATGATTTTCCAAATCCATGTGGATTATTTTCCTCGACAAGTATATTCCATACTAATGGATGACAAATAAACATCAGAACATTTTGAAATTTTGAATGAAAAATTATGACATATGACAATTGTGACATCTGTGTAAAAACTACTAGCCGTCATTCTGACACGGATCCTCATCTGCTTGCCAAGGCCAACAAAGTCACATGTCTGCTCGCGCCCTATAAGTACACACAAATAATTGATATTGTTTCTCTTCTTTCGTTCTATAAGAAATTTTATCCTACTATTCTATTATGTTCAAAATTCTTCAAATTCATTGACGGTATTAAGGGTATTAGTTAAGGATATATGTATGTAATATTAACATCTGTAATTTAAATATATAATTAATTAATAATACAATAATATATATTAAATGTACTCTTACCTCCCAGAAAAATCTGACAGTGACATTTTGCATTTACATGTCAATTACAAAAATTTAAATATCGCAAATGTTTTTCGGGCAACGAGATTTATTACAACAGATTATTCTATATTATTATATACTATATCTCCAAACCTATACGAGATATAATAAAAAAATTAAGTGTGTTAGATTGAGAATTTAATTATCTTTAATATTTGTAGTAACAAATTTTCAAAAAATAATATTTAGAATTTTTTTTTTAGAAACTACCACTTCCGGTTGTCCAATTGTTACCAGAACCTATTCAACTCTTCCCATTACTGTTAGATTGAGGAATCCGTAGTCAAACAGGTCTTTAGTGTTATAGAATTTGAGAAATCGTGTCTCCAACAACCTCACATACACACACACACATCCACACACACACACACACACACACACACACACACACACACACAGACATCATTGTAAAAATGTTAAAATCGGATTCTATGGACCTTAAATCGTGCTTATTCAATAAAATCTGGGTATGCGATTTTTAGCATGAGGTAATAAAAAGGTTTCCATAAAAACATTAATTTTAAAAAATAATCATAGTCTTCTTTCAATGTTTCAAAATCAAATGATAGTATGGCTGTATGCATAAAGCAAAGATTATTTTTATAAATACAAATAATATATTCATATAAATCTATGACGTATAAACTTCTTTATTATTCAATAATAGCATGTCTCAACATGAAGATATTTTACCATAAATTATGTTACAATAAATTACAAAGTAGAGTTTACCATATATAAATATTAGGCTGGTAACAGCAATTTTCAATTCGAACAACTTTGTTTACTTTCTCTTCATATTCTTCTAGTAAAAACATTAATTTTGGGCGGTCTAAAATGTATATATCTGGATTGTGCATCTATTCTTATATATCTTCTTTTACATTTTATTTTTTCATACTTGTTATATCTAAATAACCTTAATTCCCTTTAATAAAGTGACGGATAGATTGCACTCCGATTTTGTCAATATTTACAACTTACTTGAGAAGAATTTGATAGCTTTTTCGCAATTCAAAGTTACTCTAGTCTACAGTACTGGTGTACATTGTCCCATAATGTTTGAAACAAATTTAAGTCCTTCAACCTAGACTTGTCATCTCCATAATAGTCACAGATCAAGAACTAAGGGATTCTCCAAGTACATTTTTAATTCATTACTCATTATTTCGATGAGATACAATTTTTCTGTCAGTTACAAATAATTTAAATTATCAACTATTTTTCATGGCATTCTTTCGGCTGTCAAATTTATTACAACAGATTATTTTATATATTATACTTCTTTTATCTCTAAATCTATGGAATATATAATAAAATATTTAAATGTATCAGATAGAGAATTTAATTTTCTTTAATATTACCACGAAAAATTTTCAAAAAATAATATTTAGAAGATTTTTTTTCAAGAATCTTCTACTTCCGGTTGTCCAATTATTACCAAAACCTTTTCAGATCTTCCCATGAATGTCCGATTGGGAAATACGTTGTTAAACAAATTTTAAGTCTTATAGTTTTTGAGTAACCGTCCTTCCAACATCCCACACACATACACACATACACACACACACACACACACACACACACACACACACACACACACACACATCCACACAGACATCATCGTAAAAATGTTAAAATCGGATTGTAGAGACCTTAAAACGTGCTTATTCAATAAAATCTGGATATGCGATTTTTAGCATGAATGCAATACCTCTCTTAGCGAGAGGTAAAAATGTTTAATTAACTTTGTGTAATTGTGCTGAAAACAAATTCAAAAATTGAGGCACAAAATTATTCGTACTCCTGCGCTCATAAAATTATTTAACATAATATTTTTATATTTAGTGATGTACTCATTGGTTTTAATTACAACTTCAAATAACCTAGACACTGATTTTATTAAATTATATGATATAGAAATGTTTAGTTTACTTTGTGTAATTGTGCTGACAACAAATTATATACAAGAATTGAGACACTAAATTATTCGTACACCTGCTATTTTAACACGAAAACTAATTTTATATAAGTGGTGTAATCACTGGCTTTAATTACAGCTTTCAGCAGCCTAGGTATTGATTTTATTAAATCAGATTATATGAAAGTGGAATTCGCCCGGAGTTGTTAAATAGTGGAAAATGTTATTTTGCGGGATCGCGGATCGCCCTTTGTCTTTCCGACCATATGTTCTCAATAGGGTTGAAATCAGGAGATTGCGGAGGTGTTTTAAATTGTTTCAGTATGTTGTAGAACAGCCATTATTAACAATAAGAGCTGTATTTTTGAGATCATTATCTTGCTGGAATTATAATCCCATCTATCCCATTCCAAGTTTATCGACAGAAGATTCCAAATTTTCTTTCTAAATTGATAAATATTTACATTTATTTATAGTTTCATTAATAAAACATAAATTTCCCAACCCGTAAGCAGACACGCATTCCCAAAAAATAACGTTTCACACTGTCGTGCTTTCCCACACAAATTATTTGTATATAGCTCGGTATTTCTCCAAAATACAGGTCTACTATCTGCTCCAGATGGATTAAATTTCGAGAAAAAACTGTTCCAAAATTCAGTGTCTTTATTAACATGTTTTTTCGCGAAGTCTACTTTCATAAAAATAATTTGTGTGGCACAATAAAATACGGCGGTGTAAACGTTATTGTTTGGGGCTTTTTGTCTGCTTACGGTAACCTTTGTTTTATTAATGAAACTACGAATAACTATAATTATTTATTAATTGTAAAAGAAAATATGCAATCTTCTACGGATAAACTTGGGCTGGACGGAGATTATATATTCCAGCAAGATAATGATCTCAAACATATACAGCACTTATTGTTAATGAATAGCTATTCTACAACATACCGAAACAACTTAAAACACTTCCACAGTCTTTTGATTTCAACCCTATTGTGAGATTTTCTATTATTTAGCAACTCCGGACGATTCTGATTGACGAATTGGCAAAAATTCCACCTTCCACATCATATAAATTAATAAAATCAATACCTAGGCTATTGGAAGCTGTAATTAAACCAATGATTACATCACTAAATATAAAAATTTAATATTATATGTTACAAAATCTGATGTGGCCAGCACGTTATGTGTTAAATAATTTTATAACTGTAGGTGTACAAATAATTTCGTCTCAATTTTGTTTTATTTTATCAGCACTATTACACAAAGTAATAAGCATTTCCATATCATATAATTTAATAAAATCAAAGCCTGAGTTATTGGAAGCTGTAATTAAAACCAATAATTGCATAACTAAATAATATAAAAAAATAGTATTATATGTTAAAAAATCTGATGTGGCCAGCACATTACCTCCCGGTAATTCTGTGTATTTACAAATTCCATACATACTTTTTTACAAAATATTCTATATTCTATTTCTAAGGGATCTCGTGGCCGTGTGCCTGAGTGTCTGGTCGCGAATCTGGGGACCCGGGTTCGATCCCGACCAATGCCAAAAATTACATCGCATTTTAATGGCACAAAATTGACCCCTGTGGCGCACTCTCCACGCCAGCATTGAGTGCCCGTGAGGTGACGCCTGGTAAGCGCCCGGTACAAATATTCCATCATTACCGATATCTGTGTATGAAGCAGATTGGCACACCCAGCAATGGGTAATTTGCCGGGATGGAATATTTATTTATTTATTTTATTTTCTATATTTCTAATCAAATTATTTCATAAAAAAGTATGTAAATAGCACTTGATACTGACATATTCTTCTTCTTCTTTAGCATTTCCCATTCGTTAGGGGTCGCTATTTTTAATTTACTACTCATTTCTATTTTGCGTGTACTCATTCAATTCCTTTTCTCTCAAGTCTTTCGCAATACAGTTCTTCCATTTTTTCTTTGGTGTTCCTCTGTTTCCTCTAACTTCTTTTACTAAGCGTTTCATTCTTCTTCCAATATACCAACGTAATCGTCTCTTGCATCTTTCTAGAAACTTCTATACTCGAGCCAATTCTCTTATCATCTCATTCCTTATCCTATATTTCTTTGTGTTTCTCAATATCCTTAATCCTCTGCCACATTTATTTCCTTTCGTTGACACTGACATCTGTCAATTAGAATTTTCTTAATATAGTAGCTGTTGCCATGGTTATACAATAGCTGGGTGATTTATTTCTTTTATTTTTTTTAACTCCATTGAATATGAAGTATAAAATGCAATCAAATCTTAAAGATAATAAATATTCTTTAATATTTATATCATAAAATTTCAAAAAATGATATTTAACAGAGTTTTTTCTAGAGAGACTGTTAAAATCTTCAAATGAAGGGACTTCCTGTTGACCAATTATATCCAAAATCTAATCAGCTCTTCATATTGATGTAAAGAAAAGGAATACGAGAGAATTATAATTTTTAGTAAAGTAGTGTGGGAGTTTTCGTCTATGAAAAAATCGTCACACACACATATATATATATATATATATATATATATATATATATATATATATATATATATATATATATTAACTTCAACAATAAATCCACCAATTTATTTACTTATATTACATATTTATACTTATATTCTGTAAAATTAAATCTTGTTAATCCATTCCGTAATTAACTTTGTAATGACTGTGTGTACCAACAGATTAGTCCACAAGTTGTATTTGCTATACCCTGTTTGTTAGACGGAGACGGATTACAAATAGTAAACATACATAGAGGATAGGTATCGAACTAACAATCTAGTGTATTTGAATGTGTCTAGTAAATTTGCTCCACAGAATAGAATATAGTTAATTTAGATGGTTGTGTTGAAACTTGAAAATGAACCACGCGAGTTTGAATAAGTTTACTAAATCGTATATGAATACAATATGTACCTTAGGTTGGCAAAAGTTAGTTTATTCCATATTAGAAAATTATGATATCAGTATTTTTGATAAATACATATAAATTAAGTATTGTAACGTTTATTTATTTGGGTTTGTGAAAATATTATAGAATTATTATTAATTAAAATAAAAGTTTATTAAACAATCAATAATTAAGATAAATATTAAAAATGGAATATAATTCCTTAGTCAGGTGACATGTTTTCCGCCAATCAACATTCAGAATCTCCCTAGCTACGCGTTTATCACAGCGATGATAAAAAACAAGGAAATTATCACCGTATTTATAGTCGTTGCTAAGGGATTTGTTTTCTTTATTTATGACATTGACAGTTAATTTTGAGTATAAAAATAAATAATAACAATTATTCAAACTCCGAAATATTAAATAAAACTCGTAAGTACCATGTTTTAATACAATATGAATATGTATATCAAAAGTTAGGTTAGGTTAGATTGCAAAAATTCAGTAAATATAAGCTCGTGATATGATTAATAATCGAAGATATTGCTCGTGAAACCGAAACAGCACATTTCGACTCGTCCTTCGGACTCGTGAAATCTGCAGCTCGGTTTCATTCGACAATATCATCGATGATAATCATATCACTTGTTATATTACGTATGATAATAAAGAAAAAACTGTTGTAGCCATCACAATACCTCTAGTATTGTATTTAACATTTCATGGACACAAAAAATTCTAATTACACCTAATCTTTCTGTTTACGTATGTTCCTTAATTTTAAATTAATTCTATGAACAAGTTTGCCAGATTTCTTCTAAATGTTCGAGGTTTTTCCAATTCATTAACGGGATTGGCGATATTTCTGAAGGGTTCATGTAATATACCTATAATTTTAAATATATAATTAATAATACAACAAGAAATATTAAATATCGTTCCAAGATAAAGCCTTCAGTACTATCTCTGAATTTTTGACACTGACATTAGTGACATTTATCTGTAAATTACAGACATTTTAATTTCTCAAGTAGTTATCATAGAGATGTTTGGACTGTGAGCAGGCTGTGAGATTTACTACAACAGATTATTTTATAAATTACATACCTTTATCTTTAAATCTATACAAGGTATAATAAAAATTTAAATGTGTCGGATAGAGAATTTTGTTTTTTAATATTTGCAATAACATAAATTTTCAATAAATAATATTTAGAAGATTTTTGTTAAAATATTAGTACTTCCGGTTGTCCAATTGTTACCAGAATCTATTCCACTCTTCCCATTATTGTTAGATGGAGGAATCCGCAGTTAAACAGGTCTTTAGTCTTATAGAATTTGAGAAATCGTACCTACAACAACCTCACACACACACACATCCATACACACACATACATCATCATAAAAATGTTATTGTCGGATTCTAGGGACTTTAAAACGTGCTTATTCACTAAAATCTGGATATGCGATTTTTAGCATGATTCCAATACCTCTCTTAGCGATAGATAAAAAGATATAGGTAAATTTATGGGATGCACAACTATTGAGTGATGCACTACTTGGGACAATAAAGACATTTTCAACTGACAATGAAAAAATCTAATTAATTTTATTAAAATAACCTTATGATATGTTATAGAGAAGATAATATGTATTTGCCTTGTTTATTTGGTACGTCAACATATTATCACCCAAAATCTGTAAGAAAATACTTATTCTTCTAGTTTCAAGTTGTTAATAGCTCTCTTAAGAAAAATCTGTATCTGATATTCAAACACAGGGTGTTTGGCGTAAGTCCGGCACCACGTTTATTTTAAGAGATACAAAAAAATGTTAATAAGCAAAGTCAAACTAGACAAAGGGGCTCATAAGATGATCATAGCAGAAATTTTGTATCACTTCCGGTTTTAGCGGAAATGGGTACAACTTTAAATCTAGCATAGGGAATCGGTATTTTTATATATTTTTTTCAGAATGTACAAAAATTTGCTTCACATTGATACCAAATTATCATAGTTTTTCTTTCACCATTTCAAAATGGCAACCATCTATTCTCAAAATATGTATTAATAAAATTCCATACAAAATAAAACATAGCAAGCTATGAAAACAATTTTATTATCTTATAGCAAAAGAAAGTATTTACCTACATTTTTTAGCATGTTCACAACGATACTAAAACAGAAACAGTAAATATAAAAAACTACAAATGCTCAATATGGCCGCCGTTATTTTTTATACATTTTCTTATACGTAATAAAAACTCATTCATTACATTTTCTAGGATATTCTCATTAATTTCTCTAACAGTCGCTCTAACTTTTATTTCTAAATTTTCCAAAGTAGTTGGAGATGTTCGGTATACTTTATCTTTCAAATAACCCCAAAGAAAGTAGTCCAGTGGCGTAAGGTCAGGAGATCGTACCGGCCAAGGATGTGGAGAATTTGTTCCAATCCAATTATCTTCATATTTTTCATTTAAATAGGCCACTACATTTCTTGCATTATGAGCTGGCGCTCCATCTTGTTGGAACCACATGCCAATGGTATTGACAATAGGTAAGTCGTCCAGCAGATCTTCCACTTCTTTTTGTAAAAATAGTAAATACCTTTCTGCTGTCAGAGTACCTTGAAATATAATAGGGCCAACAATACTGGTCCCAATTATTCCCAGCCAAACATTAAAACCAAATCTTTCTTGATGCCTGGATGTTCTCAGTATTCTGGGATTTTCGGTTGCCCAACGTCTTACATTATTTCTGTTAAAAAGCACATTGTTCGAAAAATATGATTCATCAGAAAATAAAATTTTATGATGAAATCTGTTATCATTCTGCCACATTTGTAAAAACCAATTGCAAAAAATTATTCTACGACCATAGTCATATTCCCTAAGAGATTGACTAATGTGCATCTTATAAGAATTAAAACTGTTTTTTATTTTAATTTTGAATGTTCTCCAACATGATACAGCGCATTCTCTACTTAATTCCCTCACCGGCACTTCAGGATTGTAATTAATGTAAACTAATATTCTTTCTTCTTCTTCATCTCGATTATCTACTTCATTTCCTCTTCTTACACGTCGATTTTTCAGTTTAAATGATCCATGTGTTTTCAATTTATTAACAACTTCATTAAAATATTGTCTTCTCGGTTGTCGTCGGTGAGGATACCTCTCTCCATAAAGGTGAAGAGCTCTAACAGAATTTCTTTGACATTCTCGGAATATTAAAATCATATCAACCATTTCTTCATTTGTGTAATTCACTTGAGCCATAATTATTTAATTATTACAAGAATTTGTCACTATCACAAATGTAGGTAAATACTTTCTTTTGTTATAAGATAAAAAAAAAAGTTTTCATAGCTTGCTATGTTTTATTTTGTATGGAATTTTATTAATACATATTTTAAGAATAAATGGTCGCCATTATGAAATGGTGAAAGTAAAACTATGATAATTTGGTATCATTGTGAAGCTAATTTTATGTATATTCTGAAAAAAAAATATAAAAATACCGATTCCCAATGCTAGATTTAAGTTGTACCCATTTTCGCTAAAACCGGAAGTGATACAAAATTTGTGCTATGAACATCTTATGAGCCCCTTTGTCTAGTTTAACTTTGCTTATTAACATTTTTTTGTATCTTTCAAAATAAACGAAATATTCGTAGTGCCGGACTTACGCCAAACATCCTGTATAATATGTGCATATGCTTTGTTTCTTAACATATTTTAATGTTTGATATTTGTTCCAGAATTGCTTGCTATTCTTCAAGTTTTACGCCGGTAAGTTTTTAATATATATATTTTTTTTAATTAAATTTTTAATTCAAATTCAAAGCGATTATTTTGTACAAGTATTGATTTAGAAATACATAATATATGCAGGGTGTAACAGCTAAACGAGTTATCTTGAATAATTTCTATATTACTAAAGATACAATAATATATTGTAAGAAAATTTTACTGTTACACCTGTATATCTTACTGTAAAAGCATATAATCCGTAATTCTCTATAAGTAGAATAGATACCTTATTATACCAAAATATATTCTATTCTATCCTAACGCACAAAGCTCGGTCTAAGATGTGTTAGGTTTGTTATGTTAAAAAATGAATTGAATATTATGGAGTCTATATAATAGTAACTAATTACGTACCTATTCTATTTTCACTTTAATTTTACGGTTAAGGGTCATTTTTAATATTATTATAATGTTAATTAATGTTTAACTTCTTATTTCATAGAATACCGGATTATACACTTTTCCGGTACCTAACATATACATTATTTTTTGGTCTTTCATTTTAATGAATTTTCCTGTTGAATAAAGTTTTAATTGAATTAAAATAAATTCTATTATGCTCCAATGATTCGCGCAAATGCACAAATGTAATTATCGCAGTGCATTTCAGACGCCATAATTGATAAGACTGACATAAACTAGTTTATCTGGACTAGATATTACGGTGTTACTACAAAGCACGTCATTGTTCACACTGTTTCGAGTGACATCCATACGATTAGTTTTGAAATGCTTAACAGATTCACAAGACTTAACCTGGACATGCACAATTTTATCATTATATTAAAAATACTTTAATTTTTTAGTTTTATCTGAGCTGAAAAAAAGTCAATGCTTTTTTTAAGTTAACAGCCTTAATAATAACGAAACGTCTCCTCTCAATCAAGAATCAAATAGAGTTTTTGCATATTTTATTTTCGGGCATATTTTATTTTGGATAAAAAGTAAAAGCTATTCACTAACATATAAATGTATTAAAAAACGGCATTATTAATATAATGTATGATTCTGACTAATAAAATGTTCCAATTATTACCGATTTATTCTATTATAATTATTCTTAATTCATACGACAATCTTGTTAAAATACCATGCCTATTAGCCAGTATGTTTAGCCTATAAATTAACTTGCTACACACAAGTAGATACGATAAAATTAAAGGCTATACACTTCAAATAATTTAAAAATTCACATGACATCTGAAAGAATTTTATGAAATGAGATTTGTAGTGTAGAAACCACGAAGTAATATATAGAAGGAGAGAATACTCGTACTCAAACATGGCTACGAAATGTGGCTATAGAGAGACAGACTATAACTTCGAGCTGTCTCTATATAATATTATAGATATTTAGGAATATAAATTCGAATAATAGACAAAAAACGATTTATTTAATATAATAATATATTTTTATACAGAAAATAATATCTATATACATGTACCGGGTGTTCATTTTATTTTGTCCATTGTTGTTATCTCGAGAACTATAAGAGCTACGAGGTCGGTTAAATTAACAAATAATTTCTATTTTACAAAACTATGTTATTGAGTATAAAATTATTATTATTATTCAACCAGGGATTCACAAACTATGGAGACCAACTTCGTTATTGTAACTGGAACTATATATATTTTTATTTTCTTATTCAATTTTATTCTGAATTACGTGATATAATATTTTTATATCCTTACATGACATTTTTTTTTTGAGCAGAATACATACATATATATATATATATATATATATTAATAATATAAGTAAAATCAATTTTACATAGAATTCGAATACTATGCAAGAAATACCTGAATATTTAGTTTCTGCTGACATTTATGATCAATTAATGTCCAGTTGCACCAACAAGAATTTTATTTTAATCTAGTTTTAAACAATTTCATTTCGATGCAATATTGTAAATTTAAACCACATTTAATATTTAAGATAGGTTGGTGCAACCGGGCATAAAAGAACAAAATAATCACTTCTTTCTATCATAGCATTCTAATACTATGTAACAGAAAATGACATGTATTCTTTTTTCCATTCATGGCATTCTTATTGTATTTAATCGAACTACTTGAATTTATACTTATTGCTGGGTGTATCAATCTGATTTGTACCGATCCGATACTCAGGCATACGACTACGAGGCTCCAGATTTTAACAGTCAAACGGAATTCAGAAAGCAGGACACTCTTTTTAATAAAGTCAAGTTTTCGGCTTTTTTAGAAACTATCCTCAGGACTATTAATTTCAGAATAAGATATAAAATTTTAACAACAAAATTAATGTAGGAATTTCGACGATATCTGAAATTTAGACATAGTCAATATGATAAAATTATAAAATTTAGTTTAAAAATAATGCATAACGTTACATTTTGAATACATATGTATGTATAAATGATGTGGGAATTTCAAAACAATTAGTTGGAAAGTAATTATGAATTTTTCTTGTATTCTTTAGATTTAGAACATATATATATATATATATATATATATATATATATATATATATATATATATATATATACAGTATTGGACAAAATAAATCATACACATCATTAATTTCAAATTTCTGTTGTATTTTTTTTTTGATATATGCAAATTTATTAATACAGACAGAAATGTAAAGGCATTTTAATGTACTTCATTTAAATATATAATATAGTATAAAAATATTGTTAAATTATTTTAATATATTATTTCTTCTCCTTAAAAAATAATTTGCCTTGGACAGACTAAATCATACACTTTATAAAACTATTTATTTAATTATTCTGTTATCATTCATTATTCAGAAATTTATGTTATAATAAAACTCTGGAATTTATCTTTTTGGTAATGTGCTCTGGGTAAGTATTAGTCGTTAAAACAATGTCAGTAAGACAAATTTTCATTGATTTTCGCAACTTGGTCATTCGTGATCGACAGAATGGAGTATCTATTAGAAAAATTGCTGAAAAATATTCCATTTCCATTGGAGTAGTTCATCATATTTGGAAGAACTTCGAAATTCATGGAATTGTGACGAATTTTTGTGGTAAAGGTCGAAAGCGGGCTAAAATTCCTTGCAATGATAACAATCGTTCAACAAAATCCAAGTTAATCATCACCAAATATTGTAGAATTTATGCACCTGACTATTGGTAGTTAACAGTGCGTCGTCGACTTCGTTAATCTGGGCTAAAAAACTGTTTAGCTTCAAAACGTCTCTTCATAAGAAAAAATAAATAAAAAGAAACGACTCGAGTTCGCAAAGAAGTACGCAGCGATGTCTTTATACTTTTGGAAAACACTAGTATGGTCGGATGAGAGTAAATTTGAATTATTTGGACATAAACGGCGGTGTAGGGTGTGGCGAAAATCGAATGAATCTCTAAAAGAAATCAATATTCAAAATACGGTAAAACACGCCGACGGTAATGTAATGGTTTGGGGTTGTTTTTCATGGTCCGGTGTGGGTAATTTATTTAGAATTGTAGGCAATATGAAGGCTGAAGATTACATTAATATTCGGTGCGAAAATTTGGAGGAATCTGTTTTAAAATTGGACGTAGAAAATAATTTTATCTTCCAGCAAGACAATGATCCAAAACATACAACAAAGAAAAGTGCTGCCTTTTTCAAGTCGAACCGAAAAAAACTGTTCGAATGGCCACAACAGTAACCGAATCTAAACCCAATTGAAAATATATGGGGTTATTTTGATCAAAATATTAACAAATCAAATGTGACGAACAAAACGTCATACCTTGCAGCACTTGAACAGGCGTGGGAGGAAATGGATCAGCAATATATGAAAAAAATAAGTAGAAAGTATGCCTCGATGACTGGAAGTAGCTATAAAAGCTATAGATGATCATACGAAATATTAAGGATTTTTTGAATATATTATATTTGCATTTTTTTAAATGTATGATTTATTTTGACCAAGGTAAAATGTATTATTATTGGGAAAATAAAATATTAAAAAAAAATCAGCAACAATTTTTTCATTTCATACACATATTATAGAAGTATTTTAAAATGACTTTATTTTTCTTATATACCAATGTTTTTTTCTTCTAAGGTTAAATAGATACAAGGAGAAATTGAAATTAATGCTAGGTGTATGATTTATTTTGTCCAGTATATATATATATATATATATATATATATATATATATATATATATATATATATATATATATATATATACAGGGTGGAAACGAACTTAATGTCATAAATTTAAGGGTGAGTAGTATGACATGTGTAGATTACGAAACAGAAAGATTTTTTTAAAAATTCGCATATTTAAGGGTAGTTTTCATGAAACCAACATTTTTGGTACCACTGGACCACTGGCAACGCATTTGCATTATTTTATCTATTACAGAATTATTTTCGTTAAAAATGCTATTTAATTTAATTATTAAGAATAATATCTTATACAACTAATTTTGAATGTATTTTTGATAACCATATTTCTAATGAAATATGAATTAAAACAGCAGTAAAAAAAAGTTTCCTTAAGAAAAGTCGAATTTTCGTTTTTCGAATTTTAAAAAAAATCTTTCAGTTTCGTAATCTACACATGTCATACTACTCACCCTTAAATTTATGACATAAAGTTCGTTTCCACCCTGTATATATATTTGTTTTGCATGATAATACTGTCGTACTCTCGTAGTAATAAATTCATGTGCAATGTAAGAAAATACGATGATTTTAAAAGAAAGATTGTAATTTTCCATTATTGATAACATAGTTTCGTCGTACAGTTTTTCATAATAAATATTTTCCATAAAAATATTTGCTGCGTATATACAAAATGTATAAAAACAAGAAAGATATAAATCATAACCTTAAAAACTTTTTCTAACCATTACACCTTACTGTAACAGTTAATCATTTATTTCTTAACGTATTTCCACCACTCCATGTTATAATATCTTCTTCACAATGTTTTTCACAAAGTCTTTCACGGATAAAATTCTGTGTATTCTCGTAATTTGTCTCCGCCACTTCTTTAGAACGTCTTTAGGAACGGAAAATAAATTAATTATGTTGTTATTCCTATTGTACCCACTAGTACACAGAGGTACAAAACATTTTCTACCCATATTAGAAAATATAATTTAGAATCACTACCAGAAACACTAAATTCAATCGCCTACACACAGGTACAACGTATAGTAAAATACAAAATGACAGGCTATTATCTCCCTCTGTCTCTATAGTTCCCTATTTCAGTCTCGAAAGAAATCGTAGGAATTCGTTAATTACAGGGAAAATACGATATTGCCTAGGCGTCGTAGAAATTAACCTTGAAGTATCAACCAATTAATAATTGATATGTATCGTATGGAAATACAAACTTAAAAACCATATTTTAAAGTTAAGAGGTCCTTGAAATTGTTTACACTAATGCAGGGCCGGCGCTACCGAATGGGCAACTGGGCATTTGGCCAGGGGGCGGCTTATTCTCATAACTTATACAAAACTTTCTCTTGCTAAAAATCGCATATCCAGATTTTAATAATTAAGCACGTTTTAAGGTCCCTAGAATACGATTTAAATATTTTTACGAGTCTCTGTGTGGCTGTATGTGTGTGTGTGTGTGTGTGTGTGTGTGTGTGTGTGTGTGTGTGTGTGTGTGTGTGTGTGTGTGTGGATGTGTGTGTGTGTGTATGATGTGTGTAAGTAGGTCGGTTGGAAGGACGATATATCAAAAACTATAATACGTAATATCTGTTTAACTACGTATTTCTCAATCGCACATTACTGGGAAGAGCTGAAAAGGTTTTGGTAATAATTGGACAACCGAAACTAGTAGATTCTTAAAAAAAATATTGTAAATATTATTTTTTGAAAATTTTTGTTCTTGCTTGTATTAAAGAAAAGTAAATTCTCTATCTGATGCATATAAATATTTTATTATATCTTTTATAGTTTTAGAAATAAAGAAATATAAGGTATATAAAAATATATTGTAATAGATCTCACAGCCCAAATAATGTCATGGAAACGAATTGGAAAATAAAAAAATGTTTGTAACTGACAGATAAATGTCAATGTCAAAAATCCAGAGACATTACTGAAGGTTTTTTTTCTGGGAAGTACATACATTATATTTTTTCTTATTGTATTAATAGTTAAATATTTAAAATTGTAGGTATTACACATATCATTCAGAAATACTGTTAATTCCGATAATGAATTGGAAACATCTCGAAAAATTAAAAGAGTAGGACAAAATATCTTCTTAGAATGAATTTAAGTTTAAAAAATCTAAATATAAAGAATAGATATAAGCGAGAATACAGCCCGAAGGAAGACGATATTTAAATGTTATACACACAAGATAAAAGTAAATATGGTCTCCACTCGCTGCAGAGTAAAATACAGAAAAATTGTATCTCATCGAAATAATACTTGGGGAATCTCTTAATTTTTGATATGTGACTATTATGGAGGTGATAAGTTTACGTTGAAGAACTTAAATTTGTTTCAAACATTATGGGACAATGTACACGAGCACT
This sequence comes from Harpalus rufipes, assembly GCA_951394225.1. Taxonomy (NCBI): domain Eukaryota; kingdom Metazoa; phylum Arthropoda; class Insecta; order Coleoptera; family Carabidae; genus Harpalus; species Harpalus rufipes. The sequence goes on along the minus strand of OX596276.1, from coordinate 20,220,104 downwards.
GTAGACTAGAGTAACATTGAACTGCGAAAAAGCTATCAAATTCTTCTCAATAAGTTATAAATATTGAGAAAATTACACATCGATATAAGAATAATCGGAGTGCAATCTATCCATCACTTTGTTAAAGGAAATCAATGTGTTATTTAGATACAACATGTATGAAAAAATAAAATGTAAAAGAAGATATGTAAGAATAGATGCACATATCCAGATATGTTCATTTTAGACCGCCCAAAATTAATGTTTTTACTAGAAGAATATGAAAAGAAAGTAAACAAGAACGTTGTTCGAATTGAAAATCCCTGTTACCAGCGTAAAATTTATATATGGTAAACTCTACTTTTAATTTATTGTTCATAATTTATAGTAAAATATCCTATAGGTTTTGTAAATATATGTGATAATTGTTTTGTGTTGAGACATGCTCTTATTGAATAATAAAGAAGTTTGTACGCCATAGACTTATATGAATATATTATTTGTATTTCTAAAAATATTCTTTGCTTTATGCATACAGCCAGGTAAAATATACGGCGAGAGGTTATGTGCTGGCCACATCAGATTTTTATTTTATTTTTAATTACCAGTATTGAGTTGAATACTGATTTTCTATTTCGGTGTTCTTATGAATCCATAGAAGCACTGCAAACACATCGCTTAGAAGATCTATAAGCGCACTGTTTGATACAATGTATTAATGTATACAATCAGACAAAATTCATAATACAATATAAACAAACTGTCAAAATTTGAAAATTTAATAGTTATATTTTTTACAAGTCGCATTTTTTAAAAGTCTCATTGAAAAATTACCTCATTAGAAGTATAAAGTATAAAAAACATGTGTCATAAAGGCCTTATGACACATATACGTTAACAGGCCGTTAACGCACTCGTCCTTTGTAAAACTCGACTCATGGCTCATTTTACAAACTTTGACTCGTGCGTTAACAGATTACCTTATAATACTTATTTTTTAATGTACTATTAATAAAGAAATGCGCATAGAATTTTTGGGACACCTTTTTCTACACGGCCACGCGGTGTTTCATATATACTTATTTATGAAAGTCTTTATTTTAAATACATGAATGTAATTTATTAACTTAATGGCAAGTTTTATGAACAACAGATATATTTACTTTCAAAATAAATAAAATTTATTCCGTCAAATGACAGTCGAATTTTTGACAGTAATATTATACATGCCATAAAAGGAATAACATTGATTAGAGTTTGTTGATTAAAATAAATTTACTCTGGAAGTAAATTTATTCTGTCCTTTATAAAACCAGTGGTAAACCTAAATGAATTTTACAAATCTTATTTATTATGTCGGGATACGGAAGTAAACGTTTATCAGATACCGGGGGTCAATATCATGAAAGAAACGCAAAAAACGCAAATATTAAATAGATTAGTGGTTCCTTGAGTAAATTCATAAAACAGACAATTCTAATGAGTGTTAGTGAAATAGTGGCTTCAACTTCACAAAGTCGAGAAATTAGTGAGAAAAACATAATAGAAACTAAGGAAGAACCGAATTATTCCAACTTTTAATAGGTAAGGTATTTAAAAAAAATTTAAAGAAAGGAGGGGGGGGGGGCTGTTAATGGCGTCAAATACATATTTTGCCCATGGCAACATAAATTCTGGCACCATCCCTACACTAACCGGACAAACATCAGCTCTGTATTCATACCCAGTGATATAAATAAATTTTAACTCCAGTTAAATTGATCACTATATCAGAAATTAAACATTAATATTAAATTTACAGAGAGAACTTGTGGGGAATAACACAACTTATGTAACTGTACCAGTATTTGAACCGCATATACACACATGGAATACGTCTGTCATTGTATTGGAGTTACGTTATACACTGACTTTAGAGTATACTATCCTGTATTCATTATATTCATACGATCAATTTAGTTGAAATTAATTGGAAGGAATGGGTAAATAATTGACATAATAACTGACATTTGCACAGTCTGAGAAGTTCAACAAAATACAATCATTATTACGTTGGATGCAGACACGCCAAAAGGAGTTATATACATAGTTGCATGAATTAAAACATTGGGGTTAAATAGAATTTATTCAAGTGTAAGTTACATTATTAACAAGAACTTAAAACTAAATGTTGAATGTTAAATGATATTTATATATCCATATATGAATAAATTACAATGCAACTTATTTCAAATACAGTTTATTTTATAATATATAATAGTTTATTCGGGTTTAAGTTACACTGTTAATAAAAACTTCAAACTAAATTCTGAATTGTAAATGATATTTATATATCCATAAATGAATAAATTTATTTCAAATACAGTTTATTTTGTAGTATACGTTATAATACTTGGGTTTTGTTTTGTTGTTTTCTTCATAAACAGTACTCGTAGAACATATACAAGGTGATCGCTGAAAGTTCGGCACCAAGACTATTTTGTTTATTTTGAAAGATACAAAAATATGTTTAATAAGCAATGTTAAACTAGTCAAAGAGGTTCAGAAGATGATCGTAGTAAAATAATATATATTTCTGATTGTGCATAAAATTAGCTTCACAACGATACCAAAATATTGTAGTTTTACTTCAATAATTCCAAAATGCCTTGTAACGACAGAAATTAGGTATGACAATGTCGAACATCACCTCAAAAATAACAATAGCCATGGAACTGAGGCAAAATAAATAACAAATGCCCAACGCTTTATCTGTCATGTTAGGGTAATTCATTTTTACCCTATAATACGATTTTACCATTTTTACGGTGATGTCTGTATGTATGTGTGTCTGTGTGTGACAAAAGTTTCGGATCGCATAACTTTAATACCACGATTCCAAAAATTATAATTTTCGTATTCTTCAAGTTTACATCCAGAAGAACAAGTGATTAGATTTGGATATAATTTGTCAACTGGAAGTGCCCTCATTTGAAGATTTTAACAACTAAATATAATTTACTGACGTTTAACGTTATTATAACTTAAAGAATATATTATTCTCTATACGATTTGATTACATTTTATAGGTACTTCATATACAATAGATATAGATTTAAATAATTATAAAGATATTAAATTTCACAAATTAGGCAGCTATGCTAACCATGAAAACTGTTAATATATTCAGATAATTCAAATTGACAGATGTCAGTATCAATGAAGAGTCAACGAATGTGGCAGAGATGAGGATATTGAAGTAGATGTTGGGGAAGACACGGAAAGATACGGTAAGGGAATAACTCTAATGTGACAAGTTTCTAGAAAGATACAAGAGAGATGATTACATTGGTTTGAACATGTCATGAGGAGAGATGAAGAATATATTGGAAGAAGAATGAATAGCTTAGTAATAGAAGGTTGAAGAAATAGAGGAAGACCAAAGATAAGATGGAAGGACTGTATTGCGGAAGACTAGAGAGAAAATGAACTGAATAAGAACGACACGTAAAACAGAAATGAGTGGAAGAAGAAAATAAAAAAATAGCGACCCCTGACGAATGGGAAAAGCTAGAAAAGAAGAAGAAAATGTCAGTGTCAAGTACAATTTGCATAGTTTGTTTATGAAATAATTTTACTGGAAATTTAGAATCTTTTGTAAAAAATAATATTTAAATTACACTTGGCAAAGTTCACAAAATTTCAGTCTCTGAATCAACCTCTCGGCCATTTATCAGAAACTGGCCCACTCAACCAGAACCACAGACGCGTTTCGTTGTTTTTGCAGCTCATCAGTGTGATGTACTGACGCCTCTTTCGAGGCACTGAGACTAGTTGAGTGGACGGATGATAAATCATCCCAAAGAGATTTCAAGCTAGCAGAGGTAACTAACTACAGAGCCATCTATCAGGAAAACCGCAAAGCTTAGCTAGCAGAATAAATAGAAAACTGTACAATGTACAAATGCGACACTAGGTGAACTGCTCTAAATAATATTTAAATTACACTTGGCAAAGTTCACATAATTTCAGTCTCTGAATCAACCTCTCGGTCATTTATCAGAGACTGGCCCACTATTTATTCTGCTAGCTAAGCTTTGCGGTTTTCCTGATAGATGGCTCTGCATGTGGTTAGTTACCTCTGCTGGCTTGAAATCTCTTTGGGATGATTTATCATCTGTCCACTCAACTAGTCTCAGTGCCTCGAAAGAGGCGTCAGTACACCACACTGATGAGCTGCAAAAACAGCGAAACGCGTCTGTGGTTCTGGTTGAGTGGGGCAGTTTCTGATAAATGACCGAGAGGTTGATTCAGAGACTGAAATTTTGTGAACTTTGCCAAGTGTAATTTAAATATTATTTAGTGCAGTTCACCTAATGTCGCATTTGTACATTGTACAGTTTTCTTTTGTAAGAAAATTTATGTATGGAATTTATACATAATACACAGGATTGACGGAAGGTATTGTGCTGGCCACTTCAGATTGTTATTAGGTATTATATCTAATTTCTGTTCCAGTTAACAATTATCAGTTAGGTTAAATTGATATTTGTTTACTTGCACAGAAATTACAAATAATAATAAAAATAAATTAACCTAGCTTGACAGTTAAATCTTTAACAGTTGTTAAATTCTTATTTCAATTCCATGGTTACAGATATTTTTGGTGTGATTCTCGATATTTTCATATCTAATTTTTGCCGTTACAAGACAGACAAAATTTTGTCTATTGATTCAGATGCAGAATTTTATGCTCCATAACTTTTATTTGAAGCTTTTCAATGGGAAGTAAGAAATTACGAAAGTCTGATTTTACATGTTAAAATCCTATGTTCGGCTATGCCGGTCACCAGCCTGTATGTACGTATACTGAGTGTCTCATTTAAATGTCCCACCATGAATAACTCGAAAAATATACATCATAAGTTTGATGGTTTGGTGGAGGATATCCAATTCTGTTAAAATCCTCCCCCTACCGACTCCCACGCTTCATATGCATATGTGATTAAATTTTGGTTATAATTGGTCAACCGGAAATACCCTCATTTGAAATTTTTTAACATTTTTTCTTAAAAAAACACTTTTAAATATCACTTTTTTCATATTTAATGGTATTATACTTATAAAAGAATATTTTATACTCTATACGATTACATTGCAAGTTATGGTTCATATTCAATGGATTTATAGTTAAATAAACTAAATTCCATAACGCATTCAGCTATACTATAACCATGGAAACAAATAGGTACTATATTAAGAAAATTCTGATTGAGAGATGTCAGCATGTCATTATCAAATGCAATAATTGGTATATGAGCCCAAACTCATAATAATTCGGCTAGTTTACATATTCAACAAAATATAAAATCTAAATTTCTGCAAAATGTTTTGGCTTCTTTACATATAGACTTAAGACTTTAAAAAACTGTGGGCCAAATGACTGGTGATAATAGTTCGACCGGTATTGTAAGGGTCATCTTCTGTCGGATTTAGCTTGTTCCGCGAGTCTCTGTTTTTGACATAATGAAAAACGACTTCATAAAAATCCAGTGCGTACAGTAAAACCTAGCTTGAAAGATCAACCTATTTCACAATACTCACAGGAAAATGTACAGGGTTTAGGGATACAATGCCTAATAGAATTAAAGCTGGTATTATTAATAAAAACGATGTAACCCAATATTAAATGGCAGAATACTTGACCAAAATATTCAGCTTTGATAAGATTAAAACTATATTTTAAACTAGTCGAACAAAATTTGTAAAGATTTCTCACCATTTGCATAGGTTTTATAATTTTCTTGTTGAAAATGTTAATTGGTTGAGTCGAGAAGGATCAGTTGGAAATTTCGTTGAGTATAGAGTAAGGCCTTGGTGATCCAGATTTTTAATATTCTTTATTTATTTCAGAACATCGGACGTTTCGAACCAAAGTGGTTCATCTTCAGCATTAATAAAAAAAAAAAACCAACGTCGGTTAACATTTTGTCATAACTATTAGAAGTTATAAATATAAAAAAGTAATAAAGCAATATAATAAAGGTCGAAAATGCAATACAATTTGATAAAAACCGCACCCATCTTAAGCTTATGAGTGACTTAATAGCACAAATTGTATTGCATTTTCGACCTTTATTATATTGCTTTATTACTTTTTTATATTTATAACTTCTAATAGTTATGACAAAATGTTAATCGACGTTGGATTTAATTTTTTTTATTAATGCTGAAGATGAACCACATTGGTTCGAAACGTCCGATGTTCTGAAATAAATAAAGAATATTAAAAATCCGGATCACCAAGGCCTTACTCTATACTCAACGAAAATGTTAATTGTTAACCGTCTGAACTATTATGTGTTTAGGCTCGTACTATGTTTCTGTTATAATTTCACTGGAAATATAGAATCTTTTACAAGAATCTTTCTATATGAAATTTGAACAAAATACATGAGATATTTTTATTTCATTTTTGGTAGTTTGCATGCTCTGGGCAATTGAGTTCAGTGGTGTGTATTGATGGTAATTTGAATATAATAAAATTATTAAAAGACAGGTTTAAGGTATCTGTAAATTAAATTTCATATGAATATGCATATAAGAAAAAAAATCTGTTGTGGCCAGCACAATACCTTCCGTCAATCCTGTGTATTATGTATAAATTCCATACATAAAATTCCCTGCAAAAGATTCTAAATTTCCAGTAAAATTATTTCATAAACAAACTATGCACATTGCACTTGACTCTAACATATTCTTCTTCTTTAGCTTTCCCCATTCGTTAGGAGTCGCTATTTTTTATTTTCTTTTTCCACTTATTTCTGTTTTACGTGTCGTTCGCATTCAGTTCCTTTTCTCTCAAGTCTTCCGTAATACAGTCCTTCCATCTTATCTTTAGTCTTCCTCTGTTTCTTCAACCTTCTATTACTACGCTATTCATTCTTCTTCCAATATATTCTTCATATCTCCTCATGACATTTTCAAACCAATGTAATCATGTCTCTTGTATCTTTCTAGAAACTTGTAACACTAGAGTTATTTCCTTACCTATCTTTCCGTGTCTTCCCCAACATCTACTTCACCATCCTCATCTTTGCCATATTAATTTACTTTTTATTGATACTGACATCTGTCAATCTAAATATATTAACAATTTTCATGGTTAGCATAGCTGGCTGATTTATAAAATTTAATATCTTTATAATTCTTTAATTCTATATCTATTGAATATGAAGTATAAAATGTAATCAAATCGTATAGAGAATAATATATTCTTTAAGTTATAATAACGTTAAATGTCAATAAATCAAATTTAACTGCTAAATCTTCAAATGGGGCTACTTCCGGTTCACCAATTATAACCAAAATCTAATCAGTTGTTCTTCTGGATGTAAGCTTGAGGAATACGAAAAAAATATAATTTTTGGAATCGTAATATTGAAGTTATGCGATCCAAAACTTTCGTCACATATACACAGACACACACGCACACACACACACACACACACACACACACACACACATACATACATATATACATACAGACATCATCGTAAAAATGGTAAAATCGTATTATATGGACCCTAAAACATGCTTATTCACTAAAAACTCATCATTGAATTTTTTGACCAAAGACAATACCTTCCTTACCTAAAGGTGACGGAAGGTAAAAATATCTACAAAAATTGACTCTAATTGTTTTGAGTAGAATAATATGTATTTATTCGGAACAACTTCAATTACAGGATGAAATAGATCGTTATTCATGTGTTTAAATATTCGTAACGTTGCAAATCAAAATTTAATTGGACACATAATCAAGAAGCTTTGATCACAAAATTCGTTTAATGTTTGATAATGTAGTTTTGATCATGTCGTTACCATACTAATTTTTTTTTACTACCAACTCATCAATATCGTGCTAATTTACTTTTTTTCCAATTCGAAGTGATGTTCCTTTTTCTTTCGTTATTTTGCTACCAGAAAAAGACTTTTAATTAAGTTATACATAATTTTCTTTTCAGCAACGCGAATGACAGATTCAAAAAAAATTTGATAGATATTTACTCGCAACCTACATTTAAAACCGGGAATTTGCTCACAAGCAAAAACTCGTGGTTCACGAAATTCAAATAAAAACATGACAAATGTGTGAAGCATTAGTTTCAAACATAAATATAAGAAAATTTCAACAAGCATTTATAAAACTTATTAAGAGATAAATATTTGTTCATAGATTATACTTCTACTGCCGAGAAAAACACAGGGCAGTTTTAGGTAATGTTAAACAGCAGAAATTAAATTGCATTTCGGATAAAACTCAAGATAAATGATTAGTCATAAATTAAGTTGAATCCATTCATTTCATTTAATGCAACCTAGTTGCAAAGTATCCACCTAAGACAGACAATTTTCATTATTTTTTTATAATGAAAATTAATGCTTGAAAATATATTGAAAATTTGTTACTATACGTTAACAATGAGGTGTTGTACGATTTTTTTTTCTTTAGTTTAATTGAAAGAATAAGAAAAAATATTTAACCCATATTTTTTATTTTCTTTGATATTACTCTCTATTCATGAGAAAATTGTCTCTGAAAACATATTATTTAAATTGCTGCCTTTTCTTTCGGTCGAAAAATACTAACCAATTTGGGAGAGGCTTACATTTCCCGCTGAAAGAATGTAAACGAGTGACAGCCGTAACAGCTGTCAATTGTATACTATTATTGATTTTTATATTTTTTAAAGATTCAAACATGGTTCTAGAAAAGATTTTTGTGCTAGTGTGCCTAAACAGAAGTGATAATAGTAAAAAAATAGTTTTAGTAGTACCTCAAAACTTAGAAAAAATAATGAAATGGTTATCTCAAGTAAAGATAAGACCATTTACAAAATGAAAGTTTCATAATGTGAATATCATTTTGCTGTGAGCATTAATATTTTTATAATTAAATAAGAAATATATATTTTTTAGTTTTTATCTTTTCAGTTCTATCATTGGATATCTGTGTTTAATATATGTATACAGAATTTTGAACAGAAAATCATATTTACTAATACTATAGAAGGTACTTATTCGAATTTCGGAATAAAAAAAATCTGTTGTGGCCAGCACAATACCTCTCGCCACCTCCGTTTTTGGTTACAAAAATATAGGCCGCGAGCAGTCATGTGATATTGATGGCCTTGCCAAGCAGATATTTGGGCCCGTTTCAGAATGATAATTAATAATTATGTACATAGATGTCAAATTTCAGAATTTTTCATTAAAAATTTCAAGATTTTCTAAATTCACACAGTTAATTTGTCACAAGGAGTATGGAATTTATTTGTCGAGGAAAATAAACCACATGGAATTTGAATTCTGACAGGGACACCATATCTGCTTGTCAAGGTCAACAAAGTCACATGACTGCTCGCGCCCTATTGTATTTAACATTTCTTGTATACCTACACTCTATACCAAAAATTCTACTTACTATATTTAGATTGTTTAATTTTAAATTCATTCTCTAAAGAAATTTTGTCCTATTCTTCTAATTTTTCGAAATGTTTCCAATTCATTGTCGGGATTGACAGTATTTTTGAAGGGTATATGTAATATACGTATAATTTTAAATATTTAACTATTAGTACAATAAGAAATAATATAATGTATGTACTTCGCACAAAAATCTTCAGTAATGTCTCTGGAATTTTGACACTGACATTTACTCGTATCTGGCAGTATCATCCCAAAAATATTAAAATCGGATTGTAGGGACCTTAAACGTGCTTAATCATTAAAATTCGGATATGCAATTTTTAGCACGAATCCAATACCTCTCTTAGCGAGAGGTACAGTAAAATTCACGGATACTGGCGCAGATCCGCGCATACTAGGCTACGCCTTCCTTAGGCACGATTGTGCGAAAAATGTCAGTAGCGTGCTCCATATTTAACTTAAATAGAGTTTAAACATAAAAATTAATAATGTTGCACTTCAAAATAATAAACAAAATTTTAGTTAGTAACAATAAAAATAAAACATGGGCACGTAATGAATGATAGATTACAATAATAATAATAATATTTTATTAACATAAACGCATGCAAGTCTACAAAAGATGAGGTACAAAAAATTAACTCATTAAAAAAGAAAACATAATATGTACATACAATGTTGTCTTTTCTTATTATTATCTTTTTAAGTTTCTAAATTTTCCAGTTTAATCTTTTTTGTAGCACGTGCAATACTTTCAAGTTACCGTTAAACGTTAAAGTATGTTTCTGTTCTACACAATGTACGGCATAACCAATACTAAATTTGTTATTATTTATGGACATTTGATGTTCTTTAATTCTTTGTTTAAAATACCGGCGTGTATTAAATTGAATGTAACCCTTCTAATGGCCAAAGCGGAAAGTAATTCACACAAAGTGCATACTCCAATTGTTAAAATATGTTCACCAAGTGCCAACCAGAAATTCAATCCAATATATGGATATTGAAATACTACTTAACAATGATAGGTCACTGACTCGAAACTAATTTTGTGCTTAGCCATCTGAAGTAGGAGTAAGGTCGCAGTTTGATCTTCTGCGCATATTCCCTCTCGCCATCACGTTTGGCGTTTGCTGTAAAAAGATGTTATTTTTTTAAACACCTCATTATATAAAGTCACAGTTGATTTTGATATTTTTTTAGTTTCAAAATTAATGTTTTCTACACTCATGGATAAGTAGGTAGTACAGGATGATCAAAACCAACTGATAGTCACTAGACATGAGTAGAACTTTGAACAGAAAATCATATTTACTAATACTATAGAAGGTACTTATACGAATTTCAGAATAAAAACTCTGATGCGGCCAGCACAATACCTTCCATCAATTCAACGTATTTTGTACAAATTCCACACAGTTTTTTTTTGCAAAGTATTCTATGGGCGTTTTTGTTTTAGGTGAGAAATGAACTGATCTTACCTCGTACTGAACTGAACTGAACTACTTCTAAAAAAGAACAGTATGTTTCTTAAAATAAGAAGTATAAAATAAGAACATATATAGCATTATACATATTTATAACATAATAATCTGCTGAATTGGGTTATGGCTATAATCTGTTGTGATTTATTTTTGCCACCTTAAATTATTTTACATTCTTATACTTCCAGTAAAATCATTTCACAAAGATATTATGTAAGAAAATAAAAAATAACGACCACTACCGAATGGGAAAAACTAAAGAAGAAGAAGATGTCAGTGTCAAGTGCAATTTGCATAGTTTGTTTATGCAATAATTTTACTGGAAATATAGGATCTTTTGCAAGAAAATTTATATATAGGGCACGTGCAGTGACGTGACTTTGCTGACTTTGGCAAGCAGATATGGGGACCCGTGTCAAAATGAAAGCTATTAATTACGTCCATAACTGATAAATGTCATATTTTTTCATTCAAAATTTCATGATTATCTTATTTCATGTGGTTTATTTGTTATCAGGAGCGTGGAATTCAGTTGCAGAGAAAAGGAACCATAAAATACCAAAAAAATGAATTTTTAAATGAATAATTATGACATTTGTCAGTTATAGACATAATTAATAGCAATCATTCTGATACGGGCCCCCATATCTGCCTGCCAAGGACAGAAAGTCACGTGACTGCTCGTGCCCTATACATAAATTTTCTTGCAAAAGATCCTACATTTCCAGTAAAATTATTTTATGGACAAACATATGAAATATTATTTTCACATTCAATGTTATTATAAATATTAAAGAATTTTCTATTATCTATAAGAAATGATTGCATTTTATATTTCATATTCAATGGATATAGAGTTAAAGAATTATAAAGAAATTAAATTTTATAAATCAGCCAGCTATGCTATAATCATGAAAATAGCTACTATATTAAGAAAATGTGGTAGAGATGAGGATGTTGAGATAGATGTTGGGGACGACACGGAAAGATACGGTAAGGAATGAATGAATAAGGGAAATAACTCGAGTATTAGAAGTTTCTAGAAAGGTACAAGAGAGACGATTACATTGGTTTAAACATGTCATGAGTAGAGATAAAGAATATATTTGGAAGAAGAATGAATAGCTTAGTAATAGAAGGTCGAAGAAACAGAGGAAGACCAAAGATAAGATGGAAGGACTGTATTGTGGAAGACTTGAGCGAAAAGCATCCGAATGAGGACGATCCGCAAAACAGAAATGAGTGGAAGAATAAAATAAAAAATAGCGACCTCTAACGAATGGGTAAAGCTAAAGAAGAAGAAGATATCAGTGTCAAGTGCCATTTGCAAAGTTTGTTTATGAAATAATTTTACTGGAAATTTAGAATCTTTTGCAAGAAAATGTATGTATGGAATTTCTACATAATACACCAGATTGACGGAAGGTATTGTGCTGGCCACATCAGATTTTTTATTTATACCCTGTTCAATAAATACATACTCAATTCGAGTTCCTTATATGAAAAACCTTCTCCTTATGTACTCTACAATTTTAATAGGCACCACAAATATTTTCCATGGTCTTTTAATTTTGAGCTGCAGGCTATAACTTGATTTTCACTTATTTTGATAAAGAGATAAACACATAATCTTTAGGTAATTTTTATACGGTTTTTTATGAAGAATATGGTGGTGTAATTGGATTTTTTCAAAACTTAATATAACACAAACATATAGTCTCATCCTTGTCTTTATTTTTATAAGCTTTTCAACTAACAAGTCTACAATATTTTGATTCAAACATGAATAAAGGATGCATTATTAATTTATTCGGGTAAAAATATTGAAAAGTATTAAGAAATATACGAAAAAAACAATTATAGATCATTATTCGTTTATTTTGATTCTGTAAGTAATTTTCGGATTAGTTAACTTTTTTATCGGCGTTATAAATTAGAAAAATGAGCCCAAATAAAGAAAATATCATTATAAATGGACAATTGATGATCTGTATTTAATTTTTTCATTTGTTTCTTAACAGTTATCAATTTTTAGACCCCAATAATTAATAATTCAAATTTTATTCAGGTTTGAGACAAAAGAAAATTTTATAAAATAAGTAAAGGATGAGGTTATTATCAATAATTTTTCCCATTTAAAAAATACTATGTTTGTGTTATATCTCGAGAAATATTAAGTTTTGAAAATATCTAATTACACTAAAATGTTTTACTTAAAATACCATATAAATATTATTTAAACATTATTTTCAAAATAAGCGAAAATCAAGTTTTAGTCTGCAGCTCAAAAACAAAGGACAATAAATAAATTCCTGTAGTGCCTATTGAAAATGTCCAAAAAGACCTAATAAATTTTTTGTAGTGTGCATAATTAGAAAGTTTTTCATATAAGGAACTCCTATTTGTTCCACCCTCGTACATACACAAACGTGGAGCCTTTTTACAGAATATAGGTACTATTTTCTACTTTCATGCGTGAAGTAGTAGTTTCATATATTGATCGCAGTAAGTAATAGCAGTTTGATTTTTAATAGCTATGCGTAAAATGCAATACATTTATTATTTTACAACCTGCGGCTATAAAAGATTTTATACTTTATAGTTCAACCATTTTTCCTTAATTTATTTTTTAAATGTGAGGTTATAGCCTGCTGCATGTTTATCAAACTCTGCCACTCGAATAAAAAAATCTGTTGTGGCCATCGCAATACCTCTCGCCCGATCCATTGTGGTATTTATAAGAAGTGTATTTAACATTTCTTGTACACACAAAAAATTCTAATTACACCTAATCTTTATATTTACGTATTTTCTATAATTTTAAATTCATTCTATGAGCAAGTTTTCTCCATTTCTTCTAAATGTTCGAGGTTTTTCCAATTCATTAACGGGTTTGGCGGTATTTCTGAAGGGTTCATGTAATATACCTATAATTTTAAATATATAATTAATAATACAATAAAAAATATTAAATATCGTTCCCAGAACAAGCCTGCAGTACTATCTTTGAATTTTTGACACTGACATTAGTGACTTTTATCTGTCAATTACACACATTTAAATTTCTTAAATAGTTACCATGGAGATGTTTGGGCTGTGAGCAGGCTGTGAGATTTACTACACCAGATTATTTTATAGTTTATATTTCTATATCTTAAAATCTGTAGAAGATATAAAAAATTAAATGTGTCGGATAGAGAATTTTGTTTTTTAATATTTGTAATAGCGTAAATTTTCAAAAAATAATATTTAGAAGATTTTTGTTAAAACACTACTACTTCCGGTTATCCAATTGTTACCAGAACCTATTCAACTCTTCCCATTACTGTTAGATTAAGGAATCCGTAGTTACACATGTCTTTAATCTTATAGAATTTGTGAAATCGTAGCTCCAACAACCCCACACACACATCCACACACACACACACACATCCACACACACACACAAACACACACATCCACACACACACACACATTCACACATACATCATCGTAAAAATGTTATTATCGGATTCTACGAACCTTAAAACGTGCTTATTTGCTAAAATCTGAATATGCGATTTTTAGCAAGATTGCAATACATCTCTGAGCGAGAGGTAAAAATCAGCTTCGCGCAATTGTTTTACAATATAATATTATTTATTTATGTAAGCTAAATAGAAAGTTAGTGCAAAAATACAATCTGTGCATGATAACTCTATTAATACAATTTATTTGTTCATGAATTATACTTCTATTTCCTAGAAAACATAAAGCAGTTTAAGTTGAGCTACAACCATCTATCTCACTTAATACATTCTGGTGCAAGAAATCCACCTGAGACACATTTTCATTTATTTTTCTATGATGGATAATGACATAAAATAAAATTTAAAATGTAGCTGGTGTATTCTAACACTCAGATAACGTCTCACTACTGAGAAAAAAAACACTTTTCCAAGTAAGTTTCAAAATAGATTTTATTTATTAATGGAAGCTACTATAGTAATTTTAACCAATGTAAAGTATATCACCAAACTGTTGTGCAAAACACATTCACTAACCACTCACTATAAGTAAAATTTTCGTGTCAAATTCAAAAAGAATCGAATCGTGTAAATTGTTTCCTTTAATAAAAATCTGATGTGGACACCACATGACTTCCTTGTACGATTATTAAACTATACATATTTTTTTATTAAATAAATTACAAAATATTAATTTTAACTTCAAAACAGTATGATATATAGCGACCATAATATAACCCGGTTCTTTTTAAAGAGAGTTTTGATTACAACAAAGAAATATTTGATTACAACAATGAATATGACTAATTTCATAATAAAAATATAATATTTGTTATTGTACGAATCATAAAATTGCACGTATTTAACGTAATTTGACATGAACATTTTTTTTATGTTTTTGTCCTAATCCATAGCAAGCTTTATTACAAAAACAAAAAAGTATATAATTTTTAAATTTACATATCTCGCTTATACAAAGGGCTAATTTAATAATACTTGTTGTGCTACACGCATAAATTAATTCTCTAAAACTTTTATTTGAAGCATTTATTTCTAAAATCAAAATAAAATAATTTTATTCAAGAAAAACTGTTAACAACTTCAAGTAATGTACCACTTCCGGTTAGCCTATTTTAACCAAAATCTATTATGTTATTTCGATTGACATAAAAGTCTTGTATACCAAATTTGAAAAGTTTTGGATTATATTTTAAAACAGTTTTTCATTAAAATCTATTATAGGCTTCATGCAAAGTGCCACTTCTGGAAATTGTGTAATAACCAGAAAGGGAGGTGCACAACTAGATGTTATAGGAGTCCTAAATACAAAATTTCAACTTTCTACGGCTTACCGTTTTTGAGTTATGCGAGATACGTACGTACGTATGTACAGACGTCACGACGAAATTAGTCAAAATGGATTCAGGGATGATCAAAATGGATATTTCCGCTGCAATCTGAAAACCGAAATTTTTCGCGATTACAATACTTCCTTTACTTACGTACAAGGAAGTAAAAAGATATATCAAGCGACCAGGTATTAATCCCATATACGCCAGAATTACCAATAACAGTAGCCACAGATGCTAGTCCTCATGGACTATCAGGAGTACTATCACATCGATTAAGAGATGGCTCTGAGCGAACAATAGCATTCGCTTCCAGATCATTGACAATAGCTGGACGAAACTACAGTCAATTAGATAAAGAAGCTACAGCTGTGTATTGGGCATTCAATTTTTTACTTCCTTGTACGTAAGTAAAGGAAGTATTGTAATCGCGAAAAATTTCGGTTTTCAGATTTCAGCGGAAATATCCATTTTGATGATCCCTGAATCCATTTTGACTAATTTCGTCGTGACGTCTGTACGTACGTACGTATCTCGCATAACTCAAAAACGGTAAGCCGTAGAAAGTTGAAATTTTGTATTTAGGACTCCTATAACATCTAGTTGTGCACCTCCCTTTCTGGTTATTACACAATTTCCAGAAGTGGCACTTTACTTGAAGCCTATAATAGATTTTAATGAAAAACTGTTTTAAAATATAATCCAAAACTTTTCAAATTTGGTATAAAAGACTTTTATGTCAATCGAAATAACATAATAGATTTTGGTTAAAATAGGCTAACCGGAAGTGGTACATTACTTGAAGTTGTTAACAGTTTTTCTTGAATAAAATGATTTTATTTTAATTTTAGAAATAAATGCTTCAAATAAAAGTTTTAGAGAATTAATTTCTGCATCTAGCACATTAAGTATTATTAAATTAGTCCTTTGTATAAGCGAGTTATGTAAATTTAAATTATTTTTTTTGTAATAAAGCTTGCTATGGATTAGGACAAAAAAATAAAATGTTCATGTCAAATTACGTTAAATACGTGCAATTTTATGATTCGTACAATAACAAATATTATATTTTTATTATGAAATTAGTCATATTCATTGTTGTAATCAAATATTTCTTTGTTGTAATCAAAACTCTCTTTAAAAACTACCTCTATGGTCGCTATATATCTTACTGTTTTGAAGTTAAAATAATATTTTGTAATTTATTTATTAAAAAAATATGTATAGTTTAATAATCGTACAAGGAAGTCGTGTGGTGTCCACATCAGATTTTTTTTTTCCAATATATTGCAGGAAGGAAATTCATTTTAATTATAGACAATAATCCAATTAGTACCATTTGCAGCCCAAGAAAACAAATGCCAGTTCTGTCTGCAGGTAGAATGATCAGGTATGCACAATATATATTTGGATACGATTACGAAATTGAACATCGAAAATCTACTGAGCATTATAATGCTGATTATATCTCAAGAAATCCATTAAAAATAAGTAAATATGAAGAACATGAAGTCGACGAGGAACATATATTAAATTACTCCATGATAAACGAAATTACAACAGATACAATTGGACAATAAGACAAATAACGATGCAGAACTAAGAAATTAAAAAAAGAACTATTAGATGGGATAGTACGAAACTGAGAGCCATCAATTCAAGATGGAATTTTATTTCGTGGATCACGCGTAATTATTTAAAAATCTTTACAGAAAGAAATGTTGAAAGAACTACGCTCTACACATATTGGAATAGTAAAAATGAAAGCTACAGCCAGAAGGTACTTTTATTGGAAAAATATTGATTCCGATATCGAAAATTTAGTGAAAAGTTGCGTAGAATGTTGTAACATTAAGAAAAATCCAGCAAAAGCGCCAATTCATCAATGGGAAACACCGTCTAAAATTTGGCAATGTGTACACATGGATTATGTTGGACCTTTTATGGACCATTTCTTTTTTATCATGGTTGACGCAAAATCAAAATGGCCTGAAATCTATATGTCATCAAAGGCCCCAACATCTTCTTCGACAATTATCATCCTTCGCGAAATGTTTAGTCGACATGGTTAACCCGAGATTCTGGTAAGTGATAATGCTACCATTTTTAAATCAACTGAATTTCCAGAATTTAGTCAACGAAGCGGAATTCAACAAAGAATGATAGCTCCAGGACTTCCAGCTACAAATGGCCAAGCTTAACGTTATTGTCAGACGCTGAAAGCCAAGCTAAAATGTATGCTAAGAGAATCGGGAAGTTTACATGAAAAATTACACAGATTTTTATTCCGGTATTGTGCAACACCGTTGACCTGCGGTAAAACACCAGCTGAGATAATGAGAGGAGGGCACAAGGTTCGCACAAAATTTGACTCACTTCGACCAGAATTAAGACACAAGAACGTGGTGAAACAACCAGAATTCGAAAAACATTTTAAAGTAGGCGAACGTGTACAGTCCCGTAATTATTCAGCATCAGTACTTTTGACATATGATATAGTGGTGGAATGTTTAGGAAAACTACATTATTTAATAGAACTCGATGATGGGTATATAATCAAGCGTCATTACGATCAACTTCGATCATGCCAGGTAGAAAAACAACTTCCTTATAATAAATTATACAGCTACTTCGCCTCCATATATAAAAACAGCAAACACACAAAGTCAACGACATACACCTACAATTCAACCACACTCGAATACTCAATCTCAACAACTATTAGCGACATCTTCTGAAGAACCAAATGAAAAGATAACAGAAGCAAACCCGGAGAAAGACACCCCACCTGCAATCACATCCGCATCTGCAACGCAAACAAAGAGCCCTAGAAACTAGTAACCAAGAACCAGCAGAGCTATGCCGACCTGTCCCAGAACCGCCAGCAGAATTACGTCGATCTACCCGAATCAGGAACCATTCAGCGCTTACAGTTGTAATTAAGTGGCGGAGAATTATTATGTATTAAAATGTAAAAATCATACAAATTATGTACAAACTAAAAAGGTATCAAAAAGCCATAGTTACCTGTTGACTTTTTCGAGTAGAATATTGTAAGTATATGTCAAAATAAATACTATTCAAACCATTTTAAGCATGCATTAATTAAATACACAATAATAATGTTCTTCATTAATACATACAGACAAGGTTAGTGTATCATTGTTAATACGGTTTACTTTATTCTAAAATAATAGATATGAGGAATACAGCACATAATTTGAATATTTGTCATATTGACATTATGTCAAAATAATTGTTCTGTGTATCATAGCATTCTGAAAGTAGCATTTAATGAAAGAATTATTTTTGTATAGTCTTCATTTTCTGCAACTGATTAACTATTGAACAAACCACGGTTGTATGAATCATAACAAACCTTATCTTAAAATCCAACAGCAGTGGCAATTATGATACTCATAACAATCCTAGGTTTGTTAATAGCTATAATTATAAAATTTATTTATTGATACGAAAAATCTTCGTTTAATAATATAAACTAAAAATTAATACAAATACTGTAAAAACAAAGGTACGATCATCCATAGTCAATCTGAAAGATGTCAGATCCAAATTAAAAATGAGTATTTCATGTACTGTCAACTGCTACGTAACGCCCTTATATAATATACCAACATATAAAAATCAATTTTCTCTAAATAACAATCTGGGTAACTTCAGATTAACACATATCGACAATGTCTGACATCTATCGTTATATCGGATAGCGCATGTGGCCACGAATTAGAATAGATCCCCAGAAAATTATATTTTCAGAGCAGGAGTAGAAAAATAACTATTATGTCCAAGGCATGCTATGAATTCTGTTTTGTTTGTTCAAATTTAATTACAACATACAATTAAAGGTCCATTTGTCATCCCAAGATTCCTTGGAACGAATCGTGAACAGTTAAGGTAAGCGCATTCTATTTGCATCGCACAGAACAGAATCTTTTGAACGACTTCGCATATTAACTCACATGATACTACAACTATCACATCAGTTGCATATCCGTAGTGAGTGTAGATTTCTTATAAACCTCCAGTTCTAGGATTATTTTTTAAGTGCAATGCGTGCTGAAACAATCTTGGTACTGACATATTGCGGAGAACAAAAGTAACACGCATCGCACTAACGAATTGTTTGGGCCTTTAATGATATCATCCAACAGTTCTTTTGATGATGTACGTCCGTTCACTCCATCTATAAACAGTTTTTGGCAATATCAGTTCAATGAGTTGTAAAATAAATCAATTTCATAATTTTAACCTTCATCATCTTTAGGTAAGGAAGGTATTGTCTTTGGTAAAAAAAGTCAATGATGAGTTTTTAGTAAATAAGCATGTTTTAGGGTCCCTATAATACGATTTTACCATTTTTACGATAGTTTGTATGTATGTGTGTCTGCGTGTGTGTGACGAAAGTCAATTTCACGATTCCAAAAAATATTTTTTTTCGTATTCCTCAAGTTTACTTCCAGAATAACAAGTGCTTAGATTTTGGTTATAATTGCTGAACCAGAAGTAGCCTCATTTGAAGATTTAACAGTTAAATTTGATTTATTGATATTTAACGTTATTATAGCTTAAAGAATATATTATTCTATAAACGATTTGATTGCATTTTATAATTTATTTGGAATCTTTAGCAATTTATACATAATACACAGGATTGACGGAAGGTATTGTGCTGGCCACAACAGATTTTTTTTTATTATGGTAGCAACACGCTTGAACGTGTATGAATACGACTGATAACTTATTCCATACTAAAAAACTAAACGTATTGCATGCATTACATCGTTGTTCGATTCGACATGTTTCCACATGGAACATACCAGCCAAAACTTCTCGCGCAGAATCCAGCAAGCATACGCATCGTACCGAACTGTACTGGAAATATGTATGTCTGATGAAATGAAGGCACTCATAACATTATACTAAAAAAAATATCGTTACGTTTCTGAACCGATCTATGCATAATGATATGAATGGACCGTAATACTGCGCTTGCATCCGACAGTTTCAATCAGGTTTGCTAGTTTGTTACAGCAGATCTGAAAACACATCACTAGGTTTTATTTTGGAAATGATATTCTGAATTTTTATGATTTATAATTTCTGGTTGCATTCCTAAATATTTTGCTGTCGATTTTGAGAGTGAATATGTTTTTTACCTTACGTGACCATTACGTAAGGTATTTTCTTTGTTAAAAAAAAATCGATGTTTTTAGTGAATAAGCACGTTTCAGAGTCCCTAGAATATGTTTGTGTGTATGTGTGTGTGTGATGATTTTTTCAGACGATAACTCCCACTACATCCGGAAATACCCTCATTTGAACATTTTAACAGTTTTTCTTGAACAACACTGTTAAATATCATTTAAGGAATATTTTCTTATCTATACAAATTGATTGCATATTATACTGCATATTCAATGGATATAGAGTTTATAAATTATAAAGAAATTAAATATCATAAAGAAGCCAGGTATGCTATAATCATGGAAAGAGCTTCTATATTAATAAAAGTCTAATTGACATATGATAGTGTCAATGAAAAGAAAATGAATATGGCAGAGAGGTGAGGATGTTTGGGAAGAGACGAAAAGATAAAGAATGAGAGGATAAGAGGAAATGACTCCAGTGATTTTTTTTAAGAATCTACAACTTCCTGTTGTCCAATTGTTACCAAAACCTTTTCAGCTCTTCCCAGTAATGTGCGATTGAGAAATACGTAGTTAAGCAGATATTAAGTATTATAGTTTTTGAGAAATTGTCCTTATAACCGACTCAAATACACACATATACACACATACATCCGTACAAACACACACACACACACACAGATATTTTCGTAAAAATATTAAAATCGGATTGTAGGGACCTTAAAACGTGCTTAATTATTAAAATTTGGATATGCGATTTTTAGCATGAATGCAATACCTGTCTTAGCGAGAGGTAAAAACATTTTGGTTGCGGTACTATTAAAAACAAATATATTCGGGCCACTAAGCAAAAAGGTTGTTCAATAAATAAATCAAACAACTATAAATTTTATTTCAACAAATAATTCGAGCTATATTCGAACATTAATATGTAGGTAAGATGAAATTGGAGTGACTGAATATGCTGGACACATCAGATGTAATAATATGAATTTTTTGCTTGTTGGAAAATAATGAAAGATAAATTTCATGGGAATATTTTTTATTCCTTAAATATCAATCGTAATTTCTTTATAGATAAAAATTTGAAACTATTTATTGCAATATAATATTGACAATATATTAAATTTTAACACTATGCTGCCGATTTCACAAATATTTACACATATCTTTGCGATAGATATAATACATAAACTGAAATTATTGGAATTTTTAAAATTTTAATAACATTGGAATCTCGGAAAAAATATAGAGTTTGAATATAATACAAGGTTGCGCTCGTTGTATGGTTCCCACGGTAACATGACATGCAACGATCAATCAGAATTCACGACACATTTGATGAAGTTTGGTGACGAACTCAGACGGAAAATTACCTTCTGAACCCGGAAAATTTTAAATTCAAATCATCCCTGAAATCCGAGGTCTCATTGGCAATGTTTACTGTTACGATTACTAAAATTCAAATTTATACTGATACCCTCTGACATTTCATTAGACTTCTCAAAATGTTCATTTCACTTTTTAATATACTCGTATTTTTCCTCTTCTTGAGTAAAGAATTAAATTAGAATATTAATTATACCTACTGTAAGTAGTAGTAGGAATTATACCTTGGATGGTACAATAAGTGAATTTCATAACCCATTATCTTGAAATCTAACATAATTAAAAAAATAAAGGTACTAGGTTCAAATCGGTGTTTGTATTTTTGCTTTAGCATTCCATCTTCATTGACAAGAAAAGGAAAACAATAATTCTAAAAAAAATAACATATCTCAATTTATTACCGCTACCATAGCAGATCTGCCAATTGCATTAGTAACAAACAAATAGTTAAGGAACGGAATTAGAAAATAGTATAAAGTACCTGAGGTAAATAAAGCCCAGCGTGTATTAAAGCACATGTATTGAAAATCGCATTTATATTAGTTGCACCGATGTGGTTTTCTACATACTCAATTACTCATTGATGACGGCAATATGAGCTAAATTATAAAACTCTGTTATGGCCAGTACAATATCTCTCGCCTCTTCCGTTTTTCGTTACATAAGTATAGGGCAGTCATATGACATTGTTGGCCTTTACAAGCAGATATGGGGGCCCGTGTCAGAATGACAATTAGTAATTATGTACATAGATGTCAAATGACAGAATTTTTCATTAATTTTTTTAAGATTTTCTATATTAACGTAGTTAATTTATCACCAGGAGTGTGAAATTTACTTGTCGAGGACAATAAACCACATGGAATTGGAAAATCATGAAATTTATAATGAAAAATTATGATATTTGACATCTATGTACATAATTACTAGCTATCATTCTGACACGGGTCCCATATCTGCTTGTCAAGGCCAACAAAATTCTTTATCTTTAGATTTTTTAATTTTAAATTCACTCTATGAAGATATTTTGTCCTCTTCTAATTTTTAGAAATTTTTCCAATTCAATGTCGGGATTGACAGTATTTTTGAAGGGTATATGTAATAGCCCTATAATTTTAAATATTTAACTATTAATACAATAAGAAATAATATAATGTATGTATTTTAGCAATGTCTCTGGATTTTTGACACTGACATTTATCTGTCAGTTACAAACATTTTTTTATTTTTCAATTGGTTTCCATGACATTATTTGGGCTGTGAGATTTATTACAACAGATTATTATATACCTTATATTTCTTTAATTCTAAATCTATAAAAGTTATAATAAAATATTTATATGTATCAGATAGAGATTTTACTCTTCTTTAATAAAAGCAAGAACAAAAATTTTCAAAAAATAATATTTAGAAGATTTTTTTTTAGAATCTGCTACTTCCGGTTATCCAATTATTACCAAAACTTTTTCAGCTCTTCTCAGTAATGTTCGATTGAGAAATACGTAGTTAAACAGATATTAAGTATTATGGTTCTTGAGAAATCGTCCTTCCAACCGACGCACATACACACACATACATATATACATCCACACACATACACACACAGACATCGTAAAAATATTAAAATCGGATTGTAGGGACCTTAAAACGTGCTTAATCATTAAAATTTGGATATGCGATTTTTAGCATGAATCCAGTACCTCTCTTAGCGAGAAGTAAAAAAAGGCGTCAAAAAATCGTAAAATTTATTTTATAATTTTCAGTTTTCAATATTGTTTATGTGCTTTAATTATTACGCTTTGAATAGAACCTTATAAGATCAGTTTTAGTGTTAAAAAAAAATAAACATAACCTTTATATTATATCGTATCTTACTACCCCGATGTAAATAAGGCCCAGTAAATTTGGTGCTAAAAAATAATTAAGCTAAAAATATCAATGTGAAAAGAACATTGAAGACATGGTTTTGCCATAACAGTAATATAATACACAAGATGCCTCAAATGCTTACTAGAATATTTTTTTTAGTTCAACAACACATGCCAAGTTCACTTATGCCACGGAAATGTCAAGAAGGTTGTCAGGATGTATAAAAATGTTTAACCAACTTTCAAAAAAATATTTTTTTTTAACAACACCGAATACATTTATTAAACAACCATAAGATTTAAGAAATATTTATTTTTTTAACAAATATAAACAGAAATAAATAGAAGTCACATGAAAATCAACTGGTCGAGTACCACGGGGTAGTACTGATGACGTTACAAACCAATCTTAAACTTCAATAAATTATAGGTACCTATTTTAATACTTAGATGTTTCCACGGGATTTTCATTGTTCGTTATATTTCCTATGAAGTTTCATAAAAAGAAACCAATGGTGCATGGGCCCATATTAATAAAAAAAAAAAATGTTTTTTCTACTCCCATGCGTGAAGTGAGTACTTCACGTATCAATTTTTAAATGTGAAGCTTGATTTTTTGTACACTGTGCGTGAAGTATATAGTACAGTTTTAACACATACAATGAATATCTTTATATACACGTAAATCATGTATTGGTAAATGGTCCGTAGAAATAACAACTTCATGAGAAATGTATTATTAGGTCGTAGAAAAAGTATAGTATGTAACACGTGTGTGAAGCCTATTTTACATTCGGATGGTTTGCAACACTCGCTTTTGGCTCGTGTCGCAATCTCCACCCTCATTCAGCTTTACACAATTGCCACATAATATACTATTTTACACTCCGATTTGTAAAGTTGATACTTTACACACTGCAGACAAACGATTTTCGTATTTTTTTTATTTACACATTACAAAGCTACCTCCATCAATACACGTTTGGCATTTAAATTGTCTGACCTAAATTTAGTTTTTTCTATACATTCATGTTGGTAATACTGGCAGAAGTGCAATATTTAACTTCAGATCTATTAAATGTGAACTCGGTATTTGGTGTGTTCAAATTGTCGTCTGCTCGTCTGTCAAATTTCTAAATTGTTTCAGAAATTTTATTTAAGGTCATATAAAAATATTGTATGCAACTCAAGTGTAAACAATCTTTATGATATTCGGTCAATACTTGAGCTCATGTCATAAAGATTTACACTCTTGTTGCATGAATAACTATTACGGTTTAAAATAATAGTTATTCTAGAAAATTAAAAAGTCTTATTACAGTAATTTTTCATTGGCAATGGCAACTAAAATAACATGGCTATATTTGACACGTAATTACCAACTTCGCAAATAAAAAATCTGACTTAGCCAGCACAATACCTTCCGTCAATCCTGTGTATTAATGTATAAATGTATAAATTCTATACATAAATTGCACTTGACACTGACATCTTCTTTTTTAGCTTTTTCCCATTCGTTAGGGGTCGCTATTTTTTATTTTCTTCTTCCACTCATTTCTGTTTTATGTGTCGTTCTCATTCAGCTTATTTTCTCTAAAGTCTTCCGCAATACAGTCCTTCCATCTTATTTTTGGTCTTCTTCTGTTTCTTCAACCTTCTGTTACTAAGCTATTCATTCGTCTTCCAATATATTCTTCATCTCTCCTCGTGACATTTTCAAACCAATGTAATGGTCTCTCTTGTATCTTTCTATAAACTTCTAACCCTAGAGTAATTTCCCATATTCTTTCACAAAATTAACTTTGTAAACGCAAAATATAAAAAAAAATCATTCTAAATTTACTAGGACAACAAATTTAAATGCCCAGCATGTTTATGGTCTTCGAAAAGACGAGCGTAAGATCAAAGATGCTGACAAACAAGTCGCTTCTTGAATATTTTGACGCACACATTCATATACGATCAATGGTCCGTGACGTGATGCGAAGATTGTGTTCTGTAGGTTGAATTAAAGCTTTGGTTCAGTGAAGTTAGATTTGTTATGACCAATTTAACTTTTTCAAATACGTGTGGTAAATAAAGCCCAGCATGTATTTAAGCCCATGAACCGAAAATTAAATTTATATTAGTTGCGCCGGTGTTGTTTTTTATACACTTATATGTATATGACGGTAATACAAATGTAAATCGGAAGTGCCATCTCGATTGCATCCTTATTGTCAGTAGCTTCGAGTTTCTGTGGGTAGTTGCGGGTTTTTCATTTTATAAAAACTTCCGACAAGCAAACGTAAATTTTATTCTAATTTTTTTAATTTTCTGTCGGTATGCGCTCCAATTACTCTTTGAACCTTATAATTTGTGAAAAAAGATCGTTTTTTTTTCAAAATATATATATATATATATATATATATATATATATATATATATATATATATATATATATATATATATATATACATACAGGGTGTAACACCAAAACCGACCACCGCCATTATTTTCTTTATTATTATAGTTACAAAAAAATACTATAGAACAAAGTTGTAGGAGACCAAGGGGGACACCTCACTAGAGAAGAGAATTTTTTTAAACCAGTAGTTCTCAAGTTATAACATAAAGTTATATTTTTTCAAATGGGATTATACATATTTTTGATGCCTATTCGATAGAGTATTTTTGTCTGAATTCAACCATGAGATTATTTTATATCCTTACATAACAAAAATATTGAGAAAAATTTAATTGAATTTTAAAGATATTTAATTTTTATAATTACAAGTGTCTGGTCGCGAATTTGGGGGACCCGGGTTCGAGCCCGACCGACACCAAAAATTACATCGAATTTTAATGGCACAATATTGACCCCTGTGGCGCCCTCTCCACGCCAGCAATGAGTGCCCGTGAGGTGACGCCTGGTAAGCGCCCGCACGGTACAAATATTCCATCATTACCGATATCTGTGTACGAAGCAGATTGGCACACCCAGCAATGGGTAATATGCCGTGATGAAATATTTATTTATTTTTATTTTTTTTTATTTTTAGACTATGAATGAAAAACAATTGAGCTTAAATTAAAATGAAACAAATATTTGTTAAAAACGTTATTAACAGTGTGCTATTTGATTTATATCCTAAATGATACAAATTGGCAAATATTAGTTTTTGTTTTTCATACATAGCCTACTGAAAAATGACTAAAAAAATTAAATTTACTTAAATTTCAATCGCATTTTTTTCAATATTTTTATTATGTAAGGATATAAAACTGATACATGGTTGAATTCGGAATTAAATACGCTATCGAATAGGCGTAAAAAATAAGTATAATCTTATTTAAAAAAATATAACTTTGTGCCGCAAATTGAGAACCACTGGTTTAAAAAAATATTTTCTTCTAAAATGGGATGTCCCCGTTGGTCTTCTACAATTTTGTTCTATAGTATTTTTATAACTATAATAATAAAGAAAATAATGGCGGTGGTCGGTTTTGGTGTTACACCCTGTATATATATATATATATATATATATATATATATATATATATATATATATATATATATATATATATTTGCAAAACATATGCGTTATTTACCTAGGGGCAAATAAGGTCCAGTAAATTTCGTTTAAAAAAATATAAATCAAGATGAAGCTAAAAAAAAATTAATTTGAAAAGAACATACGAGATCTGGTTTTTCCATAGCTGTAATATAACACAAAGTACCGGAAATGATACCATGTAGAGTGTGCTGGGGCTTACTTGAAAGATAAGACTTTTTGTATGCTCAGGTGGCTTAGTTTGCTCCTATGTAAAAGAGTACTATTACCTGTTGATTTTTCTCAATATGTTTAATTTTCTTCAGTGGCCTTGTTATACTACTACATTTTAATAAGGCCCAAATTTAATTCTTTTAAGAAAGTATTTTTATATGAAAATTAGTTTAAAAAGTACTGATTTTAATTAAGCGTATGCATATTGTCTATACCATATTCAATTATCTATGCCAATGTTCAGAAGTATAGATGCATGAAACGCATGTGCATGCATAGAGTCACAATCTATGCAGACAGGTCCCGAAAAAAAATTCATAATTTTTAATTTTGTCTAAAAGTTTCAAAAAAATATCTTAAGTACTTCACGCTTTAAGCTTTATTTCTTAATCTTATCGATGCTAGGTATTTATATTATGAGCAAAGTCCGAAAGATATGCAGATCTTTGCCTGTTCCATGTAGGACATGTAATGGTTTTCTCAGTATTTGTATATTTTAAACTTTGCCCGTAACATATATTATTGTATATTTCCTTTGTTGGATTCATTCTTGTAATCAATATGCTTGGGTCATCATCGAAATATTCTTTCTTATAATGAACGATTTTATAGTTATTGTTTGCAATGTATCGATAGCAGTAAAGTAAAATAAGGTATCCGGTAATATAGACCATAAGTTGTCGGGATATGATTTCCCTTTGCGTTGGGGGCAATTTAAATATTAGTATTCTGTGAGTGAAACTATCAAACTGATGTTTAAAAGGCGGAATCGTACAATATCTTTATACAAGTTTTATGAAATTTAAAAATATACTTAAATTCTTTGTAAAATTGATAAAATGCGATAACAGCACTTGCTTCTTTTGAACAATTATACGACCCTATTTCAGGTGATCGGAACAATATTTAGGCAGTTTATAGTTGATTGATAGCGCTCGTAGTGAAACAGTCGCTGTGACTGTGCCTTGTACTTGTACAGGTTGTGTTAAAGTGTGTGTTTTTTTTGTGCGGGATTATTCATAATCTAGGTGAAGTTCCTGAGCTTTATTTTTATTTATTTATTTCAGGTTATATTTACATTTTTTAGCATTAAACTGCTACGTTTGTTTTGGCACTATACGCAGGGTTGCCAGCTTTACAAATTTATAAAACAGAAAAAGAACATTTTTTTCAAAATCTTAGGTTACACTCAAACCAGAACATTAACTTTAACATGTATAATTATACTTTCATAATTTCCTGCTTCCCTAACTATTTTAGATAAAAGAGCTTCAACTTTCATTACTTTTTAAAAATGATGTTATTTAAGTAAGCGTACAACGCTGAACCGATGGTACGGGACGAACAAAACCAACTGATAGTCACGTGGCACACAACTTTCCTCAATGACATCAAAACTATACTTCTAGGAAGAAAAGTTTGATATCTATGTTCGTGGTCGTGCGAGTTTTTATTATAAAAAATCTAATGTGGCCATCACAATACCTCCTGCCATTTAATTTTTATTAATTTAAGTACGTACCTACAAATTGACTAATGCAGGAAACTATATTAAGTTCCTTTCCATATATTTACAATTTTTTTTTTAAATCGTGACTATTATTAATTTGAAATGATTATTTTTTGGACAGTGCCATTTATCTGTCAGTTACGTACATAGGAGTTGAATTGTGTAACCAAGGAATGGGGTATGTGACCAAATTTTTAATTTTACATAATATGATACTAGACAAAAAAATGAAATATCCGTGTCTTTTTAAATCGATTGATTATTCTTACTTTACGAGAAAATAATTATAAAAAATTTGGGGAAGGGATACGTGACGTGAGCATGGTAGAATAGTAGAAGAAGACGAATAGAGTAGGAGGGAAATAGATAGTTATAGGCAGCTGTCGTCATGCCACGCCTACCACAACATAGTCACGACGCTGATCGGCTGATCTATGACTATCTCTTTCTCTCCCAGTCTATCTGTCTTTTTCAACGATTCTACCATACTTCTCCAAAACATTAAATTGCTAATAAGAATATAAATACAAATTAATATTTAGTTTTTATTATTATAATAGGAAGCTATAGTGGTTAGTTTTTATATTTTATGACTTTTATATTAAAATTCGAATATGGTCACATACCCCATTGTGTTTAAAGCATAAACTTCGGGATTGAAATTATAGATGATAGATTATTTAATGAATTTATCCATAAAATATATAGAAAAAGTATTAAAGCAAACCTGTAGAAAATAGAATAATCTTTATTTTTTATAATAATATAAATTGCGAAAAAATAATATTTAAAGGTATTTTTTGAAGAAAGCTATTTTGAGCATCAACTAAAGTACCATTTTCGGTTATGCGATTTACACGAAAATCTAATGACTTCTTTTCATATTAGAATGAGGTAGAAATAATTAATTTCCAAAAATTCTAAATGATAGAGCGCCCAGAGAATCCACACTCACTGTGTGTGTGTGCGTGCGTGCGTGCGTGTGTGTGTGTATGTGTGTGTGTGTGTGTGTGTGTTTGTGTGTGTGTGTGTGTGGCTCCTCTTTACTCAAATACTATAGATTTTGGAGTAAATCAGATAACCGAAAATGGCACTTTACTGGAAGCTTAAAATAGTTTTTCTTCAAAAAATACCTTTAAATGTTATTTTATCGACATTTATGTTAAATACAAATTAAAGACTATTAAATTATCTACAGGTTTGTATTAATACTTTTTCTATATATTTTATGGATAAATTTATAAAACTATCTATCATTTTAATCCTGGAGCCTACGTTTTAAACACAACTCATTCACATGGTTACAAAATTCAGATCTCAAATGTTTGTAACTGACAGATTTATGTCACTGTCAACGAACTAATCATTTTAAATAATAATGTCAATGTTTTTAAAATATAAAAAAATATTTAGGCTTTTAGGTTCACATATTTAATTGAAAATAAATTCAGTAAAATTGGACGTTTCGGGTGTAAAATCCACCCATCATCAGAACATACAAATTCGTAAAAAAATTACATTGTGAAATAAATATTTTGAAACATAATTACAAAAGTTATCTTTTATGATACAATAAGGTTATAAAAAACAGTACCATTTTGCGGCGACTAAATGGAACAATAATTATATGGAAAGGAGCTTAATACAGTTTCCAGCATAAGTAAATATGTAAAAATATAGGTAAGTGTAATGTTTTTTATTGTTATAATAATATTTTACAATATTGACGTCTGTCAACTCATATAATAATCTCCATTCATATGTTATTATATTAATTTCTAGTGTTGAACTCTCTGTGAAATTGGAGCCAAGTTTACGCAATGTAATTTCAGATTAGTGTTAAATGTGACATCTTGTGTCATTTTTATGTGTTATGTCATCCGATAGTAGGGAGATAATACTTTATATTTCATACCTAATGACTTAAATGTGCTTGAATATACAAATTTTTGATGGCACTATAATACCTTTTTAATGTTTTAATAAAATTTTAGATGATAACAATTGAATACCGTTATTTTTTAATTTCGTCTGATTAAAACTGTCACTGATGTGAGCGCCATCTACTGAATTGATAAGGTTAGAATACCGTATAGAATTCTAGCTGTTATTATTAATAAATGCGATGTAACGGAATACTTGAATCTATATTTTAAACTAGTCGAAAGAATTTTGTAAAATGTAAAAATATCTCACATTTTTCGTATAATTTGTTTGCTGAATATGTAAACCGGCCGAACTATTAAGATCCTGGGCTCGTATATTTATTTATTTGTGAATCAATCCTACAGGATAATGATCCCAATTACAGGATGATTATAAAAAATAAACAGATTACAAAAATATAAATGCTTCGACGCAAGAGATACAAAGAGTGAGAAAAACATTATTACAAATACATACTACAAAAATATATATAACCATAACCATATTATTATCGTTGTGATGACAAATATCGATTATTGAAAAGAAATTTCAAATAAATTTGAGGTTGTATAGGGCAAATGGTTCCACAGAAGTCAAAAGACGTAAAGAATATGAAAAGTTTTGCTAGTGACGATATTCGAAAGATGAATTTATTAATGTTTGACATTTATCCATGAACTACAATTTTCATTTATTTGAATATCTGTTGCTCAGGAACTTTATATGTCTTCGGACGATAAAATTCAAATTTTGCCCACTTTTGAGGGCAAATAAACAAGTTTTTGAGTCCAAAATATAATAAAAATATAAATCATGCAAAAAATATCACTGTACTCATAATAATTCGACTGGTTTACATTTTCAACAAATTACAAGACCTACACAAATGGTTAGAAATTTCTTGCGGATACTTTAAATGTAGACTTAAAACTTAAAAAACTCGACTAAAGGACAGATGATAATAGTTTGACCGAATACTGGAATAACATATTCAGTTTCTGTAAGTTTAAAATCTATATATTAAACTAGTCCAAAGAAATTTCTAAACATTTGACACCATCTTGTTAGGTTTTATAATTTATTTGTTTAAAATGTCCGATATATTATGGGTTTGGGCTCGTAAACTCTAGCTTACTTGTTTACATTGTTGTAGGGAGTGAAATACCTAAAGGAAAGTGAATAAATGAAATAGTTTATAAAAAACATAATTTATTTAAGAATGTACAGGAAGAAAGGAAGTCAAATTTACAGTCATTTCCAAAAATAAAATAAAAACAAGTAGTTTCTTAGTGCAAGATGAGGTTATGTCCAGCAAGATGGTGTTCACCTCTGTAACTTCCATCATCATGCAACAACTCGTTTCCAGAGGGAGCATACTGTCCTTCCAGTCCAGATCCAGCCCTGGCTACAATAGCGGCACCATGACCCAAAATTCCAGGCAGACCAACAGCAGAGATACCCACACCTTCGATATGGTGTTCACCACGGTAGGATCCATCGTCGCTCAGGCGTTCCAGACCGCTAGGGACATATTGGCCTTCCAGTCCAGAACCAATGAGACCGACTTGACCTTCGATTCCGGAACCGACGAGACCGACCTGGCCTTCAAGACCGGAGCCGATAAGACCGACCTGACCTTCAAGACCGGAGCCGATGAGACCAACTTGACCTTCGAGACCGGAGCCAGCGAGGGAGTGGAGGCCGAGGATGCCGGCTTGGGCTACGGCGAAGACTACGGCGAAGGCGGCGATGGACTATGAAAAAAAAAATTATGTGGATACATTTTTTGACTAGTTTTAACAATTACTCGAAACTGTCATACAGCATTTATTCTTACAAAACGACGTAAGAATAAGATCTTACAAATGAATTATAATTACTATTTTAATTTTATACAGGCAGATAATAAAGTATCTTCATATGATGAGGCATTTAAAACCAAACTATTGAGACATGAGATGACGTCTGGTAAATGCCTTCTAAATGGACAAATATATCGGCATTATCAAAATATGCGAATAAAAGCAAATTGGTGTACCCAATCAATAACAAATATTTAATTATTAAACAAATTTAAATTGATATATAAAACAATTACTTGCAGATAAATAAAAATTTAATATTTACGAGAGAAATGTAGGACTAAAATGTTCTTCCCTCAGTTATTAATATTTTTTCAATTCCGAAATAAGTATCTAATTATAAAAGTATATTTGGTAAAAAGTATTTCGAAAAGGTAGTATAATAATATTCTCAAACAAAGTAAGGACAAGAATTATACAGGTGTCAGAAATAGAAGGTTAGAGTGGGGGGAGGTCAATAAATCGTTTCGTAATTAATAATGTGTTACTACAAATGTATATTATAAATACTTATTATTATACTTATTTTGACCCGTTGTCCTGTTATTTACTAATTTTTTACATTAACTTCGCCAACATATTTTAAAAATAATTTAACAATTTTATACTGATAAATAATTTGAAATAAATTTTAAATAAATCTTCTTTTATATTTTTATATTATTTCTATAGTCAGTTAAAATTTGTAAAATATTTTGGTCTAATTAATCACGAAAAATAGATTACACAACGTCTTTGTGCAATAAACACCCTCCCTTTAATTTACTACCGCTTTTCTTTGTACTACTCTATTATACATACATACAAGGTGTTTCAATACGTTAGAGTACATACAGTTTACCATGTGACAAAGTATCACATACTTTTATTTATATAAATAGCGTAGCTGGTGGACAAACTGTCTTCCTATTGGCTACAAGTGACGCGCTGTATGTATTCTGATGTCGCCGGAGTAGGGGGTTGTATTTCATGACTATTTCTGGCATCAAAGTTGTTTTTGAAATATTTACAAAAAACAAAAATAAAATATATTTTTTTATTACTTTGAAAATTATTCCGTATACTTTTATTTAAAATCCTTTTTTAAAAATGTGGAACCGGCTGATTATTCAAAAATTCGCAAAATTAATTATACTTTATGTAAGGTATATATTTTTAGTGCCACTGGTTTCAAAGTAAGAATAATTAATAATAATATTATTACTGTCATTTTTATTATGCAATTAATAAACATTAATTTAATTTTTGTCACAGAAAAGTATTACCTAATTGAAAGAGTGTTACTAAAAATGTGTTCTTCTTGTAAAGTGTAATTAATTTTAAGAATTTTTTTAAAAAATAGTATTTATTATTTAATTGGTTTCCTGAAGAATTGAAACATCTTGTATATTATTAAATATTGTAGTTATTTGAATCCACTATTTTGTAAACTGATGAAAATTTATTTAAAAACTTCTAGTTTAATTTTTGTAAATCATTCATCCAAATAAAAATGTTGAAATTTAATAATTTTAATTTCCATCAACAAAACAAATATATAAATATTAATAATATGATTAATGTATTAATACAATATTTTATTAAAAAATTGTCATCAATAATTTCCAAAATAAATTAATTAGATTGCCACACCCAACAACGAAAAAAAAACTTATTATTTTGTACTAAGTGTTATTCAAAATTTCGGTCTAGTTAATAAATTAACCCACTCCTATTTTCTAACGTTAAAAATGTTAATCACATCCGTCTTTGACTGATGCAATAACAAATTTATTTTCATATTCCACCACACCAAAACTAGGTCTTGTTTCTTACCAGGGAGTTCATGTTACTTGCTACTGCGAACTACTTACTTTGTCTTACTCTAGCCCGACTTTTATATCAGTCTTTGTCCTTGCTCGCAACGCCCTCTTCGACAGGCGACACTGGCTGGTGCTGGTGGCAAAGTCTTCGTCAATCCTCCGTGGCAATGACATTGAAATATTTGGTCGAATTAGTGCCGAATTCTTCGTGACCTTGGGCAGGTATGTTAACTTTCAAATGTCGCAGCCTTGCTGACAATATAGACTACCGGGAGCTGGATTTGATGGAGCATAGACGCACGCGGAATTTTTCATAAGGAAATCAAATAAAAGGCGGAAATTAATTATTATTTTTTGTTGTATTGTGTTGTCGGTTCGTTTACCGAAAGTTCCGGGTTTGAATCCTACTAAAGATTAATTGAGCCACCAGCCATCGTGGAAGTGTAGACCGGAAACCTTCCTCCTAGGAGCGAAGAGTACCAAAAAGAGTACTCTACTATTTTTCTTTTGTTTTTTACTTCCCACTAACTTTGGTAAGGGAGGTATAGGGATCGTGCTTAAAATCGCATATTGATATTTTGGTAAATGTCCACGTTTTAAGCCACTACAATCCGATTTTAACATTTTCACGATGTCTGGGTGTGGGTGTATGTGTGTGTGTGTGTGTGTGTGTGTGTGTGTGTGTGTGTATGTGTGTGTGTATGTGTGTGAGTGTAGATCTTCTGGGCGCTCTAACTCAAATACTATCATTCAGAAAATTTTGAAACCATGTATTTCTTATTCTAATATGGAAAAAAGCCATTAGATTTTGGTATGAATCGGATAACCAAAAATGACACTTTACTTGAAGCTAAATATAGTTTTTCTTCAAAACATACCTTTAAATTTTATTTTTTCGCAATAAAAAATTAAAGATTATTCCATTTTATATAGGTCTGCATTAATACTTTTTCTATATATTTTATGGATAAATTTCTAAAGTAATATAAAAATTATATCTCTGACATTATGGTTTAAGCACAACTCTATGGTTACACAGTTCAGCTCAAATATTTGTAACTGACAGATAAATGTCACTGTCAAAAAATAATTATTTCAAATTAATAATACTAACGTTTTAAAAAGAAAATTGTAAATAGAACAATAGTTACATGGAAAGGAACTTAATATACATAATTTCAAATTAATAATAGTAACTTTTTAAAACGAAAATTGTATATAGACCAATAGTTATATGGAAAGGAACTTAAGATACATAATTTCTAGCATTAGTAAATATGCAGGTATGTATTTAAATAAAAAATAAATAAATATATTAGTACGGCATAATACCCATTTCTGGGTGTGCTAATCTGCTTTGTACACAGATTTCGGTAATGATGATGGCATATTTCTTATCGTGCGGGCGTGTACCATGAGTCATCTGACGGGCACTCATTGCTGGCGTGGAGAGTGCACCACAGGGGTAAATTTTGTGCCATATAAAATTCGAAATATTTCGCGTTGATCGAGATGGAATTGGGTGGCCCAGATTCGCAACCAGGCACCAGGCACGCGCGGCAACGAGATCCCATAGGTATGTATTTAAATTGATAAAAATTAAATGACGGGAGGTGTTGTGTTTATCACATCAGAAATTTTTATTTAAGGATCGCTTAAAAATTAAGCTTTGTTTGCCCAACTGGACATTACTTAACTAGTTACTAATTAATAAAATTGACAACTAGCTTGTTAGTATTTAACAAATTAGTTACCACGTTAGGAACGTTATTGACATGTGAAAAATGTGTTTTGTTCCTGTCATACAATATATATACAGGGTGATTGGTGAGGAAACGGCCATACTTGAGGAACGTGTTCAGGAGATCAAAATAAACAAAAAAAGTCATATAAACATGAGTCAGATTCTTATCCATTACTGAGATATTAATTATTATTAGTAAGCGATTAACCGCGGAAAATAATAGTTCACATTTGTTTTTTGTGGTTGTCACGTTCAGCTGTTGTTGTTATAAATAATATTTGGCATTTGTTTTTTGTGGCTGTCACATCCAGCTGTAAATGCATCGAAGTTGACGGTGGTATTTTTGAAAATATTCTACATTGTTTTGTTTTTCCTTCACTTGTATAGCATACTACATTATAATAAATGATTTGTTTCGTCATTGAGGTGCTGCTTTTATTATATTTTTTTTAAGTGATATCTCCGTAACGGTTAAGAATCGGACACATGTTTATATGACTTTTTTGTTTATTTTGATCTCCTGAACACGTTCCTCGAGTATGGCCGTTTCCTCACCAATCACCCTGTATATATATATATATATATATATATATATATATATATATATATATATATATATATATATATATATAAATTTAATTTTTATTCAAATCCCGTATTTAAAAAATTGGAATAACCGGCCATTAGGTTACAATTTTAAATTTGATTTAGAAGTGAGTAACAAATAAAATATTGTACAGCACACACCAGGTAAATATTTAATTGCTTCAAGGAAATGACAGGCTCGCGTACTCGGCTCGCCAGTAATTTCCCCCTTTCAGCAGTAAAAATTGTTTTAAATATTAAGGTCAGTAAGTGCTTCCTACCGATTGAGGATGATCTGCCATATATCTGATACAGGTAGAAAAGTTGAACGGCACGATCGCAATGTTTATTATGTTTCACCACAAAATTATTTTGACATACTAAAAAAAATTTAGTTATCATTTTTGAAGTAAGCTTTGATCGTTGTTTTTATACTTATCGCCTCCGCATCCTAATCGATATGTGATTTACTTCCCTTACCGATCTGTAATTTGTAAATAAAACCTCCTGCCTTGGAAACTCTATCGATAAAAAACCTGATCGTGTAAAAAATACTAAACTACAAGTGGTGCAAAGGATCATTAATATTTTATCATACAATTACCTGGATTTCTGGGGTAATAAGTTCAAAACTACTGCACCGATAGCATTACCTCTTTCTTGCTGTTCTGTAGAACTGAAAAAAAAAGGATCCTGAACAAAATTACAATTATTGAAAGAAATTTCCAACGAACTGTTAACATTTATTTGCTGTCATATGTATTGTAACCAAATGAAGCACAATAAAATTTCGAAATTCTTTATTCTTACTAATTAACGTTTTGTACTTTTTTTCCTTCAGTTGTTTGTAACTCTAGGGCTTCGCTCGCTGGCTACAAATTATATCTCTAGAAAAATCATGCTTTTATCTCTCTTGCTGTATAATATACTATTCGTAATATTCTATTTTGTGTTCAAACAGTGGAGTTCACTAATAATTAGTCACATAAATTGATCTATTTTTCACTTACATGGTAAAATATATAAATAAATGTTTAAAATAACTTTCGTGGAAATATGCATGAATAATAAACAATTTAATAAAATAATAAAATTTACATCTCGTACATATATTATACATACTTAAAGTTTCGTGATTTCTCCCTGGCGTGTCATGATAAATGCAAACAAGTATTATTTGGTTTACTTTCGTTGTTTCGTTATTATCTGCATTCATTTACGCTTATGAGTAGTATGAATTTGAAATTTAGTGGATGTGTGTGTGTGTATGTGATATACGTGAAGAGAGATAGCAATGTTATGACCTAGACGGTAAGGACATTAAAAACTTCAATATATTTAAAATTAATAACTTTTTTAAACTACGATACTTTCTATCATAAAGTTTTAAGGTTTAGTTTTAATATGAATCATGATTTTTCTAATTCTTTTCGTTACTAGGGTGGAAGACCTCACCTCACCTTCCTATTGCTTTATATTTCTTGTTACTAAATTTTCAGTAATTTTAAACCATATAAATATTTTTTTCTACAAATCAATTAACGCTACAGGGAGCGCGCGTAGTCTCCCACATATATATATATATATATATATATATATATATATATATATATATATATATATATATATATATATATATTTCAATTGTTTGATATATACCCTATGTATTTCTTATTGAAATATATTTAAATAAAATACACCATTTATAACTTGACATATATATTTTATTTTTCTGCCAATACATTCTATAGCATCTGTTATTTTTATTTTATCATAGTCTGATCTAAAAAGAAATATTTATTTATTTCCAACACGCCTCCTTAAATTAATATTTCTTTTTCTTTAATAAAATAAAATAAAATTAAGTATTGAGTCCAAAATCCTGGATACATTTTTGGTGAAGCACTTTATTTAAAGGTATGGTGCGAACATCAGCTGGCATATCATTCGTCGGTAAATATTTGATCTTATATACATTAACATAACCTATTAACAAACGGTTAACGGAAAATGTCATTTTATGACACCATGGTGTTAAAAAGTGACATTGTAGCATTTAAAAATGAATTTGTTACCCTGGTAACTACAAATGGAACCACAAATCATCATTTTTAACATATGGCAAACAATTATTAGAAATGCAAATTTAAATGAATAAAACAGTGTTTGCAGAAAAATAGCTATATACGTGTTAAGAGTGATTTTAGTTTGTACGAATATCACTTTTATCAATTATATAATAAATATTTTGACATTCATAATGTTGGCATATATGTACTTAGGTGAAATCATATCTACTTTTATTTGATCTAGGCATTTAGAAATATATTTTTGGTGAAGCTGCTAAAAATTTATTGATTGTCAATAAGCAAACGATTTTCTTAGGCTGTGCGGTAACCAGGGCATCGAACTCACCAAAAACTGGGTTCGGTTTAGGTTAATTAATTTTTTGAGAGATGGGTTCGGGTGCGGTACTGGTTCAAACATTAATAAAATTTGCGGTTTTGTTCCGTGTTCAGGTTTTCGGTTCAGGTTCGGTTCGATCTAATGAAAATTGAATTAGGCTTGATTTACATTAGTAGTACAATGACGGTACAATAACGGTACGATTACGGTACAGTACTTCTTGCTCCAATGTATTGTAATGAACCCATTTACATATACGTCCTCGGTACGATGACGGCACATTGATATTCAGTGATTTACATTAGCGGTACGACCACGGTACAGTATAGTTTTGTTTCTATTGAAAAAATCGAGGAAAAATATCGTATCATAGTGACTTCGTAGTATTTACATGCAACGGGGAGTGGAAAGTTGCGTTTCAAGAGTACATGCACATCACGTTGATGTTCATACCAAAATCAGCTGAGTGGAAGTAAACATATTCTAGTACATGATTGACATCTGACATGTTTTTGACGTTTTGATATTTGTCTTTTAGTTAAATTAAAATGTAGTCAAAATGAGCTAGACATGACAAATTATTACAACAGATTATTTTTTATATTACTTTTTTATCTCAATATATAAAAATATAATAAAATTCTAAAATATATCGAATAAAGAATTGTACATTCTTTAATACTAATATTAAAAAAAATCAAAAAAATAATATTTAGAATTTTTTTTAAGAGACTACTACTTCCGGTTTTCCAATTGGTACCAAAACCTATTCAACTCTCTCCATTAATGTTAGATTGAGGAATCCGTAGTCAAACAGGTGTTCAGAATTTGAGAAATCGTGTCTCCAACAACCTCACACACACACACACATCCACACACACACACACACACACACACACACACACACACACAGACACACACATACATCCACACACACACACAACACACACGCACACACAACACACACACACACACACACACACACACACAGGCATCATTGTAAAAATGTTAAAATCGTGCTTATTCAATAAAATCTGGATATGCGATTTTTAGCATGAATCCAGTACCTCTCTTAGCGAGAGGTAAAAATATACCCATTACCCATTCATTATTTTCGTTGCGTACTCCGGATCGAAAATACGCTTCAACAATAAACTTTAAAAATTTAAATGGCACAAAAATTACCCCTGTGTTGCAGTTTCCGCGCCTAGTAACCGCTCGCACGGTACAAATATGTCATCATCGTTACCGAAATCTGTGTACAAAGCAGATTGGCACACCCAGCAGTGGTTAATATGCCGTGACGATATACTTATTTTGTTTATTTATATACTGAAACGATTTCAAATTCCGTTTCGCGGTTTTATTCAAAATTTTATTTAGTATTTTTCTTGAATAGCCAAGAATTAGCATTCACGTAGTGTTTCCGGTGATTGCGAGGCCGCGTGAGTTTTGCTGATACAGTGGGTTGGTCTTGCTACTTGAAGCGACGCACATGTGTGGGTTTTGTTTTTCCAAATTTTGGCTTAACATTTAGTTATCTTTTACCATCCACGTTTGTTAAAGTTTCTCTTGTTCATGATACATTGTTTTGGTTCATGTAACACCTGTTTGAGGTAAGTTTATCTGTATTTTTTTCAGTCAGTTTTATCATACCCGAGCACATGGCGTAGCTGCGAGTACAAGACTATCTCTCGGGGTGTGTCGCCTCCTTTTTGGCCCTCAGTATCAAAATTAAGGTTTTTTTTTGTTGCGAGGCGATAGTTTAACTTCCACAGCTTAATTTTTCTCATTTTTTTGTGAACTCTAACCTTACAGTTCACTGGTTCCCAGCGCGAAGCGCTCTCAAACTTGCTACAATCCCTTGTTATAGTAATTTCTGTTTAACTTTTAGTGAAAGTGGCAACCTTCCACTTCACGGATTTTTCTGCGTGACGTTAACGCATTTCAAAGTTATTAGTATACCATTTTTTTCGTAAATCTGTTTCAATTTTATTACGGGTCAATATTAACAATTTTTTTGGTGTCATTTATCTCAAAATTTATATAAATTATTTATCGTTTGTCTAATAATTTTCTTAAAAATTTCTAGGTCAAAATTTATATAAGTTATTTCATATTTATGGGATTTTTTTTCTATTTTAAATTTATTTTGTTTCTTAAATTATCTAGCTCATTTTAGTTTGTTTGTACGGCAGAATTTGAAGACGTAGCCAAGGCTGTTTCGACGTCATAGTAAAAGGTTGTATTTGTTTGTTTAAAATTTTTGTTGCAAACATATTAGATTTTTATCTTAATTTATCTTACTTTATCTTGGTTAGGTTTTACCTTAACTTATCTTACTTTATCTTGGTAAACCCAAAATATTATTATCTCAAGTTAACTATTTTTTTGGGCTGCCGTTTTGCAACTTTTATACAAAAATTCTGCCTCCGAGACAAGTCTCAAAAGAACGTCGAGCTACTAACCTCTCCTCTACTGTTCTTTCCTTCCTGTTCTTGAGCTTGGCCAGCTGTTTTTTTTTTAGAAGTACACTAAAGGTTTAGTGTCATTTCAGTATTTTTTTTGATTTAGGTAAAGTTGTTTAAACTTTTTGTTAACAGTTGTAAAAGGTTTATGGCCTGTTTTGTTTGTCTACTCCGCCCTGGTCCTGGGTTGGTCGATCCGTTGGGTGGTGGGGACCATCACCGTCGAGGTTAGCGTCGAGACGCCGCCGCCTGTTACCTGCTCGCTTCATCGTTCACTGCCTCTAGTAGAGCTCAGGATCCCTTGCAAGAAGCCTTCCCACCAATTCGAGGTCGGCTAGTGGGATTTCCGTAGGCTGCTAAGCCGAGCGAAGCTGCCCTAGCTTCCGGCGCAGCACTATCACGCCCTAAGAACGAGGTCCTGGCAGCAGTGGTCACCGTAACTCAGCGAGGCAGGCTCGTCAAGGCCAGTCAGGACGACGCCTTTGTTGCCCACCAGGTCCCCCCATCCGGCGGCCGGTCAATTTGGGACCCATCATTTTTTTGTACCTCTTTTAAGGTGTGTAAAGGCCATAACAATTTTTTTTGAAGTAGTTTATTAAAGTTTTAAATATCATTTTTCTTGAGTGTGTTATGTCCACTTTTTTTCCCCTTCGACATAACTGGCGCCCTAATCCTTCCTTTTTTAAATTATCTCTTTCTCAGCGACCCACCACCTCGCGAAACTACCACCAACCATAGAGCTGCCGAGGTAAGTGCGTGACTTGTGATTTTTCTTCCGAAAATCACGTCTAAATTTTTTTATTTAAATTTTTCTATTATTTTATTTACCTTTACGTCACAATATTTACCTATATTCCTACATATTTACTAAATATGCTGGTAACTGTATTAGCTTCCTTTCCATATAATTATTGTTCTATTTACTATTTTCTTTTTAAAACGTTACTATTAATATTTGAAATGCTTAATTTGTTGACATTGACATATATCTGTCAGTTACATGCATTTGAGACCTAAACTGTGTAACCATAGAGATGCAGTTAAAACGAAGGCTCCGGGATTAAAATTATAGTTTTATAAATTTATCCATACAATATATAGAAAAAGTATTAATGCAAACCTGTAGGAAATTTAATAATCTTTAATTATATAACATACATGTCGGAAAAATAATGTTTAAAGGTATTTTTCGAAGAAAAACTATTTTCAGCATCCAGTAAAGTGCCATTTCCGGTTATCTGATTTACATCAAATTGTAATGACTTCTTTCCATATAAAAAAAATCTGTTGTGGCCAGCACAATACCTCTCGCCACTTCCGTTTTTGGTTACATAAGTATAGGGCGCGAGCATTCATATGACATTTTTGGCCTTGACAAGCAGATATGGAAGTTCTGTCAAAATGACAAGTAGTAATTTAGTATATAGATGTCAAATGTCA
The DNA here is from genome assembly GCA_951394225.1 of Harpalus rufipes. Classification (NCBI taxonomy): domain Eukaryota; kingdom Metazoa; phylum Arthropoda; class Insecta; order Coleoptera; family Carabidae; genus Harpalus; species Harpalus rufipes. Next base: position 20,176,380 of record OX596276.1, on the reverse strand, counting down.
GAATTTTCATCAAAAATTCCAAGATTTTCTAAATTCACGTAGTTAGTTTGTCATACTAGACCTAGACAAGCAGATATGCATAGATTAAGGAAAATATATAGTAGAAGATTGGGTATCTCCCTTATAAACCATGATAACAAGTTTATTGCCATCTATGAAAAGGTCAGAGAACTAAATTTGACGGCCGATAAGGTGGCGGGAAATATAAATTCATTTCGAATTGTTCTAAACTTTAAATTTTATTTCTTCATAATGTAATTAATAAAAAATCTATCGAAAATAGATAATTTATTAAAGACATTATCAAGAAATGTGAAATATATCTTGCACTATAAAAAATAATTAATATGTTAATGTATTTATTTAAAAATTTATTCATTACACTATTTAAATCAAATAAATAATTACAAATCTCAAACAACGCGGCAACAACTACTAAAATTTAAGCTTATACTACCCAAGGAACCAAAAATTTGAAATATTATTATTACAAGACATATATTTTTATTTCAAAAAAGGGATGTTAATTTAAATGTCTGCCAGAAATGCACTGTTTCTTTGACTCGTCATCGATGTTCGTTCACTTTTTAACTAATTATCCTATTTTACACTCTTTTTTATGAAAACTGGCAACACCATACTATTCCAACATTCTCTGATGAATCTTATGAAGGTTTATGTCATTTTGCCAAAGAATCGTGATATCTTGCTAGTCTCTTACAACCAAACTTCTAAGAGCACCGCCATGATGTAAATTCTCCTAGTCCACTTATACACACCATTTCTTCTACTCGGCACTATCAACTTCTTCTGCAGGAATGTCTCTTCACTACACAGAAGTTACAAATATTTCATGTGATCTTTTTTCTGAAACATTGTTAATTTGTCTTTAAGATTTTATATCACCCCCCGTATAATAATGCTAATATGAAAGATAATACACTTACCGAAAATATGTATGATAAAGTACTGTATTGCTATATAGATACCAATTCACAAATAATAGTTTTAAATGTCAAAGTATTTCGAACGATGTAATAGAGAATAGTGGGAAATTTACAGAAGTTCTCAAACATTATGTTACCTTTTTATAGTATTTTGACATTAAAGTTTGAGAATCACTGTAAAAACTGTACTACTTATGACATCTATGAAAGGGTCAGGAGTTATTTCCAAACGCTACTACATTGAAACTTGTTATCACGTTTCTGAATTCAGTTTCATCCCCCTGCAGATATGGAGGCCCTTGTCAAAACGACAGTTAGTAATTATTTACATAAATGTCAAATGTCGTAATTTTTCACGTGGTTAATTTGTCACCAGAAATGTGGAAATTTACTTGTCGAGGAAAATAAACCACATGGAATATCACGAAATTTTGGTTGGAAAATTGACATTTGACATATATGTACATAATTACCAGCTGTCATTCTTACTCGGGCCCCCAAATTTGCTTGTCAAGTCCAACAAAGTCACATGACTGCTCGCGCCCTATAAATTTCTCATGTCTTTTCTTTATGTTTAGATTATTTTTATAATTTAAAATTTATTTTTTGAGGAAGTTTTCTCCTACTTCTAAATGTTCGAATTTCTTCCAATTTCTTGACTGGATTTCAGATGGGTATATGTATATAGCTATAATTTTAAATATTTAATTGTTATTATTGTTATACAACAAGAAATAGTAAACTTACCAATATCTCTGAAAAATTCTTCAATAATGTCAGTTAAACTTCATTTAACGTAAAAGCGTATTTTGACGTTTTACTACTATGTTGCCAAAAAGGATATCTAAGATTTATTTTCAGCTAAAATCTATATAAAACCATATTCGTACTATGGCAAATTCTGAATCGGTTCTTATCCACTGTCATGTGTTTAGTTAAAATAGACTTAAGGTCAAATTTTAGAATTGGGCAGCCAATATCGCCCAAACAGGTTTATAAACTACTGTTGGTTTTTGGCAATGACATTTTTCTGTCATTTACAAACACTGATGGTTACTATAGAGTTGTTTAGGCTCTGAAATTTATTACAAATTATTTTATATTATTATATACTATATCTCCAAACCTATAGGAGATATAATAAAATTTTAAAATGTATCGAATAGAGAATTTTATGTTCTTTAATGCTAATAATAAAAAATTTCAAAAAAATAATATTTAGAATTTTTTTTTTTAAGATACTACTACTTCCGGTTTTCCAATTGGTACCAAAACCTATTCAACTCTTCCCATTAATGTTAGATTGAGGAATCCGTAGTCAAAAAGGTCTTTGGTATTATAGAATTTGAGAAATCGTGTCTCCAACAACCTCACACACACACATCCACACACACACACACACACACACACACACACACACACACACACACACACACACACACACAGACATCATTGTAAAAATGTTAAAATCGGATTCTATGGACCTTAAATCGTGCTTATTCAGTAAAATCTGGATATGCGATTTTTAGCATGAATGCAATACCTCTCTTAGCGAGAGGTAAAAAGGTAGAAATTTCAGTTAGAGCGTAAAGATGATCCACACAAACACACATACACACACACACACACACACACACACACACACACACACATACACACATACACACATACACACAGACATCATCGTGAAAAGGTTAAAATTGGATTGTAGGGACCTAAAAAGTAGTCATTTATCAAAATCTCGATAGATTAAATTAGTGTTTATAATTATTTAATCATAGTGTTATTCTACCGTTTGAGAACCACTGGTTGAATTTTTTATTTATTATTCCTCATAAATTAAGCCCTTTTTCCTGGTAATTTTTTGTATATAACATTTTTCTCTAGTCATTAGTTCGCCCAAAAAAGCGCTGGTTGTTATAAAGGAAACACCCTGTGTATATATATATATATATATATATATATATATATATATATATATATATATATATATATATATAATGTAACGTTTATTTATATCAGTAAAGTGTAAAAATCTGAGAAATATTATTGATTAAAATAATACGTTTAATAAACGATAAATAATTAGGATAAATATTAAAAAGATTATAAAATAACTAACACTATGATTAAATAATTATAAACACTAATTTAAGACTAAGAATAATATTAAATACTTAAACACAAAGATTATTTATTTAAACAATATTTTTATCACTATATTTAGATATATAACCACATTTATTTATGTTCACCACTCGTAGTATTTACATTACCGACTACATTGCTCGTTGCTTGTTCGGACAGTATTTATACAGCCCAGTGTCCTTCTGAAACTTTCTGACGCTAGAATGATGTTGAATACAATAGATTTAGGTCACCGGTATAATTAACACGTCTAGCCGTATGGGTCGTTCCGCCGCCGGGGATTACGTTATCGCTCGGGAATATTCTACCAGTAGCGGCGCTCGTTACAATATATACAGGGTGTATGAAGATAGTGGAACAGTGCTATTGAATAGTGAATATAAAAAATTACGCAAAAAAAGTGATAAAGATATTTTATAAAGCATAGAGGGGGATACATTTTGGCATAACTATTATTATTTTAGATCTAGTAGTACTCAAGTTATGGAATCAATGTTATATTTTTTTAAATGATATCATATATATTTAATAACTCATTAAATAGCGAATTTTCTTCTGTATTCAACAATATAATAATATCATACCCTTACATTGCGAAAAATTTGATAAAAGTTAATTCATTTTTATTTCAAATATTTTAAGTTGGTCGTGCAAACATTTCATCATTAAAACAAAAGAAAATTATCATTTTCGTATTTCATTGTTATCCATTTATTACAATAAAGGTAATTTTCGTTACCTTTGTACTAATTAATTTAATAATGGCAGCAGATTCAACAAATACTGATTTTATTTATTGACGCAAGACCCATCAAAATGCATTCCTAGCATGCAATTTGGAACATTTCGAAATAATAATATAATAACTAACAATGTCATACAAAAATGACAGATAATTTTATTTTATTTTAATAGTTGAATGTTTGCATGGCCTACTTATAAAAATACTAACTTTGAATTAACTTTTATCAAATTTTTCGCAATGTAAGGGTATGGTATTATTATATTATTGAATTCAGAAGAAAACTTGCTATTTAATGAGTTATTAAAAAATATATACTATTTAAAAAAATATAACATTGATCCACAACTTGAGTACTACTGGCTCTAAAATAATAATAGTTATGCCAAAATGTGTTCCCCTCTATGCTTTACAAAATATCTTAATTTTTTGTGTAACTTTTCATATTCACGAATAAATGGCACTGTTATCTTGATACATCCTGTATATATATATATATATATATATATATATATATATATATATATATATATATATATATATATATATATATATATATACAGGGTGATTCATCGGTCTGTCCTCTCTTTATAACTCTTTTATTTTAAGTCAGATAGAAAAACTCTTCAGATAAAATTTATATGATATATTATTGTCTATCTACGTACTATATGCACTTGTATACAGGGTGCTCCGTTGAAGCGCAACAATATGTAACTTTATATTTCTTAATGGAACACCCTATATATATTTATTTATGTTGATAGTAAATTAGATTTCCTTTAAAAAAGTATTAAGTAATAAGGGGTGTAAAATTATAAATTAAGAAGTTATTTACCTTTATTCGTTGAATGATATTTTTGTATCATGTTATTATTAACAAAGTAAGCTATGGATAATTTGATCAATTGTTTCGAATTTAAACAAGCAAGTTGTAAAAATACTCAACGTTGATACGTTGATGTTGATGTGAAAATGAATAATACAAATTTTAGTAAATTTTGTATTAAATTATGGTTTTTTCCACTATGAACTACTACTTTTTATGAACGTAAATAACTTCTTAATTTATAATTTTAGACCCCTTATTACTTAATAGTTTTTTAAAGGGAATCTAATTTACTATTAAAATAAATAAATATATATAGGGTGTTCCATTATGAAATATAAAGTTATATATTGTTGCGCTTCAACGGAGCACCCTGTATACAAACGCATATAGTACGTAGATAGACAATAATATATTATATAAATTATATTTGAAGAGTTTTTCTATCTGACTTAAAATAAAAGAGTTATAAAGAGAGGACAGACCGATGAATCACCCGTATATATATATATATATATATATATATATATATATATATATATATATATATATATATAATTGGTGAAAGTTCGTCACTGATATAAATTGTAGTAGTAATTTTGTGGGGAGTCAGTGAAAGGGCAATATTTTAGTTAGTTCTGGTTTATTTCATCGAGCTTTCGGATTTTGTTTAATCCTTCTTCAGGATGCTGTAAATTGAGTCAATATTACAACAATGTAGTACACATTTGGTGTATATGTATATATATATATATATATATATATATATATATATATAAATAAATAAATAAATAAAAATTGTTGTACCCCATATTTATGTTTTAATGTGATATTTTATAGAAAAGTATAGTCTTAAAAACAAGCATTTTTAGTGTTTATTTAGTAAAAAAAAAAACACAACTTTACAATAGGTAAAATCTGACTTTCTTTTTACAATGTAGTATATAAATTTCTGCTTCCGTCCACCAATTTTGTGTTTCCTGGTTATTTTTTAACTAAAAGAACACATTGCTAAACAAAAATTGCAATAAAGAGCAAATAGTACCAGTTCTAGTTTTTCATTATGAAAATCTGAAATACACAACGACGCCAATGATCTTATGTCAATTTTGACAGATGTGAGATTACTTCCAGAGAAGAGAACACATTGATTTTTATTTTTTTTACAATTTTTTTAATTAAGTCGTAATTGGTCAGTTTTAAGGGGCTCCAGTTCTGATAGAAAGCATAAAAAACAAAAATTATTGCCAGATTTATTATCTATCTATGGGGTTAGTTCTAATATCGGTTAAGCGTTGTATGCTTACCTAAATGATATCCAGGATATTTATTTATTCATTGTACTACAAGAATTGTGAAATGATTTTTTTTTCATTTTACTATTTTGCTTAGGCCCGGTTGTTCCAAGTTCAGATAAAGTTGCAGTTTACTATCTATTAGATAAATTTATTCTACCGTCTTAACTAGAGAATAAGATTTTTGGGTTGCTCTATGATGTTTTATTCTCCAGATAGCTAACTGGCAGATTGCTGTCAGAAAAATTAAAATTGTGTTAGGGTAGAATTATTTTTGAAAAGTTGGCTATTTGGCTGTAACAATTTTAATAGAAATTTGGTTACTTTTTCGTTTGTGTTTTAGTATATTTGTAGTTTAAACCTCAGTTTGACTGCTTAGAAAAAGAAAAAAAAATACGACTTGCAAAAATGAGTGGTGAAAATTATAGATAAAGAGAAAGCGCAGTTTATTTTACTACCGCGGAAATAAATAAGTTAATTAAATTAGTCGACAAATATAAAAATCAATATTGTAGAATTATTTCTGATTTTTAATATCATTTTTCTCGAAAAAATTGTTATAGGTACAACCCCATATCATATTTATATCGTTGAAATCAGAAAAAAACTCTATCTAATGGACATTTATATAGGTTGCCATTTTAAAAAATATAATTTTATTCTACCGTTTGAGAACCACTGGTTGAATTTTTTATTTATTATTCCTCATAAATTAAGCCCTTTTTCCTGGTAATTTTTTGTATATAACATTTTTCTCTAAAGTCATTAGTTCGCCCAAAAAAGCGCTGGTTGTTTTAATGGAAACACCCTGTATGTTTCGTTTCTCTAGCAATAAAATAAATTTTAACCGAATGTTTAACTATAGATGGAACAACCGGCCCTTAAAGTAATAAGAAAAACATTATCTTAAAATTATTAATATCAAAAATTAGCAAAAAAGGACAAATCGCGTCCTTTTCATGTTTAAAAAAGACAAGGACAAAAGGTTTGTAAAAAAGGTCAGTTGGCAATCCTAACTATGCGTTTAATATGAGACTTCGGGGTTTATGTGGATCCCCATAAGATCATGTGGACGTTGCTTTACACTATGCGTTTAATGTGAGACTTCGAAGGTTTCGGGGCGGATCCCCTTAAGGTCATGCGGACCTTACGTTACGGTACACTGTGTTCAGTGTGAGACCTCGAGGGTTCCGGGAATCATGCGAATCCCCATAAGGTGTGTTTAGTGCGAAACCATGCTGGTCTCGAGATCATGCGGATCCCTACAAAGGTAAGTGGATCTCTCACCAGTCATACGGACCTTATTCTCACTACAAACTATTCGGATGGGCTTGCGTATCTCTAAAGCTCACTTTTATTTATTGCTCAGTGGTTTACACGTTGCTCGAATTCCGAGTAATTTGCATGTTCGAACGGCAAGGCATATGCCTCGCTTGAATCTGGCCTGATTACGGACTGTGTGATCAGCAATGTTAAGTAAGTTTCGTATTAAATAATACGGATTATTGTTATTTTTGATTGAATTTGTTTGCTAGATTATACTCTTGCGCCGTGTGCCTAACACGACGACAAAAATATATCGAATTTTAAATGGTAAAAAAGTGACCCTGTGGTGCACTCTCCACGCCAGCAATGAGTGAACGTGAGGTGACGCCTCATCATTACCGATATCTGTGTAAAAAGCAGATTGGCACACCCAGCAATGGGTAATACGCCGAGTGATAATATATTTATTTATTTATATTAAACATAAAATAATACGATATATCGCAATATGTAATATCAGGAAATAAATTCACATTTCGGAAAAAAATAGATTCATCGTAGTTATATTTTAATTTTTTCCTTCATGTCGTATTATTACATCACATGCTAAAGTATTCATATAAAGAGACGACATGATGAGCACAAAAAAAAAATTACACTGACACTGATGCAATGGTAAGCACAAAATAATGACAACTTGTTAAAGCCTAAGTGGCCAACAAACAACTGAAAGCTAATTTCAAATTGCTGCCAACTCATTGACCTGCAAAATGAGTCAAATCGCAAACATAGATTAACCACAGACTACGAATCACGTGTGAACCCGCAATGGATTAACACAATGTAATAAGGTTTTACACTCAAATTTCACTTTCCTACATCGTAGGAATTCTCGAAGAAGAAATGGCACAATATGAGTTTTTACTCTGCTACAAATAATTTGATTTTTTTAATTACTTATTATTTTCAACATCATTGTTCTGAAAATAAAAAGGTAAGAAAATTAATTTACTTGACAAATTTGAATGTATGAAAAACAAATGACATGCGATCTATTAACATACATTTTAAAATAATAAATCTGCAACGTACCTACTTTATTTTTAATTGTATGAAATGTATAAAAAGTCAAAGCTAATTTTGAAAAAGATAATTTAACGCAATAAAACTATCAAATCGTGACAAATCTCCTTATTTAGAATTTTTCAACTTGTTTTTGTTAATATCCAATTTCGCCAGGCTACATTACTGACTTAATCAAAACTAACGTAGAAAATATAATAAATATTAAAAGAATAACATAAAAGGTAACGTATAGAAAATATAATATAATATAGTTCGGCTGGTTTTACATTTTCAACCAATTATAAAATCGACAAAAATGGTTATAAATTTCTACAAAATTCTTTCGGCTACTTAAATATAGACTTTAAACTTGAAAAAAGCTGTGTGTCAATTGACAGGTGATAAAAATTCGACATTTAAATGGTCATCTTCTAGTCCAGACTTATAGATTTTACCAAGACCCTTTTACTTTTAGTACAATGAAAAACAACTCCGTAAAAATCAAGTGCGTACATTAAAATCTACCTCACAATACTCACAGAAAAATTTGACATTTGACATCTATTTACATAATTACTAATTGTCATTCTGACACGGGCCCCCATATCTGCTTGTCAAGGCCAACAATATCACATGACTGCTCGCGCCTTATAGTTATGTAACTGTAGTGTATCATACAGTCGGCAATATTTTTTATTTAAATGTTAAATGTCAGCCAGACAATAACTGTACTTGTGTGTGTGTCAATAAATCTCATAGTTATAAATATCTGTGTGTCAACTTAAAAAAGCCTTCCACTCCACCACAGTAACCAAAAACGGAAGTGGCGAGAGGTATTGTGCTGGCCACTACACATTTTTTTTACTCGATTGACATTATTTGAGGGGCTGCGCTAAAAATGCAGGTTTATTAAAATTTTGAAAAAAATGTCATAACGTTTGTTGACCTTGAAAGGACCGTCAACAGGTTGTTATAGTGAAGGACCTATTGCGCCATTTAATGAATACATGTGAGAATGAGAATAGACTAGCAAATCAAATATTATATACAAATACAACACAAATATTAATTTGTTTAAAGTAAATTGCTGTTTCATATGTAAATACATTATACAGACATTCACGTATATATAAAGGAAGGAAATTGCACTTGACATTCGTATTATTCTGTCTATCTCGTTAATTCGTAAACTTGTGGCTCTATTCTGAACAAATCTGTATATTACAACTTACGCAAGCTTAATGGAAAATTTTCTCATGCTCCATACATCACGAACAAATGTATTAGAAAGCGTGTATAAATAATATATCTAATTTTATAATAGGAATACTTGAAATCAAAATTAATTTCTCAATATTTAATAGTATTCTGCATTTTTAACAATTTTTTATATTTTTTATGTAATGTGCATTTCAATGCGCAAATTTAATCTATATTTGCCGTAGCTTTATTTTCAACAATAATTAATTATACATTTCACGTCAAAACGATTTATTCTTCTGAAAGTGAAAGTTTATTTCAGTTCACGAGATAATAAAAAAGCAGTTAGTAGTCCTGACATCGAAAAATGCTGCCTCGGGTCAACCATTGAAATTCAAATATGCTCAGCTCACGTCTCTTTTCACGGCATTTCGTTTCCCAGTTCAACTCGGCTTATAACATACATATTTCAAGTTTTGTGTTTCTTATTACTGAATTTATTGAGGTCCCCAAAGACTCTAAATTTGCATTTATTCCTATTTTATATATTCCTGTTACAGAAATCCAAATTATGAAGGATTTACTTCTACAATTTATCATTCGTTAACAATTCCGTTGGCGACATTCGACATGGACAAATATAAATATGCAAGTTATTATCAACTTTATCAGTTATATCAAATTTTAAGTAAATATGGAGAAAGAGATAAATATGTTATTCTTAAAATCTCCCAAACAATTTTCTTTTGGAACGTTTTCAAAATAATCATGAATTGCTCTATTGCAGAATCAATCTCTTCTGCGGAAGAAAATCTTCTATCCCGTAATTATTCCAAAAAATAATCAAAAGTCCCAAATTGCTAAATTTGGTTTATTACTTTTATTTTTAGGTTGCAGTGGTGGGTGGAGTTTGACGAGATCGGTTTATGCAACAACATTTTAAGGTTAAATAAAGTTTTACTTCAATAAAATTATAATATTACAATAATCTAAACTTTCAGATACATCATATGGAGGTGGAACAATATTGTCCATTTGGGGACCGTTTTCATCAGATATGCGAATACATAAATAATGAAAGATTTTTGACAGTTATTGATAGGTTGAAAGGTGGTGTGTCTTTTGTTTTTGTATTTATATTAACTTTTTATTATTAGTTATTTACAATTATATTTATATTAAAATTATTTATTTCACATACTTTCAATTTAGCTAGCCTCTTTACTGTAGGCAGATACAGAATAAAGTTACAATACTTATATAATATTGCACAAATCACAAGCCGTGAAATGTTGTCCCTATACTATACTACACTGAATTGTTTTAGGGCGCGAGCAGACGTGACTCGAGCGACCTTGAAGTACTTGGAATCAGATAATTTGTATGCGCGTGTCACTTTGACAAGATAAGTGAAAACGTTGGTCTTGTGGCACCCGCACACAAATTAGCTGATTCCATGCACTTCAAGGTTGCTCAAGTCACGTGTCTGCTCGCGCCCTCTCCCAGATACAGTATAATCAAAATCAACAACAGTCATGTTAAATTGTTGGCCTTGACAAGTAGATGTGAGGGCCCGTTTCAGAATGATAATTAGTAATTATGTACATAGATGTCAAATGTCAGAATTTTTCATTAAAAATTTCAAGATTTTAATTTGTCACCAGCAGTGTGGAATTTACTTGTCGAAGAAACTAAACATAGGCCCCCATATCTGCTTATCAAATCCAACAAAGTCACATTACTGCTAGCGCCCTAATGTATTTAACATTTCTTGTATACCTGCACTCTACACCTAAAATTCTACTTACATCTATTCCTTATATTTAGATTTTTTAAATTTAAATTCATTCTATGAAGAAATTTTGTCCTACTCTTCTAATTTTCCGAGATGTTTCCAATTCATTGTCCAGAGTAACAGTATTTCTGAAGGGTATGTGTAATATACCTATAATATTAAATATTTAACTATTAATACATTAAGAAATAATATAATGTATGTACTTCCCAGAAAAAGTCTTCAGTAATGTCTCCGGATTTCTGACACTGACATTTATCTGTCAGTTACAAACAATTTAAATTTTCAACTATTTTCCATGGAATTCTTTCGGCTGTAAAATATATTACAACAGATTATTTTATATATTATATTTCTTTTATCTCTAAATCTGTAGAAGATATAAGAAAATATTTAAATGTATCTGATAGAGAATTTAATTTTCTTCAATATTACCAAAAATAATATTTAGAAGATTTTTTTTCAAGAATCTTCTACTTCCGGTTGTCCAATTATTATCAAAACCTTTTCAGATCTTCCCATGAATGTCTGATTGGGAAATACGTAGTTAAACAAATATAAAGTCTTATAGTTTTTGAGTAATCGTCCTTCCAACATCCCACATACACACATACACACACACACATACACACACACACACACAGACATCATCGTAAAAATATTAAAATCTGATTGTAAATACCTTAAAACGTGCTTATTCAATAAAATCTGGATATGCGATTTTTAGCACGAATCCAATTACCTCTCATGACTGACATGACTGTCACCCACTGCCATAAACCAATACATAACTGAATCTGTAGATCAGAATTCCTTGATTCATAAATCAAGTTGGTCAATTAGAAAACGTTGAGCTACGGATCACCTTGATTCCCTAATCAACGGATTAATGGTGAATTCGGCTGTAAATAATTTCATTACTATTTTAGTCAGTTTAAAGTGAAGCAATAATTTGAACACGGCAGATGTACAACCATATTATTTTCTACATTTTTGGCTTTTTGATTAATCATTGAACGTATAACGTCCGTAAAGTTTTGAAAGAACTTATTCTAAATTATAATATCTTGATTGTATCTTAATTGACACAAAAAATGAACATATTTTTACGCTTGAAAGCATCGAATAAATCTTGCCGCAATATGATGACTGCAATATACCTTCAATAGTTTTTCACAAAAACACATTTTCAGTTTTCATCCTCAACTTTACCACTGTATCATAAGAACTATTGTTCACACTGTTCACTCCAACTCGAAAGCTCCGTAAGCATTTATCCATTGTTGTGATATTGATAAAATTGTGCACTTTATTTTTTGTCATAACCTAAGAAACTTTGTGATTGTGCACCAGGTCTGAAACGAATAATATGCTTAGTCCAAACTTAAATATCTTATATTTCAGTGGACATATTTTGGGAAAATGGAAATGTTTTATTGTAGTTCTACAGTGCATATGCATAATAATGATCATTTAATAGGTGAATGACATAATATGAGGATAAGTAATGTGTCACTGTACAATATCCATTGTTGATATATATTTTTTTAAACTTATAGTATAGATTTTTAGTATGTGATAATTGATCGCGTTTAAGACAATTGGGGATACTCGCTGACCTTATTGCTTCACTGGAACATTTTATTTATTTTCTTGTCGGACGACTTGTTGCAAAAAATTGCAACGAGAGTTAAATCGTTTGATATAGTATGGAGTCAAAGTTTAGTAGTGCGTTATTATGAATTGTCACGAAGTAAATTTGATTATCATGATTAAGATAAGGTATAAAAAAAGTTTCTTTTCTGAATATTCTGTCGAATATCTGAGTTTTGTATATATCTGTGCAAGTCCTGCAATTAATGAAAATATTTTGAACAGAAAAAATATGGGTATAGCTTGGTTCATAAAAGATGACTATTCCAAGTCATTTATAAGCAGTCTGATATAACTTACAGATAACTTCATTGCAAATCGTATGCATAGACGTACAACATGAAATATTTACGGATTCATTTTAAGGTTGTGTACAAAAGTGGTAGTACTCATAACATCCGTACTATGCTCTCCGTAGGCTCTACCTGTATTCCGTCGATGTCTGGCAAACGCAAGATATCGCATATTCGGATGCCAAACTTATTTCTACTTATTTTCTACCTCTCTCTTTCTTTGTGTGCGTTGTATTTATCTATAATCAACTTTGCGTTTTATTGATATATTCTAAATAATAAAAATATAGCATTTTAAAATTGTATTTTTTATTTCATACGTGTATAGAATAATGTATAATTATTTTTTCACTAAATTTCTAATTTTTTTTTTTAATCATATTACAAATCAATGCAATATCTCAAACTGAAATATACTGTTATTACTACAGTTCGGAAAATTGTTTAAGCTAGCGGCCACAATTCCGACCTGCAGCGGATGTGTATTGTTAGTCCAAATTTTATAAATTAATCTTATATATTTTGACCACCGTAAAAAATGTTATTACATGTGTGCTAAGCACTAAGGGGGAGAACGTTTCAGAATAGTGAACCATGTATAGCTGCGGTATTCTCGTAATGTGAACACGACGAAAGAATTGCGTTCGAATAGGAATGTGTGGAAAAGTACGATGTTCAAATTATTGAATTTCAGACACATGTCAAATAATATAATTCATAAAAAAGAGGGAGAACTTCGTTTACGATATTTTTCTTTTTTGAAATTAACGGCAAACGAGATGTTAGCCGTTCGCCTATTTTTAAAGCACTTTTTGACATTTTATTTTTTTCATTAGTTAAGTGCCACTTTATAAGTAGGTATATGTTGAAAATAGTAAATTGTGAAGCAAGGTCATTTCATCTTTGAAGTAAATCTAATCAAAGTCAAAGGTTTTCATTTATTGTCGTACAAAATTATTGACAAGTTCTCTATTGTATTCCATTTTTGAGTTTCAATGAGAGTATTTAATTTAAAAATAAAAGATTGTTATGATATGAAAGAATTCATTATATGATAATGAAAAAAAAAATAAGGAAAACTTATAGATTCTCATATCAACCACGAAAAAATACACAAATTCTTTCATTACTATACACGTCGTTCTTTCAAAGTATGTACGAGTATTAAATATATAAAAGATTCCAACTATTGAACAAAAATTTAGTTGTGTGAAACTTTCCAGAGTAAATAATTTATCAACTTCTATAAGAATTTAAGTTATAACAAATTAACTTGTTTTACGGTTTTGTAAGGTATTTTTAAAATTTAAAGTAAAAACTTCACTAAGTATATAAAATAAAATTTTGCGTTGGAAAACTTTTTCGTCACTTTTCTGTAACATAATTATAAAAGTTTCTAGCGCTTTATGTATTTTTCACAAAAACGTTATTTTTACAAGAATAATTATTATAGTTTCTACCTTCGATAAAAGTAAATTTTCTTTCTATTTAATATTATAGATACATTTTTAATAATAAACATGTTAAAATTATACACTGATGCTGTACCATGCAGTATACATGATATTCACGCGAGAAAGAATCAGCAAAAAATACCTTTGTTATTAAGGAAGGAAAGAATTTCGAATTTATTGAAGACAATAGCTATATTCTTTTTGGTCAAATCTCAGTCCGTGTCAACTCATTTCATATAAACTCAGTAAATTGTTTTTGTTGTTATCCTAAATGAGCAGAACGATAATAAAAAGCAATCACCCCCCCCTTTTCTACTGCTGCATCACCAACGAAATAAACTCAAAATAATCTGAATCATTCTGTTCAGTACAAAGGATAATGTCTGAGATTACTTATACTATACTACCGTAACGCATACGGTAGTCTGGGTAATATGTGGTAATATGAGAAGAATGCTAATTTATAGGTTATGAATGTTTAGTTTTCGTGCTTAAAAAAAAATAGAATAAGAATTATTCTTTTTACGGGGTGTCTACTTTTTTCAGGACCACAGAAAATACAATGGTTAAATTTTCATATGGCTGTAATTTCTGCTCTATTGCTTTTAGAACAAAAGTGTAAATACAAAAAATGTTCTGAATTAAAAACTAAATGAAAAGAGTCTATTATTATTAATATACTAGGTTCTTGTCATGAGATAAACGTGAAATAAAATATCCGTTTTCAAACTTTTTGCAAGGCAAGACAATTCAAATAGTCGTATTCTTTGTCTTTGATCGACAAAAGTTTATTAATTCATATTTATATATATATATATATATATATATATATATATATATATATATATATATATATATATATAGGCTTATTCCCAGGCCCTTTAGGCCTATTGCCTTATAATTTCCTTCCAGCTCTTCCTATTTTGTGCTTTTTCCTTCCATTTCCTGATTTTCTTCTGCTTTATATCTTCCAGGACTGCATCTTTCCACTTCTTTCTCGGTCTTCCTATTTTCTTTTTACCTCCTGGTATTCTCCATGCTACTTCCTTTACCGTTCTTGTCCTTTCCATTCTCTCTAGGTGTCCGAGCCACTGCAATCTTCGTATCCTCACTACTTCACTTATTCTTGGTTCTCCAAATAGTTCATATAACTCCTTATTTGTGCGCCTTTCCCACCCTTCCTTTGTTTTCCTGCCTCCGTAAATTCTTCGAAGTATTTTCCGTTCCCATATTTCTATGTTGTTTTGAGCTTTCTTGTTTAATATCCAGGTTTCGCATGCTAAAGTAGAGTTGGTCTTAGAATCGTAAGATAAAGTCTTACTTTTGTTTTTCGTGATATATCCTTTGATCTGAGTACTTTATTTAAACTGCCTGCGCATCGGTTGCTTTTTGCTAATCTTAGGTTTATTTCACCCTCTTCTTCACATTTATTATTTATCAGTACTCCTAAGTACATGTAGCTTTCGGTTTCATCAAATGTCTGCGTTTTCCCTGATTTTGTTTTAATTTCTAGTTTTCTGTTTTCCGTTTTATAGTGTTTATTTTTTAACTGAATATATTGGCTTTTTCCTCGTTTATTTTTAATCCCATTCTTGCTGCTTCTTCTACTAATTTTTCTGTAATTGCCATCAGTTCTTTTCTACTCTTTGCTAATAGCACAACATCGTCCGCATAAGCCAGACATTGGTGTTTTCTGCTTAGTTACGTTCCTTCTTTGTTTATTCCGGATTTTCGTATGATAGCTTCTAATGTTATTGTTGCTTGATTTTGATCATTTTAAATATAAAAACAGAGTGAGTTTTGAAATAAAAGAAAATGGTCATTATGTCAATCAATAAATAAATAAATAATTGTGTTATGTCATAAAACTATTTTTGTACATTTTAATAAATAAATTAATTTTGTATCTAAAGTAGTAGATTACTTCAGGTTATGGGCCCAGGCCTCCTGTTTTGTAATCTAAGAAGTTACGAGTAGGTAACAAAAAATATTGATAAATAAGAATGGATAATTTCTCAGCGTCGGTGATTACGAAGCTGAATAATACCAATTATCAGTTGTGGAAACACCACATAAAATTATTATTAAAAGCGAAAAAGGTTTGGTCCGCAGTAGAAGATTTAAAACCTATTGAACTAAAAGAAGATGCTTCACAAGAAGAAAGAAATAAGAGATATAAAGAAATTGAGATATATGAAGAAAAAAGTGCAATAGCTGCGTCAATTATATTATGCTCTATAGATACTAATCAAGCGCAACAAGTTATAAATATTGATGAAGCAAGATTAATTTGGCTAAAATTAAAATCGATCCACGAAGGTAAAATTTCTGCACGTCGAGTTGACCTACGTATAGAACTCAGCACTATAAAGAAAAATGAAGATGAGAAAATTGATCAATATCTTGCACGAGCACAATACATTCGTGACCAACTAGCCCAGTGTGAAGCCACCATTCAAGACGAAGAATTTTTTGCACTTCTGTTAAACGGACTGCCAAGATCTTTCAATACTATAAGACTACAAATGAAAGCTACAGGACTTGAAAAATTATCAGTTGAAGAATTTAAAAACGGACTGAAGGCACAAGAGGATGAAATAAATTTAACCGAAGTCGAAATTAAGATGGAATCTGCGTGTATATCAAAAAATAAGAAATATAATAATTTTTTTAGAGAAAGGAAATTAAATATAAATTGCTGGATATGTAACAAAGAAGGACACTTTGCACGAGACTGCTATCATCGTTTCGACAGACGTCAAGAAATCAATCATGAAAGAAGAGGAGATAGAGAAGATAAATATCAAAAGAGAGGAAGAGGAATAATAAATAGAAAGACAGATGAAGAAAGAAAAAAATATCAACACAAAAATAGAGAAAGAATAAATAGAGCTACAGATGAAGAAAATGCTTTGAAAGTTTCAAATAAAAGGACATATGACATCGATCACTGGTACAATGACTCAGGTGCCACCAGCCACATGACAAATAACAAATCTATTTTCATATATATGAACAAAAATGATGCACAAAATATAAAATTACCCAACGGCGAAACAATTAAAGCAGAAGGACGAGGAACAGTTAGATTAAAAACGACTAACGAAGATTGCAAGTACAAATTTCTAACTATATCAAATGTGCTATACGTACCAGACATGACAGAAAATTTGCCATCAGTTAGCACACTTGAGAAAAGAGGATATATTATTACTTTTAAAGATGCAAATTGTACAATAGAAAGAACAGACGGTACAATAATGTTAACAGGCGAAAGAAAAGACAATCTGTATATAGCAAGTTTGGAACCACCAATAGATAAAATTTACCAAATACAAGAAAGTAATGCTGAAATATGGCACAGAAGGTTTGGACATCAAGATATAAATAAATTAAAAATAATGAAAAATCAAAATTTTGTAAATGGAATGAAATTTCAAGAAAAAGAAATAACTGATTGTGTAAGCTGCCTAAGCGGAAAATTAGCAAGAAAATCTTTTACAAAACATAAAGAAATATCAACTTCAAACATACTAGAATTAATACATATGGACTTATGTGGACCTATGCAAGAATCGTCAATAGGAAATTCAAGATATTTATATGTACTAGTTGACGATTTTACGAGAAAAATATTCGTTTATTTCCTAAAAACGAAAGATGAATCTTTGAAAAAGTTCAAAATGTTTAAAGCCGAAATTGAAAATCAAACAAATAAAAGAATAAAGAAAATTCGAAGCGACTGCGGCAAAGAATTTGACAATAAAGAATTTCAAAGTTTTTTGAATGAAGAAGGAATTATTCATGAAAAGACCGTACCATATACTCCACAAGAAAACGGAGTTGCAGAAAGAACCAATCGAACAATTATTCAAATGGTAAGATGTATGTTAAACGATGCACGTCTACCAATAAAATTTTGGGCAGAAGCAGCTAATTATGCAGTTTTTTTGAAAAATATAACTTATATGAAGAAAATAAATCAAACACCTGAAGAAAAATTCTGTAATAAGAAACCAGATATAAGAAATATTAAAATATTTGGATCACTAGCATATTTTCTAATTACAAATCCTAATCGACGAAAATTAGATTCAAAAGTTAAGAAAGGGATATTTATTGGATTTAGTAGCACAACAAAACATTTAAGAATATATTCCATAGAAGATAGAACTATTAAAGTAGCCCGAGACGCAAGAATAATAGAAAACCGAAGAGGATCAGAACTATTATACTCAAATGATAGTTGTTCAAGAAATAAGAATATAGAATATGTACCAATTTTTGAAATAAAAGAAGGAAATACAATTCCTCAATACATTCAAGAAATTGAAAATAATGAAGGAGAAGAAAGAATAGAAGATCATATCGTCGAAATAACCGAGAAAGAGAAAAGTGAAGAAAATAATTTAAGAAAATTTGAAAACCAGGAGCTGGAGAGATACACTATAAATGAAGATAACCACGAACTTGAAGAAATACACATACAACCAAGAAGATCTGAAAGAATAAGAAATAAAAGGAAAGTGAAGAGAACAACGAACTAGAAGAAATACACATACAATCAAGAAGATCTGAAAGAATAAGGAAGAAGACGGAAGATATAGCAAATTTAGCAACAAATATGAAGATACCATATACATATGAAGAAGCTTTACAAAGAAATGACAGAAATACTGGGAAATAGCAATAAATGAAGAACTAAAATCACAAGAAAAAAACGGAACATGGGAAATCGTAGAAAAACCAAAAGATACACTAAAATAGACTCAAGATGGATATTCAAAATCAAAGAAAAACCTGATGGAACAATTGAAAAATATAAAGCCAGGTTAGTTGCAAGAGGCTACAATCAAAGAAAAGGTGAAGACTATGATGATATTTTTTCTCCAGTTATCAGACTAAACACTTTGAGAACAATAATTGCTTTAGCTGTACAAGAAGATCTTGATTTATACCAGTATGATGTGACAACTGCTTATTTAAATGGTATAATTGAGGAAGAAATATATATGGAAATTCCAAAAGGGGTTAAAGCCGAAGTAAATAAAGTTTGTAAACTGAAAAAGGGCTTATATGGCTTAAAACAGAGTGCTAAAGCCTGGTATACTACAATTAAAAATGAATTAATACAAAATAATTTCAAAGAATTGAATTCAGAATCATGCGTGTTTTTACGAACAAACGATGATGGTGATTATATTATTCTCTGTTTATACGTAGACGATATATTACTTGCTACAAAGTCAAAGAAATTGGTTGAAGAAACCACAACCCAATTACAAAGAAAATTCGAGTTGAAATTCATTGGAGAAGCTAAATATTTGCTTGGATGGGAAATCGAAAGAAATAAAGAAAAAGGCGTTATTCATATTAGACAAGAAAAGTACATTAAAAACATATTACAAAAATTCAATATGGAAGAATGCAGAGGTGTCAATACACCGCTTCAAGTAAATACAGACAAGAATGAAGACAATGAAGATTTAATAACAAATATCCATATCAAGAACTCATTGGCAGTTTGATTTACTTATCACAAGGTACGAGACCGGACATAACTTTTGCTACAACCTATCTAAGTCAGTTCAACAATAATTTCACTGAGACACATTGGCAACAGGCAAAACATGTTTTACGATATCTGCAGAAAACTAGAAGCATGGGAATAACATACAGAAAGAACAAAGAAGAAATTAAATGTTATAGCGATGCAAGTTGGAATAACAACGTAAGAGATGGTAAGGGATTTTCAAGTTATATATTCGTACTAGCAGGAGGAGCAATTAGTTGGCAATGCAAAAAGCAAGAGGTCGTCGCCTTATCTACATGCGAAAGCGAATTTATGGCTATAACAGAAGCTGTCAAAGAAATAATTTGGATAAAGAAATTATTCAAGGAGCTAAAACAAGAGAAATATGTTGGGACTAAACTCTCGTTGAAGTCAGATAACCAAGCTGCAATAAAATTGTCAAAAAGCAATGTGTATCACTCAAAAAGCAAACACATTCAAAGAAGATATTTATTCATTCGCGATGAAATAGATAAAAATAAAATACAAGTAGAATATATAGAATCAAAAAGTATGACAGCAGATTTCCTCACGAAGGCTGTAACAAAAGCAGTTTTGGAGACATGTAAAGGATCATCGGGACTGCAGAATTATGAGGACGTTTTCAAATGACACTGACATTTTAAAAATTATCAAAATGGGGAGAGTGTTGCTTGATTTTGATCATTTTAAATATAAAAACAGAGTGAGTTTTGAAAAAAAAAAATGGTCATTATGTCAATCAATAAATAAATAAATAATTTTGTTATATCATAAAACTATTTTTGTACATTTTAATAAATAAATTAATTTTGTATCTAAAGTAGTAGATTACTTCAGTTATATTAAAAAGTAATGTTGACAGGGGGTCTCCTTGTCGCAAACCTTTTGTCACTTCAAATTCTTGTGATTCCTCCCCATCAATTCCAAAATCTGCTAGAATTTTTAGTAGTTTTTCTCTATTTACTGTGTCGTATGCGGCTTTAAAATCTACGAATAACAGATACGTAGGTATTTCGTATTCATAGCATGACGTTAATGAAGTTAATAGGAGAGTATCAAGGAGGCTTCAGGAAAGGCAGATCGACAACAGACCAGATTTTTACCCTAAAACAAGTCTTGACGTCAATTGATATTTAATTATTAATATTATGCCACTGGGCTATTTCTGAGATGGTAAATGAATCCATGATTAGGCATAGATAATTTAATGAAATCAATAATTATAAAACTTTACAACAAATATGATCTGTCAAACTCAAGCAAAACAACTGTTTAACATTTTGTACAATTATTGCTCATGGCTTTCTGCAAATAACTAAAAATTATAACTTTTATTTTGCCGGTCTTTCGTGACTTATTAGATGCAGTTTTTAATACTGAACATTTTTTATATTTAGACCTTTGTTCAAAAAATAATAGGATAGAAATTACAGCCATATGAAAATTTGACCATTGTATTTTCTATGTTGCGGAAAAAAAGTAGACACCGGTATATGTAAAATATTGATCCAGTCATATACATCTCAGTTCGTCAGTTGAGTTTATCTCAACTCACTTATCAAATGAGCTGAAATGTATATATATATATATATATATATATATATATATATATATATATATATATATATATATATATATATATATATATATATATATATTTATATATTAAGAAGTGTTCTACTACTTTCAGTTCCAGATATATAATACCAAACCAATATTAAGTATCAACTGGAACACACTATATGTTTTTATATTTATGAAAAATACATATAATTTAATTTACCGGTTTCAGGATATTGAGCCTTTATTGACGTATACAAAAGTACGCTGGTAACTAAGTAATAATTGTGTACGGTAATATTATTTTTAGACGATCACTTCAGAAAATAAGATATCGCGAACACTTCTATAGAAGGCCGTTATAGGTTATGAGTAATTTCAACACTGTAAGTCTTACAACTTCGGTATAGCGGACAAAAGTTGTCATATTAGGGACCCATTTTAGTGAAGAGTTTTGTTTGATTTATTTTCTTTTTCCAATAACGAGAAAAATATTTCAAATAAAATGATAATATTGTTGTCAGAAAGTATAATAGAGTATTATTTTGCCATATATGATAATCAAAACAATCATAATCCTTTATTTCAATAAAGAACATGCATAGATATTTTATTAAATAATAAACGACACAAATATTGCTTTAATAATATCGTCTTTATGAAATATGCCATAAATATAATCTAAGTGACTTTATTATAACAGAATTCTTATTAGAACAAAAAAAATGAGAAACCGAGCCTTTAAACTGAAGCTTTTATGTTTAAAGAACTACAGATATTAATTTTATACTTTCACAAATAGGTTAGATGATGGGTTGTATAGCATGTAATTTCTCGCACGCTGTTGTTGAAGGGTTAATTTACTTAAGAAAATTGACTACACCTCCAAACGTGGTTTTAAATACAACTGAACACCTAAATAATCATTCATTCAATCAAAGGCAACATGACAAAATCTGATGTGGCCAGCACAATACCTTCCGTCAATCACGTATATGTATAAATTTCATACATAAATTTTCTTGCAAAAGATTCTAAATTTCTAGTAAAATTATTTCATAAACAAACTATACAAATGGCACTTGACACTGACATCTTCTTCTTCTTTAGCTTTTCCCATTCGTTACGGGCCGCTATTTTTTATTTTCTTCTTTCAGTCATTTCTGTTTTGCGTGTCGTACTTATTAAGTTCCTTTTCTCTCAAGTCTTCCGCAATACAACTTATCTTTGGTCTTCCTCTGTTTCTTCAACCTTCTATTTCTAAGCTATTTATTCTTTTTACCTTCCGTCACCTTTAGGTAAGGAAGGTATTGTCTTTGGTCAAAAAATTCAATGATGAATTTTTACTGAATAAGCATGTATTAGGGTCCCTATAATACGATTTTACCATTTTTATAATGATGTCTGTGTGTGTGTGTGTGTGTGTGTGTGTGTGTGTGTGTGTGTGTGTGTGTGTGTGTGTGTGTGTGTGTGTCTGTGAGTCTGTGTGTCTCTGTGTGTGTGACAAAAGTTTCGGATCCCATATCTTCAATACCACGGTTCCAAAAATTCTATTTTTTTCGTATTCCTTAAGTTTACATCCAGAAGAACAAGTGATTAGATTTTGGTTATAATTGGTTAACCGGAAGTAGCCTCATTTGAATATTTAACAGTTAAATTTGATTGATTGACATTTAACGTTATTATAACTTAAAGAATATATTATTCTCTATACGATTAGATTACATTTTATACTTCATATTCAATAGATACAGAGTTAAAGAATTTTAAAGAAATTAAATTTTATAATTTAGGCAGCTATGCTAAACATGGAAACTATTAATATATTCATATAATTCAAATTGACAGATGTCAGTATCAATAAAAAGTAAATTAATGTGGCAGAGATGAAGATGTTGAAGTAGATGATGGGGAAACACGGAAAGATACGGTAAGAAAATAACTCTAGTGTTAGAAGTTTCTAGAAAGATAAAAGAAAGACGATTACATTGGTTTGAACAGGTCATGAGGAGAAATGAAGAATTATATTTGAACAAGAATAAGCAGTTTATTAATAGGAGGTTAAAGAAACAGAGGAAGACCAAAGATAAGATGGAAGCACTGTATTGCGGAAGACTGGAGAGAAAATTAACTGAATGAGAACGACACGCAAAAATAGAGACCCCCTAACGAATGGGGAAAGCTAAAGAGGAAGAAGATGTCAGTGTCAAGTGCAATTTAAATAGTTTGTTTATGAAATAATTTTACTGGAAATTTAGAATCTTTTGCAAAAAAAATTATGTATGAAGTTTTACATTATACACAGGATTGACGGAAGGTATTGTGCTGGCCACAACAGATTTTTTACGATGATGCCTGCATGTATGTATGTGTGTGTGTGTGTGAGACGAAAGTTTCGGATCGCGTAACTTCAATACCACGATTCCAAAAGTTATAATTTTTTCATATTTCTCAAGTTTACATCTAGAAGAACTAGTGATTAGATTTTGATTATAAATTATGTATAAATTCCATACATAAATTTTCTTGCAAAAGATTCTAAATTTCCAGTAAAATTATTTCATAAACAAACTATGTAAATTGCACTTGACACTAACATCTTCTTCTTCTTTAGCTCTCCCCATTCATTAGGGGTCGTTATTTTTTATTTTCTTCTGCCACTCATTTCTGTTTTACGTGTTGTTCTCATTCTGTTCCTTTTCTCTCAAGTCTTATCTTTGGCCTTCCTCTGTTTCTTTAACTTTCTATTACTAAGCTATTCATTCTTCGTCCAATATATTCTTCATTTCTCCTCATGACATTTTCAAACCAATGTAATGATCTCTCTTGAATCTTTCTAGAAGCTTGTAACACTAGAGTTATTTCCCTACCTATTTTTCCGTGCCTTCTCCACATCTACTTCAACATCCTCATCTCTGCCACATTAATTTACTTTTTATTGATACTGACATCTGTCAATTTGAATTATATGAATTTATTAGTAGTTTCCATGTTTTGCATAGCTGGCTCATTTATAAAATTTAATTTCTATAAAATTCTTTAACTCTATATCTATTGAATATGAAGTATAAGATGCAATCAAAACGTATAGAGCATAATATATTCATACGTAATATAACAAGTGATATGATTATCATCGATGATATTCTCGAGTGAAACCGAGCTGCAGATTTCACGAGTCCGAAGGACGAGTTGAAATGTGCTGCTTCGGTTTCACGAGCAATATCTTCGATTATTAATCATATCACGATCTTATATATAATGAGAGAATATAATGAATTTTTGCAATCTAACCTAACCTAAATTTTAATATACATATTCATATTGTATTAAAACATGGTACTTACGAGTTTTATTTAATATTTCGGAGTTTGAATTATTGTTATTAATTATTTTTATACTCAAAATTAACTGTCAATGTCATAAATAAAGAAAACAAATCCCTTAGTAACGACCATAAATACGGTGTTTATTTCCTTGTTTTTTATCATCGCTGTGATAAACGCGTAGCTAGGGAGATTCTGAATGTTGATTGGCGGAAAACATGTCACGTGACTAAGGAATTATATTCTCTTTAAGATATAATAACGTTAAATGACAATAAACCAAATTTAACTGTTAAATCTTCAAATGAGGCTACGGTTCACCAATTATAACCAAAATCTAATCAGTTGTTCTTTTGGATGTATACTTGAGGAATACGAAAAAAAATAGAATGAAACTTTCGTCACACACACACAGACACACACACACACACACACATACATACATACAAAAACTCATCATTGAATTTATTGACCAAAGACAATACCTTCCTTACCTAAAGGTGACCGAAGGTAAAAAGGTAAAATCGTATTATAGGGACCCTAAAACATGCTTATTCACTAAAAACTCATCATTGATTTTTTTGACCAAAGACAATACCTTCCTTACCTAAAGCGGAAGGTAAAAACGTCTAAACATGTGCAAAAATATTTCACTAAAAACATTGAAAATCCCTTTTGAAATGGAATTATTTAATTATCCATTAAAAACAAGAGACGTAGATTTGTTTAAATTTGTTAAATTACATTACTATTATATGCAGATTGTAGACTCTAATATGCCTAAAAGAAATATTGTATCAATTACCTACAAAAATCTTTTTACATTGCATTATACGAGTACACAAGCTTTTAAAAAGTACACCTTGAAAATCAAGTTTTTGCTTGTTTACCTCCCGCTGCCCTTGGTAAGGACGGTATAGGGATTGTGCTAAAAATCGCATATCGATGGTAAATGACCATGTTTTAAGGTCCAATTTTAACATTTGTGTGTGTGTGTATGTGCTGTATATGTGTATGTGTGTGTACGTGTGTGTGTGAACTCAAATATTATCATTCGGAAAATTATGAAATCTTGTATTTCTATCTTATAAGAAAGAACTTTATGAAGACATTGTAAATATGTAACAACGTGCAAAAAGAAACGAAAAATCTAAATTAAATATATAAATAAAACAATATTTAGATAAAATTCTGTTTAATTTTTTATTAGAAAACGACGTTTCGACAGAGAAGTGCTGCTTTTATCATATTAATAACAACATTACTAATGAAGGCAGCACTTCGCTGTCGTAACGTCGTTTTCTAATAAAAATTTAAACAGAACTTCACCCAAATATTATTTATATATTATGAATTCTGAAATGTGTTCTATAATTCTAAAACTAAAATAACGAAACTATACTAAATAAATATATAAAACACAAATAAATATAGTAATAATATCAATTCGCAAAATACTCAATTACAATAATGAGTTCTACCTCAAAATATTTATTAGACATGCGACGTTGGCTTAGCATGTACGCCATGACATTTCGCATTTGTTACGGATCACATGGCAAGTGTCATGGCGGAATTCTCGCATTTGCGCCAACTATGACGTCATATGACGTCATGGTTGTACTTCTCATATATTTTACTAGGTGACAGAACGATCGAAAATCGCCAACTATGGCGTCTGGCGAAGCCCAACTTGAATAAGAATAGGTTTCCAGAACTCAAATGTATGTAACTGACAGATAAATGTCACTGTCGAAAAGATAATCATTTCAAATTAATAATATTGATGTTCTAAAAAGAAAATAGTAAATAGAGCAATAGTTATATGGTAAGTAACTTAATGGAGTTTTCAGCATAAGTAAATATGCAGGTATATATTTAAATTAATAAAAGGCTAAATCAGATTTTTTCAGCTATGTAAATACAATTTTTTAATAAACTGTCAACGGAGTTTTCACTGCTGTTACTATCGTGTTACTATCTTATCTATTGTAGACAATATTCTTTATTGTGTTTTAAGTTACTATTAAGTTACATATACATACATATATTCCTGAATAATTAAAGAACAACCAAATATGTATTTCTCGTTTTCTGTTAACTTTCACATCTTTATTGACACAAGTAACATTGAGAAGTTAAAATTCAAGGCAGACTCAATACAGCAAAAAATAGATATACGCGGTTTTTTTGCAAGCCAGTATTGTATAAAAAGAAGTATTCCTTTTTGTTAGAGGTAGTCTTTTGTTTATATATCATGGGCTATTATGCAAAATAAACTTCATTTTATGTTAAATGTAGTTGATACAATATTTATGTAAACTAGATTGTTTTAATAAGACTATCATCTACTTGTATTTTTCTTATGGTACATATATTTTTAGCATATTTATTATTTTAAAAAGAAATATTCATATATTCTAAAGCAAATTTAATTTTTTTCTTAAGATAATTACGTATCTTGGATGCATAATATACATGGTGTTTCCTTTAAAACAACTAGTGCTTTTTTAGGCGAACTAATGACTAAAGAAAAATGTTATATACAAAAATTGAACAGGATTAAGAGGTTAATTTACTAGTAAAAACAAACCGAAAATTCAACCAATGGTTCTCAATCAGTAAGATAAAACTATTTTTTAAATGGTAACCCATATAATTTTTTTAGTCTATTAGATTAAGTTTTTTTTTCTGATTTCAGCAATGCAAATATTGAATAGGGTTGTATAACAATTATTTAGAGAAAAACGATATTAAAACTTAGATATAATTTTATAATATACTAGCGTAACTTATATTTAGGCAACAGTGGTATCAATGGTTTGCCTCCTACAATATTGAAACCTTGTTTAAAATATTTATGTCGTTGAAATCAGAAAAAAATGTCTATGTAATTAACTAAAAAATATATAGGTTACTATTTAAAAAATATACTTCTCTTATACCGTTTGGAAACACTGGTTGAATTTTCAGTTCGTTATTAGATACTGATAAATTAATCCCTTATGATCATTTTTTTGTATATACCATTTTTCTCTGATGTTTAATACCTACGCCCAAGAAAGCACTGATTGCTTTTTAAGGAATCACCCTGTATAAGTAATATATATATATGGGCCCAGAAATAAAAATAATATTTTAGAACCACCTTATGGGTGGTAGTGTGGACTCTGTGTGCGTTCTAACTCAAATTCCACATCAGAGTTTTTATGTTTTAAAGTTATTTAGCGAAAAGTGTTTTACTCAAAACCAAGAAATATAAGGCAGAATATTTCAGCAACTGTATTTATTTTACAACTACTGAAATTTTGACACTTTTATATTACAGTATTCTGTTACGACGATGTGAATCTGTCACAAATTTTAAGTTTAACCGGGAAATAAGCAGAATAAAGGGCCGTCAAGATCGTGTACCATTTTATATCTATTTTTCCCTGTTATTTTATGCAGATGTTTCTATCAGTAAACAAACCTAAGCTGGTTTAATAAGAAAATCTGTATGAAAGCAAGGCCGTGACTAAAGATGACAGTTGTTGAATTTGATTATTTCTCTCAACAATTACTGACTCGATAGTGAGTACTCCACCGACCTCCACGTGTGCAAGTTTCCGCTTCTCTGAAAACACCTTACCGTGAGCTCTCCGTACGAGTTATTTAGTTATTTTCTAAAAGTCATTCTTAATGTCTCGTTGTGAGGTTCAAACGCCCGACGTCGCAACGCTTGTTGAGCTTAGGCCAAGATCTTCGAAAGGCGTATATGAAAACAGCCAGGGACACTACGACTGGCACCGGCCGTAATCATCTCTGCGGATTAAATTTAGCAGTTGCGCGTGTCTAGTCGTTGAGAGTTTTATCGAATTGACGTTTCGACGCCGCCGGTGTGTAAACTCGGGCATTACAGACGTTAAGTCCACGTGTTTTTCAGACGTCTATTTTATTGTACCCAAGTGCGTTTTTCCGTTTCTGTGCCGCGTCGCCCCAGTGCGTAAGCCGGGGAACTCAAGGCCTAGAGGCTGCGAGTTATACCTGGGTCGACTTATTCGTCGTACGCCGCGTGTACCATCGATACTCCGCGACCATCCGGTTACGAGCACCATCATCTGAACACCCGGCGTCGATCTGCCGACTACAGAAGAAACGTATACCTACGCCTCTTTTGTCATTACTGCCACTAACCGCCAAGCCAATGCTATATCAGCGTCGCGACGCCTAGCGACGGCCACGCCAGAACCGTCCAGGCACACATTTCTATACGGATCTTTTAGACCTGCATACCTACCGCTTACCTGCCGCCATCACCGCCGTCACAACGCCTGGCGTCGGTCACGGCAGAATCGTACTAACACGTTTCTAAAAGGATTCTTAATATCCCCGCATGTACCGCTCACCCGTCGCCGTCACCGTCGTCGCGACACCCGGTGTCGTTTTTCTAAAAACGTCCACTAATTCGCACACCCAGCACCCAATTTTACCGATCAATGACTACCATACGAATTTGTACAGCGAGTTACCAGACAATAAAGTTGTATTGAATATTTTATGTTAATTGTATTCTTCATATTACACCCTATCTCCAAACATGCTATCCGGCCGTTGGCGCCCAAGCAATCTCACGCTAACTTTCTGCTGGCGATCCCCAAAATAACGTGACACTGTACATATTTCTTCCCGTATTAATTTTTAAATCATCTCCAGTGCCCTCTAAATTTTGAAATGCTTATATTTATATAACTAACTCCTTGCAAGAGGAAGTCAATCTAAACTCATTTTTAAATTAATGTGCTAATCCACTTTGTTTATATTCTAAAATATTATTGCCTTTTGATAAATTATTTTGTCCAACATCAAAAACGGCCGTATTTTATACTTTTAGAATCTTATTTCATTCGTTTTAGTGGGTAAATTCCTTAGTTAACTCTATTACATATAAGTATTTATAATTCACCTCGAATCTGTCAAATTGATAAAATGAAAAATTACTTACGATGAACATGGAATAGGTTGTAGCTTTGAATACATAATACATATAAGAACGGCAACGTAATGTATTTAGATTAAATATTTCGAGAGAAGGTGCCATCTATCCCTCCGTATACGAATTATTTCTGAGTTAGTTCAAAAAATACATAATAGGTGGATGTTGCACAGTATTGCCACGTAGCTAGAACAGCAAGATAAGATTTTATAAAGGTTTTTAAGTTTGCTACTGTAAAACAAGTATACATGTACATTGAAGATTCAAAATATATTATCTGGTTATTATGAAACAATATTTTTGAATTATTGATTATTGAATACCTCTAACAAATAGTATCTGGCAATGCTGTCAGCACGATTTACCGTAGTTCATAGATTTGTGGTAGGAGTCACTAGCTATCTATAATAATTTTGTGAATAAAAAGAGACAGATATAGTATCTTGCTAGGCCATATACGTTGCCGTTCTTATATGTATTATATATTCAAAGGTTGTAGTTTTAATTGTTTGCTTCCTAATAATTTTTGTAAAGTGTTAAACATTTAAAAAAATATACGTTTGTGGTCCCTCTCAAAATTTACTAATCAATATTTATTTATGTATCAAGATACTAAAATCGTCGTATAATGTATTAATTTAATGACGATGTCTGAATTTTTACTGACGCTGTTAAATTATGTAATTTATAATAATATAAGACTAAAGTAATCTTTTTTAAAAAATAAATTTTCTTAGATGAAAGCATCAAGAATCACATCGTAAGTGCATCATGATTATTTAGTCTACATATGTAAAATACATTTTGTAAATGAGATCTTTGAATACATTTTTCTTATTCATTTATAAAACATACATACATGTATCGTGTCAAACTACATTAATTAATGGTACGAAATATGTGTAGGCATTCAATTTTGAACTTTATATTTTCTACTCTACTTAAATTGAAATATGAACACTTAACAAAGGCATTTCCTTCAATATACCACATCGTATCTCTACATTGTAGGCACAAATCACTTCACTACCTTCCATTAATATTTCGTCTCACACGATATAAGATATTTTTGAACTGTTCGCCACCCTTTAACCTTATACGAGTATAACAAGAATTGTTTGTAACCTATTGTTACCTATATAAAAAATCACCGAATTTATTTTTACCAATATCCATTAATCACAAATTCCCCTGCTTTGTTGATTTTTATACCCCATATTTTAAGATGTTAAATACAGCTCAACGCATAATATATTTTAACCTTTTAAGAGTTCCAACTTTTATCTCAAGGGAATTCAGGTAAATGGTTAATATATTATTCCTGAAAAACCTCACAAATTTGTTTTCACGAAATTCATGTATTAGGTAAACTGTAAACAACACATCAGCACTAAGTAACGGAATAGATGAGTAGATTTAAAAATAAAATGTGATTCACTATGTTTTGGTTTTGTAGCTAAATTATGAATGATAATGCAGTTCTATATAAATCAGGGTAAGTGACAAGTTAAATAAGATAAACAAGAATTACGCCTGATATGTCGTTCATTTACAGTTTTAACGTAATCATCAAGGAAAAACGTAAAATTTTCTTATCAGTACATGTGAAACAGCAAAATCTAGGTTTATAATATTAGATATTAAATATATATATATATAAAATTGAAGAACTGTTAAATATTTAATTTAATAATTTGTAATTTCCGAAGTTATATTAATTAAATTTATCCCTGTATACAAACTAAATTGCCCGTGGCTATATGTAAATCATTTCAATTATATTTTACATTTATATTTAAAATGTGTCTATATAGATATAGCATTTTTTCTACCAAATAACCTCATTAAATGTTAAAATTCATAACTACATTATTTCTTATCCAATCACAAATATTTAACCACAATAACAAAAAAATTGTCAAACAAAATTTTTTTGTTGGAAATTCATGCACTCCACCTTGATTTAAACCCAAGATCCTATGTCCTCTACTAACTAAACCAATTTTTTCTTCGGTATTTATTGAAAATTGAATCACTCACAGTCCTGTATGTTACTAAAATAATTGTATAAAAACAGTTCATAAAATAGTTCGGACGAAATGCAAATTTCACCCTCCTGAGAGTCCTGAGTTACAGCCAACAGAAGACGCTTGTTGAATAATATAATAATATACAATTATTTTTTAAGTTCTCAGTTATGATACATTTTTAACAATATTTAAAAATGTTATCAGTTAATGATTTTTTTTAGGTCTTTTAAAACCAAGTTTATTATTAACAAAGTTCTGGCCATCAAAATCAAATATATTTGATTGAATCCATTAAATAATAACATTTATATTCAGTCCATAGTTTGACTTACAAACAATCATGGTTCTTCTTTCCAATATATATACTTTTAAAACGATTGTGATCTACTGGGCCATAGCCAATATGAAACTCCTATTAAAAATAACGAATTGAATACGAAATAATTACGAATTAATTAATTTCCTATTCAACGTCAGTTAAGTGATTAGATAATTCATACAGCTACGTACCGCAGCACATGTTTTTCTATACAGGAATTATTAAAACAACGCCATAATAGATGGCATAATGTTAATGCAAAGATGAATGTCGTATAAAGCTGGCTTTGCCATTCGGCTTGGCCGAACGATGCCGCATTTCAATTTTATCTTTAGAATCAACATAGAAAACCTCAATTTCTGTTAAGTAATCGCGCCTCTTATGCCCAGCCGTGCTCAACTTTACCATTTTTATTAGTATAGTTCCAAAGAACGATACATTTATATTAATTCACTGCCGTGCGGCATGCCATTCGACAAAAGCCAATGTAATGGAGACACACTTTTACAGCTTACATAAACTAGCCTTAACGTAAATAAAAATATTTTGTGACGTTGATAACTACAAAAATTAAAAGTAAATATGAAAATTTCATTCACAAATATGTTCTTCAATTAATCAAAACATACCTTAAAGGTAGGTGTTGGAAACACGTCGTTTAGAAGATCTATAAGCCTACTGTATGATACAATGTATTAATGTATACAGTCAGACAACATTCACAACACACTTTACAGAAACTGTTAAAATGTGAAATTTCAATTGTTTAGCTGGAAGCGCTACTAACAAAACTGACAAAAAAAAACCGTCAGATTTTTGACAGATGTATTTAAAAAAAATCTCATTGTAAAATTACATCAATAAAAAAAATCTGTTGTGGCTAGCACAATACCTTCCATCAATCCTGTGTATAATGTATAAATTCCATAAATAATTTTTCTTGCAAAAGATTCTAAATTTCCAGTAAAATTATTTCATAAACAAACTATTTAAATTGCACTTGACACTGACATTTTCCTCTTTAGCTTTTCCCATTCGTTAGGGGTCGATATTTTTGCGTGTCGTTCTCATTTAGTTCCTTTTCTCTCAAGTCTTCCGCAATACAGTCCTTCCATCTTATTTTTGGTCTTCCTCTGTTTATTTAACCTCCTATTAATAAACTACTCTTGCTTGTTGAAATATAATTCTTCATTTCTCCTCATGACATGTTCAAACCAATGTAATCGTCTTTCTTGTATCTTTGTAGAAACTTGTAACACTAGAGTTATTTTCTTACCGTATCTTTCCGTGTTTCCCCAATATCTACTTCAACATTTTCATCTCTGCCACATTAATTTACTTTTTATTGATTCTGACATCTGTCAATTTGAATTATATGAATATGTTAGTAGTTGCCATGTTTAGCATAGCTGGCTGAATTATAAAATTTAATTTCTTTAAAATTCTTTAACTATGTATCTATTGAATATGAAGTATAAAATGTAATCAAATCGTATAGAGAATAATATATTCTTTAAGATATAATAACGTTAAATGTCAATAAATCAAATTTAACTGTTAAATCTTCAAATGAGGCTACTTCCGGTTCACCAATTATAACCAAAATCTAATCACTTGTTCTTCTGGATGTAAACTTGAGGAATACGAAAAAATTATAATTTTTGGAATCGTGGTATTGAAATTATGGGATCCGGAACTTTTGTCACACACACACAGACACACGGACACACAGACACACATACATATAGACATCATCGTAAAAATGGTAAAATCGTATTATAGGGACCCTAAAACATGCTTATTCACTAAAAACTCATCATTGAATTTTTTGACCAAAGACAATACCTTCCTTACCGGAAGGTAAAAATCTGTTGTTCCAATATATTCTTCATTTCTCCTCGTGACATGTTCTAACAAATGTAATCGTCTCTCCTATATCTTTCTAGAAACTTGTAACACTGGAGTTATTTTCTTACCGTATATTCCCGCGTCTTCCTCAACATCTACTTCAACATCCTCATCTCTGCCACATTCATTTACTTTTTATTGATACTGATATCTGTCAATTTGAATTATCTGATTACGAGTATATTAGCAATTTTCATGGATAGCATAGCTGGCTGATTTATGAATTTTAATATCTTTATAATTCTTTAACTCCATATCTATTGAATATGAAGTATACAATGCAATCAAATCGTGTAGAGAATAATATATTCTTTAAGTTATAATAACGATAAATGTCAATAAATCATATGTAATTGTTAAATCTTCAAATGAGGCTACGGTTCACCAATCATAAATAAATCTAATCACTTGTTCTTCTGGATGTAAACTTGAGGAATACGAAAAAATTATAATTTTTGGAATCGTGGTATTGAAGTTATGCTTTCCGAAACTTTCGTCACACACACATGGACAAGCAGACATACGGACACACAGACACACATACATACAGATATCATCGTAAAAATGGTAAAATTATTATAGGGACCCTAAAACATGCTTATTCACTAAAAACTCATCATTGAATTTTTGGACCTAATACTATACCTTCCTTACCTAAAGATGACGGAAGATAAAAAAACATATTTCATAAGGACTGTTAACGCACTCGTCCTTTGTAAAACTAATCTCATGGCTCGTTTTCCAAACTTGGACTTGTACGTCTAGATTGCCCTATGATACTTATTTTTTTTTTAAATATAGTATAATGCTACTCAAGAGTGAATATACTTACCGCTTGAGTATAAAATGTGTTTACTCACTTGTTCCATAAATAACTATTATTCTATAATTAAGAAATACAAAATTAATTTACTAATCAATTAAACAAGAAAATTAAATAGAAATCTTGATTTATTAAAAAGGAAAAAGATAACACTGTAAAAGTACCAAGTGGCAAAAAAATTCATTTCAAAATATTACTTTGCTACATATAAGAAAGTGAAGTTTTAATTCCATTCAATAAATATCTAGAAAACTAAATTTTTATACATTAACATAAACTCATCTACCATCCATTAAATCTTTTTGTTTGCTATTATTCCGAAAATTGTACTTTTTCCTGTTTCTATACCATCAATTCCACTGGACTCTCTCGATTAGTGAATGAACTTCAATCAATTTAGTTTCTTTGATTTAAGTGGGAGTACGGAGAGTAGAATCCCGACTGCGTCGAACACGAGCGCATGCACGCGCCGTGAAAGCGCGCGACGCGGCTTCAGTTAGCATCGCGACGCCTTCCTGAAAGCCAGACGCAGAAGCGAGCCAACACATAACTTCTGTATCGATGAAATTACATTTAGTGGAATTACTAATAGACAAATATGAACTCTTGTTAAAGTTCTAATAGTTTTAATTTAAATAGTGCTGTATAATTATCTGTAGAAGTTATATAAAACTTTGTAATATTTGAGAAGTTTCAAAAACTTTATATCTCTTTCGTCTTAATATCATGTTGTACAAAATTAGAGCAAGGTAAGAAGTCGTGTGTTATATGTACATGTCATGTATATTTTTTTATTGATGTTAACAAGTGATTATGTTTTGTCACAATTTAACTTCCAGCTTTAATTGAAGAAGATAAGTCAATGTTAATTTTGCCACAACGTGCAACGTCTCAATTAGCAACATAATGTGCATATATAAACTTTAGTTCTTCATGAACACTAATTACAAAATAATTGTTTATGCAAATATTATTTTCCCACGCCCGATATCGTACTTACTATTAGAACGTTGTTTGTAGGGATTTTATATTTATTTTACAGTTAACTTAACGGTTTATATTAACGACGGGATGTAAGTAGCTCCGTTACATCCATACATAGCAGTCTTACCTCCCTCTTTTGTAAAATAACAACAGTTAGAAATCTTAAACTTGTGTGAAATATTTGATAATTTTTTACTCTGATTTTAATTTCTTTAATTGTCATCATTTCATAAATATTTTCACAAACATTGACTTGTCAAATGTGACAGTTATAGCGTTTTTCTTCATAAATTTTCCATGAAATTCTAAAATACTTTTTTCAATGTGTTCAATGATATTCATTGATATTTCTGGGAATAAAAAGGAACAGGCAAAAATTAAATCATCGGGAATGGAAAAAATGTTATACGTTATTCGAGAGGTAAATACGTTTGACCAATCTTAGACTTAGACTCGGCCTTTCCAAGTGCGAATAAAATAACCGATAACTATTTAACTGAGAAATAAATATATTAGGAGGTCTACTTCGACAAATAAAGTGTAAATGTATTTCATAACGACTTTAACTATTGAATTATTAATCTGTAAATTACCATAACAAAAATACAGCTTTCAATGTTAGCTGCAATGAAATTTTGATAACTGAATTCATGATATATTTAGAGAAGGATAGTTTGATGCACAAAGTGTATATATTAGAATAAGATAAATAATTGTTATTTTTCGCGATCGAGTTGTCACGTACAAAGAATATCAATATTTTTGATGTAACCACATTTATATATATATATATATATATATATATATATATATATATATATATATATATATATATATATATATATATCACTTTATTTTACATAAATGGATGTTTTAGACAACATTTGTCCATCGTCAGCTAATATATATTGTATGTATTTCTTTATTATTCCTACCCTCTCATTGCGCTACGCCTGTTGGGTAGTGTACACTTAAAATAAAATAAAATAGATTTTAGGTTACCGGTCACCTTCTTTAGTTTTTTTACAGCACCACAGTATTTGATTTGAAGTAAACAAATATTTAAAAAAAATCTGTAGTTGTGTATTAATTAATGGCATTTAAGATTTTGGGAACAATCTGTATGAGGTCGTAGGTTCCAATAAATTTTTGACCATAGATATATCACTTTATTTTACATAAATGAATGTTTTAGACAACATTTGTCCATCCTCAGTTAATAAATATATATAAATATACAAAGAATATTAACAAATGTACAAAAAATATAAATTTCTACTTACCAATGGATAATAAAGTTTTATAATCGTAAAGATTATGCTAAATGTGCTTAAAGTTACATTTTGTACATATTACAAAAGTAGTTCAGGCCCAAAATTTTGTCAATAATTTTAGCAGAAAAACAGACAAAAGTTAACATGTTAATTATAGGGGGACAAGTTGAGCATTGACTCAAGTATAAAAAAAACTAAAAGATGTGCGCATAAAATGGTAGAGGAAACAACAAAAGGCAAAATAAGGGAATAATAAAAATTGAAAATAAAAGTTTAAAATGTTATTGCACTGTACATTATTGATGAAATCTCTTTCATAGTTAAGAGTGCTAGATTTGTTATGGCAAGTTTTCGTAATCTGAGATATTTAAAATGAACATTCTTCTAATATTTTAATATTTTGAAGTCTGGTAAAAGACCAGTTTGGCATGTGTGCTTTGTCAAAGCGCTATGGTCGAGGTTATTTCCATTCCTATGGTATGGATGTAGGTAAATGCGTTTTCGTAAGGGTTGAAAAGTTTCACCAATATAACATTTGTTGCAAATATTACAATTGATCTGGTAAACTACGTCTTTTTACCTCTCGCCAAGAGAGGTATTGGATTCATGCTAAAAATCGCATATCCAGATTTCATTGAATAAGGACGTTTTAAGGTCCCTAAAATCCGATTTTAACATACTTACGAAGATGCCTGTGTGTAGTTTGTGTGGATGTAT
The DNA here is from genome assembly GCA_951394225.1 of Harpalus rufipes. NCBI lineage: Eukaryota > Metazoa > Arthropoda > Insecta > Coleoptera > Carabidae > Harpalus > Harpalus rufipes. The sequence continues at coordinate 20,138,223 of OX596276.1, read as the reverse complement.
GTGTGTGTGTATGTGTGTGGAATGTTGGAAAGACGATTACTCAAAAACTATAAGACTTTATATTTGTTTAACCACGTATTTCCCAATCGGACATTCATGGGAAGATTTGAAAAGGTTTTGGTAACAATTGGACAACTGGTAGTAAAAGATTCTTGAAAAAAAATTGTTTTTTGCATTTTTTTCCGTGTGATATAAAAGAAATTAAATTCTCTATCTGATACATTTAAATATTTTATTAAATATTCTATAGATTTAGAGATAAAAGAAATATAATATATAAAATAATTTGTTGTAATAAATTTTACAGCCGAAAGAATGCCATGGAAAATAGTTGAAAATTTAAAATGTTTGTAACTGACAGATAAATGTGAGTGTCAGAAATCCGGAGACATTACTGAAGACTTTTTCTGGGAAGTACATACATTATTCATTATTTCTTAATGTATTAATCGTTAAACATTTTTCATCATAGGTATATTACACATACCCTTCAGAAATACTCTTACTCCCGACACTGAATTGGAAACATCTCGAAAAAGTAGAAGAGTAGGACAAAATTTCTTCATAGAGTGAATTTAAATTTAAAAAAATCTAAATATAAAGAATAGATATAAGTAGAATTTTTGGTGTAGAGCGTAGGTATACAGGAAATGTTAAATATATTAGGGCGCGAGCAGTCATGTGACTTTGTTGACCTTGACAAGCAGATATGGGGGCCCATGTCAGAATGATAGCTAGTACTTATGTACATAGATGTCAAATAACATAATTTTTCGTTTTAAATTTCGTGATTTTCCAATTGCATATGTTTTATTTTCCTCGGCAAGTAAATTCCACACTCCTGGTGACAAATTAACCAAGTGAGTACAGAAAAGAGTAGATTTGTTAAAGAAGCAGTGCATTTCTAACTGACATTTAAAGTAACATCCCTTTTTTACCTCTCCCTGAGAGGTAGTGGATTCATTCTAAAAAATCTACATCCAGATTTTAATGATTAAGCACGTTTTAAGGTCCCTGTAAACCAATTTTAATATTTTACGATGATGTCTGTGTGTGTGTGTGTTGTGTGTGTGTGTGTGTGTGTGTGTGTGTGTATGGATGTATGTGTGCGTGGATGTGTGTGTGTGGATGTATGTGTGTGTGTATATATGTATGCATGTATGTGTATGTATGTATGTATGGGGGTCGGTTGGAAGGACGATTTCTCAAAAACTATAATACTTAATATCTTTTACCTACGTAGTTCTCAATCGGACATTACTGGGATGAGCTGAAAAGGTTTTGGTAGTAATTGGACAACCGGAAGTAGTAGATTCTTATAAAAATTAACTAATTATTATTTTTTGAAAATTTTTATTCTTGATTATATTAATGAAAAGTAAATTCTCTATCTGATACATATAAATATTCTATTATATCTTTTATAGATTTAGAGATAAAGAAATATAAGTTATATAATAATCTATTGTAATAAATCTCACATCCCAATAATGTCATGGAAACTAATTGAATAAAATTAAAATGTTTGTAATGGACAGATAAATGTCAAAACTCCATATCCATTACTGAAGATTTTTTCTGGGAAGTACACACATTTTATTTCTTATTGTATTAATAGTTAAATATTTAAAATTATAGGTATATTACATATATCCTTCAAAAATACTGTTAATTCTGACAATGAATTGGAAACATTTCGAAAAATTAGAGAGGACAATTTTTTTTCATAAAATGAATTTAAAGTTAAACAATCTAAATATAAGGAATAGATATAAGTAGAATTTTTGGTGTAGAGTGTAGGTATACAAGAAAAGTTAAATACAATCGGCCGCGAGCAGTCATGTGACTTTGTTGGCCTTGACAAGCAGATATGGGGGCCCATGTCAGAATGATAGCTAGTAATTATGTACATAGATGTCAAATATCATAATTTCTCATTCTAAATTTAGTGATTTTCCAATTCCATGTTGTATATTTTCCTCGACAAGTAAATACCACACTCCTGGTAACAAATTAAATACGTGAATTTAGAAAATCTTAAAAAGTTAATGATAAATTCTGACATTAGCCATCTATGTACATAACTTATTCATATTATGTGCAATAATGGAAATAAACTCATTATCGAAGTTGATTTATTTAATATTACATACCGTAGACTAAGAGAACTTCTGTATAATTCACAATGAATTCAATATTCTTAATTATTTGTTTTATGTAGGATGCTATGATATCATGTGGATACTTTCAAATTTAAAATCTGTTTTTCTTTATAACATGTACATGTTGTAGTGTTTCATTAATGTTAATGGTGTGTAACTGTTGGGCAATAAATAAATAAATTATTATTGTTATTATAACTACTAATTATCATTCTGAAACAGGCCCCCACATCTGCTTGTCAAGGCCAACAATGCAAATGACTGTTCGCGCCCTATACTTATGTAACCAAAAAAGGAAGTGGCGAGAGGTATTGTTCTGGCCACAACAGATTTTTTTGAAATTGATTCTATGAGAGTTTGTTAAAAAATTATTTATGTCTCCGCATAACCAATCTTTAAACAAACTCTTAGAAAATGCCGTCAAAGACACCAATATAAAAATAGCTAATACTAATAATATTTGCACTCGATCTCTTTGTGTGTCTGTGTGTGTGTGACGAAAGTTTCGTATCTCATAACTTCAATACCATGATTCAAAAAATTATAATTTTTTCATATTCCTCAAGTTTACATCCAGAAGAACAAGTGATTAGATTTTGGTTATAATTGGTCAACCGGAAGTAGCCTCATTTGAAGATTTTATAAGTTAAATATGATTTATTGATATTTAACGTTATTATAACTTAAAGAACATATTAGTCTCTATACGATTTGATTGCATTTTATACTTCATATTCAATAGATATAGAGTTAAAGAATTATAAAGATATTAAATTTCATAATTCAGCCAGCTATGCTAACCATGTAAACTACAAATATATTCAGATAATTGAAATTGGCAGATGTCAGTATCAATGAAAAGTAAATGAATGTGGCAGAGATGAAAATGCTGAAGTAGATATTGGGGAAACCACAGAAAGATACGGTAAGTAAATAACTCTAGTGTTACAAGTTCTAGAACATTGGTGTGAACATGTCATGAGGAGAGATGAAGAATATATTGGAAGAAGAATGAATAACTTAGTAATAGAAGGTTGAAGAAACCTAGGAAGATCAAAAATTAGATGGAAGGACTGTATTGAGGAAGACTTGAGACAAAAGGAACTGAATGTGAACGACACGCAAAACAGAAATGGGTGGAAGAAGAAAATAAAAAATAGCGACTCCTAACGAATGGGAGAAGCTAGAGGAGACGTCAGTGTCAAGTACAATTTACATAGTTTCTTTATTAAATAATTTGACTGGAAATTTAGAATCTTTTGCAAGAAAATTAATGTATAGAATTTATACATAATACACAGGATTCGTGGACGGTATTGTGCTGGCCACATCAGATTTTATATACTTGAGTCTGTGTTAACCTATTGCGCTATAGTTAACATGTTGTTAACTTTTGTTATGTTTTTTTTGACTCTTGACAAAATTTTGGGCTTGAATTATTTTTGTAGTATGCAATTCAGCAAATTGTAAATTTAAGCACGTTTAACATTATCTTTATGATTGTAAAACTTATTATCCATTACTAGGTCGAAATTTATTATTTTTGTACATTTGTTACAATTCTTTGTATATTTATTTTATTAGCTGAGGATGAACAAATGTTATCCGAAACGTCCTTTTGTGTAAAATAAAGTGACATAATGGTCATAAATTTATTAGAACCTAAGGACTTTTACATTTAATTCAATGTATTAAGTTATATATTTTTACAGAATGAACCAAAATAGTATGAACTACAATAATAATAAACGAAAGCTTGCAGTAAAGTTCTCTGAATTGGAAGAAAAGCTATGGAACATGCTGAAAAATTAAACAATTTTAAATTGGAAGGAAAAGATATGCTAGATAAAAATGATTTTTTTCCCAAAGAATGTCAATTAATTGAATTAAAAATTGCGAATGAAAAATTGAAACAATAATTGCTCCAGTTACAATTACAAAAATATTTACAATGGTTGTTATTTCGATGATTTTTTTTATTAAAATTTTGGTAAGAGTTTTTTGGGTAATGTAAAAATGATAATATAATAATTATTATACAAACAGAATGTTATTCATGTTTATATTTTTCTAGAATAGTTTGTACTATTCTTCTAATTATATTTATTATTGTTTCATTGGGCGGTTCTATATCAACTATTGGATCCTCGTAGTCTTCATTATCATCGAGAATGTTGTCATGTTATTTCACAGTTAAATTATGCAAAATATTGGTACCAGGCTTAGTGAAGACACTGCGTTGTTGCTTAAAAAAGAACAAAAATTATAACAGTTTCATATACATTATGCGAAATCCAATTTAATTTACCGATATGTACAATGTTATAATCTGGGTTATATCTCCTCCATTAAGTGCTTCACAGTTGCTTTAGATAATCGAAAACGTTATTTCTCATCCCGTCTTTCAAAATGATTAATACGTTCTCTCACTGTGAATGGGTGACATTCTCTGTTTACATATTCTACTTTTTCTTCTACCTCTTGGATTTCGAGTTCTTCGAAATCATTAAAAATACCCATTTCAAAATAAATGTAACACTGTTTTTATTTAACTTGGTAAGAATCGACAACAGAAACAATTAAATAAATCTTAAAAAAATGTAGCTTTTCGGCTTCACTCGGTTATTCACAAACCGAATCTGCTTATTTCGAAATTATACCTCTTAATAACTGCACTGCAGAATAAAGCTAGATATTCTATGAATACAAATTATCTATTGATGGAAAGACGGACCTAGGGCTTATTTGACAATTATATATTATTTACAACTTTATTCGCATTTGAAAAGACCGGGCCTTAATGCTATTTACTTCTGTTATAGCATAAATAACTATTACTTTTCCCGATTTAAAAATAAAAGTGTTTATTATATTTTTTTAGATGACCACTTTAGAAAGAAAGTTGAAAATACAAGTACACTAGCATGATAGAATATCGTATTAACACGATATGGTTATATTTCAATGATGAGACCAAATCAACATAGCCAAGCAGCTTTGCTTTGTATGTTGCTATGGTATTGGCATTTGAAATTAAATTCTTGCAAATATTTGTATTTTTTGTGGTCGTCTAAAAGACAGTGGTCATAACTCGTTCGAAAGTAATATCGTATTGCTCATGTGTTCACACTCGCAAGATGTTTCTCGCGTTATGTACTCATTTAGAAATATACTATTCCGTTGATCGTTTATTTATGGGTTAATGAATAATTTTCGATTAAAAAACGATTTCAATATAAATTAGTATAATATGCAACGAGTTTATAATAATAACTATTAATACACGAGGATGAAATTCACGAGCTATGGCGAAAAGGTATCGTAATTCAAATATTTGAAGATTCCTGTCACACATGTGGGAATTAAGATGATTTTGATGTTTCTAAAATTGCCAAAAATGATTGCATCATATTGCTTTTAGACAATCAATGAGGTATATTTCATCCATTATACTTATATCGGAATTATTCATTATTATTTCTAAATAAATGTTTTTGAAAAATAACAAACTTCACACACTGTAGGTTATGTTATAATACTTTCAGTTTTGACGTACGTTATTTATCTCTTAGGTATAATAATAATTAATTTGCAAATAAACCATTGTCTGCATGTGACAAATGTTTTCGTCTTTAACAATTCGCAAATCATTTTTATTAAAGTAATAAATTTTAAGATGGCAATTAATTGAGAATATTATCAGTTACCTTCACCCACAGTTTTAGAAATAATACTAACATGAATATTGTATTATTTACTGTTGGAACGAAAAATGTTGGGACTTGTCTTTTGTCATATATTTGCCCGTAGATTATTGTTTAAATGAGAAATTCAGTTAATAACATTGTATTTAAATCTATTACACTTTATTAATACATAAAATAAAAAAAATGCTCAAATATAGTCTTAACTATTGTAACCTAAAAATTTTTTTTTATTTCTGTTAATATATTTATTACAGAGGACACGAATACATTTGGGGTTGGGCTTGTACATTGGTAATGTTTGGTTCACGAAAGTTGACTATTCAAGATCATTTACGAGTATAAGCCATCTGATATAAAACTATTTGTAGGTAAATTCACTGCATTTTGTACCCAACTTTTTATTAAAAATAATAAATTATCTAATCACGTAACAGTCGATGAATAGAAAATAATTATGAATTAATTAATAATTCATTATTTTTAATCAAAATTTCATGTCGCCTGTGGCGCACTAAAAAAATTAAATGAAAAATAAGAAAGTTTTCCAAATTTTGAGAAAAGTCTTTTTGATTAAGAATTAGTATAATGAAATGTATATATCTTCAAATTATTTTACCCTTTTTTAATACCATCTATATTGTGACGAAGTACATAATAGAGTCGATGGTGTATTAGAAGTAGATACAATATTTATCGTATTGAAATTAAGATGATATTTTAACTATTACAGTCTTTTACATAAGGTGCTAAAAAGGGTAACATTTTTTTGAGACTGACAAAAATGAGTAAAAATAACTTGTTGAACATAGGTCTGATCTTCAACTGTTTTGGAGAAAAACGAAAAATTGAAGAAAAACTGACAAAAATATAGTGACCGAACAAAATTTTGTCATCAGTAAATGTAAACATTGATCGAAGTCTTAACTCGTATTGTTTTCGAGATGGGAGAGGTGAACCCCGTAAGAACTAATTTTTCACTGCTTTATATCTTGGAAACTATTGAAGATCGGATTAAGCTTTTTACCTTCCGTCACCTCTAGGTAAGGAAGGTATTGTCTTTGGTCAAAAAATTCGGTGGTGAGTTTTCATTGAATAAGCACGTTTTAGGGTCTTTACAATACGATTTTACTATTTTACGATGATGTCTGTATGTGTGTGTGTGTGTTCGTATATGCGTGTGTGTGTGTGTATGTGACCGGTTTTTCGTGGACGATATCTCCAATACTAGAATTTCAAAAATTACAATTCTTGCGTATTCCTCTTCCTTACAACCATATGCAGACTTGATTAGATTTTGGTTATAATTGGTCAACTGGAAGTACCCTCATTTGAAGATTTTAACAGTTTTTCTTGAAAAACTCAGTTAAATGTTATTATAACTTAAAGAATATATTATTCTCTATACGATTTGATTGCATTTTATATTTCATATTCAACAGATATAGAGTTAAAGAATAATAAAGATAAAAAATTCGTATAAATTTTATAATTCAGCCAGCTATGCTAACATAACCATGGAAACTGCTAATATATTCAGGTATTTCAAATTGACAGATGTCAGTATCAATAAAAAGCAAGTAATTGAATGAAAAAATAAGGGAAGTAATTCTAGTGTTAGAAGTTTTTAGATATAATAGAGACGATTACATTGGTTTGAACATGTCATGAGGAGAGATGAATAAATTAATAGAAGGTGGAAGAAACATAGGAAGACCAAATATAAGATGAAAAGACTGTATTGCAGAAGACTTGAGAGAAAAGGAACTGAATGAGAACGACACGCAAAACAAAAATTAGAGGAAGAAGAAAATAATAAATAGCGACCCCCTAACGAATGGGAAAACTAAAGAAGAAGAAGATGTCAGTGTCAAGTGCAATTTGCATAGTTTGTTTATGAAATAACTTTACTGGAAATATAGAATCTTTCGCAAAAAAATTATGTATAGGGCGCGTGCAGTGACATGACTTTGCTGCCTTTGGCAAGCAGATATGGGGACCCGTATCAAAATGACAGCAATTAATTATGTCCATAACTGACAAGTGTCATAATTTTTCATTAAAAATTTCATGATTTTCTTATTTCATGTGATGTGTTTGTTATCAGGAGTATGGAATTCCGTTGCCGAGAAAGGGAATCATAAAATACCAAAAATTTAGAATCTTTTGCAAGAAAATTTATGTATGGAATTTGTACATAATACACAGGATTGACGGAAGGTATTGTGCTGGCCACATCAGATTTTTTTGTAGTCATTTTGGTCAGTACGTACATATTCCCTTAAACTTTTTTACCCTTTTCTAACAGTCTGTATACTATTAAGTACATATTTAATAAAATTTGTTAAAAGCCTTACACCAAAATGTAAATTGGCCAAGGGATTTATGTAATTAAAAACGATCGGAAATAGATACGTGGATACGTAATTAGACTGGAATTCAAACTTTATCTCATACATTTCTTATTAGATTTCTACCATTTACCTATTTCAAATATATAATTTATTGATAATGAGAAGCAACTCTTTTTGAAGAGGCGTTAGTGGTACTAAGAATGTCAGTAAAAAGTTTGTCGCTTACTTTGTAAGGCAATTTTTACATATCAAAAGAATAAATAAAGTTCATGATGTTCATGCAAATATATATCCTTCGAGACACAGTTTTGAATTTACAACATATATACAGTAGAATCCCAATTACGAGAACAACTTTCGATAATCAAAAAATCGAATAATCCAGAAAGGAGAAATTGAAAGTTTAACATGTTTATTAATAAATTATGTACATATCTATTATGTAGCAAGCACGACGTCTTATACCGGTCGGGTTAATTACAGCGAGCAGCTGAGTAAACACACCGCCAAGATAAGCTTCATTACTCGCGCTCGCGTGATCTTTTGTTTTCTTGTTCAGAAATGTTGCTTGCTATCTTCGGAATTAAATTCAGAGATGCTGCTTTTGTTTCTAATTAAATATGTTTAATTTGCACATATATCAGTTTATTTTTCTTCAAACAATTCTGACAATAATTACAAACAAACACATTACACAGTACCAACCAAAACAACCATTCAATGGCTACTTTGTGATTTAAAATATTACATCAAATGACTTGTCAGTGTCAAACAATGAACGAAAACAATAGTATTTCACGTATCTTCGACGAAAAGTGAATCTTTAAGGTATGCGCAAGTTGTTTGCGGCCGAGGCGGGTAGCCGAGGTCGTAATTACTTGTGAGTACCTTAAAGACGCTTTTCGTCTGAGGTACATACATAATTTTGTCATACTGGTTTTTAGTTATTAAATTATTAAAAGAAATATGCGGAAATTTTTAGCAGTATGAGTTTTGTATAAGTAGGCCAAGTCGCAATTGTTTGAAAATCTTACAAATTTTTTGACAGATTGACTGATTGAAAATTAATTATTCTGGTTTCGTTAACATTAATTATTCGCTATAATTGATGAAAAATTCATTCCTCGAGATATTTTGGATGAAACTACCGAAGTGAAAAGCAATTTAATGCCGTAAAAATAAAAGATTCAGTATCCAGATAAAATTTTAAAGTCCTAGAACTTTAACATAATATTTTAAAGTTCTGGGATTTTAATGTTTCACATTTTGTTTCATAAATCGTTCAAAAAACTTTGCTTTGGATTTTAGTATGACAAAAATTATTTAAGAAGTTTTTTTAATAAAAGTATTGGATAAAACGTTGTATTACACTCGTATGGCATATATATTATCTCTTTATATTTTATACTCGTAGTAATGGTAGTACGAAAAAAAAAAAAAATTACGTAGAAATAAAATATAACTCAAAACGTAAAATGAACTATTTATAATAAGAATTAATTGTAAAGGTTCTAAAGTTTGGCAAATAAAACTGAAAATGATACAAATAATATAAATTACCTTTTAAACTATTTTGAAGTTAACTATAAGCAGATAAAATGAAAACATATAAATTATCAAACTGAGACAATACATTTCGTAGAATATACTGTTACACGAATATATCAACCGCGCTTTATTTCATCTGTATAAATAAAGTAGATATGTCTTTTTTATTGTATGTTGGCATCCCGCTATTATTTTTTCTTTCATAAAACATTTTTTGTAGAAAGGAATTTTATATGTACCCGTATATCTGATAACGTTTTGTTCGCAAAGAAAAAAAGAAAAAGAATTTTTGATAATTACGTAAGTGTTTTGTAATACAGGAATTTATTTTTACATCCAACATATAGTCACTTCCATGGTTACACAATACTGTCAAAAAATGACAGCAATGTAATAAATGTCCATTTTGGAATGCAACATACAAAATTTGTAGTTACGTATTATCAATTCTAATTTCCAATAAATAGGTAGACTAACAAAAAATCAAAACTTATATGTAGCACATATTAAAATTTTGCTTACAAAAATTCATAATTTTAATATAATAAATGTTCAAAAATACCCCCATTTACGCTGAGGCAATATCGTAGTCGGCACATTGTAACAGAATTAACTTTGTAAACTAATATTAGCTGTGATTTTATTTATAATGTTGCATTTTAAAATAGACATCTATTACATTACTGTGCGAATGCAGGAATTTGCATGGAGTTTTAGAATCACGTTTTCCGTATGTAATGCAATAGTTTATTAAATAATGAGTTTTATAAGACAAGTGCGAAAAAAGTCTTATAAAATAAGACCTTTATACTATTCTTTTATATTTTGCGTCCTTTATATATTAAAATATTTTAAAAAACTACTATCTATGTTAAACCTAGTTGATTTAGGGATATTTATATGTGTAATGTTGTAGTTAGTAACATTAGATTGACATTTATTCAATTATTTGGAATTTTTTGTCAATTATAATTTATGAACATAAGTAAATGCCCTCTAGTACCAACCATTTAAAACAAAAATTACGTATCGAAATTGGGTTTCGTAATAACTTTATTATGAACACAAAATATAAAAACAACATTTATTTTGCAATCGTGCAGAAAATTAAGAATAATTGCGAAATGTATTTAATTTTTTTGAAAAATCATCTATGCAAGGTATTTTTAAACAATCGTGACAATTGTTTTCATGATAACAAAAAAAAACTAGTTTCCAATTATTTCCCGTACTTGTGCGGGATTTGACTTTCACGCACTCATTTTAAGTTTGAGGACAAATTTCTGTTTCTCTTTTCATTTTCATCACAAACTACCTACTCATTTTTAACAATGACATTTATCTGTCAATTACAAAGATTTGAATTTATCAACTGGTTTTCGTGGAATTGGGATGCGAGACTTACCATACTACCCATATTTGAAAATTTGAATTACATAATGATGTAAGTACCATATTTGTGAAACCTATACCAATATTGATTTGTTGCCTATCAATGTTGATGTCTCTTGTGTAAAAATTATTTTAAATCACTGTGATGTATACATTTTGAATGTTTATATTCCTCCCGGCATAAATTCAGATTGTTATACTAAAATAATTGAATTTTTTGAATCCTTATAATTTTTGTTAGAAAAGTCATATTTTTAGGTGACTTCAATATACCTGAGTTTGTAACACAATCTGATACTCCTGTGGTTAATATTATACATAACTTCTTTTTCTTTTATGACTATAAACAATTTAATGAAATCATAAATTCAAATGGTCGTTTACTAGACTTGGTAATTTTAAATCTGTCTTGTTCTGTCACTCATAATGAAATGTCTATCTTTAACGTTGAATACTTACCCCATCCAACACTCAACATAGCTGTACATCTTGAAAACAACGAATTCAAAAGATTAACCCGATTAATTAGTTTTCAGAAATATTATTTTAAAAAAGCAGATTTACCAAAATTGTATAGGATAATAAATTATTTCGATTGGTTACAATTATCTATTTTTTCAAACGTAAATGAAGCTTGTAATTTCAATTATAATATTTTATACAATTTCATTAATCAGTGTGTTCCAGTCTCTCCTACATTTAAATCCCCCTACCCCCCGTGGTATTCCAAACAAATTATTAAAGATATTCAAATTAAAGCGCATTATTTATATTTATATAAGCAACATAATAAATTATTTCACTGAGAAAAATTCAAATACTACCGTAATAAGATTAAAAACGATATTAAATTAGCTTACAAAAAACTACATAGATTCATGTGAAAATTCTATAAAAATGAGCCCAATAAATTTTGGAGCTTTGTAAAAAGCAAAAAATCTACAAATGCTTCATCGACTACAATCATTTCCAATGATACTCAAAACACCACTAGAAATTGCTGAAGGTTTTGCATCTTTTTTTCACAGCGTCTATATCTTGCCATCAAACAATTCCACTATTTCTAATACGTCTTTAACTTTTCCTACCGTTTTCTTTAATGAAATTTTGGTGACAGATATTTTGCAAACGATAAAAAACTAAAAACTAAATTTACTTCCGGATTTAACTTAATTCCTTCTTTTTTAATAAAAGATTGTAGCGGTCCATTGTCTATAGCACTTTTTGAAATTTTTAACTTGTCATTAAAAACTTCCACTTTTCCGGACATTTGGAAATTTGCAAAAATTATTCCTGTACATAAATCTGGAGCTATCAATAATATAAATAATTACAGGCCAGTAGCTATATTATCCAACTTCAGTAAAATATTGGAAAGCATTATATATATAGAACGATATACATTAAAATACATAACTTAATTACTTTTTCGCAACATGGATTCATGGAAAAGCGCTCCACTCCAAAAAACTTGCTTTATTTTACACAATACTTATCAGATGCTTTGGACGAAAATAAACAAGTGGTTATTTACACAGATATCGCCAAAACATTTGATCGTATTGATCATAATATTTTAATTTCTAAATTAAATGCTTTTGGTATTTCAACACTCTTAATTGAACTTATTTCTTCATATCTCTCTAATCGCCGATTCTCTTTCTCTTACAATCATATTAATTCTTCATTTCATGATGCTCCGCCAGGGGTCCCACAAGGGACTTTGATAATGAGGTACTTTCTTTGCTGACGATTTAAAATTGTTTAGAAAAGTTCTTGACACTTCCAATTGCATATCTTTACAACAAGACCTTGTTCACTTAGAATCTAGGTGTAAATCAAACAATCTTCAAATAAATACTAATAAATGTAACATGCTTTCTTTCACACACAAACATAGTACACTTTGAGTACAAAATTAATAATACTATTTTAAACCGATGTAGTGAAATTAAGGATTTGGGAGTAACATTTGATAAAACACTTAATTTTAATAAACATGTAAACAATATAGTTGCATCATCCTATAGATCCCTAGGTTTTATCATTCGTAATACTCGCTTATTTACATCTTCTGATTCATTAATTATACTTTATAACGCATTTGTCAGGTCAAAGCTGGAATATTGCTCAATAATTTGGTCACCTTTCTATTAAAGCAATTCTGTTTTGATAGATTCAATTCAGAAAAAAATCTTAAAATACTTGTATTTTAAAGTTTTTTATTACTATCCGTCACGAGATATATCTTGTGATACATTATTGAATATCTTTAAAATCCAAAGTCTTTCTACCCGCAGAATAAACTATCAAATTATATACTTACATAAACTAATTCATAATTCTGTAGACCATCCCAATATTCCTAAGTACATTAATTTTAGAGAACCAAGCTAAACGTCCCGTAGTCAGAACTCTTTCATTCCTCTCCAGGCTCGAACTAATTTGTTACTCCACTCACCGATCAATACAATGATTAATAATTATCACTTCTTACAACATCAAATTGATATATTTGATAGTAATTTTAAAGGATTACAATCTTCATTATTTAATTAAAGTTGTAAGCTGTAAAATGTAATATTTTAATACTTGTTATGAATTATATTATTTTGTATTTTTGCTCACTTTTGTAATATTTTTTTTTGTTATATATTGTTATATATTGTATGAAATATAATCCTGTCCAGTATTTGGGTGCGCCTGTTGGACAGAGTAAGTTAATAAATAAATAAATAAATATATACATCATCATCAGTTGTACTACAACCTTTATAGGGTCTTTAGGAGCTTTCGCCATTCCTCCCAATTTTGCGCTTTCATTTTCCAATTATTTATCTCCAGTGCTTTTACGACCAGTTCTATCTGATCCATATATCGTGTTTTCGGCCTTCCTCGGGATCTCTTCCCCACTGGTACTTGTCGCATAATTTGTTTTATTGGATCTGCATCCGGCATTCTTTGGACATGTCCCATTCATCTTAATCTCCCTTTTCTATTTTTTGTGATGATGCCTGCTTCTTCATATTCTTTATACAGTTCAAAGTTGTAGCGCCTGCGCCACTTACTATTCTCCTGTACTCCTCCATATAAGTACCTTAATATTTTCCGCTCAAATATTTCCAGGACCTGTTCATCGTTTTGTGTCATTGTCCATGTTTCCGAGGCCTATATTAAAACAGGCCTGATCCAACGATTGACGTTAATACTGATTGTCGTTATCTGACGTATGGTCATGAAAACATTTGTTGACAAAAGTTATTTATGCATTTTGGCAATTGCAATAGTAGAGTTTTTGCAACCACACAACGAGTAAAAGTTATTCAAACATATTACAACAATGGTCGTTCCATAAAAAAAAAAACATTTCGTAAAATTCGAGACTACTTCGGTCAAAATAATCGTCCTAGTGAGTCGGGAATTCGCGAAATAGTGCAACGATTTGAAGAAACTGGATCGGTGAAAAGTCGTAAAAAGTATCAGGATCCTCGCCCATCTCGTTCAAATGACAATATTGCTTCCGTGAGTATTAATATGTATGAACAACAAAGAACTTCAGTCCGTCACTGAGCACAACAATTGGCCATGACCTATGGCACTATGCATCGGCCTAAATTTAATGGAATGGATATGAAACAGCTCTGGTTTCAACAAGATGGCGTAACATTCCATACAAGTCATGAAACAATCACCTTATTGCGCCCGAAGTTCGATTATCGCATCATTTCTAGAAACTCTGAAGTGAATTGGCCCCCAATACCCTAGATCTTACTCCTTTAGATTATTTTTTTAAGGGAATTTAAAGAACAAAGTGTATACTAATAACCCACAAATACTTCACCAGCCGAAAGACAACATTCGAGGTGCATTTGATGCCATAGATTCACTTTAATTACGAAAAGTTATCGAAAATTTTGACGTTCGAAAGACCTCTTGTCAACAAAGCCTGGAAGTCATATGAATGATATTGATTTTCATGCATAATTGCCACATATTCAATTTTCTTATATGTATAATAAATATTTCTGGCGTAATTTTTATTTGATGAAAAAATTCACGTTAACTCTTGGATCATCCATTATATTATGCATGTCGTGCTTCTAGATATTACATCTAATATTAAATGTTTCTGTAGCCCGTAATATGCCTTATTTGCTAAATAGATTCTACGTTTTATCTCTAATCGCGTATCGCGGTTGCTAGTTACTTTATATCCTAAGTATATGAATTCTGATACTGTTTCAATTTCGGGTTTATCAATTGTTAGGTTTTGCTGTTGATGTAGCACCATCGGTTTTCCACCAGCTACCATATATTCTGTTTTATTGTAACTGATTTCTAGACCTATCTCTTTAGCTTCGTTCTTCAGTGCTATGAAGGCTTGAATTACATCACTTTTTGATCTTCCGCATCACCTGCGAAGGCTAAAATTTGTAGGCTTCTATTAATAATGGAACCTATTGTATATAGTTCTGCTTTTCTAATAAGTTTCTCTAAGGTTATATTGAAGAGAATAGTAGGTAAGGGATTCCCTTGTCGTAGACCTTCATGTGTAGTAAAGGAACGTGAGAGGTCGTTCTGAACTCGAATCCGGCATTCAACTTGAGCCAATGTTAACTTTGTTAAGGCTATTACATGGGGTGGTATTTCAAATTCCTCTATTGCTTTGTACAGAGCATTTCTATTGATTGTATAACAGGCACTTTTAAAATCAACAAATATGTGGTGTTTACATATTATACTCATAATATTTTCCTAAGATTTGTCTCAGTAAATATATTTGATCCGCTGTTGACTTATTTCTACAGAATCCACATTGGTATTTTCCAATGATAGTCTCTGCATATGTTCTCAACCGTTCGTATAATATATTGGCCAATATCTTGTATGTTATGTTCAGGAGTGTTATTCCACGATACTTTTCACAATCTAATTGACCTCCCTTTATGTAATGGAACAAGTATTCCAGTGTTCCATTCTTCTGGCATTATGTAGTGATTCCATATCTCCTTTATCAATCTATGCAATTTCTCACATAATTTTTCTCCTCCATTTTTTATTAATTCTGCTGGTATTTCATCAATACCAGGAATCTCTTATTCTTCAATTTTCCTATCGCTGTTATTACTTATTTCATGGATGGCCTCTCTTTTTCTGTTTCGTCATTTTCTTCCCTTCTACCAGCGCTATACTATTGGTCTGCATTTTTGAAATATGTTTCAATAACGAATACACGATGCTCAAAACTCCACGCCATAATGACAACTGAAATGGCAAGGGAGTCTGTATATAACGACACAACTAGGGCGTCACCAGAGCCTGAGCAGTAGCGGCGGCAAATTGAGGAGCCTTCTCCAAATCTATGGACGATATGAATATAGTATAACAAAAACTGTCAGAAAATAATATTTAAATGTATTTTTTTTGTAAATCTGTTTATTAAATCAAGCTTCAAGTAAACTAGGTATGTGTACTACTTTCGGTTTTGTAATCAGTTCTTTTCATGAATATTAAAAGTTTCGCATGTTTTTGTTTTGTTATACATGTTATTTGTGAAATCGGCTTGATTACATTGAAACATATTCAAGTACACACATACATCATCGGAAAAATGTTAAAATCAAATTCAAACGTGCGTATTCACTAAAATCTGAAGAGGCTTTTTTAATATTCTGCAAGTCCCTTCCCCATAGCAACGGGACATAAAAAAGAATACAGAGAAAAATACGTTGTAAACGAAACCTTTTATTTGTTTTTACTGCTTTTGTAATTCGTAAAATGTATGGACATTTACAATTAATCAATTTCAAGCTGTCAACAAACCAATTGTGCGGAAAAATAACAATGGTTTCAAAGTAAATGTTTTGAATATTTCATTTCTTTTTTTTTAAATGTCCAACTGGGGAGTCATTTTTATTAATTAAAAAGATTAAAAAGTTTGGTATTGTAATTAACTCTTGAAAATGTAGGAATTTTTATTAAATGAGAAAATTATATTATCACTTGTTTATGTTTTGAATATTTCTTTTGAAATAATTAATTTAATTGTGATTATCGCCCATTTTATACAGGATATGCGATCAGAGCTAAAAGCTGGCGGTACGGCTATAGCTGTCGAAATTCTGACTGATAAAAATATAGCGTAGAAATAAAGGTAGGTCTTAATGTTCCAGGGTATTGTTTACACAAAAGTATAAAGGTTGCTGAAATGAGTTTGGATATTTCAATTATTTTTATTTAACTGTTTATGTGCCATATACATAGAGAAATTAAATAAAATTGACTTTTGGACTTCCATTATCTTTATTAATTAACAAAAACACAAATTGTCACAACGTTTCGGTAGCTGATATCTGCTGCCGTCATCAGGTGAACTGATACTAACTAATTCTTAATATTCCGAGTCTTATATCTAGTGTAGTGGGTGGTCAAGCGTGGTTGGGAGTACACGTGTATCTGGTGATCCATGATTGGTTGTTGTCTCCTGTGCAATGGTCTGTGGCGGTTCTTCAATTGGTAGTTCCCTGGTTACAATCTTCAATGAGGTGTTTTGAGAAATGGCTGAAGACCTTTTCCCGGTTTATCATGATGTACGCGGCCTCTTTAAACTTTCGTTTGAAAGTATGATCTTCTTTGGGGATGATTTCCGCGTTGTCCCATCAGTTCACCTGATGACGGCAGCAGATATCAGCTACCGAAACGTTGTGACAATTTGTGTTTTTGTTAATTAATAAAGATAATGGAAGTCCAAAAGTCAATTTTATTTAATAACGAGACATTATCTTATAAATTCAAAGTTACATAGAGAGATCTTGTATTTTTTAACTTTGATTTTTCTAAAAAAATTGTATTTCTGTCACTATGGTCTGGGTTTTGCTTAGCAGAGTGATATTTGTGTATAAGTTTTACACGTGATATGGAAAACTATGTCTTTTTTAGAGTATGTTTCTGTTTTATTCTTAAGGGATGTATATAATGAACTGGTGGAACTTACGTTTATATTAATTATTTTAATGATTGTTTTCAACATTTTTTACGTCTCGCTAAAGGAAGTATTGGATTCATGCTAAAAATCGCATATCCAGATTTTATTAAATAAGCACGATTTAAGGTCCATAGAATCCGATTTTTACATTTTCACAATGATGTCTGTGTGTGTGTGTGTGTTAGGTTGTTGGAGATACGATTTCTCAAATTCTATAAGACTAAAGACCTGTTTGACTACGGATTCCTCAATCTAATAGTAATGGGAAGAGTTGAATAGGTTCTGGTAACAATTGTATACAAGAAGTGGTAGTTTCTAAAAAAAAAAATACTAAATATTATTTTTTGAAAATTTGTTACCGCAAATATTAAATATAATTAAATTCTCAATTTGACACATTTAATTTTTTTACCTCCCGCTACCCTTGGTAAGGGAGGTATAGGTGTACACTACCCTATATTTGTTTATAAAGAATTGATTCGTAAATTTTAGAGATGTTTGAGAGAATTGTAATTGGACGATAATTGGAAATATCAGCTGCGTTGCCAGATTTAAAAATGGGACAAATGTAAGATGACTTAAGATTAGTACGGAAGAAGTTACTTTTAATGGATAAATTAAAAAGGTATTTTAAGGGTTCAAGCAAGATATGGCCAAAAGTTTTTATAAAATACGATGAGAGATTGTCGGGTCCAGGACTTAATTGCAGTTAAAATATCATCAGAGACACAATGTTGGTAGTATTACTGATACAATTGTCAGAAAAAGTAGCAAAGTCAAAATCAGAATCATTTGATTCAGTATACACACTTGAAAAGTGTACCTTGTACTATACCAGGAGTGCTCTCAAATGTCTGATGTATCCTGAAATTCGCGATCTGCGTTTTTTATTATTTACAAATGATCAAAAATATTATAATCTGCAGATATAGAATTTTCAATATTTTGCAAATATTATATTGAAAGACAAGTGTTGCAATGATCCTTATTGTAATACGAGTAGTTTGTGTAATCAAAGCTAAGAGCTCCCTAGAATCCGATTATAACATTTTTACAATGATATCCATCTGTGTGTGTGTGTGTGTGTGTGTGTATGTATGTGTGTGTATGTATGTGTGTATAAGTGTGTGTGTATGGATGTTGGAAGTACGGTATTTCAAATACTATAAAACTTAATACATGTTTAACTACGAATTCCTCAACCTAACATTACTGGGAATTATAATTATATACATATACTTAACATTGGTGTATAATATTGACAAAAAAATATTTGTATTGGTATTATCCATGATAACGAACGAATAAATTAGAATAAATGCCAGAGGTAATATGACAAAAGCACTACTCACTAGTGATGTAACATGTCAAATTACCTCACACAATAATTGATGAGAATATGATTATTGATTATTCTTTTACTGGCGTAGATAAAACATTTTATCCACAACTGTCAAATAATATACCCATAATTCAACCGTTTTTTTATCAACTAATGACCTTCGTTACTGTTGCCAATTGAATAATATTAACAGTTCCATGGAATAATATTATTCAATCGTTATATTAAATTTAAATCTTACCATTCAAAGAGTACAAACAAATTACTTTTAATATGTAATTTTTTTACACATAAAATTTAAAATACACTATCTTCCTCATTTTTCATGTTAGAAACCAATATAATTAATTGATGAAATAAAATAAATAAATAAATATTTCATCACGGCATATTACCTATTGCTGGGTGTGCCAATCTGCTTCGTATACAGATATCGGTAATGATGGAATATTTGCAACGTGTGGGCGCTTACCAGGCGTCACCTCACGGGCACTCATTGCTGGCGTGGAGAGTGCGCCACAGGGGTCAATTTTGTGCCATTAAATTCGATGTATTTTTTGGCGTCAGTAGGGATCGAACCCGGGTCCCCATTGATTGATGAAGATCTCAAAAATACATAATGGAAAACAGATCCAAACAAATATAATAATCCCTAATCCTTGGATGGTCCAGACTCTCTCCTGCGAGCGCCAATAGCGTGGAAAAGGTAAAAATTAGATGAGTATACTCTCTTAGTGAGTGCTTAGGATCCACGTAAATACGCAAGGTCTCGGCCTAGCTTTGGGATTAGGATAGAATTAGGTACCAGTCCCAACCGCACTGTAGACTCTTCCTCAGACCGCAGGCGAGGGTACAGCTACACCGCAGAAGAGCCCTTTTTCAACACCGCAGTAGCGAGCAACTAATCCCAGCCGCACTGCAGACTCTTCCTCAGCCCGCAAGCCAGAGTATATCTGAACCGCAGAACAGCTCTTTCTCAACACCGCAGTGGAGAGCAACCAGTCCCAGCCGCACTGTAGACTCTTCCTTAGCCCGCAAGCGAGTTTACATCTAAACCGCAGAATAGCTCTTTCTCAATACCGCAGCGTGAGAGCAACAACATGTAGTAACAACACAACTCCAGCACTCACCGTTACTCAAAAATAAATAAATACATCCTCTATACCCTGATGTTGTCGCTTCAGCATCTCTAGCACAACTGACCGATACCTAAATAAACAATCCTTTAATATATACGATCATGTAATTCAATATAAAGTTGAAATTAAAAGATTAAAGAGTAAAGTAAATAAACATAATACGTGCATAACTCAAAATGCCGCTAACAGTTCGGTTATCCTGACTCTCTTCGCGTCTCCGCGAACTAATCCGTGACATCGTATAAGTCATCATCGGTTTCGCTTACTTCACTTGATGAATCAGACATTCCTATGGTGCTATATAATGTATCATACGATCTATAGCGATTACATTACTGTACTTTGCTCGTTCACTACGTTTTGATCCGGCGAGTATCCGGTCAGCTTGTTCGATATGAAAAATTCCAAATTCTGCATCGACGTGAGCCATTAGTAATCCTGGGCTATATTCTATATAGAATTAATATTCCTGCAGTTCCAGCCACCATCTTCCAATCCTAGATACCAAATTATTTTTAGTGCTAGCAGTTCGTAGTGCATTGCAGTCTGTTACTAATTTAAAATGTATTCCCAGCAGATATTCTCCAAATTTCTTCAACATTTCGACTACTGTTAAAGTCTCCAGCTCATACGAATGATACTTCATTTCCGGTGGTGAAGTTTGGCGACTGAATTAAGCAACTGGGTGAAATATACTTGTGTCCAATTTTTGCAGCAGCATTTCTCCTAATCTTAAATTGCTGGCGTCCGTGTGCACCTCTGTTTTGGCATTCGAATTGTAGTCGCAAAAGTGGTCGTTCCGTAAGCTTTTCCTTTAGTTCTTCAAATGCTTTCTGTTCTTTTGCTTCCCAACTTCACGGTGTCTTTTCTCGTTAGATTAGTAATCGGTCGCACAATCTTAGCGTAATCTTTAATGAAGTTTCGAAAATAACTTTTAAGTCTTACAAACTGTCTTATTTGGTGCACATTCCTCGGTGCCTGAAATCCGGTAACGGCTTTTATTTTCTCCTTTCCAGGGCGGACTCCATCTCGATCAATCTGAAATCCTAACTAATTGATGCTGCTCTGGAAAAAGAAACATTTCTTCATATTCAGTGTCAAGTTGTTTGCCCTAAAAATGTCAAACAGTGTCGTTAGTCGCTGAATTCCGTCTGTAAATGATGATGATGGGCAGATAATGTCATCTAAGTAAGCTATGGCGATCGTGTTACGACATGATCCTAGAACTTTGTTAGCCAACCTCTGAAAAACTAATGGTTTATTAGATAATCCAAAAGAGCGACGATTAAACTCGTAATGTCCGTCCGGTGTTACAAATGCAGTTTTGTACTTCGAGCTCTCAGCGATAGGTATGTGGTAGTATCCAGACGCCATATCTAAAGTTGTGAAGTACTTTGCTCCTTGCAATTGATCCAGTTGATGGCCAATCCTTGGTAATGGGTATCTGTCTTTCACTGTTACTTTGTTTAAATGCCTATAGTCGATACACATTTGCGCTTGTCCGCTCTTTTTCTTCACTAGTAAAATCGGTGCTGAAAAGGGTAAAGTTAATTCGTGTATAATATCGCCATCCAGAAGCTCTTGTACCATTTCCTGAACCTGTTTTCTTTCTGAAATTTACTATCTATATAGGCTGTAAGTAATGGGTGTTTCATCAGTCAGTAAAACATCCACTTTGGTCGCTTTCGTGCATCGAATATCCTTAATAGTTTTTGCAAAACAATCTCTATATTCCTGCAGTAGACGTATCAGTTGTTCGCGTTGAGCCTCACTTATATCCGTTCTTACGTGTAGTACAGTACAGTACAGTAAATTCCTTTATTTTTCTGCGTTGTGTATTATAACCTTGACATTTCCATCCTCTTGCTACACTTTTGTCCTTCTGAAATGTTAAATTCGCATCTGATAAGTTCACGACTGGTAGAACACATTCCATATCCTTGCCTGCTACTACAAATGTTCACGGAAATATGTGCTAGTTTCTTTCAGGTTTTCGTACTATTAAATCCACAAAAAGTTCTCCTTTGTCCTCCACATGGTAGATCACATGTCCTACATATCCTGGAGGTATAACAGTTGCAGATTTGGCCCAAATGTTTACCTTCGTACAGGATGTCGCTTCAATTTCACTGGATGGTGAGTAGTTTCCTGAAAAATCTTAGCCGATTTGCATCCTTGTACACAACTACTTCCGGTGATTCCGTGAAAGGTTGTCCAATAATGATGGGGATGAATTGAACTGTGTTTGGTACTATGTTGAATACTACATCCAGCTCTACTTCGTCAATTGTCAACTTCTGAACTCCAGTGTCGCCTAAAGTCTTTACACATCCATTTCCGAAACCACGCAGAGTAACTGTCTTGTTTTTGTTGAATAGTAATTCTAGTTGTTGTGCTACTGATTCTTTCATGGTGATATAAGTGGACCCCATATCGACGTACGCTTTGACTCCCGTTCCATTAACTTCAACATCCAAAAAGAAATTACAATTTCCGCTTACCTCCGCATAAATTGTTAAGATGTTCCTTTCTTCAGTTGTGGTTGAGGCTGTTGTTGACGTTGAACATGCCGATGTTGCCGTTGTTGTGGTTGCTGGTTCCTGCTTCCATTAAATTCACCTCCATTTCTTCCTACGTAATTCGGTACACATAGCCGTTTGTTGTCACAATGTGAGTGTGTATGTCCCAACTTTCCACAAATAAAACAACGAACGTTCGCCACTCCATCATTGTGTTGCTGCGTGGTATAGTAAGGCCGCTTGTTTCTCTGGAAAGTACGATGTAAATCGCGTTTAAGGGGAGCAAAAGGGCTTCGTGTTGCTAATTTATCCTTGATTGTCTTCAGAAATAATAAAAGAGACTCCAGCTTCTTGCATTCGCTACACATTCTGGATAAATTGCAACATGATATCCGATATTTTCCACAAACTATCCTCTGCACTTACATCTGGCGATGGGTTTATAAGTAAACGTACATACTGAAGCTAAGAGCTGTTGTTAGCTAACGCCATGTTGTAATGTTGTTACATTTTTGTAATCCAGCTAAACATAAACGTAAAAAATACTCACCTGTTCCAAAGGTTGTGCTGGTCTTAAAGTTAAAACTGTTCTGATCCTAAAAGTTTAAAGTTAAAACTGTTCTGATCCTAAAAGCTGAAAGTTAAAACTGTTCTGATCCTAAAAGCTGAAAGTAAAAACTGTTCTGATCCTAAAAGCTGAAAGTTAAGACTGTTCTGATCCTAAAAGCTGAAAGTTAAAACTGTTCTGATCGCACTTCTGAAATGTTAGAAACCAATATAATTAATTGAATGAAGATCTCAAAAATACATAATGGAAAACAGATCTAAACAAATATAATAATCCCTAATCCCTGGATGGTCCAGACTCTCTCCTGAGAACGCCAATAGCCTGGAATAGATAAAAATAGATGAGTATACGCTCTCAGTGAGCGCTTAGGATCTACGTAAATACGCAAGGTCTCAGCCTAGCTTTGGGATTAGGATAGGATTAGGTACCATTCCCAGCCGCACTGTAGACTCTTCCACAGCCGGCAAGCGAGGGTACAGATAAACCGCAGAATAGCTCTTTTTCAACACCGCAGTGGAGAGCAACCAGTCCCAGCCGCACTTTAGACTTTTCCTGAGCCCGCAAGCGAGGGTATAGCTGAACTGCAGAAAAGCTCTTTCTCAACACCGCAGTGGAGAACAACCAGTCCCAAGCGCACTGTAGACTCTTCCTCAGCCCGCAAGCGAGGGTACAGCTAAACCGCAGAATAGCTCTTTCTCAACACCGCAGCGTGACAGCAACAACATATAGTAACAACACAACTCTTGCACTCACCGTTACTCAAAAATAAATAAATACATGCTCTATACCCTGATGTTGTCGCTTCAGCAGCTCTAGCACAACTGACCGATACCTAAATAAACAATCATTTAATATATACGATCATGTAATTCAATATAAAGCTGAAATTAAAATATTAAAGTGTGAAGTAAATAAACATAATACTTGCATAACTCAAAATACCGCTAACATTCATACTTTTATTTTTTTCTTAAACTTAAAATGTTTTTTATATGCTGACGATTTAGCTTCAAAAAGGCGTATACCAACTACAAGAAACCTGCGAGAAATATTACATGAAGATATCAATCGAAAATACCAAAACAATGGCCTTCATAGGAAATAACCCAGTAAGAACTAAAATAGTAATAAATAATAAAACCAAGTTAAAGACTTCAAATATCTGGGATACGATATAACATACGATTATTGCAATGATGTCGAACAAAAGCTAAACAGATTCAAAAGTATATGCGGAACTATAAACCGAAACCTAAAAAATAAAACAAGAAAGGATACACAAATAAAATTTTACAACAGAATTGTAGTACTAATACTCACTTCTAGAGCGAAACATGGACAATCACAAAACAACAAGAAAGTAGAATCCAGACACAGGAGATGAAATTTCTCAGAAGAGTAAAGGGATGCAGCAGAATAGATAGATTTAAAAATGAAGATGTTCGAAGTGAATTAAACATATATAACATAAATGAAAAAATTAAACCATATAGACATGATTAGAAAGAACATATAAATAGAATGAGTGAAGAAAGTGTCCCACTGAAAGCTATTAAATATAAATGCAGAGGAAGATGAAACGTGGGACGTCCAAGAAAACGGTGGGTTCCGTAACAAGCATTTTGCCTAATACCTGAAGCGAAGAAGAAAAAGAACTTAAAATCTAGCTGAATAGTCGGTTTATAATTTTCTACTAAATGTCTAATCACTTCGTAAACTAAAACTAAACACGAAAAATAATATTTCTGATTTTATAATAGTACAGTATGTTATTATTTGACAATTGTGGATAAAATATAGTATTCTATTCGCATGTAATGGCTATTACTCACTCGAATGATTTACATCACTCGCCTTTCTGCTCGTGATGCATACTTCGTTCTCATGAGTAACAACATACATTATATGCTCATTGAATAATATACTATTTATACCATTAAATAAATTAAATCATAACGAGTTCTTTTCTTCGATGACTACTACTGGTCTCCATTTCTGAATCAATGCCAAAAAAGTGCTTTTCATATATTCCGATATATGTAAAGACAAATTTTAGCACACCCAGCAATGGGTGATATGCCGTGATGATATATTTTTTTATATTTGTCTATTCATGTAATTACTGAAATATATGTTAGTCTTGATATACTGTAGCAATTACAAAAGTTATTATTTAAGGTTGGCACGATTTTCCGAGCGTTTTTTATTAGCAATAACATCGTTCTGAATCTGAATTATAAATGATGCATTGAAACACAAATATTTATTTCTGAATAACATTTGACGCTGTATGAAATTAAATATATTAATCTGAATTATATTTGACGTGTTCTGAAATTAAATATATTATTCTGAATTACAAGTGACACTTTCTGAAATACAAGTGGAAATGGTATAGATATGAGAATTCTGTGTTCAAATTCCAATGAGAGTCATATATTTTTCACAAATTTTATCACGTTATTAATATTTTTATAATACACTTATTCACGGTAACTAATAGAAATTAAATGTTCAAAAACAGTCTTTAATATAGTATAATTTTAGTTTGACAAGGATTTTCTAAAGTTTTTTGTTCTGCCTTCAGAATCTAAGTTTGTTGAGGGATTTATCAGATAAATCACTAAGCATAGCGTGAAAAAAACTGCTGCTTTTAAAGTAACTAAAAACAATAATCTGCTTTTTTAAAATTTTATCTCTTTTTGTCGGAAATACCGTACTAAGTTTTACGTCAATTATAGCGTTTTTGCTTGTATTTCGCATATCTTTTTTACTGTGTATCGACATTTTCGTAAATTCCGTTCCTGATTCGTTAGGAAAATATTTTCATCGTAGCACTTTGTAGATTGTCCCGGATTTTGTTTTTTTCCTGCAAGTTCATTGTTATCTCTACATACGAGTGGTTTGGCAATTGTTTTGACGGTTTTATTAACCAACGATATATTGGGTTGAATTCAATTTTGTTTTCATAATATTATTTTAAAAATTAGAATTATCAGAGAAAGAAAATAAAGAAATGCAAAAATACAATTATCGGGATGAAATTGATTAGTAAGTTTATTCAGTGTAATTTTAATTAGACGTATCCGAAAGTTTTTAGAATGCAAATTTATTCAAGTGTAAAAGTTTCTTATTCATTTCGAATAAACTTTGTTAAAACTAAGAACTTTTCAACCTTTTATTACTCACTTTGTACAGTAGATGATAAATATCACTTACGCCTACATTTTGCAAGTTAGATACCAGTTCTAACGAATTCTATAAGAATAAAAGTCTCAAAAAAAATATTGTAATTATTTGATAATATGTTCTCTAGGAATGCTGTATATTTCTTCTTTGTTACAATGATAATGGTGTTAATCGACATATGATCTTTCAGTACCATAAACACTTTATAATCAACGATATGTTAAGTACGCTTCGAAGTTTTATTTAAGATTCTGGTCCTTACTCTTGTCCACGAATTTACGTTCAATTAAAAATTTATTTGTGAATGAAAATAGATTTGAAATTTATTGAAATATTCTGCCCTCATCCGACTCTTGACATATAATTTTATAAATGTAGAAATATAGTTATGATCCCAAACTCATAATAATTCAGCCGATTTACATTTTCAACAAATTATAAATTCTACACAAACGGTTCAAAATTTCTACAAAATTCTTTCGGCTACATTAAATATATAGGTACTTAAAACTTTATAAAACTGTGGACTAAATGTCTGGTTATAATAGTTCGACCGGCATTTTAAGAGACATCTTCTAATCCAGATTTAACTTCTACCGAGACTCATTACTTTTGATACAATGAAACACAACTTCGTGAAAATCCAATACGTACAGTAAAACCTACAGTGCAAGATGGGACAATACTCACAAAAGCATGTGCAAGACTTAAAGATACAATTTGTAATGCCCAATAGAATTAAAGCTGGCATTATTAATAAAGGTGATGTTACCCTATATTAAAACGCGGAATACTTGAATAACATATTTAATTTTTGTAAATTTAAAATCTATATTTTGAACTAATCGAAAAAAAAAATCTAGAAATTTCTCACCATTTCCGTTTGTTTTATAATTTGTTTGTTGAAAATATTAACCGGCCGAACTAATTTAAGTTTGGGCTCGTAGGTACATTATTTATTACATCAAAATAAAATCGGCGATTATAAATCTGGCAATATTATTAACCCCGCCAATATCCAACGTAACTCGAACTCATTTTGTGATGCCCCGCAACCACTCTTTAATACAACGAGCTCTATATCCAGGTTGTTTTTGTTTTTCAAAAGTTTTATGATTTGTACCTGAATATCTTGTTTTTGTGAATTTGATTTGATCGATTAATCCAGTTGCGATAGTGATCTAGAGTTTGGCTTTTTGAATAAACTGTGGTCATAAAGACTTTTGTTTTCATGCCTGTGCGTTTATATTATATCTATTTGATCAACTGTGTTTATATTTATTTTATTTATTGAACGTATGGCGTATAATCACCACAAAATTCAAATATAACTAATAAATGTAAAAAACAAATAGTTGTTGTGCAAAGTAGCAGTTTGATTGGCGTATGTTGCAATGATATCATCCAGGTCGATGCTACATTTATTGAAAGAGATGGCGGAAGGCGCCTTTGAAGATGGTGTAGTACTGCCTAGTTTGCTCAATTCTGAACATGTATGTAAAGGAACTTAATAGAGTTTCCAGTATAAGTAAATATGTAGGTATGTATTTAAGTTAATAAAAATTAAATGGCGGGAGGTTTCGTGTTGACCACATCAGATTTTTTTAACTTATTAAGCAGTCTTTAATAATGCAAGTATTTCAAAATATAATTATACACGGGTCACAATAAAATTATTGTGAATAAGATAGTTTATATTTTTTAGAATTTAAATATGGTCAAAGAAATTACCTTGGACACTAATTTACTTCACCATTCTTTCCTTACACATCTTAAAATCTCTCAACCAATATTTTGTTGGAGTGCTTCCAAACTAATTTCTGGGATACTAAAACTATCAGAGTTGTCAATTTAATATATAATGGCTTAAAAACTGCCAAAGTTTTCAAAATAATTTCTGGGAGATTTAAAAACTGTCAAATTAATTTCAGGCTACCTTAAAAACTATGAAGGCTGCTAAATTATAAAAATCATGACCGAAAATCTGATTAATTCAATATTTTACTCAACTACTTAAAAAAATGTTTCACTAGGATCTAAGTAACAATTTAATTTAAAATGCGAGATAAATAACTGTGTAAAATGATAGTGGATATATATTTTTAGTTTAAATATTTCTCCTTTTACGCGCAGATTTCGGTAATGAAATGACCACATATCTGTACCGTTGAGGGCGCTTATCAAACTTTATCATACGGGCTTTCAAAACTGTTGTAATTTGTCTCGGTCGGATTCGCACTTAGTTCGTCCTAATCGCAACCGGTTACAGAACTCATTCAGCCACGCAGTGCCATTAATACTAAATGAAGTTTACAATATTTAATCTTATATAATGGGGAAGATACAGGGTTGAAGAGGAAGAACGAAGTTTGCAAGAGGAGAGAGAATTACGATAAGATGAAAAGAGAGGCGCGGGGAGAAGTAGACCGGGAATTCAAACCGACCGGAAAATTGTAGCAATACACAGTCCATAGTGTCCAAAAAAAGGATTACTGTTGTGGAGAGTGGAGATCTGTGTCAAGACAAATTTTACTCAAGATAATGATGATATTGTATTTTTCATGGCAAAAAGCCATAAGTATGTTTTAAAATAATGAATCTAAGATACTAGTTAATTTTAAAGTATATTATTAAAAATGTGAAATTAAAAATTATTTACCGATATTTTAACAAATATGTTCCAGTAAAATGAAGTAACAACTAAGTACGTATTTAAAATAAATTATACCTATAAGTAAAAATTAATTGAATTAATTTTACAAATTTCGAAATTTGTAAAAAGAATTGTGAATGATTCATCGACTTCAATGGGACGGGATCTTGTGGCTCAGTTGGTTAGAGCGTCTCACTAGGCAAATATGAAATATAATTCTAATATTCTTGTAAAGAAATAGTTTGAAATTTTTGAAAAAGCCGCGTAATTTTAGTGCTAGAATGATAGGGACTTTTTGATTTATAGAGACATGAAGAATATGTAGATGAAAGAGAGAAATTGTAGGAAACATGTGACGAATTTTGATATTATGAATGGAAATAAACCTATTATTTTATCAAAATAAGTTTTTTTTTGAATGATGTAAGTTTACATTCTGCTTTTTAAATTACTTTTTTGAAGGTATCATCTGAAAGAAATATAGTTGTACAACTTCAATATAAAATATAAATGCCAATAGAATTCATAACTTTTATTTATTTACGCGAAAATTTACTGTACTGTTATTAAATATAGGATTGCTTAAACTATACATGCCAGCAAGTGACATTTGATTTATTTCATTGGCTTCCACTGTGCGTTATGTTGCCTCTACATGAATTTTCTTACTGCAACTGGCGCCTTCTTCAGCGTTACTGTTAATTTTTTTTTTTTTTGCAATTACTACCTTATTGTTTACCGCCTCTTCCACATAACTCTCTGCTACTGATGACGAACGCCAACCTCCATGTCGTTTAAGTGTGAGAATATCAACAGAAGCATTCACCAAAATGTTACGACGTTCGCCGAAAAGAATGCCCAGTGTACAAATGGTCATCATTAAAGTTAAGGTAGTTCGCCATTAATTTAGGGATCTTCGACAATGAATTTATCCCTACTGGTTGTACTGTACATTTCCCCGATCGATACCACAAAAAGGCGTAACGCTACATTCTTTCGGTAGATCTGCATACGAGTTAAATCCGTCCCTTCACCACCAGTCATGACAAAAGAACAAGGTTTGTAATTTTTAGTTTTCTGTATTTTAACAACCAATATTGAGCCATTATCGTTAATGTCTGTTGTTTTTAGATTAATTAGCTCGTCGCACCGACAAGCGCCATAACTCTCATTAAAACAACAACTTTCATAAGTAATAATTCCTGATCAGGAGCATATTTCATAAATTTCTTCACATCTTTTTGCTCAAATGTTTTCGCCTTCTTTGGCTCGTATCCTTTAGATTTAATCTTTATAATCGAAAACAACGTTTTAAACTTCCTAATATCTATTTTTTCGTAAATAAATAGGGTTGATCTCAACATTGAGTATGTGGACCACAAAGACGAGAGCGCGTACTTATCTATTAATCCAGGAAAATACGCTACTACTACTTCTCTAATTGATTGCAAATGTTTATAAACACAAAAAAAAAATCTGATGTGGCCAGCACAATACCTTCCGTCAATCCTGTGTATTATGTACAAATTCCATACATAAATTTTCCTGCGAAAGATTCTAAATTTTTGGTATTATGTAATTCTCTTTCTCGGAAACTGAATTCCATACTCCTGATAACAAACAAACCACATGAAATAAGAAAATTATGAAATTTTGAATGAAAAATTATAACACTTGTCAGTTATGGACATAATTAATTGCTGTCATTTTGACATAGGTCCCCATATCTGCTTTCCAAAGTCAGCAAAATCATGTTACTGCACGCGCCCCATACATAAATTTTCTTGCAAAAGATCCTATATTTCCAGTAAAGTTATTTCATAAACAAACTATGCAAATTGCACTAGACACTGACATCTTCTTCTTTAGTTTTTGCCATTCGTTAGGGAGTCGCTATTTTTTATTTTCTTCTTCCACTCATTTTTGTTTTCCGTGTCGTCCTCATTCAGTTCCTTTTCTCTCAGGTCTTCTGCAATACGGTCTTTTCATCTTATATTTGGTCTTCCTATGTTTCTTCCACCTTCTATTAATATATTAATCTCTCCTCATGACATGTTCAAACCAATGTAATCGTCTCTCTTATATCTAGAAACTTCTAACACTAGAGTTACTTCCCCTATTCTTTCATTGATTTACATTTTATTGATACTGACATCTGTCAATTTGAATTACCTGAATATATTAGCAGTTTCCATGGTTAAGTTAGCATAGCTGGCTGAATTATGAAATTTATATCAAATTTATTATCTTTATTCTTCTTTAACTCTATATCTGTTGAATATCAAATATAAAATGCAATCAAATCGTATAGACAATAATATATTCTTTAAGTTATAATAACATTTAACTGAGTTTTCCTAGAAAAACTGTTAATATCTTCAAATGAGGATACTTCCGGTTGACTAATTATTACCAAAATGTAAACATGTCTGCATATGGTTGTAAGGAAGAGGAATACGCAAGAATTGTAATTTTTGGAATTCTAGTATTGGAGATATCGTGCACGAAACGGCGGTCACACACACACACACATACACACACACACGGACACACACACACGCACACACGAACACACACACACACACATACAGACATCATCGTAAAAATAGTGAAATCGTATTGTAAAGACCCTAAAACGTGCTTATTCAATGAAAACTCACCACCGAATTTTTTGACCAAAGACAATACCTTCCTTACCTAGAGGTGACGGAAGGTAACAACAGCAACCTAACTTGCCGTCTATGTTTATTTATATACCCGTTTATATATACATCTATTAGTACAAATTTTAATATTTTTTGTAATATTTCAATAGCAGGATTGAACAAAACGCTATAAAACACTCGTGAAGAAACGAATTCGTATTGTAATATACTATTATCCACGACTGTCAAATATTATGCCCATCATTCAACCGTTTTTTATCAATTAATGACCTTCGTTACTGTTGCTCTCATTTTTTATAGTTTTATTTGCATTTATTATACAAGAAGACGATTGAAAATTCTCGATTATATGAACCGTATTTCCAATAGGCAACTCGTTGAATATGAAGTATACAATGCAATCAAATCGTATAGAGAATATATAGTAGTTATAATAACGTTAAAAGTCAATAAATCATATTTAATTGTTAATATCTTCAAATGAGGCTACTTCTGGTTGACCAATTATAACCAAAATCTAATAACTTGTACTTCTGGATGTAAATATGAGGAATATGAAAGAAATATAATTTTTGAAATCTTGGTATTGAAGTTATGAGATCCGAAACTTTCGTCACACACACACAAACACAAATACATACATAAAGACATCATCGTAAAAATGGTAAAATCGTATTATAGGGACCCAAAACGTTCTATTGCACTAAAAACTCATCATTAAATTTTTTGACTAAAGACAATAGGTATCTTCCTTACATAAAGGTGACGGAAGGTAAAAATGACTTTGCCAGGTCTGAGTACATAGAACAAAATAACCAAACGCACCTATAAGTGAGTATACGAAGGTAGGTATATTCGAATATAGAAAGGTTCGTATATTCGTTCACCATGGTAATAATAACCGCTGTAATACGTGGTAACTTAGGAAAATCACGCATTCTTATTAGTTTACAACTTAATGAATGATATAGTCTTGTTAACCTTAAAATGTAGCTGAATATTCGGTTTAAAATTTTCTGCTAAATATCAAATCACTTCAAAATTTTGTTAAAAATAAACCAGTAATCAACGATAACTATGTTTATGTTTGTAAACAAACCTTTTTCTAAAATTTGTCACATTATTTCTGATTTTATAATAGTACAGTATGTTATTATTTCACAGTTGTAGATAAAGTATAGTATTCTATTCGCATGTAATGGCTATTACTCATTCGAATGACTTGCCTTCTGGCTCGTGATGTAAACTTCATTTTCATGCGTAATAGCATACATTATATGCTCACTGAATAATATACTATTAAAGATATCTGGTCAAGGTCATCTATGAATTATAAAAATATATATTACAGTAAAAGCATTTGAAATTCAAAACTAAGTCAACTGGTAAGTTTATTAGCAAGTGTAAAACCAAATACGTGAAAAATAAGATACTGACAAAAATGATATTCGTACGGCTGTGAATGAATGTATTATATTTGAATTGATAAATAAACTTACATTACAGTGAAATTATTGTGAACATCAAGGATTTTATATCCATCCTTATCCCACACGCTTATAGTCTGTTCAAATGAAAGAGATAAATGTATGCCTATTTGTTAATTCAGTCATGATACAGATGACCTTCATAGGATATCTTTAAACAAAATTACTGTGCGATTTTTCTTGCAAGCCAGCCAGTGTACTCTACAATACGTATGCGACACTGTTGATTTAATTACCGCGAATTTACTTATTACCAATTTGTAACTTTTTGATACCTAGAATAATAAATAAGCTAGTGATATTTACCAATCTTATTTAAATTTGTGTAAGATCAGTTTAAGAAACAAAGTAAATTAATAAAAAGTTCTAATTCTTAATGATATACTCATTCTATTTTCTTTGTTACATATTTATACGCAAGGGTGGACTGACTACCGGGCCGGTTTATTTAGACTCAGCCAGTCTTAACTTTCTTATTTTAAAATCTTTGACTATAGTCGCCGTCATATGAGTATGGACTGATACTCAACTTTATCTTCTCCGCACCCTGTCTCTTGCCCTGCGGTGTAATTTTCAACATATCCAGTGAATTGGAAACAATATAGAAATCTCCAGTCCATATCTATATGACAGCAAGTATAACAATAATTGTAATTATAACCTTCACCTTTAGGTAAGGAAAATATTGTCTTTGGTCAAAAAATTCAATGGAGTTTTTAGTGAATAAGCACGTTTTAGGGTCCATATAACACGATTTTTCCATTTTTGCGATGATGTTTGTATGTCTGTGTGCGTGTGTGACGAAAGTTTCAGATCGCATAACTTCAATACCACGATTCAAAAAATTATAATTTCGTCCACCTTTTAACAAATCTACTGTCTTCTGTACTACTTTTTTATTAAAACTGGCAAAACCATACTATTCCAACATTGTCTTATAAATCTTATGAAGCTTCATGTCCTTTCGCTAAAGAATTGTGATATCTTGCTCTCCTCCCATAACCAACCTGCCATGACGTACATTCTCCTGGTCCCCTTACATACACCATTTCTTCTACTCGGCACTGTCAACTTCTTTAAGAATGTCTCTTCACTATACAGAAGTTACAAATGTTTGATGTGATCCTTTTCTTAAATAATATTAATTTGTCGTTAATTATTTGTATCCCCCCCTGTATAATAATGCTAATATGAAAGATAATATACGTACCGAAATATATTGAATGATAAAACATTATATTGCATTAAAGATACAAATTCACAGATAACAGTTCTAAATGTCAAAGTATTTTGAACGATGTAATAGAGAATTTTGGGAAATTATAGTAGTTCTCAAACATTGTGTTACCTTTTTATAGTATTTTTATATATCACTCTAAAATCGGTATTACTAACGACATGTATGGAAAAGTCAGAAAGTATTTCCAAATGCTACTAGATTTAAACTTGTTATCACGTTTCTGAATCTTGATTCACCCCCCGGAGCGACCCCTAACGAATGTCAGTGTCAAATACAAGTAACATAGTTTGTTTATGAAATAATTTTACTGGATATTTAGAACCTTTTGTAAGAAAATTTATGTATGGAATTTATATATAATATACAGGATTGACGGAAGGTATTGTGCTGGCCACATCCGATTTTTTTTTATATGATTTTCATTATTACAATCATATTTTATTTATTTTCTTAATTAAAAGAACATATACACACTGGATTAATTACAGTACAAAGTATATAATAGGGTGAGTATCAATTATTAATATAAAGTTAAAAATAACATGGTGAGGTACAAACAATTAAACGATTTAAATTTGTCGCGACACCGTCATATTTGTAGGTATCGCGGTGAAACACACATTGCTTAATAACAGTGGCGGCTCGTGACATTTGTCGGAGAGGAGGCTTACCTTAGGGAAAGAGGAGAGGAAGTGTTGAAATTGTTATAAAAATACCTTTAAAAATTAAAAATAACCTATTGTACGTTACATGTACATTGTACTGCAATACATATAACTCTGTGCCGCACGCCGTAGCCTCCACCGCAGTTCCTATCGATAGTATATACAGATGGTCTGTGGTTTAGCAGCAGCGGTCACAAATCATACCGATCTTTCACGAAGGACAAGGGAAGGCAGCCTCCTATGTTAACTTACGCGCTGATATAAATGTGGCTTGAAAGACGTATCGTACATGCAGCACGAGTGTGGAGTGTGTCTTTAAGAAGTATGTTTTTAAGGTGCAAAGGAGTGTAGCCTCCGTTGTATGGACAGCGGACAAAAAATAGGCGTAACATGATTAATATAGAAGAAGTATGCCTTAAGGTCATTTTACACCTACATTACTAATACAAAATTATTGAAAATTGAAAGAACAATAATAATGAAAGGAAATGCTTTGAAAAAGTTTTTATCCTTTTAAATTATGAGGAGGCTTAGCCTCCCTTGCCTCCTCTGACGAGCCGCCACTGCTTAATAAAGTCGTTGATAGAGTTTGTATTTGCTGTGCCTTTAGTATCGAGCTTTTGCTATGGAACTATTCTACAAAAACGACTTCGCTTCTGTAACGTAGCGAGTTTTTCGACATTTTAAATTTGGGAGGAATGAATAAGTTCCGACACATCAATAATATTGAATTAGTATTTAGCATTTATTTATTTATTTACGTGACACAAATCAAAATTAGTGCATCATCCATTATCAACAAGAAGCATTATGGTCGTCCTCGAATTGTGCGATCACCTGAAAACGTACGCAGAGTGAGAACTT
This sequence comes from Harpalus rufipes, assembly GCA_951394225.1. Taxonomy (NCBI): domain Eukaryota; kingdom Metazoa; phylum Arthropoda; class Insecta; order Coleoptera; family Carabidae; genus Harpalus; species Harpalus rufipes. The sequence continues at coordinate 20,101,746 of OX596276.1, read as the reverse complement.
ATAGAGATGTGCCTTACGTTCAATAGAGCGCAACTGTGTGATGTTATCTTTAAAAACTTTTCATTTTCAAGTTATTAATCATCTAATTGTTTCTGTTTCACCAGTATTTTTTGCAGCAGTGACGTTACATAAGTTTTAATGCAATCACTAATCAGTCATATATTCTACTATGCCCGGATTAGAGTAAAAATACATATTAATAATTATTAAAAATACTTTTTTATGTTTAGTAGTTTTTATAATTTTCTTTTTTTATAATTTTATCATAATTACTTAAACTTTGTTATTGTAATCATAAATATTTAAATTTCTTGGGTATTTCTTGACTGTTGGTATGATGTAAAGGTTATAGACAAATAATTGGAGTTGCAGTCTGGTGAAAAATGTTTATTAGAATCTATTTAACATTCCGACGTTTCGATTCCAAATGAATCTTCATCAGGAATAGTTACTGTATAGTTGAGAAACAATTAATTATAAAACGAAAATTAAATGTAAACAGGATGAAGATGTCGTCAAAATTATCAAGGTAATAAAATAAAAAGCGTGCATACATCAGAAAACAATTCAGTAAACTTTATATAAATATTTAAATATGTTAGCATAAGTTATAAGAAATTGCATATTAACAAAACTGTCTGCATAACTCTGATTATGGTGACTCCTATGTACCTAGTGGGCTAGTGTATGGGGTTACTGAAAAATATAAGGTCCAGTCCGCCTCTGCTTATAATTCTGTCTCACAGCGGAAAAATGTATCTCTCTCTTTTCGGGTTATGTCGAGCATTTTCCAAAACTTTTGGAACTCGTTTTAATTGTAGAAATTTAACCATTGGATATTTCTTAAAAAAATTCATAATATTAAATATTAAACAATTATAACATTTCCTGTCGCTATTTTATTTGTTATTTTTTTCCCTTTAATCAACAAATTCTATCAACAGAAGTACCTACATTGTCTGTGTGAATTCAATTCATAGTAGTGGTGATTAGGTCACGTAACCACTAAAGCCAAACGCTGCTAGCGACTAATATTGGACATGTTCAATTCAAGTCACTGCAGCTATTTGTACCCACAACTTAAGTATAGTAGCGACATCCATCTTGTTACACGGAACGATTTTACTCGATATTGCAATCTCAATCTCACAGAACGCTAACCCTCATGCGGTAGAGGTTCAAAGTCAACGGCACACTGACCATAAATTTACCAATGCCAGGGCAAATCAACCGGAAGATTTGTAAATAGTGGTATAAAACAAATGTGTATAAAAAAAATACCACGACGGCCGCAACGCACTAAGGAACAAAACTATTGCCTAGAGGCGGCAAGTTCAGAAGAATAGCAATAGTTTGAAGTTAAAATATATACTACAGCCCGCTTCGGTCTACTTTGCTGGTTTTATTCACTATCATTTGTGAATATACATCTTACCCAGTCCTAATATTTTTATTTGTACTGCATACAGTAACAATTTATAGTCAACATATGTTTCTATGATTTAATTAATTAATTGTACGGCATATATATATACAGGTGTTCCACGACTCGACCGACAAACTTTTACCATATATTCCAGGGGTCACTACGATCAAAAAATGTTATATGACCTATAGTTGAATTCTTCTTTGTTTCGGAGATATCGAAGAAATTAAGAAACAAAATTATAAAAGAAAATTTATTCATCAATGGATAGCTAATTAACACAAAATTACAACAACTGTTCAAAATGAGAACCACCATTTTCTAAACATACAGCTATCCTTCGAGTCATAGAATGTTGCCAGTTAATTACTGCCAATTCATTCTTTAGAGAATTAGTAGCTTCAACTATACGGTCAGTCAACTCTTGGCGTGTATCTGGTTTACCATTATTTATACACACGAGATTTAATGCAACCCCACAGAAAAAAATCTGTTGTGGCCAGCACAATACCTCTCGCCACTTCCTTTTTTTGGTTAAGTATAGGGCGCGAACAGTCATGTTACATTGTTGGTCTTGACAAGCAGATGTGGGGGCCCGTTTCAGAATGATAATTAGTAATTATGTACATAAATGTCAGAATTTTTCATTAAAAATTTCAGGATTTTCTAAATTCACGTAGTTAATTTGTCACCAGGAGTGTGGAATTGACTTGTCGAGGAAAATAAATCACATGAAATTGGAAAATCACTAAATTTAGAATGAGAAATTATGATATATGACATCTATATACATAATTACTAGCTATAATTCTGACATTGGCGCCCATATCTGCTTGTCAAGGCCAAAAAGTCACATAACTACTCGCGCCTTAATGTATTTAACATTTCTTGTATACTTACACTCTACACCAAAAATTCTACTTATATCTATTCCATATATTTAGATTTTTTAAATTTAAATTCATTCTATGAAGAAATTTTTCGTGATGTTTCCAATTCATTGTCGGAAGTAACAGCATATATGAAGGGTATGTGTAATATACCTATAATATTAAATATTAAACTATTAATGCAATAAGAAATAATATAATGTATATACTTCCCAGAAAAAATCTTCAGTAATGTCTCCGGATTTCTGACACTGACATTTTTTGACAATTTAAATCCATGGCATTCTTTCGGTTGTAAAATTAATTACAACATTATTTTATATATTATATTCCTTTTATCTCTAAATCTATAAAATATGTATAAAAATATTTAAATGTATCAGAAAGAGAATTTATTTTTCTTTAATATTATCAAGAAAAATTTTCAAAAAATAATATTTAGAAGATTTTTTTTCAAGAATCTTCTACTTCCGGTTGTCCAATTGTTACCAAAACCTTTTCAGATCTTCCCGGGAATGTCCGATTGGGAAATACGTTGTTAAACAAATTTTAAGTCTTATAGTTTTTGAGTAACCGTCCTTCCAACATCCCACACACACACACACACACACACACACATCCACACACACACACACACACACACACAGACATCATCGTAAAAATGTTAAAATCGGATTGTAAGGACCTTAAAACGTGCTTATTCAATAAAATCTGGATATGCGATTTTTAGCATGAATGCAATACCTCTCTTAGCGAGAGGTAAAAATCTAAAGGCGACAAGTCAGGTGACCGAGCTGGACAATGTACAGGACCACCTCGTCCTATCCATCATTCCGAAAAAAATTCATTAAGAAACACCGTCACTTGTCTCCCAAAATGTGGTGGTGCCCCATCTTGCTGGAACCACATGCCACGACGAGTTTCCAGAGGAATATCTTCCATGTAATTCGGCAATTCTTCTTCTTAACTACGATAGTAAACACGTCATTAAACTGTTTTTTTTTGTTAAACAAATCCGTCAAGGCTAACTCAATTATCATTTTTTTTTAATTTCTTCGATATCTCCGAAACAAAGGGGAATTCAACTATAGGTCATATAACATTTTTTGATCGTAATGACCCCTGGAATATATGGTAAAAGTTTGTCGGTCGAGTCGTGGAACACCCTGTATATATATATATATATATATATATATATATATATATATATATATATATATATATATATATATATAATAACAATGGAAAAGTATAAATAAATACTATATAGTGATGCCCAAATTTTCTAACCATTTCAGCGTCTCAGGTGTTACATCGAAGAAATCTCTGCTGCTGCCTGGATACTTCCGCAGACTGCGCTCTGTTGTAATATATTTTTTCTGAAATCCAGTTTCTATAAAAGTACTTTGTGCTAAAACCTGATCACAACAGTTACGATTCTCTGTAAAACCTGTCTGTTCGATAAAAACACACTCATTGATTTTGCTTGATATCATATTATCATAAGTCGCTCCAACAATTTATAACAGCAATTTAGCAGCGCTATTGGTCTGTAGCTTTGAGCTTGATCATCAGGTTTGCCAGGCTTCAAAATAGCAATTATTTAAAAAAAAATTTTTTTGTTAAGGATGACAGAATGTAGGATATTGGTACAGAATTTTGTCAGCCAGGATTTTGTTTAGTTCTGTAATACGACTACTATTAGTTTTTGCTGACAAGATCGTAAATGCTCGCTGCGAAGAAAATTTGCACGAATGCGATAGCATGATATATATTCTCTCAAGCAATAAATAAATAGTTTTTTTCTCATAATCTGAGACAGTATATTTTCTTAGAGCTTCCTGGTCCCGGATAGAATACATACTCGTAATACTAGGGATTCTTTTTAATTTAAATCTGTCACGAATAGTATTTATTCTGGTAATTTTCCGTATAATAATATTTTTTTTTTGTTTATCGTAAATAATTTCACTGTGGTTATATTTTAGCAACGTAAATATTAAAATATTACGGCAGCAATACTGCAGCTTGAAAATATTGTCCATATACGACCTAGTTCGTCCCTGCTTACAATTTTAATTTTCATTTGTTTCAGTTCAAAGGAATATTCAAGTGTTATTAGCAAAACTTCTGTTTAATTTTGTAAATGCATGCATAGATCTACACCTTAGAAACACAATGCATCGGGTTCTAATTCTCTTCCAAGTGCAATTTAATATACAATTATTATAGCTCACAGATGGAATATTTAATAAAGACTGCCTTAGAACTATTGTTTATTAATTAAAAATCCGGTTTTCTCCTGAGATCCTTTAAATATAGATAAAAATATGTATGTATGTACGTAAGTATGTACCTACAGTGGCCCACAAAATTATTCGTACACTTTGGTTTAATCAGATAATGTGAAGTAAAAAATGTTTCCAAAAAAGAAATTCATTTAAAAAATTAATCATATTCCTATTTCGATATTTCAAAATCAAATTATGGTCATCAAATCAAAAAATGTTTAGTTTACCTTGTGTAATTGTACTGATAACAAGAAAATAAAATGCAGCGTGTCATTAAAATAAATTATAAATTTATATTAATATTAGTTAATATTGACATAATCGACCTATACTTTACCGAAAACGCGACTCCTTTCTTCGTTCTTACTCAGAAACTCTTTTAAAACATCGTGCAGGTTTAGACGAGCTGTGTGCAGAATTAAAATCTGCGTTAAGCGTTTCTGCGTCACGGTTGATCTTAAATAGGTTTTGAGACGACGAAATGCGCTGAAGGTACGCTTCGATGATGCAGCTCAAGCAGAAACGGTCATCACAAGTACTAAAAGTAATACTACCTGCTGAAGAAAAGCTTTCACTGTCTCAGACTCATTACTTAGCTTCTCAGAAAAAGTAGCACAAGAGTTGGGAATTTCGCCTAGCAATTTCTTCAATAACTGCAGCTGTGTGTGCAGACCAGAAATGTCAAAATCTTCAGAAAGTACGCCTAATATCTCTTCAACAATCCCAATATGCGGCACATTTCCTCGAAGCGCATCAAGAATAAGATCTTCAAGCATTGAAAGTCTAAGGAGACCTGGTTGATCAAACCTGTCTTTCAAAGCTGGTGATAAGATGGACGTTCCAACTCCAAATCATCTTCTACTTGTACGACGATATCATAAATTTCGCCAAAGTGGTCCTCAGTTCGAATATCTTCTAGACGTCTAATTACCAACTCCGCTGCTTGCTTAACACCAGTAGCTGTTAGGTCAGGCTTCTGTAAAATCCAAGATAGTTCGCATGGACTAAACACTTCGATGCTAATTTAAAAAAATCTGATGTGGCCAGCACAATACCTTCCGTCAATCCTGTGTATTATGTACAAATTCCATACATAAATTTTCTTGCAAAAGATTTTTGGTATTTTATGATTCCCTTTCTCGGCAACTGAATTCCATACTCCTGATAACAAACAAATCACATGAAATAAGAAAATCATGAAATTTTGAATGAAAAATTATGACACTTGTCAGTTATGGACATAATTAATTGCTGTCATTTTCATACGGGTCCCCATATCTGCTTGCCAAAGACAGCAAAGTCATGTCACTGCACGCGCCCTATACATAATTTTTTTGCAAGAGATCCTATATTTTCAGTAAAGTTATTTCATAAACAAACTATGCAAACTGCACTTAAAACTGACATCTTCTTCTTCTTTAGTTTTTCCCATTCGTTAGGGGGTCGCTATTTTTTATTTTCTTCTTCCACTCATTTTTGTTTTGCGTGCCGTCCTCATTCAGTTCCTTTTCTATAAGTCTTCTACAATACAGTCTTTTCATCTTATATTTGGTCTTCCTATGTTTCTTCCACCTTCTATTAATTTATTCATCTCTCCTCATGACATGTTCAAACCAATGTAATCATCTCTATTATATCTAAAAACTTCTAACACTAGAGTTACTTCCCTTATTCTTTCATTGAATTACTTGCTTTTTATTGATACTGACATCTGTCAATTTGAATTACCTGAATATATTAGCAGTTTCCATGGTTATGTTAGCATAGCTGGCTGAGTTATGAAATTTATACGAAATTTTCATCTTTATTATTCTTTAACTCTATATCTGTTGAATATGAAATATAAAATGCAATCAAATCGTATAGAGAATAATATATTCTTTAAGTTATAATAACATTTAACTGAGTTTTTCAAGAAAAACCGTTATAATATTCAAATGAGGGTACTTTCGGTTGACCAATTATAACCAAAATTTAAACATGTCTGCATATGGTTGTAAGGAACAGGAATACGCAAGAGCTGTAATTTTTGGAATTCTAGTATTGGAGATATCGTTGACGAAAACGCGGTCACATACACACACACACACGCACATACGAACACACACACACACACATACAGACATCATCGTATAAATAGTAAAATCGTAAAGACCCTAAAACGTGTTAATTCAATGAAAACTCCCCAGCGAATTTTTTGACCAAAGACAATACCTTCCTTACCTATAGGTGACGGAAGGTAAAAACAGCATAGTTTCAAACATATCTAATTTATTTAGCCATCCTCGAATAGCAGCTCGCCTTTCGTTAGAAGTGGCATCCTTGTCATCAACTATCGCTTGAAGAGTTTCACGTATTCTCCGATACTCCTGGTGATATCGCGTAAGTGACTTCACTCTAACACACCATCGTGTGGGGCACATAGCTATAAGCTGTCCTGGAAGACCTGATTCAGAATTATCCGCAACAGAAGGCAGAATAATATTTTGGTAAATGGTTTTTCGTTTTGCAGATTCTAAAATGCAGTTAGAAGTATCTTTCACCAAACACAGCAAATTACACAGATTTTCTGAATTTCGAGATACTTCTTGAAGTGCCAAATCTGCAGAATAGTTACCACAATGTACAAATAATGACTTTGGTTGTTCGTCTGTTAATATTGTTCTCACTCTCTTCTTAGATCCAGCCATATTAGGGGCTCCGTCAAAACAGTGTCCTCGAAGTTTTTCAAGTGGTAAATTTAATCGAACTAACATGTCTTTAATTACTGTGGCAATAGTATATCCCTTAAAATCAGGAGCACTATACATCCCAAGAAATATTTCATTTATCTGAAATGACTGCGGATCGACGATTCTGGCGCACAACGAAAATTGTCCATGGCAGCTATGTTAGTTGTTCAATCAGCAATGATGGCAAACCACGTATATAACTGTATTTCTGCTACTCTATTTCGAAGAACCATATGAGCCATAATCTCAATAATTTCATTTTGGATTTGTGGGCTCAAGTAGGAATCACGACGGGCCATCCAGTGTTTAAGATTAGGGTTATCTTGCGTTCTTTCTTCCAGCAACATAATTAAATTACCTCCATCGTTTTCATGCCCGCGTACTGCATTTCCAGACCGCATTAAATAACGAATAGAGCTGATGACGATTTGGCAACTTCTTGTTCTTTACGCTGAGCTTCTATCAACTGAGCGTTGACGGGAATGATATTTTCTCTATGGAAAATAAATTGAACACATTTTCTATGGAACCTACTGTTTTGGTGTATGTTGAACTCGACCACAAGTGTAACATAGTAGACAATCCCTCTCTGAATCGTAATGCAACCACTCGTAATTTTCAAACCATTCATGTTTTACTTTTCTGCTATTGGTTTGTGGGAATGTAAATGACTTTGATGGCTGATGTTTAACTAAAATGTTAAGTATATTCAGTAAACTGCTTTCGGTGCGTTGCTTCATGCTCACAGATTCCTTTGAAGTATCTGATATACATAGTATCAAATAATGAAGACATTTATTTTTGTAATCGATGTTTTTGGTAAGGCTGCCATGATTTAAAATATTGCTTTAAATCAATATTTTCACCATTTATTGAAGATAAAGTACCTATCATTTTAAAAAATGAAAACTGACGAAGAATAATATAAAAATCCCATATACAGCGTTCAATATTCAAGTATTTTATCATGTAAATTATGTTTTTAATTATAATTTAATTCAATAGCCTCTTACAGGAAATGTATTCAGAGTTTCGTATTTAATGCTAAATTAATTGTAAATCAATATTTCATAGGTATTTCAGTTAACTTCTCTAAAAATACGGTCGAATTTTTCTACTTTCTTGAGATGAAGTGTTGTAAACTATGTTTTATATAATTAATTCGAAACTCTGATATCCAGGCTGTAAGATCCATAGGCTGGCCTGTGGATTTGACATGACTTTTTTCCTTATACATACATATGAATGTGAAGTAACATGCATCCAGCTACCTTTGAATGGGGAACTATCAAGTTAGGTTTGGGGATTTAAATATTTTTACATTTGTAACGGCCCCTTAGTCGTTACACATACATTTTCAATAATTAATACAACTGTTAATAAATTATATTTAACACATTTCTTTTTTTTCACTCCTATTATTTCATTAATGTCATGCAAAATTTCTATATACAAACTTTACAGCATGGAGTTCATCGTCAGAGTAAGATAATCCAGTACTCCGAGCAATGAAAAAATCTTTAATGTTTTTTCGTGTCATGTTTTCTTCAGCAAATTCTAAATAAATAATATACACAGATATATTAAAGTGTTAAATTTTTTAGTAGCACCCCGAAATATTGCGTAAGATAATAAAAAAACATAAGAAGAATAAATTTAAAAACGTTTATGTGGAAAATGCGATTTTTAACAATTTTTTGCATTAAGAAATGAACGAAATAAGAGTTAAAACATGTTTACATAAAGCTGGCTCTCAGGAATATGAATAAACTTGAATTATTGACTTATTAAAATTTGAATCGATGTTAAAGCTGCCAAAATTACACTTATAGAAGATATTGTTACATATAAACATACAAAACTTGAGAGGGGGGGGGGGGGGCAAAGTGTTACCTTTGCCCCCACCAAAATTTACGAGGGGGCAACTGCCCCCTCTGCCCCCCTACCGGTTCCTACGCCCCTGGCCCGTACGGTACAAATATATCATCATCGTTACCAAAATATGTGTACAAAGCAGATTGACACACCCTGCAATGGGTAATATTCCATGGTGATAGATTGATTTTATTTATTTATTTACCTATATTCATTGCTGGCGTGGAGAGTGCATCACAGGGATCAATTTTGTGCCATTTAAAATTATAAAATATTTGGTGTGGGTCGGGATTGAACTAGGTACCCCAGATTCGCGTGTACAAATATGTCTTCATTATTACCGACATCTGTGTACAAAGCAGATTGGCTCACCCAGCAATGGGTAATACGCCGGGATGATATATTATATGTTTTTATTATCTTACCTATATTTTTACATATTTACTTATACTGGAAACTGTATTAAGTTCCTTTCCATATAATTATTGTTCCATTTACTATTTTCTTTTTAAAACGTTAATATTATTATTTGAAATGATTAGTTTGCTGACAGTGACATATATGTCAGTTACAAACATTTGAGATCTGAACTATGTAACCATGTGTATGAGTAGTATTTAAACCGTAGGCTCCGGGGTTAAAATTATAAATATTTTTATAAATTCTTCCATAAAATATATACAAAATGTATTAATGCAAACCTGTAGAAAATTTAAAAACTTTAATTTTTATAATAACAAATCTCGAAAAAATAACTGTTAAAGGTATTTTTCGAAGAAAAACTATTTTGAGCTTCCAGTAAAGTGCCATTTCTGGATATCTGATTTACGCCAAAATCTAATGGCACCTTTCCATATAAGATTAAGGTAGAAATACAGGGTTTCAATTTTTTTTGAATGATAGTATTTGAGTTAGAGCGTAAAGAGGATCCACACACACACACACAGACATCATCGTGAAATTGTTAAAATTGGATTGTAGGGACCTTAAAACATGGTCATTTACTAAAATCTCGATATGCGATTTTTAGCACGATCCTTATACCTTCCTTACCAAGGGTAGGTAAAAATAAATTAAATTATAATGAGAAATATATTGTAGGGAAATTAAAAAGAAACTCTAGTATTACGAGTATGTATTCTATCCCGGAACAGAAAGCTCTAAGAAAATATATTGTCTCAGATTATGAGAAAAAAACTATTTATTTATTTAAATAAAATGACACATCAATTTAATGACACATTGACATAAAAATATATCAAAATTACAACACTAATCAGAAGGGCCTATTTCTACGAAACAATTCATAGAGCCTTATGGAAAACTGGTTACATTGGGCCTATAGCATTAAAAAAAGCCGTACATTTCTGAAGCTAATATAATAAAGAGGCCAAACTTTACAAAAAAAAAATTCTAATAAAGGCCCTGACTTTTAGAATATAGTTATTTTCTCAAAAAACAATAAATTTAATGTATTTTGATCAAATAGTAGGACTATATTTTGAAGAAAATCAAATACCGGGCTAGATGCAAATAATTTGAGTGGCACGATAAAAGACACAGTGTAACTGTAAACGATATTGTTTGGGGCTCTACGTCTGATATGTGCCGGGACTCTTCCGTATCTCCTGATGATCGCATGACATAAAATTGGCGTCATGTGATCGCCAGGCGATACGGCAGGCAGTACCGAAATGTTAGAGTGACGTCTTTTTACATCGTGCATTCGCCAGGCGATACTTTATCCCAGCAATAATCAATTTTAAAAGAAAATTTGCAATCGTCTGCGGATAAATTTTGCTTCCAGCAAGATAATGATCCCAAACATATATCACTTATTGTTAAGGAATGGCTGTTCTACAACATACGGAAGTAATTTAAAACACCTCCCCAAAGTCTCCTGATTTCAACCCTATTGTGAATTTATTCCAGTATGTATGAACTCTGGACGAATCTGACTGAAGAATGGGAAATAATTGCACCTTCCATATCATCTAATTTAATAACATCAATGCCTAGGCTAGTAAATAATTAAATCCAATGAGTACTCCACTAAATATTAAAATATAGTATTATGTGTTAAATTTTATAACTACGAGCCCTGCGCCAAAAGAATTGGCTTACATTTTTTTTCTTGATTTACAAGGCAACTACATTTATTAATGATAATAACGCGTTTTCCTTAAGCTATAAATTAATTCTAATAACAATAAATATAAAAAATAAATTAAATAAAAAAATATCATCACGTCATATTACTCATTGCTGGGTATGAATGAATCTGCTTGGTACAAAGATATCGGTAATGAAGATGATATATTCGTACCGTTTTGGCGTTTACCAGACGTTACCTCACAGGCACTCATTGCTGCCGTGAAGAGTGAATCCAAGGGTTATTTTTGTGCCAAATTCGAAATAAGTTTTGGCGACGGAAGTATTTTTTTTTTTAAATTTGATGACTATCATTTGATTTCTAAAATATCGAAATAAGACAATGATTAACTGTAGGAAATTTGTTGACTGTGATCTTCGATTTGAACAAGGTAATATTTCCCCACATTCTCTATTTATCTTATTCATAAAAAAATCCTCAAATTTTAATAACAATTTTACTATTATGAATATTAATTACTTGATAATTAAATAAGTAGTATTATAGTATCAATTTAAATAATTAGACATCTAATTAAAATTTAATTAAACTTAAATTTTATGTTAATGTAAAGCCTTTTATTACTATTATTCACATTATTACATAATTATTAAATTCTATATCACCTCACTGATTAATTAAACTTGCCCACTTGTATACTTGTACCATATTTTTACATACATACATGTAAGTATTTCTAAATTTAATTTCCCGGCATAGTTTTGGAGGTAAGTTTTACACATTTACGCTCACATCTGTGTCTCTCTGCTGATTTGTCTGTCTATGTCTAAAGTTCATTTTGATGGTATGACATGATTTTTTTAAATTTAAATTCACTTTACAAATATATATATCAATTTGAAAAAAACTTTTTTTGAGCAATGCTTAGCCGGAGCATGTAAACAACTATTCATGAATGTTCCTGTATTTATTTATTTTTCGTATAGAAATAATGTACAAAGTCAATTAGTCGTACATTTTTAAAATATATTTTCTAGGTCACAGCAGAATCGTTATTCGCGACTACTGGATCTATTAATTCTGATACTCTAATTTCACATTATTTGTTAGATTCAGTCTGGTTTATTTACGTTAGGAAATATTAGGAATATTTAAAGATATAAGAAATAATATTTTTATAATTTTATATAAATAATGAATATATGTACTATATTTATTGTATATTTATAAAAATAACTTCAACATTATAAAATATAATGTACATTTTACCGGTAATTTTTAAAACACATTCATGCATAAAATATTACTTTGCTTTGATATTCCTACGTGAATATATATAATAGCTACTTTTATCACTTTGAGAGATCCTTCCAGGACATTAGCCATTGGTTTCAGAGATTTAATATATTGTGGTCATTGCCACTTTTCGGTAAAAATGCCATACTTTTATTAAAATAAAATTATCTCTGAAAGCTTTATGAAAAAATCCCTATTTATTAACTTTTTTCAATATCATGTAAAAAATGGATAAAATACGAAAGAAAGACAAAAGGAAACGGGTCATTATAAAAAATAAAACCGTAAATTGTACAATAACAGAAAGCGATTTTCGGTTTTTTTTTATACAAGAATGATTAAAATTAACATCTTTTTAATTTTCGCTATAAAGAGTGTTATAAGACGCATGATAAAAATCACATTAAAATTTCAATGAAAAAACACGTTACAAGGTCCCTAGAATCCGATTTAATATATTTTTCTAAAATTTTGTTTAATTCGTGAATGATTAAATATGCTATACTAAGCTGTTGCTGATATTCACATTTTTTGCAATATCATCAACCGCTATTTTGTAATCAAAATAAACTTTTCGTGCTTTTTTCTGAAGTAAATAATAACTATTACTTTTTCAATTACAGTACAAATATTTTTTTATGCACAAATTATTTATTGATAAATAAAAATCTTATCAAGCATTTTGTCTATTGTTAGGCTTATATAAATTTCATAAAAAGTAATTTATTTTGAATAAATGATGTAGAATCATAATTGTCACATTATAATTTCACGTTTAAAGAATGAACCAGTTCCATATTTTTTAAAAGTACCTTAAATGAAACTATATACAATATTTTTCATTGTAATAAAAAGAAAAACATTTATCTCCGTAAATATTTAAAAAAAAATATTGGCGCCAGAAATAGTCATGAAAAACAACCCCCTTCTCCTGTATCGTCATTTATAGCCAAAATGAAAACAGTCTGTCCTTTACCTAGGTCAGGGATCGGCAATCTTTTTGATGTCAAGGGGTAAATTAAATGAAGGTAGACCAAGGGCCGCATTATAATTTTTGATTATATATATATATATATATATATATATATATATATATATATATATATATATATATATATATATATACATATATATATATATATATATAAAATTAAAAAAATATATTATCACGGCATATTACCCATTTCTGAGTGTGCCAATCTGCTTTGTACGCAGATATCGGTAAATGATGAAATATTTGAACCTGTGGGCGCTTACTAGGCGTCACTTCACGGGCACTCACAACTGTCGTGGAAAGTACACCACAGGGGTCAATTAAAATTCGAAATAATTTTTGGCGTCAGTCGGGATCAAACCCGAGTCATTATTAACGAATTTATGAGGAATTTTCTCTTACTCTTCTAATATATTCAAAATTCTGTATATTCACTGACGGTATTAGAGGTATTTCTCAAAGATATATGTAATACAGGGTGGGGCAGAAAAACCTATCCGATTTCAAATCCCTTTTTCTCAAAAGAGGGAGCAGGTAGAGTAGTGGGGTAAAAACCGTTAGAAAGCCGGTTTTATGCCATTTGTCAGTAGTCAACATGCCTTGGTCTGGTGAACATCGTGCTTTTGTTATTGAGCGGTTTATCGAATGCGGCGGTTCGATAATTGCTACACAACGTGCTTTTCGAATTCATTTCGGACTCGGGCGTCATGATCCTGTTCCACATCCATCAGGAACCCCTCCATAGCCCAAAAGTGACTGTGTGGTGTGCTCTTTCCCGCCTAGGCGTCTGGGGGCCTTACTTTTTTGAAGAAAATGGGCAAACCGTAACGGTCAACAGCGAGCGCTATTGTTTCATGCTGGAAAATTTTCTTAGACCCAAAATGGAAGAAAATGGCGTGGAAAATGTGTGGTTTCAACAGGATGGGGCAACCGCCCACACATCGCGACGATCAATGGACATTCTCAGGGAACTGTTTCCCGGTCGCCTCATTTCCCTGAGAGGTGATCTTGGCTGGCCGCCGCGCTCACCGGATCTCACTCCATGTGACTTCTTCCTTTGGGGTTACCTCAAATCGAAGGTTTACCAGCATCGACCAAGGACCCTTCTTGCTTTACGAAGGGAAATTGCTCGGGCAATTGAAGAAATTCCTGTGGAAATGACGGTGAAAGTCATGGAAAGCTACCGCGAGCGCCTAAATCAGTGTATCCGCTCCCAAGGACGACATTTGAGTGATGTGCTTTTCAAAACTTAAATTTAAAAATGGCATAAAATTTGCGATATGTTAATAAAATTTTTTTTTGACAAGTTGAGTGGTTTTAATTTTATAACGTTTTGAAATCGGATAGGTTTTTCTGCCCCACCCTGTATTAATTTGTTCAATCCTGCTATTGAAACTTGTTATTTCTTACTTGGATACGGAACTTGAACCTTCTGTTTTATCCACTCAACTTATTCCTATAGCAACGGGTGGGTGCAAGTAGTGAGCGAAACTGAACTTTCGCCCACGCACTTTTCATTACCGAAAATAGGAATAAACTACAATAGAATTCGTAACATTGATTTATTTAGATGAAAACTTGCACAGTTATTGAAAAGAGCACATTTACTACTTCTACTTCTATCTTATTGAACGCCAAAGTTTTTATTTATCTTCCATAGTTTCAAAAAATTGATATAAGATCTATAGAATATGACAGCCAAAAGATAATTTTGTTGACAATTGCAAATGTCTATAAACACAAACAATAGCAACCTACCTCGCCGCCTATGTTAATTTACACTCCATGTATAAATCTATTAGTACAAATTTTAATATTTTTTCTAATATTTCAATCGCAGGATTGAACAAAACGCTATACAACACTCGTGAAGAAACGAATTCTCTCACTTATGTGCCTTTGACCACTCGGCTAACGCCTCGTGTTCAAAACTGGCACATGTGTTAGTTTTCTTCACTCTTATTGTAATATACTAATATCTATAACATTACTTTCTGTAATGTTGATAAAACCGTTGATTCTTGACACTGACATTTTGCATTTATTTGTCAATTATAAACATTTAAATATGTCAACTGGATTCCATGGATTTGTTTGGGCAGCGAGATTTATTACAACATATTATTATATAATATATATCTAAGTCTATAGAAGATATAATACAATTTTTAAATGTTTTAGATTGAGAATTTAAAGATCTTTATTATTATGTTAACATAAATTTTCAAAAAATAATATTTAAAAGAATTTTTTTAAGAAACTACCACTTTCAGTTGTCAAATTGTTACCAAAACGTATTCAACTCTTCCCATTAATATTAGATTGAGGAATTCGCAGTTAAACAGGTCTTTAGTTGTATAGAATTTGCGAAATCGTACCTAAAATATCCTAACACACACACATCCACACACACAAACATAATCGTAAAATATTAAAATCGTATTCTAGGGACCTTAAAACGTGCTGTTTAAATAAAATACGGATATGCGATTTTTAGCATGAATCCAATACCTCTCTTAGCGAGAGGAGAAAACATGGAAACAATAATTTTGGACTTATTAAATGCGGTCTAGCCGGAAGTAACAATAATTCTCATATTTTAATTAGTACCCTATATATATTTGTATATGTTTGGAATCTACGTAAAATTAAGAATTCATCGATGCTTTATGTGCAGTTTTATAGATGAATTAAATTAGAGAAAATTATGAATAATTAACCTGCTAAGCCATGAATGATATCAGGTAGGCTGTGAAAACAGTTGAGATATTATTGAATAATATACAATCCAATTTTGTATCATTATTTCATTCTTGCTATTATTTTATTCCTTATTTCTATTATATTTACAGTACTTTAATTATATGAATCTAAAAACAACTCTGGTATGACTTCCTCGCCTAAATTTCATAGTTGCTTGCGCGAAACATGTCCCTTCTCTCGTTGATCAATGTATAGTTCAGAGTTTTCGACTAATAACTTTTAAGTTATGCTAAGTTCAAACAAAACAACAATAAACAAATACTGACAGCAACCAGCTTTATTAAAAGATATAAAGAAGTAATAAACCTTTAAAATATTCTTAGCTGGAATATGAAAATAATATTAATTAAATACGAAATTACCATCCAAAATTGATGAAAGAAAAAGAACATGATTAACAAACGAATGAAGGTGAACAATAAACCAAAAGAAAAGAAATAATTGGCCTTCACCCATTTAACATAATTTGTCAAATTTAAATCACAATAGAACCAAAATTTTTAAGAATATAGACCATTACTTTTCATTAAATTTGGGCAATAGGGCAATACATAATAATATAATAATCTGCTATTATATTATTTTGACAGACCTGAGAAAATTTATATATTCCGAAGAATACTAATGAATATCTTGGGAAACACTATATCAAGAAATTTATTGGCGTATAAAAGCGTAACATTTATTCTTTACTGAATACAATTAAAAATTATCAATTAGATCAGAAAATCGTAGTAGAAAATAAAATTTGGAACTTTTTATTTATCAGTTGATAATACATTTTCTTAAAATTTATTACTGATGCCCATTTGCACCACTTCTAGTTAAATTTTGACTTTTGATTAAATTGACAATATCCTATCGAAATAAATTGTCAAATGGGTTATTAAATATCACTGTCAATTTTTCGGTACGCGCTTTTTTTGTTAACCTATAGTTAGGAGTTAGGAATTTAAGTAGAACTTGGGCAAATGGGCATGAAGTATAAAGCTAATTTTAAGAAATCTTATTTTTTTGAACATATATAAATAAAAATACTATACAAATAACTTGAATTCAATATTAATATTGTAACCATATTGGAATTTAGTAAAGTTGAAAACGGGATGACAAGTTTAAGTGTCTGGATACGCAGATGTTTTAGTCCTATGTCAACTGTTTAATACATTCAATTTCCAATTAAAAAAATTTAATTACAATTACAGTTGAAAATTCAGCAAATTAAAGCTCCAAATAAGCAATTATTCCACTTTTTTTATTTCCATATCATTTCTGATGTTAATTAAAGAAGAATTTAAAAAAAATATATTTAATAATTAAATTTGTTTCCGACATTAACACATAATATAAAAATTTTGTACTAATAAAATGAAAACCACAGAAGATTATTTCATAAATACTATCTCATTCAAAAGTTATATTTTTCCATTATATGATAATTTCATAAACTTTTTTTTTAAGAAAGCTACTAACATTTAATTTTAGCTTGACCGCTTGATAACATTTTGCAAGGAATCGAGTCGAAATAAAATTTGAAAATTTTTATTACAAGGAACAAAACAAATAAATATTATTGCTCGTTGTCATAATATGTAAACCACTAATGGAATTAAACAAGACAAACCTAACCTCTATCTGTAGAGCTGCTGATCATATGACTTAAAATATTTCCTTGTTTTCCAAATCTCTCAAAGAACATGTATATGTAACAGTTTTAAAGACTGTATGGTGCGCACCAAGAAAAGTTCTTTATATTAGCAAAAATGTTTTCATGGATTTTTGATGTTCTCTTTTATTATTTAGGGTCCAATTCTCAACTATCACAAGGGTGATACATTTTTATCATGTCACTTGTTACTGCCATAATATTATTTGTCAAATATTAATAAACACATGCACCAAATTCTTATTTCCTTGTTATGCGCAACCAATGATAGCATACTGTAAATACATTCAATATCACACTTTCTCATTCATTTATATTAGATCACTTTATAATAATATTCAATAGGTTCAGATGCTAAAGTGAAAAAAATTCACTACATATCACACTTCGGTGAAATTTTAGAATTGAGCCCTAAGATATGAACTAATGAATTCCACTCTCATAAACACTAAACTCGTTTAAGATTAATGCAAGCGTTTTTTGTGTATGTCTAGACAAGGTATTGATAAATTCAACTCCATATTTGGCTATCATAATAAATGGAAAACAAATGCAAATTTCTTTATTAATTATTCACACGGAGTAGTTAATGTAATTGTAGATACAATATTCACTTAAATAGATAAACATATATTCATCGATAATGCAAAAAGTAATTTGTCGCAATTAAACAAAAATAAAAAAAAAATATGTTGTGGCCAGCACAATACCTTTCGTCAATCCTGTGCAATATTTAAAAAATCCAAACATAAATTTTCTTGCAAAAGATTCTAAATTTCCAGTAAAATTATTTCGTAAACAAACTATGCAAATTGCACTTGACACTAACATCTCCTTTAACTTTTCCCATTCGTTAGGGGTCGCTATTTTTTATTTTCTTCTTCCACTCATTTCTGTTTTACGTGTCGTTCTCATTCAGTTCCTTTTCTCTCAAATCTTCCACCTTATCTTTGATTTTCCTCTGTTTCTTCAACCTTTTATTACTAAGCTATTCATTCTTCATCCAATATATTCTTTATTTCTCCTCATGACATTTTCAAATCAATGTAATAATCTCTCGTATCTTTTAGAAACTTGTAACACTAGAGTTATTTCCTTACCTATCTTTCCGTGTCTTCCCTAACATGTACTTCAACATCCTCATCTCTGCCACATTAATTTACTTTTTATTGATACTGACATCTGTCAACCTAATTATATTAACAATTTTCATGGTTAGCATAGCTGGCTAATTTATAAAATTTAATTTCTTTATAAATCTTTAACTCTATCTATTGAATATGAAGTATAAAATGCAATCCAATCGTATAGAGAATAATATATTCTTTAAGTTATAATAACGTTAAATGTCAATAAATCAAATTTAAATCTTAAATCTTCAAATTAGGCTACTTCCGATTCACCAATTATAACCAAAATCTAATCAGTTGTTCTTCTGGATGTAAACTTGAGGAATACGAAAATATAATTTATGGAATCGTGGTATTGAAGTTATGCGATCCGAAACTTTCGTCACACACACACAGACACACCGTAAAAATGGTAAAATCGTATTATAGGGACCCTAAAACATGCTTATTCACTAAAAACTCATCATTTAATTTTTTGATTAAAGACAATACCTTCCTTAACTAAAGGTAACGGAAGGTAAAAAGTGATAACTTGGCACCCTAGAAATAATAACTAAATTATACCCTCAAAGGAAGTTTGGGAGTTTCGGCATAAGAAATCTACAGTTTGAAAAAGTAACGAAAAGTAAATAATTTTTCATAAATGGTATGCTCCTCTTTTTCTACAAATACTTCTTTAATTTTTATTAATATTACAACCTTTATAACAAAGTTTAATGGAGAACGTTATAATGAACTAAGGGATTCCTTTGACGTATATGTTCTTTATATTAACAAACAAATAAATAAAATAATTGGTGGAGTAACCAATGCTCGTTTGGGTTGTTCAATTTACAACTGCAAACTACTTTTACAGCTTTTACTTAGAAAATGATAAAATTCATTAAACATAATGTCATTATTGTCTATTTTCTATATTTCTTTCAAAATTAAAAATTTGACGGACTAGTTCCCACATCTATAATTATGTACAATGACTTTACACAGTGGGGTCCCAAAGCCATGCGCTTGAATGTCTAACCGCGAATCTGGTGACTCAGGCTCGATTCCGGCCGACGCAAAAATATTTCGAATTTTAAATAGCAGAAAAGTGACGCTGAGGTTCACTCTCCACCAGCAATGAGTGCCCGTAAGGTGACGTCTGGTAAACTTATATATATATATATATATATACCGTGTGTCTATCTTAAAGGTGTACATAGGAGATTAACATGGGAAATCAGTTTTTTGCAATTCCCTGCTCACCTAATTATTTTAAGCAAAAACGCGCCAAATAAAAGTTTTAGGGCATAAAATCAATAAACAGAATTAACTTTACATGCTTTATAACGACAGAAATTAAATATGAAAATGTCGAAAATTACGTTGAAAATATCGATAGCCATGGAATTGAACAAAAAATAAATAAATGCTTGACGTTTTATCTGTCACAACGTAAGTTAACTTATTTGACATTTCTAACAATTTGATTTGGACAAATATCGTTAAGTATGACCACAGTATGACAATAACAGAAATATTAGATTAATAAATAAAGTTAAAAAATACAGTTTTGTTTAAATAATATGAATTTATTAAAAATTCAATATTTTGTAACATAATATTTTCAAGCAAGAAAAGTTTTATAATTAGTAAACGAAGAACAAGTAATTATAATTTAAAGATAATAGTTACAATAAATATTCAAATGCAGCACCATTTTGAACAAGACAATAACCTAATCTATTGTAAAACGACCTTTGTACATTAAATAGTTGCCGCTGAGTTATACGATGACATTCATTAAATATGGCATGTCTCAAATCATTTATGTTTTCGTGGTTTTGTTTATAAATTTGATTTTTTAAGTGACCACATAAAAAAAGTCACATGGAGCAAGATCTGGAGATCTAGCAGGCCAGTTAATAATACCCCCTCGTCCAATCCAGCGCCCAGAAAATGCCATATCCAAATATTCCCTAACGTTTCTGCCATAGTGTGCAGGACATCCATCGTGTTGAAACCAGATCTCTCGATCTGGGCGCACAACATCGTCTATTGCAGGACCAATTTCGTTTTGTAGCATCTCCAAATAATTTTCCGTATTTAGATTGCCACGTATTTCAAAAGGACCAATTATGTGGTGACCTAAAATTCCAGCCCACATATTAACTTTCTGGGGATATTGCGTCCTTGTTGAAATACTAATTCTAGGATTTTCTGTTGCCCAACAACGTGTATTTTGGGTATTGGGTTCATTATTTAACGTGAAAGTGCATTCGTCGATACAACAAATGGACGATAAAAAAGTTTGATCATTATTATCCCGGTTCTGCATATCTTCGCAAAACACTCTTCTACTTTCTTCATCGTATGGGAAAAGTTCTTGGTGACACTGCATTTTATAAGAATAGTACGAATTTTTTTTTAAATATTGTGTATGATGCTGTGATGAACTTCCAACTCATTTCCAATACATCTAGTACTTCAGAAGGGATTTAAACTTATCATTCCTAACACTCTTTCTTCCAGCAAGGCACGTTCTTCTGCTCGTCCTACATTCTGATAACACGGCTCACGTGTATTTTTTGAAGACACACTAGCAGTCTTCAAATTTTGCCACCAATTTAGCAATTGTAGTTGCACTGGGAATCGGCCGATCCATAAACGGAAAATAATTCACGCACTTTGCGGTAACTATTACCTCCATAAAAACATTTTATTATGAAAACACGCTCTTCATTAGTATAAATATTCATTTTTTAATAATATCAGACAACAAAACCAGAGACAAAATCAAATTTTCAGAAACGTCAAATAACTTATTTGACAAATAAAACGTCAAGCTTTTATTTATTTTTTGTTTAATTCCATGGCTATCGATATTTTCAACGTAATTTTCGATATTTTCATATTTAATTTCTGTCGTTATAAAGCATGTAAAGTTAATTCTGTTTATTGATTTAGATGTAGAATTTTATGCCCTAAAACTTTTATTTGACGCGTTTTTGCTTAAAATAATTAGGTGAGCAGGGAATTGCAAAAACTAATTTCCCATGTTAATCTCCTATGTACACCTTTACGACAGACACACGGTATATATATAGGCTGTATCACGGAAAGTGAATCATTATTTTAGACAAAAAATTTCAAATATATGTTATAAAGCAAAAATGTCTACATCTGAATCAATAAAAAAATCATTACTGCAGAAATAAAATTTGAAAATTCACGGAATTACAATTTAATAGTATTAGCCATGGAATTAGAAACAAGAAACGAACATATGCGCAACGTTTTATTACGTCTGTCAGAATAATGATTGTCAAAATAAACACTAATAATTTTACGTAATAAAACGTTACGCTTTTGTTCGTCCCTTGTTTCTAATTCCATGGCTAATACTATTAAACTAAATAAGATTTTTTTTATATTAACGATATAAATATTGCATAGGGTATAACAATTATTTCGAGAAAAATGATATGCAAAATTAGAAATAATAATTTATACATATATTTAAAATTAGAAAAACAAATCTATCCAATGTTTAATGGACAGGGTAGGATTCTGTAACTCCTTCGTTATCAAACGGTCCCGTTATCACTATTGTTACATAGAAAATTAATTTTTATTTGACAGAGATATGCAAAGTTTTATACACGTTTCAAAAACTGTGTACAAAATAATATAGTTACAAAAAAAATTATATGAAAGAATAATCTTTGTTAAATTAAATGCAAAGTAAGAGTAAAAAATTGCCGTCAAATATTTTCATAAAATATAATTAAAAACAATCCGATCACATATGTTACTATACTCGTATTTTATTAATTATTTCTCATACCAGAGTTGTGATTTACAGGCATCTAAAAATTGTGACGTGATCCTACAGCCCTTATCTGCACACTATAAACAAAACAATATTTTTCTCTCCCTTTTCCTATGCTGCAATAAATTACAAATGTTATTGCTTTATTGAGATGGAAAGGACTAAATAGTATTTTTATTGACTTTTGACTGACTTCTAATATTTTCTCGTCGAATGATTCAGGTAACCCTTCTGATATCATTGCATTAAATGTTTATAGAAGAGTTTGAACCCTCCATATCTGTATGGAGATTTTAAGAGAATATAAATAAATAATATGTATTTTTGAAGTAGATAATCTTCATTTTTGTACGTACTTTTGAAAAAAATATTACTATGTACAATTGTGTTCTATTTATTACAACCTCCTCGTAGCAATTAACATTCACTCTGAATTTTTAAAATTTTATTCCATGTGTATTTTCAATATCCACAGTATGTAGGTATAAATCTACCGTAAATTATTATTTTAATATATATATTCATGTGATCGACAATTTAACACAATTTCAAATAGTTAAATAAATTTCGATGGGAACTTTTTTACGGTGCAATTCAGGCGCTATTTATTATTTCAATATGCTCCGCGACACGTTTGTTTATCTCAAGCGCTACTTCTTGGAAAGCACTGGAAAATTAATTTTGATGTTATTGAAACCTCTGAAAGTAGCGAACGTCGATGGCACCGCCGCGCAGCGGAATAGCTTTCAAGTCCTAACCTAACCTAACCTTAAAGAAAAAAGTGATATTTTTCCAAAAAACGTAACCAAGTAAAACATTTACTAGTATAGTATACGCACAAAACGAAAATGTAAAGTTGAAGTAGTGACTGTGGTTAAATAATTGATGAAGACTAGTGGTTGAATGCGCTAAGTGACAGATTGCGGTTACGATTCCAAATTGAACAACTGTACATACAATTCACATTTACATTTAAATCCATTCTAAACTACTCACCAAAATTATTGTAAACAACAACTAGATTATCGAAAGGGCAATGGGCCAGCAATTTCTTTAATTTAATTTTTAAAAAACCAAGGAAGGAAAATGTACGACTATATTGAAACCGAACAAGTATAAAAATTCAAATTTTCTGAAAACAAAAAAAATAAAATTTCAAAGCGTTCATTGTTTATAATAAGCATAAAACAGCAATGAGCTAATTGCGTACCTTTTATTTAAATATTTTTGATGAGAAGATAAAAACTTGCCACCCATATTTTTTTTCTTTTGGCAACATTTTTATTAATTGGAGAGAACAATAATAATTAAATTTGAATATTTAATTTATCGCCAAGTATGACATAGGATTGCGCCGAACCAATGAATAGTCGTAGTCATAGCATCGGTCCACCCCCTAGCGGCGGCATGTGCGGGTAATTTAAACATTACAGATCATTTTTTTGACGTTTGAACACTAGTTTGGAGTAGGGATGGGCGTGTAGATTACTTCATGTCGACAATGTAGTAGTTGACGTGGCGACAACGACGTAGACGTAGACATATTCAGAAACATACACAATGTAGATAATAAAATTTGAATTTATTTACTGTAAAATATTATATTAATTAAAAACAAAACTGAAGATACCTATATAAAATATCCTAGTGGAGCTTTTGAACCCCTTATTCCCTAGATCTTGGAAAATATAACACATGAAATATCCCTAGATTATCCATACGAACCTATTATTAGTATTAAAAATCACAGAAGTACAGGCCAACGTAAAATACGTTGTAATTATAACTATTTCCAATAGTAATTAATGCCAAAACTATTCATCAGTATTAAATGTTGTTCTACAATAAAATATGTACTATCTTTAGGAGGATTAGAAGAGATGGTGGATGATGTAGCGAAAGGCAGAACAGTGACAGGAGTGAACTAATGCAAATCGTGTGACAATTAATGTAAAATGAAACTTGAAAACATAACCACGAAAGTTTCCATAATATAAAAATTAAATCAGTAAAATGATGCAAATATCCTTAATTTTATGGATAAAAACCCTAACATAGCAACACTGGATCGAACATACTCTTACTTCACTATCCAATCATAAATCGTAATCCTTTATTACATTGTCTATATCGTTTATGTATAAATTTGTTGTCTACGCATTGTAGACACGTAGACGTAGACAATTAAAGTCGACGCGTAGACGCTCATCTCTGGTTTGGAGGTTAATATTTTAGGGTGTCTTTTTGGTACCGATATTTTAAATTACAATTAAATGCCTATTTGTTTATTTATAAAGCAGTTAATGTGTAATTATAAAATTGCAAATAATAAACAAGAGAGACAGGAAGGGGGGAAAATGAAGCAATGTTTAATTCAAATTAAAATTTCTTCACACGGCATAATAATATACCGGTTACATTCTTATACATGCTTCCCTTTCTCCAGTTCAATATAATGACGTCATAGAAAATTTACTTTGTTATTTTATTAAAAAAACATATTTTTAGCTCCCGCTACCCTTAGTAAGGGAGGTATAGGGATCGTGCTAAAAATCGCAGATCGAGATTTTGGTAAATAACCACGTTTTAAGGTCCTTAGATCCAATTTTAATATTTTCACGATGATGTCTGTGTGTATGTATGTATGTACGTATGTATTTATGTGTGTATTTGTGTATGTGTGTGTTATGGATCTTCTTTACGCTCTAACTGAAATACTTTCGTTCAGAAAATTTTGTAACGTTGTATTTCTACCTTACTCTTATATGGAAAGATGTCATTAGATTTTGGAGTATATCAAATAACCGGAAATGGCACTGTACTGGAAGCTCAAAATAGTTTTTCTTCGAAAAATACCTTTAAATGTTATTTTTTCGAAATTTGTTATTATAAAAATTAAAGTTTTTTAAATTTTGTACAGATTTGCGTTAATACTTTTTGTATATATTTTAAGGATAAATTTATCTATAATTTTAATCCTGGAGCCTACGCTTTGAACACAACTCCATGGTTACACAGTTCTGATCTCAAATGTATATAACTGACAGATATGTCACTGTCAACAAACTAATCATTTCAAATAATAATAGTAACGTTTGAAAAGAAAATAGTAAATGAAACAATAATTATATGGAAAGGAACTTAATACAGTTTCCAGCATAACTAAATATGTAGGAATATAGGTAAGATAATAAAAATATATAATATATTATCACGGCATATTACCCATTGCTGGGTGAGCCAATCTGCTTTGTACACAGATGTCGGGTATAATGATGACATATTTGTACCGTGCGGGCGTTTAGCAGGCGTCATTTCAGGCGAATCTGGGGAACCTGGTTCGATACCGAACGATGCCAAATATTTTAGATTTTAAATGGGACAAAATTGACCCCTGTGGTGCACTATCCACGCCACTATCTAGGTAAGTAGATAAATAAATAAAATAAGTATATCATCGCGGCATATTACCCATTGCTGGATCTACCAATCTGCTTTGTACACAGATTTCGGTAACGATGATGAGATTTTTGTACCGTGCGGGCGTTTACCAGGTGTCACTTCACGAGCTCTTATTGCTGGCGTGGAGAGTACACCATAGGGGTCATTTTTGGGCCATTTCAAGTTCGAAATATTTGTCGTCGGTCGGGATCAAACCCGGCATTTAAATTTAATTTAATTTTAAATATTTACATGAATAAAAATTAAGTTAAACAGCAGGGTATTGTGTTGGCCACATCAGTTTTTTTTTTAAATAAAATTTATATTTTTACATATGTATTCAACATAACATTGGATATATAGCGATGGAAATCGGATTTTCAGTACCCCGCAATAGCCCATTAGAGATACCGCGAGACTAGATTTCTCTGCATCTCTTCTCGTCATACTTTTTCTTGCCTTTTCTCGAATCGAGAGCTTTAATATCTCGAATTTGTAATTCGTGTGTTAAATAAATTAATATTATAAGCAAAAGCTATAATAAACGAGTACCACTGATTAAAACATTGTTTTACTAAGTGTGGTGTTTAAATGGTAGGTAAAAAAATAATCAATACTATCATGGCTTATTACCCGTTGCTGATAATGAGTATGATGAGTACATATTCATATAGTTCGAGCACTTGTAGCTTAGGTGAAAAGTATATCATACTTTTGTGCATATTTTTTTTACTAAAATCCAATAAATCTAAAATGAATAAATAAATATGAATGTAAATGAAGAAGCATTTAAAATATTTACAATATTAGCCATAAAAATAGCAACTCTTTAAAATTTTCAATTACTCTCAAATAAGAAAGAGAATTTTAGAAATAAATTACTGGATTAATGTTCCTTTAATAGTTATTTACATACTAAATGCGGGAAGACACTGATCCCGCATGAGCGCTTATTTAATAGAGTATAAATGTCAAGATAATTGTACAAAATTCGCAAATATACAAGTAAATAGTACAGCAGCAATTTCATAGCAACGGTTGTTAGGTAAATTGTTGATTTCGGAAACATAATTGTTTGCATATTTTTTCAGAATTAAAAGTTGTTAAAATGTCTGATTCTGATATTTCTTGTACTCCTCCCGAAATTTAAGGCTGGAGACAACGAATAAACGCTTTTTTTAACTTTAACCATAATGGTAAATATGTTAATTCACTTGTAATTCGGTATGTAAATAAAATATAAACTAAATTAAGCAGACGTTCTAACGCATATTGTATGTTGTACTTACCAACTTTTCAAATAATTAAATAAAGAACAATGTCCGGTACATGCCTCTATTTTACTGGTAGTTTAATTGTCAGTGTAAGTGCAATATTTGATAATTTAAATTTAAGGTTATGTTCTATTTTGATATTGGACAGTTGACAGATTGTTGTTCTCCAACAGATGGCACTGATGGTAGGCAAATTTATTATTTATTAATAAATTATTTATTATTTTTGGTTTTTACTGCTTGAAAATTGTTAATTTTCGAAAAATTTATAAACTATATTTTGTTATTTTAAAGATTATTTTTTTGAAGAATGCCCAGAAATTCTCAGTGTTTTTTGCTTAATTTCCTGATGCAGTGCATCGGGAAAGTGACGTTTCTGGTTGTCTATAGCGTGTGTCAAATGTCACTTCCGGGGTTGTGAGTACAAAAACTATTTTATTCTACACCAAAATAACTTATAATGAATTTATAAAATTTATTTAATTTGTAAAACTTTTGTTTTTGTCTGGACATAAAGAAATCAAATATCTTAAAAATTGATATGAAAATTAGTATTTCTAATATTTAGTGTAATAATCATCAGAATTTGTAACTTCTCTACATCGTTTAACATTACATCCTTGTCAACTTCTCCCAAGATCTGACACTGAGCAAAACTTCTTTTCTTTTAAAATTGATAAAAAGACTCCAGGTAGTGCTGAATTGTATATATTGGGGTTAAAGAAAGGAGACGCAGAATTTTAAAAATATTTTATTTATTTTATCGATTTCGGACTTTTAATGGGATTCATCATCAGGCCGACGAGTCAGGATGGTTAAAATATATATTTTTCGGGCTCAGTCAAATTGGCCCGCCTTTTTAGTATTTCCAAAAAATTCTTAGTGTGGTAAATTCCCCATGTTTTGCGCTTAAGTGCTCCCCATATATTATTTTTGCGCTTCTCTTAATCATGAGTTATTAATATAATAAGTTAGGAAGGGCTAAATTGACATTAGCCTATCCTTTTTGGAAATTACGAAGTTTTCTTTATTGTTTATATAGATCTAGGTATGCGCTATTTTGCGCCATTAACATAAGTTTTTGTAATTGTTTATAATTTATTCTATTGAAAATCAAAACAGGTAGGGCCAACTTGACACCAAAAAAAAATTTTTTTTATTGTATTTTTTTGTATTGCAATCACATCTACATTCAATGCGCTTTTTCGCTCCATAAATATATTTTTTTGCACTTGTATTCATTAAATTATAACTAAAGATACATGTTAGGAAGGGCTATATTGACAACAGCCTGCCCTTTCAAAATTACTAATTTTTCTATATTGTTTGAATAGGTGTACACATGCGCTTTTCTGCGCTATTGAAATAAATTATTGCGCTTACATACAATTTACTTAATTAAAAATCAAAACTGGTAGGGCCAACTTGACGCCTAAAAAAAATTAATTATTTTGATTTTTTTTGCAATGAAATTAAACCTAGGTACATGGCGCTTCATCGCTCCATAAATAATTTTGTTACACGTGTCTTCATTATTGTAATAATTGAAATTATAACTATTTCGTGAATCTCTCAAGGTCACGCTAAAACATGCGCACTGGTTGTAAAGGAGAGAATAGACAATAAATATAGTTGTCTCATTCTATCGCGCTACACTGTACTTGGCCCCGCCCCGCAGCTGTTTATTGCATGCGCAAGGACGACCTTCGGAGGTTCACGAAAAAGTAACAAAGCTATACAAATTTGGGAGGGCCACATTGACAACAGCCTTTCCTATAGAATTTACCAAGTTTTCTTTATTATATGAATTTGTTTACATATGCGCTTTTCTGCGCTACGACATACATTGTCTCGCTTGCATACATAGTTCTTGTAAAAATTTAAATTGGCAGGGCCAATTTGAGGGTCCGTGAAGTTAGCGACCACTTTTAAGCACAAACAATGAAACATATACCAAAGGTTTGTGATTCGTTTGTGCCTGTTTGTGATCTACAAATAAAACCAGCGACCACTATGATTAAAAAGTTATAAACAAATTAAAAGTGGTCGCTGACTTCACGCCCAGCGACCACATGTGAAGCACAAATGTCGATTCATGTGTCAAACGTTTGTGCTACATTTGTGCTTTCAGAATATATGATTACAAATACAGCGACCCCAATAATACAAAAATATGAACAAATTAAAAGTGGTCGCTGACTTCACGCCCAGTGACCACATGTGAAGCACAAATGTCGATTCATGTGTCAAATGTTTGTGCTACGTTTGTGCTTTCAGAATATATGATTACAAATACAGCGACCCCAATAATACAAAAATATGAACAAATTAAAAGTGGTCGCTGACTTCACGCCCAGCGACCACATGTGAAGCACAAATGTTTGTGCTTTGTTTGTGCTTTCAGAATATATGATTAAAAATACAGCGACCCCAATAATACAAAAAATATGAACAAATTAAAAGTGGTCGCTGACTCCAATTATACAAATAAATAAATAAAAAATAACAAAGGATATATGGGCCCCCACTCCACATTTAGAAAGTAATAAATTACTAATATAAATTAAAATGTGAGTCATCGCAATTGCAATACAACAAATAATATTAAAAATTTAAGTAAAATCTAAAAGACTGTAGAATGAGATTCAAATATAAAAATAATCTCAAAAGAATACCACGGTTATAGATTTTGAGTTCATTTTCAGGAAACATGTTAAATATATTATTTTACTTATGAAAAATATTAAAAATTTAAATAAAACATTATTAACAATATATTTTAAATTTTTAAAAGTTTCGGTAAAACATCGTTTCAGCCACCCACTAATTGGGGGAAAGGGGGACAACTTTAAAATTTTGAATAGGAACCATCTTTTATTACATATTTTACAGTCGAAAATCTGAAAATTTACTTATTGGAATGTCATTATAATTGTGAAGATTTAAAATGATTACTCCTCTTACCAACATTGTTGTAGTTACCGCCATCTACTAGAATTTCTTCATATTTAGGTTGTTCTTGCTGATGTGTTCTGCGGCGCAATTACATAGACCGTTTCAAAACGATGCAAACTTTAATTGTAATTTAATATTTATTAGAAACATAATTTTCAATACAGAATTTATTTTTTGTTACTTGTGCACTTGTGGCATCTAATTTTCAATTAATATTGTAAAATTTGATTTATGTGAAATACCCTATTACCTATACAATAAGTAAATGTTTATTATTGCAAACAAAATAACTAAAATACTTTGTATAGTTTTTATAGCTATATTTATAAATTATTTTTCATATGTAATACTTAATGAAACGAATTTACGAATTATGCAATATTAGACTTATTTTGTCACTTTGAAAAAGTCATCTTCAACAAAATAACGGCAACAAACTCTCATGTAAGGATTAATTTTCTCACTAATTTCTAACTTATTAATCCAGAGTTTTCTTTTACTTGTACACTCATATTCTTCGAGTTGATTTTGAAGAATTTTATGCTCTACAACTTTTATTTGTAGGTTTTTTACCTAAAATAATTAGGGAGGCGGGAAATTACGAAATCTGATTTTACATATTAAAGCCCTATGTTCGGCTGTGCCGCTCACCACCTGTATGTATAATTACAGTGAAATCCGTTAATTCGCAAAAGCCACAGCCTGTGCTTTCTATAAAAATATGAAAATTTGTTTTTATCTCGTGACTTACTAATGTGCTTTGTATATTATTTTATAAACAATGATTGCACTTTATTTCTTTATAAATAAATATATAATGCAATATAGAGAATAATATATTCTTTAAAATGTATTAACATTAAATGTCAATAAATGTTATTTAACTGCTTTTTTTTCAAAAAAATGTTAAAAGTTGCAAATGAGGGTACTTCTGATGGACCAATTATAATCAAAGTCTAATCACGTCTGCACATGGATCTAAACTTGATTAATATGAAAATATTATAATTTTTGGAATCGGAGTTATGCGATCCGAAACGATCGTCCCTTACACATACACACATACACACACACACACGCACACACACACACACATACAGACATCATCGTAAAAATAGTAAATACGTATTGTAGGGACCACAAAACGTGCTTATTTATTAGAAACTCACTATCGAATCTTGTATCTTTCTATAAATTTATATCTACCACTCCAGCCATTTCCCCTATTCTTTCATTCCTTATCATATCTTTCCGTGTCTTCCCCAATATCTATCTCAACATCCTTATCTCTGTCACGTTCATTTTCTTTTCATTGACACAGACATCTGTCAGAATTTTCTTAATATAGCAGCTGTTTCCATGGTTATAGTATAGCTGGCTAATTTATAAAATTTAATTTCTTTATAAGTATTTAACTCTATATCCATTGAATATGAAATATAAAATGCAATCAATTCGTATAAATGAGAATATTCCTTAATTTTTATAATAACATTAAATGTCAAAAAATAATATTTAATAGCGTTTTTTCAAGAAAAACTGTTAAAATCTTCAAATTAGGGTACTTGCGGTTGATCAATTATAACCAAAATCTAATCAAGCCTGCGTGTGGATGTAAGGAAGAGGTATACGTAAAAATTGTATTTGCTATTCTACAATTTTTTTTCTCGGCAACTGTATTCCACCCTCATGATAAGAAATAAACCACATGAAATAAGAAAATCATGACATTTAGAATGAAAAATTATGACATTTGTCAGTTATGAACATAATTAATAGTCATTTTGACACGGGCCCCCATATCTGCTGGCTAAGGTCAGCAAAGTCACGTGACTGCTCGTGCCCTATACATAAATTTTCGTGCAAAAGATCCCATATTTCCAGTAAAATTATTTCATAAACAAACTATGCAAATTGTACTTGACACTGATATCTTCTTCTTTAGCTGTTTCCATTCATTAGGGATCGCTATTTTTTATTTTCTTCTCCCACTCATTTTTGTTTTACGTGTCGTCCTCATTCAGTTCCTTTTCTCGCAAGTCTTCGCAATACAGTCCTTCCATCTTATATTTGGTCTTCCTCTGTTTCTTCAACGTTCTATTACTAAGCTATTCATTCTTCTTCCAATTTATTCTTCATCTCTCCTCATGACATATTCAAACCAATGTAATCGTCGCTCTTGTATCTTTCTAGAAACTTCTAACACTAGAGTTATTTCCCGTATTCTTTCATTCCTTACCGTATCTTTCCGTGTCTTCTCCTACACCTATGCGAACATCCACATCTCTGCCACATTCATTTACTTTTCATTGATATTGACATATGTCAATTTGAATTATCTGAATATACTAGCAGTTTCCATGGTTAGCATAGCTGGCTGATTTATGAAATTTAATATCTTTATAAATCTTTAACTCTATATCTGTTAAGTATGAAGTATAAAATGCAACCAAATCGTATAGAGAATAATATGTTCTACAAATTATAATAAAATTTAACTGAGTTTTTTCAAGAAAAACTGTTAAAATCTTCAAATGTGGGTTTTCCCGGTTGACTAATTATAACCAAAATCTAATCACCTCTTGTTTTCGATGCAAACTTGAGGAATACGAAAAAATATCATTTTTATATCGTGGTATTGAAGTTATGTAATCCGAAACTTTCGTCACACACACACAGACAAACACAGACACACAGACAAACACACACACACACACACACACATACACACACATACACTCACACGCAGACACAGACACATACATACACACAGCCATCGTCGTAAAAATGGTATAATCATATTAGGTGGACCCTAAAACGTGCTTATTCCCTAAAAACTCATCATTGAATTTTTTGACCAAAGACAAAACCTTCCTTACCTAAAGGTGATGGAAGGTAAAAATCAACTCAGAGAATATGAGTTTACATGTAGAAGAAAACTCTGGATTAATAAGTAAGAAATTAGTAAGAAAAATAATCCTTACATGAGAGTTTGTTCCCGTCATTCTGTTGAAGATGACTTTTTCAAAGTGACAAAATAAAAGTTTCAGTTATAAGTTACTTATTTTCGTTTTAACTCAATTTGCAATAAAAATGAAAGTTTCCATTTGAAATTGTCACCGTATATAATTGGATATTTTACGGAATTAAATAGAGTTATAGAGAATATTTAATTTTATTTAAATACTAATTTTGTGAGATAATGGTCGACTAACGCTTTCGAAGAACTGTCGAAGTTAAAGGTTTATAACTTTTAAAAATTGCAATATATATATATATATATATATATATATATATATATATATATATATATATATACAAAAAAATATTTGAAGTAAATTTTCGGATTTTCGACTGTAAAATATGTAATAAAAGATGGTTCCTATTCAAAATTTTAAAGTTGTCCCCCTTTCCCCCAATTAGTGGGTGGCTGAAACTATGTTTTACCGAAACTTTTAAAAATTTAAAATATATTGTTAATAATGTTTTATTTAAATTTTTAATATTTTTCATAAGTAAAATAATATATTTAACATGTTTCCTGAAAATGAACTCAAAATCTATAACCGTGGTATTCTTTTGAGATTATTTTTATATTTGAATCTCATTCTACAGTCTTTTAGATTTTACTTAAATTTTTAATATTATTTGTTGTATTGCAATTGCGATGACTCACATTTTAATTTATATTAGTAATTTATTACTTTCTAAATGTGGAGTGGGGGCCCATATATCCTTTGTTATTTTTTATTTATTTATTTGTATAATTGGAGTCAGCGACCACTTTTAATTTGTTCATATTTTTTGTATTATTGGGGTCGCTGTATTTTTAATCATATATTCTGAAAGCACAAACAAAGCACAAACATTTGTGCTTCACATGTGGTCGCTGGGCGTGAAGTCAGCGACCACTTTTAATTTGTTCATATTTTTGTATTATTGGGGTCGCTGTATTTGTAATCATATATTCTGAAAGCACAAACGTAGCACAAACATTTGACACATGAATCGACATTTGTGCTTCACATGTGGTCACTGGGCGTGAAGTCAGCGACCACTTTTAATTTGTTCATATTTTTGTATTATTGGGGTCGCTGTATTTGTAATCATATATTCTGAAAGCACAAACGTAGCACAAACATTTGACACATGAATCGACATTTGTGCTTCACATGTGGTCGCTGGGCGTGAAGTCAGCGACCACTTTTAATTTGTTTATAACTTTTTAATCATAGGGGTCGCTGGTTTTATTTGTAGATCAGAAACAGGCACAAACGAATCACAAACCTTTGGTATATGTTTCATTGTTTGTGCTTAAAAGTGGTCGCTAACTTCACGGACCCTCAAATTGGCCCTGCCAATTTAAATTTTTACAAGAACTATGTATGCAAGCGAGACAATGTATGTCGTAGCGCAGAAAAGCGCATATGTAAACAAATTCATATAATAAAGAAAACTTGGTAAATTCTATAGGAAAGGCTGTTGTCAATGTGGCCCTCCCAAATTTGTATAGCTTTGTTACTTTTTCGTGAACCTCCGAAGGTCGTCCTTGCGCATGCAATAAACAGCTGCGGGGCGGGGCCAAGTACAGTGTAGCGCGATAGACTGAGACAACTATATTTATTGTCTATTCTCTCCTTTACAACCAGTGCGCATGTTTTAGCGTGACCTTGAGAGATTCACGAAATAGTTATAATTTCAATTATTACAATAATGAAGACACGTGTAACAAAATTATTTATGGAGCGATGAAGCGCCATGTACCTAGGTTTAATTTCATTGCAAAAAAAATCAAAATAATTAATTTTTTTTAGGCGTCAAGTTGGCCCTACCAGTTTTGATTTTTAATTAAGTAAATTGTATGTAAGCGCAATAATTTATTTCAATAGCGCAGAAAAGCGCATGTGTACACCTATTCAAACAATATAGAAAAATTAGTAATTTTGAAAGGGCAGGCTGTTGTCAATATAGCCCTTCCTAACATGTATCTTTAGTTATAATTTAATGAATACAAGTGCAAAAAAATATATTTATGGAGCGAAAAAGCGCATTGAATGTAGATGTGATTGCAATACAAAAAAATACAATAAAAAAAATTTTTTTTTGGTGTCAAGTTGGCCCTACCTGTTTTGATTTTCAATAGAATAAATTATAAACAATTACAAAAACTTATGTTAATGGCGCAAAATAGCGCATACCTAGATCTATATAAACAATAAAGAAAACTACGTAATTTCCAAAAAGGATAGGCTAATGTCAATTTAGCCCTTCCTAACTTATTATATTAATAACTCATGATTAAGAGTATATTAATAACTCATGATTAAGAGAAGCGCAAAAATAATATATGGGGAGCACTTAAGCGCAAAACATGGGGAATTTACCACACTAAGAATTTTTTGGAAATACTAAAAAGGCGGGCCAATTTGACTGAGCCCGAAAAATATATATTTTAACCATCCTGACTCGTCGGCCTGATGATGAATCCCATTAAAAGTCCGAAATCGATAAAATAAATAAAATATTTTTAAAATTCTGCGTCTCCTTTCTTTAACCCCAATATATACAATTCAGCACTACCTGGAGTCTTTTTATCAATTTTAAAAGAAAAGAAGTTTTGCTCAGTGTCAGATCTTGGGAGAAGTTGACAAGGATGTAATGTTAAACGATGTAGAGAAGTTACAAATTCTGATGATTATTACACTAAATATTAGAAATACTAATTTTCATATCAATTTTTAAGATATTTGATTTCTTTATGTCCAGACAAAAACAAAAGTTTTACAAATTAAATAAATTTTATAAATTCATTATAAGTTATTTTGGTGTAGAATAAAATAGTTTTTGTACTCACAACCCCGGAAGTGACATTTGACACACGCTATAGACAACCAGAAACGTCACTTTCCCGATGCACTGCATCAGGAAATTAAGCAAAAAACACTGAGAATTTCTGGGCATTCTTCAAAAAAATAATCTTTAAAATAACAAAATATAGTTTATAAATTTTTCGAAAATTAACAATTTTCAAGCAGTAAAAACCAAAAATAATAAATAATTTATTAATAAATAATAAATTTGCCTACCATCAGTGCCATCTGTTGGAGAACAACAATCTGTCAACTGTCCAATATCAAAATAGAACATAACCTTAAATTTAAATTATCAAATATTGCACTTACACTGACAATTAAACTACCAGTAAAATAGAGGCATGTACCGGACATTGTTCTTTATTTAATTATTTGAAAAGTTGGTAAGTACAACATACAATATGCGTTAGAACGTCTGCTTAATTTAGTTTATATTTTATTTACATACCGAATTACAAGTGAATTAACATATTTACCATTATGGTTAAAGTTAAAAAAAGCGTTTATTCGTTGTCTCCAGCCTTAAATTTCGGGAGGAGTACAAGAAATATCAGAATCAGACATTTTAACAACTTTTAATTCTGAAAAAATATGCAAACAATTATGTTTCCGAAATCAACAATTTACCTAACAACCGTTGCTATGAAATTGCTGCTGTACTATTTACTTGTATATTTGCGAATTTTGTACAATTATCTTGACATTTATACTCTATTAAATAAGCGCTCATGCGGGATCAGTGTCTTCCCGCATTTAGTATGTAAATAACTATTAAAGGAACATTAATCCAGTAATTTATGACTGAGCCTATTTTTCGACTATAACTAGTGCCGAAAATAAGAAATTTAAGCGAACAATTAAAAATTTAACATTTTCGGCAATAGATTAAGTTCATAAATATATATTTTAACCATCCTGACTCGTCGGCCTGATGATGGATCCATTGAAAGTCGGAAATCAATAGCCACTTAAATAAAATATTTTTAACATAGTACGTATCCTATCTACTACCCCAATATTCTTTTCTTCTATGATTTTAATCCCTAATTTTTGCATATAGAATTTCATCTTCGTACTGCTCTTGAAGACATTTTATCACAATTAGTATTTGGTAAAAGTCTAATATGTGAATTCTTAATATATATGTATCTTCTCACAATTTCTTTTCGTTAATATGTTACTTTTAAAATGCAGGGTGTATCACGACTTTGGAGACAAACTTTAAGAGCATATAGGATTGGCAAAAAAGAGTAAGAAAGCTGAATAATGTAGGTCTGATCTTCAACTGTTTTTGAGAAATAGGCCATTTTGTATTAGATTCGAAACGAAGAATGATTGAATAAAATTTAGTTTATATCAATAAATACTCGTAGACTATAATTTTTTTTAAAAAATAATTATTGGTCAAGGTCTCCAGGATTTATTTGA
The DNA here is from genome assembly GCA_951394225.1 of Harpalus rufipes. Lineage (NCBI taxonomy): Eukaryota > Metazoa > Arthropoda > Insecta > Coleoptera > Carabidae > Harpalus > Harpalus rufipes. The sequence goes on along the minus strand of OX596276.1, from coordinate 20,063,788 downwards.
TTTTTACCTCTCGCTAAGAGAGGTATTGGATTCGTGCTAAAAATCGCATATCCAGATTTTATTGAATAAGCACGTTTTAAGGTCTCTACAATCCGATTTTAACATTTTTACGATGATGTCTGTGTGTGTGTATGTGTGTGTGTGTGTGTGTGTGTGTGTGTATGTGTGTGTGTGTGTGTGTATGTGTGTGTGTATGTATGTTGGAAGGACGATTACTCAAAAACTATAAGACTTTATATTCGTTTAACTACGTATTTCCCAATCGGACATTCATGGGAAGAGCTGAAAAGGCTTTGGTAACAATTGGACAAACGGAAGTAGAAGATTCTTGAAAAAAAAATCTTCTAAATATAATTTTTTGAAATTTTTTCTTGGTAATATCAAAGAAAATTAAATTCTCTAACCGATACATTTAAATATTTGATTATATATTCTATAGATTTAGAGATAAAAGAAATAAAATATATAAAATAATCTGTTGTAATAAATTTTACAGCCGAAAGAATGCCACGGAAAATAGTTAAAAATTTAAATTGTTTGTAAGTACATACATTATATTATTTCTTAATGTATTAATAGTTAAATATTTAATATTATAGGTATATTACACATACCCTTCAGAAATACTGTTACTCCCGACAATGAATTGGGAACATCCCGAAAAATTAGAAGAGTAGGACAAAATTTCATCATAGAATGAATATAAATTTTTAAAAATCTAAATATAAGGAATAGATATAAGTAGAATTGTTGGTGTAGAGTATAGGTATACAAGAAATGTTAAATACATTAGGGCGCGAGCAGTATGTGACTTTGTTGGACTTGACAAGCAGATATGGGGGCCCATGTCAGAATGATAGCTAGTAATTATGTATATAGATGTCAAATATCATAATTTCTCATTCTAAATTCAGTGTTTTTCCAATTCCATGTGGTTTATTTTTCTCGACAAGTAAATTCCACACTCCTGGTGACAAATTCTGACATTTGACATTTATGTACATAATTAATAATTATCATTCTGAAACGGGCCCCCACATCTGCTTGTCAAGGCCAACAATGTAACATGACTGTTCGCGCCCTATACTTATGTAACCAAAAAAAGGAAGTGGCGAGAGGTATTGTACTGGCCACAACAGATTTTTTTTTAACAATAGCATGTCTAATATAGCGTATGACAAGTAATATTTAATTAAAATCGTAACTCTTATAGTTTTCGAGATAGGAAAGGTAAAAACCCATTTTTCATTGCCTTATATTTCGGAAACTATTGAAGATTAGATCGATATTGATTAAAGCTTTTTTTACTGATTTTTGTCAGTACTATATGCCCTAAAAATTTGTACCCGAAGTTGTGAAACACCTGTATTGTTCTATGTTTATTTCCCAAGATATTTTGTTTATTATAATTATTTAATTATATTGTACATACTCGTACATAGACAATATTATTTAAAACAATTTACTCGCATATATTCATTATCATTAATCATATTCATTAAAAATCTTCAAATAATGAAAATAAACTATAATTTATTATTTGAATCTCATATTTCATTATTACGAATATATATTTTAATTTATTAATAATAATTTATCAAAAGACCCTATTTTTCAGATATTACTTTTAGACTGGTCCTTTAAAAATTCTTTATAAATTGTTTCTTGTTTGTATTTATTAATTAGTATATTTTGATTAATTATGTAATGAGAATCACAACGAAAAGAGCTCCAAAGTTATTCTCGAGAATTATTAGTAAGATTAATTTGCTGCCACATTTTATACATCTTAAACTAAAATAATAAATTGGTTCCAGTTTTTAACGTTGATAAATGTCTTGGTTCTTACCATTTTTCTCTCAGATGATAAATAATTAGATATTTCCGTCTTGTTATCTGTAACAAGAACAATTTACCTAATTTATATGTTGTTCATATTTTGCTACTTATATTTAGTTTAAAATATACAACACGAATATGTTGTGTTCTGATATTTAACCCTGTTACTCCTGTCAATCATGTGCATTTATCATATGTGATTTACAAAGGCTTATGCATTATGCAGGTGTCCAGGATAATTTGGCCAACATGGGGATTTCGAGAACTATAAGAAACACGAAATCGGTTAAATCAGACAAAATTTGCCCATTAGGAGACCATTTTAATGGTGCTTCGATATTTGCAAAAAAATGCATAGGTCACTAAATATAGACGAAAATATAAATTTTGCAGTTTTTTTTTATTTTTGCAAATAACTTTTGAATATAAAATAATACTGAATTTAAATTTGCACATCTTTAAGATACTTCTTATGTTCTTTCGAATGGCGATGCTCAAATTTTTTATCACTCTTAGTTTTCGAGTTATGATTTTAAACTTTTAATTTTTATATGGACGCCATATTGGATTTTTTTTTGCTTTCTAACGATGTATAACATGTGCATGTTTGTTTGTTTCCAACTGCGAGATTATTAAATTTATAGGTTAAAAACAATGGTTATTGCAATGAAACAAATGAAATAATCAGTCAGGTTTAATAATTTGTTTAAATTTAAGTTTATATTGCTCATTTTCTTTTATATTTTTAACATACATTACATAGCATTGTAAAATTTATTAAATTTCATTATAAATATGGCATTACCTACTATGACGTACATATAAAAATATTAAGACTTTTAAAATGTTGACTAACAAAATAAGGAAAGTATCAACGAAAATTGCAAAATTATTATTTTTAATTTTATGTTTCATCATTTTTAACATCTATTTGCTTACACATGATACGTCTATGTAAACATATGCACTGAATCTCACTAACATATAGGTATATACGTTTCACAATAAATAATTGATAAAATGCACTTAATTAATTAATTATTCAAATAAGCAAATAATTTGTACTATCCAGAACTTTAAAATAAATAAATAAGATATAATCATTTATTTATATTTATTAATGAAAATATAAATTTATATTTACTCAAAAACGATTATTTTTAAATTACATTCACATATAGTAAATAATGAAAGCTTTTAAACGCATTAATTTTTTGTCTACTGTCAATTCATTTCAAAATGATAAATGAATTATCACTACTTAAATATTTAATAATATGTCTGGTGAAATTATATTCTCATTTACAATTTAATTATTTCAGCAAAACTTTTAATTTATTATTATGGGGTATGATGTAATTCGTATCGTGGCCGTGTGCCTGTGTATCTAGGGACCCAGGTTCTATCCCGACTGACGCCAAAAATTACTTCAAATTTTAATGCCACAAAATTGGCCCTGGTGCACTCTCTACGCCAGCAATTAGTGCCCGTGGGGTAACAGTAGTCCTGTTGAAAATCAATGAAAATATAAATTAAAGTTGTTGCTATAAAAATGTAAAAATGTAATATAAAAATCTGATGTGGCCAACACAATACCTCCCGTTTAATTTTATTTTTATTCATGTAAATACATAAAATTAAATTTAAATACCGGATTCGATCCCGACCGACGCCAAATATTTCGAATTTTAAAAGGCACAAAAATGACCCCTGTGGTGCACTCTCCACGCCAGCAATAAGTGCTCGTAATGTAACACCTTGCAAACGCCCGCACGGTACAAATATGTCATCATCTTTACCGGAGAAATATGTGTACAAACCAGATTGGTAGACCCAGCAATGCATAATATGCCGTGATGATAAATTTATTTCATTTATTTATGTACTTACCTATATTCATTACTGGTGTGGAGAGTGCACCACAGAGATCAATTTTGTGCCATTTCAAATTCTAAAATATTTGGCGTCGGTCAGAACCGAACCCGTTCCCAAGATTCGCGTGAAGTGACGACTGGTAAACGCCTGCACGGGACAAATATGTCATCATTATTACCGACATCTGCGTACAAAGCAGATTGACTTACCCATCAATGGGTAGTATACCGTTTTTTTTACCTTACCTATATTTTTACATATTTACTTATGCTGGAATATAATTATTGTTCCATTTAGTCGCCGCAAAATGGTGCTGTTTTTCTATAACCATGTTGTATCATAAAAGACGACTTTTATAATTATGTTTCAAAATATTTATTTCACAATGTAATTTTTTTACGAATTTGTATTTTCTGATGATGGATGGGTTTTACACCCGAAACGTCCAATTATACTGACTTCATTTTCAATTAAATATGTGAACCTAAAAGCCTAAATAAATTTTTATATTTTGAAAACGTTAACATTGTTATTTGAAATGATTAGTTTGTTGACAGTGACATATATCTGTCAGTTACAAACATTTGAGATCTGAATTGTGTAACCATGTGAATGAGTTGTGTTTAATTTTAGATAGTTTTATAAATTTATCCATAAAATATATAGAAAAACTATTAATGCAAACCTGTAGAAAATTTAATGATCTTTAATTTTTATATAACATAAATCTCGATAAAATAATATTTAAAGGTGTTTTTCGAAGAAAAACTATTTTGAGCTTACAGTAAAGTGCCATTTTCGGTTACCTGATTTACTCCAAAATCTAACGGCATATTTCCATATATGTAAGAGTAAGGTAGAAATACAAGGTTTCAAAATTTTCTGAACGATACACACACGCACATACGCACACACACGCACGCACACACACACACTCACACACACACTCACACACACTCACACACGCACACACACACACACACACACACACACACACACACACACACAGAGATAGCATCGTGAAAATGTTAAAACTGGATTCTAGGGACCTTAAAATGTGGTCATTTACCAAAATCTCGATATGCGATTTTTAGCACAATCCCTAACCTCCCTTACCAAGGGTGGCGAGAGGTAAAAAGTAGTGATGCCGCGAGACGAGATTTGTTTTCATCTCGTCTCGTCATATTTTTCATCCTCTATTCTCGATCTCGACTCGAGAGTCTCGAATTTCTCAAATTTATAATTAGCTGTATGGTTGTTCCATAAGTTGGCAGGTCAGAGCGTGTTTGTATGGTTGAAGGTAGCAAGCAGTGACGCTGTAATTATCTATTATTTGTATATAAATAAATACATATAAAATAAATTCATAAAATATTACCTTTAAATGTTATAATTTTTCTATATTTTCATCTATCAGGAAAATAAATTAGCATCAATTTGGATGTAATAAAGGAGTAAGTAGATACTACTGATTAAAACTTTATTTTTACTAAATCTGACATTTAACAGGTAAGTAAAAAAATACTGAACAAATATTACTCGCAGCAAGGGCATTTAATACTAGCGTGGAGAATACACCACAGGGACCACTTTTGTTCCTATTCTCTACACTAAAACCCTATAAATTTAAAATGAATAAATAAATAATAAACAGGCAATGAAAATATTTGTACTGATAATTATTTTTCTTATTGTATATCTTTAATTGTATACGTATTAAAAAAACATCGTGCAATCGAGATCTCGAATACCTACTCTCGTCTCGAGCAAATCTCGAGGGCATTACTCTCGTCTCGAAATTTCTCGATTTTCGAGACGAGATCTCGAAAACGCGAGATCCCACGGCATCACTAGTAAAAAGTAGTCTGCGTAAAAAATAATAATAATTTTTGAGTTGTCATATATGAAGTAAAAGATAATAAAATCCGTATTGTTACTGAAAGTTAATCTACTTATTTGTAATATAACAAAAGGTTATGGGCCCAGAAATACGTGGGTAGAAGTTATAAGTAGGTTTGAGAGATTAATACAAGATAAGAATTTGAACATGGATGCTATAAATGTGGTTTTATTAAAAGGATTTACAAAATGGGTAGTTTGGAAGTTCAGAACCAAGATATTATTAAATTCTAAGAATGTGTATGATATTTGTGAAACTAATAAAAAACCAGTACCTATTCCGAACGGTGATAACAATGAATACGAAAAACTTGTGAAAGAATGGTCAACTAAAGATAAACTGGCACTAGAATTAATTATATCCAGAATTGAAGAAACTCCGATGCATTATATTATTAGTTGTGAAACAGTGTACGAAATGTGGAGTAAATTACTTTCTGTATTTGACAAGAAATCAGAGGTAAGTTTGCATATGATTCAATAGAAATTCTTCAATTATAAATATGAAAATCAGGGAATATTAAAATTAGAGGAGTTAGTGAATCAAATGAAACAGTTAGGCAAGAATGTATCAGAAGAAATAATAATAACAAAGATCCTTATGTAAAATATTCTCACTTCACGTCAGCTTGGGAATCTACTCCCAGTGACCAGCAAAGTGTACACGAACTTTTGTCGAGATTATTAATTGAAGAAGAACGTATTAATAATAAAGAGATAAATGTATCTGAAAATAGTGCTTTTGGAAGTAAACAAGTAGCTAAAATAAAATGTTATACTTGTGGACAGCCAGGGCATGTAAAGAAAGATTGCTTTTGAAATAAATCTAAAGAAGGGAGTAAAATTTGTTCTTATTGTAAAAATAAGGTCATTTAATAAACAATTGCAAGATTAAATTACAGAAAGAAAATAAGAATATGTCAAATGCATCTTTTGTAAATATTGCATAAAGTTGATCAAGATGTATGGTACCTAGACAGTAGCGCTACAGAACACTAACTAATCACAAACAATAGTTAATTGAGTTAAAAGAAAACAGAAAATTAATCAAAATTAGGGATGGTTCAACGATTGAAGCTCAAGGTGTTGGCGAAATATCAGTTTTAGCATATAATGGATTAAATTGGATTCCTTCAGTCTTAAGAAATGTACTATTCGCTCCTGATATTAAAGTAAATATATTTTCAGCAAGTGCCTTTGTAGATAAAGGATATCAGATAGTTGTTAATGATAGAGAATACAGAATACTAAATCAAAATAAGTAAAGCTGTGCTGTTGCAAAAAGGGAAGAAAATTATTTAAAATGATGTTTCAGCCAATAGAAGGAAAAGCAGATTTTAGCTAAAGCACTAAGGAAAATATTAAAATATGGCATGAGCGTTTGGCACATCAAAACTACACTCAAGTAAAGTCAGTGTTAAAACAACTAAAAATAAAATTTATTGACAGTGACAACAATTTCTATAATTATTGTACCGAGGGAAAACATAGATTTACCTTTTGGTACAAGTAATACAAAATTAACAGTACATGTCAGATTGTAAGTGCTGATTTTGGAGGTCCGATGGAAACAATACGTTTTGGTGGATCAAAATACTTTCTTCTAATTAAAGATCATTATTCCCATTACCGATTTGTTTATTTTTTTAAAAAATTCAAGTCTGAAGCTTTTTACGTATGGCAAGAATTGATACTGGTAATGATGTGAAAGTTTTAAGAACCGACAATGGAACAGAATTGATAAATAATGATCTGAAAAATTATATTGGATAATCTAGGAATTCGTCATCAAAGATCTGTTATATATTCTCCCGAACAAAATGGGTCAATAGAAAGAGAAATAATAAGAACAGTTACTGAAGCAGCAAGAACAATGCTAAGGGCAAAGAATATGGATAAAGCATTTTGGGCAGAGGCAATTAACACTGCTGTTTATGTCTTGAACAGAACTGGTAAAAATGCCGTGAAAGGAAAGACTCCATATGAATTGTGGTTTAATAACCAACCAAATATAGAAGAATTTTTTTTTTTTTGGTTCAGATGTGTTTGTTCATATCCCAAAAGAAAAGAGGAAGAAATGGGATTCAAAAAGTAAAAGTGGAATCTTCGTTGGGTACGAAGACAAATCGAAAGCCTACAGAGTATATCTACGAGACGAGAAGATGGTAGTAATAGTTCGAGATGTTATATTTAAACCATCGACTATAGAAAGCAATACGAACCATGGTCAATTGGTAAACTGGGAAAATAAGATAGAACAAGAAGAACAGAAAGTAACAAAACAAGAAGAACCAAGAATAACAGAACAAGCTGCAGAAAAACCAAATATTGCGGAAGAAGAAAATGCTACACCTGTAAAAGAAGAAATTACGACAAGAACCTGATAGATATGAAGTATGTAATACTTGCTTAGCAGAACCTCATGAACCGGACTTATGAAGAAGCTATAAGTAGTGAAAATAAAGAATTGTGGATGAAAGCAATTCAGAAAAAACTACAAACACTTGAAGACAACAATACATGAACGCCAGTAAAAAATTAGAAAATTGTCGAGAAATAAGTACAAAGTGGATATTTAAGAGCATTGTGTACTCCTGTACTAAAATATAAAGCGAAAATTTAAATAAATTTTTCGTGTACTAAAACTATTAACATTTTAAAAAATTGAACATTAGACATACGTCTGATATGAACCTGCATTTAAAAAAAAATATCGAAATATATTAATACTGTACTTTGATTTTAATGGGAAAGCCAAAATTCAGCAGCATTTCTTGTTTGCCCATTAAAATCAAAGTCAAATACGGATAGATTTGAAAAATACTTTTTTTAACAGCAGGTTCATATCAGAAGTATGTTTGTCTAATATTTTTTTTTTTTAAATGTTAATAGTTCTGATACAGGAACATTTTATTTGAATTTGCGCTTCATATTTTAGTATAGAAGTACACAATGCTCTTAAGATAAAGAAAAATGAAAACGGCGAACCTCAAACTTTTAAAGCAAGACTAGTGGGTCGTGGATTTCAGAAAAAAGAAAATTTTGATTTATCAGAAATATATGCACCCGTAGCTAAATTAACAGTGAGTAATTACTTACAGTTACAACTACACCAAATGGATGTGAAGGGAGCATTTCTTTACGGAGATATAAAAGAAGATGTTTATCTGAAAGTTCCTAAAGGTATGAAAATTGAAAAATCTAATGTTTTAAAACTGAATAAATCATTATACGGTTTAAGAAAATCGCCAAGATATTGGAATAAGAAATTTAATCAATTTATGATAAAACAAGGATTTATTCGGTCTCAACTAGAATACTGTCTTTATGTTAAAACAACTTTTACAAAACAAATGATTTATATGGTATTGTTTGTTGACGATTAATTAATGTGTGGAGCAGACGAATCAGAAGTCAGAAATTTAAAGAAAGCATTAAATAAAGTTTTATAATGACTGATTTGGGATTAGCTATATATTATCTTGATTTAAATGTTTCACGAAATGAAAAAGAAGGAATAATTGAAATTATGTGGTCTCGTGGCCGTGTGCCTGAGTGTCCGGTTGCGAATCTGGGGACCCGGGTTCGATCCCGACCGACGCCAAAAAATTACTTCGAATTTTAATGGCACAAAATTGACCCCTGTGGTGCACTCTCCACGCCAGCAATGAGTGCCCGTGAGGTGACGCCTGGTAAGTGCCCACGCGGTACAAATATTTCATCATTACCGATATCTGTGTACAAAGCAGATTGGCACACCCAGCAATGGGTAATATGCCGTGATGATATATTTATTTATTTATTTTTTATTTATTCAAACTTCTTATCATCAGAATATTTTAAAAGAGTGTGGTATGGCAGTTTGTAAACCAGTAGATACACCAATGGAGCAAAACTTCAAGATATCAAATGAATCTGTTGGAAATAAAGAAACAGAAACAAAATGCAGACAATTAATTGGTTCTCTTATGTATGCAGGGTTAGGATCACGTCCTGATTTATGTTCTTTGGTCAGTTATTTGAGCAGATATCAAAATTTGGAAAATGAAGATGTGTGGCAATTATTGAAAAGAGTACTTCGATACGTCAAGCTAACTTCAAAGAAGTAACTAATTTATAAAAGAGATCTAGAAGCTCCTACATTGGTTGGATATGTTGATGCGGACTAGGGTGGAGATTTAATTGACCGAAAATCTACGTCAGGATATATTTTTATAGTTTTGGATTGTACAGTATCGTGGTGCTGCACCACAACAAACTGTTGCATTATCTTCCACTGAGGCTGAGTATATGGCATTAAGTTCGGCAGCATCAGAAGCCTGTTAGATTAAAGGTATTTTACAAGACTTGCATATAACAATCACAGAGCCAGTAATTATACTTGAAGATAATCAGTCAGAAAAAAAAGTGGCAAAAAATCCTGAACTTCACAAGAGGCAAAAACATGTAGACATGCGATACCATTTTATTCGAGAAAAAATTGAAGCAGGAATCATCGACATAAAGTATTCCGTCAGAAGAACAAGGAGCCGACATATTGACTAAACCACTTGGCAGAATTAAATTTCTAACATTTTGTAATTATTTAAATATGGCATTGTAATAATTTATATTTTCATCGATATAAATCATATAAATTAAAGTTGTTGCTATGACAATGTAAAAATGTAATATAAAAAGTAGTCTGTGTAAAAAATAATAATTTTTGAGTTCATTGAGTTGTCATATCTGAAGTAAAAATCTGATGTGGCCAGCACATAACCTCTCGCCGTATATTATACCTGGCTGTATGCATAAAGCAAAGATTATTTTTATAAATACAAATAATATATTCATATAAATCTATGACGTATAAACTTCTTTATTATTCAATAATAGCATGTCTCAACATGAAGATATTTTACCATAAATTATGTTACAATAAATTACAAAGTAGAGTTTACCATATATAAATATTAGGCTGGTAACAGCAATTTTCAATTCGAACAACTTTGTTTACTTTCTCTTCATATTCTTCTAGTAAAAACATTAATTTTGGGCGGTCTAAAATGTATATATCTGGATTGTGCATCTATTCTTATATATCTTCTTTTACATTTTATTTTTTCATACTTGTTATATCTAAATAACCTTAATTCCCTTTAATAAAGTGACGGATAGATTGCACTCCGATTTTGTCAATATTTACAACTTACTTGAGAAGAATTTGATAGCTTTTTCGCAATTCAAAGTTACTCTAGTCTACAGTACTGGTGTACATTGTCCCATAATGTTTGAAACAAATTTAAGTCCTTCAACCTAGACTTGTCATCTCCATAATAGTCACAGATCAAGAACTAAGGGATTCTCCAAGTACATTTTTAATTCATTACTCATTATTTCTGACACTGACATTTATCTGTCAGTTACAAATAATTTAAATTATCAACTATTTTTCATGGCATTCTTTCGGCTGTCAAATTTATTACAACAGATTATTTTATATATTATACTTCTTTTATCTCTAAATCTATGGAATATATAATAAAATATTTAAATGTATCAGATAGAGAATTTAATTTTCTTTAATATTACCACGAAAAATTTTCAAAAAATAATATTTAGAAGATTTTTTTTCAAGAATCTTCTACTTTCGGTTGTCCAATTATTACCAAAACCTTTTCAGATCTTCCCATGAATGTCCGATTGGGAAATACGTTGTTAAACAAATTTTAAGTCTTATATTTTTTGAGTAACCGTCCTTCCAACATCCCACACACACACATACACACACACACATCCACACACACACACACACAGACATCATCGTAAAAATGTTAAAATCGGATTGTAGGGACCTTAAAACGTGCTTATTCAATAAAATCTGGATATGCGATTTTTAGCATGAATGCAATACCTCTCTTAGCGAGAGGTAAAAAATAATAAAATCCGTATTTTTACTGAAAGTTAATACTACTTATTTCTAATATAATAAAACGCCCGCACGGTACAAATATTTCATCATTACCGATATCTGTGTACAAAGCAGATTGGCACATCCAGCAATGGGTAATATGCCGTGATGATATATTTATTTATTAAAGTTCGATTTATAATAAATATAAAAAGCTTAATTTACAAATATAATAAAATAGTTAATTAAAATTTATGTAGGTGACAATGTCCCACCATATACGTACAACATATCATTTTAATGGTTTTTTATAATAAATTATGCGTGAAAATAATTATTGCAAAATATAATGAAAAAACTAAATTTCTTAATTACGAATTTCGTAAAATTATAATTTTAGTTTATTATGCCCAATGTTAAGGTATAAAAAACAAAACAAAAAAAACAACGAAAAAAAAACTGAAGTAGAAGGATAATTCTATTCATGTAAATACTTAAAATTAAATTAAATTTAAATACCAGGGGCACGATCCTTGAAATCATGCGGAATTTTCCGCACGCGACAAAATTCGTTTGGTTTATTTCGTGCATGAACATTATTATACGCGTGAGTGGTATTTTTGAATACCAAACGAAACTCGGTCGAAGCCTACGTATACGATTCTCGAAAGCAAACGAACGTATTATGTTGCAGCCAATCAAAACGAAACATTTGTATCACGTGAATGCTTCATCATTTGATTGTTTTTTAACTGTCACTGTCAACAAAGCTGTTAGCGGAGCTGTTATAAATCATTAGTATTGTAATTTCATTATTCAAAATTATTATACGTATATTATTTTTAAATAGGTATTATTTTTCTATAGTTATAGTATGCACGTACGCAATATGGCAATATTAATATGTAAGTGCTATGTAACATTAAACATGCATTAATAATTTTGCAAACCATTTTAAGTTTAAATTTTAGAACTCGTTAAAAGGCACCTAAAATTATACTTTAACAATCCATTGCATCGTTTAAACAATGCAGGAGCACACTTGTCGGATGTTATAATAATGATACTCAAAGTGCATGGATTTCCTAGATTTATAATTGGCGTCATTATATAAGATCATGAAACGTACCCGGAATTGTTTAAAATCATAATTTAATTTACATGACCTGATTAAAGTACTAATACGCCAAACTCAAGTGACAGTGACAATGTGGCAGACACAGTTTCGTGTACGAATGATACTTTCAAGTGATTCATACCCATGCGATATAATTACACACGAAATTATCTGCTTTAATAACATAATAATTATATTTTAATGTTTTTATAATTTAAATTAAAGGTATTTACTTATTTTTGTATCTATTTTTAAATAAAGGCATGATAACGTTAATGCGAAACGCAACATTATTTTTTTCAGAAACTAAGGAAAAAAAAATTTAACTCAACTTTGTATTAATTATTGTGATTAAATTAATGTTGACTAAAATTAATATGAATTAACTGTCAGTTTATTGCTTGGCGCTTAAATGGCTAAATACGTATCGTATAGTAATTGAGATTGTTAAAAGTAAAAGAGCGAGTCCAGAATTTTTGTAGCTGTTCAATGTAAGCGTTATAAATTGAGTTGAACATTTTGAACTATTATTTAGTGTAATATCTAAAAAATATACTAATTTCGAAATATTATTTAGGACACAATATTTGACAAATCTGGTTCTGAAAGTTGTATTTTTTGGTGAAAAATGTCTCCAAAAACAGGTATTGAAAAAATATTCTATTTCATAAAACCACGATGAATTTTCCTTGCAATGAAATTTGTTCTGATAAATTTTCCCAGCGATGAATTTTCTGCTATTAATATTCCGGACTTAATTTCTAAGTTTTACAATTCGCCAGTACCTGGGTCGAAGATACCATGGAAAAGATACCACAGGAAGCATGTGCTATTTGAAAATGAAAATAATTATTAAGAATAATGAATTTTAACCTGTCACCACAACCGGTCACATAACGCATAATAGACCTTTTCTATTTAACGGCTATCCCTTTCTATCGCTGCACATAGTAAGTAAAATGAAACTGTCAATCGAAACGTCAAAAATATTGCAGTCACTAAAATACCTGTATTCTCGGTGAAAATTTGCATCTTCAGACATTTTATCTTCAATAAAAACTTTCGTAACTTCTTTCGAGAAGTTTTTTGAAGTTGTCAAAGAGTTTTGTCACATTTTACGTCTGAATTTGGGAAAAACAAATGTATTGTAAATGTTTTTGGATTTTCAAATTTTAAAAACTCTAGAAAAGAATAGGGGGTTGCGGAAAATATATATATGTATTGTAAATGTTTTTGTATTTTCAAATTTTAAAATGTGCCATTTAAAATTCGAAATATTTGGCTTCGATCGGGATCGAATCCGGGTTCTCGAATTCTCAACCAAATACTCAGGCACACGGCCACGAGACACCACTAGTAAAGAATCATTCATTATTTTACATTTAAGTAATATCCTTCCTAAAATCCAGTAATATTTCTATATTAATTATGATAATTATTGCGCTTTTACAAACTATGAATGAATATATTTTAAAATGTTTACAGTGTCGTGACTAGTAAAACGTCAAGAACCAATGTTAACTAACCCCCGGTTTTATAAAGGACATAATAAATTTACTTCCATACCAAATTTAGATTAACAAATTCCAATCAATTTTATTCATTTTATGGCTTGTATGTTCAAGTTCGATTGTCATTTGGAGGAATAAATTTTATTTACTTTCGTTTATAAAATCTGCCATTATTCTCTTCATGTCGGAGTGAAGTTTTTTTTTAAACTAACAATTAGAACAATAAAATTACTACAAAGCCAATATGAAAGAAATATGTGTGTCGCAACTTACGGCATTCGTATATAAGATCAGTTGGTTCTTCAAATATGTATTTAAAATAGTCTAACCAAACGCTAGCTTAACTTTGCCCCGGTTTCATAAAAAAAAAATCTATGATTAAATTTTACTTCCAAAGTAAGTTTAATTGTATGAACAAATTCGAATCAGTGTCCATGTTCTTATGACATTAGATTCATTGCTGTCTAAAATCGAGTTGCAGTTGTTCATTTTTTTTAAATTTTCTGTGGCAGTAAAATTTAATTATAGATTATTTTTTTATTGAACCGGGTCATAGTCTTTCTTTTTTGTCGCACAAAACAAAAATTAAAAAATAAACCAATCAAGCTACCCTTGTTAGAGAGAGCGACCATTTGTCCCTGTTTTTGGAGAATAGAGCTCGGATTTAAGCTTTCATCCTCAATTAATTCCTGCTTTATTTTTGTTCTCATTTTTTATCGTGTTAAAACCCTTGGCTTACTTTTCATGATCTTTTTACACCGCAGAATAGGAAGGTTATTTTTAAAATGCAAAATACTAGCGATGTACATCATTTTCTTGATCTGAAACCACCTTATGGTACTCGTCGAGATACACAACATTACGTAACTCTCTCTTTCTCTCTCTCGCTTATATATATCAAGTCAAGTACTAGTTCTATACATAATACGAAAAAGTGTGATTAAATGCTTGTATAGGGCAATAAGTTAAAAAAGTTCGTATCACTCATCGTTAAATTTTACCACTATTTTTGGTTTCTTGATGTGGAAAAAAGTAAGCGAAAATTATGGTATTATTTAATATATACTAACAGTATATATAACTTGCCTAATCAAAACACGGTCGCACGAGTTTTTCATTTTGAACATAAGCACTCAACATCTCTCCCATATAATATGAGATAGATGGTGAGTACTTCTACTGGACAGTCGGTGCATACTTTTTTTATTCGAAAAATATATTTGTTCAAATACATGAATAAATACATATATAAATATATTTATCTTATAGGTTAACGCAACGTGTTGGGCGTGGTGAAAAATATACTGTTAAAAAAAAACGTGTTGATTGGATTCAGTGTGTCTTTTGCAGTCGTTGGTTGCATGAAGACTGCATTCAGTTTATAAATATGCGCAATCCATATTTAAATTTTTCTAAAAAATCAAAACATCTAAACTTTGTTAAATAAAAGTAAAATAAATAAATATATCATCACGGCATATTACCCATTGCTGGGTGTGCCAATCTGCTTTGTACACAGATATCGGTAATTATGAAATATTTGTACCGTGCGGGCGCTTACCAGTTGTTACCTTACGGGCACTTAATGCCGGCGTGGAGAGTGCACCACAGGGGTCAATTTTGTGCCATTAAAATTCGAAGTAATTTTTGGCGTCGGTCGGAATCGAACCCGGGTCCCCAGATTCGCGACCAAATACTCAAGCACACGGCTACGAGAAGTGTATTAATAAAAGTATTAGTAATATACTTCAAGTCACCCATATATCAGTCACCAACTCTTCCATAATAGTATGGGTGAAATGCTGATATAATAATAAAATTCAAATTTACTTTTTTATATTTATTTATTAAAATTATATAATTTACGTTTTATCTTTGAAAGTTATATATGTTTGCTTGTTATTTTTTAATAAATTATAGCCTTCTAACATTTTGTTCACCATCTATCCCGGAGTTACCCACTATCTAAATTTCGACATATTTTAACACATACGCAACGCTCATGCGTTATATATTTCCCTTCAACAATAATATACTTCAACATTCTTTATTTTCATTTTTTAAATCTCCCAATTCTTATGGACTGCTTTCAAAATAATCATACTTTGCAGTATTGCAGCATTCATATCTTCGTGACTCGCAACAAGAGGATTGTAGATTAATTATGTTCTAACTAATTTAATGTTCGTAACTTAATTTTCAATGACAAATAATTAATTGTTTAAAATGCAAAGTGCAAATTTCATTTTCCACAGCCTACCTGTATTTCTTATTCAATTAAATTATTTTATTTAAAGTTTTGCCACATGTGGCGGTTTCACATTTGCATATCTCATATTACCTTTACTCTTCGTTCTCCTAATATCCTTACTTTAGTAAAGTTGGTGATGAATTGGAAGGACGGTAAATCAAGGAGGCAGGAATAACAAACTAGGGCGCACTGTGTTCAACCTGACAAATTACTTACATCTTTAGTCGAGATGATTAAGGATCTGAATATAATGCTGTGTCGCATTTATTTTCGCATAAAATAAATTATATGGCAATATGCAGTATTATTAACTCACATCTTGTATTTCTAAATGCTGCTTACACATCATGTCCTGATATTTTATTTTTTCATTTACCTAAATGTATTTGACAATATTGACAAATATAAAGTTTCTTTGCTTTTTGGAATTATCGCTACAGGATGTTAAAAAACCCTTTCGAAATTTTAGGAGCATAATTGAAAAACCATTATGAGCTATTTTCCCATTTCCTGTTATTAAAATATTTATCATGTATTACTTCTGTAGAAAAAAGAACAGAAACAATAAAAAACCGAAGCGCACAAAATTCGTCATTAAAAATTCAGATATCGGCACTAAATAATCCATTATACGACGATTTCATTCTAATGAAGTGTTATCAACCTTATGATAATTATTGTATATATAAGATAGTTTGAGTAAAAGCTGTTTGACACGTTACAATGATTTTAAAGAAATATAGAAATAAATTTATTAAAAAAAGTTATAAATAAAAATTGAAAAGTATTTTTATACAAAAATACATTTTGTGTATGCAACATATGTAATATTTCGTACAAAATTAAGTATTCGAGCTTGCTCCTTTTATACTTCGATAGTTGCAAAATAAACAAATAGATAGCGACACAAGTAACTTAGACGCGTGACATTACCGACATTACTGACATATACGAATTGATTGCATTTTATACTTAAATAAATAAATATTTCATCACGGCATATTACCCATTGCTGGGTGTGCCAATCTGCTTTGTATACAGATATCGGTAATGATGGAATATTTGTACCGTGTGGGCGCTTACCAGGCGTCACCTCACGGGAACTCATAGCTGGCGTGGAGAGTGCACCACAGAGGTTAATTTTGTGCCATTAAAATTCGATGTAATTTTTGGTGTTTGAAAATGTCAGGAGGAGAAATGAAGAATATATTGGATGAAAAGAGAATAGCTTAGTAATAGAAGGTTGAAGAAACAGAGAAAGACCAAAGATAAGATGGAAGGACTGTATTGCGGAAGACTTGAAAGAAAAGGAACTAAATGAGAACGACACGCAAAACAGAAATGGGTGGAAGAAGAAAATAAAAAATAGCGACCACTAACGGATGGGAAAAGCTAGAGAAGAAGAAGTCACTGTCAAGTACAATTTGCATAGTTTGTTTATGAAATAATTTTACTGGAAATTTAGAATCTTTTGCAAGAAAATTTATATATGGAATTTATACGTAATACACAGGATTGACGGAAGATATTGTGCTGGCGACAACAGATTTTTTTGCATAATATTGTAACGTGTCAAACGGCCTTAAGTGTACGATGTACAGTAGCAAATTTGTAAAATGACAAAAATATGTGCAAAATATGTGTAAGAAGAACGAATTAAATAATTCCGATGAAGAAGTTTGAGATAACAAACTTAATTTAGAGTGTTCATTACGAAAATTTCAATGTCCGGAGGTTCGCTACACTGAACATAAATTCATTTCTTGACTGATAACAACAGACAGATGTCAACTTCTATAAAAATAAATATTCCTTTCATTTTCACATTTTTCGATTTCAAATAAAATTGAATATGCACTCGACACTGTATACGGCCTCGGCAACTAAATTCCATATTCGTAATAAAAACTAAAACTTCAATCCTTGATACATAAATAAATATTATAAAATCACGTTCTTGTTTGCATTTAATCTTTAATAAACCCAACTTGATAGAGTGTCATTAAAGAAGTACACTTGCAAAAATTGAAAACTGCACATACCTCTGAAATAATTTATGAATCCTTGTAGGTTTAAGCATTTTTCATTCATTTTAGTTTGCACTTTATGCTCATAAATTGACTAAACCTAGTGTAGTTACGCAAGAACCTAGAAAGGGCAATCGCAATAACTGAACCAAATCAAATTCGAAAATAAATTTGACTACCTGAAATAATATTACGCAAAATTCATTATGTTCTTATAAAAACAGTAGAAGATGGTAGACATGTTTTTAGATTCTCATACAAAAATATACACAATATTGTCATACAAAAGACTGTTCGCTTTACACACAGAAAATATGATTAAGCATGAATCCACGACAATAAAAAAATATTCAAATAATATGCAAACTCATATATATATATATATATATATATATATATATATATATATATATATATATATATATATATATATATATATATATATATATATATATATATATATATTGCGTGTGTGTGTGTGTATACACTTGTGCCTCGTGGAGATAATATGCGTAATTGAGTGCACCACGTGATTCCCCTTTCTGCAGGAGCTATGTAGAAGCATTGTCGGGTGTACTTACTGTTAGCAACGGTGTCTGACGAATACCTGTAGTGGACGCGACCTAGATCTTAACTATTGCTTGATGACTCTGGGAAGTGGCTCTGGTCCAGACGTTAGTAAAAAGGCCAAAGTCCACGATTAGTGATATTACTCAATTAACGCGAATGGCTGGCACTTAAGCACACTTACGTATACCTCCGATTGCTGTACATGCAGAGAGAACACATTGAATCTTATAATTAAATTTGGACCTTAAACAAAACAGATGAAAATCCGGTATTATAAACGTCCAGTTAAATTTAGTTCCTTAGTAAACATAATAAAATGAACAAATAAGAATATTTTCCATGTTCTTATAATATTTAAACCATTACTGTCACAAACTTGTGTAGAATTTTTCACTTATCTAAAAGCACTTAATTAAATTTACTAGGGAACTGAATTTAACTAAACAAGGGATAATTAAGGATAATAAATATTGACTAAATAAAAACAAGAACTGATTATACGACAGAAATGAAGAAACCCTAGTATATACATCTAAGATAATCTTGGGAAAAATGAACAAGAAAAGACCTTTAGATGAGAACGGAATAGACATAATTTGACTTAAAAAGATCCAAAAGAAAAGGAACAAGGCACACAAATTAGTAAAATTTTATATTTATTGACATGTAATCACTATTAAATAAAATTGTTAATTTGGTGTTAAGAGTTACTCAAAATCTCAGTCAAACAGCATTTATTCTCTTACAGCACCGACGATTCGGTAAGATCTTACAAAATTTTATATATTGTCGTGCATAAAATTTTGTAAGACCGTAGTACCCAGATATAGGTACCGAGAAATTGTTAACACCTAATTATACCACAGTCGAATTATTTTCCACATTTACAAATTGTTAATTTCACTCTGAGTTAAATCCCATATGCTAGAATTAAACAAATACAAATTAGCAAAAAAATAAAAAAAAATAGGGTAGAAAATAGTTATTTAATATGTGTTAAAATGACGTTTTATATCTGAGGAGTGGTCCAAACCTTCGAACAAAATAAAATCACTTTTAATAAGTACATCATACACTATTTTTTCTAAAAAAAATATATAAATTTGTGTTTCTAATAATTGTGGATTTGTTGTACCATTCGGCATTGCCAAGGTAACTAATTCACTTTTAACATTAGCATTAAAAATAACAATGAGCTGTCACTTTTTGACACTGATGTCATAAAATGTCATGTTCTGTCAATTGACAATAAAATTGCGATTTTTTGACAGCTAGGAGTCAATAAAATGTAATTTTTACTGCCTAGACAATAAAAATATTTTTAATGCCTATTAATACTATTTACACAGCAAGAGCCTCAAAAAACACATTATAACCGGTCCACAAACGTATACCAACATAATTCGATGGCAATATCTTTCATAGCAAATATTAAAAATAATCACTAAATTAATATTAATTCTAAAATTGACAAAAAAATAATGTGTTCAATACGGCACTAAACACAGATTTACAGCCTCTGTCGTAAATCTGATATTTTAGTACCTAGTTAAACAAATAACTATTTTAACCCTAATAACAAACATTACAAGCCTAGTTTTAATAGATTTGTAGAAAAAATAAAATTTAATTTCGTTTCAAAGAAAAACAAAATAAAGTGCGCATACTACTTTCACTTTACCGAGTGACTTAAAAATGTAATCATTTCTTTCCATTTTAGTGGAAGGTTGTAGTACCTACGAGTTTTCAAAATTTCCACACTGGAGTGCTCACCGGATCTACGCATCGCATACACACACTCACATTTACAAATACATATGTCTGATTGTAGGAACCTTAAAACGTGTGTATTTATCCTAAATCTCAAAATGCAATTTTTGTATGTTCACTGTATCTCCTTTACATAAGACTGTAATAAATTTAAAAAAAAAACATACTGCTGAAGAAGCATGTGACAACGTGCCTTCTTCGAAATCTAAATTTACAAATGGCTTCAATCAATATATAATCTAATAATATCTGCAGACTAAAATTTCAGTTTCATACGAAATCGACCGTAAAATAACACCCATATTTTGTTACAAATAACTCCTTATATATTTTCCATTTATTTTGTAATATTTTCCGAACTCATGTTTGAATATTTGAGTAGGGACAAAACACTTGCCAGCAGAAGGCACTCTGATTTAAATTCACCACTGAAAAGAATATAGGTTTATGAATGACAGTATCACAGAATGTTGTATGAAAAAGGAATTGAACTTCAAAAAATAAAAATTATAAATTACAAAACGGAATAATTTCAGAACCAAAATAATAAATGAACATTATATTACTGTTATAAATACAATTACTAAACATTTAAGAAAAGTTTTCTACTCCTGAAAAATTACGTAAACGTAGGTAAAAAATCTGAAATAATGAACGAATACAAATATAAATAATTTTGCTCCTTATATTAAACTTAAAACTAGTACAACATAAATTTTGGGAATAGGGTTAGGTTAATTATATCATTTTATTTATTTTATCGATCGCCCAGAAAATAGGCTTTTTCTGATCACATTTTAGACCGAAAAATCCTTCAATGATAACCAAAAGAATAAGTAACCGCAATGTTTTTAGTAGGCACCAGTCATTCAACATTCAATGACGATAAGTAAAAATGGCAGCAAATTTAAATTGAGAAGTCAAATTAAGACGCTCGTTATGTACGTATTTACAAAAAATCAAAGTGTGTCATTCAACATAGGTATTTCATATATTATTTTTTACCTTTCCTCACCTACAGATAAGGAAGGTATTAGCTCGCATTATCAACAAAAAGAACATTTAAATAAGGAAGTTAACTGCTCATATGCTGGTCTTTTAAATGTATATATAGTACAGCAATAATTAGTATTCACTCAACTTTTAGCCATCGAGATATAAGCATTAAAATTGCTCCATTTAACATTTGATGAATAAATATTTTTTGCACAATTAGTTAGTAATATTAATTAGTTATTGTTGACTTCATTCTCCAAGAGGTTGGAATGTATAGCGTGAGTATAACTGAGGTTGGAAAATTGACAAGATGTTACATCGCAAATTTAAGGCTATTTCACATTCCCACTGTAAGAGATCCGTAATAGGTATTTACATGTAAACAAAGCTTTTTACCTTCCGTCACCTTTAGGTAAGGAAGGTATTGTCTTTGGTCAAAAAATTCAATGATGAGTTTTTAGTGAATAAGCATGTTTTAAGGTCCCTATAATACGATTTTACCATTTTTACGATGATGTCTGTATGTATGTGTGTCTGTGTGACGAAAATTTTGGAACGAATAACTTCAATACCACGATTCCAAAAATTATATTTTTTTCATATTCTTCAAGTTTACATCTAGAAAAACAAGTGATTAGATTTTGGTTATAATTAATTAACCGGAAGTACCCTCATTTGAAGATTTTAACAGTTAAATATGATTTATTGACATTTAACGTTATTATAACTTAAAAAATATATTATTCTCTATACGATTTGATTACATTTTATACTTCATATTCAATAGATGTAGAGTTAAAAAATTATAAAGATATTACATTTCATAAATCAGCCAGCTTTGCTAACCATGAAAACTGCTAATATATTCAGATAATTCAAATTGATAGATATCAGTATCACTGAAAAGTAAATGAATGTGGCAGAGATGAGGATGTTGAAGTAGATGTTGGTAAAAGACACGGAAAGATACGGCAAGGAAATGACTAGAAAGATACAATAGAGACGATTATATTGGTTTGAATATGTCATGAAGAGAGATGAAGAATATATTGGAAGAAGAATGAATAGCTTAGAAATAGAAGGTTGAAGAAACAGAGGAAGACCAAAGAAAAGATGGATGGACTGTGTTGCGGAAGACTTGAGAGAAAAAATTAAATGAAAACGACACGCAAAACAGAAATGGGTGGAAGAAGAAAATAAAAAATAGCGACCCCTAACGAATGGAAAAAGCTAGAGAAGAATAAGTCCGTGTCAAGTACAATTTGCATAGTTTGTTTATGAAATAATTTTACTGGAAATTTAAAATCTTTTATAATACACAGGATTGGCGAAAAGTATGGTGCTGGCTACATCAGATTTTTTACATATCATATGTGAAGAAACGAATGAAATTGTAAATAATATAAATGAGTAGATAAATGTGAAATCAAAATTTAAGGTTAGGAATCAAACTGACAGTTCATGTGACAAATTAACAAGTTCAGACCATTCGTTTATTTATCAATACTCGTTATTAATATCCGATTGTAAATAAAATAGTATAAAAACATCGGTGAAAAGTTTTATTATGTCTCGGTCTATGGCTAACATCGGCGCTTCGCGCCTTGATTAACTATCTTCGCCCTCGACTGTGACAGTTAATAATATAGTTAATCTATTCGTCGAATAAAATACTAACCATATTTTTGTTTCACTAACGTTAATTAATACCTATTCTACAAATAATAAGATAACTCGTTGTTTAAATTATCTGGAGATTTTCGCCGAATAGTTTGATATTTGAAATATTTTTGTGCGTGACAATTTTATAATTATAATTTTTCGTAAGGTGGGCAAAAGAATATTTACAATAAAAATAAATAACGTATAAATTTAAAAAATGAATTGTGTATTTCATTGTTTACTACATGTTCCTAATATTTTATTTTCAACATTAGTATTGTTTCGAAATATTGATAACTCTCTGCTAATAATTTTAAAAGTAAGCAGCCCATTTTATTGATTGAACAGGTGTAACAAATTTATAGAAATTTAGAATTCAATTTGAGAGTGAAAAGTAAATCTAGCATAGCAAACTATAGTTATTATAATTAGAATTTACTTAAAAAAAATATTTTACTTTATTATTTTTACATTTTAGTGCAACTGACGTGAATCAAAATTTGACCTCGAAATAAAAATCGTTTCAGAATGTTTTCAGAAAATCTGAGAAGACCTTAAATGTATTTCTCATAGATTACTTCCCTTCTTTGACTGGTCTTATGTTTAATACTGTTGTTCACGGAAATTTGGAGCCGACTTTGTGAGACCCAAGGGTTCGTTTAATAAAACGTGAATATTTTCCTCACATTTTCATTCAATATATATTTTGTTGGTTGATCATGTCTTCACTTTTACTCGTGTATAGGGATTATACTTTTCTTTTTTATTTCACAAAAAATCATTTTCCATTATAATTTCTTTGCTTTTGTAAATGTTATTAAATTTATGAAATATGTATATTGTATATGTATAATTTCCTGTTTTATATAAAGGGTTTTCCAATAAGAGGTGTTATTTTGATATTCAAAGAAAAATGCCATTTTTTAATATAAATGATCGGATGTTTATTTCATTATAAAGAGGAAGGTATGCCGTTAATAGTGGAAAATAACATCAGGCAAATGACCACCACGACCACGCTGACAGGACAATATCCTTTTCATGAAATTTTCCATAACCAAATCGCAAAGTGGCTGTCCTATGTCCTCGATAGCCTCACGAATTCCATCTTTGAGGTCTTGAGTCGACGCTGGGCAGTTGGCGTAGACCTTCTCTTTCACGTGGCCCCAAAGAAAGAAGTCGCAAGGTGTTAAATCACAAGATCTCGGTGGCCAATTGTGATCACCTCTTCGAGAGATAACACGGTCCGGAAACTTTTCCCGTAAAAGATCAATGGTTTCGTTGCTTGTGTGGCTCGTAGCGCCGTCTTGTTGAAAGTAAACGTTGTCCAGATCAATACCATCAAATTCCGGCCATAAAAAATCGTTAATCATCTCTCGATAGCGCAATCCATTCACCGTAACTGTTGCTCCAGCCTCATTTTCGAAAAAGTAAGGTCCAATGACTCCGCCGGACCATAAACCGCACCAAACAGTAACACGTTGAGGATAGAGAGGCTTTTCAACAATAACTCTTGGGTTTTCTGAGCCCCAGATGCGACAATTTTGTTTGTTGACGAAGCCACCGAGGTGGAAATGGGCCTCATCACTCAAGATGATTTTTCGATGGAATTCCGGATCATTTTCATGCATTTCAACGACCCAATCAGCAAAGACACGACGTTGTTGATGATCGGCCGGCTTGAGTTCTTGTGTTAACTGGACTTTATAAGCCTTAAGACCCAAATCTTTATGCAAAATACGGTGTAATGACGTTTGTGGAATGCCTAATTCCAAAGAATGACGAGGAATGGACAAACCTGGGTTTTCTTCAACACTTTCGGCTACAGCAGCAATATTCTCGGCTGTTCTTGAGCGACGTGCACGGGTTTTGTTCTTCACATCACTAACTTGTCCCAACAGCTCGAATTTTTCCACCAATTTCTGTATTGCGGTCCGACAAGGTGCTTCACGACGACCCAAAAATTGTCGAGTTTTACGAACCGTCTCTGCCAATTTTCACCATTTTTATAGTGAATTTTAATAATTTCAATGCGTTGTTGAAGCGTGTATCGTTCCATTTTTATTAATGGCGTAGTTTCTACTTGTCAAATGTCAAAAAATGACAGCTTTAAAAGCGACATCTACCGAAATAGCGGGCTATTCAAAATAACACCTCTTCTTGGAAAACCCTTTACATACTCGTACATATGTTTTATGTTTACAATATTTTTCGAAAATCAATTAAGTTTTAAATTTGCAATGTCACAATAAGTAAGGCAATAGCACACTTTAATGGCCAGTTGCACAGCTTATAGTTAATATCTTAACTAAAGGTTAGCAAAAAATTGTGTATCGAAATTTTGATAGTAACATTTTTTAACAACTCTCATTTCGTTTCGACACGATATTGTCAATTTAACCAATGGTTAACAATTTAACTATAAGCTGTTTAACTTGCCATAAGAGATAAAAATGTGTAATAGTTATTTAAAAACATAGTTTATTTTTTAGCAAACATATACATAGGCTATTATTCGCATTCACTGATATCTTAAGAAGTAATATGAGTGCAGAAAATAAAATTAAAAATAATTATCTTGCAAAAAAAAATAACAAAGTGAGAAAATGAAATGCATTCTAGTTGACATGTGTCACTTATTAAATTATTAGTTGACACATAAATGTACCAGTAGTAGGCACCTTGCAAAATATGTCGTAAATCTAATATTTTCTGAAATTTACTACAGTAGGTGTATGGTTCATACATTAGAAGCAACACAATTTTGGAATTCATATTTTAATTGGTTATCATGGCCGTATGCGTGCGGTTATGGCAGTAATTACAAACTAAAAATTCGAGAAGTGGTTCTCAAACGGTAGGACAAAATTTTTTTTTTTTTTTGTATGGTACCATATACAATTTTTTAGCCCAGTAGATAGAGATTTTTTTTCTGATTTCAACGATATAAATATTGTAAAGAGTTGTATGACATTTATTTCGAGAAAAATGGTATTACAAATTAAAAATAATATTACAATATTGGAATAGGGTATGCTATACACAGGTATTGATACGTGTATGACCTAGGTTACACTAGTAGTAAAGCCATTTTTTATTACATTACTTGTAATTTTCTCGAAATAATTGTTATTCAACCCTATTGTATTTATGTCGTTGAGATCAAAAAAAAATCTGTATATAGTGGGCTAAAAAATTATAAAGGGCACCATATAAAAATATATAATTTTATTCTCCGTTAGAAAACCACTGCTTGACTATTCGGTTTGTTATTATTGTCAAATTAGCCCCATATTGTTGATCATTTTTTGTATATAACATTTTTCTCTAAAACCATTAACTCACCCAAAAAAAGCGCTAGTTTTTTTTAAAGGAAACGCCCTTTATATTAAATATCATCTACCCTACGTCACATTCGGTAAAATTCAAATATCCAATTAATATTTACAAATTCAAATCTCGCTCAAATTAAATAAGAAAAAATAACTCAAAATTTTAGATATATAATATAAATATGTGAAAGTTTCAGGAAATAAATTAATTAAAATTAATAGAATACCCCATTTAGTGCGATACTTTTGAACATTAGTCATTTAATGTCCATGTCAATGTTGGCGACACTGTAAGCTCACCTATCTTAGAGCCAAATAGATTTGTTTATATTTTGACTGAATGTAAAAAAAAAAATTAAACAATATCATTTATCGTTAATTTTTAGTTTATTCAATCTAATCCTTCATCAAGATATATCATTGATGTGCAACCAGTCATAAATTTAGGATTAATTATAGAGTGTGATTTAGAACTAGTGTAACAAACTTTAACAGCTTATTCGTGAGGTCATTTTGAGATGCAGAAACAAAAGAAAATATGAATATGCATCTAAATAAGTAGTATAATTTTCAAGACATGCCTTCATATAACATTTTTTGCTCAAAATGACCTCAGGAATAAGCTGTTAAAGTTCGTTACACTAGTCCTAAATCACCTCTGTAAGTACTGAAACTAAAATTCAAAATGTAAACAGAAAACATATAATTATTACAATCGAGTTTTGTAATATATTAAAAAAATCCATATATTCACTTGATAAAATTATTTGCTTAACCCCCAAAATTTATTTTTTCACGTTATTTTTCCCAAACTTTGCAATTATTTCAATATTTTATTTTAAACTCGCTACTTACAATTTACACTATAACATGTCACGAGCGACCTGATAAATATATTTTTTCATTTTAATTTGGTTGATTTTTGGGCAAATAACAAAATAAATTATTTAAATAAAGCCAATACTTTTCAATAGATTTCTTACCAATATTTCCAAATAACAGTAAATTAACTATAAAATAAGGAAAAAAATAAAATTTTGAAGTAAAATAAATACAAAACACAATAACATTTACATCATTGAAGAGATAAAAAAAATAGATATTTATCTGAGACTAAAGTCAGACATGGGTTCCATTTAAAAATATATAACTTAAAATTAACGGATATTAAAATTTATTTTGCATGCTACTGGTTAGGCAATTAAAATATCTAACCTCTTTATTTGAAACATTTTTCTCGATTACTAATAGATTAGAAGTTATTTGAAAAAGAAAAAATCTGATGTGGCCAGCACAATACCTTCCGTCAATCCTGTGTATTATGTACAAATTCCATACATAAATTTTCTTTCAAAAGATTCTAAATTTTTGGTATTATGTGATTCACTTTCTCGGCAACTGAATTCCATACTCCTGATAATAAATAAACAACATGAAATAAGAAAATTATGAAATTTTGAATGAAAAATTATAACACTTGTCAGTTATGGACATAATTAATTGCTGTCACTTTGACACGGGTCCCCATATCTGTTTGCCAAAGTCAGCAAAATCATGTCACTGCACGCGCCCTATACATATTTTTTTTTTGCAAAAGATCCTATATTTCCAGTTAAGTTATTTCATAAACAAACTATGCAAATTGCACTTAACACTGACATCTTCTTCTTCTTTAGTTTTTCCCATTCGCTAGGGAGTCGCTATTTTTTATTTTCTTCTACCACTCATTTTTGTTTTGCGTGTCGTCCTCATTCAGTTCCTTTTCTCTCAAGTCTTCTGCAATACAGTCTTTTCATCTTATATTTGGTCTTCCTATGTTTCTTCCACCTTCTATTAATATATTCATCTCTCCTCATGACATGTTCAAACCAATGTAATCGTCTCTCTTATATCTAGAAACTTCTAACACTAGCGTTACTTCCCTTATTCTTTCATTCAATTACTTGCTTTTTATTGATACTGACATCTGTCAATTTGAATTACCTGATTATATTAGCAGTTTCCATGGTTAAGTTAGCATAGCTGGCTGAATTATGAAATTTATATGAATTTTTTCATCTTTATTATTCTTTAACTCTATATCTGTTGAATATGAAATATAAAATGCAATCAAATCGTATAGACAATAATATATTCTTCAAGTTATAATAACATTTAACTGATTTTTTCAAGAAAAACTGTTAAAATCTTCAAATGAGGGTACTTCCGGTTGACCAATTATAACCAAAATCTAATCAAATCTGCATATGGTTGTAAGGAAGCGGATTACGCAAGAATTGTAATTTTTGGAATTCTAATATTGGAGATATCGTTGACGACCCGGCGGTCACATACACACATACACACACACACACACTAACACACACACACACACACACACACATACAGACATCATCGTAAAAATAGTAAAATCGTATTGTAAAGACCCTAAAACGTGCTTATTCAATGAAAACTCACCACCGATTTTTTTGACCAAAGACAATACCTTCCTTACCTATAGGTGACGGAAGGTAAAAATCAACAAAATTCAGTTTTTCGTCATTATCTAGTGCCCTATGAAAATTTTTCGGAAAAAACACATCTAACATGGCCTCCTATAGGTGCAAAAAAAGTTCCATTTAACCAACATTGTATCTCTTATAGTTCTCGAGATCCCAATGGTGGCAGCTCTAAATGGGACACACTACATATTTCTTAAATGTTGTCAGCTGCTAATACGTCACATCCGATAAAATTCAAATTTTTAATTAATATTTAAAAATATATTTCCCACGCAAATTAAATAAAAAAGAATTCTAAAGTTTAGATACAAATATAAGTAAATTTATAAGAAAAAAAATAATACTCCATTTAGTACAATACTTTTGTACTACTCATTAGTTATTTAGCGTCCATACGGTTTTATTAATGTCTTTAAATATTACATGCTTTTTGTTACAACATATGTTTATAAGTGGTAATATTTATGAGGTAAGACAATTTTTCCCACTGGAAGATGATGAAAATAAAATGATATGCTTTATCCGGGATTCCAACCCGAGACCCTTGGAGCGTGAAGCGATAACGTTACCAGCTGGGTCGTTGATTTACGAATATGTAACATTTATGTTTAACTAGTTTCAAAATATATTGATTATTTAAAATATGGGGGAGTATTTTTTATTGGTTCCTACTGATTCGCTCAATTTATGTCCGATACTGGAGATTAAAATATGTTTAACAATAACATTTACGTATAGATAAAGGGTCTAAAGAAAAGGTTTACGCCTGCGGGCGAAATTTGAAGCCCAACGCGTAGCGTAGGGCTTTTGTTCATTCTAGGGTGTAAACTTTTTTCGGCCTGAGATATGTACAACGTTTTACGCACAACTGCAATCAAATGAAATGTTATTAAACTATTTTTTAAATACATTTTTAATTGTATTTTTGACGTTTTGTTTATCAGTC
Organism: Harpalus rufipes; assembly: GCA_951394225.1. Lineage (NCBI taxonomy): Eukaryota > Metazoa > Arthropoda > Insecta > Coleoptera > Carabidae > Harpalus > Harpalus rufipes. Next base: position 20,033,599 of record OX596276.1, on the reverse strand, counting down.
GCCGGGCTTTTGCTCTACTTTACAGCCGCATTTGTTACTTCACCGTCCGCATGGCTATTTTACCGGCCGCATGGCTACTTTACCGTCCGTAGGGTGTAATCTTCCAGTTTTTGCCATGCGGTAACTAAGATGTAAACAAACAATTTTTTTCTTCAAATGTTTTATAATATTCATATTATGCTAGTGTACACACACTATAGAAAATATTTATTTTCTTACTAGTACAACAATGTTGTTTATTATTATACTAGTAAAAAAATGTTAGTTTCTTAGTTCACCGCTGGCGGCTGTAGTCGTTACAGCAACACCATATTGAAAATTGTTATTTGACAGTTGTATCGTTTGTGTTTTGTAATGTACACAGCCAACTTTGGCTGAAATTGCAAACTCTATAATTAAAACAATTCCAAAAAAATATATAAAAACCCCCATTTTTCTTTGAAGCACTTGAAGAAAAAATAGTATATGTTATTCGGAGCAGAATGCCCTTTTTGTGTTTTACCCAGCTTCCGTGGCCTCGGCTGGCGCCTTGGCCGCAATAGCTGGGTTCAACACAAAAAGACCGCTTTCTACTCCTAATAACATAATATACTATAATGCATTTGTGCGTAAAAATTTAAAGTGAATAATGAAATTTTTACATGCCATAGAATGTTTATTATTTTGTACAAAATAAGAACTTATTAAAGATTAATGAACCTCTTTACTTGAAAATTTTATAAATAGTAATATTTTGTTTCTTATTTATTCGAAAAAGTTTTAAAATATTCATCAAATACATCAATTTTAACTTGAAAGCATAATATGTAAATATTTTCAGTCTTTAAGCAAAGAAAAGTATATAGCTACCAAAAAACTGAATCGAAAAAGTATAAAAACATAATTCATAATTTATATCTAATGACAACTTCATCCAACTCGAGTTGTATTCATTCGAAAACTGATGTTTTTATGAAGAAGTGTGCGAACACGCACGCTATACTAAATTACTCTTTTTATCACAGCTTATTTTTTGGTTCTTTTGGCAGATTTGCTACAGAACAGTTTTTATACTTGATGATATCAAAAGCTCTTTTCTTTTAGTAGGTAACGAAAGAGAATTCTCAAGCACTGCACTGACGAATAAGAAGAGGAAGGACAAAACATGAAAACATGTTTATTTTCTTTAATAAGAGATTAATCAGCATTAAATATTCATTTATGTGTAAATAAAAATTAATTATTGAAGTTGTGTACCAGAGATGATAGCATAATTAATTTCAAATTAAAGTGTCAAATTTAAATCCGGGTAAATTATGTAGTATATTAACGTCTAGAAAATATTTGTCAATATCTGAAAAATATACATATTGCAAGAATCATTTTCATTGTAATAATTTACGAGTAGGTGAATGAAATTTCAACATTTATTTAATGAAAGTTCATAATGCTTAGAAGGTATATTAATCAATCATTTCTTGTTTTGACATAAACTCCTGTACTAAATCTATTTTAGTCAAACTATCGGTAGTAATCTGTATGTTAAATTTTGTAGCGAATAAGAATATTATAATATATTTTTTCGTATTTTTTTTTATTCAAAACACGAAAGTGTAAGGTGTTGATTTAAATTAATTCTTTTTAAAAAGAAGACATACATAAAATAAATAAAAAATATTACAACCACTATACTATAGTTTATGAAATTATAAATATAGTTAGGTTATTATTTACTTGTAGAATTAAGAGTATTGATATATTACTTGTTATTTGTATTTATAAAGTTAATATTAAATTAGTTATATACTGTGACGTGCGCCCCTAAGAGAAAATTATGCATGCGCCGCTACTGATAGCATGTTCGCGAACAATGACGTAATCCCTTCGAAAGAACGTACCAGAGCGATAATACAATCCCCGACGCGCTGAGACAGGTTAATTGCGCCGCGACCTCATTCCTTTGTATACGGGTCATTGTCGCTTTAGAAGAGTTCTAGAATGATAGGGGCTGTATAAATACCGTCGGGAGAACAGCGGGGGACAGTCTCATATATACAAGCAACCAGATATGAACTCGGTGATATAAATAAACAGTTTAACAGTTGTTAACATAAATAAATGTAGTTATATAAATAAGTGCAGTAATATAAATGTTAGTTAGATAAATAATCGTAGTGTTTAAGCATTTAATAATATTCTTAGTGTTTATAATTATTTAATCATAGTGTTAGTTGGTTTTATTATCTTTTAATATTTAATCCTTACTCAATTATCATTTAATAAACGTATTCTTTAGTTAATAATATTTGTCTATGTTTTACACTTCACCCATATAAATAAAAACGTTACAATACTTATCAAACAATCTAATATTTTTCTTATGTCCCTTTTGAAAGTACACAAAAAACAACTTTCTTACTATTACTAAAATTACCGACCTCGGTGGTGTAGTGTGCAACATAGTCCACTCATGACCCAAGGGTCCCGGGTTCGAATCCCGGGTAAGGTATGGTTGTTTGTGTGTGTCTTTATCATCTCATCTCCATCAACGCAATGTAAACGATACAGAATTATAAGAATAAAATTACTTACCCCCCATATATCAATTTGTAATAAGTTAATTGTAACTTAATATAAATAATATTATTATTATTACTATTACTACAATTATACTCATATGTAATATAACAAGTGATATGATTATCATGGATGATATTTTCGAGTGAAACCGAGTTGCAGATTTCACGAGTCCGAAGGACGAGTGAATTGTATCGCTTCGGTTTCACGAGCAATATCTTCGATTATTAATCATATCACGATCTTATATTTAATGAGAGAATATAAATATTTTTTGTATTTAACCTAACCTAACTTTTGATATACATATTCATATTGTACTAAAACGTGGTAGTTACGAGTTCTATTTAATATTTCGGAGTTTGAATTATTGTTGTTATTTATTTTGATACTCAAAATTAACTGTCAATATCATAAATAAAGAAAACAAATCCCTTAGTAACGACTATAAATTCGGTGATAATTTCTTTGTTTTTTATCATCGCTGTGATAGACATGTAACTAGGGAGATTATGAATGTTGATTGGCGGAAAACATGTCACGTGACTAATGAATTATTTTCTCTATTAAATATAATTATAACTAATCCGATAGAGTTAAGGATATATAATAGAGGGAGCTCAAGTCAGAAATTTTCAAGCCGTGAGGGAAATGGTCTGTCATCTTGTACTGTTCCATTTCTGAGAACCGAAGTTTGACGAATACAGTTGCTGGACCAATCGCATTCATCATGGGACGTGCTGAAAGCGGCCAATGTTTTGTATGTTCTATAGTTTGTCTATTATTATAGCATGCACCTTAGTCCTAAGGTGATGCTACTTTCGTAAGATATTACTGAATTTAACCACTACTACATCACTTTAAAAAAAACGTGATTTCCTGTTAGAATACATTGATTTGAAGAAAAAGAAAAACAGATGTATTCAATGTGTTGTGCTCTATAAAAAAAGAACAAATGAAAAATCTGTAAACTAACATATTTTTCTGACGATAAAACTGAAAGTAAAATCATTCAGAGTAGGATTTAAAGCAACGTGTTTTTATCATCCTTTTCTTCCTTTTTTAACGAATATAGAAAAATAATGTACGTATGTACGTGTCTCGACCGTAAAGTGTCTTTGCCACTACATGTCGCGCGACTTCTTGTTCTTGAAGTATATTTAATGATACGCATGTGCTGAAAAGCATGCAACACTAATTACATTTGAGGAATGCACGTTTTAGGACTGTAGAATGTTTGGAAAAATGTTAAAAATGAATTTTACTCTCAGCAATTATACCAGCATATAGTCGTATGCTGCTGAAAAATTTTCCACATGCTACGAATGATTTGAGCCTATCTGTGATTATTACTGTGAAGAGTGTGAAGGAGAAAATTGATTTAAAACAATCAACGCAAATAATTACATTTGTTTCTGGTTTCCAATCAGTACATTTGGCTGTATTCCAAAAAAAATCTATTGTATTACGTAAAAACGATACGTCCAGAAGTCATTCAAAGCATTTGAAGTGATTATGTTCACAAAACCTATTACTACAAGTATTTTTACTTTACAAATGTATACATCCTTCAACGAGATAACGTACCTGTTTCGCGCAAGCAACTATAAAATTCGGGCAGGGGAAGTCATACCAAAGTTGTATTGTTATTTTTAGACTCATATAATTATAGTACTGCAAATATAATAGCACGAAATAATACTACAAATTGGTTCGTAATCGGATACGTTCTCTTGTTGAACGATGTATGGATATATTTTTTCATAATTCCAAATACTTGATGAAAACATCATTCATTTTTAAATTTCGAACCTGAAATTGGCTAACAATTTTAAAACTCAAAATCTCTTAAATTCATAACGATTACATTTGGAATATCATTGTTGACAACGTCTTTCACAGAATTTTGCTATCTCTGGTTGTCACTAAATAGTTTCAAATAAAGTAAAATATATTTTCCAAATGTTAAATATAACATGAATATGTAAATCAATACACGTGCTTCTAATAATGAAAACAACTAGCATTGTTAACATACGCGAAATTATTATCAACTAACTAAACTTATACATGTATACCTACATTTGTGCGCAAATATTGCAAAGTGGATTAATATGTATTCTGTTCAACAGCACAAATATCGCCTTATGTTCCTGAAATAAAAACTCGCTATGATACTTATATTTTATTTACGCCCGTGAGTTCAGACTGTTTTTTAAAAGTATAATTTTTTTACTATAAACGTTTTTAAATATTGAATTTTTATTAATAATGAAAGTGTGGAATGAATATATGTTTTTTTAAATTGTCTAAATTAGATAAAAAACAATGTAATGAGTGAAAACTTTTGAAAATATTCAAACAATTATTGTCATTTTGACATGTTGTCAAAGCTTTCGGAAGACGAAAATATAGTTGTTTTTTTTTAGACATAATATAAAACAATTAGATGGATTTTATATTTATTTCCACCATGTAAATGGGGATTAATAAAAACTTTAACCTCATTTCAAAATTTTGACAGAAATCATTTGATACAGCAGTTTTAAGGTTGAAAAATGTAAGTTTATTGCTCTTAATTTTAGAAGGCCATAAATAAAATTTTATATGTTACATGTAAAATAATTGCATTATTAACATACTTCAGGAAGAATTAATACAATATTTTTTTAGATATTTCATCAGTCCCAATTGCAATGGACTTTATACTTCTTATTATCTGTAAGAGCTTTGTTACGTTTTCCTTGCATGATTGTGATAACCAGGGTAATCCACGGGTTAAGGCTTTTAGTGACGATTTCTTTAAAAGTGCATGATAATTAAATAAATTTAAAATATTCGTTAAGAAATTGTACCTTATCATTAATATCATTTAAGTATATAATATGATTCCAGTTGACTAATTCGCAAACGAATAGAAAGTATTCTAAGTCAACTTTTTAAAATCTTTACGCAATTTTTTCTCAGGCAATGAGGTTTTTGCAAAATTAAGTACACAATAAACACAATTATGATCACTCAATTCTGTCGAGAATATCAATATTAACTGAACTGACAAATACTTTTATCGGATAGAATCATAACATCTAATAGTGATCTCGAAGATGGTCTTGTGTATTTAGTAATTATTTGATGCATATTGTAACCAGATAGAAGATCAGAAAAAATATTGCGTTTTATAGTCATCAGAAAATAACTTAATATTAATATCACCTGTGCAAATTAGGTAATCACATTGTAAAATAAGCTCAGTGAATAAAGTCTCCAGAATTGCTAGTTCACGATAATATCGAGAATGAGGATTGTATAGGACACCTAAACATACTTTAAATTCTCTATTGCGCATAACAACCAAGCATGTTCAATATTATTTCCTGGAATAAATTTTGTGTCTAAAAGTTTAAAATTAATACCATTACGAACGTAGAATGCGATTCCCCCACCAACTGTATGAGTTCTATCAAAACTTAATCAATTGTATTTAGAAATATTAAATAAATAAATTGGTGAGTAACGGCAACAATATCAAAGTTGTAATTTTTCACAAATTCAGGATATTTCAAAAAACATGAATTGATAGATCTAATATTTATCTGATAAATTATAAATAACTTACCCAAATAAAATTATTATTTATCATTATCATATACATCAATGATTTGCTGCTGATTGCAATCGACAGAATTAAACTTAAAGAGGAAATAAATAATAGATAAATCACAAGAGTATGCCAATAAGTGAAGGACAAGTAAACTGAGTTCATTAACTTGAGACATGTTCCGGCTTAAGTAATTAAACTACAAAAGCCACTGTGGTTCACAAAATTTTTACTTTCGATTAATGAACAGTCTTTGTTAGTTCAAAGTAAGAGATTTGTAAGTTAAATTAAGTTATTTGTCTTTTAAATTTCTGAAGCTATTAAATAAATATTTTTTGATCCTCCCTTACATCCTTCATTTGGATTAATAATGACTCGTCCATCAAACGTCCACACAATTTTATACGAGAATTTATTAAGCGGTGGGTGAAGGAGGGACAATCTTGCTGCTGTGAGGTCTTCTCGGATAGTGATGCCGGAATTTTTCAAATGCTTCTTTGCATTGAACATTTTTTAGCGCAAACGGTAGCTCACAAATTTGATCATAACGCTACAATTTGTATTAGCATTTATCTTTCCAAGCCTATGACAGCGATCTATTTCATTGGATGAAACCACAATATTTAATTTATCGCGAAACAATTGGACAACATTCTTTTCAGTTTTATCGTTTTTCGATTCGGGCAAACCAAATATTCTTATATTATTTCGACGACTGTATTGCTCCAAATTTTAGAGATTTAATAACTAATGCAAATGTAACAGAAAGAGAATTTAATGTTCTTTAAAACATGCACTCACATTCTAATGCTGTGAGGATCCGACAAAACTTGGATCCGAGAACCCGGATTTCAAACTATCCGGATCCTCGGATATCCGACGTTCGGAAATTGAAGCGAATATCCGAAAATTTAATTCGAATTTGGATCCGGATCCAAATCAGGATCCGGATCTGGACTTGGATCCGGATCTGAACATGGATCCGGATCTGAACTTGGATCCAGATCTGAACTTGGATCCGGATCCGGACTCGATATTTTGTTTACGGATCCGGTGTTTTGTTTACGGATCCGGATCCAAATTTTAATTCTGGAATCGATTCTTCATTTTGAAAGTGAAGGCTAACAACGGGCATTGAGTTAAAATTCAAACTTCAAAGCGGTAAAGTGGGCCTGTTTATTTTTACAGAAATCTGTAAACAATAGTAAACAAACAGTAATACATTTTATAATACCCCTTTAAAATAGCTAGGTAGTTTGTGAAAATGTAAAGAAATAAGGAATTTATACTTTCACAGAGTCCTATATAAAGTAACATATTAATATGAAATGAATTTCATTAATTTATTATGTGCTTTTGATGAGACCCTATGCTAATATTTGAATGTAAGGTTCAATACTAAGTATATTCGAATTCGAGAACCGATCCGGATACTAAAATTCCATATCTAAAATCCGATACTCATACTCATATTCAAATCTAAGATCTGATACTCAAATCTGTTTCCAAGATTCGATATTCGGATCCAGATTCAAGATACTCAGATTCGGATCCAAATTCCAATACTCAGATTCGGATCCAAAATCCGATGCTCAGATCCGCATCCAAAATCTCATACTCAGATCCGGATCTAAAATCTGATACTCAGATCCGGATCCAAAATCCGATACTGAGATTTGGATCCGAGATCCCGATAGTTCAACATTCAATTATCCGAATATCCGGATATTTTTGGATCCGAAACCAAAACTATCCGGATCCCACCACTATCACATTCACATGCACAATGCGCACAAAGCCACAGAGATCACCGTGGAAATATTAAAATAGGGTTCTAGGTTCTAGGAACGTTAAAATGTGTTTATTTACCAAAATCTACTTGCAGTTTTTAGCTCTTGTTATATAGAGCAAAAATAAAATAATAAAACGAAAAATGCCGTGTCGTCATCTAGCAATGGAAGTTGTGACGTCACCAAGTAACGACGCTGTCAGTTAAAAAATATAAAATAATTTTGACATGTAATATAATTTTTCATATTTAGTTTATGTGTTCTTGTGGTATGCGTAAATATTTCATTATATTTGTATATTTCAATAAAATAATAACAGGTTATGAGCCCAAATAACGTGAAAATAGTATAAAAACATTTCTGTGATCATAAAATAATTGTAAAATTCCACTGTGTCTGTGAAAACAATTGCAAATTTTTTTTTCTGCATAAATAAAATGGCCGCGAGTAATGATTATAAAGTAAATGTGAATAAACTTGAAGGACCTGATGATTGGGCAAAATGGAAATGGCATGTGTCAATAGTTTTGCGTTCATACTACCTTAAAGACATTGTTACTGGTACGCGTAAACGTGTTTTTTACCACCTGAACCAACAACTGATCAAAAGTTAGCCTACACAGAATGGCGGAAAGACGACGCAAAAGCTGCAAGTTTGATAGCAAGTGCATTGAGTAAATCAGTTGCCGAACTATTGACGTGCAATAACGCAAAAGAAATTGGGGACAAATTACGTACGTGAATTTAGTAGTACGCAAGTTTAAACATGCTAATCGAATCCTTTTTTCGAGTAACGAAAAAGAAGATAATAATACACACGTCGCCAAATTACGGAAATTATGTTTAGATTTAAAAGATGAACTAACAAAACATGAAGAAAATACTTTGAAAATAATACGACAATTTTAAAGATCTTTGGGACACGATTCCATCTGAAAAACAGAAGTTTAATTTATTAATTAAAAAACTATGTACGATTGAATTACGTTACCTGAACACCCCAGAATCAATTATCTTGTAATAAATGTAAACAAATTAATCATTTGGCAGCAAATTGTCCACAAAAAGACAAGTAGCAGTATCGGCAAGCAAGAGAGAGAGAGGTGAGAGAGGTAACGCTTTGTTCATTTCATGTGTCATGGGCGCATTGACTGAAAATTACATCAATTCAAATAAATTGTATTGTCAGTGGAGCAACAAAGCACATTAGTCCTCATAAACAGTACTTTGCCTCATACAGTAAATTTGCTGTGCCACTTGGAAAACAAGGTACATGTATGCATTCACATGGACAATGATGAACAATAAATATTTAAGTGAAACGATATAATATTTGATTGTATTTTATATTTCATATTCAATATATATTGAATTAAAGAATTATAAAGATATTAAATTTCATAAATTAGCCAGCTATGCTAACCATGAAAACTGCTAACATATTCATATAATACAAATTGACAGATGTCAGTATCAAGAAAAGAAAATGAATGTGACAGAGATGAGGATGTTGAGATAAATGTTGGGGAACACACGGAAAGATAGGGTAAGAATTTAAAGGATAATGGAAATGACTCGAATATTAAAAGTTTCTAGATAGATACAAAAAGGACGATTACATTGGTTTGAACATGTCATGAGGAGAGATGAAGAATATATTGGAAGAAGAATGAATAGCCTAGTAGTAGAAGGTATAAGAAACAGAGAAAGACCAAAGATAAAATGGAAGGACTGTAATGCGGAAGACTTGGGACAAAAAGAACTGAATGAGGACGACACGCAGAACAGAAATGAGTGGAAGAAGAAAATAAAAAACAGCGGTCTCTAACGAATGGGAAAAACTAAAGAATAAAAAGATGTCAGTGTCAAGTGCAATTTGTTTAGTTTGTTTATGAAATAATTTTACTGGAAATATAGGATCTTTCACAAGAAAATTTAGGTATGGAATTTGTATATAATACACAGGACTGACAGAAAGTAATGTGCTGGCCACATCAGATATTTTTTTAAATGAGAAAAGTTTCTCGTAATTAATGAAATTCTTGTAAATCAACAACTAGTTGTCGGTACTACCGCTCGTTGATATTTTTACATATCGCTTTTATATTTATACCATATGTAAATCCGTAAACTTCATTTGTTTCAATCATTAAAAATCGTAAATAATGTGTAAAAATTGTAAACTCCCAATATTATTCATATACAAAATTTTATTGAATATTAATATATTTTACAAAGGGGGTAAGCGAAACTGAAATGATTTGTCAAATACATGCGCAACCACAAAATTTAAATTATACTCGTTAATATTTTAGTTCGAAGATTTATAATTTCTATTGAAATTTATAATTTTGCATTTGCAACAAGCAAAAGTCAAGTGCAATTTGCATAGTTTGTAAATGAAATAATTTTACTGGAAATATAGGATCTTTTGCACGAAAATGTATGTATGGAATTAAAATGATACTACCTTTCTAGTTTTAGTTACTAGTTAGAATAATAATCTCAATCATTGACGGTATAGAAATTAGACGGAAATGGCTCCCTATATCAAATATGTTGTAATTTGTCACCATGGTTATCTGTTGGTAATGTTTTTGCTATTATATATATATATATATATATATATATATATATATATATATATATATATATAATTAAAAATTAATTTTTCTACAGGTTTGCATTAATACTTTTTTCTATATATTTTATGGATAAATTTATAAAATTATCTATAATTTTAATCCCGGACCCTACGCTTTAAACACAACTTATACAGATGGTTACACAATTCAGATCTCAAATGTTTTAAACTGACAGGTATATGTCACTGTCAACAAACTAATCATATCAAATAATAATATTAACGTTTTAAAAAGAAAATAGTAAATGAAACAATAGTTATATGGAAAGGAACTTAATACAGTTTCTAGCATAAGTAAATATGTAAAAATATATTTAAGATAATAAAAACATATATCATCACAGCATATTACCCATTGCTGGTTGAGCCAATCTGCTTTGTACGCAGATGTCGGTAATAATGATGACATATTTGTTCCGTGCAGACGTTTACCAGGCGCCACTCTACGCGAATCTGGAGAACGGGTATGATTCCGACCGACGCCAAATATTTTAGAATTTTAAATGGCACAAAATTGACCCCTGGGATGCACTCTCCTCGCCAGCAATGAATATAGGTAAGTATATATATAAATAAAATAAACATATCATCACGGCATATTACCCATTGCTGAGTCTGCTAATCTGCTTTGTACACAGATTTTGGTAACGATGATGACATATTTGTACCGTGAGGGCGTTTACCAGCTGTTATCTCACGAGCACTTATTGCTGGCGTGGAGAGTGCACCACAGGGATCATTTTTGTGCCATTTAAAATTCGAAATATTTGGCGTTGGTCGGGATCGAATCCGGTATTTAAATTTAATTTAATTTTAAGTATTTACATGATTAAAAATTAAATTAAACGGGAGGTATTGTGTTGGCCACATCAGGTTTTTTCTTATATCAACTTGCATTTTTTCACGTTTTATTTTTTCTACAAAAAAAGTTCAGGTAATGATTGGTAATAAATAAGTTTAAAAAATATTAATATTTTTTCCAGCAAGAAACTTTCCGTCATATATTTCTTTTAAATGGATTAACTCTGTTTCTAATATAACAATCTTGGCAAAGGTTGACAGAATTCCACTGAAGGATTACATATGATCAAGTTCATTTGATGAAGGTTGAACAGGATATTTATCTCCTAATTTGTAGATTCGCGAAGTTCTGTATCACCTGCATTACGAATTTCCTTTCCTTGAAATTCTACAGAAACATATATAAGAAAAATGTATAAATATTATCATTTAAAAAGTAATTGATATTCATAAGATACCTGATGAGTTCTCTGTATGTGTTAAACACATAAAAATTCAAATAATGTGGGAACAAGAATAATATGTATTTTAAGTTAGCTTTTAATTTTTTCAGTTTGACATATAAATTATCCATTATATTTTTTTGCATTGGCTTCTCTGTTAAGTTATTTTTGTGATTGTGCTGCCTCTGAAGAAATATTGAAGGAACTATTTTCCCCTTGCTCCGTTAACCGCTCACCGCCAACACTGATACACGGCCACCCATAAGACAGTCTAATCTTTCTTTTAATAGTTGTCTCTGCAGTGAGTTAATAATATAAAATAATTTTGACCTGTAATATAATTTTTCATATTTAATCTTTGTGTTCTTGTTGCATGCGTGAATATTTCATTGTATTTGTATATTTCAATAAAATTATAACAGCTATATTCCTATATACTTCTCTGTTTCAAATATAATTAATATAGTAGAATATATAGTATATTCGTAAAATAATATTACTGAAAACAAATCATCGTTTGCCAAAAAGTTATAGTGCGTTTCAGATACGAAAATAGCGATAATTTAGAGAAAGATATAAATTTTGCCCTTGGATTTGTCTGAATGCACATCTACTTCACAATATTAGAAATATTATCAGCTTTCTATTCGCAAAAACAAACGATAGAAATAAGAGATATTTAACTATGTTTTTACCTCTCGCTAAGAATCGAGGTGAACTTAGCGATGCGTCGCCCAGCGACGGGCGAGTGTAGGCCTACCGTTCAACCAAGTACATCGCAACTAAATTCTTCATTAATAAGGGTGATATAAAGAATCCTGGAGTAATATACAGTGATTACTCGATGCAGGGAAAATTACTAGTGCCCATAGATATTAATTAAATTATAAACAGAAATGTGACGATTGAATTTTAAATCAAAATACAGAATTTATTTTAATAGTCATCTGCTGCACCCCTACGGGATGGCCAGCTACATGGCTATATGGGGGTGATTAGTAGAGTCCTTAGCTATAAAGTCAAATAGTATTTGAAGTGGTACAATGCCGTATTTTTTTTATTTTAATTATTTTTCAGAGTTTGTATAAAGCAATGTATATGCGGTTATGTTTAAGGGTTACCTACAACACCCCTACGGGATGGCCAGCTACAAGGCTATATGGGGGTTATTAGTAGGGTCCTTAGCTATAAAATAAAAAAGTATTTGAAGTGGTACAATGCCATATTTTTTTTTTAATTATTTTTCAGACTTTGTATAAAGCAATGTATATGCGGTTATGTTTAAGGGTTACCTACAACACCCGTACGGGATGGCCAGCTACAAGGCTATATGGGGGTGATTAGTAGGGTCCTTAGCTATAAAATCAAATAGAAATTGAAGTGGTACAACGCCGTATTTTTTTTATTTTAATTATTTTTCAGACTTTGTATAAAGCAATGTATATGCGGTTATGTTTAAGGGTTACCTACAACACCCCTACGGGATGGCCAGCTACAAGGCTATATGGGGGTGATTAGTAGGGTCCTTAGCTATAAAATTAAATAGAAATTGAAGTGATACAACGCCGTATTTGTTTTATTTTAATTATTTTTCAGACTTAGTATAAAGTAATGTATATGCGGTTATGTTTAAGGGTTACCTACAACACCCCTACGGGATGGGCAGCCACAAGGCTATATGGGGGTGATTAGTAGGATCCTTAGCTATAAAATAAAAAAGTATTTGAAGTGGTACAACGCCGTTTTTTGTATTTTTTTATTTTTTAGACTATGTATAAAGCAATGTATATGCTGTTATATTTAAGGGTTACCTACAACACCCCTACGAGATGGCCAGCTACAAGGCTATATGGGGGTGATTAGTAGGGTCCTCAGGTATAAAATCAAATAGAAATTGAAGCGGTACAACGCCGTATTTTTTTTATTTTAAATATTTTTCAGACTTAGTATAAAGTAATGTATATGCGGTTATGTTTAAGGGTTACCTACAACACTCCTACGGAATGGGCAGCCACAAGGCTATATGGGGGTGATTAGTAGGGTCCTTAGCTATAAAATAAAAAAGTAATTGAAATGGTACAACGCCGTATTTTTTGTATTTTAATTATTTTTCAGACTACGTATAAAGCAATGTATATGCGGTTATGTTTAAGGGTTACCTACAACACCCGTACGGGATGGCCAGCTACAAGGCTATATGGGGGTGGTTAGTAGGGTCCTTAGCTATAAAATAAAAAAGTACTTTAAGTGGTACAACGCCGTATTTTTTGTATTTTAATTATTTTTCAGACTACGTATAAAACAATGTATATGCGGTTATGTTTAAGGGTTACCTACAACACCCCTACGGGATGGCCAGCTACAAGGCTATGTGGCGGTGATTAGTAGGGTCCTTACCTATAAAATCAAATAGAAATTGAAGTGGTACAACGCCGTATTTTTTTATTTTAATTATTTTTCAGACTATGTATAAAGCAATGTATATGCGGTTATGTTTAAGGGTTACCTACAACACCCCTACGGGATGGCTAGCTACAAGGCTATGTGGGGGTGATTAGTAGGGTCCTTAGCTATAAATTCAAATAGAAATTGAAGTGGTACAACGCCGTTTTTTGTATTTTTTTTATTTTTCAGACTTTGTATAAAGTAATGTATATGCGGTTATGTTTAAGGGTTACCTACAACACCCCTACGGGATGAGCAGCCACAAGGCTATATGGGGGTGATTAGTAGGGTCCTTAGCTATAAAATAAAAAAGTACTTGATGTGGTACAATGCCGTATTTTTTTATTTTAATTATTTTTCAGACTTTGTATAAAGCAATGTATATGCGGTTATGTTTAAGGGTTACCTACAACACCCCTACGGGATGGCCAGCTACAAGGCTATGTGGGTGTGATTAGTAGGGTCCTTAGCTATAAAATCAAATAGAAATTGAAGTGGTACAACGCCGTATTTTTTTTATTTTAATTATTTTTCAGACTTAGTATAAAGTAATGTATATTCGGTTATGTTTAAGGGTTACCTACAACAGCCCTACGGGATGGCTATCTACAAGGCTATATGAGGGTGATTAGTAGGGTCCTTAGCTATAAAATAAAAAAGTACTTGAAGTGGTACAATGCCGTATTTTTTTATTTTAATTATTTTTCAGACTTTGTATAAAGCAATGTATATGCGGTTAAGTTTAAGGGTTACCTACAACACCCGTACGGGATGGCCAGCTACATGGCTATATGGGGGTGATTAGTAGGGTCCTTAGCTATAAAATAAAAAAGTATTTGAAGTGGTACAACGCCGTATTTTTTGTATTTTAATTATTTTTCAGACTTAGTATAAAGTAATGTATATGCGGTTATGTTTAAGGGTTACGTACAACACCCCTACGGGATGAGCAGCCACAAGGCTATATGGGGGTGATTAGTAGGGTCCTTAGCTATAAAATAAAAAAGTACTTGAAGTGGTACAATGCCGTATTTTTTTATTTTAATTATTTTTCAGACTTTGTATAAAGCAATGTATATGCGGTTATGTTTAAGGGTTACCTACAACACCCGTACGGGATGGCCAGCTACATGGCTATATGGGGGTGATTAGTAGGGTCCTTAGCTATAAAATAAAAAAGTATTTGAAGTGGTACAACGCCGTTTTTTTGTATTTTAATTATTTTTCAGACTAACTAGTGTTTCGGACGAGACGAGATATTTTCGAATCTCGTCTCGTCTCGAAATTTCTCGTCTCAGCGAGACGAGAAAGCTTTTTGAACTCACGAGACGAGACGAGACTTAAATGTCGAGATTCTCGACAATTATTCCGAGATTTCTCGACTTTTTTTTAATTTTTAAAAATACATTTTTTTAAAAAATTGGTTGGGACATTTTGTAATTTTTTATATTTTTGTAATGATAAATCTAAACAGAATCGTTAAAATTTCTTAAAATACAACTACCTCCTACTTTCCTGACGTCACAGTATTCTTGTTCACTTACCGACTCAGTGTTACACCCAGTAATGGATAAAAATCGGATGATATATTTATTTTATTTTAATAATTTATTATTTATAGGGATTCTTTTTAATAAATAATGTTTAAATAAGCAAAAGATACACTTACAAAATTGATATTATATGAAACTAAGATGCATGTATATGAATATCAATATTAGAAAGAGATAAAACATAAAAAATGGACTAAATATAATTTTGCCATATGCAATTTATACAGTTTGTTTATTGAACACTTTTGATTTGCAAACCAAGCTTATTTATTTGTTTTATACGCTCTTATTTAATTTTCCTTATTTTTAATTTTCGCGCCAAAGAAACTTCCCAGTTCAACCGTATCTGTTTGTACTTTAGGTATAAAATTGATAGTGAATAATATAGTTGTTTGACTCAAACTTTTTAATCACTCTTTATATTATTTGTGTTTCGGTTATATATCAACTTAAATCGCATATTGGATTTATTAAAAAAAAAATCGAGAAATCTCGTCGAGATTCTCAGCCGAGACGAGATTCCATTGTTCGAGACGAGAAAAAATCGAGACGAGACTTAATTTCTTGCCTTCGAGACGAGACGAAACAACGTAGTTTCTCGTCTCGATCGTCTCGTCAGAAACACTAAAAGCAATGTATATGCGGTTATGTTTAAGGGTTACCTACAACACCCGTACGGGATGGCCAGCTGCATGGCTATATGGGGGTGATTAGTAGGGTCCTTAGCTATAAAGTCAAATAAAATTTATTTAAATTTCAATTGAATTTTTCTCAATATTTTTGTTATGTAAGGATATAAAATAATCTCATAGTTGAATTCAGAAAAAAAACACTCTATCGAATAGGCATAAAAAATATGTATAATCCCATTTGAAAAAATATAACTTTAATGTTGACACCCACTTGACAACCACTGGTTTAAAAAAATATTCTCTTTTTTAATGGGATGTCCCACTTGGTCTCCTACAAATTTGTTCTATAGTATTTTTTTGTAACTATAATAAAGAAAATAATGGCGGTGGTCGGTTCTGGTGTTACACTCTGTATATATATATTGCTTTATACAAAGTCTGAAAAATAATTAAAATAAAAAAATACGGCATTGTACCACTTCAAGTACTTTTTTATTTTATAGCTAAGGACCCTACTAATCACCCTCATATAACCTTGTAGATGGCCATCCCGTAGGGGTGTTGTAGGTAACCCTTAAACATAACCGCATATGCATTACTTTATACTAAGTCTGAAAAATAATTAAAATAAAAAAAATACGGCGTTGTACCACTTCAATTTCTATTTGATTTTATAGCTAAGGACCCTACTAATCACACCCACATAGCCTTGTAGCTGGCCATCCCGTAGGGGTGTTGTAGGTAACCCTTAAACATAACAGCATATACATTGCTTTATACGTAGTCTGAAAAATAATTAAAATACAAAAAATACGGCGTTGTACCACTTCAATTACTTTTTTATTTTATAGCTAAGGACCCTACTAATCACCCCCATATAGCCTTGTGGCTGCCCATTCCGTAGGAGTGTTGTAGGTAACCCTTAAACATAACCGCATATACATTACTTTATACTAAGTCTGAAAAATAATTAAAATAAAACAAATACGGCGTTGTACCACTTCAATTTCTATTTGATTTTATACCTGAGGACCCTACTAATCACCCCCATATAGCCTTGTAGCTGGCCATCCCGTAGGGGTGTTGTAGGTAACCCTTAAACATAACAGCATATACATTGCTTTATACATAGTCTGAAAAATAAAAAATACAAAAAACGGCGTTGTACCACTTCAATTACTTTTTTATTTTATAGCTAAGGATCCTACTAATCACCCCCATATAGCCTTGTGGCTGCCCATCCCGTAGGTGTGTTGTAGGTAACCCTTAAACATAACCGCATATACATTGCTTTATACAAAGTCTGAAAAATAATTAAAATAAAAAAATACGGCATTGTACCACTTCAAATACTTTTTTATTTTATAGCTAAGGACCCTACTAATAACCCCCATATAGCCTTGTAGCTGGCCATCCCGTAGGGGTGATGTAGGTAACCCTTAAACATAACCGCATATACATTGCTTTATACTAAGTCTGAAAAATAATTAAAATAAAACAAATACGGCGTTGTACCACTTCAATTTCTATTTGAATTTATAGCTAAGGACCCTACTAATCACCCCCATATAGCCTTGTAGCTGGCCATCCCGTACGGGTGTTGTAGGTAACCCTTAAACATAACCGCATATACATTGCTTTATACAAAGTCTGAAAAATAATTAAAATAAAAAAATACGGCATTGTACCACTTCAAATACTTTTTTATTTTATAGCTAAGGACCCTACTAATCACACCCACATAGCCTTGTAGCTGGCCATCCCGTAGGGGTGTTGTAGGTAACCCTTAAACATAACAGCATATACATTGCTTTATACGTAGTCTGAAAAATAATTAAAATAAAACAAATACGGCGTTGTACCACTTCAATTTCTATTTGAATTTATAGCTAAGGACCCTACTAATCACCCCCATATAGCCTTGAAGCTGGCCATCCCGTACGGGTGTTGTAGGTAACCCTTAAACATAACCGCATATACATTGCTTTATACAAAGTCTGAAAAATAATTAAAATAAAAAAATACGGCATTGTACCACTTCAAATACTTTTTTATTTTATAGCTAAGGACCCTACTAATATCCCCCATATAGCCTTGTAGCTGGCCATCCCGTAGGGGTGTTGTAGGTAACCCTTAAACATAACCGCATATACATTGCTTTATACAAACTCTGAAAAATAATTAAAATAAAAAAAATACGGCATTGTACCACTTCAAATACTATTTGACTTTATTGCTAAGGACTCTACTAATCACCCCCATATAGCCATGTAGCTGGCCATCCCGTAGGGGTGCAGCAGATGACTATTAAAATAAATTCTGTATTTTGATTTAAAATTCAATCGTCACATTTCTGTTTATAATTTAATTAATATCTACGGGCACTAGTAATTTTCCCTGCATCGAGTAATCACTGTATATTACTCCAGGATTCTTTATATCACCCTTATTAATGAAGAATTTAGTTGCGATGTACTTCGTTGAACGGTAGGCCTACACTCGCCCGTCGCTGGGCGACGCATCGCTAAGTTCACCTCGATTCGCTAAGAGAGGTAATGGATTCATGCTAAAAATCGCATATCCAGATTTTATTGAATAAGCACGTTTTAAGGTCCATACAATCCGATTTTAACATTTTCACGATAATATCTGTGTGTGTGTGGATGTGTGTGTGTATGTGTGTCTGTGTGTGTGTGTGTGTTTGTGTGTGTGTGTGTGTGTGTGTGTGTGTGTGGGATGTTGGAAGAACGGTTACTCAAAAACTGTAAGACTTTAAATTTGTTTAACTACATATTTCCCAATCGGACATTCATGGGAAAATCTGAAAAAAATTTGGTAACAATTGGACAACCGGAAGTAGAAGATTCTAGAAAAAAAATCTTCTAAATAATATTTTTTGAAATTTTTTCTTGGTAATATTAAAGAAAATTAAATTCTCTATCTAATACATTCAAATGTTTTATAATATATTCTATAGATTTAGAGATAAAAGAAATATAATATGTAAAATAATCTGTTATAATAAATTTTAGAGCCGAAAAAATGGGCATGGAAAATAGTTGAAAATTTAAATTGTTTGTAACTGACAGATAAATGTCAGTGTCAGAAATCCGGAGACATTACTGAAGACTTTTTCTGGGAAGTACATACATTATATTATTTTTTAATGTATTAATAGAATTGGAAACATTTCGAAAAATTAGAAGAGGACAAAATTTCTTCATCAAAAATGAATTTAAAATTAAACAATCTAAATATATATGGAATAGATATATGCGTAAGTAGAATTTTTGGTGTAGAGTGTAGGTATACAAGAAATGTTAAATACAATAGGGCGCGAGCAGTCATGTGATTTTGTTGGCCTTGTCAAGCAGATATGGGGGCCCATGTCAGAATGATAGCTAGTAATTATGTATATAGATGTCAAATATCATATTTTCTAATTCTAAATTTAGTGATTTTCCAATTCCATGTGGAGCAGAATTAAATGTTAAATATCTAAGGCATACGACAAGTAAATTTTAAACTCCTGGTGACAAATTAACTACGTAAATTTAGAAAATCTTGAAATAGGATGTGACTTTTTTACATACTAGGCTATAGCTATAGCTGTGGCAGCTGTTAAGGTGCGCCGAGAAAAATATTTGATGTAAAGATAAGAGCTATCAAGCAAAAAAAAAATACTTTTTAGCTCCTATGTACACATTTTGGCTGCACTCTGTTATGTTATATTTTAATCATTTATGTTTTTTTGTTTTATTTAATATTATTTGAAGAAATATATTATTTCATGTTGTATATAATTTATTAACTTATTCAAGAAGGGATGTTGCTTTTCAATTATACATGTACAAAAAAATAAATAATGTGTTCTATTATTGATTTCAGTTTTATTTTAGATTAGTTATATGTAATTTATTTATATGGTATAACGATATTATAGAAGATAATGTATTTCAAAGGATAATATGTTAATAGGAGTACGATTACAAAAGTACATTTTGTCAACTCGTACACTAATTATTCATTAAAAGTCTATTGTGGCTAGCACAATACCTCCCGCCATTTTCATTTTAGGTTATGTAAGTATTGTATTTAACATTTATGGTATAACCAAAAAAAAATCTAATTACATCCATTCTTTACATTTAGATATTTTTTATAATTTTAAATTCATTGCATGAGCTTGTTTTCTCCTACTCTTCTATATGTTCGAAATTCTGCCAATTCATGACTTTAGACGAGATAGCGGTATTTCTGTATATATGTAATATACCTATAGGTAATTTTAAATATTTATTTAATAATAAATAAGATATATTAAATGTATTTCCAACAATGTTTCTGGAGTCTGGATTTTTGATACTGTTATTTATCTATCAATTACAATCATTTTAATCTATTGGATTCTATCGAGCTGTTTGGGCTGTGAAATTTATTTTAACATATTATTTTATGTATTATACTTTTTCTCGTGGCCGCGTGCCTGAGTGTCTGGTCGTGAATCTGGGGAACCGGGTTCGATCCCGACCGACACCAAATATTTCGAATTTTAAATGGCACAAAATTGACCTCTGTTGAGCACTCTCCACGCCAGCAATGAGTGCCCGTGAGGTGACGCCTGGTAAACGCCCACACGATACAAATATGTCATCATCATTACCGAAATCTGTGAACAATGCAGATTGGCACACCCAGTAATGGGTAATATGCCGTGATGATATATTTATTTATTTTTTATTTTATATTTTTTTATTTGTAAATCTATAGAAAATATAATATAAAATTTAAAAGTATCGGAAAGAGAATTTTATGTTGTTACATGTAATAACATTTTTTAAATAAATAATTTTTAAAGCCTTTTTTAAAAAACCACTACTACCGGTTGTCTAGTTGTTACCAAAACTTTTCAACACTTCCCAATAATGTTAGATTGAGGAATCTGTTCCGTACATAAACAGACCTTTAGTCTTTAGCATTTGGGAGGTCGTCGTTCCAGCATCCACACAAACAGACATCATCGTTAAAATGATAAAATGATATTAAAGGGTCCTTATTCACTTATTTGGATATTCTATTTTTAGCATGAATCCAAATTCCAATACCTGTCAGACCTACTGTGGCAAGAGGTAAAAATTACAAAGGGGCGCCGTAAATATTATAGCCTAAAAGCAAAATTTATATAAAACCGGCATTGTATAGGATATAGAATAGCCGGGAAGTAATGTATTTGGCACAATGTCATATCAATATGGCTGTATTACAGTTTATATTTCTTATTTCAAAATCGATTTTATGGTTTGCTATTACGAGTTAATTGGTTTCAATTTAAACAGATAGCAGAGTCAGTTGTCAGTTCTCAAATATTTACGTAATTAAAGAATTGATTCAATTTAATTTTGGATGCTATTGTTTACTGACAAACAAACAAAAGAAAACAAGACAGATTGGCAATCATATCAAATAACAAAAATAAAATAAATTTAATGTTTTTAAGAATCTACAAATATTTATACAATATGATACAAACAAAACTGTAAGACTTTAATAGCATCATTTCAAGAATTGTCAAGCTATATAAAGAAGCTGCAACAATTAATGGTTTCGCTAATTCCTTCTATTCAGACAAATAACTTGCACAAATTACTTAACTATTGTCATTGTTCCATTCGCTGTGAATGTATTTATACGAGAAAAGTTTTGAATAGCAGAGATGACGTAAATGCCTGAAATACTAAACAATTATTTGAAATGAGAACTGCAGTTAATTAATTTTCTTTAAGCTAGGTTAACCAAAAGAATGATTTGAAATTGTCACATACGAACATTTTATTTAAATATAAAATATTGGAGGAAATTTAGTTTTTCTTAATACATTAAAATTTTCAAGTATTTATACGAAGACAGATCAAAAATTACGAAGTAGAAGGGAAGATTGATAAATTCAACCAAGTTATTATTTGTTTCATTTTCAATACATTCCCCCTTATCAAATACAATTAAAAGAAATTAAAAATAATCTCCACCAATCCTTCAAAAAACCATTTATTCCGCGAAATTCCCACCCTCGTAATTTAAATTAATAAGCTATAATCACGTTACAATAAAGGAACAAACGATATTATTATTATTAATTAATTAAATGGAAGACAAAGTATTATATTTAATATTAATTTGTTTTGCTTATTAAATTGAAAATGTAAAATTATAAATTTGAATACAAATCTGCGAAATAAAATATTAACGAGTATAATTTAAATTTTGTTGTTACCCATGTATTTGACAAATCATTTCGATTTTTCTAACTACCATTGTAAAATTTATTAATTTAATTCAATAAAATTTTGCATATGAATAATGTTGGCAGTTTACAACTTTTACACATTACGAGTATTTACGATTTTAATGATCAAGTTTACAAATTTACGTATTATGGTCTAAATGTAAAGTTATTATTTGCTTCATTTTCAATACATACCCCCTTATCACTAATACATTTTTTAGTTCTTTCAAAAATAGTTATTTATATATCAAGGCACTGAAATTCTATTCTTTATTACTAATGGCCAGTAGTGCCACGCAAAGTAAGCTAATTGAGTAATAAAAACGAACTTCAGGCGCGAGGTGTACATTAAATTTTATTTAAAAGAAAAATAAAGAAACATATCATCACGGCATAGTGCCCATTGCTGGGTGTGCCAAACTGCTTTGTACACAGATTTCAGTAATAATGATGACATATTCGTACCGTGCAGGAGTTTACCCGGCGTCGCGTCAACTCACGGACACTCATTGCTGGACTGGAAAGTGCACCACATGGGTCACTTGTGCCATTTAAAATTTCAAATATTTCTGTTTGGCGTCGATTGGGTCAAACCCGGTTCCCCAGATTCGCGACCAGATATTCAGGCATGCGGCCACGAGACCGGAAAATTGTGAAAATGAAAGGTATATTAATATTTATTTAAGTTATGTTTACATATCTGTCAGTCTGGCACTCAGTCTTGATAATCTTGGATATTGATGTTATTATAAAGAATCCTCAATATTATTTTATAATATGATAATTAAAAAAAATATATCACCACCACTCCTCCAAAAAACCACTTATTCCGCGAAATTCTCACCCTTGTAATTTAAATTAATAACCTATAATCATGTTACAGCAAAGGAACAAACGATATTATTATATTATATTATTTTTAATTAATTAAATGGATGACAAAGTATCACAATATTTCATTTTAATTCGTTTTGCTTATTAAATTAAATGTAAAATTATAAATTTCAATACAAATTATAAATCTGCGAAATAAAATATTAACGAGTATAATTTAAATTTTGTTGTTACCCATGTATTTGAAAAATCATTTCGCTTTCGCTAACTGCCTTTGTAAAATTTATTAATTTAATTCAATAAAATTTTACATATAAATAATGCTGGCAGTTAACAACTTTTACACATTATTTACGATTTTTAATGATTGAAACATATCAAGTTTACAAATTTACGTATTATACATCGTATAAATATAAAAACGAAATGTAAAAATATCAATTATCTACGAGCGATAGTACCGACAACTAGTTGTTGATTTACAACAACTGCATTATTTACGAGAAAATTTTCTCAATTAAAAAAATAGTTTCCTGCCTTGTTCGAAAATTTTCGTGTTAGTGAATTCGCATGAGCAGTATGGTGGCACATCTATGAGGCGCCGTTTGTTCCATTTATAAAAGTAAATAAATAAATTTATTTTACACTGATAAATAAAATTTCTTTCAATAAATATGTATTTTTTTGTTTGATAAATAAAATAATTATTGAGAAATAAAAATCTTTATGATAAATAAAAATTTCCGTGTGAAAAATAAATTTTTTTATGATAAATAAAAGTTTTTGTGCGAAAAATAAAAATCTTTATGATAAATATATTTTTTTGCGATAAATAAAAGTGTCTACGATAAATAAAACTTTTTGTTATAAATAAATATTTTTACGATAAATAAATCTTTTCGCGCAAAATAAAAGTTTTTCTGAGATATAAATGTGTCTCTGATAAATAAAAGTTGTATCTTTCAATTTATGACGATAGATGGCGCTGACACCTAAAGGTAGGTCCTTACTATCTATTAGGAAACCTTCCGTCAACTGACCGATAAAGTAATTGCATTTATCATTATTTAACCATAAAACACATACTTACTAATGAATTTCATACATTTTTATTTAATTGTGGAAAAAAGGTTGTTCTTTATTTTGATTGATACATTGTATTAAAATTAGAATTTATCGATCTCTGTTAAAACAAATAATTGTTAAGGGCCTGCATTACACATACCAAACAGATTTCTTAATGAAAGGATTACATGTACTCTTTAGTTTTAAATATATATATATATATATATATATATATATATATATATATATATATATATATAATTTTGTTCTATCCTTTGAGTACAGCTGGTTCAATTTTTGGTTTGTTATTACTAATAAATTAAACCCGTATTCCTGAACATTTTTTGTATACAATATTATTCTGCAGTCATTAGTACGCCCCAAAAAAAAAAACACTAGTTATTTTAAAGGAAATAGACTATATTCAACATAAATAACTTTCATATTTATTACTTAATGAAAGGATTACATGTACTCTTTAGTTTTAAATATATATATATATATATATATATATATATATATATATATATATATATATATATATATATATTTAAAACTAAAGAGTACATGTAATCCTTTCATTAAGAAATCTGTTTGGTATGTGTAATGCAGGCCCTTAACAATTATTTGTTTTAACAGAGATCGATAAATTCTAATTTTAATACAATGTATCAATCAAAATAAAGAACAACCTTTTTTTCCACAATTAAATAAAAATGTATGAAATTCATTAGTAAGTATGTGTTTTATGGTTAAATAATGATAAATGCAATTACTTTATCGGTCAGTTGACGGAAGGTTTCCTAATAGATAGTAAGGACCTACCTTTAGGTGTCAGCGCCATCTATCGTCATAAATTGAAAGATACAACTTTTATTTATCAGAGACACATTTATATCTCAGAAAAACTTTTATTTTGCGCGAAAAGATTTATTTATCGTAAAAATATTTATTTATAACAAAAAGTTTTATTTATCGTAGACACTTTTATTTATCGCAAAAAAAATTATTTATCATAAAGATTTTTATTTTTCGCACAAAAACTTTTATTTATCATAAAAAAAAATATTTTTCACACGGAAATTTTTATTTATCATAAAGATTTTTATTTCTCAATAATTATTTTATTTATCAAATAAAAAAATATATATTTATTGAAAGAAATTTTATTTATCAGTGTAAAATAAATTTATTTATTTACTTTTATAAATGGAACAAACGGCGCCTCATACACATCCCTTGATTTGAATATTTTATAATTATTAAACGTTCAACTAACTTAAAAAATAATAATCTAATTGATTGTAATTTGTCAAGTAACTATAAGATCAACATACAGATTGATATGTGAAATAATAATTTAAAATGCAATTCTACCAACGAATAAGGATGAAATATCCAAATCTTTAAAAGAAAATAAATCTGATTTCATGAATGAATGTCAATATTTGTTTCATGAGAAAATAATTCGGTCCCGTCTAAAATTCCGACAATTGAAACCTGTATAGTCAAATCTCGATAGTCAAAATTTCGGAATCTCAAAATTCCGAAAAATTCCAATATCCTAAGCTCACTAAAAACATAATATTCACAACTGAAAATTATAACTGTAAATTTTCTATCATTTATTGCAGAAATTTAAAGTTTATTATTTACATGCAGAATATAAAATTTCTAAAAATTCACATTATTTGCTTGAAGTGTAGTAAAATAAACAGGAATCTTATTAAAACCAAGATTTATGATTTTTATTTAAAATAAAGATAAGGAATTTTCATTAGATTTTCTTATGTTGATAACACTTTTAGATATTTTATATTTATCTGTAATTAATTATGTATTTTAATTGAATCCTACATATGCAAAAAAAAGTTAACAAACATAATGTTATAAGAGAGCCATTAGATACATGTATGTACAACCGTATCAAATAACAATCTATCTCTAAGGAATTGTCATTAGTTGTCCTCATGTTGATAATACTTTTAAATGTTATTTTTATCTGTAATTACGAGTAATAATATATTTTAATTGAATCCTACATATACAAAAAAAGAGTTAACAACAAATAAAATTTTATCAGAAAGCCACCAAACAAATGCACAACCATATCAAATAACAATGGTCGCTAGTATGAACAGTTATTAAGGGTGATTAGCGAGCATTTCATTAGCATTCTTTTATCTCTGCCAATCGTTATTAGATTATTTTAGAGAAAAATACTTCAAGTAAAAGTTATAGAAAAATTAATTCTACGCATTTTTTATTTGAACTATTTGTTTCTAAAATAATCCATGAACGATTGACAGAGATAAAACAATGCTAGTCAAATGCTCGCCAATCACCCTTAATCACTTGTTCATACTAGCGGCCAATATCTCTAAACAATTAATCATAATTTATTGTTTAGGGAGATGTACAAATATTTATACAGAAAGATACAAAAACAAAATTGCATAAACACAAAAATATTTTGAACACAGTTTTAGCTACTAAAACACTTCTACAACAACATGGTTACAGAACGAATTATTTTGAACACAATGTTTGTAAAATGAATATAAATTTTGTGATTTCATAACACAAGGTATTATATAATATTTTAAAATATCTAGAAATCAGAAATTATTATTTTTTTGCATATACACGGAAACTCTTTTGATGAAAGCGATATTGCGTTGACATACTTTTTTTGGCAATATTTCATTTCCTTGTTTACAGACATTCAAAAGTTAATATTCATATCAAAAGAGCGATGGCTATATTGAGTTTTTAACATTTGACCAATTTGACTATTGATTCACAAAAAAATGCTTTGCTAAAAACACAGTCATTGCATTCTAGTTAGTGTTTATGAATATCAGCACATGAACCCTTCGTAATTTAATAAATGAGAATCTCCTTCCTTCTCAATCGTATTGATTCAAAATTTATTAAGAAGCAAAATATGCGCGACTTTAATATAGAATTGTCTAAACATTCATTTCCATATACTTTAAAAAGATATAATTTCACTAATATAAAAAGTTATACATGTATGTTATTGTTACTATCATAGCCTAGTCATAATACTACTAGCTTTGAACACAATCACATATATTAGCTAAAGCCTGAAATATATGGAGGTGTTTCTGATTGTTCTGGATATTGTTTATTTTATTATTTTTTCCTCAAAATTAAATTCTTATGAACACTAAACACTATCTAATCTTCCAGCGCGAAACAAATTTCTCCATATTCTATGATCTTTATCCGACGTTATTCGCTATTTCGCCAACTTGGATTTCTTATTATTGGCATTGATTAAACCCTACCATAGTTTTTTATTCAGTACTATTAGTCTCCCATGAGAGTGGCAGAAAATGCGAACTAGTTATATTTTCTCTGAAATGTGCAGATAATTTTGTTAAAAACACTGTTCCTTGACTTTAAAATGCTCTTACCTTCCCTCACCTAGGTAAGGAGATATTGTCTTTAGTCAAAAAATTCGATGATGAGTTTTTAACGAATAAGCACGTTTTAGGGTCCCTAGGATACGATTTTACCATTGATTATGTCTGTATATGTGTGTATGTATGTGACGATTTTTTCATAGGAGATAACTCCAACACTACAATTCTAAAAATTATAATTCTTTCCTATTCCTTTTATTTACATTCATATGAAGAGCTGATTAAATTTTGGTTATAACTGGTCAACCGGAAGTACTCTCATTTGCAGATTTTAACTGTTTTTCTTGAAAAACCGCTGTTAAATAAAGTGTGTTAAAAAAACCTAACTGTAACAGGCTATGAACAATGAAGCGTATATACTGTATCCTTCTTTATTACCTTTTCTCCTTAAAATCACATTTCAAGATCAATTTTGACAACTTGACTTTTGAATTTATAATGGTCAGACATACGTTTCTCTGTTCGTAGCCTACTCCAAGTTTGGTTTTTTATTGAACACACTGTATAACTTTTTACATTTAATGTTATTATAAATATTATGAGAAGAGATGTAATGTAACGAAAAGGACGCTAATTAAGATTAAAAGTAGTGACAAGGATGAACTAAAGAGCATGATGACCGGAATGATGGAAGACATAAAGGAAATAAGGAAAGGAAACACTATATTTAGAACAGAATTTGAAAAATTAAAGGAAGAAAACACGAAACTAAAGGAAAATGGTATAAAGAGGGAAAAAGAAACACAAGAGTTAAAACTTAGAGTCACTGTTTTAGAAAAAAAAATATGTTGTGGCCAGCACAATACCTTCCGTCAATCCTGTGTATTATGTATAAATTCAATACATAAATTTTCTTGTAAAAGAAACACACACACACACAGACATCATCGTAAAAATGTTATAATCGGAATCTAGGCACCTTAAAACTCGCTTATTCATTGAAATCTGGATATGAGATTTTTAGCATGAATCCAATATGTACATCTCAGCGAAAGGTAAAAACTAATGCATCGTTGAAAAGAGAAAAAAAATGCGGTTTATATCTTATTAAAATAATTATAGGTTTCTATTTAAAAAATAAAAGTTGATAGTCCTATCTTGTAAACTTGGCTTTATAAAAAATATCTACATCTGCCATAAAATAGTATATTTAAAATAACAAAACTTTTATATGAGAGCTAAAAAAAAAAAAGAAATTAAATTTCATAAATCAGCCAGCTATGTTATAATTATGAAAACGACTACTATGTTAAGAAAATTGTAATTGACAGATGTCAGTGTCAATGAAAAGAAAATGAATGTGGCAGACAGATGAGGATATTGAGATGGATGTTGGGGAAGACACTGAAAGATTGAATAAAGAATGAGAGGATAAAGGTAATTGCTCGAGTAATAGCAGTTTCTAGAAAGATATGAGAGACTATTACATTGATTTGGATATCATGAGGATTGATGAATAATATATTCGAAGATGAATAAATAGCTTATTAGTAGAATATAAAATAGAAATGAGTGGATGAAGAAAATCAAGCGACCCCCTATCGAATAGGAAAACCAAAGAAAAAGAAAATGTCAGTGTCAAGTGCAATTTATATAGTTTGTTTGTGAAATAATTTTACTGGAAATATATAATCTTTTGCAAGAAAATTTATGTATGGAATTTGTACATAATACACAGAATTGACGGAAGGTAATGTGCTTATGAAATAATATAATCTGCTATAATTTATTAAACAATTTTGCAGTTTGCATGCATGTAACAGATTTGGCATACATTTATGACAAACGCGGTTAGTAGTACTTACATGCTGTAAGAAGAAACTCAACTCACAAAAAATACCGAGATAACTTTAAAAATTGTTTTTATACTGTTGTCGATTTTGAAAGCAAACTGATTTGTATGTGCTTTTATGAATTTTGAACGATATTGAAAAATTTAATGTAAAAACGAATGTACATATTTTGTGTACATAAGAGAATGTAAATTTTTGTTAGATTTGAAGGTAGAGCCACATAGCCCATGCCATGTTACGTCAGTGCTATGTCATCCAGTAGAACATGTATATTTTAATGGAACCCGTCACAAAGCCCATGTCGAACATTTATGTCATGTTGACATGACCAGAAGAAGGACATCTCTACTTCTATGCCTTGTCAAGCAATTGTTGCTAAGTTACGTGTCCATAAATGTCATTGTCTATACGTGATCTGTCAGTATTTTCATTATTATTATGTATGAATTTGCCGAATTTTTATTTATAAGAATCATAGAATCTCATCCAAATCTTTATGACATAAGTAGATATGATAATCGATATACTTTACAAAAACAATTTTTTTGGCATAACATGACCCTTGTGAACACCATATTTAATTGCTAAGTAATTTTGAATTATTGATATGACATTGACACAATATGGCATGAGCTATTTGGTCCTACCTTTACCCAAATAGAAAGTACAAGAGTGTACTTAAACGTTAGTTGTGTAAGATAATAAATAAATGCTGCATGACTGATAATTCGAGTAAATGTTCTAGTCTATACCACAACCACAATCGAGAAATTTCCCACATTTAGTATATTAACTAGCGAAAACTCGGCTACGCCGAGCATCCCCTAGTGCTCCGCCGAGAGTGTTTTATGATGGTCTACACGTACATCCAATCCGTTTAAGCATACTTTAAACTCAAAGTGCTAACGCCAACAGTCTTCTCAGATACCCAAGTTTTCCCTTCTCTCAAACAAATTATCTTTATGCCAAAAACAAAATCCAATCAACTTTTTTAAAAAATTGACACATGTACCTGACAGTCCTTAACAAGATCTCTGATATGATATCAAATACAACATATTTCTGACAATGTTATGCAAAAAACAAAAGCCGATCGTGCTATCTGCCCACGCAACCTGCCCAGCCAAACTGCCCACGAAACAATCTGAACCTGAAAATTTTATAAAAACAACTGACAGAAACGAAACCTAACGCACATAACTCAGATTTAGGTAGACAGTGGCTTCAGAAAGACAGTGAAGTGGGTGAACATATATGGCTAAGCGGCAAACCAAAAAAATATATTGTTTGTTAATATTATTCCGTTTACAAATTTGCCCCTTTTGCTAACGAGTTAAAAATTTGGCTCAAATATTGTTCAAACCTGTGCTTATCTACTCATCACAACAGATTTGAAAAATCTATCTTGACTTCGTCTCGATATCCAATACATCCGATATCGGTAGAAGAGCATTTACTGACCGCAATGCTTATTAGGTGTTTTGCATGATCGGCGCATAAAATAAAAAAAAAAAATAAGTATTAAAAATTATTTTGACATATTATTATTATTTTGAAGTAAATGAGAACGACACGCAAAACAGAAATGAGTGGAAGAAGAAAATAAAACATAGCGACCCCTAACGAATGGGAAAAACTAAAAAAGAAGATATCAGTGTCAAGTACAATTTGCATAGTTTGTTTATGAAATAATTTTACTGGAAATATAGAATCTTTTGCAAGAAAATGTATCTATAGAATTTGTACATAATACACAGGATTGACGGAAGGTAATGTGCTGGCCACATTCGATTTTTTTATAATTCGATTGCACAATTTGTATTTCATTGTTTAGCCGCTAGGGGCGCACAGTCGAAGTTTGGTACAGAATAATGTCAGAAGAGTGTGTATTTTACTAAAGAAAAATGGACTTAAACTCAATTAAAACTGAACTAAAGATTTTAGGTGCAAAACGACAGGTTCTAAAAAAGTATTAGAACGCCGGCAAGTGTATAACTCATATATTCAGTATTTAACCTCCAAAATTAGTTGTAAACTTGAATATTTTTTATAGTTTGTCGATTTGGAGGGAAAAGTATTTAAATAAGACATTATATTTCATAAATAATGTTCCAGTGAAACCCGGAAAATAATTTCAAACCATTAAATTTCTTTAGTTTAAAGAAGTTGCTAAATGCTAAAGCAATAAACTCCTGATTTGATAGAAGGAAAGCCAAGAAAGGAAAAAATAAAGGAAGAATTTTGGTTTTAAAATTATATCTCAAATATACACAAATATGTTTTAAAAATAATTTGTTATATAAAAGCAGCTTGTTGTGCGGAACAAAAAATGTCTGCGGAGTACAAATTAAAATTATTTTTACTTCTGATAAGAAAAGTTACTAGTTTATTAAAAACTTTACAACATAATTATTTTAATAATAAGTTACATGTAATTTGTATGTATAAAATAAACGAATAAAATGAAAATATCTGTTTATTTAATTATAGCGAGTACAGAAATATTAATTTTTAAAAAATTATATCGAACTAATAATAGAATTTTTGAAATTAATTAGTATTAAACAGTTATATACTATTTCATTTAAAATATGCCACATGTTTAGGCAGCCTATCGCATAAAATTTTATTTTTCTTTGCTTACGCTAGAAGATTTTTGATTATTAATCTTCTGTTCGCTATTGCCCTAGTTTTTGCAATATCCTCTTCTGATAGTTGTTCTCTTCTTTTCAAAGGTGGAATAAATTCCTTCTTCTTCCATGAGATCTGATACATCAAACCCTCAGTCTGCTAATACGAAATCGCCTTCTTTCAATATATTTAAAATTCCCGATATTTCCGTAATTTTCCTGTCGGTTATCGAGCCTCCAAGAATATTTAACACAAAACTAACTGATCCATTTTCCGTTCCACCAACTAAAACTTTAAACGTATTTGTACCGTAGTATGTTGAATATGTCCCTTGCTGTTCTATCGGATCGAAATTTCTTTCAATGCATATTTCTGTGTAATCTAATACTATACTGTATTGTCCTTCTGATACAGACCTCAGTTTTCAAAAATTAAATTTTTATATATGCATTCTGCCCATTTTGTAAAAATCTTTTGAGACATACATGATTTTTAACCACTTTTCTGCTGTCAATCAAATATTTTCATTAAAAAAATCAACATTTTCAGTATTCAAAATTCAAAAATAAATCAACTGGTAAGTTTATTAGCAAATGTAAAACCAAATATGTGAAAATTAAGATACTCACACAATGTCAGTGTCACTGACATAACATAACGTTATTCGTACGGCTATGAATCAAGGTAATATATCTGAATTAATATATAAACTTACGTTACAGCGAAATTACTATCAACAACGATTATCGTTTTAAAGTGGAATGTCCTAACTTAGTCGAAACAATATGAATTTTTGAAAGACAATCGTGTTATATCCATCCTTATCGCACACGCTTAAAGCCTTTGTAAAGGAGGGGGATAAATGTATGCCAATTTGTTAATTCGTTCATGATACAGATGACCTTGGGATGTTTTACATTATTAAAAGTAAACTAAACGCATAAACGTGAATTCACTATTTGTAAATTGTAAATGTCGAACAGCTTTATAAAATCATAAGGAAAAACCATATATAGCGACTAATTCTGGACAAAATAAACTATTAGAATGTCCGTAGCCAAATTTATTTTCCTCACTAAGCAAGCATAATTTAAGTTTAAAAATTAAAATCACGGAGAGGCTTTCTAAACTGGAAAAATATAATATTTGTAATCACTAGGTTCCTAATCATGACATCAATTTTTAGAACCAAAAGCTAATCAATAGATACATAAGCCCTGAATAGCTTATCGATTTTATCATGCTTATTAAAATGAATGGACAACTTATAACATCGATTTACCGTATAGCAAAAAGATACTAATTTGATTTGTGTTCATTGTCTATGTCCATGCATAAGTTCTATTCAAGCTTTGTATAATGTGTGTATTCTATTTAACAATAGATATTTCAGAATTTTCAAAACATCCTTCGTACACACAAATCGGGCTCTGACCGTATAGTTTTAGATTGAGCTACAAGGATCTAACCAAATTTCAAAATATATAATAATTTACCAGCAAAACGAACATTCAAATTACGATTGCATAAACAGTATAGGCCGACAAATATTATCTATTATGATATGATGATAGACAGCGGATCGAATAATTAATTCTCGATTGGTTCACCCTTCAATTTCCAATTCAAGTACGAGTACCCGTGAAATGAAGTGGGCATATAATTCGAACCTCGAAGCTGAAATACGTCAAGTGGTATTTTATCAATAAATTTTATACAGTATTATTAAATAAATAAATACAGCGTCACGCATAATGAGTTAATTATTCTTAAGAGGGAAAGGGATAAGGAGCCTGTACGAAAAGTTGTCCAACATTCACATAACTGTTATTACAGAGTGTATTTATGCTAACGGTACATCGACTGCCTGACATTGGGCATTAGTGTCTAGAGGACTAATAGTATACAATATAAAATATTGCATTTTGTTAATATTTAAATGAGCATGATTTATGCAAAATTTTGTAATTTTGGATAAGTTGCAGGTATAGTTCCCAAGAGTCTCAGCCCACTCTCGATCGTATGTATGATATACATGATGTAACAGCTAAACGAGCTACCTCAAATAATTTCTATATTATTAACATACAATAAAATATTATAAGACAATCTTACACAAAACTAAGGAGACACATCCGATTAGAGAATAATTTTTTTTTAACCAGTGGTTCTCTAGTTACAATATGTTTTTAAATGGGTTGATATTTAGGGCGGTCCATCGGTCTGTATTTTTGTAATAACTGGATTATTTTAAATATTATGAAAAAAAATATCAAATGAAGTTTATTTTACATTAAAATGTCTATAAATTTGCAGTATAGTTTTTATACAGGCTGTTCCATTTTTATGCTATGATATGTAACTTAGCATTTTCAAATAGAGCATCCTATATATTTATTCAAGTTTGAAAAGTACATGAAATTTGCTATCCAATGGTATAAAAACAATCATATGTTTATATTATTACAAAATTCCAAATAATTTAAATATTACATTTTTATTGAATAAGGCTTTGCTTATATTATTTTCATATTACACTTTTCAAAATAAAAAAAAAAAATGAAAATTTAATTTATATCAATTCGATATTTCATTATTACATCATACATACATACATAAAATCACGCGTGTCCCACTTAGTGGGCTCGCACAAACCCGATAACAATAAGAACAACATCAACATCATATAACAAAACCTTACTCTTAAATTATTAAATAAAAAAACTTGGTTTCGTTATTCTGAAACATATTAAAGTGACCGATTTTTGGTAGCGAAATACCGCATCCGGATCACAATAATAGTTAGGAAACAATCATCCTACGCCACACATTCCTTCTTTCGCCTCGGCAACACTAATAATCCTTACTCTTAAACATATTAAAGTGACCGATTTTCGGTAGCGAAATACCGCATCCGGATCACAATAATAGTTACATCTATTATTTAATATTTAATTTAATATCAGGGGCCCAATTCTTGAAACTTTTCGCATACGTAAGTGGGAGAAATACGCATACGAACTGCATATTGGTATTCTTGAATCGAAATCGTGTGGTCGTACGAGATAATTCCATGTGTAATTATATCGCATGGGTATGAATCACTTGAAAGTATCATTCGCACAGGAAACTGTGTGTCACATTGTCACTGTCACTTGAGTTTGGTGTATTAGTGCTTTAATCAGGTCATATATATGAAATTATGATTTTAAACAATTCCGGGTACGTTTCATGATCTTATATTTTGCACTTTGAGTATCATTATTTTAACATCCGACAAATGTGTGCACCTGCATTATTAGAACGATGCATTGGATTGTTAAAATAGAATTTTACGTGCCTTTTAACGAGTTCTGAAATCCAAACCTGTAATGGTTTGCAAAATTATTCATGCATATTTAATATTACATAGTACTTGCATATTAATATTACCATATTGTGTACGTGCATACTATAACTATAGAAAAATAATACCTATTTAAAATAATATACGTATAATAAATTTTGAATATTGAAATTACAATACTTATGATTTATGACAGCTTCGTTGTCAGCTTTGTTGACAGTGACAGTTAAAAAACAATCAAATGATGAAGCATTCACGTGATACAAGTGTTTCGTTTTGATTGGCTGCAACATACTACGTTCGTTTGCTCTCGAGAATCGTATACGTAGGCTTCGACCGAGTTTCGTTTGGTATTCAAGAATACCACTCACGCGTATAATACTGTTCGTGCACGAAACAAAACAATCGAATTTTGTCCGGGCCCCTGATGTATAATTTAAAAAACTATTGCAAAACATTCTGTATTTGATAAAAATATAATATTTAAACTATTCGCCGTTTTATTTTTTAATAATATAACTTATGATTGTTTTTATACTATTGGATAGCAAATTTCATGTATTTTTCATATTTGAATAAATATATAGGATGTCCATTGCAAATGGGCCACCATTGCTATCATGAGAACTATAAGAGCTACAAAGACGGTTAAATGGGCAAACAATTTCTATTTCACAAAACAAATTTAAAGAAAAGAAAAAAAATCGAACATTGGTTCTCAAAAAACGGCACCTAAGTTTTTTTATTTTAAATGAGAACTTGCAATTTGCTCATTTAATTCTAAATTCAATGATATAATATTTTTATATCCTTACGTAATGATTTTTTTGAGAAAAATGCATATTTAGTTTTATATTAATTTGATTAAAATATGGCTATAATAAGAGTGTCATAAATGGGAAAAACGAATACATGTTATTTTTTACATAGAATTAGAGTGCCTTGACAGAAAGAAACGAATTCTTCTTTTAATTAATCATAAATGTTAACGCAAACGAAATATTCACGTATTTCTTTCATGGCATTATAATGCGTTATT
Organism: Harpalus rufipes; assembly: GCA_951394225.1. NCBI lineage: Eukaryota > Metazoa > Arthropoda > Insecta > Coleoptera > Carabidae > Harpalus > Harpalus rufipes. Next base: position 19,996,694 of record OX596276.1, on the reverse strand, counting down.
AATGTAACTGGGGTTGAGAGAGTCAACAAAATCAAATAAACCGAAAAGTTTCTCTGTAAAAACAAAGATCAATTTTTATTTTCAACTATATTATCATTATTTACACTATTTACAAACCTGTAAAATCAAAGAAACTACATTCAATGTTTATTATTCACAATGTTGTTTCCTTTTTACAACTTTAAATTTAAACAACCTTAATAAACTTTATCTTAATTAAACCGTGTCAAACCGCGTTTTTATTTTATCTGTTCTGACACCTCAGCGATTTCAGGTCACTGCCTTACCGACCCGACATGCTTGCGCGGGAAGAATAAAAAAGGCTTAAGGAAGTAATTCCTTACAAATATTAAAACGTATTTTTTTTTTATTCATGGTGCTATTATTATAGCCATAATTTACTCAAATAAATATAAAAAAATCATGCATTTCTCTCAAAAAATCGTTACGTAAGGATATAAAAGTATTATACCACTGAATTCAGAATTAAATTCTCTAACAAACGAATAAATAAAAAATCTGATGTGACCAGCACAATACCTTCCGTCAATCCTGTGTATTATGTATAAATTCAATACATAAATTTTCTTGCAAAAGATTCAAAATTTCCAGTAAAATGATTTCATAAATAAACTATGCAAATTGCACTTGACATTGACATCTTCTTCTTCTTCTTCTTTAGCTTTTACCATTCGTTACGGGCCGCTATTTACTATTTTCTTCTTCCACTCATTTCTGTTTTGCGTGTCGTTCTTATCAGTTCCTTTTTTCTTAAGTCTTCCGCAATACAGTCCTTCTAACTTATTATTGGTTTTTCCTCTGTTTCTTCAACCGTCTATTTCTACGCTATTTATTTTTTTCCAATATGTTCTCCACCTCTCCTCATGACATGTTCAAACCAATGTAATCGTCTCTCTTGTATCTTTATAGAAACTTTTAACACTAGAGTTATTTCCCTTATTATTTCATTCCTTACCGTATCTTTTCGTATATTCCTCAACATCTATCTCAACATCTTCATCTCTGCCACATTCATTTACTTTTCACTGCGTAAACCCCAGGAAAACAAGCAATCGGAAGTAAAATTTGTTGAACGACTTTGCTAGCCTAGCATTTTCTTAATTTGCTCGCTAGCAAACCAAGCGTCAAATTTCTCGCTTGTCTTGCTAACTTATAAAATATAATGGCGGAAAATGCAAATTATACATACATGAATTTAACTTGAACTGTTTCTATCTCATTTTATGGTGTGTTTATATCAATTACATGTCAAAAAGGCTTTCAACGTTTTGTGATGAATGTTCATAACATTGTTAAATTTGAAATATTTTCTTAGACCTAAAAAAATGTTCAATATTAATTCCACTCTCTGCAAGTAACTGTACCTACCTATAAATTCATTTTGTATAACTTTCCAGACCAATAAAAGGGATATGAGAGATACACATGTTATATTTGACTACTGTATAACTTTCTCGATGACATTTGTGAATATCAGTTCGTCATATAGCTAGCAAATCTTTCAGTTTACTAAGCAACAAGTCTCGTTTGCTTACCTAGCATTTGTTTAAACTGCTTACTTCATTGAACACACCTATTGATACTGACATCTGTATTATCTGAATATATTAGCAGTTTCCATGGTTAGCATATCTGGCTAATTTATGAAATTTAATATATTTATAATTCCTTAACTCTATATCTATTGAATATGAGATATAAAATGCGATCAAATCGTATAGAGAATAATATATTCTTTGAGTTATAATAACGTTAAATATCAGTAAATGATATTTAACTGCGTTTTTTCAAGAAAAACTGTCAAAATCTTCAAATAAGGCTACTTCCGGTTGAGCATTTATAACCAAAATCTAATCACTTGTTCTTCTGGATGTAAACTTAAGGTATATGAAAAAAAAATATAACTTTTGGAATCGTGGTAGTGAAGTTATGCGATCCGAAACTTTCGTCACACATACACATATTATATGGACCCTAAAACATACTTATTCACTAAAAACTCATCATTGAATTTTTTGACCATCGACAATACCTTCCGTACCTAAAGGTGACGGAAGGTAAAATATATGTTCTCATTTAATATAAAGTTAGGCCCAGTATTTGAGAACCACTTATCGAAAAAAAATAATTTTCTTTTCATTTGTCATGTGAAATAGAAATTGTTTACCCATTTAACCATATTTGTAGCTCTTATAGTTCTCGAGATAGTAATGGTGGCCCCTTTAAAATGAACAACTGTATAGGGTGTTCCATTTGAATATATAAAGTTACATACTATTGCGTAAGAAAGAAACACCTTGCAGATTTTTAGACATTTTAATATAAAATAAACTTCATTTGATTTTTTTCCATATTTAAAATAATCGAGCTATTAAGAAAATATACACCGATGGACCACCCTGTATATTTTTTCGGCCCAATCGATAGAGTATTTTTTCTGAATTCAACCATGTAATCATTTAATATCTTTACATAACAACATTGAGAAATATTTAATTGATAGAATAATACAACCTTTTAGTTTAAATTCTGTTTATATTTATTTAAATTACGACGTTTCGACAATATAAACTATTGCCTTCTTCAGGTATGAACATGAACTACAAATCAACAAATACAAATAAATAAATAACAAAACATAGCAACAGGTAACTAAGGTGACAATTACAACATATTTAAAATAGGAAGCCATGCACGACTAAGATCTAGACCGTCATAATGATTGAGATTATTACTCTTCGTTTTGTAAATCTCAATGGCTTCTCCAATTAACCTGTTGTTTAGGTGTGTAGGTCTCGCCAGTATTTTTGTATCTTCAAATTTGATATGGTGGAATTCTTCCAGGGCATGCTCTGCAACTGAAGATTTTTCTGGCTGGTTCAACCTGATCGAACGCTGGTGTTCATTCAATCTTGTAGAAATGGTTCTACCAGTCTGGCCAATGTAAACTTTCCCGCAGACACATGGAATCTGGTAAATCCCTGATGACTGAAGAGGGATGACATCTTTAACTTGTCTCAACATATGTCGAATTTTAATATATGGAGAAAACGAAATCTTCATGTTCTTCTTACGAAGAATTCTACCAATCTTGTCCGTGACATTTTGGACATAAGGAAGTGAAGCAAACAATACGTATCTTTCATTAGCATTGTTCATTGGTCTTTTCGGTTTCAGGCATTCTTCGATGGAAGATTTAGAAAAACCATTCTTCATAAAAATATTTTTAATTTCTTTCATTTCTTCTTCCAGTTTTTCCTGTTGCTATGTTTTGTTATTTATTTATTTGTATTTGTTGATTTGTAGTTCATGTTCATACCTGAAGAAGGCAATAGTTTATATTGCCGAAACGTCGTAATTTAAATAAATATAAACAGAATTTAAACTAAAAGGTTGTATTATTCTATTGAAATATGAGTTCTGAAAGATTTTATAATAATTTAATTGATATTTATATAAATTTGAATTTTAATATCATTTTACACAGTTGGCTATGTATGAAAATCAAAAACTGCTGTTTGTCATTTTGAATTATTTAAGATAGGAATTAAATAGAATACCTACTAAATTATTAAAAAATCTTTCTTAACTCATATTTTAATAAGAATAATACAACCATTTTTAGTTTTGATTCTGTTATATTTATTTAATTAACGACGTTTCGGCAATAGTGTATATTGCCAAAACGTCGTTAATTAAATAAATATAACAGAATCTAAACTAAAAAAGGTTGTATTATTCTTATTAAATAGAATACTGTTTATAAAGTTATTAATACGATAAATATTTGTTTCATTTTAATTTACTGAAACATAACTATAAAAATTAAATTTATTTAAATTTCAATTGAATTTTTCTCAATATTTTTGTAATGTAAGGATATAAAGTAATCACAAGGCTGAATTCAGAAAAAAATACTCTCTCTAATCGGACGGTCTTATACCTTTAATAATAGGTTTGTTCGTTCGGCTACCCTGCGTTTACCGCAAACCGCGGCGGTGAAAATTGTTGTTCTATTCAATTTTCGGTTCACATTAAAGCCTCTAAATTTTGTTCGTTCCGCTTTTCTAGTAACTTACGTTAAAACGCCGCGGCAACGGCGGTGATAATTTTTACAGTAACTCACGATTCGGTGGTAAAAAATAATCGGCGGTAATGTTCACGTACCTGGTGCCAATTAACAGTGTTTAATAAATTAAATAATAATATTTTTCAATAAATATGCTATATAATGTTTTGTTTTAGAAATTGAAATATATTTGTAATGTCCGGTATTTTCCTTGGCGAATACAACTTTAGATAAATTTAACCTTCGAATAAATATTTTTGTTTTTTTTCACTTGCAAATAAATTTAGTCGAAAGAATAACATCTGTTAATCGCGGATTAAATTATTCGGTAGTTGGGTAGTGAATAAAGGGTTTATTCGTATGTTCATTACATTTCTACATTTATTAACAAAAAGGATTTCTTCACGATTTTCTATGATTATGATGATACTTTAACCTAATGAATTAATAAATAATATAAAACAGATAGAGGCCTAACTACTCTCATGAAGGAATTTTTGACAGATTCCGATTATGAAAACAAGCGTTTGTCAATTTACTTTTAAACATTTGGCTTCGTATTTGATCTCAAACAATGTATAGGTAAATCCCTCCTTGGGTAATTAATTATAAAGATCCTGACATTTGACGCGAGTAAAATATTTTCGGATTTTGGATACTTTTGTTGAATGCAATGAAATTCATTTACCTAGAACTGAAAGGAATATACAAAAATTATAAGGACAATTTTACAATATACAAATTCGTTTACCGCGTACGATTACTGCAATAGATGGTACATTTGTTAAATTACAATTTCCCGGGGCTAAAGAAGAAGAAGAATCTAAAAGACATTAAGGATGTCAAACAAAATTTTGACAAGTACGGATTCAAAAGAAGTTGACACATTTCATCCTTGTCTGCTTAACGTAGCTACGGAAAACTCCACTTTCTGTACTGACATAATTTTTTTCTGCAAGGTTACCAATTCACGAACGTTAAAATTATTCGACAGTTAGCTCTCTGTTTTTGCGAAATGTGTGACGACTCAATAGAGTTGTTCGTTGAATAAATATAAAGAATGAATTTATTTAACGAATACTTATTCGAAACTTTATTCGGAAGTGTGAATACCGGGTCTAAAATAAATAAATATCAATGTCATACTAATTATGATTTGTAATAAGGTAAATTTATTTGATAACAATAATAAACAATGAAAATAATCGAAAATGAAATAATATACTGATACCGAGTATCCTTTATAATTATAATAGAGCTTGAAGTATCTTCGAAAATAACTAAAGCATTTAACGAGAACGAATCGAAAAGAAAAGTATTTTTTCTTCAAACGTCATAAAAGTAACATCTTTTGTGACTTGATTCACAAGGTAGAAATAAAATAAATAAATATCCATAGAAACTATATAGAATCAACGAATAAGAAGTAGCTTGTATAAAATAAACCTGTAATATCACCTTAAATGTCACTATAACACGCTAGGTAACCTAAGAATAAAGTTACTAAATATCATCAATAGATGTCAAATTTAAATAAATAACCTATGAATTGAAATATGACCATAGTTTACTTTTGAGGAAATAACATATTAGAGAATAGCAGACTTACAATTACAAGGACGGTAATGAACATGAGAATACTTAGATTTAAAGTGATAAGAATAGTTTATATTGTTTTACAGTGATTCCTGGACATATCTGTTAAATATGCAGTGAAATCGTTGCAAATTATAAATGTATTACAATTTATTATATTCTTTATTTTATATGTCAGAATAATACATAATACATTTCAATATTTTTAATACTATATTTTTATGTAACTATAGTAACCACTTTATATATTTTTTAAATCTAGTTGTTTAACACTCCCCACTCAAACGAAGTTTGCCAAATTTATATTTTTACAGCAAAATTCTAATTTATTGGCAGATACAACTTTTGTGAGGAAGTCAGCTACCATTTTATCTGTTCGACAATACGATATGTTCACAATATTATTATTTACATTGTCCCGAATAAAATGGTATCTGATATCGATGTGTTTGGTTCTTTCATGCAGAGTAGGTTCGTTCGCAAGCTTGATCGCTGATTGGTTATCGCAGAGTATTTCGGTTGGTTCTTGAATCATCATTCTTGTGAACTCTGGAATGTTCATTTCTTCTATAAGTTTTCGTATATAAATGATTTCTTTGACAACTTCTGTTAAACTCATGTATTCTGCTTCGCAACTGCTCAAAGCAACTGTTTGTTGCCGTTTAGTTTTCCAACTGACTGCTGTTCCGGCCATCACTATTGCAAAACCCGTTGTTGACTTTCTGTCTTCCTCATTTGATGCCCAATCTGAATCCACGTAGGCTTTTAATGGTTTTCCTGTTCTTTGAAATTTTAGTGCATAATTTGTAGTTCCTTTCAGATATCTAAGAATTTTTTTTACTGTCATCCAAGCTTCTTTATTATAATTTGTACAAAAACGTGATATGTAATTTGCTGGAAAGGATAAATCTGGACGACTGCAATTTGCTGCATACAAAATGCTTCCAACAGCTTCTCTGTATGGAATGATTTGGTGTTCCATTTTAATATCAATTTTCTTTTCTTTTTCTTCGTTTTTCTTTGAAATGGTTATAGGCGTAGATACTGATTTACAATTTTCCATATTGAATTGTTTTAAGATGTCTTCTATATACTTCTTTTGATGTAAAATCAAAGTTCCTTCTTCTCTATTACGTTCTATTTTCATTCCAAGTATATAATTTACTGGACCTAGATATCTCATCTTGAATTGTTTTTCTATTTTCTTCGTGAAATTGTCAATTTCCTTAATGTCGTTTGATATTATTAGTAGATCATCCACATATACTGCAATGATTAAAATTTTATCATTTTCCTTTTTCAAATAAACACAAGTATCAGTTTTTAGTCGATTACAACCAAGTTTTATTAATTCTTCATCTAGTCGTTTATTCCACATTCGGCCCGATTGACGTAAACCATATAAACTTTTATTTAGTTTACAAACTTTATTTTCATATCCAGGAATAATAAATTCCTTAGGTTGCTCCATATATATTTCATCATCAATTTTTCCATTCAAGTATGCATTTTTGATATCGAGATGATGAATTTCCAAATCAAATTCTGTTGCCAATGCTAAAAGTATTTTCATTGTAGTCGTTCTCACAACAGGAGAAAAGGTTTTATCAAAATTAATTCCTTGTTCTTGTGCGAAACCTTTAGCTACTAAACGAGCTTTGTAACGTTCTATACTTCCATCTGCATGGCGTTTTATTTTTAAAATCCATTTACAACCAATCGGAGTTTTTCCAGAAGGTAAATCTACGACGTTCCAAGTTTGGTTTTCTTCTAAACTCTTCATTTCTTCTTCCATAGCTTCTTGCCATTTTGAAGCGTTTGGACCTTTCAATGCTTCATCCACTGAAATGTTATCTTCTGTACAAATATCAGCAACTTCATATCTTTCTGGTGGTTTTATTACTCGTCCATATCTTGTTTTGTAATTTGTTTCATTTTCTTTTATTTTTGAATGATTGTCTTCTCTACTTTTTTCTGTTTCATTTTCTATGATTTCTTCTATATTTTCAGGTACATTATCATGTTCTGTTCCAATTTTGTTATTCAATAATTGATTTTCAAGCAAAATATCTTTATTTTCAGTTGATTTTAATTCTTCAAATGGACCAAAAACATCTTCAATAAATTTTACGTCTCTGCCTTTGAATACTTTCTTGCTTGTTGAATCGTAAAGTCTATATGCTTTAGATAATTCGCAATATCCAACTAATGCACATATTTTCATTTTTGAATCAAACTTCTCTCTTCGTTCTTTTGGAATATAAACAAATGTTTTACATCCCCATATTTTTAAATGTTTGATACTGAATTTCCTTTTAGTCCATATTTCTTCAGGAATTCGATTATTTAATATTCTTGTAGGTGTTCGATTTTTCAGGTAATTCGATGCATAAACTGCTTCTGCCCATAATTCTTTCGGTGCGCAAGCTTCATAAATTAGACATATTGCTTTTTCTACGAGAGTTCTATTTAGTCGCTCGGCAATCCCATTTTGTTGTGGTGAACCAGGAGTTGTAGTTTCGTGTCTAATTCCATTTTCTCTTAAAAATATCTTGAATTCTTTATTCACGTACTCTGTACCATTATCTGTGCGTAATGTTTTTATTCTTTGTTCTGCAAAGGTTTCTACCTCATTCTTGAATTCGACGAATTTGTCTAATACTTCTGTCTTGTTTTTCAAAAAATAGATCCATGATTTTCATGATCCGTGAATGTCAGAAAATATTTATTACCTCCCAATGATGATGGTGTGATTTGACCACAAATATCAGAATGTACTAGTTCTAAACATTTCTGTCGTGTTGTTTTACTTTTCGGAAAAGGTAATCTTTTGAATTTTCCTGCTTCACAAGTATCGCAGTTTAAATGTTTATTATTATTGTTCAAATATATGTTATTTTGCTTCAATATATTACGCAGATTATTAAAATTTATATGTCCAAGTCTTTTATGCCATTTTATAAATGATTCGTCATTTTCAATGACGCTTAACATACTTTTCTCGGTTTTATTAACGGTGTCTAAAACGAATAAGTCATTTTTCAATGTTCCTGTTGCAATTAACTTTCTTTCTAGAACTGGACCAAATATTCTTGCCTTCTTATTTTCAAAAACTACTTTGTGTCCTTTTTCTGACAATTTTTTAACAGATAATAAGTTAGCTGCTAGTGTGGGTACGTACAAAACGTCATTTATTTGACATTTCGTAATTTTTTGATTGATTGACAGATATATGTCAACATTTCCTTCACCTTTCGCTGCAGTTTGACTTAAATCAGCTAATTTAATTATTTGGCCATCTAGTGTATTTAATATATTAAATTCTTCTTTATCTGATGACATATGGCGTGTGGCACCTGAATCAATTATCCACGGTTTCTTATTTATTTCAGAAATTTTTCTTCCTTTTAATTTTACTTCAAATAGTTTATGTTCTTTGTCTTCGTTCAAAGTTTTCTTTTCTTCTATCGAAGTCTTATTTTCTTCATTTGACGGCAAGTTCTTATTATCTTCATAATTCTTCTGATTTATAACGAAAAATGAGGTTTCTCTTTTATTTCTTGTCGAATGTACTGCAACTCGTGCATTCTGTCTATTCTTATTAAATTTACATTCAGATTTATAATGTCCGAATTTCTTGCATTGATAGCACTGAATTTTACTTTTATCATATTTAAATTTTGGGTTATATTCATATTTCTTCTCTGGATTTTTCGTGTACTTCAAATTGTATTTCCCAATGAATGCTGATTGAGAAGTGTTTTCATTTTCTTGTGTTCTTCGCCTTCTCATCGCTTCTTGTAAAATTCTTCCCTTTACTACATCAATTTTCATATCATCTGGTGCACGAATTGACATAACTAAACTTGACCACGACGGTGGTAACCCAGCTAACATGAACATAGCCACTAACTGTTCTGACATTGTGTGCCCTGCGCGTACTGATTCTTTCGATAAACATGTGATTTTGGCTATGTATTCTTCAACATTGCCGTTTTCTTCTAATTTCAGTGTTGAAATTTCATTTTGAATTTGAACTTGACGCATTACTGATTTGTCTTCAAAATTTTCATGCACTCTTCCAAGCGGCTTTCGCTGATGTTGAGTCTTCTAGGAACGGTTGTACGAGATTACTGCTACACAAAATTATTTCTGCTAGCGCTCGTGCATCCAAATCGGCGTCAACGGTTTCTGATGATTCTGGATCAACAACTTTCCATAACCCTTTCGTTATTAACAGTTCTGTAGTTTTCACTACCCTGAAGTTTTTCGATTCTGTGACTGAATTCTGTCATTTTTTTTTCTTTCTAAAATTATAAATAATTAGATTCCTGTACTTTTACTGTAACGAACGCGTCCTTGGGCCCATAACCTGTTAAATATGCAGTGAAATCGTTGCAAATTATAAATGTATTACATTTTATTATATTCTTTATTTTATATGTCAGAATAATACATAATACATTTCAATATTTTTAATACTATATTTTTATGTAACTATAGTAACCACTTTATATAATATTTTTTAAATCTAGTTGCTTAACACATATCTTTCAGCCAAATTGTTAGATTTCCATCCAATTAAACAACTTCAGTGGGTGTTCATTATAATACTTCAAATTCCGACATAATTACACAAAAGGAGGATATAAAATTGCACAGTTTTTATTTAAACATCAAAATGTGAAAATTTTCATTTCAATGTTCATAACAAAAAGTGAGCAAAGAAGTATCCATAGCTACAGGGCAATTAAAATCGCAAACGTAATTTACGTAAAATGTAACGTCAGTAGTAGATATTTTTCTTTAAATATCTACGTTTGAAGAAAAAATATAATGTGGAATTCGGAGTAAAAGTGTCTTTGTCTATCACTTTTACTCCTAATAACACAATATACTATTTAGTAACTTAAACCATTACCGCGGCGATAAGCTTTATACGAGTATATATATCGGACATTTGTATTAAACCATGTTTTTAGAGTCAGATACTAAAATATACCTATATATATATTAGGTAATCGTCCAAGACGAGGGATTGTACTGCAGATGTCACATGTTTTGAGTTCTGTTTTTACTGAATAAGCACGTTTTAGTATCCCTAGAATACAATTTTACTATTTTTACGATGATGTCAGTATGTATGTATGTCTGTGTGCGTGTGATGATTCTTTCGGATCCGATAACTCCAATACTACAATTCAAAAAATTACAATCTTTTCGTATTCTGCTTCCTTACTTAGATGTGATTAGATTTTAGTTATAATTAGTCAGCCGGAAGTACTCTCATTTGATGATTTTTACAGTTTCTTTTTTGAAAAAAACGCTTTTTAATATCTTTTTTTTCACAAACTGTTATTATAAATATTAAAGAATACTGCATTCTCCATACGATGTGATTGCATTTTATGCTTCATATTCAATATTTTTTTTTTTTTTTTTTATATTTCCCCAATATTAATTTACAATCTGTCTTTTTTGACAATAAGTAAATATTATAATAATACAATCAGAAAAATATCGTGTAGTGTAAATGTCCAGTGACATTCACACTCTGTACAATTTGTTTTACATATATGTTATGTATTGAATCTAAAGGGTAACTCTAGTGGTTTGTGTCTTTTGAGTCTATAGATGGCCATACTGTTGTCTAGTAGGTTCACTGCACTGTGATTAGGATGCACTTCTAGTCTTTTTAGGTACTTTGCACTATACCTATTAATTTCTTCTTTTATTGTATTTAAATTTAGGTCGCTATGGATAGAAAGGTTTTTCACATACCATGGAGCGTTTAGTATGGTTCTTAGAGTTTTAGATTGGAATCGTTGTATTGTATCGATGTTGGAGTCACTAGCTGTTCCCCATAACTCGATTCCGTAGGTCCAGATTGGTTTTAGTATTACTTTATACAATAAGATTTTGTTTTCAAGTGACAGTTTAGAATTTTTGTTGAGCATCCAATATAATTTTTTTAGCTTTATTCCTAGTTGCTTTCTTTTCATTTTTATGTGGGTGGTCCAATTTAGTCTTCGTTCTAGGTGCATTCCCAGGTATCGAACTTTGTCCTCTTGCGGTAGTGGTTGGTTATTCAGAACAACGTGTGGGCATGAATGTCGTCGTGTTGTGAATGTTACATGAATTGATTTTGCTTCATTTGCTTTTATTTTCCACTTTTTTAACCATAGTTCAATTTCTTGTAGGTGTTCTTGAAGTTTTCTTGTCGCCATTTCTGGATCTTCGTGTGTAGACAATATCGCTGTATCATCTGCAAATGTAGCTACTGTCGTTTGGCGGTTTAAAGGAAAGTCTGCTGTGTATATGGTGTATAAGATAGGGCCTAGTACGCTGCCTTGGGGAACGCCTGAATGGATTGGATGTAAATTGGAGTGTTCACTTTGTAGTTTAATTTGGAAGGATCTTTCTGCTAGGTATGACTCTATGAATTGGTATATGTTGTGTGGTAGGGTTTTCTTGATTTTATAAAGTAGGCCTGCGTGCCAGACTTTATCAAAAGCCTGTTTTATGTCAAGAAAGGCTGCTGAACAGTAATCTTTCCCTTCTAATGCACTGCTGATTTCATTGGTGATCCGATGAATTTGTTCTGTGGTTGCATGTTTCTGTCTAAAACCGAATTGATGGTCTGGTATAACTTCTTTCTCTACTAAGATTGGCTTCAGCCTTTTCAGGAATATTCTTTCGAAAAATTTTGACAATATTGGTAGAAGACTGATAGGTCTATATGAGCTAGCTTCCTCTTCCGGTTTTCCAGGTTTGGGTATCATAATTATTTGAGCCACTTTCCACTGGGGTGGATAATAACTAAGTCTCAGGATAGCATTGAAAATGAATGTTATCAGTTTTGTCGTTTTTTCCGGTATTTCTTTTAGTATTCTCCCAGTTATAAGGTCGTACCCGGGGGTTTTTTTGGGGTTGGTAAGTTTTATTTCGTGACTTACTTCACCTACACTGATGTTTTTGACTTGTGGACATAGCTGGTTTGGTGTCTCAAGATAGGACAGGATTTCTGCTTCTTCTTCTTCATTATTTCTTATCGGAAAGTGTTGAAAAGTTTCAGTTAGATGTTCAACGAATTTTGTACACTTTTCTTTTTCTGTTCTGGCCCAAGTTCCATCACTTTTTCTTATAGGGGGCATTTTCTTACTGGTTCTTTTTAAATATTTAGTTGCCTTCCATAGGGAATAGTCTGTTGTTTGTGTGGGTGTGAGGCTTCTCAGGTATTCTCCTGTTCTATTGTTTTTCCAGTCGTTTAACATTGTTTTAAGGTTACGCTCGGCTCTGTTCAGGCGAGTTTTATCTAATGGATTTCTGTTGTTTTGCCATAATCTGCGCAAACGCCTTTTTTCGATTATAGCTTGTTTTATTTCTTTAGGATATTTAAAGCCTTTATCGGTGTCTGTTATGGTGGGTGTTGATTTCCATGCTGCATTTTGGATGATTTGTATAAGGTGTTCTATACTTTGGTCAATATTTTCCTTGGTTTTTAAGGGGATCTTTAAATTGGTTTCTTGTTCCAATATATCTCTAAAGCTCTCCCAGTCGGTGTATTTGTTGGTTAGTGTGTGTGGTTTGGGTGTTTTTATTATTCGTGTGCTGAGGGTTAGGATGATGGGAGTATGGTCTGAAGTTAGATCGAAGTTTGCTTCTGTTTTTATGTAGTTGTGGGTGATATTTTTGGTTATACAAAAGTCCAGTAGGTCTGGGGTCTTGTCAATATCGGTAGGCCAGTATGTAGGCTGGCCTGTTGATTCGTATTGTAGTCGTTTGCTTTGTACAGCTTTAAGTAGTTCGCGCCCCCGTGTTGTAATTAGTCTTGAGCCCCACACTGTGTGCTTCGCATTGAAGTCACCTCCTGCTATGAATTTATTTCCTAGAGTATCGAAGAAAGCCTCGAAAAGTTCTTTTTTTATAATTGGTCTGGGGGGACAGTACACGGCCGATAGCGCCAATGGTCCTGTCCAACTGTCTACTATTAATGATGTCGCTTGTAGATGGTTCATTGTGACTTCTGGTAGTGCATAATGTTTTATATTGTTCTTAATGATGATTGCGGTGCCGCCATGAGCCTCGCCGCTTGGGTGTTTTGAGTCATATACTGTATACTGTGGTATTTTGAAGTAGGATCAGTCTGTAAAGTGCGTTTCGGAGATTAGCATTATATCTATTTCATTTTCTATTATAAAGAGTTTTATCTCTTGGCTACGTTGAGCCAAGCCATTAGCGTTCCATACTGATATTTTAAGGAAATGAGACATTATGCCATTTTAGATACGAGTGTTGTGAGGAGATTTAGTATGGTATCCATTCTCCTCATTAGGTCCATCATCATCGTTTCTAGTTTGTTTGTGTCTTGTGTTATGTTGATTGGGGTACTAGTTGGCTCATCAGGTTTTTTATTACTTGTAATTTGGGCGTATGATATATTTGGATTAAATTCTTTTGTGTAAGTTGTATTTGCGTCTCGCGGAGTCCTTTCTCTTAGTGGAGGGAATTTTCTTTTTTGGATTTCCTTGTAAACGGAACATCCTTTATAGCTTGCTGGGTGGTTACCCTCACATAGAGCGCATTTGACTGGAGTATCATTTTTTGCACAATCCTTTGTCATGTGATCTTCTCCGCATTTTACGCATCTTGGTTGGCGGCTACAGTACGTTTTGGTGTGCCCATAGCGTTGGCATCTTATGCATTGAACTATTTCTCGCTTTGGTTTTGGAGGTTCTATTGTTACTTTGGTATATTGTAAGTATTGCATTTCATATATTGTTTTGTTGTTTGGTTTTGGTTCAAGTTCGATAAAGAATATAGGTAGTGGTTGTTTACTTGTTCTATGTTGGATGTTATAAATATTTGTAACTTTATGTCCTTTTTCTTCTAGTTCTAGTTTAATTTCATTTTTGTCTGTGCTTGGGTGCAGATTTTTAATGACTACACGATATGCACGATCTTGTTTTAATTGATAAGTGTGATATTGTATATCCTTTTCTGTGAGTAGCTTTACGGTTTGTCTATATTTGTCAACATTAGCTATTTGTATTTTGATTTCCTGCTGTTGTTTTTATAAAGTAGTTATCTTTAGCAACTGCGTCGATTATATTGGTCAGTGGTTTGACATCAATGATATTGGGAACGAATATTGGAGGCGGTTTAGCAGGATTATTTTCAGGTGGTGTATTGTTGATATTATTGTCGCTTAATATTTGGAACCTGTTTTGTGTGGTTGTTACCAGATTGTTGTGGTTGATTAGTCTTTGTCTGGTATGACGTTGGCTTGCTGCATCTTCTTCGTTACTAACTTTCCTCTTCTGGGATGTAACTTTTTGCCAAGGATTTTTTTCGCTGTTTTGCGAGTTTGGTACAGATATGTCATCCATATCTGTATTTGCTATTCCGCTAAGGCCAGAGGCCTAGCACTGGTTTGTTTTACTTTCTTTTATAGATTGTTTAATATTTCTTTGTGTTTTATTATTAAACGCTTGCTATTTAAGCAGTTATACAATTGAATTGTTAAATAGTTATATTTATTAATTTGTTATTCGATTTTTATTGTTATTTACTCGCTGTGAGCGCTCAGAAACACTGTGAGTATTCAGACGCAACTAATGCACTGTAATATAGCACTATATTAACACTTTTATAATAATATCAATTCAATATGAAATGTCGTTGTCAATGTCACATTGACGTATATTCAATATATTTAAAGTTAAATCATTATAAAGAAATAACCATGGAAACAGCTAGGTACTATATTAATAAAATTCTGATTGGCAGATGTCAGTGTCAAATATAATTAATATACGAGCCCAAACTTATAATAATTCGCCTATTTTACATTTTCAACAAATTATAAAATATAAATGGTTAGAAAATTCTACAATTTTTTTCCGGCTTCTTTAAATATAAACTTAAAACTTTAAAAAACTGTGGACCAAATGACGTGATAATTGGATCATTTAAGAATTTAAGGGATCATCTTCTAGTCCAGATTTAGACACATAGGACAATACAGAAAAATGTGCAGAGCTCAGGAATACGATGACAAATATAAGTTGGTATTACTAATAAAGGCGATGTAACCTAATATTAAACGGAAAAATACTTGAATAACATATTCACTTTGGTTAAGCTTAAAATCTATATTTTAAACTAGTCGAAAGAAATTTGTAGAAATTTCTTACCATTTGTTGAAAGTGTTAACCGGCCGAACTAATATGAGTTTGGGCTCGTAGTATGTTGTGTTATAATTTTACTGGAAATATAGAATCTTTTGCAAGAAACTTTCTGTATGTAATTTGTACAAAATGCATAGAACTGACTGAAAGTAATGTGCTGGTCATATCAGATTTTTTTGTATAATATCTATAAATGCGAAATGCGCGTTTGCTCCAGCGGAGTTGCATGAAATAATACGTTATTATAATTGTTCAATTGTCCATTTATTTTAGCATCCTTATCACAATCTCTACATGTATACACTTGTATATATTCTGTTCTTAATATCGTGATTTTTGTATGGTCTCTTCTGTTGTTTTCGTTTTCCTAAGTGCTTGATTTTATGTTCCCTAATCTAATGTTCCATGTATCGTCCCGCTGTTTCTTTATTTGTTAGTTTGTTATTGTTTATGATTACTAAAAAATATAAATACCATAATTTGCTTCTTTATACTCTCACGTCAACTGAAGTAAAAATGCGCCAAAAAGAAATCTGAATGAAAAATTCATATATTGCATTATATGTTTAATTCAAATATAAATTCGTTTTATTTGATATTTATAAATACAATCTTAAAATGAAAAACTAAACAAATAAAAATATAGGTAAATAACTTCCTTCAATTTTTCATATTTAAGCCATTTGACTCTATAAGACAATAATACTGAATCAAAACTACTTAATATTATTATATAAAAATCTGATGTGACCAACACAATACCTCCCGCCATTTACCTATGGGGTATAATTTTTATATTACTTTATAAATTTATCCATAGAACATACAGAAAAAGTATTTCAGCAAACCTATAGAAAATGGAATAATCTTTAATTTTTATAATAACAAATTGCGAAAAAAATACATTTGAAGGTATTTTTTGAAGAAAAACTATCTTGAGCTTCAAGTAAACCGCCATTTCCAGTTATCCGATTGCCACCAAAATCTAATGACTTCTTTCCATATTAGAATAAGGAAGAAATACATGGTTTCAAAACTTTCTGAATGATAGTTGATAGTATTTGAGTTAGAGCGTAAAGAGGATCTACACCCACACACACATCTATACACACATACACACACAGACATTATCGTGAAAATGTTAAAAAATGGATTCTAGGGACCTTAAAACGTGGTTATTTACCAAAATCTCGATATGCGATTTTTAGCACGATCCTTATACCTCCCTTACCAGGGGTAGCGGGAAGTAAAAAGTAAAACGCATATGAAAAAACTCATAAAACTCAAATGGCTTGTTAAACGCTTCTCAAGTAGTAAAAATTGGCTTCATTTTCCTTGTATTAGATTTAAATTGGAGGACATAGTAGACATAAACAGCTTGTTAGTGGAACTCTGATTCTCCTTTACAACCTGAAAAGCCTTCACGAACACCTCTGAACTAAACCCTACATATAAATTAATTTAGCGTCGCGCTGCAGACGAAAATGATAGCGCTGAAGTAGGAAGCTTTATGATCTATACAAGGACAAGGGTAAAGGCTAGTTCACGATCATGATAGCATTCTTGAAATAGATATTCTTCTATTAAGCTACTAAAAAGCTTTCAATTACGCGCGCCATGTCACCATACAAATGTAAGTGTAGTAATTACTGATTAATCCTGAACTAACAACAAAAATCTTTAGCATTTTTCGATTTCCCTTTAAAACGAAAGTCAAATATTAATAGATTTTAATAATTTTATTTTTAGAATGCAGTCTAATATCAAAAGTAGGTATATCTAATGTGGAATTTTATGAAATATTAATAGTTCTAGTACTAGAACATGTATTATCGCGTCATATTTTAGTAGAAGTGTACACAATGCTCTTAAAAGCATAGTTCTTAAAGGTACACTCCACACTCGTGCTGCATACACTATACGCGAATCAAGCCATATTTATACAAGCGTATAGATTAGCATAGGAGGCTACCTTTCATTGCACTTCGTGAACGATTGGCATGATTCAGAACCGCTGCTGGTAAATCACAGATCATTTCTATACTATCTAAACCAGGCCTGGCCAACCTAAAGCATTCTATTAGTGAGGGCCGTATGTGATTATTATTCATACTTTTAAAAAGATTATAAAAAGAAGTTATGTATAAAACTATTATTTATTTACTTATTGTTAATGTACAATAGAAATTCATTAATGGTTATGCCAAATTTGTTTTTCTTTTCTTTCGTTTTTTTTTTTTTAATCTACTTCTATATTTGATACGATGTGTATCAATTGATTTTAACTAATTTCACTTTTTTGTTTTAAATAAAGTTTTCAAATGTCACGTGTACTTATACACAATTATCTGTACACAGCTTGTTTTATGAAAAATATGATGTAGCCAGCACATTGCCTTCCGTCAATCATGTGTTGTACAAATTCCATACATAAATTTTCTTGCAAAAGATCGTATATTTCCCATAAAATTAGTTCATAAAAAAACTATGAAAGTTGAACTAAACACTGACATCTTCTTCTTCTTCAGCTTTTCCCATTCGTTAGGGGTTGCTATTTGTAGTTTCTTGTTTCACTCATTTCTATTTTGCGTGTCGCCCTCATTCAGTTTCTTTTCTCTCAAGTCTTCCGCATTACAGTCCTTCCATCTTATCTTTGGACTTCCTCTGTTTCTTCTATCTTCCTTCTACTGCTAAGCTATTCATTCTTCCAATATGTTTTTCATCTCTCCTCATAACATGTTCAAACCAATATAATTGTCTCTCTTGAATCTTTCTAGAAACTTATATCACTCGAGCCATTTCCCTTATCATTTAATTCCTTACTCTATCTTTCCGTGTCTTCCCAACATCTATTTCAACATCCTCATCTCTGCCACATAATATATAGATATAATAAAATATTTAAATAAATATATAAATGAAAACTAATAAATCAGATAGAGAATTCATTTTTCTTTAATATTAGTAAGAACAAAAATTTTCAAAAAAAAATATTTAGAAGTATTTGTTCAAGAATCTGCTACTTCCGGTTGTCCAATCGTTACCAAAACTTTTTTAACTCCTTCCATTAATGTCCGATTGGGAAATACGTAGTTAAACAGATATTAAGTCTTATAGTTTTTGAGAAATTGTCCTTTCAACATCCACATACACACACACACATGTTAAAATTGGATTGTAAGGACCTTAAAACATGCTTATGCATTAAAATCTAAATATGCGATTTTTAGCATGAATCCAATACCTCTCTTAGCGAGAATTGATGAAATGAACTCATGGTTACATTCGAGATCAGCGTTAAATTTTTTATAAATGTAGAGGTTTTCAATTTATTTTTTTGCCGAAAAACCGGAATTTTGTCCCACTATGCGACGTCGCCCCCACCACTGTACAGTAGAAAAGAGTACTGAGTGATAGTATCATTTTTTACCTCCCGCTACCCTTGGTAATGGAGGTATAGGGATCGTGCTAAAATTGCATATCGAGATTTTGGTAAATGACCACGTTTTAAGGTCCCTAGAATCCATTTTTAACATTTTCACGATGATGTCTGTGTGTATGTATGTATGTGTGGATCCTGTATACGCTCTAACTCAAATACTATTATACAGAAAGTTTTGAAACCATGTATTTATACCTTATTCTAATATTGAAATATCTGATTAGATTTTGGTGGCAATCGGATAACCAGAAATGGCAGTTTACTTGAAGCTCAAGATAGTTTTTCTTCAAAAAATACCTTTAAATGTAATTTTTTCTCAATTTGTTATTATAAAGATTAAAGATTATTCCATTTTCTACAAGTTTGCTTTAATACTTTTTCTATATATCGTATGGATAAATTTATAAAGTAATATAAAAATTATACACATAGGTAAATGGCGGGAGGTACTGTGTTGGTCACATCAGATTTTTTGTTTTGTGTTTGTGTTTGTTGACTAGTACGCTCTTCTCAAGTCCGCGTCGTGTCCTGAGTAGGGCCGGCTGCTAGTGTGTGTCACGGGGCACGGGGAAGACTGCATGGGGGTAACGGGGCGCATGCCCCCATAGAAAGATTTCCAATGGGACTGTGCCCCCATCGTAATATTCTGTTGAATTGATTTTGTTTCAGAAATAATATACAATATAAACATATATTTCAATATTGATCTTGTTGGTCTCCAAGTCTTTTTAACCGTACAATAGTCGCACACGCGAATATTATTAGTGCTAGTTTTCGTTTGTTTGTCTTCAGTAGTATGGTAGTATCCTACATATGGTACATTCCGGTCTGACATACCGGCGTGACTACTGGCGTAACATTTTTAACTCAGATCCTTTGACAAATTTGCTTAAAAAATCGAAATACCGATTGCAAGACATATTTAAAATAGAAGTAATTGTACCACTATAGAAAAATAAAGAAGGTCGATGTGTTTAGACATTTTTCAAAAAGAATATAAAACTAAATTTTCCTGTTATCGGTGCAATACATTTGCTTGCAACATATCGCGGGCGCCTCTCGTAATTTTATAGAAAATTACTTTCTTAATAATGTTTTTTTTTCTTCAAATGTCATAAAAGTAGCATCTTTTGTGACTTGATACACACGGTAGAAATAAAATAAATAAATATCCATAGGAACTATACCGAATCAACGAATAAGAAGTAACTTGTATAATAGAAACCTTTAATATCGCCCTAAATGTCACTAGAACACACTAGGTAACCTAAGAATAAAGTTACTAAATACCATCAATAGATGACTTACAGATTACAATTACAGGAAAGGTAATTAACATAAGAATACTTAGAATTAACGTGATAAGAAAAGTTTATATTGTTTTGCAGTGATTCCTTAACATATCTTTCAGCCACACTGTTTGATTTCAGATTTCCATCCAAATGAACAATTTCAGCGGGCGTACATTATAATACTTCAAATTCCGACATAATTGCACACGTTTGAAGAAAAATATAATGTGTCATTCGCTCGTTGTGCAAACTCCACGCTCGCAACACATAGTATCACTTTTACTCCTTAACACAATATGCTATTTCATATATCCGTGCATCTTAATATTTAAATTTAAGTTATATATATATATATATATATATATATATATATATATATATATATGTATATATATATATATATATATATATATATATATATATATATATATTAGGTTATACATTCCCGAAGGAACTTGAAACCACTCTTTATAAGAGTTCTTTTGATTCTTTTAACGTTTCGAATTAATCCACATTGTTTAATAGAACTTTTCTTCTGACGTGAGTTTTCCAGTTGGTTATCCCCATATCGTTCGCAGGTCGTTGGTCACTTGGTCTTCCCATCTTTTCTTCGGTCTTCCTCGTAGTCTGCCCGTCTCTGGTTTCTATTTAGTGATTTTCTTAATAATTGAATCTTCATTTTTTCTATATATATATATATATATATATATATATATATATATATATATATATATATATATATATATATATATATATGTATCCTAGCCATTGTATTCGTCGGGATGTAATGAAGTTAACTGTCTATTTTCAGTAGTTTTCATATTTCAAAGTTCATTAATCGTCTGTATTCTCCATTCATATAGGGCCTGCTATTTTCCTCATAATTTTGCGTTCAAATATGCGCAGTTTCTCTCCATCATTTCTTGTTAGGGACATTACTTCGCCGGCATAGATTACCACTGGCCTGATGGCTGCCGTATATATTTTTAATTTCGTTTTCTTACTTAAGTTTTTGTCTGATAACATTTCCTTATAGGTAAAAAAGGCTCTATTCCCTGCACTTATACGTGCATGTATTTCTTCTTTCCTATCATTATTCTCCGATACGAATTTAAGTTACTTTCCCATATTTTATTTTCCTTTTTTTGTGAGTTAAAATTTTATTTTAATTTTTTTGAAATTTCGTTTAGTTTGTATTTTGCGTAATAAAGTAATATAAACTACGGATATTTAATTTTATTAGTTGGCGTCCTATATTATGCTAATCTCAAAACACCATAATGGTGGTTGGAAGCACCATAATGATAGTTAAATATCGTAATTTGGAACACTCGCTCTGTGATTCACGCGACTACTGTAGGGTAAAGTATTTTTCGCGCCGCTAGGATGACCAACGGTTTGACGAGCCGAGTTATAAGTATAAAGTACGAGTTTGATTTTGTGCGAGAACATCGAAATATGCCTTGCAACGCTACATGTATGATGTAGCAGCATCCACCACCGAATTAAATACGTGCATATTATCACGTTTCAACTTGTTTGGTACACTTCGTATATCTACGCACGTCAGTGACTAGGTAGTTTCTTTCATGCAATTATATTTATTTAACTTATAATTATATTATTGTTTAAAAAGTAGGCAGCTTCCACTGATTATGCTTAATATTTAATGTTTCTTTTTTTTAAGAAAATATACTTAATGAAACCTATTTTTCAGAAAAAAATATTTATATATCGCGATTTTCTAACTTTTCATTGGAGCGCTTGACCTTGAAAATTAAAAAAAAATGCCTACGGCGTTATACTGGGAGGATACTCCGATACTAATGTCCCTACGTACGACCCGGAGTTGGTGGCTCAGCCAGAGTGTCAAGTCAAGTATCCATGGTTACAATATATAGTAAAACACAACAACGTTTTATGCAACAGAATCTTACTTTTTAATTAGTGTTTATATTTATTTATTCATAGTGTACGTTATTTTTATTATCTTTTTTCTTATTTATTTATCATTTAATAAACTTACATTTAAATTAATATTTTTCTGATTTTTAGAGTTCACTCAAATAAATAAAAGTTACAATAGAAAGAAAAATTACTATAACATAATATTTCTAAATTTACGACCACAAATTTGCTCCCAGTTAAAAAAAACTGACGAGCTTATAGCTTCGGAGTATAGCCAATCATAAACGTCAAGGTTCCTTTCTTTCCCCCTACTGCGCTGACGTTTCATGAGGCAGTTGGCTTGTTCTTTTCGTGTACAAACTCTAACACGATGGTCTTCCTCAAACATGCATCGTACAATCGTTATATTTTCATCAGTCACAGCAGCTGTTTTGGACTTCCTGTATGACGAAATTCATTGTACACTCACGTCAAAAGACCTTCTTTAATGTTAAATTTCATAATTTTTCACAAAATTGTTTACTCTTCAAGACACTACAAGATTATTTTATGTTTCTTTCTTTCTTGATCTGACACCAGATACATTTAAAATGTCAAAAAATCACTAGTTATGCTCAGTATTAAAAGAACAGCCCTCGCATTATTGTACCTAACAAGGCATAGAGTACTCGTATATATAAAATCCGTCGCTAGACAATCTCGGCGAAAATATTATCTATCTTGCCTCTCTCTTCATCCTCTCATAATCCACCCCCCTCCTCGAAGTCTCTCAGCATTCCAAACTTTCGTTTTCCTCTTCCTATATATCTTCCCTTCGATAAAGAATGTGTCCTTGATCAAATGTAGAGCAAATATTTATATATTATTAAAAAATAACCTCTTTATTACGTAAACACTGAAAATTTAAAAAAATACGGCCATATTATGTTTAACTCTAAAATTAGATGCATATATTCACACATAAATATTCGATTCATCTATTCCAGATCCCAATTTTTCAATGAATTTTATTCATTATAAAACAAAACTTAATAATGCTTTCCAAACACATATTATGTAAGTTTTGGCATCATAAATGAGTAGAAGGTAGTTTCATCGAAAATATTTTGATTCCCAAATTTTGTTTCAACTCCAGAGACAAATGATGTGATGAATGCAACAAAGAAACTAATTACGAATTAAACTTTTTTTTGTCAATAAAAAATTATAATATTCCAGAATCGCAATAACACGTCAGATCACAACATATGAGGACAATCTGAACATTTTTGGAACGTTATAATGCGGTGCTATTTTTAGGGGGATTTTCAACATTTTCATACCTAATTTCTACCCGTTAAAAAACATGGAAAATTAATTTTGCTTATCGATTCAAATGCAAAATTCAGATGCAGATTTTTACAATCCACAACTTTTATTTGAATCTTTATTACTTGAAATAATTAGGGAAGCGGGAAATTGGGAAAGTATAATTGTACATGTTAAATCCTATGTTTGGCAATGCCGGTTCTTTGTATATATTTTTTTCTGGGTGGAAATAAATTACTTTTTATAAATAACAAGAATTTGATGAAATCAATATTTTTCATATTTTTCGTATTTTCATGTAAAAAAATCTAATTTAATTAATATTTATTTTTAGCTATTATATTCGTAAAATTTATTTAAATTTATATTACCATTTGGTGTAAAAAGCTAGTATAGTAGGTACCCAAAAGAGTACGTTAATTGCTCATTCGAGTACTGTAATAGATTAGTATAATTTTTTTTAATTGGTGTATGTGAATGTCAAAAAATATCAAATGTCAAATTACGCTAAATAAGCGTACAAACGAATGTTAAGAATTTCAGTTTTATATAATTTTGAATTTGAAGTTAAGAAGAGAAGACCAAATTGCCTAAGTTTCGGAACTACGCTTTTTTACCTCCCGCTACGCTTGGTAAGGGAGATATAGGGATCGTGTTATAAATCGCATATCGAGATTTTGGTAAATGACCACGTGTCAAGGTCCCTAGAATCCAATTTTAACATTTTCACGATGATGTCTGTGTGTATGTATGTATGTATGTATGTATGTGTGTATGTGTATGTGTGTGTTTGGATCCTCTTTACGCTCTAACTCAAATACTATCATTCAGAAAATTTTGAAACCATGTATTTATACCTTATTCTAATATGGAAAGAAGCCATTAGATTTTGGTGGCAATCGGATAACCGGAAATGGCAGTTTACTTGAAGCTCAAGATAGTTTTTCTTCAAAAAATACCTTTAAATGTAATTTTTTCCGTAATTTGTTATTATAAAAATTAAAGATTATTCCATTTTCTACATGTTTACATTAATACTTTTTCTATATATTTTATGAATAAATTTATAAAGTAATATAAAAATTATATCTCGGAGCTTATGCTTTAAACACATCTCCATGGTTACATAGTTCAGCTCAATTGTATGTAACTGACAGATAAATGTCACTGTCAAAAAAATAATTATTTCAAATTAATAATAGTAAACGTTTTAAAAGGAAAATTGTAAATAGAACAATAGTTTTATGGAAAGGAACTTAATATACATAATTTCTAGCATTAGTACATAAGCAGGTATGTATTTAAATAAAGAAATAAATAAATATATTATCACGGCATATTATCTATTGCTGGGTGTGCTAATCTAATTTGTACACACATTTCGGTAACGATGATATATTTGTATTTTGTGGGCCAGATATCAGGCACGCGGCAACGAGACCCCCATAGGTAAATGGCGGAAGGTATTTTGTTGGTCACATCAGATTTTTTATTTAAAAATGCCATAAAAGGCTCAACGCACTGCGTCCTGATCCAAACTTTCTTCTCAAAATAAAATGACAACCGATATTCGTTCTTTAATATACTAATTTTTCTTAAAATGCGTTTTTAATTTAGATATTAGCTTAGATAATCTTTTATCTGCAAAATGGGAAATATTGAGAAATATCTGTATGAACATCAATACATGAAGATTAAAAAAATCTGTTGTGGCCAGCACAATACCTTCCGCCAATCCTGTGTATTACGTATAAATTCCATATATAAATTTTCTTGCAAAAGATTCTATATTTTCAATAAAATTATTTCATAAACAAACTATCCAAATTACACTTGACACTTCATCTTCTTCATCTTTAGCTTTTCCCAATCGCTAGCGGTCGCTATTTTTTATTTTCTTCTTCCACTCATTTCTGTTTTGCGTGTCGTTCTCATTCAGTTGAAAATAGAAGCGGCCCTTAAATAGAGCCTTGAGACATGACTGGAATTAGTGTCATTTATATTAACTACTGGTAGGTAACTTCGTATGAATTCAATGCTGTTATTATTAAAACCAAGATAATGCAATTTAGCGAGAAAAAGTTCGCGATTCAATGTATCGAAGGCCTTTCTGAAGTCTAGAAGGGGTAAAAGTACCAAACACTTAATGTCTAGAGTCTTGATGATATTGTTAATGATCTAGACTCTAGATCATTAACAATATCATCAAGGATGTGTTGCAATGCAGATGTTGTGCTGTAACCTCGCCGAAAACCAGACTTTCTGGTAAAATATTGTAATTATTTAAGTATTCTAAAATTTGGAAGTGAGCAACTTTTTCAAGAATTTTTGAAAGTGTGGGGAGTAAACTAATAGGTCTTAAATCGATAAAAGACGAAGGTATTTTTGTTTTAGTAATAGGTTTGATTACAGCTTACTTACAAACATCAGATACTTTATTTTGCAAAAGATATTCATTTATTAAGTGCATAAGCTGTGGTAGAACATCTGGAAATACAATTTTTAGGATAATAAAATTTAGGCCGTCAAGACCCATAGAATTTTATTTTAATGAATAAAATATTTTCGATATATCAGATTCAGAAACTGGAAAAAAGGAGAAAGTAGTATGGGAGGATGGTCTAATTCGGACCGAGACGTCGGTATTGTTTTCAATAAATAATATTTTAACAAAGGACTGAATCTCCATTATTTTCACGTCCCCAAATCATCATTAGTAGTCGATTAAAACTTATTGCAGTATAATTAAAGGAAAACCGATGAGATTGATAAAATTGTAATGTTTTTTTTTTTATCTGGTTCAGATGAAGGAACAGAGTTAATGAAACGAGCATTCATAGCATTGACATCACATAAATTGCTAGGAATTAATGTTTTGGGTATTGCATGAGCATTAATTCCATTAAAAGTGTTCCATACATTATTGTTACGAGTGTTTATGATTTTATATGGAAACAGAAGAAAAAATATTTTTCAGATTTAACCGAATTTTCGAGTGTAAACGAAATACCTGTGGAGAAAAGTGAAACACACAACACACACAACAGGGCAATAAAAATGATAAATGTGGAAATTTTTAAATCAGTTTCAGGTATTGCATAGTAATCTGCTCGACTGATTTTGGTTGCAAGATGTCGAAATAATTATTATTATTACTTTGAGAAAAAAACTAACTGTTTTCTATATATATAAGCTGAAGAAATGTACAGATACAATATTCGTAAAAAAATGTACAAATATTTACAAAAATATACTAAGAAATGCTATAACCATATTATTATCAGAATATCACCCGTTATTTGATTATTTGATAGAATAGCTAGGTTATAAGGAATTATATCTAATACTTTACGAAAGCTTTTGAGTGAATCTATAAAATAATTACGTTAGTTATTGTGTAAAATATGGATTTCATACTATAGCGGTAACATCACAAAGAGGTCAATTTTAGAATATAGATAACATAAGTGTTACAACCGAACGGTTTAAAAAACTAAATACGTCCTGTGTGTTAGATCAGGCGACTTTGAAAATT
This sequence comes from Harpalus rufipes, assembly GCA_951394225.1. Taxonomy (NCBI): domain Eukaryota; kingdom Metazoa; phylum Arthropoda; class Insecta; order Coleoptera; family Carabidae; genus Harpalus; species Harpalus rufipes. The sequence continues at coordinate 19,969,333 of OX596276.1, read as the reverse complement.
AAATACGTTTGGACACAAACCACAATCCATTCCCTAAAGGGATGTAAACTACATAATCATTGCAATTTAATTATGATAACGTTCCTTACCTATAATACAAGCCATTAAGAAAACGAACAAAAACAAGGCAGCCATAGCTTCATATTGGAGAGAAATTGCGGGCCTTAGTTAGACGAAAAATTTCATTTTACCCTCGCCAACAAACGCCAAAAAGCAAGTAGCTCTCAGCAAGAGGGATCTTAAACTATTATTATTATTATTTATTTAATTTGCTTCCGGGAAGTTCCCATACAAATAATTGACAACCCAATTATAATACAAAATTATGTATTAAATAATCATAAAAATTAATTATTTTTATATATCATAAACATATATCACATTTATTTTAATATATTATTTAAATAAAACCAACAAAAGAAAGAATGTAGCAAAGAGATCAAGGAAAAAAAACTATTCAAATAAAGAAAAGCTACGCGTTTTGAAAGCATTTAAAGTATAATAAAAAATGTTATCTATTTTATGCGAATCTAGAGATTTTATGAAATTTAAAAAACATAAGTAGTCGGTTTGACTGTGATTTGTAAAGTACTTGCTTAAAAACGCTCTTCTTATGTTATTATATATAGGGCATTCCATAAAGAAATGAAATATGTCTTCTTGTTTGTTATTGTTGCATAATAGGCAAATTTGAGTAGAGTTTAATTCGTATTTCAAGTCTTTATAAAATATTTTTAGTCCCATATCACTGGCAAGTCTAATTTGACATATTATTTGTAATTTAATTACAGGTAGTTTTAATCTTAAATAGCTCTCTATTTCAGAATTATCTTTTATTAGTTTATAGTGGAAACTATAGGAGGAGAGTGAGAGTCTGTGGATGTCTTTCTGTTTTAGATCTAGTGCAAGGGTGTTTGTAATTTCATCTATTTTCTGTTTGTCTATTTTTTGTTCATGCCAGATGGAGTGTAAGTGAAAATCTTCAAAAAAATTTTTTAATTGTGTATACCAATTGAATTCAAGCTTGTTGTTTTCATAATTATCTAGAGACATTAATCTGTTGTATATTATTTTTGGCAGCCTATCATCAGGCATCTTTAGAATGGTTGCCCACCAGTTTAAAGCTCTTTTAAGAACCATTGTCCATAAGTGTACTGCTCCTGTTTCCAATCTTACTTGATAATGAGGGGTATTTTTGGGTAAACGTAGAATGTTTTTTAGTAGATAACATTGTACTTTTTCTACAGTTTTAAAATGACGTAGACCCCAAATTTCGCAGGAATATAGGAAAGTTGCATGAGCCATAGATTCTATTAGTTTTGACTTTTCATCCCACCCTTCAGATTTACCTTTACATAAGATGGATTTAACTTTTTGAAAAGCTATCTGTTTTCTTAAAATTAGCATTAGCAGCAACGTTGAATTTCCCTGAAGAGGAAAACATTGTTCCTAAATAGTTGTAGTTAGATACCAATTCAATTTGATTATTTTTATATATAAACGGTTTTGAGATGTTTTTTGGCCGACCTTTGTAAAATTGAATAATTTTTGTTTTTTTGTCATTTACATCTAATTTATTTATATCACAATACTGGCTTAAAATATTTAAATTCTTTTGTACATCAACCGCTGAGTTGCATAAGATCACTAGGTCGTCTGCATATGCTAAAATAGAAACAGAATTGTGACCATCAATGTTTATGCCCTGGGCTTCATGTTTTTCAAAATGGTTCCAAATATCGTTAATGAAATACGCAAAAAGTAAGGGCGACAAAATTTCCCCTTGCAAGACCCCCCTTGTGACAGCTATGGGGTTGGAAAAATCACCATTAACTTTTAGTTGAATTGTCGCGTTATTGTAAATGATTTGGAGAATTCTAATTATTTTGCTAGATATGCCGATTTCGTATAATTTGTACCAAAGGATGTTATGGCTTATACTGTCGAAAGCTTTACTGAAGTCGACGAATATTGCAAACATATTTGTACGCTTTAAACGTAAACGCAGGTGAATAATTGAGCTTAATATAAATATATTATCTCTACATCCTCTCGATTTGCGGAAACCGTACTGACATTTATTTATAATAAAATTCTCCTCACTCCATTCCTGGATCCTACTGTACAAAATACTTGTGAATAATTTGGATATTGACACTAAGACAGCAATACCCCTGTAATTTGAAGGGTCAGTTGTATCTCCTTTTTTATGTAGCAAAGAGGTATAAACATTGCACCACGAGTGAGGATTTTTTTCTGTACTACATATTGTATTAAATAAATTCAACAAGTAACTTTGCCATGCAGGCGTTAAGTTTTTATAAAATTCGTTAGCTAATGAGTCGAGACCTGGAGATTTATGTTGCTTCGAATTTTGAATACTGACTTGTAATTCATTTAAAGTAATTTCATTGTCAAGATGAGGGTGTAAACAGTCTAAAAATATTATACTTGAGCGAGTACAATTTGCAAAAAAAGTTAGATAAAATTGTTCCCAATCTGTGATTTCGATATCGTTCAATCGAGAGTGAGAAGTTTTAAGTAGTCTAACAGTGGCCCAGAATTCCTGAGGATTTTTAATATTGGACAAATCAATTTTTATCCGTTTAAAATGTGATAATTTATTTTTTTTAATTTGATCTAAATAAGTTTTTTTATCTGATATATAATTGCTTAAATTAGTATCTGAAAAGTGATTTTTCATTTTTCGCAGACTTTGGTTACATTTACGTTTTAAATCTACACAATGTTTATCATACCATGGCTTATGTTCCCGGTTGTAACCTATACCCTTTTGTGGAGAGATGTTAACTTTCATCTTAAACTACTAATAATAGGTATCCTTACTAGTCATTGTCCTCTGAAATACCACCTACACAGAGTGGTTCATGAAGAGTGTGCCAAAATAAAACCATTTTGTGTAAAAAATATTATACGAAGGTATGTCCGGAAACTATTCATTACAGACTTTTGCTAAAACTCAATAAATGCAGTAGTTTTCGAGATATTTAATTTTTTTGAAAATATCAATTATTTAAAATACATAAAGTTAAAAATCAATCAACTTACCATGACAAATAAAACAATATATAAAAACGAAACAAAATCTATTTAAACTATTGTTAATTACGTTATTTTCAATATTGGTATTTTTTTGTAAATTAAAAAAAGGTGGAAAATGTTAGTGATGGTTAATATACAAATTTGGTGTTTATTTAAGGAAGTTATAATGTAAATTTATTTATATTCCAAACTCATTATTTATATTATTACAAATTTATAAGTACAACTGTAGGTATTGTCAGATTTATTACAAAGAGATATATCAGAGTTACAATGTTTTACGATGAAGATTTTGGATTAGACTGCCCGTTGTATATGTCTCGGATTTGCAGGAAGACACATGAGATGGCTGGGTCGACGTCTCTCGTATGATGGTTTATTTCGTGGATGTGGGATATTCCGATACAGTGTCAGCGGAATTTTAGTTTTGATGTATTGGCAGTTTTCTAAGTTGTTCTTCAAGATGATGTTCTTCTCGCAGGAATTGTGTTCAACCTGGTTGATCTTATTGGGGCATTGGTACTTATCTCATTTGGTACATAAGCCTGTTAGAGAAATTATTTTGCCATCAATTGATTTTAAAAAGTAATTTTGTTTGGTATAACAGTTACAAAATCATCTTGATGCTTTGTGGGGATATGTATGAGATGGAGTAATTCGAATTCTGTTTTGTAAATAAGAGGGATTTCAATAAAATAAATTATTCTTGTTGGTTCTAATTTGCAATTTACTGTTATAAATTTTTCATATTTTAGTACATTTTCAGGAATAGGTTCAATAGGTAATTCGTTATTATAATATCTGTGACTTTTGTTTAATTCTGTTAAAAGCTAATGTTTTTGAATAATACGTGTAAAATGTGTAGGTTGCAAAACGTTAAATAATTTTCAACGTCTTGTAGGGTATTTCATATCAATGAGAAAAGGGTGTTGAACTGGTTGTAAATATTGTGAGCAAAAAGGTTATTTTGATTAAAGGTTCCACCGACTACAATGTGTAGCAACTGCTCAATTTTATTTTGTAAAATGTTTTCATTTTGTTTAATAGTTACTAAGGTATTATTGAATTGTTCTGTGAGCTTCAGATTGACTGAATACTGTTTTAATTGGTTATTCAAATTTTATTGGTTATTTTCTAAATGTTATAACGTTTCTCGTCTTCAGCGACGGACCTGGGATATTTGAATTTTTTATTACTTTTCTTGGTCTTTTGATATTGGACATATGAATTTTACTTTGCCTGATTGTAATCGTTCATTAATGATTGTGAAAATTTGTTTAGTCTTTTCTTTATATTTTTGCACGTAATCTTAGGAAATTTGATTTTATATTTCTATGTCTAAAGGGGAATTTGTGTCTAAATGTCCATTAATTATTTCTAGAGGCTTGAGTTTTATTGAAGAATGCGTGGTTTTATTATATGCCAGAATTGCATAGCATACTTCTACATCAATAGGTTCGCATTTGAAATTGTCTTGAAGGTTGTATAATCGGATGTGTTCGATTAGGGTGGAATGAAATCTTTCTATTAGGCCATTTGAATCAGGGTGTTGAGAACTTATGAAGTGAATTTCTATTCTGTGTAGAGCTAGTAGTTCTTTTACTACATGAATTTTAGACCATTGTCAGAGACGATTTGTCTAGGTGTGCCATGATGTGCGAAATAATGAATTAATTTGTTGCTAATTTCGGCAGCGTTATTAGAATTTAGTTTATATGCCTGGGCATATTTCGAAAAGGCATCAATTATGGTTAAAAAAATTGAATTTTCTAAACTTAGTCTGTCAACATGAAATGTGTCGAATGGCTTCGAGGGTGTAGGTGTTATATTAAATTTTGGTTACACTGGGTTACGTTCATATTTGGAAGCAAGACATATTTCGCACTGATTAATATAGTTTGTAATAATTTTAATTTGGTTTGGCCAATAGTAAATTTTCTTAATTTGATTATGAACTTCGTAAATATATCGGTGGTTCATTTTACCTTCGTGGTAATTCCTTATCTTTTCTAAGATATCGTCTTCTCTCTTGACGTCTATCAGTTTCGTATTACATTTTACAAAATTTATCTCCGAATGTTTAATATTTGTTTGCAAAACATTACTAAGGTTTTCATATATAGGATGTTTGAAATATAGGTAGCATTTAACTTTAGGTGCGATGTAATTTTTAATAAATTCCGTGATGTCTTCTTCAAAATTATTTTTTGAAATTTATAAATGGATTCTTATTTTATCAGAGTAAAATTTAGTAATTTTTGATTGGGATGGAGAGTGTGGGACTTCGGAAATAATGATTTGGGTTTTTCTAACATTGACAGGAGAATCGGATATAGGAATGCCTACTATCGGGTTCTCGGAGTTGTAGTGTACAGTAGCGTATGAGTTTGAGTAGGGTGAGTCATCTGGTTATGCTATCATTGAACCTGTGTTTTGATTCTTTTCTAGCTGCTCATTGAAAGTTTTCATTGTCGAAAAATAATTGACAGCTAGGATCGATAGTGTTTACATTTACTTCTATTCGTGATAAAGCGTCAGCATTTTTATTCCCTTTGTATAAATAATTTTGTAATCATATTCTTCGAATTTTAATCTCGAGCGGATTAATTTTGAATTCGGTTCTTTTAATGAAACAAGCCATTGTAAAGGTTAATGATCAGTGCCAGTAGGCCTTTGAAAGAGTACAGCGCTAATTGCAAAGTTGCTGGCGTCAGTTGTCAAGTTGAATGTCTTTGTAAAGTCAGGATATTGTAGGATGGGTTCGTTGGTCAGGAGGTCTCTACACGCGTTGAAACAACTTGTGTAATCTGATTCCTTTACATTTATTTGTATGCCTTTCTTGTGTGTGGTTTTCTAATATTTGCAGCTGCAATTTTGTAAAGGTTCAGTTTGCCTCCGTCCGGTGTTACGTGTCCTAAGTATGCAACTTCTCTACTACAAAATTCCGACTTGTCTAACTGTATTTTTAAGTTGGCCTTTTTTAATCTTTCTTTTAATCTATGAACGTGCTCTTGTAAGTTAGTTCTGAATACTAGGACATCGTCTAGGTAGACGAGAGAAATATTATTTACCAGGCCTCGAACGACATTGTCCATTACGCGTTGGAACGTAGCGGGCGCGTTCTTTAACCCAAACTGCATTCTGAGGAATTCAAAGTGTCCGTTTTCAGTAGGCAATGCTGCTTTCTCTATATCGTCGGGAAGCATCTCGGTCTGACAGAATCCGGATACAAGATCAAGAGTTGTGAAATATTGGCATCTGCTTAATTTGTCTCAAAGGGTATTAATATTGGGAATCGGGTATTTGTCAGTAATAGTTTATCATTTACTTTTCTATAGTCAATGACAATGCGCCACTTCCGTTTTCCGGAGAATTTTTTGATTTAGCATCTCTTGTGTTTGATTTCAACCTCTTTACGGTGAATTTCTGGATATCGATATGTTTTAGTATAGACAGGAGATTCGTCTGATGTTCTTATGACATGTTTCATTTTGCTGGCGAAACTAAGGGGTTTATTAGCGGTGTGAAATAAATCAAAATATTGTTTTAATAATTTTGTAATTTCGCATTTTTCTTCGGAATTCATATGATCGGTACTGATTTTTTTAATATCTAGATTATTTTCTGAACTTCGAATATTGAAATTTAAATTATTTAATTTTCTAAAGGTTGGGCGATAATTTGGACTCCTGATGTAAAGATTTGTTCGCTAGTGTTTGTGTTGATAACGGGGTATAATGTTTCATAATTCTCAACTTTTGCTATGCCTTCTGGTATTATAATATTATTTAATTTTAATTCGGGAATAATAATTTCCCCATTTTCGATGTTATGGACGTATATTTTGGTATTTTTTTCCATTTCCGTATTTATATGATGAGTAGTTGGCATAATCTTGTGGTAGTGTAGTTGTCAAGTCTGAGTAAGACAGTATTTTAATATTAATTTTGGTGTTTAAATAATTTAGAGCATGGTAAAATGAACGCTAAATTTTTCTGCATGTACCGTGTGCAGTTGTAATTTTGAAATAATCGTTTACAATTTTATCGCCAAAACATCTGTGTGATATATCAGGTTTTATAAATGAACGGGTACAATCTGTATCTATTATTGCTTTTAGATTATATTCAGGGAATATAATAAATGGTAGTTCGCTCTGTGTACTGATATTATTTAGATTTAATAATTCTATATAATAATTTGGATCGTACGTTTGTTCATATTCTACATTATTATCATAATTTTGTACATTTTCGACTTGGTTTGGTTCCTCTACATTGTAAATTTGTTCGTTTGTGTTTATGTCATGCAATTCTGTGTTGTGTAATTCTTTGAATGTAAAGTCAGGTCTACGCGCTTGTTGCAACGGACGGTATTGTGTGTTGTTGAATAGGCCGGATCTAGAGATTGCAGACTGCCTTGTGCTAATGTTCGCAGGCGTCGGGTTTGTAAATCTTTGATTGTTATTTCGTCTAAACAAGTTTGCTTGGTTGAAGGTATTTTTGTTTTGTGGTGGATTATTAGTAAGTGGTCTGTAATTAGATTGTTGGGCTGAATTGTTGGGGATTGGCCTATAAGTTAAGTGTGGTGTATTTCTTTGGGGGTAGATATTTTTGAGGTGGTGGTAATGGTTTAGGTTTTGAGTATTGTATTTGTTTCTGGTGTATGTAGTGCCCGCGTATTGTTGTTTCGATATTAAAGTCTTTGGTTAGCATACCCCGTGCAGCATTTAAATCTTTGGGCTCTTCGTGCGTATTAGTGTACCAAGGGGTTCATTTAGCCCTTTAAGATAAACTCTCAATGCGTACTCACGGAAATATTCGCAGAGTACTGTCACTTTATCGGCTTTATTATTATTTACATATGAAATTTGCATATGCAACATGTCTTGTATTTTATTATAGTACTAGTATGTTTTACCTAATCTGTTTCATTTCCACTGCTAAGGTATAACAGTCTCTTTTGTTGCCAAAAGAGTTCAAAAAAGCCCTTTTTACCTCCTCCCAGGAAATTATGATGGTCGTTGCTAAATTGTTGGCTGCTTCGCTTTTAATTTTTTCAAGTATTGTTACCATAAGGTATTAATTTTGGAAATCCGTGGTGTCTACTGCGTTGTAAAATTTACTAACCAGTTTCTCGCAAATTTCTACGAAACGGTGTCTATTGTCCCCATGGAATTCTGAAATCATGTCCAAATATTCCTTCTTAATCGCGGGTGGTATAGCCATTGTTAAATTATGAATAAAGTTTATTCGAGGTTTGCTGGATTAATGGAGTTTGTGTATGTTATTAGTGAGTCACCAGAGTCCGATACTGTATCTGTATTACTTAACTCTGTATCGCTTTGAAAATCTCTAATTGACATAGGTACTTACAGGAGTAAGAAGATGATGTCCATTGGCCTGTGAGCGATATTCGCTCGGTCACTTGGACTGCAACGGCTGCTGGGCTATGTTATCCCTGAAGATGTTCTCTCGGGCACCGAAGTCTTCGTAGCTGATGCGCGACGCGATACCGTACAATCTTCTATGTTCGAATTTTCAGTTAATCAGAGAATCCTACAGGCTGCGCCAGTTATAATATAAATTTATTTATATCCCAAAAAAAATATTAATATTATTACAAATTTACAAGTACAACTGTAGGTAATTGTTGTCGTACATCCAGAGAATATCGACGTAGATCCAAGACTAAATTTTATGAATTTTATTTTTTCTTAATATCGCTCAGTATTTTATTTGGGTTGGTTCAGTTTTTTTTTCATATTTTTTCAGTATTATTTGTTCAGTAAAAACATTTTTTGGTCAGTATTTCTTCATATTTGTACAGTATTGCTCGCTCCGTGTTGGCTCCCATCGACGCTTAATATAACATTCAGGGACGACAAGAACTACATTACCCGTGGTTTTAACTGGGATGACGGAGGGGCTGGAATTTAATGTTGAATACAAATTAGTTCTGTTGGATCCTATAACCCTAAATATTTTATAACTATTTCAAATGGGTGTCGGTATCTTCCGATATCCGTCGAACTTGATTCCCAATCCTCACTCTTATACATATAACTGAACCTTTATTTCTTATACTGAACAAATATTAATATACTGCACATTTATTATTAACACTGAGCATTTATGAAAAATATTGAGTATAAAATACTGTTCATTTAAATAAAATTCTTAACAAATAAATTATTGCCTTTAATTGTTACTTAATTTTTTTAAAATAATAAAAATTAAAATATCTCTGAAACTACTACATTTATCAAGTTTTCACAAGAATCCTTTTTTGTGAATTTTTGTATTGTATGTAATATTTTATACGTAAAAATTAAAAAAAAATGTTAATAGGTAAAAAAAATAATGATAAAAAATGTTTATAACTTCCTACAGAAACAAAAGATAGTATAAATATGCATCCAAATAAATAGTATCTCCCTACCAAGTTTCAAATTTGTAGTGAAACTAATATCAAAGTTATTAATAAAAATGTGTATACTGACGTGCACTTGCAAAAGCCTGTAACTCTGTAAGGAAAAGTTTCCCGGCACACCTTCATATAACATTTTTTTTTAGTCAAAATGACTCACCTAATACATGGTTTTACTTTAGCATACTCTTCGCAAATCATCCTGTATTGTATAGCAGGAAACAATATCTGTCGACTCTACACAGAGGACGAAGAAACTTCGGAAGCAACTGTGGACGTAGGTAAATCTGACCCTTCAGTGGTCACGTACCGTCTGACAGACCGAAGCTCATTGCCCATTTACAGTACTTTCCTTATATTGCATGCTTAGATTACATACTAAGTTGATGTTTACTAGGGGGTTATAGTTTTTATTATACGGCGTATTCCCGTCCCACTGACCGACGTCACTGTTTACGCATTATAATTTATGAGAAACTTACAATAAGGTATACTCACTATAAAATAAGTTTTCCAACAAATATGACTAATATTAGCACTAATATATAAATTTGCAGTACTGAATATTATACAGTATTTATTTTTTTAAATTGGATAAAAATGACCTTTAGTTCATTCGAAAATAAACTAGAGAGATTGTGGCACTGATGCATGACGTTTTGTCACTTTTTTGGACACTAGTATATATTTTTGGTTAATATATTTACATTTCACGTAAAATAAAGTTTGGATTTAATAGAACAGTGTATATTATATTTAACTTGCAAGCTAAAATGTGGCATACAATTTAAGTCGGTCTACGAGACAGACGTCACGGTCAATGTTATAAGTAGACACGCCACTACTGAAGGGTTAACCATCTAAATGTAAGTACCTCACGGTAAATGAGATAGGGATACTGACTCCGGAAGCTGTAACTGAGTTCATGAGAACTCTAGAACTGCTTCGAGAAAACTAAATTAGAGCTATATTACAATAGATATTTCAGGTCGCATAATAATATCTTACCTATAAATTGTGCAATAATAGTTTTTTACCTTCCGTAAGGAAGGTATTGTCTTTGGTCAAAAAATTTGGTGGTGAGTTTTTATTGAATAAGCACGTTGTAGGGTCTTTACAATACGATTTTACTATTTTTACGATGATGTCTGTATGTGTGTGTTCGTGAGTGCGCGTGTGCGTGTGTGTGTGTGTATGTGTGTGTGTGTGGACCGCCGTTTCGTGCACGATATCTCCAATACTAGAATTCCAAAAATTACAATTCTTGCGTATTCCTCTTCCTTACAACCATATGCAGACTTGATTAGATTTTGGTTATAATTGGTCAACCGGAAGTTCCCTTATTTGAAGATTTTAACAGTTTTTCTTGAAAAATTCATTTAAATGTTATTATAACTTAAAGAATATATTATTCTCTATACGATTTGATTGCATTTTATATTTCATATTCAACAGATATAGACTTAAAGAATTATAAAGATAATAAATTTTATAATTCAGCCAGCTATGCTAACTTAACCATGGAAACTGCTAATATATTCAGGTAATTCAAATTGACAGATGTCAGTATCAATAAATAGTAAATGTATGAAAGAGTAAGGGAAATAACTGTAGTGTTGAACGTTTCTAGAAAGATATAAGAGAGAAGATTACATTGGTTTGAACATGTCGTAAGGAGAGATGAGTATATTGGAAGAATGAATAGCTTATAACAGAAGGTGGAAGAAACATAGAAAGACCAAATATAAGATGAAAGAAGTGAAAAGGAACTGAATGAGGACGACACGCAAAACAAAAATTAGTAGAAAAAGAAAATAAAAAATAGCGATCCCCTAACGAATGGGAAAAACTAAAGAAGAAGAAGATGTTAGTGTCAAGTGCAATTCGCATAGTTTTATTAAGTAATTTAACTGGAAATATAGGATCTTTTATGTGTAGGGCGCGTGCAGTGACGTGACTTTACTGACTTTGGCAAGCAGATACGAATGTGGACTCGTGTCAAAATGACAGCTAATAATTACGTCCATTACGTCGGCTCCGGTGGCTCAATGGTTAGAGCAACGCTCCTTAGTCATGAGTGCGCTCGGGGTTCTGGGTTCGAATCCCACTAAGGCATGGATGTTTGTGATGTGAACCCACTCTGTAATTGGGTTTTAATCCTGTTGAGGGGTTTTAAAAATAAAAAAATAAAAATAACTGACAAATGTCATAATTTTTCATTCAAAATTTCATGATTTTCTTATTTCATGTGATTTATTTATTATCAGGGGTGTGGAATTCAGTTGCCGAGAAAAGGAATCATAAAATACCAAAAAATGAAATTTTGAATAAAAAATTTTGACGTGAGGATGACCCGCAAAACAGAAATGACTGGAAGAAGAAAATAAAAAAATAGCGACCCCTAACGAATGGGAAAAGCTAAAGAAGAAGAAGATGTCAGTGTCAATTGCCATTTGCATGAAATAATATTACTGGAAATTTATAATCTTTTGCAAGAAAATTTATGTATGGAATTTATACATAATACACAGAATTGACGGAAGGTATTGTGCTGGCCACATCAGATTTTTTTACTTAGGCACCTTAGTTGACATTAGAAAGAAATTAATAAATGTGTCCTTTCTTTAAATGAGTCATACTTTATCCACAAAAAGTATATGAATATGACATTTATTGTACTAAATTTTGTACCTTTAAGTAAAATTACTTGTTTCCAATAGTAAAGTTATACTGTTTCTAAAGGGAAAATGGTAATAACATTCCCGCAGGAAATGAGTATGAGGAAAATTGTTTCTGATTTTAAATTGGTATATCCCTTTATGGAACGGACTCAAAATAAAATTGTTAATAATTCAATGAATCGCTTTGATTGGCTGAAGATACGAGTGGTGGAAAAGATGAAATTTAAAATTGAACTTTTAAGTCGATTCTTGTTACAAAGTTTCGAAATTGCATTATTGAATACAAGTATGTTGCCAATTATAAGTATTCTATACATCTTCAACATTTTTGAGCTTTATGTATACACGGAAGTGCAATAATAAATATACATAAATATAACACTAAATAACAAATTGGTAGATACATTTGTTAGTAAGTATGTTCATAGTATGATTATCGTCGAACGTGATGTAGTTCCTACTTTCTAAAGTTATTACCTATAAGTATAATGCTTGAATTCTTTACATCACCGAAGCAATTTAATATTTATAAATTATTATCATGGCTGACTGCTCATTGCTGGTTGTGTTAGTCTACTTTCACGCCCCGATTTCTGTAATGGTAGGTGACATATTTATAGCGGAGAGGGCGTTTTACGCCTTACCAAACCAAGCCTCACTTAAGAAACACTAGGGCCGGTATTTCATTTATGGTTTAACTAAGCTTAGGCTTGACGTTAAAAAGCTTAGTATTTGTTCGACGTATTTCAATGTGTGTTTAGTCGTTGAGCGAAACTTAACCGAAACATAAGATAATCCACACTACAGGTATGGTTTAATGTGACAAAGCTAAGCTTTATTTTCGTACATGTGGTGAATACGACTTTTTTCCAAATAAAATTTAACATTTTATACCTTCGTTATTAATTAAACAATTTGATCATACAATATACAATCACCATTCTTTTTACTATTTTACATATAACTACATTATTATTCAAAAATTCTCATTAATATTTTGTCTATAAACTTATGTTTTAAGACTATTTTCTTTAATTTTCCAATAGCAATCATCTCCAGCGTCAAATATTTATAGTAGTAGTAGTAGTGGTATGGGATATAGAATTTTTTTCTATACCTGTAAGAATATATACCCATTATTTCAATTTTTTCGACTAATTATGGCTTCATAATTCACTCTACTCGTCCAATCACAGAACCAGAAATCATTTATTCACGTTTATTTTAATTCTGCTGCGACAACCTTTCCTACGGCCGTCTGTCATTGTCACTTATCACTTGTCATTTTGTATTTTTGCCTCCCGCTAAGAGAGGTATTGGATTCATGCTAAAAAATAGCATATCCGCATTTTATTGAATAAGCACGTTTTAAGGTCCTTAGAGTACGATTTTAACATTTTTACGTGTGTGTGTCGATTCTTCTAAATATTAATTTTTGAAAATTTATATTAATACAATAATAAAGATTTTTACATTCTCAATCTGATACATTTAATTTTTTTATTATCTTCTATAGATTTAGAGATATATTATATAATAATATAGAATTATTTGTTGTAATAAATCTCGCTGCTCAAAAATAACTCCATGGAAACCAGTTGAGATATTTAAATGTGTATAATTCACAGATAAATGCAAAACGTCACTGTCAAGAATCAGCAGTTTTATTAACATTACAGGATGCTTTTTCTGGGACGTAAGTACATTTAAAATTTCTTATTGTATTATTAATTAAATATTTAAAATTATAGGTATATTAATATTACATAGATCCTTAAGAAATACCGCTAATAGCGTCAGTGAATATAAAGAATTTTGTATAAATATTAGAAGAGTAGGAGAAAAATCTTCATAGAACGAAAGAATAGGTACAATTTGAATTGTTTGTATGTACAAGATTTTTTAAATTCGTTAAATATGTCCCTGCTTCGATCGCGAATGACGCCAAAAATTACTTCAAATTTTAATGGCACAAAATTGACCCCTGTGGTGCACTTTCCCGTGAGGTGACGCCTGGGAAACGCCCACACAGTACAAATATTTCATCATTTATCGATATCTGCGTACAAAGCAGATTGACACACCCAGCAATGGGTAATATGCCGTGATAATGTATTTATTTATTATTTATTTATGTAACATAAAATGGAAATGGCGAGAGATCATGTGTTGGCCACATCAGATTTTGTGTTTACGTTTCTGACTATGTGTATCGTCTTGAAAAGTGGTAAATTACGTTAAAATGGATAATGAGGAAAACTGTACCCCGCCAAAAATACTTCAGTGAGAATATAATGAATATTGCCAACCCGTCTCTGATTCTTACCAATAATTGTACTAATTTTACAAAACATCTTCATGCCAATCGCAAATAAGTAGTTAATTCTCTTAATAAATAGTAATGAAAAATAGGTAGGTACTGTTCCAATAAATTGTGTATTTTTAAATAGTTTCTAAAATATTTATTTTTTATTTCCGAATTTACAGTAGTAGAAAAAGTTTAGTATTATATTTGGGATTATGGTCAGTATTATAGGTGGCTATGTGAAAATAAACAAAATATAACAATGCTAATATCAACAAAGTATACTTTTGTTTGTTACTTATTTATTATTTACTTATTTATCTATTTATTTATTATATATTTATTTTCACGTAGCCGCCTAGAATATTTGAATAAAAATTATTTCTCATATATATATATATATATATATATATATTCATACATAGTGGGCATCCCGCCCACTATGTATGAAATATAGTATATATCTCGCTTATTTTTTAAGTTAGTAATTTCTTTTATATAACATGTTTTATACAGCAACATGTAAGCTACTTGATGACAAATGTACAAGCAAATTTGATGTACTTTTCAAATTTGTAAAAAAAATATATTTTCCAATTGAAATTTCAAAGTTGATATTAATTACTAATAAACCGGAAGTGGTATCTGTTATATAATTAAAAATGTAGTTAGCTAGGCATTATTGTGCGACAGACGCTAGCAACGTTTTTGGTCTGTTTTTGTACAAATAATATAACATGATAGTTTTTCAAAATAAAGTGTTATCCTATACCTACGTCTAATTATTTATTCAAATACACAACAGTATCATGAATGTACATCCGTCATCAAGTAGCTTACATGTTGCTGTATAAATCATGTTATAAGAAAGAAATTACTAACTTAATAAATAAGCGAGATATATACTATATTCCATTCATAGTGGGCACCCTGTACATATATATATATATATATATATATATATATATATATATATATATATATATATATATAGTAGCGTTTATTTACATGGGTGGTGTAAAAATCAGAGAATTATTATTAACAGGCCTATTCTCTAAAATATTCGCTTAACGAATCGTTATCAAAACAAAATCGTTATATATACTTAACGATAATCGTTATCTTTGTATCCGTATTCTAACTCATTTTAAAAATTAATAACCTTGGGATCAAGTTAAGAACTTTATTTCCTAAAATAAAATTTAATTTTAAATTAAATATCTAAAATAATTCAATATCACTCACAAAACTTCTAGATTAAATTTGTTGTGGTGGGAGTCTGCTGTCAACCTGTCAGCTGTCAGATTTTTTCTTCTTCTTGTTGTGGCTACTACTATCATCTGTAGACAAATTGGGAAGCTTGCGTTAGGAGCTAGAAATAAAAACTTGTTACATTATTTTAATATTACCTTGTAAAAAAGTACAATGCGACGAGTTTTTGAGATAGCAATTTTATTTTCACACGAATAAAAATACTGAATTATTGACAAAACGTTTAGGTAACGAATGATTTTTCCAGTCGTTAAAATATAACGATATCGTTGTCTTTTTTTTTCGTTATCTAGAATTAAATTATTGTTTACAGAATACCACTTTAACGATTATTGTTATAATAACAATGCATAATGTCATAACGATCGTTTACAGAATAAGCCTATTAAACGATTTTCGTTATTACCATAACGACATAAACGTTTTAACGATTCGTTATGTCATAACGATGCTAACAGAATAGCCCTAAAGTAAAATAAAAGTTTATTAAACGATGAATAATTAAGATAATAAAAATAATTAACACTTTGATTAAACAATTATAAACACTAATTTAAGATAAAGAATAATATTAAATACTTAAGCTCTAAGATTATTTATTTAAATAATATTTATTTTACTATATTTATTTATACAACTGTGTTTATTTTTGTTCACAACATGCAGAATATTTATTTGTATCATCAACAGTACATCTCACGACGCTTCTATATAACAAGGTTTGTCGGCTGGTTTACCTAGTAGTATTTATACATGGGCGTCCTTTCTCTGGAACATTCCACATGATAACATCGAATACAAAGGAATCAGGCCACCGGAAGTAATTATATAGGCCTAGACGGGTTTTCTTACCACGCTGAGGATTACGTCTCGGTCTACCAGCGACGGCGGTCGCATTCGGGCGGTACAATATATATATATATATATATATATATATATATATATATATATATATATATATATATATATACAGGGTGTTAATAAAAAAACTTTACACACTTTAGCAGGTGATAGTAGAGATGAAAACAAGAAAAAAATTCTAATACACTTAGGTCCAATACTCATTGGTTTTTAGAAAATTTATGAATGGAATTTGTACATAATACATAGGATTGACGGAAGGTATTGTGCTGGCCACATCAGATTTAACAACTAAGGACTCTAGGTGTTTACGATCAAGTGCGTGAGTCGCTTCGACGACGGCTGCAACTTTGTTTACAATTGATCGTAAATACCTAGAGTCCTTAGTTGTTAAATCTGATGTGGCCAGCACAATACCTTCCGTCAATCCTGTGTATTATGTACAAATTCCATACATAAATTTTCTAAAAACCAATGAGTATTGGACCTAAGTGTATTAGAATTTTTTTCTTGTTTTCATCTCTACTATCACCTGCTAAAGTGTGTAAAGTTTTTTTATTAACACCCTGTATATATATAGGGTGTTAATTACAAAAACAAGCCATATGCGCTTAACATGGGAAATCACTTTTCCCTTCTGCAAAACTTTCCATTTTGTTTTAGACAAAAATGTTTCAAATAAATGTTGTAGAGATTTAAGTTCTACATCTAAATCACTAATCACATTTTGCGTGTTTAGTAAACTGTATAATAAAATTTGATTTTTTTAAAATATTGTTTAGTTATAGTAATAGCCATGGCTGTGTCAATGACACAGAAAATAACGCTGTACGCATTACTTTGAATCAACTTTATATATCCAGAATAATAAATGAACTTACGGTGACAGTATTGTCAAAACGATCGTCGTGTTAAAATGACATGTAGTACTAGTAACTTAGTCTAACCAATATGAATTGGTGAAAGACAAGCATGTCATATCCATCGCGCGACTTTATTGTCGATGCGAATATAAGAGATATAAATGTAAACTATAGATAGATACCAGTATAAAAAAAATTATTAATAAAAAAGATGACCAACTATTTTCAACAAAAAAGGACACTTTTGGTCACTCCTACAACATATGATTCGTAAAGTTTTGTAATTATTATAGAATAGCAACTATAAATAACAAAAACATAACTTAATTCACTTTATTTAATAAAAAGGACAACAATAAATTTACGTAAATAAAAACGAGGATATTTTAAAAGAAGGGCAGTACTTCAAAATTTTGAATTCTGTTTTAATATTAAAGGTAATACTATTGCAAAACTATTTAAATCAAATCAATTTAGAAGGAAAGTAAGTAACGAGTAACAGAGATCGTGCAATAATGTTGATAAAAAGGACAGAGAGGATATTTTAAAAGATATTCAATTCTGTTTTAATACCGAAAGTAAAAATATTTTAAATACATGCAAATCAAATCAGTTTAGACCGAATGAAAGTAAAGCAAAGAGTAACAGTGATCAGTGGAATAACATGAAAATCCACATTTGTATTCTAAACACGACACGGAATTCGTGAATAATCTCTCGGTGAAAATTAAATCACATTGACAATTTGCAGATAATTTATCACTAATTAATGCTGAACAGTACCGAATGAATGTGACCAAACATATGTCAACCTGGACATTCGTAATCAACAAACTAAATCCTATTATTCTCTAGATATACAGAAAATGCATGCAATTTCTCTTCTAGAAAACTTACAATAATAGTAAAAGATATTTGTCATAAGACGCAAGTCCTCAGAAATAAAGATTATAATTTTTTATTGAGGGAAGAAATTAAAAAGTTTTCTGACTTGATTTAACCCTGAAGATGATCATTGTATGATCGAAACGTTGGTTTAAAATCAAAATTAAACATCTTTAGACTGTATTCCGACATTTTTTCTTCCCTCATCCAACTTCCAGTCGATTATCGTTACTCCAACATAATTTCTTATTGTTGAACGCGTATGAAACACTATTTTTTTAAATGATAAAATGAAGACAAAGAAAACCACATGAAAAAATGAAACTAATTACTTATAAAAATGTGATACAAAAACAAGAAAATAGTATCCATTAAGCTTATTTTTTGTTTCTTCTGTCAATATTAGGTACCTATCTACTTTAATCGGAATAAAAATATTAGATTAAAGTTAACTTTGTTAAATTTAGTTGGAAAATTGATGAAATTTGAAGATGTTTTATAAACATATTATACAAACATTGTGTAAGAATCAAGAGATGGAAATGAACTAAAGATTTATAAACAACAGTGTACTTTTACATATATTTTTCAACCTTTCAAACATATATTATTATTCATTTCCAGTTTTCCGAATTTACTTTCTAAAGTAATCATTTTATCTTCTATGGTAGAAATTTGGTTTTGTTCCATTGCCTGTGCATTTTCTATTAATTTTTCTGCTACTATCCTCGACAACTGATCCTCCATCGTAATAAACTCATATTCTTCCGGATATTTCCTTCTGTCGTAATAGTATCGCGTAATCTTTCTAACAACTCTGATTTGTATCCCTTGATTGATAAACCCCGTTCTTCCAGCTCTTCCCTCAGTTCTTTGATTTTTAAATCAAATAATTTCATTTTTTTATCCCACTTCTGACACCAAAATGTTACGAATTGTGGGTAATACTAATAATATATTCAACTAACAACAAGAACTTTTATTTATAATAACATCTAACTTCAATATCACACAAAATATATAAAGAATTATGTCAACGTCAAACATATCCAAAATCCTGACACCCTCTCGTTTTGTTTTTCCATAGACTCAATTTCCTATCTTGCTTCTATGGATGCCGTTTCCATAACAATATTAATAATAAAGTTATTAAGGAATGCATGTAACGCCGTAACCCCAAAAGATGCGTAAGTAAACTACTTCTTCGCTGTGGAACAGCACTATTAATAACAATTCGACTGGCTGTAGCATTAAAAGAGAATTATTTTTATTCATGATAATTAGTGGTTGCCAAAGTTCGGGTACTAAAGGATTCATAATATGAATATATTATATTTGATGCGTTTCGCAGAAATTAGTTAAATAGTTTATTTTACACAAATCGCAACTGATAGTATAATATTGTCACTAGACGGTTGCGATGCCAATTACAAGAGGAATTATTAGAAACAACTAGAAATGAAGAACTAAAAGTTAAATTTAAAACGGGCCACTGACAGTTTTGAATACAAAAACAAATACCTATACTTTATCCAGGATTGTGGGATAAGGTGCAAAAAAAATTAATTCCATATTCGACATATCTAGTAAAACGTGGTGTTTAATATGGTTACAAATTTGTTAATAACAAAATCTGATGTGGCCAGCACATTACCTTTCGACTATCCTGTGTATTTTGTACAAATTCCACACATATATTTCCTTGTAAAAGATCCTATATTTCCAGCAAAATTATTTCATAAACAAATAATAATAATAACGCCGTGTGGGCGCTTACCAGGCTACACCTCACGGGCACTCATTGCTGGCGTGGAGAGTGCGCCACAGGGGTCAATTGTGTGCCAGTAAAATGCGATGTAATTTTTGGCGTCGGTCGGGATCGAACCCGGGTCCCCAGATTCTCGACAAGACATTCAGGCACACGGCCACGAGACCCCAAACTATGCAAATTGCACTTGACACTGACATCTTCATCTTCTTTAGCTTTACGATAGGAGTCACTGTTTTATTTTCTTCTACTCATTTGTGATATGCGTGTCGTTCTCATTCCCTGTTCTCTCAAGTCTTCCGCAATACAGTCCTTCCATTTTATCTTTGGTCTTCCTCAGTTTCTTCTACCTTCATGCTATTCATTCTTCCAATATATTTTTCATTATTCATCATGACATGTTCAAACCAATGCAATCGTCTCTCTTGTATCTTTCTAGAAATTTTATCACTCGAGCCATTTTCCTTACCTTTCATTCCTTACCCTAACTGCGTCTTCCCCAACATCTATCTCAGTATCCTAGATTCTGCCACATTCATTTTCTTTTTACTGATACTGACATCTGTCAATTTGATTTATATGAATATATTATCAGTTTCCATGGTTAGTATAGCTGGCTGATTTATGAAATTGAATATTTCTATAATTCTTTAACTCTATATCTATTGAAAGTTGCGAAAATGTACCCTATTAATAAATTGATTGCAGCGCATCAGATTCTTCACATTAGCATTAGAACTATGTATATTATCAAGTTTTCATGGTTAGGGTGTTTTATTAACATTAATGTTTTTCCTTGGAAGGGGGAGGGGGTTGCCGTAAAGTAATTTTCTTTCTGAAAAGCGTGGGGTGAGCCACATAAGTTTGGGATCCATTGTCTAAAATTTGTATAATTTCAATTGTTTCTTTAGCATGTTGCACGTGAGCACGTGTATATATACTGGCAAAGTCAGCAAAATGTGCAGAGTGTAAGGTGACATTGCCCGAGGATTGTCAGCACTGCACAGTGCTATTAGATTGCGCGTTACTACAACTGCCAGAGTTTTTCAGGAGAGAGTTTTATGCGTTACGTTAAGTTATATTATTTTATTATTGCATAGAATATTTGTTATATGTTATAATATCCTATCTAGGTACTTTTACATTCTTTCGAGCATGTATAAAAGATTTTGTAAACCCTCTGGCCAGGTTACATCTATGCCAAAATGTGACAATACTAATAAAGTATCAATATTAACAAAGAAATAATGACAAGCGTCAGACAAGAAAATTCGCTGCAAATTAAACCGACAACAGGCTTTACGCCCTGAGACAAGCGTATGATGTTAGGGATTATGATGTCACAATATTATTAAATAATTTTTAATTTCACTTTTTTTTAATTTCACCATACTTTAAGCCAGGGATATAAAACCGTAAATTACCAAAGAAATGACCGAAAGTTTACCAAAAATTTGAGATATTAGACACAGTTACTTATCTAGTTGTCAGTGCATATTGAAATGTCTCCAAACAGCCTTCGACGTATCTGTTGTAAACAGGCATTCTAATTGGACATCTACTTACAACTGCTGCATCAAAAAGACCATTTTCCGCGTCTGCTAATACTCAAAAAATAAATTTATGTTGGAGGAACACCAACTTTAGCTTTGTTGCTATCTAAACATCGCGATAAGCTTAATTATTTTATAGTTTTGTAGATGAATGCCAAACTACATGAAGGTAGTGATGTGCCATTTAAAAGTTTCCTATTGAAAGTTTCAATATTAAACTTCCCAAATTGAAAATTTCAAGCTTTAGATTTCTAGAAACTTTCAAAAGCTATAATGCACATGCGCCGTATACCTCTTTGGATTTGCGCAAACAACATCCATGCACTTATCGTCGTATAAGTTTGACGTTTTAACAGAAAGATATGTTCGATAAATCTACATGTTGAATGTTTACTTTGTACATAATAAAATTCAGTACAGTTTAAGTATATTTGTGTCATTTTGTCATTTCATTGAAATTTATAGTGACACATTTGGGGAACTGATATTTGCACATCACTACATGAAGGCAACGCGGCTCTGTGCGAAATAGTTCAGTTAGTGAAGTCAATCAGTTCATCTAAGCCAGCCATTCGAATCGAGATAGATAATATTATTTTAATTATTAATATTTGTGTTGAAATAATTAATCACTGACAAGTCAAAATCAACCAATTTATTTATATTAAAAATGTGACAAGATATTTACAAAGTATTCTTAACTATTTATACAGAGTGTTTTCTTTAAAACAATCAGCGCTTTTTTGGGAAAATTTATCATTAATTATATAGGGCACCATTTAAAAAAATATCATTTTGCTCTACCGTTTAAGAACCACTAGCTGAATTTTCGATTTGTTATTTCTATATATATATATATATATATATATATATATATATATATATATATATATATATATATATATATATATATATATATATATACTCTGTATCTCCGAGTTGATTCCCACGTCATTAAATTTCTGATGCAGGAATTACTAAACTTTTATCTAGCATCTTTGTCGTTATAACCTTTTTTTGAACCCTCTCATAATTTCTTGCACTCCTGGAAGTCATTTATTAGTTGTCAATCATTCCACCTTTTGTGTATGCAGAATTCATTTCATTCTTACCTAATCCGTCCCTGATCTATTTCCCACTCATTTTCCCAAAGTGTTTGTCACGTTTACTGTCCTTATTTTCCCTAATATATCCCTTGCATTTCATAAATCATTGTTGATAACCTTCATTCGTTGTTGACGTTTGAGGTTCGAATTTTTGCCGCGCGTAGCGCTAGATTTTATGGTTTAAAATTTCGCAAGTAAATTCAGCCTTACGCTCAGACTACCGGGGAAACGGATCTGTCGTACAGGTGGTGTGCACTAGTTTTTTTTTACCTTTAAGTGAGCTAATTATTCTTTACTTAGAAGTCGCTAATTAAACCGACTTAAGTCAAGTCCGTTTGCATCTAAGAAGTTTCTGCTGAAAAAGTTATTTGAAGGTTGTAGACGTTGTGTGATCCGCTAGATAGTTTTTTTGAATTGTGATTATTCTAAGTACTCAATTGTTGAGGATTTGATCCACATTGATCTACATTGAGAGAATTGTTATTCTCAGGAGTTTTCCTGGATTCAGAAACCTTCACCACTTATTTCAACACATTTTAGCCGCCCTCTAACAAAGGTAAAGATTTCATAGATTCAAGTATATAAAACCCTATTAGTAATGTCATTGTAGTTTTTATTTTACATTTAAAAATTCACAATTAAAGTACAGAATATATTAAAGTAATTTGGTCGCCATTTTGGCGATGTGCACACCATCACATGTTGACTGATTCTTTTCTTTCAGGCTATTTTTCTACGATATTTTTCTACGATATTGTTCTACGATATTTGTTCTACGATATTTGTTCTACGATATTTGTTCTACGATATTTTTCTACTATATTTTTCTACGATATTTTTCTACGATATTTTTCTACGATATTTTTCTATATTATTATTAATTACTACTATTTACATGAATTTACATTCATTATTGCGTTTGCGTGATTGCTTACGCTTTTCTTCACGGTATAATTTTATTACGTCTGTGTGACGTTATACCGTTGGCTCCGCTTTGCTGGACCGAGCGTTTTCTCCCATTATCATCATCGTCATCTCCATCTGCATTTCATCGCCGCTACTACCTGTCCCGTATCTCCTGGATTGCTGTGCGTACCGGGGAATATTTTCCATTGTTGGCCGCATCCTCGACGCAGGAAGGACCACCATTTTGTTACTGCCATCTGCCCCCACCGCCACCATTCAGATAAGAGATACCATTTTTATTATTATCCACTTTATGTACATGTATATTGAGGACTTACCTGTTGAGAATATTTCTCGTATATCATTGTTGTTGGGGTCCACCCTCTGTGTGCCCGGTTTTATTTCTATGTATATATTTTGTGGGCTATATTGGAATATCTAATACAAAAGGATTTGGCTCTCGCGAGGCCACTCTACGGATTAACATTTCTGTTAGTCGTCTACGGAATAGGAATAAGGACTCGAACTGTGAGTTTTTGAGCGAACGTACTATCTTTTATCGGCGCCGCGACGACGTAATTGATCGATCAACTGCGAGTCCATCTTTCATGCGCTTTCAATTATATCTACGCAACCTCTCAGCAACCCTTACTCCTTCTGCGACTTGCCTCTTCAAGGCTTATATAATCTTGGCTCTCCGTCAGTACTCGCGTGGGACAGCCCTTACGATTAGCCAATACGCAACTGAATCTGTAAAAGTTATCTGGCTTAATATAGTCTACATTTTTGACGTAAAATCATTGATTGATGCACCCCGAACACTCTCATCCACTTCCCGCACTCCATATCCCGAGGGCTTGTCTCTCAGCTGTTTGTAGGCTCTGAAGAGAGGCTGGCGCCCTATTTACATCTTACAGCCAACGTCGGAACCCTCCCGTCTTCACTGAAGCTAGTCGAGCCCAAACCACGCTCGGGATTTGCACCCCTGCCTAAGTTTGGCTTTTTATAACCCCCAAACCCTTTTGGGCCTGTTATATCGTACACACATGATATATATGCGACTTTTATTCGCTATCTCATTATCGACGTTTTAAGGTCACCAGAATCCAATTTTAACATTTTTACGATGATGTCCGTGTGTAGGTGTGTGTATGTGTGTGTGTGTGTGTGTATCCTCTTTACGCTCTAACTCAAATACTATCGTTCAGAAAATTTTGAAACGCTGTATTTCTATCTTACTCTTATAAGAAAAGATGCCATTAGATTTTGGAGTAAATCGGATAACTGGAAATGGCATTTTACTGGAAGCTCAAAACAGTTTTTCTTCGACAAATAACTTTAAATGTTATTTTTTCGAGATATATGTTACATAAAAATTAAAGATTATTAAATTTGCTACAGGTTTGCATTAATACTTTTTCTATATATTTTATGGATAAATTTATAAAACTATGTATAATTTTAATCCCGGAGCCTACGCTTTTAACACAACTCCATGGTTACACAGTTCAGATCTCAAATGTATGTAAATGACAGATATGTCACTGTCAACAAACTAATCGTTTCAAATAATTTTAAAAAGAAAATAGTAAATGGAACAATAATTATATGGAAAGAAACTTAATACAGTTTCCAGCATAAGTAAATATGTAGGAATATAGGTAAGATAATAAAAATATATAATATATCATCACAGCATATTATCCATTGCTGGGTGAGCCAATTTGCTTTGTACACAGATGTCGGTAATAATGATGACACATTTGTACCGTGCGGGCGTTTACCAGGCATCATTTCAGGCGAATCTGTGGAACCGGGTTCAATTCCGACCGACGCCAAATATTTTTGAATTTTAAATAGCACAAAATTGACCTATATGGTGCATTCTCCACGCCGGCAATGAATATGGGTAAGTATATGAATAAATAAAATAATTATATCATCACGGCATATTACCCATTGCTGGGTCTGCCAATCTGCTTCATACACAGATTTTGGTAACTGTACTTCAAATTGCTTCAATGCGAGAAAGTGCACCAGAAACGATATTTTTTTGAATTTTGACGCGCTGAATTTCTTTGTAATTGGTCGATAAAAACGAAATTGCAATTGGACAATATTTATCTGGCTTCTGGATAAATTGAAGATGAATGGTTTATGATCAGTAAAAATTGTAAATCTTCTACCTTCGACAAAAGCTCACGATCATAAGCGCAGTCGGAAGCGTCAACCATCATTGATACCTGGGCATCTGGAATAGAATGAGCTAACATTGCTGCGTTGGCCAAACCTGATTTGACAGCAGCGAATGTTTCCTCTGCTTTCAGTGTCCAATGGATTGGGTCGTTCCATTTCCATGTGTCGCGCTAAGATGCGTATTAAGCGGTTGTTGCCATCGAGCGGCGCCTGATGTGAATCGGTGATAAAAATTTACCATACCTAGAAAACGACGTAATTCTTTTACAGTTTCAGGTTTTCAAAATTTTTAAATCGCATTGACACGTTCAGAAAGGGACTTTGTGCCATTTTTGCTTCGTAACCAAATAATTTTACTTTATTTAGTCCTAAAATACATTTACTTTGATTGATGACGATATCATAGTCTAAGTCGCGTAAATAACTGACGTAAATTATTTTTATGTTCATCAATGTTCGAACATGCTCTCAGAATGTCATCTAATAAATAGACATAACAGAGACACAAACCACGCAAAACTTCATCAATACACCGCTGAACTGTTCGAGCAGCGTATCGTAGCCCAAATGACATATGGGTAAATTCATAAAGTTCAAATGGCGCAGTAATTACGGTTTTCTCGACATTTTACGGAGCCACTGGTATCTGATTGTAAGCACGCATGAGGTTAATGGTGCTAAAAACCTGATTTCCCACGAGCATCTGAGGAAAGTCCTCGATATGTGGATAGCGTTCCGGACCAGGGTAGGGATCCCAAGAATACGCTATGATGGCGTATCGACAAATAACACGTCGTTTCCTTAACAACTGTGCAAGTTGATAGGGAAAGGACGGTGGAACGTAAGGGGTATTATTCGCTACGCTATCATGATTTTGTCTTGGGATCTCACCCCAGTTAGGTTATTTAATACGCGATAATCACCACATGGTCGTATTTGTTTATTATTTTTCGGCACGAAATGTAGGGCGGTACCCCAGGAACTCTTCCATAGACGTATTATACCTTCACGTAACTCGATTTTATGTTTCGCTATTCGTAGACGTTCTGGAGCCAATCTTCGAGGTCTACAAAAAACTGGAGGTCCTGGAGTTGTTTCTGTATAATGAACAACGTTGAGTTTCCGACGACCGAGTCAATTCCGGAAACTAACGTAAAATGTCGTCAAATGGAAAGTTACCGCATACTATTTTTATGGAACTCGTAATTACTTTTACAATGACATCACTGGTTGATAAATTAGTTTTATTGTCTATAAGAGGTTTATTTCTAATATCTACTAAAAATTCAAAATATGACAAAAAGTCTACACCAATTATTGCCTTGTCAATGTCCGTAACCACAAATCAGCTCCGGTATCGATAAGGTATGAGATTTGGATTGATTTGTCAACGACGTATAGGCGACGATGTGTTGAATCGTCGTTGATTGCCGCAGACAATGTCTGTCTGTGGCTCCAGACAATTTGTTTCAACATATCCTGCAGCTCATTATCTCTGCTTGAGATTGCGGAACATTAAACGGTAGATAGCGTCTCTTGAATCTTGTCTGCAGTTTCGGCAACCTTGTCTAACAGGCAATCTGAGTTGAAAGAATAGCTCACATGTTTTCGGGAAGCCGACTTAACCAGAAGCACGTCCTTGAGATGGTATTCAATAAACAATTTCTTCTATTTCGAGCATTTGCCTTAACTGTTGTTCTTGTGAGACAGACAAACGATTAATTAGCGCTTTGTTAATACTTGCGTATTTATTGACTTCGGGTGGGTTGATTATATATATATATATATATATATATATATATATATATATATATATATATATATATATATATATATATATATATATATATATATATATATATATATATATATATATATATTCTTGGCAACTATTTAAGCCAGAAATACATAAACAAAACTTATGCTCGCTGCACTATATTCAATAATGAGTATAATTTATTATATATAACTCAATTCGTTACAGAAACGAGCCAGGATTAATAGATATTTCGAGGAAAAAAATATTGTTAACACACGTGGTTTATACAATATTTTATTCAATTTTGATGAAATAATAATAACAGGTATTATGAATTTAATTTTGAAAAAAAAAACTATTCAATTAGTAATATGTGCATGACTATCGTCGTTATTTATTCAATTTTAACGTTTTAAATCATCAGAATGACTTAAAATTCAATGAGAGTGTTTCCATGGTAATTTTATTCAAACTGACTATGGCGAATCGATTTAATTCATTTTATGGAATTTGTAACATTACTGTCAAAAGTTCGACTGTCATTCGAAGGAATAAATTTTATTTACTTTGGAAGTAAATTTATCTGTCGTTTATAAAGCCGGCCATAATTTACAAAACCAGGGTGAATATTTTGCTATCATGGCAAACTTCTCATGTAATATTGGGATCCTAATTCATAAATACAAGTAAAAGTAATTTTATATTTATTTGGTTATTAGATTCTATCGTAGATAAAATATTGTACGACACACATACGTAAAGCTCTTTTAGTCACTTGTATCGTATATAACTATTAAATTACTAGCAAATATACAATTACTCATAGTTGCTGCTGTGGAGTTAGTAATACTTTAAAGCATCAAAATTGAATAACTTGAAATATATATTATTAAATGATTATTATTTCCTTCGTTGTGACATAACAGTCACCTGCGCGAAAGGCGAAACTGTATCGTATTGTGATCGTATCGTTCTAACATCGTATAATGTAAATTAATATCAATTGTATCTATGCGAATCTGAGTCACCATCTTATCGATTTCACTATAATGTAAATTAAGCACAACATAATTAGCATAACTTAAGATCTGGCAATTCGTAATCAAATGGCCTTATTACAATCAAAGCTTTACTTTGTTCGACGACTGTTAATTATCCATTGTAAACCAGGCAACGTCTGTAAAAACCTTTTACCGCCAATACTTCATCTTAAAATGGACTTTCTAATCAACGGCAGACGTAACCTTTAAACGCTCACGTCCAACGCTTTAATACTGCTGTCACGAAATGCTGTAGCTCTTCAATCAATGCGTTTTTACGGGTTCGACTAGGTATACTCTATACGTCTACAAGACGCTTGTTTCAAAATTAAATAAAACTAGGTTAAACGCATATGCATTATATATATATATATATATTTACGCCAATGAAGTCCTACATATATTTTTTTTATTATTATTATTAAAGTTCGTTTAACTTGTAAGCGATCTGTGGTTCTACAAAGTTTTGTTTTCAAAGAATATGGAATTCAGTAGCAAATGAATTCATAAATTGAGGGTTTTATAAAAATATAAATACATATGGGAGTTAGATAATTTCTTGACTGAGATGGATGATGAGAGAAAATATATTTCTGAAATTCAGGCAACATTATTGATCAAGCCGACTAGTTTCGAGTCCTCATGTGTCTTCCTCAGGGGATTTTTATTAAAAATCATCCCCTGAGGAAGACACATGGGGTGTCGACACTAGTCGGGTTGATCAATAAAGTTGTCTGAATTCCAGAAATATATTTTCTCTCATAAATGCATATGTTAAAATAATGTTCATGATTAATATTTAATTGTAAATATGCATAAATAATAAGCAAGTTAATAAAATGAAAAATAAAGTAAACAAGGTTTTATTGTTTTGATTGCCACTATACTCTGTTTTTTAATCCTTAACCACCCGGGTCCGGTCATCATGGCTGCAACGGTTTTACAAATACAATATATCATACCACTGGTAACTTCCATCATCTTCAGAGTTTCGTAAATTGTTCTGTAGATCTAGCTGACACAGTGTTTATTATCCGTCAATCAAAAGGGGCCTGTATATGTACAAGAAAATATTCGAAATATTTGAGATGTTGACTCAAGTTGTGACCAAAATGATCAGATAGTAAGCGAAGATAATTTATTTTCTGATTGTTTGTTATTGAAGATAGTAAAAATGGTGAAAAAATGAATAATAATAAAAATCAAAAATTACAATAAATACATTTATTACCCGTATTTGTGCCATCGTATCAGTACTGCACAAATAAGATTTGTCGCCAAAATATTTGGCAAAATAAACCCAAGCAAATGTTATTTGGTTTGCTTTCGTTGTTTAAGTTTCTACATTTTCTTTATTCAATTACTTGAAAATGGATTGCGGATTTCAAAAACACGATAGCAGAAAACTTGAAAGAGCAAGACTTTGAAATAGAGACAATGTGTGTCGTAGATATTAAGAGCACTAAAAACTCGATTATTTCAAAATATATATAGCTTTATTTGAAATCGTTATTAAAGTTCACAAAAATCGTTAAGATTTCATGCAAAAGCAGTGTTGCCAACGCTATGATATTTATTGAACATATAAGATAATTTAGTAGGTGTACGAAGTACAATAGTAAATTTGTACGTAAAATGACAAAAAATACGTTCAAGAAGAACGAATTGAATCATTCAGATGAAGAAGTTTAATATGAAACACATAACTTTCAGTATTTTTTTATGATAACTTAAATGTCCGGAGGTTCGCAACACTGAACATGAATTCGTGTTTGAGTAACAGAAATTGACAGATTTGTCAACATAACATAAATATATATATATATATATATATATATATATATATATATATATATATATATATGCCTATTATTTATATATATTCACAAATTTTCGATTTCAAACAAAATTTAATATGCGCCTCGGTACTTGAAGCTTTTTCCCTAAAATAATTAGGGGAATAATGCGCACGGAAAAAGTGATTTCCCATGTTAAACGCCTATGTTTCACTTTCCGTGATACTCCCTGTATAAGCTTTAATTTCAAATCTTAATTGGCAACGTCATCGTATTTCACTTATTAAAACGACTGAATTCATTCTAGCGGACAAAATGTAAATTAAATTTATTTACGTTTAATATCTTCCGTAGAGGAGAATATCTTTTAAGAAAATTATGAATAAAAAATTATGAATAAAAAATTAATTTTTTTGGATCTTCATATTCATGATAAAAGTCAATCAATTCGATAATTTGTCGGCTTTTCAACTCTATGAATTATATCCCTCCTATCAAATACTTTATTTACATTTTAGAATTATTGTAACATTTCATTTTATAATGTACATATTTGAAAACACAAACATCTAAGACCCTGATGGGAATCGAACCCACGACCCTAGGGTCCGAGGGTTGCTTTTATCGCTGCCAGAAATACGATTCCTCAACACGCTCGATCAACTAGGCGGCTCATAATAAGTCATCGATATTATTTCCGTAAAAAATTAATGTCATATTTTTTGAATGACTAGTTGACTACAGACTACAAGTTAACAATAGGATATTACATCCGAGGTGGGATATATTTCAATACAGCGGAGGGCTCATGTATATTACCGAGAGGCGAAGCCTCGGGGTGAAATATAACGCGAGGCTGTAATGAAATTCCCACCGAGGTATGTATACTATTTTGTTCACTATCATCCTGTTTTTAAATCAGTATTTTTCAGAATAAATAATTGATTTATAATCTTTAATTTTATTAATGTTTTTTGACAGCTTTATTAAAATTTGTTTAGCCTTTATTATAGGGATCTATGACAATGTTATCCCCTACATAAACATTTCCAACCCTTGGGGCGGAAATGAAATCTATTTCCTACCCAAGAGATTGTCATTGCAGTTAGGAATGACGTATTTCCCAACCTCTAAATGGTTAGGAATTGACATATTACTATAATGATTTTGAATAAAAAATATTACTAACCTATTTGGTATTTTATTTCGACACGAAATAGTGAATTTAACCAGTAGTTAAAATTTACTTATAAACGTGTTGGCATTCTGTTTACGCAATCATAATCATTTGTCAATTATTATTAGTTAATATAATTAAGTTTTTGGGATAATTGTAATCTTACATGTACGGAGAAGCAAATTATGTTATGTTTAAGAAAGAAGAAGTAGTTCTGAATAAACGGTCGTACGAAACGGACGTCTTTTTAATCTTTATTCCTCCTAACGAGTGCAACTCTGCATAAATGTAGACCCACTTACTTATTTTTATTAATCTTCGGGCGTTATGACTACGAAGTCGCATACTGTAGGAATTACAATACCGCATACAGGCTGAACACTGTAAACCGTGAGATAGGCGTTTAGCATGAGAAAACAGTTTTTTTCAAATATCTGTCCCGTAAGACTGTAGTGGGAGTTTTTGATATGGTTAGAAAGATTATTTAATTTGGCATCGAAGAGTATTTAAGTACTTCTAATTTAATGGCTTATTGTTAAAATATTTACAAAAATAAAATGCTATTTGACAGTAATTATAAAGTATTGAAAACAGTAATCATGGAAACGCACTCAGTAATCGAGTTGGTTAGATCTAAAAATCGTAATAATTATTCATGAGTTAAAATACCACCCGGTTTATCTTAAAAACATATTACTAAATAACTTACAAAATTAAAACCTAAATTGTTTGATAAATCAAATATTGTTTATGCAATGGATTTTACATCAGAAGTATAATTAATGTGATCAATGAGCCATCAGGAAAGAGTTTACGAGAAATTCGTGATTTTTTTGCTGGAATATATCCTGCTGGCCAATTACATCCCACGAACAAATTAGAAAAATAATTTTAAAATTTAAAAAGACTAGGTTGCATTTGAAAACCAAAAATATAAATCTGATGTGGCCAACACATTACCTTCCGTTAATCCTGTGTATTATAATCCATACATAATTTTTTTGTATGTATGTATGTGTGTCTGTGTGTGTGTATGACAAAAGTTTCGGATCGCATAACTTCAATACCACGATTCCAAAAATTATAATATTTTCGTATTCCTCAAATATACATCCAGAAGAACAACTGATTAGATTTTGGTTATAATTGGTGAACCGGAAGTACCCTCATTTGAAGACTTACCAGTTAAATTTGATTTATTGATATTTATTGTTATTATAACTTAAAGAATATATTATTCTCTATACGATTTCATTACATTTTATATTTCATATTCAATAGATACAGAGTTAAAGAATTTTAAAGATATTAAATTTTATAAACCAGCCAGCTATGCCAAACATGGAAACTACTAATATATTCATATAATTCAAATGGACAGATGTCAGTATAAATAAAAAGTAAATTAATGTGGCAGAGATGAGGATGTTGAAGTAGATGTTAGGGAAGACACGGAAAGATAGTTAAGGAAATAACTATAGTGTTACAAGTTTCTAGAAAGATACAAGCGAGTTGATTACATTGGTTTGAAAATGTCATGAGGAGAAATGAGGAATATGTATTGGATGAAGAATGAATATTTAGTAATAGAAGGTTGAAGAAACAGAAGAAGACCAAAGATAAGATGGAAGGACTGTATTGCGGAAGACTTGAGAGAAAAGGAACTGAATGAGAACGACATGTAAAACAGAAATAAGTGGAAGAATAAAATAAAAAATAGCGACCCCTAACGAATGGGAAAAGCTAAAGAATAAGGAGATGTTAGTATCAAGTGCAATTTGCATAGTTTATGAAATAATTTTACTGGATATTTAGAATCTTTTGCAAGAAAATTTATGTATGGAATTTATACATAATACATAGGATTGGCGGAAGATATTGTACTGGCCACAACAGATTTTTTTTCAGTAACATCGGTCGACGTCGATGTTTTCTTTCGATGTTTTTAAAAATATATTTCTAATTTCCAAGAACTATTACGCATACCCATGCGATACTCTCCTGAATTCGGACCATGTCTGCACTCTGCAGAATAGTAAAGTCGGTAATTCCGCGACATGCGCTGAGAACAATATACGTAATACATATTGTTTCATATTAATACTGTTAGCGGCTGTTAGATCAATGTTTTGAGATAGAATATTGATTGCATATATGTTATTTTTATACCAATAGTGCCGAATTAGATATCATAATTAGGTACAGTGTTGTTTTTAATAATGGCTCCGCCGAAAAGTGATACGTGGAAACCATTTTTTTTTAATAAAGATGGTACAGCTACCTGCCGTTATTGCAAACATAAATTGAAGACCTCAGGTAATACTTCAAATTTATTGGGACAGATTGCTCGTTTGCATATTTTTTTCCGTACTATAAAACAAGCTACTCAACTGCTACGGATTCAAAGATGAAAAACCTCAGGAATTCGAAAAGATGGGGGAGCGAGTGGTTGGGCCGTCATATGTGGTATCCTCTTTTGCAGATCAGTCTCCACAGGAATTCGATAATAATACAGTCAGTATCAGTATCACAGACGCAGATAGTTTGACTTGGTAAATAATACCAAAAGTCCCACATTTCAAATACCCAAAAGTTTTGAAAATTTATTGTCATTTGCTGAAGGTGATAACAAATTTAATCGTATCAACAATTCAATCTTATTTATGATTTGCAAAGATATGCAGCCGATTAATATGGTAAATAATGAAGGTTTTCAACATTTAATGAAAACTACTGTACCTCTATATAAATTACCTAACAGGGATACATTTAGCCGCAGATTAGATGCCAAATATGAAGTAATTGCTATGAGCGTTAAAGAAAAATTAGCACGAACTGACGGTTTCACAATAACGACTGACATTTGGAGTGACACCGTGCAAACAGTTCATTTTGCAGACAAAACAAAAATTTCGTCAATTACGCTTGGAGTATATATCTGAATAAAAGTCAAATGGCAAATTATTTAGCTGAAAAATTAATAGAAACGAGCAATGGAATATTAAAAAGGAAAAAGTAACTGCGTTGTTACAGGTATCGGTGCTAATATTGTCAAGGCTGTATATATATAACTTTTGATAAAATTTGCACATACCGTCCTGTGCACACAAATTGAATTTGATAGCAAAAGAATCAATTGAAATTGTTCCAAATTTATCTGCCATCATTAATAGAGGAAAAACATCGTCATCTGGTTCAAACAAAGTGTAGTGGCCAGTGACGAATTAAGAAAACTATCATCTATGAAAGTAATACAAGAAGTACCGACGCCATAGAATTGCAAATATTATATGCTGGAACGTTTTATCAAACTAAGAGCGCAAATTAACGTATCGTTAATAGACATGTTACACTTCCAACAATGATTACCGCTCTAGAAATTTACCAAATAGAGGAAGTCGTGACATTGCTGAAGCTCTTGGAAACAGCCACTAAGGAACTGTGCGGCTAACATTACGCAACAGCAAGCAAAATTATACCAATGATGTTTTGTCTTGCTAATAAAATAAATTCAACTACCTGCCAGCACGAAATGGAAATATATTTAAGGAACGCTTTAGATTCAGCACTAAAAAGATTTGGATATATAAGGAAGTACGCATAATAGCTTTAGTCACTTTACTTGATCCGCGGTTTAAAAAATTAGTTTCCCAAATGACTTAGCTTGTTCCAATGCTGTGTCTTATTTGAAAGATGTTTTGCAAGTTACTTCAGAGGCGAATGAATCGGATCCATAAAGTGGAGGAGGGTGAGTACACAAAAGTAATAATAATTGGATTTCCTCAACATTTTTCTTATGCTTTAGAAGAAGAAAACTTCAACCTCTGGAGTCATCATCACCAAATGGTAGAAAGAATTAAAGGAAATTATTCTCAAGATGCGAATAAATTTTCGGAAATAACACAATATGTTCAGTGCCCTCTGCGGAAATTTGATGAACATCAGTTGATGCTGTGGAAAAACATGAAAGGCGTTTACCCCACTTTAGCCAAAATAGCCTTAAAATAATTGAGTGTAGTCGCAACATCTGTGCCCTCGGAAAGGCTCTTTTCTAAAGCGGGACTAATTTTAACAAAGCAACGTAATAAATTAAAAGGAAAGCGATTATCAAAATTAGTTGCGATTCGGACTTATTTTAATTTTTGTATTGTACGTTATGTACCCATATTTTTGTTTTACTATTCATACAACATGGAAGCTTATTTATAAATATATAAATAATTATTATTTTTATATTGTAATTTATATTATATTTTTTCTATTTTAATATTTAAATTTTCACGTTTCAAAAATAAATAAGTTGAAGATAAGTGAATTTTTTTTTAAATCGATGTTTCATAATATCGATCTTTTTGATCCGATATTTTTACTTCGATTTTTGTAATTCGATTAATCGATCGAAGTTTTCATAATTTTGGACATCCCTACTCACTTGTATCTTTCTGGAAACTTCTATCACTCGAGCCATTTCCCTTATCCTTTAATACCTTACCCTATCTTTTCGTGTCCTCCCCTATCTCAATATCCTCGTTTCTGCCACATTCATTTTCGTTTCATTAATACTGACATCTGTCAATTTAAATTATCTGAATATATTAGCAGGTTCCATTGTTAATATCTTTATAATTTTTTAACTCTATATCTATTGCATATGATGTATAAAATGTAATTCAGTCGTATAGAGAATAATATATTCTTTAAAATTTATAATAACATTAAATGTCAATACGATTTTTAACTGTTTTTTTTTTTTTTTCAAGAAAAACTGTTAAAAGTTGAAAATTAGGGTACTTTCGGTGCACCAATTATAACCAAAATCTAATCATGTCTGCATATGGATTTAAAATTGAGGAATACGAAAAAATTATAATTTTTGGAATCGTGATATTGGATTTATGCAATCCGAAACGATCGTCACATACACAAGCACACACACATACATACAGACATCATCATAAAAATAGTAAATTCGTAATCATTAGAAACTCACTATCGAATTTTTGACCAAAGACAATACCTTTCTTCCCTAAAGGTGACGGAAGGTAAAAACGATTTCGTTATAAACAGCGACACAGAACTGTACCTATTAGTAAAAACAACCAATAATTCAGTACTAAAAAAATTGCTGAAGAGCAGAAATTAAATGTAGTTATCCGCAACTATTGCGTATATTAAAAACATAAGTACAAAAGTTACAAAATTCATAATCCTCCGGAAATTGGTTCACATAATTTTTTGTGAATCTTTATTCAACAAAATTAATAACAATTGAAATTTTTCGAAAATGATACTCACTCACGAACAGGGCAAAACAAATTCGAGTTCCTTACATGAAAAACAAAAAAAAATATTTAGACTTTTGAGACAATTTTCTTAGGTACCACAGGAATTTTCGATTGTCTTTTGTTTTTGAGCTACAAGCTAAAACTTGATTTTCGCTAATTTTAAAAATACCTTATACCTCGCTTATGAGATAAAAAAGAGTACCTCAAAAAGCTGGCTTATAAAGACCTACTTAGATTTTCTGTAGCGTGCATAATAAAATAGTTTTTCATATAAGGAACTTATAATAGGAACAGACAGTCGAGTTTTCAAGATTATATGATTGACATTATATTATTCTTTTGTAAATGTCAGTGTATTTGCAGTTTACATTTAATAAAGTATTATTCCAATTGTACATTCTGTTAAAACCCATATCGTATTACAATTGGCGCCCAACGTGACTGAGTTCCATACGGAATAATACGTAATGAACAACTAATTTCTTGTGCTCACGTTAAAAAAAAATATCTGATATCTTATTAAAATGCCTCCAAAGAAGACTTCTCCGAGAGAAAAAGGAAATGAAACGAACGACGGAACAAGAGAAGTTTCTGCTCGTACCACAGTCTCTACTAGTAGCACAGTCCCTACTACACCATCACCAGCGTTAATTACTTTTACCAATACACCAATGAATTATACATTACCTGAAGAGGCTGAGATAGATGATATATGCCATATATTATATGGAATGCTTTTACGAAAACTTCGAACTTCGTTAAATAAACTTTTTAAACGTTCCCGAAACATTGAACAGTGTTTACGTAATCCGGAGACTACTAACAGAAAAGAATTGTTAAAAAAATTAAGTCCCCGATGAAAAAAGAAGAAATAATTGTTCATATTGCAAAACAATAGGACACCAAGAGTGTCGAGAACTCAAACTAAAAGAAAAAAAGAATAGAAAAATACCCTACCCAGATTCACCTACAACACAGTTTAAAATTAAAGATGATATAAGCTGTTATGGTTGTGGTAAACCTGATTTTATAAAAAGCAACTGTCCAAACAGTAACACAAGAGTAACTAAAATGGAATCAGTTGAATTTAATATTTTTATAGTAGCACATAAAATAGTCTACCACTGATAACAATACATATAGCTGAATCAAAAGAACTTGCTTACATCGACACAGGAGCAACAAAGAGTATGGTAGGGTACAGTTTATATAAATTATTACTGAAAAAGTAATATTTATTCGTACTAGTCAATAAAACAGTGATCTTTGCTGATGGTCAGCCAACTGAAGAAGAACTTTTATCAACCGAAGTTATAATTATCTTGGAAGGAAATAAAATACCGACAACTGTATTGGTTTTTCCTAAAAGTACTAAAAATCATACGCTTTTAGGAATAGATTTTACAAGAAATGCTAATCTTAACTTAAATTTGTCAGAATATGAATTGTCATTTGGTAACAGGCCCGATACTAAATACAGCTTTGTAAGAGAAGAAACTGTTAAAAACTATAATATTCTTAATGTTCTAATTTGGCGGGCTGATGAAGCAAAACATTTGCAAAAAATCTGTTGTGGCCAGCACAATACCTTCCGTCATTCTCGTGTATAATGTATAAATTCCATAATTTTTCTTACAAAAGATTCTAAATTTCCAGTAAAATTATTTCATAAACAAACTATTCAAATTTCACTTGACACTGGCATCTTCTTCTTCTTTAGCTTTTCCCATTCGTTAGGGGTCGCTATTTTTGCATGTCGTTCTCATTCAGTTCCTTTTCTCTCAAGTCTTCCGCAATACAGTCCTTCCATCTTATCTTTGGTCTTCCTCTGTTTCTTTAACGTCCTATTACTAAGCTATTCATTCTTGTTCCAATATATTTCTTCATTTCTCCTCATGACATGTTCAAACCAATGTAATCGTCTTTCTTGTATCTTTCTAAAAACTTGTAATACTAGAGTTATTTTCTTACCGTATCTTTCCGTGTATTCCCCAATATCTACTTCAACATCCTCATATCTGCCACATTAATTTACTTTTTATTGATACTGACATCTGTCAATTTGAATTATATGAATATATTACTAGTTCCCAAGTTTGGCATAGCTGACTGAATTATAAAATTTAATTTCTTTAAAATTCTTTAACTCTGTATCTATTGAATATGAAGTATAAATTGTAATCAAATCGTATAGAGAATAATATATTCTTTAAGTTATAATAACGTTAAATGTCATTAAATCAAATTTAACTGTTAAATCTTCAAATGAGACTACTTCCGGTTGACCAATTATAACCAAAATCTAATCAGTTGTTCTTCGGGATGTAAACTTGAGGAATACGAAAAAATTATAATTTTTGGAATGGTGGTATTGAAGTTATGGAATCCGGAACTTTTGTCACACACACACACACACACAGACACACAGACACACAGACATACAGACACACAGACACACATACATACAGACATCATCGTAAAAATGATAAAATCGTATTATATGGACCCTAAAACGTGCTTATTCAGTAAAAACTCATCATTGAATTTTTTGACCAAAGACAATACCTTCCTTACCTAAAGGTGACGGAAGGTAAAAGAAGAAAAAGAAAAATTTGAAGAATTACTAACAAAATACAATGAAATATTTGAGGCAAGCTTGACACGTACTCATTGTATAGAACATAGATACGACACTTTAGGTTCTCCATATGTAGCAGTTCCTCCGTACAGAATGTCTCCTGTCAAAAAAGATATATTGGAAAAAGAGCTAAATAAAATGTTGGAAGGAGAAATTGCGAAATGCTGCTGTAACCTTCCAAAGACTTATTGACCGTATGCGTACCGGTGTACCTAACGTTAAAATGTTTGGATATTTAGACGACATTATTATCTTATCAGAGACATTTGAAACAAATTTTAAAGACTTGGAAACTGTGTTTAATATACTAAACGCATTTGGTTTGCGCCTTAATCGTGAAAAGTGTTCTTTCATGCTATTAGAAGTAAAATATATTGGTCATATTATCATCGTTTCAGGAATACAAACTGATCCTGAGAAAGTGAGTGCCATAAGAAATTTGGCTCCACCTTGCAACCTAAAACATTTGATGACATTCTTGCAAAGTTGTTTCTGGTTTCGCTGTTTTATTCCCAATTTTGCAGAAGTAGTAAGACCATTAACTGACCTCACAAAGAAGATATCTATTTGGTATTGGACTAATGCACGTCAGGAAGCCTATGCAAAGTTGAAAGAGCTTTTAGCTTCAGTTCCAATATTGCGACAAGCAGATCAAACTCAAGCCTATATTTTAAAAACAGATGCGAGAAGTTATGCTATCGGTGCATGTTTATTGCAGGGGCAGGGAGAAGAAAAAAGACCTGTTGAATATGCCAGCAGACTACTTAAAGAAGCTGAAAGAAATTACACTACTTCGGAAAGCATAGGCAGTAGCTTGTGCTGTAGAAAAGTTTCGCGGATATCTAGAAGGATGTCGCTGTATCGTTCATACTGATCATCAAGCTTTACTGTGGTTAATGACCATTAAGTTGCCAGCTGGACGTCTAGACAGATGGGATTTAACATTACAAACTTATGATTTAGATATAAAATACATTTCAGGGAAAACAAATGTCATCGCTGACACATTGTCAAGACCAACATGCACAAGTGAAATTAAAAATATCTGCTCACTTTGTACAGTAAGTGTAACTTTGCCACTTTTTATGTACGAAAATATCAAGAACAACAAAAAGCTGATCCTGAATTACAAATTATTACAAACACTCTGGAAAAGAAAGACAATGAAATTAATTTTGAAAAGTGGACTGAACGTGGTAATGCACAAAACAAATCCCTAAAACAAAACGTGATGGATTAATAAAAACATAATGACAGCAGTGCGATACATGGTGGATATGAAAACACTTATCAATGGATCTCAAAACGTTATTATTGGCCACGAATGTTAAAAGATATTCGAGATCATGTGAAGAAATGCATTAATTGTCAGCGTTATAAAATAAACAACAAACCTTCGGGTCTTATACAATCTCCTGTACTACAACAAAGGTTGGAAACACTTTCAATCGACCTTTTTTGGGCTTTTGCCTGAAACTAACAAAAAAAATCTGATGTGGCCAGCACATAACCTCTCGCCGTATATTTTACCTGGCTGTATGCATAAAGCAAAGATTATTTTTATAAATACAAATAATATATTCATATAAATCTATGACGTATAAACTTCTTTATTATTCAATAATAGCATGTCTCAACATAAAGATATTTTACCATAAATTATGTTACAATAAATTACAAAGTAGAGTTTACCATATATAAATATTAGGCTGGTAACAGCAATTTTCAATTCGAACAACCTTGTTTACTTTCTCTTCATATTCTTCTAGTAAAAACATTAATATTGGGAGGTCTAAAATGTATATATGGATTGTGCATCTATTCTTACATATCTTCTTTTACATTTTATTTTTTCATACTTGTTATATCTAAATAACACTAATTCCCTTTAATAAAGTGACGGATAGATTGCACTCCGATTATTTTTATATCGATGTGTAATTTTGTCAATATTTACAACTTACTTGAGAAGAATTTGATAGCTTTTTCGCAATTCAAAGTTACTCTAGTCTACAGTACTGGTGTACATTGTCCCATAATGTTTGAAACAAATTTAAGTCCTTCAACCTAGACTTGTCATCTCCATAATAGTCACAGATCAAGAATTAAGGGATTCTCCAAATACATTTTTCTTTCATTACTCATTATTTCTGACACTGACATTTATCTGTCAGTTACAAATAATTTAAATTTGCAACTATTTTTCATGGCATCCTTTTGGTTGTAAAATTAATTACAATATTATTTTATATATTATATTCCTTTTATCTCTTAATCTATAAAATATGTATAAAAATATTTAAATGTATCAGAAAGAGAATTTATTTTTCTTTAATATTATCAAGAAAAATTTTCAAAAAATAATATTTAGAAGATTTTTTTTCAAGAATCTTCTACTTCCGGTTGTCCAATTGTTACCAAAACCTTTTCAGATCTTCCCATGAATGTCCGATTGGGAAATACGTTGTTAAACAAATTTTAAGTCTTATAGTTTTTGAGTAACCGTCCTTCCAACATCCCACACACACACACACACACACACACATCCACACACACACACACACAGACATCATCGTAAATCGATCATGTTAAAATCGGATTGTAGGGACCTTAAAACGTGCTTATTCAATAAAATCTGGATATGCGATTTTTAGCATGAATGCAATACCTCTCTTAGCGAGAGGTAAAAAATGGATCTTCATACTACAAGATGTTGCCACAAAGAAGGTAGAAATATTCGCATTAAAAGAAGCTACAGAACTGAATGTGCTAAAACATTATTAGAAGAAATATTCCTCAGATTTGGTACACCTAGAAAAGTTATCGGTGATAATGGAACGCAATAAGTTAGTTCTGTTATGCAACACGTTATGCATTGTTTAGGAATTAAACAAAGTGTGATATTTTTATATCATCACCCTGTCGAAAGAAATAATCTAGAACTAAAAATACAATTGTCCATTTTAGTTGATAATGAGCATACTCGTGGTCAGAATTTTTACGTGTCATACGAATCGCAATGAATACAGCATATTGTCAATCTACAGGAAGAAATGCAGCACATTTGACATTTGGAATGATTTGAGAACAGTTGATGATGTTGCACATGATATGTGAACAATCATACAAAAAAAAATTGTGAAAGAAATATCTCCGTATTTAAAGAAAAAGGCACGGATTTTACATGAAGTACGAGAAATTTATGGAAGAAGGCAGTACGTAAGAAAAGAAAACGCAGATAGATATCGTCGCGCTGCTCTAATATTTAATGCAGGCGATAAAGTGTTAATAACACTGCATACCTTAAGCAAGAAGACGCGAGACTATACTTCAAAGTTTTCTCCACGACGAGACGGACCATATAAGATCATAAGTCGCAGATCGCCAACCACTTACACTGTTTGTGATCTACAGAAACCAGATGAAATTCTCGGTGTTTATCATATATCGCAGATCACGCCATTTGTTGACGGAAACAATGACATTCAACCAATGTTGCCCAAGAAACGACGAGGTCAGCCACGGAACGAAATCTGATAGTTCCTATTTTATATGATTGTCAAATTGAGTGTACTACATCCACTGCAACAGGGGGAGTATATAATATGAACAGACAGTCAAGTTGGCATTATATATTATTGACATTGTATTATTCTTATGTAAATGTCAGTGTATTTGCAGTTTATATTTAATAAAGTATTATTCCAATTGTATATTCTGTTAAAACGCATATCATATTACAAACTCGACTTTGTTCCACTCTTTACATATGTATATTTTATAATTCATGTAAATAATACATTTTACAAAGAAAAAAATAATAATAAAAAGATAAACCAGGTGGGATTTGAACTCATAAATAATTATTACATTTTTTCGAGCTACCAACTCCATTACTATATGTATTCCCATGATTACTGTTTTAATAAATTGTAAGTAATAACTGTCAAATAACATTATATTTTTGTAAATATTTCAATAAGTCATTAAATTAAATGCTCTTTCTAACCATATCAAAAACTCCCATTATAGTCTTACGGGACTGTTTTCCCACGTTAAACGCCTGTCACGGTTCCCAGTGTTCACTCTGTATATTATTACTTTATTCGTTCTAAGTTCTAACCCGAGTCATTCCACGATGATTTTTTTTTCTGTTACAGATTTACATCCACCCAACACTGAAGAAAATGAAAAGATACGAGAAAATTGTAAGAATATACATAACACCAACTATTATAATGGAACCAGTTTAACACCAAAACGTCACATACCTTCAATATTATGTTAAACTCAACCCAGAAAGGCATGCCCAGATTCATTATGTCCTCAACAGAACTTAGTAACATAACCAATATCACCGATGCTAACTCCACCGCCGAGGAGATCTCGTGGACATATCGGGAAGGGGTTGGCATCCTTCTGATCATCTGCACTCTATCCATGATCGTCAATACTCGGGTTTTGCTCAGTATATACTGGATCAAACGACCTCTTAGTGCCACTCTCTACATCAGCTTGAGTTTGGCGGCTGCTGATCTTATTACCTCACTTATCGTCCTCATGAACTTCATCCTTAATAGTTACCTACCCAAAGTGGAGAATATTAGGATACCCAGCTGCATGGCGCTAGTGTTTGAAGGGTTTAGATTAGGAGGGATAGTGAATACAGTGTTGCATCTACTGTTCCTAGCGTGTAATCACTATTTAGGGATAGTAAGACCACTGCACTATCAAAGTATAATGACACATAAGAAGATTACGGCGTGTTTAGTGGCGCTATGGATCCTACCGCCTGTGTATATGTTGATCAATTTTTCTATGTATCCACGACAAGGATTTCAGCATGAAAATTGTATAACTTCGTAAGTATATTTTTACATATAATATTTAAGTGCAAAAAGATTTTAAAGTGTTTTTATATTCTTAATATAATTTAAATCATTAATATTTTTTCCATTTTGTTTAAATAAATGCTAAATAAATACTCGTGTCAAAATGTTGACGTACTTTTTATTTTTCTTTTATACTTATTATACAGGTGGGACAGAGAGGACGGGTGTTTTTTTATAAAATCACAAAATTGTTAATTTTTAAATTTGAGTTTGTATTAAAATAGCATTCGACAAAATCATGTGGTATCTGTTATCACTAATGCATTTCTG
Source organism: Harpalus rufipes (assembly GCA_951394225.1). NCBI lineage: Eukaryota > Metazoa > Arthropoda > Insecta > Coleoptera > Carabidae > Harpalus > Harpalus rufipes. Next base: position 19,924,588 of record OX596276.1, on the reverse strand, counting down.
AAAACATTTTTGGAAGTTGCCATCCACTCTTTCCAACATCACTCTGTCAATTTCGGCGATTTCCACGCGAATAGCTTGCTTCAGTTCTTTCAATGTACGGGGCTTATGCTTGTATACACGTGCCTTGAAGTGACCCCACAAGAAAAAAACGCACATGGAGAAGTCAAGGGACCGTGTAGACCAATTTATGTCACTAAACATGTAAATGACGTGACCACGGAAGAGGGGGTGAATGACGCTCATTGATACTCTGGCTGTGTGGGCCGTCACCCCAACCTTCTGAAACCACACACAGCGGATAGGAATAAGTTTTCGTTGTAATTCAGGTAAAAAAAACTTATTTATCATCTCTATGTAGTGCTCCGAGTTCACACTCCATGGGGGCTTCAACTGAAACAGCAATACTAAAAGCTCACGAAACTAATGGTACCTGGCACCCCATGCACATCTACCCCTCCACCTGGGGCTGAGTACTGCCATTTCAGAAACTTCCGCCCTGTCTACCCCACCCTGTACATATCGTTCATAAAATTAGTTCCATCTTTCGTTTTGTACATAATGTTAAATTTGCCAAGTTTATAGCATTTATATATCGTTGGTGAATTATTACTTTGCGATTTTATTATTGTTATATTATTAATCGATAGGAGAATTTTTCTCTGGATACTCCGGTTTCTCTCTATCATATGTACATGAATAAATTTATGCCGTTTCTGTATATGGTATTTCACTTCACTGGTTATTTGTCATCTCTGTCCTCTATATGAAAGTACGAAGGATGCATTATTCCTTCAAAAATATATACGGTGTTTCAAGAGAAGTGACCAGCTCTATTATTTTCTTTATTATTGGAATAGAAGAAAAACATATAAATAAGAGTTGCAGTAAATCGAAGGGCACATTCATTTATTGAAGAAAAATATGAAACTAGTGGTTCACAAACTATAACATAAAGTTATATTTTCTTAAATGGGATGGTATATATTTTTAGGCTCATTCGATACAGTATTTTTTTCTGAATTCAATCGTATAATCATTTTATATCTTTACATAACAAAAATACTGAGAAAAATTCAATTGAAATTTAAATATATTTGATTTTTACCTTCCGTCACCTTTAGGTAAGGAAAGTATTATCTTTGATCAAAAAATTCGATAGTGAGTTTTAATGAATAAGCATGTCTGTATGTATGTGTGTGTATGTATATACAGGCTATATCAAGATAATGGAACAGTGCTATTTATTCGTGAATATGAAAAGTTACACAAAAAAGTGATTAAGATATTTTGTGAAGCATGGAGGGGGACACATTTTGGCATAACTATTATTATTTTAGAGCCAGTGGTACTCAACTTATGGATCAATGTTAAATTTTTTTAAATGGCATTATATATTTTTTATTAGCTCATTAAATAACGAATTTTTTTCTGTTTTCAACAATATAATAATATTGTACCCTTACATTGCGAAAAATTTGATAAAAATTATTTCAAAATTAGTATTTCAATTTTTTTAAATAGACTAAGCAAAACTAAAATTATCTGTCATTTTTGTACATCATTGTTACGTATGATATTATTTTTTCGAAATGTTCCAAATTTCGTTATTTTTTTATTTCGCGTAATTACTATTTAGTCTTGCATAATTAGGATAACTTTCTGCAAATAAACTGCATGCTAGGAATGCATTTTGATGGGTCGTTCATCAATAAATAAAATCAGTATTTGTTGAATCTGCTGCCATTATTATTAATTCTTACAAAGGTAATGAAAATTACCTTAATTATAATAATGGATAACAATGAAATACGGAAATGACAGATAATTTTCTTTTGTTTTAATGATTAAATGTTTACACAACTTACTTACATTTTTTTAAATAGAAATGAAATACTAACTTTGGATTAATTTTTATCAAATTTTTCGCTATGTAAGGGTATGATATTATTATATCGTTGAATTCAAAAGAAAATTCTCTATCTAATGAGTTAGTAAAAAATATATAGTCATTTAAAAAAATGTAACATTGATATATAAGTTTTGAGTAGCACTAGTTTTAAAATAATAATGGTTATGTCAAAATATGTCCTCCTCTATGCCTTACAAAATATCATAATCACTTTTTTGTGTAACTTTTCATATACATGAATAAAGGCACTGTTCCATTATCTTGATACACCCTGTATATGTATGTGTGTGCGTTTGCGTGTGTGTGTGTGCGTGTGTGTGTGTGTGTGTGTGTGTGTGTGTGTGTGTGTGTGACAGAGAGAGAGAAATAATGTGTATATGACGATCGTTTCCGATTGCATAACTCCAATACCGCGTTTCCAAAAATTATATTTTTTTCGTATTCCTAGAGTTTAGATGCATATGCAGACGTGATTAGATTTTGGTTATAATTGGCCCACCGGAAGTACCCTCATTTGCAACTTTTAACAGTTTTTCTTGAAAAACGCAGGTAAATATCATTTATTGACATTCAATGTTTTATAAATTTTAAAGAATACGTTATTTTCTATATGAAATCATTGCATTTTATACCTTATTTTCAATAGACATGGAGTTAAAGAATTATAAAGATATTAAATTTCATAAATCAGCCAATCATGCTAACGATGGAAACTGCTAATATATTTAGATAAAAGTAAATGAATGTGGCAGAGATGAGGATGTTGAGAAAGATGTTGGGGAAGACACGGAGAGATAGAATAACGAATGTCCGGAAGACGAGAGAAAAGGAACTGAATGAGGACGACACGTAAGATAGAAATGAGTCGAAGAAGAAATTAAAACATTGCGACCCCTAACGAATGAGAAAAGATAAAAAAAGATGTCAGTGTCAAGTGCAATTTGCATATTTTGTACCTCGCACGTTTTAAGGTCCCTACAATCCAAATTTAACATTTTTACAATGATGTGTGTGTGTGTGTGTGTGTGTGTGTGTGTGTGTGTGTGTGTGTGTGCGTGCGTGCGTGCGTGCGTGCGTGCGTGCGTGCGTGCGTGCGTGCGTGCGTGCGTGCGTGCGTGCGTGCGTGCGTGCGTGCGTGCGTGCGTGCGTGCGTGCGTGTGTGTGTGTGTGTGTGTGTGTGTGTGTGTGTGTGTGTGTGTGTGTGTGTGTGTGTGTGTGTGTGTGTGCGCGCGCGCGCGTGCGTGCGTGCGTGCGTGCGTGCGTGCGTGCGTGCGTGCGTGCGTGCGTGCGTGCGTGCGTGCGTGCGTGCGTGCGTGCTGTGTGTGTGTGTGTGTGTGTGTGTGTGTGTGTGTGTGTGTGTGTGTGTGTGTGTGTGTGTGTGTGTGTGTTGGGAGGACGATTACTCAAAAACTATAAGATTTTATATTTGTGTAACTACGTATTTCCCAATCGGACATTCATGGGAAGATCTGAAAAGGTTTTGGTAACAATTGAACAACCGGAAGTAGAAGATTCTTGAAAAAAATCTTCTAAATAATATTTTTTGAATTTTTTTCTTGGTAATATTAAAGAAAATTAAATTCTCTATCTGATACATTTAAATATTTTATAATATATTCTATTGATTTAGAGATAAAAGAAATATAATATGTAAAATAATCTGTTATAATAAATTTTACAGCCGAAAGAATGGCCATGGAAAATAGTTGAAAATTTAAATTGTTTGTAACTGACAGATAAATGTCAGTGTCAGAAATCCGAAGACATTACTGAAAACTTTTTCTGGGAAGTACATAGATTATATTATTTCTTAATGTATTAATAGTTAAATATTTATTATTATAGGTATATTACACATACCTTTCAGAAATACTGTTAATCCCGACAATGAATTGGAAACATTTCGAAAAATTAGAAGAGTAGAACAAAATTTCTTCATAGAATGAATTTAAAAATAAACAATCTAAATGTAAGGAATAGATGTAAGTAGAATTGTTGGTGTAGTGTTCGTATACAAGAAATGTTATACAATAGGGCGCGAGCAGTCATGTGACTTTGTTGATCTTGACAAGCAGATATGGTGGCCCGTGTCAGAATGATAGCTAGTAATTATGTATATAGATGTCAAATATCATAATTTTTCATTCTAAATTTAGTGATTTTCCAATTCCATGTGGAGAAAAATTAAATGTTAAATATCTAAGGCATACGACAAGTAAATTTTAAACTCCTGCGGTGATAAATTAACAACGTAAATTTAGAAAATCTTGAAATTTTTAATGAAAAATTCTGACATTTGACATCTATGTACATAATTACTAATTATCATTCTGAAACCGGCCCACACATCTGCTTGTCAAGCCCAAAAATGTAACATCACTGTTCGCGCCCTATACTTATGTAACCAAAAAAAGGAAATGGCGAGAGGTATTGTGCTGGCCACAACAGATTTTTTTTCTACTAAAACCCAATATATCTAAAATGAATAAATAAATATGAATGTAAATGAAGAGGTTATTCTAATATTTATTTATACCGATTAATATTTTGTATATTAAATAGATAATATAAAAAAAAATCGAGATCTCGAATTTCTACTCTCGTCTCGAGAAAATCTCGAGGGCATTACTCTCGTTTCGTCCCGATATTTCGAGGCGAGAATAAGATTAATCTCGTCTCGAAAATTCGAGATATTTGAGACGTGATCTCGTAAATACGAGATATTGCGGCATTACTAATTACTATAAATAATAATACAAGCACACATGCATGTAAATTGTACAAACTTACAATATTATAAAAAAAATGACAATAAATAAAATTTACATGACTGGGCGCACTGCGGGCAACACACTGCAAATTCAACCGGCTTTGAATCTAACTCATGTAACAAATGAGCGGGGATGGCATATGACACCAAGTTTGTCGTTAGGCGGAGTCAATAACATAAAGGAGGAATACCTAGACGCACAATATGACAGACCTGCTCATATAATAGTTATACCAGTAAAATGTAAATTTGCCGCAGGCGCGCCCTCCGGAGGGTTAATGTTTAATATGTCGCAAGATATAAAATGGTCGCGAAAATAAACATTGACAAAGTTTGTGTCTGTTTTATGACATAGGTATACTGAGTTGCAATGCAAAATGCGATTCTTGCAGTGATTTGCAGTTAAAAAAGTTTTCAAACCGCTGAGATACACAAGCCAAAAAATGTGTGGGCTACTCGTGCTGCAGGAACACCATCTTGAGCTTGACTTGTAACTAGCAAGCCAATGAGGCTGATCAAGTCACGCGCCGTGGGAATCCGATTTAAAACTGCCGGTCAAGAGTTTGATATGTTGTTATTTTTGGGCTTTATTCAACTTCTGTGGTCTAAGGTAGAAGTTGAATTTAATTTCGCGATCTTGGCCGTAACATATATCTAGTGATCCAGAATCCAGCCACTTTTATCATACAATGTAAATATAAAATAGTAAAAATAGAATAAGACTTTATTTGAACTATAAAATTGAACAGAAAATTCAAAGTATACAAACTCGCATATGACTTTAAGTTAGGATTTATGAAGAAAATCCTTAGAAAATTATATTTGAAATTTTCTCAATATCATGTGAGGTAATCAAAAGTAAATAACAACATGCATAAGATACGCAAGCTTTTCAGATCCATGCCATCTATTTGTCAGATTTATTTGAACATATACAGGCTGGTTTTGAACTTAATGTCATAAATGTAAGGGTAAGTAGTATGCCATGTGTAGATTACAAAACAGAAAGATATTTTAAAAAATTCGAAAAAAGAAAATTCAACTTTTCTTAAGGAAACTTATTTACTGCTGTTTTAATTAATATTTCATTAAAAATATGGTTATCAAAAATACATTCAAAATTAGCTGTATAAGATTATTTTTAATAATTAAATTAAATACTATTTTAACGAAAATAATTATTGTGTGTTAGAAAAAATAATGCAAATGCATTGCCAGTGGTCCAGTGGTACCAAAAATGTTAGTTTCATGAAAACAACCCTTAAATATGCGAATTTAAAAAAAAATCAAAACCACCTTATATATATATATATATATATATATATATATATATATATATATATATATATATATATATATATATATATAGGGTGTTATATTTTAGTGGACCCAGCAAATATCTCGCTTATTTATTAAGTTAGTATTTTTTTTCATATGAAATGATTTATACAGCAACATGTAAGCTACTTGATGACGGATGTACATTCATGATACCACTTCTGGGTTATTAGTAATTAATATCAACTTTGAAATTTCAAATAGAACATACTATATTTTTTTACAAATTTGAAAAATACATCAAATTTGCTTTACAATCATGTAAAAAAATCCACATGTTACAATATTAACAAGTGAAATGGCGGGCACTTTTTTATACACCTAGTCGAAAAGAGAATAGTGAGGCATGACTGTGGCTTGAAATTAAACAATGAACTAAAACAATTGTAACACGGTAAATGTCAACCTGTAATTACCCAGTAATAATACATTTAAAGATTTCAACAGTTTTTCTTGAAAAAACGTTGTTAATAGTTATTTAACTATCAAGTGTGTTAATGAGGGCGATTAATGAACGAGAGCTCACGCGTTAATTGTTGAGATCATTAATCGACAATTAACACACGTGTTAGTTACAATATTTTTTCGTTGACCGTATCTTACTTAAATGGAAAATCTAATTTTATTTCATGACAAATTTTTTAGGTTAGTAATGGTTGACCGAACGTCAAATTTTACGTCAGAAAATCAATAAGTTTTGTCATCAATTGTTTTCAGTGGGTGCGTTCAGTTTACTTAATGCTAGACAACACAAGCGGTTTTTTATGTTCTTTGAGGAATTTTATTCTTTCAAATTCATTTTAAAGGTATGCTATGTGAATATACCTAGCTAGTAAGTGTCAAAAGCATGAATTTTAATTCTGTCTACCTTTTTGCTACAACTTAGCGTTAGCAATACATGCTGTGTTCCATGTGGTAAACGCACCTAATAAATCGTTTATTAATAAAAATTATGCATTAATAGGGGTCATTAATGAATGATTTTCTATACATTAAGATAGCCTATTAATAAACGGTCGACGGAAAATATTATTTACACATGTTATTATAAATATTAAATAATATTCTACTATATATACAAATTGATTGCATTTTATATTTTATATTCAATGGATATATAGTTAAAGAATTATAAAGAAATTAAATTTTATAAATCAGCCAGCTATAATATAGCCATGGAAACAGCTGCTATATTAAAAAAAATCTAACTGGCCGATGTCAGTATCAATGAAAAGAAAATTAATGTGGCAGAGATGAGGATGTTGTGGTAGATGTTGGGGAAGACACGAAAAGATACTGTAAGGAATGAGAGCATAAGGGAAATAACTCGAGCATTAGAAGTTTCTAGAAAGATAACAAGAGAGACGATTACATTGGTTTAAATATATCTTGAGGAGAGATAAAGAATATATTGGAAGAAGAACGAGTAGCTTACTAATAGAAGGTGGAACAAACAGAGAAAGACCAAAGATAAGATAGAAGGACTGTATTGCGGTAGACTTGAGAGAAAATCAATCGAATGAGGATGACCCGCAGAAAGAAATGAATGGAAGAAAATAAAAAATAACGACCCCTAACGAATGGGAAAAGCTAAAGAAGAAGATGTCAACGTCAAGCACCATTTTCAAAGTTTGTTTATGAAATAATTTTACTGGAAATTTAGAATCTTTTGCAAGAAAATATATGTATGGAATTTGTGCTAATACACAGGATTGACGGAAGGTATTGTGCTGGCCACATCAGATTTTTTGAATATATGATAATATTAGTTGAAGTTAAATATCAAGTAAAATAATGAAATACTAGAAAATGTTTACATATTAATAAAAAATATGGTTTTTCATTAATTTTTTTTTTCAATTATTATTCAACTTGGATATAGAATAGAGGTGTGATATTATAATCACTTTCCTTTATAGTTAGGACTATTAATGTTCATTGCATGGAAGTTGGTCTGATTATTATGGAACTATTTATTGTCAAGAATACATGGATGGTCATACATGCAATAATCTAATACAGGATGGGGCAAAACAACCTCCCTAGTTTCAATAGAGAATTGTGAAGCGAGCAGAGGTCGTAAAAGGGTGAGGATGGCGTGTATGGCGGCAGGTAGATATGCCGTTTGCGTTACAAAAGGTTTCAGTTGTAAACATAATGTGGACGAACGAGCAGCGCGCTTTTGCCGTGGAAGTATACATACGCGAAAACGAGTCTGTAATCGCCGCCCAGCGCGCGTTCCGTATTCGATTCCAAATTCCCCGTCGTCAAGCAGTTCCGGACCGAAAATCGAATACGTTGTGGGTAAAAAACTTTCGGGAAACAGGATCTGTTGTCAGGAAGAGAGGTGGACGACCTCGATCTGCTCAAACACCCGAAAACATAGCCGCAGTCAGTCACTCAATTTTGCAGTCAGCTAAATGCTCCGCTCGCAAACATGCGACCGCACTTCGGCTCTCTAATCGCTCTATGCGGCGAATTCTTCATCAAGACCTTCATCTTCATCCATACGAGATGCTCATTGTTCAAAAATTGTCAGAACGTGATTAGCATAGCCGAATTTTTCCCCGCGCGCTTGGTCTCCCTGAGAGGCGATATTCCGTGGGCTGCGCGCTCGCCAGATTTGAGCCCGTGCGACTTTTTTCTGTGGGGTTATCTCAAAGCAGAGGTTTATAAACATCGTCCGAGGAACCTGCAAACCCTAAAGGAGGCAATCCGCACGGAAATTCGTCATATACCTGAAGAAATGGTCGAAAGAGTTATGAGAAACTTCAGAAGTCGCTTGCAGCAGTGTGTAGACAATGAAGGACAACACTTGGCCGATATGATTTTTAAAACCACATAAGATGAAACTAGCCATGTAACTACTTTATTATATTGAAATAATTTTTTTGTATCTCGACTACTTTTTTTTAATTCTAAAAACTAGGGAGGTTGTTTTGCCCCACCCTGTATATGCAATTCACATTCCTTTGGACCTGTTATCAGCGTCCTCTTGTACACACACAGATTCGTCAGCGTCGGACTGGTCCTCTAGGACGCGTTCGCCTATGTGATATAAAGTACACATTGTCATTCCAATCACAACAATTGCTACAGGCGTGTATTATCATTTAATACGATAGACAGGAGGGGGGATAGGTATAAGGTCAATCCCAGACCTATGGCAGCTTATCTTACACGCTCGCATATAGGTTTTCAGACCTGTCATGGAGCTCAGCCTCTCATTTGGTGTTTCTCACACCTGGTGTTTCACCACTAGCCGTACCATAGCCACAAATACATGTTCCAGATATGTTAGGTCCCAAACCCATTGCGGGAGCTTACCTTACGGCCATAAGTAGGTACCAGACCTCTCTTGGACCTCAGCCTCTCACTTGGTGTTTCTCCACTAGATAAGCTAGCCACCTTTAGAGTACACGACTCTATGGATCCAAGGTTGTCCCAGACAACCCTTCGGATAATAGCAGAATACTACATATGTTTGTGGCCACAAACAAATAATACAATTGTATATATCACATATACCATGCGTATCAAATAAACAAATAGTGTACAACATAACAATTAAGAATCTGGTGACCCACACCTGAACGCCTTACTTGTACAACAACTGAAATAATCGTGAGTATTACCAATCACCTTTAATTACTGCAAACTGCTTGCCTTATGGACATCCGCATTGCCGCATCCGGATCACAACAATAATTACTAAACAATCATCCTTCGCCTCACATTCCTGTCTAAGCATACTTCTTTCGCCTCGGCCATACTCAATCGCATTCATACATGCTCTTCTTCTCTTCCAACTTGGAAACTTTCCCTCTTTAAGCACCCTGCCAACCACATTCATCCACTTACACTGGTCGGCCACGCAATCGAAAATCCTCCGCTGAGCAAGCCGTTAACTCATCATTCTCTCAACATGACCAAACCATCTCAACTGACTCACACCAACTCTCTGAATAACATTGTTTGTAACCACACATTCTTCATACACTAAATTATTCCTCACGCGATCCCGTAAATACCTCATTTCCATGGCAGTTAATCTCTTTTTATGCTTTCTTGTCCATGCCCAACATTCGCTTCCATACATCAAAGCAGGTACTAGCACTCCATTATACACACTTAATCGAGCATCCCTTGATACGTTAACGTTTCGTGCAAACGTAACCAGAGCACCCATTACCTTACATCCCGCACTCACTCCCCTTTCAATCTCTCGATCAATTCGACTATCCCTCGACATCATGCTACCCAAATATACAAACTTATTTACCTGCTCCAGTTTCACTCCATCTACCAACACATTGCACTCAGCCACCAATTTACTCCTTTCAAATACTAACACCTTGGATTTATTAACTTTCAACACCAGATTCATACTTCTTCCAACTACATGTATTATCTCTATCATTCTCCTGAGTTGCTCTTCATTTTCACCTAAAACAACTGTGTCATCCTACGCTCAGGCACTATAATTTCACCAATATGTACACCATCCATTTCACTCAACGTTCTTCGCAACAACACATCCATATACAAGTGAAACAAACATGGAGACATACCACAGCCCTGTTTGACACCAACATTTATACGAAACCATCAATCAACCTACCATCTATTCTCACAGCAGCCTCACAACCCTCGTTGTATGGGAGCATCCAGTTTCCATTCACGCCGTACTCTTTGAGTACATCCCACAAAGTATCTCGAAGAACACTATCATACGCCTTCTTTAAATCAAGAAAGCCACAAAACACCTTTTTCTTGTCAAGTGACTTCTCAACAATCACACGAAGAGCAAACAATTGATTGACACATTCCCTCTCAGGCAAAAAACCACCCTGAACGTCACTAATTATTAAAATTGTTAAGGTTCGCACCTTATGAATTAAAACCTTACCAAAGAATTTCCCTACTACACTCAATAAACTTATCGCACGAAAATTCGTACATTCATTCGAACTACCTTTGCCTTTGAATAATGGGCAAATAACAGCTTTTTTCCAATCTTCAGGAAGCACACAACGTTTCAAACAAAATCTAAATAAATAAATTAACCATTCAAAAACCTTTCCTCCTCCATACATTAACATCTCATTTCTTATCACATCAAAACCTGCAGCCTTACCATACCTTACACGCGCCAATGCATCACATACATCACTTTCATCTATATCATAATCATCTTCATTATCATTTTCACTGCCAGTTGTGCTACAATCATCCCTTTCAATCTCACCTCCATACAAACCTTTAAAATACTCGCACCATCTATTCCTCACATCTGATTCATTCCACAATAACTCTCTATTCGCACTTCTCACGGCTTTCACAACTCGACCACTTCCACCCCGCAGTCTCTTCACACTCAAATAAAATAGTTGCTTTTTCGTACTAAAATCATTTGTCAACCTTTCACTGAACAAGTCATCAAATCGCTTTCTACTTTCTCTCACCACTTGCTTCAATTTATTCTTCCTTCTATACTCTAACAAACATTCTTCATGCAAACGTCCAGGCGAACCCTTAACATTTAAAAACTTCAAATATGCCCTCTTTTTCTCAGCAATCGCTTCTTCCACTTGATCATTCCACCATGCATTTTTCGGACAAGAGCCTAATCTGCTTTCACCACAAACTTCTTTTGCATGTTTGAAGAAGGAATCCTTAAATTTCATCCAAACTCCATTTATGTCACAATCATTCTGGCAAGGATTCATTCAACCTTTCAACAAATTGCATTCTTACATCTTCATTCAAAAGAGCATAGAATTTTATGCGAAACATTTTCCCGGAACCTTTCACTTTCATTCTCAAAAATTTATTCAACCCAATTCGCGATACAACCAAATAATGATCATTCGTACCCAATTCAGCGCCTCGTTTCACACGCGTATCTACAACCATACGTCTCAATCGCTCATCATATATAACGAATACGTTTATTCTGAACCACATTCTCCCTGGTGTATATGTGAGCTAGCTTATGTTTAAAAATGGAATTCGAAATGAAGAGGTTTCTCTCCAAACAAAATGAAACAATTCTCTCACCTGCCATTCAATACGTTATCTGATATGCTTTGTTTAACACCCATCCATTTAATTCTCAACACCCTATCACTTTCTCAGCCAGATCACACAAATCAACTACGCTATTTACCGAATTCCAAAACTGATCTTTTTCAAGCGGGCACAACGAAGATTCGTATATAGCCTATCTTGAATCTCATCCAAGAAACTCGCAAAGAAATACAGCCATAACTTCGTACAAACGGCTTCATTCTTTCACTCACAAGTATACCTACACCATGCTTTGCATGCTTATTCTCTCGAACGCCCGACCATAAACAAAATATGCCATCTACTTCTTCCTCACTACGTCCTTTCCTCATTGTCTCACTTATAAACAAAACATCTACATTGTATATTCGCATTGCATGCATCAACTCATTCTCTTTCCCATTCATATCTTTAACATTCTACGTCCACAACTTACACTCATCCTACATTCTTCATTTATTCTTCATTTATATAGAATAGAAATGTTAGAAAAGAAAGAAAACTTTTTTTTACCTTCCGTCACCTATAGGTAAGGAAGGTATTGTCTTTGGTCAAAAAATTCGGTGGTGAGAAAAAAAAAAAAAAAAAATATTTCATCACGGCATATTACCCATTGCTGGGTATGCCAATCTGCTTCATACACAGATATCGGTAATGATGGAATATTTGTACCGTGAGGGCGCTTACCAGGCGTCACCTCACGGGCACTCATTGCTGGCGTGGTGAGTTTTCATTGAATAAGCACGTTTTAGGGTCTTTAAAATACGATTTTATTATTTTTACGATGATGTCTGTATGTGTGTGTGTGTGTTCGTGTGTGCGCGTGTGCGTGTGTGTGTATGTGTGTGTGTGTGGACCGCCGTTTCGTGCACGATATCTCCAATACTAGAATTCCAAAAATTACAATTCTTGCGTATTCCTCTTCCTTACAACCATATGCAGACTTGATTAGATTTTGGTTATAATTGGTAAACCGGAAGTACCCTCATTTGAAGATTTTAACAGTTTTTCTTGAAAAACTCAGTTAAATTTTATTATAACTTAAAGAATATATTATTCTCTATACGATTTGATTGCATTTTATATTTCATATTCAACAGATATAGAGTTAAAGAATTATAAAGATAATAAATTTTATAATTCAGCCAGCTATGCTAACTTAACCATGGAAACTGCTAATATGTTCAGGTAACTCAAATTGACAGATGTCAGTATCAATAAATAGTAAATGTATGAAAGAGTAAGGGAAATAGTGTTGAACGTTTCTAGAAAGATATAAGAGAGAAGATTACATTGGTTTGAACATGTCATGAGGAGAGATGAGTATATTGGAAGAATGAATAGCTTTTAACAGAAGGTGGAAGAAACATAGAAAGACCAAATATAAGATGAAAGAAGAGAAAATGAACTGAATGAGGACAACACGCAAAACAAAAATTAGTAGAAAAAGAAAATAAAAAATAGCGATCCCCTAACGAATGGGAAAAACTAAAAAAGAAGAAGATGTTAGTGTCAAGTTCAATTCGCATAGTTTTATTAAATAATTTAACTGGAAATATATGATCTTTTATGTGTAGGGCGCGTGCAGTGACGTGACTTTACTGACTTTGGCAAGCAGATACCAATGTGGACTCGTGTCAAAATGACAGCTAATAATTACGTCCATAACTGACAAATGTCATAATTTTTCATTCAAAATTTCATGATTTTCTTATTTCATGTGGTTTATTTATTATCAGGGGTGTGAAATTCAGTTGCCGAGAAAAGGAATCATAAAATACCAAAAAAATAAATTTTGAATGAAAAATTTTGACATGAGGATGACCCGCAAAACAAATGAATGGAAGAAAAAAATAAAAATTAGCGACCCGTAACGAATGGGAAAAGTTAAAGAAGAAGAAAATGTCAGTGTCAAGTGCCATTTGCATGAAATAATATTACTGGAAATTTAGAATCTTTTGCAAGAAAATTTATGTATAGAATTTGTACATAATACACAGGATTGACGGAAGGTATTGTGCTGGCCACATCAGATTGTTTATTATTACCATTATTATAGCTACCCAGTATTAGAAAGAGGAAATCCTGAATCTAATACCGAAACAGTTTCCGACAAAATTATTATTGTATACGAGTAAAAAAAGTTGAAATCTGTTTTCATTTAGATGAAATTAGTTTTCAAAATTGCGAATTCTGTTTCCATTATTGCCAAATCGAAATTCATGAGTGATAAATTACTTTTCGTTATTATGAATTCAGTTTTCATTTGTGTCAAACCACGGTTTCCGTTAATGTGAAATCATTTTTCAAATTTGTGAAATCATATTGTAAAAGGTATAGATTTTTTTAAATCTGATATCGCATGAATATATCTTTTCAAATTTAAAGTACCTAGAACCACAGTAAAAAAAGTAAAAAAAAATAGTACGCAACTTTTATTTCTGAAAACTTTATATTCTAAAGATTTTGCAGTAAAATGAACAGGAGAGCAAGAAAATCTCATGTTAAATCCCTATGTTCACCCCTAACGCTCAGCATCCGTTATAAGATCCAACTTACCCTGGTGAAGGTAATTGTCAGATACCGTAGTAAATTATTCAAAGAAAAGTAACCCGATTTTTTAAGATAAACTTCAAACACTGCTGATCAAGAGTGATGATGTCCTTTGGAACTTTCAAAAAGCATATTGACACTAGGGCCTTCCGTTTAGTAAAAATAAACACTAACTAATGAAGTACAATAATTGTCAGTCAAGAATGAATAATAAAATATATCATTTGAAAGATTTTATTACTCCTTTTTTTCCTTTTTTTTCCTTTGCCATTATTCGTGTAAATTCACAGAAAGATAATTTTTCATAAAACTTTAAGACGGTGTTCATTAAAAGGCTTTGAAAGAAGACGTGACATTTGACTTACGTTGATTAATCCTGACTTTTTTCCTTCTTAGGAAAATCATTCATACTTGTTCTATCGCACTTTAACTTGCTTTGAAACATTTATTTTTCATCTTAAAATTGTACAATTATAGAATTTAATTGATGTAATTTACCCTCTCGCACAATACACAATGACAAAGAATTGAAATAATGGAATACTAGCAACTTAGAGATTGTATTTATATACATGCAAAGATAACACGTAACAGTTTAAATTCCTATTACGTGTTTAGCAAACAATATAAACTAATCTTCCTCTATTGCAATTTAAACAGTTTATAATTGATAGTAATTACGGGTAGCAAGTAATTTCGGAAAACAGATTTGTGGGATTTTAGTAGTCTTGTGTAATTTATATGAAAAATACTTTGTCGAGCTTTCAGATTTATTTAATCCTTCTTCCTTAAAACCGTGTTCGTATAAAGTATTATGGTATCCGAAATAAGCATTAAATAAATCCGTAAGCGAGACAAATTAAAAGAGGACTTTTTCGTTTAGAGATTACATTACCTTCTAGATCAAATCTCTTTTAATTAATATACAGAATCTTTTGAATAAAAAATCCATCGTTGCTTCTTATTTGAAGATACAGAAAAACGATTAAAGTAGAAAATACATAATTATATAACATATTTTGTTATAGTTATTTTCGTAACAAGTTATGAAAAATATCAAATATCATACGAGTGTAAATTGACGCACGACGTTGCGGAGTCCAAGTCAATAAACACAAACTAAGATATTTGAGTTTCATACAAGTTACGAACATTACTTTTTAGACGAGCATAAATAAATTTTTTCTACTACCACTACTGTAAGCGTATCATTACTGAACAGACTACTAACAATGTAAGTTCGTGCTTATGAATAGTGTTACGTAATGAAATTTCATTACGTAACACTGTTACGTAATGAACAGCAAATTTAAGTTGGCAGGACTGATTGTCAAACTGTAAGAAATGATTAAAATTTGATAAATAAAATTTAAAATTTAAATATAATAGAAAGAAATTTATCTGACATATACATATAAATACATATTTTTTGGGTTATTATATTAATATTATATTATGTCAACAATACATATTTCATTTCAATCAAATTTGCAGTAGGGAACTATTTTTCATCGTATATCCCTACGCTTAGCAGTAACCATGGTCACATTGTTGCGCAGTTTTATTTTTGTAAATAAAACCCACCAAACTTTTTGACGTTTCGAACTGTTGCTTTTTTGTGTGATTACAAATACATATACTGAGGTAATAATAATTATTATAAACAAAATTAGTTGATAATATTATTTGTAATTTGTAAGTAATGAAATAAAAAAATAATTAATTTATAACTATGTATCTGAATTTTGCTTCAATTTAGAAATATTTTTGAGTGATCGTAGAAAAAGTATAGTACATAATTCGAGATGTAAAGCAATTACTCACTCGTAAAATTACAAACTCGACGCTACGCGTCTCGTGTGTCAATCATTTTACTCGTACGTAATCTGCTTCTTACATCTCTCATTACGTAATGTACTATTACTTTATTTACAAAACTTAAACTTAGGTTTAAACGTACGGACAGCTGATAAATGAATAAAGTATACAAATTTATCTATTACAAATTTTTATTTTAATTTTTAATTACATATTATTAAATATTTACCCACTGAACATATTTTAACTTGTCTAGCTAGAAAATAATGACATGGTAACTTAGCAACCGTGTCAACTATTACGATATGAAATATATCGTAACACTAATGTCAGAAATTCCAACTTTCAGTGTTAGGATACTACGTTGATATGTCATACTTATCTCAATGGTCGTATAAGGGATTTACTAAATAAAATACTCCAATATCAAAAAGAACTTGACTCATTAAATGTTTCGAGTAGGTACCTAATTGGAAAAATGGCGGCATATTCTAGTTTTTAGCCATTTTCGAAAACATTGACCGTTACCGACAACGATATTTTAAAAGAATGAATGAAAAGTTACAGCTTTTAATTTTTTACACAGAAAAGGAATTTTAAGTATATTTTTTACCTTGTAGAAAGCTAAAGCTTTACGTTAGGTTTTCCGAAGGGCAAAATGAGAAAAAGTGAAATACAGAGTGAATGGAAAATAGGAACAAATATCAATTTTCTTTATTATTAATTTTGGACGTATAATTTAAATTGAAAAGTTGGGAATGAACTAAAAAGCCATTTTTTGGTGTGAAAACGTCCGTTTCGCTGAAAGAGATTGGTAGATTTTTTAAAGAAATGGAGTACATATTTTTATTTTTTGCAAATAATTTAAATTAACTCTGCATATGCTAGATACTTGCATATGTATTTGAAATTAATCAAGTTAATAATTTTTCAAAATTATCAAACTTCAACACATTATTTTACTATAATTTTTATACCTTCTTTATTTGACCAAATATTTTCACATTGACTTGATATAAGTAAGTATCGTTTGTTTTTAAAAATTTTCAGCTGTCAAAGAATTTAAAAAAATGTAACAAGAGGCGCGTTTTTTAGGGGAAAATGAACTGATATTACCTCGTATTGAACTGAACTGAACTACCCCTAAAAAGAACAGTATGTTTTTTTTAAATAAGATTATAAGCAAAAAGCAAATTGCGAATTTATCCGTGAAACAAACAATGTAATAAAAATTACAGTTACGTCTAGCTTCACCAGTTTACAACTTCTGGGTCATCTCCAATGGAGCCATCGTCAGAAGTTGTGAACTAGTGAAACAAGACATAACTTTGTAAATTTTTAGTTAAAATAAGAAGAGAAAGAAAAACATATTAGACAGCATTACATTTATAACATAATAATCTATTAAATTTGCTTGTAGCCTCAAACTGTTGTATATGTAATTTGTTTTTGACACATTAAATTTGAATGTTTAAATATGAATATATTTCTTAAGGTAATGAAACATGATATAACGTTTCTAACTAAGTACTTTCTTCAATTTCTGTTTTAAAGGTGATGTTTCGCGGGCGCAGGGACGAAGAAAATGGGTAGTACAAGGTCATTTATCCCCTTTTAAAAAGAACGGTTATGGGTAGATACGTGCTACTCGGAATTAATATTCTTGGTGAAAAGAAAACGGTTTATTTAAATTTATCGTAGATAGGTTTGTTGAAGGAAAGAGTTCTGAAGGTTTTTACAAAATGTTATATTTTATAAAAATCGACTATTGTTATAAAGTACATTATGTAAAAATCTTCAGAGTTCTTTTCTTCAAATAATAACACATTCTTTATAATATATAACATTTTGCAAAAACTTTATTATAGACAGTTCGAATTAGTCAAAAAAACATTAGATCAAAGTCAAAATATTTCCTCAAAGAAATAAGGCAAGGGTCTATTTATTTTTCTTCATTCTCCACGAGGTTATTTGGAAACCCATAAAAGTTCCTACTTAAGTAATTATACAAACATAAGTTTAATAAGAAATGGCCTATTACTTGCGTTACATTGTATGTATAATAAATATAAATAATTGATATTGCTCTACATATGTATACATCTAATACTCTTTTATATTTAAACGCAATTTTCGTCAGCAAAATATTTAACGGAACCCTTGTAGGATAAATAGCGCTGTGACCTTCAACGGAATCTTTTACTATTCACGTAATTTAACGTAAAATTAACAAGACAATTTACAAGTGGCGTTTTGACTATCCTAAACACTATGCTAAACATAATTTAATGCACAGAAAAAAAGGAAATATTATTAATTCACGGTAAAGTTGCTATATGTATATTGTTTACAATGGTAAAGTTATCTACTGTATTGTAGCCCCAACTACAAGTATAGTACAATGTATTCAAAATGTGTTCCCTTAATCTCCGTTACCTTGTGCCACGTGGATGTGAATTATTTGCACTACCTTCATAAGATTTAATATCCTCCACATTTATGCAGAGATGGGTATAAGAGGTATCTGTCAAGTCACCAGGGAGCAATCAGGCTGTAGTTAGTACGTGTATCCGTGTAACAAGAAATATCCTTCGTAATTTGTAGGTTGCTATCCTTCGTTTGAGAAGAACTCGTATAACTGAGTTTCTCGTATCATATACGAACTCAATATTAATAAACTTCAAAATTCTGTAACCGAATAAAGATATTTATTCTCTATAAATTTTATAGAGAGGCTTTTGAAAATACAATAATTTACGTAGTCACTAATTGGAAAATGGATAAGGTATTTATTTAAAAGTCACAAAAGAATTATATTAGAATTTCAACTTAATTAATGACATTTTGAAATTTTCCACAATAGAATAGTGTAATCTCTAAATAACTATTAATAAATGAGGTTTTCTTTACAAGTCGTACATCTCCAAAAATTTAAAGTTTCATAGAACGAAAAAAAACTACAAACAATAAATAAATAACTACATCATCACGGTATATTACTTACTGTTGGGCCAATCTGCTTTGTACCCAAATTTCGGTAATGACATATTTGTACCGTGCGGGCGTTTACCAGGCGTCACCTCACGGGCGCTCATTGCTGACGTGGAGAGTGCACCACAGGGGTCAATTTTGTACCATTTAAATTTCTAAATGTTTGGCGTCGGTTGGGATCGAACTCGGTCCCCGAGATTCGCGACCAGACACTCTACCACTTCTTTTCGAAATGTTGCAAATTGTAATATTTTTTTCTAATTAGAACATATGTAGTTATTAATTTAAATAATTGAGGAAGAAATAAAAAATGCCATTCATTATGTTAAAAGCAGAGTCTGAAAAAATAAATTAATCTTTCGAAAAAATTAGATTTTTTATTTAAATCAGATTATTTTGATTTAAATCACATTATAACACAAACTGGAAAATAAAATATTTTTCAGGAAAGAAAATATTCTATTTTTTCATAAATTCAAAGCAAACCTTTATTTTTAAATGGTTATTTTTATAAAATAAAACATATTATTATAATGTAGTGATTCTAGTGTATAAATTTGGCTGCTTTTATTGTGCCCATTTGGTTCCTCAATTTGGAATGAATTGAATAATTGAAGAAAAACCACACTCTGCCCCTTCCAAAGAAGCATTTGCACAGTTACTGTGTGCGAATTTTTTTTTCTTCATGTGATAAAGACAATTAAATGCCAACCATCCCTGTAAACAATTTAGTGTTTTTATTAAATCTTCCTTGGATAAGGTATTATAATCACAAGGTTCACTTTTAATTTAAAATTTAAAAATTCGAGAAATACAAAGCTACAAAGATAATTTAAAAAAAAAATTGATGTGGCCAGCACAATACCTTCCGTCAATTCTACGTATTTTGTTCAAATTCCACACAGATTTTTTTTGCAAAGTTTTCTTTTTAGAGGAGAAATGAACTGATCTTGCCTTACTGAGCTGAACTTAACTACTCCAAAAAAGAACAGTATGTTTCTTAAAATAAGAAGTAGACAATAAAAACATATATAGCATTATATTTATAACATAATAACCTACTGAATTGACTTATGACTATAATCTGTTGTATTACCTTAAGTGATTGTTTTTGACACACTAAATTATTTTGCATTTTTTATTTCCAGTAAAATCATTTCACAAAGATATTATGTAAATTTTATTTGACACTGACATCTGTCAATTAGTAATATTTGAATATACTGACTGTTTCCATGAAGCAGTAGGTTGCAAGATATTTCTTTATAATTATTTATCTCTAAATACATTGAATATGAAGAAAAAAATGTAATTAATTTGAATGGAGAATAACATATTCTTTTATTTATAATAACATAAAAAGTCAAAAAATAATGTTTAACAGCGTTTTATCAAGAAAAACAGTTAAAAATCTTCAAATTAGGATACTTCCGGTTAACCAGTCATAATCAAAATCTAATCAACTCTTCATATGGACGTACGAAAGAGGAATATGGAAGAATTATAATGTTTCTTCCACCTTCTATTAATATATTCATCTCTCCCCATGACATGTTTAAACCAATGTAATCGTCTCTCTTATATATAGAAACTTCTAACACTTGCGTTACTTCCCTTATTCTTTCATTCAATTACTTGCTTTTTATTGATACTGACATCTATCAATTTGAATTACCTGAATATATTAGCAGTTTCCATGGTTAAGTTAGCATAGCTGGCTGAATTATGAAATTTATATGATTTTTTTCATCTTTATTATTCTTTAACTGTATATCTATTAAATATCAAATATAAAATGCAATCAAATCGTATAGACAATAATATATTCTTTAAGTTATAATAACATTTAAGTAAGTTCTTCAAGAAAAACTGTTAAAATCTTCAAATGAGGGTACTTCCAGTTGACCAATTATAACCAAAATCTAATCAAATCTGCATATGGTAGTAAGGAGGAGGAATACGCAAGAATTGTAATTTTTGGAATTCTAGTATTGGAGATATCGTTGACGAAACCGCGGTCACACACACATACACACACACACACACACACATACACACACACGCACATACGAATACACACACATACAGACATCATCGTAAAAATAGTAAAAGCGTATTGTAAAGACCCTAAAACGTGCTTATTCAATGAAAACTCACCACCGAATTTTTTGACTAAAGACAATATCTTCCTTACCTAGAGGTAACGGAAGGTAAAAATACAAACCCTGTTTCAAGGAATGTAATACTTTTATAGGAGAAGGATTGATTTCATAAAAGATATTAATGTAATATAATAATTACATATTAATCTAAATAAAAAAAAAATCCAAAAATAACGAACAATACCTACTTCACAGCAAAAATAATATACGAAAATGCAAATATTTTTGAACGATAGTAGTACATAATTTATATTTACATGCATAAATTACACTTTTAAAAGTGTTCTAAAGTTCAAAGGACATCAAACTTTAGATTTATGTTTTATTTACTTCATATCTATAAACATTATACGAATACATTCCTGAAATGTTTTTATTTTGAAATAAAAATTTACGAGGTATATTCTTATATTTTCCCATCTCAGAAAGTAGCTCCATATTTTCTCTAAATAAATTTATAGATTTCCTGTCTTATTTTCATATTCAGTGGAATTCAACAATATATATTCCCATGTGATGACGTCACTAACGACATTTACACATCTTGTCAGGAACATAGAAATTTAAATCCCGAGAGAATATTCCAGCAAATATCTCTATCACGAAGGAAGATAGCATGTTTTCTCAGATAGTCAAATTTATAAAATATAAGATAAGGAAAAGGATGCTGTATCCAAATATTTGTTATCACTTTCAGTTCCAGACAATACATATTTTTGTACAAAAAAATCCTTTACATTAATGGTAAATAACTAATAATGAAATAATATAATTCCGAACGTGTGAAATATGTATATATTGAAAAAAATCAAGTAAAATATAACTTTTCATACATCACACGGATGAGCGAACACCGCAGATCAACACGGAACAACACTTGAAGCAAATGTGCTCTGGCTGAACATTCCAATACACTAAAAACACTTTTAATCTGGAAAATTTCTAGATATTAGAGGAAGAGCAGAATTACTCCAAACGTAGGTTTCTTGAATTGTTACATATCAGGGATGATTGCAATAACATCAGTGCAAGAACTGATATTCAAGGACTTACCAGTGTATATTTTGGTGTATTGGAAAAGTTCAAAAAGAAAAAGGCAAATTTTAGGCTAAACCGAGTTTCATTAATTTCTTACATTTTATTTAAATTCCTACAACTTGCTACATTATTATTGGTGTACAGACGACCAATAGGAGTCCGTTTCAATGATGTCACCTGAATCTTTACACACGATATTTCCGTATTAATCGGTTGTCGTTTTTTGAACAAATGGATGTATGTATGCTCTTTGAATTTTTTGGTAAATGAATGTTTTGTACGAATGTATTTTGTGTACATGAATTGTAACATTTTGTAAGATCTTACTGTAAGCGTGATAATGTCTATGTTATTTTATATGTATTACATTTTTGTTATGTAATTGTTGTATACAACGAATAAAATGCAAGGGTGCATCGAAATGTTGGTAGTAAGAATAAATGCTGACCTTTCGAGTAATTGTTAACACCTAATCCACATCACAGTCGAGAAATTTACCCAAAAATATATTTTAATGGTGATACTTTCTCAAATAATATTTTAATCCCTATTTCATTTAACATATTCTGAACATATTATTACATATATTGCTGGATTCGTTACTCGCATGTTTAAGAAAAAAATAAATTGCATCCTTTTAAAAATGAGTTATTTAATAACGAAGGAAAGAATACTAATTTAGTTTTTATTTCGAATAAAACTCATGAAGGTCAAACAATTCCATCCGAAGGAGTAAAATTCATATGTAAAATAACTGAAGCAATATATAAGCAAAATTTAATATGCAAAAATATCACGGATACCTACTTCAAAGAAAAACCTACAGTTTGTATTAAAACACGTAGGTAATAAACTGTTGTTTCCAAATTTATATAAACATATATACGACTGTGAAATTAAAAATAATCCTGTACATAAAATAATTAAATTAACAGTATTTTCGTATTTGAAAATTAAAAAGTATGACGTAGTTAAAAAATATACTGTAATGTACTGTAAAATATATACGCAATCGAATTTAAACCCGCTGTGGAATATGAATATAACCCGTAAATATATCAACTACATTAAAAAACTTGGACCCTCAAATGGTCTAATTCTTATTTCATTAATACGGTGGTATAAAAAGAAGGAAATTTTACAAAACAAGTAGCAAATTAAGGAAAAGTTAGGCATAACAATAAAAGGAGACTTTCCAAAAGAAACAAGAGAAGTCAGATCAAAACTAAGGACTTTTGGCAAAAGAAAAAGAACGAAGGAAATAAAGTCAAGATTATAAACGACAAACTTAAAGTCAATGGAACATGTACTCGTTAAAAGATTTAATAGTAGAAGAAAAATTGCCAACGCCAACAAAGTGAGGAAGATCACGATAAAGGAATAGAGAAAATAGACAATTTACACTTCTTTAATATTACTCAGACACGGAAAAGAACCAGTAGCACAGGAAAACCTTTTAAAAAGATAAAAGAAAGGATAAGGAAATATCTCAGTAAGTCAACAAGTAACCTAAACCAGATATAGCAACTACAGAACCAGTCCACAAAACGTAAAACAAATAAAAAAACGAACCATTGATACATTGCAAAATAATCTAAATACTACACAATCACGAAACGACAATAATTATATGTACTTAGCAACTTGGAATATCAAATCACTTCTATCAGAAGACAAAATAGTGGAGTTTGAACACGCTATATTAATTACCATATAGTTGGTCTTTCTGAAGTGAGAATAGTAATAGAAGACAGAGAAAATTACATATTCCTATACACAGGCACGTGAGACATAAAAGGACAATTTGGTGTAGACTTTATGTTTAAAAAGGATGTGAAAAACAGAATAATTGAATTCAAGATATATACGGAAATAATTGCATTGCTAAAACTGAAAATAATTGAAAAATTAATTATAAACTTACTTCAAATATATGCGCTAACAATGAATTACGAATTGAAGTAATACACCAATTTTATGATAGGCTTAGTAATATTATGGAATCACTTGCACAGCCCATTAACTTTATTGATGGGCGACTTCAATGGCAAAGTTGG
This sequence comes from Harpalus rufipes, assembly GCA_951394225.1. NCBI lineage: Eukaryota > Metazoa > Arthropoda > Insecta > Coleoptera > Carabidae > Harpalus > Harpalus rufipes. The sequence goes on along the minus strand of OX596276.1, from coordinate 19,899,883 downwards.
AAGCCGAAATTCGGTTCCGGTTTCGGCCGTAAAAAGTAGTTTCGGTCGGACACTACACACATATAAATAAACAATCAAAGCTGTCAAAGAAAACCCAAGAACTTATAATTAAAAGATATACTTATACGAAAATAAAAGATAAAACTGCGAACGAAAAAATAGAATATTCAGAAATAAAGAAACTAAAAAAAAAATTATAGACGAAGAGTTGAATAACAAATGTGCTTTAACACGAATGAACAAAAAGCTAAAGACACACAAAAAATGGATACCACACATAATAAAAGATGGAAACAAAATTAATAATAGGAAAGATTTAATGCAAGTTGTAGTTGATTTTTACCAAAATCTCTATAAAAATAATATCTCAAAAGGAATAAAAAGTACTATCGAACCATGTTTAGAGACAGTAAACGAAACAGACCCTCCATTAATCATTTAATCATGAAATCAGATATATCAAGAGAAATAAATTCTCTAAAACAAGGAATGGGTCCAGGACTGAATAAAATAACGAAAGAAGCTATATAACTGAGTGAAAATATAATAATAGACTACTTTCAGAAAGTGTATAACATGATTTTAACACACGAAGAAATCCTAGACTAGTGGTTCACGTCAATCATAATATTATTATACAAAAAAGGAAATCCGGGAGATATTAACAATTACAAACCCATAAGCCTGCTAAGCATACTCTACAAATTATTTGCTAAAATAATATTTCGCAGGATATCAAACGGGCTGGTTGAAGAACAACCACATGAACAGGCCAGCTTAAAAGAGGATATGCTACCACGGACCACTTGCACACCCCAACGCAAATAATTGAAAAATATAAAGAATATCAAAAATTCCTTTATTTAGACTATTACAAAGCCTTCGACTGTGTCGAACATTGCTTTATATGGATGTCACTGAAGAAAAAAGGAGTTCATTAAAATACATCAGGCTATTAAAGAAAAATTGACAAAAGCAAAACACAAATTAAACTAGAGACAATGGGCCCTAATTTCCCCATAGAAAGAGGCGTGAAACATGGAGACTCCCGCTGATCAAAACTCTTCAACGCGGTTCTAGAATATGTTTTCAGAAACATAAATTTAGAAAAATATGGTATAAACATAGGAGGAAAGAATCTGTCGAATCTAAAATTCGCAGACGATATAGTCCTACATTCAGAAAACGTAGAACAAATACAAGAACTTTTAAACCTGCTGTTGCAAGAAAGCAACAAGGTAGCATTAACAATAAATCTTTCAAAGACAAAACTTATGAAAAACCAACAAAGAGGTATTAGAAACCTAGAAGGCAGCATTGTAGAGAGAATTCACAATTTCACCTACCTGGGACAACTCGTGTCCTTCAAAGATAAACAAACCAAATAAATAGTAATCCGGATATTACGAGCATGGCGCAGATTCTGGTCCCTTCGGCACATCCTCCTTAACTCCTATTTTCCTACCCACATCAAAAAAACGGTCATGAATATATGTATCCTGCCAATAAATACGTATGGTACCCAAACATGGGCAACTATCAAGAAACATTATCTGCAAATCCGCACCCGCCAGAGAAAAATGGAAAGGCATTTATTGAGACAGAAATTAATAAAGTAAATAGCACAGAAATGAGGTCAAAAACCAAAATAAAAGACGCTATAGTTGCCTGCAAAAAACTAAAGTGGAAGTGGGCAGGACGCTAAGAAGATGGAAGATAATCAAAAATATTGACCCACTGGCTTCCATTCCAACATAAAATTATATTAAAATCGACATTTATATAATTCATTTTATACGTATACAAATTGTTGATTTTAATTTAATATTTCTTTAATGCCTTATTAAAATATTGGTGCAACCAAGCATTAGTTTCTTTGTTAATGTTTTCAATATTTGTTTTAATAGTTTCATTAAATTTTTATATTAAATCTAAAATAACATGCATTTTATTAAAAACTTGCGCTACACGAATTTCCGTCAACGCATGAATCGTCCCGATGTTTGCCGATTCCTCCAGCAGCCCGCATTCAGTAGAGATTCTCGGTCACAGTATACGTATGCGTATTCCAGTTAATGATATATTTTAGTAATATATACATAAAATGCAACGAATGGAATCTTCTTAGCTGAATTCCACTAGATATACCTATTTCATCTCCAAAGTACTCCGGAAACGAGTTATATTCCGTTGAAAATTTATTGTTTTCTCTAATGCGCTGTAAAAGATATGGATCCTAATGCTTCAACTTCAACTCGGTCAGTCAAACGGCATTCAAGTACATTTAACACTAAAGTTGAGAAACTATTGAACGAGGGTTGAATTATAAAAGTCTTGTTGACGTGAACGCACTAATGCTAAAAACCAATCATCCCCAGGACTTAAACTTCTTTAATTAAAGATGTCAATTCCAACATTACTAACGGTGGAAAGATTACAAGAAAATCCAAGTAGCTTTATTACAAAATTAAAGGAAATACTCGTATTCCGCACACATCAGGAGAGTAATATTATGAGTACAGTTTCCTTTCGCTTTTCACAAGACACAAAAGCTTCAAATGGAACGAAGTGATATTTGGTAAACACCGTCACGGAGAGAAATATTACTGCAATTTTCGAAATTTATCTAAAGCTGCCACACGTTCAGAAATGATACGAAATAAGTTTTCCTGGGAATGTTTTTAAAAGAAAACCTCTTAAGATTTCTTTATCAAAGTAAAATTGTACAGTAGGTCGGTATTAGTATTGAAGGTTAAATTCTTTTAAAACTTGTAATATAAATTGATATTTTTTTAACTTCCGTCACATTTTGGTAAGGAAGGTATTGTCTTTGGCAAAAAAATTCCATGATGAGGTTTTACTGAATAAGCACGTGTTAGGGCCCTATAAGAAGATTTTACCATTTTACGATGATGTCTGTATGTATGTATGTATGTATGTATGTATGTATGTATGTATGTATGTATGTATGTATGTATGTATGTATGTATGTATGTATGTATGTATGTATGTATGTATGTATGTATGTATGTATGTATGTATGTATGTATCTATGCATGTATGTATGTATGTATGTATGTATGTATGTGTGTGTGCATGTGTGTTTCTGTGTGTGTCTGTGTGTGTGTGTGTGTGTGTGAGTGTGTGTGTGTGTGTGTGTGTGTGTAACGATCGTTTAGGATCGCATAACTCTAATATCACGATTCAAAAAAATTACAATTTTTTTTTCGTATTCCTCAAGTTTACGTCCAAAAGAAGAGGTGGTTATATTTTGGTTATAATCAGTCAACCGGAAGTACCCTCATTTGAAGATTTTCTTTAAAAAACGCTGTTAAATATCATTTTTTGAAACAATGTTATTATAAATATTAAAGAATATACTATTATCTACATTATTTAATTGAATTTTATACTTCATATTCAATGGATATAGAGTTAAAGAATTATAAAGATATTAAATTCCATAAATCAACCAGCTATGCTATAACCATGGAAACAACTATTATATTAAGAAACTTCTAATTGACAGATATCGGTGTTAATGAAAAAAAAAATGAATGTGGCAGAGATGAGGTTGTTTAGATAGATATTGGGGAAGACACGGAAAGATAGAGTAAGGAATGAAAGAATAAAGGAAATAACTTTAGTGATAGAAGTTTCTAGAAAGATACAAGAGAGACGATTACATCGGTTGCAACATGTCATGAGATGAGATGAAAAATGTATTGGAAGAAGAATGAATATATTAGTAATAGAAGGTAAAAGAAACAGAGGAAGACCAACGAGAATATGGAAGGACTGTATTGCGGAAGACTTGAGGAAAAAGGAACTAAATAAGGACGACGCGCAAAATAGAAATGAGTGGATGAAGAAATTCAAGAATAGCGACCACTAATGAGTGGGAAAAGCTAAAGAAAAAGATATTAGTGTCAAGTGCAATTAACATAGTTTATGAAATAATAAAACTTCATCTACACTGAAAGTGATTTAAAAATAAACTCTTTATTGTTATTCGTTAAGACGCAATAATTTTTTTAATATTCTCTGACGTAGATATAGAGATGGTTTTGTTTTCATAAAAATTAGAGTCATATAAATTGATCTTTTTTAAACACACAAAAATATCTAAATATGTTAAAATAACTCTTGTGGTCAATCATTCGTAATATGCATGGATAATAAGCAATTTAATAAAATAATTACTAAAAAAAAACTACGTATATTGTAGTCCAAGTTTTGATTAGGTACCGATGGTAGCCCGTATCATTCAACGTATCTTTCACATTCAAACCAACAGTTGGAATTTGGCGTGGTAATATAAACTTAAACAAATCTTATTTGATTATTCGTTATTTTATGCATTTATACAGCGAGTTTATATACTTATAGGTAAAACTTTAAGGGACGATAATACATTTAAAAACACTCATCGAGGATCGACATCGACGGGTGTCGGAAGATACTGGCGCTCATTGACGTCGCGACGCTAGACGTCATTATTGACTTTTAATCTATTCTCAACAACATTCATCGGAGATCGACTTTAACGTGTGTCGAAAGATAACGAGGTCCCGACGCCAGGCGTCGTTTTAAGAAATACTGCTAATACCGTCAATGAATTTGACGAATTTTGAACATATTAGAATAGTAAGACAAAATTCCTCATAGAACGAAAGAGATACAATTTTAATTATTTGTGTATACAAGAAATGTTAAATTCGATAGATATTGGGCTCGAGCAGTCATGTGACTTTATTGGCCTTGGTACGCAGATATGGGAGTCCGTGGCAGAATGACAGCTAGTAATTATTAAGCGTGTTGTTAAATTCATCGATGACTAATGTGCTTTAATGCGCATTTTCATCTACGCGTTGTTATATGTTCTTATGAATTTTTCGTTGAATTATCAGTGCGTTGTTAAAATCAGCGCACTGTCTATCGATGATCTATCAAGGATCCATCGCATTCATCGAGCCCAAGTGCCGATGGATTCTTAACTTTTCGATGGATGAGTAGTGGGGAATCATGAATTTGTCATATTTTGTAGGTTAAGCAAAATTCGTCAATATAAATAAATCCTACTCAAAATGAAAAAAAATTACGTCCGTTAAAAAAGTACATTCATTAAAAGGGGTTTATAAACTATTATGGGGTCTCGTGGCCGCTTCCCTGAGTGTCAGGTTATGAAGCTGGAGAATCAGGTTCGATCCCGACCGATGCCACAAAATTGACCCCTTTGGTGCACTCTCCACATCAGCAATGAGTGCCCGTGAGTTGACGCCTGGTAAACACCTGCACGGTACAAATATGCCATTACCAAAATCTGTGTACAAAGCAGATTGGCACACCCAGCATCCAGCAATGGGTAATATGCCGTGATGATTTATTTATTTATAAAGTATTATTTTTTACACAAAAAGCGTGAAATAGTAAAAAAATTAACGAAAACGGATGAAAAGATATCACGCTATGGAACTTTATTTCCCGATTTTATTGTAAGCTTAAAAATCTGTTGTGGCCAGCACAATACCTCTCGCCACTTCCTTTTTTTGGTTAAGTATAGGGCGCCAACAGTCATGTTACATTGTTGGTCTTGACAAGCAGATGTGGAGGCCCGTTTCAGAATGATAATTAGTAATTATGTACATAAATGTCAGAATTTTTCATTATAATTTCAAGGTTTTCGAGGAAAATAAATCATATGGAATTGGAAAATCACTAAATTTAGAATGAGAAATTATGATATATTCTGACACATGACTGCTCTCACCTTAATGTATTTAACATTTCTTGTATACTTGCACTCTACACCAAAAATTCTACTTATATCTATTCCATATATTTAGATTTTTTTAATTTAAATTCATTCTATGAAGAAATTTTGTCCTACTCTTTTAATTTTTCGAGATGTTTCCAATTCATTATTGGAAGTAACAGCATATATGAAGGGTATGTGTAATATACCTTTAATATTAAATATTAAACTATTAATGCAATAAGAAATAATATAATGTATGTACTTCCCAGAAAAAATCTTCAGTAATGTCTCCGGATTTCTGACACTGACATTTTTTGACAATTTAAATTTTCAACTATTTTCCATGGCATTCTTTCGGCTATTACAACAGATTATTTTATATATTATATTTCTTTTATCTCTAAATCTATAGAATATATAATAAAATATTTAAATGTATCAGATAGAGAATTTAATTTTCTTTAATATTACCACAAAAAAAATTCAAAAAATAATATTTAGAAAAATTTTTTCAAGAATGTTCTACTTCCGGTTGTCCAATTGTTACCAAAACCTTTTCAGATCTTCCCATAAATGTCCGATTGGGAAATACGTAGTTAAACAAATATAAAGTCTTATAGTTTTTGAGTAATCGTCCTTCCAACATACCACATACACACACACACACACACACACACACACACACACACACACACATACACACACACACATCCACACACACACACACAGACATCATCGTAAAAATGTTAAAATCGGATTGTAGGGACCTTAAAACGTGCTTATTCAATAAAATCTGGATATGCGATTTTTAGCATGAATCCAATACCTCTCTTAGCGAGAGGTAAAAAGGTGTCTTATTCACTCATAATAAAAGCGCTTTTATGGAACACATTCCTCATAAGAATATAATGTAAAAGTGCGCTCCATAAAAGCGCTTTTATTATAAAAGTGCACTCGGAATACGGGCCATTATAACAAGTGTCGATGTAGATGAGGAAACATATACAGAATAATGTGGAATTACATGTTCCATATAATTCAGAACTTACTGAATCAGAAGACGATTCACAAAATGATTCTGTGGGCAGAAATTATATTTACAAGAATGACTTCATTATTTTCATCACCAGTTTTCATCAAATCGTGTCTTTATTCAGCAGTAATCATCTCCATCGGTAATGTATCAGTGACGTCATAGTAGATTTAGGATGAAATATCCGAATAAATTTGCGCTGAATAAAACAACACGCCTATATACATAGATGTCACAATTATCATATATGTTATAATTTTTCATTCAAAATATTCTGATATCATGTTGTTTATTTGTTATCAATAGTGTGGAATATACTTGTCGAGGAAAATAATCCTAGACACCTATGTACATTATTACTAGCTGTCATTCTGACTCGGGCCTCCATATCTGCTTGCCAAGGCCAACAAATAATAATAATAATAATTTGTTTATTTCCTTAGACACAATACATAGTGTATGGAAAAAGTCGATATAAAAGAATACAAAACAGTTACATGCTAAGAAACTCAGTTTATAAAAAAATTTGCTAGTTAGAAACAATTTTAAATCTTTTTTGACAAAGTCACATGACTGCTCGCGCTCTGTGCAACATGAAATGAAAATGGCGAGAGGTAATGGGCTGGCTACAACAGATTTTTTTACATCCATTCCATTATAAAAAACAACATTTTTAACAGCTCTTTCATAAATAAACCGCTCAAAAGATATTTTAATAATAAATTAAGTTCCTACATATACGCCAAATCAATATTTCTATTCAAAGAAACCGAATGTATATTATAAATGTCAAGTGTACGGAAAAATGAAAAAAAGTCCTTTTACATCGCTTATAGTATCACCTCGTTTATCTCCTGTCGCAATGTTACAAAAAGAGAAAAAAATAGATTGAAATGAAAACTGCGGTACAAGGATAAGCGTATAAAGGATGAATGTTCAGATCCGTATTGAAAATAAAGATAAAATGGAGATTAAGGTCAAATTCACAACTTCGCTCTAGCTTAGATGGGATAAATTACGTAGAAAAACAGATATAAATCTAAATTTAACTTCCAAGACGATTATTTATTGAGCTACTAAATTTCTATAATTAAAGCAGAAGTTTTTAATTGATTAACAAAGTAGAAAAAAATAGTTTTTCTCAATTATTATTTGTCCCGTAAAACATTATTTAATGTATTATACAAAAAGATTTACAGAATAAAATTCTAAATTTTTAGGTTTTAAAATTCTTAAATTTGCGCTTTTGGTGTCCGAGAAAACTTAATTTAAAGACATTGAAAAAATGGATTATGCAGTATTTCAAAAAATGAACGTCATGTAATCTGTCAAACCATGTAACATGCCAAAAAATAGATACTTGAAACTAAAACTAAAACAATTACCCCTTAACCTTAAAATAATAATATAAGCTATAAGCTAAATACGTATTTCGAGAACTAAGTTTTCATCATCAAGGAACAAAAACAAAAGTTTAAGCAGAGTAGTTAAGATTGAAAGATTATGGACGTTTGTTTCTTGAAATAACATATACTAAATATGTTTTTACTTTTGTAAATTAAATTTTCTCGGGCACAAAGAGATTCAATTTTAAAAGTTTATCATCTAGAAATTCAGAATTCTGTAAATCTTTATTTATAAACCATTACATGTTTTTCGGGACAGATAATATTTGAGAAAAACTGTTTTCCCATGTTAAACTCCTGTGTCATGGTTTCTAGTGTTCACCCTAGATGTAGAGCATCTGCACAGTAAAATTTTAGAAAGATGTCCGATCAAGGTTGTCCACGAATTGCATGAATTCAGATTTTTGCTCCGCGCATTACGACAAATTCAGTAGTGTCGTTTGCTTAGTTTTTACGAGGGTATATAAGACACTACTGTTATAAAATAAGTCAACTGGAAAGTTTATTAGCAAATGTAAAACCAAATAAGTGAAAAATAAGATACTGACACAATGTCAGTGACTTTGACAGAAAATAATTTTATTCGTATGGCTATGAATTTAGGTAATGTACCTGAATTAATAAATAAACTTACGTTACAGCGAAAGTATTATCAACAACGAGCATCGTTTTAAAGTGGAATGTGCGAGCTTAGCCGAAACAATATGAATTTTTGAAGGAAAAGCGTGTTATATCTATCCTTATCGCACACGCTTATAGCCTTTGCAAAGGAAAGAGATAAATGTATGCCAATTTGTTACTTCGTTCATGATATAGATGACCTTGATCGGACATCTTTCAAAAAATTTACTGTACCTACTATAAGATTTTTTTGTACATCTGTACTATAAGATTTTTTTGTACAATCTGGCCCCCTCCGAAATAAAAATCTATATACGCCACTGACCTGCGTTGCATAGCTCTTTACTTTACGGCTTTATGAATTATCTTTACCTATCCCAAAGACCATCCCACATTTTAACTCAACCTACTCATACTGCCCACGTTACCTCTTCCATTGCTTCATTGTAATTCGATTTTTAAACAAAGTACACCTACAGAATTGCTGCTCATAGCAAATCCTTCATCACCTTTATAGAATTTTATTTGAAAATTGTCGCATGTTACGTAAATTAAAAGCTTTAAATGTTCTTAGAACTGCTAGTGTACAAGTAAAGGGCTGACCCTCTGACCTGTCACAGATAATACTAACGAGTACAATTCTAACACTAACGATTCTTTTGAACTATAAAGTTTCTCTCGTCAAAGATAAAACTCTCATGTGACCGCTACCTTATCTACTGCAATACGTAATATGATGATCAGTTCTGGGGCAAATTTATTTAAATTTGTTTAAATTTACCCGCGCATTTTTTCTATATTTCACACAAAATAACTATGATTGATTTCAAGTTAATTGTATTTCTTTTCCTGCTAAGAAATTGTATTATTTGTTTGCTTATCTACGTTTGATTTAAATTGAAATTTCTGCAAAAGTTTGATTACAAAATAATGAGTCAAGTGAAATAGCATCATACTTGTAAAGTTCTTGTTAAAACAGAGCTATGGAACAAAAAAAAAATCATGAAAAGATTATTAACGAGAGGAAGATTCTCCATTATATTTCATAGGTAACAAAATTATGGTGTAAACAATTTCAGTGGGGGTCCGGGAATCGATTTAGGATGATTTACGAGTAAAGTACGGAAGGTTTGTGGAATCAAGAACGAAGGAAAACATCAAAATTGTTGAAGATTCGATTTTAACGAAAGAAGGGATGTCACAAACAAAATAAATAAAATTATACTTTATATTCATTTGTTTTCCTTCATAGTTAGCTAGTAACATTTTAAAACAACCTTAATGTTGTCCCAGAATAAAAAAAACGGTTTTAATATTTTTTTAATTTTGACGATTTAAACTGTCATAATCAACTCCATAGCAACAACTATAAGTAACTGTATATTTGCTAGTTAATAAAATAAAAAAATCAGATGTGGCCAGCACACAACCTTCCGTCAATCCTGTGTATTATATATATAAATTCCATACATAAATTTTCTTGCAAAAGATTCTAAATTTCCAGTAAAATTATTTCATAAACAAACTATGCAAATTGCACTTGACACTGATATCTTCATCTTCTTCTTTAGCTTTTCCCATTAGTTACTGGCCGCTATTTTTTATTTTCTTCTTCCAATCATTTCTGTTTCGCGTGTCGTTCTTATTCAGTTCCTTTTCTCTCAAGTCTTTCGCAATACAGTCCTTCCATCTTATCTTTGGTCGTCCTCTGTTTCTTCAACCTTCTATTACTCAGCAATTCATTGTTCCTCCAATATATTTTTTATCTCTCCTCGTGAATGTTCAAACCAATGTATTCGTCTCCCTTGTATCTTTCTAGAAACTTCTAATACTAGAGTTATTTCTCTTATTCTTTCATTCCTGACCGTATCGAAAACAAGCAATCGGAAGATAAATTTGTTGATCGACTTTGCTAGCCTACCATTTGCTTCATTTGCTCGCAAGCAATCTAAGCGTCAAATTTTTCGCTTGTCTTGCTAACTTATGAACTATAATGGCGGGAAATGCAAATTATACATACATGAATTTAACTTGTACCGTTTCTATATCATTTTATGGTGTGTTTATATCAATTACATATCAAAAAGGCTTTCAAGGTTTTGTGATGAATGTTCATAACATTGTTAAATTTTAAATATTTTCTTAGACCTAAAAAATGTTCAAAATTAATTCCACTATCTGCAAATAACTGTACCTACCTATAAATTCATTTTGTATAACTTTTCAGACCAATAAAAGGGATATGAGAGATACACATGTTATATTTGACAACTGTATAACTTTCTCGATGACTTTTGTGAATATCAGTTTGTCATATAGCTAGCAAATCTTTCAGTGTACTAAGCAACAAATCTCGTTTGCTTACCTAGAATTTGCTTGAACTGCTTACTTCATTGAACGCACCTATTGATACTGACACCTGTCAATTTGTATTATCTGAATATATTAGCAGTTTCCATGGTTAACATATTTGGCTAATTTATGAAAATTATTATCTTTATAATTCTTTAACTCTATATCTATTGAATATGAAATATAAAATGCGATCAAATCGTATAGAGAATAATATATTCTTCAAGTTATAATAACGTTAAATGTCAATAAATGATATTTAACTGCGTTTTTTCAAGAAAAACTAAAAATCTTCAATCATGCACATATATATATACATACATACAGACATCATCGTAAAAATGGTAAAATCGGATTGTAGGGATCCTAAAACGTACTTATTCACTAAAAACTCATCATTGATTTTTTTGACCAAAGACAATACCTTCCTTACCTAAAAGTGACGGAAGGTAAAAAAAATTAAGTCACTTACATAATTTGAAAATACTCTACAACAAATAATGCACTTAATAACATGCACGGAAATAAAACATTCACCACAGTCTTTCAGCTTGATTCTAGTGGCACTTGTATTGAAAACAATATTGTATACGAAGCAATTATTGTTTTGTATACGATAAATTCTAATTTTGGAATTCAAGTGAACATTGTTTTTGCAACAATATTTTTTTAGAAAACAATAATTGAAATGTCAAAAATGTATTATATGGCATACAATTTTTGGTATTCTGTTGACCAAAATTGTATTGTATAGAAAACAATAATTGTTTCATTTATTGTATTGCGAACAAGATGTATTATTACTTGTTAGAAAACATTAAATTTAAAAAAACATTTTATAATTAAATATATTTCGTACTGTTGTTTTGTTGTACGTTTGGATCGTAGATCTGAATTGCAAAATAGTAATTATAATTAAATTTTTATTGCAAAAATGAAAACGCATTCCTTATTTATATTTTACCTACAGCAGCTAACTAACTTAATTATTATTTTTAACTCAGTTTGCTTTCCAACATATCGCACATACGATTTATACCATTTGCGATGCCATTTAAAGATTCGGCAATATGATTTAGGCCACTATTGTACTCATCTTGACTTACTTCGTAAGTTTCTAACAACTCATTTTTCTTCCTACGAAAAGAACATACTTCGTCTCTTTTGTGGTACTGGTGTTCCTTGTTTCTCTTGTACCCTTTCTTGGTTTTTCTTTACTTATAATATACTGTTCATGGTTAATAGGAGTATCATTTGAACTCTCTTCAATTTCTATGAACTCCAATGTTACTTTCTGTTTTCCCACTTTCGGATTCGGGTTGTTTTATGCCCAGGCCTAACTCAGAACATTGCATTCCGTCAATCACAACCTTGCCTATTGTATTTAATAGATGTTTTTCTACATCAGTTAATTCTTTCCCCGCTCGTGCTCGTTGCTTCACTTGAGATTTCCATTCCACAAATGTCTAAATTTGAACGTATAATAACGAATAATAATAAAAAAAATAGTGTATTTAGTGTTTTTATTTACATACCTTTCTCTAACCATCTACATCTAGAATTAGGCCATTACCACAAGAATTTAATTTTGTAACCATTTCATGCCATAACTGACCCATATTTTCAGTTGTAAAATTTGACGTTATTTTACCAGATCTTAAATTTGGATAAGTATTTAAAAAATTAACGTATATTTGTTGCTGTATCCTTGACACTTTTTTCGTCTTTGAACTTTCTGAAGACATTATAGCATTCAATGTTGTACTTGATTCCGCAATTACCACAAAATATTTTTTTGTTGATTTTTGTCAAAAAACGAAATAAGTAAAAGTCAAATATGGAAATTAACTAACTTCATACTTGTATACTATACAAATACATAAAATAAATATTTCATCACTCTCCATCCTTTCCGATCTTCACAATCTTCTGGGCTCAGGTTACGTTGACTCATTGATTTTATTATTGATTTTTGCCATTCCAACTTGGGTCTACCTCTTTTCCGTCTATTTGTTGGTTGCCATTCTAGAACTTGTTTAGGTAGTCTTGTTTTGGGCATACATGGCCATACCTTATTAGTTGTTTTTTCTCAATATCATCTATTATCGTACCTTCAATTCCCATCTTTTGCTTTATCTCTTCATTTCTAATTCGGTCTTTTCTTGATATCCGCAAAGATCTTCTCATTACGTCCATTTCTACTATGCTTCTATTTTTGCTTTATATTTTTCTGTAATTCTCCACGTTTCTGCTCCATATAAGAGAGTACTCTTTATTAGTGTCTCGTATATGTTAAACTTTCTTCTTTTTGTGATTTCTTTACTCCAGAGAATACTATTAATACATCCGGTAATTTTCTTTGCTTGTATTATTCGTTTTTCTATTTCTTTCGAATCTTTACCAGTGTTATTAAAAGTGTTGCCTAAATATTCATATTCTTGGCAATGAGAAATTACTTGATCATTGTCCAGGTCCAGGTTGCTAAGTTCACTTCCTATACACAAGTATTTTGTTTTATCGATGTTGACCGTTAAGCTTAATTTACATGGAACGTTGTCGCCGTTATCACCGTCGGCCGTTGTGGCCGTTCTCGACTCTGATTGGCTAAAATCAAACATGATTAATGGCGCGAACGTTGCAACCGTTCAAGGTCAAATTAGAACTGTGTTCTATTCTGTCGGCCGTTATGACCGCTGCGCTTGCGTACATTGAGTTAGTTCTTCATAAATCAGGTTAGCCAACTGAGTGATATAAATATAAATTTTCGTATTTATGTTGAATTGTGTAATCTAAAATCTCATAATTGTGTATTTACTATGGATATAGAAACAATCGCGGTACTTTATATTTATATTCATTTTTCACTTTCGCGATCGCAATATAAACAGCAGCTTAGATGACAGATGCTAGCGTAGAGATGTAGTTATTTTTGTTTTTCCAGAAGTTACTAAATATGAAATTCCCTCTAAAATCCCCACTACGGACTATACGGTCTTAACGGCGTGAACGGTTGACGGCCACAACGGTGATAACGTTCCATGTAAATTAAGCTTTAGTCCCCATTAATTGTACTCTTCTATTAATTTTCTAATCATATATTGCATGTCGTCTTTATCATTGGCTATGACAACTTGGTCATCAGCGAATTGAAGGGTGTACATGCATGTGTTATTTAGTTCAATACCCATGCCGTGGATCTTATTTTTCCAATTTTTAAGCGCTACTGCTATGTATATCTTAAATAAGGTTGGTGATATGCAGCACCCTTGTCTTAGCCCTTTGGTGACCGGGAACTGTTCAGTAACGTATTTTCCTATTTTTACCCTGGATTTTGATTATTTGTAAAGATCTTGTACCGCCTTTATGTACGTGTGGATAATGTTGGACAGTTCTAGTACTTTCCATAATTGATTCACTTCGCAAGATGGCGAATCAGTCAGATTCCCGTTGTTTCGAGTGCAAAAAAGAACTTAGTCCAGAAGATGAATTAAGTGTAACATGTTTTGGAAATTGTGGGAATACTTTTCATACAGTGTGTGTTTCTGTTCAGAAAAGTGAGTACAACTGTATCTCAAGAAATAAAAGTATTAAATTTGTTTGTGACATATGCCAAACTAACAAGAGTGAGACCAATGTTGAACATTTATTAAATAAATATTTAGAAATATTTCAAAATCAGGATAAAATTATTACTAATCTAAATGAAGAATTAAAACATCAAGGCTGATTTAACTACAAATAAACGAGTATTAACTGAATTGCCGACTAACGACAATATTGCCTTTATTAGTAATACGGTAGATGTCGATAGCAACTTAAAAACGAAAGTAAATAAACAAGTGTCAAATAATCCAGATAAATCATCAGATAAATCCTATGCAGGAAAATTAAGACATAATTCTAACATTTCGGTAAGTGTTCCACATAAAAATGAAATAGAACGTCCTAAAGAACTTATTGATAAAAATCCTACAATAATCTTAAATGTGAATGAAAGCAGTGAAGACTTTAAATTGGTTGCAAATAAGAAAAATCAAAGGAACCAAAGAAATAAAATTATCATTGGCTCCGGCACTAACCTATCCAATAATTCCGAACTTACTGTTGCACCTAAATATGAACATGTGTTTATATCGCGTTTGTCAGCTGATGTTCAACCGAAACAAATTGAAGATCATTTAAAAGCACTTGAAATAAAAAACTTTGCGGTAATCTCAATAAAACCTAAATATATTACGTATTCATCATTTAAATTAAGTTTTCCCAAACATTACTTAAATATCGTTCTAGATGCTAAAAACTGGCCAAGTGGTGTAATTTTAAACAAGTTCTTTGTGAAATCTAAAAACAATAATGCAAATAAACCTTTTTTAGAAGTAAAATAAACTGTAATAATAATATTACTATATATTACCAAAACATACGTGGACTGAGAACGAAAACTCATTTGATATACAAACATATTCTGTGTGAGAACTATCCCGTTATAGTGTTAATAGAGACTTGGCTACACGAGGGTATTAAAGACTCTGAAATCGTCGACCAACGCTACTCAGTTTATAGAAAAGATTCGATCTCCTCAATGTCTCCATGGGAGGGGGCGTCCTAATAGCCGTCAAGAAAGACATCACATCTAATATGATAACAGTAAACACCGAAGACAGAGAAGAAATTTGGATAAGTATACGTGTCTGTAATAAGAACTACATAATATGTGCTCTATATATTCCCCCAAAATGTAATAATATGGTTTACATGGACCATCTGCTTACAGTTAAATCTGTAATGCGTAATTATCCTTACTCAGAGTTTATTCTACTTGGGGATTACAACCTGCCCACTATAACTTGGGAACAAGATCCAGATTTATGCAATATCTTAACTTGTTGTCCTTCTAATAACAGTGAAGAATTATTTTGCGATAATTTCATTGCTTTAGGCCTTATGCAATTAAATAGCATTCATAATGTTAATAATGTAATACTAGATTTAATATTAAGCACAAATTCAGATATATCTGTGATTAAATCAAATTTTGACTTAGTTAAATGTGATACACACCACCCAACACTAAATATTGCAATACCTATTATAGAAACTAGTAATAAGCTACCTAAAACTAACTGTTATAGATTTGATTATAAAGCTGTACCAATTGATATCCTAGTTCACAATTTATCTGTTATTGACTGGAGTGAACTTTATGTAACTGCTAACTTATACGATGCTGTAAACTGTTTATATACCAAACTATACAGTAATATTGAAAACTGTGTGCCTTTAACTAAGGTAAAAAATAACAATACCTTTCCTTCTTGGTTCACAGCAAATACAAAATCTTTAATATTTAAAAAGAAAATGGCACATAAAACATATAAAGTGTCTGGTACTATTAATGATTACAATGTGTTTTCTGAATTACGTAAAGAATGTAAAAATTCTGTTCATAATAATTATACCTCTTACCTAAATAAAGTTCAATCAAGTATCATCGACGAACCTAAATACTTTTGGCAATATGTGCATTCTAAAAATGAAAGTAACTTTATTCCTAACAATATGTTTTACAATGATGTTTCTGTTTCAGAGGGTAATCAAATTGCTGATTTATTTGCTGATTACTTTCAGTCAGTGTATACTACAACTAATTTTTCTCAATCGTATCCCCATAATAACGTCCCTGTGGCTAATACCATAAATCATGTACGAGTTGCAAGTGAGGATGTCAAAATGAGACTTTCAAAACTAGACGATAGTAAAGGTGCAGGACCTGATGAAATACCAAATTATTTCCTTAAAAAAGGTGCCGACATATTGGCGGAACCCATAACTTACATCTTTAATTTGTCCTTAGCAACAGGATGTTTTCCTGATCAATGGAAATGCGCGTATGTAGTGCCAATCTATAAATCAGGTAATAGAGTAGATATCTCCAATTATAGACCTATTAGTATCTTGTCAGCTATCCCGAAAATCTTGGAATGTATTGTCTATGAAAAATTATTTGAAAACTTTAAACATGTCATAATAGACCAGCAACATGGATTTTATGCAGGAAGATCTACTGCTACTAATTTATTACCATACATACATTTTGCTTATACATGTATGGAAAAAGGTCTCTACGTAGATAGTATATATACAGATTGCAAAAAGGAATTCGATAGGGTGAATATTGAACTACTAATTTATAAATTTAAAAAATCAGGAATTGGATATCCACTCATAAATTGGTTAGAATCTTATCTCGTCAATAGAACTCAATTTGTTAAAGTTAATGGATTTTTTTCTAAAATGATCAACGTTAGCTCAGGCGTTCCACAGGGGTCACATATAGGGTCCTTACTTTTCTCTATATATATTAATGATTTGCATTCAGTTATACTATATTCTAAAATTTCTCTTTTTGCTGACGATTTAAAAATTTATAAAGATATTGAAACTCTTGATGATTGTGCCAAGTTACAATCAGATTTGGATAGATTTTACACCTGGTGTAAAAACAATTTTATTGAGTTTAATCTAGACAAATGTAAGCACATGCGGTTTTCAAGAAAACGAGAACATATCGATTTCCTTTATAAAATAAATAATGTTACTTTAAAACTAGTCTTTTCTATAAGAGATCTTGGAATTATATTAGATGTTAAATTGCTATTTGATGAACATTTCAATTTTATAATAAATAAATCATTACAATTATTAGGTTTCTTGAAAAGAATATCGCAAGATTTTACAAACATCCGTACTCTCTTAATAATTTATAATGCTTTCATTAGATCTACATTGGAGTACTGCTCTGTTATCTGGTCACCATCTTATATTACATGTATTAAAAGAATTGAAAACGTTCAAAAAAAGTTTGTTAAATATTTAGCCTACAAAAGTAATGTCCAATTTGATAATTCAAATTATTTTCTTTTACTACAATATTTTGGATTAACACCTTTAAATGTAAGAAGAAAATATTTCGACATAATTTTCATTTTCAAAATTTTAAACAATTTGATCATCTCAACTGAAATTCTCAATATGTTGTCTTTATTAGTACCTCAGTATATTACTCGTAGTAATGCACTGCTGAAAGGAACCGATGCTAGAACTAATTATATGCTTTTTTCCCCTCTAAACAGGATTATCGGTAATGTAAACTCAATATACGAAAATATATGTATTTTTAATAGACCTTTGAACAGTTTTAAGAATGTTTTAAGATCTATCTTGTTATAATTATTATGTATTTAAATTATATATGTACATTGCTTAAATTATCTTTATATTTGTTATTTTTTGTTGTAATTTATTTTGTACTAAAGGGTATAGTCCGTAAATAAAGTTATTATTATTATTATTATTATTATTATTATTATTATTATATATATATATAATTGTATTATTGGAACAGTGTCATATGCTTTCTGCAAATCTATGAATGTTATATGTGTTTCTAAATTTCTAGCCGTTCTTTTTTCTATAATTTGCTTCAGACAGAAAACGTTATCCGTACAAGATCTTCCAGCACGAAAGCCGCTTTGTTGTTCTTCTTCGTATTCTCTAAAGTCATCTTGAATCAAATCCCGTAAGATTCTTCCATATAGTCTACTCAGAGTACTTGTCACCGAGATGCCCCTATAGTTGTTACAATCTTTTTTATTTTTTTTCTTGTGTATAGATGAAATATATGCTACTTTCCATTGTTTTGGAACAGGGTGCCCGTTTAGACATAATGTTTATAATATAAGTTAGATTTTCAAACAGATTTTTGATCCATATTTCAGCATCTCAGCATATATCCCTTCTGGTCCGGTACTTTTCCCAATTTTAAGTTTCTTAACAGCATTACGAATTTCATACAATATCTTAAACTACATTGTTTTCAATATCGTATAGGATACAATAGTGTTTTCAATACAAATCATTATTTTCAACAAGACAAATAACAGAAAATAAAGCTGGTTTATATTTTATAAATAAACGACTTACGTCTAACAACGACAATTATCATACACAGCCTACTAAGTGATTGTTTTTTATATTCTCAAAATTAAATATCATAATAGTTATTTTATTTCGTCAAAATTGAATAAAATATTGTAACGTGCTTGGACCCGGCGCCCCTGATTCTAAGAGTACGCAGCCGCAGCCGCTGGTCGAACGTGAGCTATTAGCGTAGTACACGAGCACTTTGCGACCTATTTAATTACTTTGGGTCAACTAACCCTTTGTATTCGATGTTATCGCGTCGAATGTTCCAGGACGCCGGATATTTAAACACGCCAGGGAAGTCAGAGGAGACATACTGATGTCAACACGCATCGTAAAATGAACAGTTGGTGACATAAATAAATAGTCTCCATAAATAAATATAGTTATATAAATAAATATAATGAAATAAATATTGTTTAAATAAATAATCTTAGTATTTCATAATATTCTTAGTCTGCGAAATTTGGACGACTACAAGAGCTGGCCAACAAAGTTCCATCCGGTGGGAACACGCTACGACTGAGGGATAGCAATACAGAACATGACAGGTATATCTACTACCTGGTAACAAAACCACGCTCATACCATAAATCGTCGTATCGCAGTTATGGAACTCATTTTGCGATTTGAAAGATCCAGTGGCGGCTTGTCAGGGTAGGCAGGTGCGGCAGTGCCTCACCAGAAACAAATAACGCAGAATATCATTTTAACAAATTACTAATTTGAACTAATAAGGTGAACTAAGGTAAAGTAGTATGTAAATTAAATTTCAACTTATTCCGTTAATGCTTGTCTTTATAAATATCAAAAGAACAATTTAAGTGACCACCATAACTAATATGTAATGCAGTTCACCTAATTTACACCTTGTGGGGTTTGCCTCTGATATATACTCGAAATGAATAGTATAATGTCTAATGTTTTTGATACTGCTTTCATTCCTGTTATCAATACGTGCGCTAGACAAGGAGCTGTTTGAGGCTAGCCTCAAATGCAGTATGCAATTAGTGCGTAAAGAATAAAAGATAGGTACTTTCCACACAGCCTTATCTAGAGACCTTGACCGTACGTGAATAGATTTCTGATTCTCTGTCTGCGTATAGTTTGGTTCGCAAAAGAGGACAATTCAAGGCCATTTATTAACCGTATGGTGTAATATTACTTACAGATAACTTCACTGCATTTCGTATACATAGACGTGCAACATGAAATATTTATGGATATATTTTAACTGAAACAAATAAGTGTAATTTATTAGAAAATTATGTTTCTTTTTAAATAATACCTTTCTCAAAGATTTATGCTCTTCACCTATATTTCTGTAAAACACAATAACCTAGACTTGACCAAAACCATGGAATAATAATTTGATTTAAATGTCAACGTCACTGGGTAAATATTTGCATAGAGGGCAGTGTAGTAGATAATTAGATATCTGTTACTCTACGACATACTT
Source organism: Harpalus rufipes (assembly GCA_951394225.1). Classification (NCBI taxonomy): domain Eukaryota; kingdom Metazoa; phylum Arthropoda; class Insecta; order Coleoptera; family Carabidae; genus Harpalus; species Harpalus rufipes. Next base: position 19,879,271 of record OX596276.1, on the reverse strand, counting down.
CATTAATATTTGCAACGTGTTAGAAAGTAATGTCAACATAAACGTATATATGTCACACATCATAAACTACATAGACATACGTCAAGTAATCTTTCTCTTTCTAACATGAAATGTTGCCAAGGCACTACTGTACTAAATGTTGTGTATTCTTTCCTCGAACCAGTGACCTTGAATTGTCATCTTTCATGAACCAAAGTATAGAAGCACATTTTGTAATTGCAGAAGAACGTATATGTACTGTACATTGTTGCGAGTCAAATTAAATGTTATAACAGTATTTAATTTTTATATTTTTTCCTTGTGTTTATATGTTTACATAATGTTTTTGTATTTTGAATTTTAATTGAAAACAAAAAATATAATGGCTTCGGCTGGGAGTTCTAATTTAACAAATATCAATTTCCTAAACTAATTAAAGAAAATATGGATTTTGTTTTAAATGAATCAAATGGCTAAAAAGAGCTGTCGTTATAGTACTCAATTATCTTATGAAGTGTTGCTTCATCGAAGTTTTGATTCACAAGCCGCCACTGGAAGGATCATCTGCTAGAGAATGATATTTTGAAGCTAGCAGTACCGAAGTTAGGTTGTGGTCTAGATGGTTTGGATTGGAGGATTGTTAGGAATATGTTAGAGATTCTCTTCCGCTTTACCGGCGTTGAAATTCTCGTCTGCAGATTTAACCATATCGCACATAAAGAAGAACTCGAGCGAACCATCGACTGTCACTTCTTCAAGACTTCTAATTGCACCAAGGGTAATACATGCACATTTCGTCGTCAAGAACTATTGCGAGACGAAACAATCTTAAAGAGGGGGCAGTGTAGCGTGAGTAGACCCGACGCCCCTGACTCTAACAGTACGCACCCGCCGCCGCTGACCGAACGTGCTAGAACGCCCGCCGCGCTGGGCGATGACATAATCGAGAGGGATATCGGCGTAGTAAACAAACACGTCGCGACCTGTCTAATTACTTAGGGTGTCTAATCCTCTGTATTCGATGTTATTATCGCGTCGAATGTTCCAGGACGGCGGAAATATAAACACGTCAAGAAAGCCAGAGGGGACATACTGGTATCAACACGCATCGTGAAATGTACAGTTGGTGATATAAATAAATAGTCTACTTACAATATAGTTATATTAATAAATATAGTGAAATAAATATTGTTTAAATAAATAATCTTAGTGTTTAAGTATTTAATAATATTCTTGGTCCTAAATTAGTGTTAATTGTTTAATCATAGTGTTAGTTATTTTTATTATCTTTATCTGAATTATTTATTGGATTATTGGTTGGCAACAGTGAATGAGAAGTGATTTTGTTCAATTAGTTGCAAAGAAAAATTTAAATACAAACGCGAATATCAGAAAACAATTCGCAAAGTGCTAAAAAACTGAATTTAGTATCTCTAAATATAACACATAATAAAAACTTTATCTAAAAAACGTGAATTATAACTAAAAGTGTCAGTTGGTGAGTTTAAAAAACACGTGAAATCAGTGTTGCCAACTGTAGAAGAAATTAACTCCCTGTACAACAATATTTAAACAAAAAATTATATATGTCGCAGGAGAGTGGAGGGTATAATATCCCAATAACTAATACTTTCACAAATGTGATAAGTTCTATCAGATCACAAGTACCTAAACAAACTCAATGGTTCGTAATTCAATTTATGCAAGTCCAACAATGTAACTAACAAGCGGAGGATTCAATTTCACGACACATACTATCCCAAACGTAACAACTATTGCTACGTCATCACACAATATTTACTGGAGAAAACACTTATATGACGCCAATTGTACATATACGTACTCCAGACAACGACATGTATGACACACAATCAACAACTAGTGAAGTAAAAAATTGGCAAGTGATACACATAAGGCGCGCAGGAAAAAGATGTAGAGAATATGAAGCCAACCCATCTCAAGGAATGGCAAAGAAACCAAATAATAAAAACAAATCAAACACTACGGTTTCGATACTTAAAAATAATAGAAACACTGTTTTAGTGAACGAAACCAGCGGCGCTCAAATAAAAACGGATCCAAAACCTATTAACTACATCGTTATGTTGATCAGTCTTACAACTGTACTCAAAGAAGACGAATTCATTTGTAATACCTTAGCAAATCAAGGAGTCAAAATAAATACTGCTATACCCACCGAATATCGGACTTTAACCCATTTGGGACCAGTGGGTCGTTTTCGACCCATCATTAATTAAATTCATTTTTCTGCAAACTGTTGGTTTTTTGTCAAACGCGATTAGTCATAAATCATTATATACATATAGTTCATATAAAAATAAATTCTATAGCGCATCAATTTTAATACTATTATATATAAACAATAGTTTTCTTGGCCATGAGATTTTTACATCAATTTGAATTTGTTATAAATTATTTATTTATTGATAAATTTGAAATAAATTTATAGAAACTTACAAAGAATTGTTTACATTTGTACACCATATTACTTTTAATTTGTTACATAGAAAACTTTTGTAAATATCATGTAATAAATACCAATGGGTCGAAAACGACCCACTGGGCACAAGCGGAAATCCTTGCTACAGCCGACAAGTTTGAACATTGGTTAGTATTTCACCGCTATAAACATGTTATGTTAGTAATAGCTGCGTATATCAGTGTTTTACACATTCGTCGTGAAGTATACTTTATAAAATCGCTAAATATCAAAATTTTTACAATCGTTAAGTAAATTATATTATTCAAAAATTCTGGTCGATATTCTGTTTTACATTGTAAGTGCAATTTTCATTCTTTTTATTATTTTTTATAGAAAGAAGCCGCTCACAACTAATGAATTATTATCGGAACTGGAAAATTTGGATACTGTCGGTGGTCAAAATATTGACATATTTGTGACACCTTCAAATAATGCAACCGGTGATATAACGTATTAATTTTGATATTTATCAAGGCCGAAATGTTGAGTATAAAAATTCAAATGTATAGGTTTGGGAGAATCTGTAGTTATTAACTTTTGAAATATTCTCAAGGAGAACTATCCCAATTTAAAATTTCCATTATTTTACGATATTTTTTTCACATCAGCGAAGCTTATTACTGAATTGACAAATATTGGGTACGCCGTTACAGAATCTGTACGCGACAATCGACCGAAAAAAGTACTTTACCTGATGCAGCTACGTATAAGAAAAAAGATCGAAAAATATTTTAGTTTATTTCATGAAAAGTAATCCATAATTAAATGATATTTATTTATTAAATATGAATATATTTACTCCCGGTGCTGTGCCCAGAGGGTCGTTTTCGACCCATATCCTTAATCCTTTAAACAAAAACATAGAATTTTTTTAGCATTTATTATCTGTTATTTAATGTCTATTATGTAAGAGGATAGCAAATTTTATTAATAATTTAAGAAAAAAATAGTGGGCCCAAATGGGTTAATACATATGCTAAACAATAATAAAATAGCATACCGCACTTATCAGCCCAGGAAGAGAGAGCATATAGAGTCATGATTAAAAATATACATTTGACAGTGCCAATAGACGACATAAAACAGACACTAGAAGATCTAGGCTTCATTATCCGAAATGCTTCTAACATAAAAAGTTAGAAAATAATAAAAAAAATATATGAAGTCAAACATATAAAATAGCTGTAGAACCCCCAAGAATGCAAATACCGAGGTGTCAGAATTACGGTCATACAAAAATTTATTGCACGAAACCGTACTACTGTAATACCATTCAACTTCTGTGTGCACTAAAAACACAAAAGAACCATCTTTATGTACACTTAGTACAGGCCCACATCGTACCTACAAGGGCTGTCAAGTCTATCAAGATCTGCAAAAAGCAAGAAATAAAACAAACTTAACTAACCCCCCCACAAAAAGAACTGTTATTCATAACTTGCCTCCAAGAGATACTGAAAATATAAACTATTCTTCAATAACAAATAACAAAAATATAAACTGCTACAATAACAAAAAAAACCCGAAAAACAATCTCACAATCAACATAAGGCAAACAAACAAAACCGTAACAGAATTATTTTTAACACAGTTTTTAAATAAATTTGAAACAATGTTCAGTCAGCTTATGCAACAAAAAATAACGATAATTAATCTGTTCACTGACTTCATCAGCAGAACAAATGCATAGTTTCAATTACAACTGCACTATCGAATGCGAATGGACTGGCACAACATCGCCAGGAAATGGAAATGTTTCTAAACCAACAAAAAATTGACATCATTCTCATAACAGAAACTCATTTCACTGATAGAAGCTTATTCAAAATTCCGAGGTATAAAATCTATCATACAAACCACCCAGACGAGACGGCGCATGGAGGTACCGCGATACTAATAAACGAAAAATTCAAACACTACGAAATGGAAAAATATAATAATAGTATATTGTGTTATTAGGAGTAAAAGTGACATTTTGTGTGGTGAGCGTGTAAGTTTAAACGACGAGCGAAGCGAGTCGGATAAATGCACGCGAGGCACACAAAGACACTTTTACTCCGAATGACACAGTATATTTTTTGCTTCAAACGTAGAAATTTAAAGAAAAATATCTACTATTGACGTTACATTTTACGTAAATTTCGTTTGCGATTTCAATTGTCCTGTAGCTATGGATACTTATTTGTTCACTTTTTGTTATAAACATTGAAGTGAAAATTTTCACGTTTTGACGTTTAAATAAAAACTGTGCAATTTTATATCCTCCTTGTGTGCAATTATGTCGAAATTTGAAGTATTATATTATATGCCCCCTGAAGTTGATCAATTGGATGAAAATCTAACAGTGTGACGGAAAGATATGTCCAGGAATCACTGCAAAACAATATAAACTTTTCTTATATCACTTTAATTGTAAGTATTCTTACGTTCATTACCGTCCCTGTAATTGTAATATGTAAGCCTGCTATTCTTTAAAATATTATTTCCTCAAAAGTAAACTCTGTTTATATTTCAATTCATAGGTTATTTAATTAAATTTGACAGCTATTGGTAGTATTTAGTAACTTTATTCTTAGGGCGATATTACAGGTTTTTTTTTATTAAGTTACTTCTTATTCGTTGATTCTGTATAGTTTCTATGGATATTTATTTATTTTATTTCTACCTTGTGAATCAAGTCACAAAAGATGCTATTTTTGTGACGTTTGAAGAAAAAGAATATTTACAAGCAACCAGTATAAAAATCAAAGAAACAATCGGTACGCTTGTCATCTCTGCAAGATACTGTCAACCAAAACATGCGATTAAACAAAAAGACTTCGAGGAATATTTCAACACACTTGCAAACAGATTTATATCGAGTGGTGATTACAACTCAAAGCATACCCATTGGGGTTCAAGGTTAATAAATCTAAAAGATAGGAAACTATATAAATCAATCTAGCCGCCTCGATGGCCGAGCGTGTTAAGGCAGTGTGTTAGCGCTCGAAGCGACCGTCACCGCTCGGATCCTGGGGTCGTGGGTTCGATTCCCACCAGGGGCTTGGATGTTTGTGAGTGTTTTCAAATACATATATGTACAATATAATGAAATGTAATGTAACAAAATAAATAAAGTATTTGAATAGGGCTATAACAGAAAAATGTTGATAAGCCGACAAAATATTATTATATAAATCAATCTCGACAAAAAAATATAATTGTGTCAGTACAGGCAAACCAACTTACTGGCCCACTGAACCAAACAAAACTCTTGACCTATTAGACTTCTTTATCTCAAAAGGAATATTTCACAACTACATTGGAATAGAACCAAGTTATGAGCTTTCATCTGATCACTCGTCAATTATAATTAGTGTTTCATCAATACCAGAAGTCTTGTCTTGATGATCATTGCATGTCTTGTCATGAAAATCAAAAAATCTTGTCTTGCTCATTTCTTGACGACGTACTTCTTGTCTTGTTTCAAGATTTCCTGATATTTCTTGACGTTTTAGGGGAATCCCCTTTCTCTATCTCTTAATCCAATCCGAACGCTCAAGTGTAGCGTTGGCGTTTGCCATTGGCCCTTTTTAAATGTTACTATGATTTCGTCGCGTCGCGCAGGGACTTGAAATTTGCTGACCTCGGGGTGTTTGGGGGGCTACCTAATTAATTAACCGTCTAAACGCCAGTTTATCAATATATTGTTACACTGTTTTTTACCTCCCGCAACCCTTGGTAAGGGAGGTATAGGGATCGTGCTAAAAATCGTATATCGAGATTAATGACCACGTTTTTTAAGGTCACTAGGATCCATTTTTAATATTGTCACGATGATGTCTGTGTTTATGTATGTATGTACGTATGTGTATGTGTGGGTGAGGATCCTCCTTACGCTCTAACTCAAATACTATCGTTCAGAAAAATTTGAAATCTTGTATTTCTACCTTATTCTAATATGTAAAAAAAACCGTTAGATTTAGTGTCAATCGGATAACCGGAAATGGCAATTTACTTGAAGCTCAAAATAGTTTTTCTTCAAAAAATACATTTAAATGTTCTTTGTTCGCAATTTGTTATTATAAAAATTAAAGATTATTCCATTTTCTACAGGTTTGCATTAATACTTTTTCTATATATTTTATGGATAAATTTATATAATAATATAAAAATTATATCTCGAAGCTTATGCTATAAACACAACTCCCTGGTTACATAGTTCAGCTCAAATGTATGTAACTCACAGATAAATGTCACTGTCAAAAAATAATCATTTCAAATTAATAATACCATCATTTTCAAAAGAAAATTGTAAATAGAACAAGAGTTACATGGAAAGGAACTTAATATACATAATTTAAAATTAATAATAATGTTTTAAAACGATAATTGTGAATAGAACTATAATTAAATGGAAAGGAACATAACATACATAATTTCTAGTATTAGTAAATATGCAGATATGTATTTAAATAAGAAAATAAATATTTTATCACAGCATATTACCCATTGCTGGATGTGCTAATACACAGATTGTACACAGATTTCGGTAATGATGATGACATATTTGTATCGTGCGGGCGTTTACCATGTGTCACCTCACGGGTGGAGAGTGCATCACAGGGGTTAGTTATGTGCCATTTAAAATTAGAAATATTTGATAGTAGGAATTGAATCCGGTTTGACTTATTATGTCAGTTAATAGTTTTGTTTATTGTAAATTCTACATAGCATTGATTTTTTTTTTAAATAATTTTATTCATTTTTTAATACATATTAATAATTGCTCAAACTATAACCATCAATTTCAATGCAAGCATTGCAACGTACTTAACATATTATGATACATTCGTTAAAAAACGTTGACAGAATAAAATAAACAAAACTAATAATTTGTGACATGTCACAAGCAACTAAAATAATAGTATATTAAAAAACAAGTTTCATAAAACAATCTGTTAACGCACAAGTCTATATTATGAGGACGAGGTACTTACCTGAAAATTCAAACCAACACCTTCAACTGTCGCTTCGATTTCAATAAAATTATTTGTTTTGACAATCATAGTCAGAGATACAAAATTTTATATTTTAATTATAAATGCGGATTTACAAAATTAATTCACAAGAAATCAAGATTTCTTGACAAGAAATCTTGATTCTTGATGATACATTCTTGTCTTGTCTTGGGACATAAAATATATTTCTTATCTTGGTCTTGTCTTGATTTCAAGACAAGATCAAGAGTATATCTTGATTTTTGTGAAACACTAATTATAATGACTGTAAGCTCCAGCATAATACAATATCGTGACTTATATAAACGGACCAACATAATTTCATATCATCACACATATAAAACCTTGCGTAACAAAATTAAATCAAAAGTTAAAACTTCATACAAACATTATTTAGAATCAGTTGAATCCAAAATTCATAATGAGCCACGACAGATTTGGAATTTTCTCAACACCAAAAAGCGATCAACCCGTATTCCTGGTGATATGCACCTCGGTGACTTAACTTTATCATCTACCTCATCTATTGTTCAAACCTTTGCAGATTATTTTTCCTCTGTTTACGTCTCAGACTCTACTGATTCATCATCATTTGCTGTTCCTTGTAATCATAACTCTCTTGATCTACTATCTATTAAATGTATCTCTGAATCTGAAATCTTATCCTCTATTAACCAATTAAAACCTTCTCGCAACCCTGGCCCTGATAATATTCCCGCTTATGTCATAAAAGGTTGCAGAGATATATTTGTCACACCTTTGCATATTCTTTTTAACCTCGCATTGTCCACCAATCATTTTCCTACTGTCCTTAAAAATACATCCATATGCCCTATTTTCAAATCTGGAGATCCTAGCGATATTACCAACTATCGTCCTATTGCCATCCTGTCAAGTATTTCGAAGGTCTTTGAGAAAATTATTTTTAATAGAATTTACAACTCTGTTCAAGACAAAATTTCGAAATCTCAACATGGCTTTATGAAAGGAAGGTCTACTGTAACTAATCTTGCAAATTTCACTGATACTGTTCTGGATTCACTACGTAATAATATTCAGGTTGACGTCATTTACACTGACTTCGCAAAGGCATTTGATACGGTTAATCACTCTGCACTGATACAGAAACTACAATATAACTTTAATTTCTCACCTCACTTAGCTTCTTTTATCTCGTCTTATCTCAGCAACCGCAAACAATTTGTCCGTCTTAACAATTTTACCTCAAATTATTATATCCCCACCTCTGGTATCCCTCAAGGGTCGAATCTTGGGCCTTTGCTGTTCAACTTATTCATTAATGATCTTGTTGATTGTTTAGAATATTCTAACTGTTTATTATATGCTGACGACATGAAAATCTTTAAAACCATAAATTGTGCAGAAGACAGTTTCCAGTTACAGCGTGACATAGAAAATATTATAGCTTGGTACTAAATTTAAATTGTTCTTCAATATAAATAAGTGTAAAGTGATGTCATACACAATGAAAAAGAATTACTTGCTATCTAATTATTCAATGGATAATTTAATACTCGAAAGAGTAAAATTATATAAGGATCTGGGAGTGTGGTTTGATATAAGATTAACATTTTCACATCACATTCATATTACCGTCAAAAGTTCATATAAAGCCCTTGGATTTATTATTCGCTGTTCCAAACATTTTCACAAACTATCCACTCTCAACTCCTTGTTTAATTCTTTTGTTCGCTGTAAATTAGAATATTGTAACCTAATTTGGTATCCAATATATCAAAATCATGTTCACGCCATCGAGATTATTCAAAAAAATTTGTTAAATTTTGCTGGCGTAAAACCAATGGATTCCCTACAATTATGTATAATTATTCTTATATTGATGCATTAGCTGAATTTGGAATTACATCTCTGGAAAACCGCCATAAAGCACAGTCGGCCATCTTTCTTTATAAGCTTGTCAATAATATTGTTGATGACATCAACTTACTAGCTCGTGTTAATTTCTATGTACCTAGAATAAACTCTAGGCATCGAACTTTATTCAAGTACACAATGGTTAAATGTAATTATGAACTAAAATCACCGATCCGTCGCCTATGTTTTTATTATAATGCAATTCATTCGCCACATAATTCCATTGATCTATTTTCAAATTCGTTACAAATATTCAAAAACTTATTAACTTACTACTTTTTGTCTAATTGAATTTCTCACTTTGTATTTAACTTGTAACTTGTAACTTGTAACTTGTAATTTTTTCTAACCCTCAGTAATTGGGACTTTGTCCTGTTGAGTGGTTTCAAATAAATAAATAAATAAATAAATAAATAAAACAGAAGAACCCAAACTTACACAATAAACTTACAAACTATAAATGCAACTCTCTACTCCTGACGACATCGATGAGACAGTCGAACAAAAACTTATCCAGAAGGCTGCGTGGAACTCTACTCCAAACATTGATAAGAACACAGGACACGCTACAAATTATCCAAAAATCATAAGAAAAAAAATTCTGAGAAGAGAAACCTGAGACATCAATGATATTATACAAGGCACCCAAACGATAAAAACAAACTAAACCACTTGTCCAAAAATATAAGTAAACCAGCACGAGAAATAAAAAAATGAAACTTTTCAAGACAACTTAAGATTATCAGCACTTCCAGAAGATGACTATTCTCTATGGAAAGTGACCAAAAAGCTTAAGAGACCAGTGCAATCTATACCTCCAATAAAGGAAGACGATGGCTCATGCGCCAGAGAAGATACGGAAAAAGCTGAAACATTTGCGAAGTATCTCTCAGAAACGTTTTAACCAAATTCGTCAACGCTGCCAACCGATGTACAAAAAGAAACAGAAAATGAGATTAATGATTATTTAAAGGCTCCACTACAACTGTTAATGCCAATCAAACATGTAACTCCTGATGAAATAATAAATGAAATTAAATATTTAAAATACAACAAAGCGCCAGATTACGAATTACTTATTGGAAAAGTCTTAAAAGAACGTAAAAGAACTACCCAAAAAGACTATTGTATACCTAACGTAACGTTTATTTATATGGATGAAATGTAAAATCAGCAGAATATTTATTAATTAAAATAATACGTTTATTAAACGATAAATAATTAGAATAAATATTGAAAAGATAATAAAAGTAACTAACACTATGATTAAATAATTATAAACACTAATTTAAGACTAAGAATATTATTGAATTCTTAAACACTAAGATTATTTCTTTAAATAATATTTATATCACTATATTTATTTATATAACTACATTTATTTATGTTAGCAACTCGTAGAATGTTTATTTATTTCACCAACTTCATTGCTCGTTGCTTCTGTATATCAGACTATATCTCCGTTGTCCTTCGGGCGGTATTTATAAGGGCCCGTGTCCTTCTGGAACTTTCTGACGCCACAATGAGATTGAATACAATAAATTTAGGGCACCGGTGTAATTAACACGTCTAGCCGTACGGGTCGTTCGCAGAGGAGTACCTGCAACGTACAAAATGTATGTACTGCAGCTTTTATAGACATTAACCTAGCATTTGATAGGGTATGGCACATAGGTCTACTATACAAAATTAAATCCCAACTACCACACCAATAATACTAAAATCCTATCTAAACGAGAGGTTTTTCCAAGTCCGGTACGAAAACTGTACGTCGAAACTATATCCAATTAGAGCTGGAGTACCTCAAGGGCCCTTTCTTTATCAACTGTTTACAGCAGATCTACCCTGTCAAGAACAAGTCACAACCGCCACATATGCAGACAACACTGCTATACTCGCATCACATGACGACCTAAAAAAAAGCGGCCGAGCGTCTACAAAAATCCATTGATGAAATACAAAAATGGGTGGAAAAATGGAAAATAAAGATAAATAAGGGAAAGTCAACTCACATACTTTTCACAAACAGAAGAGTCACATGTCCACCATTACAAATAAATAACAAAGTACTAGAGACAAAAGAATATGATAAATACAATACCTTCCGTCAATCCTGTGTATTATGTATAAATTCCATACATAAATTTTCTTGCAAAAGATTCTAAATTTCTAGTAAAATTATTTCATAAACAAACTATGCAAATTGTACTTGACACTAACATCTTCTTCTTCTTTAGCCTTCCCCATTCGTTAGGGGTCGGTATTTTTTATTTTCTTCTTCCACTCATTTCTGTTTTACGTGTCGTTCTCATTCAGTTTCTTCCTTACCTAAAGCTGACGGAAGGTAAAAAAAATGTACTGGCTACTTTGACACAAATCTCAATTATCAACAGAAAATAAATTGCTCCTGTACAAAGTGACACTAGTACCAATTTAGACCTACGGCATCCAGCTTTGGAGATGCACAAAAAAAAATCGAATACGAACATCATGCAAAGATTTCAAAACAAAACGCTACGCATGATCACCAAAGTGCCATGGTATGTCAAAGGATTGTAAAATAAAATATGTTCACGAAGAGATTCGGGACGCTACTATCTCTTATGAAAACAAATTAAATTACTATCCCAACGAATTAGTAGTCAACCTACTAAACAAGGAAAATGACTAAACAGAAATAAACCACTAGACTTAGAATTTATATAAATCAATAATATATAGAGATAACCCCGATGAGGGTCATCCTCCTTCATATTATGTAAATATTGTAACAATTTTGCTTGTTGGCCCCCCAAGGCCAGTTGTAAATAAATATTGATGATAAAAAAAATATCGTTTAATCAAGTTTTATTTTAATTAATAACATTTCTCTGATTTTTATACTTCACCAAAATAAATAAACGTTACAATATTATATAAACCACGGGATGTTTTATACTTTCTTTTCATGAATAAACATTATCTTAAATCACTTGATGTATAAATATCTATGATCGAGATTAATACATAAAAAGTTATGGAAAGCCACATTCTGTTAATATCATTTTGAACTTAGAGACCCTCCACTGTCACGTGTACGACCGATTACCATCACGATGTCTCGAATGAAGTTGCTATTGAAACCTACTTGAAAACCAACGCCCTACTTGGACCATCCTTTCCAGAAACCATCGACGTTTTTGCCATATTTGTTAAAAGATCAATATTTTCTTATAATCCATGTGATAACATACTTTTTGTGAACCATGATTGGAATATTTTCATATGGCTATAATTTTACAAAGATGTGTAAATACAAAAAAAAAAATCAAAATTTAAACCTGCATCTAACAAGTTCAAAATTATTGTATAAGTACATGCGTTTCGTTTGCAAAAAACTAACAAAATAAAAGTATTAGCTATTTACAGAAAAATAAAATATAAATGTTAAACAGTTGTATTCTTGGCTGTATTTGTATTTATTTATGAATGAAATAAATTTGAATTAACATTTGTCGCAGAATTATCTTTTTTTAAATTCAATCACTACTAATATTACAATTTAGTTGTAGATTGTTTTCCTTTATGATTATTATTTTCTGCGTTATTTAAAATTATTTGAATGAAATTAACATCAAATTGAGGATTTAAGCAAGAATTTATTTCTTTTCCGAGTTCGAATAAAATCCACTTTGGCGCTGCGAGCTTAATCAGTTGCCAAGAATATTATCAATGTTGCTACAGATATTATTTATGACTGCTTATTGTACATATGTTTCATTCCAGCTTCATGCTGAAATTCGAATTCCGCATCATGTTCATCTTACTCCTCGTCATTCCGTTCGTATTGATGATCCTGATCTACACTCATATCTTGGTGATCGTACGTCGACAGCAAAAGAGCTGGTCGAGAGCAGCAGAACGAGGAGCATCTTGTCGCCATCGAGGAGGCAGCGTGCACAACGAGGCCAGGAGGCGACACCAACAACACAATATAGACCAACGCAGGAGTCAACAGATGATGAGAAACATCAAGGCACTGCATACAACGTTACTGATATTAGGATCCTTTGTGGCTGGTCTACTACCGGCTATAATAGTCTTTGTTTTGGTGTGTGATACGTGTGTTGTCCAGAACACAACAGGGGGATATGTAAGTATGTTTGATTAAATCATTATTTGATACATGTTGAATTGTTTATTCCAGTGGTATGCAAATTTTATTCTTTATATTCCTAAAGGACCACTTTGATATTTATATTGAAGCTGATTTAATATTAAGTGTTATGGCTAAAGACGTTAATTGGGTTAAGAACGTAAACATCCGTGGAATAACGTTAATATCGATACAAATAAGCGATTTACGTTATTAATCGGTTATTTACATTAATACCTAAAAATATGTTACTTTCAATTTTTTTTAAATTACATCTAATAGTTAATTTTTCCTAAGCGTTTTGTGCACTGTTCATTTTGAAATTACCATACTTGATACTTGTCGAAAAAAAATTATTAGAAAAACAAATAAACTGTCGAATATCTGATTTATATATGTATTTTATTTAGTCCCAATATATAGTTGTTAGGGCTCGTAGTACCTACATATACAGGTGCCCTCTGAGGAAACCGACAAACTTTTACCATGTATTCTAGGGATCATTCTAAGTAAAAAAGTTTATATAAACTATGAGTCAATCCTTATCCGTTTTAGAGATATCGACAGAAACACGCAAAATCTTTAATAATCAAAATGTCCATTGTAATAAGAATGCTAGGTACAGTAATTTTTTTAAAGATGTCCGATCAAGGGTATCTGTATCAGAACGAATTAACAAATGGGCATACATTTATCTCTCTCCTTTGCAGTCTATAAGCGTGTGCGATAAGGATGGATATAACACGTTTGTCTTTCAAAAATTCATATTGTTTCGACTAAGTTAGGACATTCCATTTTAAAACGATGCTCGTTGTTGATAATGTAACGTAAGCTTGTATATTCAGATACATTACCTTGATTCATAGCCGTACGAATAACGTTATTTTCTGTCAGTATCACTGACACTGATATTGTGTCAGTATCTTATTTTTCACATATTTTGTTTTACATTTGCTAATAAACTTACTAGTTGATTTATTTTTGAATTTTGAATGCTTTTATTGTAACATATATTTTTATAATAATAAAATAACAGTAGTATCTTATGTAGCCTCAGAAAAACTAAGCAAACGACACTACTAAATTTGTTAGAATGGGCGGATCAACAGTCTGATCTCATACAATTCGTAGATTACCTTGATCGGACATCTTTCAAAATTTTTATTGTAAGTAGCTATTGTTTACCTATAGTTTTATATGACGTATCAGTAGCACGATCTGTCAAAACTCTCCAAACTTGGCTTCGATAAACATCGCTCCTGTAAGATATTCTGCGTAGATGGTTTTCGTTCAACTGCATTTTACACAATATCAGCTTGTTCATGGTAATTCCGCTCCCTTTAAAAAAGGTGGACGTGGATAAGATCCTGTTCGTCGCAAACATTGAAAAACACTTTTAAATGTTGTATAATGTGTACATACGCGATTTGGATATCATCGACGGTATTGTACTAATGCAGCTCAACCACTTCCATTACAAAACCCACACAAAAAGACCATGTCAGCATATTTCACATTATTTTAACAATTCGGGCTACTGATACCTCAATAAAACAATAGCTACCTACCTAGCATTTTTATTAGAATACACTTTTTGATTGTTGAAGATTTTGCGTGTTTCTATCGATATCTCTATAACGGAAAAGAATTGACCCATAGTTTATATGACCTTTTTACCTCTCGCTAAGAGAGGTATTGCATTCATGCTAAAAATCGCATATCCAGATTTTATTGAATAAGCACGTTTTAAGGTCCCTACAATCCGATTTTAACATTTTTACGATGATGTCTGTGTGTGTGTGTGTGTGTGTGTGTGGATGTGTGTGTGTGTGTGTGTGTGTGTGTGGGATGTTGGAAGGACGGTTACTCAAAAACTATAAGACTTAAAATTTGTTTAACAACGTATTTCCCAATCGGACATTCATGGGAAGATCTGAAAAGGTTTTGGTAACAATTGGACAACCGGAAGTAGAAGATTCTAGAAAAAAAATCTTCTAAATATTATTTTTTGAAAATTTTTCTTGATAATATTAAAGAAAAATAAATTCTCTTTCTGATACATTTAAATATTTTTATACATATTTTATAGATTTAGAGATAAAAGGAATATAATATATAAAATAATGTAATTAATTTTACAACCGAAAGGATGCCATGAAAAATAGTTGCAAATTTAAATTATTTGTAACTGACAGATAAATGTCAGTGTCAGAAATAATGAGTAATGAAAGAAAAATGTATTTGGAGAATCCCTTAATTCTTGATCTGTGACTATTATGGAGATGACAAGTCTAGGTTGAAGGACTTAAATTTGTTTCAAACATTATGGGACAATGTACACCAGTACTGTAGACTAGAGTAACTTTGAATTGCAAAAAACCTATCAAATTCTTCTCAAGTAAGTTGTAAATATTGACAAAATTACACATCGATATAAGAATAATCGGAGTGCAATCTATCCGTCACTTTATTAAAGGGAATTAGTATTATTTAGATATAACAAGTATGAAAAAATAAAATGTAAAAGAAGATATGTAAGAATAGATGCACAATCCATATATACATTTTAGACCGCCCAAAATTAATGTTTTTACTAGAAGAATATGAAGAGAAAGTAAACAAGGTTGTTCGAATTGAAAATTGCTGTTACCAGCCTAATATTTATATATGGTAAACTCTACTTTGTAATTTATTGTAACATAATTTATGGTAAAATATCTTTATGTTGAGACATGCTATTATTGAATAATAAAGAAGTTTATACGTCATAGACTGATATGAATATATTATTTGTATTTATAAAAATATTCTTTGCTTTATGCATACAGCCAGGTAAAATATACAGCGAGAGGTTATGTGCTGGCCACATCAGATTTTTTATTTAGAATGACCCCCAGAACACATAGTGAAAGTTTGTCAATTTCCTCACGAAAAACCCTGTTTTTTATTTAAAAAATCTGTTGTGGCCAGCACAATACCTCTCGCCACTTCCGTTTTTGGTTACATAAGTATAGGGCGCGAGCATTCATATGACATTTTTGGCCCTGTCAAAATGATAAGTAGTAATTTAGTATATAGATGTCAAATGTCAGAATTTTCATCAAAAATTTCAAGATTTTCTAAATTCACGTAGTTAGTTTGTCATACTTGACCTAGACAAGCAGATATGCATAGATTAAGGAAAATATATAGTAGAAGATTGGGTATCTCCCTTATAAACCATGATAACAAGTTTATTGCCATCTATGAAAAGGTCAGAGAACTAAATTTGACGGCCGATAAGGTGGCGGGAAATATAAATTCATTTCGAATTGTTCTAAACTTTAAATTTTATTTCTTCATAATGTAATTAATAAAAAATCTATCGAAAATAGATAATTTATTAAAGACATTATCAAGAAATGTGAAATATATCTTGCACTATAAAAAATAATTAATATGTTAATGTGTTTATTTAAAAATCTATTCATTACACTATTTAAATCAAATAAATAATTACAAATCTCAAACAACGCGGCAACAACTACTAAAATTTAAGCTTATACTACCCAAAGAACCAAAAATTTGAAATATTATTATTACAAGACATATATTTTTATTTCAAAAAAGGGATGTTAATTTAAATGTCTGCCAGAAATGCACTGTTTCTTTGACTCGTCATCGATGTTCGTTCACTTTTTAACTAATTATCCTATTTTACACTCTTTTTTATGAAAACTGGCAACACCATACTATTCCAACATTCTCTGATGAATCTTATGAAGGTTTATGTCATTTTGCCAAAGAATCGTGATATCTTGATAGTCTCTTACAACCAAACTTCTAAGAGCACCGCTATGATGTACATTCTCCTAGTCCACTTATACACACCATTTCTTCTACTCGGCACTATCAACTTCTTCTACAGGAATGTCTCTTCACTACACTGAAGTTACAAATATTTCATGTGATCTTTTTTCTGAAACATTGCTAATTTGTCTTTAAGCTTTTATATCACCCCCCGTATAATAATGCTAATATGAAAGATAATACACTTACCGAAAATATGTATGATAAAGTACTGTATTGCTATCTAGATACCAATTCACAAATAATAGTTTTAAATGTCAAAGTATTTCGAACGATGTAATAGAGAATTGTGGGAAATTTACAGCAGTTCTCAAACATTATGTTACCTTTTTATAGTATTTTGACATTAAAGTTTGAGAATCACTGTAAAAACTGTACTACTTATGACATCTATGAAAGGGTCAGGAAGTATTTCCAAACGCTACTACATTGAAACTTGTTATCACGTTTCTGAATTCAGTTTCATCCCCCTGCAGATTTGGAGGCCCTTGTCAAAATGACAGTTAGTAATTATTTACATAAATGTCAAATGTCGTAATTTTTCACGTGGTTAATTTGTCACCAGAAATGTGGAAATTTACTTGTCGAGGAAAATAAACCACATGGAATTGGAATATCACGAAATTTTGGATGGAAAATTGACATTTGACATATATGTACATAATTACCAGCTGTCATTCTAACTCGGGCCCCCAAATTTGCTTGTCAAGTCCAACAAAGTCACATGACTGCTCGCGCGCTATAAATTTCTCATGTCTTTTCTTTATGTTTAGATTATTTTTATAATTTAAAATTTATTTTTTGAGGAAGTTTTCTCCTACTTCTAAATGTTCGAATTTCTTCCAATTTCTTGACTGGATTTCAGATGGGTATATGTATATAGCTATAATTTTAAATATTTAATTGTTATTATTGTTATACAACAAGAAATAGTAAACTTACCAATATCTCTGAAAAATTCTTCAATAATGTCAGTTAAACTTCATTTAACGTAAAAGCGTATTTTGACGTTTTACTACTATGTTGCCAAAAAAGGATATCTAAGATTTATTTTCAGCTAAAATCTATATAAAACCATATTCGTACTATGGCAAATTCTGAATCGGTTCTTATCCACTGTCATGTGTTTAGTTAAAATAGACTTAAGGTCAAATTTTAGAAATGGGCTGCCAATATCGCCCAAACAGGTTTATGAACTACTGTTGGTTTTTGGCAATGACATTTTTCTGTCATTTACAAATATCTGATGGTTACTATAGAGTTGTTTAGGCTCTGAAATTTATTACAAATTATTATTATATTTTTATAAACTATATCTCCAAACCTATAGGAGATATAATAAAATTTTAAAATGTATCGAATAGAGAATTTTATGTTCTTTAAGCTAATAATAAAAAATTTCAAAAAAATAATATTTAAAATTATTTTTTTAAGATACTACTACTTCCGGTTTTCTAATTGGTCTTCCCATTAATGTTAGAGTCAAAAAGGTCTTTGGTATTATAGAATTTGAGAAATCGTGTCTCCAACAACCTCACACACACACACATCCACACACACACAGACATCATTGTAAAAATGTTAAAATCGGATTCTATGAACCTTAAATCGTGCTTATTCAGTAAAATCTGGATATGCGATTTTTAGCATGAATCCAATACCTCTCTTAGCGAGAGGTAAAAATCCTCTCTACCTTTATTAATCATTTCTGGTTAAACTGCTTGTAATCTAAACTGACATTCGAAACAAAAATTATAGTATCAATTCAACAATATTATAGCATAAGTTGTCCAAATTACCCATATCTAAATTTTTCGATGCGACATTTTTCGTTTTAACTGACAGTTAAATTAGCAGACAGTTGGACCAAACATTAAAATAATGAACTTTTTAGTTGTAGAATGTTTTAATTCTTTGAAAATGCAATTACAATATTTAATTTGCAGCTCTTTTCGTTTCTTCTTAATTAGTTCTACGTTCTATCTACTTCGTTCGATCCGTCAGTTCCGTCTCATTTTCTTTGTTCTATTTGTTTAATTGTATAATTGTGGCTTGGGGCTCGGATTTATTGCATTTAATATTGTCATCCTTAATTTTCTTACTTTCTTAATTACGATGAATTATTTCTATTGCTAATTACGAGTATAAAGTACTGGAGTGAGACGATTTCTTATTAACAAACGTACAGGCGGCTCTAATTTTATTAAAAGAATATGAAACGGGAATTATGATTTTTAAAATTTAGTTTTAAGAAATATTTATCAATATAACCAGTAAATATTTGGTAGGTAATTTTAAACAATGCTTTGTATTAAATAAAAAAAAAATACATTTATTACAAATTGAATGGTAATGTGCTGATTAGTAAATTATTAAAGAAATTATCTTTCTCCAATATGAAAATGGAAACAAAAACATGGTCTCCGAAATCTCTTTTTTCTACATCTTGATACTTGATTATAACTCTGCTCATTCCAAAATGTAATTAACTACACTGCATTTGGTAACAAAATTAATTGCGTTTTAGTGATGTGCAATATAGATCTCATTAATCTTGTAATGTGATTTAGACAGATTAACTTGAAGACTTGTCATATTAGATTATCATTATTAAAGTGCTCGCTTACCGTCTTCGTATGTATCAGATATTGTGTTAGATATTCAAGTTTCTAAAACTAACAGATATACATAATGATTCATCGGCCTGTTCTTTTTTAATAACTCGATTATTTTAAATATTATGGAAAAAAAATTCAAACGAAGTTTACTTTTTATTAAAATGTCTATAAATCTGTAGTACAGGTTTTTTCTAAATGATGTTCCCATTTTCATACAATGGTATGTAACTTTATATTTTTAAATTTAAAAAGTACATAAAATCTGCTATATAATAGTATAAAAACAATCATATGTTATTAAAAAATACATAGCGAATGATTTAAATATTACAATTATAATAAATACAGAAGGCCTTGCAATACTATTTTCTGAATTAGACATCAGATAATATTAAATAACAGATGTCATAGTGAGATATCGGATTGAGATAGATGAAATTTTTAATTTTTTGCCGTACACGTTATTTATTTTACATATTTGTCGATATTTATTTCACTTTACTCCCAAATATTATGAATGACACTATAACGAGGTACAACAGGTTGACTATAAATCGTACCATCCGCTTAAATGTCATTCCACACTTTTTCAGCATTTTCCAGAGTGTTCTAAATTCCACAGCCCAGCAATACAAAAGTAAAATGTGGGTTGCTTAGACGTTCTATTTTAAAAATATCTTACAAAATTGATTTAATAATGCTGGATGTATAGTAGTATCTATTGTTGCTCAGCTCTAGATTTATAAACAAAGCTTTTGTTTAATTATATTACTATAAATTTATCATTACGTCAACGTAAAATTAAAGCTGAGAAAATTTAAAAGTTCTAGTTTTTTATATGCAAAACCCCATTTTTTATTATTGAATGAATTCCTCGTTAATAACATGGTTATTAGCATACCCTATACATGGTGTTAAAAAAAGTGTTCGTAAATAAATTTAAAAAATCTAATAACGTGAGTCCGCAAACTAACTGTTTCAAAGATATGAGCTATTATAAAAAATAAGTTACTACGCATGCAATCAAGTTTGCTCTGATTAACAGTAAAAACAAATCGCCAATACTTAAACAAATTACATTGGCATGGCCTCCCAGGTCTCCTGATTTAACGCCTTTGGACTTCTTTGCTTGGGGATATTTAATAAGTTTAGTTTATTCTACTCCAATTAATAATGTAGCGCACTTACAAGAGCGAATAGAATATACCTGTAAGATAATTCGAGTACAACCGGGAATTTTTGTAAAAATGCGAAACTCGTTTATAAGAAGATGTGAATCATGTGTTGAGATGGAAGGGGCACATCTAGAACACCTATTGCAAGATAGCTTAAATGAAAAACGTAAATTTGATACCACACACTGTTATCTTATTTTCTTAGATAGTACATTTCTGAAAATAGCTCATATTTTTTAAACGGTTAGTTTGCGGACGCATATTTATTAGGCTTTTTTACTTATTTTGGTCTATACTATACACCCTTAAAAATTTCGGACACTTTTTTGAACACCCTGTGTATAAAGTTGATAGATTTCTAGTAAAATTGCTAAATATATAAATTATACACGTTATATTAGTTAAGTACATATATTGCAATTAGTTTATAGATTTAAGTTTACGTGGACCATAATAGAGTAGGAAGAAAAAGAAAATCATATTTAGTAACTAACTTTAATATTATTTTTTTTGTAAATCGCACTCATATTAAAAGCAAAATGAGATAATAGAAATAGACAATATAACGTAAAACTAAAACATAATTTCCATGATACAACGGCCAACTTAATAAGATGTACCTATAAACAAGAAACAAATACAAACCCGAGCAATTTATTTTCCATTTTTGGTAAAAACTTTTATACTACAAATACTAACCGCTATTTTTACCAAAGAAATAATTTAAATAATTGAGTTTTTTTCTATTTGTTTCAACTTTAACTTTACGTTGAAGTAAAAATTAGGTACACATATTTTTCAAAAATTTCCGCAGTAACGTAGGTAGATACATTTCTTTCTGTAGTAAAATTATATACTGAGTCGCATTTTTACATTACATACTTTTTGTGCTTTTATGTTGCAAATTTTTTTTTTAATTTACTCCTTTTAGAACAAAATGGAGTAATATTTTAAATTTATTTATTGATTTGTATTTTATGACTGTAGTTAAATAAAAGATAAAAATTAAATTTTCGAATTCGATTTCATGTTTAGTAATCACAATATTCCAAAGCAGAAATTTGCATGCAATAATCTTGTGAAACAAGAGTAGTAAGGCGAAAACTGTAATATCCAGACAGAATCCAATTCGCTATTGTAATGATGACGACCAGAGCCGGACTTGTAATTGTAATCAATTGCAAAATTCCCGGTTGGCCAGTATCATTTTCAAACCAGTTTTACTTAAGCTTATCTTAAACGATCAGTTTGTATGTCAATTTTAGTGGCAAGTTTTATCAATTGGTTTATACATTTTTGAAAAATTAAAAATGAATTATCATTTTCTTTCAGCGACTGAGCTGCATCCAATATTGGTTGTTTTTTCTCAAATTAAAATACTTATTCACATTACGCTTGTTATGATTCAAATTAATTCAAAAAAATAATGATAATTAAAAAAAATAATGCATTCAGTATATACATCATATTTGTATTATATATTTATTGTTTAAATTCTGCTTTATTCTATTAGAAACCAATAATTTAATTTTCATAGACCTCGGATCAAGTTCATCTGCATCATGAACGGAAATAACAAGTTGGCATACATTTTCTCTCTTTCTCACTCTCTCACTCTATTTCTATCCTATTTGCATGAAGAAGAAGGATGTGAATATAACACGCTTCTTTCAAAAAGTCACATTGTTCCGATTAAGTTGCGACTTGCGACATATCATTTTAAAACGATGCTCGTTGTTAATAATACTGTCGCTGTAACATAATTTCATTTATTTTTTCAGATATATTAACTTGACTCATAGCGGATAACGTAATTTTTATTTCAGTGCCACTGACATCAGTGTCATGGTAGTGTCAGCACTACCTCCATAAAAACTAAGTAAACGAACTAACACTATTGAAGTTGACAGAATTGGCGGAGCTAAAACCTCATGCAATTCGAAGTTGACCTTGATCAAACATCTTTAAAAAAATTAAACCGTAAATCGCTGATTTTCTACATCTCTCGGCCGCAAATCAGTGAACGTACAAATTGTTCGGTCATGGCATGTTCATTTTCATATTTTAATTAATTTCCCAGTGTTCTTGAGTCCTCATTACGGCTCTGTTCGTGGCTGTGTAATTTCAGCAATATGACGATGCTGACTGGTAATGTCTGCAACGGTTACTTCAGTTTAAAACGTATTATCTTTAATTACAACACAACTCCCTTCAACGTCCTAAAATAACGATATTTTTTCGTTGACCGTATCTTACTTAAATGGAAAATCTAATAATTTTATTCCATGACAATTTTTTTTAGGTTAGTAATGGTTGACCGAACGTCAAATTTTACGTCAGAAAATCAATAAGTTTTGTCATCAATTGTTTTCAGTGGGTGCGTTCAGTTTACTATGCTAGACAACACAAGCGGTTTTTTATGTTATTTGAGGAATTTTATTCTTTCAAATTCATTTTAAAGGTGTGCTACGTGAATATACCTAGCTAGTAAGTGTCAAAAGCATGACTTTTAATTCTGTCTAGCTTTTTGCTACAATTTAGCGTTAGCAATACATGCTGTGTTCCCAATAAATCGTTTATTAATAAAAAATCATGCATTAATAGGGGTCATTAATGAATGATTTTCTATACATTAAGATAGCCTATTAATAAACGGTCGACGGAAAAAGGAATAAAATGAAAAGAAGCTGGTGGATAAGACCCTAATGCTTATACATTTATTAAGAGTATAAAATATGTCAGCAGAGATGTCGCTAGTGGCTAATTAAATGCAATAATTTTTCGAGCGGTTTACTCATTTCATGTAATATGGTTATGTTTCTCTAAACATAATTAAGTTTGTTAAATTTTTCATTGTGAATGGGCCCTAAATTTCAAATAATCTAAAAAATAGAAAAATCTGATGTGACCAACACAATACCTCCCGCCATTTAATTTTTATTACTTTAAATACATAACGTATGGGGTCTCGTTGCCCCGTGCCTGATGTCTAGTTGCGAATCTGGAGAACTCAATTCGATCCCTATCAACGCTAAATATTTCGAATTTTAAATGGCACAAATTGTCCCCTGTGTGCACTTTCCTCGCCAGCAATGAGGTGATGCTTGGTAAAAGCCCGCACGATATAAATATGTCATCATCATTACCGAAATCTGTGTACAAAGCAGATTAGTCCACCTAGCAATGAGTAATATGCCGTGATATATTTTTTTTATTTATTTAAATACATACCTGCATATTTACTAATGCTAGAAATTATGTATATTCAATTCCTTTCCATATAACCATTATTCTCTTTACTATTTTCGTTTTAAAACATTATTATTAATTTGAAATCATTATTTTTTTGACAGTGACATTTATCTGTCAGTTACATACATTTGAGCTGAATTGTGTAACCATGGAGTTGTGTTTAAAACATAAGTTTCGAGATATAATTCTTATATTACTTTATAAAATTTATCCATAAAATATATAGAAAAAGTATTAATGCAAACCTGTAGAAAATGGAATAATCTTTAATTTTTATAATAACAAATTGCGAACAAATAACATTTAAATGTATTTTTTGAATGTATATCAGTGTTTTTCAACCGCCGGTCCGCGGACCGGTGCCGGGCCGCGGCAAAATTTAACCGGTCCGCAGAAAAATATCTGACGTACTAATTATTATTATTAATTACGAGTGACACTGTTGTTGAAAAAAAGTGTTCATTACCGAAATATTTTTCCAACATTGAATGGATTGCAAAACTAGCGTACTTAAGTGATATATTTTCATATGTTACTGACTTAAATTTAAGTCTGCAGGGAAATGAAACGAATGTTTTTCATTTATATAACAAAATTGATGGGTTCAAAAAGAAAATTAAATTTTGGCTGGGAAAAATAAAAGAAAACAATTGTGACATATTTATTTCATATTACGATTTTGTTAGTGCACAGCAAGATTTAAATGTAGAGAAACAGTTCTTTGCCATCAGTTACAATCACTGTATGATGGTTTCGAGAAATATTTCCCAACAGATATGAATATTGGAGAGATGAATTTATGGATTATTAATCCTTTCATGGAGCATAAACTAAGTAATTTAAATTTAAACAATAAAGAACAAGAAAGTCTTTTAGAACTGAGTGCGGATTTGACATTAAAACTTAACTTTTCAACCAAAAATGTAAATAAATTTTGGATTACAATGAAAACCGAGTACCCAAGTCTTCATGACAAAGCAATGAAAATGCTAGTTCCCTTTGCTACAACATACTTGTGTGAAGCAGGATTTTCGGCAATATCAATAATAAAAACTAAATTAAGAAACCGCCTATCCATAGATTCATCTCTTCGGCTGGCTTTAACGAATTTAGAACCTAACATTAACTCAATTATCGAACGTGAGCAACAACAACAATCACATTAAATTGTGACTCATTTGTCTGTTAACTTAAAATTTTAGGTTTATTTTATAAGTAATACGTATATTGTATTTGTGAAGTAAATTTTTGGTTTGTACGTGATGTTTCTAAATAAATAATAATGATAATATGTGTATTTTAAAAATAGATACCTATATTCTGATACAGTGGTGTAGCTATGGGGAGGGGGGGGGGGGGCGCCAGAAAGTTACGGGTTCAACCCCTCCCCCCCGAAATTTTCGGAATGTTTCCAAAATTATGTATATTGCTGCAAACCGTTAAATATATTCTCTTTTCCTCGCTCTATCCTAAAATGTTCCATGTTCTGGCAATTTATTTTTGTACATGAAAGGGAAAACACCATGCATTTGCACATCCCTTGAAAAAATGTAACTTTCAATTATAAGGAATTTGACCTTGAATGAAAAAAAATTTCGCCTGCGGCCCATTTTTTTAAGTAAATAAACATATTTCATAATAGTATTTATTATTACCGGTCCGCGTAAATTTATCCATAATTTGGCCGGTCCGCGAAACGAAAAAGGTTGAGAAACACTGCTGTATATCACTATTTTAGATGTTACATTTTTTTTTCTCATTCCCACATCCAAACCTTTCATTTAGTTTATATATGATACAGAATGAAACGCGTATTTTTTTGTTGTTCATACAATGAGCCATGCAACAATACTGAAAACACCATTAGATGACAACCGAGTAGTATATAAAGGAGCACTTTTATGCATTTCAAGTTGATATTTCTAAGCATATCTGTTTTATATTTGGAGGGATTTTACTAAAATAACATTGTATGGGGTAAATTTTAAAATGAGCACTACTCACTACTTTTCAAATGCCGCCGTTATTTTGCGACGGCGCTGACAAATCGTTTCAAATAAAAAATAACTATAAATAAATGTATCATCACGGCATATTACCCATTGCAGATTTCGATAATGATTATGACATATTTGTACCGTACGGGCGTTTACCAGGCGTCACCTCACGGGCACATATTGCTGGCGTGAAGAGTGCCCCACAGGGATCAATTTTGTTCCATGTAAAATTTGAAATATTTGGCATCGGTCGGGATCGTACCCAGTTCCCCGGATTATAGTGCAAATAATGTCATATTTCAACTGAATAGAAATATTAATCAAGATTATCTTTTGACACAGTTTAAGAATCGATGGAAAGTCCATAAATTTTGTGAGTTGCAGAATTTTGTTATGACACGAAAATGAAGAAAGTTTCCAGTTCAAAATATAAATCACTTTTTCTTTTCCATATATTTGTATTTAGTATGTGCAGAGTCCATGTATTTTTTACTATATACGTACATAATATAACAAACTAATAAGTAATAACTTATTTCTTAAGTTATTTTGAGTAAAAATGTCATATTATCATTCTCGTATGTTCTATTCCTTTTAGTTACCAAAAAACAAGAAGACAAAATTTAATAAATGACAATTAATTTTTAAATTAATATCAAGTTGTAATTTAACAAAACATGAGAAAACAAAACATTGTACGGAACAAAACACAAAATAACTCAATAAAACCTAATTATAAACATATTTGACAGAATAGACCAGTACAGAACAAATTCAATCAATATAGCGTTGTACGCACCTGTCATTTTTGACAAGTACTTCACAGTGATGTAGAACACAGCTGAGTACTCTGAATTATATCTTGCTTTCACATTTTTATTATTATTATTATTATTATTATTATTATAAATAAATAAATAAAAATAAGTAAATGTTATTATGGTACAAGATCAATTATTACAACAATAATAAGAGTAAGTGTAAAAGGCGATATCGGGCGACAATCGTTCACTTGCGGTATGTTACGTTTAGGTGCGTTCAGACATTTGAGCGCTCTGTGAACAGCACAGATAATACGAACACTACGGTGAACAGTTTAACCGGTATGCTTAATCACAGCTGAACGGGTTTGCGACCCGGGTAGGGTAAGTTCTCTTTTCACATTTCTATCTTTTTTATTATATTGTTACCCTTTTCTTTTGAAACCTCAAAATCAGAATATTTATAAAATAATATAAAGAATGAACCAAACGATTTTTAGCGATACCAATGACCACATCAAACCGTAACTAATCCTACCAAGTGAACGGATATATCGCTCGAAATCGCCTAAAGTGAAAGACGTACTAGCTATCAGTATTGTACGTCACTGACATATAAACGTCAAACCCTTGTCAAAATTGACAGGTGCCCCACGACGCCATATTGACTTGAGTTTGTTCTGGAATGGTCTATAAGCAGAGACAAAATTCAAAACAAGGGTGATAGTCTCTAAATTGTACTGATTGTTGTTGCAATACTGTTGAAAATCAAGTACGCTCCTTTCATTCAGCACAAGCAGCCTACTATAATATGTTTCCAATGTATGACACATGTCAATTCAATTATTTTATAGCAACCAAAAATATTATGTTTGTCTTGTAATATTCTGTTTTATACTTGAATAAAAAGAATTTTTATTAGAACAAATACGAATTTTGTTCATCAGGTTATGGGGCCCAGACACGCACAAACTAAGGTTGACAAATATTTCCTCTAGATTTCAAAGTAGATTCACAGGTATTCAAGTCTACCTACTAAACTGCAAACGGACACATATACACCACATCCAGCAGAGATGGCTGATTCTGAAGGTAGTTCCACACGACTAGTTCCACTTCTTTCAGGGAAGAACTATGCAGTCTGTAAAGAAAAGATGCAAGCGTTGCTGATTGAGAAGGACTTGTGGAATGTGACTTCAAAGCCGGAGCCTGGTCCCGATCTAAATGACGTATGGAAGAGATCAAATGAGCGTGCTCGGGCTGCACTGACTCTGCATGTCACTGATGCTCAGTTGACACATTTAGCCGGTCGAGAGTCAGCGTATGATGTCTGGGAACATCTCAAGCATTTATACCAAAGGTCAACTTATGGCAGTCGCGTTTACATACGGACGAAGTTAAGTCAAGTCAGATACAAGTCTGGGACAATGTCAGAACACATTACTCGAGTGCTGGCACTAGTTAACCAGCTTCGATTAGCCAATGCCAAAGTCGATGATGAAGAGATTCTGGCATATTTGTTTGCCAGTCTTCCGGATTCATACTCTGGGCTTGTCACAGCTCTAGAAGGACGGGATGAGGCCGATTTAACTCTGGATTATGTAATAGGTAAACTGGAAGACCAGTACCGACGTCGCATGGAGACTGGACAGCAGAGCACCAAGATAGACAGCGAAACAGCGTTCCAATCAACTTCTGGTCGTCAAGGTCGAGCCGGCCGAGGCCGTGCCCGAGTAGGAGGTCCTGGCAGCCAGCCAGCTGAGGATCGTACCTGCTACAACTGCAATCGCCCAAGTCACCTGAGACGTGACTGCCCCGATTCGCCGCAGTATCAGCCTACGAGTAATAGACGAAATATTTCTGCAGAGCAGGCAGGACAGGGTAGAGATAGTCGCAGCGGTGGAGGAATTTGCGTTCCATGGCACAGCTATTCAAGTGAAAGAGCAACAGTCAGTCATAGTTGCTAACAACAGCGGCGAAAAATGATGCATTGACTCTGGAGCGTCGTCCCATATGCTGGATGACAAGGAACGTTTCGAGAACCTGTCGCAATACAAGACTAACATCTCTTTAGCTGATAAAACATCGAAGTTGTTGTACCACGGGCTACAAAATTCTTGATTCTAAAACTAACAAAGTAACTGTCAGCCGACCTGTGAGAATCATGGAAAGTGAACCAGGTCATATTCCTGTACAACACAGTCAGAAAATGCAACAGCCAGAAGGGGATGTCATTGACTATGATTGGTATTATGAGTCCACGTCAGATGCAGAAGTTGAGAATGTGCTAATCCCACCAGAGCCTGATGACAACATAATCGAATCAGAACAACACGATCTGACGAATGAGCCAAATAATTTTGACGAGGTAAATTATCTGGGTCAGCAGACGCCACCACCCCAACCAGAGCGTGCAAGAGACAATCTCCGCGACTCCCATGTTTCGTCTACGAGATCTCGCTGGTCGACACGTTCTACTGCCGGGACACCTCCCGAGCGATATGGTGATGTTTTCAAGGTCGAGACTGGGCGAAACAAAGAACCAGTTACTTGGAGTGATGTCATGAAGCTGCCACAACGAGAGCGAGTTGTTGGTGGCTGCTGCTGAAGAAGAGATGAAATCTCTCCGTGAGTACCATATTTGGGATGTTGTAGATTTGCCATCTGGTTTCAAGACCATAACTGCGAAATGGGTTTTTAAAACAAAGTTGGATGGTCAAGGGCATATTCACACTTATAAAGCAAGACTAGTGGCCCGTGGTTTCTCCCAGCGTTATGGTATTGACTACGACGAAACGTTTGCACCTGTCGTATGCCATGAGACTGTTCGAACGCTGCTGGCCGTTGCAACACTCCGAAACTTACATGTTCGTCATTTAGATGTCAAATGTGCCTACTTGAACGGTGAACTTGACGAAGATTTGTATTTGGAACAATCTGATGGTTTCGTCATCCCCGGACAAGAAAACAAGGTCCTACGACTACGACGTAGTCTATACGGACTTAAGCAATCTGCTCGACCTTGGACTAAGAAGGCAACTGAAGTACTACGTACCTTGGGATTCCAGCATAGCAAAGCAGATCCGTGTTTGTTTACACGTATTGAGGATGACGGGAAAGCAACGTACGTGCTGATCTATGTCGACGACCTACTGGTGACAGCGACCACTGACGAAATTACTGAAAGTGTTGGTGTTCAATTGGACTATTACTT
The DNA here is from genome assembly GCA_951394225.1 of Harpalus rufipes. NCBI lineage: Eukaryota > Metazoa > Arthropoda > Insecta > Coleoptera > Carabidae > Harpalus > Harpalus rufipes. The sequence continues at coordinate 19,848,892 of OX596276.1, read as the reverse complement.
CACCACAAAAGATTTAGGAGGAGGTGCTCCTCATCATTCAGATGCTGAAAGAATATGGCATGGCTGATTGTCGTCCAGCATCAACGCCAATGGAAACTGGATTTCCTGCAATGAATGCGGAAGAGAGTCCGCAGCTTCCGAACAATAACAAATACAGGCAAGTTATCGGATCGTTGCTGTATTTAGCCACTGTTTCGCGCCCTGATATTGCACTTGCAGTTGGTTACTTATGTCGGAAAGTCTCTACTCCTACAGAAAAATACTGGAACTCAGTCAAACGTGTATTACGTTATCTTTCCGGTACCAAAGGTCAGAAGCTACGATTCTCGTCTACTACGAAATCAGAGCTAGTCTGTTACTGCGACGCAGATTGGGCAGGGGACAAAGTAGACAGAAAATCCACCAGTGGCTATTTATTTCAGCTTGGTACATCAACGATTGCCTGGTGCAGCCAAAAACAAAAGACTGTTGCCCTGTCATCTACGGAAGCCGAATACGTCGCGGCTTCTTTAGCGGCTAGAACTGCTGTGGTTCCGACAGCTACTTATTGACATGGGTGGTGCCCCGCGTGGTCCTACTACTATATTTGAGGACAACCAAGGCTGTATCAAGATGGTAGAATCCAACCGATCGAGTTGTCGAACGAAACACATTGATGTTTCGCACCACATCTTGCGCGATCTACAAGAAGAGAAGATCATCAACATGGTCTACTGTCCTACAGAGCAGATGACGGCTGATCTGCTTACGAAACCTCTCACACGAGCGACATTGCCACTTCAAAATGAAGCTCGGACTTCAAACTGAACACCAGGAAGATGCACATGCTTCGTGAAAGCAGCGAGAAGGGGTGTTGGAAATCAAGTACGCTCCTTTCATTCACCACAAGCAGCCTACTATAATATGTTTCCAATGTATGACACATGTCAATTCTGTAACACGGGGGGGGGGGCAGGAAGTGAGATTAGAATAGAAGCTCTAATGATGGTTTTGTACTTTTACTGTGCTAAAACACATACATAAATCGAATTAAACATAAAACCATAAAACATTCAACATATTCAAAACATTCAAATATGAAACCTAAAAACATAAACACAAAAATACAAAACATATTGCAAAAATGTAAGCATAAATGTGAGACATATTACAAATATGACTCACATAAAACATAAGAACATAAGCATAAAAGCGTAAAATATTACAAATATGACACATAAAACATCAGTGGCGTACCTTCCATGGATGCGGCGGGAGACTTGCACAGCTGAGCAGGCTTCGTTGTCTTCGCCGAAATCCACGTCCACGTCGCCATCCACGTTGTCCTCTTTGCCATCCATTTGCAGGTCCTTGTCGTGCAGGTTGTTGTCGTCATATACTGTGTCCACAATATGTTCATCGCAGCTACTTCACTGTGTTCGTCCTCACACTCCATATTTGCTGTTTCTTCCGGCAGGCAATCTTCTTCAGTCATTTTTCCCTCTTGTACGCCCTCATCGTCACTAGCTGTGACGGCTGTTGTCGCACTTTGTCGACCCTTTGGACGCGGGATGTCTACCACCGCACGGCGATCCTATATTGCCAGCAAGGATTCAATTTCTTCTAAACTAATCCGTCCTACTGGCAACTCGTGCACACCAGGCATGGCAAGAGAAGTGTGGCTATGTGCCACCGACGAATGCCCTGGAGACAACGAATCTAACGGCGCCTGTGGTGCGTAAACCTGGTGCTGCGTCCACGTTGAAACGTAAAACCTTGGCGTACAAGACGGAAAAAATTATGGTAGTAATATGGCGCGTCCTGCATAGGTTATTTCTAACCAACGCACCATATCTGTGCCAATGGTAGGGCGCTTATACAATGGAACTGCAAAATATAATTCCCTTGCCCTACCACTGAGCCTAAACACTAATGCACTGCCGAGAAAAACTTCATCCCAGCCGTATCTTCTGCTGGCTGAAACCATGTTGTGGATGTATTCTTTCACACTGCCATCACCAGAAAACGTATTTATTTCCAGTAATACATTCAGCATATCTGGTGACGGCTGATACGGCCTGAATTGCTCTGTCATCGTTGGCGTCATGGTCGAAAACGAATACATTTTTCACTCCGATCACCCTCTCCTCTGTCACAAACTAATATAATTCAAAAACTGTAAGATCTTTTCGGATAAATATTCAGGGTAAAAATTACACTGATTATCCTACCGACTGCGCCAATGTAACACGGGGGGGGGGGGCAGGAAGTGAGATTAGAATAGAAGCTCTAATGATGGTTTTGTACTTTTACTTCTTACTTTTGCCAACGATGACACTTGTTCAACTAACTGGTAGGCGCTTGATGTTCGCCCACCGCTTGTTTAACGAGGACGGAACACAGACACAATTGCACTTAACACACTTAACTTTGATGGCTGATGAACACACTTTCAATTATGGACACAGACAATTATTAATATTACAAACTAACTAACTTTATTTACATAATTATTTAATATTTACACTAAACTTATTATTATTGATTATACTAAACATATTATTACGGATTTCACTAAACCTAATTAAGCACATAAAACATAATAGTTACATTTTTATATAGTAACTCTGCGCAGTAGCGTCTACTACGCACTCAAACTAATATTGAAATTACATCTCGACAACACGAGTATCTAAAACCAACTCCATGTCTCGACAATACAAGACTCTAAAACCAACTCCATGTCTCGACAATACAAGACTCTAAAACCAACTGCCTTAAACAAAGAGTTACTTTCGTGAGAGGCCTTATCTCCGAGGGGGTGAAGGGGGTAACATATGGCATCCATATCAAAATATCAACCCTGCACGTAGGCTCGCAATAACTTCTAAACTTAATTGTCAACAAATAACTGTCTAATATTTCTGACAGCTAGACTAAACAGTCCGTTAGTAAAAGATGATAACTATTTCTAAACAGAATTTTGACTAACAAAGATAACAAGTTGAGATATTATTTCTGAAAGTATAATTTAGAAAAGATTATAAAAAGTTACTTATTTGTTATTGCTCACCTTGTTACAATTCAATTATTTTGTAGCAACCAAAAATATTGGCGGCTAGTATGAACAAGTGATTAAGGGTGATTAGCGAGCATTTGATTAGCATTGTTTTATTTCTGTCAATCGTTTATAGATTATTTTAGAGAAAAATATTTCAAATAAAAGTTATAGACAAATTAATTCTACGCATTTTATATTTGAAGTATTTTTCTCTAAAATAATCCATCAACGATTGAATGAGATAAAACAATGCTAATCAAATGCTCGCTAATCACCCTTAATCACTTGTTCATACTAGCGGCCATTATGTTTGTCTTGTAATATTCTGTTTTATACTTGAATAAAAAGAATTTTCATTAGAACAAATACGAATTTTGTTCATCAAATACCATTAAAAATATGTAAATAAATACCTAAATGTAAATATGTATGTATCTGCATATTATACAGCATTAAAACTAATTATCTGAAATAAGGATATAATTGAAGTGCAACAATCAGTTTAAGAAAAAAAATTACTTGAAACAAAATTTAAAAATTAACTGTTTTTTGAATTTTGACTATCTAAAAGGAATAGTACTTGACATTTTTCCTCTACATTATCTCTTTAAAATTTTAAAATATTCTCCAAACATTTCTTAAATTCGTTTTGTAATATTATTAAAATGTTTCATAGGTATTCAGAAGTATTATATTTTACTCGTATTTCTGGTTATATTTTGTAGAATATTATATTTTATCCTTTGTGGTCATATTCATATTACATTATTCTATTTTGAAATTAGTAATTTTACATTGCGGGATAAAATATGCGAGTGGTTGTAATACAATTTTGTATATTTTCAGTTTTCCGAATTATTTTGGTTCGTGAATCTACTGCTCGTCACCAAACCGCTCGCAAATCCAATCATCTATGCAGCTCGAATGCATGAAATCAAGGTAAGTCACTTAAATTTCATAAAAAAACTTTTAATATTCTGTTTGCGCGTAAAATGAATGGGAAAAAGTTTTTTTTAGAGCAATGCAATTTTTATACGCCTACAAATAAATAAAAAATTGAATATAAATATTCATATGTATACAAACACATATTACTTTCCGTCATTTGAATAAATAAAAGCTCCATAATTTATATTCTGTGACTAACAATAATTTGCTACAAATATTTGTCAAAACTAATTCACAATTCATTCATATTTCACTATAATTCAAAAAAATATTCCGTGAAGAAGCTGCAGGCTTCTTTATTATTTTTATTATTATTATTATTTTATTTAATTTATTTTATTTTCACCATTATCATAACAATTCTACCACTCGCTAATCTCTATCTTCATCTTCATATATCAATAAATTCGGTGTTACAAACTAATGTAAGATAAGTAATTAAAGTTGTTTTTAATTGTTCTTTTTATATAGTATATTTCAAAATAAATCAAAAAGTCTTCATAAGCATAACTTCGAATTTGAACCGTTTCTTTGATAATGGTAGGTTTAATTTTATCACTTTATTCTAACTAATACCAACTTAATCAATTTGTTAAAATTACTGAGACATGGCAGACATGGAGAAGACCAAGCAATCCAATCCAGACGTTTCTAAATTCGTATAATCAAACATGTTCATTTTAATTAACTAAATTGGCACTAGTCAGAATAAATAATAATAAGACTTGCAGAACCTTCTTGATTTATGAGTCTGGTGGTATTTCAAAAAACTAAATAATAATCTACCATATCTATTAATTGGTTCAATTTCGGATCCATGCTTCAACTTTGATCTATCTCTATTGCATATTTATCAAATATCTAACTGTTTTTTTTTTTATAGAAAATTTGAAAAACTATTCCTTTTTAGCTTTTATTTATTTATTTACATTGGTACACTACAAATAAAAAAAATCCAAATGGTACAGCGTAAAAGAATACAAAATTAATATTTTAGACCATGCAGGTGAATTTAAATTGTTATAACAAATAAGTAGGTATATGTACACCAATAATATAGACATTTCTTATCTTATTTCAAAATACGTTTTAATATATTTTTAAATATAGATCGACTTATAGTTATCTATTTCGCTGGAATTATAGTATTTAGGTACACTGTATATAATGTGATTCATTACAGAATTATAACACGAGGAGTGTGTTACAGAGGCTTTAATTCTGGTGGCCTTACTCTTCTTTTACCAACGATGACCACGACACACTTACACTTAAACACTTAACTTTGATGGCCGATGAACATTTATATTATGGACACAGACATTGTTAGAATTTTAACTAATTTATTTATACATATTATTTACATTTAAACTAACTTATTATTAATCACACTAGACATCAAAGAAAATAAACTAAATAGTTACGTTTTACATTGTAACTCTGCGTAGTAGCGTCTACGACGCGCTCAAACTATAACCCGAGACTACATCTTGTCGACACGACTATCTAAGACAGACTATTTAAAACAAAGCGTTACTTTCGGCGGAGGCTTATCTCTGAGGGGTTGAAGAGGGCTTCATATGGCATCCATATCAAAATATCAACTCTGCACGTAGGCTTGCAATAACTCCTAAACTTAATTGCCAACAAATAACTGTCTAATGTCTTTGACAGCTAGACTAAACAGTCAGTTAATAAAAGTTGATAACTATTTCTAAACAGAATTTTGACTAACAAAGATAACAAGTTGAAATATTATTTCTGAAACTATAATTTAGAAAAGATTATAAAAAGTTATTTATTTGTTATTGCTCGCCTTGTCACAGAATGCTTTCCATACAAAAGTAGTTTGTACAACAAAAGTGGATATAATATCACATGAAGATGAAGTTTGAGCACGACACCACTCGAGTTATACAGCATACTTTTTCTACGACTAACGAAAAGAAGGAAAATGCGAACTCTAGATATTTGAAATTTTATTGAACAGCATTAATTAATTGTTTTCCTAGACTTTCTTAATGGTATTTGTTATTAAAATTATATTTTATTTTTATATACAAATGGCCCGTATTCAGCATCCGTCCTTATTGACGTACTTAGGGTGTTCAAACTTACCGTTAAGGATAATCTTAAAAAATTTCATTATCAACAACTGTTCCTAAGCGATACTTAGTTAGATTCAATAAAAAATATAATTACATGTGGCAACAATGCGCTTATCATAATATCTTAGAACTATCAAGACTTGTATAACGGCTATAATATTATATTTATTTATTGAATTCTACAACCTTAAAATCTTCTAAGGAATCCACTCTCTTTTGAAAATTACGTTGCAGTAATTTATTTATTGAAAATATCTCTCTTACATAAATGACATTTGCCTTACAAACGGGTCTATTCTATAACTTTGAACAGCAACGCTAATTGCAAGGTCAACGTTAAAATTTTAGTTTAATATCATTTTTGAAATTCTGTATAGACACACACGTTAATTTTTTAGCGGGACATGTTAAAAACGGACGTTAACTCATATCAAATTAATGCCAGCTCAGAAGCAGGTGTTACATTTTAGCGGCACGTTAATGTATAAAAATGGCAGCAAGATGATCAGCTGTTGTGTTTATGAATGTATATTGTGGATTGAATACCTAACTAATTAAGGTTATGTGAATGTGTTAAAATTGAATGAAAATAGTTACGATATTTATATTATTATTTAAAGAAATATTTATTTATTTTAAATAAAATGACAGTTGATTTGATTATGTTTATTGAAATAGATAGAGTTATTAGAAGGCAAGTGGAAGTTGAAGTTATAATTTAACACAATAATAATTAAAATTTTGTCTATTTAATTTAAATTATACTCTTTTTATTCCAGAAGATACAATAGAATTAACATGAAAGTATTGAGGGATAACAGTGATCCATTTAATTTATCTGAAATAATATTGTAATCGACACCTACCTTAAGGGATCAGCCAATCACTCCACACATATGATCGTGCCCGGTGCTGAAAAGTCGTAAGCAAGGGTCATGGTTCTTAGGTAAATAAGGAAGCAGGTGTGAAAACAAATTTAGGGCGCCACTGGCGCTAATGATTGTGGTAGAATGGGCGGTGGACGCCAGGCCACCGATGATACACGAATGAATAGTGAAAGATAAATAAATTTTAACAAAATTTTATTTGCCGGCACCGATTACTAAATTAAGCGAACAAAAAAAGGAAAAAGCCAGAAATGTTTTTAAAGAAAAAATATTTAAAAAATACTCAGCTAAAGACTTTTTGGGACGCTTCCGGTGGGCCTGGAGTAGCTCAAGTCCGCCTGGGGTGAGCAGCTGGTGGAGACGGCGATAGCAGACGTTGGGCAGCATGCCGGAGGAGGTCTCGACGTGAAACTTGCCCAGGGGTTCCTGCGCTGGGTAGAAGCCTCGAGAGCTCGCTGCAGAAACTGGCGGAGCCCTAAGTTGAGGGCCAACTCTACTCTGAGCGGCTCTCCTTGGTAAACGACGAAAGCTTCCTTGGAGCCACACCTGGGGTTGTTGTAAGCCTAGGTGCCCGTCTGCCAGAGTACCAGGGTGGCGTCGCACTCAACCACCAGACGAACTTAGCTACTCCAAACCGGAGCGAAGTAAAGGCTGAGAGACATACAATAGCGGCAGAGTACTGACTTTTTTATTAAAGTTTTCTTTATAAAGGCAAGTGGCCTATGCCTAAAAAAAACTAAGAAAAATGTTAATGTCAAAACTTGACCACCAAAAAACATTTTTAAAGCGACTGATTGGCTTTATAAACAAAACGAGTTAACCTACTATTGCTCGGCAAATCCAAAAAATAATACAAAGTTTAGTACAAAATTCAAGACTTAAATAAGTAAAATGAATGATTTACAAAATTGTGCAGTCGTGGACTGCCTACAGATACAAGTCGGAACTAGAATGAGCTTTTGAAAATGAGCTGAAAATGAAGACGATTGAGACACAGTAGAAATAGAATCGCAAAGCGCAACCGGAAGTTAAACGGGTTATAAATACGCGCTTGTCGCTAGCAAATAGATATCCACGCAAACCCCACTAAAGTTAGGGTTCACTACAGATCAAAGAAAAACATAAGAATGACAAAAAATCTGTAGTAACCAGAGAAAAGCAAAAAAAAATCACCAATAAAAATTTGGAGTCAAAGAACTTTAGTGTGATTTGTTGCTGAAATCGCGAACGCGACCGTGAATAACTGCTAAACAAAATTATCTTTACTCAACTCATTCGCTCACCATTCATACCAAGGATTGGGTGTAAGAAGGTGTGGTTGTCTGGGTCTGAGTGTGAGGATGAAAACGTATGATTCCCAAAATTGTTAGTGGTGATGTTGGCGAATGAAGCATGAAAGTAAGATAAAAATTACTGATTTACAAAGAGAAACTGACCCTTGTCCAAAAAAAAAAAAACCCGAGTAATTAAGAAAATTTGCTATTACTAATCAAGCTGAACTATTTATAAAGTTGAAGTGTACAAAAGCAAAAATTGTGGTGTCTCCATCGACACAAAATCCGAAGGCGGCTAGGTTGATTCTCCAGCAAGGAAAGTAAGCAGAAATTACTTATAAAAGAACGAAAGAAACCTGAAGTGCCTCCTTTTTTGGGCACGGGGGACCTAGCGAACAAGGTAAAGTTCACTAATAAATAAGGGAAATAATTGAAACTGAAATACTAATAAAAGGATAAAGCAACAAACGTGAAGTGCCTCTTACTAGGGGGCACGGGGAACCTAGCAAACAAGGTAAAGTTCACTAATAATAAGGGAATGAATTTAAACTGAACTACTTGTGAACAGCCCAACAAAAATCATATAAATTTTGAATAAAAAAATAACAGCCAAAAGGTGAGGAAAATACCACGAATTATTAGAATCAATATAAATTTTGACAAAAAAAAAAATTAAAAACGCCACAAAGCACGGTTTACCCGGCCTGCGAAAGCGTGCGTCCACGCCACCCTGCGGCGCAATTACAGGATTTACAGCTAAAAATTACTGCTAAGATACTCTGATAAAGAAATTTGGAAAGTAAATTACTTACTAAGGATGAGGAAAAGTCCCACGACTTCAACAAAAGCGGCAGAAACCAAAAAAATCGTGAGGTTTAGCACAGTAGCCCGGCATGGACGTCTGTAAGCTTTCACAGCCGGGTCGGAAGAGAGGGAGCTGTCCGGCATTGCGTGTTCAGCAGCAAATCGGGAAACCTCATGACACAAACGCGCAAAACAAAAAGGCAGAGGCGTACTCAGAAAAAAAAATAAAGTCGGTGTTGGCCGTTACAATATTTTTAAAATTGTTTAGGCTAATCCAAGATGCAGTACAATATAATACATATACATTTCATAATAAATTATGAAATGTATTGAGAATTAGAACATATATTTCAAAAAAACTAACCAGATTTTTATATTTTTAAGGATAAAGTTTAGCTTACTTTCTTCCACTGAGCAGTGTGTTGGGCCGTGGCCACAATTATTGAGCATATTTGTCAACTCTGACCATTTCGTGGTTACCAGTTTTTGATCTTCTTGTGAAAGTTTACACTTAGTGATAATTGGATTAGCATGTATATAATTCACCATCATATCAATTTGGGTTTTTGTGGTCCTAAGATCTCTATTTTTTTCTCTTGAAACCACAAATACATAATTAACATTGACTACATATCATTGACATTGTTGTTGACAAGCAAAAAAATCACAATATTCAATGCGACATGCGTCTTCGACTGAAAACTTGACATCTGTAGCTAACTTCTCAGATAAATTTATCGTCCATCGTTAAAACTTACGAAAATAGCGTTGCCGTTAAAATGTGATTTAGAGAATACAAAATAAATGTGCCTTGTTAACCTTAACGTTAATATGTTACTTTTTAACCACTACTTTAACGTTTTAAAATTTAACGGTGTTTGTTAGAGAATAGATCCGAATTTTTGCTATTTTTACCTTCCGTCACCTGTAAGGAAGGTATTGTCTTTGGTCAAAAATTTTGGTGGTGAGTTTTCATTGAATAAGCACGTTTTAGGGTCTTTACAATACGATTTTACTATTTTTACGATGATGTCTGTATGTGTGTGTGTGTGTGTGTGTGTGTGTGTGTGTGTTCGTATGTGCGTGTGTGTATGTGTGTGTGTATGTGATCGCGGTTTCGTCAACGATATCTCCAATACTAGAATTCCAAAAATTACAATTCTTGCGTATTCCTCTTCCTTACAACCATATGCAGACTTGATTAGATTTTGGTTATAATTGATCAACCGGAAGTACCTTCATTTGAAGATTTTAACAGTTTCTCTTGAAAAACTCAGTTAAATGTTATTATAACTTAAAGAATATATTATTCTCTATACAATTTGATTGTATTTTATATTTCATGTTCAACAGATATGGAGTTAAAGAATAATAAAGATAAAAAAATTCATATAAATTTCATAATTCAGCCAGCTATGCTAACTTAACCATGGAAACTGCTAATATATTCAGGTAATTCAAATTGACAGATGTCAATATCAATAAAAAGCAAGTAATTGAATGAAAGAATAAGGGAAGTAACTCTAGTGTTAGAAGTTTTTAGATATAATAGAAACGATTACATTGGTTTGAACATGTCATGAGGAGAGATGAATATATTAATAGAAGGTGAAAGAAACATAGGAAGACCAAATATAAGATGAAAAGACTGTATTGCAGAAGACTTGAGAGAAAAGGAACTGAATGAGGAAGACATGAAAAACAAAAATGAGTGGAAGAAGAAAATAAAAAATAGCGACCCCCTAACGAATGGGAAAAACTAAAGAAGAAGAAGATGTCAGTGTCAAGTGCAATTTGCATAGTTTGTTTATGAGATAACTTTACTGGAAATAATAATAATAATAATAATAACAATAATAATAATAATAATAATATATTTATTGCATTAGAAAAAAAAACATTCTGTACAATAGAGTGTTGACAACGGATAATAAATGTATAATGTAATACCATGTCAGATATATTATATATAATATTAAACCCAACGAACCTTATTCGTAATTGAACATATTAACTACATACCTACAGTTTAAATACTATCACCAAATTTGACACAACATTTATAAATACAGAGAAAAAATTGACAATTATACAATATATTGATAAATTACACCTTGATGGATTATAGTAACAAAAAATAAAAATAAATAAATCTATATACAAAAAATTATGGATAGATAATAAAATATGATAACTGTAATATGTATAGTTTATCTGCAATGTTAAAAGCTTGCAAAAATGCCTACCATGACTAGTCATTCAGGCAAAAACTTCTTAATTTGAATGCATTGATTGTAAAATAAAATAAATTATTGACTCTAGTTACATTGAGCTCATCAAACAGTTTATGAATATCTAGCTCAATATTGATATGAGATATATGTTTTCAGATATGCATTTCTCATCTCAGTGTAAATTGGACATGTTATGAAGAAGTGGTATAAGTTTTCATTTTCATTTTTGTTGCAAATGGTACATGTATTTAAAGCCTCTAATTCGTATTTTATATTTTTAAAGATAATCCTTAATCCTCTCCATCCAGCGACTCTAATCTGGGCAATGACGCGTTGTTTGAAAATGGATATATTGAATGATAAATAATTGGGAAAGGGTGAATGTAATTTTAAATTTTTATAATGATTATTATATAATGAAATATTTGAATTTTCTATATCTGTAGATTTCAATTTATTTTGAAAGATATCTATAATTTCTTGTATTTGATTTCGAGTTATTTGCTGATTTTCCCAAATATTTGCGAAATTTAAATTATGCAAAAATGATTTTATTTGAGATGTCCAAGAGCCTTCTGCTGGGTTCGGTGTATTCATCAGTTGAAGAGAACGGTTATAGAGAATTTTTGGAAGTCTGTTATTGTCCATATTTAAAAAAAAATTCCAAAGGTTTAAAGCTTTTTTCCAAACTATTACCGCCACTGGTGATACTCCTGTTTCCAATCGTATAATAGAATTAGGGGTATTTTTTGGACATTGGAGGATATTTTTAAGGTAGGATAACTGAGATTTTTCCAAAATATCACATTGCTTAAGGCCCCATACTTCGCTGGCGTAAAGCGCCGAAGCGTTTATTATGGAGTTTAAAAGTTTTAATTTTTCAGACCACCCTGTAGATTTAGCTTTTGCTAATATATTTTTTGTTACTTGTATTGCTATTATTGCTTTACGATTATTTTCTATTGCCGTGAGGTTAAATTTTGCGGTGGAGGAGAACAGAGTACCTAAATAATTAAATTTGTTTGTCTGTTCGATAATTACGTTATTGTATTTAAATGGTACTTTTATGTTAGGGGGTCTACCTTTATGAAATAGTAATATCTTAGTTTTTTCGGTATTTACACTTAATTTATTATTAAAGGAATATTTTTGTAAGATTTTTAGTTTTCTTCGTACGTCAGCAGGGGAATCAGCTAAAACGACTAAATCGTCTGCATAGCCTAATACAATTAAGTCATTTTCTATTAATTCATAATGTAATTCTATTCAATTATTCAAATCTCCTCTTATACGGAAAATATTTCCATCTAAATGACAACTTTGAAATGCGACACGGCTCGTATACCGTGTACCGATCTTATTCTTAATCTTGTAATAAATTAATAGACAGTTACTTAGGTTACATGATTTGTGATTCGTGGATTTCATATCAAGGATGGATATGATATTATATCCGTTCAGTTAGCTAGTATTGCCTACATATCCATTCTATAGATTGTGAAGAAATTATAAGTTTTTCAAGTGGGAGTAGAAAAAACATTTTATTTGTGATTAAAAAATAAGTTTTTCTTCAAACGTCATAAAAATAGCATCTTTTGTGACTTACTGTAATATCGCCCTAAGTGTCACTATAACACACTAGGTAACCTAAGAATAAAGGGACGGTAATGAACATAAGAATACTTAGAATTAAAGTGATAAGAAAAGTTTATATTGTTTTGCAGTGATTCCTGAACATATCTTCAGCCACACATTAGATTTCCATTCAATTGAACAACTTCAGTGGACGTACATTATAATACTTCAAATTCCGACATAATTGCACACAATCAGGATATAAAATTGCACAGTATTTATTTAAACGTCAAAACGTGAAAATTTTCACTTCAATGTTTATAACAAAAAGAGAACAAATAAGTATCCATAGCTACAGGGCAATTGAAATCGCAAACGTAATTTATGTAAAATGTAACGTCAATAGTAGATATTTTTCTTTAAATATCTACGTTTGAAGAAAAAATATGTGTCATTCGTATTTGTGTGCCCCGTGTGCAATTGTCCGACTCGCTTTGCTCATCGTGCAAACTTCCACGCTCAACATATAAAGTATAACTTTTACTCCTAATAACACAATATAATATTATTTCACGTGTTATACAGTGTGTGCATTAAAAAACGTAACTCGGAGTAGGCTGTGAACAAAGAAACGTATGTCTGATCACACACTGCAGACAATGTGTAATATAAACGGTTTGCGTATTTTATTTTATTTACACATTACCACCATCAATACACGTTTGGCATTTAAATTGTCTTTTTCTATACACTCATGTTGGTAATACTGACAGAACTGCAGGATTCAACTTCAGATCTGTTATCTGTTAAATGTGAACTCGGTATTTGGTATTTGGTCTGTTCAAATTGTCGTCTGCTCGTCTGTCAAATTTCTAATTTATTTCAGGAATTTTATTTGTTATATAAAAATTATTGTATGCAACTCAAGTGTAAACAAGCTTTATGATATTCGGTCAATAATACTTGACCTCATGTCATAAAGAGTTTAGTTTAAGTAAATGTGCTGTGTTCAATTACTGTATAGGTAATTTTCATGTATATAAATAAATGTTATGAATTCTATTGTAGTTTATTCCTATTTTCGGTAATGACAGGTGAGTGGGCGAAAGTTCACTTTCGCTCACTACTTTCACCCACCCGTTACCATAGGAATAAGTTGAGTGGATAAAATAGGTTTCTAGTTCCGTATCCAAAAAAGAAATAACAAGCACGATTAAACAAAAAAACTTACACACTTATTGTAAAAAAGAGAATATAATTCCTTACTCACGTGACATGTTTTCCGCTAATCAACATTCAGAATCTCCCTAGCTACGCGTTTATCACAGCGATGATAAAAAACAAGGAAATTATCACCGTATTTATAGTCGTTACTAAGGGATTTGTTTTCTATATTTATGACATTGACAATTAATTTTGAGTATAAAAATAAATAATAATAATTCAAACTCCGAAATATTAAATAATACTCGTAAGTACCATGTTTTAATACAATATGAATATGTATATCAAAAGTTAGGTTAGGTTAGATTGCAAAAATTTATTATATGCTCTCATTAAATATAAGCTCGTGAAATCTGCAGCTCGGTTTCACTCGAGAATATCATCGATGATAATCATATCACTTGTTATATTACGTGTGAAAATAAGTGTTCAACATTTGAATTTAACCAATAGTGATATCTATTAATTATAAAACTTAAATTATGCTTTCAAACGGCAAAAATCTCGTATCATTTGTAAACTTGAATAACGTTATACTAAATCATTATTTGTTATGTTATAGTTACATGACATTATTTTGTAATTGTAACGTTATTAAAAAAATAATGAAATGTTATAACGTTATCGGGTATCATTACGTTACGTTTTCCATCCCTGTTTTTTACAACAAACTCTATGAGTGAATATAATTTTTCTTCTCGGCAAATGATATATGTTTATAATAACAACTTTTAGAGCTTTCAGTTTATCAATTAATACCAGTATCTAATGATCTCTCCGAATTTTACTAAATAGTTTAAATGTCAGTATACAAAACTTTTGTTTCCTAGTCCCTGAATTAAAATGCTCCAATATTGAAAATGCTCAGTAACACATAACATTACATATTTCGTTTAAAACTAACCAATACTGAAATCACATAATATTTGTGCGTTACGTTAGGTATGTTTAGAACACTAAGAAATGAATACTGGTTAGGTTAGGTTAGGTTACGGTGTGAGTTTTGTATTTTAGGTTAAATTATATTAAGGGTATTTTTAAATAACAAAGAAATTTCGGTCTTTTTAAGTTTAGATATATCCAAAACGCGTTGTGTCTTTTTTACATTTAGTGTCATTAAAATAAATAATATAATTCGCGCCCTGAATAATTCAGCAAGTTTACAATTTATTATTTAATTTTTAGGGTTAAAAAATTGCAACATTACTACATAATATGCGCACACACCTGAAATAAACTAAAACAGAATTATTTTTAAAAAAAATTATTAGTCATTTCTTACTGCATAAAGATATGTCATGTCTAAAATGAGAAATCCACCCGCAGCAAAATTAACTTTTCCATGGTACAAACGTAATGCTTGTGTATATATCTGTAACAAAATAATTATTGAAGATTCCATCAAAAACGAGAAAAAAATACTTCATCTCGATTGTCAGAAAGATTCTGTCTTCGATAATTATTTAACAAATCTAATGTTTTAAATGCTTCATTTTTTACGGTAGAACAAAGAAAAATAATATGTATTAATCCTTGACTTATGAAAAGTAGCCACACAAAGACTGAAAGTGTTAGGCATAGTGTTACCTAAAAAAAATACATTAATATATTCCATATAAATATGTATTGTTCTTGCAGACTTCATAACGATAATAATATGTAATTAAATTAAATTTTGGAAGTACAAGTCTCTTAACATGTTCACTAGGTTTAGGGGTCATTTTGTTCCTTTTAATATATTCCCATAGTGCGCCAAAGTTAATTTGAGAAATATAAATTATATGTAAATGCGATTAGAGACGATTATCCCTTATCCTTAGAACTACATCGAGTCGTAATATACTCTTTTATCATCACTAAACTTGTTTCGTGTACAAAATGAACACGAGTATCCGTGACATTGCCGTTTAACATGGGAAACAGTTTTTCTCAAATATTATCTGTCCAGTAAAACATACCAGGAGTCTACTTTTTTGTGGACCATAGGAAATACAATGGTAACATTTTCATATTGCTGTAAATTCTACCATATTAATTTTAGAACAAAAGTGTAAATACAAAAAATGTACAGAATTAAAAACTGCATCTAACAAGTCCAAAATTATTGTCTACATGATTTTAAAAAATTTCAGTTGTATTACTTGAGTTTGGCAGATAACATCTGTCATAAAGTTGTAATAATTATTGAATTCATTAATTTATTTATCAGATTATCAGTAAGCATGGACACATTTACCATCGCAGAAAAAACTCAATGGAGTAATATTATCATACGTAATGTATTATGATATGATATGATTATCATCGATGATATTTTCGAGTGAAATGTGCTGCTTCGATGTCACGAGCAATATTTGTAACACATTGCGTGTGCTGCTAACCTAACTTTTGATATACAGTGGAGGATGTAATAATTATTACAAAATTATCGATTGAAGTATCAGATTCTATGAAATTCCTTGAAGACTATATGAGGAATACATGCTTAAGAATATATTTTTCAACAGACATCTTCTATTAACAGGAAAAATTCCTTTAGGTTTACATATTTTCTTAATGTAAAAGATATTTATCATATGAATGTACCTAATTCAAACCATTATCATTCCCGAAATGTCCAAATTAAATGTGTATTTAAAACAAGGAATTGTTACATTTACCATATCTCCACAAGGCGGAAATAAGCTTATACTAATAATATCCATCACGAGGTACCAGAGCACCATAATTTAAAAAAAAAATACGAAATCTTTAAAATAAATTTTCTATTAACCCGCCATTTCGTTCTACACACTTCTTCGTTCTGTTTCTTCTATAACTTTTCTCAGCATTCTTGGTCTAATTTGATTTAGAATTCTTACTGTGACACATCGT
Source organism: Harpalus rufipes (assembly GCA_951394225.1). Classification (NCBI taxonomy): domain Eukaryota; kingdom Metazoa; phylum Arthropoda; class Insecta; order Coleoptera; family Carabidae; genus Harpalus; species Harpalus rufipes. The sequence continues at coordinate 19,831,924 of OX596276.1, read as the reverse complement.
AATTCATTTTCATTCTGATATTCCCGAATACAAAGTTTATTTTTATCTAGCAGGCCATTTAATTTTGTTGTTGGTCCCTATCCATTGTCTTCCAAATCGAATATTTAAATATTGTACTGGGGCCCGTGAATTGTGCGCAAGAGCTGTCCTGATGAAACCACATATTTTATATTTGCCGAAGTGGTAATGTATCCAAAATATCTTCAATATCATTTTGTAACGTATATGTTAATTTGTTAAAATAATAACATATTTCTGAAGTATTTTAATTATATCATTTTATTTATTTATTAATATTTATTATTAGCAAATATATTTACTATTTTTACACATTTCTCTTAACTTGATTGAGCTAGAATACCCCCGTAATATAACAATTATTATCCCTATGAAGTCCGCAAGAACTATACCTGTAAATTTTTCCTTACTTCTACAGTTTTTTCATTTTTAATTATGGGTATCATAATAAAAGTTGTTATGAGACAACATCCCATAATATATATCGATTTAAGTATGAAGTATTTTCCCATTAAAGTATTAATTTCAACGCATATTTCTCTACATTCACAATGCCAGTTAACGATATCATATTGTTTTACAATATATTTTTTATACAATAAATGGTTTAAAATTTCAATTCTGTTGCGAATTAAGTGCAAAAAAAATATAATATAAGCTTCAACAGGAATATCTGTACTGTGAATTAGACAAAAAACTACTAATTGTAAAGAAAATGATAACGTTGTAAAAGTAGTTACTGCAACGAAAAATAAAATAATTAGAAGTATTGATAAGTAACGTGTTGTATATTTTCTTGAACTCTGATATCCATATTCTGAAACATACATACTTTATAATAAGAATAATAAAGCGAACACATATCTTACGCATTTTATAAACCAACGTTTCCTTCATATTCGAACAAAAACATCTATCAAAATTTTGTAATCTGTACAAAATTAGTGATATATTTTTCGGTAAATAAAATAAAAAATTCAAATTATAAATATATAGAAGAAATGATGGTATAAGTGCGAAAATAAACTGAATTGTTAATATAAATTCAGCAGTATCCTGAAATATATATTTGTAATTAAATATAAATGGGTAACTTTAATATTTTTATTTACAACTGTCAAATAATATACCCATAATTCATCCGATTGTTATCAATTAATGACCTTTATTACTGCTGCTAATTGAATAATATTGACAATTCGATGGAATAATATTATTCAATCGTTATGACAAATTTAAATCTAACCTTTTAATGAGTACAAATAAAATTACTTTTAATAAGATAATTCTTTCCACATATGTTAAACGTCATCACTTCATAATTTTGTTTCAACACCAACGATAACTAGATTTGTCTATATAAAAAAAAAATGCATTTGCCAATGAAAAAATTCTGCTTATTTAATACAAACCTGTCACTGATGTAATTATTTGACAATTATTGTGGATAAATTATGGTATTCTATTCGCATGTAATAGCTATTACTCATTCGAATGATTTACATCACGAGCCGGAGTAATAGCATTCATTACATGCTCATTGAATAATACATTATTATTCAATTTTGACGATTTAAACTGTCATATTGACCCATAGCAACAAATATAAGTAAATGTTTATTTGCTAGTGAATTATTTTTTGTATCTAATTCCGTTTTAAAAAGTTGAATTTTACCTAACTTTATAAATAAATAAAATAAATATATCATCACGGCATATTACCCATTGCTGGGTATGCCAATTTGCTTTGTACACAGATATCGGTAATGATGAAATACCTTGTGGGCGGTTACCAGGCGTCACCCCACGGGCACTCATTGCTGGCGTGGAGAGTGCACTACAGGGGTCAATTTTGTGCCATTAAAATTTGGAGTATTTTTTGGCGTCGGTCGGGATCGAACCCGAATCCCCAGGTTCACGACCAGTCAGTCATCTGATTTAGATAAAATATTGTACATAATACGATATTGATACGTGATATTGTTTGACTCATAATTTGCAAAACTCGCTTCGCTTCGCTCGTTTTGACAAATATTATTAAATTAAACAATATCTCTCTTTTCATAACTGGATCATGTAAATAACTATTAAGTCAATCTCACAGAATGTTAACTCACTCTGCAGCAAATAATGTCATTTTAAAATAACATCAGGCACGAAAATAACACTTTCACCACAGTCTTTACGAGACAGATCAGCCATTTTTATTATTTTTCACGACACAAACGACAGAAAATAAAGCTTATTTATAACTTGTAAATAAACGACTTGACGTCTATCAACAACGATTGTCATGCACAGCCTATTAATTCATTAGTTTTTTATTTTGTCAAAATTAAATATTCTGGTTTTTATTATTGTTTCGTCAAAATTGAATAAAATTTTGTACAAACCACGTAAGTTAAGAATATTTATTCGCTCAAAGAATTTAACCCACTCGTCCTACGGGCTCGTGGCTTAAACTTTCCTTTCATGAATAAACATTCTCGTAACTCACTTGTATAAATATTTATTATACGTACCCATGAGATTTTTTTCTGATTAAACATAATATCAGTAACTAAACAATATTCCATTATAATCATTGTTAATATAGTACGCAGTATAAATAATATAATATATTTTTTCTCAAATTGAAGAACATAGTTTCCAGCGTGCCCTTTTATTTTAAATGTTACTCCAGTAGCAATAATATGTAGGTAATAAATAGAACGTAGTCCTTTTGATATATCAACTTCATTTTTATTAGTGCGAGCATACATTTGCTTCTATTTTTGCACAATATGAAATTTCTTGAGTGTTATAAAATATATTAATTAATTAATTTATTGATTTCTTTTTCATATAGTTTTTTAATAATCTAATTACTTATCTTACTTCAATAAAAACAATATCAGTGGCGTACACAAAATTTTCTTAATGGAGGAGTCTAAAAATTAAAACAGCAAAGAAGGACTTACATTCTTTGCAACACAAAATACAAGCGTCACGGCTACTTGGCTAGTTTGTCAATAATTTCATTTGTAGAAAAACTAATATCTCGGTGAATATTTAACATAGCTAGATCATTAAGCCGTTGTTCGGAAATAGAGTTTCGCGAATAAGTCTTCACACTCTTTAAGAAAGAAAATGATCGTTGTTTGTTACTTGCGCTGACAGGAAGTGTAAAAAATATTTGCATCAATTTATAAATTAGTGATGCACGACGAGGCGAAAGTACTCTCGTATCTCGTCTCTTCTCGATGCATTATGCGAGACGAGAACGTCAGCGAGATTGCGATTTAAAACTTGAGGCGAGATTGATATAGCAACTGCGAGAAGTGAGAAATCTCGCGAGATTCTTGCGAGTGTCGCGTTGGTAACTTTACACGCAAATTCATATAAAAATGCACCGGAGAATGATTTACAACGAGTGAATATTAAATGGGGGAATATTTGAACATAATGGCCCGTACTGCGATCACGGTTTTAACTAAAACGTTGTTTTAAAAAATGTCAAATTCAAATTTCAACATTTAATTTTGCACGTATGTTTGAAGATCGATTTTTTAAAAAATATTTGTTTGAATACAAACTATGCTCTGCTTTTAATACATATTTTGATAAATTCGATATTGTTTATTATTGTTATTAAATAATGATATCTGATACTTCTTAAAACAGCGTTTTAGATAAAACCGTGGTCGTAGTACCGGCCATTATTGAGTTTTGGTAAGCTTAAATTCTATATTTTAAACTAGTCGAAAGAAATTTGTAGATATTTCTCACCATTTGCTAGGTTTTACAATTTTTTTGTTGAAAATGTTAACCGATCGAACTAATATGAGTTGGGGTTCGTAGTATGATTGTGTTATAATTTTACTGGAAATATATAATCTTTTGCAACAAGCTTTCTGTATGAAATTTGTACAAAATACATAGAACTGTCGGAAGGTAATGTGCTGGCCACGTTCGATTTTTTTAAATTTCTATTCTTACTTTATAGACCAATTATTCATATCTTTAACAAAAAAAACTAATAAATAAACCCATATTTCGTTTGTTACAAGTTACAAGTGTTCGAGTTTTGTAGCCACGAGTTATACGTCATATATTTATAAAAACGTGATTATACATTCAAAGTGTTAATCATAAATCTAACCAAAAGGTACATAAAAAAGAATATATTTAAAAGATTCACATCGAATAAAATTTTATTTACTGTTACTGTCAAAGTTTTAAAATAATACATATTTTCTGGACACATTTCAAACGTTTGGGATTTTTCAGTTTTTCTCATTTTTCGCAGGTTATGACGTAAATCGATTGACATTGTGGAACGACTATATAAAGTTTAGTATGTTTTAAATTTATTTTATCCTTCAAATCTTAGATTTTTCGATATTTTTAATAAAATTTCTTTTCTCAATATCAACATGCAATCAAAACCCAAAAAGCGCCGGGTCAAAATTTTCGTTTTAAATGGTTGCTTGTTATATTGTTACATAGATATGCCTCTGCTAAGCTTAGAATTTTAAGCCAGCATGAAATTATGCTGAGTTCAAATTAGATCGTGAATGTACCTTAAAACATGTCTTTTATTATGTGATAATGTTAAAAAACCGAATTCTTTGTTTGAAAGTGCTTATTAATCAAAATCGCTTTTGCAACAATTTTATAACACGAAAGGTAAAAAAAAACATTTAAAAGATTTATCTTTATAGTTTAACTACTTAACTTCAGAAAAAAGAAAAAGTAACCCCTGCTATTCTTAAATCAATTTCTGACATGAACTCGAATATCTCATTTAAAACTGAAGGTGATAAAATTTCTTCTGATCATTTAACTAATTTAAGAACAGAACTAATAGCTAGAATAGTTAATTTGACTAATTAAGCTTTTAAAAGCTTTTCAAATTTTAAATTGCCGAGCAAGTAGCGCTCACACATAAAAATAAAAATGAAAAGGATTCTTCATAAAGCATTTAATTCACAAATGATGATAAAACAATAATTTTAGAAGAAAAAATAAATAAAAATAAAACAATTTTCATTGTTTTTTTTATTAAATTACATTTAAATAATAAATTAATTTATTGTAATTGATAGAAAATGGATATTTAGATTGAATAGAATTAGTTATGCAAGGTTGCAATCAGGCTGTATCCGACACCCACGTTGTTCGCAACATCTGTGTTCCAGTTCATTTGAAACGAAATGGTAAACTATTTCAGCATTTCAATTACCCCTTAAATATAAATTATTTCAGTATTGAATTAATCAAAAGTTAGTTACAAAAATATCACAAATAAAAAAAAACACGTATTATGTTTCGAAAACCTTAATTCGAAAATTGATTATTAAATTTAATATGTTTATTAAATTCCCAGTAAAACGTTCGGTAGTTGGCGGTAATAAATTTCTTTCACTACTTGCCCAAGAACCTACCATTATCTACCTTTATTTGACAGGAAAAACTGTTTTTCACTACTACTTGCTTGGTAATTTTAATAGAGCTTTCAAAAAATATTAATAAAAATCAAAGGTTTATATTATTCATTTATTTTGAAAATTATTGATTTTTAAACAGAGGATGATGTGAATAAAATTAAGATGACCAGACGTCCGGATAAAGCGGGACATGTCAGGTTTTTTGACAAAAATATAAATGTCAGGCCGACTCTTATTTGTATCCGGCTTTTTCACGAATTAAAGCAAAAAATTATAATATATTGTTTCCGGACCCTAGGAAAAACAATGGTAAAATTTCCATATGGCTGTAATATCTAGCCTATTTATTTTAGAATAAAAGTGTAATTACCAAATACATATCGCCGGTATCAATGCAATACTTCGTGTCTACAAAAATTTCAAAATTCACTTTTTTCCGCCTTTTCTCAGTGCCTGTATAATGAAGCAACAGATGGATCTATCAGCCCGATAAGTTAGGTGGCATGCCCATAAAATAACAAAATGTAATGCAATACCTCGTATCTACAGTGAAATTATGGCCGACGAATTGTGAAATCTGGTAAGTGTAATTTTGTGATTAATTTACACTTTGTATTGAATCCATCTTGATCTCAAATTGCAATTATTTCGATTATTGTTGTCGTAGAATTTATACGTAATACTTATAACATTTATACAGTTTTTATGAATTATTTAATTTAAAACGATGACTATGCAGATACGTGTTATTGAACATGACAAAAATTAAAATTCAATATCATTCTTTAGCAGATACGTGCTATTGACTAGTATGTCAACTGGCAATTTTCTTCTTTGAATTAATCATCAATGCTATTATTTTAGTCTTCTAAAGTAGTATTTTGTTTAAGATTACTGAAATAATAACAAAATATCGTCCAGAATGAAGAAAATTTTGGCCATTTGCAGTATAAAAATCGATCAAGTTTAAGATTCGATTCGCCCGGCAGAAAAAACCTACCGATCCCACAGTTACAGATATTCGTGTTCTAAAATACGAAAATAGTCAGATTACCTTACAAAATGAATTTTGACGAGGATTTTGCTCCTTTGCCTCATCGGCTTAAGAGAACTATCGCCAAAAATATTGAAAACTTTCCAAAATTACATGATGGATAACTGCTATTTCAAAAAAGAAATACGATCACCTGCAAGAAATTAAATCAAAATTGCTTGAAAATTACTGGCCGTTTTATGATTATTTGTTGTATAAATAAAAACTTTGATATCGCTATTGACTTTGGAATGTGTTTTGGTTTTTTATGTTTTGATTAAATAAAATATCATAGTTTTTATTATTTACTGCCTGGAAAACCACCACCTATCTTCCAATTTTGCAATTATTATAGGTACAATACTTCGTATCTCACAATAAATAAAAGTGTGCGCTTAAATATTGAAAATCTTGTCTTTATAAGTAATCTAAAAGCTTTTCTTACAAGATATGAGAATAAAAATTGTAGTAAAATTAGCAAGAGTTTTATGAGTGCCCGTGAGGTGACGCCTGGTAAGCGCCCGCATGGTACAAATATTCCATCATTACCGATATCTGCACAAAGCAGATTGGCACACCCAGCAATGGGTAATATGCCGTGATGAAATATTTATTTATTTTTTTTATTTTTTATTTATAAAATGTTTTTTTCACTTCCTGGAAAATTGACGTTATAGAAGTTACGACATTGACACCGTCGTTATGTAAAAGCTAACAATATCGTTCATAAGGTTACTGCTAAATGAGTTAAGTGAAGAACTATGAAGATGTTGGGAGTTGATATTTTTTGCTCCCAACTTCCTTTTATTTTTCTCCTACGGACGAGTACGTCTCTTGTCAACATAGTTTAAAATTAATATTTATATACCTACTCACTGTTCTTTTGCAATTTTAAAATTTGTACAGTTTATATTTTAAATAAATAATCATGATACATATCAATATGAGTTTTCTTCTTTTTCTATTAAATATTTAAAAAAATATATTTTAAAGCACACACGGGCAACAATTTACAGATGTAGTTACCGCGGTTTAGTTAGTTGCATATGTTGACAGATGGCAAACTTTCTTACAATACAAAAGCATTGAGCTTCCAATCTCTCTTTAGAAAGTTGTATCTGAAAGTAGCTTAGCAACATTTCATGTTAGAAAGAGAAAGATTATTTGACGTATGTCTATCTAGTTTATGTTGTGTGACAGATATACGTACATGGTGACATTACTTTCTAACACATTACAAATAATAATGCAGTACGTCGTAGAGTTACAGGTATCTAATTATGCACTACAATGTCCACTGTGCTAATGTTTACCCAGTGACGTTGACCTTTAAATCAAATTATTATTCCACGGTTTATGTCAAGTCTATGTTTTGTGTTTTGCAAAAACGTAGGTGAAGAGCATAAATCTTTGAGAAAGGCATTATTTAAAAAGAAAAGTTCGTGTTTACATTAAAAATATTCTTGACACGATGAAAAAAGATAATAATACAGTGCGTGGATCAGAAAATTATAAATTAATATATCCGTCTTGTATACTTTCAAGATTTATTTATTATATTTTAAAGAGAACTTTGTTTCAAAACGAGGTTAGTTTTATAAATGATAGTTTTAAAATGTTCACAAAAATAGTATTTAATTTATCTTCATTTCCACGAATACATCCTATACTAATGTTCACAAGTGTATAAAGAGTGATTATACAATTTAAGTTAACGTTTTATAAAAATGTACTAGGAATTTACATTAATTTACCCTTAATGGATAATATAAAACCTACTATAAGAGAAATATACAATTCTATAAATTATATGTTTGCCCATTTGACAATAACGTCATATTTCGTTCGACCTGTAGTTCAAAACTTACCACCCCAGCGCTGCGATCTTAAAAATACAAACCAATTGCAAATTGAACGTCATTTATGACAACCAACAAATATTGTTTTTTGGAACAACTTGATTTTTTGAGTTTTCATACGTAGACTCATTTCCTATCCAAGAAATTAGGTGAATAAGACTATACACACTTTTTATTCCTGTTGCATAATTATTAACTATTATATAACAAGAGCGCAATAAAGTAAAGAAAAAGAAAACAATACTTACTTAAGTGTATATAAAATTAATATTCTCTTTCCCTTTCTACTTCTAATGTAATTTCAGATTAATGGAATAATTCGAAGGATATTTCATAAATTCAAAAGAAATTCTCGATGAATGTTCATCTGAACTTTTTACCCGAACAAATTATTCACAGAAGAACTGATTTATAAAATCAATTTGTAGATTATTAATTTTTGCCGCTATCATCAAATTCTTTGTTATTTTCAAATTCAAATTTAATTAAATTCCAATATCTTTCATTTTTGTTCGTAAAATTAAATTCTGAAGTTCAAATACTGGAAAGAAATAATTTTATTCATCTGTTGATTCGCGAGTGTTGCGGAAAAGTTTCTTTGGGTTTCAACCTTTTCTTGTCCCAATCGGCAAAGGCCTTTTCACTTAGTTGAATCGAGTAAACAGTTGTCAGGCTGTCTAATCGAAACAAACGAACCTCAACTCCTGAACATATGTTTTGGAGCTGGATATTTTCAGAACTTTCAGAACAAAAAGACGCAGACGCACAAATTAATTAATAAACTTTAAATTGTAGGGCATAATTTTTGCAGAAAATGAAAACTCCATCAATAGCCGTAATATAAATGTTATAATAATTTTAAAGTTGAACAAAAGGCATAATAAACAAATATTTATACAAAATTTATCCAAAATACATTATTGAAAAATCATTTTTAAAAACTATTATACCCTGGTGACTAACTGTCCATTCCATAAACATGTCATTTTAACCAAGTCACTCTCCGGACTATATTAAATAATACAAAATTATAAGAGCTGTTGAGGCAACGTGATGTCTCATGGCTAAATAGTCATGCCATAAATGCAGTCCTCAATACAATAATTATAATAATAATAAATTTTATTATTTAACAGGACTGTTGTCTCAATTACAGAATAATATATACGTGAAATGAGGTTTATTCTACATAAACAAAAAAAAAACTTATAAAAAGCGAATGTTATTTAATTGTTACATACTAATAATGTAAAAAAAGATAAAATTCTTTAAAAAGACCGCCTTCGTCTTTTACACACTTCAGCAAACTTTCCGACCATTTTTATGTTGCAACAAGCACCACGTCCAGGGGTATGGAGGCTGCTGTCTTCACCAAATCAGCCTTTAATGTCTCATGTCTCAATAATAAATAACGCGATGAGGTTTGGAGCAGGCCTTCTCCTCTAATAATACATTCCAGAAGCGGTAGTCCAAAGGATTGGGGTCCGAGCATCTCTGCAACTTCCTGAGAGCTGTGATCACTCAATCATTTTGATGGTTGAATATTTTTTCTACTGTGGTGAAGGCAGCAGCGCTTCCATATCCCTGAAAGTTGTGCGTGTTACAATAGAAGGGTGGCCGGAACGTTTGCAGAAATTTGTGGAAGGAGAAGGCGGACATTTTGAATATTTTTTAAAGATTATTAGTACTTACATATGTAACAATTAAATAACATTTGGTTTTTATCAGAACTCTTATATTTATGTAAAATAAGCCTTCCTTGTATTAGGGAGGTACAAGTTTATTAATTTCAAAAATCATTTAAATGGTTTTAAATGTTGTCTATTTTCCATTCCTAACACTATGCAAAATTATTTATCAACAAATCATTGAAATTTGAGACATTTTTAATAAGAAAAATGTCTTTTCGATGCTCATCGTAGCCAACGCCACAAGGCATTGACAGTGTGTAAACGAATAGGGTGGTGGTTGTCTTCGCAAGCAAAGTTGCAATTCACTTGTCTCTGACTCATGGGCTTGTACAGAGTGGTCAAAAATGGCCGAAGGTCACGTGACCACTTATGTTCCAAAATGTCAAAATTATATTTTAATTTTCCATAATTCATCAAAACTATATTCCACATATGACAAATAATGACTGGTGTATAACATTTGATTTATATCAGTGCTGTACGTTGATTCATTTGATATTTGGTTCGTATACCTTTGGGAAAAATCTTTAATTTCATTTCATTATGGCTTTTTAATGAAGATCGTGACAAATTATGTGAAACGTTTTCGGGTGACCGTAAAGAACATGTTTCTTCGGGTTATTCTTATATTTTTACCAAAATTCGAACGGTACGCCTCTACGCTTATGGAAATAGTAATGCTGTCATACTAAAATAGCGACAAATGTCAAAATCGTATGGAGCGACAAGCTTCAGTTATTTTCGATCACTCTGTATATGCGGAATATATACACAACGTGGTCACAATTTTGTTGTGACTCAAGCAGATATACAAAATGATAAATTATAAATATTTTTTTCATTTTTGTGCCCAATGTTGATAAAATGAAATCTATATTCAAAAATTCTTGATTTCAATTAGATGTTTGCCCAGCATATTAAACTTGAAATACATACAATGGAATGTTTGAATCATAATTATGAGTAGCAAAAGTTTATCAATAACACCGGAACAATATCGTGCAACAACTGGATAATTAACGAATCGATGCCAAGCTTGTTTACGTGTTCAAGGTCATCATTTTGAACAAATTTTGTAAAATGATATGTAGTAATATAATTTATTATATTTTAAAATAAACTGATGAAATTTATGAGTACTTTAATGGCAAAACTAGAAATTCTTGTACGAATACAGTAACGTAGATAAGGAACTTAAAATACTCAAATGATATCTCCAGTGACATATTTTCTTTATGCTAACATAATTAATAAATTAAATAACGTAACTAACATTAAAATAAACTGTGTAACGTATATACAATATTAAACAAATCTGAAAGGTAGTTCTAGTGTGTTATGTCGTTTGAGTCTGTATGTGTCCGTACTATTGTCCAATAAATTTACTGCTTTTTGGTTTGGGTGTATATCAAGTCTTTTTAGATATTTTTTACTGTGTTTTTTGATTTCTTCTTTTATTGTGTTCATTTTCAAGTCATTGTCAATAACAGTATTGTTAACAAACCATAGAACGTCTACTATTATTCTTAAAATTTTGGATTGAAAACGTTGAATTTTGTGAATATTAGAGTTGTATCCCATAAGTCCAGATTGGTTTCAATATTATTTTGTACAAAAGTAGCTTGTTTTCAACTGACAATTTAGAGTTCCTATTTAGTAACCAGTACATTTTCTTTACCATTATTCCTACTTGTTTGCGTTTTGTTGTTATGTGTGTCGCCCATGTTAATCTTCGTTCTAAGTGCATTCCTAAATATTTTACTTTTTCTGCTTGGGGTAGCGGTTTGTTGTTTAAATATACTGATGGAAATGTTTCTCTTCGTGTTGTAAAAGTTATATGTACTGATTTTGATTCGTTTACTTTTATTTTCCACTTTTTGTGCAATATTTCCATTTCTTGCAAATGTTCTTGTAACAATATTTATAGATTGAAGATTGTCATATACAGGTTGTTATGTAAGTAATTGTACAAAGCTTAACCCATGGTAGAACTGACCCCATAGATAGTAAATCTGGCAACAATTTTAATTTAACATGCTTTCTACAAGACCTGGAGGCTTTTAAACCTGACCAATCACTTCATAGTTCAAAATTTTGTAAAAAAGTAAAAATCAATGTGTTCTCTGGAACAAATGCCACAGCTGTCACAAATGACATATAAGATCATTGGCGGCGCGGAAATTTTCAGATTTTCATAATGAAAAACTACATGTTTATCAACACTAATTATAAGTAGATTATCAAATAAATAAAATAGATAAGTACAAAATAATTCAAAATAATTTTTAGTGATCAAATGTCTAGAAAATATACATACTACATAAAAATCACGCATATTCAACTTTGTGAATTAGCATACCCGATAATAACAACATATTAGTATTTTCATGAGTCAATTCCAAAATTCATTCATCACGATCAACAGCGCTGGCATCAGGATTCCTGCCAAGATCTCAAGTGTGTTGCTGGAAGGTTCCGAATTCGCCTAGATATCGATGATTTCAGATAAAAAAGAGTGATGCGTTGAATGTCTATTTGGAAGTAACTCTATGCAGCACGAACATTTTGTAATGTCTCGCCATAAACCATATGCATGTCTCTGCATACTCTTGATCGATGAAGGTAAATTGAATTATGTGATTATCAAAAAAACAGAATATAAATTGTACGCCTATACAAAAAACGTTTAACGTCAGTTTTGACTATCAACATTTTTTTCCAAAGAACACATTGAATTTTATTTTTTTTACAAAATTTTGATGTATGACGTGATTGGTAAGGTTTAAAGGCTTCCAGTTCTAGTAGAAAGCATGTTAAAGGTTAAGCGTTGTACACTTACTTACATAACGCTAGTGACTAGAATTTTACCGGTAATTTTTGCCATCATGATTATGACTGCTTGTTGCGACGAAAATCGAAACGAGTGACAATTTTCTAAAGCAACAAACAGGAGTGAGCTAGGCATAAATTACGGGTAAAATTCTAGTCATGAATGGAATTCGGCATGACAATTCTTCGAAATATATATATTTATTCATTTAATTTTAATACATACTTTGTCACTCAACAGAGGTTGTGTCGTAGCAGAGCCTAGTAGTAAAATTACAGCAGCAATTGTCAGTGTAATTTGGTCAATTCACCAAAATAATTTGTTTTAATTGGATGACAGATTATGAGTGGAATTGTCATAATTAAATACAGGGATAAGGTAAGGAAAATATATCAAAAGATCTACAAATTTGGAATGTTACATTTCCAAGTTTATAAATTAATTATGAAGAATAAGAAGTACAAAGATCCAATTCACAAAGTTTTCAAATTTTATCCCGCAAGAGGTAATGGATATTTGAAAATCGCAGAAGTTTGCACATAAAACAGATATAAGTTTATATTCATATTAATGAAATCCGTAGATTTACAAAGTCTTTTCAAAGGCTATCAATGTACATGACATACCGAATCTGTCCTGAATGGACTAGGTTCATCAAATACATTCACGTATTATTCTTTGCTTTAATGTTAATGTATTATGGTATTACATTGTATTAAGTCCGTTTATTTCGCGATTTTCCGTGTACGGATAACAGTTGCATCCATATATAATGTATGGACGCTGCATTAATCCGTAGACGTGAACTACCGTAACAAACAGGTCTAATAATACTATATGTAAAAAAAAATCTGATGTGACCAGCATAATACCTCCCGTCAATTCTTCGTATTTTGTATAAATTCCACACAGATTTTTTTTGCAAACTATTCTATGGGCGTTTTCATTTTAGGGGAGGAATGAACTAATCTTACCTCGTACTGAACTGAACTGAACAACTCCTAAAAAGAACAGTATATTTCTTAAAATAAGATGTAGAAAATAAAAACATATATAGCATTATATTTATAACAATAATCTGCTGAATTGGCTTATGGCTATTATTTATTTATTTATTTATTTAAACTCTCCCAAAACAGGATACGTAAGTATCCCAAAAACATGGGAGAGGCAACAAAATATACAAAACAAATACAGGCATGAGTAGACGAAATACATAGAATAAGATATAAAGATGTACACAAATATGAAATATATATATATATATATATATATATATATATATATATATATATATATATATATATATATATATACGAGGTGTGTTCAAAAAATATCGCGAATTTTGTGTTTTTTCAAAAATTATTTATTTATTCATGAATATCTATTTTGTCCCCTTCAAAGTAATCCCCATGAGATATTATACACTTGTGCCAACGGTTTTTCCAATCTTCAAAGCACTTCAAAAAATCTTTTTTTTTTATCTTGTTCAGCTCCTCCTTCGATGCCGTCTTTATCTCGTCAAGCGTAGCCTAACGTCGTCCTTTCATTGGCCTCTTCAGTTTAGGGAACAAGAAAAAGTCACAGGGGGCCAGATCTGGGGAATACGGTGGCTGCGGCATCATTAGTGTGTTGTTTTTGGCTAAAAAGTCGCGCACAAGCAACGATGTGTGAGCAGGGGCGTTATCGTGGTGCAAAAGCCAATTTTTGTTCTTCCACAAATCCGGGCGTTTCTGGCGGATTGCTTCTCGCAAATTGCGCATAACTTGCAGGTAATATTCCTTATTGACCGTTCTACCCTGTGGCGAGAACTCATGATGCACCACGCCCCTGCAATCGAAGAAAACTGTCAGCAAAACTTTCACATTCGACCGAACTTGGCGCGCTTTTTTCGGTCTTGGTTCGTGCGGCAGCTTCCATTGAGATGATTGAACTTTGGTTTCCACGTCATAACCATAAACCCACGATTCGTCACCAGTTATGACCCTCTGGAGCAAATTTGGGTCGTCGCGGACAGAGTCCAACATCTCATTAGCAATGTTCATGCGATGCTGTTTTTGGTCGCAATTGAGCAATTTTGGTACAAATTTCGCGGCGACCCGTCTCATGCCCAAATCATTGATAAAAATCGAATGGCACGAGCCAATCGATATGTTTAGGTCCTCAGCAACTTCTCTAACGGTGATTCGACGATTGGCCAATATCATTTTCTCCACTTCATTAATTTTTTCGTCTGTTGTTGAAGTGCTCGGGCGTCCGGCACGCTTTTCGTCGTTCACATCTTCTCGGCCTTCTGAGAACATTTTGTACCACCGATAAACGTTGCTTTGGTCCAAGGTAGCTTCTCCGTATGCCACAGTCAACATTCGGAATGCATCCGCGCACTTAATTTCGTTTTTCACACAAAATTTGATACAGGTTCTTTGTTCCATTTTTTTGAATAGGTAAAAATCGAAGACGATCCAAAACACGTGCAAGCAAAGCAGCTGTTAACAAGTAAGTGAACATTCAAAATGGCCGAGCTTGTCGACATAAGTGAGAGACATGAGTACCAACATAAAGCCACAAAAAGATCGAAATTCGAATATACGTAACCCGCGAAAATTCAAAATTCGCGATAGTTTTTGAACACACCTCGTATATATATATATATATATATATATATATATATATATATATATATATATATATATAAATCTGTTGTGGCCAGCACAATACCTTCCGTCATTCTCGTGTATAATGTATAAATTCCATAATTTTTCTTACAAAAGATTTTAAATTTCCAGTAAAATTATTTCATAAACAAACTATTCAAATTACACTTGACACTGGCATCTTCTTCTTCTTTAGCTTTTCCCATTCGTTAGGGGTCGGTATTTTTGCATGACGTTCTCATTCAGTTCCTTTTCTCTCAAATCTTCCGCAATACAGTCCTTCCATCTTATCTTTGGTCTGCCTCTGTTTCTTTAACGTCCTATTAATAAACTATTCATTCTTGTTCCAATATAATTCATTTCTCCTCATGACATGTTCAAACCAATGTAATCGTCTTTCTTGTATCTTTCTAAAAACTTGTAACACTAGAGTTATTTTCTTACCGTATCTTTCCGTGTATTCCCCAATATCTACTTCAACATCCTCGTATCTGCCACATTAATTTACTTTTTATTGATACTGATATCTGTCAATTTGAATTATATGAATATATTACTAGTTCCCAAGTTTGGCATAGCTGGCTGAATTATAAAATTTAATTTCTTTAAAATTCTTCAACTCTATATCTATTGAATATGAAGTATAAATTGTAATCAAATCGTATAGAGAATAATATATTCTTTACGTTATAATAACGTTAAATGTCAATAAATCAAATTTAACTGTTAAATCTTCAAATGAGACTACTTCCGGTTGACCAATTATAACCAAAATCTAATCAGTTGTTCTTCTGGATGTAAACTTGAGGAATACGAAAAAATTATAATTTTTGGACAGACACACAGACACACATACATACAGACATCATCGTAAAAATGGTAAAATCGTATTATATGGACCCTAAAACGTGCTTATTCAGTAAAAACTCATCATTGAATTTTTTGACCAAAGACAATACCTTCCTTACCTAAAGGTGACGGAAGGTAAAAAAAAATAAGTGACTAATGCATCACAAATTTTACCTCATTATAGAGAACAGTTTTGAAATGTATAAATGTATGAAAAAAAATGTCAAGTTCACTGAAACAATTGTTTTCAATTTCATTATAAATAAAACATAGTCTTATTATAGGGTGCTTTAGTTCATAATTACTACGCATAACAGAAATGTAAAAAGTATTTCTGGAACGCGCGTGCAATCGGGGCACAGAAAAATTAATTTGACTTAAGGCGAAACTGTCATCAACCAGATTGTGAAGTAGTTTATAAAGGTATATGCTCGAATATATCATACGTCTGTCCTCAAGTGTAAGCATATCAAGTGTGTGTAAAGTAGCAGAATAACTGTATGTTCAAGGATTGAATGAAGGTGAAATTTTACGAAAGCAATATCTGACAAACTTCCGCTGTACCCACTCAATTCGCTTATTAAAGTTATCATATATTGGGTTCCAGACTATGAGGCAGTATTCAAGCTTAGACCTTACGAAACAGTTATACAGAGAAATGAGAGTTTTGAGATTGTTGAAACTATGTGAATTTCGAATAATGAAACCTAAATTTCTGTATGCACTATTAATAATATAGTCATAATTAGGACCAAATTGTAATTTAGGGTCGAACAGAACTCCTAAATCTTTATGTAGTTCAACACGGCTGAGACAATTACTACCCATTTTGTAGGAAAAAGAGGAAGTGCTACGTTTCATTGTAAAAGACATTATTTTACATTTTTTAATATTGAAGTATAAATGTGAGGAAGAAGACCAAGTCAGAATATTATTAATATCAGACTGAAGTAGATAGTGATCTGCGTATGAATTGATAGTTTTAAATAGCTTTAGATCATCAGCATATAACAATGAGTTGGAGTATTGCAAGCAACGTGTGATATCATTAATAAATAGATTAAATAAAAGCGGCCCTAGGTTAGATCCCTGGGGAACGCCTGAACAGGGAGTGAAAACGTCAGATTTAAAGTTATGATATTGAACAAAAAGATTGCGGTGTGAAATATATGAACGTATCAGGCACAAAAGGTTCTCAGAAAAATTAAACTGATGCTGCAATTTGAATAATAAGACATCGTGATTTACTGTGTCAAACGCTTTTGAAAAATCAGTGTAAACAACATCAACCTGAGAGTTTTCAGAAAACTGATCAATAGTGAATGCAGTAAAGTTGGTAAGATTAGTAACAGTAGATTTACATTTAATGAAACCATGTTGCTCAGGTATAATTTTGTCAGAAACAAAGTGGTAAATCCATTTATACAAAAAAATTTCAAAACATTTGGAAATATTAGAAATAATGGATATTGGTCTGTAATTAGACATGTCGCAGGCATCACCAGATTTGAAAATAGGGCAAATTAAAGAAATTTTGAGGGAATCAGGGAATGTGTTGACGCGTAGAATTAGATTGAACAAAGTATGTAATGGTTTCGCAAAAATATCGCAACACCCTTTAAGTATATACGAAGGGAGATTATCAGGACCAGAGGAAGAAGAGACTTTAAGGGATTTGATAGCTAGTGTAATATCATTTTCGGAGATATTATCTATAGACAGACAGTCATTCACACAATCAGACTGGAAAATATTTGAAAAATCGGTAACATTTTCCTGGCAATGAACACTAGCAAAATAATCAGCAAAGCCTTGAACAATTGAGTTGGTATTATTGTATTCCTTGTCACCGCAAGACATTCTACCAGGAATGCGTGTAGTATTTTTTTTGTTACTTATAAAAGACCAAAATTTCTTAGGTTCACTAGATATCTATTGCATTACCTTATATGATTTGTTTTTGCCACTTTAAATTATTTTATATTTTCATATTTCCAGTAAAACCATATCACAAAGATATTATGTAAATTTTATTTGGCATTGTCATCTGTCAATTAATAATATTTCAATATTCTTATTGTTTCCATAATGCAGCTTTAAGCAGCATTACGAGGATAGTTTGAAAAGTTTCCGGAATGACATGATGTCAACAAATTTAGTCCAGCGTTTTTCCAACTTTACGATTCCCTCCTGAAAATGAATTTCTTTGAGGTCCTCAAAATAAGCATTTACTACATCGATGGCTTCTTCGTTGAATCGTAATCGTAATCTCTTTCCAGCGTTGAACGTTGTGAGTTTTGAGAAAATACGGAAATCGGAGGGAGCCAAATCGGTCGAGTACGGTGGATAGGGACGATTTCAAACCTCAGTTTGTTCAATTTTTGTTGAGCAATTCGACTTGAATGAGCAGGCGCATTGTCGTGGTGAAACAATTTTTTTACATTACCATTCCCAAGCGTTTTTCTTGAATTACTGCTTTCAGCTGGTGGCATAGTATTGGTCCAGTCACAGTTCTTCTTTTACCAAGATAATCAATTAGCAAAATTCCTTTGCCGTCCCAATAGACGGACGCCATCACCTTCCCTTCCAACTGAATTAACTTCGCTTTCTTCGGGGCCGACTCACCATGTCTAATCCACGCTTTCGACTGAATTTTCGTCTCTGGAGTGTAATGTGTACCTATATTCCATCCATAGTTATGAAACGTCTTTTGAAATTGACCAAATTTGTATTAAACAACTACAAACTTTCGGCTGAAGTTCGTGCTCGAATGCGCTTTTGCACCGAATTGAGCAATTGCGGCACCAACCTGGAACACATTTTTCTCATGCCCAGCTCATTGTGTAAAATATAACCTACACTTTCATAAGAGATTCCTATGGCTTCCTTAATCTAACGCACTTTCATTTGTCGATCTTCCAGAATCATGTCGTTGACTTTATCCACAATATCCAGTGTGGTATGCGATTTTGGTCGACCTGAACGTGGTCCGACACAGGTGTGTGTCCAGCCACTCTTAAATTCCGAAATTCAGAAACTCGCAGTGAAAAAGGAAGGTGAATCATTCCTAAGGACAACATCCAACCTGGTTTTGATATCCGTTGCCGTCTCTCCTTTCAAATGAAAAATTTTGATCACCGCACGAACTTCGTTTTTTACCCATTACCGATTTAATGCTAGATAGATCGACACACACTTGTCACGATTAGACCGATTGACAGATTGTATTGAATTTTCTTGACAGTTCATATGAAGAATTAAATAAAATAAGAAGGTAAGATCGCTTTCCAAAATCCAAGGCCATCTCCGTAATTCCGGAAACTTTTCAATCCACCCTCGTATGTTGCAAGATATTTCTTTATAATTCTTTATCTCTAAATTCATTGAATATGAAGAATAAATATAATTAAATAGAATAGAGAATAACATATTTTTTTATTTATAATAACATAAAAGGTCAAAAAATAATATTTAACATCGTGTTTTCATGAAAAACTGTTAAAATCTTCAAATTAGAGTACATCTGGTTAACCAATGATAACCAAAATGTAATAAACTCTTCATATGGACATACGAAAGAAGAATATGAAAGAATTATGATTTTTGGAATTGTAGTATTGGAGTTATCGAAGGAGAATTTTTTGTCACACACATCGTAAAAACAGTAAATTCGTATTGTAGGGACTCTAAAACGTGCTTATTTATTAAAAACTCACCCTCGATTTTTTTGACTAAAGACAATACCTTCCTTACTTATAGGTGATGGAAGGTAAAAATTGGCGAAGCAATATCATTTATTTTTGACAACAGCTTTTTAGATTATTTTATGAGGGCCAAACTTACAATACCCAGTTATAATAATTTTAACTCCAAGATAAATAAACAATATTAAGTCGGATTATTGACAGCAATAATTATTTTTTCATTTGATGGAACATTTCATTTCTGTTTTGTTATTTATCTGGCAATTAATATTTCTTGCAACAGTTCTACTCTCTAATATACAATGATCTGTCATCCAAAACAAATACCTGCTACATGGAAACGTGCTATTAACGTTTTTGTTTTCAAGAAAGGCGATACCTAACGAACTTTTCAAAATATATGTGGTATTAGTTTGCTGTTAATAGTAGGTAAAGTTTTATGCGAATTATTCAGCTGCAACTTCAAGAGCGTCATGAATAAACTTCTGGTGAAGAAGAAGAACAAGCAAGTTTCCATTCTGAACAGGCTGCTATGATGAAGTATTCACAGTCCCTCTTAAAAGAAAGTATCCACTATGGGAATGTCATTGTTATTGTCATCATTGATTTACAGCTGCTTTCGGCAGTGTTCATCGGTCTTCCATCTGGAAAGCGCTGACCGCTGAATGTGTGCCCAATAAATTCATAACTCTACTAATGAACATTATGAAGGTTCCAATAGCCGTGTCCGCATCAATGGCGACTTTTCTAAAGAATTTTCAGTGGTATCAGGTGCACGTCAAGGTTATGTTTTCTCACCACAAACACCAGTTGTTAGTTGATGCCATCATGACGCAAGCACAGATAATATAATACCTACCTACGCAAGAATTCTAATCAAGGCAGGGTTTTTAAGTTTAGATAAATCCATAACGATTTGTAGCTGTTTGTTCGCTTATTGAGAGTTTTCGGAAGGAAAATTTTCATTTGTACCAACGTGAAGAAAAACCAAATAATAATAATAATTATTATTATTATAACAAATAAAATGAAAATAAACGTTTATTGAGCTGCCTTAAGTAAGTGGTAAGAGATTTTTTTCTTAATTTCGCAAATTTAATTTATCTTGCGGCTTTATATGAAACAGGAATATAACCTGTTTGGTATAAAAAAATAGCAATTTTTTTTCTCTTTGATATGAACCAATTATTTTTTCTATAAATTAATATAAATACTTTTGTCATCTAAAAAACTGTTTTCTATGCAATAATACCTATAGTCTCGTTTTAAAACTAACATCCTGTATGTGTATTTAAACTTTGTCCTATCTTTGTTTATTATTAAATAAATGTTATTTGCAAAAACAAATGAATTTAAATCAATATTTGTAGTATTTTGAGAAGAAAATATCAATTATACGAATACAATTCGATTTGTGAAAATAATTTATATACATATTTGCCAGCAATTTTAAATATTAGTTTACAAAAAAAAACTAAAAAATCTGTTGTGGCCAGCACAATACCTTCCGTCAATCCTGTGTATAATGTATAAATTCCATACATAATTTTTCTTGGAAAACAATCTAAATTTCCAGTAAAATAATTTCATAAACAAACTATTCAAATTGCACTTGACACTGACATCTTCTTCCTCTTTAGCTTTTCCCATTCGTTAGGAGTCGATATTTTTGCGTGTCGTTCTCATTCGGTTCTTTTTCTCTCAAGTCTTCCGCAATACAGTCCTTCCATCTTATCTTTGGTCTTTCTCTGCTTCTTCAACCTCCCATTACTAAACTACTCATTCTTGTTCAAATATAATTCTTCATTTCTCCTCATGACATGTTCAAACCAATGTAATCGTCTTTCTTGTATCTTTCTAGAAAATTGTAACACTAGAGTTATTTTATTACCGTATCATTGCGTGTGTTCCCCAACATCTACTTCAACTGACATCTGTCAATTTAAATTATATGAATATATTAGCAGTTTCCATGTTTAGCATAATAATAATAATAATAATAATAATTTTTTTATTGCACCAAGAGAGTACAAAAGGGGTAAGGTTCAGCTAGAGCTGTTTTTCAACCCCCCCAAAGATATTATGATTACAAATAATAATATAATACAGTTACCATATTGTGGTATTTAAACTTTGAATACATAAAACGTTACGTGTGACATGACTACAACAAATGGTGTTAAATGAGCTAAGAGCAAAAGCAATGAAATATAAAAGAAATGTGAAATTTGTGAGAAGCATAAAATTAAAAAAAACAACATAGTATTAAGACAAAAACATACATTATAGTTAAAACAAACATTAAAATAACTATTAAAAAAATAAATAAAATAAATAAATAAAATATAAAGCAAGTACATGGTGAAGTTACCAAAAATTTACAGCTTCATCACTGATTTCACATTTGTTTATAAAAACAATAACTTTAAATTTTTCTATGACAGCAGGTTAACAAGTATAACAAGTTAAAATTATTACATTCACAGTTACTGATACAGATACACAATTAAAAAAATAAATATTACATGAAGGAAAATATAGAAATATTGTACAAGTGTTGGTGAATTTGATATAAAGAATGAATGAACAAGATGTCCTTAACCTCAAAACAACGAAAACTTTATGCAGTTTGTATTTGTAAGTGTTTTACTTTACAATCATTGACAAATTCTTCTACAGAATAATATTCTTTAAATAATAATGTATTTTTTAACAGTTTTAGCGCCTTTGTTTTTGAATATTGCTTCAATTCATTTGGTAGCAGATTATAATATTTTATGCCTATGTAGTCGCTTGTTTTCTCAAATGCAGAAGTTCTATGAGCAGGTACGTTTATGTTAATGTTTTTTTGTCTAGTATCATAAGATGAACTGCACAAATTGAAGCTACTTAAATTATTAAAAGTATATTTCAGGATTTCTAATATGTAGACGCTTGGCATAGTTAATATTTTTAGCTGTTTGAAAGTACCTCTACATGATTGGCGGGGGGACATGTTTAACATTATTCGTATGGCACGTTTTTGTATACAAAATACTTCATGCAATAAAGATGACGACCCCCAAATGGTAATCCCATAAGTGGCAACTGAATGGAAAGAAGCAAAATACAAAGAACGAGACACATGTGTTTCTAAGTGAGGTTTTAACATTCGCATAACATAACAACATTTGTTTAACTTATTTGTTAATGTTTTAGATTGGGACGACCATTTGGTGTTTGGTGTAGCTGGCTGAATTATAAAATTTAATTTATTTAAAATTCTTTAACTCTGTTAAAGAACACACACACACACACACACACACACACACACACACACACACACACACACACACACACACACACACACACACACACACATACATACAGACATCATCGTAAAAATGGTAAAATCGTATTATAGAGACCCTAAAACATGCTTATTCAGTAAAAACTCATCATTGAATTTTTTGACCAAAGACAATACCTTCCTTACCTGTAGGTGACGGAAGGTAAAAAGATAACGCCTTTATAAATTTATATAAAACTGAAAAAACTAAAAACTTTCTTGAAGAAAAAAATATTTAGATAAATAACATTCTTTCTTTGAAAGTTAGCGACAAATAAAATCCGTATTTGATTATTCCCGCTACGTGTGAGATTTACATGAAGTAGCAAATTGGATATAACATGCCACACACGTGCCAAACGTGTAGTGATATAAACGAGACTAAGGTACGAAATTAAACTTTTTTTGGTAGAGGACAAAGTTGGAACTTTTGTTAAAGATAAATTTCCTTGATAATTATTACTACGTTACTTCACCACTAACAATATGAAGTCCTTTCCTTTTACTATTTTGTGAAAGGAGAAGGAATTTCATCAACTTCAGTGACAACTCCACTCGAATTCCTCTGTTGATGGTTGTCAACAATCTTCACTCATGAACTAGGACTGAGATTCTCGACATGTACATGTGGTTCTGTATTAAATTGCAAATACTTCGAATAAGCATTATTATCGTGTTTACACATACCGAGTGTCCCAAATAACATGCACTGCATAAGGATCTAAGAGATTCTAAACGAAGTCTATTAATTAGACAAAAGTTGCCCCATTTGGAAGCCATTATAATGATGTATGTAAATGTAAATTTTATAATTTTTATAACTTGTAAGTGTAAAATTATACATAATTTTAGTTTGTACTCTTTTAGGATACATTCATACTCCTTTGAATGGCGATTCTTATTTTTTGTTTTTAACTATTGGATTGCAAATTATGATGTCAAAGTTGCAAATTTCAAATGGGCGTCATAGTAGAAAGTAATACCATTAAAAAGAGATTTTTCTTTCCAACGATGTACGTATAATTATTAATCCATGCAACAATTATAAATTTATATGGTAAAAACTCTGATGTGGCCAGCATATTACCTTCCGTCAATTCTGTGATTATGTACAAATTCCATATATATAAATTTTCTTGCAAAAGATTCTATATTTCCAGTAAATTTATTTCATAAACAAACTATATAAACTGTACTTGACACTGACATCTTCTTCTTCATCTTCTTTAGCTTTTCCTATTTGTTAGGTGTCGTTATTCTTGATTTTTTCATTCACTCATATCTGTTTTAATTTACGTCGTCATTAGTTCCTTTTCTCTCAAGTCTTCCGCAATACAGTCCTTCCATCTTTTCTTTGGTTTTCCTCTATTTCTTCTACCTTCTACTACTAAGCTGTTCGTTCTTATTCCAATATATTATTTATCTCTTCTCATGACATGTCCAAACCAATGTAATCGTCACCCTTGTATATTTCTAGAAACTTCTATCACTTTATCATCTCATTCCTTATCTTATCTTTCCGTGTCTTCCCAATATTCATTTCAACATCCTCATCTCTCTGCCACCTTCATTTTCTTTCCATTGACAATGGCATCTGTCAATTAGAATTTTCTTAATATAGTAGTTGTTTGTATGGCTATATCATAACTGGCTGATTTATGAGTATAAAATGCAATCAATTCGTATAGATAATAGAATATTCTTTAATATAATTATAATAACATTAAATGTCAAAAAAAATATTTAACAGCGTTTTTTCAAGAAAAACTGTTAAAATGTTCAAATGAGGGTAATTCTTGTTGACCAATTATAACCAAAATCTAAAGATATCTTCATATAGATGTAAATAAAAGAAATAAGAAAGAATTATAATTTTTAATATTGTAGTGTTAAGAGTTATCGTCTATGAAAACGTCACACACATACACACCCCCAAACACACACACACACACACACACACACACACACACACATACACATACACACACACATCATCGTAAAAATCGTATCCTAGGGAGCCTAAAACGTGCTTATTCACTAAAAACTCATCATCGATTTTTTTGGTCCTTATACCTAAAGGTGATGGAAGGTAAAAACAATGGTTGCAGAGCCGTTCTGTGCGGGTCGGCAGGTCGTGCCCTGCAGAAAGGCGTCGACCACAAGGGCCGCCATTTCAAGACAAATAATATTAAAAGTAAGATGATAGTAGCGAAAATTTTTACCTCCCGTCACCTTTAGATAAGCAAGGTATTGTCTTTGTCAAAAAATTCAATGATGAGTTTTTAGTGAATAAGTACGTTTTAGGGTCCATATAATACGATTTTACCATTTTTACGATGATGTCTGTATGTATGTATGTGTGTGTGTGTGTGTGTGTGTGTGTGTGTGTATGACGAATTCGGATCGCATAACTCATATTTCTCAAGCTTACATCCAGAAGAATAAGTGATTAGATTTTGGTTATAAATGGTCAACCGGAAGTATCCTCATTTGAATATTTTTACAGTTTTTCTTGAAAAAACGCAGTTAAATATCATTTATTGTCATTTAACGTTATTATATCTTGAAGAATATAGTATTCTCTATACGATTTGATCGCGTTTTATACTTCATCTTCAATATATATAGAGTTAAATAATTATAAAGATAATAAATTTCATAAATTAGCCAGATATGCTAACAATGGAAACTGCTAATATATTCAGATAATACAAATTGACAGATGTCAGTATCAGTAGGTGCGTTCAATGAAGTAAGCAGTTCAAGCAAATGCAAGGTAAGCAAACGAGACTTGTTGCTTAGTAAACTGAAGGATTCGCTAGCTATATGACCAACTGATATTCACAAATGTCATCGAGAAGTTATACAGTTGTCAAAATAACATGTGTATCTCTCATATCCCTTTTATTGGTCTGTTATACAAAATGAATTTATAGATAGGTAGTTATTTACAGATAATGGAATTAATTTTGAACTTTTTTTTAAGTCTAAGAAAATATTTTAAATTTAACAATGTTATGAATAATCACAAAATTGTGAAAGCCTTTTTGACATGTAATTGATATAAACACACCATAAAATGAGATAGAAACAGTACAAGTTAAATTCATGTGTGTATAATTTGCATTTCCCGCCATTATATTTCATAAGTTAGCAAGACAAACGAGAAATTTGGCGCTTGGATTGCATGCGAGCAAATCAAGCAAATGATAGGTCAGCAAAGTCGTTCAACAAATTTTACTTCCGATTGCTTATTTTCCTGGGGCTTATTTTACGCACCTAATGAATAAATGAATGTGGCAGAGATGAGGATGTTGAGATAGATGACACCGGAAGGTACGGTAATGCATGAAAGAATAAGGGAAATAAATCTAGTGTTAGAAGTTTCTAGAAAGATACAAGAGAAACGATTACATTGGTTTGAACATGTCATGAGGAGAGATGAAAACTATATTGAAAGAAGAATGAATTGTTTAGTAATAGAAGATTGAAGAAACAGAGAAAGACCAAAGATAAGATGAAAGATGAAAGGACTGCATTCGGAAGACTTGAGAGAAAAGGAACTGAATGAGAACGACATGCAAAACAGTAATGAGTGGAAAAGAAAAAAAAAATAGCGACCCCTAATGAATGGGAAAAGCTTAAGAAGAAGATGTCAGCGTCAAGTGTAATTTGCATAGTTTGTTTATGAGATAATTTTACTGTAAATTTGGAATCTTTTGCAAGAAAATTTATGTATGGAATTTATATATAATACACAGAATTGACGGTATAGTGCTGGCCACATCAGATTTTTTTTTTTAATTTGTTCGCATTAGATCTAATGTTATAAGTAATGTAATTATCCTATCAAACGGATATTTTTCTATATTGAAATAATAACTGGGAAGGTGTTGATTACAACAAAGGATATATTTGATTACAAAAATGAATCCAATAAATCCATTATTTAAATAATAGCATTTTGCGAAGAATTAAATGCTTACAATTTACAATTCTCAGATTTTAGTGAGGTTTTATTTTTTTGGAATTTCCCAGATTTACTATTCAAATTTAGCGGAAAAAAGTAACAGAAATATCCTGTCAAACGAAACGAATAATTTTCTGGCATTATTATATTGCACACAATAACTGTAAAATTGTTGATTACAACAAACGATTTTAGTAATATTTATTACAAGAATGCATCTAACAAAGGATATTTCGTTAATATTCTAAATCTAGCATTTTATAAGTGTTTTACAAGAAGAGTTCTTATCTGCTTCTAGTAAACATAAACATCGAATTATTCTTTTTTGAGCAATAAAGCCTAAGCACAATGAAAATTACCCCAAAACCTAATACCGTAATTTATTCATGAGTCTACAGATGCATGGTAGAATATTAGTATTTGTAACAAGGCCTCTCATTTGATACTAAACACGATACGGTTCTGACAACTTAATGCAAAAAAACAAACGCCGATCGAGTTGTCAAATTTTTGACATTTTTGCCTGACGGCCCCTCAGAAAACATTTCATTTGATACTAAACACAACATATTTCTAACAACTTTATGCCAAAAACAATAGCCAATCGAGCTGTCAAATTTTTGACATTTCTGCCTAACGGCCTTTCAGAAAACATTTTATTTGATACCAAACACGACATATTTCTGAAAACTTTATGCAAAAAACAAAATCCGATTGATTTGTCAATTTTTTGACATTTTTGCCTGACGGCCCCTCTGAAAACATTTCATTTGATACTAAACACGACATATTTCTAACAACTTTATACCAAAAACAAAAGCCGATCGAGCTGTCAAAATTTTTACAATTCTGCATAGCAGCCCTTTAGAAAACATTTGATTTAATACCAAACACGACATGGTTCTGATTTTATGCAATAAACAATAGCCGATCGAGCGTTCAAAATTTTTACTATTCTGCATGCCTGCCCTTGAGAAAATATTTCATTTGATACCAAACACGATATTTCTGAAACTTTATCGAGTTAACCAATTTTTTTATATTTCTGCATGGCAGCCATTCAGAAAACATTTCATTTGATACCAAGCACGACTTTTTTAACTTTACGTACACAACAAACGCTGATCGAGCTGTAAAATTTATAACTTTTTTAATGAAACTGAGGGCTTCATTACTGCGATCCAAGATCAAGTAATACCAACGCGCAGCTACCGGAAAAGGATTATAAAAGAAGCAATACCCAACATAAAGTGCCGTATGTGTGGGGATTATGAGGAAACCCTGGACCACATAATGTCAGGGTGCACAGTCTTAGCTCCGAAACAATACCTAGATAGACATAACAAGGTAGCAGGTATAGTCCATCAAGAACTAAGAAAGAAATATATGGAATACAATGAGATCGTCCCCTGTTATAAATACCACCCACCTAACATCTGTGAAGATAACAAAACTAGGCTTTATTGGAATAGGAAAATAATTACCGATAAAACAATCGAGTGCAACATCCCTGACATTGTACTGACGCTGAAGAACGAGAAAATTACATACATAATCGATATAACTGTCCCACTATGTGCCAATGTTAATACAGGCTATGCGGGAAAAATTAATAAATATTTACCATTATCTGATGAGATCCGCAAGATGTGGAAGATGGATCGAGTTCAAATAGTACCAGTAGTCTTGGGATGTACCGGCGAAATCCCACTAAAATTACATAAAAGTCTGGAAACATTACAACTTCAAAAGTCACTGTACATACCCATGCAGAGAGCTGTTTTACTCCATACCTGCAGCATCGTTAGAAGGGTCCTGGGAGAGTCCTGAATTGAACCTGAAAAAGAAAAATTTAATTAGTATAATATACCAGTAACTTAATACATTTTACTTACTAAACCATTGTACATACTTGCCGCTGGCCGTATGTATGATTATTACCTGGATAAAAACAGAGAAATAGGCAAAAATAATAATAATAATAATAATAATAATAATAATAATAATAATAATAATAATAATAATAATAATAATAATAATAATAATAATAATAATAATAATAATAATAATAATAATAATAATAATAATAATAATAATAATAATAATAATAATAATAATAATAATAATAATAATAATAATAATAATAATAATAATAATAATAATAATAATAATAATAATAATAATAATAATAATAATAATAATAATAATAATAATAATAATAATAATAATAATAATAATAATAATAATAATAATAATAATAATAATAATAATAATAATAATAATAGATAATCATGATGAAGTATACAACAGTAATTGTTTACTTACAAAGACTTAACTTACCAAATTAGACATTTAAATATTCATTTATATCATATTTAATGGCAGATTATTGTCCATTTTAATAGCACTATAATGAGGACCTTCCTATACATTTCAAATCTGTAGTTGGGTAAAAAAGATCTGATTTTCCTCTTGTTGTCATATTAGAGAGATTTTTTTATTTTAATTATTTACGGGATGTTGATTTTTTCTTACATACACAACAAGCTCAAATATATACATAGAAACAACTGTCAACTTTTGCAATTCTATACAAATAGATTTACAATGAGTTCTAGAAGAAGGATTTACTATGATTCGAACTATTCTTTTTTGTAATACAAACAAATTATACGCTTCCTTAAATCCGCCCCAAAAAATTATGCCATATCTTAATCTACTATAAACATGTACGAAGTAGTAGGTATGTTCTGAGGGTTTCAAGACTTACTCCATTTCTGAGTTTGTAAATAGCAAAAAAGGCTGTACTTAGTTTTGAATGCAATTTACTGGTGTGTTTTGACCATACTGGACACGTTCAATATATAACCTTAGGAACTTGATATCTACAGACAAGGGAATCGATTTATTATTAAATTTTACTAGTAGGCTCTCTTTGGCATTAGCTATTAATGTGTATTTAAATAATTCACGGTTCTGAATTTTATAATAAAAACTGTATAAACACAGTTGAATATATAATTATTGAGGTAGGAGTGTGTCGCGCTGTCTATATACTTTTATATAGACCAGCATTATGACAGGTGAAAAATTCATTGACTTCAAAGAGAAATTCATAGTTCAGTTGATTAGAGCAATTAGAGCATTCTACCGGCAATAGGAAGGTCCTGGGTTCAAATCCCTCTGAAGTTCGTGAATTTTTCACAAAATATTTCTTCGGACATAAATAAATTATATATCGTATAATTTGCTACTATGACGTCCATATAAAAATTGTATTTTTTGCGTCATTACTCGAAATCTAATAGAGATAATCAAAATAAGCATCGCCATTCAAAAGAGCTTATAAAAGTGCTCTTAAAAAAGGGCAAACCAAAATCCAGTACGTATTACTTCATACTGGCTAAAACAATATCTTCTGTCATTTCTTTGTATTCTATATAAATTCAGCACAGCAAGTTTCTTGTATTTTCAGTAAAATTATTTCTCATACATATTGTGCAAATTGTACTTGCGACTGACATCTATCAATTAATAATTTTGAATTATTGAAACTGTTTCCATGGTGATTCAACAAAGATTACAAGATTTATGAAAATTAATTTCTTTATAATCTATAATATCTCTAAATATATTGAATATGAATAAAATAATGCAATCAAATCGTATAGAGAATAAAATATTCTTTAATATTTATAACATTAAATATCAAAAAATGACAACTATGTTTTTAAAAAAAAAACATTTAAAAGTTTTATATTAAGGTACTTTGGGTTGTTCAATTGTAACTAAAATCTAATCAAGCCTTCATTTAGATGTAATAATGAGGAATACGAAAAAAATGTAATTTTTGGAACTAGTATTGTAGTTATCGTAGCCGAAACGACCGTCACACATACACACACGTGCGCGCGCATACACACACGCTCACACATTCGCACACACACGCTCTTACCCACAGACATCGTAAAAATAGTAATTTCGTATTCTAGGGACCCCAGAACGTGCTTATTCATTAAAAACTAACCATCGATTTTTTTACCATAGGCATCTTCTTTACCTAAAGGTGACGGAAGGTAAAAATGCAAAATTTATATTTTCGCGTAGGGCCCAATGAATTTTTCAGGGTAAACAAAACACTGCTAATATGACCGCCCAATGGGACAATTTTTGTCTAATTTGCATCCTTCTAGTTCTCGAGATCTCCATGTTGGATACGTTGGACACCTGTATACCTTTATGTAACTTAAGATTTATAATTATCAACAATGTCTTGGAGGATCAAAGTCGCAAGAAGGTACTACTAGTACCTACTTGTTTGAAGTGCCATTAGTTCTAATGCAATTTAGTTTTTAATCTGTACGACGCTTTATTTTAGCATCATCTTTATTCAACTTTTCACCGAGCAATATAAATGACAATAATTGTTCATTGCCGAGTAGCCTGAATAACTTTTGGAAACCGCACGAGAGAAACACGCATACAACAAATTTGTTTAATTAACAAACTTTAAATTAAATAATGAAACTAACACAGGAAGTGGAACAATTTTTAAGTGCTACCATTTATACGATTAGGATATAAATTAAATTCAACTTTTTTTTTAATTCAAATAAGAATTTATTATTTAACTTTACATACAATAAGTTTTAGAAATATTTTATAACTTTTTTCTCATTTTAAAATTTGCATTCTGGTATCCATTTATTTTCAATGACTACTATTTAAAAATATATTGTCCACGTTGTACATTATAGTGCCTGAAAATGACTTTTTCCCACATTCCTGACTTAAAGCCACAATTGCATTATACTTTTTTACCTCTCGCTAAGAGAGGTATTGGATTCATGCTAAAAATCGCATATCCAGATTTTATTGAATAAGCACGTTTTAAGGTCCCTACAATCCGATTTTAACATTTTTACGATGATGTCTGTGTGTATGTGTGTGTGTGTGTGTATGTGTGTGTGTATGTGTGTGTGTGTGTATGTGTGTGTGTGTGGGATGTTGGAAGGACGGTTACTCAAAAACTATAAGACTTTAAATTTGTTTAACTACGTATTTCCCAATCGGACATTCATGGGAAGATCTGAAAAGGTTTTGGTAACAATTGGACAACCGGAAGTAGAAGATTCTTGAAAAAAAACTTCTAAAGAATATTTTTTGAAATTTTTTCTTGGTGATATTAAAGAAAATTAAAAACTCTATCTGATACATTTAAATATTTTATTATATATTCTATAGATTTAGAAATAAAAGAAATATAGTATGTAAAATAATCTGTTATAATAAATTTTACAGTCGAAAGAATGGCCATGGAAAAAAGTTGAAAATTTAAATTGTTTGTAACTGACAGATAAATGTCAGTGTCAGAAATCCGGAGACATTACTGAAGACTTTTTCTGGGAAGTACATACATTATATTATTTCTTAAAGTATTAATAGCTAAATATTTAATATTACAAGTATATTACATATATCTTTCAAAAATACTGTCAATCCTGACAATGAATTGGAAACTTTTCGAAAAATTAGAAGAGGACAAAATTTCTTCATAAAATGAATTTAAAATTAAACAATATAAATATAAGGAATAGATATATGCGTAAGTAGAATTTTTGGTGTAGAGTGTAGGTATACAAGAAATGTTAAATTCAATAGGGCGCGAGCAGTCATGTGATTTTGTTGGCCTTGACAGAATGATAGCTATATAGTAATTATGTATATAGATGTCAAATATCATATTTTCTCATTCTAAATTTAGTGATTTTCCAATTCCATGTGGAGCAGAATTAAATGTTAAATATCTAAGGCATACGACAAGTAAATTTTAAACTCCTGGTGTTAAATAATCAATCGTAAATTTAGAAAATCTTGAAATTTTAAAGGAAAAATTCTGACATTTGACATCTATGTACATACTTACTAATTATCATTCTGAAACGGGCCCACACATCTGCTTGTCAAGCCCAAAAATGTAACATTACTGTTCGCGCACTATACTTATGTAACCAAAAAAAGGAAGTGGCGAGAGGTATTGTGCTGGCCACAACAGATTTTTTTTGGCTAAATTCGATACTAGATTCTGGAATCGTTTTAACTAAATAGCTGATGCATGTAAACAGCTTAGCCAACTATTTCCACGTTGTTTGACAAAGTTTTTGAAATTTGTTAAAAAATGAACAAGGAAGCAAACTTATGTTAATTTTTAAGCGACGTTCTTACATCAGGGTATTATACGGCCCCAAAATCATATTAAATCGGCCTGCACAATTTTTTTTACATTAATTAGATTTCATTTATTACAAAAAACTCAATAAATATTTTATTCTTACAAAAATTATATTACCACTGTAAAATGAACAATTTCAGCTTAAATTAACATCAAAAAGAAAATAGTTTCGATAACAATTATGTTTTAAACTAAATTAATTTAACGTATAACATACGACTCGAATACTTCGGCCACTTAAAATTTTGCACAAAGTAGGCGGTGCATGATTCAATTGTTGACAAAACAATTGATACATTGTTGAAGGTCCTCACAAAAATTCAGCTCGTTCAGAATTTTTCCGCGGATTTGTCATTTTTACCACTCGCTAAGAGAGGTATTGGATTCATGCTAAAAATCGCATATCCAGATTTTAATGAATAAGCATGTTTTAAAGTCCCTACAATCCGATTTTAACATTTTCACGATAATGTCTGTGTGTTTGTGGATGTATGTGTGTGTGTGTGTGTGTGTGTGTATGTGTGTGGTGGACGATTAGTCAAAAACTATAAGACTATATTTGCTAACTACGTATTTCCCAATTGGACATTAATGGGAACCAGCTGAAAAGGTTGTGATAACAATTGGGCAACCGGAAGTAGCGGATTCTTAAAAAAAAATCTTTTTTTCTTGGTAATATAATGAAAATTTAATTCTCAACATGACACATTTAAATTTTTATTATATCTCGCATAGGTTTGGATATATAGTATAAAATAATATAGAATAATCCGTTGTAATAAATCTCGTTGCCCAAGAAACAGTTGAGATATGTAAATGTTTGTAATTGACAGATAAATGCAAAATGTCAGTGTCAAAAATCAGATTTTTCTGGGAGGTACGAGTACATTTAATATATATATATATATATATATATATATATATATATATATATATATTATTGTATTATTAATTAAATATGTATTTACATTATAGGTATGTTAATAATACATATATCCTTGAAATAATACTGTCAATGAATTTAAAGAATTTTGAACGTATTAGAATAGTAGGACAAAATTTCTCATAGAACGAAAGAAGACAAACAATTTCAATTATTTGTGTGTAGAAGAAATGTTAAATTCGTTACGTATAGGGCGCGATCAGTCATGTGACTTTGTTGGTCTTGGTAAGCAGATGAGGATCCATGTCCGAATGACGGTTAGGAGTTATTTAAATCGATGTCACAATTGTCATATGTCATCATTTTTCATTCAAAATTTCAAAATATTCTGATATTTATTTGTCATCAGTAGTATGGAATATACTTGTCGAGTAAAATAATCCATATAGATTTGGAAAATCATAATGTTTTGAATGAAAACTTATGATACTTGACACCTATGTACATTATTACTAGCTGTCATTTTGACACGGGCCCCCATATCTACTTGCCAAGGCTAACAAAGTCACATAACTGCTGGCGCCCTATGCAATATAAAATGAAAATGGCGAGAGGTATTGTACTGGCCACAACAGATTTTTTCCTGTGAAAGTAACCGATTCGGAGATATTGGCATGAGAATATGCAAATTAAAATATATGCTCCAGTATTAGTAATATACAGGGGTTTTCAAGAAAAATAATTAGCTCGGTTATTTTCGTTATTATTGGGAATAGAAGAAAATAATTCATATAAGGCATTAATTTATGACATATTTGCGAAAAACTGTTTTTATGACCTTTTGTCCTCTTGTAAATTTTTTAGCAAGAGTCATATCGCTGGGGACTTTTCACAGGTTGTTTAGAACAACAATGCGAAAGTCCATACAAAAACTCAGCTTGTCCGGAATTTTTCCGCAGATGAAATCTAATTTGACTGGACTAAAAAGTAAAATAAATGTTACAGAAAATTAAATTCTGCACCCATCATATTTTATTTTGCAAGTTTTGTAACCAAGAAAATTAAATTTCAATTTTTAGAAATTATAAAATTCATTTTTCATAAAAATATTACTACTTGATACTTGATAACATTTTTTCGTATAAATAATTCTGTTCTTTCAGTAATTATGACTCAAACACAGCATTTGTATCATTACATTTGTTTATGATTTATTTCAATTTCATATGAGGAGTGTTTATTCAAAAAGGGACATATGCATTTTTAATGTAATATGAGTTTTTCATGGTTTCAGCATAATTTTGTTGGTTTACAGCGTCTCATGAACTCATAACCTGTCAAAACCATACACATTCCACTGTAATTTAATAGGTGAAATGAGCTGTCCTCACAAAACTAGACATTACCAAGAATAATTTCTAATTTTACAAAACCAGACATATCCAATAACTTCACCATTAAAGCATATACTTTCTAAAATAAAATAAGGCATATCCACTATGCGGTATATTCTATTTTAGTGGTATTACAAGTTTCTACTTTATCATCATAATGCCAGTATATTTGTGGTTATAAGACAGTATAATTTGTATGCTATTGTTTTTTTTTTTATAATAATGGAGCAAATTGTAGGCACTATTAATAGTGGCTCGAGAAAAAAGACGACTGGATCAACAAAACATTGCAAAGAAACATCTTTTTATAATATTTTAAATTCTAATAACTCGGTTACAAACCGTGTAAAATAAAATATTATTAAAATGGATGCAGAATTTAATTCTGTACAAACATTTAATTGAAACATTGTTGTCTAAAATTAATAGACCACTTTTGTGAAAGTAAAAAATGTTTTCCCACGTTTAATGGATATGGCCAGATTTTCATATTACACCCGGTATATTGATTATTAAAAATTAATTACAATCTACATTTCCAAATATAATGACTCTTTTACAAAAATATTTAATACCTCCTTCGTCCACTGAGCGAAATTTTTCATGTTTAAAAATTATCTACGCTCTATCATATCTCAAGAGTGATTAAAATCACAAGCTATATCGATGGTGAAGAATGGAAACCTTCTATGTCAAATTTTGACCTTTTTAACATTTTATGTTAATGAAAATAACAAAAAAATTCTACATATGGTGCAGTTACCTCCTATATCGATATCGTAGTAATATAAAGAGAAAAATATACTTATTGTATGGCATTGAAAACATTTTGCTGAAAATTACTCCCAAGTCATGCGGTATACAATATAGGAGCTTATGAGTTAAAAGTATAGGTACTTAAAATTTATTGTTATATAAATTCGGATAATAATTATTGAAAGTTTAATGTTAGCTATAATTTTATTTGTAAAATGGTTTTTTTATAAATGTTTTTTAATGTTTTGAATAATAGCGATTTTTAACATAGGAGGTTTCCATTCTTCACCATCGATATATTGAATATAGTTATAGAGGCAGGGATTTTGATATCCATTAATTTTAATGTTATTTCAAAGTTTGCTGAAGAAAAATTGAGACCAAGAAACTGAATTATTGTGAATTTTGTACTTTATAAATAACCAATTTGATGTTATATGAGAATGTAATTTTACCCACATGTACTGAATAATCATTAATTTTGTTAATCATGTGTATGTGCAATTTTATTATTTTCCTTTCTTTACTTGACCATTTGATTTTTCCGATTTTCTATTTAAATATAGATATATTCTATTTAAATATAGGTATATTATTATTATTTTGGCCTCTAATATCCGCCTTAAGCCTCCAAATGTGTAAAAACGGCACTGCTCCTTCGGTTAGAGTATAGATCGTTTTAGTTGAATGATTCAATTTTTTAAATAAAAAAATATTTAAATATACAGAAGAATGGGATCTAAGCAATACTTGACTGGGATGGTTGAAGAAAAATGACGATATTCCTGGATTTCAGTTAACCTTATTGTCATTGGCAATAAATTTCACTGAAATCTAGAAATATCGTTATCTTTCATAAAGAAGAATGTATAAATATACATGTACTGATAATAGTATTTGGAAGAAAAATGAAAACGACAAAATTTTATATTATGTAAATGGTCCACTTGACGTCTTCAGTGTAACAGACCAAGCCTTAATTGGGTAAAACAAAATAACATGTCTGCATATAACCCATTAACGTCATATGCTTCAGTCGTCATTTTATGTTTTGTGAGATTTGAGAGATCTTATTTCATGTATGTATAAGACATTCTGCTAATTTTCAATAATATGTACATTAAAGCAAAAGCTAACAAACTTGTGTACCGTAAACTGTAATGATAGTTTAAACTTTTTTAATCACACCTAACCTATTTCAGGAGGCAACTCGGCGCATGCGCGCTAGCCTTTGCCACGGGAACGGAATGTGTCGCTTCTGTTCTCCAATGTTGCCACTTCTCTGGTTGTGTTGTGGCTGGAGTGCGTACGACGGAGGCTCTGGGTTGCACGTGGCTGCTCGAAACTGTAGCCAGCGTGGACATTGGCCACGATCAGCTGCTGTAGTAGACGATGGGACAGACTCACAACATCTTTACAACAGTGGTTCGCTGAGAGGCACACAGTTGTGCAGGTTTGTGAATGGGCATACGAAAAATGAACATATGAATACAGTATTGTAATTAATTTATAAATATTTCATATTTGTGATAAGAATATTGCCAGTTGTAAATAATATAAAGCTATAGATTAAGATGATGCCAAATTGTACTACGTTTATAACATAATTATTTATTTTCATTTATTTATTTCGATTTGTGCGATGTATGTAAACGGCTTGTCATTGCTTCTTTGGAAATGGAGTAAAGAGTAATTTGGTTTACTGTTGATAATGTAAAGTACCCAATGTTTCTTTGTTGCAGCGACTATAATTTTACTATCAATATGCAGTAAATTTTTTAAAGACGTCCGATCAAGGACAACTCCACCCATTCTGTCAAATTCAGTAGTGTCGTTTATTAGTTTTTATGAGGGTACATAAGATACTACCGTTATTTTATTATTATAAAAATATATATTACAATAAAAGCATTCAATATTCAAAACTGAGTCGAATGGTAAGTTTATTAGCAAATGTAAAACTAAATATGTGAAAAATGGAATACTGACAGAAAATAACGTTATTCGTGCGGCTATGATTCAAAGTAAATGTACAGTCCATACGATTTAACTTGGCGACCCAAAAGAATGTAATTCAGTTCACTATTCCTAAGTTGCGTTTTGTCAAATATTTACTTTTACTTCGATGCCGCACAGCTTCAGAAGTGAAATAGTGATTTTACAATGTTTTATTGCCTTACACGAAGCAAATTTCATCCTAATACACTCAAACTCGGGGTGTCAGGTACTTTTCAACCCAAGAAGTTATATTCATCGTGATTCATACATAAGCGTTGGTGCATTTTTTTCTCAATAGCAATAGAAATTTTATTTTCTTAACTTTATTAATTTAAAAAATAATTCATTATAATATGATTTATATAATAAATAATTCATTCCAATATTTGTAATATATTTTTTTGTATAAATAATTTCTTTTTTTTGTAATATTCGTAATTTTATTGAACTTCATTTTTCTTCGGTACGCCTATGGATTTTATAACTTTCCCATTACCGCAGTGATAATGTGAATTGCCCCAACTCGCCAAGTTACATCGTATGGACTGTATCTGAATTGATAAATAAACGTAAGCACACGCTTGTAGTTCTTGAAAATGTGAGAGATAAATGTATGCCAATTTGTTAATTCGTTCATGATACAAATGACCTTGATCGGAAATTTGTAAAAAAAATACTGTACAGTAAAATTTTTGAAAGATGTCCGATCAAGGTTGTCTACGAATTGTATGAATTCAGATTTTTGCTCCGCCCATTCTGACAAATTCAGTAGTGTCGTTTGCTTAGTTTTCATGAGGGTACATAAGATACTACTGTTATTTTATTATTATAAAAATATATGTTACAATAAAAGCATTCAAAATTCAAAAATAAGTCAACTGGTAAGTTTATTAGCAAATGTAAAACCAAATATGTGAAAAATAAAATACTGACACATTATCAGTGTGAGTGACACTGACAGAAAATGATTTTATTCATACGGCTATGAATCAAGGTAAATGTATCTGAATTAATAAATAAACTACGTTACAGCGAAAGCATTATCAATAACGAGCATCTTTTTAAAGTGGAATGTCTTAACTTAGTCGAAGCAAAATGAATTTTTGAAAGACAAGCGTGTTATATCCATCCTTATCGTACACGCTTGTAGTCCTTGCAAATGTGAGAGATAAATGTATGCCAATTTGTTAATTCGTTCATGATACAAATGACCTTGATCGGACATTTGTAAAAAAAATTACTGTAGGTACATATATGATTTAAGTATAAATATACATACATAGATATTAATATCTACTGATTATCTACACTTAAGAGTACATTTTACAATCATAAAATAGTATTAAAATACTCTTACTTATTTATAATACGAAGAATTTTAACATGTGCCATCATACAATATTTTGTCTGTGTTCGTAAAAAACAGTGCACTTTTTGCTATTGCAATTTTTTCACGTTTATATTGTAAACGTAGAAAAAAAAATGTATGCAGCTCGTGAGTAGAGTATTTCATTTTACTTGAAAGATTTACGCTCTCGACTTTGGCTCGTGCGGCAAATTTTCTCATAAAAGAAAATACATTTATGCATTTGTTACGTAAATAATTATCTACAAACACTATTTTATTATTTAAGTATACATACATGCGCACATATCAAAAATGTTGTCTCTTTTCACTTTGGCTCTAGCGGCAAGTTTTCCTACTCGTAAAATTGTTTCATTCGTAATTACCAAAGTAACTAATTCAACTAAGGGCCGGTTTCATAAAGGTCCAGTTAAATTTACTTCCAAAGTAAATTTAATTGTGTGAACAAATTCGAATCAGTTTCCACGTTCTTATGAAATTAAATTTATTGCTGTCAAAAAATCGCAGTGCATTTGTTCAAATTTTTAAATTTACTTTGGAAGTAAAATTTAATCATAGATTAAATTGTTTTATGAAACCGGGCCTAAATCATATATTTTTACCATAAAAGCAAATGTTAAATACTTTTAATAGCATCTAGATATGTAAATAATCGATTAACGATTAACATTAGCATATTTACATTCTACATCAATTTTATCAACTTTTTTTACGTTGATTGTAAGTATTAGAACAAAACTTAACCAAAATTGGACGCTGAAAGCCAGCAACCAACCAGCAATATGCCAATTATTTTAGATTTTCTAAATTTCGACACGTATTAAATACGTAATATTGTTTATCTTTAATCGTGTCGAAATTTTAGATAAGAAAGAGAACTAAACTGACCTGATCTGAGATGTTTAAAATTTTAGAGGAATTTAATATAAGGTTTAGTTGTTATAGCCACTGCACGTTAATTTGGTACTGACCTTGAATGCACAGAACCAGTCTCAACCATAGACGCCAACTTTCCTATTACACTAGGCAAAAAAAAATTCAACAAAAATAAAATTTATTATTGTTTTCATAAATTTGTTCTACTTTATTTGTTATTTTTTTTTTAAATAAAGCTATCTGCAATTATGTTTAAATCGAGCTGATTTATAATTTTTGCATGATAATTAAACAGCGACATGATTTAACCTGTCTTGTGTCATTAAAATATATATATCATCACGGCATATTAATCATTTTTGCGTGTGCCAATCTGATTTGTACACAGATTTCGGTAATGATGATGACATATTTGCACCGTGTGGGCGTTTACTAGGCGTCACCTCACGGGCACTCAATGCTGGCGTGGAGATTGCACGACGGGGGTCAATTTTTTGCCATTAAAATTTGAAATATTTGGCGTCGGTCGACATCGAACCCGATTCCCCAGATTCGCGACTGAACACTCAGACTCGCAGCCACGAGACCCCATTATCGATCGTAAATAACTTTTTAAGTGATGTAGCATAGAAAACGATCTTCTTATACAAGTTGTCACAGGGATTGCATTAATTTTAAAATGAAAATTGTGGATTTAATGACCATCGATCGAATAAGTTCCAAATGAAACTTGATCAGTGCTGTAAATGCAATAATTGAAACATTTTTTAAATTAATAAGATAGGAGCAAATGCGCTAAAAATTATTTACAGTGGAAGGGGGGCTAAAACAGGTTCGACCCTTCTATATTTATTCAGGGGAGCAGACACCCACTTTGTCCTCCCCCTCCCCTTAGTCGACGCCTATGGCCACAACTTCACGCACGCCAGCTAATAATAACTAAATGAGCAGGTCGCTTATCGGCAAAAATCTTGTACTACATTATATCAAAGATAATTTCATGCTGAATTCAAATTTTCAAACCGCGTTATCGTATATTTAATCGGGTCAGAGTAGTTAACGAATTGGTAGAATAGCGTTGACAAAAATTATTTAAAAATTTATCGATAATTTACTTCTTTCGATGCCACGACGAATGTAAACTACTCTAAAAAGTAAAACCTATTAAATTAAATAACTTGCATTATTTATTTATTGAGTAATTTTTTTTTCATAAAATGTTATTCTGGTTAATTACTTTTTAACATAACTCTTTAAGAGTTCATCCTAGGTAAAAATGTAACAACCTTTATTGATACGAGCTTTAATTTATTATTCTGTAAAATTATGATACGGGCCACTGTTTTCTAAAAACCCAAAAAAAACTCTTATTGTGCACCTTTAATCCAAGATGGCAGCACACGCCTCCCCTCCCTATAGTCGTAAACTCAAATTTTTCATCAGAGTCCTGACCTAAACAACATAATATTAAAATCATTTCCACCCCAACCTTTGCAAGATAAAAACCTCTAAGTGGACAAGTGGTATTTCCAGAACAATACTTTACATGACATATGTATGTAAAACAATTTTTTTTACCTTTTGACATATAAACCTTATAAACAGCGGTAATTACTAATATCGTTTGTTTTTATTAACACTGTTTATAATCATACGTGTGTCAGAAATGCCGCCATTGGGATCTTAAGTACTGTAAGAGGTACGATGTCGGTTAAAAGGAACTTATTGTGCGATTTTAGGGAGCCATCTCAAATGTGCTTTGTTTTCCAAAAATTCTCAAAGGGCACTAAAAAATGACGATTTGATTTGTTCGTTTTCAAATAACTTTTATTTAAACTATTCGTATCTAAACGAGATTTCATTATCTAGTGCCATATGAGATTTTTTGGAAAAACAATAGCACATCTGATATTGCACCAAAGTTCCATTTAACTGACATCGTATCTGTTACAGTTTTAAATAGGACATAATGTCCTAAAAGTTTTGGCCGAAAATTCAACATTTTTTTTTGTAATATAAAATATATTTACTTTAAGTTTTGTAATGAACGAATAAAGATTGGTATGTTATTCCGCAAAGCGCAACTTTCTACATGCATTTACATCGATTTCTTGGACATTCCTGAATTTCTGTATATAAAATTGTTGAAATTTGATCCAAAACTTTTAGGACATACGTTATTGTTTAATATGGTTCAACGTCCAACATTATGTATTTAATCACTTGGGACCTACAATCTGCCCACTGTTTCGCCTTAAATAATTATAATCTAAATAAAAAGAATTTATGTGTTTATCCACAGATTCAAAACACTAGTGTTTTGAATCTGTGGTTTATCTTAAATCTTACCACAGAGCAAGTGACTATTGGTCTGAGAGTTATGGTTGAAAACTGTAGTCGCACTGTCGCACAACAGATAATAATATTATATTTAATAAGACAATTGTTAAAAATTCATTAGCAATTCTTGCATTTAATATTTACCGATTAAAATTTAATCAAATATGTTCTCAAAGAGTGATTTGTGTTACTATATA
This sequence comes from Harpalus rufipes, assembly GCA_951394225.1. NCBI lineage: Eukaryota > Metazoa > Arthropoda > Insecta > Coleoptera > Carabidae > Harpalus > Harpalus rufipes. Next base: position 19,788,517 of record OX596276.1, on the reverse strand, counting down.
AGCTAAGTTGCTGGCAGCAATGCTAATATTTGTATAAATTTTTAAAATATTCTAGTCATAGTCAATATAAATATTATTTTATATAAATTGTACATTAACATCAATTATAAACAGTAAAAATGCAAATGCTAAAGAGTATTTTATTAAAGATAAACATAAATTTTTATACTACTTGTAAATTCCTATAATAATTATTAATAATATGCATATATGTGTTTACGTGTATATCTTTTTAAAAATGTATTACGTACTGTAATTGTTTGTATGTATTATATATTAAGATATAAAACTTTAAAATTGCTAAGTAAAATATTCGCAATAAAATAGATAATACATAAAATGCAGTAACTTTTCAGTTTAAAATAACTTAGTGGAATGAAATCTGAATTTACAACTAACAATTTGTATTTTATGATGTAATGTGCTTACAACATTGTATTTGAATAGTGCTTACAGAGATTTTAACTTTGTCGTTCAGTTTTACTGCATTTAAAATTCAAATATTGTGTACCTCTGTGGTTTATTCTTCTATTGTAAACAAAGTAGATATGTCATATTTGTTATCACTTCGACAAGAAATTAATTCTAAATCATAAAGTTTACCTATACATAAAGTAGAAAATTTGCTATAATATGTTAATAGAAAATAATAGGAAAGAATAAAATATACAAAATGTCCTGATTTCGAAGGCCACCATTCGGATCTCAGAAACTGTAAGAAATGCAATTTCGATTAAATCCACATCTGGTGCGCTTTGGAGAGCCAAAAATCCACATAGACTTTTAAATAATGACAGAAAATGATTGTGATCGAAATTTAAAGAAAAATAATAAATCTAAGATATTAAGAGTAAAATGAAAAAATATAAAACATAATAACTCTTACAACAACAGGAAGTATTTTTTAAGCAAAAATCAAACTTGTAACATTTTTCTTAGATTGCCAATTCATAAAGAATTATTTGACAATGAAAATTTGTACCAAAATCAATTTTTATTACTACTATGCTATGTGGAATTTTTACAAAACAAAACAAAAATACAAGATGGACCCCCATGCACCAGATATCCCATATAACCAAGTCGTATGTCCTATCCTATAGTTTCCGAAATCCTAATGGTAGCCTATTAAATCCGGACACCTATATATTTACTAAGTTTTTCAATGGGCGTGAGAAAATAAAATCTCTTTACCGTCTTCTGCAATCTATTTTTTTGATTATTTTCTACTATTAAATAATAATGCAACTGAGGTACTCTGTATTTATATTTTTATTATGATATCCCTATTCATAAAATAAAAATTAAGGTTCCTCTATTATATTTATACGTAAAACATAAGGTTTAAGAATAGTATCAAAATGTATTATTTAAATTGTAGTACATCATTTTGTATATTGTAATATTATTTTTCAATAATAATATATTTATTACACATAACTTTTTATACCCTCCAACTCACGCCGACAACATTGTGCTAACACGTAACATATATTATTACATTAAAATAAATGTATAAAGTTTACTAAGTAAGGTTAAAGATTACAAATCTATCTTACTATGAAATTATAATATTTCACTTACAAAATTATTATTTAGCTTAACAACCTATCAACTGCAGAAATTTAATGAATAATATTAATAATTAAACCATAAATCGTATTATTAATTAATTATATTTCTACCTTATTCAATAATTAAAATATTCCCTTAACATAATAGTCTATCACATCAACATTTCAACTGAAATAGTAATTAATAATAATTAATTTGTTTAAATACTACCGAATCATATGCCGCATTTATGAAAATAACAAAATATCTACCTTATCCCGAAATCAAAATAATTTCCCTAAAAAAATGATTTATCTATACTATAACTACTACTATAATTTCTAGTAAAAAGTAATGAACCAAAAATACTAATTTCTAAAAGCAAAATCATGGCACTAAATATGAAATCATATTGGATATGTATTCATCATGGTTTTTATTTTAAACAATAATGGTTTCTATAATTATAGTTTCATTTGAGTAAATTTCTTCAGAAGACTCTGACTCTGACCCTCCAGGTATGGGATAAGCAGTTGAATGTTCTTCGCTCTCTTCAAAGTTTTCTACTTCTGCAATTAAAAATTTATAATAAGTTTAATATGAATTTTAAGAATAACTAAATAAATGAAAAGTACGGGGGAAAACATAGGTTACTTTTTTCAAGGCAAGGAAATTTGTTTTAATTTTAAAACTCATTTGCATTCTTTCAAGAAATAGATTACATATATTTTCTTATGTGAATACAAATCTACAGAAATAGGACATATGAACTCTGAAAAACCGTGACATAGGCGTTTAACATGGGAAAGCAGTTTTTTTTAAATATCATGTCTCCCGTAACACTGTAGTGGGAGTTTTTGATTTGGTTAGAAAAATTATTTAATTTGGTATCGAAAAGTATCTAAATACTCTAAATTTAATGGCTTATTATTGAAATATTTACAAAATTATATGCTATTTGACAATTATTATTTATAATTTATTAAAAACAGTAACCATTCAACCGTGTTTATTAGCCGAGTTGGTAAGATCGAGACATCGTAATATATTTAAGTTCAAATCCCGCCCGGTTCATGTTTTTATTTTTATTTTGAAAAATTACCGAATTAAAACATAAATTGTTTGATAAATCAAGGATTTTATTGAATTCATAATTTCTTTCCTACATCACTGCTAATATTATTACGCAAAAAACAAAAATTAATCACTAATAAACAAACTACACATTTATGTTAGACGTATTACATTCTTTTAGAAAAATTTGTAAATCCAATAGATTTTTCATTAGAAGATAGAATTACTGGCATTAAATTTTACCATCAGAGGAAGAGTTTCCATGAAATTCGTGATTTTTTTGTCTTTGTTACTTTCTTGTTACAAATTTTCATATTTCACTTCTTGTACATTTAGTCAATAAAATACTTGATTTATCAAACAATTTATTTTTTATTTCTGTAGTTTATTTAAATACATTTTACAAAATAAAAATAAAAACAAGAACCTGGTGGGATTTGAACCTCGATTTGGACTCGTGAAAAATTATGACGGTGTATCGATCTCACTCACTCAGCTATTGAAGACGGTTTCCATGGTTACTGTTTAATATATAAATTATAAATAATAACTGTCAAATAGATTTATACTTTTGTAAATATTTCAATAATAAGCCATTAAATTTGGAGTATTTATACTCTTCGAAGCCAAATTAAATAATCTTTCTAACCATATGAAAAGCTCCCACTATAGTCTTACAGGATAGATGATATTTGAAAAAAAAAGTTTTGCCATGTTAAACGCTTATGTCACCGTTTTCAATGTTCTTCCTGTATAGTATATCTGTCGTACCCAGATTATAAAATCCGTCGTTTTGTAAAACGCGGCCAGATTGTCAAACCTACGTCACAATCTGTATCTAGACATCGGTTTCAATTTAAATACACATCAACATAACCTAACGCACAAATGTCACTCTTGAAAAACTCGAGCCGAGTTTGTACGTTAGGTTGGATTATTGTTGTTATATTTAGAAAAGCTATGAAAGTTGTTCTTCATATAATCAAAATCCTAGACGACTAGCTAGATTGTAAAACATTCAACGAAGGTTTAACAATCTAGCCGCATTTTATGAAACGCCTAGCCGTTTTATTAAAAAACGAATTTTACAATCTGGCTACGACATATCGAAAACAGTATGAAATGGTATTTGGGCTCATAAAATCAACAATGTATTTTTATCAGCAAAAACCATGCTTTCTATCCCATAAAATAAACCTTTCGTGAAAGATTACATGAAACTAAACCGTTTTTTACCTTCCGTCACCCTTAGGTAAGAAAGGTATTGGTCAAAAAATTCGGTGGTGAGTTCTTAATGAATAAGCTCGTTTTAGGGTCCCTAGAATACGATTTTACTAGTTTTACGATGATGTCTGTTTGTGTGTGTGTGTGTGTGTGTGTGTGTGTGTGTGTGTATGTGTGTATTTGTGTCTGTGTATGACAAAAATTTCTCCGACGATAATTCCAACACTACAGTTCAAATTTTTTTAATTCTTCAGTATTCCTCTTATTTACATCCATTTGAAGAGCTAGGGAAGTACCCGTATTTCAAGTTCTTTATAGTTTTTCTTCAAAAAAACGCAGTTAAATATCATTTTTTGACATTTTATGTTATTATAAATATGAAAGAATATTTTATTGTCTATATGGTTTGACTACGCATTTTCCTTTATAAATATAGAGTTAAAGAATTATAAAGAGATTAGCTTTCATAAAACAGCCAGCTATGCTATAACCATAGAAACTGCTGATATATTCAAATAATTCTAATTGACAGATGTCAATGTCAAGTGCAATATACATAGTATATATGCCCGTGTTATAATTTTATTGGACATACAGACTCATTTCCGAGGAACAGTATATGTTTGTGTGACAATTTTACTGGACTTTTAAAGGAACTTTCGGTATGGAATTTGTAAAAATACATAGAATTGACGAAAGGCAATGTGCTGGCTACATCAGATTTTTTCAGTTTATATTGAATAATAAAATAAACTATTTTTTGAAAATAAAGTAACGTTTCGTTTTTTCCTGTTCCCTTCATTTATATCATTATATAAATGATTACGTTTGATAAAAAAATAAGATGTATGTTCGAACGATGGAAGAAAATCTTTTTAGCAGTTACTAATATCACTCAATCTCCTTCACAGTATTCTTCTTAGCTTGCTACGCACGTATTCCAAAGTTCTTACACATTTATCATTTTTGTTCAATTCTAGACGCGTTGACAGTTTAAATCTCTTAAGTTGATCCGAAATACTATATTTTCACCTCTCGCTAAGAGAGGTATTGGATTCATGATAAAAGTAGCATATACTGATTTTAATGAATAAACACGTTTTAAGGTCCCTAAAATCCGATTTTAATATTTTTACGATGTCTGTGTGTGTGTGTGTGTGTGTGTGTGTGTGTGTGTGAGAGAGAGAGAGAGAGAGAGTGTGTGTGTGTGTGTGTGTGTGGATGTATGTGTGTAACTATAATACTTAATATCTGTTTAACTACGTATTTCTCAATCGGACATTACTGGGAAGAGTTGGAAAAGTTTGGTAATAATTGGACAACCAGAAGTAGCAATTCTTAAAAAAAAAATTTAAATATTATTTTTTGATAAATTTTGTTCTTGCTAGTAAAAGAGGAGTAAATTATCTATCTCATACATATAAATATTTTATTATAGCTTTTGTAGAAAAAGAAATATAAGTTATAAAATATCTGTTGTAATAAATCTTACAGCACAAATAATGTCATGGAAACCAATTGAAAAATGAAAAAGTTAGTAACTGACAGATAAATGTCAATGTCAAAAATCCAGAGACATTACTGCAGATTTTTTGTGGGAAGTACATACATTATATTATTTCTTATTATATTAATAGTTAAATATTTAAAATTATAGGTATAGTACACTGGCTTGCAAAAAAATCGCGTACACCTTAAAAATCAAGTAACCGAGTTTTTACCTTTTTTACCTTCCGTCACCTCTAGGTAAGGAAGGTATTGTCTTTGGTCAAAAAAATCGGTGGTGAGTTTTCATTGAATAAGCACGTTTTAGGGTCTTTACAATACGATTTTACTATTTTTACGATGATGTCTGTAAGTGTGTGTGTGTGTTCGTGTGTGCGTGTGTGTGTGTGTGTGTATGTATGTGTGTGTGTGTGTGTGTGTGGACGCTTTTTCGGGCACGATATCTCCAATACTAAAATTCCAAAAATTACAATTCTTGCGTATTCCACTTCCTTACAACCATATGCAGACCTGTTTAGATTTTGGTTATAATTGGTCAACCGGAAGTACCCTCATCTGAAGATTTTAACAGTTTTTCTTGAAAAAATGATAATAAATTTTATATAAATTTCATTATTCAGCCAGCTATGCTAACTTAACCATGGAAACTGCTAATATATTCAGGTAATTCAAATTGACAGATGTCAGTATCAATAAAATGTAAATCAATGAAAGAATAAGGGAAGTAACTCTAGATATAAGAGAGACGATTACATTGGTTTGAACATGTCATGAGGAGAGATGAATATATTAATAGAAGGTGGAAGAAACATAGGAAGACCAAATATAAGATGAAAAGACTGTATTATAGAAGACTTGAGAGAAAAGGAACTGAATGAGGACGACACGCAAAACAAAAATGAGTGGAAGAAGAAAATAAAAAATAGCGACCCCCTAACGAATGGGAAAAACTAAAGAAGAAGAAGTAGATGTCAGTGTCAAGTGCAATTTGCATAGTTTGTTAATGAAATGACTTTACTGGAAATATAGGAACTTTTGCAAGAAAATTTATGTATGGGGCGCGTGCAGTAACAAGACTTTGACCCGTGTCAACATGACAGCAATTAATTATGTCCATAACTGACAAGTGTTATAATTTTTCAATCAAAATTTCATAATTTTCTTATTTCATGTGGTTTGTTTGTTATCAGGAGTATGGAATTCAGTTGCCGAGAAAGGGAATCACATAATACCAAAAATTTATAATCTTTTGCAAGAAAATTTATGTATGGAATTTGTACATAATACACAGGATTGACGGAAGGTATTGTGCTGGCCACATCAGATTTTTTAGCTATGTAAATACGATTTTTTTAAAATAGATTACTATCAACTGTCAATGAAGTTGTCACCGTTGTCACTGTTATGTCATTATTTTAGGTATCATGGAGCAAGTTCTTCATTGTGCTAAGTTACTACTAAATTACAAATATATTCTAGAAAATGAAAGAACAACCAAGTATTTATTTTAAATGGATTATAAATAAGTAAAAATTATGACTGAAACAAATTATGGACGAAGTAACGTTAGTAATTTATCATCGCTCCATCAGCGTCCAGTACTTTATTTAATCTTAATATTCTGCTATTGATCTGACTCACCCCTCTTCTAACATAGAAAGTATTACAACTTTCTCGTTTTCTGATAATTTTGGCATCTTAATTGACACTAATGACACTGACTTGTGACACTGACAAGTTAACAATCGAAGCCGACTCAATACAGCAAAAAACAGGTGTAGGCGATTTTTTTGCAAGCCAGTGTACATATACCCTTTAAAAATACTGTCAAACCCGACAATGAATTGGAAACATTTCGTAAAATTAGAAGAGAAGGACAAAATTTCTTCATATAATGAATTTAAAATAAAGAAATCTAAATATAAAGAATAGATATAAGTAGAATTTTTGGTGTAGAGTGTACGTATACAAGAAATGTTAAATACAAAAGGGCGCGAGCAATCATGTGACATTGTTGGCCTTGACAAGCAGGTATGGGAGACCATGACAGATTGATATCTAGTAATTATGTACATAGATGTCAAATATCATAAGTTTTCATTCTAAATTTCGTGATTTTCCAATTCCATGTGGTTTATTTTCCTCGACAAGTAAATTCCACACTCCGGGTGACAAATTAACTACTTGAATTTAGAAAATCTTGAAATTTTTAATGAAAAATTCTGACATTTGACATCTATGTACATAATTACTAATTGTCATTCTGGCACGGGCCCCCATATATGCTTCTCAAGGCCAACAATATCACATGTGCTCGCGCCTTATAGTTATGTAACCAAAAACGTAAGTGGCGAGAGGTATTGTGCTGGCCGCAACAGATTTGTATTGTCTGTTTCACAGATTCAAAAATCGCAATGCAACACACATCTATTCGCTGATTTTAGTATAGTGAAGCTGAGATATTGTCTGGTAGGCTCGTAGCATTTAATAAGTATTATTTATTAAATGCTCGTAGCCTATTTATCAATTGGAGTACCGAATATTTTATTTTCCCATCAAAAAAAAGTTTAGACCTAACAATTGAGCATACTATATACAGTGTTCCAAAACCTATTCTACATATACTATTTAGACGTTTAAAAATGTATTTAACGTAAGAAATGTAAATTTATCTATATGTTATTAATATGTATTTTTTCTAACTGGTTGAAATGTAAATGGTTTTATCTGTATTTTGATCAATAAAAATATCTATTATTATTATTAAATTTGCGAGAAAGAACAACTTATCGGCAGCTAATCACAAGTTTCTTTTTAGGCGCGTAGTTTTTGAATCGTATCACCGAATTAAAAAGCAGAATATAGGTATTTCAGTTTATTTTTACCTTCTTGTTCAATAGGATGTTGTTCATCCTCATCATTTTCATGATCATGGCTCTCAGTAGTTGAAGCTGGAGACGGTGCTGATGTATCTTTTGCTGGTTTACACAATATTATTGTTGTTGCAAATACTACAAGATTTAACCGAATAAAATATATACATGAAATAATTGATTGTACTTACAAAGCAACATTACTGGAATTTTCAACATATTTGCACAATGTAAACGTGTAGTTCTTACAAAAATAAAATAATCTTTGAAGATGGTCCTTGGAAAACAACGAATAAATACGGGACATTAATTGTATAACAGACACTATATATCATTTTTGTCGTTAAATACAAGTATGTGTCATTTTTAGATCTTATGACTTGTATACATGCATTAAGAGTTATTGTATGCTATAACATTTTACCTACCAAACTGAAATATACCGAATATTTTAAGATTTCCCATAAAGATAGATACCTATTACTCATTTACAAAATTAGGAAAAGTAATTTCAAATAAAAATAAAGAAGTAAACAATGCTAATGAATTTTAGTGTTACCTACCTATACCATTTTTATATTTCAAATAGAAAATATTTTTGTTACGCAAAATTAATCATGCTCATTGTTAAAAGTACATTTATACAAACATCTTTCGTCTAGAGTTGTCAGAACTAGACTAAATTTTATTTCTTTATCAAATAAAAGATTTTATATATTGCAAACGGAGTGAACATGTCGCTTACATAAAATTTATATCTTTTCTATTCTTTATTTACGTGAATTCTTTTAAAATTAAGGCTTTCCCATTCGAACGCGAAATATTCGCAGCGATAGCAAAACTTTCGTTTTTCCAAATTGTCGTCGCCTAAAAGCGTTTTCACGCGGCGCTATAGCGATACCATATATGTCCTTATGCCCAACGATAAATGTTAGATATATTTTCACATAGAACAATAATTATCAACCATAAAATTCGACGAATGAAGTGCAAATACGCTGTGTTCAACACTATGTTGTGAACAACCATAAAAAGATGACACTGTGTACCAGAGATACCAATTTTAAATAGAAAAATATTTAAAAAAAGGAAAAATCCGAGACGTTTTGGGTCCATTCCCATATATATATATATATATATAATAAATAAAAAAATAAATAATAATAATTATAAATAAGAAAGTTATTTTCAGTGGACCATTTTTCAGGGTCACCTGGTATTATAATATGATGATGGCAGGTCTAGATGAAATATCATGTTCTACTCGCGTATAATGGCACTGAACTCTAATACTCTAATACTAATACTATATAGTATTAGAGTTCTGTGTATAATGCTTATTATTCATCATAATACGCTCGTTGAATTATATACTATTTAAAGTTACAAGTACAAATATGTTTTTTTTTTAACTAAAAATCTGTGACTAAATCAGCCAACCAGGCCGGTCTTTTCTTGTCTAACTAGTCTGTTATTGTCATTAAGTTGTGTATCATTTGTAGTTAAATTATTAGAATTTTGCGTGTTTTCAATAATACTATCTGTATGTGCGTCTGGAATGTCTGGATGCTCCGAAGATAATACTTGCATAGAAGGTTGATTTGGTTAATAATCATGTGATACTGAAATAGATTTGCTACCTTTATAATATGGAGATGGAATCAAAAACCATCTATTTCGCCTGAATAATCCATCCTCTGTTTTAATAATATAAGATCGCGGTTCCGGGCCTATGTAACTAACAAAACCGTATTGTCTTGTATCACTAATCCAAACAGGATCTCCTATTTTTAAATCGGAAAACTTTTTAATAACTCCATGACGATTATTATACTTCCTAGCCTGATTGTTTTTAATTAAAGTTTCTCTACGAATAACAATGGAAGTATCTACAACTTCTTCTAATTTTTCTGGCAAAATGGGTAAAAGAGTTCTAATTTTACGATTAAATAATACTTCAGCCGGACTAAATCCATTTTCAAGTGGTGTTGATCTATATGCAAGTAAACCGGCTGCAAGATCATTCGAATTTTTAGTAATTAAGTTTTTAGCAACTTTTACGTCTGCTTCTGCTGCCCCGTTAGACTGGCTGCAATATGGAGAACTTGTAATATGGGTAAAATCGAATTCTCGTGAAAATTGAGTGAAACTAGTTTGAAATTGGCCACCATTATCAATTATAACTGTTTCCGGTATGCCGAATCTAGAGAATGAATCTTTACATCTTTCAATTATTTTAGATTCTGTTAGTGATTTTGGTGGATATATCTCAAAATACCGAGATAATTAAGTACCATATTTTTAATTTAAATAAATCTATTCCTAATTTTTGCCAAGGTCGAGAAGGAATATCAGGTGTAATATGACTTACTTTAGAATTCACTCTATTTTGTACACAATTTGGACAATTCACGATTAGTTTTTCTAATTGACTAGATAATCCGTACCACCATACAGACATTTTCGCTCGTTCACATTTCGTTATTTCAAAATGTCCGCTATGAATAAAATTCAAACAATCTAACTGTATAGAGTTGGTGGAATATAAATTTGTGTCCCTTTTACTAAATATTGTCCAGCTAAACTAAAATCATTTCTGTATTGAAACAAATTTTGTATTTCATTAAATAAATTATTTTAATTTTTAGGCCACCCATTCAAACAAAAATACTTAATTTGCTCACAAATTGGATCTTTATTTTGCTCATTCAATATTTTTGTAAGATATATCTCTTTAATGGGGACTTATACAATTCAAATATTTTTGTTGCCATCTAGTGTGTAAAAAAGTATTTAATAATTAGTTATGTAGTGAGCAAGATTTAGCTCTAAGTTTGACGTTTATCACGTGATCCATATTTGGTCCCACGTGATCACAACAACCATTGTTTGAAAAGGAACATTGATGAACATGTCTGAGACTGAACACAGAAGTTGAAATAATATGATTAATATAAATTGAATATGAATTAGTAATGTATTTACAGGAACCTGTGATTAAAAAGGAAGTTTAATTATGTACAAAATAACAATAAAATGACGCAAACCTATGTTTGTAAAATGAACAAACATAATCAAACTTATTTTGGAAAAACAAGTACAGCAACTCAAGCATCTTTAAAAAAGCTGTCTACTAATAAAGAGACACAAGTTTATATTAATAAGAACACATAAAAATTGATAATAAGCAGAACAACTCCACACAAACAGAAATAAAGATTAATAAGGAAAGTAGTAGGTACCCAAACAGTAAACAATTATTATGTAAGAAAGTTATTTGGTGCTGTAGAGACGTCGAGAAATGAAACTAAATTTGTCAATAATTGGAAACTAAATTATAATTTATTAAGCAATGATGATGCTGTAAAATTTATATATTTCACCGGCTTATCAGTAGAACATTTTAATGTTCTATATGATTTGTTAAATCCCACAGTTATGCCAAAGTTAAAATACAGATATTTTCAAAAAACGCCAAAGAAAACTAAATTTAATAATTTAACATCCAGAGACAATTTATGTACGACTTTAATAAGATTAAGACGTGGATATCCACTAAAAGAAATTTCATTATTTTTTCCGTCTCTCTCAACAGTGGAATTTGTAGTGTTTATATGGATTCAGTTCATGTTTTTTCAAATTGAAACGATGAAATCGACTTTGTTTTCCCTCCGTGAGAATCAGAAAGATTCGATTCTGCAATGTTTCATTAATAACAATCACTACACATAATAACTTAACCAAACTTTGCTGACTAAATATCAAATTATGAGATCAACGGGGCGGTACTGAAGAGGGAAAGCATTTGATCGACTCGGCCATGATATATCACCTAGCTCTTTCTAAAAATTTCTTGTCCCTTTCTAAATTTTGTGGAGGGAGGTCCGCCGCCGATGACGTCAAAATGATCCCCATTGGATAAGAATTTACTATATGACAAACAAAATAATCACTTCTTGTTAAAATTCTTTAGCTTCTTGATCTTATATCTTTATTTGGATTACGTAACCAATCAGGAATAATTAGATCTTTACCTGCACAATACATAAATGAATAATTATATCTCATCATTCTAATTCTGAATCTCATTAACAGGAGGGAAATATTTTCAAAAATAGAATTAAATAGTGGTTTTCATCAGTTAAAATTAGATAGCCAAGACAAGATTTAACTTGTTTTATAACACTATTGGAACACCCCACAATGGCTTATATGCCGTGACAATATATTTATTTTATATATTTATATACTTACCTATAATCCTACATGTTTACTTATCCTGGTAACTGTATTAAGTTCCTTTCCATATAATTATTGTTCTATTTCCTATTTTCTTTTTAAAACGTTACTATTATTATTTGAAATGCTTAATTTTTTGACAGCGACATATGTCTGTCAGTTACATGCATGTGAGATCTAAATTGTGTAACCATGGAGTTACGGTTAAAGGGTAGGCTCCGGGATTAAAATTATAGTTTTATAAATTTATCTATAAAATATATAGAAAAATTATTAATGCAAACCTGTAGAAAATTTAATAATCTTTAATTTTTATATAACAAATCTCGAAAAAATAACATTTAAAGGTATTTTTCGAAGAAAAACTATTTTGAGCTTCCAGTAAAGTGCCATTTTCGCTTATATGATGTACATCAAAATCTAATGGTTTCTTTCGATATTAGCATTAGGTAGAAATACAAGGTTTCAAAATTCTCTGAAGGATAATATTTGAGTTAGAGCGTAAAGAGGATCCACGCACACACACAGACATCGTGAAAATGTTAAAATTGGATTCTAGGGACCTTAAAACATGGTCATTGACCAACATCTCGATATGCGATTTTTAGCATGATCTCTATACCTCCCTTACCAAGGGTAGCGGGAGGTAAAAATATCCCCAGAATTCTATTCCCAACTGAATCAGTTATTTTTGATCATTCTGTATAATTATAATAAATACACACTGAATAGAATATAATTAATACACAGTAACTACATCAAAAATTAAACATTCACAACACTAAAATTAAAACAATATATGTACGTAACTTACTAAATCCTGTCTGCTTGCAACCAAATAGTATGTTTTGGAGACAAAAATATACATTTTGGATCAAACACTATAGGAGTTACAGTTTTAGGATCTAGTTTAAATTTAAAATCCATTAACAAAACAGATAGTACTATTTTCACTTGAAGTAGAGCAAATCTCATACCTAAAACACAACGTAATTAATTATATTATCTTATATTCATCTTATTAAACATTATTTATTTCTTACCAATACAATTTCTCGGTCCCTCTCCAAACGGCAAATGTGTATAATTGTGTCTTTTTGCCTTTTCTTCTTCAGTAAATCGTTCAGGATCAAATATCTCCGGATTCGGATAGTATCTAGGATCATACTGCAACCCTAATGTAGAAATAAGTATTTCTGTGCCTTTCGGAATTATCATATCACTGTCAGGAACTTTATAATCTTCCGAAGATTCTCTTTGAAGAAATGGAATAGGTGGATATTTTCGCAGTACCTCTAAAAAATTAAAATACATAATATGAAAAAATATTTTTAAAGATTTCGTATATTAGTTCTACTAAAGGGAATAATTAATTCGGAAGTAGGATTAGGTATACAAACATACCTATGTAATGTACAATTTTAATCGATAAGAAAATCAGTGACTGATAAGTATTACAGTCGTACCTCGACTTACGTCGTTACGTCAATTTTTCCTAGAACACAAAATATTGAAAAAATTCGGGCAAAAATTTAAAAAATACCTTTAAACCAAAAATGTGTAAAATCACTTCCAAATGTTAAATAATATTTGTCAAATAATTAATAATAGTATATAAAAGAACGAATGTCATAACAATTATGACAGTTATTGTCATTTTATTTTGTGAGAAAGAAGTTTAGGTCACGCAAAGCAGTGGTCCAACCCTTAGAACAAAATAATAGACAATTATGAAATGAGTTATAGTATTTTTTTTCTATTTTGCGCCTTTCATGCAAATTTTAAATAAAAATGGGAGGGAAATTAGTGTGAGTTGGTGACGTTCGAAAATTATAAATCTAACATTATTTTTGTAACACCGACTATCTACAATATTTTGTATTTCATTTTAACTTTATTACTATACTTCTTATTTTTACTTTTAAATTCAAAATCGTATAAAAATAAAATTCTTAACAATCGTTTGTGTTCGTTTATTTAACGAGATTGGACATTCAATATTTTTTGACATTTATAGCCACCAACCAAAAAAAAATTGTACTAATTTATTACAGCACTCGGATGAGGTAACGAACTCTTTTGGGTGTTGCAATAGCTTTGTTATAGACGCAAAGTAGAAAAACATATTTAAAATCATAAAAATTATACTCTATTACATAGCGTTTTGACAAACATTGTTTTCAATTTTTGAAGGCGAAGTCTTGGAACGAATTAACGGCGTGAGGTAGGTATTACTGTATCTACAATAGGAACATATTTCGAAAATATCTCAAAACGGTATTTTTTTTCATTTCATCTAGTTTTCTACCCGTGCAGTGCAACAAGTAAGGTAAAGTTAAAGTGATATATTTCTGTATTGTGAGAAGTTTTTAGTCGAACCGCAGTCAAGATTAAAAACATACCGTACGTATTGCATACAAGTGAAAAACTATTGCTGTTTATATTTACAATAAATAAAGCTATTTGTTTTAACAAAAAACTATTGTCCACTTTTTTGTACTGAGTGCGGAAAAAATACTTTTCCTAACTCATATGAATAATGAAATAAGGATATTTTGCAAACGGAAATAGGATAATTATATTATGTATACCACTGAGAATATAATTCCTTAGTCACGTGACATGTTTTCCGCCAATCAACATTCAGAATCTCCCTAGCTACGCGTTTATCACAGCGATGATAAAAAACAAGGAAATAAACACCGTATTTATAGTCGTTACTAAGGGATTTGTTTTCTTTATTTATGACATTGACAGTTAATTTTAAGTATAAAAATAAATAATAACAATAATTCGAACTCCGAAATATTAAATAAAACTAGTAAGTACCATGTTTTAATACAATATGAATATGTATATCAAAAGTTAGGTTAGGTTAGATTGCAAAAATTCATTATATTCTCTCATTAAATATAAGCTCGTGATATGATTAATAATCGAAGATATTGCTCGTGAAACCGAAGCAGCACATTTCAACTCGTCCGTCAGATTCGTGAAATCTGCAGCTCGGTTTCACTCGAGAATATCATCGATGATAATCATATCACTTGTTATATTACGTATGATTATAATTAGCATATACTTGAAATCTGTTAAATAATAATAATAATAATAATAATGATAATAATAATATATCATCACGGCATATTACCCATTGCGGGGTGTGCCAATTTGCGTTGTACACGGATATCAGTAATGATGAAATATTTGTACCGTGCGGGCGCTTATCAGGCGTCACCTCACGAGCATTCAGTCCTGACCAACGCCAAAAATTATTTCGAATGACAGAAAAATGACCCCTGTGGTGAACTCTCCACACCATTAATGAGTGCCTGTGTAGTGACGACTGGTAAATTGCAATGGGTAATATGCCGTGATGATATATTATTATTATTATTATTATTATTATTATTATTATTATTATTATTATTATTATTATTATTATTATTATTATTATTATTATTATTATTATTATTATTATTATTTCCGCTCTTTTGTTTCTCACTACCTCAGGAATCCTGGGTACCATTGACCTGCCTCTCAGCAATTGCTGGAGAGGCTAGGCGCGGACGATATGCCAAGATGATCAAGGCAGCCACCCAGGTGGTCGGGGTGACTTTATTATTATTATTATTATTATTATTGTTATTATTATTATTATTATTTAATAGATTTAAAGTATGTGCTAATATAATCAGTGGTATACATAATATAATTTTCCTATTTCCGTTTCAATACGAACGATTAACACACTAACCAGAAGCTGAAGTTTAATCAATTTAATATAAAATAATATCTGGAGTAGATACTTTCTACATTAATACAACTACAACTCACCTTGGAAAACTTTTTCCATATACTTCATTTCCATAATGCCTTCATAAGAAAGTTTGTCATCGTGTTTCTTGATAACATTTTGAATTTCTTGTCTAACTTTTTCTTGTATTTGTGGATTAGTTACCAACTCATACAAACAGAAATTTAGCGTAGAAGAAGTAGTTTCGAATCCAGCAGCAAAAAATACGAAAGCATGGGCTGCTAATTCGTTAAACGTTAATCCTTCTTCAGTTTCTTTTGTGTTTTTATCAAGCATTTCATCGAGAACACTTTCTTTGTTTTTCAGACGAATTAATAGATCTAAGAAATCTTTTCTTTTAATATTATTTTTCTCACGATAGTCAACGGTTTGTCTCAAGACATTCATGAAAAAGTCTGATATATCATTAGGTATTTGGGGTATTTTAAATGTCTTTAAAATAATTGGGCAATTTGAAGAAAGTGCGTTTATGATAGAATCTTTAATACCAAATTCAAAAATCTTTTTCCCATATTGTCTGAATTCTGTGTTAGGATCTTTAAGACTATTGCATTCTAAACCAAAAGCTACAGATCCAATAACATCCGTTGCTTGCCTAGCAAAAATGTCTTTGATGTCGATTGGTTGGCCTTTATGTGCATCGAAAATATTTCCCAACTCTCCGCTGGTTTCGAGCATAGTGTGAAACATATGTTTCATTTTTCCTGATGTAAAGGTAGGAGTAATTTTAGCTCTAGATGTTCTCCATTTTTGTCCTTTCAACATTACTAAATGCGCGCTTAGTGGATCATTTTCTTCGTCATAAAATATTCCCCTGTCATGGAAGCTTCCAAAATCTTTGGTTAGAATTGTTTTTACTAGCTCTGGATCGATTACCATGATGGAAGGTTTGGCAAAGTTGTAGAAACCACCAACACTTAACGTTTTCTCCTTAAGTTCATTATAAATACCCATGAAACAATCTCCTAATGACTCTTGAAGAGTTGCAAGGGTTTTAAGATTACCAAAAGGAAATGATGGTTTTAGATGGGGTATATTTGCTTTATCCCATGTAGTGTATTTGTATTTAAAATATACATACAAAGTTGTAAATATTATTGCGATTAATGTGACCAAATACATTAAAAGTGTTTCGAACCACATGTTGTATCTAAAAAATAATATTGAGTTTATAAATGTTTTATTGATAATATGATAAAAGTAAAAATCAATACAAAATTTCAAAACTATTACGTAATTAACACATTACTATGACCAAAAATGGCTGAAGCGTGCCGCTTCATGCGATTTTGACATTTGCCGCTTACTTTATTTACGTTAGTTACTAAGGGCCGTTTTTACGAAAGTTCCGGTTTTTGAAACTATAGGATAACTCCCAAACCGCCAATCAAAAAGAACCTATTGTTATGGAAACCAAAAGTTAACCGTCGGTTTAACTACAGGATCGTTTTTATTACCTCCGGTTTTCGATAACCGGCGGTGAAACTGCTTGTAACGGTGACCGTAGGATAAAGTCCCGGTTTTGAGTCAAACCGACGGTTAACTTTTGGTTTCCATAATAATGGGCAGGGTCGGACTGAAACCACGGAGATGGCGAGAAATTTCTCGGTGAGCCCTAGCTTTCTTTTGGACCTTTTGTTAAAATTAAATTTTATATAAAATAATTCAATATTAAATTATAAATGTCATTCTTTTGTTTGTACTATATACTTCTGTTATTGTATTTTTGTAGACTTGATGGCTGACGAATAAGGGGAAGATCGTAGTTATAGTTTACATTTTAAAAAGTTATTAAGAAATATTCTTGTACTCGACGAGTTCTATCACTGGTTAAATTTAATGCACTTATTTCTGTTACACCCTGTATAGTTAACAAAAAAAGAATAATTATATATATTTTTTTATTTATACCTTATTTAAATTACTCATTTGTGGATTTCGTGGGATGTTATTATAAACTATAAATTACAATAAAAAGTTACCAGTAAAACGATCTTATTAATTAATTATTTTTGCTGTATGAGCATGAACCCAAGTAAAGCCACCGTTTCACGAAGAGAATAGGGCCCTTAACTCTATTTTTCTCGGTGGGCCTTTTTTGTTCAGTCCGACTCTGATAATGGGTTCCTTTTTATTAGCTCAGAATATCACATGATCATATAAATAAATAAAAAAAAATACTTTTTAATACTGTCACTGTTAATTATAAAATTGCAAATTCCGATAGATATTTGAAGAATATTTAAAAATAATTAAAGAAATACATATTTTATATCTAATATTTGTCTTCGTTAACGGCATAATGAAATTAAATTTTATAAAATTAACGACGTTATACGAAACAAATGTCAAATGAATCAACGTACGGCAATAATATTAATCAAATGTCATGCACTTGTCATCATCTGTCATATAAGGAATATAGTTTTGATGAATTATGGCAAATTGACATATAATTTTGACATTAATTTGGAATAAAAGTTGTCACGTGACCTTCAGACATGTTTGATCATTCTGTATATTGGGTGCGAGCAGTCATGTGACTTTGTTGGCCTTGGCAAGCAGATATGGGGGGTCGTGTCAGAATGATAACTAGTAATAATGTATATAGGTATCAAGTGTCATAATTTTTCATTGAAAACATTATGATTTTCAAAATCCGTGTGGATTATTTTCCTTGAAAAGTATATTACACACTATTGATGGCAAATAAACAACATGAAATCAGAATATTTTGAAATTTTGAATATAAAATTATGACAATTGTGACGCCTATGTAAATAACTACTAGCTGTCATTCTGACACGGGCCCCCATATCTGCTTGCCGAGGCGGAGAAAGTCGCATGACTGCACGCGCCCTATTAGTTATGGATAGGATAAATCATAAAAATGTATAATTCTCATACAATAAACTGTTCGAAAAAAATTTTTAATTGCGTTGAACTTTTTTTATATCTATTTCTCGTATATTGTACTGTGTATAAAAAATACTTTTATTCAGTATTAAGTATATGTCAAATTTAATCTAATCTAATTGTATTTAATGTAATATACATAATCATACCATATGACTTCAGCTAAAAAATGTTATCAGTAGATACCTATCTAATGTAGTTTGTACTAAACATTTAATATTAAAACCAAACATTCATTATTAACACAGAACAAATATTTTTTTTAATCTATGAATATATATAATACTGAACAAATATTACTCAAAATATTTTTTATTTGTTTTTCCTTATCTAGGAAAATTTATTTACTTTTAGATTATAGAGAGGTGTCCGATTTCGAATCACAGTATTGATCTCGTGTTTTTTTTTACCAAAATTTCTGGTCGAAATTTTCATTTTCAAACTATTCGTAAACTAGAAAAATATTTCAAATAAAAAAAATAGATAAGTACTTATTTTTATTGTCAGTGGTATACGAAAAATATATTTTTTAATGGTAAATTTTTAAAATATGTACAGGTATCCGAATTTCAAAGGCCACCATTGGGATGTCGGATACAACTTCGGCTAAATGAGACAAGTGGTGCGCCTATGAGGGGCTCTTATGTGCTTTTGTCTTGCCAAAAAATTTCATAATTTACTACATAATCGGCTTGATTCTCGCAACACTTGTTTTGAATACAATATTGTTTCGTATATAATATTAGGAGGAAAACTAAATTTGGTCAATTATTTTTTCTTATCAAATTACTGCTTCTAAACTAAAAGTAATAGAGAAAAATGTTTCGAATGAAATTATTTACAGAAAACTAAGAAATTTAATGAATTAATGAAAAATCTACGATTTTAATTTTAAAACAAATTTAAAACATAATGACCATATTAACAGAAAGAAATAAATAAAATTCAAACTAACTGGTTTCATACATTTTTCCAGATTACCAAAAGTTTGTTATTTTTTCGAGAATATAATTTATTAGTCACGTGTTTTCCGCCAATCAACATTCAGATTATACAGAATATCCCCAGTTACATGTCTATCACAGCGATGATAAAAAAACTAGTGCTGTGAAGATCCGACAAAACTTGGATCCGAGAACCCGGATTTCATAATATCCGGATCCTCGGATATCCGACGTTCGGATATTAAAGCGGATATCCGAAAATTTAATTTGAATTTGGATCCGGATCCTGAATTGGATCCGGATCTGAACTTAGATCCGGATTCGATGTTTTGTTTACGGATCCGGATCCAAATTTTAATTCTTCATTTTGAATGTGAAGACGAACATCTGAAATTGAGTTCAAATTCAAACTTCAAACGTGGGCCTGGTTTTCTTTACAGCGGTCTGTAAACAATAGTAAACAAACAGTAATACATTTTTTAATATCCCTCTAAAATAGCCAGGTAGTTTGTGCCAATGTAAAGAAAAAAGGAATTTATACTTTCACAGAATTCTAATTAGGACATTGTGAATAAAAAAATTCAAATTTGTATTATTTTTATTACACATATAAAGTAACATTAATATGACATGAATTTCATTAATTAATTATTTGCTTGTGATGAGACCCGATGCTAATATATGAATTAAGGTTCAATACTGAGAACATTCGAATCCGATTCGGATACTGAAATTCCATATTTAAAATCCGATACTCATACTCATGTTCGAATCTAATATCCGATACTCAAATCCATTTCCAAAATTCGATATTCGGATCCGGATTCAAGATCCGATACTCAGATTCGGATCCAAATTCCAATACTCAGATTCGGATTCAAAATCCGATACTCAGATCCGAATCCAAAATCCGAAACTCAGATCCGGATCCAAAATCCGATATTGAGATTTGGATCCGAGATCCGGATAGTTCAACATTCAATTATCCGGATATCCGGATATTTTTGGATCCGAAACCGAAACTATCCCGATCCAGATCCCACCACTAAAAAAACAAAGAAATTATCACCGTATTTATAGTAGTTACTAAGAGATTTGTTTTCTTTATTTACGACATTGACAGTTAATTTTAAGTATAAAAATAAATAATAACAATAATTCAAACTCCGAAATATTAAATAAAACTCGTAAATTCCATGTTTTAATACAGTATGAATATGTATATCAAAAGTTAGGTTATGTTAAAAAAAAAAATTATATTCTCTCATTAAATTTGTTCTTCGAACTCGTGAAATCTGCAACTCGGTATCACTCGAGAATATCATCGATGATAATCATATCATTTGTTATAGTACATATGAAAATAAAAATGTCGCCTAAAATCAATGCTTGGTCATTATATAGTAGCCTCTGGAATTTTTTGAGAAACTGAAGCACATCTAATATAGCCTCCCAAAAGCGTACTTGATGTCATATGTCCCACTTCCTATTTAACCGAAATCTAATTTTTTATAGTTTCCGAGGTCAATGCAAATACCTAAATAAAATTAAATTTAGTCAAACACAGTATAATCTGTTTTTGGAACTATATAATACCATACCATACCAATACCAGTAAATTAAATGTCAGTATTTCATTAATTTATATTTCAAATAATATGCATAGATTGACAACTTTATGAGCATTTGTATACGTATATTATT
This sequence comes from Harpalus rufipes, assembly GCA_951394225.1. Taxonomy (NCBI): domain Eukaryota; kingdom Metazoa; phylum Arthropoda; class Insecta; order Coleoptera; family Carabidae; genus Harpalus; species Harpalus rufipes. The sequence continues at coordinate 19,766,666 of OX596276.1, read as the reverse complement.
TAATCAATGATAATAGTAGGTAATAATAAATTAAAATATAAAATAAAACATAAATATAACATTACAAAATTATACGTACATGGTATCTAGAAACACACTACACAACTGAATTAAATTGATAATGAGCGTAGGCTTATATGTAGCTATGTACATATGTGCGTACCAACTCCAACACTTGTGTCGTGTTTACATTCAGCTGTAATTTTTGACTCACTGGAAACAAGAGTAATCTCTACTCAATGTCACCCGGTCACAATAATAGTAATTATAAAATCGCTCGTCATTTATCATTTGTAATTTAGCCGAATTACAATTTTTTTGTGATAAAAAACTATACGATAGAAACATAATATATATTTATAGTTATTTGTTTATTCCGTTGATTAATATTAATACAAATATTGCATAATTTTTCAATCTATTTTATATTTCCCCGATGATTAGTAATATTGCATAATGTAAAGTTTGTGCAATATTATTGACTATTCAAGGGTCATTTCATTTTCAAAAAACGTAAAATTAATAATTAAGTGTTATCAAACTCAATTTAACTTTTAATTCTGGTATATTACCTACGAAGAAAGAACTACTCTAGCACGCTGCCGTATCCGACTATCCCGTAGGACACTTGTCAATCAATCCTCAATTTGAACATCACATTAAAAAAATTAATAATTTTTTGTAAGTTGTATTCTTTACTATCTAATTAACATCTTTTTAAATACTCAATATAACAACCCCAAAGCACAGCTCAAGCACGTTACTGTATCTGGCTACCGTAGGACACTTGTAAATCAACTCTCAATTTGAGCGAAAAATTAATAAGTTTTTGCAAGTTGTATTCTCTACTGTCTAATGACTATTCCATTAAATACTGAATATAACAACCCTAAAGAACAACCCTAGCACGTTGCCGTATCCGACTACCCCGTAGAATACTTGTAAATCTACCCTAAAGTTGAGCGAAAAATTAATAATTATTTGTAAGTTGTACTCTTTACTGTCTAACGACTATTCTATTAAATACTCAATATAACGACCCCAAAAAACATCTCTAGCCCGTTACCGTATGCGGCTACCATGTAGGATACTTGTAAATTAACTTTCTACCCTATCAGTTGTTTTACCTTCAAATACTTACTCATTTTACACCTTATTATTTACAATGAACATATGAATATAAACTAGTATAACCCTACCATGATGAATTTGACCCGCAGGATGGCTATAAGTCATTCCCAAGTTGAGTTACCTTTCTCATCAAATTTTACAATTTTTCATGAAGCTTTGACTGTCTAATTAGAATTTCTTCCTATTTGAGAATGAACAATCCTTCACTATAACCCTACCATTATGATTTTACTCGCTTACCCTCAGGATAGATCCGCACCTGCTAACCTGCACAACTTTACCATTTTATCATTGGCCAAAAACATTCTTTTGTTGAGACAGTTGCTTGCAATCCACCATTACACACCCCGTTCCTCCTTCAACAGCCCTATTATAGTACTATAACGTGAAATATCTATAAATCTAGATAGATACAGCACTATGGAAATATAGAGGGACGAGTCGGGTTCAAGGGGGTCCACAATAATTGAAGTAAAAGGCGTAGCTAAGAGAAGAATAACTCAGGTAGTGGGGGGCGACAAACAACAGCTTGACATTACACGGACTGAATTTTATTTCAATAGAGCTGCAGTATCAGTATATAAGAGGTTTGGAATACGGTGATACAAAACATGGTTTTAGTTATTACCTTAAAATCATATCTAAATATTAAGATGTAGATGTGAGTTGATTGTATGACATTTGAGTATTGAAATTTTGAATATTTTCCTTAATTTTTATTAATAACGTTATAAACTTCGCAAATTTTGTATTATATTCCAAAACATTGAATGATGCTTTTTTGTATAAGTGTATAGGGAAAAAATTAAACAGTCAAGAGATGCCATGAACATTATTTGTAAGTATAGATAATGACGTCACGAAATTACTACGTTTATATGGAATAATAATTTATTCAAAAAATTAATTTCGATTATTATTATTTTATAATTTATTTTAAAACTAAAAATGTAATGCGTAAATTAATTTATTAGATTAATAACAATTAAATCGAAGCGCGAGGAAAAGGCGACAATTCGGTCGGCCGATCGCTTAGCATTTATGTCATTTTATAAACATGTTCAAATCCCAGTAGTAATATCGCGTAGTGAAAAAAAATCGTTAAAAACCTTTTGTTTGACTGTTAAATTTCACTATTGTGTACTTTTCTTATATAGTAAAATGTTTTTTCTTCACTTTGCTAAATATAAATGTTACTCATACAAGTTTTTATCCTTAAAGTACTACTCAATAAATAACGATTAAGAAAACCTCTTTTGAATGATTACTTTGCGAGATATTTGAATTTATTTTCAGTGCCACTGTGACGTCACAACTATTGGTATCTTTCTCGCGCAGCCTACTATAGTCACTGGTGCGAGAAAGAAGCTATAGGTTTCGTTAAAATACAAATGCATTTAAACTAAAAACAATTGTAACTTTTTAATACTATGAATTGCTTTAAAATTAGACAAACTTGCATATAAAATAATAAAAGAAATAGAATGGACGACCCCATTAAGTACAGTGTATTCAATAAAACTCGGAGTAGACTATGAACAGAGAAACGTGTCTTATAATTATTTAATTCAAAAGTCAACTTGTCAAAATAGATCTTGAAATGTAAGTTTAAGAAAAAAAGATAATAAAGAAGGATACAGTATATTGCCATTCGTCGTTTTCTGATTTGTTTCCATTTCTAAAATGAGATTCAAGAAGAAAAGCTTTGATTTCTTTAGATAACATTTTTGACAATATCTTGTCTCAAATTGACATTTAATTAAATATTTTTAAATTGACATACGTTTCTTTATTCATAGCCTGCTCCAAGTTAGGTTTTTTTAACACACTGTATACAGTAAAAATTTTGATAGATGTCCGATCAAGGTCGTCTACGAATTGTATGAATTCAGATTTTTGCTCCGCGCATTATGACAAATTCAGTAGTGTCGTTTACTTAGTTTTCATGAGGGTACATAAGATACTACTATTATTTTATTATTTTAAAAATATATGTTACAATAAAAGCATACAAAATTCAAAAATAAGTCAACTGGTAAGTTTATAAGCAAATGTAAAATCAAATAAGTGAAAAATAAGATAGTGACACAATGTCAGTGTCAGTGACTCTGACACAAAATAACGTTATTCGTACGGCCATGAATTAAGGTAAAGTATCTGAAATAATAAATAAACTTACGTTATAGCGAAAGTATTGTCAACAACGAGCATCGTTTTAAAGTGGAATGCCCGAGCTTAGTCGAAACAATATGAATTTGTGAAAGACAAGCGTGTTATATCTATTCTTATCGCACATTCTTATAGTCTTTGCAAAGGAAAGAGATAAATGTATGCAAATGTGTTAATTCGTTCATGATACAGATGACCTTGATCGGACATCTTTCAAAAATTTTACTGTAAATACATTATTTTTTCGTAACCTACATAGATCGTTATAACCGAGCATTATTGCAATTCTTCACTAAAAATTTGGTTATATGCGAGCATTCGTTATAAACGAGTTCGTTATAAGAAAGCACAAAATACTTGGTAAATACAAGATTTGCTTTCAGGGAAATTATTTTTGTTCATTACAAGCGAGCTTTCGTTATATCTGGGGTACGTTATATTCGAGTTCATCTGTATTTGTGTTTTTATTATTCCTCATACACTCCACTGCTAATTTGATAAACGTTACAATATAAATATTTAATCTAATCTTAATTTGATAATTAAAAACTACGAAAACAATACATAGACACAAATGTATTTCATATTCGGTATTATTACTAAACATAATTATACAAAACATTGTATTGAGTACAACCTTGAATTAGGGGCGGAGCTTAAATATTCGGATATTTACCAGTAGAGGCGCCACTGCTTGAACCTATTTTTACATCGACAATGCGTTTTGTTTTCACCTTAAAATCGGATTTATTTATTAAAATATTTTTTATAATTCTTTTTTATTTTATAGAGGGAGATTGATTGTATGACATTACAGTGTTGAAATTTTAATATTTTAAGTACAATATTCTTAAATGTTTTACAATGTTGGCAAAGTTAGCAAAGTTCAGAACGCTATTAATGTAAAATGGGGCAAATATTTAAAATTTCAATACTGAAATGCCATACAATCAATCTCTCTCTATAAAATGAAGAAAGAATTATAAAAATATTTTAATAAATAGATCCGATTTTAAGGTGAAAACAAACTCCGTTTTCGCCCTCCCCTTCCCCCAGTAACCATTCCTCTTAAGCATAACTTCGTCGAACGGTAGAACTACAACGTTTCGTCGCTGAGCAACGCGTCGACCCGTAATGTTCCGCCTCTTTACAAAGTGAACAGAAATTATTTTCGTCGCTGCAAATTCGTCTCTAACTTCATACCCGTTATAATTCTTTAACTCTATATCTATTGAATATGAAGTACAAAAAGTCAAATCGTATAGATAATAATATATTCTTTAAGTTATAATAACGTTAAATGTCAATAAATGATATTTAACAGCGTTTTTTCAAGAAAAACTGTTAAAATCTTGAAGTGAGGGTACTTCCGGTTCGTGGTATGGAAGTTATGCGATCCGAAACTTTCGTCACACACACACACACACACACACACACACACACACAGACACACATACATACATACCTACATACATCATCGTAAAAATGGTAAAATCGTATTATATGGAATCTAAAACGTGCTTATTCACGAAAAACTCATCATTGAATTTTTTGATCAGACAATACCTTCCTTACCTAAAGGTGACGCACACACGCACGCACACACGCACGCACGCGCACACACAGACACACACATACACAGACACACATACATACATCATCGTAAAAATGGTAAAATTGTATTATATGGAACCTAAAACGTGCTTATTTACGAAAAACTCATCATTGAATTGAAGACAATACATTCCTTACCTAAAGGTGACGCACGCACGCGCACAGTCGCACAGGCACACGCGCAAACACACACGAACGCACGCACGCATACACACACACACAAAAATCATGTGTTCAACACGGCACTAAATACAGATTTACAGCTTCGGCAGCCTCTGCTGTAAATCTGGTATTTTAGTACCTATACTTCATTTCACGGAAGAAAATAGCGTTGGTTTAGATATAGAAATAAAAATTCTGCCTTTTGATTGGTCAGAATGCAAACCTAATCACAGAAACGAAAAAGATATCACCTATCAATTGTCAGTTATCAAATGAAATCTATAGAATTAAGTGATGTTTATTCATGTTTTGTTATAATTTTTAATATACAGATCTTGTACATTTTTACAGATAAAAATATTTATTATTGACAAACTTTGGTTTTAAGAATTTAAATTATTTAAACACGGTCGGCTCTCAATCGCCATCTACTATTTTCTTACGTAAAATGAAGTATTGTTATACAAATTACTGTTTATAATTTCTGACAGGTAAAATGTCATTTTTGTTTTTGATTTCATTTCAATACCTTGATTAACTCTTTAAGGAAATAACTCTAAATTAAAATTCAATTATCTCTGTTACGAAACGTTGTACATATAATGTGAGTATTGAGTTAGATGCGGAATTTAACATTTATTTGTTGTATTAATTATTAATCAAGCAAAAAAGGGTAAGTCCGGAAGAGATGCCATGGCGGGAGACATGACACAAAGCTAGTTTACCTAATAATAATAATATTTAGTACATATTTGGAGTAACATACATCAAAATTTTACAATAACAATTTTATTTATTTAAATTATTAGTTATTTCTAGTATCCAAATTAATTTTCATACTAGTATGCTCATCGGTATGTATGTATATTGTATAGTTTGTAGTTTGTCCGCAATTCGCTGAAATATGCAGGCAATTTATTACCCCAACTGTGCCCCAAATATCAATCTCATAAACCACTTATTTGGGTCTTTGTCGAACAAGCGGTGAACAGTTGTAAATATGGTGTTGAACAAAGATTGTATTCAAATCGGTTTAATAATGCAGGAGGGGATGGAATTCAGTGGCGGTTTGTGCACTAAAACTTTGGTGATGCAAAGTATCCAGAAAAAAAATGCGCCGCAGGCGAAATTTTTTTTTCATTCAAAGTCGAATGCCTTATAATTGAAAGTTAAATTTTTTCAAGGGATGTGCAAATGCATATTTTTCCCCTCTCATGTACAAAAATAAATTGCCAGATCACAGAACATTTTAGGAAATTCTTTGACAAATAGTTTATCTTCATAAGACAGTTGATTAAATGGATTTTTGTTAATTAACAAATTAACAATATCTTCAGAATTCCTTATATTGTCACTCAATTCTTTTAAAGTTGAAGTCGAAGCCATTATTTGTTTTTTGTTTTCAACTAAAATTCAAAATACAAAAACACTATATGGGTAGTTTACCCACGTATGAAATAAAAGAATTAAATATTTACTGCAATATGTATCAGTCCCAAACCAGAGCCTATTATAATAAAAAAGCTAGACAAGACAGGTTATGTTATGTTTGTTTATTGTCCAATGCAATTTACAGCCAATATTATTTAATCTTGCTTGCAAAAATATGTAGTAATGTCGTGAACCTACTTACAAAATTTATCAGTACATGGCGTTGATTGTATTCATTTGCGTGGAAAGTAAAGCAATTATCTTTTATCCTTTACGCACTCATTGCCTTTAGCATTTGAAGCAATGCCTCAAACAGCTCTTTGTCTAGCGCACGTATTTCTTACCGGAATGAAAGTTTTATCAAAAACATAGGCAGTTATACTATTCATTTCGAGAAGCACTTTATAGGGTGTAAATTAGGTGAACTGCATTACAAATTAGTTATGGTGGTGGCTTAAATTATTCTTGTGATATTTATAAAGACAAGCATTAACGGAATAAGTTAAAATTGCCTCACCTGCCTACCCTGACAAGCCGCCACTGATGGAATTTAATGTTGAATAAATATTAGTTCTGTTGGACCCTGTAATCCTAATAAATATTTTATTTCTATTTAAAACAATGATATTAGTGGTCGCGCGAGTCTGAAACACCGAGGCGTTTTTTGGCGTTGAACCAGTGTCGTTATGTTTTCAAAACTATTTCGTACATGACGTCATAAATGTGGGGATCGCTAAAATACTGCGTTTTGAACTAATGACGTATAAATTTCAATCTGTCAAATGTAAAATGGACGTTTGAGTGAGTTTGAATTTGTGGTGTACATGAAAAGTATTCAAAACACTGTATTTAATATAAACTGGTTCCTTGGCTGCACTTTATTGTTATTTTCTAACAAGCAAATTCTGTATTTTTATATTTATTTATACGTACAAACGTTTTATTTTTCTCTGATAATGGAGCATTCAGAATTATTATGTTTTACATTAATATAGAATTATTTACAAACGTTTACCAGTGTTCCGTGTTCTCAAGGTTTACCCCCTCTACTACGAAATAATTCGAAACTGTTTCAAACCAGCCCAGCGCATCGGTTTGAAAACATACGAAACTGTTTCAACCAATTTCGTCTCTGACGTCACCGTTGCATCGCCAAAATATAATGGTTTGAAACACTACGAAATAGTTTCAAACCAATGCATCGCAAAAAACACCTCATATAAAAAACGCCTTAACGCATCTTATTTCTAAAAGATCAGCTATTATAAGTAAAGATCATTAATTATTTTATTAATCGTCATAACTATTTAATAAATATCTTTTAAAAAAATTAGTTATCATTAAATCACATTTAATTTTTAATGTTCAAAAAATAAGTTAAAGAACATTCTATAATTTAAAAATTATTAGGTTTTTTAAATGTCAAACCTATATTTTTAATGGTAAGGTATATACCTAGTGATATATTTTTTATTTTTTAAAAGTCGGTTATTTTTTTTCCCTTAAGCTTAACCTCTCCTTCAGAGAGGTATTTACTCTTAACTTAATTTGTTGCCTATAATACATATCTATCTATATTTAATAAAATGATTCCATTTGATACAGTTATTAACAACATTTGGCCGTTTTATCGTAATAGGTAATAGGCCCATCCAAGACTATATGGCTTTGTAGAAATTACATGTTAAATATAAATTTGTAAATATAAATCAATTAAAATGAAATAAATATTTTGTATTTTTATACCGATAATAATGTAATTTAAATTATTGTGACAAATGGTCGATGGTCGCCATATTGTGATGTCAACGGCACTACAGTCGTCCAGTTACCCTCTGGAAATGTCACTCCAGTGTGGACCATTCATATTTTTCTCATAATTATTATTGTATCATTTTAATGTAAGGCTCCAGTTCAGAATGCATGATAATTGTTTGAAAGGTTGGAAAGCACACTGTGGTTTATAAAATTTTTATTTATAAAATCTTTCCGAACATCGATTTCGGCTATGGAAGGCCATCCTCAGATCGAGCTAAAAAATTTTGTATGTTACAATAGATATAAATATTAGTTAGATGTATAATTAAGTTTTTAGAAAACAAGAAAGTTAAAAAGTTATTGTATGTGAAATTTTTTTTGTTATCAATGTTACAATATAGATATAAATATTAGTTAAATGTATAATTAAATTTTAAGAAAACAACAATGATTTATTGAAGTAACAAATTTGTTACTTCAATAAATCATGATTGTTGTATTTACACACCAATTTTAACCTCAAAAACTCTTTTTACAAAAACCACATGTTTCCAAAAGAAAAAAAAATCATATACAATAACTTTTTGTTAAATTTCTTGTTTTCTTAAAATTTAATTATACATTTAACTAATATTTATATCTATATTGTAACATTGATAACAAAAAAAATTTCATATACAATAACTTTATAACTTTCTTGTTTTCTAAAAACTTAATTATACATTTAACTAATATTTATATCTATATTGTAACATACAAAAATTTTTAGCTCTCGATTTGAGGATGGCCATCCATAGCCGAAATCGATTATCGGAAAGATTTTATAAATAAGGTATTGTCTTTGGTCAAAAAATTCAATGATGAGTTTTTAGTGAATAAGCATGTTTTATGGTCCCTATAGTACGATTTTACCATTTTTACGATGATGTCTGTATGTATGTATGTATGTGTGTATGTCTGTCCGTGTGTGTGTGTGTGTCTGTGTGACAAAAGTTTCGGATCGCATAACTTCAATACCACGATTCCAAAAATTATAATTTTTTCGTATTCCTCAAGTTTACATCCAGAAGAACAAGTGATTAGATTTTGGTTATAATTGGTGAACCGGAAGTATCCTCATTTGAAGATTTAACAGTTAAATTTGATTTATTGGCATTTATTGTTATTATAACTTAAAGAATATATTTTTCTCTATACTATTTTATACTTCATATTCAATAGATAAAGAGTTAAAGAATTTTAAAGAAATTAAATTTTATAATTCAGCCAGCTATGCTAAACATGGAAACTACTAATATATTCATATAATTCAAATTGACAGATGTCAGTATCAATAAAAAGTAAATTAATGTGGCAGAGATGAGGATGTTGAAGTACATGTTGGGGACGGCACGGAAAGATACGGTAAGAAAATAACTCTAGTGTTTTAGTTTCTAGAAAGATACAAGAAAGACGATTACATTGGTTTGAACATGTCATGAGGAGAAATGAAGAAATATATTGGAACAAGAATGAATTGTTTAATAATAGGAGGTTGAAGAAACAGAAGAAGACCAAAGATAAGATGGAAGGACTGTATTGCGGAAGACTTGAGAGAAAATGAACTGAATGATAACTACACGCAAAAATAGCGATCCCTAACGAATGGGAAAAGCTAAAGAAGAAGAAGATGTCAGTGTCAAGTGCAATATGAATAGTTTGTTTATGAAATAATTTTACTGGAAATTTAGAATCTTTAGCAAGAAAAATTATGTATGAAATTTATACATTATATACAGGATTGACGGAAGGTATTGTGCTGGCCACAACAGATTTTTTGTGTATACTTTTTGTTTCATATTTTGTTTGAACTGTTCATGGTTCATCGCTGCTTAATACCGTGAGTATTTTTACCTTCCGTCACCTTTAGATAAGGAAGGTATTGTCTTTGGTCAAAAAATTCTATGATGAGTTTTTAGTGAATAAGCATGTTTTAGAATCCTTATAATACGATTTTTCCATTTTTACGATCATGTATGCATGTGTGTGTCTGTGTGTGTGTGACGAAAGTTTCGGATCGCATAACTTCAATATCCCGATTCCAAAAATTAGATTTTCGTATTACTCAAGTTTACATCCAGAAGAACAAGAGATTAGATTTTGGTTATAATTGGTCAACCGGAAGTAGCCTCATTTGAATATTTTAACAGTTAAATATGATTTATTGACATTTAACGTTATTATAACTTAAAGAATATATTATTCTCTATACGATTTGATTGCATTTTATACTTCATATTCAATAGATATAGAGTTAAAGAATTATAAAGATATTAAATTTTATAAATCAGCCAGCTATGCTAACCATGGAAACTGCTAATATATTCAGATAATTCAAATTGACAAATGTTAGTATCAATGAAAACTAAATGAATGTGGCAGAGATGAGGATGTTGAAGTAGATGTAAGGAAGACACGGAAAGATACGGTAAGGAATGAAGAATAACGGAAATAATTCTAGTTTTTACAAGTTTCTAGAAAGATGCAAGAGAGACGATTACATTGGTTTGAACATGTCATGAGGAGAGATGAAGAATATATAGGAATAATGAATAGCTTAGTAATAGAAGGTTGAAGAAATAGAGGAAGACCAAAGATAAGATGAAGGAATGTATTGCACTTGAGAGAGAAGGAACTGAATGAGAATGATACGCAAAACAGAAATGAGTGGAAGCAGAAAATAAAAAATAGCGACCCCTAACGAATGGGAAAAGCTAGAGAAGAAGTCAGTGTCAAGTACAATTTGCATAGTTTATTTATGAAATAGTTTTACTGGATATTTAGAACCTTTTGCAAGAAAATTTATGTATGGAATTTATACATAATACTCAGCATTGACGGATATTGTGCTGGCCACATCAGATTTTTTAACCTGAAACATGGGATTTTTCATATCCATGGTTACGATTACGACTTGACATTTGATTGAGAGCAATGTATTTGCCTGTCTCATTTAAAATGAAAATAGGGGATGAATTTGACAGAAGTATTATATTTAAATATCGTAAGAAATTACAAAATAATGAATAAATAAACCAACTAACAAACAAGTAAACATAATAATGAAAAAAAATACAATTAACATACAAGTAAAGATAATAACAAACAAATAAATAAAAATCTGTTGTGGCCAGCACAATACCTTCCGTCAATCCTGTGTATTATGTACAAATTCCATACATAAATTTTCTTCTAAAAGATTCTAATTTTTTGGTATTTTATGATTCCCTTTCTCGGCAACTGAATTCCATTCTCCTGATAACAAACAAACCACATGAAATAAGAAAATCATGAAATTTTGAATGAAAAATTATGACACTTGTCAGTTATGGACATAATTAATTGCTGTCATTTTGATACGGGTTCCCATATCTGCTTGCCAAAGGCCCGCGCCCTATACATTTTTTTTTTTTTGCAAGAGATGCTATATTTCCAGTAAAGTTATTTCATAAACAAACTATGCAAATTGCACTTGACACTGACATCTACTTCTTCTTCTTTAGTTTTTCCCATTCGTTAGGGGGTCGCTATTTTTTATTTTCTTCTTCCACTCATTTTTGTTTTGCGTGTCTTCCTCATTCAGTTCCTTTTCTCTCAAGTCTTCTGCAATACAATCTTTTCATCTTATATTTGGTCTTCCTATGTTTCTTCCACCTTCTATTAATATATTCATCGCTTCTCATGACATGTTCAAACCAATGTAATCGTCTTTCTTATATCCAGAAACTTCTAACACTAGAGTTACTTCCCTTATTCTGTCATTGATTTACATTTTATTGATACTGACATCTGTCAATTTGAATTACCTGAACATATTAGCAGTTTCCATGGTTAAGTTAGCATAGCTGGCTGAATTATGAAATTTATATGAATTTTTTTATCTTTATTATTCTTTAATCCTATATCTGTTAAATATGAAATATAAAATGCAATCAAATCGTATAGACAATAATATATTCTTTAAGTTATAATAACATTTAACTGAGTTTTTCAAGAAAAACTGTTAAAATCTTCAAATGAGGGTACTTCCGATTGACCAATTATAACCAAAATCTAATCAAGTCTGCATATGGTTGTAAGGAAGAGGAATACGCAAGAATTGTAATTTTTGGAATTCTAGTATTGGAGATATCGTGCAGGAAAAAACGGTCACATACACACACACACACATACACACATACACACACACACACGCACATACGAACACACACACACACATACAGACATCATCGTAAAAATAGTAAAATCGTATTGTAAAGACCCTAAAACGTGCTTATTCAATGGAAACTCACCACCGATTTTTTTGACCCAAGACAATACCTTCCTTACCTATAGGTGACGGAAGGTAATAATTACAATAAATTTTCAAAAATCCCTCCATGAACTGCTAAGCAAGGACCCAATCTAATATTAATAATATTATTAATTGGGCAACTATAATATATCAAGAAATGTTTCGAATTTGTACTTTTAATTGATCTAAATTTTTAAGATTTCCCTCCGTGAAAACTTTTGATTTTAAAAATCCCCAATAAAAAAATCTAGAGGTGTAAGATCGGGTGACCTAGCAGGCCATTCTACTTCTCCACCGCATTTAATGCAGCGATTAAAAAGTTTCGTACAATTTGAGCATTGTGTGCAGGAGCGCCATCAACGGGTCTTCAATGTTTTATAGTCTGATCGCAGGTATGACTTAATTTTCCAATATATACAAATAATTTTGAGCAGTAATATTCCCATTAATAAAAAATGGCCCAATAATGTGGGTTCCTATTATGCCAGCCCAAACGTTAACTTTTTTGGGTCGTTGACTCCTCGTACTATGATACAAAAAATGTAGATTTTTCCGTAAAAAGTATATTTTCCAGCAAATCTGGATTGTTATTAACATTTTCAAACATTCTTTCACAAAAATTTCTTCTTCATCCCGTGTCGTCTACAACTAACTCCAGGTGGTTTTGGAAATGGTATGATCTGTAATGCTCCTTTTTAAATAGACTATGTACACGTTGGTGTTCTGTGATGTACAGTAGCTTTGCTTACAGCAGTAGCTTGCCCAATCTCTCTTAATGTTAATATGTTGTTATTTTGTGTTAAAGCACCAGATTGGTTACGTTATAGAGTCGCAAAAATTTTCTCCGCGATACTAGGGTCATCTGTAGGCGGGGAAGAGCAACGTTAAGTCTATTTTTTAATTCCTCGATCGATAAAGTAGAAACCATTATCTGTTCATTTACAATAGATTTATTTATTATTGCATGATCTCTGATATACCTTATTTGTTTGGATAAAGAAGATGATATTTAACAATTAAAAAATAACATTTTAACGCAGACAGACAAACTATCATAAATACTAACAGTCTGATATAGCAAAACAACCAAATGCGTATCGTACCCCGGAACCATTTAATAAGTAATATTACTTATTAAATGCCGGAACGTTACATTTTATAGATAGTTTGAGAATGTCAAAATGTTTTTGTAGTACAACAAAAATTATGTAATTAATTACTTCGAAAGGTGTTCTTATATTTTTCTTTAGTTTTTTAATAGTATGTAAGTTTACAATTAAATATATTTTATTTCCAACCTTTTTCAATACTTACACTAACCACCTTGTCGAAAACACATGAACCACTGATTGCACACCGCTGGTACTTTACACCTAGTACGTCACACAACAGTCAAATTTAAAAAAATCAATATCTCGCTTATTAAAAGGAATTTTTAACTCGGGTTTTCACAGATACTCTTGAATATATCTGTTCTTTAAGATTTTTTTAAGTAAGAGAATACCCTACTGGCCTCATTTATATATTTTTACCGACAAGTGCTGTCGCCCATTATAAGAAATATTAAAAATGATGTATGCACGTACGTATGTATAAAAGCACTATTACTGCTTGCCTATATTTTAGATGCAAGGCTTTCCGACATGTGCTGTCCCCTGGCGGCTATTTTAAGAACTATATATGTATAGGACATTTTTTTCAGAATTTATCCCCCAAAGAAACGGAGCAAAAATTGAACAAATTGTACGTTATTATAGTGAGGATAGTTACATAAAATACAACAATGTAAAACAAATAAACAATAAATACAAGTAAAATGTATACAAACTATTTTTTAAACATCCGTATTTCTAATTTTTGTTGTGGATTACATTGCCTGATATGTTACTACAAAACTGATGCTTTGGTGTGGATACACACGTGAATTTCGTTGCTGCAATGAACGCGAAATTGTCGTCGCCACCTTCGCGAATTTTTCGCGTTGGTTTGGGAAAGCCTTTATTATGAAAAATAAAATATTCTTATCCATTTATAATGATAATATCCTTTTTTAGCAGAGATATTATTTGAAACATAATATAGGGGAGAAATATCTACACAAATTATTATTTTTAACAACTTTATTTTAATATACAATACAATGAGAAAAATTTATCTTACAAACTGATATTAAATTGTTTAAACAAACTACACTTCTAAATAAACAACTTAATAACAGATTAATACAAAGTTTTTATTATCTATAAAAACAATTAAAAATAAAAATAACTAAAGAAGTCACATAATCAAAATTTCAAACAAAACTTATTAAAAAGTTTCAAAATGCAACATTAAAATGTTGAATTTAATATCTATTAGGTATAAATAAATATAATACTAACGTAACAAATTAGAGACCGATTGAATAAAAATAAGCAGTTTTAGTTTCAAAATCTGTACCTAAAAAGCAAGGCACTTCAAGATTTAGAATATTTGCTTTGTTGATGCGAAATTATGTTGAAAGATTAAAAACTTTAAATTAGATCAGACTAGTTCAATGATATTATACTCAGTTTCAATATCATTATCATAGAATATAGATCTCCGAGGAAAGAGTTCCTTCTTATCACATTGGTTTACAGGTTTTACATCTTTCAGATGATGAATTTATCAATAACCTTTAATGAAGGCTGCAATGTGTTTCTTTTCTTCTTCAGACAACCCATTTTTCAACGTTCTACGCACTATAAAATAATAATCAGCTAAGTAAAATTTATTAAATTTAAAATTAAGACAAAATTCAAACAAAACTACTAATCTTTGTTTGTATCTTTAAGGTTAGTTTCAGTTATTCACTACGACAATCAAAACAAGAAACATTTTTACTTCACAGTTTTACACAATTAGTATTCTATTTACATTTAAGCATATCTCTTTTAGATTAAAAATAGTACATCTCTGATTATTACTCCAATAACCAGAAATAATTATTAAATAATAATTAAGTGTATTATATGAAAAGTCATCACTCGATCATTAATATCTTAAAACGTTATTTTTCAAATGCATGCCAAGGTTAGTGAAAATTTCAATTCATATTATTAATTCAAAGAAAATATTTACTATAAACACACATACGCACACTGAACAAGAACATACCAGTAATTAATGTTTTACAATATACTTTAAGGTGACTCTCTGCTACCAAAAGGATTGTTCTCTCTTGTACGCGACCGCTTTACTAAACAATTGTACATGTTAATCCATCACCTCATTAGTCAAATAAATATTTGCAATCTGAGAAATTACACTATTAAGAACAGAGAAAATGTATCCTACATACATACATAATTTTGAGAGTAACGGAGATATGGTTTTACAAAAGTATCTCCGTATCTCACTCCCAAATTATAATTAAAAATTTCAGTTTGCAAATATTTAGGTTAATAAAAATTGTGATACTGATTTATCAATATGTATAAATAAAATGACAGTTTAATTATTGACGATAATACATTATAATATATATAACTATGTATATTAAATTTTGAAGTATTTATTAGTACATGAGATAGATGGATTAGTAACAACCTCTATAATTTAATAAATATGAAAGGAAATAGTAATTGATGTAAATGATACAGATTACAAATATGTTATCAAGTGGTGTATTCTAAATCAAAATTAATTATTATTGGCTTTTCTTAATTAATTTTAGACCTATAGTTTAAATTGCAAAGTTGTAGCGAACTTAAATGCCGTTTTTTGGTGTGAAAAGATACTGAATTCTACTTCCGCTTTTGCCGGAAATGATATCATCGTTGACTTTTTAAATGGAATGATCTGTTACAAATTTCGTAATTTTGAAAAATTAAACTAATTCAATAGATGATGCTCACACCGGCGCCAGTTGTAAACCGACGAAATTAAAAAATGGCAGTATACAACTGCTGTCATCTGACGTTTTATTAAAATATTGAAAAGGTATCATAATGCCATTGAAACTTTGTATAGTCTAGTCAGTAATTGTGAAATACAAAGTATTATCTACCTGCTTTCCAAATCATATAAAGATGATAGTTAACATTGCTCATAAAAATGATACGAGATCTCATATGTCATGTACATTGACACTAGTCTGAAATTACATTGTGTAAACTTGGTACCAATTTCAGCCAATCAGAGAGTTCAAAACTATGCCCTATTTTCTACAATAATGAATTGGTGAAGTGGAACACGATATACATCGTTCAATGAAAGAACGGACCTGTTTCGCGCAAGCAACTATAATATTTGGACAGGGGAAGTCCTATTATTTTTAGATTCATATAACTAAAGTACTGCAAATATAACATAAATAAGGAATATAATAATGGTAAGAATGAAATAATAATACAAAATTGGTTCGTGGATCGGGTTCATTTTCTCGTTAAACGAGATATAGATAATTTATTGATGAAAATGCAAGCACAGGAAAGCTAATTTAAATCACTTTCAAAATATTATTTGTTGTTATTTTTTATTTATTATTACACACTTTTTGATACATTTACTGTATGTAAGTGGTGATGGGGATGAGACAATTTTCGTTGCACCTTTTTGTAACTTTTCATTATTTATATATTGCTGAGGAAGATGAAATTGTGAAAGAAACATACACAACAACCATGCCTTATCTGGGATTCGAACCCGGGACCCTTGAGACGTGAGTCGGCTATGTTGCCTACTACACCACCGGGGTCGGCCACTTCAGAATTTATATTAATACATCATTCCATTTAAAAAATCAACGATGATATCACTTCTGGCGAAATTAGAAATAAAATACAGTACTCACCTTTTCACACTAAAAAATGGCAGTTCACCCAGCAACTTTTAAATTTAAAATATAGGTCTGTAATTAATAATAAAGAAAATAACCATTTGTCTCCATTTTTCAATAGCCGTGTATAATACCAAAATATTCGTTTCTGAGGTTTTTATATTTTGTTTTTTCTGATATTAAAAATTGCTTGAACTATAAACGTGAAAATTTAGATTTTCATTTTACTCTATAATAAAATTTAAAAATACTACAAACGTTATCTATAATGAACTTATAAAGCAAATAATAGATGTAGGCATGAATCATAAATGATCGGCTTTCATCTTCTGTTTAAGATACACGTAGGTACAAAGTGTAAAACAAACATTAATAGGAAAAATCTACGTCAAAAATTTAGGGCGCGTAACTATTTTATTAGACAAAAATATATTAAATAAAAATATTATGAATATTTTCTGCGTTACTTTGTGATTTTTTAGTGTAATATTATTTTTTCTCTTAAATTTCATTACTTTAATAATTTTGTTTTATGATTAAGAGTACACCATCTGCTGGAAATCATGACATATTAAATCGAACGTACGTGATTTTCTGTCAGCATGCCGAGTGCGTTTCCTTTCTCTAGGAGTAGCTCTAGATGCAGGAGCTTTGGTTGCCGTTTTTACAAGGGTTTCAAGGATTTCATCGTCTCCATCATCGGTCAGATTCCCATTGTGTGGTGTGAGAGCTCCACCAGAGTGCGGGTCGCGGCGTGTCCGACGCCAAGGAAGCGTGCCCTGCATACTTTCGACGTCAGATATGTCGCTACCCAATAGCTGGCGCAATTCTGCGTCGGCTCTGTCTTCCTTCGTACGGAACTTTCCAACCTATGTGAGAAATTAAGGAAAAACTAGATTAACTATTCCTATTAAATACGGATATAAATTTATATGTAAACTATATTCACAGATAAGCAAACGGTCTGAAGAATATTAGTGACTAAAGTGAGACTTCGACAATGGGGTATGTGACCACAATAGAATTTCAATAAATGGGTTAAATACTGGGTGGCTATTAAAAAACGAATTTTGTTTGAAACTCCATAACTCCAGAGTATATTAAAGTATCGAATTAAATTTTTACCTCTTACAGACATAGGGTTGAAAACTATTCCTAGCAAATTTCAAACATTTATCATTTATAAAGAAAAACAAGTCAATAGCGATTTTCTAAATCATTCACATTCATAATTTTATAATCAGCTTAAAACGACGTAGGCTATTATAGAAACAAATGTAACTGTCAGTAAAATTTCGAGTTAATAAATAGTTTTGACCAATTATTTCGAGATTTCTTCTGATAATGGGACAACTTTGTTGTACAAAATTCAATATAACAATATTGTTTAAAAATATTGCTAAATACATTTTTTTTTAAATCTATAGGCAAGTATCATAGATACACTTATACAACATTGTTTCGGTGTTTTAACTTCGCTTTCTGAATTATTTTTCTTCTGAGTATTAAAATATCATTAATTGGTTTAATTGCTCCCCATAATTTATAAGAAATTGTTCACAAAGTTAGACTAAACAGAAAGTTACCGTATAAGTAAAATATTTACCTCAGTAATCATCTTGCCTCTCGTTTTGTTCCTTTCTCTATGGTTTGCCTTTTTTTCAATTTGTTGTAAAACTCTTTCTCTGGTAGTTCTGTACTCTAAAGCAAATTCAGATACTACTCTGCAGAATTCGTTTGGTTTCGAGTCTGCAATTCGATGAAGTGGAATACCGAGCCACAAGAGGAACTTATGATATCTAAAACAAATTTGTATATGAAATATTATTTACAACAAATCAATATTCAATTTACCTGTTCATTACTCTACGATGAATAATGCTAAGAATAATAATGCGTTCCGCACAGTCTGCTAGAAAGTCCGACATTTTCACTTTCATCATTGTGGATCCATCATGTTTAGCAATAAGCTTCAAATGATCCCATGATGACTTGCAGTCAGATTCAAGCTTTTGAATATTTAAGGCTAATTCATCGAAATCTATTTTCGATGCTCTAGTTATTGCACCAATCTAAAAAACAGAATATAATAAGTTTGAAGATTAAATTTTATGGGGATGGTTTGACAAGTACGGTAAATTCGCGCTGCAATTAATTTGTTTAGTTTAATCGTGATCCTTTTGAATCATGATTTAAAAATTGTATTAAGAAAACAACTTGAATAATATAAACATCACCTAGCGTCATATGTTATATGCAGACCAATACAAACTAACTTACTTTATGTTATAATCTATTGTCAATATTTAAAAATGAATCATATAGAAGAAAAAAATAAATTCTTAGTAAGGAATAGGAAATCATATTTCCTTTGATGTAACAAACACCACATTGATAAATTTCTACGCTCGAAAAGCTATTATCATCTGCCATTTTTAAATTTTCTCTGAAATGTATCCGTGTGATCACTCAAAAAGGATGATTCAGAAGGGAAAGGTTGTCTAGTGATCACAAAATGAGAAAGTGGGGATAACGAATAGGAAACGAAAAAACATACTTCTTAATCATGATCACAATGATCATTTAGATTGAGAATCACATGGGTCATATATTACATGAAGAATTGATCGTGAGAAAGTTTACTGCATGTTGAGTACCGCGCATGCTCACTTTGGATCAAAAAAATATTCAAATAAACATCTCTACGGCCCGGCCGGAGCGGATTTTTTGGTCGATTTATATCTGTTGTAACTTGAAACGACCACTACATTCCTAACACAAAGAAACAATCAAAACAGTATATTGCGAAGGGTGAACCTGATCTGAACAAGGCGAAAACTGTTTTATCGGCCAGAAAGGTTGAATTGGAAATTCGCTGGAACAAGTATATAGCCCCCAATGGAGACTATGTATAATTATTCAAAAAAAAAAATGTATAATTTGCCTTTTTACCATCCTTATCAAACCATCTTCGTAAATTCCTTTCTTACCTCAGAGTATAAATCACTTGCTTCTGGAAACTTCTCCATAACAATATGGCACAAATGATGCAGCAACGAATGTTTGTGGACAGTGTCTTTAACTTCGGGCACTTTAGCTAAATATTCTATTTGAAAGCCCTTAACTTCAGTTCCATTTAAAAATATACCTATAGACAACAAAGTGCTCAAGATACCCCTAAATGTTTTATTAAACTTCAATAATTCTATTCCTTGCTTCAAATCCATTAAAGGTTCAGCAATTTCTCTCTCCAAATTTTCGAAATCTAATTTGAAAGCCCAAAGTTTCAAGCGAGCAGGTAGTTCGGAAATTGATGCTAGAGTCAACAAGAACTGTTCTGCACTTCCAAGAGGAAGATCTGGATTTGCAGTTTGAGCTTCTTGAATTTTAGTTCTCTCTTCTTCCGTCGGCAGCATTGTTAGAAGTTTTTCGATTCCTTCTCGGTTCATAATAGTAGCATCCATTTTTAAAATAGCGGTTTTTATGGACCTTGGAGGTGGCAATTTGGTCATGCCGATATTAATTGCATTAGAACGCTTATGATCCAGAACGATGATTTCCTTATTTTTATTCATTTCTTGTTGTTTCTGCAGATACAAATTATATGCAATAAAATCTATACTTTCACAATAATGAATGAAAAAACATTCAAAACATATCTACATGAAAAAATAAAAATATACATAGTATGACAACTACTGAAATACATGCGTACATGTTTAAAAAAATTATAACAGGTATACAACACTAAATCTACACGTATAAATTCAAAACACAGGTGTCCTAATAAAATCGCTCTGAAAGGAGATCTTAAGAACTATAAAAGATATAAACTCAATTAAATTATACAAAAGTTACCGCATTGGAAGAAAAATTTAATTATGTATTGTAGTTTGGAAAAAATACATACGTCACTAAATATATACGAATATATGAAATTCACATATTTTAATTTTACCAATTATGGTGAAAATGATTAGGCAGAAGACTTACGTCATCTACCTGAAAAAAACCTTATAAAAAGAAATATAATTTGTAGTAATTATTAGTTGTTACTTATTTTTTAAAAAAACATATACTAGTATTAAAGAAACATATATATTAATAAATTTACAATTATTTCTAAGTCAATCCGTATTCCTTTTACGGAATATAAAATTATTTGACACAACATGGTCATTCTCAGTAGTGCCAAAGTATGTTACGAAAATAAACTACAATTATTTCAAATAATTTTATATTCCGTAAAAGGAATAACGATTGACTTAGAAATAATTGTAAATATCATTAATATATACATTACTTAATACTAGTACTTTTTTCTTCTTCGTCTTTTAAATATAATTAACACCCAATAATTTCTACAAGTTATATTTCATTTTACAAGGTTTTTTCAGGTTGATGACGTGAGTTTTCTGCCTAATCATTTTCACTATATTATCAAAGTTTGAAACATTTTTTTTCCTTTTTGAAATAAATGAATAATGATAAATTATACATCGTTGTAAAGTTAATCAATTATGCGTAATAAAATAAACTTTTTTTAAATTATTTTTTATAAAAAAATTATAGAATATAAATGTAGTTTTTCTCTATGTATAAAACAAAATAAGTATATTTATTTAAATTTGATATTTTTTAAAAAGTTAAAACTTGATATTGCATTCTCGCGTCAACAGCGGAATCTGTATAAGTAAAATAAGATTTTTAGTATCATGCGTTTATTGGCAAATAGAAAAATAACTACATATCTTTAATTAAAATTATAACAACAATAAAATATAAATATGACGTTATATATATATTTTTTAAAATAAACAAAATGTATGGGAACATCACATTTGTGATACTTATATTCTTCCTGGCTCTGACATTTTCTGCACCTTCTTGTTTTTTTGGGGTGACGTTTTATAATGTGGCCAACAGAGTTTGTTTTGATTTCGGTTGCAATTTTGTTGGCGGGTCTCGCGTTTTCTAAATTGGTGAATATATGTATCAAAAATATGATGTTATTTTGTCTATTTTAAGCAGGGCAGTGAACCCGACAAAAACTGGGTTCGGTTCAGGTTCAGGTTAATTTGTTTTTGAGAGATGGGTTCGGGTGTGGTTCAGGTTCAAATATTAACACCATTTGCGGTTTTGTTCCGGGTTCAGGTTCGGTTCGACCTAATGAAAATTGAATTAATATTTTTTGAATAACAATCTTTATATAGAAATAATTTAAAATGCGAGCCGGAATTTACGTGAAACAAGAATACAAATACAATTTTCTTAAACAGACAAAACAGGCGTCGATTATCGGCTGCATTACGATTACATTTCAAACTCTAAATGAACCTGAACCGGAGCTGAACCCTGAACCCGAATTTTAATACCCGGTTCGGTTCCGACTCGGGTTCAATTGAAAATATATTTGAGGTTCGGTTCTGGGTTTGGGTTCACTAAAATGTTACGGTTTGGTTCCGGTTTTGGTTCGGTTCAGGTTCGGGTTCAATGCCCTGATTAAGTATTTTAATAACATGTAATAATTATATTTTAATGTTTTATAACTAACTACTAACTGATTCCGCTGTTGATGCGAAAACGCAACATTATTTTTTTCAAAAACTATGAAAAAAAAAACTTTTTTTAAACACAATTTTATCTTAGCTTTTTGTATTAAACTAATGTTGACTAAAATTAATATGAATTAAGTGTCAATTTATTGCTTGGCGTTTAATGGGTTAAAGAAATCCTTGCAATAATGCAACTTTCCGCCATATGTAAAAGTGATCAAAATATTCCAACATCGCCATTTGGAGCATGTAACAATATATAGTATTATTTCTTATATAGAAGCTATTTGCAAAAATGTGCTTTGTACACAGATTTCGGTATTGATTGTAACATATTTGTACCGTACGGGCGTTTATCAGGCACTAATATATTAATTTTTTATTTATTTACAAATATAATACAAAATTCACATTTCTCAACTTTTGCATAATTTAACCAAATCCGTATCTCTTATAGTTCTCGATATCCCCACTGTGGGAGCGCATTATTTGGGACAACCTGTATACGTAGGAAATGGGAAAATACTGCATGCGTACAAATATTTCAAAATATTGTACCACTACAAAATACTTAAGTGTGAAACAAAAAACCATTACAGTATTTCAAATAATACTTTTAAAATCTGTAACATATTCTTCAGTCAAGTATATACATAAGTCTACCAAAAATATCAAGTTCATCTGGTCTTCGAGCAGAGGTCATGTTACCTAATAAATAAGTTAATTGCGAGACAACAATAAGCGCTACCGAAATACCATAACCCAAATATGAAGACGACAGAATCACTCACCTCCTATCATAGCGCAGCAACATGCCATGACAGCACCAAAAGAAAAAAGAAAATGTTATTCATTACGGAAAAATACAAAAATATCAAAAGTTCAAAATAAAAAATTGTTCGTCGCCGATCTTAAAAAACAAATAAAAAGTATAAAAAAATTAATACCGAAGTATGACGCAAATGTTGACCGAATTAAATAGAAAAAGCATTATTTTTTTAAAAAATGTTAGCATATTAAAAATAACGCGACAGCCAATTAAGCTTTATTTTAAATAAATATAAAATGTTTTATATTGAGTAGGTAATTTTTATTAAAGAATGAATAAAATTTTAATAAGCAAAGTGTTGAATAAAGTATAAATACGAATATAAAATGATATATGGATGAATGAAATTATGTTTGTGAAGTTGTGAAGTGTACAAAATTTACTATACTCTATGCACGACAAGAAACAGTCATAAAAGAAATATCACCCTTTTCGACGTGGAATTCAGTAGTGTAAAAAATAACTATAAACTAAATTTGATACGAAGGTCTTGCATGTATTATCGAGTATGAGACATGGTTAATATTTTTAATTCTTTTTTAATATGTTCACAGTAGTTCCCTTCACTATTTTTTCCTTCTTTTTAAAACCTCTCAATCAATTTTCTTTTGGTATGCTTACAAACTTAAAAATTATCAAAGCTATTAAATTCATTTCTGATGAGTTTGAAACTACTACATCTGTCTGTATTCTTTTTGGTCCAAATTTCAATTCGCCGCAGCTCACTTCTGATAAATTCAATAAATTGTTCTTTTGAGCTAATTGAGCTGAGCGGTACTTAGTGTACTCACATCGCCTCTTATCGATGCTGCATTACCCGCGAAATAAATTAAGAATGATTTTAACCATTCTGTTCAGTAGAAGTTGTAATGTTGTGAGAAGAAATGTCAATTTATAGGTTGTAAATGTATTAAGAAAGTTGAGTCTTCGTGGTTGAAAACAGAAATGTCATATGGAAATGAATTACAAATTACTCTTGCTATATGTGAAACGTTGTTCTTTTCTTATACAGAGTGGGACCTAGAAACTTCTTTTTTGCAAGCGAATAAAATAAAAAGTATTGCTGATAAGACAAAAATTGTTTTTGGATAATGAAAGAATATAATTTCAAATTTTAAACCATGCAGTTTTGAAGAAAACGTCTGGAAGGTGATGGCCACCGTTCTCTATGCACTGATGCAACCGATTTCTGAAGCTCCTCTCTATACCTTTCAACATGTCCACCAGATTGCGAACTATTTCCTGCCGAATAAGATTCTTCAGCTGAAGCAGGGTTGTAGGGTGGTGTTTGTAAACATATTCTTTGAGAAATCCCTTAAAAAAAATCACTTGGCGTTAGATTTTTGAGGACAATATTCCCCGGACGGCACATCACGATTCGAGGTAATATCCCGTGGGCAGTGCGCTCGCCCAATCTAACACGATGTAATTTTTTTATGGAGATATCTCAAAGGCTGAGGTTTACAAACATCGTCCTGCAACCCTACTTCAGCTGAAGAATCTTTTACGGCAGAAAACTGTCCGCATTCCGGTGAATATGATGGAACGTCTGAGGAGGTTCAAAAGTCGGTTGTATCAGTGCATAGAGAACGATGGCTACTACCTTCAAGACGTTTTGTTTAAAACTGCATGATTTATTCTATTTATACATTATTATATACTTTTTAATACATTCTGTATAATAAGCGTTGATCGTAAATATATGGGAATGAGACAGTTTTTCGTCAATATTTGTAACATTTTACCTTTTCCCATGTTGCTGATGAGGATGAAATTGTGAAAGAGGACACACACAACAGCCATGCCTTACCCAGGATTTGAACCCAGGACCCTTGGAGCGTAAAGCAATAACGCTACCGTTACTCCACTTGAAATTATGTTCTGTCATTATCCAAAAATAAATTTTGTCTATCGACAATACTTTTTATTTTATTTGCCTTCAAAAAAAGGAAGTTTATAGACCCCACCTATATGTACATCTCATCTCAGTACATCTCAACTCACTTATCAACTGAGCTGAGTAAAAATATTCCAAAAAAAATATAGCTATTGTAAAACATGATTCAAAAATGCTCTCTGGTTAATTCTATTCGCAAAGATACTTTCAAAAATTAAGTTTTAACTCAATTGTGAAAATTTTGTTATCCACGGCCTACCTGATTTTTTAATTCTCAATAATTCTAGCGGGACCTTCGTATTACAAATATCTTAATCATGAATAGAGTATGCATAATTTAACAAATAAAATACTACAATAGAACCCCAACATACCGATCAAATAATAATGAATAAAGAAATAGATAGTTAAAACAACTTCAAGATCATGCACTGATACGTCTAAAAGAATAATATACAAATTTTTACCTTGCTAATTAAATCTTTCGCCCTAGATTCAAACAGGTGCTCCAATTTTTGAGTATCGATATTAACAGGACTCAATTCATCCCAAATCATTCCTCCGAACTTTTGAAGTTTAGTCAGAGCAATAGGATCATCTCTAACTTCTTTCCAGAATAGTTTAACTGTCTTCTTATTTTTCTTTATTGTGTTTGAAGCACCATTAGTACCATTACTGTTTTTATTAGATTGTTCCTGACACAATCTTTGAGGTTTTTGAAGAGTAACTCCAAAACAAGGACCGGAAGGAAAAGGTGGTGGGGGATTGCGCACTCCTATTGGTGGAGGAGGAGGTCCTCCAGAGTCCTTACACAAGGGTGGCGGTGGAGGTGGAATACCATTAGATGAGGCAATAGGAGCAAGAATATCTGACTCATCATCGGACTGCAAGTCAGTAAAGTCCATATCACAAAGGTTTAGTGGGCGATTCATAGCATTTACTAATTCTTCCCAACGGAGTTCATTTTCAGATTTCTTAATTTCAGCTTTTGGTATGTTTTCCATTGTTGGACTTTTCATAATGTCTCCTTTAGATTTAGATTTTGCTAATCCTTCTTTAGCTTTTGAGATCAATCCACACATATCTCCAATTCGAATTTTCTGATTATCTTCGGTATTATTGTGGATAATGTTTTGACTTGATAATTTTTGTGTAAGATCTTTAACAGTGTTTTCACGTTTAAGTTGAAGGAGCATTTTTCGATCGTTTTCGTTCGTATTTTCAGAATCTTCTTCGTTAATTTGAGAATTTTCTTCGGCAGGTTTACCATACATCAATTTATTTACAGCATTCATGAGCGGAGTTAGATCTTTGCGGCTACAATTTCTGGTGAGCTGGAGATTGCCATTTGACATTCTTTGTTGCAAGCTGTTGGTATAGTTTCCTGTGAAATATGAAGTTGTTATTAACTATTTTCCTCTTTTATTTTAGTAAAAGATGTTAGTGTTGTATAGAAAATGAAAGCTGTACCATTTTCATTATCTTCTGCAATTCCTAATGACGCCCTAAGTATGGCAGCAGATTCTTGTTGTTCTCTGATAAAACTTCTTTGTCGTTCAGCTCGTTCTCTACGTCGCCGTAAAGCTGGTGTCACTCCTGCGTCGTTAGCTAAGCCAAGCGAAAAATGTTAGTAAGCTTCACACAAATTCAAAATCAAACAATATTATCGCTTCACTTTTACATTTCATTAATTATTGTTTAATTCTTAAGTACAACTATTTTAATTTATAAAAGTGCTAGGAATGATTAATGTGCGAAGATGATATAATTTTAAGAAGTACTAAAAAAACGATGTAGGTACTCGTATTATGTAAGTGCAGTTGCGCGTTTGTGTGTATTTGTAAGTGGAAGCATATTATTAATTACGTGTTGAATGAAATATTCTACTACGTTTTATTTATTTACTTATTAAATACGCAATGTTGTTTACGTATCGAAATTTCAGATGAAAAAATGAGTTCTAAGCTGATTTGCAGATGTTTAAAATTTTAGAAGAATTTCATGTAAGTTTAAGTTGTTAGTAACTACAGAATTGATCAAATAAAAAATAGTGTAATAGATGACATGAAGAACAATTTCATGCTGAATTCAAATTTTTAAACCGCGGCGCGTTATCGTATCTTTAACCGCGTCAGAGTGGTGAATGAATTTGTAGGAAAGCGTTGACAAAAATGATAATCATCGATAATTTACTTCTTTCAGTGCCACGACAAATTCAAACTATTATAAATAACAAAACCTGTTAGACTAAGTACTAAATACCTAATATTGTTTATTTTTCGAGTAAATTAAATTTCTTTCATAAATTTTTATTCTGGTTATATATTGTTAAAATAACTCTTTGACAGGTCATTCTAGGTAAAAAGTGTAAGAACCCTTTTTATTCAAAAAATTACAAGCTTTATTTCTGTATTCTTGTAAAATTTTATACGGGTCACTGTTTTTGAAAAATGGCTAAAACACTTTTTCTGCTTCTTTAATCAAAGATGGAGGCTTGCGCTGACTCCCCAAGGTCGAAAACTTAAATTTTTTCCGTCCTAAACAACATATATTAAAATCAGAACTACCTCACCTTTTGCAAGGTAAAATCCTCTACAGATTGGACTATTATTACTACAAATTTAATTTTAAATTGGATTTACAAGGCGACATCTATTTAAAAAATGTGTACCGCGTTATTTTTAACCTTAAATATGTTGTAAAACTACGATAATGTCCAGGATAATGTTTAATTATAAAGTTTTACAGTAAAAAGGTTAAATGAATAATAAATTAATAATTATTTAATAATTACAATGCCAACACCACTAACTTCATATCTTGTGGCCTACGGTACTCTAATGTTGATTTAATTTGCCGTGAATTTATTTGCTTGACGTTTGTGACTAGATACACGTGTAACTTTTTTTATTACAAATTCAGTATTTTATATAACGTAAATATATCCTGTCTGGGCTTAATTATATACAAAATAACCAAAAACACCTTGACCAGGTTATATTTATGTAAATTCTTCAACTTTAAGCGCAGTGGAAAGATGCGAATGGAAGCCGTATGCGTACAAAGTCTACAACTTTCGGCAAATCTTTTTTTTTAATAATGCTTGTATCCTATTCGGCTCCTTGGCTTGTGGGTCCGCGTCCATCCTGTACTACTTATCATTGCGCGTCAACACTGAAGTAGTAGACACTACTTCTAGAGCTGTGCTTATCGATATTAAACATGTATCGATACACAATTTAAAATATCGATAATATCGATACAATTTATAAAAGAGGAAATTGCAAATAAATTGTTATAGATTACATGTTAAAGTGTCGTTTAATATAAAAATATAACTTTGTACTTTAAGTACAAAAAAAAAATTCATTTGTTTCTAAGGTTATAAAAATTAAATAAAATACCTGCTGACAATATGATTGCAACTTAGAACCTATTTAAATCGAATTTTAAACTTGTCAAGAAACTTTTGTATACAAAAGATTTCCGTAAGTGCGATCAATATTATCAAAACCAACATAATATTCCAAATAAAATCTATTAAATTTCAGGGTTGACAAATCTCAATATTTAAAATTGTATCGATACACCTCTTCTTTTTCATGTATCGATATGATATCGATATATCGTATCGCTTAGCACAGCTCTAACTACTTCCATTTTCCATTACGCGCGCCTACACTGACGTTGACATTGTCATTCTATTTTTGTCTCATAGCAAACACGTATTATGTCTCTTTTGGGACCATTACGTTCCAAGCAATTTCAAACAACTTTACTATTTTTTTTCTCGGATATTATTAATTTGAATGAAAAATAGAAAATTAGAGTCTAATTTTTTTAATCAAGCTTAACATATAAGCTATTCAATAAATCATAGAAATCCTTGTTATTTTGAAGAACATTGATATGAGTTTTTTTTACAAACTATATACTCGTATAAAAAAATTCCATATTTTTTTTTTTAAGTCAAACACATCTTTATTCCCCATAATAGTAGCAAAATGCAACTATAATTCTTTATCGTATTTAAAGTGTTTATACTTATTACAATTGATATGTATGGGAGTGACTCAATTTTTGCTACAATTTTATATCATTATCGTTGTATTGATGAGGATAAGATGATGAAAAGGGACATATACAACAACCATGCCTTATTCGGGATTCGAACCCAGGACCCTTGAAGCGTGAAGCGATAGCGCTACCGTACTCCGCCTGGGTCGGCAAAGTGCAATTATACTATTATAAAATAAATGTAATTAGCTACCAAATTCGGATTAAATACCTACAAATAAGAATAAATAGCTTCAGTTTTATGGTATACAAAATTTATGAAAAACGTTAGAAGGGAGAACTTCATGTCAAAATTTTACTCGCTAAAGTATATTAGACAAAATAAATACGAGTATAATAATTTTGAAAACCTTTTTCATTACTATATTATTTTTTAGTGTAATCTACAATATTAATTAGTTCTTTTGTTTCATAATCCATCAAAGTACAATATCCCTACCGGGTTGGGGAAGGGGATAATGGAGAGAATACAACTATGAAAAAATATTTTGAATTTCTTAAAAAAAAGGTCGTAATGATGATTATTAAATTCAAGGGATTTACATGTGGTTTAAAATATTTTTTTTCTAAATAAAACCAGAACGTTAAATTATTTAATGCAAATAAAATATTTCATTCAATAAGATTCATATTCCTTCACTCTCAACTCAGTTCTAAATCACAAAGCTTGCAAAGATAAACAAACAAAACAATAAGATATAAAACCAACCTTTATTGTTATCTTTGTAGCTGCCATTCAAGTTATGATCATTGTGACCTGACGACTGAGAACTTGAACTTTCATCTTCATCATCAACTGTAGAAGTTTGCAGAGAATAAAACTTAAGTTTATTAGCAGTTTGAATTGTAGTCGGAGTATTTCCAGTTGAATGTCTACGACTCTTCCGCCTCTCTGAATTGTCCAGGACAGATTTACGACTCCGGAGAGTTTTTCGTATACTTTCATCGAGATGTCGGAGTGGCATACTTTTGTCTTCGCCGTCTTCATGTTGCAGAACGGCTTCGTAGATCTGGAATTGCTGGAGAAGATCCAAATCTGTCCCCTGAAAGATAGAAAGTGATTAAAATCCATATATTAATTAACAAGTCGTTGCACATAGCAGCAAATGACACATTTAGCAAGTCAAATAGTCCAACTTAAAATGTCGTAAATATGTTATTTCATTATGTATTTTATTTTACTCATTTGTATGTTCTGGCTTCAATAAAATTTCTTCTCCGTTTTAACAACTTCCTTCTGATGACCTATATAATATAAATGTATTTCTATATTTAGAATGAAAATTTAAGTATCTGCGAAAAAGTACTTTTCAAATATTATTTACCCATATATTACATAAATCGAGACAAAATAATACAAAACAATCCATAAACACTATTTTACATATTGCGTATTATTTTTTCATTACTTCAGTCGTTTTGTCAAAGCTCGCTTCATACTATAAGAAATCATACTCGAAATATACCTGTTTTTGCAAAACCCGCTTTATATTTTTTGAGCGTTTATAGTCATGCGCATTTAGGCAATAGTAAATTTAATGTGCTACCTTTAGTTTTTGAGTACATTATAAGGAGAGAAAAACTTCATAAAATCAAAATTTCATTTTAAAATAACCAAATGTAGGGTAAATGATTATACATATAAAAGAAGGTAAGGATATATCCCTACGTGTAAAATACACATACTCTGAACTTGAAACTCAGGTAGAAATTATTAAAAAAGGTGCTCGAGCAGAAAATTTCAAATTATTAGATCAATCCCCAAAACAAATCACGTTAGTATAGAAAAAAGTACCGACTTCAAAAAAATTACGAAATAATTTGAAAAACCCGAAGAGGAAATAGATTTTTATTTTGTGAGAGGTGTGCTCAAGAGTGCTAAAGGTAATAATATAGAAATGGAAGATACAACAAACGATGAAGAAGCACTATAAAATAGAGCATTTTTTTTAAATAGAAATAAAATATATTCGGGGTATATCTGTTAATTACCTGTATCCATAACCCATATTATAAAATACTTTTATTTGTATGCCTTCTAAGAAGTTATTTATTTTTATTATTACTCTTGTAAAAGAAAATTTGCAAATAAAGCAAGTTTTAAAGAAATTTTATGTGTAAAACTATTTTTTTTCTATTTACTCCACAAGCACAAAACATATAAAATACATTTTCCTGGAAAACAATTTTTAAAACAGTGAGTTTTGAAAAAACGGGTATATACAGGTGAGTCTGGGAAGACGCCCCTCCCTTTAACTTTTTTATTATTTTAAATATACTATTTTATGGCAGATGTAGATATTTTTTATAAAGTCAGGTATACAAGATACGACTATCAACTTTTATTTTTAAATAGCAACCTATAATCATTTTACTAAAATATAAACCGTCATTTTTTTCTCTTTTCAATGATGTATTAGTTTTTATTCATGTATTTGAAAAAATCGAGATAAATAATAATTTAGTAAAATAATTATAGGTTGCTATTTAAAACATAAAAGTTGATAGTTGTATCTTGTAAGCCTGATTTGATATAACATGTCTACATCTGCCATCAAATAGTATATTTAAAATAATAATACTTTTATATGAGCCATTTTTTTATATTACTTATAATATAAAAGTTAAAGGTGGACGGCGTCTTCCCAGACTCACCTGTGTATGCGTTTTTAATAATTTATAATAAAGGGCTTTTTTTAAATGTAGAAGTAAATATTGCCCAAATTTGCTCTAATTTTCTACTAGCATATCTTAGATATTTTTTATATAACAACATTTAAGGATAGGATATAGTGGTGGGTTTTGAGAAAACAAACAAATAGAAAACAATAGATTAATACAAAATATATTCACAATTATTTAACTTATTCAACCGGGGGTTATTAAAAAACGTATCCTGTTTGAAACTCAATAACTCCGGAGCACATTGATACACAGATTTTAAATTTGTATCTCTTGCCGACAGGGTTAAATAGTATTACTAGCAAAATTCAATCATTTCTAAAAAAAAAAAACAAGTGAATAGCGTGCGACGTTCTAAATATTCCATTCAAATTTACAATTACACGATGATAATTTTATAATCAACTTAAAACAAATTAGGCTAATATTGAAACAAATGTAATTGTCAGTGACATTTTTAGTTAGTTGTAACATTGTCATAAATTTGCAAGTTTTGTCCAATTATCTCGATTTTTTTTTCTAATAATGGCACCTCACTTAGTAAATCTGTCTCAGAGATCATTGCAACAAAAATGGCGTAGCAAAAAAATTGCGAAAGTATTTCCAGGGAAGAGATGGCCACTTCTAACACAAATCATACTATTAAGAGACCAATAGAAACTCGATCAATTTTCAGAAAACCATATAACAAAACAGTTACTGACCTTCCACTTCCAAATTTTCTGAAAACTGATCCAGTTTGTATCAGTCGCTTAATAGTACGATTTACGTTAGAAAGTGGCCATCTCTTCCCTGAAAATTCTTCCGCATTTTTTTTTGCCATGTCAATTTTTTCTTGATAACAAGTTGCAATAATCTCCAAGTCAGATTTACTATTATTAGAAAAAATCTCGAGATAAAAATTTACAGTTACATTTGTTTCAATGATAGCCTAATTCGTTTTAAGCTGATTGTAAAATTATCAACGTTTATTAATAATAGATGTGAATGGCAAATTTAGAAAATCATTAATCATTTGTTTTTCTATATAAAGAATGAAATTTGCTAGGAATACTTTTCAATCCTTTGTCTATTGATAAAAAATTAAAATCGATATCTCATTACACTCTGGGGAGTTATGGAGTTCGTTTTCTAATAACTATCCGGTATATAAGATGACAGTGTTTTTACATTTTGCAAAGAAAAACAGTCTTGTAATTCTTTTTAAATATAATCTGATCCTCCATCATAATGTAGTAGTATAGTAAAAATTGATCATTTAAACTGCATAAAAAAATGTTAGTTTTTAAAATATTCGAGTTTTTAATGTCATTAAAATAATACTTCACAGCATTACTACCCCTCTTCACCTGTCTTACTCACATATCTACTTTATTCCAAATTCTTACAAGTCAATTACTGTCGCCTCTTTGAAATCAGGAATTCTTTGTCAAGTAAATGATTGCAGAAAATATCTAAACAACAAAAATTAAACAAATAACAATTTTCTGAGTTTGATGCCACGCCAGTCAGAATCCATGTGCGTTTATATGGAAATTAAAAATATGTTGAATGATATAGGCATCAACATCATGCCAGTAACAATCAAAATTTAGATTATAATATACGTATTATTTTATTAATTATATTATTAATTTGTTTATTATCCATACAAATTTTCAATAATTGACCACGAAAGTTTGTTTAAACCAAATTTGTAATATTAAAAAAAAAATACATGTTAATCGAATAACAAATAAGACTTTATCGGAAACTATAGGTCGTTTTTAATTTAAATGAAAATATATATAAATAGTGTAGGACCCTATTTCTCTTTTTCCGTCAGCAGCACAAATCTTGTCACTGTCAGTTGAAAGTGTTTCCATATTTTATTCACAGATAGCGCTGTTAACATTTCATCAGGGAGATAGCGTAACATCCGCTAAATTTAAAATTTATTAAAAAGAAAAGAATAATAGTAGTATTTTTAGATGAAAAAATAAAAAAGTAGAATAATATTCCATTCGTATCGTAATTAAAATTTTATAATTAGTCATTTTCGTAAAGTAATTTGATTAAATTCTTGAAAACAGGGCCTTTTTATCAAATTTACAGGCCCTAGGCTTAAAATATTTTTCGGGCCCACCTCTCCCTTTATTGTAAAAAAAAAATGTACAATGTAAGTTTATTAATTAAAGAAATGATAAAAACAATAGAAAGGTATACTGTTATACATACACGTATTACACAAATAAAACAAAATTACCTACAAAGGGCTATTTCGAAATTTTTGTGCCGCATATTTTTCTGTTGCCATTGCAATCAAGAAGGTTTGCTAGTTTTGATAAGGTCTAACTCCGCCCCCCCAATAAATTAATTATTATCCACTAATAAATCTGGGAAATGAAGTCGGAATGAATTATATTGGTAATAGATATGTATATGTATACTTTATATGTATCTTACAATAATAAGAAATGAAAATTGAATAATTGGGTAAATAAATTGATAAATATTTTATCGCAACTGGGCTCTGCGGGCCCCATGTTCAAGCGGGCCCTAGGCCGTGGCCTCGTTGGCCTAGACAGTAATAAAGCTCTACTTGAAAATGGAATTATGTACATGAAATTTCTATTTACCTGTTTGGACATATATCGCTGAATAACTGCTTCCATTCCTTGTTCTTCCAACGCATCTACTTGATCATAGTAGGTATCTTGATCCGGAATACCATTCAAACACTTATTAATCAGCGTCATGGCATAAATTAACAACTCTGTATCTGCTGAATTGAAATCCTTCAACAATCTCATGATATTACTCCACGCTAATAACCCTTGCGTTCCATCGACCGTGTTTACAGCTTTTATCAGCAGCATGCAATTTGAATCAACGTATTCCACAAACACCAGCAGCAACTTCAGAGCGGTTTTCACCACCAATCGGAACTTGGAAGCGATGAGAGTGTAAAGCCATTGGACTGTTTGATTATGTTCCATGACACCGTTCATGCCATCCACGTATAACATAACCTGACCCAAGGCTCGAAGGATGTAGTTCTGGTAGTTTTGATCGGCTTCAGAGCCGACTTTGATCAAGCAGGCTAACCCATCGTTTTGGACAAATTCGTGAACCAGGTCTTTATCTTCTTGGAAGATTTGCTTCAAAGAAAATAAGGCTCGACGTAGTTCACGACCTTCTGACGTTAGAAGTTTTTCTGGAAGGAAAAATAACTTTTTAGTTGTAATGAAAAGGAATAGTAGGTAGTAGGAATGTTTAAGTTTCAAATTTGTGTTAATAGCAGTAAAATAGTTACTTAATGATCCTGTATAGGGTACCTATTTCGTTATACGAGTATACGAACATGGGCGCCGTTTATGAGGGGGGGGGGGGCAAGGGGGGGTCGATTTGGATTTTGGGTTAACGACGCTCATATACGAAGCATAAGTATGCCTATTAAGTGATTTACTCGTATGTATTTACTCATTGTAATAATGCCGCCTCAAAATTTGCTTAAAATTGCATCCTTGTTAATTTTTTCCGCAAGTGTGAAAAACTTAGTTGGCAAAACTGTATCAGCGAATTGGTTAAAACAACACCAAATCTTGAGTGACCTGACAATATCTTCTAATTGACTTTACGTAAAGTTTACGGAAGACTTTTAAATAATAATTTAAGAAGACACACAGAATCCAAATGTGCAAGTAACTCATATTCGCTAATAATGGAAGATAGGAGTTATTGCCAGTACAGAAAACTAACTCTAGTCAAAAGAGTTTCTGAAAATTCCTACAGAATTTCTTACTCTTACGCGTAGGTACACTTGCAAGTAAATATATTGTAACGTCGCCGCCACCGCCGCTCCGTAGCCCTCGCCGCCGTCGCGCCATTTCTGGCGCCGCTGTGTCCGCGATTAGCAGACTTGTTAGGACAGGTCGCGGTGACATGATCTATTGTGCGCGCTGTTTTTATCTCGTTTAATCTAGGAGGTTCTAAAACTAAAGTCGCCTGGTATATATCCCATCGCCAAAGCCAGCGAACGCAGTCTGTGATATAGAACTAACGAGTAAAGAAGTCTGATATAAATAAGCGTCGTGAATATGAATAGTTGGTGATATAAACAAACAGTCGACAAGAAGTGACATAAATAGTAGTGTTAATTGTTTCAATAAATAATCTTATTGTTTAAGTGTCTTATAATATTCTTAGTCTTTAAATTAGTGTTAATATTTGTTTATCATAAATTTATTATCTTTTTAATATTTATTTATCATTTAATAAACGTATTCTTTTAATTAATAATATTTGTCTGAGTTTTACACTTCACTCATATAAATAAAACTCTATAATATCAAAAAATATAAAATGACAATACGTACGAGTAATTTACAACCGCTCTGAAAGTGGCATTTTCCCAACGATACTTGGGACATTTTCTGATTTCGATTGAATTCTTAAGCGTTTAAATATATTTTCGGTAGCGTACGCTGTTGTAATGGATTCAGATTCAGAAGCCAAAAATTGTCTACCTGATTTAATAAAATGAAATGTCATGGACATGATATACCTAATACTATTATTTTAAATATTTTGTTGATGGAAAGTTATGAGTAAAATAAAATAAAAAAATACTACAATTGGATTTGGTTATTATCTTGGTAATTGCTTTTTCTGAAATACGAAAAATCACTACAATATCCAATTAATGCTGAGTTGCATTGTTAACATTTATTTTAAAGTTTATACATATAACCGCAAAACTAAATTTTAACAGCAAAATTCATTTTCTCCTTTAGCATTTCCAATCGGTACGATACTCTCAGTTTAAGTGTCATCTGAGCACAAGTTATATGTATATTTTTATTAAAAAAAAAAAAAAAACACCATAACTATAACTAATAAGTACAGCTACTTATAATTATAAAGAAATTGAAATCTGAGCTTACTATACTCGTTCGTAACATGCACATATATATGAAACATGTACGATATAAAATATTATTATAATTCAGAATAAATATTAAACACCATTAATATGCTATTAAAGTAGCATATAGTTTCACTTTTTAAATACGGACGAAGCATTTAAATATACTTATGCAAGTAGTTTACATAAATTTAATGTGCTTTACAGAAAACTAAAAAGAGTAAAACGGAATATGTTTTTAAATGATTGATTTACTTCCCGTATTTAAATAATTTATAAACGTCCGTGGTTTATTTCATAACAAAATAAAATATGTAGAGTATAAACGTTATTGAAATATAAGTTAACTTATGTAGGTTATGCATAAATGTATAAACATTCTACAAAACTATTTCAGAAATAAATAAGTAGTAATTACTTCAGGATTATAAAATAAACGTAATATCGCGGTAAATGTTCCAAGAATGTAAAATGGATATAAATGTACTGGTTATAAAATATTTATGTCACTAAATTAACATTTATCGTTTATGTCTATGATCAATAATAGTAATTTATTTTTTATGTCGATATTTCCTTTTATTGCTACTTTTAACTTTGAACATAAAGTAAATGGAATCTCGTACCGACACACATATAAAGTACAAACATATATTTCTATTTCAATTATGTAGTTAATAGGTCAAATAATAATTTATTTATCTATTTGACAATAAATTATACTGGATTGCAAATTATCTGATATAAATAACGACTTGTGTCAATAAAAAAATACAAATTCTACTAAAATTTTAAATATTATGACTGTATAGCAACATACCTATACCTGTATTAATAATTAATATTGTATCATGTTCGTCAATAATTAATATATTTTTTTTGCATCGTTTTTTTTTTAACATCTGATGATACTTGTATCCACCACTATACTTGTAGGGCGAAGGGACAATCAAAACAATCGATTGCGAATGGTGAACCTGCTCCGAAGAAATTTATTTTGCAGAATAAGATACAAACTAGGGATGGAACGGATATCCGGCGGTACCACTAAATCCGGCTGATCCGGCTTAAAAGCCGGAACTACCGTTCCGGCCGAATTTGATTCGGCGATCCATCCGGCCAAATTTGTTTAGAAAATAAGAAAAACTAACAATTAAATCCAATACTTTATCATCACTGTTGTACTGATTTATTATAATAATTATTAATATTAACAAACAGCTTATATCATGAAAACAACACAAACGTTCCATACCATATGTTCCGTTTCTATTCACTTCGTGTTTCCATTCGTGTGCACTCGGTACGATATTCTTTGGAAAAAAATGTTAACTGGTAGTTTAACTGACTGTTAGTTATCTTGCCGTTAACGAAAATTTATCTTACTGGTAACTTTTAACCATAAGTGGAACAACGCAAACTGAAATTATCAATAGTATAAATTTTAACCGAATGTTTAACTATAGATGGAACAACCGGCCCTTAATATTATAAAGTATATGTTATTCTCTATGCGATTTGATTCATTTCATACGTCATATTCAATAGATATAGGGTTAAAGAATTTTAAAGAAATTAAATTTTATAAATCAGCCAGCTATGCTAACCATGGAAACTGCTAATATATTCAGATAATTCAAATTGAGAGATGTCTGTATCAATGAAAAGAAAATGAATGTGGCAGAGATGAGGATGTTGAAATAGATGTTGGGGAAGACACGGAAAATAGAGTAAGGAATGAAAGGATTAGGGAAATGGCTTGAGTGAAAGATACAAGAGAGACGATTACATTGGTTTGAACATGTCATGAGGAGAGATGCGGAATATACTGGAAGAAGAATGAATAGCTTAGTAATAGAAGGTGGAAAAAACAGAGGAAGACCAAAGATTAGATGAAAGGACTGTATTGCGGAAGACTTGAGAGAAAAGGAACCGAATGAGGACGACACGCAAAGCAGAAACGAGTGGAAGAAGAAAATAAAAAATAGTGACCCCTAACGAATGGGAAAAGCTAAAGAAGAAGATGTCAGTGTCAAGTGCAATATATATATATATATATATATATATATATATATATATATATATATATATAAAAAGTCCGTTTCCACGACTTGATCCCCACGTCATCATTGGTAACCATATGGTTCAAATCGCCAGGGGCGGGAGGGAATTGATGACGTCATGTTGTCGGGTGGAATCGGATGAAATCGCGTGATTTCCGAAGTATCCAAACAAATCAAAACTGACAACTGACAGTATTATAATATAACCTATACTGTATTGATATTTATTAATTATTCATAAAATTTCGAAGTAAGACATGTATTTTGCAATAATTATGATATAAGTAAACTAAATAAAATATACCTCTTTTATTGTCAAATAATTGGCAATTTTAGAAACGGCGTCTTTGTAATAGCAATATGCACAATATAATTTGAATAAAACTCAACGAAAATATTTTTTACGAAAATAGTGTTAATTTACAAGATTGGATTTATTTAGAACAAAAACCGGAACAAAGCATGGATTTTTTATTGTCAGCAGTACGGCAATGTGGCTAAAACGTTAGTTTTGTGATCGGCAATTCCGAGCAGACTAGACAGTACCACAGTAATGATATATTGGATGGTAGACATTCGGCAACAAAAAAGAAATTATCAAATCGCGTAACACTGCGGCTCGGTGCGCCCGACACCCTGGGAATACCCTTACACCGAACGGTACAAAATGGGATTACCTATTTTTTTTATTGGGGAATCATAATTAAGAACACAATAATAAGGAATATGATAATTAAATAACAATTATTATTAATCGTATATACATAACTAAGTTATTAAAACAAAATATACTGATATAAAATCGTCAATTTTATAATACAATAAGTTACTAAGCGCGTCATTAACAACGATGGCGAAGACACATCTTCTCCAGAAATTCGTCCTTCACGCCTGTGGAAATCCGTCCGCAAAATCCTGAGAGAGAAGTGGTCTAGATAAATTGTATTTTTCTAGAAAAGAGCATAATTTATAGCTGCTGGTGTTGCTTTAGTCGGGTCTTCTTTCGTACATTTTTCTTCTAGGTTGATACAATCTCTAATTATACATATTTACTTCACACATTCCTACTTGAGTTTGTAGGTTTTATAAAAGCGAATTAAATTTTTATCCAGGTTTATAATTATAATCCAAGGTTTTGTATATATACAAAATCTTGGATTTGAAATCTGAGATCCGTTTATATTTATAAAACCGGGCATTAGAGTTTTTTAATTGGTCCATTTTTGGTCATTTCCTGGTGGTAGTTGTTTTTCAGGGGGATGCCTATTGTTATATTTTCTGGCTTCAACGTTGTATTCCACTTTAAGCGTTTTGTTGCATTCATAGATTCTGGTAGAGGATGTACAGAGAGGATGATCTGAGTCGAGTTCGACCAGGTAATTGGCCGAGGATCATGTAACTGTTTGGAGTCCTCTCCCATACTGGCCATCGACCGTATAATTTTTGGTGCACATTCTTTGCCTTAAATAACAATTCTGTTTTTAAATCTGTTTCCTGGAATGAAACGTAGTGCTTCGTCAAAAATTCTTTTAAAGCTTGCTTACTCCATAAATTGTTTGGATTTTTTTCCTTCACTCGTGAGTGGTATGGAGCATTGTCTAAAATTATTAAACTGGGCTCATCTAGTTTTTTCAAAAGAGAATGTTCCAGCCAATGCTCAAATGTTTCTGCGTTCATTTCACCGTGGTAATCCCCGACGTTGGATTTTGAAGCAAAAACCAAGTGAGTGTCAGGAATAAATCTTTGTTCACCACCAGCACTTAATACAATGTATCTAGGAAAATAAGCAAAATATAAATTATTGCAAATAATAGAAATAACAAATAATGCAAAAATAAATACATATAATAAATACTAAAAATCATACTCATGGTATTTATAATTTTAATATTAAATACTTTAAAATAGACCCACCTTTTTCCTACAGTGGTGAGCTTTTTCACTGTGTGGGGTATCATCTTGCCAGGAGCGTCTATCGGATCCTTTCGAAAAGATCCAAGTTTCGTCTAAGAATACGAGAGGAAGTTGAGCGTGTTTCTTATTTTCCATATATTGTCGCAGAAAATTAATTCTTTTAAGAATAGCAGAATCAATTTCGCACAATCCTCTTCGGTTATCATCTTTTCTGTTTTGAAATCCTAACTGGAACATTGTAAACCTAAGGGCAGTCCTGGATATTTTACATACTTCTTGTTGTATAATCCTGTCTAGTAATGTATCCAAAGTTATATGTTCTCCTAATAATATGCGAACTTTAATAAAAATTAATAAAATTAATTAAAAATTAACTTACTTTTTGTATACATGTCGTAAATAATTCTTCTAATAGCTTCTTTGGCGAAGTCGTCCACATAACTATTTTGCCTTCTGGATTTTACTGTTTGTCTTCTTTTCCGTGGGCTTACAGGTTCTTCGTTCGTCTTTCGATTCCAACCAACAATGCGTTTTACTGTCGCTGTTCCTATTTGTAATGCATTAGCCACTCTCTAAAGAAAGAAATGTAATTATTTAAAAATTAAATAAGTCTGTCAAAAATATATTTACCTCAATCACTGCATTAACTGGTAATAATGGAGCATTATTCTCTTTTTCTTGACAAAAATAATTGTACAAATTAAGTACCATTTTCCGGCTTGCACTTTTAAGTATTGTCTTTTTCCGCGTAACATTCATACCAGAAGTAGAGGCTGCCATTATGAAACACTTTAAATACTAAATATAAACTCACTTTAGATACTAAATATAAACAAAGAAGAAATTAAACTACGAACAAAATTAAAAATAAACGACAACAAATTAATATAAAATAACACGAATTAACAAAACTATAAACACACAATGAAATACAAATTATTAACGTGAAAATAACCTTAATCACATGAATGACAGGAATGACATCAATATTCAAAAAATTAAAATATTTGAAAATGACATTATTTGTTACCGCGGTTACAATACCGTTTCTATTTCATTTTTAGCCTTTGGTTAGACGGAGATAGAGTATACCCCCTCTGAAAATCCGACGATAATGAGATAGCGAATAAAAATGTGATATGTGTCATGTGTGTACGACAGAGATGCGAGATAAAAGTTTAGTAATTCTTGCCACGGAAAATGATGACGTGAGGATCAACTGGGAGATATAGAGTTTATATATATATATATATATATATATATATATATATATATATATATATATATATAAACTCTATATCTCCCAGTTGATCCTCACGTCATCATTTTCCGATGCAAGAATTACTAAACTTTTATCTTGCATCTTTGTCGTACACACATGACATATATGACATTTTTATTCGCTATCTCATTATCGTCGGATTTTCAGAGGGGGTAAATTCTATCTCCGTTCAACCAAAGGCTAAAAATGAAATAGAAACGGTATTGTAACCACGGTAACAAAAAATGTCATTTTCAAATATTTTAATTGTTTGAATATTCATGTCATTCCTGTCATTCATGTGATTAAGGTTATTTTCACGTTAATAATTTGTATTTCATTGTGTGTTTCTAGTTTTGTTAATTCTTGTTATTTTATATTAATTTGTTGTTGTTTGTTTTCAATTTTGTTCGTAGTTTAATTTCTTATTTGTTTATATTTAGTATCTAAAGTAAGTTTATATTTAGTATTTAAAGTGTTCCATAATGGCAGCCTCTACTTCTGGAATGAATGTTAGGCGGAAAAAGCCAATACTTAAAAGTGCAAGCCGGAAAATGATACTTAATTTGTACAATTATTTTTGTCAAGAAAAAGAGAATAATGCTCCATCATTACCAGTTAATGCAGTGATTGAGGTAAATATATTTTTGAGAAACTTATTTAATTTTTAAATAATTACATTTCTTTCTTTAGAGTGTGGCTAATGCATTACAAATAGGAACAGCGACAGTAAAACGCATAGTTGGTCGGAATCGAAAGACGAATGAAGATCCTGTAAGCCCACGGAAAAGACGACAAACAGAAAAATCCAGAAGACAAAAAAGTTATGTGGACGACTTCTCCAAAGAAGCTATTAGAAGAATTATTTACGACATGTATACAAAACGTAAGTTAATTTTAAATTTTATTAATTTTTATTAAAGTTCGCATATTATTAGGAGAACATATAACTTTGGATACATTACTAGACAGGATTATACAACAAGAAGTATGTAAAATATCCAGGACTGCCCTTAGGTTTACAATGTTCCAGTTAGGATTTCAATACAGAAAAGATGATAACCGAAGAGGATTGTGCGAAATTGATTCTGTTATTGTTAAAAGAATTAATTTTCTACGACAATATGTGGAAAATAAGAAACACACTCAACTTCCTCTCGTATTCTTAGATGAAACTTGGATCTTTTCGAAAGGATCCGATAGACGCTCCTGGCAAGATGATACCCCATATACAGTGAAAAAGCTCACCACTGTAGGAAAAAGGTGGGTCTATTTTTAAAGTATTTAATATTAAAATTATAAATACCATGAATATGATTTTTAGTATTTGTTATATGTATAATTTATATTTATTTTTGCATTATTTGTTATTTCTATTATTTGCATAATTTATATTTTTCTTATTTTCCTAGATACATTGTATTAAGTGCTGGTGGTGAAAAATGATTTATTTCTGACACACATTTGGTTTTTGCTTCAAAATCCAACGTCGGGGATTACCACGGAGAAATGAACGCAGAAACATTTGAGCATTGGCTGGAACATTGTCTTTTGAAAAAACTAGATGAGCCCAGTTTAATAATTTTAGACAATGTTCCATACCACTCACGTGTGAAGGAAAAAAATCCAAACAATTTATGGAGTAAGCATGCTTTAAAAGAATTT
Organism: Harpalus rufipes; assembly: GCA_951394225.1. NCBI lineage: Eukaryota > Metazoa > Arthropoda > Insecta > Coleoptera > Carabidae > Harpalus > Harpalus rufipes. The sequence continues at coordinate 19,722,418 of OX596276.1, read as the reverse complement.
TTAAGGAAGCACAACGTTTCATTCCAGGAAACAGATTTAAAAACAGAATTATTATTTAAAGCCAAGAATGTGCCTTTGGAGAAAAAATACTTTGCAGACGAACTAATTTATTTAAACGGGCATCAGGTATTAAGATTGCCACCATATCACTATCATTTTAATGCAATAGAGATGGTTTGGTCGCAAGCTAAACGCTATTATGATGCGCACATTGGGCGGAACAGTGGAAAAGCTGAAAAAGTAATTACCATGTGGCATGAGGCTCTCAATAATGTAACTGTTCAAAATTGGAAAAATTATGTTACACATGTTGACAGAATTATTGGCGAGCAATGGCAGGAAGAAATGCAACTCGACATCTCTGAAAATCAACAACCGGTCGTAATTCATTTACAAGAATCGGATACAGAAGATGAAGATTTGTTATAACTGAAAAAAAAAATACTTGTCAATGTTCATTATTTTCATTTATTTCTTTATTCATGATGTCTTTCAGTATTATTTCTTATTTTAGCACCCACCATTTTCAGTATTTATATTAACGACCAACCGATTGTATTAATAATTACATGGGAATGGATAGCCAATATTCCATGTTATCTGGGAGTTACTTACTGAGACACGTTTTAGAACATCAGCTCTTACCCTGTTCTACTCATGCGCTGAGTATGCTGTTTTAGTATAGGAACGCGAAGCGGTTGAATTCTTTATTAACCTAAACTTGCCGAATAAATACTGGTTGCTTGAAATATACACCAGTCAACCAACTGTACCTGTTTAGCGGTCTAGTTCCACCAAAAATTATACGGTCGATGGCCACTATGGAAGAGGACTCCAAACAGTTACATGATCCTCGGCTATTTACCTGGTTGAACTCGACTCAGACCATCCCCTCTGTATATCCTCTACGAGAATCTAAGAATACAACAAAACGCTTAAAGTGGAATACAACGTTGAAGCCAGAAGATATAATAGGTATCCCCCTGATGAACAACTACCACCAGGAAATGACCAAAAATGGACCAATTAAAAAACTCTAATGCCCGGTTTTATAAACATAATTTAATCTCAGATTTCAAATCCAAGATTTTGTATATATACAAAACCTTGGATTATAATTATAAACCTGGATAAAAATTTAATTCGCTTTTATAAAACCTACAAACTCAAGTAGGAATGTGTGAAGTAAATATGTATAATTAGAGATTGTATCAACCTAGAAGAAAAATGTACGAAAGAAGACCCGACTAAAGCAACACCAGCAGCTATAAATTATGCTCTTTTCTAGAAAAATACAATTTATCTAGACCACTTCTCTCTCGGGATTTTGCGGACGAATTTCCACAGGCGTGAAGGACGAATTTCTGGAGAAGATGTGTCTTCGCCATCTTAGTTAATGACGCACTTAGTAACTTATTGTATTATAAAATTGACGATTTTATATCAGTATATTTTGTTTTAATAACTTAGTTATGTATATACGATTAATAATAATTGTTATTTAATTATGATATTCTTATTATTGTGTTCTTAATTATGATTCCCCACAATAAAAAAAAAATAGGTAATCCCATTTTGTACCGTTCGGTGTAAGTGTATTCCCAGGATGTCAGGCGCACCGAGCCGCAGTGTGACGCGATATGATAATTTCTTTTTTGTTGCCGAATGTCTCCCATCCAATATATAATTACTGTGGTACTGTCTAGTCTGCTCGGAATTGCCGATCACAAAACTAACGTTTTAGCCACATTGCCGTACTGCTGACAATAAAAAATCCATGCTTTGTTCCGGTTTTTGTTATAAATAAATCCAATCTTGTAAATTAACACTATTTTCGTAAAAAATATTTTTGTTGAGTTTTATTCAAATTATATTGTGCATATTGTTATTACAAAGACGCCGTTTTTAAAATTGCCAATTATTTGACAATAAAAGAGGTATATTTTATTTAGTTTACTTATATCATAATTATTGCAAAATGCATGTCTTACTTCGAAATTTTATGAATAATTAATAAATATCAATACAGTATAGGTTATATTATAATACTGTCAGTTGTCAGTTTTGATTTGTATTGATACTTCGGAAATCACGCGATTTCATCCGATTCCACCCGACAACATGACGTCATCAAATCCCTCCCTCCCCTGGCGATTTGAACCATATGGTTACGAACGATGACGTGGGGATCAAGTCGTGGAAACGGACTTTATATATATATATATATATATATATATATATATATATATATATATATATATATATATATATATATATATATATATATATATATATATGGGATTTGTACGGGATGTCTTATTTTCCATGTTTTTTAAGGTATCTCGGGTAATATTAACGATAGAGCAAAACCGTTTGCACATTCCAGGATCAACTTTTCGAGAAAAATTTAATAGTCATCACAGGAAATTTCGATCTTCTTTTATTTTTGAGATACAGGCAAAAACTCGTTTTCGGATAATTTCGAAAGTATATCATATCTTATTTATTATGATAGAAAAAAATGTTTAGACAAATTTTGTACCGGCTTTTTGAGTGGAATAAAAAAAAATATTATACTTCTATTTATATTATATTTTTCCAGCTGTAGGCTCTGAGGGTGCTAGTCTTAGCGAAATCGATAAGCCACAGAATAAATAAAACATTTATACAAATTCAAAATTTAATCACACAGAAAAAGATGAGACTATTTTCAACATAGGTTCCCATTAAAAAAAAGTTTATGTTAAACCCATCTTTTATTTTATTAAAGTTTAATTTTTTTTTGTTCAATGTTGTTTTAGGATTACAACCGTTACATGTAGTTGCTTTACTCCCTCACAACTTTATTGACAACTGACAAGCTGCGACATGACATCTGGTGGGAAAAATATGAACTTTCCGATTTGGTACTATATTGTGACTGTATGCTTGAGTTACATGTGGTTTGATCATTTGATGTGAATAAAAATGGGAAAAAGTCGTACAAATTGTTGTATATTCTGACGTCACTCTCAAGATCTGGCCGAGACACAGGCATTGGGTTTTATAATTTTCCGAAACATGGCCAAAATAAAGTTAAAATTACGACAAGAGCAAGTGTTGAAATGGATATGGATCGACGAAAAGCATGGCAATATGCAATTCGTAGTGCAAAACAAATAACAAAACATATGAAAGTTTGTTCTCGTCATTTTAAATCGGATAATTACATATTTCGTGGACTTTATTTAGCTTTATACGTGCATTCTGCACTAATAATTTTTAAATTTTCTCTAAATGTATTTTGATTTCATGTGGTTTTGCAGAAATTGCACTGGTTCGCAGACAAAGTGCAAATATTACCCACATTATACCGTCACTTTTTAATACTCCACATAATATTATGTGGTTAGCGTTTATAATTCGCTCACCTGCGATCATCAATTTCGATTGATTAAATACATATAAAATTATAAATACATTTTAACATATCTTCTATAATTCATTTAGAAGTAGCTGTTGCTTCCAGAAATCTAAAAAGTTCTGTGGTACCAAACCTTATTTTAAGTGAAAAATTGCTTATGTTGTTTGTTTTCATATGTCACAACACTGCGAGTACCAATTCAGAAGCAGCTGATCGGCCCGATGGTGCTGCCGCCATCGGACATGTCAGTTCTCAATAGCACGGATGTCAAGATTTTTTGCACCCCTCCTGGTCACAGATGTTTTATGTGGAAAGGCGGCCTAGACGACAAAAAAAAATTCTGTCTTGTATCGATTTTTTAAACCTATGTATGCTCAAGATGGAGTGATCATTTCCCGAAATGTCTAAATTAAATAAATTAAATGTGTGTTTAAATCAAGGGGGGAGAAGGGAAATAGTTGAGCGTCAGTCCATACTTATTTGACAGCGACTATAATATTTTATATAATCTTATATGGTCACTGACTATTATATTCACCATTATCATAAAATTTGAAAAAAGTATTATTAATGATTTATTGCAACATATTTATAAACTTATCTTCTTAAGAATTTGCACAATTTAGCAAGTCGGATATAAAAATCTCCTAGTGTTCAATGTAACTCTACTTTTGTACAATGTGATGCTTTTGGTACTGCATTAACCAATGTTACACATTTTCAAACTAGATGGTTATGCAAAAGCAATGTTAAAAATAGTCAAATTTGTTTATTTTTTTGTAATTTAAACTCAAAGTGTCCTACATTTAGCACTCATATTGAGATTTATAATGTTGTCATTATGACACGGTAATATATAAAGAATACATAAAATGAATTAAGAAATAAATGTTTATATATATCTATATATATATATATATATATATATATATATATATATATATATATATATATATATATATATATATATATATATGTTTAATTTTATTATTTTGATTTGTATTCTTCTTATGTACTCATAAAATATCAATGACTGCAGCTAATCTACATAAAGCAACGTAATAAATTCTTGAATACAGTTGCTTGAATTTCAGTATCAGATTCTCTGAAACACTCATTGTCTTCTGCAGATTTTATTTCTAGGTGCTGACTATATCAATGCAAATTTGTGTGTCAAGTATGTAGCTAACAGTTCCAAGAATGTACATTATGTATGTGTCTTATATGTAGTTTAAAACACATTTTTCATTGTGCTTTAGATTCTTCTCATAATTAAAACGTGAGCGTGGTAAGGCGGCATAAATAAGTTCAACATTTAAAAGTAGATAGACAGACAGACACACAAACATGCAGTTCGTAGTGCACGGTTAACTGCGCCGGAACAATGCCGGCACTTCTTCATTGTGGGAACCGTCTTAACGTGAGACGATGATATCTGGCTGGAACCTAAATAAAATACTCTATAATTGTTATCATATAAATATGGACATGTGAATCCTTGCTCCGCTGACTCTGCCTTTGTATCGTTTAGATAGGAGTCTAGGAGCTCGGGAAGGAATATCCGGTGCGCACACGTTTTTCTAAGGATGTGTCGTTGATGTTTTGTTTGTAGTTAATGGATTGTATTCTCTGTGGTATTCTCACACAGTCTGGGGGTTTCTTTAAAAAGTTCACTGCAGAGGTTTTTTTTTAAGTTTTACTGCAACGCAATCTAAAGGTAATCTACACTGACTACACATGAAATATTTTGAAAATCTTAGTGTTATCGAAACTTTGTCCCGTACCGCATACATTAGATATGATGAAACTTCTAGACCGGATGGGTGTATTGAAATAAGTAAATTTCTGGATTGTAGTCAAAATTATTTTATTTAATTTTCGACCTCAACCGGTTTCGGCTTTCGGCATCCCTTATGCCTTCTTCAGGAGCTACAAATTGTTACAAAAACTTGTAAATACATCGTTTGTTTAACTTACGTAAATGGGATAATAAATAAAATAAAAACAAAAAAACAACAGAAAATATAAATAATGAACAACAAAACCAATAAAATAAGACGCAAATAAATAATAACCAGAATGAAAATAAACATTTCTCTTTGACATACATAGATGACAAAAAAACTATTTACGGATAATTTAAACGTAAATATTGCTTTTAAACAAGAGAAAACAGTAGGGAATCTATTTTCAAAACTATAAGCCAATATAGACAAAATGTACAATTACCATATTATAATATACAAAATTCCATGTGACGATTGCCCTGTCCAGTATACAGGTAAAACAAAACGTTATTTAACAACAAAGATAGAGGAACATAAAAGAAATTGTAGGAATAACAGCAACAATAATGGAAAACTAGTAACACATGTCAAAAACAAAGGCCACAGCTTTAATTTTGAAGATGTTAAATTCTTGGACACAGAATCTAATTTACAGAAACACTTGGAATGTTGCAGACTAACAATGATAAAAACAATATTAATTTAAAAACAGATATTGATAAATTAAGTACTATATATACAATCATTTTAAAATACAATAAAAACAATAATAAAACAAATAAAATTAAACTTAAGAATAACAATAAAAAGAATGGATAAAATATTTTTTTAAATTTTCAGCGGTAAAACAACAAACTTTCGCACTATGCACGTTAAAACAAAATTATAATTTTGACGACTTTTTGAGCATTTTATTATATATTTTTTAACTGTTTTGACGTCCTACGTGTATTTATATGTTTTTTGTTATTATTTTATTGTGTTCATCTCCATACAAATGTAAAAATATTTTCATGATGTATTTACAAGTTTTTCAAAATTTTGTAACAATTTGTAGCTCCTGAAGAAGGCATTAGGGATGTCGAAACCGGTTGAGGCAAAAAATTTAATAAAATAATTTTGATTGCAATCCAGAAATTTACTTATTTCCATTAAGTTTAGTTATGAGGTCATGATAAGAGCATTTTACGATTTGAATTGATTGTAGAACTAATCGTTTTTAATTGCCTTACACAAAAGTGAACTTTAAAAACAAGTTCTCCCCAATATTGGATTCTAAATTCTGCCTTTTATTAAAAATTAAACAAAAAATGAAAATTAATTTATTGTAGGTACGTCAATGTGACCAACATATTACATTCCGCCAGTACCATTTTTATTTTATACGTAAATATCGTTGCTAAAATTGCGAGAACTATGAGAGATCGGTTAAATTAGAAAATAGTTGCCACATTAGTACATTGGAAATGCTTGTAGGACGCTACTTATTGTTTTTAAAAAAGGTATCGATAAACATGTCGTTATTCGAAGAAAAATAATTAATTGTATATAGTAAACCAGGAATTTTTATCATTTTTCTTATTATTTTACACATATTATTTTTAAGGCTTTAACATGTATTAAATGAAGTTGGTAAATAATTCATTATAAGGTTTGTACCAACATACAATTAAATCAGTACAAGCGCAGTTTAAAATGGTAATGTCATTTTAATACTGCGCATGCGACGGACAATTCCGTACTGATTTGATTATATGTAGCTAGGTAGATAGGAAATGAAATACACCCTAAATAGGGATCTCGAGGAGTATAAAAGATACGAAGTCGGTTATAGCTATATACGTCATTAGGCCGGTAAGTAAGCATTTACGGGCGAACTTCTACATCACGGGTCAAGCTCAGTAGGGCGAGTCACGTGAACTAGCGAGACCGTAAATACAGCTACCGGCCGTGTGTCGTATAAAAATTGTCTGTATACTCAACAACCATTTTGCAAGCAAATTATTTAAACAAAAGCGTCGTGTTTGTTTTTTAACAAGTTTGGTGTGATACGTTGTTAAAGTAAAATTTATTAAACGCATTTTTATCTAATTTACAGTTTACAAATTATGTAAGTCAATTTTGAAATACTTACCGGACGTCAAGGTGTTGCTATGTATACTACCGGCTTAGGCTGTAAAAACTACCTACCGAATTCAATGCTAAGAAGGTAGATAGTTGTTTACAGTTGAATATACAGAAAAATTATAAAAGTTGTTCTATTAGGGGGCGATTTTAGTGTTTAGTTATTTGAGAAAAATGCTTAAGGGACTAGACATAGGAAAAAATGTAAATTATGCAGTTTTTTTAAATTTTTGCGAATAACATGCAAATGTGAAATAAAACTGCATTTTGGTTTGCACGTCTTTAGGACACTTTTTTATTTTCTTTCAAATGATGACGCTAAAAAATGTATTACTGTTTAATTTCGAGTTATGATGGCAGTTTTAATTTTTATATGGACGCCATATTATAAAGTTACACCATTGGATAGATTTTTTTAGATTTCCAACGATGTACTGGTAAAATTTGTCTACGTTTATTTGTTTCAAACAGTTAAAATGCAACAATTATCAAATTTACAGAAACTTGAGACCATGCAAACGAGAGCAAACTAAATGTCGGGAGTGTAGGTGATCACCTTAAAAATATCTTGCGATCGACTGTTTGAGCACCGCTGATCTACAGTATTTAAATTTTTCATATAAACGCATGAACGATTTTGACGTTATGTAAGTGAGATTCCTTCACAGAAGACACCTGTAGGGTCCGGATATTGTTATTTGTGACATAAGGTATAAAATATTTCCTGTCATTAGGCAAAAAATGCTTCCCTTAAAAAGAAAAAAATATATTTACTAAAATATATTGTTTTTTCTACGCTCATGCTTACTCGTTTAGGGCCTACTGGAAAATTAATAAATCCAAACCTGCCGATATCCCAAATGTAGAACAAAATTGCTGTACCTTTTGAGTAATACATATTGATATTTGTCTGAATTAATTTTAGGCAAATATATCACTTTCAATGAACAGGCAAAATATTAAAAAATGGCGCTTTCAAACATAACATGGGTAGCCTATCTCACTCCCATAAAAACTCTGAATTATATGAAACTAACCTTATCCTTGTCCCTAGTTTTGTGGGCTTGAATTTTGTGCCTTAGAGTTAATTATACATAAAATTAAGTCATTGCAGGAGGGCCATTGAGTTTTGTGTGTTACGTTACGTTATGTTACAGTATATTTTTTGACAAAAAATGTCCAAACCTTTGGGTACATAGTTTGTATATTTTAATGTGCTCAAATAGATAGGGTCGCAATCGCAAATAATATTTTGATAACAAAATAAAATATTAGTTGCTCAAGTTGACATACAACCTAAAACTGTATTTTTTTGTAGGTACCGATTATGCATAATTTGAGGTTAAGGTTGAAATTTTGATGCTTCAATATTATTTTGAGTGATAAATTACAAATATTTGGAGTTCAAATGAATATGAATGGTGCTTGATTGAATATAACTTTTTCTTATACAGGCTGTTAAAAAACGGATAAAAAACTGAGGATATATATATATATATATATAGATGTGCTGATTCTAAATCAAAAATAATTCGGAAAATTATTTCTTATTTTTCATTATTTTTTTTTAAACGCCACTGCCAACATTATTTTCTTATTAAAATAATGAATTATCTAATCATGTAACAGACGTTGAATACAAAATAATTACGAATTAATTAATAATTCATTATTTTTTATAAAAATTTCGTGTCGGCAGTGGAGCACTAAATAAAGAAATAAATGAAAAGTAAGAAATAATTTTCCGAATTTTGAAAAAAATGATTTTGATTGAGAATTAGCACATATAAATGTATATAACCTCAATTTATTTTACCCTTTTTTAACACTCTGTACAAGTCTTGAAGTAATTGGAGCTTCTACATGAACTAAAATTAATTTCTTCGTAAAGCATATTCCGTTTGAAGAATGTTTAGTTAGAATGATTTATAGCAACATCTGACCATATTAAATAATGAGACATTATTTAACAACTGCTATATACTTAAGCTACAAGATATATAGTCAGTAAACATTGGCGAATCATAGATATAAGTTATAATGTGCTTAATGGAAGTACCGTGTTATTAAGAATGTAACTTACCGATAATCGTGTGTACTCGAACAGATAATTGAGTGCGGAGGACAATCGAATTCTTTTTGCTGAAACAAGAACACATCGTTACACTTTTATCTCATATAAAGGAAGACGATTATTTTTTGTTCGTTTTACAGAGACAATTTTAGAAACTACGCTTGAGTGGATAAGATGTCATGCACTTCCCATTAGTTCTTCTAAATTCTCAGGGTGGTGCACTTTCCACATTCCATACCTAAGTGTCCTAAGTTGTCGCTTGGTAAACGTTCTCACGCTAAATTATTGTCATCTACTGAAATATATCTAACAAGAGACGCGATGGTTCAATGCTTAGAGCATTCTCTTATTGATCGTGAGGTAAGGATTTAAATCCTGTATTTGACAACTTCTAATCACAACAAAAGATTGTCACTGGTTTTAAATAAATACTTAAGCTTTCACGACCGGGGTCTATGAAAGTCTGATTCTTTTTCGGTATGCTGGGCCGTGGTTTAATATGCGATTTATAACCTAACGTTTGCCCTGACATTGTGTTAGGCATCTTCATAGGATTTGTCTTATTTAGAAAAGTTTTTACATTTTTGACGGGTAACAGATAAAATTGTGAATTTTTGAATTGATATTTCATATTGTATATTTAACTCACTTTCTCTTATCTTTTAGTCCACTTTATTTTCACAAAAAAACAACCCCAAATTATTACATACTCATAATTGAAATTAATTGTAAATATGGTGCAATAGTCTCGATCGTATATAAGATAATAGCGTTGTCCTAATAAAATGGGGAAGTTTTTATTCAAACTGCAGAAAATAATTTTTGAAGAAAAAGAACAAAAAGTAGACTAAAATTTCTGAAAGAACTTCACATATTTTGAACCGATAAGTTAATACTATAAGTTTTTATCATTTAAAACATACTGCATCGTAGCTTATTTCGAAATTATTCGATGGTATTTTTTGAAGGAAAATGGAGCAGAAAAGCTAGTCAAAATAGTGAGGATTACAATAAGGTAATAAAATTTTAAAAATGTATTCCTTGCAATAAAATATGAAATACCATGTGTGTAAAATTGGTAAAGTTGAAAAACGGTATACTGGCTGTCTACTTTTTTCCGAACATAGGAAATTCCGAAGGAAATTCAATGCTAAAATTTTTGTTTGGCAATATCTCTTTACCTATAAATTTTAGAAAAAAAGTGTTAGGAAGAAAAATGTTCAGAATGAGAAACTGCACCGGTTCAGTTCAATTGTTTCTTCTGTACGAGTTAGAAGAAAAAGAATTACACGATTTAAGGTAATCATCTTAAAAAAGAAACAATAATTTATGTTTGTTGTTTCTGACATATCTGGCAAATTGGATACGTATTTCTTTTGATTTTATTATTATTAAAATTTGTGATTAAACTTATTCTTCTAGATTAAGTCTTCCTATTATTCTGATAATAATAAAATAAAAAGAAATGTCAAATCTATCAGATATGTCAGAAACAACAGATATAAATTATTGTTTCATTTTTCATGGCACTCTGATAATTATCTTAAATCGTGTATTTTTTGCTTCTAACTCGTACTTAAGAATTAATTTAAAATTTTAAGAGTAAAACAAAGACAATAAACCTTACACCATTGGAAAAAGAAAAAATACTTATTTTTTTAAAGTAATATGGCGTCAATTTATAATAAGAAAGTTGTAATTAATATCTTGGAAACCGCCATTCTGAATTTTATTCTGACATCACTTTTACATTTGCCTTATCAAATCATGTAACTTTTATATGAAACATTTTTTATATCTTTTATAATTACAGAGTTATTTGACATTTTTTAAAATAACTTTCTAACTGTTCGGAATTTTAAATAAATCTCAACGGAATTAGAAGGTGCACTCAAAACTGCACATTGCTTATTTAACCGTCCTCCAATGGCGTACCACTTAATTTTGGACACCTGTATAAGAATAACACTACCACGTTCAAAACGTAGTAAGAATTATTATTTCTATTTAACTTACGTTATAAATAAGATCCTAATCTCATAAAAAGGAAAAGGGATGTAAATTATTACGTTTAAATTTGCACTTCAATAGTAATATTAAAAATTTGAAATCCTAATTATTAAACTTATTAATCTTTTGGTTGTACGTACATGGATATTTATAATTTATAAAAAATACATGAACCTACTCGTAAGTGTATGTTGGGCTTATTTAGGATAAAATTTATTCGTTAACTACAATTATGTTGTGTAGCTAATTAAATTCAGAAAATTTAATGAGAAATTAGTAACTTTCAATTTCCTAATTATTTAACTTCCTTGTATCAAAAAAGAAACAAATATATTCTAATTAATTTTCATAAATCTAGAGTTTAGTGAATGTAAAGTTTAGAGATATTGTAGAGTTAGGTAACCGTAAAAGCAAAATGAAAAAAAAAATATTGTGATAAATGACTCATTTTGTATTAAAAGATTTTATTTTTTCAAAACTAAGCCATATAAAAAAGTTGTAGGTTAGACTTATACACTCATAAATATATTTCATATTAAACAAAATTTTATTTTAATAGATAAGTATAACATATCTGACGTTTCCATACTCAAATATCTATTGTTCTTTCCATTAAATTACACACAATTTTAAATTGCAAGTACACGTGCCGGATCAATTTGAGCAAAACAATGTATTTATTTATAACAGCGTGGGAGAATATCTGACCTTTCCGTTTCAATAAGTTTATGAATGACAAACATAGTAGATATTTTAAGACAAATCTCTTTGCTTTCTTAGAATTATTATCTTTTTATTGTTGTGTTTTCTATAATTTGATCTAGAATGTGTTAGAAATTACTGTGTATTTTCTTTCTATTTAATTCTTTTGATTAAGAACAGCTTATGTCTAATTTTAGACCGGAAAACCAGCACACTCCAGGAATAGCATCAATTAATTTTATTAAGTTCTTCTTGAATCTTTCATAAGATTGTAATGTGCTATCTTTATCTAAAGTATTAACTGGTTATTTTATAAGCTGTTAGATCCTCTTTACTTAATGTTTTTATAGTATTACAGATAATAATATACAGGAAAAGTATAATTACGTTTACGTACGAGAACTGTGATATGTACTAGTTAAAACGCGAGTTCAATTTATTGCATTCTATAATTTCTATGCCAATCTTGCAAATTATGTAGAATAAAACTGCTTTGTATTTATACCTACTTCCTTTAACATTTTACTAATATTTTTTTATGAACGGAAATTCACAAAAACGTTGGTGCAGGCATAGAATTGGCAACTTTTAATTTATTCATTTTATGAAAAATATGTGCCTCATATAAAAATAAAATTACATACTAAAGCGGGCTTTACACCGAACGTAGCATTGTTAATAACACGTGTCATTAACAATGTTATTCATATATTTTAAATATGGGCCTACAAAATGTTAATTATATTTTTTAATTTCTCCATTAACATGTCGATAATATTGTTATAACTCTGTTATAATAACAGAAATTTTGCGATCGCTTTGGAGACGGTTTAAATCAAAGAATGTTCATAACAAATGTTATTGACAAATTATTTTTGGAGGCAACAGTTTCTATTCGTAGTTTAGTCCCCCCCCCCTCGGACTGGAAAAGCTGCAATAACCGTATTAATTAGTTTAGCTATTTAATTGTTGATAACATGTTAGCAACTTCGTTAAAAACTTTTTATTTTTCCTAAAAAAGGGAAAAAAATTATAGTAATTTATTTGGTATAAAGCGTTTCGTAATTTTTTAGTACATGCATTGCCGAATCAAAATAATTTCGTAATTTTCTTTATAGTGTCATCATTGATGATCCGTTTTCATATAATATTTCAATTACGAAAACACGTTGTTGAAGAATCAAACTTGTCATAATGAATAAATCAATTGTCAGTTGTCAGAGTATCAACTTATTGACAGCAAACGCTATAGGTAGAGAAAAATAGCGACTAAATAAAACGGTGCCCCTGTACCGGGTGGTGAATTGATTTATGTAATATAGCAAATACAATATTATTTTTTTAATATGGTGTTGCTTCTCTATGTAATTATTTTAGATAGAAAAGCTTCAAATAAAAGTTGTAGAGCATAAAAATATGCATACTTTGTAACGTCAGAAATTATAATTGCCGTCAAATAAGTATGGACTTAAGATATCTACACTGTTGCCAATCCATGGGCAATGTTGAAAATGCTAAGCTATGAAGAAGCGGCAACACCACCGATCAAGGGCAGGGTGCGGAGAAGAAAAAGATGAACATCAGTAGTAGTCCGTGCCAAATGTAATGGGCTGTTGCGCAAAAAGCAAAACTATTTCTTTCTCTTCTTCCTATTGCCTGACCTATCTCTTGCTGTCTCTCATCTTGATCTGCGCATTTCATAGCCCATGGCATTTGTCAGTACCTCTACATCCATACTTATTTGACGGCCTATACTCGCCGTATAGGTACGGAAATGTCAAAAATCACCCGACAAATAGAGATAATCATGGAATTGAAACAAAAATATTTATCTGTCAAGTTAGGTTAATTTATTTATATTAGGTATTATTTGTGACTTCTGTTCATGTGAACAATTATTTATTTATTAAGTTAACGTTCACTAGAACAGAAATTACAAATAATAAAAATAAACTAACCTAACTTGACAGATAAGCCGTAAACTTTCGTTAATTTATCACTATTTTTGAGATAAATTTTCAACATTTTCATACGTATGGCCGGTTTTTGTACGAAACTGTAAGTCTTACAGATTTGTAAATCTGTAAATAATGAACAAAATCGCAACGAAACCAGCCACTCTTACGCATAATTTTATATAAATCAACAAAAATAAATGTGTTTTTTGTTAGTTATTTACGGATTTATATGCAAGACACAGTTTTGTACAGAATATCACCACTAATTTCTGCTTTCAGCCGTACACATCTCATTTGTATAAAAGGAAAATTGGTTTTAATTTTTTTTTCTTTTTCGAATATTAACATACAAAAAAAAACACAAAATACGAATGAATTAAATTAGATTTGTGTAAAAAATTATCTTTTATTTATACCTGCAGAAATAGCAAATGGATGTAGCGGAACAATTCTCCGTTATAGCCGCAATGAGCTCCGAATCCCTATGCGCTATGGATTTGCACTTCATCTCATCTTCTTTGACTTCTACATCCACCAAGTGCTGATATTGGTACAAGTGCAAAGATTTCACTTCGAGACTGTGCAGCCAGTGGGAAAGCAACTCATTCCCGTGGTTGCAAATGTCCCCTGACATTGTACTCGGCAACTCAATACACATGGAATCCATTGTGAAGAAAGTTCATAATGGAAGTTATTGTCACTTTCCAAACATTAACTGATGTCACTTTAGTCTTTATAAATATTATTTCTTTAGGTTATGGTGCTAATATCTCTACAAGTGTGTCATACTAATAATTAAGAATTGGATTTTAGTTTCATTAATTGGTGATTCTATTTTAAAGACAAAAAGAGTGTGAGTAATTTTGGTTATAAATAACCATATGAAAAACTTTTTTATTCTTATTAATCAATGTATTTGTTGTTAATATGAGGTAAAAATTAAATTCGAAACAACTTTTCAAAATATTTTTTTTTTACCTCCCGGTCCCGCTGCCAAAAATCGTATATCGAGATTTTGGTAAATGACCACGTTTTAAGATTCCTAGAATCAGAGTTTAACATTTTCACGATGATGTCTGTGTGTGTGTGTGTGTGTGTGTGTGTGTGTGTGTGTGTGTGTGTGTGTGTGTGTGTGTGTGTGTGTGAGTGTGAGTGTGTGTGTGTGTGTGTGAGTGTGTGTGAGTGTGTGTGTGAGTGTGTGTGTATGTTTGTGTGGCTCCTGTTTATGCTGGAACTCAAA
Organism: Harpalus rufipes; assembly: GCA_951394225.1. Classification (NCBI taxonomy): domain Eukaryota; kingdom Metazoa; phylum Arthropoda; class Insecta; order Coleoptera; family Carabidae; genus Harpalus; species Harpalus rufipes. Next base: position 19,707,120 of record OX596276.1, on the reverse strand, counting down.
TATTATCATTCAGAAAATTTTGATTCCTTGTATTTATAACTTACACCCGGTTCCATAATCATATAAAAGTCTCCTTTAAAGCGAAAAGGAGCCTTTTTGTGGTAAAACCTGTTCCATAATCTTTTTTAAAGAGCACTTTACAAAAAAGTCTCCTTTATTGTGAAGTCCCGAATTTTGTCCTTTATGCGTGTAAAAGTCGGCTTTTTTGAAAACGTAGCCTAAAATTTCGTTGACAGATTTGAACTAAAAGTGCAATATGGACACTAGTTCAAGCTCTTCTTCAGAAGACAAAGTGTTAAGACACTTGTAAGAAGACCAAAAATATATAGAAACAGAGAGGAATGTATTAACAAATACGATGATTTAGAATTTTTTAACAGATTTAGATTAACAAAACCCACTGTTGTAGCATTATTTGAAAGAATTGAATCAATTGTATCATTATGTTCAAATAGGTAAGTTGTAAACATATTTTATAATATCTTGTCATGATCAGACCATTTTTAACAACAGTAATTTGAGGCGACTTTTTCTGAATGGAAGTTTTGGAAACTACATGTTCATTGGCGATAGTGGATATTCGATCCAACCTTGCCTGATGACAAAATTACAACAACCGCAAACAGCAGCAGAAGATCTATACAACGAATCTATCATTAGAACCCGAAATGTTGTTGAAAGACAATATGGCGTGTGGAAAAGACGATTTGCGATCTTGTTATTAGGAGTACAATTGAATGTGGATACTACAATGAATATAATTATAGCAACAGCTGTATTATACAACATTGCTACTGAAATGAACGATTATTTCCCAAATTATTAGTTTGTTGATACGGAACAAAATGAGGATGAACCAGAGCAAAATGTACATAATAACAACGTTGTACCTGCCCTAGGACGAAAGATGAGAAGATTGCTTATTGGCGATTATTTTACTAGACAAATACGAATGTAGTTGAAAAAGACATTTGAATAAATCGTAGCAAATATATAATAACTATATTTAACTATAATATTGTTTTATTTTTTCATTCTTCTTAATTTTAATTTCTAGGTCTAATAGGCGTTGTCTCTTTTGATGATCTTCCTCCATTCTACGATTTTGTTCTCGTCTGGCCCAAGTTTTTACTTCTACGTCACCAGCTATTTTCTGTCAATTGTAATAATCTTAATTGATCTTCGGAACGCAGAGATCCGCATTTCCGCTTCTTCCCGCGAATTTTCATTCTATAATTCTAATTGTAGCAGACTATCTAATTCGTATAATATTTAAATATCTTAAGACTTGCCAAAGTATACAAATAGTCTGTATTCTGTTACACCCGTTGGGTTTAACTACACCTGTCAAGAGTTTTAGCCAACAAAAATTAGGATAATAAACTGAATTTTAATTGTTTGGCAGAATGCTTCCAGAAGTATGACTAACATCAAACTTACGAATCATTAAATATAACAAATGCATCTTCCTCCAACTAATTGTATACATGTAAAATAAATCACAAATATGTATGTTTCAGTAATAATTCAATCAGTAGCTATTTTTATATAAAGCTTAGTCATATAAGTTAATATATTATTAAATTTGTTATAAAAATTTACTTAAATTAATTATTGTTAATAAATATATTGATAACAAAATAATAGTATAAATTGATCCACAATACCAAAACTTCTAACCTACAAAATCAGCTTTAGAACTATTAGAAATTGTTATACTCTTATAAATCACCCTACATAAAATGAAATTACTTCGTTAACTAAATAAATATATCATCACGGCATATTATCCATTGCTGGGTGTGCCAATCTGCGTTGTACACAGATATCGGTAATGATGAAATATTTGTACCGTAAGGGCGCTTACCAGGCGTCACCTCACGGGCACTCAATGCTGGAGTGGAGAGTGCACCACAGGGGTCAATTTTAGTGCCATTAAAATTCGAAGTAATTTTTGGTGTCGGTCGGGATCGAACTCGGGTCCCCACATTCGCGACCAGACACTCAGGCACACGGCCACGAGACCCCATGTTCTCTTATTTAGAAAAATAAACTGTATGCAAATTATGATGGTTTTGGTTTCTCAGAACAGTTATTATTTAAAACGGTACATATCTTACATCTTCACTTTTTGTTGCATATACAAGAACGACATAATGGAAATTGTACTTTTAAAGCAGTAAAAATCACAGTGTGGATAATAACGCATACAGTAAACAAGTCATGACTGCATTACTTTCGAATGAAAAATCATGATGTGAATACGAAATTATTCATTTAAAATAGTAAAATTAGTTTTATTCTCGAAGAATTAATTTGAAATATATATTTGATTCTAGTTTAACTTAAGTAGGTAGTAAGCCGTATGAATTAAATCAGCATATTGACCAGATTATTGCAAAATACAATATCGGTAATTATTTCTGTAATTTATAGAGAAATATGATTGCAATACATTAAATTAAGTAATAATTAATATGAAAGACGATTAAGTAAATGGATATGTTAATCTAAGACACAGAATAATTAATAGAATCTCATTTTAGTTAAGAAATATTTATATTTATAAATAAATATCTACGACTATATAATATACTGAAAATATGATGTGCTTGAACACAATACCGAATTTTAAATAGCACAAAATTGACTCCTGTGATGCAGTCTCCACGCCAGCAATGAGTGCCCGCGAGGTGATGCCCTCACGGTACATACATATATGTCACCATTATTACCGAAACCTGTGTACGAAGCAGATTAGCACACCCAGCAATGGGTAATATGCCGTGATGATATATTTATTTATTTTTACCTCCCGCTACCCTTGATAAGGGAGGTATAGGGATCGTGCAAAATCTCATATCGAGATTTTGGTAAATGACCACATTTTAAAGTTGCTAGAATCAGATTTTAACATTTTCACGATGATGTTTATGGCTATGTACGTATGTGTGTGTGTGTATGGATCCTCCTATTACAACATTTTGAAACCTTGTATTTATAACTTATTCTAACATGGAAAGAATCCATTAGATTTTGGTGTAAATCAGATAACCGGAAATGGCACTTTACTTAAAGTCTAAAACAGTTTTCTTCGAAAAATATATTTAAATTACATTTTTTCGCGATTTACGTTATAAAAAAATAAATATTATTAAATTTTCGACAGATATGCATTAATACTTTTCCTATTTATTTATAAATTTATAAAATAATTTATTTTAAAAATCCAGGAGTCTATGCTTTAAAGATAAATATATCTCCTTGGTTACACAGTTCAGATTTCAAATTTATGTAACTGACAGATAAATGTCACTGTCTATAAATTAATCATTTCAAAATAAGAAGAAAATATTAAAATATGAATTTATAAAATATTTAATCAATAAAATAATTTTATATATTTGTTAATTGAATATAACTATTCAATTTACAATTTTCTTTTTAAAACGTTACTATTAATTAATTTTAAATGATTATTTTTTTGTGACATTTATCTGTCAGTTACATACATTTGAGCTGAACCAAGCTGAACTGTGTAACCATGGAGTTGTGTTTAATGCATAGGCTCCGGGATATAATTTTTGTATTATTTTATAAATTTATCCATAAAATATATAGAAAAAGTTTTAATGCAAACCTGTAGAAAATTTAATAATCTTTAATTTTTATAATAACATTGCGAAAAAATAACATTTAAAGACATTTTTGAAGAAAAACAATTTTGAGCTTCAATTAAATAAATACAAAATTCATAGGCTACGAGTTCATATGTATACATATTCTTATTTTTATATAATAATGTATATATACATACATGGTGTGCAACGAAAAGCGGAACATAGAAATTTAACATAGGATTTTAAAACTGTGTGGTAATTGGCTGTACATTTTAAAGTAGAATTAAAAATTGTTTAGAATTTTTACTTTTAAAAAGTCTCCATTTAATGCAATAGAATATCTGTAGCACTAGATATTTAGAAAATAAAATATAACATTTTCGTCAAAAATCAGACAATCATGGAAATAATAAAACAAATAAAACAAAATTTCCATTAAGGTCACAATACATACTTGAATATTTATTCCTCAATTATAACAATGTAGACATTATGATCAACAGTTAACATCAATAACACTGAACTGTCAGAATAAGATTTTGTTTTACTTGTTTCCGCACATTTTTAAAATCCTATAAACTCCTATATTCCGCATTTCGTTGCACAGCTGTATATATATATATATATGTATGAATCTATTACTTTGAACTCAAAATTCCCGATTTTACATACATTTACATATCGAAGTTTGATCGTAAAATTTTCACTTTATTCTCTAAATATATGCGCAAAATTTTTCATAAAAACATTTTAATACCAACAACAACATTGCAGAAAAAATAAAAAAATTTCTACAGGTGTCATTGTATAAATCTGAATATGTTGCCTTTGCGGTGACGAGTAATGTTTTCTATGTATACACAGAATAACGTATTGATAATAAATTTGTTTTATCTGAGCATTTTAAATACCTATAGTTATTTATGAAATAACGGTAAAAACTGTTATCTTATTGATCGTATAGAAAAAGTTGGCAGCTTTAACCATAGTATGAGTGAAATACAATAAAATCTCTCTTACCGGACACCGCCACTAACTGGACAATGGGGAAGTTTAGCGAGATTGAAATTACGTGTGAAATATTTTTTAATGGTAAATATATGAAAAATTGTAATTTAAATTTTATTGAAACTTAAAATTGTTCCCATTTATTTATAATTAATTATCATCGAATTTTTGACGTCACAAGTAACAAAGCGCATGCCTAGAAAGGATGGTGAGACTTGACTTTTTGAACGTGTGTTGAGGCATTACACTACACACTTTTGGCTAGTTCACGTGCGTTTGTTTACGTTTTCGCGGAGTGAGGTTATGAGTTTTTAGTTCGAATTGGAGTTATATTTGTTTTCAAAACTATTACACGATACTTAATTTTTAATAATGAATACAACAATATGCTAAATAAAATAAATAGAACCAGTCGTTTGTAGAAGAATAACAAAACTATAATAATCACAACACAGAACTGTCACTGCTTCTAAACGTTAAAACATGTGGATGTCATTTTTAAAACTCCCTGTTGCCATGTAAATCCAGCGCGCACCTGCTTAAGACTATACGTTATCCGTGAACTTCTGTGACGTCATTATTTTAGAAAATTTCATTTTTTGATAAATCTAGGCATCTTAGAATGAAATACAATACAGAATATCACTTTTGAAGACATTCTTAATAATAAAAAAATACACTAAACTTCCCCATTTTATGGGAACCGGTATTTTTATATTATTTTCCTAATAAACATATCTCTATTAAGCGGGCACGCTATTACACGCACACGGACAAAATTTTTGGAACCAATTTTTAAAAAATAACCTCTCATATACACGGACGTAAAATCATTTAGCATTGTACCGGGGATTCCACATTTTTTACGTATTTCGGCTTGAGTCAGTACTTCAATACGCACTACTACATATTGGGTTATGGCTTTAAATTATATTCACATTTTAAAAATAGCAAATGTACTCGTTAACGTGTTACTGTTGCGAGAAAAGCTACATGTTTTCGATAAATAAAGACTCAGGGTACGTAAGTTAGCAGCCTGGTTTAATTTCAGGAAATCTCAAGCAGGTGAATTTATAAAACAGAGAACAGAACGATTGATAATTTTTAATTCATATTTTAATCCACAACAGAAGAGGAGGCATCAATTATAATAAGATAACCTCATAAAAACTTATTTTGAATTATTATTACCATTGGCGTTACTATATGTTTCAAAAAGTTGAATTTGATTATTGATAAGTCGTAATGTAACCAAAAGGTAAATTGTGCAAAAGAGTGAAAAAAATGCACATACATATTATGAATGAAATTAAAGTGATTTTTATAATCATGAATTACTCATTAAATATTTGGGCAGTGAAGTTATAATTTTATATTTTTTTGGATACATTATAATATAAGAAAATAATGTAGATTACTATGTCATGTTTATAAATGCATCATACGATATTTAGATGTACAAGTATACCGTATATGATCCGTTCACATGCGTGCATAATGAAGGCACAAAAAGATAATGTAATAGTATAATTTCCAGAGTGGTAAGATAATATCTGACCTATTTCCTTGTCCTGACACTTAAATGACTTCTGTCTATTAGCATTTAACATAAACAACTTGTCCAACAGAATGAACATTGCATTTAAGTAGTACAAATGTATTCTGTTTTTGCTATTTTTGCACTTAATATAACGCATGTCCGCGGTGTACTGTATACAAATGAGTTACCTACAAATTTATGTAGTACAACTCTCTATAGAAAGTATCTAATTTTGAAAAACGCACAAAAATTATTTAATTTATTCACTGATTTACATATTTTGATCCAGAATATAAATTGTATGATAATATTTATTATTAATTTAATGACATATTAAGTTTCTACTTTATAATACTTCGCCGGTGGGCGACTACTGTATTTCTTTGTTAACCTAAATTTTCACATAAATTGTCAATCATTTTCTATCATTGCTACATTTCAAATCATACTCGTATTTTTCTATTTTTCGGCAATAAATTTTGTTATATCAAATTTTTGTTGATTAAATAAATAAGAGAGCAATGTACTAATAATATGCTATATATAAAAAAAATTAAAGAGTTTTAAATGTGATATTTGATGATTGTAATTCCGACTTGAAAATGATTTGCTACAAAAGATTTAAGTGCCCGAAAGACAACACCCTTTTACTTTATCGTCATTGCCAAAATTTGAGAAGAAATATATTATTACAATTTGCATTTACCTTGTAATAAATTTTTATTATGTCATGCTTATTTATTACCCATTTCTGGGTGTATAGTCACTATATTTTCCTGACTTCTAAACATTCCTAATTTAGGTATAACCTGTCTCGACTGGCTTTTGACTTACACTACACTGCAGGTAATTTTACAAAAGGCTTATAAGAATTGGAAGACAAAATCGGGTTTAATTTTCCAATATTTCTTTTAGTACATATTCATATTATTATACTTTTGGGGTGTTATATGGTTCTAAATATCGAGATAAAATTTAGCCAAAATCAATGTTATAGAAATAAAAAAATGACGGTAAATAAATACATATTGATAGTAAAATTATAATAATTAATTTTGGCCAAATTTAATCTCCAATATTTAATATCAATAATTAAGTAGGTATAGCTATGTCTGCACTAAATGAAATATTGAAAAATTCGAATAAAGTTCTGTCTCCTTGACCAACTGTGAGTTTAGTCTCAGTTGAAACAGGTGAACCAAAATAATCTAAACACTATATTATATAAATGTAATTAAAATGTCAATTTCTCAAAAATATAATAATTTTGTTAAGTTCAAGATTATTTAGATTATTAGATACTTTATTTTCGTAAATAACGGTAAACAGCATTAACATGAAAAAATTACCATATTCGGGGATTTGAAAGATCAAGTGTATTTAAGATGTTCTAATAGTGCCTATTTGTTAATGTGCCATTAACAAAATAAAATGCTATTAATAACAAACAGTAATTACTCGACAAAAAAGTTTCCAATGTTTCACTGAAACTTGCTTTAAACTTGTTTGGTTTGCGGTATATTTGCGCAAAATATTTACATTTCTTAATAGCCATTTAGTTACTTTTTTAAAAGTAAATATTTTTAAAGTACAATGTTAATTATTGGTAATAAGTAATAATATTTTTGTAAATTTTGTTAAATTGTCTACAATATAAATAATAATTATATACGTAAGCCCAAACCCATAATATTTCGGCCGGTTTACATTTTCAACAAACAAATTATAAATAAAACCTACGCAAATGGTGTGAATTTTTTACAAATTTCTTTCGACTAGTTTCAAAATACAGATTTTCAAATTATAAAAGCTGAATTTATTATTCAAGTATTCCGCCATTTAATATTGGATTACATCGCCTTTATTAGTAATACCAGCTTTAATTATATTACGCATTGTAACCTTGCCCTGCAAATTTTTCTGTGAGTATTGTCCCATGTGTCTTGCTAGGTAGGTTTTACCGAACGCACTGGATTTTTACGAAGTTGTTTTTCATGATACCAAAAGTAAAGGGTTTCGGTAGAAGTTAAAAGTGGATTAGAAGATGACCCTTAAAACGCCGATCGAACTATTATCACCCGTCCTTTGGCCCACAGTTTTTTTAAGTTATAAGTCTTTATTTAAAGTAGCCGAAAGAATTTTTTAGAAATTTCTAACCATTTGCGCAGATTTTATAATTTGTTGAAAATGTAAACCGGCCAAACTATTATGAGTTTTAGCTCGTATTTCAAATAAATTAAAAAATTCAATTTTTAAATATTTTTGAAGGGGCAATTTATTTTCTACACTTATCTAAAGTAACAACAATAAAATTAAAATTTATAATAATCAGTTGTGCTCGTAATTCGACTGAAAACATGAGTAGTCCTTATTAAAATGGAAATAAATTCACAATTTTATTATAATCGTATTAAAATTTAATTATCATATGCAAATGAAATATAACAAAATAATTTTCTTAGTAAAATTTATTTTAATAATAATTATATGCCAGTTATCAAGTTAATTTTAAGTAATATCAACAAAAGAAAGAAACGTAAATGATATTGTAATTATAAATCAGAATTATATTTCCACAATATGACCTACTAATTTTATTTACATTACTAGCAAAACAAAATAGAGGAGTAATTATATTACGCTCATATCCTCATAAATTTTATTAACACGCAAAGTTAACAAATGAAGGAATCACAGTACAGTACATTGAAAAATGTTTGTATTATGTTGTAAATAAATAGATCTAAAAATTTTATGTATGTTAATTATTTATTCGTCTACAAAATTATACACCTTTAGCTGTAAAAGTAATGTACACAAATATGATAAATTAATGATAAAGAATGAACTAAAGTATTTTTATAATGAAATCTGTAATAAATGTAAATTTCGGTTCTTTGCTAATAAATTTATTACTGTACGAGTTAAGTGCTCATTACAAAAAAGGAAAAGGTTTCAAAAGCAAAAATCGAATCTTTATTACCTTATTTTATGAAAAAAATACAACTCATATACATGTTGTAAACAAAAATAAAGCTGTCTGAATTGCCCTGACTTTAATGATCGCGATTTAAATCAATTTTAAAAATATTAATGACAGATGAAATTTTATAAAATATACATTTTTAAAATAATGAATATTTAAGGATTTCCTACATAAATCGAACTAGTCCATTTATTGAAGTCTCCGGTTTCATGTCATCGTTCGATTCCGGCCGCCTCTCATTTTGAACTATAAGATTTGTCAAAAATCAAATAAGACACGGGCATGAAAAATATAAGGGTGTACATTTGTAGTTCTGTAAGAATCAAATTAGTCTCCCTCTGTATTTTGAAAACGGGTGTCACTTCATACTTTCATAAGGTAAATGCAAAATTCCTACAAAATCCAAATAAGTCCACATGTTCTTTATTTTAAATGATGGCTCAATACAATACAATTTCAAAATGAACATGTTATTTTTAAGCTTACGTACATTGAGAATAATTGCCATACTAATACATAGATCGGATTTGAAATGAGAATTAGGTACCTATATATGTATTTTGTTCCCTGAAAAATTGTATTTTTGGACAAGTCTGGTTTTTCAATTAAAATGATACAACCTTTTAGTTTATGTGCTGTATTTGATTTAAAAACCAACGTATCGGGAGCATAAACTGCTGCCTTCTTCAGGAAAAAACATAAATAAATAATAACAAATAACCAAGGTAAGATATATTACAAAATATTTAATATAGGAAGCCCCGACTAAGTACTATTGAAATTATTATTCTTGGATTTGAAAATCTCAATGGTTTCTCTAATTAACTTGTTGTTGAGGTGTCATCCGTCTTCAGTCATCAGGGATTTACCAGATTCCATGTGCCTTCGGGAATGTTTACATTGGCCCGACTGGTAGAACTATTTCAACAAGATATGAACACCAGCGTTCGGTCGAATTGAACGAAACAGGAAAATCTTCATTTGCAGAACATGCCCTGGAAGAATTCCATCGAATCAAATCGAAGAAACAAAACTTCTTGCCAGACCTACACACCTCAACAACAGGTTAATTAGAAAAGCCATTTAGATTTTCAAAATCAAGAATTATAATCTTAATAATTGTGGCGGTTTAGAACTTAGTCAGGCATGGCTTCCTATATTAGTATGGTGTAATATGTTGCCTTGGTTACTTGCTGCTGTTGTTTTTGTTATTATTATTTATTTATCTATGTGGTTTCCCTTAAGAAGGCAACAGTTTTTGCTGCTAAAACGTTGGGTTTTAAATTATACAGAACATATTTTAATTTTATTATGAGTTCTGAAAGATTTATTTAATAATTTAAAATCACTTTACTTCTAAATTTGTCAAAGTAGGTAACTACGTTATTTAACAAGCCACGCGTGTCCAACACAAGTCTCGTCTTCTTGTATTTTCACGACAGTTTTCTAAGGTAAAATTAAAAAAATTACTTTAAATTCGCTTTAAATATTTTGATTTGAATATTTTCATAATATTCTAACATGATTTCGGCTAATAGGCTAATGTAGGCACATTATTTAACTAAAGTTTTTTTAATGATAATTATTTTCATGTTAAATTTATTTAGGTCAACCTAAATAAAATCCAACGAGGTAAAAGCCTCTTCGTAACTATTTCATCTATTATAGCTTAAAACGTTGATAATATGACTTTTCAAAAGTAAACAAAACTTGGTTTACCGAAATATTGTTTACAAACAAAACGTAACCTAACCCAACTTTCCCCAACCTAACCGAATTCTATTTCCTCAAATCCTAAGCACCCTTAAACTTCACTAACACAATCACTATTGTTGGTATCAAGGCGGTATCGCGGATCACTGATCGACGTCGACTGAGGCTCGCGGTTCACGGCTGTCGCGAGGTCATGTGTGACCCAGATCCGCGGTTACAGCGGCTACCTGCCTGCATGCTACCGCATCCTGGCTCTCTGGCTCCACGCGAGAGATGTCTGTCGCCGGCTGACAGGTGCGAGTTACTTATGGATGCAACGTACAGCGAATGGGTGTGAGACAAGTTAAAGGGATTTTGGATAACGGAATACAGCATTATATTTCTGATGGAGATGTGTTTAACTGCTTAACAGTGTGTTATATGAATCGTTTTGGTTCTGATATGACGATCTACATTCGAATTATGCTTGGTCTGATATAAATCATTTGATGTAAACAAGATTTAAATAAATACATATTATGGGGTCGTTATTATAGACGTCTAGTTAAATTTAGTTCCATTTTAAAAAACTGATTCCCATGTTAAACTCTCATGGCTCGCATTTTTTGAAACACACTGTATATATAGTAAAGTAATACTTTGGCAGTTAATAATAATTCTTTATCTATACGACAATCTGCTGTTAAAAGTCTGCGATAACTTTCGGCTGGCTTTTGCTGACTTTACAGCAAGAATTTTTTTAAAAAGATAAATAAAGTCTGGAGATTAAAATCGTGTTTGAATTTTCTAATATTTTATTTAAAGAAGATGTTATTTTACGAAGCTATAGAAAGGTTACGATTATACGAGTTTAAATTTGGTCAAAATCAACATTACATTATTACATTATTCATCTCGCATTTTCGGTGCCCCAGGCTTTTGCCCTTTTCACCTTCACGTCTCTGCATTAATTTTTGCATCTTTTTTTTTATTATTATTATTATTTTCCGCTATTTGCGGATGCCTTCATTATTTGTTCAGGCCAGGATCAGCTTTGGCCTTTTGTGCTTGAGGACGGTGTCAGCCTCGTATATTTTACAAATTAGTTTTATACAAAAATAACTTCTATGGTCATTACCTCACATGAAATATAAGTTTTTAATGTTTGTTAAATGTTATCTAATACTACCCTGACCATTCCGATAGTCAATCTCCTGTTGTAAAGGGGGTTGCCGCTAGGACCGGTAGGCTTTGAAATACGGAAGTCGAGTTTCGATATTTTAAAATATCGATTTTTATCAAGTAGTCGAATATACAAAAAAAGTCGAAAAAATCGCGAAGTCAATATATCAAAATAATCGATGTCTAAATAATTGTAGCCGAAATATTCGAAAAGTAGAAATAATAATAAAAATAATAATCAAAAAACTTAAATATGCGTATGTCGACTGATATGTCTAAAAGTCCTAAAATTGTTACAAAATCTAAACTCTCTAAACTAACCCTAAGCATTAAAAAAGCTTTCAGAAGCAGAACTCATTTATATAGAAATAAAACAATATTTGGGTAATATTTTTTCACCTGATGAAGACAGCAGTAATAGCACTGTTGCTCGTCGAAACGTTATATTTAAAAACCTAAACTCTCCTAAAAAAAAAAACAATTAAAAACATTCAATTTAAATAGACAAAAAGTAATAAGAAACTGCTAAATTCAGTGTAAGTATATGAAAAATTGAAGAGCCAAATGCAAAAACTTTATGTCGTTGTTGTTCGTGACACTGCGACTTCGTGGTCAGAAACATATGTCCGTCGATCGTCGTACAAGGTTTTTTTTAAATCATCTGACAGTTGAACTGGAAATGAAATAAGCGAAATAATTAAGTTGAATCGAATTTGAAACTCGAAATAATTTTAAATTTGAAATAGTCTAAAAACTGGAAATAATTTTAAAAGTCGAAATAGTCTAAAATGTCGGAATAATAAATTTGTCGTAAAAGTCTAAAAAGTCGAAATAGTTTATAAAGTCGAAATTATATGGAAGTCGAAATAGTCCATGTTCGACTAATCGATATAGAATTTTTTTAAAAGTCGATCGACTTTCTTGAAATGAAGATATATCGACGTTTTTACTAGCCCTAGAAGCCGCATCATCACTGGGTCAAGTCGACCCACACTGCACTATAATAAACTCACTAAATAGATATTTACGGATATAAAATTTTAAACATTTTATAATGTATAGCAGTTGTTAGAAAATAAGAATAGATCAAGGAAAAGATCAGGAAATTACAGATACGTGCCAAGTTACAGATACTGTACAAGTTTACAAGGCAGAAAATTTTGGAATGAATATATCATTAGAACAACGATAGAAGGTTCATTAAAAATTAAAACATCCGCACACTAAAAACCACATGGAAACCAAAACTCAAAAAGAGCGACCAAAGCAAAGAGATATTGAACTTCAACGGACTAAATCTGTGAAAAAAGACAGGATTATCAAAGAAGAAAAACGAAGTACAGATATTTTCAAAATATTGTTATTTTTACAAATAAGCATTGAACACGAATAAGTATTAATTGTACCACCATAATGTTTGTTGAATGAATTAAAAAAGTTACTAAATGCCATAAGAATGATATTTTCATATAAATTACACTTGACACTGACATCTTTTAATCAAAATTATCATAATATAATATATTTTTTAATTTTATATCCACTGAATATGAAATATAAAATGCAATCAAACCGTATAGAAAATACAATACTCTATAATAATTATTAAATGAAAAAATAAATAGGATTGCAGTCCAAAAATATTTTTATTTAATTTGAAACCAACGTTTCGTTGCCACTTACAGCTTCACCAGGGCAAGAGACTAACGCGTTAAAAATAAATAAATAAATAGAAATAAATTTTCCAAACATAATGTTATCATCGAAAATCAAAAATTGTATGAAAATATTAACTATCGTTATTTGGAAGACATTAACTTTAAGTTTATGTCTTTTGAATGTATCCTTTTTATTTTTTTCTTCAAATCATTCTTTAATATTTATAATAAAAAAAAATGTTACAAAATGATATTTAACTCTTTTTTTCAAAGAAAAACTGTTAAAAGTTGCAAATGAGAGTACTTCCAGTTAACCTATTATAACCAAAATCTAATCACCTCTTCTTTTGGATATATGGAATATGAAAAAAATATAATTTTTTGGAATGATGGTATTGGAGTTATGCGATCCGAAAGATCGTCATAAACACACGCACACACGCAGGCACACACACACGCGCACGCACGTATTCCCGTAAGTTTATGACTTTTAAAAATTTCACTTAAATTAAATGGAAAACTTAAAATATCAGTCATTTAAGCAATACTATCGATGATACAAGTCAATTTATAATATGTATGTAATATGTGTGAGTCATTAATATTTATTTTTTGTAATTACATAAAATAATAATAGGCTTTACCGATAGTAAATTTTAAAAATAAATAATGTCATGATTCATACCCCACAATTTGTACCAGGTATGTATATTTTTTAAGGGAAGTACGTACAATTGAAAAATATTTAAAAGAATGAACATGAATCGTAATAAAATAAACCTACAGAGAAAGAAATATGTTATTTGTACATGGAAATATATTATTAAAAATAAAATAAAATTTATTATTTACTATTGGTATTTTTAATATTGTTGATATTATTATAAATATCGATGTTGTCATTTTGATGTTGTCATTATTATTGTTGTTATTAAGGAATAATACCTATTATCATATATAAATGCTACTAAGGGGAATCTGTAATATTTTTGTAACCAACCACTGTTGAAAAGATGTATGAATCTTATATACAATAAACTGTTATGTTAAAATAAACCTACAACTTCCCATTATTTTTTATAAAATTGAATTGAAACAAATAATTTATTCTCTGAAAACTCGAATTACTGATATAAAAAATAACCAGAATTGGAGTGTTTAAAAATAACAAAAAACAATGATTGCAATAATAAATTAATAAACCAATCTTTTTTAAATCAAAATTTTATATGTATTTACAAATTTACTACTTTAAATGATAAACGTCACATGTACACTATACAACACAGGGTCATAGTTTTTGCGGTTTTAAATAGTGTTTTTAATCGGTTAAGTGACCGCCGGTTGTAATTTGGGCGGCGCGGGTTCAATTTCGGCCGATGTCAAACTCGAAACTTGAAATTTATTTCCAATTTGCATATAGCATAAACGTGACTCCTTTTCTCCACGAAAGGTTTGAGAGCCAGGAAAGAGCCACCTGATAAACGCCCCCACCGGTACAGATATTACATTACCGAAATATGCAAATGGAAGCAAATTTCCAACCCATTAACAATATAACGTCTTTCGTCTTGTAATTATTAACAACTACACTGCACTTGTTGAAAAATAGTCGTCTAATTCTTGTAAAATGAACTACGTTGAAAAAATTTTTATGTTAATTGTGGTTAGGTTTATAAATATTATTAATATTCATTGAAGAAAAGGAAATTACTAAAAAAAATCAAAACATGAAATTTACATTAATCCGAAAATGAAAGGTAAAGAAAGAGAAGTAATTTAGGCCAACAATAAAAATTACTAAGAAAAACACATTTTGTCTTCTCTAATAATTTTTACTTTCCATTTAACTGATACTAATTAAGCACAAATTACACTAGTGAAATAAAACCAATAAGAGCTCTTTACTCATTTTCTTTCCGGTAAAGTAAAACCTAGTCTTTCTACTACTTCTTACTGCAACTACGTACAATTATTTAAGTAGGTTATACATATATTAAACTTTTGTCTTCTAATGAAATACAAGTAGAACAATGAAAATACTTTCTAATGTGGAAATCACAATCATAATGACAATACGAATCGATATTCGCGTAGCCTCTCGCTAAATAACCATCTTGGTTTCATTTCATTGCAAAAAGTGTAAGTTCTCGTACATCACCTGGTGCTGGCAGAGAAAATGATATTAATAAGCGATTAATGCTTCTCTGGGAAGACTTAATAAGTTTTTAGATTTACTGAGCATGTTACTTTCTACACTGTCGCGTGTGTTGAACTCATAAAAGTTTTCTAAGTGTTTATGTACGAGTATTTCTATTAATATTTACATTATATGTCAACATTTTGACTTTATAAAAAATTGTATGTTTTGAAAGAAATAATAATTTACAACACTTTTATTTTGTTAGAGATAACTTTTTCTTTGAAAAAATAAATTTGAAATTAACTGTTAACTTCTGCTTTTGAAATCAGGATATTTAGATTATTAATTCTAAAGATGTGAGAAATAACTTGCATGTGTCATTTGAGATCCGTTCAAGGTTTCGTTAGCTCAAGTAGTACAGCAATAGATAAACTATCCAAAGGTTTAGGATCATGTCCTGGATGATAGTTGATTTTTTTCAAATTAATTTTTAATTC
The DNA here is from genome assembly GCA_951394225.1 of Harpalus rufipes. NCBI lineage: Eukaryota > Metazoa > Arthropoda > Insecta > Coleoptera > Carabidae > Harpalus > Harpalus rufipes. Next base: position 19,690,794 of record OX596276.1, on the reverse strand, counting down.
ATTTCTTTGAAAAGAGAAAGGAGTCTAAATATAAAATCATTAAATTTACCGGTAGCTCACGAGCACGTTAGAAGTCCTGCGCTCAAACACCGTTAAGGAATGAATACTTATATACAGGCTGTTTCCTTTAAAACAACCAGCGCTTTTTTGGGCGAACTAATGACTTTAGAGAAAAATGTTATATACAAAACATTACCAGGAAAAAGGGCTTAATTTATGAGGAATAATAAATAAAAAATTCAACCAGTGGTTCTAAAACGGTAGAATAAAATTATATTTTCTTAAATGGCAACCTATATAAATTTTTTGTCCATTAGATAGAGAATTTTTTTCTGATTTCAACGATATAAATATGATATGGGGTTGTATAACAATTATTTCGAGAAAAATGATATTAAAAATCAGAAATAATTCTACAATATTGAAGTAGGCTATGCAATAAACAAATGCAAACAAATGATACAGGTGACAGATAGTTTTATTACTTACGTTATTAAGTGTTTGTTTACTTAATAACGTAAGTAACAAAACTATCTGTCACCTGGAGGAGAAATGAAAATTTGAACAAGAATGAGTAGATCAGTAATAGGAGGTTGAAGAAACAGAGGAAGCCCAAAGATAAGATGGAAGGACTGTATTGCGGAAGACTTGAGAGAAAAAGAACTGAATTAGAACGACACGCAAAAATAGGGACCCTAACGAATGGGAAAATTATTATTATAATGAGAAACTACAGTGGTTAATATATATTAAAATTCCATTATGGTCAGTTCATTCCAAGATAGACAACCGTCTGAGGTACATGTACATCACGTACCATTCGCACAATATGCATGACTAGTATAGTAGTATATGACCTAGCTATTTCAGAATTGTAAAATTTGTAAAAAAAATGCTTCAATAAAAACAATCTCTTAAAACAACATTAATACCTACATCAAAACAATACATTTCTTTTTTAAAATTGAAACACAAATGAACAAAAAAATTATTGTTCCTTATTCAACCTATATACCCACTTCGGATTCGCCTGGGTCTACTACGATTTTCTTTTGGGGAACAATTTATTTTTGAAACAACCTGTATATTATAGTCCTTAGTCGGTGTATGAATAGAATTTAGATAACTTTATTGCTATGTTCATCAATTTTTAACCAATGTAACAAAAACCGCAAGTAAAATATCTGTATTTAGTCCATCATTTAGGTAATTATCAAATTATTTGAGTTTTCAATTTTTTAACTTAATTACTTCATTCCAAAATAAATGACTCGAAGCAAAATTTATGTAAAATTTCCTGTAAATTAATTCTTTACTTAGTAAGATCATTATCATCATGAAGATATTATATTACCGTGACTAATTATATACATGAATATAAAAGACTGAAAAACAACTTATACATACGTTGTATAATAATTTTGGTACACTTTTTATAATAATCTGTATAAAATAGGAAAGTATTTTTCATTGGCTCATAGGTTGCAGATAATTGTAAAGCACTGAAGCAAGGATGCATTGAACTATAATTTACCATATAGAAATGTCACGTACGTATATTGCTCCACTTCCACTCTATTTAATGTGATATGATAATAATAGTAATTAAAATATAAGACATTAAATAAAATAAAGCAATAAAGCGCAATACTTAATAGTGTAATTACGTATACCACTAATAAATATTTAAATATGCTTCATAATTTACTTGTTACTTTGTAACTTCTTGACAATTATTTCGATTTCTGAATAAAAAGCGATTAAAATTAGCATATCTAGTATAATTTAGTACTATATGAAACAATTATTATAACTTCTAAGGACTATAAATTAATACTTATCAATTTAAAGAATGGAAAATATTTAGAAAAGAAATAGGAAACAATATTGTTTTCAAAATTATATTACATTATGTAGCAATTCTTATTCATCTATTTTGTAAACAAACCATATATTTCAACAGTTTATTAATAAATATATGAGTAGCTGTTGATAACTCAAATATATAACAATTTAAGGAAAATTTATTGGCGAGATAATGAAGCACAAGAAAATTAATCTAAAATAATATATCCAAACCTAACGTCCTACCTTAATATAAAGTAACCTACCCTAACGTAAAGTACCCTACTCTAACGTAACGTAATGTAACGCAACCCAGCTTTATTTAATATTAAATCAGTTCGCAATCTTATGAGTTGACTCCTATGTGGAGCATGGTGTCGGAATTCCACCGGTTTCATTGACTGAATTTTACTTGTATTTAGTGGTCTGAGTGTTCAATCCCTAAACTAAAAGAGAACGACGGCTTATAGTGACCTCCGCACATGTATTTTTGACTACCAGTTGGACAGTAAGACTCGTATGGCAAGCAAACACGTGATTGCATGCAATGCCTGTATCATCAAGCAGAAGCGCTGGCCACTAAACCACAGCTGACTAACCAACTTAATCAATGACTATTCCGGCGATGAGTTTTCTTATGATGATTTTTTTTGCAATAAATTTGCCGGACACGCATTAAATAATGGAAAGTATTTTTGACAAGCATATTTATCACTAAGAAAATAAAAATCTTATGCATAATATGAAAAAATTAAACAAGATATTACCAAAGAAAAATATGAAAATAAACGCTAAAAATACCAGTTATGATAGTAAATTCTAACAAACAAATTAAGATATGCATGGAAGGGAAGAATATAGAAAAGGTTTAAGTACTCGTATTTTATTCAAGAGCGAAACATCAACGACACGGGAAACGATGAAGACGACATAAACGAAAGAGTAACGACTGCAGGAAGATTTTTTAGCGCAATTAGATCAACATTTTTAAGTAAAAAAGAAATACCAACAATAACAAAAAACAGAAGTCTTCAAAAAAGTATTCACACCTATACTAACCTACAGTTGCGAGTCGTGGAATACAACAGAGATGGACAAAAGTAAACTAAGAAGCATGGAAATAAGATTTCTAAGGAATATACAAGGAAAAACCAGAAGTGAGAAAATAAGAAACGAAATATTTAGAATTCAGCTAAACACCAAAGCAATAGAAGAAACCATACAAGGACAACTAAGATGGTTTGGACACGTCAGTAGATATCCTGAGAATAAAATAAACAAAAATATATATGAGGCTAGACTAATAGGAAAAAGAGGCCGACCAAGTAAAACATGGACGCAAGAAGTGCAAGAATCTGTAGAATTTCGTAACGAAGACTGGAACAAGGCTAAAAACTCACTATAAACAGAACGAAATGGAAAGAAGTCTGGAAGAAGAAACCAGAAAACAACAAAAGCCTGGAATCGCTAGGTAAACAGGCTCTGCATTAAATAAGTAAGAAAATAAAAACAAATAGCCGAACTCTGAACTATTGGAATTACTTTTTACTAAATTATGCATTAATATAGTTCGTAACATCTATCATTTTCACAGAATTATTCTAGCGAATTGTTTTCTTTGTATTTCTTCCTGTATTTTCCTGTCAAGACATTCGAAGTGGTTTGCCAAACTAACAACACTATTTACTTCCTAAAATAGCCTTACAATAATACAATGGCGTATGCTACACTTCACAGTGGAATTTATGACAAATAACTAAATAATGTTGTAATTATACTAAAAAAAACTGCATAATAGAAAAAATACCCAAAATTATTTTATTTAACATATTTTTATCATTTAATAATGGTTATCGCGTAGTATTTATGCCGTAGATTTTCCTACTGATATATCTTATAAATATTGTACATTATACTCCGTTTGCTGAAACGAGAGAATGTGGAACTAATTCTTGAGCAGAAACGAGTCATTCTATTGGTTCGACTCTAAAATTATCCTCTTTTGACCAATAGAATAACTTGTCTCTATTAAAGAATTAGTTCCACATTCTCTCGTTTCAGCGAACGGAGTATAGTAGTTAGTGTACCGTCAAACAAAATCTGAATGGCATTAATGGCAAGCATAGATAATCTCCCAGCTAATATTTACATTTGTCAGAGTGACAATTACTATTTCTTGGTTTTTCCTGGTTTTCCTCACTGTTGGCCACCCTTGTGTTTTACAAATTTGAAAGCATATTGCATTACACCGGACATTGTATTTATAGATTGCAAAAAAGGAAAAAGTAGGACTGTGTTCCCTGTTTAAGGTCCGGTTTTACAATCTCCTAACAAAGTGGCTGATAAATATAACTTCCTAACAAATAAAAAATTTCGGATCAAAGAATGACAACGTGAAATTATTACAATTTGGAAAATAATTTCGAAGCGCAGATTTTAGTGTATTTGACAAATAATTTTATGAGGAACTTTGTTAGGAGATTGACACACCGGTCCTAAGTGTTTATAATATATAACGTTGTAAGTACTTGTAGTTTGTAGATACTGAAAAAAAAATTGTAGTAATTTAAAAAAAAATTGTATCGCTTAAATAAAATGAAAAAAAAAATCCTTCAAATTTAATATTTATGATTCAGACAAAAGCTAGTTTTAGAAAAAAATATATAATACCATACCATATCAATGTAATCTTTATAGTTACTAAAACTTCTGTGTAACTCCAAATTTCACTTTCAGATTTTTTATACTTGTGACGAATCATAAATAAGAAATAATGGTCCTTTATTCAAACTTGATTAATAAGTCCGCGTAAATATGTAAAATAAAACCATAAAAACTGGTTGACTAATGTTCTAAACCAGATATCAAAGTTAATTGTTTTTGCTTATTTAAATTGATTAACTTATAATAAATCCATTCACAAAAAAATAAATATAAGTACAGTAAAAAAAATTAAATATGTCCGTTCAAGGTCATCTGTTTCATGATCTAATTAACAAATTGGCATATCTCTGTCATTTGCAAAGACTACAAGCGTGTGCAATCTAAAAGACAACAATTTATAGTGATTTTAAACTCTTCGACACAATTTGAATACGAAAACAAATTAATATTACCATGAAAAGGGGTAATTTTTTCAGCTGTGCTCTGTGCTGTCTAATAGATGTTAACAAATACAATCTTTTGCTCTTTTAATGTTGTGTAAGCATGACCGTGTTATTTTTTCTACGTACATATATTAACCATAAAAACAAGGTTTTAAGTTTGAAATTTTATTTTATAGATACATTAATTTAAAAAAATAGATAACGCCTGAACTTATTTAGTTTTTGTAAATAACCATTGAAAAAGAAGAATAAGAACATGATGTTTAAAAAATAAAGATGCATATTTTTCAATTTATTATTTTGTTTAAAAAAAATCTCAAATCAATTACAAAAATATGTTATTCTTGTAGAATTTCAATTGTACACCCTTATATTTTTCATGCTTTGCTTGGTTTTTGACAAAACCTTGTTGCTCACAAAGTGCCGCTACTGGAATCAAAACAAACGGACACTTCAATAACTGCACTTGTTTAACTCTCAAAATCATTACAAATTTATAAACATCGGTAGAAAAAACTGTGAGCAAGTGAATTTACGAACTTTTTAATTAAATTAGGCATATAAAAATTCTAAAATAATTCTAATTTAAATAAAATACGTATTAACCTAAACATCTCTTCTACGTGAATATTAATCGAAACATTATTTTTTAACATACAGGAAAGAAAAAAGGAAGCTAAGAATTCAATTTCCTATATAATTTCAAAGTTTGAATATAAGCTCTATGTATAATTATATTTATATAAAACGCAAGGTATACATTTTTGCATACTTATACTTTTAAATTATGTAATGATAGTTTCAAAATTAAATTACAATTTTTCCGGGAATCCTTGTATTTTTTGAAGGAAATATGAATCAAAATTATTGTTCTAATAGTGTTTCAATATATTATAATTGTTTATTTATTTTTATCGAAGAAAAAAATTCTTCGTAAATATGTATACTTGAACTACGGGTCATTTGAATAATTTTAATCGTGGGCTGTGTCTATTGGACACCTGTTCTAAAACATCTGTTTTAGTGGTTTAGGATATTGCACTATGTAAAATAATGATGTAAAGTGAAATTACTTTTAGTGACAAGGTAGATGAGTTTTTGACGAATTGTATTTGATCAGAGTCCTCTGACTGAATACGTTGATACCGTTTCTGGTTCAAATGATCTAGGTTCGATTCCAAATGAAGTCAAATAAGCAAATTATTTTTAATTTTCAAATCGCACATAAGTGACTTCCTGTGGTGTACAACAGTTCTAAGAGTCGGTGAGGTGACACCTGATAAGAATCCACTAAAATACAAATACAGTCGACTCTTTATAAATTGAATTTGCAAAGGGTAGAGAAATCGAACTAGAGAGAGTAAAAGAAAAGTAAATGAACATTTTTTGATTAAATTACAAAGAGTTTGTCTATGCAATAGAAAAAAAGTGTTTTTCTTCAAGTATACAATAATATTCATATTATGCTACTATACACACACTATAGAAGATATTCATTGTATTACTAGTACAACAATGTTGTTCATTATTGTACTAGTAAAAAAATGTTAGCTTCTTAGTTCACCGCAGGCGGCAGCAGTCGTCACAGCAACACAGACCATATTGAAAAATTGTTATTTGACAGTTGTATCGTTTGTGTTTTGTAGTGTACACAGCCAACTATGGCTGAAATTGCAAACGCTATAATTAAAACAATTCTAGAAAAATATTTAAAAAATCCCCAGTTTTCTTTGAAACACTTGAAGAAAAAATAGTATATATTATTCGGAGCAGAACGCCCTTTTTGTGTTTTACCCAGCTTGCCTGGCCTCGGCTGGCGCCTTGGCCGCAATAGCTGGGTTCAACACAAAAAGACCGCTTTCTACTCCTAATAACATAATATACTATTATTCCGTAATAAATATAATGGAAGCAACAAATTGTTAGAAAAATTAAGATGTCATTTTCAATGTTTTCTTAGGGTATCTCGGTGATAGAGCACAACCGTTTGCACATTCCAGAGTAAACTTTTGGAGAAAAGTTTAATAGTCGCCGCAGGAATTTTCCATATTCTTTTGTTTTTTGCTGCAGGCAAAAACTCGGTTTCGCTAATTTCGAAAATGTTTAATATCTTATTTATTATGATAATTAGAGAAAAAAAAAATTAGACAAATTTTCTACAGTTTTTTGCGTATAATAAAATGGCGTAATTATATTTTTACTTCCTTGTACGTAAGTAAAGGAAGTATTGCAATCGCGAAAAATTTCGGTTTTCAGATTTCAGCGGAAATATCCATTTTGATCATCCCTGAATCCATTTTGACTAATTTCGTCGTGACGTCCGTACGTATCTCGCATAATTCAAAAACGGTAAGCCGTAGAAAGTTGAAATTTTGTATTTAGGACTTGTATAACATCTAGTTGTGCACCTCCATTTCTGGTTATTACACAATTTCTAGAAGTGGAACTTTACATTAAGCCTATAATAGATTTTAATGAAAAACTGTTTTAAAATATAATCCAAAACTTTTCAAATTTGGTATACAAGACTTTTAAGTCAATCGAAATAATATAATAGATTTTGGTTAAAATAGGCTAACCGGAAGTGGTACATTACTTGAAGTTGTTAACAGTTTTTCTTGAATAAAATGATTTTATTTTGATTTTAGAAATAAATGCTTCAAATAAAAGTTTTAGAGAATTAATTTCTGCGGCTAGCACATCAAGTATTATTAAATTAGCCCTTTGTATAAGCGAGATATGTAAATTTAAAAATTATATACTCTTTTGTTTTTGTAATAAAGCTTGCTATGGATTAGGACAAAAAAAAAATGTTCATGTCAAATTCCGTTAAATACGTGCAATTTTATGATTCGTACAATAACAAATATTATATTTTTATTGTGAAATTAGTCATATTCATTGTTGTAACCAAATATTTCTTTGTTGTAATCAAAACTCTCTCTTTAAAAAGAACCGGGTTAGATTAATGTTAATTTAAGAATGATAGTTGTATCAGATAACAAAAATATGTATAGTTTAATAATCGTACAAGGAAGTCGTGTGGTGTCCACATCAGATTTTTTTAAATGGGAACCTATGTTGAAAATAGTCTCATCTTTTTGCTTATTTTATAAGCTTTTCAATTATATATAACAAGTCTGCATTTTTTCGTTTTAAACATGAATAAAGTATGAATTATTAATTTTTTGGAGTGAAAAAATTGAAAATAATTACGAAACATATGCAAAACTCCATTACCGATCAGCCTTTGTTTATTTTTAATATTATGTTCTTCAGTTTTTATCATTTCTACAAGTTATATACCGAAAGTATATTAAACCCTTTTTTTCGACTTGTGCCAAAGCCAACTATAACGTTGATAGAATATAAATTATCTAACCCGAAAAACATTAATTATGAATAATTTTGAGAATGTAATTAATAGATATAAAAATAAAATAAACAAATGATTATTTGTAATAGATTTTTTCATTCGTTTATTAATAATATGTTTAAGAGTAAGGATTTGTTGTATGATGTTGATGTTGTTCTTATTGTTATCGGGTTTGTGCGAACCCACTAAGTGGGACACGCGTGATTTTATGTATGTATGTTTAAAACAAAAGAATGTAGACTTGTTATATATCATTGAAAATCTTATAAAGTAAGCAAAAATGAGACTACTTTCAATATAGGTTCCGATTTAAAAAAATCTGTTGTGGCCAGCAGAATACCTCTCACCACTTCCATTTTTGGTTTCATAAGTTAGGGCGCGAGCAGTCATGTGACATTGTTGGCCTTGACAAGCAGATATGAGGCTCGTGTCAGAATGACAATTAGTAATTATGTATATAGATGTCAAATGTCAGAAGTTTTCATTAAAAGATTTCAAGACCTTCTAAATTCACGTAGTTAATTTGTCACCACGAGTGTGGAATTTACTTGTTGAGGAAAATAAACCATATGGAATTGGAAAATCACTAAATTTAGAATGAAAAATTATGATATTTGACTTGTGTACATAATTACTGGCTATCATTGTGACACGGGCCCCCATATCTGCTTGTCAAGGCGAACAACGTGACATGACTGCTCGCGCCCTATTGTATTTAACATTTCTTGTATACCTACACTCTACACCAAATTCTACATCTATTCTTTATATTTAGATTTTTTAATTTTAAATTCATTCTATGAAGAAATTTTGTCCTACTCTTCTAATTTTTCGAAATGTTTCCAGGTCATATATATATATATATATATATATATATATATATATATATATATATATATATATATATATATATATACAGTGTGTTAATTAAAAACCTGGCCATAGGCGTTTAACATGGGAAATCAGTTTTTCCTTGCGCAAAAGTTCCCAAATTATTTTAGGCAAAAATACTTCAAATAAATGTTGTAGAGAATTAAATTCTGCATCCAGATTAGTAATAAGATTTTATTTTCGATGTTTCATAACCGAGAAAATCAATTTCAAAGTTTTTCGAAAATTGCTGATTTATAGCGATAGCCATGAAACTCAAACAAAATTACGAACAATTGTATGACATTGACACAATGAATTAGAATTTAACTTTTTTAGAATACATAGCTGTCAACATATACAAAATAAAATAAAAATGAAAACAAGAATAATGTATTTATTTAAAAAGAAAAACAGAAAACTAGAATGAATATAATTTTATATTAAATGTTCAAATAACCCTCCATTTTGCGCTAAGCAATACCCAAGTCTATTATAAAAGCCATGTCGAACATTATGCAGCTGTCTGGCATTTATTTTTCTACATTCATTGGAAATTACAGCTTTAAGTTTTTGTAATAAGATTCTATTGTGGTTTTACTTGGAATTTGTCGATGTGACCACATTACACTTATTAAATCACGTATTTTTCTATAGCTTTGTCCACAGTAACACCATTTTATAATCTGAAGCTTTTCTTCATGAGAAAACTGTTCCATACTTCCAAAAAAATATGTTACTGAACGAAAATCACAAAACACAAACTTTCTTTGACAGTTAAGATGTCATACAATTGTTTGTAATTTTGTTTGAGTTTCATGGCTATCGCTATAAATCAGCAATTTTCGATAAACTTTGAAATTGATTTTCTCGGTTATGAAACATCGAAAATAAAATCTTATTACTAATCTGGATGCAGAATTTAATTCTCTACAACATTTATTTGAAGTATTTTTGTCTAAAATAATTTGGGAACTTTTGCGCAAGGAAAAACTGATTTCCCATGTTAAACGCCTATGGCCAGGTTTTTAATTAACACACTGTATATATATATATATATATATATATATATATATATATATATATATATATATATATATATATATATATCATCACATTGCTGGGTATGCCAATTTGCTTTATATGCGTATACCGGAAATAATAATGGCATTCGGTACGTGTGTAAGCTTTTTATTATTATTATATTTTTAAATTTTGTAGATCGAATATAATGAAAGATAAAAAATTGCTCTGAAGAACGACTGATAATAAGATCCTTGTTAACACAAAAGAACAAAACAATTTATAGATTATACGAGCAAATCAATCAGAAATCACGCAGTTGGTTATATTGACTATATTATCAATTACATATTCCGAGGCCAAATCAATCTATAGACCACACCACACGCGTTAACCTTCTCCATCCTCAACAGGGTGTTCTACTTAATAATTTATTTTTACTTAATTTACTACTTATTTCCCATATATATATGTAAAATTTGAAGGTATGTATTTTTAATTTTACTTAGAAGTGGGATATAACTTTTAAAAAAATGACTACAATTATACAAACTTCTATTTAACTTCACTTGTTTGTTAGCGACTAATTTTGTAAATCTTGAATAACATCCACATATCCGTTCGACTTGAAACTGTGGACCCATACATATTTCTGATGACAATATAATATTTTCGTTGAAATGTTTTAATTAAAACAATTATTTTATTTTAATACGGTCCTCCAACTGCAGGAAATAGATCATTTATCATCAGGGTTTTTCCTTTAAAACAACCAGAGCATTTTTGGACGAACTTTACAGAAAAATGTTATATACAAAAAATTATCACGAATAAGAGACTAATTTATCAGTAATAACAAACTGAAAATTCAATCAGTGTCTCTCAAATGGTAGAAGAAAAATATATTTTTTTAAATGGTACCCATGTTTTAGTGTATTGGATTGAGATTTTTTTCTGATTTCAACGATGTAAATATTTTAAAGAGTTGTTTAACAATTATTTGGAGAAAAATGGTATTAAAAATTGAAAATGTAACAATATTGAAATAGGCTATGCAATACACAAATATTGATGCGTTTATTGCCTAGGTTACACTAGTAGTTGTCATTTCTACCTCTCGCTACTACCCAAGAGAGGTATAGGGATCGTGCTAAAAATCGTATATCAAGATTTTGGTAAATAACCACGTTTTAAGGTCCCTAGAATTCGATTTTAACATTTGCACGATGATGTCTGTGCGTGTGTGTGTGAGTGTGTGTGTGTGAGTGTGTGGAATTTCTGGACACTCTAACTCAAATAATATTATTCAGACAATTTTGAAAGAAGCCATTAGATTTTGGTGTCAATCGGATAACCGGAAATGGCACTTCACTTAAAGCTCAAAAAAGTTTTTCTTCAAAAAATATCTTTAAATGTTATTTTTTCGCAATTTATGTTATAATAAAAATTAAAGGTTATTAAATCTACAGGTTTGCATTAATACGTTTTCTATATATTTTCTTAATAAATTTATAAAATAATATAAAAATTATATCCCAGAGCCCATGCTTTAAACACAACTCCTGACAGATAAATGTCACTGTCACAAATTAATAATAGTAACGTTTTAAAAAGAAAATTATAAATAGAACAATAGTTATATGGACAGGAACTTAATATAGTTTTCAGCATTAGTAAATATGCAGGTATGTATTTAAATAAAATACAGTGAGTCACCGAAATCGCCGTCTTCGATATCTCCCTTGTCGTTAGAAATACAGCATAAGTTTATTAACATAATTTATTCGTCTACTCAAGGAGCATAACGTAAAATTATTTTCACATATACAGGGTGTTGCATTACGGCTCGGCGAGAATTGTTTGTCTTTTTTTCAATGGAACACCCTATATATTTTTAAATATTTTGAATTGTATTTTATTCACCTATACAAACATATGAATTTTGTTTTAGTTTTCCACGGCGTTACCAAGTTATTCCGTTTTTTCTCTAAAAAAGACCGAATACACGCATTGCTTTATAAAGGCTTACTGAAGTTATTTTAATAGTAAGAATTAAGAATTTTCTTTTCTGTATAACTGTAATTATACTCTATGTTCTGACATATTTTTTTTAAATGTAATTATACAGGCTGTTCAGTAAAGCGAATCAAATGTGCTCAATTTCAAATGACCATAACTCGTCATTTTTAAATGGAACATCCTATATTTTATTATTTAGTTGTGTGTATTTTTGTATTATCTTCATATGTTATTAAGGGTATCCTATGCCTAAAACCAATAATTTCGGAGATTTTCACCATTTTTCTCTAAATTTATATATTCACTTAAAAATTAAATCTAGTATGCCATTGATATTGTTTTTTGAATAAGAAACAATTGCAGTAATGACTGTAGTTTCATTAGCCAGGTTATTATTAATAACAGTGGGATTAAGTAAATTAATTTATTAATATGAGTCTCTCGCAAGAAGAACTTACGAATATGGTGTACGCACTTGGAAAAGCGGAAAGAAACCCTCTTTTGTCGTATTTAAATTAATAAAAATTAAATGGCGGGAGGTATTGTGTTGGTTACATCAGATTTTTTATTACATTATTTCTAATTTTAAATACTATTTTACACGAAATAATTGTCATCCAAGTCTATACAATATTTATATCGTTGAAATCAGAAAAAATCTCTATTCTACGAACTAAAAAATTATACTCGAATAGCGTACCATTGAAAAAAATATTAATTTTGTTCTACCGTTTGAATTTTGGGTTTGTTATTATTGTTAAATTAGCCCCTTCTTCCTTATCAATGCCCTTAACATCCACGAGTACATTACATATTTGGTCTATTCCAAATTCTTGTACTACTTTTAAGCCTTTTTCGCTATCTCCTGTTTAAAATCCGAAAAAGAATGTTTTTATGTGACACCAAAAATTATGCAACTCCACTGTTCGTGAAGAAAAATAGATTAACATCTACGTCATAGAACATTTAAAATAGTTATTTGTGTATCAAGGTTTTAAAAGTAATCTTTTCTGACCGTATCTGAAGTTTGCAACCCAGGCGAATGCCGAGGCCAGCAAAACAGATGAGGCTAAAAAATAACTTTTAAGCCGAGATGCATGCAACATTTTTTAGGCTACCATGACTATCACAAAGTTATAAATTTTTATTTAAAAATATATTTCATATCTCATTGATTCATTACTTCCGCATAAAATTTATGAAGCTGCGTATAATACAACACTAGATTTATTTGCTTTTTAAACAAACGTTTGACAATTCAGTTCGTAAAGTAATAGCGGCCTTAAAGTAAATGCGGCCGTAAAGTAGTCTCTGACAGACGTCAAAATAAAAGTGGTACTTTATGGTTGCCAAATATACGTAAAAAATATATTTATATAACAGCTGCCTAAAAAAAAAAATACGGCTTCACGAAAACCAATTAAGACTTTGTAGAACAACAAATCGATTTCAATTTAGAAGCTTCATAAAAAAATATAGTTCAATTAATTTTTTTTCGCTGTTTACTAAAATAGTTGATAAAAATACGGTTTACGATCCACCCTAATTTCCACTCCTCCACATCAGAAGCAGAAAGTCCAAGAATTTTTATTTTTTGTATATATGACGTAATCTTCCTCGTGACATGTAGAAATACAGGCAGCGCTATCTATGAGTTAAACATGTAAAGTCTCTTGCATCTGACAATTTGTTGTACAGCTGACGGGAAAATGGAAATTATGCTGAATTACGTTTCAAGCCATTGATCTTGGACTATTTTCTGTGTTAACTATAAAAACAATATCAATTTTAAGGTACATGCCTAATTTGCATTCAAATGATACAAATAATTATAGACATGACCGAATAAATATAATCATCAAATGAAAGCTCATTTATGGCCACAATCCAGCTTCTGTTTTAAGAAACATTCATATAAAATTTATGAGAAACGTTTGTAGGAAGATTTATGTACTAAACCACCATCACCAGGTGTCTACTTTTTCTGCACATAGGAAATACGATATTAAAATTATTGCCAATGAACGATATCTTTTTACCTATTAATTTTAAAGCAAAACGGGTAAGGACAAAAACTGTTGAGAATTAAAAAGTGCCTCTAGTTCTGTAGTCTGCATGTCATGAAAAATGTTGAATAATAAAAAAAAAAGTAATTTTCAGTATGTCATGGAAAGTAAAACAAATTACGATTTTCAAGTTATTTCAGTTTGACAGCGGTAAAATAATTGTTGTTAAGCCTGTTCGACACAGTCATAAAGTGTTAACAAATTTGGTAATAAATGTGGAAATATATTGTTTTATTAGAAACAAATGTTATGACGAATAGTATGTTCTGTTTCTGTTCTATTATAAATTTCATAATAAATTATTAAGATCACAAAACCTTATTATTAATTTTTTGTAATATATTTGTTAACATAATTAAGATCGTTTCAAACGGGTTTTAGATTAAAGTATTGTTTGGATTTGTAAATCATGAAAAGATAGTAGAAACGGTTCAACAAAAATTTAGTGTCTGAAGTACTGTAATAATTTACTTTAATCAATTCACTAAACACTGTTTTTAATTGAGAAAACTTTTGTCCTTATAGTACTTTTTGCTAGGTAAAGAGATCGTTAATTAAAAAATTTAACAATGTATTTCCTATGCTCAGAAAAATCAGTAAACATCCAGTATACTAGTTTATTTCAGTTCAGAATGAAGTAGAAGAAGTTTTTTGTATTCAAGCAGTTTTTAAATTTAAATCCGTGAAACCAAACTTTGTTCATAACATTCTTGATTCGCTGTGATGAAACTCCCACTGAGGTATGCTGTATGGGTATACCATTTTATTTACAATCATCATATTTTTAAATCAATAATTATCAAAATTAATCATTGAGTTATAACCATTAATATCATTAATATTTTTTGACAATTAGAATTTTGCTAGCGTATTTTTAAAGAGATCTATGAAATTATCACTAAGCAACCCACCATAAAATATTTCCCTCTCGTACGGTGGGATGGAAGCGTGTTCTGTTATTTCCCACCCATTGCAGTTGGGAATGAAGTATATCTCAACCTCTAACATTAGAAATCGACATGTATTGATTGTGGATAAAAAGTAATACCTACTTGTAAGATGTCGAGCAGATGACAATTTTTTGTCGCTTTTGTGAACCAAGTTTACTGTATACAAGTTCATGATCCATTCTTAAATGAAATGAACTATAAGGCAAGGAAACATTTGAAATAAAATAGTTTTGAATACTTTTCCGTTATTCTGTTATTTTCCAGTGTAGTGTACAATATTAATTAGTTTTTTTTGTGTAAAATTCCACCAGAGTAGAATACGCTGTTCTGTTGATTTTGATTTACAAGGAAGAGCGAAAGGAGGAGGTCACGGCACAGGGAAGTGTGGCAACAGCGCCTGCAGCCCAGGTTAGTTAACGGTGTTGCCCCATCTACATAACTCATGATCTATTGGAAACTGGTAACTGTTCTGTCTCAGCCACGATCTAACATTTACATTCTGTGCTGGAGTCTGGCTGCTGGACCGTCCACTCCGTATTACATATGTTACGCCAGAATGGCCTCTTTTCAATTATTTCTCTTTGTGTGATTGTCACTGTACCTATGTACTTAGTAAAACGATGGTGATGGTAAACAGTTGTTGATTTAATAAACAACTGTGGTTATTACATTCCCTGCTCTGCTTATTTTGTTATTTCATTTCATTAATTTCAAAATCTATTTTAAAGAAACCGTAGACAACTTAATATCGTCGGGTAAGGCGCAACTGTTCGCAACAGTTTGATTGTCTAAGGGCTAAACTGCGCTAACATAAGCAATTAAACCATGAGGCGAGCACATATGCAACTAAATTGTTTGGTTTCAATATAGATTTTATTTATGTCGGGCACCTTGTACCAATGTCGTTCAAATTTTAATCTTCGTTTAAAAAAGAATTTTAGAGTAGATTTCAAGTTACTAAGTGTGATATAAGTATTACTGTAATTATGTATTATTGTTGAGTTTATATTTTCGAATTTATAGTTCAACACGTAATTTTAAAATTGATAATTAAATTTGAATAATATTTTTTTTAACTTGTTCCATTGGAAAACACATAGATCCTGCAGAGCACAAATACTAATTATAACATTATTCTGTATTCTGGTGTCAATGACTATAAAATCTTTTCATTGTGCAACTGTTTGGTTACAAGTGAGCGTAGACGTAGTTGAACATACAGGACACATATAAGTTGCAAACGGTTGCACAACTGATCAGTTTGTGACAAAACACAAACTTTTAAATTGGCCAGATTTATAGTTGCATGTGTGCGGAGTGCACGCAGTCATATGAACTCTTGGCAGTCAATCAAACTGTTTCGCAGCTGAAAATTGCAAGTCAGGGGACGGTAAAAACGTTTATTGACTACAATAAAAAACTAGAAAAGCCGAAAAAATCACTTTTTTCTTCAAATGTCATGAAAGTAGCATGTTGTGACTTGATTCACAAGGTAGAAGAAATTTTGACGCCGCCGGAGTAGAAGTAACTAATTTTTTACGCCGCCGGAGTAGAAGTAACTAATTTTTACGCCGCCGGAGTAGAAGTAACTAATTTCTACACCGCCTGTTGTAAATGGACTATAATTACAATAATTTGGAGTTGTATGGTGTGCTTTGCAAAATAAAAATTTATATTGGGAACGTTTACGAAATTTGTAAGTATTTTTCTGTTTCGAAATTAGAATGACATTCTAGTACGCTTATTGATATTAGAAGGCGCTTTAATCTTAAACGATTTTTGGTGACATTTTTTTATTTGGTATTGGTATGACTGCATTAAATACACAAAATGTTTTAGAAATGGCAATAAAAACACAAATCATTGTTACCAACCTAACTACTCTGTCAAAAATTTCCTTTAATGGAAATTGCCAACTATTTTTATAAAGATATAATGTAAATGAAAGCCGAAACTGAGAAAATAGTATAAAACACTTGTTACAGAAGCATTCGTTCATTCGCGAACTCACTGCTACGCGCTCGTGTTCGAAATTCAAACTCGTGCTTGAATAGGTTGCTTTCTGTAACATGTTTTAATATACTATTCTGCTATTAACAAAGTTTATTTATAATTATTGGGATATTTATTCGTCTTGTCAAACTGAAGCAACCAAACAAAATTATGGGTGTTTGTTAATATGAAGGAATTTTATTGGCTCATCAGCGGGAACAAATTTACATTTTCTGCTATTATTTACTTTTTCAAAATGCATGTTTTCGAACGTGAAAAAAAGTATAATTTTTGTTTAATTCCGAGTTTAATTCAAATATACAAAGGGCGAAGCATGAACATGCGTGTACAAAAGGGTTATGTGTAATACCTATAAGATTGTATTTTGTGAATGTCTTAGTTCACACAATGGAATGAATGGAATTTTCTGTTTAAGCGAATTCAACTATATATAACACAAACTGATTTTATCTTTTAGAAGCAGATTTTATCTGAACTAAATTAGAATTCGACTTGACAGATCCGCAACCTGTCACTTAGCGAACTCGTAACGTTTCCCTTTTGATTTATTAACTCAAATTAATGTTTTTTTTTTTAATATTAATAATAAATTATATGTGGAACACTAAATGGCATATCATATCAGAGATAACTGAAACAACATCAGCGCAAGAACTGACATACAGGGCTTGAACGGAGTATATTTTGGAAAAAAGCAAACTTTAGGTTCATTATAAGTTAGCTTGGTGACCGAGCGGGTTAGTCCACATCTTCTAACTCATAATGACGTCGCCCGATCCATGTTCCGTGCGTTCGATTTCCGTCAACCGACAATGTGTGATTTGTCGTAAAAAATAAATACAGCTGCTTGTATTTATCACAGTCGGATGTTATAAGCTGGCCATTTATACATCTTAAATAAACATAGTAATGATTGATATCTAACCGGTAGTACAACAGTGATAAAACACTTGAAGACGACTTATAATGCAACATAATGCTGTTATGTTTAAGGGTAAACTACAACATCAATACAGGATGGCCATGTACATGACTATATGGGGGTGATTAGTAGGGTCCTTAGCTATGAAATAAAATAGATCGCGCGACCTGCTGAAACCACATGTCACTGAAGTCCATAACAACCAGTAACCATGATGCCAGGAGAACTTCGTAATCATTTTGTATCATTATTTACCATTCCAGTCTCATTTTCAAAAAGTGCGCCAAATTTATATCCAATTATATTATTGGGACAGCTTTACGTAAGTTATTAATTTTGTTTTAAAATGTTTGTAAACCCTGATGGAGGTCAGTGTATATTGAAACCAAATCGTCAGTTTTATAAGAATAAAATGATGTATGATTGATTTGAGTAATTTTTAACACTAAATTTACAACACAGTTGAGAAATTTACGTCCAACTTAATGACAAACTTTATAGGTACGAATATGAAAAGTACATATTGACAGTTGAACTTCAACTGATGCAATATAAACATCGACTGTTTAGTATTACGCACTATTTCAATATGTCACTCATTGTGAGCTCATATGCTGTGAATGTCAATTCAATTAAATTACTATAGATTAAATAATATGTAGAAGTAGATCATAACACGACTTCTGTATAAACAATAAAAACAAGTACCTAGTAGCATATACAGGTATTTATAAATGTAATTTAAAATAACTTTGTAAGTAATTTAGTTTTTATTTATTAAAATGTGTACGTATAAATAGTAATTTATTTTAAAACTTGTAGGCGTTTGATATATTATTAGAATTTTTTGATTTATGTTTCTTACATTTATGAAACAGGCAAATATGTTTGTTATTAATATGAAATACAAAAAAAAAATATCTTAAAAATAATTAAATGCGTCAATTTTATAAACGTATAATTAATCAAAGGAGATTAAAAAAGCTGTGTTAATTTTTAATATTTTCTACATGTCTGATGAAAACATTTTTTCAGCAATAAGAAAGTTTTTGAATATGCTAAAATTAATACTGTGACAAGAACAAAATGATTTCTAGAAATTTATCAATGTTTCACGAATTAAAATTAGGCACGACACAACTAACAATTTAATTTATTGATATCTTACCTTGGGATATAAATCGTATCTTCGTAAAGGACACCCATTTTTAAAAATAATTCGTTCGTTCGGAAAAATAAAAGAAATCGACTCTCCTACAAGCACTCACATCAAAAACTAACCAAAATATTTGGCGAAACGCGGAACGCAGATCTGAGCTATATCGTTAAAAATAAATGCAGTATTTCTCAATATACGAAGCGTTAGCAACGGAAACAAAAACAAAGAAAACGCGCTGGTTTTAAAATAAAAGAAACGTTTTTATCTAGAAAAAACAAAAAACAGATGTCTTTTGTATAACGAAATAGGTCAATTTCAAGTTCTTTTATAGAACACCTGAACATATAATTAGTTTGTCTTCGTTTATAAAAACCGAAATGGTTGGTGATGTTCCTCTATTTTTTGTATTGTTAACTCAAATTAATATTAGAGAAGATACCCAAAGAACAAGTAAAAAATGTGAATCCGAAATCATCTTTTTCTTTCTTGTCCTTCGTCCTACGTTTCTGGCAGGTTGACATTGTTTCATACAGATGTAAGAAGTGAATGAAAAATATTTTAACCGGATCGTTACTCCGCGTGACGTTCAAGATGTGAAATATCTGTCATCAGAAAAATATTAATAGTAAAACAATCTAATTTATAATTGTTCCATTAACAAAACTATGGTA
The DNA here is from genome assembly GCA_951394225.1 of Harpalus rufipes. Classification (NCBI taxonomy): domain Eukaryota; kingdom Metazoa; phylum Arthropoda; class Insecta; order Coleoptera; family Carabidae; genus Harpalus; species Harpalus rufipes. Next base: position 19,670,773 of record OX596276.1, on the reverse strand, counting down.
TATAAATAGGTAGGTATATTTTAATATTATAAACAAAAAATTGTTTTATTTTTTATGATAAATGAAGGTTTTCGCATTAACATTTTTCTGATAAATATATTTTTTTCGATAAATAAAAGTTTTTGCGATAAATAAAAGTTATAACAATAAATATAGTTTTTTTTTTCGATAAATATTTTTTTTACTAGAAGTACATATATATTTTTCCGATAAATAATACAAAAAATAAATAAATATTTTCTGAGAAATATAAATGTTCGTAATAGTTATTTATGCAACAAGTGTGTACAGTAGTACTATTTGGTCGAGAGTAATGTTTTATCATAGCACGAGACAAAAAACCTCGCAAAAAACTATTTTACATACGTGTTCCATATAATATTTTTCCTACAACCGAAATGTTATTGCTGTTTCTCATAACACTAATTTTTACAGGCAATTTAAAATACTGTTAGTGCTCTTTCCCATAATACTGTTCAAAACTTAAATATTCGAAAGAGTATGAGATACAAGTGGATTAATCTTCTAGAATTGTACAAATTGTACATTTTATATTAATATTAAAAATTAAGTTATTTTAGAATTCATTATGACAAAAAAATGACAATGTTCTTAAGAATTAGGTTAGTATAGGATTCTTTTAGTAAAAAATATTACACATATTTCATTTATACAGTGTACAATAGTATTTCATAAAATAATAATTACTTTCATTATTATTTACAATCTAATTATCTACTTGACAGATAAATTAACCGATTATGTTGCCTAGGAACTTCTATTTACTTTTCATGCACTAGTGCTGGAAAAATGACTCTTTACACACTGTAAAGAGTGCGTGAAGCATGTACTTTACGCACGGTTGTAGGAAAAATAACTTTTGTGATAAATAAAACGTTTTACGGTTAAAAAAAATTCTGATAAAAGTTGTAGGTTGCAGTTAAATAAGATGGCTGTCGAATGCATGTACGTTCATATCTCAGTTTTGTTAATGGAATAAATGGAGCCTCATAGTAATTCGATAACAGCTAGTAAGTTATTAGGCTGCATTTCAAATAATCCAAGTTCTATTGAGCTTTTTCCAAGCTTGCTTCTATTTAAATGAATGCGTGGAAATTCTTATATTATGCTAGATACATTAACTTCTCGCACTTCTGAGTAAGTCTGGAACTTTTTACCTTCCGTCACCTATAGGTAAAGAAGGTATTGTCTTTGGTCAAAAAATTCGGTGGTGAGTTTTCATTGAATAAGCACGTTTTAGGGTCTTTACAATACGATTTTACTATTTTTACGATGATGTCTGTATGTGTGTGTGTGTGTGTTCGTATGTGCGTGTGTGTGTGTGTTCGTATGTGCGTGTGTGTGTGTGTATGTATGTGTGTGTGTGTGTATGTGACCGCTTTTTCGTGCACGATATCTCCAATACTAGAATTCCAAAAATTACAATTCTTGCGTATTCCTCTTCCTTACAACCATATGCAGACATGTTTAGATTTTGGTTATAATTGGTCAACCGAAAGTACCCTCATTTGAAGATTTTAACAGTTTTTCTTGAAAAATTCAGTTAAATGTTATTATAACTTAAAGAATATATTATTCTCTATACGATTTGATTGCATTTTATATTTCATATTCAACAGATATAGAGTTAAAGAATAATAAAGATAAAAAATTCGTATAAATTTCATAATTCAGCTAGCTATGCTAACATAACCATGAAAACTGCTAATATATTCAGGTAATTCAATAAAAAGCAAGTAATTGAATGAAAAAATAAGGGAAGTAATTCTAGGGTTAGAAGTTTTTAGATATAATAGAGACGATTACATTGGTTTGAACATGTCATGAGGAGAGATGAATAAATTAATAGAAGGTGGAAGAAACATAGGAAGACCAAATATAAGATGAAAAGACTGTATTGCAGAAGACTTGAGAGAAAAGGAACTGAATGAGGACAACACGCAAAACAAAAATTAGTGGAAGAAGAAAATAAAAAATAGCGACCCCCTAACGAATGGGAAAACTAAAGAAGAAGATGTCAGTGTCTAGTGCAATTTGCATAGTTTGTTTATGAAATAACTTTACTGAAAATATAGGATCTTTTGCAAAAAAATTATGTATAGGGCGCGTGCAGTGACATGACTTTGCTGCCTTTGGCAAGCAGATATGGGGACCCGTATCAAAATGACAGCAATTAATTATGTCCATAACTGACAAGTGTCATAATTTTTCATTCAAAATTTCATGATTTTCTTATTTCATGTGATTTGTTTGTTATCATGAGTATGGAATTCCGTTGCCGAGAAAGGGAATCATAAAATACCAAAAATTTAGAATCTTTTGCAAGACAATTTATGTATGGAATTTGTACATAATACACAGGATTGACGGAAGGTATTGTGCTGGCCACATCAGATTTTTTTATTATAAAAACAAATGTACTGATGACAGAAATTGATATTTTTTTAAAAAGTAAGGTTCACAAGATACAGCTATCAACTTTTATTTTTTAAATATTAATTTTTTATTTTTCTCTTTTCAACAATGTACAAGTTAGTGTATTGAATAAAAATTTGGAAAAATTCAAGAAAAATAATATAATTGAAAATACTGGCCACCTAGACCCAGAATATTTTACATGAAACATTTTTTTCTATTCTTTGTATCAATAACGGGCTGTGTTTCATTTTATAGTTTTTGTTAATAAGAAATATTCAGTAAATAAAATAAATATCACCACGTTATATTACCCATTGCTGGGTGTGCCGATCTGCTTTATCACAGATATCGGTAATGACGATATATTTGTACTGTGCAGATGTTTTTATTGCTGGCGTGGACAGTGCACCACCCGGGACACTTTGATGTCTTTAATATTCGAAATAATTTTGGGGTAGGTCGGGATCAAACCCGGGTCCCCAGATTCGCGACCAGACACTGAAACACATGACCACGAGACTCGATAAATTTTAGTAAGGAAATTTATGTTAGTACGAATGACATTATTTATATAATATTATGATATATTTTTAAAAAGAATTGATACCTATTCTGTAGTTCCCTGTAAATAATTCTAGTTTTTTTTTTTTAAGCTCACTAAAGAGCACTCGTATTCAAGAACATGATTTGAAATTTTAAAACTTATAAATATGTAAGAAATATATATATATATATATATATATATATATATATATATATATATATACAATATATATATATATAACAAATGCTAGAATCAAGTTAAATTAATTATCCAATCTTTCAGAAAAAAAACTTGTCATCAATCTGTGTATTTGTAAATAAAGGGTTCGTATGAATGATTCCTAATTCCTAGTAGTCCAGTCAATGTACTCGAGTGAAACACAAAAGTAGAGGGAGATTTTTTGATAGCAGTGATACGTTTTACTCACTGAGAGACCTGAATCGATCACTTCGAATCGCAGAGTCTAATCGAAGTTGTTGAAATACTGCTGCCCACAAAACTTAACAATACTTTCAAATTACGTACTTTTGTTTCCAAAATATATGTACCGAGAAAATATAACTTAATATGAATACGTACAGATTTGATTTAGTACTATACAAAATTAGTCACGATACACAATTTTCTACAGTAATTTCATAAGTAGGTACGTGAAGTTGGCACGTAAGTATGGGTGTAAATTCTGAAATTTTGCTAGTATTTTGCATCTAATTTGCACCTTTAACCACCTTAATTAGTTACTTTTGTGTCAACCTCACGCCAGCATATAAAGTATTCCGAATCAAAATTTTAATTACCAATAATTTGCATCCATTTGCACCAATATTTTTTTTGCTATCTTTTGAAATAAAAAGTTATTAACAATTATTTTTTAGTTGTCAGCACAAAAAAATATATATTTTTAAGGGATTATTTAGCATCCAGTACAACAAAATTTACATCCAATATTTTTTGTCCTATATTTTCTAAAGTTATAAACAATTACATTATTTTTGTGACAACTTTAAAGTCATTTATTACGAATTGTTATTAGGGTGCAAAGTACGAAATTCATTTATTATTATTAACTAGGGTAGTGTTCAATTTGCACCCTTAAATGCTATTATTTACATAAATATATGTTGAAATGAAATTATTCTTACGGTGCAAATTGTACCCTATCCTAGTTATATTAAAAAATAAATTTCACAATTTGCACCGTTGTAACAATCCATAATAAATGACATTGCGGAATATGTGGAATATGTATTAGCCGATTCAACGTGTAATTCATAGTCCTACGTTTGCACGCTATTATACATGTTGAAATAATAGTTATTTATGTATCAAGGTTATAAAAGTGATATTTTTTGGCCGAATCTGCAGTTTGCAGCCGAGGCGAAAGCTGAGGCCAGAAAATCAGATGAGGCTAAAAAATAACTTTTAAGTCGAGGTGCACACAATATTTTTAGGCGACTTGACTATCACAGTTATAAAGTTTTATTTAAAAATATATGTCATATTTGACTGATTCATGTCTTTCGTAGAGTACCATGCTGTTATCTTGACAATTCAGAAAACAATTTGCTTACTATCGAAATATTTTACAACCTAAAAATGAAAATAAAATAAATACAACAATTAATTTGTTGAACAAGGAAATGAGCGACAGCGACTAGCGTCAACGACTTTTTCATTACTTCCGCTTAAAATTTATTAAAATGCATGTAATACAACACTAAATTTATTTGCTATTTAAACAAACGTTTGACAATTCAGTTCGTAAAGTAAATGCGGCTGTAAAGTAAAAGCGGCCGTAAATTAAAGGCGGCCGTAAAGTAGTCTATGACAGATGTCAAAATAAGTGATATTTTACGGTTGCCAAAGTACACGTAGAGCAACTATTTACGTATGTAACAGCTGTCTAAAAAATATTTTTGGGGTGCAAAGAGAATACTATTTCAGTAAGTAATAATAAATGAATTTTGTAATTTGCATTCTTATAACAATGCATAATAAATGACTTTGAAGCCTTGTAAATCCGTGCGGGTGAAGTTGTCACAAAAATAATATAATTGTCTATAATTAGAATTAATAAGGATTAGGAAATATTTTTTGGGTGCATATTGTGTTGTACTGGGGTTAAATAAACCCCTTAAATAATAAGTAAATTTGAACACTTTTTGTATAATTGTTAATAACTTTTTTATTTCAAAAAAAAAAACAAAAAAATAATGATGCAAATGAGTGCAAATTGGGTGCAAATTATTGATAAATAAAAAAATTGATTCCGAAAACTTTTGCGCTGGCACAAAAAAAGTTTAATTGTTTATATAAAATATTTGCAAAATTTCAGAATTTGCATCCACACTTTATGTGCCAACTTCACGTACCTTGATTTCATTTTTTACCTAGCAGAAAATGACTAAAATATTAGTATTCCTATTAATATTACTATTATTATTAAGCTCCAAACAGTAGAGTATATATGATGTATCGAAAACTAAATTTAAAATAATATTTCAAATAATTCATATTCCTATGTGACATTCTGACGAAAGGAAAAGGTATGAATAAATCCGAAGAGAAGACATGTTGGGAAAGCGTGCAAATACAATTTCCCAGTGAAGCTTCAAGATTGCATTAGTAATGATTCACAACCACCTATGAGTTATGATGTACGAGACAGAAATATCATATATGTTACTCGGAGATATCCTTGGATATCTTAAACATTGGACACTGGCCAAGTAGGTGTGTAACACTAATAAGAATAACGGAAAATATATAACAAACTATGTAAATATGTTCATCATTCATCATTGAATTTGTTTTTAATTAAATGACATCCATTAATTTAAAATGGAAAGAAAAACTTTGAAAGTATTTTCATTTAAAAGAAATCATTTGGATTCAAAACAAACAAACAAGTTAAATTAACAACTCTTGATGACATACTAAATTCATAACGAGGAACTGCAACAGAATTATCCGAATGCCAGTAAAAACAAGGCCACATAGTTCCATTATTATTTCCAGGTGCCATTTTATATCCTACAGTAGCCAATGTATAATTAGAAATTACATGTTGCATGTTATACCAATTAGAATCTACATTAAAAATTTAATACAAATGAAATGAAGCGGGGACACAGTAGAAAATTATTTCAGCTATTAAATTTATAATGTGTCATTTCATATTTTCACACTTCACTGTTGTATAATTATTGGATTATACAGGCTGTTTCTATATGCTTTCTCACACTATAGTAACTTTTTCATTTGAAGAGATACGAGTTTGGGTAAACGAGCAAAATTGTGCCATTTTGAATGAAAAAATTGGACGTATCAGCAAAAATAAATTTATATCAGCGATTCCGAAAATATAGGAACTTTTTTTATTTTAAATAGGAATATTATTTGCTTATTCGCTAAATAATTTAATTTTGAATTCAACGATGTAATCGTTTCACACAATCACATTTTTTTGAGAAAAATCCATAGTAAGTTGTATATTAATTTGATTTAAATATGACTACAATAAGAGTGCCACGAATGGAAAAAAATGAATACATATTACTTTTTTTGCGTAGAATTAGAATGCCATTATTGAAATTAGTGAATATTATGTTTGGTTATTTGATCATATTTTTACCTCTCGCTAAGAGAGGTATTGGATTCATGCTAAAAATCGCATATCCAGATTTTAATGATTAAATACGTTTTAAGGTCCCTATAATCCGATTTTAATATTTTTACGAAGATATCTGTGTTTGTGTGTGTGGATGTATGGGTGTGTGTGTCTCTGTGTGTGTGTGTGTGTGTGTGTGTGTGTGTGTGTGTGTGTGTGTATGTGTGTGGGACGTTGGAAGGGCGATTTCTCAAAAACTATATAATATTTAATATCTGATTAACTACATATTTCTCAATTGAACATTACTAGGTAGGAAAAGCTGCAAAGGTTTTGGTAATAATTAGACAACCGGAAGTAGCAGATTCTTAAAAAAAATCTTCTAAATATTATTTTTTGAATTTTTTTGTTCTTGCTAGTATTAAAGAAGAGTAAATTCTCTATCTGATACATATAAATATTGTATTATAACTTTTATAGATTCAGAGATAAAGAAATATAAGGTATATAATAATCTATTGTAATAAATCGCACAGCCCAAATAATGTCATGGAAACCATTTGAAAAATGAAAATGTTTGTAACAATTGTAACTGAAAGATAAATGTCAGTATCAAAAATCAGAGACTTTACTGAAGATTTTTTCTGGGAGGTATATACATTACATTATTTCTTATTGTATTAATACTTAAATATTTAAAATTATAGGTATATTACATATACCCTTCAAAATACTGTCAATCCCGACAATGAACTAGAAACATTTCATATTTAACGAAAATTACATAAAACTTAATATGGATTTTTCTCAAAAATCGATATACATGGATATGAGACGGATATATCATTGAATTTAGAATTAAATTTTCTAGCGAATAAGCAAATAAAAAATTTATGTTCATATTTAAAATAAAAAAGTCCTTTATTTTGAGAACTGCTGATATAAATATATTTTTACTGATATCACCAATTTTATAAAACAAAATGACACAATTTTGCTTATTTAACCAAACTCATATCTCTTCAAATAAAAAAAGTTACCAATAGTGAGCAAGGTTATTGAAACCCCCTGTATACTTGTATTTATGTAAAAGTATTTATTAAACTGCGATGTATCGAATAAATTTTACTATATGTATATCTTCAGACACATTAAGGTATCAAAGTAAATTTTTGATTAAAGCTATGATACTCTAATGCGTCTGGAAATTAATCAAATATGATTTTAAACTGTTACAATTTAATACGAAGAGTGCTCGTAATTTTAACTGCTTTATATTGACGTTTTATCATTTACCATAATTTTGCTGTAGCATCTTTTAATAAATAATAGTCAACAAAACAATTCTTATAATCGTATTGTTAAACTGTCATTCAACAATTAAACACTGGTATCAATTTACAATTTCATGTTTTTGGTTCATAAACCTTCATTATGTTTCTATACAATAAAAGAAAAAATTGTTGCCAGATTTTTTTGAAATAATCGAAAGCAGATTTTATTGCAGTACTCGTACAAGTCGCATATCTGATTAGTAAGTTATCATGATACCGACAAGTTCAAAATACAATTTTTATGAAAGTAACGAAAATACAATAGAATTTTTCTTTACAAAAACTAAACATCAACTCTCCTTTCCAAACCGCTCATTGCATGACTACATTTTTTTATCCGTATTATAAACAAATTATGCATTCAGCTGGAACTATTATTTTATGGATCCTTTATTTATTAAAAAATAAACATTAGACATATTTGGTTTTGTAGGAATTTTGCATTTACCCGATAAAAATGAAGAAGGATTATGTTTTTAAAAAATATACTCATCATATTTTTCAACTTTTTATTATTCATGCCCCTTATAAAACTATGTATTTTCAAATACACGAGAGAACTAATTTGGTTCTTATAAAATAACAAACGTATACCCTTATATTTTTCGGTTTTTGACAAAACTCTTGTGGGAAACCCTTTAATTGTATTATATAGCAACTTTTTCAATATTCTGTAAATTACTTAAAATTATTGAATATATAATCTATAATCCTTGGTAAAAAATCTCCAACTGCCTTTACAAAAATATTTTCAAAAACAGAGGCCGACGCATTTGGTTCTTGAAGAATTAAAAACGTTCACCCTTACATTTTTGGCGCTTTGATTTGTTTTCGCCAAATAATGTGACGCAACCAGACACTTCAATAAATGCATATGTTTAATTTTTGTGAGAAAACCCTCAATTTTATACATGCTAATAACAAAATGACCCAGAAAGAGTATGGCAGAACATAGATCAAAGTTCAGAAAAAAATATGTAAATTCATATTTAAGTAAAAAAATATAGACGTATTTGTCATAAGAAAAATTTAAATAAAATTTTGCTAATCTTATAGCTGTAGCATCACGGAAGTTAAATGTTGCATGCAGATTTGTTTAGGTTAGGCTAAAACAATTGTTTTCATTTCCATAATCGTTCAATTCGATCAATATGATTCATCAATGTCATTGAGAAACCCAAACAACACATGCAAATCCAAATATGTTGAATCCATTACGTAGCTAATTTGAATTATACAATAAATAATCTGCATTTATAATGTTTACGAGATGTTTTACAATCTAATTTTTAATTCAAATACGAATAATTATGCAGTACACGAGTTTACTCTAAGAAGGTATTAGATAAAATTGAATTTCATTACTTTTTATTTTATGACCCCGCATTATTTTATTTTTATTATTATTACTACTATAAGAATAACTATTTCTTTACTTTATCTCCTAATAAAATCGATTGGCAATTTACATTATACAATTTATTTATAAACGTAAGGAAATAATTATGGTTTTTCTTTCTAATAGAGATATTTAGTAATGTATTTGTTATAAAGTGAAAATGGTATTCATTGTTATAGTTACAGTTAATTTGTATGCAAATAATGTTTAAAACTGCATTATTAAGTTAAATAACTTAATGAGTAAATGGTACCTACTTTACAGAAATGGTTCGAGTATAATATTAATTTAAATAGAATCAAGATAACATACATTGTTGCAAACTTCCATGAGAAATTAGAATGAAACATATTTTCTACAAATATTTCTAATATGTACGTCGGTCTTGAATTTTTCCTATTCCATAAGAAATAATCGTTTATTCTACGCATATTACTAACCGTGAGAATATTGATAATTGGGGTTTTCTCTTACTATACTATAAGAACGGTATATAAGTTTCATTTCCTTCTATGCATACGTATATTATATCAATGTTTTTCTATGTTGTTAGATAAGATATAGTATAATTCATGAGTCATTTACGGCGAATATTTACTTAAAACATTATTTTTGTGTTCGTTTAAAAATGAATATTTATTAATATTTTTATAGTTACGTAACCAATAATAGTAACAAATTCCTTTCCAACGAGAAATTATTATTTTAAATTGTTTAAAGTAATTATCGCTGATATATTTCCGTTACCATGGAGAAGTTATGGAAACAAATTTCCAAAATCATACGATCAAATCAGTTATATTGCAAATGATTATTTTCATTTTTAAATAAAGGCAAAAGAGTTTCTGACAATTCTTTATAAAATATAACAAACACGTATTTTTTTGTTTGTTCATACATAGACCCATTTCGATGATTTTTTAAATAATGATTTATGAACTAGCGTATCAATGATGTGTAGACTGTAGACATATGTATGTAATAGTACTGGTAACCTCACTAGATGGCAACCAAGTAGTAAACGAAGAAGCACTTCTGTTTGTGAAGTTGACATTTCTAACCGTTGCTCGATTTGAAACAGGTAAAGACTTTTCTGACAGTTGCTGCTCACAGTGGTACTAAAAGTAAATATTCTACCGATGGTGAACCAGTAAATATCCGTCATATCAACGAACATTCATTTGTATGCTTTAATCGTTTCCATAATTTTAGACATGACATTTCCGAGCTTCAAACGGCGAAAAACTATTGTGACAAGGCGAGCAATAACAAAAAAAATAACTTTAATACACTCTTCTAAATTATAGTTTCAGGATCAATATTTCAAGTTTGTTATCTTTGTTAGGCAAAATTCTGTTTAGAAATAATAATCATTTTTCCCAAAGCGATTTGTTTAGAATGACTGTCAACGGACTAGACAGTTATTTGTTGACAATTAAGTCTAGAAGTTATTGCAAGCCTACATGCAGGGCTGATATTTTGATATGGATGCCATATGATACCCTCTTCAATCCCTCAGAGATAATGGTCTTATGAAGTTAACGTTTTGTTATATGTAGTCTGTCTTAGAAACTCAACTGGAAACCATGCAGTCTCAAGCTTTAGATTGAGCGCGTACTAGACACTAGTACGTTACAACAATGTAATAGTTTAGTTTTGCTTTTAGTTATGTGTAGTGTAATAAATTAATAACAAGTTAGTTTAAATGTAAATATATGTGTAAATAAAGAAGTTAGTTTAAAATCCAAATAATGTCTGTGTCCATAATGTAAGTGTTCATCTATCATCAAAGAAAAGAGTGAGTGTGTGTTTGATCCTTTTTAATCAACTGGTGGTCGACCATCCAAACGACAACCAGTCAGTTAAAGTCGTGGTCATCGTTGGAAAAGCAGCAAGACCACCATCATCAGAGCTTCTGTGTCACCCCCCTCGTGTTACACTATATTAAATATCCCTAATATTTATAAATACTTGTTAAATAGCAGAAAAATACCTACAAATTTCGGAAACACGAGCGGATTGAGTTTATAAAATACGTGTCAAAAGCCTGAAAGGTTTATAAAACGAATCGCATACTATACTTTTTCTACGACTGCAAATTAAGACAGTAGAATTAAAAAAATGCACTTTTAAGTTTTACATTTTTACAGTATAAAAGCTATTAGCTTCCTTCAACCCGTGTTTAACGAATCAGCTGTTAGTGTCTGGACTGCTTGCTTCACGCCGTGTCCAATACAACCCCAGCCACAGCTTGTCAAATTGAGATTAGATATTGTTTAGTGCCATGAAAACCAGTACAAAAACTCACATTTTAATAACGTGAATAGAAAAAATGTTTGTTAAATATTTCAGTGTTGAAGGAAAAATAGTATATTTTATGTGGAGCTAATATGACTTTTTAGGCCTTAACGCCTATAGATTCGCCGCAAAAAGTATCTCTTAGCTTATAAAATAATATACAGTGTTGACCGCGAGACCGGAACATAGGACTTCTACATGTAAAATCATATTTCTGTAATTTCCTGCTTCCCTAATTATTATAGGTAAAAAAAGCTTCAAATAAATGTTGTAGAGCCTAAAATTCTGCATAAGATAAAATGCTTCAAATAAAAGTTGTAGCCCTTAAAATTCTACATCAGAATCATTAAGAAAACTTAATTTTACATGATTTGTAACGGCTAAAATTTGGTATGAAAATGACGAAAATCACCTCAAAAATAGCGATAGCCATGGAATTGAAACACATAAATTAAAAAATATTTGACGTTTTACCTGTCAGTTAGGTTAATAAATTTTTATTTGGCATTATTTGTAATCTCTGTTCAAGTGAACAATTATCTATTAATTTAAATAAATAACTTTTCACTTTAACAGAAATTACAAATAATAATAAAAATAAATTAACCTAGCTTAATAGATAAATCGCTAACATTTGTTAATTTTTAGTTTCAATTCCATGTATGGCTTTCGCTATTTTCATACCTAATTTCTGCCGTTATAGAACATGCAAAATTAATTTTTTTTATTGATTCTAATGCTCTACTACATTTATTTGAAGCTTTTTTACCTAAAAATAATTAGGGAAGCAAAAAATTACGAAAGTATGATTTTACATGTTAAAGTCCAATGTACCAGTGTAGCGGTCAACATCGTGTACCATATTATTTTATTACAGAATTTTTGTTTGTTATTAGCGCCTCTTTGTTTTAATTAATAAAACCCAAATTGTAATATTTTATTTATGTGAAATACGCTATTATGGTATTAGTTATGTTCAATTCGTCGATCGCGAAGCTATTTCTAACCGATCTCATTTTTAGTTCAAACTACTAGACCCCAAAATATTAACATAAAACTGTAATATGAATAATTTTCTACACATGCCGCTTCATAACCGAGAGAGATCTGGGCGATAACTTAGCCGTCCAGTTTAAGAGAGTTGATCGTCGAATAACTTGATATAAAAAATAGCTGTTTTATAAATGACCTACCAAAATCACGTCTATGGTAATTTATTATATTGTATTAATGGTTTAGCGTTAAATAAATAATTGATTCCATTTTATTTGAACGTTTATTAAACCGGCTCTTAGAAAATAACTTAATTTATTATTTTGTTTATTATAATAAAACTAATTTTTCGCGTGACCGATCATAACCACAAAATGCTCATAACATACCCTTGACCTTTGGAAGTCTAGTTCTTTAATACGATGCTAATCAATGTGAATTATGAGAGAATAGAGTGCTGAATCTAAGTTTTTCTCATCTCATTAGCTTGATCTGCAGCATTTCAAAGAACGCTTCAATCGAGAGGTCTGCTCATTATTGGCCAATTCAAAACAATCTAAAAGTGTTTCATTTGTTTTGTTAAAGTAATCGAACAAGTTTATTGCCCTCTTTACAAGACAACAAATTGAATCGTCCACAAAAAGCGCCAAATGCTAATTTAGTCAATAAAAAGAACAATTTGTTATACAAAATGTGGATTTCGACACTGCTTACGCACAATAGCTTTCTGCAAATTAATTCGCTACTATAAAAACATGATGATTTTAAGAGATAAAATATTGCATCACAACAAATTTCAAATTGTAATTTTTATCATATTTTTCATATTATTTCATAGTGTGGTGTAATTAAAAACAAGATTTTTTTACCTTCATATATATACTTATTTCATAATTGTTTAATTATCCTTTTGAATTCATATTTTCATCATAACTATATTTATCATATTACTGTCGGTTTTTTCGTGCGGGATTTTAATCTTATGATTTTATAATGAGTTTCTTCGTATCTTAAATTTCTATAAATTCGCAAATCCGCTGTTTATAAAAATATCTATGAATTAATGTCTTAATGATAAAGAATATAAAACTTTAAATTTCTCGATTTTTTATAAATATTAATGTATGGCAAGGCCGGTTTTATATTTGCGGGGTCATGTGCCAGATTTTATCGCGGGTCTATGTATAAGCCTTTACCGCGTGGATTTTGAAAATACAAATCTAATCAATAAATTATTCTTTGTCCTAGAATAATTTGGACAAAATATTGTTCAAATAATTCGTCCGCTATCTTTTACGTTCCTTGTCCTAAGATTTATTTGTAAATTGTGTAGACAAAACTTGTGCTTTCTCATTTACATTTTAAAGAAAGTGAAAAATATTGTATTAAGGGGCAATCTCAGAATTAAAGAGACAAATTTAATTTTCATGCTAAATTTTAAGTGACTGAGTTAAAAATTATCGCTTCATTAACATTCGACCCATTACTAAAAATCAAAAACTATCGCTCGTGTTTTTGCTTTAATGGCAGGGCCAGTCCGGCTGTGTGGAGAATGTGGAAAATTCCACATGGGCCGATTTGTATGTGGGCCAGTCTCATGATAATTTTTATGGTTATTATTATTTTACTAGCACTTATCGCTATTAAATCTCAAGAATGTTTGAGAAACTTCATATTGATAACATATGTCCCAAAAGTTTTAGCACAAATTTCAATCATTTTTACATCCCTTGGTAAGGGAGGTATAGGGATCGTGCGAAAAATCGCATATCGAGATTTTGGTAAATGACCACGTTTTAAGGTCCCTAGAATCCGATTTTAACATTTTCACGATAATGTGTGTGTGGGTGTGGATATTCTGGACACTCTAACTCAAATAATATCATTCAGAAAATTTTGAAATTATGTATTTTTGCCTTATTCTAATATGGAAAGAAGCCACTAGATTTTGGTGTCAATCGGATAACTGGAAATGGCACTTTACTGAAACTCAAAATAGTTTTTCTTAAAAATGCTAAAAAAATATTGAGATTTCGAAAAAAGTTTTTAAGAAATATTGTTGCTCTCGACGAGTTCTGTCACTGGTTAAATTTAATGTATTTATTTCTGCTACACTCTGGATATGAGAGACGAGATAAAATCGGTAATCTTCAAAATAATATGTATGTTATTTTTAAAAAGCAACTAAATTATTTATTATAATAAAGAAAACTATTTATAGCTTTTCTTAAACTTCGCTCATATTATTTATGAATTTATATTCAATGTTCTATTTATTACATTTACAGCCTTCCATAAAACAAATTCTAATTTTAAATCTGTACTATAAACAATGTCAAGAAATTAAAGATTTTGATTTGTATAAAGCAGTTCTAACATTTCATACTATTCAATTTGTTAAAGTTGTCTAGCTATTTCTTTAGAATTTATTAATTAAATAAGTATAATGTTGCAATATCACTGCTATCAACTAATTGAAATTATATCTTTTTATAAAGATCAATAACTAATGAAAATAATTTCAGTTTTTAATTGAATAGTCAGCATAATATTGTTACATTACATAAACATGTTCTCGATTTACAAAAAAATAACTTATTTATTAACTAGTTTATAAGAACATCGAGAGTTTTCCACTGATTTTTTCAAACGAAATCTGTTCTGTGCTCTTATAAATAATGATTATTTTAATCCAACACTTGAATGTTTGTATACAGTATATAAATGAATACGTATTACAATTTTATAGTGTATGTAGCTATATAGGGGATGTAAAATAGACTAACTTATATCTGGAGGCGCGGCGCCATATTCGAGCTACCTTAAATTTAGTTGGTAGTGGTATCAAAATATGCTCCGAAGGTGGTGTTCGTCATTTTGAGCAATTATTATAATATGCATTAGAAAAATGAATATAACTATCTGAAAACTTCAATTCTATAAGTTAAAATAAACAAAACTAATAACAACTAAGTGACAGATCACAGCCAACTAAAATTAAGATAGATAGTTACTCTTTTAAGATTATGTAACTCGAAAACGGTGCGTTTCTGGATGTGAGTTTATTAGTAAAAATTAGTTTATTTTACTTCTCCTAAATACCTTATAAATTTGTAAAACGCATTCATCAACACCATGTATATGTATGTACATATGTTTCAGTAGATAATATAAATAAATACGCCCCCTATATTATTTCAAGAATAGATTTGCATATTTTCCTTTATAATAAATATTCTGGCTAATGTAACTTAGCGAATAATTTTTAATGACATACTGAAATATGCAGTAATACATTTTTTTGTGTGAGTGTATTAGTGTTAATGATTTTGGCGAGTCGTTAAAAATAAACAAACATGTTACATATTGGGCGTGATTAATCATAATCGAAATAGTGACCATGGTAAAAAGTGACAGCATATAATTTATCAACAACAACAACAATAATAAAAGTTAAATTTCAAGTTAATATATTTTAAACCGAGATAAACAAATAAAATTGTTACATACAAAAATAACTGTATTATCTTCACAAATAATAAAGTATTTGACATTCCTTATTTGGCACAAGCGGTAGAAGTTATATCTATTTTTACCTCTCGCTAAGAGAGGTATTGGATTCATGCTAAAAATCGCATACCCAGATTTTATTGAATAAGCACGATTCACGATTTAAGGTCCATAGAATCCGATTTTAACATTTTTACAATGATGTCTGTGCGTGTGTGTGTGTGTGTGTGTGTGTGTGTGTGTGTGTATGTGTGTGTGTGTGTGTGTGTGAGGTTGTTGGAGACACGATTTCTCAAATTCTATAAGACTAAAGACTTGTTTGACTACGGATTCCTCAATCTAACAGTAATGGGAAGAGTTGAATAGGTTCTGGTAACAATTGGACAACCGAAAGTGGTAGTTTCTAAAAAAAAAAATTCTAAATATTATTTTTTGAAAATTTGTTACTACAAATATTAAAGATAATTAAATTCTCAATCTAACACACTTATTTTTTTTATTATATCTCGTATAGGTTTGGAGATATAGTATATAATAATATAGAATAATCTGTTGTAATAAATCTCGTTGCCCGAAAAACATTTGCGATATTTAAATTTTTGTAATTGACATGTAAATGCAAAATGTCAGTGTCAGATTTTTCTGGGAGGCAAGAGTACATTTAATATATATTATTGTATTATTAATTAATTATATATTTAAATTACAGATGTTAATATTACATATATCCTTAAGAAATACCGTTAATACCGTCAATGAATTTGAAGAATTTTGAACATAATAGAATAGTAGGATAAAATTTCTTATAGAACGAAAGAAGAGAAACAATTTCAATTATTTGTGTGTACTTATAGGGCGCGTGCAGACATGTGACTTTATTGGCCTTGGCAAGCAGATGAGGATCCGTGTCAGAAAGACGGCTAGTAGTTTTTACATAGATGTCACAATTGTCATATGTCATAATTTTTCATTCAAAATTTCAAAATGTTCTGATGTTTATTTGTCATCCATTAGTATGGAATATACTTGTCGAGGAAAATAATCCACATGGATTTGGAAAATCATAATGTTTCGAATTAAAACTTATGATACTTGACACCTATGTATATTACTAGCTCTCATTCTGACACGGGCCCCCACATCTGCTTGCCAAGACCAACAAAGTCACATAACTGCTCTCGCCCTATACTACATAAAATGAAAATGGAGAGAGGTATTGTGCTGGCCACATCAGATTTTTTACGTAGAAAAGTTGTCAACTCTGGGATATTTTTGGCAAATTGTTATTGTTGGTTTTGAACCTACGACTTTTCACTCACAAGGAGTATGTGATAATCACTGAGTCACCGTTGCCTGTAGTATTTTTAAGGAGATACTATACCCACATTTTTACTGTTTAATATACTGTAAAACCTGAAAATTAACTACATTATGATTTTACCGGCTACTTGTAGCTTTTACCTACCGAAATAAAACAGCGAATCTAAAAGGCTTGTCCAATAATATTGCTCAATAACATTAAACACGAAGAGACCTTATCAAATAAAAAATCTGATGTGGCCAGCACATAACCTCTCGCCGTATATTTTACCTGGCTGTATGCATAAAGCAAAGAATATTTTTATAAATACAAATAATATATTCATATAAATCTATGACGTATAAACTTCTTTATTATTCAATAATAGCATGTCTCAACATAAAGATATTTTACCATAAATTATGTTACAATAAATTACAAAGTAGAGTTTACCATATATAAATATTAGGCTGGTAACAGCAATTTTCAATTCGAACAACCTTGTTTACTCTCTCTTCATATTCTTCTAGTAAAAACATTAATTTTGGGCGGTCTAAAATGTATATATCTGGATTGTGCATCTATTCTTACATATCTTCTTTTACATTTTATTTTTTCATACTTGTTATATCTAAATTACACTAATTCCCTTTAATAAAGTGACGGATAGATTGCACTCCGATTATTCTTATATTGATGTGTAATTTTGTCAATATTTACAACTTACTTGAGAAGAATTTGATAGCTTTTTCGCAATTCAAAGTTACTCTAGTCTACAGTGCTGGTGTACATTGTCCCATAATGTTTGAAACAAATTTAAGTCCTTCAACCTAGACTTGTCATCTCCATAATAGAGACAGATCAAGAATTAAGGGATCCTCCAAGTAAATTTTTCTTTCGTTACTCATTATTTCTGACACTGACATTTATCTGTCACAAATAATTAAAATTTTCAACTATTTTTCATGGCATCCTTTCAGTTGTAAAATTAATTACAACAGTTTATTTTATATATTATATTCCTTTTATCTCTAAATCTATAGAATATATATAAAAATATTTAAATTTATCAGAAAGGGAATTTATTTTTCTTTAATATTATCAAGAAAAATTTTCAAAAAAAAATATTTAGAAGATTTTTTTTCAAGAATCTTCTACTTCCGGTTGTCCAATTGTTACCAAAACCTTTTCAGATCTTCCCATGAATGTCCGATTGGGAAATACGTAGTAAAACAAATTTAAAGTCTTATAGTTTTTGAGTAACCGTCCTTCCAACATCCTACATACATACACACACACACACACACACACACACACACACACACATACACACACACACACACACACACACACACACACACACACAGACATCATCGTAAAAATGTTAAAATCGGATTGTAGGGACCTTAAAACGTGCTTATACAATAAAATCTGGATATGCGATTTTTAGCATGAATGCAATACCTCTCTTAGCGAGAGGTAAAAAGTTATATTTCGTTCAACGAGAGAACGTATCTATTTCGCGCAGGCAATTATAAAATTTCGGCGGACAGAGTAGTATTGTTATTATTTTTAGATTTATATAATTAAAATACAGTAAATATAATAGAAATAAGGAATATAATAATAGTAAGAATGAAATAATATAGATTGTTTTGTTACTTTTATTCTAATACCAAGCAATATGATCATAATTTTAATTTTTGTTACTTGTTTTTCAAGATTATGGGTTTCTTGAGATTATAAAAAAAAAGAAAAAATCTGAATCAGCGTATTATCTCTCACCACTTAATATTTATACATTTAAATAAAAATATTTTTAATAGTGCTGGGAAATGCTAAGTTTTTTTTGCATATTTCTTTGTACTATCTTTGAATATATAATACATATAAGAACGGCAACGCATATGGCCTAGCAAGATACTATATCTGTCTCTTTTTATTCACAAAATTATTATAGATAGCTAGTGAGTCCTACCACAAAACTATGAACTACGGTAAATCGTGCTGACAGCATTGCCATATACTATTTGTTAGAGGTATTCAATAATCAATAATTCAAAAATATTGTTTCATAATAACCAGATAATATATTTTGAATCTTCAATGTACATGTATACTTGTTTTACAGTAGCAAACTTAAAAACCTTTATAAAATCTTAACTTACTGTTCTAGCTAACTCAGAAATAATTCGTATACGGAGGGATAGATGGCACCTTCTCTCGAAATATTTAATCTAAATACATTACGTTGCCGTTCTTATATGTATTATATATTCAAAGGTACTATTTTCCAATTTTCATGTAATATCAATATGTCAACCGATTTGTATGGGGCATTGCCCCGATGGTAAATTGAATTAAATAATAATATAATGTAATATTAATATATTCTTCATCAAAATCTTACTATTATCTTAATACATATTTTAAATAAGTACTCGTAAAATAAACAAATTTACATTTATCTGTGTAACCAAAGAGATGTAATCTTCAAAACGCTTCAGAATTTATAAAAATAGATTTTATAAATTTATCCATAAAATATATATAGAAAAAGTATCAATGCGAGTAGATAATTCAATAAAATTTTATTTTTATTATAAACTAAATCGAGAAAAAAGATATTTAAATTAAAGGTATTTTCTTAAGAAAAACTATTTAGAGTTTCTAGTAAAGTGCCATTTCCGGCTGTGCTATCTACATCAAAATCTAATGAGTTACTTCCATATTAAAATAAAGTAGGAAAACAAAATAAAATAAAAATCTGAATAATATTTGAGTGATGATCCACGCACACACACACACACACACCCACAGACATTATCGAGAAAATGTTAAAATCTAATTCTAAGGATCTTAAACGTGCGTAATTAAATTTCGAGATTCAATTCTTAGCACGATTCATTTACCTCCCTTACCAATGTTAGCGATAAGTAAAAATCGAACAAAATGAGTTTGTCATTATATAGTCCTCTATGAATATTTTTGGAAAAATAAAGGTACATTTATAAAATGATTTCCCATAGATGCACAATAGATAGTTCAGTAGGTCACGGTTTTTGAGATCCCAAAATCCCAATGGTGGCAGTTTAAAATGGACACATGCAAGTTTTTCTTTATTTCTCTTAGTGGAGATGAAACCGGTCACTTAAACACGAAACATAGTTTTTTTCCGTGATGAAACAATACCCGTACAATTAGCATTGTGAGCCCAACATACACTTTCCGATAAAAATAGTCTGATTCTTTGTTCGGGTCTATTTGAGTAACGATTATGTTAAACAATGATTAATTACTTAATCTTCCCACGGTTCGTTATTAGCAAATTACGACTTACCTGCTTTGAAATCCTTCGAATTCTTCTTGCTGCTCGCTTATGGAGGCCTCCAAATCCAAATAGGAACCATAGTCACCATCTTTGTATAATTGTAGCGCTGCGTCATCCAACTGAAATAACAAAATAGTACATTTAATTTATTTATCATATATGGAAGAAAGTAACATTAAATTGATTTGATTGAACTATAATTAAAATACAAATAAATTATATAAAATAACAGCAAAATGCAAAAATTATTGTTCCCCTGATTGTTAATGGCTTACATTAATGTTTAGAAAATCATTCATTAATAACCCGTATTAATGTATAATTTGTATTAATAAACGATTTCTGTGAATGCGTTCAACAGTCGTATCCATAACATAAAATTATTTATGCCTAGTGCAAACGGAGAAACTTTTCGTTTCCTGAAATTTGTTTCTCGAAGAAGAAGTTTTGGAGAAACTTTTCCTTTAATGTATCGTGTGTTCGCACGAGAATAATAAAAGTTTCCCCAAAACTGGCAATTTTACTATAAATTTCTAGGCTCTTGGAGAATTATTTTTTCGAAAGAGAACAAGAAGTACTCAAAATTACATGTAGGAATTAAATTTATCTAAAATTAAATGGAGAAAAAAACTAAACTATAGGTTTGTGCTTATAATTAAGATAATTAAGAATTCTAACCAAACTACATTTATGAGGTAATCTAAACTACATAAAATTTCTGAATAAACTACACTGAAACAATCGACGTCGAAAATCAAAGTTTTTGTGATCCTAACCCCTTTTTCATTAAATTTTTCATAATAGATGAGTAGTTAGGTGAATGTCAAAAACTTTGTATTAAATCTCTCGAGTTTTCGTACTTCTTCTTCTTTAGGAAACAAATTTCAGGAAACTTAGCTAAAAGTTTCTCTGTGTGCACAAACAAGGCATTAGAAATAGGCTAGAAATAATTGAATAACTTGATTTTGACACTTGCTAGCTGAGTAATATCACATAGTAATAGTAATCGCTGCATTCCGTTAATATGAATCTGAAAATAAAAACTAAAATGTTTGTTATGGACTAAAATTAGATTTCCTCCAAATAAATACAGGGTGGGGCCTAGAAACTTATTTTTGGATAATGAAAGAATATAATTTCATGATTTAAATCAAGCAGTTTTTGAAGCTCCTCAGACGTTTCAACATGTCCACCGGAATGCCGAACAAGGTTCTTCAGGGCGGTATTTGTAAACATCAGTTTTTGAGATATCCCCATAAAAACATTACATGAGTTTGATCGGACAATCGCACCTCCCACGAGATGTAACCTCGAATCGTGAAGAGTCGTCCGTGGAATATTGCCCTCATAACTCTAACGCTATGTGATTTTTATTATGGGGATATCTCAAGACTGAGGTTTACAAACATTGCCCTACAAACCTGGTTCAGCTGAAGATTTTTATTCGGCAGGAAATAGCCCGAATTCTGGTGAATATGTTGGAAGGTGTATAGAGAGCAGGTCCGAAAACGGTTGCAACAGTGTTTAAAACTGCAAGATTGAAATTCTTTCATTAACCTAAAACCAATTTTGTCTATCAGCAATACTTTTTATTTGATTCGCTTTTAAAAAAAACCGATCTTGCAAAAACCTAAGATTTCAAAAAAAACCAGACCGAGTATGTTTTTTTATTTTGATATTTTTTTTGAGTTTTATTGGACTTTTTTTGGGGTTTTTGGCCTTTATTTGATATTTATTATGAATTCAATGTTACAATATTTTTTTGTGTTAATTATACTTTATATAATTTGATATTCAACATGACATTCTATCTCGCATTTAAGCGCTTATCAGCCACTTTCTCAAACTAATGCGAAAAAATGATCCAATCTGTAAATCATCGGTAGTCTGTAAGTTTTTCAAGTAAATGCAAAAAGCGACAGTTCTAAATTATAATAATAGTACATTATTTGCTTCTTGCTAAACTTAAACGGAATTGGAAAAACTAATATGTGATATTCTGCAAAATCGTGTTTTTCCCCCATGGTATCTTCACGTCTAATGCGAAAAACACCATCATTTTGGAACTAAACACATAAATAACTAATCTGGGTTTTATTGAGTTTTATTAAGTGGGGATTTTTACAAAAACCCGGAGTTGGTTTTTTGGGTTAGGGAAAATAGGACCAGCGCTGAAAAAAAGAAAGTTTCTAGGCCTCACCCTGTATGATACGATCAGCGGAAAAATATTGTATGTAACCCATATGTTAATCGGCGATTAATAGTCTAAACTATTAATGCGTTCGCCCTTATTAACACACTTAATAGTTAAATAAATATTTCAGTTGATCGTTTATTTATGAGCTTCATTAATTTATAGATAATCATTTAATTGGAGTAATTAATGAATGCATTTTAACTAATAAAATATTTTAGTATAATGTAACTATACCACTGCTAAACAACGAATGTCAAAACGTGAAGTAGTTTACAAACGCTACTAATAATCTTTTTTTTTCTTTTTGCCTTCATACGATCAACGGAAATACATTGCAACTGACGCTGCGTTCAGACGTCAAAATTCTTTACCTAACTAGTTTACGTCTAAAATATTTAACGCAAAGTGAATCACCTCGTACATGAGTGTACTCAAAAAAGATGGATATTGATTTGAAATGAAATGTCATTTGATTCTCATTTCTCACATTATTGACAACTTATTCCACCTTAAAAACGAAATAAATAGTGCTGATATTTACAAACAATTTTTGAAATGTTTGAAATGACATTAATCTGTATGTTGTCAAATTATAGATTAGACATTAGATAAGTAAATTATTAATTGTGATCCTTTTTGCGCAGTGGTCATTGTTAAGGTGGAACCAAGGGTGAAAACATGTATACTTATAGTAAATTTATAAAGCAAATTGTATTAAACGACTTTGTTTTTATTCTTTACAAAGAAATATATTGTAATGTGCGCGCCTGACTTAGGAGTATACAAACGCTGCTTCTGGTAGAATATTACCGAGCGATGACGCAATCCCCAGCGGCGGAAAAACCCATACGTCTAGACGTAATTACACCGGTGGCCTGAATCCTTTGTATTCAATGTCATTGTGGCGTCGGAAAGTTCGAGAAGGACATCGCGCTATATAAACCCGTCGCCAAAGCCAGCAAAAACAGGCTGATATATAGAAGCAACGACCAATGAACACTGGGTGATATAAATAAACAGTCTATGAGTTGTGAACATAAATAAATATAGTTATATAAATAAATATAGTGATATAAATATTGTTTAAATAAATAATCTTAGTGTTTAAGCATTATAATATTCTTAGTGTTAAATTAGTGTTTATAATTATTTAGTCATAGTGTTAGTTATTTTTATTATGTTTTTAATATCTATCCTAATTATATATCCTTTAATAAACGTAATACATATTTTAATTAATAATATTTCTCCGATTTTTACACTTCAGCCATATAAATAAACGTTACAATATGTAGTTATTTAAAATAAAACTAAAATATCTTAAAAATTCACATTTGTAATAATAAACAAGTCTCGAAACAAGTAGTAATTTTAGAAGAAAATTTGACTTTGTTAACCTTATGTGTTCTGCATAAAAGTAAATATAATTTGTTCAAGTCGCAAAATAATTCCGTGTGTTAATCTTAGGTGAAGCGAAAGAATAAAATTTCTACAAATTTTGCACATTGGCAAGAAAACTGTTTTTATTATTACTACTTAGTGAAAGATACATGTACTCAACTTGAAAATAATTATTCATCACAAATAAACAGAACAGTAATTTTCCATGAAACAATGACATTTTCAAGTACGTTATTATGATTACTGCACATAATAATAACAACTGGTACTTTTAGGACTTTGCATCGACCGAAGAACGAAGCTAATTATTTACAAAATATTTCTCGCTAAAAAGTGACGAGTGTGAAATCCTTTCACTGATGGTAAGTCACCATGGTTTTAGTAAAGTGACGTCTAGCTAATACTCTACATACATACATACATACACTAAAATTTTCGAAAAACCATATTGGTAATGCCAATAATACAGCAAAATACTTTTTACATATTTATTTATTTACGATTTTTGTTTTAAAAATAATTGAAAGGTTTTTTTATACAAAACATCAAATTTTTCAGGAAACAAAAATAACTGCTCATTTCAAAATCATTCATTGTATGACTATGTTTGAAATTTTATTTTATAGATTCATTTATTTTGCAACTATGTAATTTGATTTCAGCATAATTACATAAAGTAAACTAAACATTTTTGAAATTTGATGATTATCATTTGATGCTGCATTATCTAGAAGACTGTGATTTTTTTTTAATGAATTGAAACCCTTTTTATTCTACATTTTTTGATATAAATAAAGTGTACAATTTATTTTGTGAGCCACTGTATATACTTTTTACGAGACTTTTTACCAATTTCTTCTTTTCCTAACCTAACATAGTACCTTATACTTCGTTACATTTACATTTTATTGATCTGCAGTACATATTTAGTCAAAAGTAATATGATTTGTTGTTTATAATTTCATGTTATTATATATAAACACTAGAATTATATCGCCATATTTATTTCATTTTATGTAACTTCATAATTTTTATATAAATATGGGTCATTTATTGTGAATAAAGTCCAAGGACAGTATATATCTACAGTAAAATTATTAATCTGAATCATTAATTTTTATTTTGTAAATTTAATCCTACATACTTTTTTTTAATTCGTTTTTTATTAAATTGTATTACGTGAATCTTCTGCTAAATATAATGTTCCGCCATGTACTTTTACGTAGTATTTATAAACTGTAGTAATACATAAGTAGTCAGGTAAGGTAATGATGAAGTTCGAATCTTGGCACATGCACTACCAAAAATACCATACAAAATGTTGGTGTCATACATATGTCAACTGTCAACTTCATAATGATGTTGAACAGAAACCTCTCTAAATGACAAAGTATAGGGTTGTATTCAACGATTCAAATTAGTACTGTCACACTTTTGTGAAAATGCAACAATGCATAATAAATAAGATATGAAATATTTTCGAAATTGGAGAAAACGAGTTTCTACCTGTAGCTCAAAAACAAAAAGAAGATCGCAAATTCCTGTAGCGACTATTAAACTTTTCTCGAAAATCTGACCCTGGAATGTACAAACGGTTTTGCTCTATCGTTAATATTACCCGAGATACCTTTAAAAAAAACATCGAAAAATGACATCTGTACATCTATAAAACCACATTAAATAATGAAAGTAAAACAATAAAGACTAATGTATATCATGTATATGTCGCAAGCTGATCGTTTTATAAATCGCCCAGATGGACATTTTTCGGGCCGAAATTTGTGCGTTAAGTTCGAACTAATTCAAACTGCAGGATAAATTTTCTCCAAACGCAACAATAAGAACATGGATTCTTGGAAAAACCTATCAAATTTTTCTTTAGTTACCACCCCTGGAAGTAACGGAATATGATAATCACTTCAGTCTGAGAGTGCAACTGGTGGATGTGTGTACATTGTTTAATAAATATTAATACATAATACTACGGCGAAGGCGATCAAAGCCGGATTAACGCCCGAAAACAAACACATATTTAAGTTTCTTTCAAAATTATTTATAATTCAACATGACGTTTACACCCCAATTACAGAATAATATACAAGAAAAAAATTAAAACCAAAAAGATAAGACAATGGGGTATGTGACTAGATTTTTAGTTTTACATAATATGATACTAGACGAATAAATAAAATACCCGTATCTTTTTAAATCGATTAATTATTCCTACATTACGAGAAAATAATTATTAAAAATTTGGGGAAGGGATACGTGACGTGAGCATGGTAGAATAGTAGAAGAAGACGAATAGAGTGGAAGGGAAAGAGATAGATATAGGCAGCTGTCGTCATGCCACACCTACCACAACATAATCGCGACGCTGATCGACTGACCTATAACTATCTCTTTCCCTCCCAATCTATTTGTCTTCTTCCACAATTCTACCATACTCACGTCATATAGCCGTTATCCAAAATATTAAATTGCTAATAATAATATCCATACAAAACTAATATTTAGTTTTTTATTATTATAATAAGAAGCTATAGTGGTTAGAGTTTATTTTTTATGAATTTTATATTGAAATTCGTATATGGTGACATAGCCCATTATTATGATTTTTGTTTCTATTTCTTAATTTCAGGGTTATTTTTTCTTTGAAGTACCATAATAAATACTGCAAAACTTTATAAATTGACTTTATTTAATCCATATAAATTCAGTAATCCGAACAAATAGTTAGCCCGAAAATCCCCTAACATTTAGCAATTCGGAATAATGGGTTCTACTGTATAATTATTAATATTTTTTCTGTATATTATTATCACACGTGTGTCAAATGAGATAATTATATTATTGTTACATTCCCATTACAATTTGTGAAAGTGTGTAATTAAAAACTTACTTTTTCTATTAAATTGGAAGGAAGCATTTAACAGATATTAAACGTAATGCTTTATGTCATTTTTCTGACAACAAAAACAGTATATCTCATTTCAGTTATAAATTTTAATGAAGTTTTCTATTAAAAGGAATTACTTTCAAGTAGTTAGAAGTTTTCATTGCAAGTACTAAATTACTCAAACGGACTATTCGTTTCAACTCAATGCCACAAAAGTTTCCTTTCTTTATCCTAAGAAAAAGGTTTTACATCAGTTACACAGAAGCTAAATGCTGCGTTGCATTCTTGTCGACTAGTCATTAATTTAATACTTACTGATTTGTTAATTATGTAAATTATGATATAATTATCCAAATGAAAATATAAACAAATGTCCATTATTTTGCAACATTATTTAATTAGAATACAATCTCGGCGCCTTCATTTTAATGTTAAATAAGTATAATTGCATTCCATTCTCATAAATATTTACATAATTTTTTTCTCACTTTGATTATACTTCTATAAATTATTACAATGACGTTTTCAACACTATGAAATGTAAACATTAAGACACTGTTTTTAAGATGTGACTGAATATGGTAGCTACAAAATCACATGCAAATACTAATTTAAAAAATTTGACGTGGACAACACAATACCTCCCGTTTAATTTAATTTTTATTCATGTAAATACTTAAAATTAAATTAAATTTAAATATCGGGTTCGATCCCGACCGACGCCAAATATTTCGAATTTCAAATGGCATAAAAATGACCCATGTAGTGCACTCTCCATGCCAGCAATAAAGGCTCGTGAGATGACACCTGGTAAACGCCCGTACGGTATAAATATGTCATCATTGTTACCGAAATCTGTGTACAAAGCAGATTGGCAGACCCAGCAATAGGTATAATATGCCGTGATTTAAAATTTTATTTATTTATATACCTACTTACCTATATACCTATATTCATTGCTGGCGTGGAGAGTGCACCATAGGGGTCAATTTTGTGCCATTTAAAATTCTAAAATATTTGGCGTCTGTCGGAATCGAACCCGTTCCCAAGATTCGCGTGAAGTGACGCCCGGTAAACGCCAGCACGGAACAAATATGTCATTATTATTACCGACATCTGCGTATAAAGCAGATTGGCTCACCCATCAATGGGTAATATGCCATGATGATATATATTTTTATTATCTTACCTATATTTTCACATATTTACTTATGCTGGAAACTATATTAAGTTCCTTTCCATATAATGATTGTTCCATTTATTATTTTCTTTTTAAAACGTTAATATTATTGACCCCTGTGGTGCACTCTCCACGCCAGCTATGGTTGCCCGTGAGGTGACGCCTGGTAAGCGCCTGCACGGTACAAATATTCCATCATTACCGATATCTGCACAAAGCAGATTGGCACACCCAGCAATGGGTAATATGCCGTGATGAAATATTTATTTATTTTATTTTATTTATATTATTATTTGAAATGATTAATTTGTTGACAGTGACATATATCTGTCAGTTACAAACATTTGAGATCTGAATTGTGTAAACACGTGTATGAGTTGTGTTTAAAGCGTAGGATCCGGGATTAAAATTATATATAGTTTTATAAATTTATCCATAAAATATATAGAAAAAGTATTAATGCAATCCAGTAGAAAATTTAATAATCTTTAATTTTTATATAAAATAAATCTCGAAAAAATAACATTTAAAGGTATTTTTCGAAGAAAAACTATTTTGAGCCTCGAGTAAAGTGCCATTGTCGGTTATCTGATTTACTCCAAAATGTAATGGCATCTTTCCATATAAGAGTAAGGTATATAAGGTTTCATAATTTTCTGAACGATATTATTTGAGTTAGAGCGTAGAGGATCCACACACACGCATACACACAGACATCATCGTGAAAATGTTAAAATTGGATTGTAGGGACCTTAAAACATGGTCATTTACCAAAATCTCGATAAGCGATTTTTAGCACGATCCCTATACCTCCCTTAACAAGGGTAGCGGGAGGTAAAAATAATTTTTCTATTATTTACAAATTATTAATTATTTTATTACCTATTCACTAATAAATAATAATTTTCCATTTTTTCCTTTAAATAATTAGAATTAAAACCGTCAACAAAAGCAAAAATGATTGTTAACCCTTAATCTAACATGAATTAAAGACACATATTCAATGAAAATAAAGACCGAGCAATATATAAAACCTCGCTAAATGATAATCAATCTTTATTGGGTGGCTATATTAAGGTGTTATATCGTCATTTGTTACTGGTTGTACATGTAGAATTAACAACACAAATATAAAAGCGAGGGTATTTAAACTTTTTTAAATACATAGCTTTTTTGGTTTTCCCCTAATTTTGCCGGTGTATGGTATTAAAAATTTAATTATTTTAAAAACTAAAAACTTTTTTAAAACTTTGATAGTCCTTAGTATGACCCATGTTCTAACTTGTTACTACGGTAGAGGACCCCATTGTTTCTTTTATTAGAGTTTAAATACATGTTTAACATTCACAATAGCTTTGTTAAAATACTACGCATTGTGTATAAACCTATACTCTATCCATTTTAGCTATACTGTAGATGAGTGTAGATTGTGCGTCAATTATTTTACTGTGTAAACTTGATTCGCGTTTCAACCAAAGAGTTAGAATAGTAGGCCTTATCTTACGCAACGCTGTATAGTTAAAACAGATAGTGTAGTTGCACTTTTGCCTTTACATTTCTTAAATGATATTTATAGTAAATAGAAGTTTTTCAAATAAAAATCTTACATAATGTTATTTTGGCACTTACATCCGCGTGAATTTAAATGCTTTATTAAAATACAAATTACAAAACATATGAGTGGAAATGAACCAGTCTGCAAATAACGATAAAAAGTTGTAATCATGTATTTTTTAACATACAATAACGATTATTTTATGTAGTATGTATGGGTTGGGAATAGTAACTGTGATACAGATAAGTTACGTAAATTAGAGCGACAGCCTTGATGTAATGCTGTAATAATATCAGATTACTCTGCGGTATGCAAGGGCTCTGTTTTCTAATGTTATGTAAATTATACTACAAAATTATATGTATCACACAAAGTAAACAGGGTTGTTAGATTACCTGACCTACAAACATTGTTTCTAAACACACATCATAAATTAGGCTACAGAATATTGAAATTTAATTATGCTGTTTGGATGAAGCCAATCTATAACCCAAGTATTATTAAACAAGCACTCATATACATATCATTATTGAAAATAAAAAATACTGCCCTGTAGTCATTAACAGGTTAGGAACCTACTCAATTTTGCATATTAAGTCGAACATACTTTAGAAGTAACAGTAAAATAGCGTTAAAGTTATAGATCATACGAAATGTGATATGATGTATTAGAATCTACTCATATGGTGAAACATATCTCAAAAAGTCCACACGCTGATTTTTTAGTTAAATCAAAAATTGAAAAAAAATATAAAATTCGTACTTCTTAAACTGATCATAATTACAGCTTGTTTTTATATTACGGAGAGCAAATTTCCCTGGTGCAATCTATGCTTTTGATTGGCTAGTGTTCAGCCTAAACAAAATTAATTAATTTTAACTTTTAGTCATTTGGATGTAACATTTTTAAATAAATTATTCATAAGTTTTTTTGTGATTTTTCCAAAGTCAAAAACAAACAAATTGAAAATTATGTATAGAAAATTTACTGAGTGCTCTCCGTTTATATTGATAAAAATGTAAATAATAAGTTTTAACGCACACTCGCTCTAATTGCGTAACATAAATCAATTAGGTGGATATGGCGATGTTAAAAATTAATGAATCATTCTGTAATATTAAGAAGTAGTATTACCTTTGATTTCGTGTATTTGAAAACAGAGTTGGCCTGATTTAAATTATGATTTAAATCGTAATTTAAATTAACTGTTTTTTAAATAAAAATCGTTGATTTTATCAAAGATGAAAACAAGATTCAAAATATAATAAAAATGTATTTATTTGCTACAAAACTATTAATAAATAAATAAAATATATCATCACGGCATATTACCCATTGCTGGGTGTGCCAATCTGCTTTGCACAGTTTTCGGTAATGATGATGACATATTTGTACCGTAGGGGCGTTTACCAGGCGTCACCTCACGGGTACTCATTGCTGGCGTGGAGAGTGCAACACAGAGGTAAATTTTGTGCCATATAAAATTCGACATGGGGTCTTCTGACCGCCTGCCTGAGTGTCAGGTCGCGAATCTGGGGAACCGAGTTCGATCCCGAACGACGTTAATATTTCGAAAACTATTAATAACAGCATAAATATTTTCTGTATATAACAATGTCGAAAAACTAAATATTTTATCACTTTAATTCTCACATAACAGAAGAAAAGAAATAAGTATTTAAATATACAACAAAAAGTAAAAATTCTTTGTTACGTTTTTTAGTTTTATTTTTTATTTATTTTTATGATTACATTTTATGGTTTAAACAAACCATGGTGGTACGCGCGTGGACGCGTTATATGTATACTATGTATAAGCAAAAATTCAAATGCATTCTTTGGAGTTTTATTATACACATTTCGTTTTCATTTATGAAATAAAATATTTATATTGCTTTTAAAACAATTAAAAAAAGTGCAATAACACCAACAGATCTTTAAAAATAAAAAAATCATGATTTATTGTTTTTTTTTAAATCAATGATTTTTGATTTTTTTAAATATACCAAGATTATTGCAAACCCTGTTTGAAAGCGATATTACTGTAATTGAAATTACGATTACATCGTCTATATTTCCATAATAAATCATTCGAATGTTTGCCTTCAAATAGAAGGCAAGCAATTTGAAAATATTTTGAAGCTACAGTTGTGGAAAAATATACTGTTTTCTAATATTATTAGTTTTTAATTATGTGTAAGTTCTATTTTCTATATTCAATAATTTTAATATTTTGAAAATGTTTCAAAATATAGGGTGAACACTAAACACCGTGACATAGGCGTCTAACATGGGAAAATAGTTTTTTTTTCATATATCATCTGCCCCCCCCCCCATTCAACTCGTGAATAATTATTATCCTAATTATTATGGTATCTCAACCTAATCAACTCAGCTATACTGAATGCGTTTCCACGATTACTGTTTTTAATAAATATGTAAGTAATAACTGTCAATTAGCATTATACTTTTGTATATATTTCAATAATAAGGCATTAAATTAGGAGTATTTAGATATTCTTCGATGATAAATTAATCTTTCTAACCATATCAAAAGCTCCCACTATAGTTTTACGGGATACTTAATATTTGAAAAAAAACTGTTATATGAACCTAAAAAATTATCATTTTTATTCTTCAAAAACGTTAAAGTAGATACGATCTGAAGATGAATATACAGTTCAGTTCAATTACCTAAGTCAAGAGATTTCTAATTTTTAACTGAGTGTAGGTAATATACATAGTTGAAAATTTAATTAGAAGTTTAAAAAGTAAACTGTTCATACAAATGGTCATAACTGATGCAATTTAAATACGGAGAAAAATTATTAAATCATATGCAGTAATAATATCAGATCAATGTCGCGATGTAAATAAATATGTAACAGAGTCATGTCATATTTTTTGCCTATGCATTCAAATCAAGGACAATATTTTAATCAAAATTTGTAGAAAAAGAACAGTGTTCATTTTGAAATCTATCAATATTTCATTGCTATATTATTTCGTACTTGTATTATATGAGAGTTTTTCCACAAGTCCATTTCCGGGTTGTGGCGCTATATCGTTCGTCTCCCGCCGTGACACATTGTGAGGTAAGCAACGAGCTAAGCACGAAAAACATAAGCATATACATGTGGGATTCAGTTGGCACCTAATTAATCCCTCCGAATTTTAAAATATTTTTCCAAGAGATTTGAGATACATAATTTAAATATCTTTCTTCATTTTCATAATTTTCATAGGATAAATGCAAAATCTCTACAAAAACTAAACAAATTCAGATGTTTTTACCTCTCGCTAAGAGAGGTATTGTATTCATGCTAAAATCGCATATCCAGATTTTATTGAATAAGCACGTTTTAAGGTCCCTACAATCCGATTTTATCATTTTTACGATGATGTCTGTGTGTGTGTGTGTGTGTGTGTGTGTGTGTGTGTGTGTGTGTGTGTGTGTGTGTGTGTGGATGTGTGTGTGTATGTGTGTGTGTGTGTGTGTGGGATGTTGGAAGGACGGTTACTCAAAAACTATAAGACTTTAAATTTTTTTAACTACGTATTTCCCAATCGGACATTCATGGGAAGATCTGAAAAGGTTTTGGTAACAATTGGACAACCGGAAGTAGAAGATTCTTGAAAAAAAATCTTTTAAATAATATTTTTTGAAATTTTTTCTTGATAATATTAAAGAAAAATAAATTCTCTTTCTGATACATTTAAATATTTTACAATATATTCTATAGATTTAGAGATAGAAGAAATATAGTATGTAAAATAATCTGTTATAATAAATTTTACAGCCGAAAGAATGGCCATGGAAAATAGTTGAAAATTTAATTTGTTTGTAACTGACAGATAATGTCAGTGTCAGAAATCCGAAGACATTACTGAAGACTTTTTCTGGGAAGTACATACATTATATTATTTCTTAATGTATTAATAGAATTGGAAACATTTCGAAAAATTAGAAGAGGACAAAATTTCTTCATCAAAAATGAATTTAAAATTAAACAATCTAAATATATATGGAATAGATATATGCGTAAGTAGAATTTTTGGTGTAGAGTGTAGGTATACAAGAAATGTTAAATACAATAGGGAGCGAGCAGTCATATGATTTTGTTGGCCTTGACAAGCAGATATGGGGGCCCATGTCAGAATGATAGCTAGTAATTATGTATATAGATGTCAAATATCATAATTTCTCATTCTAAATTTAGTGATTTTCCAATTCCATGTGGAGCAGAATTAAATGTTAAATATCTAAGGCATACAAGTAAACTTTAAACTCCTGGTGATAAATTAACTACGTAAATTTAGAAAATCTTGAAATTTTTAATGAAAAATTCTAACATTTGACATCTATGTACATAATTACTAATTATCATTCTGAAACGGGCCCACACATTTGCTTGTCAAGCCCAAAAATGTAACATTACCGTTCGCGCCCTATACTTATGTAACCAAAAAAAGGAAGTGGCGAGAGGTATTGTGCTGGCCACAACAGATTTTTTTTTAATGATAAAAAAAGAAATTAAAGGCTAATGAGAATACATTAGCCCGCACCACAAGCTAACTTTTATTGACCATAATGTAAAAGCGAGCTTCATATTAGCGCTATTATTATAAAAGTGTATTCGTAGTCATAAATACAATGTACAACTTTGAAATGAGAAATATTTTTTGTCTCCTGAAAATTTGAAATTTGTAACATGTTTGGTTTTTGTAAAATAAAAAAAACTTCTAATTAAGCCCTTAATTGAATTAAAAGTTTTATTACTTATTTTTTGAACATCTTGCAGATGTATACTAACTAGCTTGCAAAAACATCGCGTGCACCTTAAAAATCAAGTAACCGAGTTTTTACCAATTTATAGCTATGTAAATACGATTTTTTAATCAACTGTCAATGGAGTTGTCCCTGTTGTTTCTATCATGCCACTGTATTATTTATTGTAGAGCAAGTTCTTCATTGTGTTTCAGTTATTATTAAATTACATATAAATATATTCCAGAAAGTAACAGAACCACCAAGTATGTATTTCTAGGTATCTCTTAACTTTGGTATCGTAATTGACACTGTTAACATTGACCAGTTACAATTCAGGTTCGACTTAATACAGCAAAAGATGGGTGTACGCAAAATCTTTGCAAGCCAATGTTCTTCTCTTGTATGTGTGCAGGTGCCCATTTAATTTGTTCCCGCCTGATATTTCATGAGTAGGCAATCCATGTTACATTTCATAAGTGACTTGGTTTTTAAAATTTTCTTTTGCTCTTATGCTGTGATTACTCGATTTAAAGTACTTATACACAACCCATATATTATGAAGGCATAATTACACTGTTTACAGTTATATTATAGGCTCATAAGACACTAGTATTATATATCCCACAAAACACTAATGTTTTATCATTTACTAGAAAGGACAGAAAAAAATTAAAGAATTTATTTAATTACTTAATATTTATAACTCACTAACATCGGTAATAATAAATAATTTCCTATTTCCAGATTAGGTATTCCGAGAATATCTCTTAATCCTGTGTTAAAAGGACGTTTATGGAGATTTTATTCTAGAGTTATGTCTTATTCCATGTTTATTATTATACATTTGTGGGTTAATGCTCGTGACAAACTTGTTTATTATTACCGCTGTTAATATTTATATTAACATTAATATTTATTGACAGTCTTATTTACTTCATCAAATTCTATCATGCAATTTTCATTGTTCTCATTTGCAACGTTCTGTGGTTGGTTGAAATTCACGCGAAAAGTATTTAGAGCTGGATTTGCAGGAAATTTAGATTTCCTCTCTATTCTAGAAGATTACCTTTGAATCTTCTATGCAATATCAATTTTATTTGAGACGGATTTCGCAATGTATCCTTCTGCGACGGTGGATGATTGCCATCCACCGTGGCGTTTCATGGTCGTAATATCACCACTCGAATTGGCCAATAATGTTGCCGAAGAACATCTCATATTTTGACCTGTTTAGATACGCTGTCAATTTACTATATTTTGATATATCAATGTTTTTATGCACTTTCAAAGTAGTCTTCATCAATGAATACTTCGTCCACATTGAGGAAGCAGCAAATCTTTTCTTCACATTTAAAAAATATGCTAACAGGACATATTCAGTTAATGCTGTTACACCCCTTTTTTCTCTCCAGAAGTCAACATTCAGCAAATTCTTTTTCATATTCATTTGTAGATTTAATGGGCAACAAATGCAAAGTTGCTTCTTTAGCTGCTTCTAATATTTCTTTTGGAATGTCCCCCTTTCTAGAATTCTTTATATTTATATTGTGAATAACACGCGAATAATATTTTTTTATAAATTTGACACGAGTAAACAACAATAAACAAACAATTTGTCATAACAACTATCAACTATTTAATGACCTACCATTTTTGTGATATTAGCGGAAATATCTTGTCATGGCCCATTTTCTTCGGCGTAGCGCAATTATAGGTTGTGTATAAAATTTTGTATTATACTTATGTCTTATTGACATCTAAAACACTAAAAAAAATTAAAAGTCTCGACCTTTGGTCTCGTGCCAAAAATTTTCTTTCGTGTTTTATATGCCTAATAAGACATACGTATAATAAATAACTATAATATTTACCAAGTGGCTTATGGAATGTATTCTATTTTGTCTATTCTTAAAATTTCAGGCGGGAACAGATAAACTGCCTGTATATGTAGAAACACAGAATAGTATAATAAAACATGTTACAGAAGGCTACCGTGTTCCGGAGAGTGGGCGAACGAACGAATGCTTGAATAACCTTGTGTTACTAGGATTTTATACAATTTTCTCTGTTTCAGCTTTCATTTGCATTATTTCTTTATAGAAATAGTTGACAATTTCCATTAAGGGATATTTTTAATATTTTATATTTAAATCAATAATACGATTTTGACAATGTAGACCTTCATTTATTTATTAAACTTTATTGTCGGACGTACAGCTAGCAAATATAGTATTTAATGAAATGGGCTCCGATAGTAAATAAAAAAATTGCTTATATAAAACTTTTCATTCATAATTTATTATTTATTCATATAATTCTACATCACATGGAAATGTATGACACACGTATCATTTTTATTAAAATAAAACATATTTATTAAAAATATTTATGACAAGGTACCTAATTTTCTGAAAGTGACAGCTGTCACTAGTTAAACACCTCGACGTTAATTTGTAGCAGATTATTTGAATCTGCGCGCTCAAAAGCATGTTCCATGTTTTATAAATTATAAAATTATTTTAAAAAGACACCGTAAACAAAATTTCTCTTACGATGACAATTCACAATGCTAAAGGTGGATTTATAAATCGCACAGCGCACAGAAATAATTTAGCATAGCATAGCACAGAATTTGAACATGTGGAAATACGTACATCCATTTATAATTCGCACAGCGCACAGCGGCGCACAAAACATAATTTAGCACAGCACAGGAATTGACCAATGTTCATTTCCCTGTGCGTTGTGTGTGCGTCGGGTATGTTCGTGGTATTTCGTGATAGTTCGACTTAGTATTTGAAATAAGCGCCACGAGAGCGTTTAACATATTAGGCATTTAATAAATAATATATTAATTATTAAATAAAATTAGAATTAGGTAATTTTACAAAGCCAAGTTGAAATTGTAACTTCCAAATAAATGAACAATATATCGATATAAATTTATCATTTGACAGTTTCTTTCGTTTCAGTGTTGTTTATTTAACTGAAAGTTAAAATTTTAACCAGAGATTGTAAGATTGGCCCTTAGATGAGTTTCTACGTCCATTAACAATTCTACAAATAAAAAAATGTTAACAAAACTATATATAACCTACTTCTTTAGTCTATTTTTCTATGCGATTTATAAATCCCCTAAATAAATTCTATGCTATGCTGTGTTGTGCTGTGCTGTGCTAAATTATTTCTGTGCGCTGTGCGATTTATAAATCCACCTTAACACATGCATGGATGACAACTGACAGACGTAATTGAAGATCTGATGTCACATATAAATTTAAATTTAAAAAAAATATATATTTCAAAAACCATACACATTTCGAAAGTGTAACAATGGCTAAAATTCATTATTCTATTCAATTTATTTATTTTTTCTGAAAATTGAATAAAATGATGAATGTTAGTGTTTGTTACACTTTCTAAATTTGTATAGTTTTTTAAATATATATGTATTACTTCGCCTACTGACTAAAGTTGTTTACATCTGTCAATGTTGTTAATCTGCCAAAAATTGATGTCGAGGTGCTTAACTATCACTGTCAGAAAACTATAGTTGCACCTTGTCGAAGAAAAAATCTGTTACAAATATTTTTAATAAATATGTTTCATTTTAATACAAATGATGTGTTTCATACAGTTTCACGTAACAAATAACTATACAGGGTGTATCACGGAAAGTGAAACATAGGCGTTTAACATGGGAAATTAGTTTTTCCGTGCGCATTGCTCCCCTAATTACTTTAGATAGAAAGTTTCAAATGGATGTAGTAAAGCAAAAATTTCTACATCCGAATCAATAAAAAAATCATTTTTCATTACGTCAGTGTCAGAATAATAATTGTCAAAATAATACTAATGATTTGACGTATAAAACGTTACGTCTCTTGTTTATAATTCCGTGGTTAATACTATTAAATTGTAATTCCATGAATTCTCAACTTTTATTTCTGCAGTTATGAAGTAGCCACCTAAAGGTGACGGAAGGTATTGTCTTTGGTCAAAAAATTCAATGATGAGTTTTTAGTGAATAAGCATGTTTTAGGGTCCCTATAATACGATTTTACCATTTTTACGAGGATGTATGTATGTATGTATGTATGTATGTCTGTGTCTGTGTCTGTGTGTGTGTGTCTGTGTGTGTGTCTGTGTGTGTGTCTGTGTGTGTGTCTGTGTGTGTGTCTGTGTGTGTGTCTGTGTGTGTGTCTGTGTGTGTGTCTGTGTGTCTGTGTGTGTGTCTGTGTGTGTCTGTGTGTGTCTGTGTGTGTCTGTGTGTATCTGTGTGTGTCTGTGTGTGTCTGTGTGTGTCTGTGTGTGTCTGTGTGTGTCTGTGTGTGTCTGTATGTGTCTGTGTGTGTCTGTCTGTGTGTGTGTATCTGTGTGTGTGTCTGTGTGTGTCTGTGTGTATCTGTGTGTGTCTGTGTGTGTCTGTGTGTGTCTGTGTGTGTCTGTGTGTGTCTGTGTGTGTCTGTGTGTGTCTGTGTGTGTCTGTGTGTGTCTGTGTGTGTCTGTGTGTGTCTGTGTGTGTCTGTGCGTGTCTATGTGTGTCTGTGTGTGTCTGTGTGTGTCTGTGTGTGTCTGTGTCAAAAGTTGCGGATCCCATAACTTCAATATATCATTTTATACTTCATATTCAATAGATACAGAGCTCGATACAGAGTTAAAGAATTTTAAAGAAATTAAATTTTATAATTCAGCCAGCTATGCTAAACATGGAAACTATTAATATATTCATATAATTCAAATTGACAGACGTCAGTATCAATAAAAAGTAAATTAATGTGGCAGAGATCAGGATGTTGAAGTAGATGTTGGGGAAAACACGGAAAGATACGATAAGAAAATAACTCTAGTATTACAAGTTTCTAGAAAGATACAAGAAATATGATTACATTGGTTTGAACATGTCATGAGGAGAAATGAAGAATTATATTGGAACAAGAATGAATAGTTTAGTAATAGGATGTTGAAGAAACAGAGGAAGACCAAAGATAAGATGGAAGGACTGTATTGCGGAAGACTTGAGAGAAAAGGAATTGAATGATAACGACACGCAAAAATAGCGACCCCTAACGAATGGGAAAAGCTAAAGAAGAAGATGTCAGTGTCAAGTGCAATTTGAATAGTTTTTTTATGAAAAAATTTTACTGGAAATTTAGAATCTTTTGCAAGAAAAATTATGTATGGAATTTATACATTATACACAGGATTGACGGAAGGTATTGGGCTGGCAACAACAGATTTTTTTTTATTGATTCGGATGTAGAAATTTTTGCTCTACAACATTAATTTGACACTTTTTGTCTAAATAATTAGGAGAGCAATGCGTACCGAAAAACTGATTTCCCATGTTAAACGTCTATGTTTCACTTTTCGTGATACAGCCTGTACATAAATATATATATATATGGATTTTATTTTCACAAATTTTGATTAATATAAAATTATTTTCTTTTCGCTTGGCAGTTCTGTAAGTAAATTGAAGTTGTGATGTCATATCGTTATAGCACTAATAGTTTTTATTAAAATTATGAATAAAAATATTTTGGTAAAAAATCATTTAAAATTAGTCATGACAAAATAAATGCAACTTTTTTTATTACCGGACCAAAAATTATTTAAAAATGAAAGCTCATTCTAACTAAAATACATTCCGAAACAAAGAAAATAACTATTAATTTTAAAATGTCAATTTATTGCTTAGTTATTTTAAAATTTTAAATTAATAGGTCAGGTATTACTATTTACAAAATCACCAAATGTACACATTTTTCAATCAACAAACAATAGACAATGAGTAATAACATTCCATTCATATGAATAGATAAAAGACATATATGGAACATATAAAATATTTATTATTAATTGAATAGAGCATAAAAAATCTTACGCACTACAGGGAACAAATTTCATTGGAAATTTCATAGAAGAGAAATTTCGTTCAATGCTAACTACTCCGTCCTCCTACTGTGCTCGATAGAATAAAATAACTATAGAGGTAGAGGCCTTTGATATCGACTGTATTTTTTAACAGCTGTGTAAGTCATAAGTTGTAACCTAATTTAAGCGTTTCATCTTGCTACGACATCTTACTTCCTGGACATAATTCAAAGAACGCTATTCCAAGCACGGATCCAAGCACTATAGTTCTTTAGTCTAACCAAGCCGCTCGTTATAGTTATCGTGTTATTCAAGTCAGTCTTATAAGCGAAAGGTAGAATTTAAAATTGTTTAGAAGGTGCTTTATCACATTTTCCTTCGTCTATATCAAAATAATTAGTTCCCTTTTCTCAAAGGCAATCATAAGAAACAAGCTCAAGGTAAAGACTTCAACGGTTTCTTTGACCAGCTATTCACTATAATACTTTAATGGTACTGATTGTGATGCTGGACAGACTTAAAACTTATAAGACAGTCCATTCTTGTTGGATTTATGTATACAGGATTAATCATAGAACATTGAAAACAATTTGTAGGATATCTTCGGTATTATTCATTTTATGGTAAAATCATGTTATGGGACAAATCGACAGATTATGAATGTCAATATGAATAAATAAATCCTTTGTGGCCAGCACAATACCGCTCGTCACTTCCGTTTTTGGTTACAAAAGTATAGGGCGCGAACAGTCATGTGACTTTGTTGGCCTTCACAAGCAGATATGGGGGCCCGTGTCAGAATCGCACAACTAGTAATTATGTACATAGTTGTCAAATGTTAGAATTTTTAATTCAAAATTTCAAGATTTTCTAAGCTCAGGCTCAGGTGGCTAATTTGTTACCAGGAGTGTGGAATTTACTTGTTGAGGAAAATAAACCGCATGGAATTGGAAAATCACAAAATTTAGAATGAAAAATTGTGATATTTGACATCTATGTACATAATTACAATTTTTTTCTTTTAATATAAAATGCATTTATGTTTTGTAATAATTAATAATTAATAGTTTCATAAGCAACAAAATGATTAACTTAACTAAGGATGGGCGTGTTCTTCCACAAGGCGCAACTTCCTTCTACGGACACCTAGCATTGGATTTTGTACGACTTTTACATCGATTCCTCAATTCCTGTATATTCTGCGTTGAAGTTCATTCCTCAGTTTGAGCTTCCCAACCACTATCCTGAACTTTCCAAGATAAAAGAACCCAAAAACCTTATATGGGACGAGCCTGGAGAAGATTATGGGATTGTCGTTTCGGGGAACTAATGGTACGTTTTGGTCAGTTAAGCCAATTTTTAGTTTGTGTTGCATAGTGAGAGGACGCAAGGTCTGGCCAGAAGATAAAATTGTCCCCAGAGTGTTATTTTTCAATAAAATTAATCAATTTTGTTAGATGTATCTTTGACTATTCACGATTCGTGAGGTGGAGCCCACCTCACTCGCCCTAAATAAGGCTTGGATACACCCCCTTGTGGAAATAGTGCACCATACCAACATCTTATCTGCGAATTTGGCTTTTTGTTTATAGCTAACATTATTAAAGACCTCTGCAATATTGTCAGTATAAAAACCATCATTTCTCTTAATTTCGGAGTTGCTCAATGTGAAGACCGACAAATCGATGTAAATTTCGCCCAATGAAATGTCCATAGAAAGTTGCGCCTAACACGCTCATCTTTAATTTAGTTTAAGTTTAAAAATACAGTACCTACAAAGTTAAAAAATACAATTTTTTATCATATAAACAAATGTAAAACAACAAAACATAAACTTTACTTACGCATAAAGAAGTAGGTAAATGAGTGGGCAATTTACGTACTTTTTTATGCAAATACAAAATATTTTTTATAAATATGTAAAACGTTTTGATGACTTCCGAAGACCATAATTTTCAGGATTTTTTTATTTAATTTCGGGAAACATACAGGGTGTAAAAAGAATTAATAGTATTCCTGATATCATTTTGAACGAAAAATCTTATATGTAGATATGTCCGGAAACTTTTCGTTACAGAATTACAGCCCTTTAACAGTACACCTCATCAACCACTGGTACTAGGTGCACTGAAATTTTGAAACTTGGTATGAATATACTTCTTATTCAGATGCAAATTTATACTTTCTTTGTTTCTGTATCTTAACCAGAGCCATGGCCGTTTTTGTCGTTATTTTTTACCTATTAACATTTTTTTCGTTTTTACTTAAAATAAATATAATAAAATATTACACAATGCAAAAATTCAGTAGTTTAAAAACGGATTATACAAGCTCCTCTTCTTTTGTTTCAATGTCGAGAAAAGAAATGTAAGAAGGAATAATTACTTTAAGATATTTATAAGTATAGATTTTATCGAATATTAAACATTAATGAAACGTATTTTCATTTGCAACTTCGAGATTAAAACTTATTTAAGACAAACTATTATGACGAGGGGATCGTAGAACATATTCATGTATGTATTCTATTATTTTAGTATGTTCCAGTCAGGAAAATTGAAAGATTCTACATTTTCTACACTTACGTTCTGCAAAGTGGAACATAAAAGAAGCACATTAACCCATGTGATTATTTTTTGTACGTTTTTAATGGTGTCACATTTCACATTTCAGTCTAGGTATAGTCTAGAGGTCTAGACTAGAGATCCTGATTATTAAAACTTACAAAAGAATATACATAAATAAAAATGAAAGAAGATAATTTTTTTGATACGTCTAGACGTTTATTCTAGATTTAAATCAAGACATTTTTAATCAAAAACATTCATGATACATTAAAAATTATTATATCAGAATCAATCTAAAAATCAATGAGCTGAAATTAGTTCATTAAGAAATCAATCAAATTTCTTTCTAATGCACAAAACATGATTACAAAATTACTCAGCGTTTTAATTATTTCTCATAAAAAAAAATGCAGGAAGAAAGATGTACTATTTAATTATAAAAATTAAATAAATTTCCGGCTAAGAAGGAAGCCAAACTTTTTGTTTTACATAATTTATTATTTGTTTTATATTGTTCACTAATTTAGTTCGATGACTTAGAAGTCATGAATATTGATTAAAATTAGAATTAAAATTAAAAAGAAAATTTCAATCAGGCCAAGAATTATTTTTTATATGTTACTTCCTGATTAAATTACTAAAAATATACAAAAACTGACATTAAGGTGATATATGGGTAGCTTACGGTATTTTTAATCTATACAAGTTTATTTCAAAACCTCGTTTAAAACTGAATGTGCATATCGAAATAAACTTCTCAATTTTCATTTCTCATTGCCAAATGAATAAACTGAAACAGTAAAACCGTACTAAAATTTAAAAAGAGTACTTATTTATGTAAATGTGCAAACTTTGAATACAAACTTTGTAAATATTTTCGTTGTGCGGTCGAGCACAAAATGTCAAATACAATGTCCGTGTAAGGGTTTACTAGTAACCGTATTGTTTTCTTAGTAGTTATAGTAACTTTTTAAATAAGTACGATCAAGTTCATCTGTATCATAAACGAATTAAATTGACATACATTTATCTCTGTTGTTGTAATGATTAGACGTGATTGCGAGGCTGGATATATCACGCTAGTCTTTCAAAAATTCGTATTGTTTCGACTAAGTTAGGACATTCTATTTTAAAACGGTGCTCGTTGCTAACAATA
The DNA here is from genome assembly GCA_951394225.1 of Harpalus rufipes. Lineage (NCBI taxonomy): Eukaryota > Metazoa > Arthropoda > Insecta > Coleoptera > Carabidae > Harpalus > Harpalus rufipes. The sequence goes on along the minus strand of OX596276.1, from coordinate 19,626,411 downwards.
CTGTCGCAGTAACGTAAGTTTTGTTATTAATTTAGATATATTACCTTGGTTCATAGCCATACAAATAACGTTATTTTCTGTTAGTGTCACTGACACTGTGACAGTATATTATTTTCCACATATTTGGTTTTACATTTGCTAATAAACTTACCGGTTGACTTAGTTTTGAATTCTTTTACTGTAACATATATTTTTATAATAATAAAATAACAGGGGTATCTTATGTACTCTCATAGAAACTAAGGATGAAATTCATAGACATTTCCTTGACTCTTCCTCCACTCATCCTTTCCTAAGGATGAGTTGAGGTTGAGTGAAACCTTTATTCATAAATGAACTCATTCCAGTGAAAATAGAGTCAATGAAGAGATTATGTTTTAAAAGTAGGCGCAACTATTTTGACAAGAGTGACAAGCATTAAACCAGTTGTTGTACAAAATTGTATATAGTTCAAAATACAAGTAATTTGAAACAATGAGTAGGTACAATATTGAATGACGAACAAAAGTTTTCTTCAGAAGAAAAATTCAATGATTTGAAAATACCACACTATGTACAAGAAATGTCCAATGAAATTGAAAATTCGAAAACAGTAATTTTACTAAAAATATATTTGGATTACTTCTGTTTAATTTATATTTTTAATAAGATAAATAAAATTAATTATTTTGTAATATTTCGTTTCATTACTAGACAGGGTGTAACCCAACCTGTGTAACAAAATTTAAGGGTGTATAGTATTAGACGCACTGACAAAATTCTTTCTGATTCATGACAGTGCGTCCAATACTATACACCCTTAAATTTTGTTACACATGTTAGGTTACACGCTGTAATAATTTCAGTTTAGTTTGAAAAAGTGGCAGATAAACTCACAAACGCGAATATCAAATTTAATTTACGTATAATGCATAATTATACAAAAATAATATAAAATTACGTTCATAATAAATATCTAATAAAACCCAAAAAAAGCACAAAAAAACAAAAAAACCCAATGGGTCGGTTCTTTTTTTAAAAAAAAAACCTGTGTTTTTATCTGCCCTATTTCCCATACATACGATTTGTTTTTTTATTTTATTTATACATTACTTTAAATCTTGAAGATTTTCAACATGATGTCCTTTCCAAAACATATTCAGATTTTCTTAACAAAGCTGCAAGAGTAATGAATCGTCTGTCGTCCATTTCAAATTAGTCATTTTTTTCACTTGAATCATTTCTCCGATATTCGGAAATGTGTTTTGAAGGGTTTGGAGACATTATCTTATTGCAAAATTCTATTCCTTATGGCATATTTTACATTTTCCTTTATAAACTGTAGCCTAAATATGTACTAGTAAATACTACGATGTAAATTTCTACTATTAAAAAACTGTGATCCAATTGTAAAGACCTAGTTTCCATAAAAATAAGCACTTCCTTATTAAAAAGTTTTCCCTATATTTCAAGGATTTAAATTTATACATTCATAAATATTTGTAATATGCGGAAATCTTTAAAACTATTTAGTTATGAATATGAGTATATATTATATATGGTATGAAAACCGTGAAATTATAGGAGAAATAACATTCAGGTTTGGGATTATTATCTTCGTACGTGATAGGTCCTTCCTATTAGTTTACAGTTCTATTAACTATTAAAAGCAAGCCGTCAGATAATATTTAGTAAAATAACAATTTAAAATCGAAAGCTATTTAAATCTGACATATTTAAAAACATTTACATTGTATATGTAGGTTATATCTGAACAGTATCGTGTTTCCTCGATTTAGTGTAGAGCAAATGGTGAAAATTTGTGAGTTCTCAGAGATGACAAAAATAGTATCGTAAAATGTGCCATCCATTTGGAGGGGCCACAAATTTGCCGTTGGGACATGAAATGACAGGGCATCGAACCTCATTCTCAGCTATACTCTACTTCACGACTCTTTTCCGTGTTTCAACATCAATGTATTTGTTTTGCCAAAATGTCTATTCAATTTTTACTTTTTTTTTAGTGTAATTGGGGACAACTTTAAATATATTGTTCTACTATCGCATGCATGAATATATTTCTCATGAGACAATAATTAGCAAAATTGTAATTATATATCATTTAATAATCATATTTAATTTGGGAATATGGGTTTTGTAACAATTTCTAAATTTTTCATTTTAATAACTTGATGTAAGTGGAAGTGAAAAAATTCTTGGAATACCTACTGTAAATTTCATCAACTTATACTTTTCAATATATTCTCTAACTCAAATACACTTTTCAGTTGTTCACGACCGGGAATAGAAAACGATATCTCTGTTAAAATCATGACAAAAGTAAAACATTTTGTATGTATGACAAAAATAAACGTTAGCTTAGGCTATCTATTTATATTATTTTGACTGTTCAGTTGTCTAATGTATGCAGTTTATAGCCAGCATCGTACAACTTTGTTTTCGTAAGTATAATAATAATATAAGTTTAGATCAGATGCAGAAGTATTTTGGGGTCCTTCTGAGGGTTCTTCACTATTTATAATAAAAGTATATTGTAAACATGTGAATCGCAAAGATTACTAATTTCTTAATTCTTTGAATTGTAATAGATGACAGTTGAATTTGTCACAAGCTTTTAATTCTTAAAAATATGGATTTTTATTATTTTTCTACTCCTGGTAATGACAAAAGTACCTACGAGGCCAAACTCATAATAATTCGGCCGGTTTACATTTTCAACAAACAAATTATAAAATCTAAGCAAATGGTAAGAAATTTCTACAAATTTCCTTCGATTAATTTAAAATACAGGGTGTAACAGAAATAAGTACATTCAATTTAACCAGTGATAGAACTCGTCGAGTACAACAATATTTCTTAATAACTTTTTCTTGTAAACCTTCTAAATATTGAGTTAAAATTCTTCAAAGTTTTATTACATATTTCATTACCCGCCTATGGTTGAATTCATAATGGACTGCGCATGCGTCTACAACCAATTGTTTCCGTTATGACTGCGACTGAATACAATGAAAAGTTGAATGAATTTGTCAACACAAAAGAAAGGTTAGAAATTAATGAATAGATTGACCGATACACCAAATGGTGAAACTATACACAAATCGGGAAAGATAGAATAGAATACCTCACTAAGGTAATAAAAAGAGTCATACGTCAAATTTTTATGTTATAACAAGTTAGACAATCCAAAAATTGTAGGACATTTATAGGATGTAGCCGACTAAAAACAACTCTACAGTTGACGGAACAAGAAAAGGCATAAAGATGATGAAAAGTGATGCAGGCCTAAATGAAATCACAATAAATGTTCAAAATGGCCACCGTCATTTTCAATACACTCTGAAGGCGTCGACGATATGATGTAACTGTTGTTCTTTCAATATCCTCCAAATTGTCATACGTGACATTTTGTTGTAGTGCTATTCTTCGAGTACTAAAATCTGGCTAAGAATCAATACTTATTTTATTTACATACATGTAAATAGGTACGAACGTTTAGAAGATGACGATTCAGAAAATGGTCCAAATAAATTTACTGGGCTTTGGCAGCGTTTCACTGAGCTTTACCATAGGCCAGCACAATATCTGTATTCACTATCAGTAAAGACAGGCATCTATACTGATTATAACTTTTATAATAATTATTAATCAATTTATTTGTCAAAATATATTTGAAAAAATAATTGTTTCATTGTTATTGCTACTGGATCATAATTATTATGGAAAAAGCTGAACGACTCGTTAATTTAGGGGGGGGGGGGTAAAAATGTTTAAAAAAAATGAGATTTCGAAAAAAGTTATTAAGAAATATTGTTGCTTTCGACGGGTTCTATCACTGGTTAAATTTAATGTACTTATTTCTATTACACCCTGTATAGATTTTAAACTTAGAAAAACTGAATATGTTATTCATGTATTCCTCCATTTAATATTGAATTACATTGCCTTTATTAGTAAGACCAGCTTTAATACTATTAGGCATTGTATCCCTAAGCCCTGCAAATTTTTCTGTGAATATTATCCCATATGTCTTGCAAGGTAAGTTTTACTGTACGTACTGGATTTTTACCAAGTTTTTCATTGTGCTAAAAGTAAAGGGTTTCCGCAGAAGCTAGATCTGGACTAGAAGATGACCCTTAATATATCGGTCGAACTATACCAGTAGTCATTTGACCAACATTTTTTTAAAGTTTTAAGTCTATATTTAAAGTAGCCGGAATAATTTTATAGAAATTTCTAACCATTTGTGTAGATTTTATAAATTGTTGAAAATGTAAACCGGCCGAATTGTCATGAATTTGGGCTCGTAGTTACGAGTACCTCAGGCGATAATACTAGTTTATGCCTCGATATTTTGTCGCCCTCGAGCTTCAAATTGCACCGCGAAAAGCATTATGCATTTTTCTCCCTTGATACATATTATAATATTATATCCACGTAAAAATGGGGTCTCGTGACCGCGTGCCTGAGTGTCTGGTCGCGAATCTGGGGTTCCGGGTTCGATACCGACCGACGCCAAATATTTCGAATTTTAAATAGCACAAAAATTGACCCCTGTGTGTGCAATCTTCACGCCAGCAATGAGTGCCCATGAGGTGACGCATGATAAACGCCTGCACGGTACAAATATGTCATCATTACCGAAATCTGTGTACAAAGCAGATTGACACACCCAGAAAAGGGTAATATGCCATAATGATATATTTATTTTATTTATTTAAAAATGTTTTGATTTTTTATTGAAAATAATTCGAAATTGCAGTTTTAACTTCTCCCTCGAAGGTGTTATCTTTAAGGTTGGGAATAAATAATAGTCGACAGTGGTAGGTCTGAATGAACTATATAGGGATGGTGGTTTAAAGTTTGGAACACGTGCAGAGCAGCCAATGCTACATTGCTGTTGTGCAGGGGTGCGTTATCGCGCGAAAGCTGCTGAACCTTTGATCCATTTCCCTATTGTTTTTTTCCCTTATGGTTTATTTTAATTGTTTTAGGAAATCATTGTAATATTGTCCAATTATTGAAATAAATTTATCTTTATATTCAATTAGTAGAATCCCTCCATCTTAAAACCCAAAATCACAATCTTCAGAGTTACTGGTATATAGGACTCCTGTTTAAATTGAGGCTCATAATATTGAGCCTAAGTTTCATATCTAATGACAATTCGGATCAAAACTTCATCTTTGTTGTCTCCAAGTCCGAAAACAATCTAGATCTAGAACGGTGTGGTGTGTGACGCATCCATATTGCAATGACTTTTTCCATCCTTAGATTTTGGCGAAGAAAAGGTTGTAGATTGTTACAACAATCCTTTCTGCTTTTTCTTCAGCTTTTCAACGTTTTTGATAATTTCTGACGAAGCGGCCTCAATGCCGCAATGATGGCATTTAAAAATCAGATTTCCCATGGCAGGTGTCGGAATATACTGCTGACATTTCTTCAAAAAAGTAGGGATTTTCTTGTCTTGAGGTTAGGAATTTAATCACAAAATTATAATAATATGTTAAAATGGAAATAATAAGCACTCATTATATTATCATTATATGATAAATGTGATGAACACAGTTTCTAATCGTGTAGATACTTCCTCATGTAATATGCCAATTACATATAACCTTTTTCATGCAAAAATTTAAGCAATACATTGTGTCATTTGCTAATCGCACTGTACTAAATTTCTAAATTTAATTGCATCTACTAATTATATCATATATCTGCTCATTATTTTTATCTTCCGTCACCTTTAGGTAAGGAAGGTATTGGCTTTGGTCAAAAAATTCAATGATAAGTTTTTACTGAATAAGCATGTTTTAGGGTCCCTATAATACGATTTTACCATTTTTACGATGATGTCTGTATGTATGTATGTGTGTGTGTGTCTGTGTGTGACAAAAGTTCCGGATCCCATAACTTCAATACCACGATTCCAAAAATTATAATTTTTTCGTATTCCTCAAGTTTACATCCAGAAGAACAAGTGATTAGATTTTGGTTATAATTGGTGAACCGGAAATACCCTCATTTGAAGATTTAACAGTTAAATTTGATTTATTGACATTTAATATTATTATAACTTAAAGAATATATTATTCTCTATACAATTTGATTACATTTTATACTTCATATTCAATAGATATAGAGTTAAAGAATTTTAAAGAAATTAAATTTTATAATTCAGCCAGCTATGCTAAACATGGAAACTGCTGATATATTCATATAATTCAAATTGACAGATGTCAGTATGAATAAAAAGTAAATTAATGTGGCAGAGATGAGGATGTTGAAGTAATGTTGGGGAAAACACGGAAAGATACGGTAATAAAATAACTCTAGTGTTACAATTTTCTAGAAAGATACAAGAAAGACGATTACATTGGTTTGAACATGTCATGAGGAAAAATATATTTGAACAAGAATGAGTAGTTTAGTAATGGGAGGTTGAAAAAGCAGAGAAAGACCAAAGATAAGATGGAAGGACTGTATTGCGGAAGACTTGAGAGAAAAAGAACCGAATGAGAACGACACGCAACGAATGGGAAGAGCTAAAGAGGAAGAATATGTCAGTGTCAAGTGCAATTTGAATAGTTTGTTTATGAAATAATTTTACTGGAAATTTAGAATCTTTTCCAAGAAAAATTATGTATGGAATTTATACATTATGCACAGGATTGACGGAAGGTATTGTGCTGGCCACAACAGATTTTTTATAATGTTATCATTCTATATTTTGGATTTGTAATTATAGTATAATAAAGATTATAATAAACACAATATAAGCTTTATTATACCTATCGCAATAGAATATTATTCAGCCATAGAATTTATAACAAAAATATGTATTAATATTTGAAACGATAAAGTAATGAAAAATTTGCACAATTGTTTTTTTACCTCTCGCTAAGAGAGGTATTGCATTCATGCTAAAAATCGCATATCCAGATTTTATTGAATAAGCACGTTTTAAGGTCCTTACAATCCGATTTTAACATTTTTACGATGATGTCTGTGTGTGTGTGTGTGTGTGTGTGTGTGTGGATGTGTGTGTGTGTGTGTGTGGGATGTTGGAAGGACGGTTACTCAAAAACTATAAGACTTAAAATTTGTTTAACAACGTATTTCCCAATCGGACATTCCCGGGAAGATCTGAAAAGGTTTTGGTAACAATTGGACAACCGGAAGTAGAAGATTCTTGAAAAAAAATCTTCTAAATATTATTTTTTGAAAATTTTTCTTGATAATATTAAAGAAAAATAAATTCTCTTTCTGATACATAAGGTTTTGGTAACAATTGGACAACCGGAAGTAGAAGATTCTTGAAAAAAAATCTTCTAAATATTATTTTTTGAAAATTTTTCTTGATAATATTAAAGAAAAATAAATTCTCTTTCTGATACATTTAAATATTTTTATACATATTTTATAGATTTAGAGATAAAAGGAATATAATATATAAAATAATGTTGTAATTAATTTTACAACCGAAAGGATGCCATGAAAAATAGTTGATAATTTAAATTATTTGTAACTGACAGATAAATGTCAGTGTCAGAAATAATGAGTAATGAATTAAAAATGTACTTGGAGAATCCCTTAGTTCTTGATCTGTGACTATTATGGAGATGACAAGTCTAGGTTGAAGGACTTAAATTTGTTTCAAACATTATGGGACAATGTACACCAGTACTGTAGACTAGAGTAACTTTGAATTGCGAAAAAGCTATCAAATTCTTCTCAAGTAAGTTGTAAATATTGACAAAATTACACATCGATATAAGAATAATCGGAGTGCAATCTATCCGTCACTTTATTAAAAGGAATTAGTGTTATTTAGATATAACAAGTATGAAAAAATAAAATGTAAAAGAAGATATGTAAGAATAGATGCACAATCCAGATATATACATTTTAGACCGCCCACAATTAATGTTTTTACTAGAAGAATATGAAGAGAAAGTAAACAAAGTTGTTCGAATTGAAAATTGCTGTTACCAGCCTAATATTTATATATGGTAAACTCTACTTTGTAATTTATTATAACATAATTTATGGTAAATATCTTTATGTTGAGACATGCTATTATTGAATAATAAAGAAGTTTATACGTCATAGATTTATATGAATATATTATTTGTATTTATAAAAATATTCTTTGCTTTATGCATACAGCCAGGTAAAATATACGGCGAGAGGTTATGTGCTGGCCACATCAGATTTTTTTAATATTCATACACTTTTATATTTATGTACCTATTTTCTTTTGTTCAATGTAGTTCAACACCTACACTACAGGCCAAAAATATATTACCTTCATGTTTTTTCAGCATATTTTCGTTAAAATAAATGATATGCGCTCAAAATTTAACATGTATTTAATAACAGGTTCGGCCTTATACATGATGTTTGATGATTTTTCACGAAATATATCATGTGTTCCAAATGGTTTATTGAATTTTCCAAAATCGCTTGTTAGCGACAATCGAGTTTATTTTGCTCTCTCGCTTATTCTATCATTTCATTTATAGTAACATACGAAAAATGAAGTATTTTTTAATATGGCGAAGACATGTGGTGCTCCAGATATACACAAATGACAGACAACTGAAATCTATTGTAGAGGGCCGAAAACAAGGACAGGCGTATAAGGTGCTCGCACAGAAATTTAGCATCTCCACGTCAACGATACATAACTAAATTTCTAAAGCGTTAGAATCTCCAAGAAGGTTATGTTAATGTGGTTATACCGTGGAACCATTTTACACATAATTAATTGATATTTAAAATTACATTTCAAGTGACCAAGCGGTAGGTGAAATATTTGCAATTAAATTTCACCTTTTTACAAGTGAAGAATAACATTTTCATTTATAACTTTTATATTCAAATCGACATTTAATCGAAAAATTTGATCTTATAGAAGACTAATTTACGGATTTTATATACAAATTTGAAAGTTATTTACCACCCATATTTAATATTCTTACCTCTAAAAGTTATAACTAACAATTGATTGGAACATACGATAAATACGTAGAATCATATTTGATAATCATGTACGTGTTCCAGCTGGAGTTTCAGTTAGCAACGTCCACTCTGGTATTAGCGAATAAGATGCGTTCTCTGCTTAAACGAATTTCAGATGTACAGTCGAAGGAAATATATTTTAAATGGGTATTTTACGTGAAAAGCATGAAAATTTTAATCAATGTAATACTATTTTTTGTTATTTTGAGAAATAAATATATAAATTCGTTTTTCAGTTCCAACTTGTGGTTTAGAATTTGTATTATAACTCAAAGTATCTTATTACTTTTACACCGGAATATACCAATAAATGTGGCAAAACTTCAAAATTCAAATTATTTTTCAATTTGCAAGTTTGTGAACTTGATTTTAATCGTTGAACCAACGCTTTATCTTTTATAAATATGAAAAGCACAAGAAAAAAAAAACAAATGCTAAAGATCTTAAAAGACGGGTCTTCGAGTGCAGAATTGAATTATAAGATAAATTAAATTTTGAAAAAAAGTGACATACTTCGTTTTTTCCCTGTATGTAGTCAATGTAATACTTACTAATTAAATAAATATCATTTCACCAAATCATATAATGTCGGTTTTTGAAAATTATTTTCAATAAACAATTACTATGTTCTCATTATCTAAATCTATACAAAACATATCTAATTAAACCTAACAAAAGAAATATACCTATTTTAATTTGATCAAATCAGATAAAATGCTTATGCAAATTAATGTGATTAAATTGAACTAACTGTTGTGTGACAGTTTAAATTAGTTTACAAGTTTACATGCATGACAGTAAAACAAGAAAAAATCCCACAGTATAAAAATGTGTCACGGAAACAGTGAGAAAAACAGATTTATGCTATAAACTAAGACATGCTATCGGGCAATATACAATATCTGTAGCGAGGTCATGTACAATTCCTTAATATACCTATTATATTCCCAATTAAATTTCTACCTTCACAAAAACGTCGGAAGAAAAAGTTCGATCTATAAAAAACTTAATGTGAAGGAAGAATAGACATTTCATATTATTATGAAGTGAAATTAAAAATGAACACGTGCATGACTGAAATTTAAAAGCTTATATTTTTTATATATTTATAAACAAAGGAAGTTGTTATGCAAAAATATTTTTACAGTATATTTAAACACTTTTTTTTTAAGTTTATTATATTTCATTTTAATCAATTTGTTAGTGAAATTTTGAACAGTTGAGGATTTCGATGGAATCGAATGTCCCCCTCCGAACCACCAAACTTCTGATTCGGGAATTTTTTTGATCCGATACATACAGGTTTGAAAAAACCCGGGTTTTATATAAAAAAACACAAGTCACCTGGGATTTATTGGAGATTTTTGGGTTTTTTGTTTTTGTAGATATGTTTATGTTCAAAACTATGCTTAATATGATTGCCAGTTGACATGTATCAGGAAAAAAAAATTGTGGAAAAATTACTTTTCTTGCATTTAAAATGGAAGATAAAGATAATTTTTTAAACAGTTCTCTTCCGTAAACTGGTGGAAAATTATGAAGATAAAAAATAAAAAAACTTAAAACAATGCCAGAAGTTTTTTGTTGTCTAATAAGTATTCATTCATATTCAAACCAGTTCGGCATGAATTGACAGGTTTTTCCACAATGGGGACTTATACAATTCAAATATTTTGGTCGCCATCTAGTGTGTAAAAAAATATTTAATAATTAGTTATGTAGTGAGCAAGATTTAGCTCTAAGTTTGACGTTTATCACGTGATCCATATTTGGTCCCACGTGATCACAACAACCATTGTTTAAAAAGAAACATGAACATGTCTGTGACTGAACACGGAAATTGAAATAATATTATTAATATAAATTGAATATGAATTAGTAATGTATTTACAGGAACCTGTGATAAAAAAGGAAGTTTAATTATGTACAAAATAACAATAAAATGACGCAAACCTATGTTTGTAAAGTGGACAAACATAATCAAACTTATTTTGGAAAAACAAGTACAGCAACTTTAATAAAGCTGTCTACTAATAAAGAAACGCATGTTTATATTAATAAAAACATATAAAAATTGATAATAAGCAGAACAACTCCACACAAACAGAAATAAAGATTAATAAGGAAAGTAGTACCCAAACAGTCAACAATTATTATGTAAGAAAGTTATTTGGTGCTGTAGAGACATCGAGAAATGAAACTAAATTTGTCAATAATTGAATACTAAATTATAATTTATTAAGCAATGCTGCAATTTATATATTTCACATTTTAATGTTCTATATGATTTGTTAAATTCCACAGTTATGCCAAAGTTGAAATACAGATATTTCCAAAAAACGCCAAAGAAAACTAAATTTAATAATAACATCCAGAGAAAAATATGTATGACTTTAATAAGATTAAGACGTGGATATACTCTAAAAGAAATTTCATTATTTTTTTCCGTCTCTCTCAACAGTGGAATTTGTAATGTTTACATGGATTCAGTTCATGTTTTTTCAAATTGAAACGATGAAATCGAATTTGGTTTCCCCTCCGTGAGAATCAGAAAGATTCGTTTCTGCAATGTTTCATTAATAACAATCACTACACATAATAACTTAACCAAACTTTGCTGACTAAATAAGAAATTATGTAATCAACGGGGAGGTGCTGAAGAGGGAAAGCATTTGATCGACTCGGCCATGGTATATCACCTCGCTCTTTCTAAAAATTTCTTGTACCTTTCTAAATTATGTGGCGGGAGGTCCGCTGCCGATCCGCCGGCGATGACGTCAAAATCATAAGTCCCCATTGGATTAGTGTGGCCCAAACTAAGAAATAGACTAGGTTGAAAAGACAAAAACTTGAAAAAAATTGTAGATATTTAAGAAGAGGACATGTAAATACAAAAAACTATTAATCAAGTACGAGTTTTTTAGTTTATTAAAATGTTAATAATACAGGTAATTCATATTATTTTTATTGCCTACAATATTTTACAACTGAGTTTTTAAGCGGGTTTATTTTAGTGGTGGGATCCGGATCCGGATAGTTTCGTTTTCGAATCTAAAAATATCCGGATATCCGGTTAATTCAATGTTGAACTATCCGGATCTCTGATCCAAATCTCAGTATCGGATTTTGGATCCGGATCTGAGTATCGGATTTTGGATCCGGATCTGAGTATCGGAATTTGGATCCGGATCTGAGCATCGGATTTTGGATCCGAATCTGAGTATTGGAATTTGGATCCGAATCTAAGTATCGGATCTTGAATCCGGATCCGAATATCGAATCTTGGAAACGGATTTGAGTATTGGAACCTCGATTGGAACTTAGATTCGAATATGGGTTTGAGTATCGGATTGTAGATATGGAATTTCAGTATCCGGAACGGTTCTAGGATTCGAATATTCTCAGTATTGAACCTTCCATTCAAATATTGGCATCAGGTCTCATCAAAAGCACATAATAAATTAATGAAATTCATGTCATATTAATATGTTACTTTAAATGTGTAGTAAAATAATACAAATTTGAATTTTTTATTCACAATTTACTAAATAGGACTCTGTGAAGGTATAATAAAATGTATTACTGTTTGTGTTTACAGGCTGCTGTAACGGTTTGAAGTTTGAATTTGAACTCAATTCCAGATGTTAGCCTTCACATTCAAAATGAAGAATCGGATCCAGAATTAAAATTTGGATCCGGATCCGTAAACAAAACATCGAATCCGGCTCCGGATCCAACTTCAGATTCGGATCCGAATCCAAATTAGGATCCGGATCCAAATTCGAATTAAATTTTCGGATATCCGCTTCAATATCCGAACGTCGGATATCCGATGATCCGGATATTTTGAAACCCGGGTTCTCGGATCCAAGTTTTGTCGGATCCTCACAGCACTAGTTTATTTTGGCTGAGTAATATTACAACAACCATGGATGCATATATAAAAATATTAAAAATTCCCTGATAATTTGAGATAATTTCAAATTTCCCTGACTTTTCCTTGACTCATAAAAATTCCCTGATTTTTTCCGGTTTTCCAGGTCGCTGGGTACCTGAAATGGGACACCCGGTATATGTTCAACAATAATGGATTGTTTGTTCAGTTACCAATGCGACTTACAACTAAAAAATTCTACTCATAATACATAGATTGCAAATCATTTCAAAAATGGATACTGGATATTTAGTTTATTAGTGTAGACGTACAGACGAACGTAGTTATATGAGGTTGGCCACTAAATTAAAGTCATATAAATAAATAAGTAGGCAAAGTATGCACTACTACAAATTTTATTTATTTATTTATTATTTACTCCCTCATTATGTATTTGACAGATAAATTAACCAAATGTGTATGTTGCCTAGCAACACCTACTTACTTTTCACACACTTGTTTTTGAAAAGCTACTGTTTAGTCTTTACACATTGTAAAGAGTGCGTAGGAACACGATTTTTAAATATGTACTAGATTTTACACTCCGCCGGTAACATAATATGTTAAATATTATATATGTTAAATCAACCATTGGGAACTTATTGATTATCACACTCAATTACTGAGAAAGGTCATGACTTTAAATACCTACTGCATCCGGCAATTATTATTACTCGTAAGTCGTAACTAAAACGAAAATAATTAAGTGGTCTTTAAGTACAAAGCTTTGATCTTTTTAAAACACATTTAACAAAATAATTTCGAATAGATTAGGTCAGGATAATTTTTACCTCCCGCTTCCCTTGGTAAGGGGACGCACACGTAGAACGCTGGTAAATCGGCGTGCTTGTTGCTTGTACTTGTACTACTTGTCAGCGCTTGTTTTCGGCGCTTGTTTACGCTGGTAGTGCACACAAAGAAAGCTTGATATTAGCGCCAGCAAAGCCGGCGTATTTATTTATCTGTTCTTTCACACAAGGTACAGATCAGTTCTAGAACCAATTTCCTGAAGATGTCGTCGAGTGAAGCGGAACTGTTTTTAGTGGAAAATATTGATTTAAAAATTAAACGTAAAAGGAATGTTGGAGTACACGAAATTAATCGAAAGCGACGGGATTTTGGTGAGTACCATCACCTTTTTCCTCAACTAAAACAAGATCCAGAAAGGTTTTTCAACTACATGAGGATGGAATTAAATACTTATCTTTACACCTTAAATGAAATAGAGGGAAGTATAAGACGAAATTGGTGCAATTGGCATAAACAACCCATTCTTCCTGAAGAAAGATTTAAATTCTCCTATATACTTTCTCTTGGAATGTTCTTTTATTCGTTTATCCGAAATGGCCGTCGTTTCGTACACCATGGATTAAGTTGTTCGATATCAATAACCCCACTCATATTAATAAAAAGAATATATTAAATTAAATTACTCAACGGAGCTCCCTACTTCTAGACGATTGCAAGCGTATTAAGCGCTGCAAAAGAATGTTTCAAACATTCTTGTTTTCTGGTCGGCGCTTGTTGGCGGTGGTTATAAGTACCGACAAGTTCAGCTAAGCGTCCTTTGTGTGCGAATATGGAGATATTTATTCTCGCTTGTTGCAAGCGCCGGTAAACTAGCGCTTGCAACCGGCAACAAGCTTTCTACGTGTGCGTACCCTAAGGGAGGTATAGGGATCGTGCTAAAAATCGCATATCGAGATTTTGGTAAATGACCACGTTTTAAGGTCTCTAGAATCCATTTTTAACATTTTCACGATGATGTCTGTGTGTATGTATGTATGTATGTGTGGATCCTGTATAGTGTATACGCTTTATTTAACTCAAATACTATCATTCAGAAAGTTTTGAAACCATGTATTTCTACCTTATTCTAATATAGAAATATCTGATTAGATTTTGGTGGCAATCGGATAACCGGAAATGGCAGTTTACTTGAAGCTCAAGATAGTTTTTCTTCAAAAAATACCTTTAAATGTAATTTTTTCTCAATATGTTACTATAAAAATTAAAGATTATTTCATTTTCTACAAGTTTGCTTTATTACTTTTTCTATATATTGTATGGATAAATTTATAAAGTAATATAAAAATTATATACATAGGTAAATGGCGGGAGGTACTGTGTTGGTCACATCAGATTTTTTGATTATAAGGTATAGCACATGCGACAGACAATCGTTCAACTGAAACAATTATGCATTTTATGTGATACGCATATAAGATTTTCTAAAGCCATATTTATACATCAAATACATAAACAGTAAGATTTTCTTTGAACGGAACATGCTCTATTGGCGTGTAAAGTGATTAATAAAGCATGTGAATAAAACATGAAATCATAATTCCGTCATACTTTGGTCAACAAATGAACAAATAAACACTAATTGCATTTTTGTAAAAAGTAAACACAATTTTATAACAATATGAAACAGAATTTTATAGAGATCATTAATCAAATTCTCATTAAGAAATAATTACATAAAATTGTAAAGTATAACACTTTTGTAAAATATTTCAGTTCTTTAAATCGTTTCCCGGCACATTCATGTTTTATTTCATTTTTATAATAATTAAAATGTTTCACTAAGGGCCATGATCCATAATTCTCACCTGCGAATAAAGTTCCTAATAAATTTATTTAGCTAATAAATAAATTTCATATAGTTTCATCTGTTAATAACTGTTATGTACTTTATAAATACTTTATTTGACAAATAACTTATTTCAACTTCCTAATAAAGTTATTAAATTTGTATTTTCAATCTGATGGAACAATGTATGTATATAGCTCCACTTGAACCAAAATAGTATTTCAAAATTAAATTTTCGATTTATCTTGAAGATGTTGATGATTTATGAGAAATATATCACATGTCACTCAAAGTGTTTTTATTTTTACCTCCCGCTACCCTTGGTAAGGGAGGTATAGGGATCATGCTAAAAATCGCATATCGTGATTTTGATAAATGACAACGTTTTAAGGTCTATAATCCAATTTTAACATTTTTACAATGTTGTCTGTGGGTGTGTATATATGTGTGTGAGTGTGGATCTTCTGGTCACTCTAGCTCAAATACTATCAACCGCGGAATTTTGAAACGTTGTATTTTGACCTTACTCTAATATGGAAAGAAGCCATTAGATTTTGGTGTAAATCGAATAACTGGAAATCGCACTTTACTAGAACCTTAAAATAGATTTTCTTCCAAAAATACACTTTAAATGTCATTTTTCACGGTTATGTTATTATTATTATTATTAAAGATTATTGAATTTTCTACAGGCATGTATTAATAATTTTACATATATTTTATAGATAAATTAATAAAATAACCAATTTTGTAAATTCTGGAGTCTATTTTTTAAAGATGAAAATTTCTTAGTTACACTGTTCATAATTTAAATCTATGTAACTGACAGATAAATGTCACTGTTAAAAAAATAATTATTTCAAATTAATAATAGTAACGTTTTAAAAAGAAAATTGTAAATAGAACAATAGTTATATGGAAAGGAACTTAATATACATAGTTTTCAGCATACATATATATGTATTTACATAAAAACAATATCATCACGGCATATTACCTATTGCTGGGTACACAGATTTCGGTAATGATGAGGACATATTTGTTATTTGTATCGTGCGGGCGTTTACCAAGCGTCGCCTCACGGGTACTCATTTCTGGCGTTGAGAGTGCACCACAGGGGTCAATTTTGTGCCATTTAAAATTCGAAATATTTGGAGTTGGTAGGTAATGAATCCGGTTCCCAAGATTCGCGACCAGTAACTCAGGCACGCTGCCACGAGACCCCATAGGTATATGTATTTAAATTAATAAAAATTAAATGCGGAAGGTATTGTGTTCGTCACATCAGATTTTTATATTTACACCTTCAGTTTGGAAATTTAATCCCACTGTAATTTTTGCCCATATTTCATTCTTCATTTTCCTAATAGATGCATCTTTTTGTTTTGTAATATTTTGCGTTTCACTCCATCAAACTACAGTCATAATTAAACTATCTCTGTCGAACTTGCTTTTTGATTTGGCAACAGCGTAAATTTTATTAGGTACCTAATAGCTAACAGAAAATTTCACATGAAACTACGTAATAAATTTATTCACCTAGTAAATAATTAATCTGTCAAATACTTATAAAGTAGTTTATCAAGAGATGGAAATCACGGCCCTAAATGATGACAAATTGTTGCTGCATGGTTATTGGGACTTGTCCTGTTGTGCAGCCGTACTTTTATTAAATTAAATAAAACATCCTTATTTAAAAATACCAAAATAATTATATAATCACAACCTCAGAATATTACGCATGCTACTGATAAACTGATATGTCAATATACTAGTGAAGTTAATATCTAAAACCACTGGCTTTCCTGATCATTATACAACAAAATAATCTTAACAATAATAAATATATATGTGATATTTTCGTGCATCAAAACCCATAAAATCACCGCGATAATCGCTAATTCATAATAAATTTATTTGCGCCAGCACCAAATTTTGTCATCTATAATTGTCAAAATAAAACAACCTCAAATTAATATAATCACAACATAGAGTAGACATACGTTATCTAAATTAATAATTTTATTCAATTTTGCCTTATGAAGTCATGTTTATTGATTTAGGAATAGTACATTGAAGCAATTATTTAATAAAGAACAAAATAAAAAAAAATATTTCTTTACAAGCGGCTTAAATCACAAAAAAAATTACAGGCATTTGCCAGTAGTACTCAATTCCAGTCAATAGATGCCGCTAATGTCGCGTTAAGAACCTACATATCGACGCAACTATTGGTCACGTGTTTCTGAGTTGGAAAATAAGGATACATGGAAAAGATTTGAATTTGACGTGAATTAGACATTAGAAAATATTTGTGTTTCACATATATATGTAACAGTATGAAATCCTAAACCATGAGATTTCCGTAAATTTGGAATTCTCACACTAATATGTATGTTATCGCAGGCCAAAGTCTCACAACCTCCAAGATAATATTTCTTATGCGTCCGGTTTTGCGAGTTTATGCGTTCCAGATGCGATATTGGACGCAGCTCAAGTTCTACCCCGTGAGAATGTTATTTTAAAATCTTCCACCACTCTCGCAGTGGTGAGATAACTAACACACACCCCCGCGTTAGGGGCTCATGCATGCATATTCACTCTCGGTCAGGCATTCATTTTGCCATTTCATTCGACATTCAGCATTCAGCATTCATTCGCCATTCATTCAGAGATTCTGCATCTCTCGGTAGTGCTTTTTAATCGTGACTGTTGTGAGACTTTCAGCCAAGCAGCCAACTGACCTGATCAGCAATGTTAAATTGTAAGTAAAGTCTATAAATTTTATATGTTATTAATTATATGTATTTGCACTATTATTATTATTTATGTAAATTGGAGATTTGTAACTTTTGTTTGAATGTGCATTCGTTGTGTTAAAGAGAAATATAAATTGTTGTACATCTTTTTATTTTGTAAGGAGCCCCGCAGCTTTATTTTACTGTTTCAATTATCGTATTTCCTACTTGTCGACACTTTTAATTATTATTATATTTCCCCTTATTTTTATTTTGAATATATTTAATTTTAATATTATTTACCTGACTATTTACTTGTATATCTACATTTTCCCTTTGTCTAGTTTTTGATAATATTTTGCAACTAAGTTGGTAAACCGTAAGTATAATATATTTATAATCGTTATAAACGATAATTTTATGATTTCATTTCAAAAACTAGTAACAGCGGTAGAATCCACTCGACCACTGTTACATAATTGGTGACAAGCGGTGCGGATACGAATATTCCAGTAGCTATCTAAATTTTTCTCCTAAATTTATTTATATTATTTCGTTTTTAAATTATCCTTGCAAAATATTTTAAATATGTCTGATAACGAACATGAAACTACCACCCAAGTCCCAGCTGAAGAATTAACAGCTGCCTTTTCAACAACAGGCATTACAAATCATTTACCTTACTTTCATGGTAAAGTAGATGAAAGCATAGTAGATTTTTTGGATTCAATGAATATTTATAGACAAGTTGGAAAATGGTCAGATCAAGTTACAATTTTATTAACGCAAGCACATTTAAAAGAAAATGCAAAATTATTTGTTAACGCGGACTTAAAAATTAAAAATTTGACAAAATGGGATGATTTTAAAAAGAAATTATTAGATAGATATAATAAAAAAGACCCGGCAATTATTGAAGCAAAATTCTGTAAATGTTACCAACGCAGAGGGGAAAGTGTAGAAAATTATGCGACCAGGTTACGAGTAATAGGGCAAAATTTACACGACAAAGCTGAAGATGTTAATGAACAAAAATATATTGACAAATTTATAGAAAAAAGATTAGTACGACAATTTATAGAGGGATGTCTTCCACATATGCATAGAGATCTGTTATTGAAAAACCCGCAAACTTTACAAGAAGCTGTTGATAAAGCTGCTGAAATCGACAGAATAGAAATTCAATTAAGAGGTTATGATAATTCGGCATGTACCAGTAATTTACCTTCAAATGATATAATAGCATTAATAAATGATTTAAAAGAGGAGTTGAAAAGTTTAAAATTAAGTCAAGAATCTGCTGCAGATCAGCCACCTAAATCTATAAATTATGATAGAAACAGGGAAAATAATCAAAATTTTAATTATTCAAATCCTAGGCGAAATAATAATTCACAAAATTATAATAGTCATAGAAATTATAATCAAAATTCTAACAGGCAATCTAGAAGTTTTAATATTAAATGTTTCATATGTTACCAGCCAGGTCACACAGTTAAACAGTGTCATTTAAATTTAAATAATGCACATAATTTTAATAATTTTTGGCCCCCAAATATGCAAAATCGACCCTATAATCCAAATTTAGGTAATACTTTTGAACAGCAAAATACACAATTTTCTCGTAATCCAAATTTAGGTAACAATGCGCCTCACTATAGTAACATGCCTAATTACAATTATTCGCCTAATTTTAATAACGCTGATCCAAGAAATGCTCATTTTGCCCCATATCCAAATTATTATAATACAGGTACATCCGATCCGAGGAACATGGTCAGACCAAACTACCAGTCGAATAAAAAAAACTTATAATGAAAATAGAGGCGAAAATTTTACAAATAGAATCTCTCATAATTTTCCTCCTAATGAAAGTTCAATGAATACAAATGACCACAATCACGAAATCAGTTTTCCACAAAATGACGTTCAACCAGCTCCAAGTTCGTCTAAACATTTAAACTAAATTCAGTCAACGATCGCCCCGAATCGACTGACTTATATCACAACACGATTGTTAGGGAAATAGTTACAGTCATACCGGAAGTGTCCTTAAATAAATGTAGCAAAATTGCTTTAAATATTAATAACAAAAATTTTGGATTTTTAATTGACACTGGAGCTAGTATTAGCATTGTTAAACGTAGAGTGATACAGGGGATTAATGAACAAATAAATATAAATTGTAATAAGAGAATCACCGGAGTTACGGGTCAACCCTTGCCAGTAGTAGGTACTGCTAGCGTGAAATTTAAAATTGGCCATAGAGTTCGGGAACACGAATTTGTAGTGTGTGAAGATAGTTTACCTTTGTCAGATGATGGAATAATTGGTATCGATTTTTTAAAACAAAATAAAGCTGTAATTAATTATGTAGACAATGCGATTTCGTTTGATGATCAATGTATAAGAATCTTGGGTATAAACGAGGAATTAATAAATATAGATATAAGTGTAGGGAATAAGATAGATAGTATAAGTGAAGAAAATAAGCAAGGGCTTATAGAAATTAATAAGAGGGTTGAGCAAGGGCTCATAGTAAATGTAGATAAGGAAAATACTCGTAACCAAGATTTAAATAATATTGAGGATATTTGTGAGGAATTAAAAATAAATGGAGAGTTGTCTGATGAATTTAATATAAATAAAAATATCAGTGAAGGTTCAAATTTGAATACGATACCAATTATGTCTAATACGGATGAGAACAAAGAAATTAAGATAAACTATGTTCGTTTACACGAAGAATTAATTATACCACCCCGAACGGAAGTAGTTTGTAACGCAATTCGCGATAATCCGCAAGAAATAACCGGTAATATTCTAATCGAGCCTACCGATTTACAAACTAACGGGTTATTATTAGCTAGAAGTTTAACAACTGACAATAATAAATGCATATATATTAAATTAATGAATGTCAGTGAAAAACCAATTGCAGTTCCGAAAAACAAAATTGTAGGAAACGAAGTACCTGTATTAATAAATAATCGGAGTACAATAGTAGAAAATATATGCTCAATTAACCAAGAAAACCCCTCTTGTAATGTAGATTTAAATCATTTAACTTCTACCTCCCATATAAAACTAAAAAAATTATTGCATGAGTACGCCGATATTTTTATAACTTCTGACACACCCTTAGGATGTACAGCAAAAATTAAACATCACATAATTACTGATAATGTACATCCTATAGCTAAGCCACCGTACCGCGTTCCTTATGCTCAAAAACAAGAGTTACAAACCCAAATAGGTAAATTATTGGATGATAAAATTATTGAAGAATCAGATTCGCCATGGTCTGCTCCAGTAATTTTAGTAAATAGAACAATGTCTGACGGCACTAATAAGGTAAGATTATGTATAGATTTCCGCGCCTTAAATAATGTCACCCGAAAAGATTTTCTTCCGCTACCAAACTTGCAAGACACCGTGCAACACCTTCACGGCGCCGCCCTATTTACTACGTTAGATTTGGCTAGTGGTTATCATCAGGTCGCAGTAGCGGAAGAGGACAAAGAGAAAACTGCTTTCAGTACTCCATGGGGACATTATCAGTGGAACCGAATGCCATTTGGACTTTGTAATGCACCGAGTACATTTCAAAGACTCATGTACTGTGTGTTAAGCGGCTTGACAGGCGAAAAATGTTACGTGTATCTGGACGATATTATAATTTTTAGCAAAAATGACGTCACAGAACACATACAAAGACTGACGGAAGTTTTCGACCGATTAAGACAGAACAATTTAAAATTAAAACCGGAAAAGTGCAGTTTTATGAAAACTGAAACATCTTATTTAGGACATATAATTTCTGCACAAGGAGTAAAGCCGGATCCTGCTAAAACAAAAATTATTAAAAATTATCCTAACCCAAAAACCGTACGCGACGTACGTGCATTTTTAGGATTAGTAGGTTTTTATAGAAGGTTTATTCAAAATTTTTCATCAATTGCAAAACCATTAACCATTTTAACTCAAAAGGGGCAACCATTCAATTGGCAGGAATCCACGCAGGCAGCATTCAATAATTTAAGATCAGCACTTTTAACGGAACCGATTTTGAAATTTCCCGATTTCAATAAACCATTTATTTTAGCAACTGATGCATCTAATTTTGCACTAGGCGCTATACTCAGTCAGGAAATAAATGGCACTGAACATCCTATCAGTTATATTAGTAGGACTCTTAATTCGGCTGAGCTGAATTATTCTACAATTGAAAAAGAGTGCCTTGCCATTATATGGGGTGTCAAGACTTTCAGGTGTTATTTATATGGTAAACAATTCACCGTAATAACAGACCACCGACCTCTAAGCTGGCTTTTCAAGTTAAAAGATTCAAGTTGTAGATTATCTCGGTGGGCTTTAACCCTGCAAGAATATGAGTATAAAATAATACATCGGACAGGTAAAAAACATGCTAACGTGGATGCCTTGTCTCGATTGAATGTTGCCGCCATTGAAAATTACGAACCAATTTTTGACAGAAGCAGGATTCGTGAAGAACAGCAAAAAGACCCCGCTATTCAAAATTTGCTAGAGTTATTAAGTAATGAAAATTCGTCCTTTTTCCTTGATAATGATAATATGTTATATAAAAAAAGAGATAAAGGTGAACGAGAAGATCGATTAGTATTACCAGCTATCATGAAGTTAAAAATAATGAAAACTTATCATGATTTACCATGCGCTGGACATTTAGGCTATGATCAAACTTTAGCAAAAATAAAACGGAAATTTTATTGGAAGAATATGGCTAGCGATACAAAGGATTACTGTCAAAAGTGTCTGTCATGTAATCAAAGAAAGACGTCACCACATTTAAAACCGGCGCCGCTACAAAAGTTTGATGAAAATTTACAGCCATTTCATCGTGTAGCAATGGATATTGTGGGCCCATTTCAAACTAGTCGGAGAGGAAATAAATATATTTTAACAGTTCAGGATGCCTTTACACGATACCCGGAAGCAATAGCGCTCCCTGATCAGCGAGCAGAAACAATAGCAAATGCCTTGGTAACTGAAATCATTTCGCGACATGGAGTGCCCAAACAGCTGCTCACCGATCAAGGAACAAATTTTCTGTCAGATTTATTCAAAAATATATGTAAATTATTAAAAATTAAAAAATTACAAACCACAGCTTACCATCCAATGTGTAACGGCAGAATTGAGCGTTTCCACTGGACTTTAGCTGACTGTATGTCGCATTATGTCGCTAAAGATCAGCGAGACTGGGATACCTGGATTCCATATGTATTAATGGCCATACGGAATTCAGTGAATTCGACGACCGGTGAAACACCATTTTTCCTGCTCCATGGGCGCGAATTCGAACTACCCTTTGACGACATATTATCACCAACTATAGAAGAGCATCCATTTACGCAATCCGTGAAAGAAAAGCTACAAGAGGTTTACCAAGTTGTTAAAGAACGTTTAAGTAGAGCTCAGGAGAAGAACGAACGTTCGTATAACAAAAAAACGGCACCAGTAAACCTTAGTGTAGGTGATCTCGTATTTTTACACGAACCCGCAGTACCTCCCGGTTTGTCGAAAAAATTAATAAAACCATGGATGGGTCCGTATAGGATTATAAAGCAAACAAGCCCTGTTAACTTTGTAATTCGTGACGATTTAACCGGCAAGGAAAAAGTGGTGCATAGTAATCGGTTAAAAATTTGTTTATCCCCAATCGACGAAGAGACGGACGAAGAAATTAATAAATCACACCCTCTCGAAGTGGATGAAAATTTGTTAGATTACTGTGTACTACCGTCGCGGTATGAAAATAACAATGCTGACGACAATACGGAAAATGACGTCAGTAGCTCCAGTAGTTCGTCTCGCCCCGGAAATTCATCCGAGGATGAAAATGGAAGTTTAGATACCCCTAATGTAGAGTGTAGCAATGAGCCTGATACCCCACCTAGACGGTATTTAACCAGAAGTTCCGGTCGACCTCCGGACCTACCCTGGATTTATGACGGGAGAATATAATCATATGTTTATATTATTTCGAACATATTAATTTTAGTTATTATTTTATTTATCTTTATTATTTTAGCATGTATAGCATTGTAAGCTAAGTATTAATCATAGTAATAACAATATTAAATTTTTATAATATGATTTTAGTCATCATTATGATATTGACGCCGTTGTGTGCACTGGCGAACAATGGACCCCTTCTCGATAAGGGAATAGTTTTCCTCCGAGAAGAAGAAATCCTACTCACCGGAGATAACTGGATACTCAGTATGGATATCCATATGTGCACGTATAAAACCATTTTGGATTCCTTTGATGAGGTATTGCAGAATATCATGCAGATTGATGTATCACTGGGAGAAGATATGGCGACCGAGAAGATAGTCGATATCACGAATATAGTAAGTAGAGAAATAACCACAATCCGTAGTGATGTTAATAAGGTTAGAGCAAAATTAACTAATAAAAATTGTAATATATGTCGCGCGAAAGATATGCAGCACAGAAGAGACGAGTTAAGAGTAGTATATGTACCCGATAATATTCCTAAAGAATCTACCTCCCAGACAAAAGATAAAGTCGCTACCGTAAAATTAAATTCTATAAACGAAACAGCAAAAATTAAGTTGTTAAATTCACTTTCGGGGCAACCCATCTTTTGAAAAAAGAAGCATTTCGTTTCTATTTGTATTTTATTTTATTCTTTGGATACCAGGTCGTACATGGAAATAAATACGACCCAGGAAGTTGCCCCTCCTGTCCTTTGGTAGGCAACCACCGTTTTAGTCGGAATTGATCAGACAAAAAAAAAAACCAATTCAAACTAAAACTCTGGGTAAATAGGATAATTTGTAAATAAATAGTTAAATTCGTGCTTAGTCTTAATTAATATTTCAAAGTGTCAGATGTAAATTTAGATATAGGGAGATACGTATATAGCTTTATAGTTAGTTGTAGATTGATAATTAAAAAAAATAAAAATACTGGGCACAGTAAAATTATTATTAATTTACTGAAACATAATTTGAGAACTTTGTAACGACAAAATAATTGTGTACTAAACGAAACAAGATACTGGTTGGGATTTTTACTGTTACAGTTTCCACCTGAGAAAAAAATACGGATTACTTAAAAAATGGCTCAGGTTAAAGCTACCATCTCCAAGACGAAGGCGTACCCCTCATAATACAGTCCGGAAATGCCAAGGCAGAGGTTGACGGCCATCGTATGAAATAATGGCAGTTGTGAACCATGAAACACCATCGCCGACCTGTTAAAGAATATGGGACCGAAGGAAATCTACTATACAAATCAGATTTCCCCAACGCCTACAACTTCCAAGCATACGAACCATGGGGTACGATCACCGTCTAAAAGAGGAGCACCTGCAGTCCAGTAATAGTAGTATACGTTAAATACAGTATAGCTGTATATCCCTTCAGGATATACGTAGTTATATATCCCTTCAGGATATATAACTAAGTTAAGGAGGGAAGGGTTGTAACAGTATGAAATCCTAAACCATGAGATTTCCGTAAATTTGGAATTCTCACACTAATATGTATGTTATCGCAGGCCAAAGTCTCACAACCTCCAAGATAATATTTCTTATGCGTCCGGTTTTGCGAGTTTATGCGTTCCAGATGCGATATTGGACGCAGCTCAAGTTCTACCCCGTGAGAATGTTATTTTAAAATCTTCCACCACTCTCGCAGTGGTGAGATAACTAACACACACCCCCGCGTTAGGGGCTCATGCATGCATATTCACTCTCGGTCAGGCATTCATTTTGCCATTTCATTCGACATTCAGCATTCAGCATTCATTCGCCATTCATTCAGAGATTCTGCATCTCTCGGTAGTGCTTTTTAATCGTGACTGTTGTGAGACTTTCAGCCAAGCAGCCAACTGACCTGATCAGCAATGTTAAATTGTAAGTAAAGTCTATAAATTTTATATGTTATTAATTATATGTATTTGCACTATTATTATTATTTATGTAAATTGGAGATTTGTAACTTTTGTTTGAATGTGCATTCGTTGTGTTAAAGAGAAATATAAATTGTTGTACATCTTTTTATTTTGTAAGGAGCCCCGCAGCTTTATTTTACTGTTTCAATTATCGTATTTCCTACTTGTCGACACTTTTAATTATTATTATATTTCCCCTTATTTTTATTTTGAATATATTTAATTTTAATATTATTTACCTGACTATTTACTTGTATATCTACATTTTCCCTTTGTCTAGTTTTTGATAATATTTTGCAACTAAGTTGGTAAACCGTAAGTATAATATATTTATAATCGTTATAAACGATAATTTTATGATTTCATTTCAAAAACTAGTAACAGCGGTAGAATCCACTCGACCACTGTTACATATACATACATTTTAGTCCTATTCTAATCACCTGGTGTAATGTTCAGTTCAAGTACACATATGAGTTTCAAGTCTAAAGAGTGTATTGTCTATGCTGGATTCTAACGTTTTTTGAACGATTTATAAAACAAAAAGCGAAACATTAAAGTTCTATAGAACTTTAAAATATCATTTTAAAGTTCTAGGACTTACTTTCATACTGCATCCTTTATTTATGCGACATTAAATTGTTCTTTACCTTAGCAGCTTCATTCAAAGTAGGAATGTATTTTTCATCAATTATAGCGAATAAAAATGTTAACGATACCAAAAAAATTCAATTTCAATCTGTCAAAATTTTGCTAGGATTTTCGAACAATTACGCCTTAGTCTACTTATATAAAATTCATATTGCTACAAAGTGCTGCATATTTCTTTTAATAATTTAATAAATAGAAACATGTATGACAAAATTATGTACGTATCAGACAAAAAGTTTTCAGTACACTTTAACTTAACAAAAAGGAAAATGTGAATAACGGCATTCGATTTTTACATATTACTATGCTTAACAAATTTGTAAATAAAATATGTCACATTCACATTTTTATAGCCTATAATTTAAAATTAAATAATCCATCCCCTAAAATTAAAAAATGTTCATATTTTTAACTTTCAACGGTAGTCATCTTATTATCATTATTACATTCCCATTATAATGCAAGAGAAATTAAAACAACTACCTAATGAAAGTTCTACTGGAACTCATTATATTATTGGCATAGTTTATCAACTTGTACATAAATGTCATAATAATCAAAGTGCACTTCGCACATATTAAATAATTGAATATTTGATGAAAGTTGCTTTGCTGAAACGGTTACTGGCATAATAACAACAATGTAAAATAACATTAATAGGCATGTGATTTACGTGAACTCGTGAAGACAGCCTCACGTTCCAGTATGTCACGTTACCTGAGCAGATGTTTAATATGGAGACGGAAGCCTCACCAAGTTTTCACACATACACGTTTCTCATCATTCTGAATCAACATAGCCTACAGCGAAAAGGCTTCATGTACTTGTCTAGTGTCTACCATTAGATTGTTTACCGAACTTTACACACATATAAGATTATAATGCTTGAGCATGAGCATAGATTAAACCACAATGAATTTTAAATACTTGCATTTATAAAATTTACTTCATTTCATTGTGAGAAAGGAAAGTGTTGAAAACATATTAAATGTACAAAGTTCTGTAACGTTTATTTATATGGGTGAAGTGTAATAATAAGAGAAATATTATTAATTAAAATAATACGTTTATTAAACGATAAATAGTTAGGATAAATATTAAAAAGATAATAAAAATAACTAACACTATGATTAAATGATTATAAACACTAATTTAGGACTAAGAATATTATTAAATGCTTAAACACTAAGATTATTTATTTAAACAATATTTATATCACTATATTTATTTATATAACTACATTTATTTATCCTAACAACTCGTAGACTGTTTATATCACCAACTTCATTGCACGTTGCTTCTATATATCAGACTATCTTTCCGCTGTCCTTTGGACGGTATTTATACAGCCCAGTGTCCTTCTAGAACTTTCTGACGCGACCATCATCGAACACAAAGGATCACATCACCGGATGTAATTAACCAGTCTGAACGCTCGGGAATATTCTACCAGTGACGGCGCTCGTACGTTTAAAGATTTTTAAATTATGATCATAGTGTCATATGAACAAATTAAAAATCTAAGTGGGGGATATATGATACTGGTTGTCTTGGGTGCGGTTCGAGGTACGGTTATTCTTATTATATAATTTTAACCTATGCAACATTTTTTAGGAGCGGATGAAAACTTATATTTATCGAGCATTCTATAGTGTCCGGTTCCAATCTTACCCGCCACGTTCTATTACTAGTCACTATTCAGATAGTTTTGCTAATGTGTAACGTCCTGTATTTGCTAATTG
This sequence comes from Harpalus rufipes, assembly GCA_951394225.1. Classification (NCBI taxonomy): domain Eukaryota; kingdom Metazoa; phylum Arthropoda; class Insecta; order Coleoptera; family Carabidae; genus Harpalus; species Harpalus rufipes. Next base: position 19,597,755 of record OX596276.1, on the reverse strand, counting down.
GTGTCAACATTTTTAATATATAAATTTAGCAAATATATAAAATGTTTTATTTTGTAGTATGTATGTAATTTATTAATTACTACTATAAAAAATCTGTTGTGGCCAGCGCAATACCTTCCGTCAATCCTGTGTATTATGTATATATTCCATACATAAATTTTCTTGCAAAAGATTCTAAATTTCCAGTAAAATTATGTCATAAACAAACTATGCAAATTGCACTTGACACTGACATCTTCTTCTTCTTTAGCTTTTCCCATTTGTTAGGGGTCGCCATTTTTTATTTCCTTCTTCTACTCATTTCTGTTTTGCGTGTCGTTCTCATTCAGTTCCTTTTCTCTCAAGTCTTCCGCAATACAGTCCTTCCATCTTATCTTTGGTCTTCCTCTGTTTCTTCAATCTTTTATTACTAAGCTGTTCATTCTTCTTCCAATATATTCTTCATTTCTCCTCAGGACATGTTCAAACCAATATAATCATCTGTCTTGTATCTTTCTAGAAACTTCTAACACTAGAGTTATTTTCTTACCGTATCTGTCCGTGTCTTCCCTAACTACTCTACTTCAACATCCTCATCTCTGCCACATTCATTTACTTTTTATTGATACTGACATCTGTCAATTTGAATTATCTAAATATATTAGCAATTTTCATGGTTAGCATAGCTGGCTGATTTTTGAAATTTAATATGTTTATAATTCTTTAACTTTATATCTATTGAATATGAAATATAAAATGCAATCAAATCGTATAGAGAATAATATATTCTTTAAGTTATAATAACGTTAATTGTCAATAAATCATATTTAACTGTCAAATCTTCAAATGAGGCTACTTCCGGATCACCAATTATAACCGAAATCTAATCACTTGTTCTTCTAGAACATGCTTATTCACTAAAAACTCATCATTGAATTTTTTAACCAAAGACAATACCTTCATTACCTAAAGGTGACGGAAGGTTACTATATATTTTACTGTAATCCGGATCCGGACATAATGTACATATTTATATCAAGGCTGTAAACCCTATGATTATTACAAGCCCTTCTTAAAAAAAATAATTAATACAAGAATAAATGCATAATTAGAATAAAGGCCATTTTATTACAATAACGAAAATGACTAATCGTACAAAAAATGAATTATAGGTAATCACTTTGTTACTGCATCTGTATGATGCAAAAAATATAAATGCTAGGATTGACTGATACATTCATAATTATTAAACCAATGAGTAAAAAGAAACAAGACCGACACGGGTAGTAACCTCCTGTAACATATACATATGTATTTATTTTCAAATTATTGTAGCCTTATGAACTAGTCAATGTCTGAGTTCCAGCGGTTCTGGTCATTTCTATATTGCTAAACATGTTTTTATTTATTGCATACTTATAATTTATTTATCATTAATTGCTCTCTGATCAGAATGCCAACCAAGTTCAATACAACGAAAAAAAATTCTACTGTCAGTTGTCATTTGTCAAATAAAATCGACAGTAATAACAGATAATATGTAATTATTTGTAGGTATGTTTTATTTTGTCTTTATAATTTTTAATCATCTAGCGTTCATTTTATATACAAAACTCAAGAAAAAAATATTTAAAACAAAAAAGATAATATTAAATATAAACTACCAATTTAATACTACAGTAAGAATCATACATGTGAATAAAAATAAGTAAACACAAAAATGGAAAATTTATTTGTGTAAGTGAAAACAAGACTGAGTACTATGAGAAAGACGAAGCTATATAGCTAAAAATGTTGGGTTATGTACTAGAGTATTTGTGCCTGCTTGTATAAATTTTAGTGCATGTTAGGCATGAATCTGTAGGTGCGTATGTTGGGAAAAATGACGTGCGACATGATTTACTGTATGTATGTAATATATGATTAGGAAGAATGTTGTTGAAAGAGTGGGAGTGAGCTAGTTGAAATAGTTCAGTCACAAGAAGAGAATGGTGAATGGTTGGTTAAACGTAAACATACGAGATAGATTCCAAAAGACTCCAGCCTGACCAAGGTGAAAGAAAGAAAACAACAGTGTTACTTTTCAAACATAATCTTTCTTTACTTCAACACTTTTGAACTAGCATTTCTGTATTCTTGAAAAAAAAAATTATCCGAAAAATGACCTAAAATAAAACATTCACCTCATATTCTCCTAAAAACTTTCGAAAGATAAGTCAGGGCACACATCTTGCACTGACCTTTGCCATGAAAAGCTTCTCGGCATTGATTACGGAAAGCTCCAACATTACTGATATTTTTTTCAGCTTCCCCCATCTGTCACTAAGCAGCTCCTCCTCGACCCGACAGCGTAATGTCATTCATTTCGCCAACCTTTGGTTAAGAATTTTATTAACAGTAAATTTGCGAAATTTAATCATTTAGAATGCAACAACTTATACAAATGACTCAGTTGGACAGTAAGAGCGGTATATTAAGCTCTGCATAGATGGTGCTCGGTGCTATCTGTCACGTATGACATGTTAACTTTTAGTACACACCGAGGGGTTGTTCACTGGTGCCAATACGTGTACAAAAATGTGAAAATACTTGTCAGTACCAAATAAATATCTGACAATACCATGTATTGTTGTACAATACATGAAAATACCATGCAATACATAGAAATACTTTAACGGTATGTGAAAATAACTTAACGGTACGTAAAAATACTTTGACGATACATGGAAATACTTTTACGGTACATGAAAATACATATCGATACCGAATAATATTTCTTGTAAATGCACGCTTATGCAGAAGGTAGAGTCATAGTTAGGCACAAAACTACGGAGAGCGCAGAGGACCTTACTTATTTCGAAGAGTATTCGGGAGAGATTTGGTGTTAAACAATTAAATATGAGTATTCCTATGATAAAGTACTATATTGTAATAAAGATATAAATTCACAAATAATAGTTTTAAAAGTCAAATAATTTCGAACGATGCAATAGAGAATTGTGGGAATTTTACAGCAGTTCTTAAACATATGTTACTTCTGTATAGTATTTTGACATTAAAGTTTGAGAATCCCTGTAAAATCTGTACTATTAAAGCCATCTATGAAAGGGTCAGGAAGTATTTCCAAAGGCCTACTAGATTGCAAACTTGTTATCACGTTTCTGAATGCAGATTCACCCCCTGCAGATATGGGGACCCGTATCAAAATGACAGCTATTAATTACGTCCAAATGTCGTAATATTTCATTCAAAATTTCATGATTTTCTTATTTCATGTGGTTTATTTATTATTATCAGGGGTGTGGAATTCAGTTGCCGAGAAAAGAAATCATAAAATACCAAAAAATTAAATTTTGTATGAAAAATTATAGCATTTGTTAGTTATGCCCTGTACATAAATTTTCTTGCAAAAGATCCTATATTTCCAGTAAAATTACATTGGTTTAAACATGTCATGAGAGATAAAGAATATATTGGAAAAATAATAAATAGCTTAGTAGAAGGTTGAAGAAACAGAGGAAGACCAAAGATAAGATGGAAGGACTGTATTGCGGAAGACTTGAGAGAAAAGGAACTGAATGAGAACGACACGTAAAACAGAAATAAGTGGAAGAAAATAAAAAATAGCGACCCCTAACGAATGGGGAAAGCTAAAGGAGTAGATGTCAGTGTCAAGTGCCATTTGCCTGATATAATATTATTGGAAATTTAGAATCTTGCAATAAAATTTATTTATGGAATTTGTACATAATACACAGGATTGACGGAAGGTATTGTGCTTGCTGGCCACATCAGATTTTTTTATATAAAAATACGATAAACAAGCTGGGTAAAAATATGAAAAAATGTTTTTTCTGTGTAAAATCTTATTGTACCACGAAATAATGTGATTATTGTTCACATGTTTTATCTTTTTTACTTAATTTACAATTATTGAAAATACATATAATACTAGTCAATACCCTTTAGTACTACACATTACTTTTCAATATTAGTCAATACGTTAAATACCTTTCAATATTAGTCAATACTTTTCAGTATTACACATTTCTTGAAAATACTTATCAATACTTGACAATACTGTAAATACGAAGTATTTTATCAATCCCTGTACAAATTTTTTGGTAGTGAGCAACCCCTCGGTACACACCTTGTGCGTTCAAGATATTGAGGGTGTATTTTTGCAGGATCGCCTGATGAACTAGTGAATTGATATAAAACAAATAAATTGTTACGGAAGAGAGAGTAGTATACACAAGTAGGAATAGAAGTGAATGTAACGTGTAAAGATAGGAATGTGTGGCGATAGATGAATGTTACAAGAATACAATGTTAAAAGAATACATGAATTTCGGATTCGTGCCAATCCACATTGTGGGAAATGGCGTGAATATGTGTATGCATGTATATAAATAAATTTATTATACTACAATTTACGCATATGTAATTCTTGTCGGCTGTATATGAATGTGTTTAACCAATCCTAGCTTGGATCAAGTATCTACAAGTGTGATAACCACCTTTTGTATAAAAAAAAATTGTACAAAACTGTAATCTACGAAATGCATAGTGGCAATTGCAATCAATATCTAATACTGAAGTCATTAAGCGTATTTTTTTTTTTTAATTATTCGGGTTGGAATTATGCAATTCGTATCTTATGGTATGACAGTAAACTATGAATTTTATAAAGTACTACTTAAGTGGTTCTATCACGACAGTTTCCTACAAAAGTTTCTCGTGGTTCTATCACGACAGTTTCCTACAAAAGTTTCTCTATGTAAAAGAATTTATAAAAATATTCTAAATTTTTAATAGTTTTGGGTTATTAGTGCCCGATCCTACCACCACTAGTTAGACAGTTTATTAAATATTAGTTAAGAATTAAGCTGAAGGTTACAAGCGATGCCAACAACAGTTTTAATTTCCAATTAGCTCTAACCAAAGGTGGTAAAAAAAATTGCAACATAACTGTTGGTTAGCACTAACTGTCACTTAAAGTAGAGGTGGTACGGGCGGGCCTAAGAGAATTATATTATTGTAACTGTCATACTCATATAAACATAAAAAACATTAAGTAAAATATATAATCATTTTAATAAATTCCATCGAAAATCACATATATGGGGTTTCCAAGTTTTTCATTTTTGCCTCTCGCAAAGAGAGGTATTGGATTCATGCTAAAAATGGCATATTCAGATTTTAATGAATAAGCACGTTTTAAGGTCCCAACAATCCGCTTTTAACATTTTTACGATGATGTCTGTGTGTGTGTGTGTGTGTGTGTGTGTGTGTGTGTGTGTGTATGTGTGTGTGTGTATGTGTATGTGAATGTATGTGGATGTATGTATGAATGTGTGTGTGTGTGTGTATGTATGTATGTATGTATGTATGTATGTATGTATGTATGTATGTATGTATGTATGTATGTATGTATGTATGTATGTATGTATGTATGTATGTATGTATGTATGTATGTATGTATGTATGTATGTATGTATGTATGTATGTATGTATGTATGTATGTATGTATGTATGTATGTATGTATGTATGTATGTATGTATGTATGTATGTATGTATGTATGTATGTATGTATGTATGTATGTATGTATGTATGTATGTATGTATGTATGTATGTATGTATGTGTGTATGTATGTATGTATGTATGTATGTGTGTGTGTGTGTGTGTGTGTGTGTGTGTGTGTGTGTGTGTGTGTGTGTGTGTGTGTGTATGTGTGACATGGGCCATCATATCTGCTTGCCAAGGCTAACAAAGTCACATAACTGCTCGCGCCCTATGTAACATAAAATGAAAAGGGCGAGAGGTATTGTGCTGGCCACAACAGTTTTTTTTTTTTAATATGTTAATCTGTACATAAAAATATTAAACCCGTATTTTGTATTTTCGCCGAAAAGTTTATAATACACCAGAAAAAAAATATTCAATAAATGAGGACCGAACATTGATATCTTATAAAAAAAATTTTAAAGGTGTAGACTTGGAAACCCATATTACTACGAAAGTAGTAGTTATTTAGTGATTTCTTTTTAGTTTAATTTATAAATTGTCATGTGAACTGTCGTTATGTAGCAAATCGTTAAAAAACATCCCCATCGGGATACCATTTCTATATTGCCCATGGAATTTTGCTCCACTTTAGCGGTAAACATTTTTAGAATTTTGAATACTTGTGTAAGTCATGAAAAATAACATATCTATTTAAATTTCAATCCAATCTGTCGTAAATCGCTCCATGATAAAACCACCTTAAATGATTACAAAACAATGTGCATTGAAAGAAATCAATGTCGAACAAAAATATTACTGTGACCATGTCCACCGTATTTATTTGATTTAGCACCTTGCAAATTCTAACTTTTCCCCGAAATTAAATAGACATTGAATTCCAAACTTTTTACAAAAAAGCAAATATACGTAGCGGTTAACGGGTAGTCAATGGGTGTATTTAATAAGACCTCGGAGAAGAGTCATATGATATATGATTTTCATAAATACAGTTTCATTAATACGAACATTCACAGCATTTTCATTTAAATCATATCTCGTATGTTTCTCACATTATAATTGTACTTATCAAGTTCACTACCGACGGTAACTGTAGTGGACTTTGCGGTTCTTCCAGGTGAACTTCGGCCACTATAGTGGCTTTGATACGTATCATTTATTTGCGACTACATTTTACTTGAATGGAGGTATACATATCGTATCCGCGGTCTATGTCTATACGGAACGCATTACACCACTCACACACAATTTTGTGGCCACTGAGCTATTATTTGGGCCTGGAGTTTTCTTTAATAATTCAAAAATTCCCGATATAGCGGCAGTTCACCAGATATATATAAAAGATAAATCAGAATTTCAAAAATATTTAGAATTAATCTTCTGAAAACTATAGTAACATTTAAGAGCCCTTCAAAAAAGTACATAATACCAATTTTGGTCTTTAGTTCTACATTTTACAATCTAACGTATGCTCGTATTTCCTTAAGATATTTTAATATTTTTAACTTTGAATATGACCATTTGTACTATTTTCTTTGTTTCTAGTATTTTGTAAAATCTTTTTTTTTTTTCTTACGTCTGTATGCACTTTGTTCTCAGCTTTGTTTAAAGTTGTTAATCTGACTAGTTTAGTGTTCGCCTCTTTTATTTATAGTTATAAATTTGATTCATATATATGTTTTACGTTTGGTATGCGTATTGTAGAAGCAGTTCTGAAGTGTTTTGTAAGGTATAAAACCGATTTAGTATGTTTCAGTATGGCTTCCGATCGTAAAATCAAATCAAATTTAGCTGCATATGTGTTTGTTCAGGGAAACACTGCCACTGCCCTTGCTTTAGCCATAATACTGTGATTGTTCGCATAGAATAAATATTTGTACTCTGAATAGAAGAATGATTTATGTACCTCAACCCATACTACGAAACGACTACGAAACTTTGAAAAATCTGTTTGATTTCGTCGTTTCATATATTAATAGCTTTTCAGCTCTACTCTGTAACTCAGTGGTTAATTTCTGGTACTGGTTAAAAAAAAATCCAATAAATATTGATTTGAGTACTAAAAATCCATTTTTGTTGTAATCATATACCAACATACATACTTGATTGGACAATTTTTTTAACCAGTTGTTAAAAATTAACCTATGAATTACAGAATAAGCACGTCATTGAAAAAAGATCAAAATAAAATACATTTGGTGTAGTTTAATCATGAAATATTTATTAAAGTAATCAAACAAAAAGTCTCATCGATTTCTATTTATGTTGTAATTTTGGAATGCTCAACAAGCAATTTTCATTGTTAGTAATACCAAGAATACCTTTCAATGGTATCACGGAAAATTTATCGCGGGGAAAATCCATCTCCGGTGAATTGATCGCGGGAGAATTGATCGCCGGAAAATTTATCGCGAGGAAAATTGATCGTCGGGAAAATTGATCGCCAGAATATTGATCGCCGAAAAATTGACCGCGAGGAAAACTGATCGCTGGTAAATTTATCGCTTGGAAAACTGATCGCCAGAAAATTGGTCGTTTGGAAAATTTAAGCGCAAAATAAAATAGCAGAAATTCCTCGCCAAGAGAATTAATGTAAACTTAATAAATTCATATTTTAATATTCAAAGAACACCGCGGGGCCAAAGGGATGGCGGTGATAACTACTGGTCTATCTTACAGTATTGTATTGTAGTTCTAAAGACTATTTTTTGCACGATATTTTTAATATTTATGTTTTCACCATTCAACTGTCTGAACTCCACTGATCAACTCTCTCCAGTCACTGAATTCGTGAACTCTATACTGGACTCAACTGAACTAACCGCTCGCACAGATCTACGTCGCTTTTATCGCTCCATTATTCTGAACATTCCAGTATATTTCCAGTAACGTTCCAGAACAATAGAACAAAAAGAGCAGGCGAGCGAGAATAATTGAGCGTATCTCCCCCATCTGTTTACGCTCGCGTCAGCCGCCTAAGGCGCGCGGCAATTATGTTATCGCCTTCCGAGAAACGATTACGGTTTATAGCGTTCAACCAGTGGTGTTGGTTGCGTGCTCGCTAAATTCAGTGGCTACAATGTTAATGTATCCACCTGCAGAATTTTGTAAAGATACAGATTAAATTAACAGTATTGGTTGGGATAAAATATGAATAATCAAACTGCCGACATTATAGTTATGGTTATTATAAATAAAATAAATAAATATATCATAACGGCGTATTAGCCATTGCTGGGTGTGCTAATCAGCTTTTTGCATAGATTTTGATTATTATTTTTTTGTTCAAGCAAATTTAATTTTTTCCATAACACCCAAACATGATTGTAGCTAATATTACATTATTCACAACAACAAAAAATAAAGGACCCTGATATTTTTTAGTAAATTAAAAATAATAAACGTTAAACAAACAACTTAAAATTAATCATACAAAAATATACCTACCTAGTCAATAAAATTCATTTCACAATAACCATTGGAACATAAAATATTTTATATTTGAATATAAAAATTGTATATCTCAAGGTCAAAATATTGATTAAGTTTTCATAACAAAGAGCAATAAAATGTCCAAGCGTTGTAAATAATATCGAATACGAAACGAATACACGATACAATCTACAATTTTATCAATGTGAAATATAAAAAAAATATTGTTCCCTATAGGTATAATAATATTTTCACGACTGGTCTGTTCGACTGTAATCGATTTTACACTGTCCTTCCAAGAAATGGCCATTACAACTTCATTATTGTATACGTTTTGTATCGGATTTCTCTAATAGCGACATAAAAGTTGAATATTGGCAGGTGTAATAAAAATGTATTTTATTTAAAAGGACGATTAGTAAAGGGTAAAGATGTAAATGAAATATGTCAAATCATTTTGTATTAAAATTTTATAGGTAAAGAAAGCATTGGCCACATCATTAATGTAACCTGTCGATAATTTTGTTCCACAATATTAATCTAGATGATTTAGGCTCACGGTAGAACGTTATTAAAATTGTTAAATAAGTAAAAACAATATTTGACATCAGAAATATTGATATAGTTCTTCTTACATCATAATTATATAAAATTAAACGGATTAAGAGAAAGGTTGGCAATTACATTACACATTCTATAGGCAGGGCTAATCTTATTTTCTCTAGCCCAAAAAATTGAAATCGGGTTGTTTAAAAAACCCAATAAAACTCATATTACCTATTTATGTGTTTAATTGCAAAATGATGTTTTTCACACTAGACCTGAAGATAAGCGAAAAACACGATTTTGCAACAAATCATATACGGTTTTTTCTAATTCCGTACACTTTCAACATTTACAAGAAAAAAATAATAATTATCATATTATTGTTTAGCTGTCACTTTTTCGCACTAATGCAAACAAGTGCCAGATAAACGTACTAATGTGAAAAAGAATGTTGATATGACATTTAAAACGACAAACAAAACATTAACAAGAAAGGGAATACAATGAGAAAATTAATCAAATTAATTGTAACGCACAGTTTTTGCTTAACACAAATTAAATTAATTTATTTATATTTTTACAACTAATAAATGAAAACTATAATGAAATAAAAATAATTGAAGGGTAGAGGGAAAAAACCATATAATAATTTCCTAATACAGCTTAAAAATACCAAAAAAGTCCCATAAAGCTCAAAAACCCCAATTAAACAACAAAAATAATGGGTCGGTTTAAAAACCCTGCGTTGTTACCAGCCCTGATTCTAAGAAAGGAGGCAGAACGAAATCTGGTTATTCAATCGTCTTCTATTCTAATTTTTTTAAGGTTTCCTAATTTCGTAAATTTCCAGATATTTGAGTAAGGAGACTAGATTTTGTTTCGTCATTTTTATCTACAACACCAAACATTTAAAAAAATACAGACGGTACGGCAAATTTTAAACTGAAATTCCAGGATTCGGTAATCTGGTCTTTCGACGATTTGTTCAATCATTAAAATTAACAAAGACAAAAAAATTCTTTAAAATAAACATCACGCAAATTAAAATGCTTCATATCGTTTACAAGAAACAATTTATGTATTAAGTAAATATTTTATTTTTTTACGTATTCCAAATATTTGTCCACCTTTAACATTTTCGATAAATTTTAATGTCGATATTAATGGAGAAAATGCCTATTAAATAAACGGCAAGTGATGTGCTATAGCGACAAAATATTTTTACAGTACGACCTAGTAAAACTTCAAAGCAATACATTGTTCTAAAATGTGCGTAAGTTTTAATAAAATATCGATTGTAACTCAAGGTCACATGTATTACTTACTACTACCCTAACGATCACGGTTAAATTACATACCACACACACGTTTTGGAGCAAGATATTAATTTACTTCAAAACGAAAATGTTACAAATTATGGAGTAAATTTCAAAAACAAAATTAAAAACGACTTTTCATGGATTGTAAGCATATTATATTTCTCGCTATATTTAGACTTCTGATATTTATCGCTGCATAAAATGCCTAATAAATTATTCATTTGGCAAGGAGAAAACGAGAAAAATATTGTTCAGAAAGTAATAAAAAAAAGAGTACGAGGAGCAAGTGTTCAAATAGTAATTTCTTTTCTGTTAATTATACTAGAAATATTATAAGCTTAATATGCATAACTAATATTTGTATATAAAATATGCAAGAATAATTGATAATTTGCACGATAATTAAACAAAAATAAAACAAATTTTAGAAGAATCTAAATATTATTATTTTTTCAAATCTACAATATACAGTGACTCACAAAATTATTCGTACATTTTATTTTATCAGTATAATGTAAAATAGTGATAAGGTCCAATAAAGAAATTTATGTTAAAAAAATAATGTTAGTCTTCTTTGATATTGCAGAATCAAATGGTAGTTATCAAATTTAATAATTGTCTAATTTACTTCATGTAACAGTGCTGAAAACAAATTACTTATATACAAAAATTCAGACACTAAATTATTCGTACACCTATAGTTTTAAAATTATTGAACACATAATACTACATTTTAATATTTAGTGGGATACTCATTGATTTTAATTACAGATTCCAGGAGGCTAGGCATTGATTTTATTAAATTAGATTATATGGAAGGTGGAATTTTTACCGATGTTTCAGTCAGATTTGTCCGGAGTTTATGAAAAGCGAAAAATATTTTCTATATAGTTCCGACCATAAATTCTCAATAGAGTTGAAATCAGAAGACTGGGGAGGCGATTTAGGTTGTTTCGGGTGGTTTAGCTATGTTGTAGAATAGCCATTCCTTAACAATACGTGCTTTATGTTTGAGATCATTATCTTCCTGGAATATATAATTCCCTCTCAATACAAGTTTACCAGTAGAAGATTGCAATTTTTCTTTTCAAAGTTTATATAAAATTTCAAATGACGTCACAATTTTGCGACCTTGTAGTCTATTCTGTGCAATGTTTACAAAATTATTACGTCACAAAATAAATATTTTTTTTTGTTTTGTATGACCACATTACATTCAACTGCTCCAATAGCTGATTTTAGTGTAAAGTGATCCACTACTACTTGGTCCTTTGAAGTAGGTATAGTTAATTTTTTTAAAACTCGAGGGATAAAATGATTAAAAGCCCCTGTACTATGAAATTATAACCTGTCTCAACTTCTACGAATTGACTTCACATCATTGTGTAGTGAACTCTCTCACAGCGGGATATTTCTTAACCAAGCCGTCAGGATAGATTAATAAAAATCAAGATAAAAATTGATTAATTATTATTTTGGTTAATTTAACTAAGGGGACATCGCCGAAGTGCGCATGTCAGGTAAGTACGTTCACGTCCTGGAGTTCTATTATTTTTGTACGTATCTATGAGCGTATTTATTTATTTGGTACCTTCAAGTTCAATCTTGAACTGATCTCTAACCAACCTGTGTTACTTCCAAAATACATTTCTGAAATTTGGCGGTAAATTCAAATTTACATCATTTATTCCTATCATTGTTAGTATAATTAGTTCTTTTTAAACTAATTTTATTTACATTATGTACATAACTCCACGTTCAATTTACATCTATAAACTTTAAGAATAAATAAAGAACACAACTGTTTAGATAGAGAGAGTAGACGGGTTGGATCTACTAAACCAGCAAATCAGCTATATAGGTGAGTTGGGAGAGTTCGGGATCAGTTCAGGGTTACACACAACTAACCTACGAAGTTACTACAGCCGTATTCATAGTGCCGCTGTTCGAGTTTAAACCAGGTCTATCTCAAGTTTAACTTAGACCGGCACAAACAGTTATTCATAGAGGCAGTTTAGCGCTAGTACGGGTTTAAACCTAGACTAAAATTTAGACCTCCTCGCACCCTAGTTTATTGTGGGATTAAGTCAGTTGACAATAGTATGAAAATAGAATTTTGTTTAATGTAAATTATTGTTATTTAATATAATTTTTTTGGTAAGTAGTATGTTATAAATAATTTCATAATAATGTTTACAATATTACTATGCCATGAATTTGTAGCTCATATTATTGCCTTTTAGGAAGTTCATGATGGATAATGAAATTTTGATCACGGTAATGATGTAGAAGATATTAAAAACCTCGTTAAAAACGTAGTGGAATATCGGAAAAAGGAACCGGGTTTATTTAAATCATAACAATCTGAGATATTTATTAATATATCGAATAGAAAAATTATAGGTTAGTAAAATAAAACTGTAATTATAAAGAGTTAATTAACAAATATAATTTGGTTGAAATTCATGTATGTTGTTATTGTTTAGTATTATTATGGAATGTATTCAATTTTTGAACAATTTTTAAAAACTCATTTGATGAAGTCACATGTGGCGTACGAAACCGGTCGATTGAGATAAATAAATAAATTTTGACTGCAGTCCAGTTATTTTTTATCATAACATTTAAGTTTTTTATTTAATTTAATTTATTTTTCATCATTTCACATTTACATAAGTTTAAATATTTATTCTTCCCATCTCTTATTATGCAATTCTCTTTCATATTTAATTTGTTGTTAATTTCGGGGAACTGCAAATTATGTTCGTTTATATTTACAACAAATCCATCTTTCCTTGAAAATCCTGATGTACTAAAACCATATGAATATGTGTTACTTCAATCAACATACAAATATTAATTTCGTAGTTAAAAGCTAATAAAAAGATCTCAATGCAGTTTTAGTCGTAAGAAATCAGCGCAGTGAACATCAGCTGTTATCACAAAATTCAAAATTGTATTCACTACGCATGAGCAGTATATTGGAAGGCCATGGCCGACTAGATAGACTTTTTTTAAGTTCGATTTACTTAGACCAAGTTTAAACCAGGTCTAAATTTGACTATGAATAACCATTTTTAGACCTGGTTTAAACCAGGACTACCTAGACCTGGTTTAAACCTAGTTTTTCTCCTTTACTATGAATACGGCTGTAAAAGTCCCAAACAAATACGACCAATATGCACAGTTAATAGCACCCTCAATTTACAAGGTTTCAACTACCCATAGATAGATAGATCGCTCAGCGTCGTCTAGAGTAAGTACTCACATCAGATTTAATAAAGACATGGTGTAAGTTTGCCGACTTTTGTTTGATTCTCAATCATCTGCATATATTATGTATTTCTGTAAGTTTGATTATAAATTCTTAAATAGTTTTAATTGGCTTATACAACCACCTACTTATTTTTGTATTTTAATTCTTTGATTAGAAAAAAAGCATGCCTTACGCACTTGCCCTACAAAAATGCAAGAATGTGAAAATGACAATTTTGTTAGTACGCAGAAAATCAGAATAGGCTATTCCAGCTCAATTCAATTAAGAGAAATTAGAAATTCAGTAGCGTTTTTATTTTATTATCCTTACGTTCCCTTTTTGTATCTGTATCAGTCAAATTTTGTAAAATTTAACAGAATAAAGATATATATTTTCTGTAAAAATCTAATAGCAAAATATTTTTGGAATTTTCAGCATATACCTCACCCTTCGTATTGCACATTTTAGTATGAAGTTGCGGACGTGTTACGCACTTAACCTCCATTAGAATGGAAATTTTACAATTTACACAAAAAAAATTGGTGAATCCAATTAAGAATATAAATAGTTTAATACAACCGGAAAGATATACAACGGAAAATACATAAAACATACAATTGTTTAAGAATTTGAAAAATAATATGAGCCGCAAAATCAAACTTTGAAAAAAGTACTACGCACTTCGGTGGGTTCACCCTATACCGGGTGGTGAATTAATTTGTGCAATATAGGAAATAGGTACAATGGTAAATTTTTAATGTAATGATAGTTGCTTCCCTAATTAATTTATAACAAAAGTGTAAATACAAAAGATGTTCGGAATTAAAAACGGCATCCAAAATCCAAATTTATTGAAATAGTACATTCTTGTGAAGAAATAGACATAAATTAAAAGTTCCAATCTTATGTTGATAGAGTGCCGCGAGACAGCAGAATAAACTGTCATATATTTTATGGTTTTATATTGAGAATGTGTTTATTTAGTTTTTACTTTAATTTTACTTTTATTGAAGATAATAGAACCGCTTAATATAAATGATAAAATTCTTAATTTGTGCAAACATTAATTTATTTTAAAGTAAGCGTCAAATTGTCAGTAAGCTGGTGCGTTGTCGTGATGGAAAAGGAGTTTTTTGTGGACCAATCGTGGACGTTTTCTTTGCAGCTCGATGTTCAAACGGTCCAATAACGATGAATAGTATGCACCTGGTATAGTTTTACCCTTTTCCAAATAGTCGATGAGGATTATTCTGGAGTAGTGACCTCGATAGGGCGTCCAGGACGTTCAGCGTCACTTGTGCTCATATGCCTACTCCAAAAATTTTTAAACCACTTATAAACTATTCTAATCGAAGGTGCAGATTCACCATAATGTTTATCAAGCTTATCCTTAGTGTTCTCAGGCAAATTGCCTTTCATAAAATAATGTTTGATCAACACACGAAATTCTTTTTCTTCCATTTTTTGAAAATCACTCGACTTTCTCACTTTAAACGAACGTCAAATACGCTAAATAAAAACCTGGAAAATTCTAATACGGTTCTGTCTCCCAGCCCTCTTATAAGCCTATTATGAAATTTTCTATTGTGAGAGTCGGCTAGCCAGTTCACTGTAAATTGAGACAGGCTATAGGTACCAGTCATGGCCAACATACGGGTCAGATTCGGCACGCGTAAATGTTATGCGGCCCGAAATTACATAAAAAACATATTACGTCACTTTCAAAATTATTTATTTTTATAATATTTTAAATATACCTTATTTAGTTTACTTTCCGTAATGATATTTTGTTTAATAAAATGATACGTTTTCACGTTTTTCTATTTTAGTATTACATTTTATGACGATCCTTTATATTTAAAAACTGTATACATGCATTATTCACTGGGTCGTAGAATTGTAATATTTTTCTAAAGTATGTTTTTAAGGGATTACATATATGCGTACGGCTATAATAAAATTTAAAATTTAAATATATAAACAATTAAAAGCAATTTTTAAAATAGGGCACAAGTTTCAAAATTATGTCACCGCAATTTGAGCAATTAAAATTGTACTGACGCACTGACATAATTTATAATTAAACATTTAATTAACAACTTCCCAAATGTATTTATAGCGCAAATATGACATTTTTCGTGTAAATAAATACGAAACTGTCACATCATTCTTCCTGAATGTACTTGACCTCCACATATAAAGTCAATTATTGTATTGTGTATCGTGACGATTTTATTGATTTCTTAAATAATTCATACTTGACCAAGTAATATAGTAAACATGGGAAATAATGTCAACTAATCGACATAATAAGCTGCATTATTGAAAACACACAGAAACATAATATTTACATAAGTTATGTTCATTTCTATTTTATTTCGTTCTACTAAAAAGAAATGTAAATAAATGCTAAAATTAACTTCAAAGAAAAATAAAGCTTAATGTTAACGATCTTACACATTCTTGGCCAGTTTTATCCACGATTATCTTTGGTTTTGTAGTTGGGTTTTTGCTAAGCATCGTTAAACAAAAACAAATTTCAGATATTCTGACATTTCTTTTAATCTTTTCTTAGAGATTTTGGTTTTTATTTTTCTTTTAGTTCCATCACAATAGAATACTTTTTCCAAAATAAAACAAATGAGGAGATAAATGGAACAAAAGTTAATAGTACTTTGATTAATATAAATAATCCTCGATTTTCTTTCTTTAAAATATTAATTAGTTTAAATAAATAAAATGTTTTTTTTAGAACAAAACTCTAAAGTCCTTTAAAATATCACCTTCATACTGAATTTATGCTGCATTATTTTTTCTTCATCTCATTAGGTTCAAGCCAAAATATCTCGATATTTTTCATTCACTACCTCTTATGAGAATGTAAAAGAAACCAGAAAAATTCAATTTAATTTTTTTCATTATTTACAGGCAAGCTAGCGTTGCTAGAAGTTCTAAACGGATGCGACTTACAACTTAATCATACTGCTACGTATTTCTGCTAGAAATTTAGGTATTTTCAAAATTTTAACACTTTAGGAACCAGCATGGTTGAGAGATTTAAATCAAAGTGATTTAAATCAAAAAAGTAAAAACATATTTTAATAAATCAAATATTTTAATATGAAAATAGAACAATTCAAATAACAAAAATAAAGGAGAAACGTTTATTCATTTAGTGGTACACTATTATGAAAATGATTAAATAAAAAGACCAGTTTTCCAGCCTTTTCAGTTCCTAATCGCACTTAAAAAAAAATTAAAAAAAATCTAATTTAAATCAAAAAAATCTGAATTAAATTTAAAAAATCTGATTTAAATAAAAAAACCGTTTTTTTGATTTTTTATTTAAATCACGATTTTTATCCACCCTGGGAACCAGTATGAAATAAAATTCTGTATGTGCCTCAGATGAAATTTTTTTATCTTTAACGTACTAGCGAAGTATAATTTTAGCCTCGGTCATCGGTTATTGCTTACACTTCTTATACTATAAAAAGTTTTACTTTTCGTCCTGGATAAAATACGTACTGTTATACAGGATGTTTCACAACTACGGATACAAACTTTAAGGGCATATAATACTGACCAAAATTAATTTTAAAAATCTGATATTACCTTCCGTCAATCCTGTGTTTTATGTACAAATTCCATACATTAATTTTCTTGCAAAAGATTCTACATTTCCAGTAAAATTATTTCATAAACAAACTATGCAAATTACACTTGACACTGATATCCTCTTCTTCTTTCACTCATTTCTGTTTTGCGTGTCGTCCTCATTCAGTTCCTTCTCTCTCAAGTCTTCCGCAATACAATTCTTTCTTATCTATGGTCTTCCTCTGTTTTTTCTACCTTCTATTACTAAGCTATTCATTCTTCTTCCAATACATTCTTCATCTCTCCTCATGACATGTTCAAACCAATGTAATCTATTTTTTTCTAGAAACTTCTATCACTCGATTTATTTCCCTTATTCTTTCATTCCTTATACTATCTTTCCGTGTCTTCCCCAATATCTATCTCAATATCCTCATCTCCGCCACATTCATTTACTTTTCATTGGTATTGACATCTGTCAATTTGAATTATCTAACTATATTAGCAGTTTTCATGGTTGGCATAGCTAGGTGATTTATGAAATTTAATATCTTTATAATTCTTTAACTCTATATATCTATTGAATATGAAGTACAAAATGCAATAACATCGTATAGAGCATAAGATATTATTTAAAAAATTGAATAACATTATATGTCAATAAATGTATTAAACTGCGTTTTTTCAAGGAAAACTGTTGAAAGTTGCAAATGAAGGTACTTCCGGTGGACCAATTACATATAACCAAAATCTAATTGCATATGCATCTAAACTCGACGAATACGAAAAAAATATAATTTTTGGAATCGAAGTATTGGAGTTATCCGATCCGAAACGATTGTCACAGACACACGCACACACACACAAATACATACACACAAACTGCTTATTCATTAAAAACTCACTATGGAATTTTTTAATCAAATCCTTACCTAAAGGTGACGGAAGGTAATAAGCTTACTCAACATGCGTCTGATGTTCAACAGTTTCAAAGATATAAAACGCTGAAAAAATATTTTTTACGGGGTTTACCTTTGCTATCTCGAAAAGTATTAAGAGTTATAGCTTCGATTGAATGAGACTTTTTATTCACCTTTTATTTAAAAAAAATAATTGTACTAAGTAAAATGTTTTGGCGACCTTGACCAATATTATCTATTAGAAATAGAGAAAAATGAATCATATAAAATGTTATTACATTTTTATAGTCTATTTACTTTTATTGGCATAGACAAAATTTTATTCAATCACTGTTTGTCAGTTTTTCTTCGATTCCAATACAAAATGGCCTCTTCCTCGGAAACAGTTGAAAATCAGACCTGCGTTGATTAAGTTTTTCTTTAATCATTTTGGTCAGTACTATGCCCTGAAAGCCTGTACCCGGAATTGTGAACTAAAATTATAAAGAATTAAAATAAAAATACTCAAAGTGAATAATACAAATTATGGTATTTAATTTAGGCACTGCCTGTGTTGCCCGCCCCGCGCCGGTTCCCGTTATCTGCAGTCGACGTCAAGCAAATAAAGTTGTCGCTCCCATGTTACTTTTTTTTCAATGCCAATAATTTCCTTCTTTATGAGCTTAAAGGCACCACAATTATATTTTTTTGCGCGCTTACATTTTATGTAATAAATAAATTTTCAAAATTTGGATATTTTCATTTGCGCAAAGCTAAACACAGATAGCAAAACCGTGCGTCTTGCTTAAAGTAAGCGGTAAACGATGAAAATTAGGGCAGGAAAAAGAAGAATTAAATAATTTTCTTCTGTGTGCGCAAAGGCTCCCATTCGAGGCGCAATTTTACTAAACATAACGTAAATTAATTTGTCGCGCAAAATTCACGTCCGTAAGTTTTGTGCATTAGGTTATAGGTTAAGAAGGTTCATATATTGAGAGAAAGAGCAGCGACCATTTATATTCACGGTTTATTCAAGACAATCGGCGCCGGCGCAGTCAAGACAATGTTACTGCCTTTAAATTCAAAAATTAATAAATTGTACTCACTTGCAATTGTTTATTTCTGGTTATAATTGAATTTTTTTAAGAAAAGTACTTAAAAATTAAAATTTCAGATAAATGTTACCTAAAAAGGATTAGGAATTAGAATCTTAGTTTAAATTTAAAATTGTACACATGAGATAAATAGCCAACAAAACAATGACAACGCTGCACGAAATATAAATTTTATATTTTTTTTCATAAAGCCCGCGTATTTAGCATATTATTGCCCTTTTCTCATTTTTTTTTTACTTTAGGACTTCTTAACAATTACTCCTATTACAGATTTTTGTCTTAAAAAGTACTTTAATCAAATTTATTTCTTTTTTTATAATGTTATTTTGTTGTTACAAACAAATAAGTACAATAACTAAAGCAAGTGACTTATTTTTACCATTTACATACTAATTTATAACAAGTTGAGGAGTGTACAAGATTATTCCATCAAAAAATACATAAATAAACAATGTTAAGAAACTCCATTTTTTGTTTCAAAATCATAAAAACGAATCTTCCTATTTAACCGATTTTATTAAAAGCAATACTAGTGAAGACAATGTGTCATGTTATTGGCTGGAATGATAAACTCGTTTTACTTATAATAAAGTTTCCTCCATTACTAAGGTGACCACCTCGGTGACCACTGACCATTTATCTTTAAGTAAAATACAGGACATGTAAATAGAAGTAGTGGTACGGGTAAGAATTGGTGCTATGCAAAATTAATGATTCATTTTTATTGCGAGAACATATTCAAAATTTAATAAACAAAAAGTTATTAATTTTAAAGAATACAGAAATGTACATTTTAGGAACAAACTTAACGGTTATATGCATCATGAGTAAAAAGTATAGTAGCTATAGAAATAAGACACTTTGCTCTAGGGGATAATTTTATTGTTTTAAAATTTACGGGACACAATATTCAAATACGGAACTGTCAAGTTGAAAACAGGACGAATGATCACCTTATTCATTACATTTTTTTATATCAAGAACAAAGTAAATAGTGTTTGAAACTAAACATAGTTCCCAATTACCGGATAGGCTGAATAGGCTGCAACTCAGGGCACACAGATTTTGTGGGCGCACAATTTTCTCATTTCGTTATAGTTTTTGGGGCGCTTTGATTTGGTTAGAGTTAAAAATAAAAAAGTCCGCAGCCTAAATCAGGCCCTGACTAAACATTAACCAATTCAATTTTTGATTTAATTATTATTAATCGTCACATTTACTTTATAGTTTTGATTGTATAAAAAAAAATACATATTGCTGTCAACATATTTAAATAGGTATCTATGTAATATAAAAACCGGTGAATAAATAAAATTAAAGATCTTACAACAAAAATAAAAAAATGTTTGCAATATTGCGTACGATTAATATAAAAAATAAATAATAATTATGTATATGTTTTTAACTGTAATCTGAACATATGCGCATGTATATCAAGGCTGTAAGTAATAATCTAGAGTATATAATGTTCCTCAATTCCTCTGATTAAATCCCTACACAAAAACAATTTTTTAATTACAAAAATAAATGTTTAATTATAAAAAATATTGATTACAATAATGAAAATAACTAATCACACGAAAATGAATTATAATCATTGTTATATCTGTACAGGATGTCTCATTTTCGATGTTTTTATAAGGTATCTCACGGTATCTCAGTTAATATTAACTATAGAGCAAAACCATTTGCATGTTCCACGGTTAATTTTTCGGGAAAAGTTTAATAGTCGCCACAGAAATTTTCGATCTTCTTTTGTTTTTTTCGCTCATTCTGAAAATATCTCATATCTTTTTTATGATATTTAGAGAAAAATTCTTTAGATAAAATTTGTACCGTTTTTTGCGTAGAATATAATGGCGTAATTAGATTTCTTTAAAACTTAATCATTCACAAGATATAACACAAACTTATATTTTTTTAAATGGGTACCTATGTAATAAATAGTCTCATTTTTTTTTCCTTATTTTATAAGCTTTTCAATGATATATAACAAGTCTACATTCTTTTGTTTTAAACATGAATAAAACATAAATTATTAATTTTTTGGGGTGACAAAATTGAAAATTATTAAGAATGTAGACATGTTATATCATTGAAAAGCTTATAGAATAAGAAAAAAATGAGACTATTTTTTTACATAGGTTCCCATTTAAAAAAATATAAGTTTGTATTACATGTTAAAAATTATTGTTTTCAAAAAATCTAATTACCCCATTTTGTTTTACGCAAAAAAACGGTACGAAATTTGTCTAAACAATTTCTCTTACTATCATAATAAATAAGATAAAACATATTTTCGAAATTAGCTCAAAAACAAAAGATCGAAAATTCCTGTAGCAACTATTAAACTTTTTTTCGAAAAGTTGACCCTGGAATGTGCAAACAGTTTTGCTCTATAGTTAATATTACCGGAGATACATTAAAAAAAAAAAAAACGTCGAAAATGCGAAAGCCTGTACATAGCAGCCACAGCAGCAAATATTAACAATGTACGCCCTTGTTTTCACTACCAACATAATGAACAAACATTTTTCTGAAAAAAGAGTCCCTTAATAGCCTAAACTGATACACGGGCACGGAATCCCTTAATAGCCTAAACTGACATACGGGCACGAAATTCGGAAGTTGTTAATTTACTCTTATTTACTCAAAAACATAATTTGTTTTAGAAACTTCAAAGGTGCAAGTGCAATACAACTCAAGCAGACATACTCGTAAACTCTATATACACTATTCGTCAATAGTTCCGTCATAAAACAATTTAATATTGACATATTTTGGCACTATTCAGGTTGATTTTGTCTAGAAATTATTAGTTTTATGGGAAGAGATAAAGAAATGGTTAAATTGGCAAAAATGTAATTTTTTTTCGTACAATTGTAATGGTGAGCAAATTGAAACGAATTAAACATCAAATTTAAACTTTCTAATTTCATTAATTTTCAATTATTTTTACCTAATGAAAAAGAATAACAATTTTCCAAATGATATGCCATTTTCTTTAAACAAAAGTTGTTTATTATCATTCTCGATCTCGGTTATTTGATTTTCATTTTTAATTTTATATCACTAATTTTTTTTAGTCATTTTTCCATTCACTTTCGCATTTACATACCTAATGAAAATAGTGCGCCAGATACTCGGCTACATATAAAACATCTATATATCTGGACATCAATCACAGGCTACGGGAAATTTAACTTAACCAAACCGAAACAATTACATACTGTAGACATGTACAGCAAAGAAAACAAATATTTGACATGTAATTTATGAGTGAACAAAATTGAACGAAGTAGCATTGACTCAATGGGTTGAGGGACTGGAACACAAATAATGACTTTTTATCCTATCATAGCATGGTTTCTATCTGTCAAACAATTCATTTTATTCCTCATAAAATATTTCATATAATTTAAATTTTACAAAGCGGTAGTCTACCATTGCAAAGAAATAATAAACTTCAATACAGTAGAACCTCCCTTATCCGAAACACTTTTATCCGAAATACCATTTAACCGAAACGACCGAAAAAAAAAATCTGTTAAATTAAGAAAGATGCGATGAAACGGTGGCGTGACATATAGCAGCTATAAAACGCTGTGAAAAGAAAAACAAAAGAAAATAGAAGACTTTTTCAAAAAAAAAAATAGGCCTACTGAATAGTTAAAGTACTGTAAATACACTATGGAACATCTTTTTTTTGTAAATACTGTACAGTACACAAAATTAAAATACTTTAACATTGTACAGTATTGCCTTCATTTACTTTAACCTAATACTTCAAAAAATGGCATTTCAATTATTATCCGAAAATTTGGTTATTCGAAACCCTCTTCCCCCTTTTGTTTCGGTTAACAGAGGTTCTAATGTAAATTATATGGTAGAATACGTTAAATTACGAGGTTTAGCAAAAAAAAATGATGAAATATTACTTTGTTATAATAAAAATGCTTAATTATTGTAAATGTGACGTCATAGTCATCGTTGTTTTTGTTTGAATTTAAAATAACAATTATAGCAACACTAATCCTAATGTTATCCTAATGACAGTGTCAAAATGTTTCTTGAAATAGATTGAAATAATATATATTTTATTTATTTGAAACATTTTTCTTTATTTCTGTATTCATTACTAATTCATTTGACAAGGGAAAGAAGATTTAATGAAAATAAATGAAAATATATGCCTAATACAGACAATGCAGATACCCCTAGAATTAACTCGGGACTAAGACGCCACAAATAATTTAAGACATTTAGAAATTCATATCTCGCTTAGTAATTCGGATTTTGACATTGCGTTTTTACTGATATTCCTAGATTTTTATATATTATCAAAAAAGTTATATAAACCCGGTAGAATAGCCCATTCTCGTTACGTACCTATACTAATTGAAACTTGAAATGCACTACTAAGAAAAAATAAATTCTGCACTGAAAATTATGTTTGTGATAAATTTTAAATTAAAGATTAGACGTTGTATGTAATGGTATCGAGAATGGCGTTAACATTTCACATTAATTTGATGAAAAGACCCTAGATGGTGAAGCTGCAGTAGCTACATGCCATGAATCCGAATTAATAAAACAATATTCAAATTGATATCCATCTACTTCAATACGTTTAAGAGATTTTTCTAAAAAATGAGAACACATTTATTCGATTATTACATCTGTTATTTAACGTCAAAGTAAATTACAAAACCTCCTATATTTTAAAGATTTTTTTTAATCATTGCCCATTATATTTTTTAGTTATGTAATATGATTGTTTTTATACTATGGATGACAAATTTTTGTATTTTAAATTTGAATAAATCTCGGAACTCGTATAGAATGTTCCATTTGAAAAATAAAAGTTATCAATTACTCTAAAACCGAAAGTAATAATATTAAGGTAATATAGAAATTTTGTAGAGGAGTTAATATTCTAGAATTTATGTTATATACATCGTTGAAATCGGTACAAGTAATAAGAGATATATTTACTGGTTTTATAGACGAACATTCTATATATTGTAGCATGCGCGCTTCAGACGCCACTGAGCGAAAAGTGTCTAGACTTGTCAGCGGCGTGATTACCAAGCGTGCAGCTGTGTAAACACACCGTCTAGATAAGATTCATTAATCGCACTCGTCTGATCCTTCATTTTCGATGACATCGCTTCGAGAATGAATTGACAGCGGGTATATAAAGAGGTAAACAGCTCTGCGAGATTTAGTCTATAATAGTCAGTCAACAACTTACGGTCGTCAGTGAACCGGACATTGGATGTGAAATAAATAGTGAATTAAATAAATGAATCTAGTCTTGTCTTCAAGCTCGTCTACAAGTTAGTCTACAAGCTAGTGTCTACAAGTTAGTCTACAGGTTAGTCATAGTGATATACCCAAATATAGTAAAATAAATAATCTTAGTGTTAAAGTGTTTAATAATAGGCTTTAATTAGTGTTTATATTTGTTTATTCATACTGTTCGTAATTTTTTTACTTATTTATTGTTTAATAAACTTTAATTTTAATTATTAATATTTCTAAAATAAATAAACGTTACAATATTAGGTATATTCCACACATTGTCCTTCAAACATTCCGATGCCAATTTATTCATTTCCTATGTCTGCAAATCATTAGGACTACCTGTCAACCCCCCAAGAATGTGCGGGACTTACCCTATGCGGCGCCTGCAGAACCCTGTGCACGGCAGCCAGCTGATTGATGAGTGGCAAAGCGGCGCTGAACGTATGCAATGGAGGCCGAGCCGGCTCGGGGAACGCCGACACATACGCGAACGGGTCCACGTCGTTCAGGAACTGTACGCGGCACGTCAGCGACATACTACGTAACTGCAACGTTAACGTGAGGGGTGGTTCTAGGTCTAGACAACAGGTGCATGCTCATGCCAGGATGAGAGCGAGGAAGTATGATAAGTGTTTAAAAAACTTCAAACAGCAGTTGATTGTTGTTTCTGGCAATATTTTATTTATTTGCTAGTAAAATCGGTATGAAAAGTCGCATTTGCTTCACGTTAACTGTGTTTTATGATGTGACTTATCCTATAGCCTACTTTAATGTCAACTGGTTCACTTATACTTATACCCAAGCTTTTGAATTCCAAGAAGCAAGTATGCTTTATTCATGGCGGGAAGTCATAGAAGTAGAATTGTTTATTTTAAATACTATTAGTTTAGGGGGGCAAGATACGAAATTTATGTTAGAATATACAGGGTGAGTCTGGGAAGACGCCCCCCCCCCATTTAATGGCAGATAGTTTTTTTATAAAGTTAGGTTTACAATATACAACTATCAACTTTTATTTTATAAATAGCAACCTATAATCATTTTACTAAAATATAAACTACCATGTTTTTCGCTTTTCAACGATGTATTAGTTTTTATTAATGTATTTGAAAAAATTCGAGAAAAATAAGATAATTGAGATACATGGGAAATAATTTTTATTCAAATGTAACAATGTTAGTATCAACAAAGTATACATTTGCTTGTTACTTATTTATTATTGCTTACTTATTATTTACGTATTTATTTATTATTTATTTTTACATAGCCACCTATAATATTTGAATAAAAATTATTTCTCATATATCTTAATTATATCAGTTTTTCACATGCATTAATAAAAACTAATACATCGTTGAGATGAGAAAAAAAATGGCGATTTATATTTTAGTACAATAATTATAAATTGCTATTTAAAAAATAAAGGTTGATAGTTGTATTTTGTAAACTTGACTTTATAAAAAATATCTATATTTGTCATCAAACAGTATATGTATAATAAGAAAACAATTATATGAGCCATTTTTTTCTATAACTTATAATAAAAAAGTTAAAGGGGGGGGGGGGCGTCTTCCCAGATTCACCCGGTATAGTATTATTCACGTAAGAATGATATTACGTAAATTCGGTTATATGTAGTTTAATTCGCTCTATAATCTGTACTGACACCTACTAGGAAACTATATGTTTTCTGCATCAAGAAACCATATAAACAAAACCATTATTCTAGCCCTTTTCGCTAGTTTTTTTTATGGCTTTATTAATAAATATCGTAAATCAACACGGGATACAAAAATGCTAAAATACACGCTAATGTATAGAATTCCAAATTATTTGCTGAAAAGAGTTACGACATACGTCGCTCTATGAACAGATTCTATAACGGAAAAAGTAACTTGTCGTTCCACGATATCAACCGATTTACGTCATCAATAGACAGTTACTAATTTTTTTAACTAATTTGTATTAAACTGAATCGTTGTATGTTGTGATTGTTGCCTATAGTGCGAGTCAAAATAAATAATATACTTAATTACAACAATGAAAATTTGATTACAATAATGAAAATGATCAATTAGCGAAAGAGAGATTATAATATTGTCACGGTATATTGTAAAATTTAAGATTTTTTTCTGCTTTTAATTTTTTCAGTGTTAACCAGGGGGGACCCAGAAAATATTTCGCATGGGGGCCCAAGAGTTCAAGTTATGCCACTACGTCTATATCTAATGATTATGTTTAGGGCATTGTTAGCTTTTTTATATTTTTCGTGGAACCGTTTATTGTGCAATGGCATTCTTACGTGAAGAATACTGTTAAAATGTATTATTTATATTGAAGTACCACACACGATGAGCTAGGAATTCTAAAATTCTATATTTTTATTTTTAACACTGTTAAGTGCATAAAGTTTTCCTTAATTTAATACGCTGTTAAAAAGAAAAGAATTTCTAACTCTCCACCTGTGCTTTTTAATATAATTAGTAATATAAATTTGTTATAGTCAAACTTATATTTATCTCATATATTTTGTCCTCGAAAGTAAGTTTAAAATAAATATTCAAGTTCTACGGCCCCCAGCTGTGAATAAAGCATACCTGCTCATGGGATTCAAAGGATCAGATGAGACTAAATCTGCTTTTGCATCAGTTAGAACCAGGGATGGAAAAATTAATGTAACGATACCCGATAACGTTTCATTTAGTATTTTTCTTTAATAATGTTATAATTACAAAATAACGTTATGTAACCGTAACATAACAAATAACGTTTCAGTATAACGTTATCCAAGTTTGAAAATATAATTTCCTGATAATTTATTTCGTATTTTATTATGAATAGATGTCACTACAGGTCAAATTCAAATGTTGAACACTTTATTTCATTTCTAGAATAAGATAAGTGTGTAAGTTTTTTAATACCCACATTGTTTTTAATTTTTAATGAATTTTAATACAAATTTGAGAAAAATTCGATTATTGTAACGTTATAATAACAAAACAAATATAACGTTATTATAACGTTACGAACGGATTTTTTGTAACGTTATCAAAAAACGTAACAATTCGTTAACGTTATGCCATCCCTGGTTAAAACCTTCTGTCCCGAACCACTTAGGCCTGCACCGTAGGGAAATACGTTACACTGTTCATTTTTTTCTAGATACAGGTTCTTAATTTGTAGGAACAGGCTTCATCCCCTTTATTCTGCTAGTAAATTCTTCTCAAATTATAAATGCTCCCTACAAGAAGATACGGGAAAAGTCACCCAACTTCAAACATGAACAGTAATATCCAAAAACTAAACTAATAGGAAAGTATTTAGTAAAATTCTACGTAAAAAAGGAAATAAATATTTTAAAACCATATGGAAGCTTAAGATAAGAAATACACGAAAAGCTATTTACACTAAACGTATTCCTAGTTTCCCATTTCAAGAAAAGTGCCTATATACCCCTCTTTCAAAAATACAACATTCGTCGGAAATACGGTAACTAATGATGGAGGTAATGTATATTAGTCATACACAAAAATGTTAATGTCAGTAAAATACATTATGTACCTATTTATTTATAATATTTTACCAAACGAAAATATGAAACGAAAAATAAAGTTTCCCACAGCATTATATTATTTTAATTTTACTTTGGCTGCGACCTTGATGCGAGTATTCAGTTCATTTCATAATTTCACAACAATGACCTTTATTTCTTTTAACTATGTACTTTCCGTATGGTAAAATCGATTTGTTTAAATTCTTTTAGTCATTTTATTTAAATCTGGTGGAAATTCTCAAAAAGAAGAAATAATTTTTGTTCACCTTTACGTCTAATTGAATAAATGTTGTTTTTTAGTGCATAAAATACTGGATTTTTACTTTACGCCTTTGGTGACCGAGTAAACTTTATTTAAAGTAATGGAAAAACGTAAAAATAGATCTAGTATGCGATTATTAAAAAAAAACTTTGCCTAAACTATCAAAACAAGTGATAATTATTTCTGGATTTGCAAATACTAGATTTACTTTTAACACATCTATGAAAGACGTAAATTAAAAAAAAATAGCATAAAAAGTTCAGAAATTTAAGCTCTAAAATTATACGTATAAACATCCCATAATGTTTTCCCATGTCGAGTGCCTATGTCACGGATTTTCGTGTTCGCCTGTATATATTTGCGACTTGGTTTACCGCACAGTTTGTAATGTTTTATATGGCAAATAAAAATAGGCGGCCTTTCCTTAACTAATTACATCCAAATTAGTAAAATAAATAATGATTAATCAAATTTCTTAGTACTTTTAAGTTTCCTGTTGATCATTGTATCAACAATTCGCAATCTTGTTAAACAATACAGTATTCTTTACATTTTTTTTACAAATTTCTTATCTTGAACTTTTCTATTGATCATTGTATAAACATAAATCTTTGTTTATCTGAATCTTGATTGATAAACAATACACTATTTTTTTAGGTGCAGGACTGATTCAACTGGCGGTTTTAGTAGCAGTGTTCCTTAGAACTGGTGTGACTATTTTGTGAATCCAGATTAGTTTAATCGTGATCCTTTTGAATCATGATTTAAAAATGATATCAAGAAAACAACTTGAATAATATAAACACCACCTAGCGTCAAATGTCATATGCAGACGAATGCATGCAAAC
This sequence comes from Harpalus rufipes, assembly GCA_951394225.1. NCBI lineage: Eukaryota > Metazoa > Arthropoda > Insecta > Coleoptera > Carabidae > Harpalus > Harpalus rufipes. The sequence goes on along the minus strand of OX596276.1, from coordinate 19,568,113 downwards.
ATATTTTATAAATAATCTACTTTCAAGTTTTGTAGTCAGCATTAAAAAAGGACCATATAGAAGTAAAAAAAAAAGTTCCCGGAAAAAATATGAAGTATGTTTACTTAAAACAAATGTTTTATGTAACATATTTTCTTTGTTTTCAAAAGTATGGTGGGCCATTACGTGGTTTTGTAGGAAAATCATATTTCCTTTGATGCAACAAACTCCACATAAATTTCTAAATTCTAATTTTCGAAAAGCTATTGTTGTCAGTCATTTTTAAATTTGCCCTGAAATGAATCCGTATGATTAGTCAAAAAAGATGATTCAAAATGGACAACGGAAGGTTGTCTAGTGAGCACAAAATCATAAAGTGGAGATAACTAGTACGAAACGAAAAAACATACTTCTTCTTAATCATGATCATTTTGCTGATTTACATTGTGAATGACAGCCCGAAGAAACACGACATATCAAATTAACCACTTCTAACTGAGCCCCGACTTCCAAGAAATAGGTATGCTGCATTCACAGCGAGGGAGGCATACTCGGAGGCATAAAGTAGAATATTTTTTAAAACTTATTTTTACTGGGCAATATAAGGTATGTGAGACAAATAATTATGATTATGGATATAACAAATTTATATTAGTACCTATATTATTTATATAGAAGTAATTAGTAAGACTGTTAGTTTCGATTCCTTTTTTTCTCAATATTTACATTTTTCTTTTCAAAATATAGAAACAAGAGCATTATAACTAAAATATAAAACTTAAGCCGTTATGGGGTTTCGTGGCCGTGTGCCTGAGTGTCTGGTCGCGAATCTGGGGACCCAGGTTCAATCCCGACCGACGCCAAAAATTACATCGCATACCAGGTGACGCCTGGTAAGCGCCCGTACGGTACAAATATTCCATCATTACCGATATCTGTGTATGAATCAGATTGGCACACCCAGCAATGGGTAATATGCCGTGATGAAATATTTATTTATTTATTTTTATTATCAATTAATTAAATCCCAGATATTTTGTTTCCTAAAACTAGGGATGTGCAGAATATTCGGTTTGCTTGGGTATTCAGCCAATTCGGCGTGGTTTTGCAAATATTCGGGTTCGGCCGAAGCAGTGGCAATATTCGGTATTCGGCCGGCCCGAGCAAAATTTTCATAACAGGAAACAATGGCAATTCGACAGACCAGTGCACCCGTGCTGTTGTTTGTAACGATACTTTCAATCTTTGTTTTTCTTTTTAATTTATAAATAAAAATAATTAAAAAATCTTATTCTGAATTATTTAGTTAGCTCTAGTACTTGTGAATATATTTCTTTATATTATGTTGACAACCAAATGTGTTTAATTTAATTTGTTTATTTAGTTATTTTATGATGTACATGTGAAATAATGCCGTTTTATTTAAGAAAATATACGTTTATTATTTGTATTTTGTTTTATTCGTTATTTATATATTTACGACATAAAACCTACACTTTTTTCAAATTCATTCTTTAAATTAGTTGATTTTATATTATCTGAATATTGTTTTTAATAAAAAACATAATTGAATAAAGATAGACATTTGACAGTTATCCAACAAAAAATAATAAAAAATGGCTTCGGCCGAATATTCGGTTATTTAGCCAAATCAAGCTTCGGCGCACCTCTGCTAAATACAGTCTTTAAAAAAGATTCTACTTCTTTGAGTTCTCGCTGTAAATATAGTATAGCTAATTTTCGAAGTTTTAGAAGTTAATGACGCAGAAGTGGATCAGCTGACATTAAAATCGGTTGTTGGATTAGTTGGGATGGATCAGTTAAGACTGGATGACCCATTCTTTTACACATCTTTTCTAAAAATTTCGTATCTTTTCCCAGACACCTACCCTTATCCTATTCAAACAATTTTCAGGTAAAATGACGCAATAAGAAATAACACCCTCATGTAACCTTCACAGAATTTACGTTTTGTTCAGCTCAAGCAATTCAAAATTATATATCTAAACCACGAAATCAAAGGAAATACACTTCACAAAACAAGATTTGGAAATTTTGTAACGGTTTATTGAGAAATAACTTTACCTACGTAGGTAGTTTTCAAATTTTAGAAAATGTAATACCCACACCCTTCTGTTAAAAATATTTCGGAGATGTTTATAGATGCAGTAAATATAAACTCTAATGGCTATAGTAAAAATAATATTTACATCATTATGATTTTGCGTTTTTGTATAACAGGAGGTTTATATGTATAGGAGTGTGTCTATATAATAAATTTTAACAAAAATGTAAACTATTTAATCTAAATAATATAAAAATCAATAAATAAAAACTGAATTGTTAGGTATGACAATAAAACCTTGATGGTGTCTTTTATGATCAGTTGTGTTATTAAAACTGTTACTAAATATTTATATTTGTCCGTCTATAATAGAAAATTGTGTACCTAAGTTGTATAACATAAACAACGTTCATATATGGAATATAAACATTATAAAACTATTCATACCGATCCAACTACTTTCATTGTACTTGGATGCCGGTTAACTGACATTGAATTAAAAATGCTTCAGATTATAAAAGACAGATAAATTCTGCAAAACTTAAGAATGTCAGCAAGTGCAGTTAACTAAAACATTAAATTTTATGTACCAATTAATTTTCAATATCTTTTATTTTTAAATATAAAAAATATGACTTGAAACTGGTTCAATAAAAATGTAGCTACTAAAGTGTAAGTTTCATGCAAAAAAAATTCAAAACCGACAGTTAGTTCATCCTGGCAATCAGCACCCGGAAAAAATTCCATAATTTTTAAAAGAAAAAAAAAAGAATAACTTTATAACAAACCTAACATACACTTGTTTTCAACCACAACAATGACAGTCACCTAGCAAAAAATCACATTCCAACAGGTAACCAAACTACCTGCCGCCAGAACCAAACATCACATTATCACCGTTGTACCCCACGGAAATTATCACAATCTTACAGAGTTTATATCACAGATGTCTTTGAAGTGTACCGTATGTTAACAAGTGATTCATAGAGCGGACATGACAGTATTTATTTGACTTTTGCAAAACAACACTACAACAAATTCTCCATGTTTATTCTCACGCGGACGGAGTTAGACTGGAGAAGCCGAGATGCTGTCGAACTGGGAGCGAGATAGCGCCTCTACCGGTCAAGGTGGGAACTACCAACCCCACCTGTCTTGGTTCAAACGCTCTTTGTTAGGAAGTATAAACAATGGAAACTGATTCAACTCTAGATTCTGACTTGTGAGTGGAGTGGTTTAATGTTTATAGCAGCTAAGTTAAGCTAGATATTTTCCCAGCCTTCAAACTGAACTGTTTTCTGCCTTATTAATCACGGAGAAATTATGAAATGAGCATCTGCTTTACTGTATTATATTATTTTGTAATGGGCAATGACCTATATTTCATTTATATTGTATTATACTTGGCATTTTGTTGAATTTATATTAATATAACTTGTTTCATTAGTAAGCATTGTAGTATAGAAAATAAGAAAAACATTACTCATTCTATAATAACAACCTACACTGAACGAATTATTAAAGAAAAATATTCGGTATTATCGAATAATGTGTATTTAAAAAAAATACAATAATTATGTATTATGCGGTCTCATGGACGTGTGCTTAGTGTCTAGTCGTGAATCTAGGAAGCCGGGCAAGGGGACAAGGACCCGTATTCGATCCCGATCAACGCCAAACATTTCCAATTTTAATTGACACAAAAGTGACCCCTGTGATGCACTCTTCACGACAGTAATGAGTGCCCGTGAGGTGACGCCTGGTTAACGTCCACACGGAACGAATATGTTTTCATTACCGATATCAGTTAAAATGGGTTCCATTTAAAAAAACTGTTGTGGCCATCACAATACCTCTCGTCCTTTCCATTGTGGTATATGTAAGTATTGTATTTAACATTTCTTGTACACACAAAAAATTCTAACTACACCTAATCTTTATATTTACGTATTTTCCATAAGTTTAAATTCATTCTATGAGCAAGTTTTCTCCATTTCTTCTAAATGTTAGTTTTTCCAATTCATTAACGGGATTGGCGGTATTTCTGAAGGGTTCATGTAATATACCTATAATTTTAAATATATAATTAATAATACAATAAGAAATATTACATATCTTTCCCAGAAAAAGCCTGCAGTACTATCTCTGAATTTTTGACACTGACATTAGTGACATTTATCTGTCAATTACACACATTTAAATTTAGTTACCATGGAGATGAAAAATAATATTTAGATTTTTTTTGTTAAAATACTACTACTTCCGGTTATCCAATTGTTACTAGAAGCTATTCAACTCTTCCTATCACTGTTGGATTGAGGAATCCGTAGTTACGTAGGTTTTTAGTCTTATAGAAAACACACACACACATCATCGTAAAAATGTTATAATCGGATTCTAGGGACCTTAAAACGTGCTTATTCACTAAAATTTGGATATGCTATTTGTAGCTTGAATCCAATAACTCTCTTAGCGAGAGGTAAAAACATAAGTTTGTGTTATATCTCGAATTTACCGAGAAAAAATATTTTAGTACGCCACTGGATAAATAATAAAATTATCTAAGGACCAGATTCATAAAAAAAATAATCTACGATTAAAATTTAGTTGGTAACTAAATTAATTTTAACATATACAGGCTGACAATGAAAAACGGGCCGCTCAAGATATCTTTTTTATTTATTTTTATATTTAAATTTTCTTATATAATTCTAAACTAGGCTTAGGGGCTCACAAATCATGGTATTTGGCATGATGATAGCACTTCCAGTTTAATCGGAAGTGACGTTAACTTTCATATTTCAAATGGGACACCATATATATTTTATATATCTGGAATCTACGTAAAATTTCGAATTCAACGATATGTTTGAAGTAAATTTTTATTGAAGAAATAAACGTTAGAGAAATGAATAATTACACTTGTAAGCCATATTATCAGGTAGGTTGTGATAACAAATTAATCATTTTTATGTACCAAAATATAGAATCTTACAAAAATAACTTACTATTTAAACAATTAACTTAAATATTACTCAATATTATCTCAACTGTTTTCACAGCCTGCCTGACATCATGGTTTAGCAGGTTAGTTCTTCATAATTTTCTCTTACGTTTTTGTAATTTATTTCTTCAACAAAAATGCATTCCACGCATATCGTTGAATTCATAATTTTACGTTGATTTCAAATGTATAAAAATATATAGGTGTCCCATTTGAAATATGAAACTATATACCACTTCCTGTTAAACCGAAAGCGGTATCATCATGACAAATACCATGATTTGTGAGCCCCTAAGCCTAGTTTACAAATATATCAAGAAAATTAAAAAATTATTATAAATAAGTTATTTGTTTTTCATTGTCACCTGTATAAATAACAGGAATTTAAATTTAATTAACAACTAAATTTTAATTTTTATGAAGCCAATCCTAACTTTTTTATTTGAAATATTTTTCTTGTTTACCAATTATTTAAGAGCTATTTGACAATCAAATTTCTACCAAAATCAGTTTTTCGTCATTATCCAGTAACCTATGAGAATTTTTGGCTAAACAAAAACTTATCTCTGATGGCCCACCAAAGGGGCACCACATGTCCCAATAATCCAGTCGTAGATCTTATAGTTTCCGAGATCCTAATAGTGTCCCTCGAAATCCAGGCACAAATATTCATACCTCAAATCCGATTAGAACATCGAAAGTGAAACATTTGAAAAAAAATCCGATTATACGAGACAAGGTGATTTATAACGAGTGTAACAAACTTTTGGGGAGGTCATTTCGAGAGGAAAATTTCATATAAATATAAATCCTTTTCCTTGTAGTTACTAAAATACAAGTCAAAGTTTTATAAATAATGGTTTTAGTGCTACTGAGTATGCAGATATGGTTTTATTTATGGATTTTGTAATGGGAACAATCCGAGTAGTATGGTTCTTAGAATTTTGCCGCTGGTAATTTCGTCAAATTTATCATTGTTTTATTCAGATATTTTGTGTTTTGTTTTCCCACATTTTGTTCAATTACAATTTTGATTAAATGAAAATTAACTGTTATTTCTCGTATTTTGGTAATTAAAATAGGACCTATGTACGAATATGTTTATATGACATTTTTTACTCAAAATAGCCTGAACAATAAGCGGTAACATAAATAATTGATGTCTACTTTTTTCTGAATATAGGAAATACGATGTTAAAAATTTCAATTTTATCTCGTACCTATTAATTTTAGAGCAAATAATGTAAGAACAAAAATTGTCCAGAATTAAAAACTGCGCCCAGGATTGGTTAAATATCTTTGTATTTCGTGAAAATTGTTATATAATTCTAAAAAAAATATTTGCGAATCCAAAAAATAATTTGATGACTTACATTTATTTTATTAATGTCACCTGTTATGCATAGGTATTGAAAATTACTTAGTATTGTTAATATTATTTGACATTTTTCACGAGATACAAATATACCGGGTGGCTTGTAAAAAATGAACCCTGTTTGAAACTCCGTAACTCTAGAGAACATTAAGCTATCGATTTAAATATTTTATCTCTTGCAGACAAAGGGTTGAAATGTGTTCCTACAATATTCCTACCAAATTTCAGACATTATTTATATAGAAAAACAATTGAATAGCGATTTTCTAAATTTGACATTCAAATACATATATCATTATACGTTTCAAATTTGGTACGAATACTAATCAGCCCTTTGTCTGTAAGAGATAATAATTTTAAATCGATATCTCAATGTACTCCGGAGTTACGGAGTTTCAAACAGGATTCGTTTTTTAAAAGTAACCTGGTTTTTGATTAATATACAATTTACAGAGGTGCGCAATCCGTGAGTCGCTGAAGAATATTTGAGGGTCGCGAAATTCCCCAGAAATTTATGTATATTTCCTAATTAGTAAAAAAAGGTGTGGTGTTGAAATTTTGTCTATGAAAAGAGGTCGCGAAAAGAAATAAAATGTGCACCTCTACTACTAGACGCGATTTTGAATTCTGAACAACTTTTGCCCCTCCACTTTTTGCTCTAAAGAGATTTCGCTAATTGAAAATTTAAATATTGTATTTCCTATGTTCAGAAAAAAAGTACGAACCCAAAATCATAATAGTCCGACGGGCATAATATTGTAACGTCACCACTGGTCGAACGTTTCTAGAAACTTGAGCGATGAAGTAATCGTCGGAGATTAAACGAACACGTCTCGTCCTGCTTAATTACGTAAGGTCGGCTGATCCCTTTCTATTCGATGTTATTATCGCGTTGAATGTTCCAGAGAAAGGACGCCGGTTACATAAATACCGTCAGGGAAGCCAGTCGACACATTCAGAGATAGACAAGCATTGTAACATGAACAGTTGGTGATATAAATAAATAGTCTTCGAGTGGTGAACATAAATAAATATAGTTATATAAATAAATATAGTGAAATAAATAGTTTAAATAAATAATCTTAGTGTTTAAATATTTAATAATATTCTTAGTCATAAATTAGTGTTTATAATTGTTTAATTATAGTGTTAATTATTTTTTTTATTATTTTTATCTTAATTATTTATCGGGTAATAAACTTTTATTTACTTAATAATATTTGTTTGTTTTTTACACTTCACCCAAATAAATAAACGTTACAATATTTTAACTTAATGACATTTCAAACTCAATAAATATTTTATTCTTACAGAAATTATATTATTACCGTCAAATATACAATTTCAGTTTAAATTAACAACAAAAATAAAATAGTTTCGATAACAATTAGGTTTTAAACTAAATTAAGTTAACTTTAACATACGAATTAGAATAGTTCAGCTACTATTTTAATATTGCGTGCGCCTCCTTTATTGATCATAACGGCTTTAATTCTGCTAGATATTGTATCAACTAACATCGCAGGTTCAGTATTATCCCATACTTGTTGCAATTTTGCTTTTAATTCGTTTACTGTATGTGTCGGATTCTTACGCAGTTCCTTTTTCATTTTATACGAAAGGGACTCAGGCGACAATTTTAAACTACTTGAAATTCACTTTAGAGTAGGAATATTATGATTATCAAACCAGGTTTTAATGGTTTTTGCCGTATGACATGCGGCACCGTCCTGTTGAAAACCGTAGCTCCCTTCGACGGACTGCGATAAAGGAATCGATGGTAAAAAATAATATCTTTAAGTATATCTTTATATCTATCAGCGTTAACAGTGCCATTTATAAAATGTAGCTTGCCCACCACCCTTTCAAACATTAACCCCAAACCATAACGCTTGCAGGAAATTTCACTTTTTTAACCAAACGTTCGTCTAGCATGTCTCGGAAAAAATAAGCAATACGCGTTTTCTACAATCTCCTAAGCAAACTTTAAATTTGGACTCATCACGCAATTGTATGGTAAATATCTCTAGCATTTGATCGGAGATTTTGCTTCACAATTTTACTTCAAGCTCGATGATCAACATTAGAAGTTGACGGTGGACGGCCAGTTTTCTTCTTTCCATAACATTTTCATTTTTTTTTTAACAAATTAATAATACCTTGTACTGTCGCTCGCGGAATCGAATGTGAAATCGAAATTTTTTATGCCGAAATTCTGAATTTTCTTAAATCTTGACTGTATGGTGGCATTTTAGTGTAAAAACTATCACAATAAATATCAAGCACTTTGATGATTTCAACAATGTATCAATTGTTTTGTCTACAGTTGTATCATGAACCGCCTACTTTTTGTAAAATTTATGTGGCCGAACTATTCTGATTTGTGTTCAAATTAATTTAATTTTCTTTTTGTTGCCAATTTAAGCTGAAATTGTATATTTTACGGCAATAATATAATTTTTGTAAGAATAAAATATTTATTGAGTTTTTCATAATAAAATATTGTGCCGGCCGAACTAATATGATTTTGGAGTCGTATATACCCAGTACAAATAAATATGGAATTATAAAATTATTACCTCTGAACTTTAAACATATGTAGACAATTAACTACAAAACAAGTGTATAATTATTAGTTACAATGTCCCTTACAAAGTCTGCGACGCATGACTAAAAGATATTTATAACAATAATTATAGTAGTACATACGTTTTCATTACCTGTAACAATTTACTTTCCGTTTTTGAACAAACATACTGACATTATCTTAGTAGTATCTGGTCTCCGAAAAGGATAATGCATAAGTTTTGCATACGTTGCAGTAGAAAGTTACATCTTACATCTGGATTTAAAAGATATTTTTAATAACAGAGATAATAACAACAAATTGTAGAAGCTGTAAGTTGTAAGGCAGTACCAGTAATACAGAAAGAAATAACTTTCTCTCGTTAAAGAATGAGTGTACAGGTCGTTTTAGGAACGTGTGGTACTCAAAATACTAACAGCAACAGAATGCATGTCTCTCACTCAAAATATAGTGCGACGGCTTTTCAACCGGAACTCCCCGTACTACATTTATGTCATGGGATAATCGAACTCAAGAATTAAACAACTCTCGTCAGTGTAATTAACGACTACCAATTATTTAACTTAATCTTGTAGCCTTTTTTGGACTAGTAAGATGGTAGACTGATAGAGAGTTCGGTAAGTTATATAGCTTAAAAAATATAAGAATTTTTTTTAAAGAAAATACAGAAACGTAAACTCCGTTTCCACGACTTGATCCCCACGTCATCATTTGTAACCTTATGATTCAAATCGCTAAGGGTGGACGGAATTAATGACGTCATGTTGTGAAATTGGGCGAAATCTCTGATTTCCGTAGTATTCATATAAATCAAAACTGAAAACTGACAGTATACAGTATAACGTATACCATGTGAATATAAGACATTTATTTCGCAATAATAAATCAATTGAATAATTATGATGTATTGTCAAAACTGACAGTATTATAATAAATATAATCTATATTGTGTCAGTTTTGTTATTCATCAAAATTCGAAGTATAAATAGTTATTTAGCAATACTAAACGAATTGAATAAATACGATATAAGTATAATGGATAAAATATAGATACCTCTTTATCTTGTCCAAAAGCAATATGTTGCAATAATTGTCGGCAATCTTAGAAACACCGTCTTTGCAATAACAAAATGCACAATATAATACCAAGACACAACTAAACACAAATTATCGATGCCAGAATAAAAAAAATATTTTTATGACATGATTGACAGAATGACATGAATTTTCAAATAATTCAAATATTTCAAAATTACATTTTTTTGTTACCGCGGTTACAATATAGTTTCTTTCTCATTTTTTGCCGTCGGTTGGACGGAGATAGCGTATACCCCTTCGAAACACCAACGATAATGAGATAGCGAATAAAAGTCTAGGTAATATATGTCATGTGTGTACGACAAAAATGCTAGATAAAAGTTTAGCAACTCGGAGATACAGAGTGTAGAAAAACAAATCATTTATTAAAGTAATTTAGAGAAAATGATTGGTTATAAAAAATATAATCTTGGACAAGCTGTATGTGTACCTATACATAAAAAAATCTTCTCCTATTCAAATATTACTTTTTCAAGAGAGATAGAAATTAAAGGAATTAAAACGGTGTATACAATCAAATAATTAATATTTATATATTACTTAGCTAAAAATTCATTATCATCTGCTTACCCTTCCATGTTCTATAAATTATAAAATTATTTTTAAAAAAACATATTGTAAATATAGTAAAACCTCTTCTACGATGACAATTCACACTGCTAACACATGAAGAATGATAGCTCACAAATGTAATTAAAATATATTGAAAAATGAATAGCGAACCTCATTGTAATAAAAATATCCAGAATCAATAAATATTTTGGCATGTTATACCAATACAGCCAGCTAGATAAAGCAACTAAACAAAAGAATAAAAAAATAATATTTAAAACTCAATGATTAAATAATATATTTTATTGTGAATAAAATAGTGCACACCTCACGGGTATGGTTATTCCAACCTCGCGCTCATAGCGTACCTCGGTCATCTTACTCTGTGCTCGGCTGTAATGAAGCATTTCCTGGCTTGGTATGTAATATACCTAATATTAAACATTTTTATATAATATAACTTATTAAAATAAAATTTCTTCTTGAAACTTCAAATTTGTAGTTTTTCATAAATTGACGTATTGACGAATTTCACAACCAAATAACGATATGTATATAATTCTCTAATGAAATGTGTCTAATAAGCGGCTAATTTTGTTAACATTTGAAGCCTATTCTCATAATAACGTAAGTATGTACTTAAAGTTTCTGATTGCAACGTAAATCATGTAAACACAACAAACACTATCTCCTATCTTTATAGCTAATTGTTAATGACTTGTCAACTATTAGCTAACACTAACACAAAAAATTAATATGACATATACAAATTAATATTTTGATCTATGTATGTCAAGTAGTACAATTGACTAACGACGTTGACAAATGGATTAGTGGATAAAAATTAGAACAGTGTCATATAATATAACAGAATGGCTAGTATTAAAATAAATAATACTATGCTGGATACTGGATTTCCAAATTATTTGTATTTTAGGGTTTTCCTACACCAACTACCTACATAGCATGTCCGGGTTTCGAAGGCCACCATTGGAATCTCGGAACTTTGAGATACGACTTCGTTTAAATGAAACATCTGCACCGTCTCTAGGAGGCCCAAAAAAGTAATTTTTAAAACGGGTCATAGGGTTATAACATAGAACAACAGTTTTTTAGCTGCCAAAAGTTTCTATATTAATTTATAGGAAAAAGAATTGGTGCATATTATAGAGAAAAAATCTGATGTAGCCAGCAAGCAACCTTCCGTCGATCCTGTGTATTATGTATAAATTCCATACATAAATTATCTTGCAAAAGATTCTAAATTTCCAGTAAAATTATTTCATAAACAAAATATGCAAATGGCACTTGACACTGACATCTTCTTCTTTAACTTTTCCCACTCGTTAGGGGGTCGCTATTTTTTATTTTCTTTTTCCACTCATTTGTGTTTTGCGTGTCGTCCTCATTCAGTTCCTTTTCTCTCAAGTCGTCCGCAATACAGTCCTTCCATCTTATCTTTGGTCTTCCTCTGTTTCTCCTACCTTCTACTCGTATTACTAAGCCATGCATTCTTCTTCCAATATATTCATCTCGCCTTATGACATGTTCAAACCAATGTAATAGTCTATCTTGTATCTTTCTAGAAACGTCTATCACTCGAGCCATTTCCCTTATCCTTTCATTCCTTATCTTATCTTTCCGTGTCTTCCCCAACATCTATCTCAACATCCTAATCTCTGCCACATTCATTTTCTTTTCATTGACACTGACATCTGGCAATTTGAATTATCTAAATATATTAGCAGTTTCTATGGTTAGCATAGCTGGCTGATTTATGAAATTTAATATCTTTATAATTCTTTAACTCTATATCAATTGAATATGAAGTATAAAATGCAATCAAATCATATAGAGAATAATATATTTTTTAAAATTTATAATAACAATAAATGATATAACTACGTTTTTCCAAGAAGAACTGTTAAAAGTTGCAAATGAGGGTACTTTCGGTGGATCAATTATAACCAAAATTTAATATGGATCTCGAGGAATACAAAAAAAATTATAATTTTTAGATTCGTGGTATTAGAGTTATGCGTTTAGAAACAATCGTCAAACACACCCGCACATACACACGCACACACCGGCGCGCGCACACAACCACATACAAACACACAGACATGATCGTAAAAATAGTAAATTCGTATTCTGGGGACCCCAAAACATATTTATTCATTAGAAACTCATTATCAATTTTTTTGACCAAAGACAATACATTCCTTACCTAATGTTTTTACATTCTTGAGATTTTTTCTTAATTTTGCAATTTTTTAAATTTATTTTGTGCCTTTATATGAAAGAAAAATTTAACGTTCTTTTATAATATGCGCCAATTCTTTTTTCCATGTATTAATTTAGAAACTTTTGGAAGCTAAAAAACTGTTTTCTAAGTTATAGCCCTATGACTCTGTATGTACCTATTTATGTACGTAAAGAACTTTGGTGTTATATTTATTTATTAAATATGTAAATAGCGTGAACTAAACAATTAACGTACTCATTTTTTAAATTAACACTAAAAATTTTACATACCTACTATTTGTGTAAATAAAAATAATTGGTTATTTGCACATACATTAAGAATGAATAATTAGCTATTTGCATATAAGTAAGTATAGTAATATTAAAAAATAAGTTTAAAAGTACTTAATACTTTATTTTCAAAAACCATTACATTTTCTTCATTTATTAATCTAGACTTACTTAACCGAACCAAACCTAACGTAACGTGGACAATGAACGTAAAAATAATTATATTTTCACTAATAATTATACAGGTGGCCCAAATAAGTTGTGCATGCAATTGAATCTCGGAAATTATAAAACATACAAAATAAGTTATATTCGCCGAAAATTATTTCATTGAAAGGTTATTTTACTGATGAATTTGTTTACCTGAAAAAAATACATTGCTCACTATATACAAATGATAATATAAATAGTGCAAATTTGGCAATTTTTTTTCAAATATGAGTATATTTTCCTAAATGACGAAATCAGGTCAGACTCATTTTTCCTTCATTTTTAACATTATTTTCTTCTTTTCCAGTGTTATTTATCCCAAAAACTATTTTAATTACGGAATGGATCATTTTCAATCGATTCCCATATCAAAATTGCTTACACCATAATTTCACTGAAAAATATGACGGCACATCTTTCCCATATACGCCAATTATTCTTCATGAATAATTTTTGGTCCATTATCCTCTTCTTTCAAGAATTTTACGAGTATATTCTGCTTCACTGCGCTTATTTTCTTGTATATAAACTTTTGCAGAAGCTGCCAAACTCTTTCAATATAAAGCAATCGTGGTAAGTAAATAACTTGCCACCTAAAAATAACAATGTGCTATTCTTTTGTTTCATGGCTTGATAGATAACATTAAAAATCAACCTCACAATCTCTTAGAAATATACCAATATATGCAATGTTATCTAAAACACCAGTACATTACACTATAAAATATATATTTTTTAAATTAATTTATAATCTTAAGCTCGTTTGTCACGATCTATAATTTTATACAGCGTTATGGACAGAATTCTGAACAATTTTTTTTAACTATTTTAAACTATATAAAATATCTCCATGGGTTAAGTATCTATTTACTTAGTTCATGAGAACAAATATAATATGCTTCACAGAATAACAATCTAGTTGACGTTTGCATATTAAGTGTCTTTTTTCCTATCATAATATTGTCAGCACGTACTGATAACAACAATTACAAGTACCACATGTAAACGTGACACAAGCAGTGAAAAAGTAATCTGTTCTGTGTTTATTTCCTTTTCCTTTCATACGAAATAAAGAATATAAACAAAGCACACAAGTACTAAAACTGCATACTAAAATAAAAAATTTAATAAACATGTTCCTCCAAGTTTTCCAAAGTATAAATTACAAGCAATATATTCTAATTTTAATTCAAAGAACAAAGTCCATTGAAATTGAAACTAGCATTATATTGGTATATCATATTTCAAAGAGAAAACAAACACTTTTAATAAAAATCTTCAAGACCAATTGGAAGAAATTTGAGAGAAGTCCGAGTATTCAAATTAAGAATGAGAAAAGAACTGTGAGTTTTCAGACATCAGTTAGTTAAGAAATTAACAATACGACATAAAAAAGTAATCTTGAACTTGAGAAACAGATGCTTGATTAACTTGCCTCTAACTATAGAAATTACTTGTCATATTAACATAACATTTAAGAAAAAAAAAATACATTTGACTCACTCAAAAATACCGGGTGTAACACGAAAAGTGAGCTATAGTCGTTTAACATGGGAAATTAGTTTTTCCTTGCGCAAAAGCGGCCTATTAATTTTAAACAATAATAATTGTATTATTTTTAGTCAAAATCTCAGTTCGTCTCAGCTCACTTCATAAACTCAATAAATTGTTGTTCTTTTTGTTTTAAAGCCTGTTTTACAGTATCATAAATTTACATGCATTTTTACAACTTCGTATTTGATCACGAAATTTCTGTAATTACACGGTAATAAATTTACCATAATTTTGAAGGTCATTTCCTTCAAATTTTGGTGATATTTAAGGTTTTTTTTTAACAAAAGTTTATATTTCAAGTGCAGTTGGCCACTTTGTTCTATGAAACTATCTTCAAAATCAAACGTCAAGATCAAGTATTTCAAACATAATAAACTTAAAATTAAAAAAAAAATGTAATTGTCGCAATTGTTATTGCGCGAAATAAGCCGATAACGAATTTGGGTGAAACTGTTGATACAACAAAATAAAAATATACTTTAGTAGGCAACAGTCAAAAACGTAACAAATATTTGACCGTACTGTAAAGAATTTGATCAAAAATTATTATGTAAAAATTAAAATATTTTGTATTCAATTTAATAGATTGTGATCATATTCTAATTTCAATATATGTCATAAAATATAAAAAACTAATCACTAGCTTCCCATTATAATAATTAAAAACTAAACTATTAATATTGTTATTATGAATTTAATGTTTTGGAGAGGGGATATATGACTTGAGCATGGTAGGTTCGTGGTAGAAGACAGATGTAATAAGAGAGAAAGAGATAGTTTTAGATCACCGTCGCTATTATTAGTATATTCCGAAATTGAACCAAGTTAACCACTGAAAATGATTACGGTTTAATCGCGGTTACTAAGTTACCGGCACCGGGCTAGAAAAACGGAACACTTTTCTCTTAACATTTGATAACCAGCTAACTTCAACTTGTAAAATTTAAGATAAGTAGTTGAAATCTACGAAGACAAACTAAATCTTAACTCGTAATACGTGTACACAATTGCTCATACAACCCTCCTTGACCTATACATTAGTAATTAGTATATTTTATATTTTCTATGTGCTCATCTATCATGAGCCAAAATGTAACCGTACCATAACCGCCGATGTAGCGCGGTTAGCTTGGTTACGGAAAAGTTACCAGATCTTTCAGTAACCGCGTTCCGAAAATACAACCGGTTACTGAAAAAATAACCGCGGTTATCGTGGTTCAATTTCGGAATACACTATATGTTACGGTAGGTTATGGCATGGCGACAGTTGGCTATAACTATCTCTGTCTGTCTCAGTCGATTATCAGCATTAGAAGTTGACTTCTTTCCATATCATTTCCATTTTTGTTAAACAAATTAATAATACATTGAACTGTAGATCGCGGAATCAAATGTAAAATCAAAATTTTTCGTGCCGAAATGCTGTTCATATGGACATTAATTATGGAGTTTTCTTAAATCTTGACAATATGGTTTACCACGAGCTATTTCAGTGTAAAAACTTATCACTTATACAATAAATGTGAGCACTTTGTTGATTTCAAAAATGTATCAATTGTTTTGTATATAGTTGAATCATGCACCGCCTACTTTGTGTAAAATTTATAAGTATTCTGATTCGTATGTTATGGTTAAATTAATTTAGTTTAAAACATAATTGTTATCGAAACTATTTTCTTTTTGTTATTACTTTAAGCTCCGGTCGAACTAAATGATTTTAAGTTCGAACATCTCAGCTCAGTTCATCTCACCTACTACTTATCACTGATAATATTCCAAAAATAATACAGCTAGTGCTTCAAATAAATGTTGTAGAGTAGATAATTAAATTTTTTATCCAATTCAATAATTAAATTTTACTTTTTTTTAACCGAACAAATTGAATTTAAATTTTGTAAAAGTTACATTTTTATACTGTTGCTAGATAAACAATTCATTACCTAACTAAAGATCCTAATATTTTTTTCAAACAACTGTTTGTATTTTAACGATTCAATAACTTTATAGGTCCGGTAACTACAGAATCAATAAATTTTAAACTATGTATTGAACAAATAAATGTAAACGTTTTACCTGTCGGAAAAAAATCTAAATTATATTTAATAATTTGCAACGTTTCTTCGTGTGAATAATTCACAATTTTTTAATAATTATGACTCCAACAGAGCTTTTCAGACAAGTAAAATGTTATTACATTTATTCCTGATTTTGTTTAAATTCTGTGGCTAACACTTTAAAGATATAAATTTCATAAAATTTTAAGTTCGATTTCGTCGGTTACGAAAAGCAAAATAAATTATGATTATAGAATTAGATGCAGAATTTAATCCTCTACAACATTTATTTAAATCATTAATTGTACAGGAAAAAAAATTCCCTCATTTTAAATGCCTATGGTCCGCTTTTATTGTTACACTCAGTATATTATAATCGTTTAAAATATAGTTAAATATTACCGAGAATTACTACTTAAAGATTCAAAATTCGCACTGTTATATCATATTTTTTTCTATTCTATACGTTAAAAACCACAAATCTATTCCATCATCATTAAAATACCGATAAAAAATGATACTTTATATTCCAGACACATATATGAAACCGGATATATAAAAATTGCTATTGGTCAACCAATAAAATGACGGAATGTTAAAGATGTGATCCAGTAAATAACAAGTTTATACTTGCAAGTTCATTGAGCTTTAATCTCTCACTCAGCACAACTAAAATATTTTCTATGAATCAAAAGCTTCAAATTAAAACAATTTTATTTGTATTACCCGAATTCCTGAATCTAAAACTGAATACGGAAGCGAATAAGTAAAATTTTTAAAATATTTTTTACTTAAATACGAGTAAATAAGTAATAAAATATAAATAAATTTTTATTTAACGATTTCATACTTCCTCATTTTTTGAGTCAGTTCGGTTCAGCCAAAATTGAAATCATTTTTGCATTTTATTTAATAAATAAAATAATATTAAAATGCAAAAACTATCATTGATTTTACTCATTAATTTGAATTGAATATAAAAATTAACAAATAAAAGTCAAATAGGTACTAAATTACCTAAACAATAGCTTTATAAAACGCCTAGTCATTTTCAAAATCACTCGGTTAATTGAAAAATATGGATATTTACGCTTGAAGTTTTTTCTAAAAATACCTTAACCTACCCTAACAAAGAAAACGTCCACAACATTCGAGCCAAGTTTATGCGTTAGGCTAGTTTATGTCCAAAACTCCTCATTTTGCATTTTGAAAATGACTAGGCGTTTTAGAAAACAAATGTTTTTGTAATGCGACTACGAATATACAAAAAGTACAATAACAATTTTATGCGTTCAATTTTGCCAAGTCTAGGAAAATTTACATTTTACTCTCAAATTATATATATGTATATTAATACCGGCTTTTTGCATCAAATGAAACACATGTAAATTATGTGATATTGTAGCCCCATAAATTAATTATTAAATTTATTCATTTTCGTATTAATAGCAATAGCCGTGGCTTTTGAACAGAAAGTTAAAAAAAAACATTTTATTTGTCAAAATTTGTTATAACCTAAAATTTGTGCAAATTTTATTATGTTATAATTTTATTAATTTTTACCTCTCGCTAAGAGAGGTATTGCATTCATGCTAAAAATCGCATATCCAGATTTTATTGAATAAGCACGTTTTAAGGTCCCTACAATCCGATTTTAACATTTTTACGATGATGTCTGTGTGTGTGTGTGTGTGTGTGTGTGTGTGTGGATGTGTGTGTGTGGGATGTTGGAAGGACGGTTACTCAAAAACTATAAGACTTAAAATTTGTTTAACAACATATTTCCCAATCGGACATTCATGGGAAGATCTGAAAAGGTTTTGGTAATAATTGGACAACCGGAAGTAGAAGATTCTTGAAAAAAAATCTTCTAAATATTATTTTTTGAAAATTTTTCGTGGTAATATTAAAGAAAATTAAATTCTCTATCTGATACATTTAAATATTTTATTATATATTCCATAGATTTAGAGATAAAAGAAGTATAATATATAAAATAATCTGTTGTAATAAATTTGACAGCCGAAAGAATGCCATGAAAAATAGTTGATAATTTAAATTATTTGTAACTGACAGATAAATGTCAGTGTCAGAAATAATGAGTAATGAAAGAAAAATGTACTTGGAGAATCCCTTAGTTCTTGCTCTGTGACTATTATGGAGATGACAAGTCTAGGTGGAAGGACTTAAATTTGTTTCAAACATTATGGGACAATGTACACCAGTACTATAGACTTGAGTAACTTTGAATTGCGAAAAAGCTATCAAATTCTTCTCAAGTAAGTTGTAAATATTGACAAAATTACACATCGATATAAGAATAATCGGAGTGCAATCTATCCGTCACTTTATTAAAGGGAATTAGTGTTATTTAGATATAACATGTATGAAAAAATAAAATGTAAAAGAAGATATGTAAGAATAGATGCACAATCCATATATACATTTTAGACCGCTCAAAATTAATGTTTTTACTAGAAGAATATGAAGAGAAAGTAAACAACGTTGTTCGAATTGAAAATTGCTGTTAGCAGCCTAATATTTATATATGGTAAACTCTACTTTGTAATTTATTGTAACATAATTTATGGTAAAATATCTTCATGTTGAGACATGCTATTATTGAATAATAAAGAAGTTTATACGTCATAGATTTATATGAATATATTATTTGTATTTATAAAAATATTCTTTGCTTTATGCATACAGCCAGGTAAAATATACGGCGAGAGGTTATGTGCTGGCCACATCAGATTTTTTTTTCAAGCATTTTCTAATCTGTTATAAAACAATAAAAATAAAATAACACAAAAAAACATAGCTAACAAATTCCGACAGATAAAATGTCAAACATTTAACATTTGTTTATCTGTCTGTTCAAAAATGCCATGGCTATTGCCATTAATACAAAATTGAATAATGCCCAGTTGACCAGATGCGCCAAGAAGGCTTAAATTTTAAGTTACCCTTAAACAAAAAAATGCACATCGATTATTTGACAGCAATGTATAATAATTCATTTGACATTTCATTTCGATGCAATATTGTTAATTAAAGGAACGCTTAAAATTTAAGTTACGTTGGTATCGGCCATAAATCTCATAATTGGTATATGTGGGAACAAAATATTGCATAATTTACATGTATTTGTTTGGTGTCATTTGATACAGAATTTTTTTATCTTTCTACTGATACCACAACCATCGTTCTGAGTTAAAATGAGGGGCAACAATCTGCAAAAAAATGATTTCCCATGTTAATTTCCAATGCGCACATTGAAAAAAAAAACACCCGATATACCCACCTATATAGCGTGACTGAAAAAACAGGATGGCTATTTTCTTTATTATTTATTTTATACCTATAGTTTAAATTACAAAGTTGGGGCGAAATGCCATTTTTTATGTAAAAAGGTCCTAAATTCTACTTCCAGTTTCCTATAAAGCGATATCATTGTTGATTTTTTAAATAAGATTTACCCACATTTTTATATTTCCTAAAAATAAATTAAATTATCATTAAATATATAAATTCTTGCATTTTCATAAAAATTAACATAGATATTCAAAATTGTGAATCTTAATTTGTCATAACATATGCACCTTATTTGTTTGAAGAAATCTTTTGAAATATATCTGTTATATCATTTGTTTTACAATTCAGGATTTTTTCTCACCAAAAAGTGGAATTAAATTCGCCCCATAACCTTGTTATTTAAACTTTAAGCTTAAAATTAGTAATAAAGAAATAACCATTTGTCCCATTTTCCAAATACCCTGTATACATAATTTGAGAATTAAAAGTAAATCATTATTGAGCAATATGACATAAAAATTGTATCACTTTCAGTAATAACGCGTTATAAAAATATAGTAATACAATTTACCCTGAATAACAGCACGTTTATTAAGCAAACACCTAACTTTGAATTTAACTTCACAACAAAAACATTTTCCTGTTTTCTAAACGTTTGAAGAATTCAGTACAATTGTAATCGTATTAAAATGTTGCATGTATATTAAGCTTGTAAAAAGCTTATTTACTATACATGTTATAAATGCAATTAATTTAATTATAGTTTGACATGTTACTATTAAATGTAATTAATATCTACATACTTTTTGCACTTGATACATAAAATAACTATTAAACACAGTTTAATTAATACAAATATTATACCTGTACTTCTTTATGTTAGAGGTCATCCTTTTTTTTAACGTTAGCTGAAACTTATTCTAATGATAAAGATGAAGACACAAATGCAAACCTGCGGTTTCAGCTTATTCATGGTCAAGTGTCTTTATGTAAAACATTTAGTTATCTGGGCAAATTGTTTTATGTTTTTGTGGGTTGAGATGATTATTCATCCATTTTAGTTGAATGCCAAATAAAAATTAAATAATTAAATGAAAGATAACTTTGCTACTTATCAAAAAGAATAAGAGCCTAACGTTTTGAGAGTTCGAATGACTAATTAAAATTACAGAAATCATATTTGAGATTAAATTTGACCAAAATAAATGTTTATCATATTAAAAGGGATAATATAAAAATATACCGACCTAGGTGGAGTAGCAGTAGCCCAGTAGCGCTACCGCTTTACGCTCCAAGGGTCCCGGGTTCAAATCACAGAGAAGGCTTTGCTGTTATTTATGTCCTCTTTCAAAATTTCATCCTCATCAGCAACGTGGAAATAAGATAAAATGTTACAAATATTGCCGAAAACTGTCTCATCTCAATAAATGATCATTACTTATATTATACAGAATGTACAGTGTGTTAAAAAAACCTAACTCGGAGTAGGCTATGAATAGAGAAAGGTATGTCAATTTGAAAGTATTTAAATAAATGTCAATTTGACACAAGATATTGTCAAAAATATGATCTAAAGAAATCAAAACTTTTCTTCTTGAATCTTATTTTAGAAATGGAATTAAATGAGAAAACTGCGAATAATAATAACTTTTGCTGCTTGTTACAATTAATTTCAGGAAAATTACATTTCATGATCAATTTTGACAACTTGATTTTTGAATTGAATAATGATCAGACACGTTTTTCTGTTCATAGCCTACTCCGAGTTAGGTTGTTTTTAAAATGAATAAATAAATACACATTTTTGGTTAAATTAAACAAAAGACGAATACCATTTTTTTTAAATTATTGGTAATTCTTTTCTGACTCGTTGGTAAGAAAGTCTCTTTTGTCAACCTATTGTGAAAATATAATAAGGCATTCATTTACAAAAACAAAAGTATAAAATGTTTAGATTAGATTGAAGCTATAGGTCGATAAGAATGGGAAATAACGATAAATTAAAATTAAATATAAAGACGTTTTTTTCCTTATATTAATCCTTATTAATTGAGTAGTAGTGTAAGTACAAAGTGTACATTTTATTATTTTTTGTTATGGTGGAGGACCCCACTGTGGCGACTGTAGAAAAAATCTTGTGTGTGTTTCGAGCGCAAATGGACATTGTCGATTTCGAGAGAATGCCGCGCGACGGACGACAATGTCCTATTTTGCGCTCTTAATACACAAATAGCTATTGTTTCGTATTCCTCAAGTTTATATCCAGAAGAACAACTGATTAGATTTTGATTATAATTGGTAAACCGGAAGTAGCCTCATTTGAAGATTTAACAGTTAAATTTGATTTATTGAGATTTAACGTTATTATAACTTAAAGAATAAATTATTCTCTATACGATTTGATTGCATTTTATACTTCATATTCAATAGATATAGAGTTAAAGAATTTTAAAGAAAATAAATTTTATAAATCAGCCAGCTATGCAGAACATGGAAACTATTAATATATTCATGTAATTCAAATTGACAGATGTCAGTGTCAATAAAAAGTAAATTAATGTGGCACAGATGAGGTTGTTGAAGTAGATGTTGGGGAAGACACGGAAAGATAGGTAAGGAAATAACTCTAGTGTTACAAGTTTCTAGAAAGATACAAGAGAGATGATTACATTGGTTTGAAAAAGTCATGAGGAGAAATGAAGAATATATTGGATGAAGAATGAATAGCTTAGTAATAGAAGGTTGAAGAAACAGAGGAAGAGATCAAAGATAAGATGGAAGGACTGTATTGCGGAAGACTTGAGAGAAAAGGAACTGAATGAGAACGACACGTGAAACAGAAATTAGTGGAAGAAGAAAATAAAAAATAGCGACCCCTAACGAATGGGAAAAGCTAAAGAAGAAAGATCTTAGTGTCAAGTGCAATTTGCATAGTTTGTTTACGAAATAATTTTACTGGAAATTTAGAATCTTTTGCATAAAAATTCATGCATGAAATTTATACATAATACACAGGATTGACGGAAGGTATTGTGCTGGCCACAACAGATTTTCTAAATATTATTTTACATTTGTTAACTAGTTCAAAAACAGTTTACTTCACAATTTTTTACAGATTTTGAAAAAATATCGTAAAAATACAAAAGAAAAATTATTTATTTACTATTGAGGAACTTCTAAGAAAATAGGTAGGTACTAGGTATAAAAATAAAATAAAAAAGATTATTAAAGGTACCAAAATGTTTAATTTTTTAAAAAATTGTTGAAAAATATGAAATATTAATTTATTTAAAAGGTAAAAGATATTGGTATAAAAAGTACATAAATAAAAAAATATTATAATACAAGTTATTAAACTTTTCTTTTCAGTAGGCACCAGTTTCCTTTAATTTAAAGAATCCGGGTTGAACAGAATCTTGTTTTTAATATTTACTGGCGTTTTAGTGGGCGGCAGCAAAAATTTAATTTTTAACGACCACTCTGATGTATTGTATATATTTCATTTTTATCATAAAAATGATATTTAAATATTTCCACCAAGTTTAACATGTTCGTGATCGTGATATGCTCGTATAAAACAATAGTCGTATACCAACAAAGTTTTACATTGTAATGATTCAAATTTCACAAAATAAAAAAACAAGTTATGCTTTGTGTATTGTGTAAATTCAAAAATGTCTCATTCATGTTCTCAAATAAAAATAATAAAATCTTTATGGCTTAAAGTCACAAAATGTTGCTCGTTTTGACACAAAGAAGAAAGTTTGGAATTCCCAAGATATACTATCTCTTTCTCTTCAGAGTAACCCTCTTATTTGTTTTTATTGTTATTACAAACACGCTTTGATTGAATGCGAACCTTTTAGGCTTACAAGCCACTTCCGCAATACGTTTCGTTCGCCGTCAACACGTCCCCCCATTCAATTGGAATCCACATATTTTAATTAATTAATTACACCCACACATCTGCAGTAGTTAGTAGTTGGTATGCAATGCAAGTGACGGGTATGGACATTGATAGTATAGATATCGTATACGTTATAATAGACAGGCCATTCACCTGTATATAGAAGACTGCTCCGTGCTTACTACCGGCGTGTTAGGTTATGATGTCATAGCTATATTGGTTCCGAGGTTTCCTTATCCATTCATACATGTCTAGTTAGAGAATTCCTAGATGTAAACATAGCGATGCAGTGATCTCCGCAAAAAATATCAAATATTAACGGTTATGTTATGTTCAAAACAGTTAAGCTTCAACACTATTTTTTGAAAGGTATAATCTTCGTGCCTTCTGTTTGAAATCATCACAATGCAAAAAATGTGGTTACATATAACAGAGCCATCGATCGCGAAGCGATTTCAGTTCAAACTGGGAAACCCTAAAATAATATCATAAAATTTTAATATAAATAATTTTCTAAATACATATAATAATTTATAATCATGAAGCCTGGGCCTGGAGCCAATCAGTTTAAGAGAGTAGATCGTTGAATAATGTACATAGCATAAAAAAGTTGATCGCATAATGCAAAATAATGGACACCACTGTCATTGTATAAAATGAAGAGTACAGGCAAAAACAGATGTCACTCTTTTTCAAAACTAGAAATACATATTTTCTATTTTAAAACCCTTTGGTGTTCTTCAAAAAATATAAAACGTTTTTTACATAAACTCAATTATTAGTATAACAGTATGAAATGATATTTGTGTCTAAAAAAAAATCAAGGTATTCATTACCAGAAAAAATAAAAAATCTGATGTGACCAACACAGTACCTCCCGCCATTTACCTATGTATATAATTTTTATATTACTTTATAAATTTATCCATACAATATATAGAAAAAGTATTAAAGCAAACTTGTAGAAAATGGAATAATCTTTAATTTTTATAATAACAAATTGAGAAAAAAATACATTTAAAGTTATTTTTTGAAGAAAAACTATCTTGAGCTACAAGTAAACTGCCATTTCCGGTTATCCGATTGCCACCAAAATCTAATCAGTTCTTTCCATATTAGAATAAGGTAGAAATACATGGTTTCATAACTTGAGTTCGAGCGTAAACAGTATCCACACACACACACGTACATACATACATACATACATACATACATACATACATACATACATACATACATACATACACACAGACATCATCGTGAAAATGTTAAAAATGGATTCTAGGGACCTTAAAACGTGGTCATTTACCAAAATCTCGATATGCGATTTTTAGCACGATCCCTATACCTCCCTTACCAAGGGTAGCGGGAGGTAAAAATTGTCCTAAAGAAGTACAAACCAAAATTATATACATAAATGGTTTTTTCTAAGCCCGTTAAAAAAGTTTTTTTCTACAAATCTATTAAAAATAGGCTTTTTAATGTTTGTTTTTAGGGTTAAAAATTACATTTTATGACACCAATGTTAAAAAGTGACAGATCATTGTTACTTTTAATACTGGTGTTAAAAATGAATTAATTACATTGGTAAGGAAGAATGAAACAACAAATCGACATTTTTACATACCTATGTCAAAAAATTACTAGAAATACAAATTTAAATTAAAAAAATAGTGTTTGTAGAGAAAATAGTGTATCCTGTATGATATACGGGTTAAATGTGGTTTTATTTTGTTCGAAGGTTTGGACTCCGCTTCGCACCGTGTTCCAAATTTCCTTCTCACAAAATAAATGTCACTTTTAACACATATCATAAATAAGTATTACTAATTTTAACGTTAAAAGTAATTACTTTTATTACCTACAGTTTAAAGCTTTAAGTAAAGTATTACTTCCGGGTTCCTGTTGACTTATTATTAAAAAAAGGAAAAAATAACCACCATTCTAAATTAAGGCAGAAATCATAAATAGAAACTGTAAAATCGAAATCTCACATACATATTTTAATAATAAATATAATAAATATAAATATTTTCTACAATTTTTTGTTTTATTTAATTGTTGCCATGCAAGTAATTGTCATGATCGTTTAAAAATACAATGCATAGTCGCCAAAGTGCTTTAGATGACGTCTAAAACTTACAATACATTTTGTAATTATTCATATTTTTTAAACGATTGTAGACAAAATCTTGTTCGTAACACGTGCAGAAAACGTGATTCTGAACCTTCAAGTAAATTCCAAAACTTTCCCGCATTTGTTACAAAAATAACTACCTATGTAGGTTTTTATTTTATTTTCAATATGATTAATGAAAAGAAATGATTAATGTAAACATTGATCTTTTGTATTTCCAAAATATCAATAGCATTTTACAAATACGAAACAATAATAAGAAAATAAGAAACTCTTCGAAAAGGTTAAAGTTCAACCGTTACAAAATTTTAATTTTCTCACATGTCACATTTTTTGTTAAATTAGTCATAAAGCACACGTTTTAACCGTTTCTTAAGAACTTTTACTAAAAATAAATAGCTATTTGTATAAGTTTATAACACAACATTATCACAATTTTACCTCAAGAAAAACTTAATGTCAAATGTGTAACTGTAAAGAATAATAAAAACGGAAAAATATTTCTTTTACGACATCTTTAGTTAATCATACAAGTACGAGTAAATTATGTAGTGAATTTAACACCGTTTTCAGAAAAAAATAATTGGAAATAGTATATTACATCCCAGGTGGGATGTTTCATTACAGCCGAGGGCTTATGTATATTACCGAGAGGCGAAGCCTCGATGAGATACAGCGCGAGGCTGTAATGAAATTCCCACCGAGATATGTATACTATTTTATTCACAATTATATTCTTTTTAAGTAGTAACCTTTAATTTTGTTAATATTCTTTGACAGCTCTATTCAAATTTGTTTAGCCTACTGTATTGTAGGGATCTTTGACAATGTGGCTAGGCAACCTCTACATAAACATTTAGAACCCGTGGGGTGGAAGAGAAATCCATTATTTCCCATCCAAGAGATTGTCATTGTCATTACAATTGGGAATGACGTATTTCCCAACTTCTAAAAGGTTAGGAATCGACATATTACTATAATGACTGTGAATACAATATTTTACGACAAAAAATAATAGTTTTCTACTGCAATTTATTACTATTATTTAAAAAATAAAAAATAAAAAGAGTATATTTCAAGTATTAGTTTACTGTTTATTCTTCCTGCACATAATGAGTATCATACAATTTTAATACCTTTGATTTCCTTTGATACGCCATATTTTATACACAGGTCTTTAGACTTTTAAACGTATCATTAAACTTATATTTTTATTCAATTTTGACATTTTAAACTGTCCTTATTAACTCCATAGTAACATTTATAAGTAACTGTTGTGAACTAGTGAATTAAAAAAAACTTGTTTAAAATAACATGCAGGCACAAAAATAACACCCACCACAATTTTTATCAGAGATATCAGACATTTTAATTATTTTTCATGACACAAATGACAGAAAATAAAGCTTTTTTATCCACGACTGTTAAATAATATACCCATAATTCAACCGTTTTTTTTATCAATTAATGACATTAGTTAAATTACCGGTCAGTTGGCAACACTCCTGTGCGTTTTTATAACGCACTAG
Organism: Harpalus rufipes; assembly: GCA_951394225.1. Lineage (NCBI taxonomy): Eukaryota > Metazoa > Arthropoda > Insecta > Coleoptera > Carabidae > Harpalus > Harpalus rufipes. The sequence goes on along the minus strand of OX596276.1, from coordinate 19,540,212 downwards.
TGTGTTATAATTTATCTGATACATGAACCATGAACGATATTGTCAATTTTCGTAACTAGGTAACCGTGTGAAAACGAAAAAAGAATATTTATGAAACCTCAACCTCATTTTATAATACTCTGGCATTTAAAATCCTGATTAAAATGAATGAATTTGAAGGAATGACATTTAGACCTACATACTCTAAAATAGGGTCGTTGTTACGTAGCGCATCTAGCGGATATTCAAGGAAACACGCATATTACTAAAAACCTCACAACCAATGAAATCAATTACAAGTGCATATCCAGTATATTTTAAATCGTGGCTTGGTCCTACTTGCGGATGACAAGACTATTGACACTATTTTACATTGGCTAAATTGTAGGTATACTCTTTTTTAGAAACATTTTTTCATTTTTTTTTTGTTGGAAAGCACACTAGTTTCCATTGAAGTTAATGTGCCGTTTTAACCGTTTAATTAATCAGCTATTCGATATTTTTCCAAGCATTTTTTTCTATGCATATTTTAATTGCAGGTTGTGAAATTACATAATTCATGGAATGTGCAACTTTTTGCTCATTTTGTGAATTGTATAACGCCCTTATATACTTTTTTCCTAACTAAAATCTAGTTACAATTTTGGAACGAGATTTTAGTCAGAAAAATTATATTGTAAAACAAGATTTACTCTAGCTATACTAGTGTAATACCAGCATTATTATTTTTTAATATTGGTACTTTAATTTGCATCAAATTCAAATCGCACTTCACTTTTCTAACCATTCGAGAATTTATTTTCGTTTTTATAAAAATTACGAAAAGTGTGGTTTTATTTTGTGGGTAAATGATAGTTAAGTATTTTTCTAATAAAAACATAACAGGGATGAACAAAGATCATATAGTGCTAGATTATTTCTTATATATATAAATACTATTATTTAAATATCGTTGTTAGAATTCAGCTATAAATAACATAAAAACAACTATATCCACTTACCTTTTCGCCGGAAATCGTACTGGAACATCCTTTGATTACGTCTCTATAACAATAAAATATATTATTAACAACTGGACCACATTGCAAGAAACAGTTTTTATTGATTCCAAAACAATATAATTTTGGAGTGACATGTGTCGTATATATAAATTTCATATTTGTTTTATTTTTATATGTGTATTAAATTATATCTACTATACCAACATTTTAATGTAATATTACTATTTACATGTACGCGTAACCTATACGAATACAAGTAAATAAATAATATATTGTCAGGTTTAAATTATATTTACTCCAGCAAAATAATTATTAACTTTTGTTTTTCGAAGTCACAAAAAGCTAAAATAAGAAGTGAATAATTTCATCGCAAATGGGGTAATCTATCATTGCAAAGAAATAGTAAAGTTAAATAATTATAAGATAGCAATACAGCATATACCCTCTAGTAAAAGTAACTGTTTATTACCAATTAGTTAAGAATTAAACTGAAGATTAGAAGAGATGCAAACAACAGTTTTAACTTCCAACTAGCTGTAACCAAAGGTGGTAAGAACAATTTTGCAACATAACCATTTGTTTAGCACTAACTGTCACTTTAAGTAGAGATGGTAGAAGCACGTCTATTTTTAAAAGAAAATTATTAAATATTACTTTGCTACGCAACATCACCGGCCCAGGATCAGTTTGTAAAATTTCAAATGAATTTAGGCCTGAGCTGAACCTGTTTTTTGTTATTTTAATTTTAATTCTATTGTAATACACTAGGAACACTAGCGCCATCCTAACAACAGTCACAAGTTTCATGACATGGACCGAAATAATATTTATTTTAAATATTTTATTTATTTTAAACATTTTTCTTTGTTCATAACTAATTAATTTGATAAAGGTAAGAAGTTTTAATAAAAATAAATGAAAATACTTAATGCAGATAACTCTAGAATTAATTAATTGAATTGAACATCGATCCTGTGTTCATATAATTATATTTATATTATACAAGTGTAAACTCATAAATCACAAAAATGCTATAAAACATTAATTTTAATTACTTAAGCATGTAAAAAATCAATGTAAAATGAAAAATAACCATTTAATTTGATTGATACGTTATACAGTAATAATTTTCATATGGTAATTCCATCTTATAGATATGCGTATCATAAATTCTTAAATGTTTCAAATAAGTCATTAAAAATAGAAATTAATTTTACAATAAATATCTTTAATTATTAATCATTTAAGTTTTGCAAGAACACTATCATGTTATGGCTATTACGGATATATGATTATTATCATATATCCGTAATACGTTCCATTCGTTATGCAATTATGAATAATAAAAATGTAAGACTACGAAACTGCATAGAAACAATGTATGTATATATAGTGCCATAAAATTTAATTAATTCATTAATGGAGTGTGAAATATGAAGTGAAGAATTTGTTCTTAATTGACCTCAAATAGCTTAAATGGCAATTATTGTAGGTGATATTTAGAGCAATTTTATTAACTTGTTGTTAACTTTTAGACACTTCCAAAGGTTTCAACAAAAAATTAACGAAATTAAATTCCTATAATTGTTAAATTGGGGTCGCGAGGTTGTGCATTAGGCGGCCGATTGCAATTCGGACGGCTCTTGTTCTATTCCAACTAATGTCTAACTTGAAACTTATATTAATAAAAAAATTAAGCGCCCGTTACATAAATAGTCGTTTCACATATCCTTTGGCAACAGTAAAGTACTTTTTTGACATGTGTCAAGACTACTTTACGGACGCTTTTACTTTATGGCCATATTTACTTTACGGCCGATATAGTCACCCCTTTGTTTAAATAGCAATTAGTGTTGTATTACTTGTAGCTTCATCTGATTTGCTGGCAAACTTTAGATTCGGCCAAAACATATCACTTTTACAGCCCTGTTTGTGTGTAAACTATTGTTTTTTTTTAATTCAATTTTATTATTTTAATAATATCAATAAACTGCAAGCTTGCGCACGTAACGCACAAAAAAGAATACAGAATGATGCTATTTAGATCTAGATCAAACTGATACATTCTAGATCGCTTCGGAGAAATTTATTTGTCTTAAAATCGAGATGGCCCATTTGATATTCTGAATTTTACTGTTCCCAGGTAAATTTTCAATCAAATTCTATTATATAGGTAAATTAAACTGATAAATTTGAATTCATTTAATGACTTGGTAAATAAATCAAAACCATACAATCATATCTGATTCTGATACAATTCAATCATTCAATCATCTGGCAATGAATTATTATCAAATTTACAGAAAAAAATATTCATTATTTCAAAGTCAGCGACACGTCTTTTTCTTTTATCTAATCATAAAAGTTTTTTTTTATAGTTACACGTTTGTGATTGGCTAATACCACTAAGTTATAATTTATAACTCAACAGTTTACCACATTGGCAACAAGTTATATATATATATATAAGACGATATTTTTTATAGCAGATTAAAGAAAAAAATAAGTAAAATCAATTATAGATTAAATTATTACCTATTTAAGCATAATTTAAAAACTTAATACAGGTTGTGGATCTATTCCAACAAGATCATTCTGGTACCGTTAACTGTACCATTCAAGTTATTATTAATACAAATCGTCAAAGATTTGATTATAATGTCTTTAATTCATTTTATCTACGAGAGTGTGTAAAATTGTCGTTCAATTCTCAGTTTTAAGTTTGTAAAATGGTTGTTTAGTAATAAAACTCGTAATAAGATTAGTGACGATTAAAAATTTTAAACACGCTAAATTTGCAAAAACTAGGGTAAATATTTTATTATCATGGTAAACTTCTCATTTAATATTGTGATCTAATTCATAAACAAGTTTTTTTTTATATATTTATTGGGTTTTTAGATTGCATCGTAGATAAAATATTGTACGATATATATACGTAAGCATCTTTAGTCACGAATGAGTACTCGTCTTTTAATTTGACCCATTCGTTACTAAAGACTAGCTTTACGTACTTGTATCGTAAATAACTATTAAACAAAAATTAAACCACTTTATCTACTCTTACTATTAAAGTAGTATTTTATGTATTTTTGCGATTAAAATGCTACTTTATCCAATATTTTGAGAAAAAAAATACTTGAAACTAGAAAATATATAATTTAACAAGAATAAGATAAAAAATATTTTTACTCACATTCTGTTGGGCTGTATAACAGGCCTCTGTGCCGTACTATCATGAATCCTAACTTGCCCTGGATCTATTTCTTCACAATCACCTTGTAGACTGAAAATTCTATCCATTAGGGGACTCAAAAGCTGATTACTACCTCCCAAAATATCATCGATATTTCTGTGTTTTGAAATAAACATTGGAAGTTGATCAGGCCTAGGAGATTTATTTTGATTTGAGACATTCGTTGAAGGTACGTTATCGTACGGAGATAATCTTCCCGATGCAGGCATTTCCAGACCTTCTGGACTTGCCCTATCACCAAGAGGTTTATCAACATCTTCATCGGAGGAAGATTCCTCGAAGTTCGTAACTCCTTCAGGGATGTTTGGATGAGACATTAGCCACCAGGCTTTTTCTCCGGAATCTTGGTGACTTAATTTGAATTGGTTTTTGTTGGCGTTTTCTTCAGAACTGTCTAACCACCATTCGACTTTTCCAGATTCGTTTCTGCGGATTTTATAGACGTGTTTACCTTCTTTAACTTCCAATTCTCCATTAGCTTCATTGTTTGCTATAATTTGGACGCCTTCTGGAATTTCTGGATTGTCACTCATCCACCATGGTTCTTCTCCAGTATCAGGTTTATCCAACTTGAATTTTATTTTACTGCCACTGCCAGAACTTTTATCGGAGCTTTGCATGCTTGATTCTAATTTTTTGTTAATTGAATTGTCTTCTTTTTCAGAAATTGCTTGGCCAGATTCCATCCAGTTGATGTTTTCTGCTTCACATTCTTGTTGCTTCATTTTGAAGAAATTTGTAACAGGAGCTAAAGCTCGCATTAAAAATGACTTGGCTTCTGCTTCATTTCTAGGGACTTCTGTTTTAGTTCTTGGACTTGGAGGAGGTTTAGAGGATTTTTCCGCTGATAATTCATCAGCAGATGAAATTAGCATTGATGTTCGGGATGATCCAGCACTTTTAATAGTTTTCTTCGCCGCTTTCTTACCATCGTCTTCACTGCTACTAACAGAACTGTTTGAAGATTCTGAGCACGCACTAGGCGATCTTTGAGTTCTTTGAATATCTTTGTCTACTCTCGGAGGCGAGGGAGAAACTCTTTGAGGTAACTTCGAAGAACTTATTAAACTACTGGATTTAACTTTTGGTAATGACAGACTAACTGATTTCGATAAACTTGGTAAATCTTGTATTTGACTGTCTGTGTTGGTAGCTACTGAAGAAGGTTCAGAGTCAGAACTGGCTGAGCTACTTCGTTTGAAAGACTTTTTGATAGATTTTCCATCTGTGTTCATGTTTAATACTGATTTTCTGAAATCTTTATTTGGAACTCCTGTTGGAATTATTTTGGCAGGATTTTCGCTCTTTGGAACAGGGGGAGGCAATTGTTTCTTACTACTACTTGTTTCTAGTGATGTTTGAGGAGATATTTTCTTACTATTACTACTACTTTCTATTGACGTTTGAGGAGATATTTTCTTACTACTAGATTCTATTGATGTCTGTGTTGATATTTTCTTACTACTATTTGTACTGGTTTCTACTGACGTAGGTGGTTTTTTGCTACTTGATGTTTCTAGAGGTGTTGTTGATTTTGTGCCCATAGCAGAAGAGTATTTGATTTCCGATGCTGCCGAAGATGATCTTGATTTTGAAAGACTTTTAACTTTGGATTCAGATTTTAAACTTTTTGCTGAATTATTTCGAGACAAAGAATTAATACTTTCTGAACTACTACTACTAGATTTCTTTGCGATTTTGCTAACAGGTTTCTCAGCCTTTTTTGATGATGTTTTATCTGAAAGACTTGTTTCTATACTAGTAGAATTTTGTTTTGAAAGTGTATCTGTTTTACTTTTATCAGATTTGGAGTTATCTTTTGTGTCTTGTACTTTAGGACTATAATTAGAATAATGAGAAGTGTTAGGGGAAGTTAAACTGGAAGATCTTGGACTGTTGTACTTTAAATCTAAATAAGATGACCAAGGAGCAGCCGACATAGAAGAAGAACTACCAAATCTGGAATATCTAGCTGTGTCGTCCATTCGATCTGACTGCATTTCTTTATCTACCATGTTACTTAAATTTCTTTTCTTAAGTCTGGTGATGTCTTTCTGAAGAATTCTTGCTTCTGATCTTCTTGTACGAACTGTAGTTGTCTGTGAAGGAGGTGTAGGCGAAGTTCCTCGTGTAATAATTGTAACAGTTTCCATTTCTTCTTCTTCTGTTGAAGATTCTTCTTCTGATGATTCTTCATCAGAAGATTGTTTTCGTGGAGGCTGAGGAGATTTAACTGGAACAGGAGTTACTGATGTTGATTTAACTGGAGTCGGACTTTTTATGAGAGGAGTTTCCAGTTTTGGTGATTTTAGGGCTGCACTATTAGCTATTGACTTTTGAGTTTGTAGTACGACTAGTAAATTATCTCGACTTCTTCTTTTATCTTCTATACTTGAGTTTGTTCTAGAACTTGAAGTTGGTTTACTATAGGCAGTATATGACTTTTCTATTGTGTTTTTAGGTAAAAATCTACTATTTATATATTTTGACGATGATGAAGATGATAAATCTTCTTTCGACGCATTTCTACTTGAAGTGTATCGCGGTAAATTACTAGAAGTATCGTCTCTAGTTTGTCTACTTGTTGAGCGTAACCTACTTGAAGATAATTCATCTCTAGGACTAGGCTCCAACGTATCTAGCCTAGATACTCTTCCTGGCGTGGCATATCTTGAAGTAATACTATTCAAGTCTTCTCTACTAGCAGATCCTGCTCTACTACTTAACCCGGATGTATATTTTCCAGTGGAAGGCTCTGGTTCTCGACTAGTAGATCTATTATAAGATCTAGGATAGAGACGATAATTACTAATGTCTGATTTGTCATCTCGGCTAGCTGGGCTTGGGTCGCGAGATCGATTCCCTGTTCGAGATACAGAACGGTAGGAGACTGGTGGTGTGGTGCCGATTTTGTCAACAGCTGATTTTAGACGAGAGGTTAGGTCTGATCGGCCAGGATAAGTACCACTACCTGCAAGAAGAAAAATTTATCAACACAAAACACGAACCTTAATTTTTCATATGGGTTTATGGATATGGGGCCCATATTTGATTTTATCTATATTTCTATCTGTAAGAGTTTACTTTAGTAATATGTAATTATTATACTTAAATATTGTATTATGAAATAAAACTATAATTAAAAATATTATATATTAATTTGTAAATAAGTTATGCAGAATTAAAATAACCAAAATAACAACAACAACAATTAAAGAAATAAAATAATTAACAAAACAAATAAAACAGATAACGAATACAACAGCGCTTGAAAATCACACAACGACAACGTTTCAAGTACCGAGCTGAAATAAAAGTGAATAACAATTTTAAATAGTGAAATAGCGCTACTTTACAAAATATGGATCTATGTATGTATTTTTCACAGTGTAACAAGGGCTTTACCGACATCAGGCGTACAGTATTAGTGTTTAGTGCAGAGGTAGAGGCTCACTATTCTCTTTTCGACTAGGTGTATAAAAAAGTGCCCGCCATTTTACTTTTTAATAATGTAACATATGGATTATTTTACATGATTGTAAAGCAAATTTGATGTACTTTTCAAATTTGTAAAAAAATATAGTATGTTCCATTTGAAATTTCAAAGTTGATATTAATTACTAATAAACCGGAAGTGGTATCATGAATGTACATCAGTCATCAAGTATATAGCTAACATGTTGCTGTATAAATCATGTTATATGAAAGAAATTACTAACTTAATAAATAAATTTAATCGAACTCTTATAGCTATAGCTGACAAGGTCCCAAGCTAGTAAAGTATTTTCCAACTTGCAATTTCCCCAAATATCTAACAAATTCTTACGGTTAGCGATACCCCATAAAACTAATCAGTAACCCACACCAGAACCGGTGCAAAATATTGAGGTATATTTAAAATGACACAGTCAGCCCTATTTTGTAAGGAAGTTGTTAAGTCTTAGCAACGTTGCTAAGAAATAACAACTTTCTTACAAAATAGGGCTGATTATTGTGTTTTATTTCCATGGCCGTCTGATTCTTAACGAAATTATAACATTTTATTTATGAAATATCTCGTGCTGCAGATGTGCTGTTACATAAAATTTAAACTTTTTTAATGTAAAATTTAATTTTAAACAACTTTTTATTCTTATAGTTTTTCTCCAAAAGTTACAGGACAGCCAATTTCCGCACTTATTTAAAATCCCATGTTAAACATCTATATTTTCTGTGCACATCCTGTGTACATTTTAGTAAATTCTTGGTGAAGTTGTCGATGTACTGCCTCACCTCCGATTTGGATGAAACTTTGTCAAAATATTCTTCTCATCAAGACAAACACAGGAAAAATAATAAGTGGGGGTCAAAGTTGGTTGACCTTCAAAACACTATTTGTTTATATTTAAATATTTAATCCATATAATCTATATAATGTGATTAAAAACTCTGCCCACGCAATCTGCTCACCCAAACTGCCCACGAAACAATCTGAGCGCGAAATTTTTATAAAAACAGCAGACAGAAACGGAACCTAACGCACAGAACTCGGATTTAGGTAGACAGTGGCTTCAGAAAGACAGTGAAATAGGTTGAACATATTTGGCTAAGCGGTAAAAGATAAAAATATGTTCAACCTACTTCACTGTCTTTCTGAAGCCACTGCCTACCTAAATCCGAGTTCTATGCGTTAGGTTTCGTTTCTGTCTGTTGTTTTTATAAAATTTTCACGCTCAGATTGTTTCGTGGGCAGTTTGGGTGGACAGGTTGCGTGGGCAGATTTTTTAATCACATTATATAGATTATATGGATTAAATATTTAAAAATAAGCAAACCCCCACTTATTATTATTTTTCCTGTGTTTGTCTTGATGAGAAGAATATTTTGACAAAGTTTCATCTAAATCGGAGGTGAGGCAGTACATCGACAATTTCACCAAATTCTTCATAACTTTTGATGTAGGGTGCCGTAGAGTTGCACTTTTTATTGAACAGTCCCCACATTCAACTAGACCATTTCAGAAATCGAGCGACCTCTGTATTTACTTCTTGAACTAAAAAAGTTAAAGCCGTTAAATTTCAAATTTATACGCGACCCCGGCATATAGTTTTAGATTTTAAACCAACACATGAGTTGTTAAAATGAATCTGAGCATAAGGTATGGTTAAAATTCTTATTTTACAAATAAAAAGTTATTTTAGTACATATGTGAAAAAGTGAAGTATATTCATCAATAAATTATAATAGTATTTTATGTACCAAAGGCGTTACTATGATCATAATGCCAGGAGGGCGACGAGGATCTAGCCCGAGGGCCTCTGGCCCGAGGGATAGATGTCGTCCGATGGGCATTATCATCTAGTAACGCTCGTGATGCATACAAGATTTTATGTCTCACTAGAATATCTGAAACAAGTTTTAATTGATAATAATTTTGATTACAATAATGCTCAAATTTTGGCGTTGCTAAGGATGTTGTTTAATTGTTTTATTTATTATCAACGTTTATTTATTTTTTTGTGTTAACGATGATCGGGTACGGTGTATATAAACATATCCAAGACAACCGGGGCATAATGAGTTCATTATGCCCTCCCATTATGCCCCAGTTGTTATGGATATGTTTATATACACCGTATCCTAGCAACAAACAGTGCATAATACTTTAGTGAGACATAAAATATTGTATTACTGTACTTAACTAACATGGTCTATCCTTTGAAACTTGTACTGACATGCTGATCACGAGATTATTATTCTAGCCACACCGCCGCAATGCCGGATTATTTTACGTATTAATGCGTATTTTATCATTTGCTTCGTTTATTTTATGTGTATATATCAAGTATTTCAGTTTTTTTTTTCTAATTTAAGAATATGCATCAATCAAGTTCATTTCTATACAAACAAACAAATAAATAAGCACAATAACTGAAGTACAAGTGAATCATTTACTGTTTTACGACTCTGACGCACGTACAAAGAAGTTTACAGGATTATTCTATCAAATGATATGAAATATTGGGATTTATTTCAAAAAAGATGAAAAATAGTTTCTTTGAAATTATTTTTGCACTAGTGTGGTAATTGGCTGTTTTCCACATTCATATTGCGATTTCCCGCAGGATTGTAGATTTGTTTTTCTATACTTCGTTCCAAGAATAAAGTATATTTTGCGTAAGACGATGTACATTAAGAAAAAAAAGTTAAATTTGTAATACTTTTTTTAGATTACACATTTTTTGTCTAAAAATGTACACTAGGTACCTGAATATTACAAATTATAAACACAAAATAAATTAGCGGTTATTACTTTCGAATTTATTTGATAACTGATAATTAACAATTTTTTTGTTACTGTGAATTCAGCTTTATCAATCAAAGGGCAAAAATCATTTCCCTAATCCCCGCTCTGATGCAGTTTCTTCTGTGCTATGTAGACCACTAAAGCATAACTATGCGTATGTATTGGTATTATTTTAATATGACATCATTTTGAAATCTATTCCGAGCATTTATAGTACATTTCAGAATGAATATACATACGTATAATATTTATATTTAAATAGTAATAAATAGAACAGTAACCTAACCTAATTTATAATCGTTTAGCAGAAACCATTTATATTTACAACATGTTACAAGTAGTGCACAGTAAATTTCTAGGACAAACTTATTGCTATTAAATCATATCAACTTACTCGAACTATACTTGTCTCTCAACGAGCTGCTGGACAACTTTTCCTGGCTGCTGTACTTGTCTTTGGTATCGCTGACGCCATACTTGTCCGGACCCCGCGATGAAGAGCGGTCACGAAGGTTGCTGTATGAACTGGCGCTGGTTGGTCGGTAAGAAATTCCAGAAGTATTAAGCTTTGTAGTGCTTCCGGTCTTTTCAATTTCCGATTTTTCAGCACGGGATGATGGGCGAGAGATCGAGGAGGCAGTGTCATACTAGAAGAAAGAATTAATTATTTATTGTGTATTTTAAATTTAAATAAATACATTTCTTAATTCTGTTTTTCTTTTATTTCTGATAATTTTTGCATTAATCCTGTCATATATATATATATACCGGGTGTCATCTTTTTTTGTAGATTATAGAAAATACAGTGGTAAAATTTTCATATGACTGTAATTTCTTTATTTCTGCACTATTAATTTTGCGCCTAAATTTATTGATATTAATAAGTTCTTGTCATGACGTAAACGTAAAATAAAATATCCGTCTTTAAGCTTTTTAGAGTGCTATGCAAGACAAAGCATAGAATTCAATGAGTCGTATTTGATTTTGACAGATAAAAGTTTATTAATTGATATTTAATATTATGACGTGCGCCCCGGAGAGAAAAGTATACGTGCGCCGCTGAAAGAATGTACTAGAGCGATGACGTAATCCCGGAATTTCCCAGATGTTGAAATCCCCGCGACGCGCCGGCTAGAGGTTAACTACGCCGTGACCCACTTCTTTTGTATACAGGTCATTGTCGCTTCAGAGGGTTCTAGAATGATATAAGCTGTATAAATACCGGCCGAAAGAAAGCGGAGAGATAGTCTGATATATATAAGCAACGAACAATGAACTTGGTGATATATAATATACAGTTTACCAGTTGTTAACATAAATAAATGTAGTTATATAAATAAGTGTAGTGATATAAATATTGTATAGATAAATAATCGTAGTGTTTAAGCATTTAATAATATTCTTAGTGTTTATGATTATTTAATCATAGTGTTAGTTGTTTTTATTATCTTTTAATATTTAATCCTTAATTATTTATCGTTTAATAAACGTATTCTTTTAGTTAATAATATTTGTCTGTGTTTTACACTTCACCCATATAAATAAAAACGTTGCAATATTAATAGTATTCCACTAAGCTTTTTATGCGATGGTATAAGTATCCGTGATTACTGATAAATAATTTAATGAAATCAATCATCTGCCAAACTCAAGCAATACAAAATTATATTTGCCGTCCAATAAATATGGACTGGGAGATTTCTACACTGTTTTCAATTCAGTGGTCATGTAGAAAATACTAACTTACGAGTATGAGGACGCGGCAACATAGTATGACAAGAGACAGGATGCGGAGAAAGTTATAAGTCCATACTTATTTGACGGCGAATATAACATTTTGTGTTATTGTTCATGGCACTCTGTAAATAGGTAAAAATTATAACTTTTATTTTACTTCTATTTCGAGAATGAAATAAAGATTTTTTTTGGATTTATTAGATGCAGTTTTTTATTATTAACATTTTGTTATAAAAATAATAGGACAGAAATTACAGCTATATGAATATTTTCCCATTGTATTTCCTATGGTCCCTAAAAAGTAGGCACACGGTAGACATATTGTTGAAAAGTAAAAAAAAAAATCTTTTCAATGGTCATCACCTACTGTATGCATAAAAATTATAATATTAACTTTTTAATGAACTTTCGACAAAAAATAAAAAAAAGTGCTTACAGAAATATAAACCAGAAGTGTTTAATATTTTTTTCCTATTTCGCGTTCACAAAGTGAATTTTGTGCCATTCTTTTTGCCAAAAACAGTGTTACAATTAACAATTTTGTACAAGTTTTTTTGAGATTTTTTTATTTGTGAAGTTATTAACTTATGATAAAAATTATTAGGCAAAAGAATCAACCTGAAAAAACTTTATAAAAAGAAATATAACTTGTAGTAATTATTATTATTTATTTTTTTAAAAAGAAGAAAAAATATACTAATATTAAAGAAACGTGTATGTTAATGAATTTAAAATTATTTCTAAGTCAATCCTTATTCGTTTTACGGAAATAAAATTATTTGAAACATTATCATTCTCAGTAGTGCCAACGTATGGTACGATAATAAACCACAATTATTTTAAATAATTTTATATTCCATAAAAGGAATAACGATTGACTTAAAAATAATTGTAAATATCATTAATATATACATTACTTAATACTAGTACTTTTTTCTTCTTTTAAAAATAAATAACACATAATAATATTTACCAGTTATATTTCATTTTATAAGGTTTTTTCAGGTTGATGACGTGAGTCTTCTGCCTAATCAGTTTCACTATAGTCTGTGATTTTATTTGTCATAACCTGTCATTACTCATGGAAAATTACTGCAATTCGATTTTTTAGAGTTAAATAATTATATCAAACAGGAAAGCACCCTAAAAAATTGTAGGTAACATACTAAATATAAATTGTAACTCTAACCTAACTTCTAAATAACTTGTCAAAATAAATTAAATTTCAAATGTTATCGAAACTTTCAGTTACCAATCTTGAAATTTTAATATTTCTTTCAATAATAATTTTGAAATAAAAGTAAATTGATGCGAAATACGAAAAATAGTACGAAAAACACGTATTACAATGTCCATTTTTATTCGCGCTTTGCGTAACTTGGCTACGGCTCGATTACGTAACTGTACTCGTATTACAATAAATATCATTGTATACTTTGATTTTCAATATTTCAGTCAAAAAATACTGGATGGCAGTTAAAATTGAACACATCGCACGTACACTGGTTGCCTATGCGTATATGTACTAAAAATTTAAAAAAGCAGTTCTACATAATGATACCCATTGTTTCAATATTATACATCAATTTCTCAATCTAAAACCCATTTGACACGATCATCATTTTTTGATACTAAATTTGTTATCAAATCCTATTTGTTATAACATTTTTTTCAATGATACAATTTGTTACGAAATTTATCACCAAAACCATAACACTCTCCAAATTTTGACACACAAGCGCAAGCTCGCACGCACCGTTCTGAGGATCCATTCGACTAGAAAACGAGGTATATGGCCTTATGCACAAAATAAGCCCCAGTAATTATTAAAGGATTATAAATTATGTTTTTGTTTTTATAAAATATTAATACATTATACATTCTTTTTAATTCGTTTTTAATTACAGAAATAATAGAAATTTTAACTTTCGTTATGCCCTGAGACCGAAACCGGGTGCTTGTACTGAGGGCGAAGAGTTAATAATTCATGATCGTGTCCCGTGTCCAACAGGCTTAATAAGAGTTTATGATTACAGAGTAATTTATATAGATGTATCCTTCGTTGGTTGTGAATGACAATTATTTCGATCAAAATTGCCAAAGAGAGAAAAAAAGTGAGTCGTCGCGGCACGCCTGGAAGATGTGAAACATCGAAATTTATTTTTGTTGAAGTATTTATTGATCGAAACGACACTTTTTCAAATTCGCTCCGATATACCAATATACACATAAGTAAAGCCATGAGCGTGCAGTATAGAGGAAAAGACGCCGCTAACAGATACAGACAAGTAAATCGGCGCAGCGGAGAGAGCCGACGAGTCACGAGGCTGGCCGAATAGCACGACTGTCGTGTCACAGGAGCCGTTTTCACCCCCGTATAGGCGCACCATTAGATGTTTCACATAGAAAACAATGGTCCGTATTACGAGCACGCTTTAAAGCCCCCCACACACGCTTCGGTTTTTACTCTGGTTTGCCTGCACAGGCCAAATACATGTGGGTTTGTCTGAACCGATTGCTCCCTCCATACTACGCAGGTTTTTGATTCAGTTTTTGGTTGCAAACAGAGTCAACATTAAATACACATAATTAATTTTCATTATTTACAATATTCTACCTTTGCAAACATCACATATTTACTTCTTTCCACAAAGAAGAGTTTTTTTTTTTAAATGGTGACTAATTTAGTTAAAGCCCCTTTGGAATAATCATATTCATTATTATTAACTATTATTAAAAATAATAATAAAAACAAAATTTTAGTGCTCGTATCACACACAAACAGATGTAGTGAATCAGACAAAATAGATAAAACTGTGTGCCCCCAACACACGCTCAGTCTTTTTACGAAGGCCTGGTTTGTGCAGGTCAAATATCAGAATAATTCAGAAGATGCGCAGAAGCGTAGGCCGGGCTTACAGCTTACAGCCACTCAGGCCGCCTGAATTACACACACACGTTTCGATTTAACTGCGCCGGCTTTTACTTCGACTTGCCTACGCAGACCTAGTTTGCGCAGTTAAATCACATTTAGACCTATTTTTATTTAATATTTATATTAATTCTATAGGAGAATGTTACCAAAACAGTAACTTCCTCCTCTACGCTGATGATTTAAAGTTTTTTAAAGCTATTTCATCTCCTACCGATTGTTACGAACTCCAATGTGATTTGAAACGGTTACAAGACTACTGTGAACTGAATGATATTGATAAATATCATACATTAAGTTTCACTCGATTTTCAACTAAAATTACTCTTCTGTACAATTTGGATGGTTCTAATTTACGATTCCAAGTTACTACTTAATGAACATGTTGTCGTAATAGTCAAAAAGGTATACAAAACACTTGGATTTATTTTTCGTGTAGCCAAATACGCTAGTACGTCCTACTGTTGAGTATGCCTCTCAAATTTGGAATCCAATGTACAATAAAAATATAATTCTTATAGAGACAATACAAAAGAAATTTATATCCTTATTAAAATAGAAATTTTCGTATGAAAATTTTATTGCAATGTAATTTAAAATCACTCGAATAAAGAAGATCCCAAGCTGATATGCTTTTTCTTTTTAAGTTACCAAACATTTACATTGATAACTTCAATATCATTGACTACATATGTAAGAATTCATATTTCAGCTTTTCATACACATAATAGAACCTTCTTTTATGTACCAAAATGCAATACCAATAATTATATGAATTCACCCTTAAACAGAGTCATGGAAAATTATAATCATTTGTATCAACATAGACATATTTACTTTATCTTTAGCTCATTTCAAGAGTGTACTTCATAGTGATACTACTCATGCTTCTTAATGTTTTTTCAGGGTTATTTACTATTTAATATTATATTATATGACTATGTACTGTTTATATAAAATGTTGTTGTTAATCAGTGGAAGCCTTTAATTAGGTAACTGTTGGCTTCCCTAATATTTCAAATAAATAAAATAAATAAATGTATAGGGGCCTTTATGGAGCGTGCTTTTACATTATATTCTTATGACGAGTGTGCTCCATAAAAACGATTTTATTATAAAAGTGAGCTCGTAATACGGGTCATTGTGTTTTAGGTCCAATTATTTATAATAAATAAATTACACAACTTATAAATAAAACTAGGACTTAGAACTGGAAAAGGAAAAAACCCACCGACAAAATGGAATACGGGTCGGAGTTGATTATTCGCCCATAAGACCCATAAGAATTGTAAGCCCGTAAGGACGTTATGTGTGACGTAACATTTATTTTAATACAACATTCCATTATAGTTCATGTTTATTGCTATGTTTCATGAACTACCTAAACTTGATAACTCATCATACCTCCACTCTTACGCAGGGTGAAGTCGGAAGCGATCAAATACGTCTTACGGGTTATACGGTTCTTATGGGTCTTTCGGTCCTTATAGGTCTTGCGGGTCTTACGAGTCTTATGGTTGGAGAATCGACTCCGACCCGTATTCAGTGATATACGGGTGAGCGGGTGGTCTTTTGGATCCACCGGTATTCCGAGTACTACTTATAAATAGTTAAGTACAAAAAGGATTTAAAAAATTAAAAATTAATTAAATTTTGATTTAATTTCAAATAAATATCGTCGTTTTAAAATCAAAACCTCGTATGTTAATTTTTCACATTTCTGAGTTAGAAACATGATTGTTTCGTTCGTTTTCTGATAACTGGTTAAATACTCGTATCTGAAAATGCTCGAAAATGTAGGGTGAAAATATCGTATCTCGTGTTTACAGCTTATTTAACTCGACTATATCATTAATCATAATTAATTTTTGTTACCATTCAAAAATATTAAGGACTCTAAGGGTAAATATTGCAAACTAACATTTCTGAATTAAAGAAGTTTTTTTGTGTTTCCTAAAAACCTATTGTATTATAATATATTATAATAATACTTGTATATAAACTTTTTATATTATAACTGATTGATGGGGGTGAGTCAATTTTTAACGTACATTTTATAACATTTTGTTTTATTTCGTTGCGTTGATGGAGATGAAATGAGAAAGAACAATCACAAACATCCAAGTCTCTGGAGGAAATCGAATCAATGATCCCAGGATCCGAGCGGTGATGGTCGCTTTGAGCGCTGTCGGAACACGCTGCCTCAATCGCTCGGATAAAAGGTTTTGACATTAGGACGACGATATATCCTATTACGAGATACCTGAACTGGTCATATGTTAATTTTAACAAACTTTTAAGTACAATTATGCACATATATTTTTTTGATTCTATTACAAAAAAATTAAATATCGCAACAACTGTTTTCTGGGCAACGATATTTATTACAACAGAATATTCTATATTATTATGTACTATATCTCCAAACCTATACGAGATATAATAAAAAAAAATGAATATTATTTTCTTTAATATTACCAAGAAAAATTTTCAAAAAATAATATTTAGAATTTTTTTTTCAAGAATCTGCTACTTCCGGTTGTCCAATTATTATCAAAACCTTTTCAGCTCTTCCCAGTAATGTCCGATTGAGAAATACGTAGTTAAACAGATATTAAGTATTTATTATAGTTTTTGAGAAATCGGCCTTCTAACGTCCCCACACAAATACACACATACACACACACATTCATCCACGCACATACATCCACACACATACACACACACATACACACACACACACACACACACACACACACACAGATATCATAAAAATATTAAAATCGTATTGTAGGGATCTTAAAACGTGCTTAACAATTAAAATCTGGATATGCAATTGTTACCAAACTTTTTTCAGATCTTCCCAGTTATGTCCGATTGGGAAATACGTAGTTAAACAAATATTAAGTCTTATAGTTTTTGAGTAATCGTCCTTCCAACGTCCCACACACATACACACACACATACATCCACACACACACACACACACACACACACACACACACACACACACACACACACACACACACACACATACACACACACAGACATCATTGTAAAAATATTAACATCGGTTTGTAGGGACCTTAAAACGTGCTTATTCATTAAAATCTGGATATGCGATTTTTAGCATGAATCTAATACCTCTCTTAGCGAGAGGTAAAAAAACAAAATCTGACTATAAAGAAACCTGAAGAAGTCTGAATTCATTGAAGCATGTCATTTATTGAAACAAGAAAATACTTATTTCAATAATAACCAATAGACATATTAGTAAAATTACGAAGGACTTTAGTGGCATAGGTTACACAATTAGTGACATTTCTAAACAATATTAATATAATAGAATTTCACAAACACTGAAAATTTGTTGTTAATCTTAAATTTCTCACTCCTAAAATTTCAAAATGTAGACACTGGTTCTTTTTGCATTAAATCACAGATTTAATGATTCTATAAAAGTAAATTATTTTATTTGTCTTATATTATTCTAACTAACTAATGGCAAAACATTATTTGACACGGACTCACGTCGCAGACACAAAGCGATTACATTTTCCAAGTAAAAATGCGCGACTGCCAGTTTAAGTAACAAATTTGTTTCTGACATATGTGTTTTCTATTTAAAAATCGAATAAACCAAGATTAATAGTGGACATATTGAAATTATACTTACTTTGGATTTACTTGTAGATGTGTCTGTTTTTGAAGGACTATAATTTGTACTTAGAGACGTCTTCCATGGCACCTATAAGAAAAACAAAATTTATTTTAGGATCTTACAGAAGTAAAATATGTTTATTTAAGATTATGTTTATGTCTACAGATTCATAAAATTTGTAATCATTATTTTCACGATGTTTGAAAAAAAATTAGCAAACTGTACAATGTATTACAGTATTACCGACAAGATTAAATATGGAAAACAATTGCAATGCATATTAATATACATATTTAATCTGTTTTAGTTTAAGCCACTGAAACATATTTAAAAACAGAAAGAAATTAAAAATAACATTCATAAAAAATACGGAAACATCGAAGTTTACATTATTTCGCAACTTGATTTATAAATGATACGGTTTTTAACCATTGCCAATGTCGAAAATATAAATAAGATATTTATGTTGGACCCTGAATATTTTTAAATTCCTTTTTTACATCCTGAAACATTGAAAGAGAACAATTTCCAAACCTTAATTATTATAAAGATTTCCATTAAAATGTAATACAAGCTCTCTCATACATCGTGCTGTTTTACCTCTCGCTAAGAGAGATATTGGATTCATGCTAAAATCGCATATCCAGATTTTAATTGTTAAGCACGTTTTAAGATCCCTACAATACGATTTTAATATTTTTATGATGATATCTGTGTGTGTGTGTGTGTGTGTGTGTGTGTATGTGTGTGGATGTATGTGTGTGTGTATGTGTGTATTTGTGTGGGGACGTTAGAAGGCCGATTTCTCAAAAACTATAATAAATACTTAATATTTGTTTAACTACGTATTTCTCAATCGGACATTACTGGGAAGAGCTGAAAAGGTTTTGATAATAATTTAACAACCGGAAGTAGCAGATTCTTAAAAAAAATCTTCTAAATATTATTTTTTGACAAATTTTGTTCTTGCTAGTAAAATAAGAGTAAATTCTCTATTTGATACATATAAATATTTTTATTATATCTTTTATAGATTTAGAGATTCAGAAATATAAGGTATATAATAATCTGTTGTAATAAATCTTACACCACAAATAATGTCATAGAAACCAATTGAAAAATGAAAAAGTTCATAACTGACAGATAAATATCTTCGATTATTACTCATATCTTGAGCTTATATTTAATGAGAGACAGAGAATATAATAAATTTTTGTAACACATTATTTTAACCTAACTTTTGATATTCATATTCATAATGTATTAAAACATGGTACTTACGAGTTTTATTTAATATATCGGAGTTTGTATCATTGTTATTACTTATTTTATATTCAAAATTAACTGTCAATGTCGTAAATAAAGAAAACAAATCTCTTAGTAACGACTATAAATAAGGTGATAATTTCTTTGTTTTTTATCATCGCTGTGATAGACATGTAACTAGGGAGATTCTGAATGTTGATTGACGGAAAACATATCACGTGACTAATGAATTATATTCTCATTTGAATAAAATTCTTGAAAATACTTGTTATTTTTTATAGTCGTCTAAAAATATTGTTCATAACTCGCTCGAAAGTAATATCGGATTGCTCGTGTGTTCACACTCGCATGATATTTTCTCAATTTCGATATACTCGTTATCTTATAAAATACCATTTCACGAATAATGTTAGTAAATAGTCGCCTTTGAAAAATATATATTTGTATTGCTTATGGGTAGATGTTATGCTTATATCTAGGTCATTTATTTTTACGTACATTTTTTGGAGTAGTAGGAAAGTAAAATATTACTTTGCCAAATATATTCTAATGAGCTTGGCTAATAGTTTTAATACTGAAAGTGACACATACACTTAACGACATACATGAACCAAATTATTTTTCTTTGCAAAGTTTTTTTGTCATTTGGTTGCAGATTTTAATTTTATATAGTTGATTTTCAATTAATAATATTGATTGTTTGGTCGCGAATCTGAGGACCCGGGTTAGATCTCAACCGACGCCAAAATTATTTCGAATTTTAAATGGTACAAAAGTCCCCCCTGTGCTGCACTCTTCAGGCTAGTAATGAGTGCTCATGAGGTGACACCTCGTAATCACCCACACGTTACGAATATGTAATCATTATTATCGCTATTTGCGTACATATCATATTGGCACACTCAGCAATGGGTTATATACCGTAATGCTATATTTGTTTCACTGACCCCAGGGGTGTAGTGGGCAATGCATTTGACCCACGGCCCAAAGATCCGGGTAAGGTACGGTTATTTGGTGTGTGTCTTGTTCATAATTTTATCCTCATAAACGATGTTTAAAATGTATATAATTACAAAAATATAGAACAAAACACTGTCTTATCCTCTCATCAAATCCATGTATGAAAAAGTGTGTAGTAATAATAATAACCTAACATTATAGAACAGTGGACACGTTTTCAATATATTTTATTTATTGAAATTATTTTTTTAAAATTAATTCTGCAAAATATTATTTGAAAATGGTATTACTCAAAAAATTTAAATACTAAACAAAATGGTAGCAAAATGACAGTCGTAAAAACAAATAATAATGTGACGTGCGCCCCTGAGAGAAAATTATGCATGCGCCGCTACTGATAGCATGTTCGCGAACAATGACGTAATCCCTTCTAAAGAACGTACCAGAGCGATAATACAATCCCCGACGCGCTGAGACAGGTTAATTGCGCCGTGACCTCATTCCTTTGTATACGGGTCATTGTCGCTTTAGAAGAGTTCTAGAATGATAGGGGCTGTATAAATACCGTCAGTTTCATATATACAAGCAACCAGATATGAACTCGGTGATATAAATAAACAATTTAACAGTTGTTAACATAAATAAATGTAGTTATATAAATAAGTGTTAGTGATATAAATGTTAGATAAATAATCGTAGTGTTTAAGCATTTAATAATATTCTTAGTGTCTATAATTATTTAATCATAGTGTTAGTTGTTTTTATTATCTTTTAATATTTAATCTTTATTTATTTATCGTTTAATAAACGCATTCTTTTGGTTAATAATATTTGTCTATGTTTTACACTTCACCCATATAAATAAAAACGTTACAATTGGTGTCAGGTGTGGGGTTGTTCATAACTGTGAAGTGTAAATAAAAATAAATAAAATGCCTAAACTATTAAAATTAAGTGAATTGAAAGTACGTGATCTCAGGACGGAAGTGGAAGAACTGGATTTGGATGCAACAGGAGGGAAAACAGAGCTTCAAGAAAAACTGCGGCAAGCTTTAATCGAAGCTGGTGAAAATCCTGACGATTACTTATTCGAAGTTTCGTGTGGCTTATTCGATGATTGCAAATTATTCGCTGAAAAATTACAAGAAAGTTCTAGAAGTTCTGAGCGGAGATTGGCGGAAAGTTCTACAGAAGTGGAGGAAAATTCCGGAGCACTGGAAGAAGAATTAAAGGAACATTCTAGAACATTCGAAAGAGAATTGCATGAAAGTTCTGGAAACGTTAAGGAAAATTCCGGAGCACTGGAAGAAGAATTAATGGAACATTCTAGAACATTGAAAAGAGAATTGCATGAAAGTTCTGGAAAAGTGGAAGTAAATTCCGGAGAAGAATTAAATGTATATTCTAGAACATTGGAAAGGGAATTGCATGAAAGTTCTAGAAAATTGAAGGAAAATTCCGGAGTACTGGACGAAGAATTAATGGAACATTCTAGAACAATGGAACGTGAATTGAATGAGAGTTCTAGAAAAGTTGAAGAAGATTCTGGAATTTTTGAGCAGAAATTGGAACAGGAATTAGAGGTAAATTCTGGAAGAGTAGAGGAGAATTCTGGAATCATGGAGAAAAGGTTAGAGCGGAAATTGGAGGAGAATTCTGAAATTACGGAGCAAATGTTGAAGCGGAAATTGGAGAATTCTGGATTACTGGAGCAAATATTGAAACAAGGATGGGAGAACACTTCTAGAAAAACTGAAGAAAGTCTGCAAGAATTTGGAGCCGATGTAACTCGTTCGGTTCGTCTCACACATCGTACAGCTCCTGACAAGGATTTGGAGTACCTGGCCACTCAGAGACTCATCTTCGGAGTTCGAGACAGCAATACTCAGCAAGCACAGCAATTATGTCGCCCAAAAACTATGGGTAACGCACTCTCATATATATCAGATCGTGAAGCTGCCAAACAAGTTTCACGTAACCAATCGCGAGTGCGAAATAATTATGCTGAGGGAAATGAAAACACCGAAGTCGTAGATGAAAAAGTGCGACGAATTATAAACGAAGTGTTTGCTAGAAGAAAGAAACTCCGCTGTTACAAAAGAAGACGGAAGCGAAAAAGAAAGAGACCACGAAAAAGAAAGAAAGCGTGTCTATTAAGAAATTAAAAAGAAAGGACGAATCCGTTTATGTCATGGCTGGAGATGAAGAAAGAAGACGGAAGCGAAAAATGAAAGAGAAAGAGAGCGTGTTCAGCAAGGAATGAAAGAAGAAATCTAGGAAGAAATTGCAGATGTAGAGGAAAGTCAACCGGAAATGAATAGTTCTCTTGCGAGCAGCTGCGATTCCAATCTAAGTAGTCTGAAACTGGGCCTGAAGACAGCGGGGAAGACGTGCCCTTGGCGATTTTTATCGACAGCTCGAGTGGGAAACGAAAACTCGAGATAGATAACGATGACGACGATGCCATACCTCTCACCACAAGGAAGAAGAAAGTCAAGACTGAGAAAGGAACTTGAAAGGAAGGGAAGTAGCGTCGACGCATTGTTCAGAAGGCCATGCTAAGGGAGGCAAATATGGTAGTCGACTAGAAGAAAAACATTCCACCATTGCCAGAATAACAGTAGTCAACGATAGTAGGCAGCCCAATGGACTATGCAAGGACCCGACTTGGAAAATAATACTGGAATGGAAAGCGACGAGAGCAAACCAATATGGGAAGATGTTGCACCACAGTCACAGATTGTAAAATCGTACTGGGCGCAATGTGACTCCATGGTGATTAATGGCCTGTTAAAGCGTGTGGTTGAGAATGCCATGGAACTGAGAAGAGAACTCAGTTGGTCATTCCTAAGAGTAGAGTACCAGACGTGTTAAAAGAGATCCATGACGGATCTGGAGGTGGCCATTTGGGAGTCAACAAAACATTAAAAAGATTGCGTCAGCGATTTTACTGGGTTAAGTGCAAGAAAAACGTTAAAGACTGGTGGAAGAAATGTGTGGTTTGCGCTGGAAGCAACGGCCCTCATAGACGACGAAAAGTCCAATGCGTCAATACAACGTTGGCAGTCCATTTGAGCGCATTGCGATTGACGTGGCCGGACCATTTCCAGAAAGAGAAGACGGAAATAAATACATCGTGGTTGTCATGGACTACTTCACCAAGTAGGTTGAAGCCTATCAAAGAGTGTGTATGCGGGTTTGGTGTACTACGTGGACTTCCAAATGTACCAAGGGTAATACGTGCAGATATTGCCATCGAGAACTGTTCCGGGACGAAACAGTCTTAAGGAGGGGGCAGTGTGACGTGCGCCCCTGAGAGAAAATTATGCATGCGCCGCTACTGATAGCATGTTCGCGAACAATGACGTAATCCCTTCTAAAGAACGTACCAGAGCGATAATACAATCCCCGACGCGCTGAGACAGGTTAATTGCGCCGTGACCTCATTCCTTTGTATACGGGTCATTGTCGCTTTAGAAGAGTTCTAGAATGATAGGGGCTGTATAAATACCGTCAGTTTCATATATACAAGCAACCAGATATGAACTCGGTGATATAAATAAACAATTTAACAGTTGTTAACATAAATAAATGTAGTTATATAAATAAGTGTTAGTGATATAAATGTTAGATAAATAATCGTAGTGTTTAAGCATTTAATAATATTCTTAGTGTCTATAATTATTTAATCATAGTGTTAGTTGTTTTTATTATCTTTTAATATTTAATCTTTATTTATTTATCGTTTAATAAACGCATTCTTTTGGTTAATAATATTTGTCTATGTTTTACACTTCACCCATATAAATAAAAACGTTACAATAATAAAATTTTGGTTACGTGGCTGAAACTGAAACTGTGTTAGTAAGACAAAAGTTTCCCCACAAAATTACTAATAATTTAAAATGAATTAATTTTGTATTTCTATATTTAAATATCTTATCTCAATGTTCACAAAATTACTTGTTTTTTTTTTGGCACGAGTGAGTAAAAATAAATTTTCTGAATAAGCGGAATAGCCGCAGGTGTGCTAATATTCCACAAGTTGATAAAATATCTATCTTCTCGAATAGCAAACAAATTTTTTAAGGCAGATTTACATATGATAAAAATTATACATGAAATTTGTGATTGAAATTTGACATTTATTTTTATAGTTACTATCGCAAGTTTTATTGGTGTCTATGGATCTGTATTTTATTTACTTTAAATCACTATACTACCACATCACTATACATGGTACCTGCCAGTTATCAAATAAAATCTATAGAATTAAGTGATGCTTACCCATGTTTTGTTATAATTTTTAATATTCAGATCTTGTACACTTTTACTGATAAAAATATTTATTATTGACAAAGTTTTGTTTCACGAATTTAAATTATTTATTTAATGATAAGTGAGGAAAAATGATATGAATTCATTTTTAAAAAATGTTTTTACATCGTTATATTGTTAGTTGGAGCAGTAAAAACGTAAATGTATTACCTACATACCTTTCAAGTATAAAGATTTATCACAGAAAAAAAAGTTCAATAATTTGTACAATACATTAACTAAAGATAGATTTTAGTTTGCTGCATCATCGCTATAAATTTTAACAAGTTAATAAAGTATTCTGGTCCATTACTTTCATAACTATTTAATAATATATTACTTAAATGTTAATAATAATAATTATCATCCGATATTGTATACATATTTATTATTGTCATTGTTTTATTTTCCACTCCAGACTTTGAATAAAAAATTAACAATAGTGATAGTAAAAAATGTATTGAAAGTATGAAAGGTCGCAGCTTGAGGTTGTTCACTTGCTGATTATTTTGGTGTATCGATGAGTGCTGCGAATCTTTTCCGGTCAAATCTAAATATACTGCCAGTCTGTCCGATCAAACTCGCTGCACTGGACACAACGAATAGCGACCATTTATAAAGTTCTAGGCACGAGCTTGCTTCCGGGCTCCCAAATAGATTTACTAGCTTAAAAAGAATAACCCATTATCTATTTATAGATACACACATGTACTAGGAAGACAATTAGTACGATAGGTTACTCTGCATAAAAATATTTACTTGGAATTAAAAATAAATGACATTCGTATATTTAAGAGACTTTAACGTTGAGTTTTAAATATAGAATGCATTTTAATTTACATAAGAAAGTACTTCAAAAATTTACTTTCGATCTTAAAAATATTTTTTAGAATAAACAAGATTAAAAAAATATGTTTTTTTGAAGTCAAATACGAGTTTATTTATACGTATTTTTTAAATAAATTAAAAAGATGATAGTAGTAGTTTTTGCAATTATACTCTAATTAATAAAAATACATATTATTATTAGCTGAATCACGCTCTCAAAAGAAAGTACTTTAGAATAATTATGACCGATATCCATACTAATTATTGTCACCTGAGATACTATTTGACTAGCTGAAAACAGTGTCTATTAATTCTGGGAAGAGCACGAAAAACACATTACATATAAAACAGGATGTTAAAAAAATCATTCCAAAATTTAGGAACGTGAAGTACAGACAAAAGTGAGTGAAAAATGCTTAATCAACATAAGTAGATCCGCAAATTAACTATTTCAGAGATTAGTCACTCGTATTTTGTATTATTAAAATATGTACAGTAAAATTTTTGAAAGATGTCCGATCAAGGTCATCTGTATATGAACGAATTAAAAAATTGGCATACATTTATCTCCCTCCTTTACAAAGGCTATAAGCATGTGCGATAAGGATGGATATAAGACGATTGTCTTTCAAAAATTCATATTGTTTCGACTAAGTTAGCACATTTCATTTTAAAACGATGCTCGTTGTTAATTATACTTTCGCTGTAACGTAAGTTTATTTATTTATTCAGATACATTACCTTGATTCATAGCCGTACGAATAACGTTATTTTATGTCAGTGTCACTGACATTGACACTGTCATTAATCTAATCAGTATCTTATTTTTCACATATTTGGTTTTACATTTGCTAATAAACTTACCAGTTGACTTATTTTTGAATTTTGAATACTTTTACTGTAACATATATTTTTATAATAATAAAAACGAAGCAAACGACACTACTGAATTTGTCAGAATAGGCGGAACAAAAATCTGAATTCATACAATTCGTAGATGACCTTGATCGGACATCTTTCAAAAAATTTACTGTATCTACTTATGCATTGTACTAAAGAGCTAAAGTCTGTTCCACAAGGGAAAACATTTAAAAAAGATAGGAGCTAATTTAACCTTGTCTCTGATTGGTTGAAATAGCGGACAAGTTTACACACTGGAAACATATTTCTTCATTTCAACTTTTGTCATTTTCTATCAGTAATCAGAAAAAGAATAATAAGAAAATTATTAAATAAAGTAAGGGTTCAGTACGTACCTACTATCAATGAACGAGAAATGGACATAATAATGCAATTTTCGTAAGAAATGATGACATGAAACCTGTCAAAAGACGAAGCATGAATATAACATGAAATTTCAATAATCTATGTTGATTGCAACAGTTAAAGGTTTTTGTTTAGGCTAATTATAGAATAATTAAATATAAATTTATATTTATTTGCATCATTAAAATGGTAATTATTAATATTAAAACTTTAATCTCATAAATATTATGTCAGTGAGTGATTTCTTCCAAACTGTAGATTCGGTTTGTTTAGAACCATCGAAAATTGGATTTTCAATTATAAATTCTAACAAATAATGTTCTGAAGTTATGTAAAATGATATATAAATAAAAAGTACCTATTCAATTTTATGTTTCCTTACGCAGAAATGTTTAAAAGTTATATATTATTATACATGTACTACGGTTTCCAGATTATGGGAACATTTCAACAATTAGTGGTTTCGCCTATAAATAATTTAAATATACTATTATAGGTAATACAGAATTCGGTGTACAACTAATCTGTACGTATAATTACAAATATCTGCATTTGCTATTTGATATATACGACCAACCAATGTACTTATTAATTATGTGATATTTAAATCTGATTACAACATTGAAATGCATAACCATACGATTACCAATTCAATCAATAATACGCATTGATACAGATATGTATTAATATTTATCAAAAATTTAATTTTATTTCAACAATTATCATTAAATAAATATTAAACAATATTTTATCACTATATTTGAATTTAGCGCTGAGTTTTCTTACTAAATTTATTGCTTATCTTTGTGAAAATCAAGCTTCTGGTTACTGTTTTCTCTCGTGGAATATATTATATTTCTGAAGAAAATGAACAAAAACAACAAGACATTGAAGCCATCTATTATAGTGGTTTTGATAATAAATACATATAATATGCATATCAGTCATTACAAAAGTCAACTTTAGTTGGTAATATCAACGAAAGATGACTTTAGAATAAATAATAATAAGCGCAACTAATGTTGATTGTTAGCAAACTTAATAAAGCATCAATTAGTGTATTTTTTTTTCTATTCCATTATTATTAATTTCTTAGGTTGATTTTATTTTACTTACTTTTATTATACCATGAATACACGAAGTTTTTAAACATTTTTCTATAGGAAGAATAATAAGAATAAATACATAATAAATATATCATCACGGCATATTATTACCCATTTCTATGGGTGTGTCAATCTGATTTGCATTCAGACTTCGGTAATGATGATATTTGTGCCGCGCAGACGTTTACCAGGTATCATCTCACGGGCACTCATTGCTGGCGTGGAGTGTGCACCACAAGAGTCAGATTTGTGCAATTTAAAATTCGAAATATTTATTTTGATGTCGGTCGGGATCGAACCCGGTTCCCCAGATTCGCGACCAAGAATAAATAGAACAAACGTATTTTCACTGCCAATATTTCATTACACTAAAATTTCCAATCACATATCTTAGTAAAATATAATAAGTAAAGAAATTCCACATTTATAATCATGGAGAAAACCTAAATTTTTACCTAGTAGTGTCCTAAATAACATTATTCAACATGAGGATCTCGAAATAGTACATTAAGATATAAGCTGGATTCAGAGATTGCGTAGTAAACATAGCATAGAATAGCACAGAAAAACATAGAAAATGAACATACGGAAAAGCGTGTACTGATTCAGAGTTACAGACATAGCATAGCACAACACAGCATAACATGGAGAATTGGTCATATTTTATTTCGAAGCTATGTTTTGCCATGTTCGGCCATGTTCGCTATGTTTCGTGAGTATTCGTAGTTAAACCACGCCTACTACTACAGCGCGTTAATGTTGACAACTAGCTGACATTTGTTTTGAAGTTTGGTTAAGACAACTTTTAAGTTATTTTGTATTACAGTTGTGTTTATTATAATTATTTAAGAAGTGACAGCTAAATAAAACTTGTGAAAGCAGCAACAAATACTGACATGAAGTTATCTACATACAACAGTTCTATGTTTTCTGTACAATCTCTGAATTGGTTTTAAGTTTCTATGTTTTCCTGTGTTGTGTATTCCTATGCTGTGTTTACTATGCAATCTCTGAATCCAGCTATAAGTTTCGTAAGACATGATTTTAGCGCACGCGTCTTTGTTAGAAACGAGCGGCTTGCCGCGAGTTTTCTAAAGGGACAAGTGCGCTGAAATGTCTTATGAAACGTGTATTTTATACTATTTTTTCTAATTTGATCCTTTTGTCAAAAAAATATTTACAAATATACGTGATTTCATTTTTAGGAATATTTTAATTTTTATTTGATTGTTGGTAACAGTAACAGTGATTGATATTTGTAACTATGACGGTTCATTGTTATTGTTTACAATTTAAATAATATTTACTTTCAAATGACAAATGTCTAGAAATGTAGGTACTACGTACCAACCTAACAGGCATTAGGTTTGAGTTCTTTTAAGAAGTACTTTATGGCATCCAAATGGTTTCATAAAGTACATATTAAAGAACCAAAATAGAAAAACTATATTATGATATACGAAGTCGGTTTAGTTAGACAATAGTTACCAGGTGATTATTTTAGTCATTAATTTGTTTATCTGTAAAAAAAACTGGCAGTGCCTCCCGAAACCGGCGCCGGTTACCGTTTTGGCGATCGGCGGCGGTTACTGTTAATTTACTTAGCTTTGTATTATGCTTAATATAATATCCCTAACTTTTCAGGAACGGCAAGTACTACATTAACCATGGTTTTAACTAGGATGAAGAAGGAGCTGAAATTTAATGATGGATAAAAATTAGTTCTGTTGAACCCTGTAACCCTAATAAATATTTATAATGTGCACATCATCCCTCTATGATATAACAGTATTACACCATACACGCACGTCGACACTTAAAATGTATATGTTCGGTGATCAAAGTTGGTACAACGGCTATACGCTAATTGAGAATTGACAGTTGATTGCCGGGTGCCATTTAGATTGTATCACCGTAGTAGGCGCGCCGGCTCCCGTTGATTATTTTTTGGGAACCGACTTCCTAAAAAATTACATAGGTCACAAGATATAGATATTAGGCAATAAGAAATAAAATACACAGCAATGATGGATTTAATTTATTTAATAAATTTTGTCTGCTTTCTACGATTAAAAGTGTGTAATTATTATACAGGTAATAAATTCCTATATTTGCTATTTCATCTGTATGTTGAAATCGACCATCAAGTTAAAATTACCCTCCGAGTGCGTGAGAAAATAAACGAAGGGTAATTTATAGACTTGCACTGACTTTCATTTTTCATTTCATGCAGTTACCTGCCTTCCTCATTGCTTAATTTACAAAAATATGTATTTTTACTCCATCTTATCCTTGAGAAAAAATATTCATGATCATAATAAACTAGACTTCGTATTAATAAAACCATCTGGTTCTATTAATAGCTGAAGAATTTGAATTTTTGTACATAATCCTTACCAGTCAATGCAAGTTTAACACGTTTCGCTTTAAACATAATAATATCAAAACCGCGTGTAGAATTGAAATAAGTAACAGGGAATACAATTTTATTTTATTAACATGGTGAGTGTTGCTTTCCTAATTAAAATTATTTATTTATTTATTTATTTATTTAGTAAGTAACCCATCCATCCCACAGGATCAAGATCCCAATTACGGGGTGGATGCAAAATATATACAAATATACATATAATAATCAATGTTTCAACACAAGAAAAATATGTAATGTAGATTAAACATAGAGAAAAAATAATAATAATGAAATAATGCTATAAGAATATATTTATCAATGCTTGCTTGAAGCGTCTTAGAGTTAAATGAAAAATATCTATATCAACAGATAAACTATTAAAAATGTAACATAAATGCCTGATGGGCGATCAGCTTCATAATTAGTACGTACAAATGCACATCTAAATGTATTCTTATTTCTTGATGGTAATCGTGGAACGGAAAATGGAATACTACCTAAAGAAATGGAATCGTCTACAAAATTATTCACTAGCTTATATAAATACATAGAAGATTGCATTATTCTTCTATTTTCTAACGAAATAAGATTGAAAGTCAGTAGCAAGTTATTGTACGATGTTTCATGAGTCGGGTAAACACCGTAAATTTTAAAATAACAGTACTTTACAAATTTGTATTGTATCTTTTCGATAATATTGCTATGAACATTATATATAGGATTCCATATCTGTAAGCAGTATTGCAGTTTTGAGCGGACAAAGGAGAAATACAAAGTTTTTAATGTTTTTAACTTACAAAAAGAACGACAATTGCGAATTATGTAACCTAGTGCTTTGTAAGCCGATTTTACAGTGTAATTTATATGTGGAGTGAAAGAGAGCTTAACATCAAAAATGATTCCTAGATCTTTAAACTCAGTGACTCGATCTAGCAAATGGTGATCCATTTTATAAGTGTAAGATATAAAAGAGTTTTTCACAGAATATGTCATAATTTTGCATTTTTGAATATTGAAATGCAGTTTACAAGATTTGGACCACAGTAGAATGCTGTTTATATCATCTTGCAGCCTTAAACTATCATCAGGTGAATTTATTATTTTAGATATCTTCATATCGTCGGCATAAAAAAATAAATCAGAGTGTTTGACACTGGTAGTGATGTCATTGATGAAAAGTATGAAAAACAAGGGTCCAAGGTTGGAGCCCTGTGGTACACCCCAGAAGTAGGGATGTATGTGGTAGAATGATAGTTATTATAATGCACTTGCATTTTTCTGTTTGACAGATATGAAGAAAGAAAAGCTATAAGATTAGGGGAAAAGTTAAAATTATGAGAAAGTTTATATAGAAGGATATTATGATTAAGCTTGTCAAATGCTTTGGCGAAATCAGTGTAGATTACATCTATCTGCTTGTTGTCACGAAGTGCATTCGTAGTTTTGTCAGTAAAATTTCATTTCATAAAACCATGTTAAAAATACTTATACATGATTGTAACTGAAAATCCCGAACATAGGACTTTAACATGTAAAATAATAAGTTACTAATTTCCTGCTTCTCTAATTATTTTAGGTAATAAAGTATCAAATAAAAGTTGTAAATCATAAAAAACTATGCACTTGATCAATAAACAAAATTAATTTTGCATGGTTTGTGACAGCATGGAAAAAAATTACCACCAAAATAGGGACAGCCATGGAATGACACAAAAAATTAATAAATGTTAACGATTTATCTATCAAGCTAGGTTAGTTTATTTTCTCACGACCACATACGAAACATATTGTTTCTACACGATTACCTAGGTACGAAAATTGATAATATCGTTCATGTATCCTGACACACTTGTGTTATTATAACGCACAAGTGTTGCCAACTGACTGGTAATTTGGGCTTGTTTTTACAAGAAATCGCTAAATATCCAAGTAAGAAAATAAATAATATAAGTGACAATTTGCAATTTTAACCCCATTTCTTTACAATAATTATGAGTAGTACAATAGTTTCACATTTATGATAAGGTACTTATAGACAGAACAGTTGGTAATACTACTACACACGAGCATTTACTTTCGTTTTACTTTGACTTGACATTTGTTTTTGAGGTTACAATCTTTCGAACATGTACAGGGTGTTTCAAAATTGTAAAAAAAATTAAGGGCATATAGTACTGACCAAAATGAGTAAAAAAGATTAATCAAGTCCAATTATCAACAGTTTCCGAGATATAAGGCAGTGAAAAATGAGTTTTGACGGGGTTTACCTCTACTATCTCGAATACTATAAGAGTTACGACTTCGATTAAATAAGACTTTTTGTTTGATTTCAGAGGTCATCTAAGATGTGCTTTTGTTTTTTTTTTAAATTAAAAAATTGTACTAAGTTAAATGATGTGGCGACCTTGGTCAATATTTAATTTTCAAATAACTTCGTAACTATTAGAAATTGAGAAAAATGTTTCATATAAAATTTTATTGTTTTTTTTTTATAGTCTATTTACTGACATAGACAAAATTTTCTTCAATCACTATCTTTCTTTCTTGGGAACAGCTGGAGATCTGATCTATGTTGATTAAGCTTTTTTTACTCATTTTGGCCAGGACTATATGCCCTTAATTTTTTTTTACAATATTTTTGAAACATCCTGTATAAAACAATGAATACATAGTTAATACAATATTATTATACAATAAAACTTATTTGGAGTATGTATTGTAGAGACAAGGTGAATGTGATTATCACAAAAACGGATTGCAGTAACAGTAATTCGTCAATGGTATACTACTGGGTGTCGTGCGGGTGGGTGACTAATTTGAAGTTAAAAAATCTATTGTGGCCAGCACAATACCTTCCGTCATTCTCGTGTATAATGTATAAATTCCATAATTTTTCTTACAAAAGATTCTAAATTTCCAGTAAAATTATTTCATAAACAAACTATTCAAATTGCACTTGACACTGGCATCTTCTTCTTCTTTAGCTTTTCCCATTCGTTAGGGGTCGCTATTTTTGCATGTCGTTCTAATTCAGTTCCTTTTCTCTCAAATCTTCCGCAATACAGTCCTTCCATCTTATCTTTGGTCTTCCTCTGTTTCTTTAACATCCTATTACTAAACTATTCATTCTTGTTACAATATAATTATTCATTTCTCCTCATGACATGTTCAAACCAATGTAATCGTCTTTCTTGTATCTTTCTAAAAACTTGTAACACTAGAGTTATTTTCTTACCGTATCTTTCCACGTATTCCCCAATATCTACTTCAACATCCTCATATCTGCCACATTAATTTACTTTTTATTGATACTGACATCTGTCAATTTGAATTATATGAATATATTACTAGTTCCCAAGTTTGGCATAGCTGGCTGAATTATAAAATTTAATTTCTTTAAAATTCTTTAACTCTGTATCTATTGAATATGAAGTATAAATTGTAATCAAATCGTATAGAGAATAATATATTCTTTAAGTTATAATAACTGTTAAATCTTCAAATGAGACTACTTCCGGTTGACCAATTATAACCAAAATCTAATCAGTTGTTCTTCTGGATGTAAACTTGAGGAATACGAAAAAATTATAATTTTTGAAATCGTGGTATTGAAGTTATGGAATCAGGAACTTTTGTCACACACACACACACACACACACACACACACACACACACACACACACACACACACACACACACACACACACACACACACACACACACACACACACACACACACACACACACACACACACACACACACACACACACACACACACACACACACACACACACACACACACACACACACACACACACACACACACACACACACACACACACACACACACACACACACACACACACACACACACACACACACACACACACACACACACACACACACACACACACACACACACACACACACACACACACACACACACACACACACACACACACACACACACACACACACACACACACACACACACACACACACACACACACACACACACACACACACACACACACACACACACACACACACACACACACACACACACACACACACACACACACACACACACACACACACACACACACACACACACACACACACACACACACACACACACACACACACACACACACACACACACACACACACACACACACACACACACACACACACACACACACACACACACACACACACACACACACACACACACACACACACACACACACACACACACACACACACACACACACACACACACACACACACACACACACACACACACACACACACACACACACACACACACACACACACACACACACACACACACACACACACACACACACACACACACACACACACACACACACACACACACACACACACACACACACACACACACACACACACACACACACACACACACACACACACACACACACACACACACACACACACACACACACACACACACACACACACACACACACACACACACACACACACACACACACACACACACACACACACACACACACACACACACACACACACACACACACACACACACACACACACACACACACACACACACACACACACACACACACACACACACACACACACACACACACACACACACACACACACACACACACACACACACACACACACACACACACACACACACACACACACACACACACACACACACACACACACACACACACACACACACACACACACACACACACACACACACACACACACACACACACACACACACACACACACACACACACACACACACACACACACACACACACACACACACACACACACACACACACACACACACACACACACACACACACACACACACACACACACACACACACACACACACACACACACACACACACACACACACACACACACACACACACACACACACACACACACACACACACACACACACACACACACACACACACACACACACACACACACACACACACACACACACACACACACACACACACACACACACACACACACACACACACACACACACACACACACACACACACACACACACACACACACACACACACACACACACACACACACACACACACACACACACACACACACACACACACACACACACACACACACACACACACACACACACACACACACACACACACACACACACACACACACACACACACACACACACACACACACACACACACACACACACATACATACAGACATCATAGTAAAATTGGTAAAATCGTATTATATGGACCCTAAACTGTGCTTATTCAGTAAAAACTCATCATTGAATTTTTTGACCAATGACAAAACCTTCCGTACCTAAAGGTGACGGAAGGTAAAAATGTATTAAATTAATTATGCATTTTTTGTGGTCGTGAGATAAATAGAGTACAAAGCTCGCCAGAAAGAGATTTTCATACTCTCGTGTAGAGATTTTCATACTCTCGTGTGATTGCTTCGCTTGACTAGGTCTTGCGAATCAACATTCACATTCGTTATGAAATGACCCTCTTTCGTAGCTCGTTTTGTAAATTACAAATAATTTACTCTATTCTGTAAGTCAGTGGTTAATTTTTAACTGGTAAAAAAAAAATAAACCAATCATGTATACGTATATATAACAAAAAATAAGATTTTTAGTTGTCAAATCAATATTTACTGGATAATTTTTTTAACCAGTTGTTAAAAATTAACCATTGAATTAGAATAGGCCCGAATACCGTATAAAAATAAATAAACCTAGCTTGACAGATAAACCATTAAACCTTTGTTTTCCATGGCTATCGCTATTTTTGTGGTGAATTTCGACATTTTCATATTTAATTCGGAAGTTCCAGGCACCACCTGTATCTAATTTTATTTGAATGTTGAAATTACAATTTACCATGTTCGCCGTTAAATGAGTATGGACTGATGTTCAACTTTTTTTCTATTCCGTACCCTGTCTCTTGCCCTGCGGCGTTGCTGCTTTTTCATAACTTTATCGACAACAGTGTAGAAATCTCCACTTCATACGTATTTGACGACAAATATAACAAAGTCTAATTTTATGTTTGTCAAAAAAAATGCATCACATAGCGCATACTATGAATTGGTAGCCGTAGCCAAGTATAGTAAATGACCAGTTGTCATTCTGATGACTCGAGTTGGAATCTGGCCGAAATGAATTACATATTTAGTAATTATATCTCGCACGTGTGACGCATTTCCACACAAGCAATAAGTGTCAATGTGACGTCTGGTTCACGCCTTTTACGGTAAAAATATGACATCGACACCGAAATCTGTGTTAGACATTTTGGCAATGGGTAAAAAACAACGATCATTAACAGAATGTGTGTATGTACAAATAATTGATTATATGCACCTAAAAAAGTATGTTAGGTTCAATTAGGCTAAATAAGATTAAATTAGAACAGTAATACTTAAGAAAATGCTGTAGAAATGAAATAATCAAATTGTCCCTTCATATATTTTCTTTATATTCAATATCCATTACATTTCATTATGATATCAACATAGGAAAGAAATCTGAAACTTTAAGGTTAAAATTTTACATGCTAATTTAACAAAATTTTGAAATTTATGACTGTAGTAGATTACCGCTAGTCGCGTTTGCAGGAATGTTCTCAGCTCTGCAAACTTTTTACTATCATAAATTTTGCTAACTACTGCATTTATTTGTAAATTTTATTAGAATGCATATTTTCGTCTCTGAAGAAGTCTTACAAAGTACGAACAAAATCTTGTAAATTTCTACAAATTTTCAATGTGTTATAATTCTAACTGCTTTTAAAATATCTTATGCCCAGTTTCACCGCTAACAATAGTAACACTTAAAATTTAAACTTAGTTTTATTCAGTTAAATGGCACACTGAATTTAAAAAATAATGGCTGACTAAATAAAAAAAAACAAGTTAAAATATTAAGGGTCAGTGCGCAACTGAGCATTATCACCTTTAAAATATCTATGAGAGTGATAATACAAAATTTATAATTTAAGATAAACATTATTTCATATTTTATTTACTAAATATATCGTTGGTAACAAAATCAAAATAGCCAAAACGCGATCTTACATTGATGACATATATATATATATATATATATATATATATATATATATATATATATATATATATATATATATATATATTCATCAGTCTAACAACAGAACGTCCGTACATTGCCAGATCCCCAACAATTTGACGTCCTTCGTAAAGTGACGTCCGAATATGGACGCCAAATTACAAATCAGTTTTTCTCACATTTTTAGCATCTACGTGATGTAGGGGGTCTACCTGCAAATTTTTATTTTGGACGTCAAATGACTGTTTTGTAGTTAACAGCCGTATATTTAGTTCATCGAAATTCCGTGTGTGGCGCTGTCGTCGCATCATAATATACGCCGGCGTATATTGAAAATCGAAAATCACCGCCAATTTGACGTCCATACACTTGGCAACATGGCATGTGTAACTCATGCGTTTAGTTTTCAGTATTTCTTCACTTTAAATGTTTAAAGAATATGAACCTGAATTAGTTATGATAGCATAATCAAATATTATATTGAGAAATTATTATTTTTAAAGAATTTAGTGAACACTGAGTAAAATTATAAAGATGTCTATTATTTTCCATATTATTTTGTTTATTTTATAAAGATAATTTGCAGAAATAATGTACTTTTATAAAATAATTAGTTTTTGAGAACTCGAAGGCTAAGAACGTATTTTCTTAATTAAAAAAAAATCTTTTCCACATATGAACGACGAAAGTTTATTCATTAAAACATGAAAAATAGTTTTATATTTATTTATTGTTCCGATATTTTGTTACTGTGTCATATAGGAATGCAATAACTTCTTTGATAAAAACATTTTATGACAATGACAAATTTTAAATGAATTATTTTTTCTACGTTCCGTCGCCTTTAGATAAGAAAGATATTGTCTTTGGTCAAAAAATTCATAGTCCGCTTTTAACGAATAAGCACATTTTAGAGTCCCTAGAATACAATTTTACTACTTTTACGATGTTGTCTGTATATGTGTGTGTGTGATAATCGTTATTCGATAACTGCAAACTCCAAAAATTACAATTTTTTACGTACTTCTCATTTGTATACCCTTATGAAGAGCTGATTAGATTTTGATTATAATTTTTATTATAAACATTAACAAATATAATATTACATGGTTACAATTTTTCATTATATTTGGAAGAGAAAAATAATTATAAAGTAATTAAGTTTCATAAATCTTGCAGTCTATGCAGCATCACAATGGAAACAATTTGGATATTCAAATTATACTAATTGACAGATGTCAGGGTCAAATATGTTCGTGAAATAATTTTACTAAAAATATAATCTTTTGCTAGAAGGATTTAAAAATATATAAAATTGACGGCAGGTAATGTGTTGACGACATTAGATTTTCTTCATTCAGTATATGAAACTTTGTAAACGCGAAATAGGAAATTATTTTTGGATCTTAAAAAATACTAAATAATTTAAACAATTTTTAATTAATTTTCATTATGCTGGAAAGTAATTTCGAGTTTTTCAGTTTAACAGATGTAAAATAATTATTAGACTGATTAAATTATTGTCCGAATTCGCAAATCAGGTATAAATATACAGGTATAAGAAAATAGCCTATAATATACGGGCATAAGTGCTTACAAAGCATAAATAACGTAAAAAGAAACACTACGCTTCGTGTCGTACTTTTAAGCTCGTCACACATAGGTACTTTAAATACCAAATCAACATAGCCAGGTAGCTTTGCTTTCTTTATTGCTATGGTAGATTAATTGAAAAAATGAAAATAGTAAGTATTGTCAATTGAAACAAAATTCTTGAAAATACTTTATTTTTATAATCGTCTAAAAAATATCTCGCTCGAAAGTAATATCGTATTGCTCGTGCATTTCCATTCGCACGTTATTATACTGTTATAAGTATTTTGTGAATGCGTGACTTGTAAAATTTAAAATTATTTTTTATTACACAATTATGTATTAAAATACATCTACACCTGCTACTACAATAATTTTATAAACATCTCGATAAACATTTATAAAAAATAATCATAAGTATTTATTACTGATAAAGAAAAACCTCGCCCAAATTATTTTTATATAGGTATTATTATGAACCTGAGTGAAGAAAATTTATTGATATTACACCAACGTTTCTGTCATTACAATAACCATCTTCAAGATTAATCAATGTCTCTTTAGGATGTCATTATATAGAAAACACAATATATTAAATTATAGATAAAACATTCCTCAGAATTGAATAGAAGAATAAATGAGATAAAATAAATAATGACATACAATTAGGTTAAAATAAATTTAAAATAGACAAGAATATAAAAAATGGTTAACAACTTTAGAACACTATCGGATAAAAACTGAAAATTACTTAAAAATAAAATTTTAAAATACGGTATTTATAGTTTCGGGGATATTACTGGAAGCGCGGCCTCCCGGCCGACTTATCTCTGCAAAATGTTATAAGAACTCGGTTAAATAAAACTTTTGCAGGTAAATTCAATATTGCTCCTAGGTGAAGCCAAGGTATATCACTAGTTTTATACTATATGTAGAGATGTGCATAGCACTTCGCAACATTATTCCTGCTTAAATTTTATTGGTGTATAATGAAATAAAAAGTTCATTATTTTAAAAATTCAAAATCAGTATTGTAATTTGTATCAAAAATAAACTTGAAAATTTATTTCTGTCTTTTGAACTGCGATCATATAAGTTAAGGTGTAGCAAAAACAGCGTTAAATATTCAATGTGATACACATATCATTTTATTAAAAAATACTGTTATTATAGGATAGACAAACTTAATTTGACAAAACAAATATTTAATATGATCAAAATGCTTGAAATATGGATGGTAGTTTTCTTACTTGCAAATGACACATATATGTATCTATGTGAATAATATTTTTGAGATATGGAACAAAAAAAAATATTTCTTTTATATCTTATACGCTGAGGTACATATAAACAAGTTTATGAAAGATGTGAGAAAACTAGTAGGTAATTATTAAATAAAAATAATGATTGTTATTCCGATCATCCAATTTTACAAGCGATTACTTACGCAAATATGCTAATATAAGTACTTCATTCTTCTTAGTTGGGTGCTCAGAGTGCCAGTCAATATTTTTAATTTATTAGAAAATCAATTTCATATTTTTATCGTCTAGGCGTCAGACGTTGCGATACATATATTAAATAGTCCTTATATCATAATATTTATTTAATAATTCATGTACCTACGGTTAAACTTTGTTTCAAAAAGAACCTTGTATCTTGTATCTATTTAGGAACACCTAAACTAAATATTTAATTTGTGGCTGTAAAACAATCAAAAAATATGCTAAATCTTCTAAACCCCAGTGCAAGTATGTTTACCTATTCTAAAAGTATTTGGTTACTTTAATTCAAATTTTCAATATGTGGAAAGCAGACATAAATTTGTATAAAATCTGATGTGGCCAACACATGACCTTCCGTCTATTCTATGTATTTTATATAAATTACTCACAGATAAGGCAGTGTCCTGCAAAAGATTATATATTTCCAGTAAAATTATTTCACAAACTATGACAGACATCTGTCAATTACTAAAATATAAATAAAAATAAAAAATATTTCATCACGGTATATTACCCATTGTTGGGTGTGCCATTCTGCTTCATACACAGATGTCGGGCGCTTAAATATACTGTTTCTATTTGATTTCCATTGTGCTTATAGCAACGTAGGTTGCAAGATTTATGAATATTAATTTCTTTATAATTTTTCATCCCCAAATACATTGAATATAAAGAAAAAAATTAATCAAATCGTACAGAGAATAACATATCTATAATATTTGTGATAAAGAGATATATAACTGCTTTAAAAAAAAAATGTTAAGAACTGCAAATAAGAGTACTTCCGGTGTACTAATTATAGCCAAAATTTAATCAAGTCTTTATACGGACGTACAAAAGGAAAAAATAAAAGAATTATAATTTTTGGAATTGTAGTTGTCGGAGTTATCGGAGAACTTTTTTCACACATACACATATACACACACACACACACACACAATTAAACACACACACACACCCACACATAAACACACACACACACCCACACATAAACACACACACACACAGAGAGATGCACACACACGTAAACACACACATACACATACATACGAGTATGTCAGACATCATCGTAAAAATAGTAAAACGGACCAAAGACAATACCTTCCTTACCTAAGGTAACGGAAGATAAAAAAAAAAAAACCACAGAGAGGAAGAGCATTTACGTAGCAATGTTAAAATATTTTGCACATAAGGCGTATAAATACATATCTGCAGACCCATTTTATTAAACATGCAGAACGAATTTTGTTTTATTTGATTTAATTGAAGAATTGCATGTAAATCAAATTTAAACAAATAGTTTTCAAAATATTAGTAAAAAATATAATTTAAAAAAAATCATGATCCCATGTTAGACGATTATGTTCGTATTCCATGTTGGTGCTACAGTACACAATATTTGGCAACAGTGCAGGATGCCCGATTGATAGCTTTTTGTAAACGTATATTAATTTTGGACGCCAAATTGTCAGTAATACGTACAAAAATATACGCGGGACGGCAAAAACCTGTATAAAGTACGGAAGTCAAATATACGTGTATATTGTTTTCTTTAAATACGAATTTTTTCGAAATATCCTTATGCTCACATTATTAGGTGGGGTGAAACATTCTATATAC
Source organism: Harpalus rufipes (assembly GCA_951394225.1). NCBI lineage: Eukaryota > Metazoa > Arthropoda > Insecta > Coleoptera > Carabidae > Harpalus > Harpalus rufipes. The sequence goes on along the minus strand of OX596276.1, from coordinate 19,497,311 downwards.
TCGAAGAAGTAGACCCCTAGGACCAGTATTTCCCATAGACGCCAAATGCATGTTTCTATGTACGGAAGTCAAATTGATAGAGAGATGTATGTATATATATATATATATATATATATATATATATAAGATTGCTTCATGAAAATTGTTTAGAAGACACTAGACAACTATGTACCATATGTATCATTTTTCTTAATAACCAAAATAGACACTATGAATTCATATAAAATAGCGACAGTACAAAATAAAAATGTGAACAGTAATAAAATCTTTCACAAATAAAAAGAAAAAAGTCTGTTGTGGCCAGCATACCTTCCGTCAATCCTGTGTATTATATATAAATTCCATATATAAATTTTCTTGCAAAATAATCTAAATTTCCTATAAAATTATTTCATAAACAAACTATGCAAATTATACTTGACACTGACATCTTCTTCTTCTTTGGCTTTTCCCATTCGTTAGGGGTCGCTATTTTTATTTTCTTTTCCACTCATTTCTGTTTTGCGTGTCGTTCTCATTCAGTTCCTTTCCTCTCAAGTCATCCGCAATACAGTCCTTCCATCTTATATTTGGTCTTCCTCTGTTTCTTCAACGTTCTATTACTAAGCTATTCATTCTTCTTCCAATATATTCTTCATTTCTCCTCATGACATGTTCAAACCAATGTAATCGTCTCTCTTGTATCTATTTAAAAACTTGTAACACTAGAGTTATTTCCTTACCGTATCTTTCCGTGTCTTCCCCAACATATACTTCAACATCCTCATCTCTGACACATTCATTTACTTTTTATTTAAACTGACATCTGTCAATGTGAAATCTGAATATATTAGCAATTTTCATGATTAGCATAACTGGCTGATTTATGAGATTTAATATCTTTATAATTCTTTAACTCTATCTATTGAATATGAATTATAAAATGCAATCAAATCGTATAGAGAATAATATATTCTTTAAGTTATAATAACGTTAAATGTCAATAAATCATATTTAATTGTTAAATCTTCAAATGAGGGTACTTCCGGTTCATCAATTATAACCTTAATCTAATCACTTGTTCTTCTGGATGTCAACTTAAGGTATACGAAAAAAATATAATTTTTGGAATCGTGGTATTGAAATTATGCGATTCGAAACTTTTGTCACACACACACAGACACACGCACACAGACACACATACATACATCATAGTAAAAATGGTCAAATCGTATTATAGGGACCCTAAAACATGCTTATTCACTAAAAACTCATCATTGAATTTTTTGACCAAAGACAATAAATATGATAATAAAATAATAAAAATACTCGTTTTTTTTAAACATGTCAGTCTGTCTAACTGTGTATTCGTACATGTGATCTCAAATATAGTCGAAATTGGCTCATTCAAAGCTGAAGGGTCCACAAAAAAAATTAAATTATCCAGAAAACTTAAATCGAATGAGTGCAACTTTTCTCGTGTAATATTTAGTATCGATTTGCAGTAAATGAGCATGAGTAGTTAACATAAATAACTAATTGGGAAGAAGAAATTACTGGATATCAGTCAATTATTATTTATTTCCGCCTCAAAGGCGTAATTTCTTCTTCCCAATCACCTTTCCATTCAAGAAGATTTGCAACCATAAATAACTAACATCAACAAAACTGTAAGTCTTACAGATCTGAAAATCTGAAAAAACTAACAACACAACTATTTTTATTGATTGGTATAAAATTATAAGTGACAGTTTTAGTTTGTGATTTTGTTTAAAATTTATACATTTACATAAAATAAAATTAATGATTAATTATTCACAGTTTAAATTGTAATTTACCAAATAACAACAATAACATTCAGATGACAGCATTTAAAAATGTGAGGATTAATAAATTAAAATGTAATTCGACCAAATGATAAGATCGAAATACCCGAATCTTTTTAACCTATCGTTATTTTACAAACGTCTATCAGACTGTTTCAAATTTTTTGCCCTATATGATAAAGCCTGAGCCTATAGTTTCAAAATAAATATTACAAATAGCCAGTAGCATAAATATGTCCCAAGTTGCTTAATTTTTTTTCTAAGTATACATATTTGACATGGTACTTCTTAAATAATTAGTAATTATTTTAAATTTAGAAAAACCTTTACCAGCGGAAAAGATACTCGAGGAATCATCTGATAACCAGAAATGGTACCTTAGGCTTTGAAGTACAGTATAGATTAACTTAAAATTCGCTATTTCTATGTAATGGGCTACTTGCATGATATTAAGATTTTTTTTTTTGGAATATATATATATATATATATATATATATATATATATATATATATAAAATTAAAAACCCCCTATTTTTTCTTTTTTCGAAATTTTCTCACTTACGGCTAAAAATAAATATTTTCTTTTTATGACGTCACCATCACGGATGACATACATCCTAGTTCTGTAGTTTGGGAAGACAGAGACGGAGATAGTGGAACGTTGTCTGATCCTCGATCGTCCCTTCACCTCTCCCACTCACATTAACGAATCAAATGCTAGTGATTGTGTCGTCATCAAGATAGGAGGGATACATTTATGTTAAATTTATTAAATAACACAATGTATTTGAAAAATTTATAATGTAAATAATGTAGTTGAGTAAACTAAACTTGAAAAATATAATAGTTTTCAAAAGCCTCTTGTATGCAAGTAGCCCATTGGTTTTTATTGGGGTTATAAAGCTAAGTAAATCAAATATTGATTATATTAAATAAAAGGTTTTATCACTGGGGATGTAATTACATAATTAAGTTTGGTTATAATTAAAATTCCCCATTCCATTTCCCACATTCATCAACATACATATCTTCATCTCCTGACTTCCTGGCTAAACAATTCAATGAACTAAAGCCGGAAGTGGAGTCTATAAAATCAAATATAACTTTAATTATGATCGTAGGGGAAAGATAGGGTAAAAACATAAACAAACATTGTAGTTCTAGTATCTAGTTAGTCTTGAATGACAGAGAAACAAAATCAGCAGCGTACGCGGTGCAATAAACCCGTCCTCGATGGCACGATGGCCGGTCGCCGTGTGTCTCAGCTATTTTTACACGTGGAATCAAAACAGAACAGTTGAATACAGACTCGACTCGAGCTTCGAGCAAGAGCCGAATCGGCAGTGAGCATTCATGTAGCTTTGTTTCAGTATACTGTACACCAGCGGTTTTTTCTGAAAAGATATACCGGATGTAACTCGAAAAGCGGGCTATACGCGTGCAAAATTAAATTGGATTTAATTCTCTACAATATTTAGTTGAAGCATCAAGATCTAAAATTAACAGATCACTTTTACGCAAGGAAAAACTTTTTTTTTCACATGTTAATCACCTAAGACCGCTTTTTGTGTTACACTAAATATTTCGGACATATATAGTCAAAACTAAATGAAGATTACAGAAAAAGATAGCGCTATTTTTTTGAAAACTATGGCCCCTAAACTTCAATATTGTTGCAATAATATCATTCAATAATATTGGCGTTCTAAGATATCTCTCTCTCTATCTGTCGCTCTCTCACACTCTCTCTCTTTCTCTGGCTCTGTCACACTCTCTCTCTGTCCAGTTCAATAAATTGAATGAAAATATACGGTAATTCATTCCATTCTTTTTCATCCATAATTATATTTTGTAATTTACACTTTCTTATTCTTGTGCTTCCAATGTCAACACTTTAAATCTTTATCAAATTATTGCCAAATAACACGTGCAGAGAGACCAATATGGAACGTCGAGAGAACACTTCTGTTTTCTATCTATCAAAACTTATTGATGGTGGTGTTGACGACCCTCGCTGCCCCTCCCTACTTACCTTTCATGTTCATAAAACTCTGTGACTTTCTATCTACCTACTAGCTCGTAGTAATCTTCTTGTTTCCCCTATTCATCGGATGTGTTCTCTTTATCAAACTAAATTTCCTGTCCTCGATATTTTCCTTGTAGAGACCACAATGTTAGTAAAATATATTTAACGAATTTCTTTTGCTACTATTTAAATTTGTACTGTGTTCCTATGCTTTTTTGTATGTCTATTATTTAAATTTACTTTGTTTTTGTAATTATATTATCCTATTATTGGGCATTGCCTGTTGGATAAGTATCTTCATTTTCCTATCTCGCGCCTACTTTGTATATTGCAATGTAGTAATATTTTTTAAACTGTGTCTCGCGTTGGATGATTCTCATATATTTTTGTACTGTACCAGGTTAGGTGGAAGAACAGCCTTGGGCTGAACCTCGCTTTTTACTTAAATGGTAATAAAAAAAATAATTATTATTATCTAAATAAATAAATATTTCAAAGAGAATAGAGAGTTTTCACATAACGTCAAAATAGATAGCGTTAACCTTAAAATTCCAGATAACGTGAACGTTATTCTGTACATCAAAATATGTTTCACAAACCGTACTCGATATTTGATCTGTCTAATGGCTGTATTACACTTAACGATAAATCGACCGATTTATTGATTAACTTGTGACCTTCAATTATCGGTATGTGTAAAACAGACAAATCGATCGATTTATTTACGAAAATAAATTGATCAATAAATTGATGAAATAGAACGAGTTCTATTTTCCGTCGATTTTTTGAGGAATTTTTGGTTACTTTTCTAGTGACAACTCTATAGTCTTTGATATTTAAGGTATGCTTGTTTGTACTACGCTCTAACATAATTACAAGAAAATTGAAGCGCCGCTAGGTTAAGTGTAAATTGTCAACACCTTTTACGATAAATTGATCGATTTATCCATCAATAAATTGAATGATTTATTGTTAAATGTAAAACCGCTATAACTAAAATTATGTAGCTATATTTGTCTAAAAGATAGGTTATGTCTGCTTTCACGTCAAATTCGACGAATGTTATTTTTGGACAAATAAGGTTAAAGGCTAAATGCTGTATACATACCGTACAAAAATTACGTATGCATGCGCATTGATGATAAAATAATATATGTGTAGCATTGTGCGTTAATCCGAGCGTCACTTTAACCTATTTTTCCTGTTGCAAAAAAATCTACTAAATTGTATGCCTGAAAAACGTGCAAAATTATTAATGAGATCGGGAAACTGACTCCTGCAGCAGTAATTGGGTTCATAAGAACTTTGCAACTACTTCCAGATAACTAAGATAGAGCCATGTTGCAATAAATCTTACAGGTCGCAGTGACAAAAGCGGTTAGCGCTTAAACATAGTATATAATGGACATAAGAGTATTTGTTACACTGCTAAATCCGGTGTCCGACAGGGTTCGAATCTAGGACCTTTCTATTATACATTAATGATATTTGTACACATGTTGAATGTAATCTATTATATGTAGATGATATTAAGATATATAAGGAAATACGTAACATACAGGACTATAATGAATTACATATAATTTAAATTCTATTCAATCATGGTGTGGAAGATATAATTATCCTCTAAGCATAGAGAAATGTTTATTTATGATGTTAACTCGAAAAAAAAAAAACAATCCGATCTCATTTACTAATAAAATAGATACAGTACCTTTAAGTAAATGTGTATATCTATAAAAAAGATTCGGGCTTTACTTTTTAACACAACCGAGCTTTTACTATGCACATAACTGAAACGGTGTTATAGCATGAAATAAATCTCTTGGTTTTATTATACGTAATTGTAGATTTTTTTTTAGCCTTTAAAAACTTTGTATTATGGTTTTGTACGCTCGTTAGAATATGCAGTTTTCATTTGGAACTCGTCATATAGTATTCATAAGATTAGCATTGGGAAAGATTAGCGTCGCTTTCTAAAATATCTTTGATTGAAAAAAAATTCTATGTACCCTGAAAGGTAATGTGACCAACGCATTCTATTTGAAACGTTCTCTATAGAGTCAATTGAAAACAGACAAACTAGTATCGCTTTATCAACACTACAGATTTATTAAGTAAATTATCATTCCACGCCCCCAAATCAACATCTCATACACGTAACACCTTCTATTTGCTATTGTGTCATTCTAATATTTTAGTCTCCTGTTTATGTAATGTGTTTGTTGTACAACATGTAATTTATAATATTTTTTTCTCATGTATGTGTTCATTTACTTGTATTGGGTTTTTCCTGTTAGGTAATAAATCATTATTATTATTATGAACGCCCTAAACTTAAATAATAATAATAATAGTAATAGTAGTAATAATAATAATAATAATAAAATGCAGGCAAAGCGTGGCCCAGATGACCATCGCCCACTCAACCATCGCCAACTTGACAATCGCCCAGATAAGCATAGCCCTATATGTCTCGGCCAGTTGTCAGTCGCCCAGATGTCGTATGAAATGGAGTAGCAAATATACGGAAATGCTTTTGATGTTTTTTATTTAATTTTAAAATATATTGTCAAAGTCCTGTGACAAAATAGCAATTAAGGCCGCATAGAAGTTCACTGTTTACGTGGTTGGGTTCAAGAGTTCAGGCAGTGTTTCAAAATGAATTATTATTTATAAAGTTATTGTACTTATCTGAAATTGCCATAATTTCAGTAAAGGTCCATTTCGGTTTCAAACAGGGCTTTTATTGAAATTATGGAGTTGCAGTCAGATGTGCAACTTGAAAAAAATGTATTCATGTATCTTTATTAGATTTTTCTAAGTTGTACCTGCCTAGACGCATATCAGCATTACACGAACATGAGCTCTCTTTTCGGAATTATATAGCCCAGAAGATCCAAAAGGTTGGACATCCATGCTGAAGAGAAAAAGAGATCGGATAAATGTTTATTAAAACTTGTTTGCTTAAAATTATTTAAAGAATACCTCTGTGCTTTGGTATTAGCATTCTTTTGTGGGCACATGTATTTTTAACAAAAATCCAGAGACAAAGAAAATACTATATAATTATATGTACAGTATAATTTTTAATAAAATGAATAATAAGACATCATATTACTATGAAAATATCATTTATTTTAATCTATAGCACAGATGTGTGGATAATATTAGCAGCTGATGTCAGACAAACCACCAAATCTTGTTAAGCAGAAATCATAAACAGATATGCTCGAATGAAAAATATCAGACATTCTATTTTCTACTTCAAATATGACATATTTGAAGACTAATAATCGTGTCGATATTAAACAAATTATAATACTTCCTTACCTAAAGGTGACGGAAGGTATTGTCTTTGGTCAAAAAATTTAATGCTTTAGTGAATAAGCATGTTTTAGGGTCCCTATAATACGATTTTACCATTTTTACGGTGATGTCTGTATGTATGTATGAATGTATGTATGTATGTATGTATGTATGTATGTATGTGTGTGTGTGTGTGTGTGTGTGTATGTGTGTGTTTGTGTGTGTGTGTGTGTGTGTGTGTGTGTGTGTGTGTGTGTGTGTGTGTGTGTGTGTGTGTGTGTGTGTGTGTGTGACAAAAGTTTCGGATCGCATACCACGATTCCAAAAATTATAATTTTTTCGTATTCTTCAAGTTTACATCCAGAAGTAGACTCATTTGAAGATTTAACAGTTAAATTTGATTTATTGACATTGAATGTTATTATAACTTATATAGATCCTATAGTCACGATTTCTCAAATATTTCTATTCCTAAATATTTTGAAACTTGATATTAAAGGTTTTTACTTGAAGCTCTGAACAGTTTTAACATTATATTAATTATTACTTTTTGCAAACAACATTTTTACACATTTTACAAATTATTTTGTTCTCTATAACCATTTTATTTTTTACCTAAAAATGTATGCAAAAGCACAAAATTATAAAAATAATACTTAATAATAAATAACTTGAAACCTACTGTATTTAAGAAAAACAATTGACAAACAATAAGTGTTTGGAATTGACAAGTAAATGTCGTCTAAAAATAAAAAGTATGTTATACTTCATTTCACGTAAGAAAATAGTAGATAGCGCGTGAGAACCGACCGTTTTTACATGAATTAAACAAACAATTTAAATTCGTGAAACCAAACTTTGTCAATAATAAATATTTTTGTCTGTAAAAATGTACAAGACCTGATTATTAAAAATTACAACAAAACATGGTTCAAATAATTCTGTAGATTTAATTTGGTAACTGACAACAGGTAATATTTTGTTCGTTTTTGTGAACTAGGTTTGCATTCTGACCAATAAAAGGACAGAATTTATATCCATATCTAAACCAACGCTATTTTCTTACCTGAAATGAAGTATAGTAAAATAATTGTAATGGGAATAAAGAAGTATACTTTTGAAATTATTAATAATAATCTCAAAAACGACGAATATTATTTCTTATTTCTTAAGCCCGTTTTACAAATATGATAACAAAACTAAGAACGAGCTTTACACATAACATTATTCTAGAATTGTGAATAAAACTGCGACATTTAAAAATATTAATATGTGACATGCTAATATATTTATTTATTAATATATAATTTTCCAAACATACCGATCAAAAAATCAGATGTCAGAAGCACGTACAAATGTACAATAAGTGGGCTAACTGCTAAATAATATTTACAAATAAAAAACTCTTTAAATCTCTGAACAAAACCGCTAGCATACTGCTTACTTCAGCAAGCCTCCACCACATGTTGACACAGAAGAACGTGAACGTGACACGTCATTCGGTTAACTGTTTCCTGTGCCAAGACCAGCCATTTCCGGCCGCGTGGTGTTGAACCGTGTCACAGGGATGAAGCAGAAACGAACTCATACAATTACTACTTAAAGAATACCGCATTGCAACGAGTTTTTTTTCTTGTAGGATTTAGGAAGATTTAGTTTGTTTAGAGAGACCAAACCCACTACAACACCGAGGATTAAAAGTTTAGAAAATTCCACGCACTTACAAATATTTAATGTGAAAACATTTAATTTTTAATATACGAGTCTTGTTATAACTATGTATCTTACGTTACTCCTTAATACAATTTGGCGCAATATACAGGGTATTTTTATCGGGGCCATTAAGTATATCTGAAACTGTAATAACTAAAAAATATTTATTATAGTGATTTTTACCTTACGTCACCTTTAGGTAAGGAAGGTATTGTCTTTGGTCAAAAAATTCAATGATGAGTTTTTAGTGAATAAGCATGTTTTAGGGTCCCTATAATACGATTTTACCATTTATACGATGATGTCTGTATGTATGTATGTATATATATATATATATATATATGTATGTGTGTGTGTGTGTGTTGTGTGTGTGTGTGTGTGTGTGTGTGTGTGTGTGTGTGTGTGTGTGTGTGTGTGTGTGACTAAAGTTTCGGATCACATAACTTCAATACCACGATTCCAAAAATTATATTTTTTTCGTATTCCTCAAGTTTACATCCAGAAGAACAACTGATTAGATTTTGGTTATAATTGGTGAACCGGAAGTAGCCTCATTTGAAGATTTAACCTACTAATATATGCATATAATTCAAATTGACAGATGTCAGTATCAATAAAAAGTAAATTAATGTGTCAGAGATGAGGATGTTGAAGTAGATGTTGGGGAAGACACGGAAAGATAGGTAAGGAATAACTCTCGTGTTACAAGTTTCTAGAAAGATACAAGAGGGATGATTACATTGATTTGAAAATGTCATGAGGAGAAATGAAGAAGAAAATAAAAAATAGCGACCCCTAACGAATGGGGAAAGCTAAAGAAGAAGATGTTAGTGTCAAGTGCAATTTTCATAGTTTGTTTATGAAATAATTTTACTGGAAATTTCGAATCTTTTGCAAGAAAATTTATGTATATCTTATTATTTTCTTCTTAAAATTTGAATATTTCAATTGTGTAACCAAGGAGTTGTGCTTATTTATAAATCATAGGTTAAGGGATAGTATTTGAGTTAGAGCGTAAAGAGGATTCACACACACACACACACACATTTAAGCACACACCCACAGACATCATAGTGAAAATGTTAAATTCGGATTCTAGGCACCTTGAAACGTGCTAATTTATCAAAATCTTGGTATGTGATTATTATCACGATTTCTATACCTCTTTTTACGAAAGGTAAAAATATCTGTATATCGCGCCAACCATATCTACATGCGTTTACCACGGGAAATCAGGTTTTTCTTGTGCAAAGGTTCCCAATTAATTTTAGAAAAAAATGTTTCAAATAATAGTTGTAGTTAATTAATATACCTACATCACTAAAAAGATTTTATTTTGTACGTTTATTAGTATCAAAAATCCAATTTGAAATTTCTTTGGCACAGCGATGCGTGGATTAATAACAACCCAGGTAAAAGAATGACAATATATGATTTGCCGGGTATAACATCTGGATTTGCTTACAGTGGAATATTTCCATTTAATAGCGCTATTTCCCCCAGATCAAGAATTTATTCCGGCGGAGGAAACAAATGTACCTTATGAAAAAGAGGATGATGTAACAGCAATTGAAGACGAATCTTTCGCTTCCTTTTCTGTACAGAGTAAACACGGATTTAAATAAACCAAGTACAAGCTATAAAAATGATAAAACTATTATTATTACATCAGATAAAATCAAGCCATATCCCAAAGCTGTTGCCGGAAACTCAAAAACAAGTAACAGAAGAAAGAGAAAATCAGCTATATTAAGTGATACACCAGAAAAGTTATTATTGGAGGAACAACAAAGTAAGAGAAAGACACAAAAAAATTGTTTAATACTAAAAATAAAAGTTAGGAGCTGGCAAAGAAAGCGCGCAAAGAAAAAATCCCGGTTTTAGTTCTGACAGCTGTCGTTTACACAGAAGCTTAAAAAATTAATCATTTTGTAATGTAATAGTTATACAAAAATACAGTTTTATATTTTTTACATAATTCTACATGTTTACTTTATACAATCTTATAATTATTATTTGGTCAAATTGTATGAATATCTCCAGAAATATTTTTCACTTGTCATAAAGTGGTTGGTGTGACGTGTAGACAACCTCCAAAATGGTACACCATGGGCAACGTTCTGCTTTCACATTTAACCATAAATGCATGTTAATACAAGACACACAGACACCAATTGAATTTTATTTATACCAATAGATCAGGAGTGTCTAATCCGCGGCCCACATACATACAAACATAAAGATATAAGGAATGATATAAAGAGTTTAGGATGGACTCAAAAGGGAAACTTGTACTTAAAATTAGATAATAAAAACTTATTGAATTATTTTGCATTTTTAGTGGAGATGATTCTCTAAGGTTAATATCAATAAATGATATGTTTCAAACAGTGATTACTTGTGAAATGAAACTGAAATTGTGACAATCTCATATTAATAGCCGAAGCAAACGAATACAGCGAACAACTTTTTACCATCCTCACCTTTAGGTAAGGACGGTATTGTCTTTGGTCAAAAATTTCGATAATGAGTTTCTAATGAATAAGCACGTTTTGGGGTCCCTAGAATATGAATTTACTATTTTTACGATGATGTCTGTATGGATGCGTGTTTCGGATCGCATAACTCCAATACCACGTTTCCAAAAATTATAATTTTTTCGTACTCCTCGAATTTAGATCCATATGTAAACATGATTAGATTTTGGTTATACATAATTGTTCAACCGGGAGTACTCTTAATTGAAGTTTTTAACAGTTAGTCTTGAATAAATGCATATCATATTTTGACTATTTACGTTATTATAAATATTAAAGAATATTTTATTCTCTATTCCGTTTGATTGAAAATTATAAAGAAATTAAATTTCATAAATCAGTCAGCTATACTATAACCATGAAAACTCCTAACATATTCAGATAATTTTAATTGACAGATATCAGTATCAAGCGCAATTTACATAGTTTGTTCTTGAAATAATTTTACTGGAAATTTAGAATCTTTTGCAAGAAAATTTAGATATGCTATGTGTACACAGAATTGACGGAAGGTACTGTGCTGGCCACATCAATTTTTTTCCATTATGAAACAAACGAAACGTACAATAATAGGAGGAGTCTATGGTTAAATTATAAAATAAAACTAAAACAATTACCCCTTAACCTTAAAATAATAAAATAAGCTATGAGCTATATACGTATTTCGAGAACTAAGTTCTCATCATCAGTAGAACAAAAACAAAAGTTTAAGCAGAGAAGTTAAGATTACTCAACATGTATACCATGTCAGAGGTCTAACGACTCTGAGCAAACAAGGGAGAGAACTGGGATTATATAGGGATAGGAGTCATATGTGAATGAATACCAATTAAAACTAAGATTTAGCGTCCAATGAAATTTAAGATTTAAAATGTCCTATAAAATTTAAGTTTATATTAAATCGAATAATTTAGAATTTGGTATGGGACCGAGATCTGCGTTCATCAAGTTATTTTTAAATTTATTTATTATTAAGCTCTCGTATGCATCTAAATATCTATCATTATTAATATGTTTTAAAAGTTTAATGTTAGAATTGTTAATTTTGTGATTATTAATGAACATATGTTGAGCCACGCTAGATTTTTCGGGATTACCGCTTTTTAGATGATAAAAATGTTCTTTAAACCGAGTCTCAATTTGTCTTTTAGTTTGCCCGATGTAAACTTTATTACAATCATTACAGCTAATTTTATATATACCGGATTTTTTGTTAGTGTCTAATTTATCTTTAGGATTACCTAATAAAGATTTAATGGTATTACTTGATTTGTAAGTCACGGTTAAATTTTTATTTTGAAAAATTTTATTTAAATTTTTAGAAGCGTTATCGTACGGTAGTGTTATGTATTTATTATTATTTTTATTATTAAATGGTGTTAATGTTGTAAAATTAGAAACGGATTGGCGATGTTTAAATTTATGAACTAATTTATCTATAGTTTTAACCGGGAAACCGTTATATTTAGCTATTTCTTTAATATAGTTTAGTTCAATATTAAATCTTTTTTTGTTTAAAGGAAATTTTGTTAATCTATTTATTAAAAAATTGAACGATGCTAATTTATGTTGCCAGAAATGATTGGAGTGAGCAGTTATAAATCTGTTAGTATTAGTGGATTTTCTGTAAATATCGAACTCTAGTTTATTTTTATTTCGAATAACCAGTACGTCCAGAAATGGTAGTTGTTTATTAGTTTCTTTTTCAATAGTAAATTTAATTGATGGGAAAACTGAATTTAAACTGTCTAGAAACGTTTTCAAATCGCAATTTTTGATATTAACTATGGCAAAAATATCATCTACATATCTAAGCCAAACTCTAGGAAAATATTTGTTGTTTTTCTTAAATTCAATTTCGAAATTACTCATAAATAAATTAGCCAAAAAAGGTGATAAACTATTTCCCATAACTGTACCTTCATTTTGATGATAAAATTTATTATTTACTTGAAAATAATTTTGATTCATACAAAGTTCAGTGAGTCGTAAATATTCATTAATTTGTGTCACATCCAAGTTGTTATTTTCTAAAAAAGTTTTTAAATATTCTAACGTTTTCGGGATCGGAACACTTGGAAATAAAGAACTAACGTCAAAAGAAACCAATATTTCATTTTTATCTAAGGTAATATCTTTGACTTTTTCGATAAATTGTAACGAATTTTGTACGGAAAAAATTTGTGGTTGATTTTGAAAATTAGTAAATTCATTGACTAACCATTTTGAAAGCAAATAAGTTGGTGAATTTATGCCAGAAACTATAGGTCTTACTGAATTACCCGGTTTATGAATTTTTGGAAGACAGTACATTTTTGGAACTACTGGGTTTGAAACGTTAAGTTTAAAATTTATATTTTTCGTAATTAAATTTGGACAATTTTTAAGGGTGTTTTTATATTCTCTAAGCATTTTAGGTAAAGGATTTTTATTAATTTGCGTGTAAGGTCCATTAGTTAATTGGTTTGTTACTCTATTAAAATATTCTGATTTATCTAAAATGACAATTTTGTTCCCTTTATCGGCTTTTAAATAAAATACGTCGCGTTTTTACCTCTCGCTAAGAGAGGTATTGCATTCATGCTAAAAATCGCATATCCAGATTTTATTGAATAAGCACGTTTTAAGGTCCCTACAATCCGATTTTATCATTTTTACGATGATGTCTGTGTGTGTGTGTGTGTGTGTGTGGATGTGTGTGTGTATGTGTGTGTGTGTGTGGGATGTTGGAAGGACGGTTACTCAAAAACTATAAGACTTTAAATTTTTTTAACTACGTATTTCCCAATCGGACATTCATGGGAAGATCTGAAAAGGTTTTGGTAACAATTGGACAACCGGAAGTAGAAGATTCTTGAAAAAAAATCTTTTAAATAATATTTTTTGAAATTTTTTCTTGATAATATTAAAGAAAAATAAATTCTCTTTCTGATACATTTAAATATTTTACAATATATTCTATAGATTTAGAGATAGAAGAAATATAGTATGTAAAATAATCTGTTATAATAAATTTTACAGCCGAAAGAATGGCCATGGAAAATAGTTGAAAATTTAATTTGTTTGTAACTGACAGATAATGTCAGTGTCAGAAATCCGAAGACATTACTGAAGACTTTTTCTGGGAAGTACATACATTATATTATTTCTTAATGTATTAATAGAATTGGAAACATTTCGAAAAATTAGAAGAGGACAAAATTTCTTCATCAAAAATGAATTTAAAATTAAACAATCTAAATATATATGGAATAGATATATGCGTAAGTAGAATTTTTGGTGTAGAGTGTAGGTATACAAGAAATGTTAAATACAATAGGGAGCGAGCAGTCATATGATTTTGTTGGCCTTGACAAGCAGATATGGGGGCCCATGTCAGAATGATAGCTAGTAATTATGTATATAGATGTCAAATATCATAATTTCTCATTCTAAATTTAGTGATTTTCCAATTCCATGTGGAGCAGAATTAAATGTTAAATATCTAAGGCATACAAGTAAACTTTAAACTCCTGGTGATAAATTAACTACGTAAATTTAGAAAATCTTGAAATTTTTAATGAAAAATTCTAACATTTGACATCTATGTACATAATTACTAATTATCATTCTGAAACGGGCCCACACATTTGCTTGTCAAGCCCAAAAATGTAACATTACCGTTCGCGCCCTATACTTATGTAACCAAAAAAAGGAAGTGGCGAGAGGTATTGTGCTGGCCACAACAGATTTTTTAAGATTATTTATAAGTTTAATATCACTATTACTAGGTTTGTTTTTAAAACGATTTAAATTATTATTTATTTGAATTTTACAAGCGTTCCTGATGTAATCTTTAGTGTCATTGTTTAAATATTTAATACTGGTTTCAATGCAAGCTACTAAATCATCTAATGGTGAGTCAATATTATTAGGTGAATATTTTAAACCTTTGTTTAACAAGTTGAGTTCTTCTTTACAAAAATTTTCCGACGATTGATTTACAACGATGTTTTCTTTTATACAAGTTTGTTGTTTCGGATTATTCGGTATTAAACGTTTTAATTTATTATTCTGTCTTTAAAATTTTATTAACAAATTTATGGTTAATTACTTCATATATTTTATTCTCGAAGACCGACCATTCATAATATTCTAAATTACATAAACTTTTAGTTAATTTAAGATGTAAGTTATAGGCTTTAATTTCAAGTTTACTTCGTTTAGCGTAATGATTATTAATTTCTGAATTTAACCATTTATCTTTTGCGAATCTTATTATATTTTCAGAATTTTTGCAATTTTTAGATGTAGTAATTTTCATAAATTTTGGATAAACTGAATTTAATTTACAATTTTTAAGAAACAAAATGTCAGCGCTGATTAATTTAATCTTAGTTTTAAGTTTACAGTAGTTATTTAACTCCGTTGACCGGGAAGTCATATTAATTACAATAATAGGAGGAGTCTAAGGTTAAATTATAAATAAAACTAAAACAATTACCCCTTAACCTTGAAATTAAAGCCTATAACTTACATCTTAAATTAACTAAAAGTTTATGTAATTTAGAATATTATGAATGGTCGGTCTTCGAGAATAAAATATATGAAGTAATTAACCATAAATTTGTTAATAAAATTTTAAAGACAGAATAATAAATTTATAGTTAAATTATTGTCTAACAATGGCATAATATATTTCTTACGATAAGGTTCGTAAATCGGACATCGGTAGAAAAAGTGATAGAGATCATCTTTTTCTTGTAGGTTACATATCGTACAATTACACAACGGGTTGAGCTTGTATTTAGTTTTATTTATATTTAGTGTTATTATATATTTTGATGACATTCTTAATTGAGCTATGAGTTGAACTTTACACATTTCAAAATTATTATTTAAATAACTTTCCAAATCATAGTCGCTCTTAATAATTTTGTAAAAATTATTGTAATTTGAACCTGTTGTTTTATTTTTATCTGATATAATCAAATTATCTTCAAATTTTTCAAGTATATTTTTTGTGTCATTTTTGGTAATGAATTGGTTCGTCCAAAATTTAATTACGAATAATATAAATTTTAAACTTAACGTTTCAAACCCAGTAGTTCCAAAAATGTACTGTCTTCCAAAAATTCATAAACCGGGTAATTCAGTAAGACCTATAGTTTCTGGCATAAATTCACCAACTTATTTGCTTTCAAAATGGTTAGTCAACGAATTTACTAATTTTCAAAATCAACCACAAACTTTTTCCGTACAAAATTCGTTACAATTTATCGAAAAAGTCAAAGATATTACCTTAGATAAAAATGAAATATTGGTTTCTTTTGACGTTAGTTCTTTATTTCCAAGTGTTCCGATCCCGAAAACGTTAGAATATTTAAAAACTTTTTTAGAAAATAACAACTTGGATGTGACACAAATTAATGAATATTTACGACTCACTGAACTTTGTATGAATCAAAATTATTTTCAAGTAAATAATAAATTTTATCATCAAAATGAAGGTACAGTTATGGGAAATAGTTTATCACCTTTTTTGGCTAATTTATTTATGAGTAATTTCGAAATTGAATTTAAGAAAAACAACAAATATTTTCCTAGAGTTTGGCTTAGATATGTAGATGATATTTTTGCCATAGTTAATATCAAAAATTGCGATTTGAAAACGTTTCTAGACAGTTTAAATTCAGTTTTCCCATCAATTAAATTTACTATTGAAAAAGAAACTAATAAACAACTACCATTTCTGGACGTACTGGTTATTCGAAATAAAAATAAACTAGAGTTCGATATTTACAGAAAATCCACTAATACTAACAGATTTATAACTGCTCACTCCAATCATTTCTGGCAACATAAATTAGCATCGTTCAATTTTTTAATAAATAGATTAACAAAATTTCCTTTAAACAAAAAAAGATTTAATATTGAACTAAACTATATTAAAGAAATAGCTAAATATAACGGTTTCCCGGTTAAAACTATAGATAAATTAGTTCATAAATTTAAACATCGCCAATCCGTTTCTAATTTTACAACATTAACACCATTTAATAATAAAAATAATAATAAATACATAACACTACCGTACGATAACGCTTCTAAAAATTTAAATAAAATTTTTCAAAATAAAAATTTAACCGTGACTTACAAATCAAGTAATACCATTAAATCTTTATTAGGTAATCCTAAAGATAAATTAGACACTAACAAAAAATCCGGTATATATAAAATTAGCTGTAATGATTGTAATAAAGTTTACACCGGGCAAACTAAAAGACAAATTGAGACTCGGTTTAAAGAACATTTTTATCATCTAAAAAGCGGTAATCCCGAAAAATCTAGCGTGGCTCAACATATGTTCATTAATAATCACAAAATTAACAATTCTAACATTAAACTTTTAAAACATATTAATAATGATAGATATTTAGATGCATACGAGAGCTTAATAATAAATAAATTTAAAAATAACTTGATGAACGCAGATCTCGGTCCCATACCAAATTCTAAATTATTCGATTTAATATAAACTTAAATTTTATAGGACATTTTAAATCTTAAATTTCATTGGACGCTAAATCTTAGTTTTAATTGGTATTCATTCACCTGTGACTCCTATCCCTATATAATCCCAGTTCTCTCCCTTGTTTGCTCAGAGTCGTTAGACCCCTGACATGGTTTACATGTTGAGTAATCTTAACTTCTCTGCTTAAACTTTTGTTTTTGTTCTACTGATGATGAGAACTTAGTTCTCGAAATACGTATATAGCTCATAGCTTATATTATTATTATTTTAAGGTTAAGGGGTAATTGTTTTAGTTTTAAACGAAACGTATTCTCTATCAAACTAAATATACTGGGTGAATACTTTAAACTCGAACATGGCCCGTTAACACGGGAAAGGGTTTTTCACAGACTGTTGCTAGCTGTTTCAACTGACAACAATATTTATGGTATCAATAAAAAGATACAAAATTTCTGCATCAAAAGACATGCAATACATGTAAATTTGTAATATTTTAGACCCATAAATTGAATATTAAATTTATTCAATTTCTTGTTAATATCGTTAGCCATGATGGTATTTGAACAAAATAACAAACAAATGTTTAACATTTTATCTGTCAGAATTCGTTATAGCCTTTAATTCAGGGCATCGAACCCGAACCTGAACCGAACCAAAACCGGAACCAAACCGTAACATATTAGCGAACCCAAACCCAGAACCGAACCTTAAATATATTTTTCAATTGAACCCGTATCGGAACTGAACCCAGTATTAATATTCGAGTTCAGGGTTCAGCTCCGGTTCAGGTACATTTTGAGTTCGAAATGTACTCGTAATCGTAATATAGCCGATAATCGAAGCCTGTGTTGTCTGTTTGTGAATATTGTGTTCGTGTTCTTGTGCGTAAATTCCGGCTCGCATTTTAAATTATTTCTATATAAAGATTGTTATTCAAAAAACATTAATCAGTTTTCATTAGGTCGAACCGAACCTGAACCCAATACCTGAACCCGGAACAAAACCGCAAATTTTATTAATGTTTGAATCAGAACCGCACCCGAACCCGTCTCTCAAAAAATAAATTAACCTGAACCTTAACCGAACCCAGTTTTTGGCGGGTTCGATGCCCTGCTTTAATTTGTGCAATTTTTATTATTTAATATTTTATTTCAAGACATTTGTAATCTGTTACAAAATATTAAAAAGAAATTAAAATAAAAAATTATACCCAACGAATTCTAACAGATAAAATGTCAAAAATTTGTTTGTTATTTTGTTCAAATGCCATAAGGGCTATCGATATTAACAAGAAAATGAATCAATTTAATAATTAATTTATGGGTCTAAAATATTACAAATTAACATGTATTTGGTGTCTTTTGATGCAGAAATTTTGTATCTTTCTATTGATACCAAAAAAATTGAAGTATTCACCCAGTATGTAAGGTTGTAAGGTATAAGCATTAAATGCATTGGTATCGAGAAAACAGGCTCAATTTTCACATTAAAAATGTTATGTTCGTATCTATTGTTTAAAAAGTATTTTTTCCTATACTCATTGATAATACGGGTTACATTGTAATCATTACAAAAACTAAATTCAATATTGACAATTTTTTGTAAGATGACGCGTCCCACAAAATCCAAAAGGTTGGACACTCATGCCATATGATCTCTTCCGGTGATGTACTCCTCACGATAACCATAATTATCCAAAAAATAAAGTGTAATAACCGATAAAAGGCCTCAAAAATACTACATAGACGAATACATAGGTATTTACTCTTTTTAGACATGTAAAATTAGAAGCAACATTTATGGTAGATATAAATAAAGAAACATGTGTGATCTCTTAACATTTTTGCCGAAGTTTAAATTGCTAATGAAAACCAATGCAGTTGCAAATGAAAAATAAGCTATTTTTATCCGGTCAGAGTGTATTGTGATGAAAAAATAGTCTGTTGTCATCTATCTTTTGCACATTGTTAATGCATTTGCATTTGTATTAGTCTTTGTTAAAGATAAAAAGTAACAAACTCTTATTGACGCAATCGTCTAAAAATATCTACATTTTCATCTTTTATCAACATTTAATTATCTATGTAGTTTATAATAATATTATTTATATTAATTTCATTTTTAAACAGACCTTTGTAAAGGTGCCAAACAAAATTGCATATAAAATAGTATTTTAAAACAATTGCTCGACTTCCTATTATTATAACCTCAATATTTACCAGTTTAGAACTTATTTTTAAATTTACACTACAATAAACCTACTATATTACATTTAAATCCTTACCCCACCTAATAAATGTCTGGAAATAACTAACATCCTTCTAGACTATAAAGTTTATCTAACAGTATATTATTAATTTATAGTAGTGACAAACTATAACTCGAATTAAATAATAAATAAAGATTTCCGGTACTTATATAATAAATGTCACAAATTCATAATCCAGCATAAAATTTCAAGAATTATAACAAAGTCGAATAATATATTATATATTTATATTTTATCATGTTTTCTGCTTGTATTTTCTGGCTGCCTTGTTCATAAAGCGCCCTTGAATTGAATTATTATATTTTAACATGGTAGCAATTAATAACTAACAAATTTTTAAGCGAGAAGGCCAATTGCAAGTTTTGTGGACAGATTTTCTAAAAAGGCTAGGGGATATGGTGTTCCCTAGGTTTGGTGGGTATGTATAGATGTTCATTTTTAATGGGATAACATTGCTCTCGAGAACTAGAAGATATACAAATATGGTTAAATAGGCAAACAATTTTTATTTTACAAGACAAATTTAGAAAACAAAAAAAATATTTTTCGACCAGTGGTTCTCAAAGTACGGGATTTAACTTTTTTTATTTTAAATGGGAACATATATTTTTTATTTGCTTATTCATTAGAGAATTTAATGAGCAAATAAAAAATATATATTCCTATTTAAAATAAA
This sequence comes from Harpalus rufipes, assembly GCA_951394225.1. Classification (NCBI taxonomy): domain Eukaryota; kingdom Metazoa; phylum Arthropoda; class Insecta; order Coleoptera; family Carabidae; genus Harpalus; species Harpalus rufipes. Next base: position 19,476,462 of record OX596276.1, on the reverse strand, counting down.
TAGCTAGATCGCGTATTTTTAGAATTACTGGTTGAAAAATATGTTTTCTGCTTGCAAGATAGAAATTGTTTGCCTATTTAACCGTTTTTGTAGCTCTGTCTTGTAGTTCACGAGATAGCAATGGTGGCTCATTTAAAATCAACATCCTGTATTTAGTTTGAATATGAGTTTGTAATTTGTAATTTTATTACACAAAAAGTTTTAAAAAATCTTTGGTAAAAACATACCACAACAACGTGTCATTTTTACCTTCTGTCACCTTTAGGTAAGGAAGGTATTGTCTTTGGTCAAAAAAATCAGTGATGAGTTTTTATTGAATAAGCACGTTTTAGGGCCCATATAGTACGATTTTATCATTTTTACAATAATGTCGTATGTGTCTGTGTGTGTGTGACGAAAGTTTCGGATCGCATAACTTCAATACCACGATTCCAATAATTATAATGTTTTCATATTCCTCATGTTTACATCCAGAAGCAGAGGTGATTAGAATTTGATTATAATTGGTCAACCGGAAGTACCGTCATCTGAAGATTTTAACAGTTTTTCTTGCAAAAACGCAGTTATATATCATTTATTGACATTTAACGTTATTATAACTTTAAGAATATATTATTCTCTATACGATTTCTTTGTACTTTATACTTCATATTCAATAGATATAGAGTTAAAGAATTATAAAGCTATTAAATTTCATAAATCAGCCAGCTATGCTAACCATGGAAACTGCTAATATATTCAGATAATTCAAATTTACAGATGTCAGTATCAACGAAAAATAAATGAATGTGGCAGAGACGAGGATGTTGAGATAGATGTTGCGGAATTCACAGAAAGATACGGTAAGGAATGAAAGAATTCGGGAAATAACTCTAGTGTTACAAGTTTCTAGAAAGACAGATGATTATATTGGTTTGAACATGTCATGAGGAGAGATGAAGAATATATTGGAAGAAGAATGAGCAGCTTAGTAATAGAAGGTTGAAGAAACAGAGGAAGACCAAAGATAAGATGGAAGGACTGTATTGCGGAAGACGTGAGAGAAAAGGAACTGAATGAGAACAACAAGCAAAACAGAAATGAATGGAAGAAGAAAATAAAAAATAGCGACCCCTAATGAATGCGAAAAGCTAAAGAAGAAGAAGATGTCAGTTTCAAGCGCAATTTGCATAGTTTTTTATGAAATAATTTTATTGCAAATTAGAATCTTTTGCAAGAAAATTTATGTATGGGATTTATACTACACAAGATAGATTGATGGAAGGTATTGTGTTGGCCATTTACAAAAAAACACACAAATAATTGTGTAAAAAAATCACTAAATTAAAAATATTATTCTTGAAATAGTTGTGAGATATACTTTATAAAAAAATATACAAAAATAGGAGGTAGGTAACTAATAATAAATCGAAAACTATTACTAGTTAATGTGATTTTGAGACAAACATTGTATATGTAAATAAATGAAAGAACAGTTATAAACAAAACGTAGAAACCACATAGTCATTTGGAAAGAAAAAATAACCATACTAGGATACTAGTATACAGAGTGTTAATGAATACGTGTTACAAATTAATAGGATATGTAGGAGATGCAAAATAAACTAGCTTTTACTAATACATTTTCATTAATACCCTGTATACAAACTTTAATCCTATATGATCAATCGAAAGTGGCACTTGAAGCTCTTAAAAGTTTTCCGTGAAAAATTATAAAGTTAATATTTATCAATTTCTGACAGTATATACATATTTATGTTCAAATATTAAAAAACATTTTTTTTTCACAACTTTCTTCTCTCAAAATAGTGAGGAAAATTAGTTTTCCCTCTTTCGTGAAAAATTTTTTACACTGCTATTTCCTCTCACTGTTTCACGAGAAAAGAATTGAAATTTTGAAACATGTGAAAATATTATTGCGTCCAACACGAAATGAAAGTACTTTTTCTACTTTAGTTTGACAAATAAAATAACTATTTTTTTGTCTTTTGATTGTATTTTCTTCTACTCATGTCATATAGAATTGCAATCTATGCACTTTCTCCATTGAAAATATCCCTAACCAAAATTCGCTCAATATCAAAATCAAGAGTAGTTTACAAAATATATTCATGAAATAAATTCATATCTAAGTATTGCAAAAGACACATTTCCTTTTATTTCACGAAAAAAATCTGTTCCTTACACACTCCGTATTATTGTTCATTTTATTTACATAAAATTTATCATTTACTAATCTTTCAAAATATGTAAAAAGATTTCCGCACTTCCGAAAGACTAAAGAGAAATTCTGCCTCGCTAAATAAAAACGTAGACGTGGTGCACTCTCCACGCCAGCAACGAGAGCCCGTGAGGTGATACCTGGTAAACGCCCGCACGGTTCAAACATGTCCTCATCATTACTGGTATCTGTGTACAGCAGATTGCAACACTCAGCAATGGGTGCATTTTAATAAAATCTTGTTTTTTATATATGGGGTCTCGTGGCCGTGTGCCTGAGTGTCTGGTCGCTAATCTGGGGACCCGGGTTCGATCCCGACCGACGCCAAAAAATTACATCGAATTTTAATGGCACAAAATTGACCCCTGTGGCGCACTCTCCACGCCAGCGTTGAAAGTCCGTGAGGTGACGCCTGGTAAGCGCCCGCACGGTACAAATATTCCATCATTACCGAAATCTGTGTATGAAGCAGATTGGCACACCCAGCAATGGGTAATATGCCGTGATGAAATATTTATTTATTTGTTTTTTATATTAAAAAAGTTTTTTATTTATTTATTATCTGCCATTTTTCAATGACTATTTCACTCATATCTTTATAAACCAGTCCAAATTGAGGATTCTACCTAGTTACTAAGTTTTATTTTGACAAAACACCGTTAAATTTTTTTTTCGTATATTTCGAACCAATAAGATGCTGTATTTTTACAAGTAAGTGAGTTTTGATAAGCGATTTTTTTTTGACATTTTAAGAGCACCTAGAAACATTTTCTTTTTATACCTGTCAAAGTGCGTATATTTTCAGTATTTTCAGTTTTTATTAAAAACGAGTCGATTCGGACAGGAATCTGTTTTGCGAAAAAGCAATCTTAAATATAACACCTAAAACCACAATAAAAATTTAAAGTTTTTTATCAAAAAACTAAATTATTACCTGATTTTTATTTTTGAAATAGTCATCCGAATACCATTCGTTGTTAAATTTTATCCTGGTAAATTTTTCAGATTGCATTACTCGAGCCTGTTGCTAATTTATCTCGTGACATTGATCAAAAATCACTCGCTTGACAGCTCGTGATTTTTTTGTCAATGTCACTCGATAAATTGCTAGGCAACCAGCTCTCGTAACAATCTGAAAATTTTCCTGCAAAAATTTACCACATATTATATATGAAAAATTCTTAAAAAATAATATTTTTTATCATTATAGTGCAACTATTATACGAATTTTACAAAGAAATTTAAAATTCACAGAACTGAACAAAATACAATACTACCTCGACATACGAACTTAATCGATCCTGTTCGCGGTTCGTATCTTGAAAAGTTCATCTCGAAATTCAGTTTTTAATTTTATTTTATGGGAATTCAAATAATGACAAGTACGTCGCGTACTATGTAGATAAAAACTGACAACTAGAATTGGTTTAGCACTAAACAGGGTTGTGACCGTCACAGCCGAACCGGCCGAACATAAGACTTTAACATTTAAAATCAGACTTTTGTAATTTCCTGCTTCCCTAATTACTTTAGGTAAAAAAGCTCCAAATAAATACGGTATAATAATCTACATCTAAATCAATAAACAAAATGAATTTTGTGTGCATTGTAACGGCAGAAATTAGGTATGAAAATATCGGTAATCATCCCAAAAATAGCTATAGCCATGGAATTGAAACAAAAAATTAATAAATGTTAACGATTTATCTGTTAAGCTAGGTCAATTTCTTTTTATTATTATTTGTAATTTCTGTTCAAGTGAACAAATACCAATTTAAATTAACAGATAATTGTTAACTGGAACAAAAATAAGAAACAATACTTATACTTCATTTCACGTAAGAAAATAATAGATGGCGCTTGAGAGCCAACCGTTTGATCATTAAATAAATAATTTAAATTCGTGAAACCAAACTTTGTCAATATTAAATATTTTGATATGAAGGGCTGAATACGATGATCGACTGGTAGTAGAATGAAAATTGGGAAATAATTGGACACGCAGTCTGTGTAAAATTAATTTATTTCCTGGCCTACGTTTCGACTTTGACTAAAGTTTTTATCAGGGTTAGAAATTGTCTATTGTAGATAATAACATGGGGAACCCCCATACGACCCATGGGTATAACAAGTAATTAAATATATTTGTATATATCAGGTCAATATTAGCTGGAACGTTGGAAAAAAAAGGAAAAAACTTAACAATTTTTTGAAAGTTAATAATTAAAAAATTGTTAAGTTTTTTCCTTTTTACTTCCTTGTACGTAAGTAAAGGAAGTATTGTAATCGCGAAAAAATTCGGTTTTCAGATTTCAGTGAAAATATCCATTTTGATCATCCCTGAATCCATTTTGACTAATTTCGCCGTGACGTCTGTACGTACGTACGTACGTCCGTACGTACGTATCTCGCATAATTCAAAAACGGTAAGCCGTAGAAAGTTGAAATTTTGTATTTAGGACTCCTATAACATCTAGTTGTGCACCTCCCTTTCTGGTTATTACACAATTTCCAGAAGTGGCACTTTACATGAAGCCTATAATAGATTTTAATGAAAAACTGTTTTAAAATATAATCCAAAACTTTTCAAATTTGGTATACAAGACTTTTATGTCAATCGAAATAACATAATAGATTTTGGTTAAAATAGGCTAACCGGAAGTGGTACATTACTTGAAATTGTTAACAGTTTTTCTTGAATAAAATGATTTTATTTTGATTTTAGAAATAAATGCTTCAAATAAAAGTTTTAGAGAATTAATTTCTGCATCTAGCACATCAAGTATTATTAAATTAGCCCTTTGTATAAGCGAGATATGTAAATTTAAAAATTATATACTTTTTACTTCCTTGTACGTAAGTAAAGGAAGTATTGTAATCGCGAAAAATTTCGGTTTTCAGATTTCAGCGGAAATATCCATTTTGGTCATCCCTGAATCCATTTTGACTAATTTCGTCGTGACGTCTGTACGTATCTCGCATAACTCAAAAACGGTAAGCCGTAGAAAGTTGAAATTTTGTATTTAGGACTCCTATAACATCTAGTTGTGCACCTCCCTTTCTGGTTAGTACACAATTTCCAGAAGTGGCACTTTACATGAAGCCTATAATAGATTTTAATGAAAAACTGTTTTAAAATATAATCCAAAACTTTTCAAATTTGGTATACAAGACTTTTGTGTCAATCGAAATAACATAATTGATTTTGGTTAAAATAGGCTAACCGGAAGTGGTATATTATTTGAAGTTGTTAACAGTTTTTCTTGAATAACATGATTTTATTTTGATTTTAGAAATAAATGCTTCAAATAAAAGTTTTAGAGAATTAATTTCTGCGTCTAGCACATCAAGTATTATTAAATTAGCTCATTGTATAAGAGAGATATGTAAATTTAAAAATTATATACTTTTTTGTTTTTGTAATAAAGCTTGCTATGGATTAGGACAAAAACATAAAAAAATGTTTATGTCAAATTACGTTAAATACGTGCAATTTTATGATTCGCACAATAACAAATATTATATTTTTATTGTGAAATTAGTCATATTCATTGTTGTAATCAAATATTTCTTTGTTGTAATCAAAACTCTCTTTAAAAAGAACCGGGTTAGATTATGGTCGCTATATATCTTACTGTTTTGAAGTTAAAATTAATATTTTGTAATTTATTTATTAAAAAAAATATGTATAGTTTAATAATCGTACAAGGAAGTCATGTGGTGTCCACATCAGATTTTTTGTTTTTGTAATAAAGCTTGCTATGGATTAGAACAAAAAAATAGAAAAAAAATGTTCATGTTAAATTACGTTAAATACGTGCAATTTTATAATTCGTACAATAACAAATATTATATTTTTATTGTGAAATTAGTCATATTCATTGTTGTAATCAAATATTTCTTTGTTGTAATCAAAACTCTCTTTAAAAACTCCCTTTATGGTCGCTATATATCACTGTTTTGAAGTTGAAATTAATATTTTGTAATTTATTTATTAAAAAAATATGTATAGTTTAATAATCGTACAAGGAAGTCGTGTGGTGTCCACATCAGATTTTTTTTCCAACGTTTCCGCTAATATTGACCTGATATATACAGATATATTTAATTACTTGTTATACCCATGGGTCGTATGGGGGTTACCCATGTTATTATCTACAATTGACAATTTCTAGCCCTTTAGTCAAAGTCGAAACGTAGGCCAGGAAATAAATAAATTTTACACAGACTGCGTGTCCAATTATTTCCCAATTTTCATTAAATATTTTTATTTGGAATAATGAATAAATCCTGAATATTAAAAATTACAACAAAACATGGTTAAACATCACTTAATTCTGTAGATTTTATTTGATAACTGACAACTGACAGGTGATATTTTTTTCATTTTTGTGAATTAGGTTGCATTTTAACCAATCAAAGGGCAAAATTTATAACCCTATCGAAACCAACGCTATTTTTTTATGTGAAATGAAGTATAATAAAAATAAATTACCCTAACATGACAGATAAACCGTTAGACATTTGTTATTTATTTTGTACAAGGCATACAAAATTAATTTTGCTATTGATTCAGAATTTTATGGTCTGTTTGAAGCTTTTTCACCTAAAATAATTAGGAAAGCATGAAATTATGTAAGTCTAATTTTACACGTTAAGCGCTATATTTCGGCTGGGCCGGCCACCATCTTGTATACTCGTATGCTACAGCAACAGTACAGTATATCGAGAATAAGTTCGTATCTAGAGATAAAACTAAATTATAAAACAGGTCGTATCTCGAAAAGTTCGTATGTAGAGCAGTTCATAAGTAGAGGTACCACATAGTAAGCTATAAGAAATATTTTTGTGGGAGGTGCAGTATTTAATGTTACGTTCTATGTAGTTATCTTAAACCTTCCCTGCAGATGCTCTGTTAATTATCTGTCAAGCGATACTTTAAATCAGCATCTACTTATATGCTAGTGCTAGTATTTCTACCCCTTAACTAATTAAGATAAGTAGTGTTACACAAATAAATACTGTTGTATCACTATGTTTTCATAATTATCGGTAACAAGCAATCTTCTAAATTTAAGAAATTGTATGAATATACGATATAAATGCACATGTCTCCCATAATTGCGTACAATATAAAAACAAGAAATAATATTATTAAAGAAAATATAGTTCTAATTTAATAACAAATATTTATGTGTTTGTTTTCATATGTATGCACTGAACACCAAATATAAACTACTACAGAAATGTATTTATTTTTGTATGTCAATTCGAAGAAAATGTTTAAATTTAAAAATGTGAATCATTTTTAATTACATTTCATTGTTCTATATGTGTCCAAAAAAGAATAGAATGTTTTTTTCATTTCACACACTGAAAAAACAATTAAATTTAATTTTCATATGAATGTATTGATCAAAATAATTTAGCTTGCATTTCTTGCAAACAATATTCAATATTCCGATAAGATGTTTAATACTTTAGTACAAAAATAAGTTGAAAACAATTACAAAACATAAGAACGTAAAAACAAATTGTTTTACCTCCCGCCTACCCCAAACTGCCAGTCTGATCATTAATCGAAATTACATTAGTGGTTTTAGGTTACCAGTATAAGCGGAAATTTATATAAAATTGCAAAAGTATTTGCGAAAGCGAAAGGTACATCTTGTAATAATCAGCAGATAATAACAGATATTTAATTGTATTTTATGTACCTAGGGTATTACGAATAGGGATGCACTCGATCTCGAGCTTTGGACCAACTCGGTCTGAAGCCCGGCTCGATTGCGAGTCGATCATTGAGCCGGCCCGAAGATATTTTTTTTTCGGGCTGAATCGAGCCAATTATTTGCAAAAGTTGAGACGAGTCGGACTTTCTATTTTGGCCTGGTCCGAAAAATCGAGCTTTTCGGGCCGGCCCGAAAAAACTTATAGTTAAATCAAATGCACAGTTTCCTTAATTTTAATGAAAATGGATGGATTTAAAAAGAATCAAAATGGTTTAATGACTACATCCTCCACATTTTAATTAATAAAGAAAACAATTTCAAGTTATCTTACTTCAAGAATTCAAAGTAATTCATTGAAGTATAATATGATATTGTGATGTTTATTTATTTATTTAGCGTATGGCATACATTCATCTCATAATTTAAATGTATCAAATGATAAATAAGTTGTTGGGCGAGGTCGCATTTGAAATTGGCTCTTGTTGCAATGGGGTCGGTGGTACATTTGAAGATGCTGACTTGGTCAAGATGGTAGAAATTGTGATGTTAAGCGCAGATAATGAAATCGCAAAATTCACCAAATGAGTGAAAGATTGCGGATTTTATAAATGAGGATTGCATTAAAATTGCGTTTTCTTTTGATGCCGCCAGACATGACGGGATGATTCCAACACCTGCGCCTTACGTAAAAAAACATGGTAGTGATCATAAAAAAATTGTTAAAAAAAGTTGTGTAAAATTTCGAACGCCTTCAGTAAACAAAGTTTTAAATACTCGTGGGTATGTAATTTTTATAAAAATTATTTAGCCAATGTTGAACGATCTAAAGAAGTAGTTTTCTTTAAGTTTTACACGAAAAAGTTAAACATTTTGCCTCATTTTGCCCGACCCGGCCCGAAGCATCCCTAATTATGAAGATGTTTATGCCCCGATGGTTAATAAAACGCCCGAGGGCTATAAACATCAAATAATACCAGTTAGTTAAATAGGTATACCGGGGTCAGCTAAGAACATGAGGCTGGAGTAAGCATTTCCTTAAGGTGTGTATACTATTTTATTCGCAATCAATTACTAATCATAACAAGTGTTTTACACTTTTACTTTCGCTAGAAAACTCTATACTATATTTGTTCTAGTTTTTTTTTATTCAAAAATATAGTTAAATAATTACCGGTAATGAACGGTAATAAGATGTTTTCGGTATTATCAATAATAGTATAAAGCGGGAATTTTGCAATTCCTAGTCATATATTAAAATTTTTGTCTACAAGCAAGGAGTGTCTGTATATGTGCAAAATACCGGAAGTAATACTTTAAGATTTTTTCAATTTTTATTTATAAAATATAGGTTATTGACATTCACAAGTAATACAGAATTATTCCCTATAAAACGTTTTTGGTAATGTTATTATCAGAAATACATGATCTTAATAAAAGTGGTAGTGATGGTAAAATGTTGATCACAAATAGATTTATATTAAATTTAATTTTAAATAATAAAATTAACTTAAAATAAGAACATTTTAATCTCAAGAATCGAATTGAAAAATGGAAGAATTGAAAATATTATAATTAGTTTATAAGTTTTGTTATTATTTAGAACATCAAATGAAAATATTTACATATAAGAAAAGAACACTAGCAATAAAATGTTTTAGAAGTATCTACCAAACAAAAAGAAGAATTGTAATTGAACAAGTAGCGCACGGATATTTTTAAATGTGAGGAACCGGCATAGCGACATCGGACATTACCGGCTGAACGACCTTACAAACAATCAAAAACATCACAGAAATGCAATTTGTTCAAATTTGTAAAACATTTCAAAGTTTGTAAATATTTTGCCAACATAAACTTTTTGTTAGTCTGTCATCAAAAATGTATAAAAAGTATTATTTAACAACGTTAACTTAAATCTTACTTACATAATTACTCCTGTACGATGACATTATTATTTACACTCATATATATATACACTTATTTACAGTATCTTCACTTTTATTCACGGTCATTGAGTTCTTACCACTATCCGACAATAAAACACTATTATTAAACATTTGTTATTGGCTAGCTATTACTAGAATTTTTGCGATTGTTTACATAGGAACAAACAAAAATTTTATTTATGGGAGTTACAATATCTGCACTGGTGTGTTTACAAGATGATTCTATTAAAGTAGTTAAAATTGATTAAGTAAATAAAGCACAATATTCTAGTTGTCTCTGATTTAATTGTGTATGATGGGTGTAGTAGCCAATAACAAGATGTTTTGCTCACACGGTTTGGGCTGTGTCAGTTGAGCAGGACTCGGAGCAGCGGCCGAGCGACAAACAGGCTGCAGGCGAAGCGCCGAGACGCAGCCGACGCGACGGAGATGAGAAGCGAACTGGCCCGAGCGTTATTTAAAGAACTAATCGTATCACATCGTTCAAATTCTCTTTGACTCTTGGCAGCTTCATCTCACCATGTCGCTTCTGGTTTCAGCGCTGCTGATGATGGAGGTTGGTAATGCAGAAAACTTGTATATAGCATCATTCAAAATTGAAATTTAGTGCAGGATTATTTTTAAATAAATTGGAGTTGAGTACAGCCTTAATCATTTTACCTTCCGTCACCTTTAGGTAAGGAAGGTATTGTCTTTCGTCAAAAAATTCACTGATGAGTTTTTAGTGAATAAGCACGGTTTAGGGTCCCAATAATACAATTTACCATTTTTACGATGATGTCTGTATGTATGTGTGTCTGTGTGTGTGTGATCGGATCGTATAACTTCAATACTACGATTCCAAAAATTTTTTTTCGTATTCCTCAAGTTTAAATCCAAAAGAACATGTGATTAGATTTTGGTTATTATTGGTGAACCGGAAGTAGCCTCATTTGAAGATTTAACAGTTTAATATGATTTATTGACATTTAACGTTATTATAACTTAAAGAATATATTATTCTCTATACGATTTGATTGCATTTTATGCTTCATATTCAATAGATATAGAGTTAGAGAATTATAAAGATATTAAATTTCATAAATTAGCCAGCTATGCTAACCATGAAAATTGTTAATATATTCAGATAATTCAAATTGACAGATGTCAGTATCAATAAAAAATAAATGAATGTGGCAGAGATGAGGATGTTGAAGTAGATGGGGAATACACGAAAAGATACGGTAAGAAAATAACCCTAGTGTTACAAGTTTCAAGAAAGATACTAGAGAGACGATTACATTAGTTTGAACATGTCATGAGGAGAAATGAAGAATATGTTGGAAGAAGAATGAATAGCTTAGTAATAGAAGGTTGAAGAAACATAGGAAGACCAAAGATAAGATGGAAGGACTTTATTGCGAAAAACTTGAAAGAAAAGAAACTGAATGAGAACGACATGCAAAACAGTAATGAGTGGAAAAGAAAATAAAAAAAGCGACCCCTAACGAATGTGAAAAGCTAAAGAAGAAGATGTCAGTATCAAGTGCAATTTGCATAGTTTGTTTATGAATTAATTTTACTGGAAATTTAGAATATTTTGCAAGAAAATCTATGTATGGAATTTATACATAATACACAGGATTGACGGCAGGTACTGTGCTGGCCACAACAGATTTTTTCTTTTTGTTCCAAGACTGTCCACTTATTAAATATCGTTTCCTCTAAGTTCTAGGTACTCGTTTCTAATCAGAGCAGAGAGTCAATTCAAATAATAACTATTAACAAAAGAACTATTGATTCATTTACTATATTAATTCATACGTTGGAAACAGTTATTTATAATCATGTATATTTTTTAACATACAAAACAATTTTCTCTGTTTTAAAATAAGTAGGTATGCCATTTTCTAGCATGCTACTTATGCTAGAATAACGTTAATTCTTAACTGTCATCAACCTAATTATTTTACCAAAAAATTCCTTTCATACAAATTATTGCTAACTATTATTGCAAATAAATAATGTTAATGAAAACCGAAACAGAGAAAATAGAATAAAACACTCGTTATTAAAACATTCGTTCGTTCGCCCACTCACCGCACCGCGGGCTCGTACTACAATAGGTTGCCCTGTGTAATTTATGTTTTATAGATACACAAAAGAACTATTCTCTGTTACGAATTAGAATGTCATGTCATATTCGCGACCTGTGTGTCTGAATTTCTGACTCATGTTAGAATAGGTTTCATTCTGAATTGTATGTTTTAATACGTATACAAACCCAGGCTCATAATAATTCAGCCGGTTTATATTTTCAACAAACAAATTATAAAACATACAGAAATGGTAAAACCTTTCTACAAATATCTTTCGACTAATTTAAAATACATATAGATTTTAAACTCACAAAAATTGAATATGGTAATCAAGTATTCTGCCATTTAATATTTTATTTCATCGCCTTCTTTATGCATAATAACAATTTTAATTTTGTTAGGTATTTATTGTATCCATATTTACTGTACATACTGGATTTTTACGAAGTTTTTCATGTGTCAAGTGAAAAAAAAGAAGAGAAATAGAACATGTTAAGCAAGAAATTAAAGAAGAAATCAAGGAGGAAATTCCAGAGGTAAAGGAAGAATCCGTTGTCGTCAAGGATTAATATGAATAAAGTATGGACAACTGAGGATCAGCTGGAAATGAAGCAGGACCCTGAGGAAGAGGAAAACCAACCGGAAATGAATAGTTCTGAGACGAGCAGCTGCGATTACAATCTAAGTAACTTGAAAGCCGAGCCGGAAGATTGCGAGACAGCTCAAGTGGAAAACGAAAACTTGAGTCAGATCACGATGACGACGATGCCATATCTCTCACTACAAGGAAGAAAGTCAAGACAATTGATTCTGACGATAACGAAAGATCAGTTAAGAAAAGCCCAAAAAGGAAAAGTCGGAAAATCTGGAAGAGAAGCAGGAAGATATCAGAAGTCCTAAAAAGTGTAAGAAAAAGGAAAAAGAGGAACAGGATGTCTGGAAATGGTTGGAGGAAGAAAGAAAGAGATGACGGTACAAAATGAAACTTCTTTGAACAAGGACCCTACGAATCCTTGCCGTCCAACATCAATTTTTTTCTAAAACGGCAATAAAATTGCGCTTGTCGCAAGACGCTGAAAAACTCGCTGGCTTCTACGCCAATACTCAACCACGATCAAACAACCATATGAAAAAGTGTAACTTCAGCAGATACACAAGTACTTCAGGGAAGTTTGCAGAGAAGAATAGAAAGAGAACCAAGGAAGAGAAGCTTGAGTTGTAGAAGAAGAATGAAGAGGTACAAAAAGAGTATGGGTTCTGTGCCATTGATGGGAGTAAGGAGAAGATTGGTAACTTGAACCACCATCTGGCCACAATTGGAAAGAAATCCACTACAATTACACCGGCACATAGATCGTTTCCTGGACTGAAAACGTCCAGAACCAAGTCAAATACTTGAAGTTGATCCCCTCCAGCAAGCTAAAAGGCGAAAATAATTGCCGGAAGTACGAAACTGCTTGTAAACTGATCAAGTCTATCCTCAAGATCCGAAAGGAGTACCCACAAGAATAACTTAAAGAGCAAAGAGAAGCGGATTAGACAGAGGGCGGTGGCGTTGTATTTTATTGATAATCTGGCACTCAGTGTTGGTAACGAAAATGATGAAGACCAGGCGGATACTGTGGGTTGCTGCTTGTTGAGAGTGGAACATAAAGCTATATGAACAGAAGGATGAGAAGGATTATGTCGTCGTGTTTGATTTTTTCGGGAAGGATTCCACCCGATGTTACAATGAGGTTCCAGTGGAAAAGCGCGTTTTCAAGAATCTACAGCTGTTCATGGAGAATAAAGCACCAGGTGACGATCTATTTGACCGGTTGAACACAAAAATCGTGAACAAACATCTGAACAGGTTGATAGATAGTCTCAACATCAAGGTCTTCCATACCTATAATACTTCGTAGATATTGCAGCGTTACTCTAATACACAGAGAAGAACTCAAACGGACCATAGAATGCTACGTTTTTAAGACTTCTAAATGCAGCATGGGTAATACATGCAAATTTCGTCATCACGCACTATTTCTGGACGAAACAATCTTAAAGTGGGAGCAGTGTAGGTTGCGCGTTGCCGATACTACTGAACGAAGCATGTCTAGACCGGTCGGCATGCTAATTACCGCGTACAGCTGTGAAAACAAACCACCGAGATAAGTTTAATTACTCACGTTTGCTTGATCCTTTTGTATCCAATGTCATTATCGCATCGAAGCTTCTCGAAACTTCGAGAATGAATAAGAGCGGGTATATAAAGCGGCAAACAGCTCTGCAAGTGGAGAGTCTAGACCAGTCAGTTCAGTCCAGTCTAGTGGACAACGAGTCTACAGACAGAGTGATATAAATATAGTGAAATAAATATCATGTAAATAAATAGTGCGTTGTGTTTAATAACCTTTAATTTTAATTATTTAATTATTAATATATCTCTATTTTTCACACAAATAAATAAACGTTACAATATATTTTGCCATATTATGAAAATATGACTAATTTTAAAAGATTTTATAACAAAATATTTTTAAAATATAAAATAATAACTATTGGTGCTATAACAATATGACATCACTGCAATGTCGTTATAGTATTACTAAGTGAAAAGAATATAATTTTATATTATTCAAAATCTATGAAATAAAATCCATATATTTATATAAAATTCTGTTACATGGAAATGAATGAAACATTTATCATTTTTATTAAAATAAAACATATTTATTATAAATCTGTATAACAAAATATTTTGTCTTTGACAAGATACAACTATAGTTTTCTGAAAGTGACAATTAACCACCTCGACATCAATTTCTGGCAGATTTATTTGAATATGCTCGCTCAAAAGCATCTTCCATGTTTTATAAATTATAAAATTATTTAAAAATATACAACTCACACTGCTAAACACATGAATGGATGAGAGATGACTGATGTAATTGAAAATTCAGTACAATTTTTAAAAATATATATTTCAAAAATCATACACATTTAGAAAGTGTAACAAAAGCTAAAATTCATCATTTTATTCAATCTTTAAAAAAAATCAAAAAATGAGTACCGGGCCCTATTATATCCGATCACAAATCATTATTGTATACAAAACAAGTTCATATTACGTAGTTTAATATTACTCTATGTTTCTTAAATTGACATTGTTGCATCATACAATAATTATCCTTATTTCACATGAATGGTTTTCGAGCTACTGTATATGCCGCCGATGGCAATAGTAATAGCTACACGCACTACAATTTTGCTGCTGATTATTTCGTTAAATTTGTGTATCATATTTTATTCAGTTATTTTGTGTTTGGTTACCCATATTGTGTTTTGTTTTCAAGATGTTTTGCAATTACAACTTAATTTTCGTATTTTGGTTACTATAAAAAAATAATTTTAGGACCTTTATATATACTACTCAAAGTGATCAGGTATAAGCTGTTAAAGTTTGTTACATTCGTTAATAAATCACCATTTAATATGTTCTATATATGGTGTAATGTTAATTAAACACACCTCAATCCTCAATTGATAACGTAATGCGATCCAGAAAATTCTACATTCATCTGAATTATTTACAACCTTTAATTACCTAATCAATGTCGCCGTGAAATTTATGTATTAAATTACAAAAATAGCAATAGACAATTGATGACAGGAAAACTCGTGCACAATGCCAGGCTTGGTCCAATTTCTCATTCTAAAATCTCTTGTGCAGTGCACTCTTTGCTAAATATATCAGCTATTAATAATTATCGTAAACAGAGCTTGAAATTGACATCTTCCGTGATGTTCTGGAGGCTCCAGTAAAATTATTCATGTCTATGATAAATAATTTATTTAATTTTAATTTATAAAGTGCATAGCAACAAAATATTTGTAGAAATACAAACGGGTTTTGTGAATTTATTTATTTAATGAGAATATTTTTACCTTCCATCACCTTTAGGTAAGGAAGGTATTGCCTTTGGTCAAAAATTTCGATAGTGAGTTTCTAATAAATACGCACGTTTTGGGGTCCCTAGAATACGGATTTACTATTTTTACGATGTCTGTATTTTTGTGTGTGCGTCTGTGTGTGTATGTGACGATTGTTTCAGATCGCATAACTCGAATACCACGATTCCAAAAATTATAATTTTTTCGTATTCCTTGAGTTTAGATCCATAGGCAGACATTATTAGATTTTGGTTATAATTGGTCCACCGGAAATACCTTCATTTGCAACATTTAACAGATTTTCTTGAAAAAAACCAGTTATATAACATTTATTGACAATTAATGTTATTATAAATTAAAGAATATGTTATTCTCCATACGATGTGATTGCATTTTATACTTCATATTCAATAGATATAGAGTTAAAGAATTATAAAGATATTAAATTTCATAAAAACAGCCATCTATGGTAACCATGGAAACTGCTAACATATTCAAATAATTCAAATCGACAGATGTCAATATCAATGAAGAGAAAATGTATGTGGCAGAGATGAGGATGTTGAGATAGATGTTGGGGAAGACACGAAAAGATAGAGTAAGAATTTAAAACATAAGGGAAATGGCCCGAGTGATAGAAGTTTCTAGATAGATAAAAGAAAGACGATTACACTGGTTTGAACATGTCATGTGGAGAGATGTGAGATGAGAAGAAAAATGAATAGCTTAGTAGTAGAAGGTAGAAGAAACAGAGAAAGACCAAATATAAGATAGAAGGATTATACTGCGTAAGAGAAAAAGAACTGAATGAGGACGACACGCAAAACAGAAATGATTGGAAGAAGAAAATAAAAATTAGCGATCCCTAACGAATGTAAAAAGCTAAAGAAGACGAAGATGTCAGTGTCAAGTGCAGTTTGCATAGTATGTTTATGAAATAATTTTACTGGAAATTTAAAATCTTTTGCAAGAAAATTTATGTATCGAATTTATACATAATACACAGAATTGACGGAAGGTATTGTGCTGGCCGCAACAGATTTTTTCATATATTAAAAAGAGAATTTAATTTTGAGGAACCTAACTTTGTTCGTTCTACATTTTTTGTCTGTAAAAATGTACAGAGTATTTTTACCGTATCTTGAGTAATATTAACGATAAAACAAAACTGTTAATACATTCCAGAGTAAATATTTTAAGATAAATTTAATAGTCATCACATGAATTTCTTAGTCTTTTGATTTTAACACTAAAACATTGGAAAAGCTCATATTTCGGATACCGCGAATCTGCACTGTAATTATCAAACAACGTAATATGGTATTATTATTTGTAATCTATTGGCGCAAATAAATTAATTTGTTATGAATTTTATTTATAAATTATTGATAGTATTGTTATATTCTTTTTAAATGAGCGCTCAGTTCTGTTGAAGCAAAATAGTGATATTGTGCAAGTTTTATTTACGCTGTTTAGTTGCACATGAAGTGAGTAGTTTACTTCACCCTTTACGGCTACTGCTCAACTTTTGTGGGGGGAGGTTATCAAATGTGTGAGCCACTGAGCAACTAACTACTCACAATTTTAAACATATTATACAGTCCTATGTAAAAAAGGTGCAAGAGATTCTTAGTTCATATACATATCTTCAAAAATATTACGCATATAGAAGTAATATTCTCAATTTTTATTTATTATTGCCAAATTAATAAACTGTACTAGTAACAACGCAATTCACTTCAGAGGGAAAAAATATAATGAAAGTTAACTGAAAAAAGAGAAAAATACGCTATGCAAAATTATAGGTGTGTTTAACAAATATAGATCATTTATTCAAATCATACATTTCAAATAACAAATATTAATTTGTTAAGATTTTATTACTAACTAGTATAGCAATATTTTTTTGATAGTTTCCATACTACGCAGGTAATAAATTTTCAACTTTTGGAATTTTACTATTGATGCTTCTTTACTGCGTAACTTAATTATTACCTACAAATGTCTTTTGCTTGTATTTTTATTTTATTTTTAGATTCTTTTACACCACTCAACAGATTATCAATTGTGTTAATGCCAGAAAACTTAGCAGAGATTATAGCAAAACTATAATTTTCTCTGTGTCATTAGCCTGTGCTACATTTTCTATATTAAACTGTAAGAGTATAATATTACCGAAAATTATGTGATGTCCTGCTTTTAATACAACTGAGACTGAAACATAAAAACTCTCAAATTGGAAAATTGTTTTCCGTGTGTTTCACGGTTTAATTTTACATGCTATACTGACGAAAATTCTGAATTTTCTGAAGTTTTGCAGACTATTTAGTTTAGAATATGCATTAATGTACAAATGTATACCGTGAAATTATAAGGGAGATAACATTCAGATTGAGAGCATGCACCTATTTTGTGGCCTGCATAATACCTCTCGCCATTTTCATTTTATGTTACATAGGGCGTGAATAATTATGTGATTTTGTTAGCCTTGGCAAGCAGATATGGGGCCCGTGTCAAAATAACAGCTAGTAATAATGTACATAGGTGTCAAGTATCAAATTTTCATTCAAAACATTATGATTTTCCAAATCCATGTGAATTATTTTCCTCGTCAAGTATATTCCTTACTATTGATGACAAATAAACAACAGAATATTTTGAAATTTAGAATGAAAAATTATGACATATGACAATTATGATATCTATGTAAATAATTACTAGTCGTCATTCGGACACGGATCCTCATATCTGTTTGCCAAGGCCAAGAAAGTCACATGACTGCTCGCGTCCTATAAATAACACATTTAACATTTCTTGTACATACAAATAATTGAAATTGTATCTCATCTTTCGTTCTATGAGGAATTTTGTCCTACTCTTCTCATATGTTCAAAATTCTTCATATTCATTGACGGTATTAGCGGTATTTCTTTAGGATATATGTAATATTAACATAACTAAAATAAAATTAAAAAAGTAATTAATAATACAATAAGATATATTAAATGTATTCGTACCTCCCAGAAAAATCTGATTTTTGACACTGACATTTTGCATTTATCTGTCAAATATAAACATTTAAATATCTCAACTGTTTTTCGAGCAACAAAATTTAACAGATTATTGTATATTATTATTATATACTAGATCTCCAAACCTATACGAGGTATAATAAAAAAATTAAATGTGTCAGATTGAGAATTTAATTTTTTTTAATATTACCAAGAATATTGCCAACACACACACACACGCACACACACTCACACACACACACACACACAAACAAACACACACATACACACACACATACACACACACATACACACACACATACACACACACACACACACACACACACACATATATAGAGAAAGAGAGAGACATCATCGAAAAAATGTTAAAATCGGATTGTAGGGACTTAAAACATGCTTATTCATTAAAATCGGGATATGCGATTTTTAGCATAAATCTAATACTTACCTCTCTTAGCGACAGGTAAAAACATATGAAGTAGAGAACAATATTTTAAAATAACATGTAAATTTAATTTTAATAGAAAATATATAATAGAAACAATATGAACTAATCGTGTAAAATTAAAACACAACTAAAGCACATTTTAAAAAAATACTGTATGTACAAAGTGTTCATTTTAAATGTTCCACCATTGCTATCTCGACAACGATAATAGCTACAAAGACGGATAAATGGGCAAACAATTTCTATTTCACAAGACAAATTTAAAGAAAAGAAAATTAATTTATGTTAGCAGTGGTTCTCAAATTACAGGACCTAACTTTTTTATTTTAAATGAGAAAATATATTTTATATTTTTACATTCGATAGAGAATTTAATTCTGAATGCAGTGATATATTTTTATACCCTTATATAACGATTTTTTTTTTGTTGAGAAAAATACATATAAACTTTTATACTAATTTGCTTAAAATATGGCTGTGATAAGAGTGCGACGAATGGAGAAAATAAATAAATGTTATTTTTCTTTACAAAGAAAGAAGTGAATATTGTGTTCTCATGACTGTCAAATCACATAAAATATTCATGTATTTATTTCATGACATTCTAATTTTATGTAGAAAATAACACGTATTCATTTTTCCATTCATGACACTCTTATTATAGCCATAATTTAATCAATATAAATTTTTACATGCATTTTTCTCTTAAAAATCTTTATTTCGTATATAAACATTATATCACTGAATTCAGAATTAAACTCTCTAATGAATGAGCAAATCAAAAATGTATGTTCCCATTGAAAATAAAAAAGTTATGTCCCGTATTTTGAGAACCAATGGCCGAAAAAAATAATTTTTCTTTTCTTTAAATTTGTCTTTGAAATAGAAATTGTTTGCCCATTTAATCGTCTTTGTAGCTCTTATAGCTCTCGAGATAGTAATGGTGGCCCATTTAAAATAAACAGCCCTGTATACATAAAGTTATGTTTTTTTTTTTAAATGGGATGGTATTTATATTTTGACCTATTCGACAGATTATTTTTTCTGAATTCAACCATATAATTATTTTATATCCTAACAAAAAAATTCAGTAGGCTATGTATAAAAAACAAAAACTGTTTCCTGTCAAATTGAATTATTTAGGATGGAAATCAAATAGAACACGAGTTATAGTTATTAACAAATATTTGTTTCGTTTTAATTTACACTCAATTGTTTTTCATAAATAGCCTACGGAAAAATAACTATAAAAATGAAATTTATTTAAATTTCAATTTAAATTTCTCAAAAAAATTGTTATATTAGGATATTATATGATTACACGTTACACAGTTGAATTCAGAAAATAATAATCTATCGAATAGGCTTAAAAAATAAATACCATCCCATTTAAAAAAATATAACTTTATGTTGCAAATCTATTCGTATGTCCCGCTTGGTCTTCTATAAGATTGTCTTATAGTATTTTATTGTATCTTTAATAATATAGAAATTATTGGAGGTAGCTCGTTTACCTGTTACACCCCTGTATACATACATATAGAACAATTTATAAAATTATCCATGTTTAAAAATCTTGCAGTCTATGTTTTAAAGATAATAATAACTCCTAGTGGTTACTATGTATATGCATGCAACAAAATTAAAATAGATGAAAAATTATTTCAAACTAGGTATTTTTTTATTATTTTAGTCGTTCGAGAAATATTTACAAAACAAAATTCCGTTTATAAAATAGTTTTTTTGTTTGCAAATAATACATACAAGTTTAATAGTAACTGAAACAGTTATATTGTAGATATACAGCGCCATCTAAACCATTATGTAGAAAACACAAATCAACTATGTTCGAGAAATAACAGATGGAAACTGTATCATGAAATGGTTTTGTATAAAATTAGATCGAATTTTGGTTTTTAATTACGCCAATGTATCTACTTACTACAATACACTTTCGTAATGGTGGTTGCATATTCATTTATTCTATTTTAAGCATTAAAAATATTTAATTGGATATGATTAACACGTAAAGTTAAAAATAATATTAAAACGTAAAACTCGGTGTAAACATAATGACTAATTTCTCTAAATATTACTAAATTTAATTTAGACATTGTATCGGAATCACTCGCAATCGCAAATTGCACATCATCACATATAGGAATATACGAGTACATACATGATTCTTATAGGTAGCAAATATTTCTTTAGTTCTATTTCAAGAAATTGATCTACGATTGGTAATGTTTTGAAAATCTATGGTGTGATGTGCACAGTCGATTTATTTGCTATTACTTTACCTCTCAAAATAGAATAAAAATAAAATTTTACTAGCATGAAACTCAGTAATCTTATGAAACCTTTATTAACTAACAAATAACAAATATAAATAAAAAAAATACAAAAAAATGCCAAATATAGTTGTGCAATGGCTAAATTTTCTTTTTCTCCATAAACAAGATTGTGTTATTATTAACTTGTATTTTTAGAAACACAAACATATTAAACATTCTGCAGTGAAAATAAACACTGAAATTATTTGCAATTTACAGGATATTAAGAAACGAGTAATGAATAGTTTATTTTTATACTATTACTATTTTTAGATTTATAAAATAAATAATGAGGAAAATAAATTGTCATATATATTATTAGGTTTTGGACCAAGGGCAAATTGACTCTATTTAATTTTTCAACTAACATGGATTATTTTCATTACTTCAAACTTTCAAACATTTGAGGATGTTTTAAAGAAAAATTCAAATTTTAAGGAAAAAAACTGCTCATTTCAAAACCACTCATTTTATGTCTGGGAGATATTTCTCTCTGTATATAATTAGCATTTTTGTTATGCAAGAACAATAATCCAGTCAAATTAGACGAAAAAAGGCCCGACTGTCGGAATAATTCTTACCAAGCTGAATTTTTGTATACATGTACGTTTCGATATAACAATTAAGTATATGACAAAATCCTAAAAATATCAGCAGGGCAATTCGAGATATTTAAAATCAAAAGTTACCAAAATTGGTTTTTCCCTAATAATTCGCCTCCTATACATCGTTCGTCGATGAAAGTTATAAAAATCTGTTGTTGCCGTCACAATACCTCTCGCGCCCTTACCTTTTTGGTATATATAAATATTGTACATAACATTTCTTGTACACACAAAAAATTCTAATTACACCTATTCTTTATATTTACGTATTTTTTATAATTTTAAATTCATTCTATGAGCAAGTTTTCTCCATTTCTTCTAAATGTTCGAGGTTTTTTCAATTCATTAACGGGATTGGCGGTATTTCTGAAGGGTTCATGTAATATACCTATCATTTTAAATATATAATTAATAATACAATAAGAAATATTAAATATCGTTCCCAAAAAGCCTTCAATACTATCTATAAATTTTTGACATTGACATTAGTGACATTTATCTGTCAATTACAGACATTTTAATTTCTGAAGTAGTTACCATGGAGATATTTAGACTGTGAGCAGGCTGTGAGATTTACTACAACAGATTATTTTATAGATTATATATTTATATCTTTATATAGAAGGTATAATAAAAAAATTGTCGGATAGAGAATTTTGGTTTTTAATATTTGTAAAAAACATAAACTTTCAAAAAATAAAATTTAGAAGATTTTTGTTAAAATACTACTACTTTCGGTTGTCCAATTGTTACCAGATTCTATTCAAATCTTCCCATTACTGTTAGATTGTGGAATCCATAATTACACAGGTCTTTAGTCTTACAGAAATTGAGAAATCGTACATAAAACAACCTCACACACACACACACACACACATCCACACACACACACACACACACACTCACATCATCGTAAAAATGTTATCATCGGTGTTTTATTTATATTATACAAATCTTTCACTGTATACAGAGGCTATAGTTTGTATTTCGCATAGTATATTTTAACAACTTTAATAATTAAATATAAATGATAAAATATGATTGCAATAATGAATTTCAACAATTAACTAATCAGTATCAATAGCATCTTGTCCAAAATGTATTTTGTAAAGATTTTTTTGCCAAAGATTATATTAGTGCACATTTATTTCTTGTAATTAGTCGGGAAGAATTGTTTATTTAATGCATACACAGTGTTTCAAATATATTGTAAAAAAATTTAAGGGCATATAGTAGGTACTCATCAAAATGAGTAAAAAAATAATCAACATAAGTCCAATTTCCGAGATATAAGGCAGCGAAAAATGAGTTTATACGGAGTTTACCTCTGCTATCTCGAAAACTATAAGAGTTACGACTTCGATTAAATGAGACTTTTTGTTTGCCTTTCAGAGGTCATCTTAGATGTTCTTTTATTTTTTCATAAAATTGTTAAAAAGTTAAATACTGTGGCGACCTTGGTCAATATTTAATTTTCAAATAACTTCGTAACTATTAGAAAGATCCGGCTCTGGTGCGAAGAACTCGTAATGCACTTTACGACACAGACTATATAATATAAACAGTAATATTGAATTGTACCTATATTACAAAAATGTGTATTAGTTATAAACATTTGCTTATAAATAATAAATAATTATTTATCATTCTATTTCAAATGATAGAAACTAAACGATGAATAAAACGGGATATATTATTTCCCAAAAGTGGTCCCCCTAATAATGCAGATATCCTTGTGACATATTAACAGCTGCGCCTTGCATTCTATCACGTATGTGTTGCGGAAACGAATGCAATAATTTGTTATTTGTTATCTATAAACTATATTTTTTATAAATAATTGTTTTATTAGTACTAAACATTTTTTCATTTCCTCGTAAAGTACATAACGCCAGTTGCTCCACCGTTCATACAGCGTTATCCCGTCCGAAAAAGTACATATTCGCGAAAACCCAATTTTGGTGACCTTCGACCTTTAATATCTCGAATTGCCGGGCTGATATTTTTAGGATTTTGTCGTAAACATGTAACATCGAAACGTATGTGTATACAAAAATTCAGATTGGTAGGAATTTTTCCAACCAAAAATCCTTATTTGACTGGACTACAAAAGGAACTAATTATTTTAGTGGAAACGCGACATAAAATTTTTACGTAATAAGCGAAATATGCATTTTTAAATTTCAGAATTTGGCATGTGACATATGTCGTCACCAGTGGTAAAGCGCGCATGCGCGCGTCACCTTTTTAAAATCAGACAACCAACCAAATTGCTTAGACCTTAGGACATGATTATGAAACGTCACATAAACTTTGAGTCGTTTGTGGTTTGTGATTATCACTTTCTTATCTGATTTTATTTTGACTATTACAACCGTATCTACATATTTTCCATGCTATGCTTGGCTTTTGACAAAAGTTTGTTACTTACTATGTAACGCGACCGGAATCGAACGATATGGCACCATAAACTGAAAAATTTAAGAAATGGACTTAATCGATTTTTATGAGAAACCCCATATTTATAGTATACTATAAAAAAAAATCTGATGCGGGCAGCACAATACCTTCCGTCAATCCTGTTTATTATGTACAAATTCCATACATAAATTTTCATGCAAAATATTCTATACACACACACGCACACATATGCGCACACGCACACATACATACATACAGACAACATCGTAAAAATAGTAAAAACGTATTGTAGGGACCCTAAAACGTGCTTATTCATTAAAAACTCACCACCGAATTTTATGACCAAAAACAATACCTTTTCTTAGAGGTGACGGAAGGTAAAAAGGTGTAGACTGCTATTTACTAGTTCAATAATTTTAAATAAATGGTTATTATTTATTAATCTAACCTAGTGAAATCCATATAGTTATGTTTAAAACTTATTTTTATTCTAGGAAGAGTTGGTAACATGCATTATGTAAACGAAACAACATATTTAGATAGCCATGTCTTGTTTGGTTAGATGAAAAATGAATTATTTTTTTTATAAAATCATGCCAAAAAATTGTCAAACTTTCACAGCAAATAGAAACAGGTGCACTTATGCATTTGTGCATATTATAATATTACATATTTTTATTTATTTCTAAATCGTTTACTATGGTATTACATAAATTATGCATCTTTCTGGAGAATTTATATAATAATAAACATAAAAAAATTCAGATGAAATATAAAATATGATTATAATCCTTGCAATTGTTTGAGTATTTGAGAACTATAAACCAGTGGCCTAGTTTTGCCAGTTTGCCAGTTCCGTCCGCGTAGAGATTTTAAATACCACACGGCTATTTTAAGAGGCCGAAAGGTAAGAGAAGAGATTTCAGTAGTTTCAAACGAAGGAAGCAACAAATATTTATCTCAAAATTTTCAAGATAATTATCTTTCTACTATTCATTTCTCTCTGTAAAACATTAATTCATTTATATGAAAAACAAAAATGAATAATGATGTGTACTGATGAAATACGTACTTTTAGAATAAATAATCTAAAAATATAATATCTATAATTATTTATAAAACATCAACTCTAAATTTAAATTCTTGTTTAACATTATTCGATCGAATATATACTCATCTTTTTACTTGCCAAATTTCAAATATTCTTTAAACAATTATATCTATTATTGCATCTATAAAATAAAAATTAAAATAAAATAAATAAATAAATATATCATTACGGCATATTACGCATTAGTGGGTGTGCCAAACTGCTTTGTACACAGATTTCGGTAACAATGTTGGCATATTTGTACAGTGCGGGCGTTTACTAGTCATCACCTCACGGGCACTCATTGCTGGCGTGAAGAGTGCACCACAGGGGTCAGTTTTCTGCCATTTAAAATTCGAAATATAAAAAAAATACATTTTTACCTCTCGCTACCGTACAAAAGTTATAGGAATCATGCGAATAATCGAATATCGACATTTTAGTGAATAAGCATGTGTTAAGGTCCAAGTAAGAATCCATATTTAACATTTTTCCGATGATGCTGTGTGTTTATGTATATGTGTTTTTAGTTTGGACGATTTCATAAATACTATGAAGCTGCAAGCTGAAATTTTTTATTCCTTATTCTTTAATGGAAAAGGCAGTTTTTAGTAATACTTATTTAGTTAGTGAAAGTAGTACTTTACTAGAAGCTCTCAACAATTTTTATTTGAAAAAACGACTACATATTATACATATTTTCACAATTTATATTATTTTACAAATATCGAAGAACATTTTATCTTTTATCTATTTCATTATCTTTTTTATTAAACCTTTTATGGATTTAGAGAAAAAAAAATTAAAATAACGTATTCTCTCCAAATTCTCTTTAAGGAAACTGATGTTTGTTTGTAATAGACGGATAAAATTTAAGTGTAGTTTACATAATAATATAATTTATTATTCAATAGGACAATGTCCCAGTTACAGAATAATAAAATTAGAAATACGAAAAATCTGTTGTAGCCAGCACAATACCTTCCGTCAATCCTGTGTATAATGTATAAATTCCATACATAATTTTTCTTGCAAAAGATTCTAAATTTCCAGTAAAATTATTTCATAAACAAACTATTCATATTGCACTTGATACTGACATCTTCTTCTTCTTTAACGTTTCCCATTCGTTAGGGGTCGCTATTTTTGCGTGTCGTTATCATTCAGTTCCTTTTCTCTCAAGTCTTCCGCAATACAGTCCTTCCATCTTATCTTTGGTCTTCCTCTATTTCTTCAACATCCTATTACTAAACTATTCATTCTTGTTCCAATATAATTCTTCATTTCTCCTCATGACATGTTCAAACCAATGTAATCACATTTCTTGTATCTTTCTAGAAACTTTTAATACTAGAGTTATTTTCTTACCGTATCTTTCCGTGTTTTCCCCAACATCTACTTCAACATCCTCATCTCTGCCACATTAGTTTACTTTTTATTGATACTGACATCTGTCAATTTGAATTATATGAATATATTAATAGTTTCCATGTTTAGCATAGCTGACTGAATTATAAAATTTAATTTCTTTAAAATTCTTTAACTCTGTATCTATTGAATATGAAGTATAAAATGTAATCAATTCGTATAGAGAATAATATATTATTTAAGTTATATTAACGTTAAATGCCAATAAATAAAATTTAACTGTTAAATCTTCAAATGAGTGTACTTCCGGTTCACTAATTATATCCAAAATCTAATCAGTTGTTTTTTCTGGATGTAAACTTGAGGAATACGAAAAAATTAAAATTTTTGGAATCGTAGTATTGAAGTTATGGGATCCGGAACTTTTGTCACACACACACAGACACACATACATACAGACATCATCGTAAAAATGGTAAAATCGTATTATAGGGACCCTAAAACATGCTTATACACTAAAAACTCATCATTGAATTTTTTGACCAAAGACAATACCTTCCTTACCTAAAGGTGACGGAAGGTAAAAAAAGTGAGATTATAATAACAATAATTACATACAATAATAATAATTATATATGTATAGAAAACCTAAATTACAGTATCTAATTTGGCCTTAAAATCCGTAGTATTAAGACAAAAATCTAGCTCAGAACAAATAGTATAACAGCGAAACATAGAACTGATAATTATAGTGGTAGTTGATACGTGAAGAAGAAGGGGTGAAAGTATTACTTCATCAAGTATAGCACATATTAACAAAAAAGTCAAGTTTAGCAAGTAAATCGCAATCATCAACAATGTTATTTATAATTTTGTACAGGAATATTAATTTATTTTTAAAACATCTATTAGCAAGCGACTCAAGGTTAGAATTATCAATTAAAGAAGAATAGTCACTGTCAGGCCAGTAATGAATGATTCTGTAAAAAATATTTATTTATTAGATATTCCTGTGATGGGTACCATATAACAGAGCAATAATTTGATTTACTTATAATATAAGCTTGAAATAAAGCAATGTAGCATGAAATTTTTTAAACCCCAAAGATGAACGTCAAGTAAATTATAACATGAATTTAGTACATATTCTGCATGGTAAACTAAAGTTAATTTTGTGTCTAGAAATAGTTCTTACATCTTTTATAATTGTGGTACGAGATAAAAGTAGGTATATACACCAGTCATGGAATAATCAAGTGAAATTGATTTCCTAAAAAAAATGTAGCTGATTGCTTAGTGACCATTGACATATGGAATTAAGATCGTGCTGCAATAATTTACAGTCGTCTAAGTTGGATGTAGATCTAAACAATATGAAGTCATCCGCATACATGGAAATGGAGGAGGGGAATTGGAATACTGAATTATATTGGAAATATCGTTAATAAATAACAAAAAGAGTAATGGACTTAAAACGAAACCCTGAGATACTCCAGAACTAGCAATAAAGTTATTTGATGTATAACCATTACAATAAACATACTGAAATCTGTTGGTCAGATAAGACTCACATATGTTATATAATTGTACAGAAAACCCGATTTCTTTTTACCTCTCGCTAAGAGAGGTATTGCATTCATGCTAAAAATCGCATATCCAGATTTTATTGAATAAGCACGTTTTAAGGTCCCTACAATCCGATTTTAACATTTTTACGATGATGTCTGTGTGTGTGTGTGTGGATGTGTGTGTGTGTGTGTGTGTGTATGTGTGTGTGTGGGATGTTGGAAGGACGGTTACTCAAAAACTATAAGACTTAAAATTTGTTTAACAACGTATTTCCCAATCGGACATTCATGGGAAGATCTGAAAAGGTTTTGGTAATAATTGGACAACCGGAAGTAGAAGATTCTTGAAAAAAAATCTTCTAAATATTATTTTTTGAAAATTTTTCGTGGTAATATTAAAGAAAATTAAATTCTCTATTTGATACATTTAAATATTTTATTATATATTCCATAGATTTAGAGATAAAAGAAGTATAATATATAAAATAATCTGTTGTAATAAATTTGACAGCCGAAAGGATACCATGGAAAATAGTTGACCAGTTGAACTGTTTGTAACTGGCAGATAAATGTCAGTGTCAGAAATTCATAGATATTACTAAAGAGTTTTTCTGGGAAGTACATATACATTATATTATTTCTTAATGTATTAGTAGTTAAATATTTAAGATTATAGGTCTATTACATATATCCTTCAAAAATTCAGTCAATCCTGACAATGAATTGGAAACATTTCGAAAAATTAGAAGAGGACAAAATTTCTTCATATAATGAATTTAAAATTAAACAATCTAAATATAAGGAATAGATATATGTAAGTACAATTTTTGGTGTAGAATGTAGGTATACAAGAAATGTTAAATACAATAGGGCGCCTTGACAAGCAGATATGGGGACTCATGTCAGAATGATAGCTAGTAATTATGTATATAGATGTATCATAATTTCTCATTCTAAATTTAGTGATTTTCCAATTCCATATGGTTTATTTTCCTCGACAAGTAAATTCCACACTCCTGGTGACAAATTAACTACGTGTATTTAGAAAATCTTGAAATTCTGAATGAAACATACTGACTAATTATCATTCTGAAACGGGCCCCCACATCTGCTTGTCAAGGCCAACAATGTAACATGACTGTTCGCGCCCTATACTTATGTAACCAAAAAAGGAAGTGGCGAGAGGTATTGTGCTGGCCACAACAGATTTTTTCAATTTATAGTTAGCATTATAGTTCGTAACACAATTTTTCTGGAAAAATATATATTTTTTTATTTTCTTTATTCTTTTATCTTGATATTATTGTAATTTACTCTCATACTTCGGTATACAAGGCCATCAATATCATAAAGCTAGAAAATATACAAGATGTCATATAATAGTTCCAGGATTTAGAAATGTCAGAAAAGAAGAGGCCTACTGAACTGAATATGTGTAGACAAATTGGCCGACAACGAAATGTTGTTTATACAAACAAAGTTACTCAATATAATAACATTCTCTTTGTTCCTGGTATATGGCCAAAGCCCACCCTGGGGGTCTATTCCGATTGAAGCGACACTGTAGTCTAGCTATTTCGTCACTGTTAGTGACGTCATATGATGACGTACAAGCTACGTCACCATTTAGTAACTTTTAATTCATTTAGTGAATTTTAATATTACACGCTTGGTACCAAGTAAGTAAAGAAGTATCTACTACATGGCATTGCTGTAGTACCAAGTAAGTAAAGAAGTATCTACTACATGGCATTGCTGTAGTTTAAAGCGCTCATTTTGCATGTCAATACAGTTTCATTTGTGATCTAGTGCTGATTCTCGCTCTTTTGTGTCGGGTGTTATACATTTTATTCTTATTTTTAAAAATTTTGTTATTAGTTTAATTTTATTTTACTGTTAAAGTAAGTTTTATTTGGTTTTTCTTTTTAGAATAATATAAATTTAATTTAGTTCTTATAGTATGATAGGTTATTTTTCAATATTTTTAGTTTAGATTAAATGTATAAATTAATTGTAAATTTTTATTGTTTTTTTAAAATTTAATTATGTCTCAAAAACGAGAAAGAGAAGAGAGGGTAAATAAAGACCAAAAGGAAACTTTGCTTCATTTTATGCTCATGAGGATTTTGGGGGGCAGATGGGCGACAAAATTGGAAGTCACTGAGAGCGGTTAACATTTCTTTTATGAATAAATCAAGTACTTACTCTTAAATGGGCAGGAATTCGATTTCTATAATTGCCATAATTTAAATGTGGGTTTAAAATATTTACCACGTTCGTGCAATTGGAACGGATTATGTGCATCCCAAATTAATCTTCGAGCAATTTTAGCTTCTTCCCTTCTCTCCTTTACTTCAGCAGTACGCACAAAAATATATGAAAATCCATTGTTTAAAAACAAAACACTCAATTCTCAGTTAGAGAGAGTCGAAAAGAAGTAGCGACAGCTACTTTGGTGTCGAATAACGTAGCAATGGCGAGTGACGTCATACAAGTCATCATCGCATTACAGTGGTAGGGACAGTACGTCATCATCGCATTTCGGTAGTAGGGACATTACGTCATCATTGCAGAACGATAGTGGGCTAGCGATATCACACACTTAGGGAGTCGCTAATTGAATTAGAATTTAGAATAGACCTTCTGGGCTGTACATCCACAAAAGAAGAAGAAATGCAATATAAAACAATACGTACATTAAGCCCCGGCCTCCATATATTTTTATTTTAATTTAAACCACTAGTTTAGCCAAGATATTTTTTGTAAAATATTAGATCAAGCGCATCTCAAACATCACAGATTATAATATGTATAAATAGTACATATTGTTCTAGTTTCACAATTTGCGAACCTTCAAAATGATTTAAATTTATATATTTAGAATACGTTTGCTATATTTATACAAATATAATTTTGGTAGCTTCAAGAACTTTTTGACTGTAAGGGTAATTGGGTGTAATCCAGGAATACAGCAACATTTTATTTTTAAATTTATGACCTTAGAATAAATACAATTGTGAGAATCCCCATAAAACACATTATGTATAACAAAGTTTTGTCAATAACCTAGCAAAGCACGAAAAATAAAAGGATGTACGTTTAAAATTTTGAACTAAATTAGTCCCCCTCTGGATTTGAAAATATTTTTTATTGGTTTTTTTTGGGCAATTGCAAAATTCCTATAAAAACAAAACAAGTTCAGGTGTTATAGAGTTATATGGTTATACAATGACCGTTTTTGCCACTGAAATATATTGTTGACTAGAATACACATATCTACTATGATAGTGAAGGTCTACTGAATGCCGGCTGCTGAAGGAATCGGCTAACATCGGGACAATTCGTGAGGTCGAATATTACTTCGTCTAGTGCGCTCCGTTTAATGGCCATGGCGCAGGTCTTAAATGTTCGGTTTGACACGAACATGCACGAACAGGGCCAGCAATTGTCATTCAATGGGGCTTCAATTCAACGTATGCTGATAAGTAGAGTATGCAAGTTCCAGTCATTAATATATTTCAGTGGCTTATATGTACCTTGCATCACTTTTAGATAAGGAAAGTACTGTCTAGTCAAAAAATTCGATGGTGAATTTTTATTGAATAATCACATTTTAGGGTCCCTAAAATACAATTTTACTATTTTTTACGATGACGACTGTATGTATGTGTGTGTGTGTCTGTTTGTTTTTGTCTTTATATGTTTGTGTGTTTCTATTTGTATGTTTGTGTGTTTGTATGTTTGTGTGTGTGTGTATGTGTGTGTGTGTGTGCGTGTGTGTATGTGTGTCTGTATGTGTAACAAATATTTCTCCTTCGATAACTTCAATACTACAATTCGAAAAATTATAATTCTTTCACATTCCTCTTTTATGCATCCATATGAAGAGTTGTTTAAATTTTGGTTACAACTAGTTTACCGGAAAAACCATAGTATGAAGATTTTAAGAATTTATCATGAAAAAAAACACTGTTATGTATCATTTTTTGACATTTTATATTATTATAAATATTGAAGATTAATTTCTTCTCTATCAGTCGAATTCACAAAACAAGATTAGCACTTAAACCCGATTAAAACTATCAAGTTAAGCTAAACCATATTCACAAAAAAGTTTAATCCTTTATCGGTAATACTTTCTTAAACCGGTTTAGTTTAAAATTTAACCCTTCGTATCCATAGCAACTGAATCATTTGGTGTAAATAAAAATTAAACCTATTCACAAAACTTTGCGTTTACAAATTTAAGCCATTTATTTAAACATGCTGAAACGCAGGATTAACGTGTAAAATTTGTAATTTTAAATCATCATAGAGGTTTGTTTTTGTTATAATAAATAGCTTCATACTAATACAAATATTTATTACGATGTACATACATTTACCTTTAATTAAATATACTGTAAAATTTTAGATGAAACATTTTTATCTAGAATACGAAGGCAAGAATGAATAATTTTATTTAGAAATAAAAGATGTAAATCAGGAGTCATAAAATTATATTTTTGCAAAAATACCAACAGGTAATCCGATATCTACTCCATTTTAATTCCTTCTATAATACGGCCATGGATAGAAACATTTATTTTCCTTGTTATTTCTTCCCACAGCCGTTATTTTTATATTGGTGTATTACTTGGCCCTAATTTGCCAAATAATAATTTAGTTTAACTTTCAGCTTCGTTAACTAACACAGATATTTAATTTTCAGTGAAATTTGGCTTTCTTTCGCGTTTACTCGCCATTTTTATTTTTATTTTGACGTTTATAAATTTAGCTAAACTAACTCTAATCTAAGTCTATTACCATTTTTTTCGAGAATATGGTTTAGATTAACATTTAATACCGGGTTAGAAAAAGTTTAGCTAAACCAAAATTTGGATTTAGCTAATCCTGTTTTGTGAATTTGGCTGTTATATGATTTAATTAGAATTTTACCTTCTGTCACCTTTAGGTAAGGAAGGTATTGTCTTTGGTCAAAAAATTTAATGATGAGTTTTTAGTGAATAAGCACGTTTTAGGGTCTATATAATACGATTTTACCATTTTTACGATGATATCTGTATGTGTGTGTGTGTGTGTGTGTGTGTGTGTGTGTGTGTGTGTGTGTGTGTGTACTCTAATTTGAAGATTTTAACAGTTTTTCTTGAAGAAACGCAGTTAAATATCATTTATTAACATTTAATATTATTATAATTTAAAGAATATATTATTTTCTATACGATTTGATTGCACTTTATACTTCATATTCAATAGATATAAAGTTAAAGAATTATAAAGATATTAAATTTCAGAAATCAGCCAGTTATGCTAACCATGAAAATTACCAATACATTCTGATAATTCAAATTGTCAGTATCAATGAAAAGTAAATGAACGTGGTACAGATGAGGATGTTGATTGCGGAAGGCTTGAGAGAAAAGGAACTGAATGAGAATGAGAATGAGAAGAAGAAGAAATTAAAAAATAGCAATGAATAGGAAAAGCTAAAGAAAAATAAGATGTCATTATCAAGGGCAATTTGCATAGTTTGTTTATGAAATAATTTTACTGGAAATTTATACATAATACAGGATTGACAATACCCTCCATATTGTGCTGGCCACATCAGTTTTTTACCTTCCGTCACCTCTAGGTAAGGAAGGTATTGTCTTTGGTCAAAAAATTCAGTGGTGAGTTTTCATTGAATAAGCACGTTTTAGGTTCTTTACAATACGATTTTACTATTTTTACGATGATGTCTGTATGTGTGTTCGTGTGTGTGCGTGTGTGTATGTGTGTGTATGTGTGTGAGACCGCGGTTTCGTCAACGATATCTCCAATACTAGAATTCCAAAAATTATAATTCTTGCGTATTCCTCTTCCTTACAACCATATGCAGACTTGATTAGATTTTGGTTATAATTGGGCAACCGGAAGTATCCTCATTTGAAGATTTTAACAGTTTTTTTTTGAAAAACTCAGTTAAATTTTATTATAACTTAAAGAATATATTATTCTCTATACAATTTGATTGCATTTTATATTTCATATTCAACTGATATAGAGTTAAAGAACTATAAAGATAATAAATTTCATAAATCAGCCAGCTGTGCTAACTTAACCATAGAAACTGCTAATATATTCAGGTAATTCAAATTGACAGATGTCAATATCAATAAAAAGTAAATGATGAAAGAATAAGGGAAATAACTCTAGTGTTGGGCGTTTCTAGAAAGATATAAGAGAGACGATTACATTGGTTATAACATGTCATGAGGAGAGATGAGTATATTGGAAGAATGAATAGCTTATAACAGAAGGTGGAAGATACATAGGAAGACCAAATTTTCAAACTCATGCTGCTGAAAGCTGCACCATGGAAACTGTAAGAATATTGAAATATAACTAATTTACACATGTCAGTGTCAAATAAAATTTACTTACCTTCGTAAAATGGTTATACTGGAAATATAGAATCGTTCACAAGAAACATACTACACATTTTTTTGCTGCTGTACGGCAGCGCAAGTCCGGCTCACTGAGACGTCTTCGGCTAGTTTGTGCAGATCCCGATAAATTTGTTTCTTCAACAACTTTTATAACAGTGAAGAATGGAATCTCAATTTATATTCTTCTTCAGTTGTTACTCTGTGTCGCCCTGATCTTGGATTCCTTCCTATTCTGCCTTCCTATCCCCACTTATTTAAAATATTAATGACAGAAATTTTATTAATATAGCGCTGGGCAAATTATCTGATCGGCAATCCTTCTTCCGCGCTAATAATTACACTTCATAATATAGCTAATTCAAGACATTTTTTTACTTCAATTCGACAATTCAATTTTTGACAAATCAAAGTGACAAATGTCATAATTTTAAAGCCAAATTTAAGCAACTAAATCTTATAGAAGAAAGTTTATTTAATTTTTCGACTTTTCCTGTTTTTGTCTGTCCAGCACTGTACTTAAATTATTATAACTGTAACAAAATAATTTTCACAAATATGACACTTAGATCATTATTTTCTTCAAGTCTTTATTTTATAATGATTTAAAGTTTACAAACAACATTTTAATTTATAGGTATTTTAATTATAAAATAGAAGAAAGAAGGCCTCATTAACACTCTAACGATACGAACCCCGAAAAAAATAAGTACGACCCTGTATATACCTACTTCTTGAGTCCTTGGTTTTAATTTAGCAACAGGTACTTTTCTATTTTCATAGTAAGTGTTATTACATTTCAAAATATTTACTCTTTACCAAAAATTCCACTCTTTCTGGAATTTTAGTTATCAACACCAAATCAGAACTAATAAAGAAACAATAAATTTTATATTTAGAGCTCTTTAGATGTAGGTACTCGTATTTATAAGACATTAATATTAACATAAGTCAAAATTTTAGAAATATAACTTTAATTAAAAAAAAAAACAGTATTTGTAGAAATTTCATTGAAATAACTTACGACTCATTGTCTCAGAATAAATGCATATGTAACTGGATATACTTTTTGTTATTCTTTTAACTCCTAAATAGGACAAAGGTAAATATAGCATCGTTTATTCATTCTCCTAAGTAGGATGAAAGTCATCTGGTGTGAATCTATAGACTATTTTCATTTGTTTTGCCTCTTGAAACGGCGCAATATTGCCTGTGTATTTTTAGCAAATGACAGACTTGGAATATTTTGTTTGAAACATAATCGGAGAAATTTGGAATTTTTAGAATCATGCATGAAATATTCCACCTGAGTGGGAGTGCGCTCAGCCTGGCAACTCGCCAGTTGCAATTTATGCTAATATTTTTCATTTATAATTTAAAATTTGGGAAAATAATAAACACCATATGCACTCTGCATATATTTTTTTTTTGGAATTTTATACGTTTCTGTAGAACGTAAATATTTAACTCTGGATGATCAATAAAAGTTTATAAATAAAGAACAAAATATATGTTTTTAAAAATTACTCTGACAAATATTATCTACATTAATATTCACAATTTCAAACTATAATAAAACATAATTATTTAAGTACCTATTTAATATAATTTTTGATAAAACACGAATGAAAAGATTTATAAACATAGAAAATATAAGAGAATATATTTATTACGTACATTTACTGAATAAATACAAACGTTTGAAAAAATATGTCCGCCATAATTCGTCGTTAATACAAAAGATAAACGTTTTAAAAAAATAACTCTCTACACAGTAAAAGTCCCTTGTAGACATTAGTCAGTTGTTTGGGATTAATCTCGAGCACCGCTTGACGAATTTTGATGAGGTTTCATCTATGAATTGATAGACAATAGCATCTATCAAAAAAGGTTTAGGTGCATAAAATGTTATGATAAACGATAGCCGAAATTTTTGTGACTAAACTAAAATATTTGTATCTAATCTGTACAATGTATAGGAGAATTATTGAACATATATATATATATATATATATATATATATATATATATATATATATATATATATATATATATATATATATTCATAAAGCCCGTAACAGCATCATATACCGATTTAAAAGAGAGCACACAACAAGAACAAGATATCTTAAGGTCCGTGAAGTTAGCAACCACCAAAAAAGCACAAACAACCAGATTGGTGGGAATCGTTTGTGCTTCGTTAGTGCTTAATTGTGCCTTTAAAAAATATACAGCAACCCCAAGCGTTCATTACTTATAAACAAATTAAAAGTGGTTGCCAACTGCACGCTTAGCAACCACCTTAGAAGCACAAACGACCAAATTAATGTCAATCGTTTGTGCTTCGTTAGTGCTTCAAGGATATACATAAATAAAGTCAGCAACCCCAAGCGTCCATTAGTTATTAACAAAATAAAAGTGGTTGCCAACTTCACGGTCAGCAAGCACCTTAGAAGCACAAACGACCAAATTAGTGTCAATCGTTTGTGCTTCGTTAGTGCTTCAAGGATATACATAAATAGTCAGCAACCCCAAGCATTCATTAGTTATTAACAAAATATAAGTGGTTGCCAACTTCACGGTCAGCAACCACCTAAGAAGCACAAACGACCAAATAAGTTGTCAAACGTTTGTACTTCGTTAGTGCTTCAAGGATATGCATAAATAAAGTCAGCAACCCCAAGCGTTCATTAAATATTAACAATTTAAAAGTGGTTGCCAACTTCACGCTTAGCAACCACCTTAGAAGCACAAACGACCAAATTGGTGTCAAACGTTTGTTTTTTGCCTTTTTACCTCTCGCTAAGGAGGTATTGGGTTCATGCTAAAAATCGCATATCCAGATTTTAATGAATAAGCACATTTTAAGGTCCATACAATCCGATTTTAACATTTTTACAATGTTTGTGTGTGTGTGTGTGTGTGTGTGAGTGTGTGTGTGCGTGTGTGTGTATGTGTGTGAGACCGCGGTTTCGTCAACGATATCTCCAATACTAGAATTCCAAAAATTATAATTCTTGCGTATTCCTCTTCCTTACAACCATATGCAGACTTGATTAGATTTTGGTTATAATTGGTCAACCGGAAGTATCCTCATTTGAAGATTTTAACAGTTTTTTTTGAAAAACTCAGTTAAATTTTATTATAACTTAAAGAATATATTATTCTCTATACGATTTGCTTGCATTTTATATTTCATATTCAACAGATGTAGAGTTAAAGAATTATAAAGATAATAAATTTCATAAATCAGCCAGCTGTGCTAACTTAACCATAGAAACTGCTAATATATTCAGGTAATTCAAATTGACAGATGTCAATACCAATAAAAAGTAAATGAAAGAATAAGGGAAATGACTCTAGTGTTGGGCGTTTCTAGAAAGATATAAGAGAGACGATTACATTGGTTTGAACATGTCATGAGGAGAGATGAGTATATTGGAAGAATGAATAGCTTTAGCTTATGACAGAAGGTGGAAGAAACATAGGAAGACCAAATATAATATGAAAGAAGAGAAAAGGAACTGAATGAGGACGACATACAAAACAAAAATTAGTGGAAGAAGAAAATAAAAAATAGCGACCCCCTAACAAATGGGAAAAACTACAGAAGAAGAAAATGTTAGTGTCAAGTGCAATTCGCATAGTTTGTTTATGAAATAATTTAACTGGAAATATAGGATCTTTTGCAAGAAAATTTATGTGTGGGGCGCGTGCAGTGACGTGACTTTGCTGACTTTGGCAAGCAAATATGTGAACCCGTGTCAAAATGACAGCTATTAATTACGTCCATATCTGACAAATGTCATAATTTTTCATTCAAAATTTCATAATTTTCTTATTTCATGTGATTTATTTATTATCAGGGGTGTGGAATTCAGTTGCCGAGAAAAGGAATCATAAAATACCAAAAAAAGAAATTTTGAATGAAAAATTTTGACGTGAAGATGACCAGCAAAATAGAAATGAATGGAAGAAAAAAATAAAAAATAGCGACCCCTAACGAATGGAAAAAGCTAGAGAAGAAGAAAATGTCAGTGTCAATTGCCATTTGCAAGAAATAATATTACTGTAAATTTATAATCTTTTGCAAGAAAATTTATCCTTACAAATTAAATTCTATTTTTGACGTGCTGTAAACATTGGTATAATGTAAGATGGTAAATAAATACTCTACTCTACTCTATGTATGGAATTTATACATAATACACAGGATTGACGGAAGGTATTGTGCTGGCCACATCAGATTTTTATTAATGTATTTGAAAAATTTCGAGGAAAATAAGATAAATGAGTTATATGAGAAATAATTTTTATTCAAATATTCTAGGTTGCTATGCGAAAATAAATAATAAATAAATAGATAAATAAGTAAGTAATAATAAATAAGTAACAAACAAATGTATACTTTGTTGCTATTAGCATTGTTATATTTTGTTTATTTTCACATAGCCACCAATAATATTAGAATAAAAATTATTTCCTATATATCTCAATTATTTTATTTTTCTCGAATTATTTTCAAATACATTCATTAAATTAATACATCATTGAAAAGAGAAAGATATGGCGGTTTATATTTTAGTAAAATAATTATAGGTTACTATTTAAAAAATAAAAGTCGATAATCGTATTTTGTAAACCTGACTTTGTAAATAATATCTACATCTGCCATAAAATTGTATATTTAAAATAATAAAACTTTTGTATGAGTATTTTTTTCTATTACTCAAAATAAACAAGTTAAAGAGGGGGGGGGGGGCGTCACCCCGACTCACCCTGTATAAAAATATAGGAACATAAAGGCCAAATACAAAGAATTTTTTTCAAGAATATTAAAAAATTTAGAATGTGTTTTTTTTTAGTAAATAATTAAAGTATTTTTTTGATAGTTAAAATGAAATTAAGTTTATCTTTAAATTAATATTAATATAATAAAACAAATTCGTAACTAAACAGCCTTTATATCATTTAAAACAGGGAAATACAAGTATGTGGATTTTTTTAAGTAAAAAGTTAAATATTGTTTCCATTAAAAAAAAAATTATGTTAATTATTTCATGAACCGTTTTGTGAATTTAAAAAAATTATAAAGAACACTAACATAGCCCTAACAAAAGATGTGTTAAACAATTTAATATTTTATTAATGACATGTAGTTGGCACGTCGATATATAAATGTTAATTATTTCATGAACCGTTTTATGAATTTCAAAAAAAAATACTGCACAAAACAGCACTAACGATGCACTAACAAAAGATATAATAAGTAATTTGAAATTTTATTAATGACGTGCTAAGTGTGAAGTTGGCACGTCATCAAATAATCTTAATTATTTCGTGAACCGTTCAATTAATTTTAAAAAAATTTAAAGCACAAAAGAGCATTAACGGATCACTAATAAAAGATGTAATAAGTAATTAGAAATTTTATTAATGACGTGCTAAGTGTGAAGTTGGCACGTCATCAAATAATCTTAATTATTTCGTGAACCGTTCAATTAATTTCAAAAATTTTTGAAGCACAAAAGAGCACTAACGAAACACTAACAAAAGATGTAATAAGTAATTTGAAATTTTATTAATGACGTGCTAAGTGTGAAGTTGGCACGTCATCAAATAATCTTAATTATTTCGTGAACCGTTCAATTAATTTCAAAAATTTTTGAAGCACAAAAGAGCACTAACGAAGCACTAACAAAAGATGTAATAAGTAATTTAAAATTTTATTAATGACGTGCTAAGTATGAAGTTGGCACGTCATCAAATAATTTTAATTATTTCGTGAACTGTTCAATTAATTTCAAAAATTTTTGAAGCACAAAAGAGCACTAACGAAGCACTAACAAAAGATATAAGTAATTTGAAATTTTATTAATGACGTGCTAAGTGTGAAGTTGGCACGTCATCAAATAATCTTAATTATATCATAAACCGCTTTATGAATTAAAAAAAAAATTAAAGCACAAAAGAGCACTAACGAAGCACTAATTACTAATATAAAAAAGATTATTTGTGCTTCCAATGACGTGCCAACTTCACGCTGGTCAATAAGATACTATAAGACAATCTTATTGAAAACCAAGGGAGATATCCGATTGAAGAAGAAAATATTTTTTAAACCAGTGGTTTGCCAGTAACAACACAAAGTTATATATATATATATATATATATATATATATATATATATATATATATATATATATATTTAAATGGAATGGTACATACTTTTTGAAAAAAAGTTGAGCTTAAATTAAGACGAAACATAAATATTTGTTAATAAGTTTATAAATAGTGTTCCATTTTATTTCCATCCTAAATAATTCATATTGACAAATTGCAGTTTTTGTCTTCATTACATAGCCTACTGTAAAATAGCTATAAACATCAAATTTATTCAAATTCCAAATGAATTTTTCTCAATATTTTTTTTATGTAAGAATATAAAATGATTACATGGTTGAATTCAGAAAAAAATACTTCATGGAATGAGTCTAAAAAACATATTACTATTTAAAATAACACAACTTTATGATGTAGCTTGAAAACCACTGGAAAAAATCTTTTCTAATTGGATGTCCCCCTTTTTCTTATAGTATTTTACTGTATCTTTAACAATATAGAAATTATTTGAGGTATCTGGTTTAACTGTTACTCCATGTATAAACGCAATGAATACTCGTCGTTAAGAAGATCTATAAACTCACTGTTTTCGGTGCTTTTCGTTTTCTAGAGGTGGTATGACTGCTTTAAAAACTGACAGACGAATGATGTATAACCTCAAATTGCTGTCAGTCAGCAATGAATTTTCATGAGAAGTTAAAATTGTTAAGCGAGAAGCGCTATTTTTACTAGTGGAATTTGAAAATCTAACAGAATTATAAATTTACCTCAATAGAAAAAATATTAAAAAAAAAATCTGTTGTGGCCAGCACAATACCTCTCGCCACTTCCTTTTTTGGTTACATAAATATAGGGCGCGACCAGTCATGTTACAATGTTGGCCTTGACAAGCTGATGTGGAGGGCCCGTTTCAGAATGATATTTATGTACATAAATATCAGAATTTTTCATTAAATATTCCAAGATTTTCTATATTCACGTAGTTAATTTGTCACCAGGAGTATGGAATTTACTTGTCGAGGAAAACAAACCACATGGAATTGGAAAATCACTAAATTTAGAATGAGAAATTATGATACTTGACATCTATATACATAATTACTAGCTATCATTCTGACTTGAGCCCCTATATCTCCTTATCAAGGCGCCCTATTGTATTTAACATTTCTTGTATACCTACATTCTACACCAAAACTTCTACTTACATATATGTATCTATTCCTTATATTTAGATTGTTTAATTTTAAATTTATTTTGTGAAGAAATTTTGTCCTCTTCTAATTTTTCGAAATGTTTCCAATTCATTGTCAGGATTGACAGTATTTTTGAAGGATATATGTAATATAATTTTAAATATTTAACTATTAATACATTAAGAAATAATATAATATATGTACTTCCCAGAAAAAGTCTTTAGTAATATCTCCGGCTCCGGATTTCTGACACTGACGTTTATCTGTCAGTTACAAACAATTTAAATTTTCATGGCATCCTTTCGGCTGTAAAATTTATTATAACAGATTATTTTATATATTATATTTCTTTTATCTCTAAATCTATAAAATATATAAGAAAATATTTAAATGTATCAGGTAGAGAATTTAATTTTCTTTAATATTACCAAGAAAAGTTTTCAAAAAATATTAGTTAGAAGATTTTTTTTCAAGAATCTTCTACTTCCGGTTGTCCAATTGTTACCAAAACCTTTTCAGATCTTCCCATGAATGTCCGATTGGGAAATACGTAGTTAAACAAATTTATAGTCTTATAGTTTTTGAGTTATCGTCCTTCCAACATCCTACATACATACACACACACATACATCCACACACACACACACACACACACACACACACACACACACACAGACATCATCGTAAAAATGTTAAAATCGGATTGTAGGGACCTTAAAACGTGCTTATTCAATAAAATCTGGATATGCGATTTTTAGCATGAATGCAATACCTCTCTTAGCGAGAGGTAAAAACATGGTTCATAAAGACTGTTATCGTACTCGTCCTTTGTAAAACCTCGATTCGTACGTCAACAGATTGCATTATGTTTGTTAATATACTATTTTATAGAATTCCTTTTCTATATTCACGTAGTTAATTTGTCACCAGGAGTGTGGAATTTACTTGTCGAAGAAAATAAACCACATGGAATTGGAAAATCACTTAATTTAGAATGAGAAATTTTGATACTTGACATCTATATACATAATTACTAGCTATCATTCTGACATGGGCCCCCATATCTGCTTGTCAAGGCCAACAAAATCACATGACTGCTCGCGCCCTATTGTATTTAACATTTCTTGTATACCTACACTCTATACCAAAAATTCTACTTACATATATCTATTCCTTATATTTAGATTGTTTAATTTTAAATTCATTTTATGAAGAAATTTTGTCCTCTTCTAATT
This sequence comes from Harpalus rufipes, assembly GCA_951394225.1. NCBI lineage: Eukaryota > Metazoa > Arthropoda > Insecta > Coleoptera > Carabidae > Harpalus > Harpalus rufipes. The sequence goes on along the minus strand of OX596276.1, from coordinate 19,432,708 downwards.
TTTCGAAATGTTTCCAATTCATTGTCAGGATTGACAGTATTTAATAATATGCAATATACCTATAATTTTAAATATTTAACTATTAATACATTAAGAAATAATATAATGTATGTACTTCCCAGAAAAAGTCTTCAGTAATGTCTCCGGATTTCTGACACTGACATTTATCTGTCAGTTACAAACAATTTAAATTTTCAACTATTTTCCATGCCCAATCTTTCGGCTGTAAAATTTATTATAACAGATTATTTTACATATTATATTTATTTTATCTCTAAATCTATAGAATATATTATAAAATATTTAAATGTATCAAATAGAGAATTTAATTTTCTTTAATATTACCAAGAAAAAATTTCAAAAAATATTATTTAGAAGATTTTTTTTCAAGAATCTTCTACTTCCGGTTGTCCAATTGTTACCAAAACCTTTTCAGATCTTCCCATGAATGTCCGATTGGGAAATACGTAGTTAAACAAATTTAAAGTCTTATAGTTTTTGAGTAATCGTCCTTCCAACATCCTACATACATACACACACACACACATACATACACACACACACACACACACACACACACACACACACACACACACACACACAGACATCATCGTAAAAATGTTAAAATCGGATTGTAGGGACCTTAAAACGTGCTTATTCAATAAAATCTGGATATGCGATTTTTAGCATGAATCCAATACCTCTCTTAGCGAGAGGTAAAAAAATCCAAATAAAAAAATCTGTTGTGGCCAGCACAATACCTCGCGCCACTTCCTTTTTTTGGTTACATAAGTATAGGGCGCGAACAGTAATGTTACATTTTTGGGCTTCACAAGCAGATGTGTGGGCCCGTTTCACAATGATAATTAGTAATTATGTACATAGATGTCAAATGTTAGAATTTTTCATTAAAAATTTTAAGATTTTCTAAATTTACGTCAATTTATCACCAGGAGTTTAAAATTTACTTGTATGCCTTAGATATTTAACATTTAATTCTGCTCCACATGGGATTGGAAAATCACTAAATTTAGAATGAGAAATTTATACATAATTACTAGCTATCATTCTGACATGGGCCTCCATATCTGCTTGTCAAGGCCAACAAAATCATATGACTGCTCGCTCCCTAGTGTATTTAACATTTCTTGTATACTCTACACCAAAAATTCTACTTACGCATATATCTATTCCATATATATTTAGATTGTTTAATTTTAAATTCATTTTTGATGAAGAAATTTTGTCCTCTTCTAATTTTTCGAAATGTTTCCAATTCTATTAATATATTAAGAAATAATATAATGTATGTACTTCCCAGAAAAACTCTTCAGTAATGTCTTCGGATTTCTGACACTGACATTTATCTGTCAGTTACAAAAAAATTAAATTTTCAACTATTTTCCATGGCCATTCTTTCGGCTGTAAAATTTATTATAACAGATTATTTTACATATTATATTTCTTTTATCTCTAAATCTATAGAATATATTATAAAATATTTAAATGTATCAGAAAGAAAATTTATTTTTCTTTAATATTATCAAGAAAAAATTTCAAAAAATATTATTTAGAAGATTTTTTTTCAAGAATCTTCTACTTCCGGTTGTTCAATTGTTACCAAAACCTTTTCAGATCTTCCCATGAATGTCCGATTGGGAAATACGTAGTTAAACAAATTTAAAGTCTTATAGTTTTTGAGTAATCGTCCTTCCAACATCCTACATACATACACACACACACACATACATCCACACACACACACACACACACACACACACACACACACACACACACACACACACACACACACACACACACACACACACACACACACACACACACACAAACATCATCGTAAAAATGTTAAAATCGGATTGTAGGGACCTTAAAACGTGCTTATTCAATAAAATCTGGATATGCGATTTTTAGCATGAATCCAATACCTCTCTTAGCGAGAGGTAAAAAGGAAAATTTAATAAAACAGTATTTAATGAATGTAAAATGTTATCTGCAGAAAGCACTGTAAAATTTATAAAAAAATAAAGTAGAACGAAGCAAGAATGGAAGTAATAAATGTACAAAAATATATTGTTTTACCCGGAGTCTCATAACCCAGTTTCGGGCGTAAGCATAACATCTACGCAGCGTTAAATTGATCAACTTCGTAGCGCGGGCAGGTACATACCAGTTGGAGCGCAGACACGTTCCAGACTTACAAGTCACGACAATGGGCAACAATGCAACAAAATAATATCGAAAAATACTATTTTACATACAATGAATTCGCAACAATAATGCTTACAATGAGCTGAAAGCTCCAATTTACAAAGGATCCACACATACATACATACATACATACATACATACATACATACATACATACATACATACATACACACAGACATCATCGTAAAAATGTTAAAAATGGATGATGTATGAAATTTAATATCTTTATAATTCGTTAACTCTATATCTATTGAATATGAAGTATAAAATGCAATCACATCGTATAGAGAATAACACATTCTTTAAAATTTATAAACATTATATGCCAATGAATGATATTTAAATGCTTTTTTTACCTCTCGCTAAGAGAGATATTGGATTCATGCTAAAAATCGCATATCCAGTTTTTAATGAATAAGCACGTTTTAAGGTCCCTACAATACGATTTTAACATTTTTACGATGATGTCTGTGTGTGTGTGTGTGTGTATGTGTGTGTGTGTGTGTGTGTGTGTGTGTGTGTGTGTGTGTGTGTGGATGTATGTGTGTGTTTGTGTGTGTGTGTGTATGTGTGTGGGACGTTGGAAGGACGATTGCTCAAAAACTATAAGACTTTATATTTGTTTAACTACGTATTTCCCAATCGGACATTCATGGGAAGAGCTGAAAAGGTTTTGGTAACAATGGGTCCACCGGAAGTAGCAGATTCTTGAAAATCTTCTAAATATTATTTTTTGAAACTTTTTCTTGATAATATTGAAGAAAATTAAAATATCTATCTGACACATTTCAAATTTTTATTATATCTCGTACAGGTTTGGAGATATATTATATAATAATATAGAATAATCTGTTGTAATAAATCTCGTTGCCTAAAAAACAGTTGAGATATTTAAATGTTTGTAATTGACAGATAAATGCAAAATGTCAGTGTCAAATATCTGATTTTTCTGGAAAGTAAGAGTATATTTAATATATATTATTGTATTATTAATTAAAGATGTATTTAAATTATAGGTATGTTAATATTACATATATCCTTAAGAAATACCGCTAATACCGTCAATTTGATGAATTTTGGACATAGAAGAGTAGGACAAAATTACTCATAGAACGAAAGAAGATATACAATTTCAATTATTTGTGTGTAAAAGAAATGTTAAATTCGTCACTTATAGGGCGCAAGCAGACATGTGACTTTGTTGGTCTTGGCACGCAGATTTGTGGATCCGTATCAGAATGACAGCTAGTAGTTATTTACATAGATGTCACAATTGTCATATTTTTTTATTAAAAATATTCTGATATTATTTTGTTTATGTTATCAATAGTATAGAATATAGTTGTTGTCGAGGAAAATAATCCACATGGATTTGGAAAATGTTTTGAATGACACCTATGTACATTATTACTAGCTGTCATTTTGACACGAGCCCCCATATCTGCTTGCCAAGGTCAACAAAGTCACATAACTGCTCGCGCCCTATGCAACATAAAATGAAAATGGCGAGAGGTATTATGCTGGCCACAACAGATTTTTTTTCAAGAAAAACTGTTAAAGGTTGCAAATGAGGGTACTTCCGGTGGACCAATTTTAACCAAAATCTAATCACGTCTGCATATGTATCTAAAGGCGAGGAATATGAAAAATTATAATTTTTGGAATCGTGGTGTTGGAGTTACGCGATTCGAAACGATCCTCGCATACACACACACTCACACACACACACACACACACACACACACACACACACACACACATACACATACAGACGCACACACACATACACACACACAGACGCACACACACATACACACATAGACGCACACACACACACATACGTACAGACATCATCGTAAAAATAGTACATTCGTATTCTAGAGACCATAAAACGTGCTTCTTCATTAAAAACTCATAATCGATTTGTTTTAACCAAAGACAATACCTTCCTTACCTAAAGGTGACAAGTTAAAAAAACACGGAGGTCGAATCGGCTCTTCTGAATTACTTACCTTAGATATATATCTACTCTTTAATCCGGCCCTGGTAAAAATAACCATTCCGTCCTGCGAACGTATGGACCACATGTAAGATTTACGAACCATTTCCTTGTAACTGTTCTCATGGAGATCTGGACCACCAGTGAGGTTTAATAACACCTACTTTAAATACAAATATAATTTAATTATCCTGAATTTAAACATTTGTAATAGAAGTAGAATAATATGCCCAGAAATATTCTGAATATTTGATTACTCCGAAACATTAAGTAATATGTACTATCGAAAATAAAATAACATATACATATATCTATATCATATGTTTTATAATATTCTTAAACATAGGCACTGGACCCGAACCTCTCGCGCTTTCCATTGTGGTATATATATATATATATATATATATATATATATATATATATATATATATATATATATATATATATATATATAAACATTAATTTAATTTAATTTTAACATAAAAAATTAGAGTATTGACCAAATTTCTGAAATAAAATATTAGTCAATACCAAGAATAAAAGAGGACATTTAGAGAATATTTTCGCAAAATAATTTCTTTTTACAAATAACAAACACAAAGAAAATATTTTAAGGATAATTATATATCTGGTAAGTTGCAAGGTATAATGCAATAATTTTATCTATTTTTAAGTGCAATAATTATTCTTCTTACGTAATCTAAATATTTTCTCTAATCCTAATGTCAAACAAATCCTACATAACTACTTTCTTGACATTTTGAAATTTTGATGCTAATATTAAATAAATATTTTGGGACTCATACCTACATTTACTGCACATTGTGGCCACATTACTGTCCAAATTAAGCATGACGAATAATAGCAACAAAGTACTTGTTCCTTGTTTTATTGTACATTTTACCACGATTTTAAGCAACAATAATAATAGTTCATGCTATTTTATGCTGCAGCAGTATTCCGTCTTTGAAGCATGTAGAAAAGACATTCTGCGGTTTAGTATGTGTAAATTACATTGTTACAGTTTATTGACATAGTCATTTGGTAAATAATATAATAGGAGTATTTACATTACAAGCTAAAACCTTAGAGACAAAAAAGTTTTACGCAGAGAGTATTCTACTAATTTTTTCTACTATCGTATTATCGACTACAATTTAATTAAAATTTTGATATAATAATTTTAACCATATTATACCGGTAGTAACACATGTTTATTTTTTCTGCACCCTCGTATAGTGTATTATAGTACAAGATCGGTGGGTCTTATAACAACACAACATATTAGAAAAAAGAAACTCGTAGGATTGAGTTTTTTGGCGATATCGAATCAAATAAATGAAATACAAGAATATGTTTTATTATTTAAGTACATTTTTGCTTAAATTAATAATTAGTTCAGTATATATTTTTTTATTTTATTCTTTGTAATACTATTTTACTAAAATTATTGTATGAATTTTTGAACCTTTATTTTGTAATTGTTTTTGGAATACTTTTCTTTGTAATCTTTTGGTTAGGTGGTAGAACAGCCTTGGCTGAACCTCGCCTTTGACGTTTGTCAATAAAGTTATTTATTATTATTATTATAACAAAAAAAAAATTCAAGTGTATTAAAATATTCATATTATTCTATTATACACACATTATAGGTGATTCATTATATTACCAGTAAAATATTGTTGTTCATTATTGTACTACTAGAATAATGTTAGTTTAATTCAACACTGGCGGTAGCCGTCGCCGCAGCAACATCGACACCATATTGTAATTTGTTTTGACAGTTATATTTTGGTTAGTATTTTGAACTGTAAATTGTCGCAAGAAAATAGATGATATGCAGTGTCCCCGTCATCGTCAGTTTTGGCTGAAATTGCAAACTTATAGAGTTTATTCATTTAAACATTAATTGAAACATTAATTCCAGCATAATCTCAAAAAAAAGGTTATTTCTTAGAGTTTTCTCTGAAGACAAAATAGTATATGTCATTCGGAATATGCCTAGCCTCTGCTAACGTCTCGGCCCCAAATAGCTGAATTCAACACAAAAAGACGGGTTTCTACTCCTAATAACATAATATACTATTCTACTATTGTTATGTTTACCTTACTTATTTAATTCATTCACATTATATTTTTATAATATAAACTTTAATGCGGACCTTTTTATCAAGCAAAGTTTTATCTATGTTCATACGATATATTTTGCTTCTAGTAAAATTTGCAATACACTTAATGAGTCATCATGTAACTACAACAGAAACAGTAGCAATCGCACAGGTATTTTATAAAAAAAAAGAGAATAGATTAGACCACCCATATTCCAGTTGGAATCAGTCTCTTCCTGTTCCCAATATTTCTGGGTTATGCACTCTTCACTTTTCATACATAAACAACCTTGAAGTGACAACCTAAAACTGTCCAACCATAATCATTTATCGAAATCTCTCTACATCTACATCAATTATTGTTCAACACTTATTATTAGGAGTGAGGTCTTTAAGCAGCAAACACTTGTCACTGCGATCTATGAAATCTATTATAACATGGTCCTTAAGTAGTTTCATGAAGACAGTTACCATGCCGTAAGGTATTTTTTCCTAATCAAATTTATATTTTCGCTAATGTCTAGTGATCTAGGCATTTTTCTAAATAACAAAGAACCTAATTAAAATAGCCTATTAATGGGGAAGATTTTTTGCATAATACGATAAAGTATGGAAAGCCGTTTTACTTTTAATTAAATTTGAGTTTTATTTGTAAAACAAATTCACATATCCAAATTAAAATTTGAGATATCACGAATTAAATTTGAGATATCTTTAATTCAATTTTAGATATCTGCAAATGAATTAGAGATATCTCTAATTCATTGATTTAGAGATATCTGAAATACAATTTGAGATATCTCTAATTCATTTGCAGATATCTAAAATTTAAATTTTGATATCCAAAATTCATTTAGAGATATCTAAAAATGAATTAGAGATATCTCTAATTGAATTAAGGATATGTACATAACCTCAAATTAGGTTTTTGGAAAACATTTGATACAGTTGGTCTTGGTTGTGTCTTCATTTGGGCGCGATATTTAAATTTATTATGGCGCAATATTCAAATATATAGATTTTTCCCTGACTTGAACATAGAATCTGACCAAGACCAAAGAGATTTAAGTGTTGTGAAGTCAGTTGTGTTTAGGCTAAAAACTCACTAGCGAATTAAGGATATCACTAAATAAATAAGGGATATCACTAGATGAATTACGGATATCACTAAAAGAATTAAGAATATCACTAAATAAATTTCGGATATCACTAAGCAAATTAAGAATATCACTAAATAAAATATGGATATGTATTTTTATTTTAAAAGTTACATATTCAAAATTCGTTTAGTGATATTCTTAATTTATTTAGTGATATACGAAATTCGTCTAGTGATATCTATAATTCATTTTCAGATATCTACAATTAAATTTGAGATATCTGAAAATAAATAATTAGAGATATCTCAAATTTAATAACAGATATCTTAAATGTAATTAAGAATATCACTAAACGAATTATGGATATCACTAAGTGAGTTAGAGATATCACTGAACGAAATTTGGATATGTTACTTTAAAAATAAAAATACGTATCCATAATTCATTTAGTGATATTTTTAAATCATTTAGTGATATCCATAATTCATTTAGTGATATTGTTAATTCATTTAGTGATATCTCTAATTCATTTGGTGATATCTGTAATTTGTTTAGTGATATCCTTAATTCGCTAGTGATCTAACATAGTTCTTATGGGACATAGTGTTATTTAAATTTGAGATATCTGAAATTGAATTAGAGATATCTTTAATTCATTTTTAGATATCTCTAAATGAATTTTGGATATCAAAATTTAAATTTTAGATATCTGCAAATGAATTAGAGATATCTCAAATTGTATTTTAGGTATCTCTAAATCAATGAATTAGAGATATCTCTAATTCATTTGTAGATATCTAAAATTGTATTAGAGATATCTCAAATTTAATTCGTGATATCTTAAATTGAATTATGGATATGTGAATTTGTTTTAAGAATAAAACTCAAATTTAATTAAAAAGTAAAACGGCTTTCCATAATAAAGGAGTATTTGACAAAACACAACCGTAGTTCAAATATTGTAAATATGAGTTACAAAGAGCAACATCTACTTTCAAGGATGCTAAACAGTTTGAATTTGGTAAAACTGTTTCCCGCAAAAAGTATGAAAGTTACTATATTGTGAAGTTCGAACATTTCTGTAAAAACGCCCTATAAAAATTATTAATTATTATGTAATTACTCATCAATGCGTATTTTTCTTTTACTTAATAACCAGTAAATAATTTTCTTATATTTAAACATGATCCTAAGCCAAATTATGTAAATCTTTAACAGTCAAGACATTATTTTTATTATTGTCAGAAATTCAAAAAATCGACAAAGGATGTTTTTGCTAAAAGCTCCTCAATTGAATAATACTTCTAGGTCTGAACTACCTATAAGCGTATAAATATGTACTATTCATATATTCATTTTGTACAAACAAAATTTAAATCTAAGATTACGTTAGAAATATAGCGGCGCTTTACGACGGTCGTAAATCAACCACACTTTTTAAATGATTTCGGTGAAGGCGGATATCTCTACCTCATCTTAAATATTATAAATAATTAGGTTGGTAAACAGTTTCTAAATATATAAATATGCAGTAAAAATGCAGAAGTTTGTTTAAATTGGCATATTCCTATAAAAACATGTTCATATCCTTCAGCGTGTTCCGTAGTCGCTCGTCTGGTGCAGGTGAACAGCCGCTTGAACTGCTGTCTATTCCCGGTGCGAACAGGTAGCACAGCAAAGCAAGGTGTTGGGAGTCGCAGCAGGCAGGCAGCAGGAGCGAGCAGGAGCACCCAGCGCGCCGACTCCTGCAGCCGTGGCTATAAAAGGCCCGGGCTCCCCCCACCTCGTAACCTGAGCACTCCGAACATCGGCATGCGCTAACGCCAAATATAACACGCCACCAGTGGACAATGTCGGAACAACACTTGCGAATATTGCTATTGTTGAATGATATTAATAATTTGCTAATGAATGGCAAATTAACTTTTTACAATTACATAATATGTTTATGGACGGTTGCACGTCTACACTTAAATTTAAGTGTTCAATAAATTGTCTATCGAAATGAAAAATGTATTTCTTAATATTATCAAAAATTATAACTGTATTAAAGGAAAACTTACTTTAATACCCGGTTGCAGAAACGTTCATCAATGCCTTGTTCAGTTAGCGGACCATTAAAATGAATAAATTCGAATCAGTTTCTTTGTTCTTATGACATTTAAATCATTGCTGTCAAAAAATCGCGTTACATTTGTTTATTTTAATGAACCGTTGATTCAACAAGGCGTTGATGAACGTTTCTTCAATCGGGCATAAGAGTCATTACAAGTCATTTTCTAAAAAGTATGTATTTAAATACAAAAAGTTAAATGTTCCTACACTGCAAGAAAATATTGAAAATAAATAATAACTAACGATTTTTCAAAATAAAATACGATTTACAAATCACTCTCAATACGAATCATATTTACGCACAACTGCATTAAAATTGTTTGTTTACATCTTAGTTACTCTGGCGTAAAATGAAAGATTACACCCTGCAGACAGTAGCACATGCGGGCGGTAAAGTAGCTACGCGAGCGATAAAATAACACATGCTGACGGTAAAGTAGCACATACGGCCGGTAAAGTAACACATGCAGGCGATAAAGTAATACATGCGGGCTTTCAAGTAGAGCAAAAGCCCGGTGTCAAAAACACAATTGAAAATGTATTTTATAAAATATGTTGTGGCCATCACAATACCTCTCGCGCCCTTTCCATTGTGGTATATATAAGTATTGTACATAACATTTCTTGTACACACAAAAAATTGTAATTACACCTATTCTTTATATTTACGTATTTTTTATAATTTTAAATTCATTCTATAAGCAAGTTTTCTCCATTTCTACTAATTGTTCGAAGTTTATCCAATTGATTAACGGAATTGGTGGTATTTCTGAAGGGTTCATTTAATATACCTATAATTTTAAATATATAATTAATAATACAATAAGATATATTAAATATCTCCCCCCTTCAGTAGTCAGTACTATCTCTGAATTCTTGACACTGACATTAGTGACATTTATCTGTCAATTACAGACATTCTCAAGTATTTACCATGGAGATGTTTGGGCTGTGAAATGTAATACAACAGATTATTTTATAGAATATATATCTATATCTTTAAATCTATAGAAGGTAGAATAATTTTTTTAAATGTGTCGAATAGAGAATTTTAGTTTTTAATATTTTTAATATTTGTAATAACATAAATTTTCAAAAAATAATATTTAGAAGATTATTGTTAAAATACTACTACTTCCGGTTGTCCAATTGTTACCAGAATCTATTCAACTCTTCCCATTACTGTTAGATTGAGGAATCCGTAGTTACACAGGTCTTTAGTCTTATAGAATTTGAGATATCGTACATACAACAATCTCTCTCTCACACACACACACACACACACACACCTTAAAACGTGCTTATTCACTAAAATCTGAATATGTGATTTTTAGCATGATTCCAATAGCGAGAGGTAAAAATAATTTAAAATATTTCATTTGATTGCAGTTGTGCGTAAACCTTTGTACATTATGTCAGGCCGAAAGAAGTTTACACCATTGGACGAATAAAAGTCCTCCGCCAAGCGGCTTCAAGTTTCTTCCGCATATGTAAACCTTTTCTTTCGACCCTCTATACATAAATAACTATTTTATATCTGACATACTTATTTTTTCTTGTTTGTTTTTCAGAAATAATTGCTCGTACAAAAATATAGTTTATTGTACTAAATTTGTAAGAATAATGTACCTGAAGTAATAATTACAAGTACTGCGAGCCTCGCGAGGATCCTCTACGACTCAAATTCTTCTAATTATTTTTATTGCTAATAACTTTGATTAATGGATCTATTTCAGAATATAAATTTGCTTTATTAGATTCGTAGTAAAGTAGAATGTAATTTTTACATAAAATTAATACTTTGTACCTAAAATACTAAAAAAAAACCAATCAAAAACGAATTGCATTTCATTTGTTATAGCAACTATAAATTCTTTAAATATATTAATTTAAATCAGTTTCAAATTATCTTATTTACTATCTACTTCTTTAGTTCTTGAATGACTTCTCCAAATTATTTTTCCCATCATGATATTAATAGGTCCTAAATTTTCATATTTTATAAATCATTTCCATTTGTAATTGCTTTATTCATATTTATTTTATCAAACACAGCAAAATTATCTTCTGTATAGTTGACATAGTTTACATAGGCGCCAATTGTAGGGGACCGAATACCTATGGGCCTGTCCAATAATCTCACTAATTTACAGTCCTTGTATTTATATATTTAATTTTTAAAACATTTAATTTTAATGAATGGAACCCCTCCAATTATTCCTTCAAGTTGGCGTCTTTGTTTGAATACATATATTGCTCTTATTTCTTCAGCATCTACGTTTTTCATTTCCCATTTTCTACTCTCTACCCGTGGTATACTACAAGTATGCTATGAGTATCACAGTGTGCAATTAAAAATTAACAGTTAGCAGTTACGGTATGTTTCAGTTTCTTCATCCGTGCCAACATAGGTATGTGTATATCTACCTATATATTTGTTTATAACATGTTTTTCGAATATTATGATTATAATATGCCAATTATTTTTTGTTATTAATAATTGAAAAAAAGATTTTTTTCCCAATATTTATATCTAAAAATAATGCCTAATAACAAAGAAAAAAAGTTATTAAAGATTTAGCTGAAATTTCTAAAATAGTGAAGTCAAAGTCACTCCGGTTTGAGAAAAGAGAATCGAAATACGTTACAATTTATATCTAAAATAAGCTGCGGAGATGTCATTTGTCGTTACTAATAAACGTCATTCGAAATGTTGGGACGTCTACGTAATCATTTTACATGAAAACTTTAAATTGCATATGAAAATAAACCTTTTGAAGTAGCGCTACTTCGGAAATAGAGCTACATATTTTTTAAATTTTCTTTATTTTATTAATAAACAGAACAGTAAATTAAACCTATAATATTGGAAATAAGTAGTATTTAGGTACAACTGAATTTATTTTTATTTTCTTTAATTTTTAAGGTTAAAAATGACGTAGCAGGAAATAAGCAACTGGTGGTTTTGATTGGAAAATAAAATATGCAGAAATGCTCATCCTGCAACGTTAAGAAAAAAAAAATCTCTCCACCATCGTGTCCTTCCTAGAAAACATCAAGAACATTTATGTTCGCCCTGAAAAAGCCCCAATAGGTAGCGAAACGTCGGCTTTTTAATCTTTTTACCTTCCATCACGTTTAGGTAAGGAAGGTATTGTCTTTGGTCAAAATATTTGATGATGAGTTTTCAATGAATAAGCACGTTTTAGGGTACCTAGAATACAATTTTACTATTTTTCCGATGATATCTGCATGTATGTATATTTGTGTATTTACATATATAATTTCCTTATTATTTATTTCGTCTTTTATGTTTTTAATGGTCAAATTCAAATGTGGAACACTTTATTTTATTTCTAGAATAAGATAAGTCTAAAGTTTTTTATACATTGTTTTTAATTTTGAATTAATCTTTATTACAAACTTGAGAAAATACGGTTGTTGTAACGTTATAATAACGAAATAAAAATAACGTTATTATAATGTTATTTTGTTTTTTATTAAGTTATTTATAAAATTATGTAACGAATTGATTTCTTTTATAACGTTATGAAATAGCGTAACAATTCGTTAACGTTATCCCATCCCTGGTGTTAACATTAATCATCTTTTTTACCTTCCGTCACCTTTAGGTAAGGGTACAGAAGGTATAGGTTTTGGTCAAAAAATTTGGTAGTGAGTTTTCAATAAATAAGCACGTTTTAGGGTCCCTAGAATACAATTTTACTTTTATCACGATGATATTTGTATGTATGTATGTATGTATGTATGTGTGTGTGTGTGTATGTATGTATGTATGTATGTATGTATGTATGTATGTATGTGTGTGTGATGATTCTTTCGGATCCGATAACTCCAATTACTACAATTCAAAAAATTACATTTTTTTCATATTCCTTTTCCTTACATTTATATGTACACGTGATTAGATTTTGGTTATAATTGTTCAACCGGAAGTACCTTCATTTGAACGCTGTTAAATATTATTTTTCACATTTAATCTTATTATAAATATTAAAGAATATTTTATTCTCTATACGATTTGATTGCATTTTATGCTTCATAATCAATGGATTTAGAGTTTAATAACTATACAGAAATTAAATTTCATAAAGCAGATGTCAGTGTCAAGTGCAATTGATATACGAGCCCAAACTCATAATAATTCGGCTAGTTTAGATTTTCAAGAAATTATAAAATCTATACAAATGGTTAGAAATTTCTACAAAATTCTTTCGGCTTCTTTAAATATAGATCTAAAACTTTAAAAAACTCTGATCCAAATAACTGGCGATAATAGTTCGACCGACATTTTAAGGATCATCTTCTAGTCCAAATTTAGCTTATACCGCAACCCTTTACTTTTGGCACAATGAAAAACTTCGTAAAAATCCATTGCATACCTTGCAAGACATATAGGACAAAGCCTAATATAATAAAAGTTGGTATTACTAATAAAGGCGATGTAACCTAATATTAAATGGCAGAATACTTGAAGTTGACATTAGACAGTTGAAGTAATGACTTTTCGGAACTAGTACTACTTCAAGAGATAAAATACGGGCCGTATATAGTTCCGATTGTAAATACCAAATGGTTTAGTTGGATCTCTAATTAAAATTTTGAAATAATAAATATTAATGTCAATATAAAATTTCCGATATACTCATTTGATTAAACCAAAAGTCAAATATTCATTTTATCCGAATTATTTCATTCGACAAAATTTAAATCAAGCTGTAATTTTACAAACTGTCCTTCGTACAAAGTTTACAAGAGTAGACAGAAACAAAAGTTCATTATTTATCAATATTTACTTTCTCAGTGTGAGTGTGTATAGAAAATATTTAGAAAGCTATTAAACGAGTGCTAAAAGGATCATCAATTCTGCATTCTGCTACACTTTGAATTTTATTTTTAGATTGATCTGACTCCAGTTTGAGAATCAGCGACAGTGTTGTTTTGACGTCTTACAATGTCAAAAATCATTTGTTAATATTTATCAACAGTGGAACTAGGCTAATTTTATCAGTTTAACGCACGATGGAAGTTCATGTTTCAAACAAGCAGATGTGTGGTTGAATCACAAATTTTGACTAAACTAATAAAGTATAGTTTTTAAAAACAATACTTGTAAATGCATGTGTTGTAATGAGTCGTAATAATTTAATATACAGGGTGTTCAAAAATGGTATTTTTTTGAGGGTATATACATTTCAATGTGTTGATTTTCAATCAAAAAGATTTTATTCAAAGTTCAGATGTAGAATTTTATGCTCTACATTCGACGCTTTTTTACCTAACATAATTAGGGAAACAGGAAATTAGGAAAGTCTGATTTTAGATGTTAAAATCCTATACTCGGATGTGCTGGTCACCACCCTGTATAACAAAAAAGTAAACACTCGGTATGTGAAAGCACCCATTTCAAGATTTACTTCAGGACAAATGAATATTATAAATTCATTGAACTCTGCTTTAAAATTTATTATTTCTTTGTTTATAGTTTCTTTTCCAGATGTCCGAAATAGATGTTAACTTCAAGCCATTTGCGTCTTCAATCGTCCGGTGCGTGGTAAGGGGTGAGAGAGTGACGTAAACGTATATTTTAATTCAAATTAAAAATTTATATGACGATTAAACGCCTTACTTTTTTAACGAATACATTTTACATTTATGCGACGGAGCATTATCAACAATGATAATGTTAATAGCGACGGTAGATTTTGTTGTATAAAAGCTATGACATTATTTATAATCTCACATCCCTGACTCAATTATTTTTCCCTGAACCTCTCAGGATATCACTTTGAGTAAAAATGACTGACTGAAGTTACTAAGCAAGATGCAAGTTGAAACATGTATCAACACATCTCAAATTGCCACCGAATTCTCATTATTTATAGTATTCTTTTTCAAAAAGTAGGAACATACCTTAGTCTCCGATATTTGTAATTTAATTGTAGGTCAGAAAAGTACTCGTCTTATTAGGAATTTTATAGTGCCTTCGACACTACGCGCCAAGCGACTGACGCTGCGTTTTTTCGTCTAATAAATTGTTAATAACTTGTTACATAAACAATATATTCAATTGATTTATTTATTAAAAATAATTTTGGACCTTTATTCGCATTTCTTCCGATGTATATACTATAAAATTCCTAAAAGAACGAGATTAAATAACAGAGTACTTTTCTGACTACAAGAATTTTACCAAGAATAATATTTTATTTATTTATTCGGTTATTAAAAATATTTTGCAATTTTCAACAAAACATTGAGAGACTACATAAGTACGTAAAATTTAAATAAAATACCTCATACAGTTAATGAGATATTACAAGTTAAACATTAGAAATTGATATCTTTTAATTTGCCAAAAATTGCGAAAAATGTAATTTGTGAGCATATTATTCCATCGTGGATTTTTACAAATTTTTCATGAATAGATATTGCACAAAATCTGAATTGAATGAGATATTTTCCGAAAAGGTCTTTTGACATTCCTTGTCTGATTTTTTTTGCAAGATAGAAACGCTTGGCTCTCGGACTAATATTGTGCACGCCACTGGACAATTTATTGGAGGCGTGATCTGCAGAACTCAGTCATGACGTAGTCGGCTTGATCTTAACGAGTACGGAGTCTACATACCTGTTTAAAAGTACGTACCTACATAAAAATTTTATTTTACAACTCTTTTATTTCTGGCATATTTCCTTCGTTGTATTTTTAAAATTTACAAAATTCAGTAACCATGATCTTTAAATTCATTGACCAAATCAAGCTTATTATAATGCATTCTTGAAATTTATTTTGCAAATAAGTGATATTTTATTTCACCTCTATATTTGGGTATTTTTTACTTTCTTCTTCCAAGATACGGCAAATAGAAAGACATAGTATGTAGCTATATGTGACTGAAAGCCCAGATGGCTGCTCCAGCCACCCAAGTTGCGCTAAGAAACCAAGCCGAGGATGACAGAAGATGGTACCGAAGCGACTACAACCGAGAGACTTGAATGTGGGTGGGCTTATAGGCATCACAACACATACACCACATCTAGAACGGCTTTTGTACAAGGCTGCCTTCAGATTCTGGTGGTAGTATAAGCAAAAGTTTCTCGACTATTTGCAAAAAAAGTTTTTCATCAGGTGTTTACTTAAGTAGGAATGCTCTCAATCTCGAGCTTTGGTCCAGGGTCCAGCCTAGCCAGAAGCACGATCCGATTTCGAGTCGATCATTGAATCAGGCCGAAGCAAACTTTTTTCGGAACGAGTACCGAGTTGAAACAATCGTTTAGAAAAGTTATGTTTAGCCAGGTCGAACTTGGACAACTGAGCGAAAGCTAATGAGGGATTGGTCAACCGAGCCATAGCCAAGTGGGAAGTGGGCGCCGGACATACGGGCAATTAAATAATAGATGTTTAGAATTGTGTATTAAATTAGGTTATGTTAAAGTTTGTTTATATTATGACTATCGCACTGTTGTCCATCGCCCAACTGTCGCGTACCGTAGCCGGCCTTACTATATTGTCTCGCCCCGAAATAATATGTATGATTAAATCAAATGTACAATTTCCATAACATTTTAATGAAAATTTAAGGTTTTAAACAGGATCAAGAACATCCTGTAAGGTGCAAACTCGCCGAAGTGTGTAATCGGGTTAGTGCGTTAATGTCCTGAACATTTATTTTCGTGGGTATCAATTGAGATATTTCACTACATCAAATTTAATACGACGATAAACACATAGCATAAGGTCTCCGACATTTGATTGATGCTCAAGCATCTGCATATACATATGTATGTATTTCTATAGGTTTGATTATAATTTCTTAAATAATTTTGTTTGACGTACCCAACCACCTCCATATTTTTGTATTTTAACTCTTTGATTAAAAAAAATCTGATGTGGCCAGCACATAACCTCTCGCCGTATATTTTACCTGGCTGTATGCATAAAGCAAAGAATATTTTTATAAATACAAATAATATATTCATATAAATCTATGACGTATAAACTTCTTTATTATTCAATAATAGCATGTCTCAACATGAAGATATTTTACCATAAATTATGTTACAATAAATTACAAAGTAGAGTTTACCATATATAAATATTAGGCTGGTAACTGCAATTTTCAATTCGAACAACGTTGTTTACTTTCTCTTCATATTCTTCTAGTAAAAACATTAATTTTGGGCGGTCTAAAATGTATATATGGATTGTGCATCTATTCTTACATATCTTCTTTTACATTTTATTTTTTCATACATGTTATATCTAAATAACACTAATTCCCTTTAATAAAGTGACGGATAGATTGCACTCCGATTATTCTTATATCGATGTGTAATTTTGTCAATATTTACAACTTACTTGAGAAGAATTTGATAGCTTTTTCGCAATTCAAAGTTACTCTAGTCTATAGTACTGGTGTACATTGTCCCATAATGTTTGAAACAAATTTAAGTCCTTCAACCTAGACTTGTCATCTCCATAATAGTCACAGATCAAGAACTAAGGGATTCTCCAAGTACATTTTTCCTTCATTACTCATTATTTCTGACACTAACATTTATCTGTCAGTTACAAATAATTTAAATTATCAACTATTTTTCATGGCATTCTTTCGGCTGTCAAATTTATTACAACAGATTATTTTATATATTATACTTCTTTTATCTCTAAATCTATGGAATATATAATAAAATATTTAAATGTATCAGATAGAGAATTTAATTTTCTTTAATATTACCACGAAAAATTTTCAAAAAATAATATTTAGAAGTTTTTTTTTCAAGAATCTTCTACTTCCGGTTGTCCAATTGTTACTAAAACCTTTTCAGATCTTCCCATAAATGTCCGATTGGGAAATACGTTGTTAAACAAATTTTAAGTCTTATAGTTTTTGAGTAACCGTCCTTCCAACATCCCACACACACACATACACACACACACACACACACACACACATCCACACACACACACACACAGACATCATCGTAAAAATGTTAAAATCGGATTGTAGAGACCTTAAAACGTGCTTATTCAATAAAATCTGGATATGCGATTTTTAGCATGAATGCAATACCTCTCTTAGCGAGAGGTAAAAAGTACACGCACTTGACCTAAAAAATATAAGAGTGGGAAGGTGCACACTTCCCGAAAATGAGAATAGGCTATTCCGCTCCATCAAATTAAGTGAAATTAGAAATTCATCCGAGATCATTCAGTAGTGTTTTTCATTTTATTATCCTTATGTTACCTTTTGGTTTTTGTGTCAGTCAAATTTTGTTTATTTTGTAAAATATGAAGGAATAAAGATATATATTTTCTGTAAAAATCTAATTGCATAGAAATTTTTGCAATTTTTAGCAAATATCTTACCGATCGTATTGTACATTTTAGTATGAAGTTACCCTCCATTAGAGGGAAAGTGCGTTCTAGGGACCGATATTTTAAAAATTACACATAAAAAAATTTGGTAAATCCAATTAAGAATACAAATAGTTTAATACAACCAGTAAGGTTCAACAAATAATACATAAAAAACGTACAATTAATTATTTTAGAATTTGAAAAATATTTATTATGAGCCGCAAAGTCAAACTTTGAAAAAAAGTAGAACGCACTTCGTCGAGTTCACCCTACATCCATTGAGGTTCTATTCTATACTATATAAGTATATATTAATAAGAATATGTTCAAAGATCTCACTTATTTCATATAGTTAAACTGTATTGGACTTACCGGGTAGTGAAAAATATTCATAGGGGTATATACTACAAATTGCACAAATTTTTATATTTCACTTCAAATGTTAGTTTGTAAATCATTTAATACACAGACATATATTACATACAACCATCCACTGCTACATATCACAACAAACTACTACCTTGCGATTTTTAACTTGTTTCATTATAGGAACATTGATCATAGTGTAGAATCAAATTTAAAAAAAATACTACTCGTATAAATAATGTAATAATTTTATAAATCACTACCACATTTTATTGTTTAAAATTTGATTTTTTTTATAAAATATAGTGTTAATTTCTACAAAAATACATTTCACCACTTAACCAATCGGTTTTACAGGGCTAAAATTTCTTATATATGTATGTAGAGTGCAGTCAAAAGAAAATTTTCTAGATACATTATGGTGAAATACAGTAATATGAAATTGAAAACTTGTTTTAACGCATTATTTTAATAATTATAAAAGCCTTATAGTTAACACATTATAAATACATATCTTCTGAAAGAAAAATTTATTATCAAGTTGACAATATAAAGCACAACTCGAAATTTATTACAAGGAAAACACTGAATCATTACGTACTATTCTTAAACTTTAATAATGCATTTTTCTTTCATTTATATATTTAACTAACAAATCAAAACATGAGAGAAACTCAAAATATTTTTTACGACCAATATTATATGTATATTCAGGAAAGTGTCACACTGAGAAAATTAAAATATATTTAGAATAAAATAGTCTCCTAGGTATTAAAAGTCACCTGAAACATTTTTAAACCTTGGACAAGTTCCTGATACTATTTTCGATGTGAGGAAAACAACGTATTATGAAAACGCCCAAAATTTTTAACGGAACACGATCCAAAAGTTTCATATCTTCTAGTCTACATAAATATTATTTGAATAACACCAAGTAGATTGACGCTTTAAATATCCTTTAAAAAATCTAACCCCGTAATAAAATACCTTAGTTAGTTTAAAGAATACATGTAATTAAAATATTTCAAAATGGACCGCAGGGGGCTACCAAAGCATTTATAATAGTAAAATATATACCTGTACGAGTATAACTGAAAAAAGACGTATACTAAAGCAAATAACTTACAAAAAAAAAACTGATGTGACCAGCGCAATACCTTCTTCCATTTAATTTTTGTTAACTTAAATACATACCCACATATTTACTAATGCTAGCTACTGCATTAAGTTCCTTTGCATGATATAACTATTGTTTCAATTTATTATGTATTATCCGTATTTTCTTCTCCAGAATCTTACCATATTTTTATTTTGTGATAGTGACGTTAATTTCTTTTCAATTACAATAACTAATAAAAAATAGTTCCCTTGCACCAAAACGGAGTATATAAAATATCATGTAATAACTGTAACAAATCATTCATAGGCCTCACATTCCGTAACTTACAAACACGCTTTAAAGAACACCAAGAAAACAGACCACATTCAGCACTCGGCGCACATTTAGAACAAGAAAACCACACAGTAACACCCGACAATGTACAACTTTTAGATGCAGAAATTATCAACAACTACATTTATTAGAAAAATTTGAACTACTGTCCCATCTAAAAAACAATAGCAACTTAGTGAATGAAACTACCTCTTGTCCAGACACCATGTTTAAATTTTTTACCGCCTCTTAAATATAACCATTCAAATTTAACGCCATCTACTACCCCTTCCAACAACCCCACAAGCGCCCGCCGCAACAAACTTTTTAGTTCAATCCCACCTCTTGACTCTTACACCTGTTCTTTAACAAAATAATTTCAAATTTCATCAATTTTCCAACTAATGTAAACAATGTTAACATTCTCTTAACTTTTCTGATGGTAAGTTATATTTTACATTAGTACTTTTTGATTGTTGCATTTACATACCAATGGCTAACCTCAAAATTTTATTTAAAAAAAAAAAAACTATAAACTTTCTTGTTTTCTTATTTCCAAATTAAATTTACATTAGTAAAGTGTAATTATTAATTACTATTATAAGATAATTGTATATAATATCAATATCAATCATTTATATTCAAAATGGTATGTAACATAATCATTCTCTTAATTCTCGATCCGAAAATGGCCATCCATAGCCGAAATCGATTATCGGAAAGCTTTTTATAATTAAACAAGTTATAAACCACAGTGTGGGTTTTTAAAATATTTATCCTATTAAACACTCATCATGCACTCTGAACTGGAGCCTTACATCAAAATTAGTGACTCGTCGGCTCTCTCCGCATTGCCACCTCGAATCGGCGTTCCACGCTCGCCACTTTACTTGTGTGTATCGGTGTATTGGCTTCGATTCCTCTATACTACATGTTCACTGCTTTACTTGTGTGTATCGGAGCGAATTTGAAAAACCAGAGTGTCGTTTCGAACAATAAATACTTCAATAAAAATAAATATCGATGTTTCACAACTGCCAGGCGTCCCGAGACGGCTCACTTTTTTTAAATACTATTTTTAATTTGAAATGATTAATTTATTGACAATGCCAATGTATTTTGTCAGTTACATAAATTTAAGATCAATTGTGTAACCAAGGAGATATGTTTATATTTAAAGCATAGACTCCGGGATTTATAATGTAAATTGTTTTATAAATTTATTCATAAAATATACAGAAAAAGTATTAATGCATATCTGCAGAAAATTTGATAATTTTCAAATTTTATAAAACAAATCGCGAAAAAATGAAATTTAAATGTAATTTTCGAAGAAAAACTGTTTCGAGCTTCAAGTAAAGTGCCTTTTCCGGTTATCTGATTTACACCAAAATCTAATGGTTTCTTTCCATATTAGAGTAAGAAAGAATACACGGTTTTAAAATTTTCACAATTACTAGGAATTAATTTAAATAATCTTTCACATAAAATAAAAAAATCTGTTGTGGCCAGCACAATACCTTCCGTCATTCTCGTGTATAATGTATAAATTCCATAATTTTTCTTACAAAAGATTCTAAATTTCCAGTAAAATTATTTCATAAACAAACTATTCAAATTGCACTTGACACTGGCATCTTCTTCTTCTTTAGCTTTTCCCATTCGTTAGGGGTCGCTATTTTTGCATGTCGTTCTCATTCAGTTCCTTTTCTCTCAAATCTTCCGCTATACAGTCCTTCCATCTTATCTTTGGTCTTCCTCTGTTTCTTTAACGTCCTATTACTAAACTAGTCATTCTTGTTCCAATATAATTCTTCATTTCTCCTCATGACATGTTCAAACCAATGTAATCGTCTTTCTTGTATCTTTCTAAAAACTTGTAACACTAGAGTTATTTTCTTACCGTATCTTTCCGTGTATTCCCCAATATCTACTTCAACATCCTCATATCTGCCACATTAATTTACTTTTTATTGATACTGACATCTGTCAATTTGAATTATATGAATATATTACTAGTTCCCAAGTTTGGCATAGCTGGCTGAATTATAAAATTTAATTTCTTTAAAATTCTTTAACTCTGTATCTATTGAATATGAAGTATAAATTGTAATCAAATCGTATAGAGAATAATATATTCTTTAAGTTATAATAACGTTAAATGTCAATAAATCAAATTTAACTGTTAAATCTTCAAATGAGACTACTTCCGGTTGACCAATTATAACCAAAATCTAATCAGTTGGATGTAAACTTGAGGAATAGGAAAAAATTATAATTTTTGGAATCGTGGTATTGAAGTTATGGAATCCGGAACTTTTGTCACACACACATACACATTTTATATTACTATATTTATTAAATGAGACGGATTTCACGATTTTATAAAAAAACAACCATATTTTTTTTTTAAATGACCCCATTGTTGACTAGATATTAAAAATTTTATACCATTACAAATTATGAAAATTTAATATAATAATTCAGGTTTCTCAGCTTTTTTAAGTGTAACAAACTAAACAGTGAATATTTTTTTGCCGAAGCCTAAACTTCATGCTTCAAAAAATTTTGAAATTAAATTGTATTATATCTGCCAAAGCTTATTTTATAAATAAAAACATTCTTGTTTATGCATTCCTATCTACTGCTTTAAGTTTTTGTGGCAATTATCAAATTAGAACACAAATACTCGTAGGTATGCTTATTTTTAAAGAATTCTTTCAAAACAAAAAGAAGAACTGAGACTGAGATATTATAAATTTAGATCGTGATTTAGTTTAATTTAAAACTAAAAGAAATTTATTTCCACATTTTTCACCTACAACGAATGTTGACATACTAAAGTTCTTCAACTATATACATACAGTATGTCCCATTAATAAATGCTACAATCGAGAAAATATCACGTTGATTACGGTACATTGCCCCGGAGTCCTATACTACATATTAAATTTTTCACAAAACTTCTTAAAATGACGAATTGTGTGAAATGTTTGTTATTAGCTGAATTTATGTTACAATTAGCTTTCTAAATATTTTCATATTATCATTAAGTCGTACATATCGCCAAGGATATGTATCAAAACAATGTAAGTCAAATACTAGTGAGTTTTCTCAAGTCGTGAAGCCCATAAAAAGTGCGCAGAATAAACAGAATACAGCGGACAACCTACTGTCTTGATTGATTCAAAGAAACACGTACTTAGTTGTTATGGAAATTTGAACTATAATTAGTTAAACATGATTTTTAAACAATTTTTTGATCTTATACGAATACATAAAAAAAAATATTTTATTTATCACTGTATAATTATCAAATATACTAACATAAATATATAAGTGCAGTATATATTTTTCTTCACCTGTACAGGAAAACAAAATAAGTGATAGCTACATTATATGCAAATAATAGACTGTAACTTAAATCTGAAAAAATATAAATTTTTATGATGTAACAATTTAATTTCACCTAGAAATACATATCCCCAGGTTTCGTACATTTCACAAGTCAGTAATACCAATTTACATATCCCCGGGGATATGTAAAGCTCAGAAAATAAAAACATACTAAATGCATACTGATGCCGCAGTCAACGTAATATAAGAGCTATACGATTTAAGTTGCATCTTTGGGAAACCATCTCAAATGAGCTTTTGTTTTCCCAAAAGTTCGCAAAGTCTACAACATACAGACAAAAAAATATTTTGATTGATTTTTTTTTTAATTAACAACAATCAATAAAAAAATTACAAATTACAAAATCTGTTGTGGCCAATACAATACCTTCCGTCAAGCCTGTGTATTATGTATAAATTCCATACATAAATTTTCTTGCAAAAGATTCTAAATTACCAGTAAAATTATATCATAAACAAACTATGCAAATTGCACTTGACACTGACATATTCTTCTTCTTCTTTAGCTTTTCCCATTCGTTAGGGGTCGCTATTTTTTAATTTCTTCTTCCACTCATTTCTGTTTTGCGTGTCGTTCTCATTCACTTCCTTTTCTTCCGCAATACAGTCCTTTCATCTTATCTTTGGTCTTCCTCTGTTTCTTCTACCTTCTATTACTAAGCTATTCAATAAATCTTATCGAACAACTACCGTATTCCCGTGATATGGCTTCGGCCGACTTTTTCCTCTTTTCAAAACTGAAATTACCATTTCCAGGCACCTTTTTCAGTCGATAGAAGACATAAAAGAGAATTCGCGGCGAGTACAAAAGTCGATTCGTGAAAATGTTTGTTTAAAAAATGTTTTGATGATTGGATTATTCGTTGGCATAACTGTATTATTTCGGAAGGGGCCTACTTTGAAGGCAATAAAATAAATTTGGATGAATAACGCATATTTTGTGTTTTATTGACCAATTCCCGGTACTTTTTTGACATAGTAGTATTCTATAATTTTCCATATTTTTGTGGATGATTGCAAAAAAAATACACATACGGAAACTTACATTCGTTTCAAATTCACTAATTTCTCGCACATGTTACCAAAATAACTTTGTATTTGTAATATGTAGAAAAATAAGAGATGTATACGAGTATATAATATAATATAACCCAACCCATTATATATCTTTTATTGTAAGACATGATGAGTCGGCGTGTTTTGTTCTGGTTTCCTTTTGTGTCTTTACGTTCTAGTTTTCATCTCTATTTTCGACTTACACTTTTTGGTGTCAAGTTTTAATTGGTTTTCTCTTCTTTTCTTGTTTAATTGTCCTACTGCTTACGTTTTCCTTGTCATTTAGATCTTAAAATCCTTTTCATATATTTTTTTAATATTTTTTACTTGTTAAAGTTAATTCTATTGTTTTAACAAACATGTTGATTTGCAAAAGAAACAATACAAAGAAAGTCAAATAATCTTTCTAGATAATAGAATTTACATTAATAATATTCGGTACAATCACGATGCAGTTTCTTTTCGATAAAATTTTATACTCATTTATATCATACAAAATTAAATAATTACAATCACGAAGCAAAACTGGTTTGCTTTTCCACAGGTCCTTTTATTTTTAATTACAGCAGAAAATTTCTTTATCACCCAAATGTGCACAGAATTAATTGTAGCATATCCACATTGAAAAAAAATTAAATGAAATAAAACAAGGAATGAAAGGAGAAAGAAGAGTAGTAGAAAAACAAGAAAGCAAATTATTAATCTAGTACAGACACATGCGTCGAATGGTAGATAATAGATGGCTTAAAAAAATATGGGAATGGCAACTCATAGAAAAGATAAAACGAGGAAAGTCAAAGCCAATGATAGAATGGTAAACAAGTGACAGAATATTTAAGAAAAAGAGTAATAGGTAAAGAAGGTTATGAAAACAGTTAAATATGGAGTTTAGGATGCGAGAAAATATTAACCGAGTTATATATAAAACAAAAAACATCTTTCAAAGATGACTCAGATTCAAGTGTGATATCTTCCAGCAAGCAGCTGCAGGTGGCCGAGGCCGAACAGTTTTAAAGCTTTACAATTTGCATGTTTAAATCGGATCTATAGTATACGCACGGATTGACTACACGAAACAAATATGCAATGAATATACGTTATACTTAAGAGTTGCCATGCTACTTATGATGATGATATTTAAAACTAAATCATTAAATCATTCTGTAGTGTAAAAAATCTGATGTGACCAGCACAATACCTTTCGTCAATCCTGTGTATTATGTACAAATTCCATACATAAATTTTCTTGCAAAAGATCCTAATTTTTGAGTAAAATTATTTCATAAACAAACTATGCAAATGGCACTTGACACTGATATCTTCTTCTCCTTCTTTAGCTTTTCCCATTTGTTAGGGGTCGCTATTTTTTATTTTCTTCTTTCATTCATTTCTGTTTTGCGGGTCATCCTCATTCGGTTGCTATTCTCTGAAGTCTTCCGCAATACAGGCCTTTCATCTTATCTTTGATCTTTCTCTGTTTCTTCCACCTTCTATTACTAAACTATTCATTCTTCTTCCAATATATTCTTTATCTCTCCTCATGACATTTAAACCAATGTAATCGTCTGTCTTGTATCTTTCTAGAAACTTTTAATACTCGAATTATTTCCCTTATTCTTTCATTCCTTACCGTATCTTTCCGTGTCTTCCCCAATATCTATCTCAACATCCTCATTCATTTTCTTTTCATTGACACTGACATCTGTCAGAATTTTCTTCATATAGTAGTTGTTTCCATGGTTACAGCATAGCGGGCTGATTTATAAAATTTAATTACTTTATAATTCTTTAACTCTATATCCATTGAAATATAAAATGCAATCAATTCGTATAGATAATAGAATATTCTTTAATATTTACAAGAATGTTAAATGTGTAAATAATATTTAACAGTGTTTTTCAAGAAAAACTGTTAAAATCTTCAAATGAAGATACTTCTGGTTAACCAATTATAACCAAAATCTAATCAAGTCGGCATATAGATGTAAGGAAGAGGAATACGTAAGAATTGTAATTTTTGGAATTCTAGTATTGGAGATATCGCGGGCGAAACCGCGGTCACATGCATACACACGCACATACAGACATCATCGTAAAAATAGTAAAATCTTATTGTAGAGACCCTAAAACGTGCTTATTCATTGAAAACTCACCACCGAATTTTTTGACCAAAAACAATACCTTCCTTACCTAGAGGTGACGGAAGGTAAAAAGAAGGCCTTGCATCGTTTATCCTTGAAACAACATATTCTTCTAAACATCAATTTTGTTTTATACTAAACATAAATCGAAAATCATGGTTCGAAGATAATTCAGATGTAAATATGAGTGAAATATCTTCCAGAAAAGTGTAGATAAAACTAAGTTCTTAAAGCAATTTTACAGTTTAGAAAAGAAGACCTCGCATTCTTCATCCTTGAAACAAAATTAATCCAAATATCATTCTTATTTTCTACCAAACATAAACCGAAAATGATCGTTGGGAGATGATTCAGATGCAAATATGACTGAAATATCTTCCAGAAAAGCGTAGATAGTTGAGTCATAATCTTGATTGGAGTTGTATGTGCGCATGTGTGGTAAAGCAGTTAGCAGGAGTCTGCTTCAGGCCGGCGTCTCGGTGCCGTCATACGAACGACAAAGCGTCCACACAGCAGGCGACGCTTGCACGCCGGTTTTCGCCTTAAGCAACGACACGATACGGTGTGTGATTAACCCAGAGTTACAGTTCAGTTGAGTGCTAGTTCTCCAAACACGATGTCTTCCTCGGCGGTGGCCAAGTCCTCCAAGTATACGTACCGATCCACGGGAGGAGGATCTGCTGATGTCAGCATTGAGTACAGTGCGGATTTAAGCGCTCTCTCCAGACTCGAGGTACGTACACACATTCTTAACAAAACACCATCAACAAAACAAATTTTTACAAACTTTTACCGCCAACAAACACCAAGTACTCCAATCATACGTTTTTAGTACTGGTTTTTTGAAGAAAAAAAAACCGGGACCTTTGAGCTGCTACCACAATTAATTTTAAATCCATTTTCATAAAAAGAAGTTTATTTCTAATGAAATAAATACTTATAATGAACTAAGATTTGTATTTCCTCATATTTTGAAAATTAAATAAAAATGTAATATGATACGAGTATTAATCTTTATTCTTTAAAATTTTAAATTTGATACAGCAAAGGAAAAAAATGCCATATTTGAAATTCTGGTATTTCTGTAAAAACTTTTTTGAAATTTGAATTTTTAATTCAGGGTTGAAGTTAAAGTGAATCGTTTTACATACTCAACTTTCTTCAAATAAATATTTTAACAGCAAGTATATGAAGTAATTCTGTATAAAATTCAAAAATGGATACAAATAATAATGGAATTTTGGAATTTTAATGGGCAATAGGCCGCACCATTCTTGAAGAAATAATAATTAAATATAGCTAGTAAACAGAATCAGAGTTCTCAGACACCGGGACAAATTTAGAAACAGACATAGAATACCATTACACATGTCCGTTTGCCTGAAAATATATTGCGACTCTTATTTCAATTAAAAAACAATGAACTAAACATTTTCTATACTTTTTTACACATACCAACACATATTGTTTTACATTTTGAAATAAAAATAGAAGATTTTAATACCAAAACTAATATTAAATTACACATATTTATCCGATGTTCAAAAAAGGTAAATAAAGGGGAAAGAATAATAATAAAAAGTGAAATAGAAGAAATAATAAATAATCTTATGTGAAAAAAGTGTGCTGTGCAAAAGTGTACCTGCGAGAATAAATAAACTGTTAAGATGAAACCCCGGTTAAATTTATTTTAGAATTTATGGAAGTGTTACATAACTTAAAGCAAACAAGAACTAATTGAAAAGTGAGTATTCTTCTTCATACATGTGACTTTGATCTTAAAATAAGCCACCTAATTAGAGACACTTAACTTTTATACATTTCACGAACAAATAAATTAATAATAAATGAAAAATAATAAACAAAGATAATTGTTGAACAAAATAACATACAGGTGACTTAAAATAAATGTGTAATGATGCATATTTCAGAACACAAATGAGGTAATAAAAATGTAAAAGTAAAACTCTTAAAATACCGTGTCCCAAATTCCATATTTTAGCAAATTCTAGAAGTTCACCACCGTGCCAACACGGAAATGGCGGCGCCTTACGGCAGCCATCTTGGATGTACTTCAGTGAAATTACAGAAAACTTCAAACACTAAATATACTTCAAAAATATTAAATTTATTATTTTTTACTTTCTAAATTTAATATTTACTAATTAAATATTGGACTAGCAATCAAAATATTCTGAACTAAGTCCCGAATATGAACTGTATGATTCAGTTAATTTCAAATATTAATCAATTAATGGATATTATTTCAGAATGTAATACTAATATTTTTTTTAAATAAATTCAAGATATGTATAATTCTTAAATTTGTTTCTAGGACAAAATCCGCCTCCTACAGGAGGACCTCGAATCCGAGAGGGAATTGCGTGCGAGGGTGAGTACACTTTTCTAATTAGAATTCATTTCAAAACTCTGATTCGTATTCACAAATTATCATTATTACTTCTTAGATGATTAAACCTATATTGATATTAAATTCTGTGTTCGAAAAATGATATTGGGATCGCTTGATTATGTGCGTTAAGTGATCAGTTGTGATTCGAACAGCCAGGATTCGGTTCCAATTGACATCAAACTCGTAACTTGAAAATTATTGTCAATTTTCAAATAGTTGATATTGTTGGAAAGTGATCCAATGTAATAAATTAAATCGTAGATATGGGCTAGGCTAGAGGAACGATTTTGTGAAAAAATGTATGTAGGTACTACACTGAGATTTTAACCCAAAACTCTCCTGCCTAGTAGGTTGCTCTACCAACTGAATGGGATCTTGTAGTTTAGTTGGTAGAGCATCTTATTAGAAACAAAAGGGCCCTGCCTACAAATATCAGTGAGGTCCATAATTTTTTCACAAAATCTTTCTCGTTAAATATTTTTTTATAGATCCACATGCCACTTTCTACGATTTAATTTTCAAATAGCAGAAAAGTGACCACCGTGGTACTCTCTCTACGACAACTTTAAAGCCCGTGAGGTATCGCCTGATAAACCCCCTCAATGGTACGGATATATCGTCATTATCAAAATTTTCGAGTAGAAGCGAATTGGATGGCTAATAAGTCGTAATGATATAGAGAGTGAATGAGTGAAGACGCCCCCCCCCC
This sequence comes from Harpalus rufipes, assembly GCA_951394225.1. Lineage (NCBI taxonomy): Eukaryota > Metazoa > Arthropoda > Insecta > Coleoptera > Carabidae > Harpalus > Harpalus rufipes. The sequence goes on along the minus strand of OX596276.1, from coordinate 19,402,238 downwards.
CTTTAACTATTTTATTATAAGTAATAGAAAAAAATGCTCATATAAAAGTTTTATTATTTTAAATATACTATTTGATGGCAAATGTAGATATTTTTTTTATAAAATCAAATTTATAAGATACAACTTTTATTAATGCATTTGCATTTTTTGTTTAAATAAGATAATTGAGACATAGAGAAATAATTTTTATTGAAATATTTTATGTGACTATGTAAAAATGTAAAATAATTTAAAAAAATAGTAAATAATAAGTAAGTAATAATAAATAAGTAACGAGCAAATGTATACTTTCTTGGCATAGTTACATTTTGTTTATTTTCATATTTGAATAAAAATTATTTCCCATATTTCTCAATTATTATATCTTCCTCGAATTTTTTCATATACATCGCCTAAAAGAGAAAAACATTGGTAGCTTATATTTTAGTAAAATAATTATAGGTTGCTACTTAAAAAATACAAGTTCATAGTTGTATCTTGTAAACCTCACTTTATAAAAAATATCTACATCTGCCATCAAATAGTATATTTATAATAATAAGATTTTTATATGAGCCATTTTTTTTCTATTATAATAAAAAGTTAAAGGGGCGGACGTCTTCCCGGACTCTCCCTGTATACGATATAAATTATTTTTATTTTAATGATGACTTGTGAATACGAATCTCAGTAACAATCATAAAAACAATTGTAAATTGGTTCCTTATTTATAAAACGATAAAATATAAATTTAAAAAAAATCCAACAATTACTTTAGTGGTAGTGACGTTAGTTACATATTTAATACGGTATTACATTTTAGACTTGATTTCAAGTGTCATTATTATACGTGATAGTCAATACCGAAGTTCAAGTTAATGATTATTCACGGTCCATTGCACTAGTCTTTGAACACGGTGTTCCCTTACAAATGTCTGCAGTACCCCGATGAATTTTAGGAAGTATGACTAATAAAAATAGTATTCTGTTCTTATAATTTTAGCACAGTGTCGTAATGTGTGCGTTTAGAACGAGGTCGTTTGTATATGTGTGCCTGAAAACTGAAACAAACATTTCTGGTCGCTCTCGCTATTTATGTGCCTGACAACGGACTATAGACGAAAACAATAAGCACCGTGAAAATAATCATTTATTATGAATATATTATTTTTATATAAACTTTAAAATAGATAGTTTGTATATTGGAGATATTTTTAAACAAATATCAAAAATTTCACAACAATTATTGTTTTGAGGATGCAACATAAAATGTCATTTAAACGATTAAAGATATACAATATTATGTAGGTATTTAAGACGTGTCGAAATTTCACAGGAAAAAATGAGGTCCAAGTCGATTTGCAAGTGTTTAAAATTTTAGAGGAATTTCATGTAAATTGTAGTTGTTAGTTAAAAACTTTTTTTTTACCTTTGATCCAAGATGGCGGTTCGCGCCTAACTTCCCCAATATAAAAAATCTGATGTGACCAACACAATACCTCCCGCCATTTACCTATGGGATATAATTTTTATATTACTTTATAAATTTATCCATAGAATATACAGAAAAAGTATTAAAGCAAACCTGTAGAAAATGGAATAATCTTTAATTTTTATAAAGGTTATAGATAAATAATTGGAGTTGCAGTCTGGTGAAAAATGTTTATTAGGATTTATCTATTTAACATTCCGACGTTTCGATTCCAAATGAATCATCATCAGGGATAGTTAATATATAGTTCAGAAACAATTCATTACAATATGAAAATTAAATGTAAAAATCTGATGTGGCCAGCACATAACCTCTCGCCGTATATTTTACCTGGCTGTATGCATAAAGCAAAGATTATTTTTATAAATACAAATAATATATTCATATAAATCTATGACGTATAAACTTCTTTATTATTCAATAATAGCATGTCTCAACATGAAGATATTTTACCATAAATTATGTTACAATAAATTACAAAGTAGAGTTTACCATATATAAATATTAGGCTGGTAACAGCAATTTTCAATTCGAACAACTTTGTTTACTTTCTCTTCATATTCTTCTAGTAAAAACATTAATTTTGGGCGGTCTAAAATGTATATATCTGGATTGTGCATCTATTCTTATATATCTTCTTTTACATTTTATTTTTTCATACTTGTTATATCTAAATAACCTTAATTCCCTTTAATAAAGTGACGGATAGATTGCACTCCGATTTTGTCAATATTTACAACTTACTTGAGAAGAATTTGATAGCTTTTTCGCAATTCAAAGTTACTCTAGTCTACAGTACTGGTGTACATTGTCCCATAATGTTTGAAACAAATTTAAGTCCTTCAACCTAGACTTGTCATCTCCATAATAGTCACAGATCAAGAACTAAGGGATTCTCCAAGTACATTTTTAATTCATTACTCATTATTTCTGACACTGACATTTATCTGTCAGTTACAAATAATTTAAATTCTCAACTATTTTTCATGGCATTCTTTCGGTTGTAAAATTAATTACAACAGATTATTTTATATATTATATATCTTTTATCTCTAAATCTATGGAATATATAATAAAATATTTAAATGTATCAGAATTTAATTTTCTTTAATATTACCACGAAAAATTTTCAAAAAATAATATTTAGAAGATTTTTTTTCAAGAATCTTCTACTTCCGGTTGTCCAATTGTTACCAAAACCTTTTCAGATCTTCCCATGAATGTCCGATTGGGAAATACGTAGCTAAACAAATTTAAAGTCTTATAGTTTTTGAGTAACCGTCCTTCCAACATCCCACACACATACATACATACACACACACACACACACACACACACACACACATCCACACACACACACACAGACATCATCGTAAAAATGTTAAAATCGGATTGTAGAGACCTTAAAACGTGCTTATTCAATAAAATCTGGATATGCGATTTTTAGCATGAATGCAATACCTCTCTTAGCGAGAGGTAAAAAAGGATGAAGATGTCGTCAAAAGTATCAAGGTAATAAAATAAAAAGCGTGCATACATCAGAATACTGAATTGTTTTATTTATCTATAACCTTTACATTATAAGAAATACCCAATAAATTTATTTTTTATAATAACAAATTGCGAAAAAATACATTTAAAGGTATTTTTTGAAGAAAAACTATCTTGAGCTTCAAGTAAATCCATTTCCGGTTATCCGATTGCCACCAAAATCTAATGGCTTCTTTCCATATTAGAATAAGGTAGAAATACATGGTTTCAAAACTTTCTGAATGATAGTATTTGAGTTAGAGCGTAAAGAGGATCCACACTCACACACACACATACACACAGAAATTACCGTGAAAATGTTAAAAATGGATTCTAGGGACCTTAAAACGTGGTCATTTACCAAAATCTCGATATGCGATTTTTAGCACGATCCCTATACCTCCCTTACCAGGGGTAGCGGGAGGTAAAAATTTGAAATTTTCTACCCCACTTTTGGTAAGGTGAAGGTATTTTTTGGTCTCTTTTGGCTGGACAATAAATAAATACTTTAAAAATACTTTCACATCATTTAACTAATAATTTGACCAAAGTATATAACACCAAGAAATTGGATGAATTTCAAAGAAACAAACAAACAAAATGATTTATTCTGATGTTGCGATGATAGATTCATCAATGAACTTTGTTCTGTCTAAAATAACAGAGTTTGTTTCGACGTGAATGGTGTTTTCTAAATCAGTTACTGAGTCAGAAAATGTCTTCATAGGAAGATCATCGCAGGTCATTGCAAATTGTGAATCACGACGCTACAAATAACACCGGTAGAGGCACACATTCAGAAACACATGCGGAATTGGCTTGCGGGAACTTGTTATTTTGAAATTTGCTAGTACCGTGTGAAATGCATTACATCTAACCACATTTCCACGGTCATTACGTGAGAAAGAAATGTACCTATTAGTAAAAAAATTATGTTCCGAAATAAATGTTTTATTTACGTAAACAATTCTATTTTAGAGTCGAAGAATAACTCCCAAAGTATAATATTGAATAATTAATAAAAGAACATTCCAATCATTCCATTCTATGAACTAAATTCAAACATAAGTCACCTATACACAATGAAATCTTTGACATATGGGGCATCATTTTTGTCCCTTATTCATTTCAACAGCAAATAATTTGGTTCCACGTTTAAAAACATTATTTAAAAGTTTGTAGTAACTTTATAGGTCGTTTTTAAACTAAGAGGAAAAAAATGCCCTAGCATGATCTATGCTTTTAATTGGCTAGTGCTCAACCATATTTAGACCTATAAGCACAAATATTTTTTCTATGTCGACTATAATACGGCCATTAGTCGTTCTGACATAAAATAATGTCTTTTAACATATTATTGACGTGTAAGTTTCTTTCTGTGTTATTCCCAAAGTCCCAAATAAACCATTTTTACAAAATCTAATAATTCTTCCGAAATTTTAATAATTATAATTTGTCGTAACTATTTTATATGGGAAAATAAATTGTACCTTCTTTAATTCTGTAAATCTTACTTTTAAATTTTTTAAATGGTGTCTCGTGGCCGTGTGCCTGAGTGTGTGGTCGCGAATCTGGGGACCCGGGTTCGACGTCAGCAATGAGTGCTCGTGAGGTGACGCCTGGTAAGCGCCCGCACGGTAAAAATATTTCATCATTACCGATATCTGTATACAAATCAGATTGGCACCCCTAGCAATGGGTAATATGCCGTGATGATATATTTATTTATTTATAAATTTTCTCCTCCTATAGTGCGTTTCAGGGAATAATTTAAATTCGTGAAACCAAACTTTGTCTATACTAAATAATTGAATCTGTAAATGTAGTACATATTCGTAAATATTAAAAATTACTATGTCAAAGTAGAAAATATTATTGAATAATACTCTCACTCTGAGAAGCCTTGAACGTTTTTTATCGTTATTTTTGTACCTATTCACATTTTTTCATCTTTAATAACAACTTTTACATGCAATACAAAAATACACAAGAAAGGTGTTCTTGCCAAAACTTAATAAATGCAGTAATTATAATAAGATATAAAAAAATATGTTTAAAACTATTGATATACTCGCCGTCAAATAGGTATATGAACTGATGCTCAACTTTTTCCCTTCTCCGCACCCTGTCCTTTGCCCTGCGGTGCTGCCACTTCTTCATAACTTAGCATTTCCAATATTACCAATGAGTTGGCAAAAATCTCCAGTCCATACTTTTTTGACGGCAAGTATAATTACCTTATTATCATTATTGATAAATATTTCTTTTAATTAAATAAAATTGGAAAATATTAAAAGTTGGTGAATATGCAGATATGGTGTTTATATGAATTTGATTGTTGCCTATTTTTGTTTTTGATACTTGACTTTTTCTAAAAATTAAAATATTTTAAAAACTACTACGTTTATCAAGTTTTAGGAAGGGTACCTTTTTGTGTATTTTTACATTGTATGTAAAATTTGTTAGTAAAGACCAAAAAATTTGAATAAGTAAAAAAAATAACGATAAAAACGTTCAAGGCTTCCCAATGTAAGACACCTCTGGTTGACATACAGAAACAAAAGAAAGTATGTATTAACATGCATCTAAATAAGTAGTATCCTCATACCAAGTGTCAAATATTTAGTGGAACTAGTACCAGAGAAAGTATACCTGACGAGATGCACCTTCAAAGGGCTGTAACTCTGTAACGAAACAATACATCTTCTGAAGATGATATTCATATAACATTTTTTACTCAAAATTACTCCCCCAATATATGATTTAATTTTGACACACCCGTTATGAATCATCATGTATGTAAAATATTGAATGAATATGGTGTTAATAATTACTTGAAATATCAGTCAAACAGCATTTATTCTTATAACACCGACGTTTCAGTGCACACTTGCACCTTCTTCAGGATAATAAGATCTTACAGACTGTTACTTATCAGGTACATAAAATAGATTCGTACTTAACATTCAGTTTTTACACATCATACAAAAATGTGTAAAAACTGAATGTCAAGTACGTATGTATTTTGTGTACATAATATGTAACAATCTCTAAGATCTTGTTACTCTGAAGAAGGTGTAAGTGTGCATCGAAACTTCGGTGTTGTGAGAATAAATACTGTTTGACTAAGATTTCGAGTAATTGTTAACACCTTATCCATACCACAGTCGAGAAATTTCCTACATTGAATGAATATCCTCGAAAGTATTTACTATGTTATTAAAAATATTTCTTAAATCTTATAACTTTTGTCTTAAACAAATATTTTCTTAAATTTTGTGTAACTATAATTATACTGTTTTCAAGGTATTTGATTAACCAAGATCCTTTACAGCTAGTTTCATAAACGCATGAATAAATTTATTTGAAATTGTCACTAAAGTGCACAAAAATCGTCATTAAAAGTTCAGAAATCGACACTAAAGTAATCCATTATACGATGATTTCATACAAATGTAGTGTTGCAACATGGCTAGATAGATTACATAAAAATATTCACTCGCATATCTGTGGCTTAATGCAAGAACCAGTGACAGTTTTTGATTAAAATGAGATTGATTATGTAGTCGGACAAAAAAGAAAAAACTATATATTTTTATTTACCAAAACATCCAAAATCAAAGGAATCGGCATTCATTGAGTGGCATGTTATAGAAAACAATATGTTTATTGCAATAATCAAAAGTTTTAGGAAAAATTTTACTCTCCAAATTTTATTACTAAATGAGGTATAATCTAGTTACCAGTGGAAATAATAAATACATAATAGATGTTTTATAATATACTATGGTAAAAATGCTAGAAAAAGTTTTGATGTAGGTAAAACTTGAAATACGCAAATCTGTCTATGGGTTAGTTGGACAGATCGCCGAAATGTGAAATTGTTAACATTTTTGGGAATCAAAATATTGGACAGACGGCTATTTACCAAACTTTACGGGAATGTGAAAAAGGTTTAGTACATGCTACCAAAAAGTGGGCGACCCGAACCTTTGCCTCTAAATCTAATTAGCAGACTCATTTACTCAAGACAAAGTTACAACGTCATCGCGCAAATTAACTCGACGATTTAAAATTTTAAAAATGATTATTAGCAGAAATTTGGTCAGAAATGATTTAAAATTTCGAAAAAATAATAATATAACCAAATAGACAGCGGCCCAGCTGGAGCGAATCTCAAGATGCTGCAGAGCATTAAGGAGCCAACATTTTATAGAAAACAGAGAGAGAGTATAATCCCCAAATGTTTCTCAAGCGCGATTGATTGAAGAATTTTGGGCATTTCTTAGCAGAGAAGTATATAATAATGGCTGGGAATATCAAAACGAACAACAGTTACAGACAAAAATTATTTCTGACGATCCGGGAAGTAGATTTAACATCGTCCTGAGACAAATGAAACAAGGTATTAAAACCTGATTCGCATTCAAAATAATGGTCCCTTATCAGTGTTGTAAAACTAGATTTCTTATCCCGTTTATTGGAACAACCCCTTATGTCAATGTTTCAATAAAAAAAATGTTTGATGAACAGGTCTAACTTTTCCGAAAACTTTTGTTACATACGTTAAAAACAGTTTAAATTATACAATTAGTGACATTTATAATCAACAGTAACAGTGCAGATTGTGATGTGAAGTTATAGTTGGTATTCTTGGTATTATTAACATTGAAAATTTAATGTTGTTTTTAAATCATTCTCATTCCCAAAAATACGAATAATTGACACTAGTTTGGTTAGTCTTGCATGAAGCTACAGATGGTTATATTGGTTTTAGTCACTTTTATGATATCGGAAATATTTGTGCATATATTAATATATTTATTCTATCATTATTTGTATTATTATACTTCACTATGGCTCGGTTTTATCAACAAAAGAACCAGCTAAAGTTACTTTGAAATTAAATTTATCCGTAAGAAATCATTCAATGAGGTATTTTACTTCGATAGAATTATAAAAACAGTACACTAAAAATATATGTTTCGTATTATTTGTATTACGAGTAGGTATTTGTAAATGTTAAAATGAATTGAACCACATTTTACAAAAAAGTACTTGATTAGAAGAGATACGTATACACTGTATACGTATCTTTTGTAATACTATACATATATTCAAACTTTGACTCATATACGCCGCTTGAATTTAGTAAATAGTAAATCTCTTTGACAAGTCAAGATTATAAAATAATAAGCTTGGACTTGAGAAGCGGTTTGACTTTTCCGAAATAAACGAAGTTCACATAATATAAGTACGCATGTTCTCTTCCGCATTATATCGAAGTGTTAAGAGATCCTAAATTTATATAGTAGGTATCTTGTTCATTTGCATTTAACCTCATTTTATAAATGCCACAACATAATAATAGGTATACTTAGTAAAAATGTCCAAAAAACGAAATATTTGGAGTTACAAAAAAACAAAACTTTTTCAATGCTTTTGAAAGAAAAGACAAACGGCAATATTCATATTTTGAGGTTAAATTTCTATCACGGCACTTTACTTATACCTCTCCCTGTCTGACTACACAGTTTGGTGTAACTATCTCTTGATTGAAGATTGAAAGTCGCTCAATCCTATTTTCAGACCGCTAAGATAAACTATAGGATATTTCACATCGTAATATGATTGAATTGTCGAGATAAACACAGTCTAGCTCAAACTATATAAATTCATTGATTACACTGAATATTTAAAAAAGTTATTGAGTAAAACCTACTGCAAATGATGGTCGAATACAGGAAAGCAGTTATAGTGGAAGTAGAATCATTTTCCTCTTAAGCTTAGAATGCACATGGCGCGAGGACTGTATGGAGCAGATACGGATAGGGGACCGAAAAATGTCCAACCGGGACTTTTGCCCTGAGCGGGATGTACGACTCCACATGCTCCTAGTGGAGATTCCTGTGTATAGAGTGCTTGTACCGTTGACTATGCAAACATAGACTACAAAAAATTAATGTTGTTAGAGAAGTTAAATCTGAATCAAGTGATTCAGATGATGATTACAATAATGACATAATTCCCAACTAAAACAAAAATAGAAATGGTGAATTAGTGATATGATTAAAGAAAGAGAAGTACCTTTATTTAAAACTAATGCATTTTTTTAAATTTTTTGTCGCATGAGCAGAGCACAATTTTATAATTTACATCAAAAAATAATGTTTCGCGTACAGAGGCACCGCACAGACATACCGTACAGAACAACTCTATAATTAATAGTGGAGGTTGTGTAGTTTATAACATAACTTCTTACAAATATTGAAAAATAAAATATGTAGCTATTCTTAACTTCTAAAGTATGCAAGTACATATTTATATTTATGAACAATATTTGTCATGTTTATTTTCATTTTACATATTTATAGACAATGTTAGATTTACATACATATTTGATGTTACACAATGCAAGCCTGTGCAACGCATGTTACTTGTCATTCAAAATTATTATTATCAATAAAATTATATTTAGACAAAAGCCGGAGACAAGTGTTAGAAAATATACAAGGAGGTATTAAAATATTTTTCAGCTAAAGGTCGCATACTCCATACTTCTAAAATTATTTACTTATAAACTATTACAAGCTCATAATTAATAATAAAGCAAAAATAAGCTCCCAATTATTGATATTACTTTCTACAATCTAAGAAGTATTCTCAAAATTATTATAAAAAGTGTGTAAAGTTGTTACGAGTACACCAAACTAGTTATGTAGGCAAAATAATAAAATTATGTTAAACTATTTATCAATAATTTAGGACACTGAGTAAGAAATAAGTCAATAATTATTGAATATTTCATATATATATATATATAGTGTGTTTGAAAAAGTGGTTACACCCTGTTTTCTCGCTTATTATTACAGATACATATATTGCTTATAGGACAGTGCAATATTTGTGATTGAAATGTGTATAAACTGTAATTGTAGAGCTTCCGGTATAACCGGAAGTGGCATCAACTTGTGAATTTAAATACAACCTATACTATTTTTTTATAAATTTGGATTGCATTTTTTGTCCTCTTTCCGACAATACTAAATTTATTAGTATTAACGTTCATTTGTTAAAAATAATTATTTTCTTTTGCACGATTTTTATCGTTGAGATGTAATTTAATACTTATGTGAGAGGGCTATGACAGTAATTGTTTTCATGATATTATGTTAATAAATTCATATATTTTTAATTTAATGAATATGAAATAAGAAATGTACAAGTAACAAAACATTTATTCATCATGTCCCCCATTTACATTAATACATTTTAAAGTATGGCTTCTTAATTCACTCATAACATAATTAAATTCTTCAGCCGCTTCTCTAAAACTTCTGTTATTATCCTTCAACTAATAATACTATCTTCACTTTGTCTTCTACAGTCAGTACCAATGTAATAAAATACTTTCGTTAATTGCTGTCATAGCACTCTCACATAAATATTAAATTACATCTCAACGATAAAAATCGTGCAAAAGAAAATAATTATTTTTAACAAATGAATAACGTTAACAATAATAAATTTAGTATTGTCGGAAAGAGGATAAAAATGCAATCCAAATTTATAAAAAAATAGTAGAGGTTGTATTTAAATTCACAAAGTTGATGTCACTTCCGGTTATACCGGAAGCTTTACAATTACAGTTTATACACATTTCAATCACAAATATTGCACTGATTAAATCATGTCCTATAAGCAATATATGTATCTGTAATAATAAGTGAGAAATCAGGGTGTAACCACTTTTTCAAACACACTGTACATATATATATATATATATATATATATATATATATATATATATATATATATATATATATATATATATATATATATATAGTGGTGTATTGGAACCGGAATAGTCCGGAACGTCGTCCGGGTACTTTTTGTCAGAGCAGAAACGAGTTCCGGAACATTTTCTCCAAATATTTTGTTTTCAAGTAATTATTAAAATTTCAATATACATTAAATAAATTTATAAAGAAAACGTAGAACTGTCGGCTTGATGGTCGAGCGGGTAAGCTCACATCTCCTAACTCGTTCGTTGGTCATCCAAAGCATGTTGCATGCGTTCGATTCTCATCGACCGACAATGTATGATTTGTCTTAAAAAATAAATACAGCTATACGTATTTATCACAATCGGATGCTATAAGCTGGCCATTTATACATCTTAAATAAATATAGCAATGGTTTAAATAAAAACCAACTAGCAGTATGGCAGTGATAAAACACTACGGTTCGGCGAGTCCGATTAGAAAAAATAAATGGCGAATCATTAGAATTTTGTATTATTATTAGGTATATAAAAAATAATATGAATGAAGACTATTTCTGATATTTTTTGATTTAGTAATACTCTGCTACATAAATAAATAATTCACGAATTAATAATTTAATAATACTTGTTCTTGTTACATTCAAATCCCGACAAATTCAAATAATTTTTTTTGTCGCTTTTATAAATTATCTATTTCTATAATACTGTAAACTATAAGTATCTGAAATTCATAATAAGGAACCAATATAACAATTTATCTTCGCATTCACATTGTATAACATGTAATACATATTATAAATCGATTTTTTGACATAGATATACAACTTCGAAGATACACATTTGATTTTTCCAGAAGCAGCAGAGCACCAAAGGAAAAGTAGCATTATGTCCTGAGATATACAGGTGTCCCAGATTTAATCCGGCAAATGTAATTAAACACCTAAAAATAAGACAGATAAAAAGTTCATTTGAGAAAAAGCTCGTAAATGCATCATTGCAGATGTATACCTATTTTTATAGTAGCAGCAACACTACTTTCAAATTGTAACACTGATGTATAGATAAAAATGGAAAGTATAAATTTGCAATACATTTATTATGTAAACAAAATATCTCAAAACACTTCTTTCAACAGATTTTTTTTTATAACAATTGCTCAAAGCCATAGACATAGGTATACCATGTCTGTATTTTGTCTATTCGTGTAAACACGAAGCATTGCATCAAAATATTACAAACAAACTAAATTTTTGTACCAAAATAATAACCATCCATTTTCTAAATTATATTAGTTATATAAATAAATATATCATCATGGCATATTACCCATATTGCTGGGTGTGTCAATCTGTTTTGTACAGATATCGGTAATGATTAAATATTTGTACCGTGCACGCGCTTACAAGGCGTCAGCTCACAGGCACTCATTGTTGGCGTGGAGAATGCACCACAGGGGTTAATTTTTGTGCCATTAAAATTCGAAGTAATTTTGGCGTCGGTCAGGATCGAGCCCGGGTCTTCAAATTCGCGACCAAACACTCAGGCACACGGCCACAAGTTATTATGTTACATTTTAATAAGAAATTGCTTTGTCTTTATAAGTAGATATTTTAATGTGCTGCTGCAATTTCTAAAAATAGGAATATCACTACCACTGCAATGAAGCATTTACGAGCTTTTGCTCAAATGAACTTTTTATCTTTTTTTTAGATATTTAATTCATGGTCTAAATTTGACTGGTTAAACCTGGGACATTCGACACCCTGTATACCTCAGGACAGTATGCTATTTTTTCTTCGGTGCTTTGTAGCCCTCCACATCACCTTGTGGCTACAAATTGCACGTCTGGGAAAATCATGCATTTCTCCCAGTTGCTATGCATACAATTTTTTTTTATTCCTAAGCAAACCCTTACATATGACAGTTGTGTTTGTGAGTGTAAATACAATATTTTTTAATAATATTCGATCGTATAATAAATTTTAAAATATTGTACCTATTTTCACGCATGCTACACTACACGACGTCTCATTTCAAATATTACAAAAATAGAATTATTTTATTGCATTTATTACATATATTTTTTTTTTTTCATTAAAATGGGTTTATAAAGTATGTTTTTAACACAATAAAAGTGTGAAAAAAGTACGCTTTTTAACGCAAACAGATGAAAAAATTAAACGCTGTGGCACTTTCATTCACACTTTTATTGTAGACTTAAAAAACAAATTGAATACAATTAGAGTAAAAAGTGTAATGTTATTTCATACATACTCATATGATTTGACGTACTCGCCTACTTCGGTCAAACTTTCCTATTCGTGAAATAAAATTTACTCATGTTGCATAAATAACTATATTATTCACTAAAATACGTTCTTAAAGTACGCATATGTTACACAATAAAAGCTTAGAAAAAGTATACATTTTTTAATACATACAGGTAAAAAAATGAAATTCTATCACGTATTTATTGTGGACATAGAAAACATTTTGTATGCAACTCGTGAGTAAAGTACTTTTTTTACTCACTTGTTTCATAAATAACTAATAAATAATAAACAAATTTAATGTAAGATGTTGTTTGTAGATTGAAAGAGAAAAGGCTGACCTGAGCGTGCAAGTGATCCAACTGTCCGAAAGGCTTGAAGAGGCAGAAGGTGGTGCTGAGAGTCAAGTACGGTATTATGTTACTAATTTAAAGGATATGTGTGTCTGACATGCCTGTTGAATGTTATTATAGTTCGAAATTAACAAGAAGCGTGACACTGAGCTGTTGAAGCTGCGCAAATTGCTCGAGGATGTCCACTTGGAATCAGAAGAAACCGCACATCTGCTCAAAAAGAAGCACCAAGAAATCATCATCGATTTCCAGGACCAAATCGACCAGCTCTCCAAAGGAAAAGCCAGGTAGATACATACGTTTAATTGTTTAAAAGTTTTTTCTTTCCTTTAGCATTTAGTAATATTTAAACTAACCACTTATACATCCTAGATCTTCAAACTTTAAGATTGTTTTCAAACTAATTAAGTAGTACACGACTATCGGCACATCCTTCCTCGTATAACGTTATTAAGAATTAAAATAGCACAAAACTATAAACACACCACCCTACCTTATGTATAACACTATACAATATATTTTATTAAAACTTAAATAATAACACCCACATACATCCTAGATCTTCAAACTTTAAGATTATTTTTAAACTAATTAAGTAGTACAAGGTACAAGACTATCGGCACATCCTTCCTCGTATAATGCTATTAAGAATTAACAAAACTATAAACATACTCAACTTATATTTAACACTATACTATATATTTTATTAAGATTTAAATAAAAACACCCACATACATACATTCGTATACAAATAGACCTTATCATAAAAATAAAAAATCTGTTGTGGCCAGCACAATACCTCTCGCTATTTTCATTTTATGTTGCATAGGGCGCGAACAGTTATGTGACTTTGTTGGCCTTGGCAAGCAAATATGGGGGCCCGTGTCAGAATGACAGCTAGTAATAAAGTACATAGGTGTCAAATTTTTAGAAACTACTACTATCGGTTGTCCAATTGTTACCAGAACCTATTCAACTCTTCCCATTACTGTTAGATTGACGAATCCGTAGTTACACAGGACTTTAGTATTATAGAATTTGAAAAATCGTACCTCCAACATCCTCACACACACACACAGACAGACATCATCGTAAAAATGTTATAATCGGATTCTAGGGACCTTAAAACGTACTTATTCACTAAAATCTGGATATGAGATTTTTAGCACGAATCCAATATTTATTAACCAAAATCGCTTTGAGCACACTTCTCATAATCTCCATAAAAGCGCTTTTATTATAAATCATAATACTGGCCAATGTGTCCAACATAGGGATGTCAAGAATGAGATATTCTAATGTAGTAAAATTTAAGGTAAAAAATGTTTTTAATCATAGAAAATAGACCACAGAGCCAAGGAAATATTTAAATAAACGATGAAAAAATATGTGAAAAATTCTTACTTCGTTTAATTAAATATGTCCTTCTACGATTAAAAATTAATGTTACTGTTGGTTACAATTACTTCTTATCAACATATAAAATGTTATAAAATTGTGGATTATCCGAATAAATAACAGAATTATGAAAAAAAAATCAAAATTTAATTTTTGTTACATGAGTTTTCTTGCAATTTATTTTGGCGCTAAAAACACATCACGTGGTTTGTGATGTACTAAAGACTGATGATATTTCTAACAAATTTTGTGCATAAAACTACACCATTAACAACAAACACTTTTTCTGCCATTAACGCGTTATCAACTTTCATGTTTGTGTTAGTTTTATTACGTTTTATGTTGTTACAAGTTTTATATTTCTATAATATATCTAAATATCATCAGCTCCTCGTACTTCACATCCGGTAAAATTCAATTTTTCAGGTAATATTAAAAAATTCATATCTAACTTAAATTAAATAAAAAGGACTCAAAATTTTGGATTTGTAACACAAACATATGTGTTTCAGAAAATAAACAAAAATTTAGAAATTAGAATACACCATTATAAGAGATACAGGTTATACAAAAATTTCCCTATTACGAGGTTATCTTAACGATATTTGTTAATGCCGACAAAACACACACATCACTAGTAGGGCTAGGAAAATAAATATCAAAACATATCGATATTTCGAAAATATAAATTTTATCAGTAATATCTATGGAGAGTGATATCGATATTTATCGATATATCGACAATTTTCCCCAGCACTCGTATTTTTTTTAAAATTATATCTAAAAACATTGGCAATATTTATTAATAACTTTAATTTATCAAGTCTAATTTCGACCTCTATCAAATTGCAATTTGTCATTACGGTAATAAAACAGCAAATTAAACCAAAAATTATAACCAGACAGGCACTTGAAATGATTTGATTTGGCCTGTGTCCAACCTCATAATGAGAAATAAGCTCAATTAAAATTGAAATGAACATATGTTTGTCATGAGAAATTCGGCGGGCTGAGTCAGTTACCTGAACCGTGCGTCTCGCGCGCGTATATTCCGAGTCCGAGTTATTTCGGGTTCAGCCATGGCGACCAACAGAAATAACCACCAATCACACATATTCCTCACTTCAAAAATCCACATTTTTCATACCAGATTACGGGCTTTTTCGAAATGGGCTATAAAGTTTCATATACGTACCTTCATAAACGCAGTAATAATTTACATTCTTATTGTTATATCAAATAAATAATGACTATAAAATAGGCAAGATATACAGAATCATAAAGTAGCACATTTATATGACAAATTCTTTGCATTGTATTGAATTACCAATCTTTTGATAATATGCCAAATGCCTATCAAAATATTACATAAAACTTTTATTTTATTTGCATTATGTATTTAAATATAGATATGAAAAACAATTAAATGAGAGGTAACATTATTTTCGTTTCTGAAAATTTCCATATCAACTACTAAATTTCTCGTGAATAAAATTTTATTTAAAATAATATGATTTTATTGTTATTTTTACAGTACAAAATAAAAGAAACTACGTTTGAAATACTGTGTGTCCCTAGGAACTTTTGTGCACCTATAGGGGGTCATCCCACATGTGCTTTTGTTTTTCCTAAAATTCTATTAGGGCACTAAATACCGTATAAACTATTAGTAATCGTGAAAAATGTTCGAAATAAAGAAGTTTTATATTTTTATTTCCTAACCAGTGGCGTACGAAATAAATTTTTATATCCGTAAATTTCCAAGATATAACACAAAGTTATATTTTGTTAAATGGAACCTATATCTGATTTTATTCCAAAAAAAAAAAAAATATTTTCAATTATGTAAAGGTTATTGTATTTCGTGTTTGTTTTACCCCCAAAATTTAATTTTTCACATTAATTTTCCCGCATTTTGAAATTATTTAAAAAACTGTTATTTTATTAATCATATTCTAATTGATTAATATAATTCAGTTTATGAGTTTCTTGCTCAATATTTTTATTTTAAACTCATAAGTTACAATTTACCCTATAACATGTCAAGGGCGATTTGATGAAAAATATTTTTTTGGTTTGAATTTGACTGGTTTTGCACAAAATTTTCTAACGTTATAAGTTATTTAAATAAGACGAGCATTTCTCAGTATTTCCAAAATAACACTAAATTTACTATAAAATAAGGAAAATATAAAATATCGAAGTAAAACAAACATATAACACATCATTGACATCATTGAAAAGATTAAGTATTTTTTGGGATGAAAATCAGTTATGGGTTCCATTTAAAAAATATAACTTTCTGTCATATCTAGGAAATGTACGGATATAATAATTTATTTCGTACACCACCGGTTAGGCAATAAAAATAGCGAACTTTTTTTAGTTAGAACATTTTTTTCGATTACTAATAGCTTAGAAGTTATTTGAAAACAAAAATCAACAAAATTCAGTTTTTCGTCATTATCTAGTGTCCTATGAGAATTTTTGGAAAAACAAAAGCACATCTGAGGTGGCCCCCTATTGGTGCACAAAAAGCTCCATTTATCCGACATTGTATACCTATCTTACAGTTCTCGAGATCTCAATGGTGGCAGCTCTAAATGAGACACACTACACAGTGTATAGAAATATATGAACAAAACTATTTTCACATTCCTAGCCTACAGTATACATGTTGGATATATGTAGTTCAGTTTCAGTGACACAAATTTAACCCGTAACTGATGAGATACCTATGAATCAAAATGTGCTCATAATTTTTGGTAGGCGCTTTATTTTCCTAACAAATTATAAAATGAATTTATTAAAATAGTTTTTAATATACAGGCAGGTGACCAGTACTCCCGAACATAGAACTTTAACATATAAAATCATATTATCTTTAATTTAGACTTTAGAGAAAAAAGCTTTAAAAAAGTTGTAGACCATAAAATTTTGCTTCAGAATCAATAAGCAAAATTAATTTTGCATGCTTTGCAGCTACAGGAAAAAGTCGAAAACCATCCCAATAATAACGATAGCCATGGAATTTACACAAAATAAATTAACAAATGTTTAACGATTAATCTGTCAAATTAGGTTAGTTAATTTGTATTATTATTTGTAATTTCTGTTCAATTGAAAAATAGTCAATTTATAAGTATATTAAATAATAGTTTATAACAGATAGGTAATTTTCTTTTTTCTAAATATATTTGTACCCTATGACAGAAAAATTCTTAAACATTTGTTTCATTTCCACGGTTATTGCAATTTTTGCGGTGATTTTTGAAATTTTTATACCTCATTTCTGCCATAAAAGCATACAAAATTATATTTGCTTATTGATTCAGATCTAAATTTTTATACTGTACAACTTTAATTTGAAGCTTTTTACGTAAGTAATTAGAGAAGCAGGAAATTACGAAAGTAGGATTAGATGAAAATAAAATATGTTTTTACTCTATTTACATATAAAGTTCTTTGCTCTGGAGTGCCGGTCACTGATCACTATTCTGTATAAATATAGGTAATCTCGCAATAAATTATAAGATTCATATTTAATCCATCATCTTACCAATTAAGGGTTAAAGTAATAATATACTGTAAATTTAAAATAATAGAATGTTTATTGAGATTACTATTTGTACAAAGCCATTTATTTGTACATACTATGGATACACAAATTTCATTCATTATATGAATCGTCTAGTTTCAAAACACGACAAATCCATTTTTGGCCAAAAATGAGTTTCATATTGTATCGGATTCGTCTGCTATTTCTCCATAAATTGGTTTGATGCTTATGGATCAAAACACATCATATCCTCATGATATTTACGTTTAAAATATCAGGTTAGTTTCAAAATCCGACAAAGCCACAACTGGTTGAGATCTAATACCAGCAAATCCAAATTAGCCACTTAGAGCAGCGGTTTGGAAGTCACGTGTTCCCAATGAATATATATTTTGTTTAATAATACCAATTGTTTCTTTGCAATAATTTAATAAGGAAATAGTGCTCATTGAATTTTATTAACTACCAAATTTTCAAATAATTTCAATATTCAACAACTGCAGAATGTAGGGGTGAACAAAATACAATTAAAAATCCGATGGTTTAGGTCTTAACAAAGAAAAACTTGAAGATGTTATTGTTTTATAGGAAAAACTTAAGAAATACATTAATCCTTCATAAGATGCTAATTATAGTTAAAGAAGATTCCACATGTAGTATCAATTTATGGCAAACAGTTGATGAGAACCCCGAGCTAATAACCTGATTATCTTCAATAGTTAATAGTATAATTCGACTTATTTTTGTAATATAATAGAAAAAACCTCTAATAATTGCTTATAAATCCAAAATAAAAGAAGTTTAGGTAGTAAATTCAATTAAATCAGACACTGAAACCCGGAACATATCAAAACAGTTTTTTGGGATTTCCCAAAATTAGACCTAAGTGGTTTTGTCGGGTTTTAAAACTAGGCAATTCGTATGTATAATATTTGCCCAAAATTAAACGACCAAAAATATTAGAAAATTTCGTTCTAGTTAAAAATATCAGGTGTAAAATATTGTCATTTTTTAACCTATAATTTCGATATTTTTATTATCTCTTTTAAGTTTTAAATATTATGGGTCATATTACGAACTCTATTTTACAGAGTACTTTTGTTAAAAGTGACGTATAACATCTAAGAATATAACGTAAAAGCACGTTTCATAATATAATAGTGCGCTCGTAATACGTGCCAATATCTTTGTTTTTAATCTGCTGAAATATATCATGTATAATATCATAAATTTTCCTAAAAGTATTTTTGAAACAAATTTACGTGCAGAAATCAAAGAAAAACAAGTTACGAAACAATCGTTCGGAAAAAAAATCGAAATAACTTCAAAGTTTTGTATTTCAGTCTAATTTTTGTTTAAGTGGGTGTTTCTGGATCTAAATCGAAATTAAATAGATCGAAGTTCTTCTAAACCAATCAATCAATCATATACATTTACACTCGTAGGTGTTGACGTCAATTTCAAATCTGCTGAACAACATGACACACATAAACATAAGAAGATTTTCCAACAGATTATTTTTTTATATTATTATTTATTAACTCGGTAATTTTTGGGTAATATTTATAGAAATTGACCTGCGACCTATCGCGAGCTAAGTTAATCATTGAGCTACCACCGCTTGATTTGATTGATATGTAATTTTTTGATGATAGAAAATATCTGTCAGATGTCATTTATGTTTAATAAATATTTTATTGTGGTAAAAGGACTTCTCATCATTGTATAAATGTATAATTTAACAAAACCTACATATTAAATGCACCTAAAAATTATTATCATTGATCAAATATAAAGCACCTTCTCCACATTACATAGAACTAAAAATATTAAATGGCTAACACAGTATACAATATTTTTTGTTAATAATTATTCTGTCAGACTAAATTATTTCACGAATGTACTGGATATTTTAAGAACGACATTTAATTATCTTTAAAAACAATACGGACAAATTTTATATAGAATAAAATATTCTTTGGCACTCGTTATAACATAGTTTCTCAAAAAATAAATATTCACAATGTTAATTCCACGATATTTTTTTTATATATTTTTCCTTGAAGTTCACAAAAATATATATGTGAAAGTCAGAGTTAAAAATTCTTCTAAATCTTTATGACCTAAAACCTATAGACCAAGGTAATGTGGGATACCAGAAACAAACAGTGCTTCACACGCTTGCGAAGAAAATTTGAGCAATCTACAAAATAATATATATTTAAATTTTAATATTATATTTCATTATTAGCGAAATAAAATAAATTATTGCGCCTTAATTTATTTCAATTATTTTCCTATTTTATAAAAACAAAGAAAAGCAGTCCATAAGCGTTAAATATAGATAATCAGTTTTTTACGCAAAATTTCCCAATTAATATTAAACAATAATGTTGCAATAAGTTTTAATCGACTGTTAATGATAATTTGGAGAGGTGAAATAATGGATATTCCAATACAAGAACCAACCCTTCGTCAGTTTTATAATGAACTCTGATAAGAATATACGTGTTATATATATTTTTATAGTTTGACGACATCTACAACCTTCTTCTTTTTAATTATGTACATTTCTTTATTTTTCAACAAATCTAAAAACATTTTAAACATATAAGTAACCAGTTTCTTAAAATTTGTAGAACATGATATTTATACCCCGTTGATGTTTTCAAGAACCATGAAGATGGTCTAATTGAGACCGAAACGTCGGTATTGTTTTAAATAAATAATATTTTAACCATAAGGACTGAATCTCCATTATTTCACCACTCCAAATTAAACAATAATATTTCAAAAAGTAGTAGGTAATATAATTATACACCTATTATTTTACACGTTTTGTATTCTGTATACTTGAAGTTTTTATAAATATTGTTTACTTGTAGTGATACAAAGTTACAAACAAATGTAAAACGTTTGTATTGTGGGAAAAAATAATTTATTAAGATTGTTACATTTTTATCTAAAATTATTTAGGATATGTTTTACAAGGAAAAACTAATTTTACTAGTAAAAACCATACCTTGCACAAATTTTAAAAGTGGCTCTACAATAGCCCAGGAACGAGAACGAGATCACTGCGAACTTCACTTTTAGCTGTCAAACAAATATTTTCATATAAAAATTTAATGTTTTAAACAGATTTTAAGTATAGATAAGTATTAATTATTTAATCTTACATGTTTCCTGCAAATTTCAGGCAGTTTGATGCTGTTTTGGCAATATCTTCGATAAGTACTGTTCTCGTTCTCGTGCTATTGTGCAACTGCCTTCATGATTTATATTCTCATATTTCGATAAATCATGACTACAATATCAACACACACCAACGTAATATGAACAGACGTCATTGTAAAATTGTTAAAATCTAATTTTAAGAATCTTTAAACATGCATATTCACTGAATATGCAATCTTTAGAATCCCTATACCTACCTAATTTGGCGGCAGGAAATAGATATTTGTACCGTAATTCCAACGGTTGAAAGTAAATATTTGCAAGACCGAGGCTAAAGATTACCGCCTGAATATAGCGCGGGCTGCAACTAGTTGAGAGCTGCAAAGATACCTACTTTCAATCTTAAGTATAAACAACATTTATTTCTACGATCAGAAATATTAATAGATTTTTAAATGTAATTAAGTAATAAATTTTTTTTTTTCACTTATATTATCACATCTATGAAAGCGACAATTTCGGCTATACGTAACTACGGAACTGTTCTGCAAAGAGCTTTGGTCTACATAGCATACTTTTTAACGATCGTATGGAAAAATAATTTCATAAAATTATGCACTTATATAAGATTTATTTTGTAATAAACTTTTTATTAAATTAGTGCTGAAAAAATTAGATTGCAATCTTTATTTTATATCTTGCAAATAAATTATGTTACAAGTAATGTTAAAAATTGAAATTTTATTCTCTCTATATTCTATGCGTTCTAATAAAATGTACGACAGAGATTTACTAGAGAAGTTAAAACATCCTTGAAATTTATAAAAATGTTTTTATATTCCAAAATCAGTGAAATACCTTAACATTCCATCTATACACCTATGAGGCGAAGTATTTAGTTGGTATTTACGAACGGGTAACGGGTAGCGAGTATCAGTGTCAGTGTGAGCTGCGATTCTCTATTTTTAGTTGCGGGTCCAACGTGCGCACGTATCGTAGCCATATTAGTCCCGTCGCACGAACAGAAACGCCAACCGCCTTTGCCATTGTAAACCAACAAACACAGTACACCAAGTTAATGAGAGATTTCTCGCTTTATTACACGATATTTTCTTCATTCCAATACTTACTGCTCCCGAAATATCTCATCTTTCAACCAAGATACTTAATTAATAGGTCGCAGGTTTCCGCGAACAAATCAAAATATCTAGCTTCCGTTTCAATTTAGTTGAAGAACTGAAAAACACATTTTCCTGATGTATTTTACTTCTGAGAACAAAATTGATATTCCAGAAATACATAAACACGCGCAATAAACATAACCACAACTATAAAACTTTTGATTAGTTTTGTACATTAGTATTTACCGCAAAGTACGAGTATATTGGAATCTATTAAAATTCTATTCTGATTTATACACTCAAATATTCAAAAACTATATTTACTATTCCATTTTTATTTTTTATAATGTAAGTAACATATCGCAATGCTTGCATACAAATAATTTTGCAGTAAAATATTTTCACAATTATTGTAGTATTTAAATAGGAATTTGAAATTAATATCAAACTTACATTTTTCTGTTAATTTATGTAAATACCTATGCAGGGTGTTTCATAATTACATGGAACAAAAAATATAAGAATGTTATTCTACACTAAAATTCTTAGAAATCCCTTATAAAAAATTGAAAGAAGGTAATTCATTTTTCAAATATAGTAGACCGAGATTTAACTTTCAGCATTTCTTGTTTTTTTTTTTTCGGCTACAATATGTTACTAAATTAAAAAGTAAACAGAATTATGTGCCGTAAAATACTTGAATTCAAATTTATCCTGGATTTTATACAAGAAAACAAAAGAAATTTAAAAAATGTAATAGTATTTATTTCAAATCTTGATTGATTCTAGAACAAAAGTTTATAAGGATTTTTCCCCAATTTTACTTTAGAAAACCGCCCTTATATTTGTATATGGAATTTGTTTTGGAACTGTTTTACCAGTTTTCTGTGGTTTTTCGTACTATAAAATATAATATAGTATAAATTTAAAGATTTATACAAAATAATATATTAAAGAAAAAGTTTTATAAGACATATTTTTTTCGCACGCCTTAAAATGACAAGTGCGAAAAAAAGTATAAAATGAGTCCTTTATACTATTGTTTGTATTTTGAGTCTTTTATATACCTACTGAAATATTAAAAAAAAACAGTTTAACCGAATTGACTTGGGGAAATTTATACACATTTAATGTGGTTGGTAATATTGAATTGACATTTATTCAATTATTTGAAAGTTCATGTCAATTCTCCTTTATAAACATAAGTAATTGTCACCTAGTACCAACCTTCTAAAACAAAAAAATGAGTATCGAAATAAATACTCTTTTCGATACCTACGCTGGGTTTCGTAATGACTTCATTATAAGCGCAAAACATAAAAAGATTTTTTTGTAATTTTGAATTTCTAAATTCATTTGTGATAAGTATAGCGAGAAGTATAAACAAATCTTATAAAAAGTAAAATGTTCTTTAATATATTAATATATTTGGAAAATTATTACACAGCAAAATAAATATTATTTAAAACTGTTTTTTCAAAAAATTGTTAAGAT
The DNA here is from genome assembly GCA_951394225.1 of Harpalus rufipes. Classification (NCBI taxonomy): domain Eukaryota; kingdom Metazoa; phylum Arthropoda; class Insecta; order Coleoptera; family Carabidae; genus Harpalus; species Harpalus rufipes. Next base: position 19,378,079 of record OX596276.1, on the reverse strand, counting down.
TTTACAACCAACCAAAACCAAATCAACTCAATATATGAGAACTCATTAGTACACTAATAATTGTAAGATCCAGATCAGATACGCACCTTCACGTACACACAAAGACAGACATCATTGTCAAAATGTTAAAATTAGATTTCATGAATTTTTATCAAGAAAATGGTACATTTTTTTGTACATTATTTTGAACCTAGTTGTACATTTTTCTATACATATTTCTGAACAATTTTCTGAAGGCTATATTTTAACTTGCCATGTGACATTTTTTGTACATGAATTTTAAGCAGAAAATTGTACAAAATAAGGTAGAAAATATAGAAAAATGTCAAACGCTTTTAAAATGTAAAAACATAAAATTATCCTAATACAGTATCTGCATAAGTTTACTGATAAATAAAAAAAAAAATGCTGGAGTGAAGGAAAGTACTGCTTATTTATTTTAAAAGTAATCATATACATCATTTTTTGAAAAAACAAAAATAAATTTTATCTATATCCATAATTAATACGTATATCTCTGCGTTGTTAATGAGTACAAAATTGCACATATATTGCTTAAAAAAATCTACAAAACCTAAATACAAAGCAATTCAGAACGTATTATTTATGAAATTTGGTTACTAGGAGCATTTATAATGTATTCTTTGTAAAGTGAATTCGGTATTTTGTGCAATACGATTCTCACCTATCCCGAATTTCCCTTTCAGGAGAACATTGTCTGTATGATATTTAATAAGGTTATTTTTACATTCAAAATGAAGTATGTCTCACTGCAAGTTGTTTATGAACCTGGGATAAAATATAAAAATTCCTGTCGCAAAAGTAAATATGGGTCGACGCCCACGAAGTGGTCTGGCCTCGGGATTGGCTTACAGCGAGCGCTCTAAGTATTAATAGTTGTTGCTGACCTAGTGAAAAGGTCCTTCACATTCGCTAAATTTTTAGATTATGTAAGGATTTAATGAGTACTATTTGTTATCCACGCTTTGTTCTTTGCCAAAATATATAAAGTTGGAAACGACAACCAATAAATAAAATTTATGTTAGTAGGTACTTCGACAACTTTAAAACTTCCGTTATTGTCAGAAAATGATCCTTACAGCAAATAAAATATATTTTATGCGCGGGATATACGCAAGTAAATATGTCATTTTCAGTCATTTTGATTGTTTCCTTTAATAAAACAAACATACGAATATAATTCAAAACATATAAAAACTATGGTATTAGTTCCAATAAAATGATATGCATAATAAATAATAATAGGTGTTTTCGTTTTCTGAAAGAGTAGTCAGATTTGTTTGATGACGCCATCAAATGGTTTAGATTGCACACAGTATTTGTGTAAAGAAGAACGGGCAAGAACGTTTTATTTTATTTTACAATTTCATGTTTGTTGATAAAGTGAAAATGATTAAGCAGAGGACTCACGTCATCGACCTGAAAAAAACCTTATAAAATGAAATATTATATAATAACTTATAGTGGAAGAGGGCTTTCTTTCCGCCTACTGGAGGTAAAGGTGAGGGAGATTTGGATCACCAAAACTTAAGTTTCTTTAAAAATTTTTTTTAATTTGCCCATCTTCAGCATACAAGTGACAAGTTTATTTTTTTTTTATAAAAATTTTGACATTATAAAGTTATGAGGTTGAATTTGAACAATTTTTCAAACAAAATATTAAAGGTCTAGGCCTCCTTCGCATATCGAAATCCTCAAAGGAAGAAAGGAGGGACATCACCTCCAAACTGTTGAAATGAGGGATTGAGACGACCAGAAAATTGTATGAAATTAGTTTGAGTTAAAAATACAATACGAATTTTGAAGTTAAGCTTATGCAAAAGTCCGAAATATAAAATTGAAAAATTAAGAATTTTTTTGTCGGTCGACATCTTAATGATGGGACAACGACTGTCGGTCGTCGGTCAAAAAAACAGATTTTTTATTGAATTATTTTTCATAATTTTGTCTGTCTACTTTGAATTTTTTAGTCAACCAGGTATTGTAGAAGGTGCAACAGTACTTTTACTTCGAAAACGACTGATTATACGCGATACTTTAGACATATGTAAAATAACTTTTTTCGAAATTCGAGTAATTGAAATTTTTTAAAAGTTGCTATCTTTATGGCCAATACTGTATAAGAGAGTTTACCAACTTCAACTCTCTTCACTGCATTTAGAGATCACTTTGTCTCTTTTTAATATTACAGAAAAATTTAATGCCGATTTATGATTTTGCGGTAATTTCGGTACTTTCTGTGGAAATTGAAGGAAGCATTTGGAGCTTAGCGTTTTTAGAGTTCTCTTTATTTGTAGTATCAGGCGCGCTTATGACGCTCATCCGCCTGTTGACATCTGCACCAAAATTCAGCGCCTAAACTCACATGTTCATCGACACCCATTTGCCTGTTTAAAACTTTTGAACAAGAAAACAAACAATAAATAAAATATGAAATACAAAATTGAACAAGAAAACGAACAATAAATAAAATATGAAATACAAAATATAAGCGCGTACTTGCTACTAGCGCCATCTGTGTTCATAACAGTATATACTTCACCTGAATTGAACAATACAAGTGCAAACTGCAAAAAGCAAATTGCGAATTTCTCTGTGAAACAGACAATATAAGAGCACCAATAAGTGCGAAACGCGTCTGTGGTTACTTGTTGTGCTGGCCGGCTTCTGACGATGGCTTCATGGAAGTTGACTCAGTAGTTATTGAATTGAACAACCACATATCGACGATATTTCTAGATTTGTAAAGAATTTCAATTTTCGAGCATCAAATTATGAATGAAAACTTTTTACTAAATATGTTTTATTATATTTTTCTAATATATGAAGAAGTATAGAAAAAAGTTACTATTTTTCATGAATTCCACATCATCGAAATACCCCATTGATAGAGAAAAAAATATGTTGTGGCCAGCACAATACCTCTCGCCACTTCGTTTTTTGGTTACATAAGTATAGGGCGCGAACAGTCATGTTACATTGTTGGCCTTGACAAGCAAATGTGGGGACCTGTTTCAGGATGATAATTAGTAATTATGTACTGTCAATTTTTCATTCAGAATTTTAAGATTTACTAATTACACGTAGTTTATTTGTCACCAGGAGTGTGGAATTTACTTGTCGAGGAAAATAAACCACATGGAATTGGAAAATCACTAAATTTAGAATGAGAAATTTTGACACTTGGCATCTATATACATAATTACTAGCTATCATTCTGACATGGGCCCCCATATATGCTTGTCAAGGCCAACATAATCACATGACTGCTCGCGCCCTAATGTTTTAACATTTCTTGTGTACCTACACTCTATACCGAAAATTCTACTTACATATATCTATTCCTTATGTTTAGATTGTTTAATTTTAAATTCATTTTATGAAGAAATTTTGTCCTCTTCTAATTTTTCGAAATGTTTCCAATTCATTGTCAGGATTGACAGTATTTTTGAAGGATATATGTAATATACCTATAATTTTAAATATTTAACTATTAATACATTAAGAAATAATATAATGTATGTACTTCCTAGAAAAATTCTTCAGTAATGTCTCCGGATTTCTGACACTGACATTTATCTGTCAGTTACAAACAATTTAAATTTTCAACTATTTTCCATGGCCAATCTTTCGGCTGTAAAATTTATTATAACAGATTATTTTATATATTAAATTTCTTTTATCTCTAAATCTATAGAATATATAATAAAATATTTAAATGTATCAGATAGAGAATTTAATTTTCTTTAATATTACCAAAAAAAATTTTCAAAAAATATTATTTAGAAGATTTTTTTTCAAGAATCTTCTACTTCCGGTTAGCCAATTGTTACCAAAACCTTTTCAGATCTTCCCATGAATGTCCGATTTGGAAATACGTAGTTAAACAAATTTAAAGTCTTATAGTTTTTGAGCAATCGTCCTTCCAACATCCTACATACATACACATACACACACACATACATCTACACACACACACACACACACACACACATCATCGTAAAAATGTTAAAATCGGATTGTAGGGACCTTAAAACGTGCTTATTCAATAAAATCTGGATATGCGATTTTTAGTATGAATCCAATACCTCTCTTAGCGAGAGGTAAAAATGCTAGTGAACTGCTAACTAATCACCAAGTAGTGTTACTACAATTAGATATAACATTACCTTTATCATATTCATATTCATTTATTTATAACTATTTTACAATTTACATTATTTATAGTACGTCCTTAAATACTATAGTACATAAATAATTTATTTTAAATTAATTTACCATAAAAATTGGTGTACCCATGAAATCCAGTCCATATCAGTGAATTTATGGTTGTGAAATTCGTGAACCGAATAAAAATAATATTTTAACTAGCAAGTTTTAATTTTCATTTTAAATACTAAATTTTTAATTGAAGATGGTAAAATATTATCCAAATTTAAGTCAAGAGAATTATTTTTAGATTTATTAAGCCTGAAATGAGCATTTCACATAAGATTTGCTGACCTTGTTGAGTAATTATGAATATCCGATGCAACCGTGAAACTGTTTTTATTTTTATGAATTTCAATTGAAGAATTGAGAATATAAGCCTAAGGTATCTTCGCGGCGCTAAAATAAGTAAGATCAGGAACGTTAGGAATACTTACCAGAGTAGATGAAAATATTTAAAATAAATACATATTTAAGGACATAATAGCACTCACCGTAGAATTGGACTTGATACATTAGGGTCGAAAAACTGAAAATTTATAATGTATTTTAAAGAAATTATATTGAAAAATTGACTTAGTTATGTGAACATGTTTTACTAATAAATTCCTCTTGTTTTCTAGAGCTGAGAAAGATAAATCCAAATTCCAGTCTGAAGTATACGAACTGCTTTCCCAAGTTGAAAGCGTAAGCAAAGAAAAAATTGTAGTGCAGAAACATGTCGAGAGGCTGGAAATCAGTATCAGCGAACTCAACATCAAAATCGAGGAATTGAGCCGCACAATCATCGACATCACTTCCCACAAGACCCGCCTCAGCCAGGAAAATATTGAGCTGGTCAAGGAAGTCCAGGACCTCAAGGTTTGTTCATTCATAATATACAGGATGATTCATCGGTCTGTTCTTTTTTAATAACTCGATTATTTTAATATAATGGAAATAATTTTTAAACGAAGTTTATTTTATATTAAAATGTCTATAAATCTGCAGTACAGGTTTTTCTACAGGGTATTTCATTTTTACGCAATATTTTCAAATGGAATATCCTATACAGTCTGCCGCATTTAAAGCTTTCAACAACTATAGCCGTGTTCCTTCGGGCTGTAATTCGCAATCTAAATCATCAAAGTAATCATGATTAAGAAGAAGTATGTTTTTGCGTTTCCTATTCGTTATCACCACTTTCTCATTTTGTGATCACTAGACAACCCTCTCCTTTCCTTTCCGAATCATCCTTTTTGAGTGATTTCAAAGCAAATTTAAAAATGGCTGATAACAATAGGTTTTCGAGCGTAGAAATTTATTAATGTGGGGTTTGTCGCATCAAAGGAAAATGATTTTCCTACAAAATCATGTAATGATCCACCATATTTTTGAAAATAACGAAAATATGTTACATAAAAGTTTTGTTATAAGTAAACATACGTCATATTCTTGACTAAGAACATTTTTTTACTTCTATATGATCCATTTTTAATGTGCCGACTATATATAACATTTGACAGTACATTATTTATAAAATAAAATGTTATGTCTGCATATACATTTGACGTTCGATGGATTTATATTATTCAAGTTGTTTTCTTGATATAATTTTTAAATCATATTTCAAAAGGATCACGTATAAACTAATCAGGATTCACATAATCACAATCACAACCCCAAGGAACACGGCTTATAAGAGTTACAATGTCGATTAAATGGAACTTTTTGTGCACCTATAGAACCCCATCTCAAATGTACCTTTGTTTTTCCAAAAAATCTCATAGGGCACTAGATAATGACAAAAAACTGAATTTTGTTCAATTAAACAAGTTAGATATTTTTATTGCCTAACCAGTGGCATGCGAAATAAATTTTAATATCTGTAAATTTCCGAGATATAACACAGTTATATTTTTTTAAATAGAACCCATATCTAATTTTAGTCTCAAGAAATACATATTTTTTTTCTCTTTTCAATAATGTAAATTTTATTGTGTTGTATTTATTTTACTTCGAATTTTTTTTTCTTATTTTACAGTAAATTTAGTTTTATTTTGGAAATATTGATAAGAATTATATTGAGAAATATTCGTTTTATTTAAATAATTTATTTTGTTAGAAAACTTTGCACAAAAATCAATTAAATTCAAATCAAAAAATATTTTTATCAGGTCGCGCTTGACATGTTATACTGTAAATTGTAAATTGTGAGTTTAAAGTAAAAATATTGAGTAAGAAAGTCATAAAATGAATTATATCCATCAAATAGAATATAATTAATAAAAATAATGATGTTTTTTGTGAAATAATTACAAAACTCGGGAAAATTAACATGAAAAATTAAATTTTGAGGGTTAAACAAATACAAAACACAATAAAATTTACATTATTGAAAAGAGTAAAAAATATGAGTTCAATTTTAAAAACATAACTTTGTGTTATATCTCCAAAATTTACGAATATAAACATTTATTTTGTACGCCGCTGGTTAGGCAATAAAAATATCTAACATCTTTATTTGGAACATTTTTCTGGATTACTAATAGTTTAGAAGTCATTTTAAAAAGAAAAATCAACAAATTTCGCCCTACGATTTTTTTTGGAAAAACAAAAGCACATCTGAGATAGCCCCCTAGAGGTGCACAAAAGTTTCTAGGGACACACTGTATTTGTTCAAATTTGGAAAGTGCATGAAATTTGCTGTCCAATATTATAAAAACAATCATATGTTTATATCATTAAAAATACAATGACGAATGATTTAATTATTACCCTTTTAGTAGATACTGACGGCGTTACATTACATTATTTTAATATTACACCTTTGAAATTTAAAGAAAATTAGTTAATTAAATATTTCATCTATTTCAATCTGATATTTCATTATTACACCTCTAATTTAATATTATCAGATGTCTTATTCAAAAAATTGTATTGCAAGTAAGCCTTTCTGTATTTAATAAAAATGTAATATTTAAATCATTCGCCATCGAATTTTTTAATAATGATTGTTTTTATATTACTGGCTAGCAAATTTAATGTACTTTTCAAATTTAATATACAGGTGTTCATTTTATTGTGTCCACTATTGCTATCTCGGGTACTATAAGAACTACGAGGTCGGTTAAATTAGCAAAAAATTCCTATTTTATTAGACTTTTACAATGAACAAAAAAAATATTTTTTTCCACAATCGTGAGCAAAATTCATTATTATTCAACTGAAAATAGTGAGCAAAGTAGCATATTGAATCACAAGTGAGCAAAGTAAATATTTTTCTTCACAAGTGAGCAAAGTAAATAACTCTCTTCACAAGTGAGCAAAATACACAAGCGTATAATTGGTTGCATACTCTGAGCACCATTCTACATGATGGAATAATTTTATTTTTGTATTTATTTTTAGTCAATTAAATTCAATTGTAAACATAATGTACTTCTGAGTTTTTCATTAATAAACAAAGTACAATGTTTTATTTTTTTGGGAAAATTGTATTTCAAGATTGTGGAAAAAAACATGTTAGCACACGTGAGCATGTCTTTTTCTCACTTGTCCAGTTGGCGCACTCGATTCTCACGTGCAGCCAATTTCTGGACGCGTGAGAAAAAGACATACTTTGCTCCCTTGTACTAAAAATAGCTATTTTTCTACCAGTGTTTCTCAAAGTACGGGATACAACTTTCTTTTTTTAAATAGGAACGTATTCTTTTTATTTGATTATTCGATTCAGTCATAATTTTCATTTGCATTTTTCTCAAATATTTTGTAATATTAAGGTATTACATATGGATATCGTTGAATTAAAAAAAATACTGAATCGAATAAGTGAATAAAAAAAATTGATTCCCAGTTAAAATAAGAAAGTTGTATCCCGTATTTAAGCACCATTGGTAAAAAAAATACTTTTATGCTTATTGTAATAGTAAAATAGAAATTGTTTATGTAGTATGGTACACACTACTAGCACAGTCATGGATTTAAATCAAAAAGATAAACAAAATAAATTAATCACCTCCAATTATTGATCAGCGAATCATTTCCATCTTTCTTTATGTAAATCAAACTCAACAAACCTAACCTAACCTTCTACTTTCCTACAGGTAAACATCGAAAACGCCATCTACCTCAAGAGCCAGCTCATTACTCAACTCGAAGACAGCCGCCGCCGTCTGGAAGATGAGGAACGTCGCCGCACCACCCTCGAAGCCAGCCTGCACCAGGTGGAGATCGAGCTTGAGTCCGTGCGTGTGCAACTTGAGGAGGAATCCGAGGCTCGCCTGGACATGGAACGCCAGCTCGTCAAGGCCAACGGCGACATCCAGGTTTGGAGGAACAAGTACGAGAGCGAGGCTGCTGCCCGCGCTGAGGAGATCGAAGAGATCCGCAGAAAGTTCAACATCCGCATCCAAGAACAGGAGGAGCTCATCGAGAGCTTGAGTGCCAAGTGCAGCAACCTGGAGAAACAGAAATCTAGGCTGCAGAGCGAGGTTGAGGTCCTTATCATCGACTTGGAGAAGGTAAAATCTTTTTATTTATTTATGAATTATGGTAGAAATGAGTGTGAATGAATATGAGCAGAAGAAGAATGAGAGTTGAGAGACGGTGTATAAAATAATTTGCAAAACAAAAATATGTAGGATGGACCACAAAAAATCGAATATTTTTTTAAAGGTAGAGTAATTTTACTTTTGGTTATATTTAAAAGAAAAATATTGAATTAAAAAAGTTCTGAATATAGAAAAGTTGTCATACTGTATACAAAATATGAATTTAACCCAAATCATCATTTTTCATTTCAGTTATTACATGTATTCATTTTGTCCTTTTTGCTGAAGACAACTATTTATGGTCCACCACTTTAACTTTAAAAGATTATCTAAACCAGAAAATGGATGAACCATTATACAGGTGACACTGAAAAACGGGCCATATATATTTTTATGTATTTAGAATCTACTTAAAATTACGAATTCAATGATATGCTTCAAGTGCATTTTTATTGAAGAAATAAATTACAAAAATGTACGAGAAAAATATGAATTTTATTGATGAACGACTCTAGATCAAAGTTCATTTTCATGATTTATGAATGGTAATTAAACTTTGAGTTTTATTATAAAAAATTATTTATACTATGTGGCTTATCGATTTCGCTAACAGGTTTTTAGCATCTTCAGAGCCTACAGCTGAAAGATGTACATTCAACAGTATTTGTTGTGTCTTTTACAGGTGCAAAGGAAATTTAAATGTTGACGGACTTTATGTCTTTTTTTTATAATAAAACTCAAAAAACTCAAAAACTAGAGTCGTTCATCAATAAAATTGAACAAACTGAGATATCCAGTAAACTCTACCAGCTGAGAAATCTACTTCAAGAAAAGACATAAAGTCCGTCAACATTTAAATTTCCTTTGCACCTGTAAAAGACACAACAAATACTATTGAATGTACATCTTTCCGCTGTAGGCTCCGAAGATGCTAAAAACCTGTTAGCGAAATCGATAAGCCACATAGTATAAATATTTTTTTTATAATAAAACTCAAAGTTTAATTACCATTCATAAATCAAAAATATGAATAATTAACCATATCATATCAAGTAGACTGCGATAATAAATTGATTATTTTTTGTAACAAAATATAGAATCTTACAAAAATAACAGCCTGCTTCATATCATGGCTTAGCATATGTTAATTATTCATCATTTTCTTTTACGGTTTTGTAATTTATTTCTTTAATAAAAATGCACTTCAAGCATCTCGTTGAATTCGTAATTTTACCTAAATTCCAAATAAAAAAAATATGTAGGATGTCCCATTGAAAGGTATAGTCACTTCCGGTTAAACCGGAAGCGCTAACATCATGCCAAATACTGTGCTTGTGAGGCCCTAAGCGTAGTTTACAAATATATCAAGAAAATTAAAAAATAATTATAAATAAAAAAGTTATTTTGAGTGGCCCGTTTTTCAGAGCCAGCTGTATAAGTAAATGATTGCAATATATTTGCATAAATATAAGGGTAGATTAAGGTGTTCGTTAATAAAAAATAGATGTTACCCCTTAAAACGATAAGAAATTATTTAAAAAAATGGATCTGTGCAATCACAACTCTGCAAATTAAAGGGAAGTGGTGCCTATTGAAAATAGAAGTTTAATAATCTGTTAATATTCGAGTAAAATAAATGTGTTGTAATTTTTTTTTATTTACTTGAGTTGTTATTTATTAAACTTTTTATTTGATACAAATATATCTTACCTTTTAAATAAATTGACATTTCATATTCTTAAAAAAAAAATTGAGAAAAAGAAAAATCTTCTTTACTTAAATCCTTGATTTTTGGAAAATTTCCTTAAAACTGGTATGAATAAATTTTTTTTTGTTCAATTATGTATATTATATGGGGTGTCGTGGCCGCGTGCCAGTGTCAGGTCGCGAATCTGGGGAACCAGGGTCAATCCCAACCGACGCCAAATATTTCGAATTTTAAATGGCACAAAATTGACCCCTGTGGTGCACTCTCCGCGCTAGCAATGGGTGCCCGTGAGGTGACGACTGGTAAACGCCCGCACGGTACAAATATGTCATCTGTCATCATTACAGAAATCTGTGTACAAAGCAGAATGGCACACCCAGCAATGGGAATATGCCGTGATGATATATTTATTTATTTTATTTATATTCTACTCGTATAATTAGTTAAAATTTGTAAAATAAAATGTTTTCGATTTAATTAACGAAGAAAAATAATAAGAAAAAGCAGACTTCCAAATTTCTCTTTTCAATACAGGGTGATTCATCGGTCTGTCCTCTCTTTATAACTCTTTTATTTTAAGTCATATAGAAATACTCTTCAAATATAATTTATATAACATATTATTGTCTATCTACGTACTATATGCATTTGTATACAGGGTGCTCCGTTGAAGCGCAACAATATATAATTTTATATTTCTTAATGGAACACCCTATATATATTTATTTATTTTGATAGTAAATTAGATTCCCTTTAAAAAACTATTAAGTAATAAGGGGTCTAAAATTATAAATTAAGAAGTTATTTACGTTCATAAAAAATAGTAGTTCATAGTGGAAAAAACCATAATTTAATACAAAATTTTGATTCTTTTTTATTAATACTTATTTTAAACATTACACTAATTACAAAGAGGCTATTAAAATTTAGTGACAGACTAAATAATGCAAAATTATAATAAATTCGAAACAATTGATCAAATTATCCATAGCTTACTTTGTTAATAATAACATGATACAAAAATATCCTTCAACGAATAAAGGTAAATAACTTCTTAATTAATAATTTTAGACCCCTTATTACTCAATACTTTTTTAAAGGAAATCTAATTTACTATCAAAATAAATAAATATATATAGGGTGTTCCATTAAGAAATATAAAGTTACATATTGTTGCGCTTCAACGGAGCACCCTGTACAAAAGTGCATATAGTATGTAGATAGACAATAATATATCATATAAATTTTATCTGAAGAGTTTTTCTATCTGACTTAAAATAAAAGAGTTATAAAGAGAGGACAGACCGATGAATCACCCTGTATACACCTATTCCCTTTAATTTATATATTCGGGCTTGCACAGATCTTTTTTTAATCACTACCATTTTAGCAGCAATATTTTTTAATGACCATCCGAATATATACACTTATTATAATAAATAATATTAAAAAGATAATATGAATATCAAAATGATATGTTATAAAAGAAAAAAAAAGTTTTATGCTTGGGCCACAAAAGAGCGATGTGGCAATATGAATATATGTTTCTGATTTTTTAGTTAACAGTAACTAACGTGTTATTTTAAAGAAATAAATAATAATAAGAAGAAAAAATAACATAAAGCTTAATATGAAATAGGTAGAAGGCCGTAGATTCCAAAAAAAAGTTGACCATAAATATAAGTCACTTTATTATTACAAAGTGGACGTTTCGGACTATAAATTTGTCCATCATCAGCACAAAATGAAGAGAATTATTTTTAAATTTAAATATTACATTTATAAAATGCTCTTAAATAATAGAAGTACTTGAAACATTAGTATTTCTTCAAAATGTAATTTAATAATATTTAAGAGCAATTTATAAATGTGACATTTAAATTTAAAAATAATTCTCTTCATTTTGTGCTGATGATGGACAAATTTATAGTCCGAAACGTCGACTTTGTAATAATAAAGTGACTTATATTTATGGTCAACTTTTTTTTGGAATCTACGGCCTTCTACCTATGTATTTCAAACTACAAATTTTCGTTCCCAAAATCTTCAAATAAAGCTTAATAAAAAAAATTGTTTATAATAAAAATTGATTTTTTATCTCTATTTTGTAGGCCAACACCACCGCCCGCGACTTGCAGAAGCGCCTTGAACACGTCGAGCGCATCAACATCGAACTCAAGACCCGTCTGGACGAAACCGTTCAGCTGTACGAGCAGAGCCAACGCGATTTGCGCACCAAGCAAGGAGAGATTCAGCGCCTGAACCACGAGTTGGACAAGACTCGCGAACAGAAGGACCAACTGGTTCGCGAAAACAAGAAGCTGGCCGACGATCTCCACGACGCCCACAACCAGCTCACCGACCTCAACCGCCGCCTGCACGAGCTCGAACTCGAACTCAGAAGGTTGGAGAACGAGAGGGAGGAACTCACTGCTGCCTACAAGGAAGCCGAAGCTGTAAGTACACAATTGTTCAGAATACTTGCTGCTGTATAGTTTTATTGCCACGTAAAATGGAATGAGCAAATTTAAATATTTTATTTACACGTTAAAATGTATTTATTATTTTATTTGTTGTTCTCACACAAAGTGTTTATTATATATTTTTATTCACAATCATACATACATACATACATACATACATACATACATACATACATACATACATACATACATACATACATAAAATCACGCGTGTCCCACTTAGTGGGTTCGCACAAACCCGATAACAATAAGAACAGCATCAACATCATACAACAAATCCTTACTCTTAAACATATTAGTCACCGGTTTTCGGTAGCGAAATACCGCATCCGGATCACAATAATAGTTAGAAAACAATCATCCTTCGCCACACATTCATTATAATAATATATCAATTCCTAACCTTTTAAATGTTAAGAAATACATCATTCCTAACTGCAATGACAAACTCATGGGTGAAAATGACAGATCACACTTCCACACCATGGGTGGGATATATTTATCTAGGGTTGTCTAGCAACACTTATAAATCACTACCGTATAATAAAGTAAAATGAACAAAATTTTTATAGATCTGTCAAAAAATAATATAATTAAAGGTTATTATAACTCATTGAGTTATTTTGGTAATTATTGATTTAAAAATGGATGATTGTGAATAAAAAAGTATATACAGGTCTGTTGACCGCGACACCGGAACATAGAACTTTAACAAGTAAAACATATTTTTGTAATTTCCTGCTTCCCTTAATATTTTAGGTAAAAATGCTTCAAATAAATGATGTACAGTTTAAAATTCTGCATCTGAATCAGTTAGCAAAATTAATATGCATGCTTTGTAACAGCAGAAATTTGGTTTTAAAATGTCGGAAATCACCCCAAAAATAGCGATAGTCATGGAATTGAAACAGCTAAATTAACAAATTTTTGGCGATTTACCTGTCATGTTAGGTTAATATAATTTTGTTAGGTATAAGTGAACAATTATCTATTAATGGACATAAATAAATTTTCACTTTAACTGAAATTACAAATAATAATAATAATAATAATAAATTAACGTAGCTTGACAGATAAATCGCTACCATTTGTTAATTTTTAGTTTCAATTCCATGGCTATCGCTATTTTTGGGATGATTTTCGACATTTTGACATCTGCCATTATTAAGAATGCAAAATTAATTTTACTTATTGATTCTAATATTCAATTTAAGTGAGGCACTATTGCTATCATGGGAACTATAATAGATACGAAGTTGGTTAAATTAGCAAACAATTTCTATACCATACCGGGTGTATCACGTTTAATATAGGATATCAGTTTTTCCGTGCGCATTGCCCCCCTAATTATTTTAGACATAAAGTTTCAAATGGATGTTGCAAAGTAAAAATTTCTATATCCAAATCAATAAAAAAAATCATTTTGGCTACTTCATAACTGCAGAAATAAAACGTAACGTCAGTATAATGATTGTCAAAATAAATACTAATAATTTGACGTATAAAACGTTACGCTTTTGTTCGTCTCTTGTTTCTAATTCCATGGCTAATACTATTAAATTGTAATTCCGTGAATTTTCAAATTTTATTTCTAAAGTTATGAAGTAGCCAAAATGAATTATTTTTTAATGATTCGGATGTAGAAATTTTTGCTTACAACATCCATTTGACACATTTTGTCTAAAATAATAAAGGGAGCAATGCGCACGGAAAAACTGATTTCCCATGTTAAACGCCTATGTTTCACTTTCCGTGATACACCCTGTATATTAAAATGAGTGAAATATATTTTTTTTAAACCAATGGTTCTCAAAATATGGGATACAACTTGTCTTGTAAAAAAAAACCTTATAAAATGAAAAAACTTGTAGAAATTTTTGGGTGTTATTTATTTTTAAAAGAAGAAAAAAATACTAGTGTTAAGTATATATATATTAATGATATTTACAATTATTTCTAAGTTAATCGTTATTAAGGAATATAAAATTATACAAAGCAGATTGGCACACCCAGCAATGGGTAATATGCCGTGATGAAATATTTATTTTTATTTTTTTTTAAATTATAGTTTATTTTCGTACCACACGTTGGCATTACTGAGAATGACCATGTGTCAAATAATTTTATATTCCGTAAAAGGAATAAGGATTGACTTAGAAATAATTGTAAATTCATTAATATATACGTTTCTTTAATACTAGTATATGTTTTCTTCTTTTTAAAAAAATAAATAACAACTAATAATTTCTACAAGTTATAATTCTTTTTATAAGGTTTTTATCAGGTTGTTAACGTGAGTCTTCTGCCTAATCATTTTCACCATATGAATTAATTTTTCATTTGTTTCTGTCATAGAACTCTTATATCTATCAGTTTTAAATTAAAATATAACAATTTTTAGTTGCACTTTTCTCAATATTTTTGTTACGTAGGACTATAAGTGTATTATATCGTTGTATTCAGAAAAAAATACTGAATCGAACAGGCGAGTAAAAAAGATGGATTCCAATTTAAAATAAGAAAGTTGTATCCTGTATTTTGAGAACCACTGGTTTAAAAAATTGTTTCAATCATTTTTAATAGTCATACAAATTTATAACAGTATATTAGCTTTTAATAAACAATTACTTATTAAATGATATTAGCATAATTTTCTAATAATATTTTTGGACTCTTCTTAATTTAAAAAATAATATTTATTTAGTTTCATTAATTTATTAAAATGTATATCTAAATATAGATTACACAGTGGTGAAACAATATATAAATTGGATATTGTAATTAAAATTCTGGCATCGAGTTTTATCATGCTCTTATAATAGATTCTGCAGCGATATCACAATGTAGGTAACAGGTGTATAGTGAACAACAGAATAATTCATTTTAAAAATTACTTTTGAGCATTATTAACAGTAGAAATTTTCTCTAATGCTATTTACGAGTAATATAAAACAAGAATATTTTTTTGTTGATTTTATAGCAGAAGTTTACATTACAACAATGAAATTTATTTAATTCTAATGATGTGATTTGATATACAGGGCAGAAAGGCTGAGGAACAGCGCTCTCAACGCCTGGCTGCTGAACTCGCTCAGTTCCGTCATGAAGCTGAGAGACGTCTGCAAGAGAAGGATGAAGAAATCGAAGCCATCCGGTAAGTACAATGTGCAAAGAACTAAAATGATACACGGTACAATAAGAACAAATAATTCCTTCGTGAGCGTACAGCAGAAGAAAAATGTACCAGAGTCATGCTAGAATTATTAAGAATAAGAAAATCAGATAGCACGTGGAAAACAAAATTTTAAACAATTTGAAATTACGTTCCGAAAGTTAAGTTAGTTAGAACCACGGTTAAAACTTAGTTAATTAAGTATCGTCGTGAATGAAAATATGGAATTAACAAGAGAGCATTTTCGAATCATGATTTATATGACAGTTTTACGTCAGCCTGAAATTAATTTGATTATTTTAAATCCCCCAGTAATTAGTTTGGCAAATTTTATATATTTTGTAGCTCGTATGATAACTTTTGCCATATTTCTCATTTTCTGGGAAAATATTTATATCTAGTTCAAATGTTAGTACATATTTGTATCTGTATAGAAAACATGAAACAATCATCAATAATAATGTAACAAAACTTATTGTCTTTTTGGTATTCATTGTTATAAACAAAACATACCATCCCCCATTTTTAAAACACAATCATCTCTTACCGTGGCAGATAACAAATATGACCTTGAGACTTTAACCCCACAATGTGAACATACTTTTTAGTTCAGAATAAACCTACATGTCTCAATTTCAGTGAAAATGGTCAATTATTAATACTTAAAAGAAATCTGCTAGCGTTTTTTAAAAATACAGAATCCATTTTCAAGTATATTAATGCAAAAAATGACGAAAAAACAAAGGAAGTAAAGCAAAAAACACTTGTTTAAATTTATGATGCTAAATTCCATGCATTGGTGTGAAAGTTGTATACAGGATGTATCACGGAAAGTGACACATAAGTGTTTTACATGGGATATCAGTTTTTCCGTGCGCATTATTCCCCTAATTATATTAGACAAAAAGTTTCAAATGGATGTTATAAAGCAAAAATTTCTACATCCAAATCAATTATAAAAAATCATTTTGGCTACTTCATAACTGCAGAAATAAAATTTGAAAATTCACGGAATTACAATTTAATAGTATTAGCCATGGAATTAGAAACAAGAGCCGAACAAAAGCGTAACGTTTTATACGTCAAATTATTAGTATTTAATTTGACAATCATTATTCTGACACTGACGTAATAAAACGTTACGCTTTTGTTCGTCTTTTGTTTCTAATTCCATGGCTAATACTATTAAATTGTAATTCCGTGAATTTTCAAATTTTATTTTTGCATTTATGAAGTAGCCAAAATGTTTTATTTTTATTAATTCGGATGTAGAAATTTTTGCTTTACAACATCTATTTGAAACTTGTTGTCTAAAATAATTAGGGGAGCAGTGCTGAAAAACATTAATTTACTTGACCGCAATTATTAGCGAAATCCGCTGTTTTGAGAACAAAATTATCTCTATACGTCACAGAATATTAAAAAAAAATATATTACGGCTTAACGAATAACAATAAAAACTTTCGAAAACTACAAATCACTTTCAGTTTAGATGACGTTTCATAAAAATATATAAAATAGCGGCGGACCAACATTGTCGATTCTCATATTTTTTCTGAAAATACATTTCTTTGAATTTGAACCCGCAACCCGCATAACTGATATGTAAAGAGAAGGTAAGCTTTTATTCACCAAGAAATTTAACGCTAGATTTGAACAAATTTTAAAATATCGTCACTGATGAATGTTTGATAAACTATGATTATAGAAACGGTTGTTGAAAAGATACTTAATATAATAATATAAGGATGGAAGCGAATTTGTTTGTGTTCCATGTTCCATAAATCAAATTTATCCTCTATACATGTGGAGAACATATATACAACCAGCTATAGAATTAATATTTACATTAATCTACAACAATGACAATAAAACGTATGATGTCCCCCGCCATCAAATTCATCACTGTTGAGTAAAGCACTGAATTTAGAAACGGTGCAATATATTTCATCTATTTTTAAGCGCTGAAAAAAAAACGGGCTGATGAAATTAGTATTAATGCGCATACAAGTATACATCAATGAATAAAATATTATATGCTTATGCTTAAGGCATCTAAACAAAAAATTTGACAGAAAAGGTATTTTGGTATTACACTAAAAATATTTACAGAAGAAAATAAAGTAACAACAATAACAAATCAAATTAAAACAAAATAATATGCTCAAGGCTCAAGGCGTACAAGTAGAAGAAAAACTGGGAAGAGCAGTGGCGTATTTAAGTCCATACTGCCTCGGGCTATTCGAAATTGGACTCCCTCACCCCCAGTATTTTATATTGATCATATAGAAAATAACACACAATATTTGTTTGCTTATTTATTTATTATTATTTTCTATTCTATAATAATAGCGTTTGTCAAAATCGGATTGATGAAATTGTGCTTGAATTTTGCCGCCCCTACAAATCTGCCGCCCTGGGCTATAGGTCGGTCAGCCCCTACATAAATATAGGTCCGGGTGACACAATGGAAATTTCACTTAATGTTGGTCCATACCACGATCCATACTGATATATATTTATATACATTAAAAAAAGAAATGTCATATTACTTAAAATAACACACGACAAAACAAAAAAGTAGAACAAAAAGCAAAAAAGAGTGGTTCATACTAAAACTTAACATAATGATAAATAATTTTATATTTAACCATTACTTCAGAAGAATTGCGAACATCAAAAATAGTGAAATGATGTAAACAAACAGCAAGGTGGGAGTTGAGTAAAATTAAAATTCTGAGTAACCAAGACTTGAAATTTTATCAAACACCTACAAAGGATACATATACATATATCTGTTACCAACCAACAAACATATGCTGTTACTAAATACAAAAATATAAACATATTTACATTCCAATTAACTATTTATAAAACTCAACATTTTAACTTTTCAGTGACCGCAAAATTAGTTTCAGAATTTGGGACCAATTTAAAAATTTCAGTAGGAAGTAATTTAGGAAAGAATTTCGTAATCATTAATATCATGTATAAATAGTTGCCACAAATTTAGATCACAAATTATAAATATTACGTAATGCAATTCAAAAATGGGCAGTGATTAACTGAACATTCTTCTCAAGGTAACAAGTAACTTCTTTCTCTGCCAGTTTTAAAATATTTTTAGAATAAACTTCTTGACAATGCAATACTCGTATTGCAAACAAGGGCGGACTGGGACTGGGAAAAAGTATTACCGGGCGAAGCCCGTTGGACCGCTGCCTTTAAATGGCAATCAACTGAGCCATTTATAACAAATAATGATATAAACAATAATATGTAGTGCCTGCCGTAAGCGAGCCACCATTGATAACTTTCTTATTTGAAGAGATAGAAAGACGGTTATGAAGAGTTATTTCAAGTTGAAATTTAAATATTATATTTCTTATTTTAATACAAATATGACATTGTTACTGTGGAAATAACAAAAACTAACATTAAACAAAGAAAAAATGACATTTTGTTTATTTATTTACATTATTGACAGATACTGTCAACGTGTCAACAAAATGGAAAAATATACTAATAATGAATTAGTTGAAATGGTCAAAATTTTGAACATTTTTTTCAAGTTTTACTTTTATTTGGTTTGTATGAACAAACCAAATATTTTCATTAGCAATTATTTACTTGTTATTTGATGAAGTGTTTTTTATAATTAATTTCGTTATTTGTTTTTGTATTAAAATAAGAAATATAATATTTAAATTTCAACTTGGTATAGTGATAATGAACTTTCATATTCATATAAAAAAAATCAATTGTTTTTCATTTTTCACTGTTAAATTTATCATATAATATCGCCCAACTTTGTCCATTTAACCGTCTTTCTATCTCTTCAAATAAGAAAGTTAGCAATGATGACCCGCTTACGGCAGACATTGTACACAATCAAACACAAAAACAAATGTTTAACAATAAAGAAATATGAAAGATCGCCAAAATGCATCAGACAACTCAGGCATTTCCTATAGGGGTGGAAAGTTCAGAAGGTCCCAATATTTGAAAATTAATAATTAAATTTTAACATCGTACAAAATTATATTTTTTCTATAGCAAATTTTAAAGTGTGCTTTAATCTACTCAAAATACTGGATCAAGTAGCACTTTAATCGAAAGGGTAAATAAAATAATACTTTAACAGCAAGGGTAAATAAAGTGCATACTTTAATTTTTATTTAAATTAAATTAAATACATTGTAAACTGTGACGGTTTGTGTTAGTTCAAGAAAATGAAAATTATAACGGTTCATCGGTTTTGGGTTCGGGTTCGAATTTTGGTTCAGAGTGACAAATAATTACAAGGATAAAAAAATAGGGATATTAGTATATTTAAAATCATAATTTAAAAAAAAATACTTGACACGTTTCACAAGATTTCAGTCTCTGAAACAACCTCTCAGTCTATTATCAGATTGTAATCTTGTAAAACGTGTAAAGTATGTTTTTTTTGTTAAATATTATATTAGAACTGTTTCACCACCAAGTAAAGTATAATTTTTACATTTATTATCATTTTTTTTCAATTATATGTTTAACAGTTCTGAACCGAATAACAAATAAAGGTTCGATTTTGGTTCAGGTTCATCAAAAATTCGGGTTAATTGGGGTTTTTGGTTCAGGTTCGGGTTCAGTTTCAGGGCCCTGACTAGACCAGTGGTTCCCAAAGTGGGTGGTACATTTATATTTTAACAACATACAGATTTTATAACAATTATTATTAGAATACATTTTTCCATGTTTGATTATTATAACCAAATTACATTTCTTTATTGTAATCAAACATTTCTTTATTTTAATCAAAAATCTCTTTTTAAATGAAGCAATATAATCAGAGGGACATAATTTACTAAATTACTTACAGCCTTGGAATAAATATGTACATAGGTCCAGATTAAAGTAAAAACATGTAGTACTTTAATGACTGTTATAGTCACTTTTCATATATTAGTCGTTTTTAGTATTATATTTTTTTTACTTTATACTTGGCCACCGGCCGGTAAAATTGTGGCCGATCACTCACTACGAAGTATACCCGACAAAAATAATTATCTTAGTCCACCCCTGATTGTACAACAATGTTGAGATGACAAAATAGATCAGATTTCAACCTATTTATAAAATTAAATGAATTGGAAACAGTAAATGTACTAATAAATTTGATAGAGAACTTTATAAGTATTATATAATTTATTTGCTACCCATTAATCTCTGTTACAAATCTATGAAAACTTGCCAACAAAACAAACGTACATCATTAGTTGTAGTAAAGCCATCATCAAGCCCAATTAGTCCAACCAATAATGTCTCAATACAAAGATCACTATCTGATAAAGGACCAATACCTTTTCAAAGTATGCCATCGTAATCCGACAGATGCAATTGGAAGTTGGCAAGTGCATGATTCGTTATATATAGCCATGACCCTAGCTTGGATACCGCACAAAATAGGCTTACACATCTTAGTAACAAACTAGAAGTGGGTGAAGTTAGTAGAGTTGTATGGCGCTGCAAAGATATCGTCCTAATTCAGCAAGCCTATGGCAAAAACCAAGAAGCTTCGAACATAAATATGGCTACTCGTTGGACATCTACAGAGGAAGAGCCGAAGGACCTCAAATGGGTTTTTCCGATGAGCGTGGATTAGAAAAATTCGAATATGGTATGCCCAAAAATATTCAACGTAGCTTTTCTGACTTGAATATCCAAAATCTTCGCAATTCTGCTAGAGAGACTGCAAAACAAGGTTTGGAACATCTACGACCTCCTGGTGCGGCTGCTGGTTTCTCTTCTGGATACTCTCTTTCCAAATCCATGTCGACATCTGCTTTCCAAAAAGTGCACGTTGAAGTTAGAAGGAAGAAGAAGAAGACAAAGGAAAGAAACATTGTTACCATACCCGAATTCGATTATGATCCAGAGGTTCATAAAGAAGCTGAACGTGCTTTGAAGAAAATCAAAAAACATATTCAGGGAAAGTCTGCTAAACAAATCGAACAAGTGTTGTTGAAAGCTAGTGAAGCAAATATTGATGCTAATATACTGAGAGAAATACAAGCAATGGGTAGTGACCAAATTGGAAAAATTGATATACATGATTCTAAAGCTCATTCGAAAATGATGGAAGACAGATATTGTAAACAAATAGATGACAGTTTCATGCAACCCTTGGATACCCTAAGCAGAGACCTCAGAGTATTCGATAAAAAAGCGAAGTACAACATGATGAGCCACAGGTGCAGATATTACCCAAAACCCTATTTCTCTTATCTTTTACGTTTTGGATAGTGAATAAATAATGTTAGCAGATAGTTTTTGTTTGACATAGTACACAGTTATATAATATTGTTATACAAGAAAAAAATACGACACAAAGAAATGTTGTTTTGATACATTACATTGGTATTTAAATAACCACGGAATGTTAATGTAACTTAAACTACTTACATGACATTCAGCAAATTATTTTTTTAAGAGAATATTTATATCAACAATGTTATATGACAATAAAGGGAGAAATATATTATATATTTAGTATTATTTTAACTGCGACATTGGAAATAAACTAATAATAATATTTCTGAAATAATTGTTAAATAATACTGATGCATGCTCTCCCTAGATAATTCAATAGGTAATAATCAAATGTGCAGTAAATTAGAATCCATATTTTTTTTAATTCACTGTTTCCCATTAACAGCGTCAATACAAGTTCTTAAATATTCGTAAAATAATATTGCCCAGTAATTTCTGTTTACAATGTGGTGTCTCAACCTTCTAGTTTAATTAAATTTTAAACAAATATCCGTATATTACTAGAACTTTAATAATAAAGTTAACAAAAAAAAAATTCGCCAGTTCTCAAAATAAGGGACAAAATACATTTCTATAGTTTTCTTTCCATCAATAGTTATTTATAATATAAGCGTTAAAAGTGATATTTTATTTTGTGAGTAGGAAGTTTGAAATACGACGCGAAGCGGAGTGGTCCAAATCTTTGAACTTAACACTTAGTGTTAAAAGTAACAATCATCTGTCACTTTTTAACACTGGTGTCATAAATTGACATTTTTAACTCTAAAAACAAATATTAAAAAGTCTACTTTTAATAGATCTGTAGAAAAAATTAGTTAGGTACAGTTATTTCAAATAATCAAGTTATTTACAATTTAAAAGTCAATTTACGTAAATTATTTTTTTCAATTTGTTTAGCAAAGTAAAATCATAAAAACAATTTGTTCCTTTCTTTGAAAGTTTAATTCTCAGTTATCTGTTTTTGTATCTTGTGTGTTCAAATTAATTAATTATGGTCAATAATTTTACGAACGAAGAAAAGCTTCACATTATCTCAATTTGTTTTTAGTAAATAATTTATGAATAATTCAATAATTTAATATAATCATCTTTTAAATAATTACAATTGAACGAAACAAAAACATTTTTTTTAGGTAAATAATTTATGAATAATTAAATGATTTATGTATAATTGACTGTTAAATAATTGCAAAAATCTTTTACAGACAACCAATTACTTTGTTTGAAAGAGCAAAAAATATTTTTTCAAGTTCCAGCAAAATATGGCACATTTTATCTAATAAATTGAACTCGTATGTGTTTAAATAAAAATAAGTTTAGCAATAGTGAGCAAGATAATTGAGACATCCTATATTATGCGAAATATATATTTCATAGAGGCTTGGAATGACAAAATAAATTGCCCAAACATTCAATATACCATCCTTATAATCAATAACAATGATCAATAAGAAATATTTTATAAAATTACTGAACTCTATAGCCACTTCTAAAATTAATGACATTACAAATTAAAAATATTATTTATATATTAATATTTATTTACCCTAAAAAAATTATGTAAAATACAATCAAATTATTTAAAATTTGTTACTTCTCCTTCATCATATTTCTATAATTCCAATTATTGTATCGTATTAACAAAATATGTGGATACCGAAATGCTGCATTTAATATTGAATAAAAATTGCCATCATTTTTTTAAAGTTAATTTGGGATATAAGAATTCAAATAAACTATTTAATTACAATTGTAATTAGTCATTCAAAATAACAACTGAGCATAAAATAATTCTCACCTTGTTTCTTTTTTTTTTTCTTTCAGCAAGCAGACCAGCATCGAGATCGAACAACTGAGCGCTCGCGTAGTCGAGGCTGAAACCAGGCTCCGCACTGAAGTCGCTCGCATCAAGAAGAAGCTGCAGATCCAGATCACAGAGCTGGAGATGTCTCTGGATGTTGCCAACAAGACCAACATCGACCTGCAGAAGACCATCAAGAAGCAGTCTATTACTCTCACTGAGCTCCAGGCCCACTACGACGAGGTGCAACGCCAGCTCTCGGTCACCATCGACCAGCTCAGCATTGCTCAACGCAAGGTTCAGTCACTTACTGCTGAGTGCGAGGAGATCAGGGGCAATTATGAAGGTGTAAGTATACATCCTTTACTCATTTTAAATAAACTAACTTAAAATTATATTTACATTATCTAACCTACGTTATCTAAATACAAAAGGTACTATTTTTTTTTTTTCAATTTGCTTCATCCTTTCATATCAAACACAAAGTAACATGCCATCACAGACAAATTTTAGCTTATATTTTCGCATCGCAAAGTTATTAAGCACTGGTGTGCGCCCTGCTACCTAATCTCCAATTGAAATTTTAAATTAAATTTTCAAATAGCAGAAAACTAACCTCTGTGGTGCTCTTTTCATGACAGCATTGAGAACCTGTGAAGGAACGCCTGATAAACGTCCTCGTCGGTTGTCGTCAATTGTCATTGCCGAAATCCGCAATAAGAAGCTGATTAGCACCTTGTTCTATCATCTAAAACAATTGTAATAGTAAAAAGATTACTCATCATATATTTACTTATATAAAGTTCAGAAATACCAGCCGATTCTTTCATATTTTTAACAATATATTCAATATAAAATGTGCATTTTTTGTTGTGCAGGCCCTTCGTGGAAAGCGTGCCGCCGAGTTACAATACGAAGAATCCGTTTGCCGCATCAACGAACTCACCACCATCAACGTCAACATCGCCAGCACCAAGGCCAAGATCGAACAGGAACTCCAAACCCTGGCTGGAGACTACGACGAAGTCACCAGGGAACTCCGCGTGTCCGACGAACGCTACCAACGTGTTCAGACCGAGCTCAAGTCCACCGTCGAGATCCTCCACGAGGAACAGGAACGCATTGTCAAGATCGAAGCCATCAAGAAGTCCCTTGAGATCGAAGTTAAGAACTTGTCCATCCGTCTGGAAGAAGTCGAGGCTAACGCCATCGTTGGAGGCAGGAGGATCATCTCCAAACTGGAAGCTCGTCTCAGGGATTTGGAACTTGAATTGGATGAAGAGAAGCGTCGCCATGCTGAAACAATCAAGATCTTGCGCAAGAAGGAAAGGCAGGTTAAGGAAGTCATGATCCAGTGCGAAGAAGACCAGAAGAACATTTCTTTGTTGCAAGAATCTCTGGACAAGACCAGCCAGAAAGTCAGCATCTACAAGAGACAGCTGCAAGAACAGGTACGATAATCAGCACAAATACTTTTTTTCCATGACTGTGTACATTACGATTCGATTCCGATGTCAAATTTGAAACTTGAATAGTATATTAAAATATAAATTACAGATAGCAAAGTATTCTAGCATGAGTTACAAGTTCGCCAGAAGCGCACAGCGGCGAGTGAGCGAATAAACTAGTGCATCAATTGCCTTCTGTAACGTATGTTTTGTACTATTTTCTCTGTTGAAGCTTTCATTTACATTACATGTGAATCCAGCTTAAGAATGAAGCTTCTTCTAACATCAATATGTGACATTCTAATTCCGTAACAGAAAATTATTTCCAATTTTTAAATGTCACAAAAATGGCCTTTTTCTCTGTATTACTCTCTCTTCAATTAATAGCTTTGGAAGTTTGGACTAGAAGCAGATTGGCACACCCTGAAGATGATACATATATTTTTTTCTACAAATAATTTACCTACATCATTTTTTTTTTGTTATTCTAATTTTTTGGGAATATAAAAAAGAGTACGTTCATCCAATTTCTACTGGCGGATGACGAATGAATGTGCAATAGCACACTGGGGTACCGTAGTGAGGGTACTTCAGTTAGCAGTACATTGTCTATTATCTGTCGACCTATACTTCATTTTTTTAAGAATTCACTGTAGCGGGTTGGACTTGTTTGTCCTGATAGGCTCAAAACGCGACCAAATTTACACAGGCGATTCCCTTCATTTTCACTTACATTTTTCATGCATACTGTAAATACAATATTCTTTAAAATATACTTCTATTGCTGTTATACATTTGAAATTAAAAAAAAAATCAACTCAAAGTATATTTTTGTTTGTACGCCAATAGGCATTTTCGTTTATTGTCTTAGAGCAAACAGTTATTATATTGTAAAGAAAAAATTTATATTTACAATACATTATCGTCCACATTATAATTTCAAACATTTTTTTCTATATAATTATGTATTTTAATATAATTCACTCTATTTCTGTTAGTAGATTCACCTGTAATTTCTTTCAAAATGATTTCTTCTATTTTCTCAATGAAATCTCCATAAAATAAATTATTTGCAATTAAAGGTGGTTCATCCATTTATATATATTTAAAATAGACATAATAATTTGATTTAACGATTAATATCAAACATGATGTAAAATAAATATTAAAATATTGAAATTCCCACTATAAATCGCTCTTGTCCGTTATATTACACAAATACGCTGAACAATCTAAACCATCTGATGACATTATCAGCCTAATCTGACTACTCTTTCAGATATAATAAATTTATAAACGAAAACGCCTAATGTGTCCAGTTGTCATTGGCACGCCATTTAAATATGTAATAAATATTTATGTTTTAATTATTATCCATTTGCTTTTTTGGTCATCAAAATTTATTTCGATCTATAATTTTATATTACTAATTTCATTTAACTTTATTTATTTTACAAATTAATCAAATTATTATACCAATTTTATATTTAAATATAATTATTTTGTCAAGTAAGTAGATTTGAATTAAGCTCAAAATTTTCAAGCTAAATTCACAGTTTTTTACAAAGGTGCATTAGGTTTCTAGTTAGACTTGTTAAATAAAATGAAGTATATAGGCAGTGTTGTACAATCTGCGTAGCAAATCATGGAGTTTAGAATTTAGAAGTAAAGTGCGCAGTGTTTGTTTTATATAATTTCCTCCAAACTTGTACTGAGTAGTGTATTTGGCCGGCCAAGCGTACTACTTGTCTCTTTCTGGCCGAATACTTGCTCTCTTTGCGCAGCGGCAAGTCCTATCCGCCAGTAGAAATTGAGGAATTGTATACAGGTGCCTGTTTTCAAGCTTCACCATTGAAATCTTGGTTATCTGAAGAGAATCGAGTCGGCGGTTAAATTAAGAAAAAAGTTGCCCCATTAATAGTTCATTTTAAAGATGTATTTATAATTCTCGAAAAATGCATAGGTCACAAGATAAATTAAAATTTTGCTGACTTGTATTTTTACAAATAACTTCTAACTATAAAATAATATATAATTTTGGTTTGTACGTCTTTAGGACACATTTTCATGCTCTTTTCAATGGTATAACTTTCCACTTTGGTGTGCATATAATAAAAATTATAACTTCACTTGTGTTTTCATAATAAGAAAATCAAAAGTTTTGTAATTGTATTAATAAAAACAGTGACAGTATTTACATTTTAAGTTACAGTAATTATATTTTTTAGTTTTTTTGTATTCGTAACTATATGAAGGTTGTTTTATTTTTTAAGTGCATCCATGATGTTATGATAAAACATTGACCTCTATATACAAAGTAGACTAGCGACTCCTATATCTTTACAATGGCAGGGCCTGTATCCGCTTAACTGTCACGGTAGGATCGCTATTTCTTTCTAACAGCGACAAATTGTCCATGAAGAAGAAAAAATTAAACCTGTTAAGCTTGGCATCATCTTGACTTCACATTATTTGTCATTTCCATTTGTTCAACGTGTTCGGTGATTCAATTTTACGCCCATTCGATTTATGTTTAAATACATTTTTACATTAGATATATGGTTAAAATGAGATCAAATCTGTTTGGTCCAGCTATACGCAAATGTTAGAGAGAGACAGAGATCCCACCAGTCAGGCGGGTTGCATTTTTGGTGGATACACGCAAGTTATTCAAGACGCCCGTCCATTTTGTATATAGAGGTCAATGTGATGAAATGAATTATAATCTCATTCGCACTGGTCATTGTCCAAATCGTATATTTATACTAGGCCAATATAATGCATGTTGGAATGTTGTGACATTTGCATTCGAGAAATTTGTATCAAATATAACTGGAATTACTGGCTGTTATATCAGCCATATAAATACCACAATAGAAAACTTACATACAAGTTTATTCCTGATAATAGCGCTGCTGATCAAATACAAGGCGATTTTTTCAGTACGAATATATTTTGATTGTAATTTTAATTGTGCTTTCAGGAGGGCGTTTCCTCCCAAAGCGTGACTCGCGTCCGCAGATTCCAACGCGAATTGGAGGCCGCCGAAGATCGCGCTGACTGTGCTGAGAGCAACCTGAGCTTGATCCGTGCCAAGCACCGCACCTTCGTCACCACCAGC
This sequence comes from Harpalus rufipes, assembly GCA_951394225.1. NCBI lineage: Eukaryota > Metazoa > Arthropoda > Insecta > Coleoptera > Carabidae > Harpalus > Harpalus rufipes. Next base: position 19,349,269 of record OX596276.1, on the reverse strand, counting down.
TCTGTGCCCGGCTCTCAAGTCTACCTGGTACAGGAGACCAGATCCTCCGAGATGTAAATCTACTTAAACTTATTAAATACTTAAATCAAACTACATACATATATACTGGTGCCTTATTTATTATCTATCATACACATTCTTGTCAATCTGCCAGTTCAGTTGGAATATACATATTTCTACCCACTTTACCCTAACGTGTTTAAGCAATTATATTTTTTCAGTACCTTAAATACGTAAAATTCATTAAACGATACATAGAATGAAATATGTATGTTTCAGGTGTGGTTCATATGGAATAAATAAGTAAAGCAATATAAATTAGAAATAACAGGGGTGATTAACATTAAGTTGTGAATGTACTGTGTAAGTTGAAACAAATAAATTGCTTGTATACAGTAAATCCTTATTGTGACACAAATATTAAATAAATGTTTGTAAAACATGTTTGTAGATTTATAAAGATTATATTGTAGCTATTTTTTTTTCTTTTTTGAAGATAAAGGTAGGTAATTTTAAATATTATAACAAAGTTGTATTATGTTTAATAAAATATTTAACGACACACAATTACTTTTAATATTAACTTACTTTTTTTTACTACATATGAATATTTATAACACTAACAGCAAGAAAACACACACGTACAACTGCAACCACAGATGGATTATATTTCTCGTAAACCCTAAGCACAATTGGTCAAAACTTGAAAAAAAAAACTTATGGCGAATACAATATTATAATTTTTACTAAAACAGGTAAGTACAAACAAATGACACAACTGTATAATGGGACATTTTATTAACTATAGTTGCCGTTAAATAATTATGGACTGATGCTCATAACTAAGCATTTGAACAGTGCCCCTAAATTGCAACAGTGTAAAAATCTCCAGTCCATACTTATTTGACGACAACTGTAGTAGAATAATAGTATATTATTCAATGAATATGTAATGCATGCTATTACTCATGAGAATGAAGTTTGCATCACGAGCCGGAAGGCGAGTGATGTAAATCATTCGAATGAGTAATAGCCATTACATGCGAATAGAATACTGTACTTTATCCACAACTATCAAATCATAACATATTGTACTATTATAAAATCAGAAATAACCTGACAGGTTTTAGAAAATTGTTTGTTTACAAACATAAACATAGTTAGCTTTGATTGCTAGGTATTTATTATAACAAAATTATGAAATGATTTGACATTTAGCAGAAAATTTTAAACCGACAATTCAGCTACATTTTAAGCTTAAGAAGAAAATAAAACTATAAAAAATGAGAAAACTAGTATAATTTTGGATTTTTTTGTGGAACAAATTACTTATTAAAAGTAATTTCTTTGTACTCTTTGAAAGTACGATTTGAATTTGACATAACGATTGAATAATATTATTCCATCGAACTGTCAATATTATTCAATTAGCAACAGTAACTAAGGTCATTAATTGATAAAAAAACGGTTGAATTATGGGTATACTATTTGACAGTTGTGGATAAAGTAACTTTATTTCACTGTAAAAACAACGATTTGTCCATTCCTTTAACTATTTCCTATTTCCTCTTCTATACATATGTACATGTTAGAAATGGTTCTGCAGACATTTTCACATGTACAATGTTGGAAATAGTTAGAGGAGCGTTATTATCTATTTTTTAACTATTTTCTATACTGTACAAATGTTTAATGTTGGAAATCATCCATCCCTTTAACTATTTTCATATGGTACAATGTAAAATATGTGGTTCGAGGAATGTTATTATCCTTTCCTTTAACTATTTTCAACATTGTACACATGTTCAATGTAGGAAATGGTTAAAGGAACATTACTGTACATATTGATTAGACCAGATGGTGAGCGCTTTGTTTTTCACATCGGCCTAACATCAGACGCATAGAAATTAAAAAATATATGCATCTGTTCATATAAACATAAATGAACTTTTCAACTTAATCCATATTGTCTGAATTTATACAAGGTGTTAATGAATACGTGTAACAAGTTTGACTAACTTTTACTAATAAACTCAACGCGCCGTTTTCGGGAAACAGACTCTTAAAAAAGTAATTATCTACATTAATTTTAGTTGGCTGTGAGTGTCACTTGTTATTCATTTTTACCTCCCACTACCGTTAGTAAGGGAGGTATAGGGATCGTGCTAAAAACCACATATCGATATTTTGGTAAATGACCACGTTTTAAGGTTCCTAGAATCCAATTTTAACATTTTCACGATGATGTCTGTGTGTATGTATGTGTGTATGTGTGTGTGGATCCTCTTTACGCTCTAACTCAAATACTATCATTCAGAAAGTTTTGAAACCATGTATTTCTACATTATTCTAATATGGAAAGAAGCCACTAGATTTTGGTGTCAATCGGATAACCGGAAATGGCAGTTTACTTGAAGCTCAAGATGGTTTTTCTTCAAAAAATACCTTTAAATGTATTTTTTTTCGCAATTTGTTATAAAAATCTGTTGTGGCCAGCACAATACCTCTCGCCACTTACGTTTTTAGTTACATAAGTATAGGGTGCGTGCAGTCATGTGACATTGTTGGCCTTGACAAGCAGATATGGGAGCCCGTTTCAGAATGATAATTAATAATTATGTACGTAGATGTCAAATGTTAGAATGTTTCTTTAAAATTTTTAAGATTTTCTAAATTCACGTAGTTAATTTGTCACCAGGAGTGCGGAATTGTCGAGGAAAATAAACTACATGGAATTGGAAAATCACTAAATTTAGAATGAGAAATTATGATATTTGACATCTATGTATATAATTACAAGCTATCATTCTGACACGGGCCACCATATCTGCTTGTCAAGACCAACAAGGTCACATGACTGCTCGCGCCCTATTGTATTTAACATTTCTTGTATACCAACACCCTACACCAACAATTCTACTTACATCTATTCCTTACATTTAGATTGTTTAATTTTAAATTCATTCTATGAAGAAATTTTGTCCTACTCTTCTAATATTTCGAAATGTTTCCAATTCATTGTCGGGATTAACAGTATTTCATAAGGGTATGTGTAATATACCTATAATATTAAATATTTAACTATTAATACATTACGAAATAATATAATCTATGTACTTCCCAGACAAAGTAATGTCTCCGGATTTCTGACACTGACATTTATCTGTCAGTTACAAACAATTTAAATTTTTCAACTATTTTCCATGGCATTCTTTCGGCTGTAAAATTTATTACAACAGATTATTTTATATATTATATTTCTTTTATCTCTAAATCTATAAAATATATAATAAAATATTTAAATGTATTAGATAGAGAATTTAATTTTCTTTCATATTAGCAAGAAAAAATTTCAATAAATAATATTTAGAAGAGTTTTTTTCAAAAATCTTCTACTTCCGGTTGTCCAACTGTTACCGAAACCTTTTCAGATCTTCCCATGAATGTCCGATTGGGAAATACGTAGTTAAGCAAATATAAAGTCTTATAGTTTTTGAGTAATCGTCCTTCCAACATCCTACATACACACATACATCCACACACACACACACAGATATCATCGTAAAAATGTTAAAATCGGATTGTAGGGACCTTAAAACGTGCTTATTCAATAAAATCTGGATATGCGATTTTTAGCATGAATGCAATACCTCTCTTAGCGAAAGGTAAAAATTAAAGATTATTCCATTTTCTACAGGTTTGCTTTAATACTTTTTGTATATATTTTATGGATAAATTTATAAAGTAATATAACAATTATATCTCGGAGCTTATGCTTTAAACACATCTCCATGGTTACATAGTTCAGCTCAAATGTATGTAACTGGCAGATAAATGTCACTGTCAAAAAAATAATCATTTCAAATTAATAATACATAGTAACGTTTTAAAAGGAAAATTGTAAACAGAACAATAGTTTTATAGAAAGGAACTTAATATACATCATTTCTAGCATTAGTAAATATGCAGGTATGTATTTAAATAAAGAAATAAATAAATATATTATCACGGCATATTATCCATTGCTGGGTGTGCTAATCTGATTTGTACACACATTTCGGTAGTGATGATGACATATTTGTATTGTACGAGCGTTTACCACAAGGGTTAATTTTATGCCATTTAAAATTCGAATTATTTGGCGTTGATCGGGATAGAATCGGATTCCCCAGATTCGCGACCAGACATCAGGCACGCGGCACGAGACCCCATAGGTAAATAGCGGGATGTATTGTGTTGGTCACATCAGATTTTTTTTTATAATTTTATTCATTTTTGTAATAAATATTATAATTAATGCACAAAATGACGACCATAAACTTCAATGCAAGCATTACACCTTCGGAGCATATTTGAATACATTCGTTCAAAAATGACGGGATTTGTTAAAATTTCTTGTGCTGCCATACACTCGGCCATTCATTAATTCTATGTAAGTGTAATTCTCTGGTGCGTGGGCAAAAGAGTATAAGTCAAATTTTGGTCAAAACAAGCTAATTGTGTTACTAGGTTTAATAATTCAGTATCTTTAGTGTGGTTATAACAGTATGAGTAAAGCTTGCTTGTTTTGACCGTCAGGTTATGTGATCTTTTAAGTCTATGTTGAAATGTATTATTCACTAGTGACCAATAGAGTATAAGTGGAGTTGTACTGTTTTTACCAGAGATTTTAAAAATTAGTCCTAATAGTATGTATATGTACTTATACTGTTAGAACCACTGCATTAAATTTCCAAGTGTTCATTTATACTATTTTACATGTAGCAACATAATCTAAAAGTCTGTAAGTGGCATCTGTGAATATTGTTTTCAAGCGTTTTCACGTGTTTTTACACATTCTCTTTCCAGTATGTCAGTTTTGTTGTACTTTGTTGGTTAATTTAGTATGTCATTTGTTAAATGTATGTTCCTGAGATCAAAGTAGTATAAGTCACTTATTTTTTAAAAATATGTATTTTTTTTCAAAATTATGGTGTATGTTCGTTCTTGTGCCGTTTTACAAACAGTAATCATTTTTTTTTTTTTAGTCTTATCAATGATCTTACAAGACACGTTAAACATTCAAACCTATCTCCTGCGAAATACAGTTTTTGTACTTATACTCTTTTGCCCCCGCACCAGAGAATTGTGAACAGTATGTTCATTTATAATGCATCTGCAATTCAATGTTAAAAGTTAATATAAACAAAATAATAAATGAAGTGGCAGGTCACAACCAACTAAAATTAAAAAAATTGTATTAAAAATTAATTTAACAAATAAATATCAGATTCAGATTAAATAATTTTAAATATACATATTGACTAATAGTATTTACTCTTAATCAGCAGGGGTGATTAAACTATGACTAAAATAACAAAGTCAGTTGTTTTTTTTAATCATAGGTACTAATGCATTTTTAAATGATATTCATGGTAATTAATTAATTAGGGTAACAAATTTTTTGAATAAACACTACCAATCAAAGTTTGTATTTCAATGTTTCACTAAAACGAAATTATGAATAATAGAAATACAAACACTGATAGTATTTACCCTTAATCCAGGCCGTGTTTAAGTATGACTGATGACTAAAATAACAAATTCAGTTGTTTTTCAATCATATCAATATTTTTTTAAATGGTAGCCATGACACAGACAAACATGTTATGTTTATGTTTTTCTGTGGCTATGATAATTATTAGGGTGACTAAAATTTTAAGTAAATACTACGAGTCATATTGTTTTATTTTTCTAAATAATAATGAATCATTATTTCTTTATTTCATTTTCAATATTAAAATAGCATAAAACACGTACTAAGATAAAAACATTAACAAGCATTGCAAATATGCTTTTTGTCAATAAGGAAAGTATTTATAAATATATTTAATTTTTCCTAGAAAATGTATTGGGAAATTGTATTATACATATCTAACAATGATAAAACTCAATGACACTTAAACTATTATTACTAATCCCGAATGAGAAATAGTTCATAAATAAATAAAGAAAATGATAAGGTTAATGTTAAAAAATATATATCATCACGGCTTATTACTATTATTATTGGGTGTGCCTATCTGCGTTTATTTGCGGATTTCGATAATAAAGATTAAGGAATTACTATTGAAACTTAATTCAACGATACGGCTATGGCAATACTATGGCCTTTAAATCTTTGTTTCTTTCTATGACTGCGCTAAATCCAACGCATAATATTGTATACTTTCATTGAAAAGACCCTTAGAGTTTTAAAATATATGTAGAATGTAATATAATTATTACTTGTACGAACTTTTTTAATTAATTGGTGTCCCGAAAGTATTTTTTAATGGGTCCGTAAACCATAACCCAAATACAACAAATTTGTATAAAAAGCGTAAAATACTTACTAATTAATCAGGAAAAAACTTTAATGAAAAATCTGTACAAAGTATATGTATATATAAAACGAAAAAATATATATTATTATTATTCAATTGAGTCCAACCGGTGACGTTTCCAGTTGGTCCATTAAATTGGATACCTCTTCTTCCAGCCATTCTCCTCGATTGTCTCTACAGTCTATCAGGATACTCTCACATGTTCTTTTCAAAACCACTGTTTGAATGTAAGCCTGAAGCTTACTTTTAATTTGTAGCTGCTTCATATATCGCTTGAAATATCTTGTTACTAATCCGTCCCATATCATCACGACTGGTATTATTGTCACTTTTGTTCCTGGATGGATACATTTCAATTCATTTGCCAGAAGTTCATATTTCCTTGATTTTGTCAGTTCTGTCGTCGTTAAAATATTCTTATTTGTAATACCTACTTCAATTAATGTTATTTCTTTTTTTGTCAGGTCATGAATCATCAAGTCAGGCTTATTATTGTCTATTCTTGTTTCAGTTAAAATTGGCACATCTGATTTAATTTTGACACGTTCATTCGAAATTACGTTTTGAACTTTATAATTTTTCAATTTTTTACTTTTATTTAAGCCGTATTTCTTCGTAAATGGAAAGTGTAGGCATCTAACAACCTCATCATGGCGTTTTTTGTAGTCAAAATTTAACATTCGACCACAATGAGTTGCAAGATGTTCTACACTTTTCGGTCCTTGTTTACAGTGGGGACATTTTGTAATTATTGTGCTTCCAAAGTAAAGATTTCGGTCCTGCAACTTTGTAAGCATACCTTCTGACTGAGGCGAGATATTCCCTTTAGCGAGCCATGTAGATGAATTTTTTATATCAAGAATATTGTCCTCATCAGAAAATAGGATTCCATGCATTTTCTTCTGTTTTATTTTCTCTAATCGACATTCCTTATGCTTATCTTTTATCTTCTTTACACTCACATCTTCATCATTTATTTCATATTTCCGCTGCAAATAATTTCGAATTAGGCCTAAATGTGTCGCTTCTTCCTTTTCTTGTACTATAACTGCTCTCATTTTTGGATTAGAAGATAAAAAATCATGTAGTTTCAATAGCATCAATTCAGCTTTCTCTTCTATACAGGTCAATCCTCTTCCTAACTCATATCGATCTATATAAAGCCTATCCATGTTCGCCGCATTTCTTGTTACTTTATACTCTTTTAATACATTTCTAATTTCTTTATCAACTGCATCATATTCTTTTGGTTCAAAAGGAAGCAATCCAATGTAATAATTAATTGTTGAAATTGCATATTCATTTATACCCCGAAATAGATTAATGGCATTTAACTTCGTCTGACAAAGTTTGATTGTTCTTTCTTTCAATTTATCAGTGATCATTCTTTTATTTTCCGGCTTGATCACATTTCGAGAATCTTCAAGTACACCTAAATATTTATAACCAATAGCATCATCCACTTTATCTCCAAAAACCACCATACTGTGAATATTACTGGCCGATTTTGCTTGATTAATGTTAAACCCCATCCCTTTGAGACAATCTCTGGTATACTGACAAAGTTCCTCAAGACTTTCTTTCGTTTTCCCTAATAATTTGATGTCATCAATAAAGATTAAATGATTCCTCTCTATATTAGTCATATTCAGTAATAAAGCTAAATAATTAAAAAAAAAACATTTTTCTTCAAACGTCATAAAAGTAACATTTTTTATGACTTGATTCACAAGATAGAAGTTTAATTTCTACGCCGCCGGAGTAGAAGTAGCCAATTTTTACGCCGCCGGCGTAGAAATAAAATAAATGAATATCTTAATATCCATAAAACTATTGTTCTATTTACAATTTTCCTTTTAAAACGTTACTATTATTAATTTGAAATGATTTTTTTTGACAGTGACATTTATCTGTCAGTTACACACATTTGAGATGAACTATGTAACCATGGAGATGTGTTTAAAGCATAAGCTCCGAGATATAATTTTTATATTACTTTATAAATTTATCCATAAAATATATACAAAAAGTATTAAAGCCAACCTGTAGAAAATGGAATAATCTTTAATTTTTATAATAACAAATTGCGAAAAAATACATTTAAAGGTATTTTTTGAAGAAAAACCATCTTGAGCTTCTAAGAAACTGCCATTTCCGGTTATCCGATTGACACCAAAATTTAATTTCTTCTTTCCAAAGTAGAATAAGGTAGAAATACATGGTTTCAAAACTTTCTGAATGATAGTATTTGAGTTAGAGCGTAAAGAGGAGCCACACACACGCACGCACGCACGCACGCACTCACGCACGCACACACACACGCACGCACACACACACACACATCATCGTGAAAATGTTAAAATTGGATTCTACGGTCCTTAAAACGTAGTCATTTACCAAAATCTCGATATGCGATTTTTAGCACGATCCCTATACCTCCCTTTGAAAGGGTAGCGGGAGGTAAAACGGCCCTTTGATTCTTGCATAATTTTTACATTTTTTTGTTTTAGTTTTGTATATAAATAATTTATATTTATTGTAAATTAGTCTTTAACATTATTCTCTGTGTTGAATTTTTATTTTGTGCAATTTTACTTTGTGTATCTTTTTTTGAAGTTTATTATATTTTACTTTAATTTCTTAATGAATGAAGTTAATTTTATTAACCTATTCCATAGAGAAACTGGCAAATAGTCTCGTTCCAGATATTTTTGGTTGTAAGTAGTTTTATTATTAATCATTTAGTTAAATGTATACTGTTATTTCACATATCGAGTTGTGATTGATCGATATTATAGTAAGTTTTAGACTATTTGACTATTACATATTAGATATTTCTTGCGTAATTCAGTTGGTTGATGGATATTGATTATTTTGTAGGTATTTTTTCTTTTAATATGTATCTTTTGTATGTTTATGGCTTTGCAGAGTACCCTGGAGAAGAATGAATTGCAGTCAACAAGTTGGTGTGTTCTAGAATAATAATAGACTTTTTTTCAAATATTTCTTTCATTCAATAATTTTAAATATTTCAATAAACATTTTTATACAATGTTCCTGTGTTTTTATTACAAATTTTACACCTAAATGTCAATTATGTACTTCTAACCTTAAATCTAATATTTGACGTTTAGCAATTTGTGATTTGAAAACATAAGCCCCTCCCACAGTCCCCTCCTCCTACTCGCTATCGCTTTTTATTCCATTAGTGAGAAAGAGATGCACTGATTAGACAAACGCTAAATTTTCATAAAGGGAGGCAAGCACGTGTAGGACAAAGACAGTAGATGTACTACTTGTTATTTCCTTGTTTGGAAAACTATATACAGAATCAACGAATAAGAAGTAACTTGTATAAAAGAAACCTGTAATATCGCCCTAAATGTCACTCTATAACACACTAGGTTACCTAAGAATAAATTTACTAAATACCATCAATAGCTGTCAAATTTAAATGAATAACCTATGAATTGAAATATAACACAGTTTACTTTTGAGGAAATAACATATTAAAGAATAGCAGACTTAGAATTAAAGTGATGAGAAAAGTTTATATTGTTTTGCAGTGATTCCTGGGCATATTTTTCAGCCACGCTGATAGATTTCCTTCCAATTGAACAACTTAGGGGGCGTAAATTATAATACTTCAAATTCCGACATAATTGCATACAAGGAGGATATATATAATTGCACTGTTTTTATTTAAACGTCAAAACGTCAAAATTTTCACTTCAATGTTTATAACAAAAAGTGAACAAATAAGTATCCATAGCAACAGGGCAATTGAAATCTCAAAAGTAAATTACGTAAAATGTAACGTCAGTAGTAGATATTTTTCTTTAAATATATACGTTTGAAGAAAAAATATGTGTCATTCGGAGTAAAAGTCTCTTTGTGTGCCTCGCGTGCATTTGTCCGACTCGCTTCGCTCGTCGTGCAAACTTCCACGCTCGCCAACTCCTAATAACACAATATACTATTTTCATTAGAAAGTTATAACGAATTAAACATTTTATAACGTAACGGATATCGATTTGATTCTATTGGCCTGAAATAATACATATGAAAGCTGAAAATCCCGCCTATAATTCCATAGCGCTCCGCCCATTGGAAGTTCTGGTTTCTATCACAAGGTGTCACTAGCGATACTGTTATATCAGACTTTTGCATCGCAACTCGAATATCAATTAAATACTATAAAATTGAAAATATAATTTTATTTGCGTTTGTATTAAATTTAATTAATATTAATTAAGACTTACAATATGTAAAATATAATTTTTATTTTAAAAAAAATATCTGCTCTCATGAGAGAACACTGTTTCAGTATCACTGGTCAAATACAGGTGACGTCACGAACTCATCGCAAAACTTTACGCCGGGCTTTCATTAATCGTCATATCTTTGTACAAAATTTTATAAAATGCAATAAAAAATGGTTTATGGACCCATTCTCACATTTTATTCCTGTTTTACAAAAATAATCCAAAGAATAATAAATGATAACATACGATCTAAGTCACTGAGACTGCGCGCTTCCGCCATGAATTTGTAAATTCAACTTTATAAATTGAAATACACATATATGTACATATTACCCCTATTACCAATCCTTTGTAATAGAGATGTATTTTTTTTCTCTTATACAAAAAATAGTATATTATTCAATGAGCATGTAATGTATGCTATTACTCATGAGAATGAAGTTTGCATCACAAGCCGAAAGGCGAGTGATGTAAATCATACTATACTTTATCCACAACTGCCAAATAATAACATACTGTACTATTATAAAGTCAGAAATAACCTAACATATTTTAGAAAATTGTTTGTTCACAAACATAAACACAGTTAGCGTAGAGTACTGGGTATTTGTTTTAACAAAACTATGAAGTTATTTGACATTTAGCAGAAAATTTTAAACCGACTATTCAGCTACATTTTAAGCTTAAGAAGAAAGTAAAACTATAAAATACGAGAAACCTAGTATACTTTTGGCTTTTTATGTGGAAATAAATACTTATTAAAAGTAATTTGTTTGTACTTTTTGTAAGGTAAGATTTGAATTTGACATAACGATTGAATAATATTATTCCATCGAACTGTCAATATTATTCAATTAGCAACAGTAACGAAGGTTATTGATTGATAAAAAACGATTGAATTATGGGTATATTATTTGACAGTCGTGGATAAACATTATTATTATAAAGATAAGATATGATCTAAGTAGTTGAGCCATATTTTATATAATCAATAAGTAATCTTCTGTCAGAATTTTTTAAACAAAATTATAATAATATATTTATAACTTGCTTTACTTTGAAATACTTTATCGATTTGATAAATAAAATTACTTTGGTAAATATAAAATAAATAATGTCATCAATAAAGTACCTCCTTCGGTTGGTATATTTCCCAGAAATTTATTATTATTATATAATCAAAATATTGAGAGCGTAGTTTAAATAAATTTCAAATTTTAAAATACATTCACAAAGAGACACATAAACATTAGCAAAATTATTTCATGTATTCACATCAACATATACTTACGTAAAAAATCCAATATGAAATTCAGTGCAAGGAAATGGTAAAAATTAAAACTGGAAAAAAACTTATTTTGCATTAAAATAAATAAGACTGTTTGTATTATTCTTTATTATTTTAATTCAATATTAAATAAAGCTATCGCCACTTAAACAAAAAGTTGATTCTGTAATTTTTTCCCTATAATATCATATAATATAACATTGCTGAAGTTTAAACTTTCAATTAAAAGCAGTGAGATAAATGCAGTTTTCCCCTTTATGGCTGGCAATGATCTAAATATCTTGGGTAAAGACACACATCACGGATGTGATATCTGTTTAGCAGCCAGCACAGGAAACGCTCCAGGCCGAGACCGTAACCGCCGTGAGGGACAGTTCCGTATTTTCTTTGATCTGTGTACCAATAATAAGCAGTCGGATCTATTCCTTCACGTTTGTAACTAAAACGAAAAAAAGAAAGTTAATTAACCGATATGTAATAAATTTGTATGATCTCTTAAACATATTACTCAATTACTTTGAACGAATATTTAAAAATAGTGAATGATGCAAAGATATGTAACATACCCGGCAAGTAATTGATCGTAATCCCATATCCTCATAGATCCTCCGACGATTTCACCTACACCTGGCAATAAAACATCAACACTTTCCGTTACACGGTCATCTTCTGGACAACGTGGCATGTAAAACGATTTTATCTGGTATGGGAACCGGCACAACATAATTGGCTGGTTAATTTTATCTGTCATTTTTCTTTCCGGCATTTCAGGAATATCCTACAAAAAAATATAACTTCAAAAATTAATTTACAGTAAGAAAAATATTCATACATCGCCAAATTCGTAGAAACTTCCATCTTCTTTAGTAATTTCGTTTTCTTTTAAATAATCGATAGCTTCAGAATAGTTCATTCTAAGGAATGGTCTTTTGGGAACTTGGAAATCAGGGTTCAATTCGTAAACCACATGGCCTAACGAGGATTTAAGAACACGATCAACAACATCACAAACTAAATCCTCCAATCGATCTAGTAAGTCATCAAATGTTATGAATGGACATTCAGCTTCCACATGGCTGTACCTAATTTTCAAAATAAAAAATAATAAAGTATGATACTCTGGTGAAATGTTTATATTTCGTACTCTGCTAAATGTCTTCGAGTTCTACTTTGTTCAGCTCTGAAACTCTGCGCTATGCAGTAAACATCGCCCATGGAAGGAAGACAAGTTTCTAGATATAATTGGGAACTTTGAGTCAAGTACGCTTCTTCCCTAAAATATTATTTTTTAATGATAAAATTTATTTCCATATGCATATTGAAAAAAATATACCCAAAATAATCCATTTTAAATAATGTTGAACCACCTTCACACTGAGTTTGAACGATTGATGGAGGAGTTATTTCATTGTATCCTCTGTCTGCGTAATGAGCTCTAAATAAATATAAAAATTAAAAATGATTTTAATTTTATAATTGCATGTATTATGAATCAGACTGATAGTGTACAAAACGTTTATAAAATAGAACAAATTCGACTTCCTTATTTGTAAAACTTTCTTATTATGCACACTACAGAAAATTGATGTAAGTCTTTATGTGCCAACTTTTTGGGACAAATTCATGGTGTAAAAGACAAATCACAAATTTTCATTTGTTTCCGACTCGGCTTTCAAGTTACGAACAAAAAATATAAATTTGAGAATAAAATTCACTAGTCACGTGATATGTTTTGCACCAATCACCATTCAGAATCTCCCTAGATACATGTCTATCACAGCGATGATAAAAAACAAAGAAATTATCACCTTATTTATAGTCGTTACTAAGGAATTTGTTTTCTTTATTTACGACATTAACAGTTAATTTTGAGTATAAAATAAGTAATAACAATAATTCAAACTCCGATATATTAAATAAAACTCGTAAGTACCATGTTTTAATACATTATGAATATGTATATCAAAAGTTAGGTTAACATAATGTGCTACAAAAACTCATTATATTCTCTCATTAAATATAAGCTCGTGATATGATTAATAATCGAAGATATTGCTCGTGAAACCGAAGCAGCATATTTCACTCGTCCTTCGGACTCGTGAAATCTGCAGCTCGGTTTCACTCGAGAATATCATCGATATTAATCATATCACTTGTTATATTACGTATGAAGATTTTTACTTTTGGCCACCCTTTTGACTATAGCTTTTTTTTTCTGAGTGGAAATTTTAAAGTGTTTCAAATACGACATAAACTTGAAATTTATTTAAAATAAACGTAATAATTGTGGTTTTCTCAAATATAGATTGTTAATTAAAAAGCAGGCCATGAGCGTTTAACATGGAAAATCAATTTTTCATTGTGCAAAACTTCCCAATTAATTTTAAATAAAATGTTTCAAATAAAAGTTGTACATAATTAAATTCTATACCTTAACCTGTAAAATCGAATTAATTTTTTTTATAAATATTGCTCATTTGTAGTGATAGCCATGGAAATAAAGCAAAATAACAAAAAAATGCATATCGTAAAGAGAAGCAATTTAGGTATTATGAGCGCAAAATAGTACGTTGTCGATTAAGAAGTTGTCGACGAGCGGCATAGAAGCGCGGCATTCTCTCCAAATCGACAATGTACATTTGCGCTCGAAACACACAAGATTTTTTTTCTACAGTAGCCATAATAAATTTAACATTCTTTAGAAACCTATTTTTATTTACAAGTTTTCAGCGTATAAGTACCTGTTATGACCTTTTCACATTAGATGTTTAAGATAGGATGTCTAAGTGAGGCGAACTTTAAGATCTACTTGTGAACGCGCAGATCCTCACTTTCTCATCGCCTATCTTTAAGACAGAAACTTGCGTCTTAAAGTGCGGTCACGTGGTACTCGCTGCCAACATATAGCTGATAACTATAATTGTCAGTATTAAAGGATATTTTATTTATTTATTTGTCTCCAATTTGGTAATAAGTACATGTAAAATAAACAGAAAAACACATGCATTGTCATTTCCTTCTACAAAATCTTCGAGACAAAGAATATAATATTGATATTTTTTGCATATATCCGCTACTTATTTAGAAGCAATGATGGACCTTCCGACTAATGATTACAGCCAGCTCGACCCATTGCCATCTTATATTCAAAACTAACAATATCCGTGGCAGCGCTAACGATTTAAATATCTAGTGTAAACGTCAACCAATCTTTAAGATCATAGATCTTTAAGTACAAGTATTTTAAACATCTAGTGTGAACGGGGCATTACAGAACATAAAAAAATAAATTTGTTTATTTGCTATCACTGGTTGTTATCGCAGGGTTCAATAAATGTTTGATTTTAGAGTTAAAATTTAAAAAGCGAGCGTTTTTTCTGCTTTGTTGTGCACGTAGAAAAAATCTTGATATTAAGAATAGAATGGCCCTCGGAAGGGCTTCATAATTTAATAATTATTATGGATATTGCGAAAAAGAATGTTTTATATTATTGATTTTTCCTTACCTGAAAGCTTGTAACAATACAGATCTCATTCTCAAAACTTTTGAGGTATTTTCTCCTCTGATCATGATATGCCTGTTCTCCAGCTGAACATCAGGATGAGCTTCTTCGTTTAGAATAGAATCAGCACCGCCTGCTGGAGCCAGGCCTATTAATTCCCAGAAGTCGACTTGCATTTCATGGCCACCAGGTGCCTAAGTTTAAAAAAAAAATTACTTTCAAAAAATAACATTAAACAAAAATATTCTCACCGTTTTGCCTTCTGGCACTGCCAATAGAGTACCGTAAACTCTGATACTAGATTCAGTGCTCAGTACAAGAGCATTATAAGTCTGACAAAGTAGATCGTTTAGTACACATTGCAAGAAACCTGTTCCGTCTCTCAATGTAATAAACATTAATGATTTTCCTTGTCGGCGAAGCCGATGTACCCAACCGTTAATGGAAATTCTTTCATTACGATGTTCTACGCCGTGACAAATTTTTATAACTTTGGCTTTTGGAAGCGCTTTATCCTCTTCTATTACAACTTTTTTTGCTTCTTCCAAGTTTTTCAACCGCTTTTCTGCATCTTCTTCCTCTTTTTTACTTTTCTCAGTATTTTTATAGTTTTCTCTCATCCAAATTTTCTGAATTTTTTTCAACTGAGATTTAGCAGCGGGTTCATATTTGTTACCTTCCTCTTTAGCATCTACATTAATTGTAGGAAAAGGTTCTGCCTTTGCAAAACGCATTGCTTGAAGAATAGTTTTGAAAGGTTTTGATTCAGAACCATCCCCATTTTCATCACTTCCATGTTTTTCGGAAGTGTATATTTCTCCTAAAATACATTAGAAGATTTTTTGATTTAGGAATTTGTATTAAAAAAAAAAAAAAATTATTCATCACAAACATAAATTTCATATTATTTACTAAAAGTTGTCATAATATTTATACAGGTGTTAATTAAAAAAGAGGCCTAGGCATTTAACATAGGAAATTAGTTTTTCCTTGCGCAAAACTTCCCAATTATTTTTTTAAACAAAAAAGTTTCAAATAAATGTAAAGAAATTCTACATCTCTAAATAACTTATCAGATTGTTTAGTAACCCATAGAATCCAATTTGAAATTTTATAGACATTACTCATTTGTTATGGAATTTAAACAAAATTACGAAGAAATGCATATCGTTTGAACTGTCAGAATTTCAATTTTGCAGGTTACAAAATAAAAATAACCTGTTCAGTAATTTAGACCAGATTTAGATTATAAAAATAAAGTATGTTTAATGACAGGTGTAGAATATAATTATCTGTAATTTTTATTTGAAAATCAAATTACTGACAGTACAGACAACATGCATTTCTTTATAATTTTATTTACATTTCATGACTATCACAACAAATTTATAAAATTTCAAATTTAATTCTACAAGACATATAAAATCTGACAAGTTATTTAGGTGTAGAATTTAATTGTCAACAACATTTATTTGAAACATTTTTGTCCAAAATTAAATGGGAAGTTTTGAGCAAAGAAAAACTGACCTCATGTTAAACGCCTTTAAACATTCTGTATATCAGTCATTCTGCAAAAGCATGTATTTGGGGGTTGAAAGTGTATATAATTATTTAATTTAGAAGGAAAATGTGATAGTAAATTAGCTATTCTAGGTTGTCATAATATTTATATATTCGTCATTTTGCAGAAAAATAGGAAATTGAATTGTAGTTGAAAATTTTCTTTATTGGAGTATCTATCATTCCGCAAAATTAGATAGTTCTGTAGAAAAGGCCTATTCTGCAAATTATCTTTTACGGAGGTAAATATATAATAATTCGTAATAAAAGAGAAATAAATTATGTAGAAATTAATAAAAATCATATATAATTTTATATTTATTATGGCTAAACATGGATTTAACCTGGGGACTAATGGCTGATGCAACATATTGAATACACGTGTTAATCATATGCATGGGGAAATTATAGTCAAATTACTTTATAATTAATGTATTATTTAAATATGAAGAAATAAAACTAATATTTTAATCTATAATTACTTACCGATTTTACTGGCGTCTGATGACATGTTCAACTCTTCTGTCAAAATCAGACAAACGAAACTTCGTTCTGATACCGGCAAGCCACGAATCAAACTGAACTAAAGCTAGGCTAGAAACAACTAACCAACTCAGCAGCCTTTGCAGGAAAAGATAAGCAATTTAAAAATAACTCAATCGTCACAATGTTAGTCCAAATAAATAAATATTTATCGTGTAATTTTGCAGACGCTATGAATTTGTGATTTTTTTCTGCAAATAGACATTTTCAATTTAAAAACATTTTATAAAAACACTAGAAATCTTAGAATTGGGAAATCAAAGCACATCACGTAATCTATGTTTCCCGAGAAAAAAATAAATTTATTTTTATTAATAAAAAATATCTATTTTTTTTTTTCACAGGAAACATAGATTACCTGTCGTACTATAGGGAATGTCTTCAACGCCCGAATATTCAAAGCCAGAAATGCATGCACAGTCATTCAAATCCCTAATATTCAAAACAGAATCGCACATCACCAGAAAACGCTGCGCCTGAATCATTCAAAAACCGAATATGTGGGCGTCGCCAAGCGGAGGTCACTTTAGGATAGGTTTGGGTGGGATTGGTTAAGTTAAATACGCTTTCGTGCAATGTGCGATTATGTTTTTGAATATTCAGGATTTGAATGATTCTGTGCATGCAAATCTGGTTTTGAATATTCTGGCTTTGAGTTTCTGATTTTGAATATTCGGGCGTTGAGTATGCACCTCGTACTATATAATAAACTTGATTTCCCAATTCTAGTTTTTTTTTATAAAATGTTAAATACAAATCCTATTTTTCATACCATGCATTACCCCTATGCCCCCTTAAAAGAGATAGAAGATATGCGCCAAGGAGGTTCATATGCGCAATGGGATCTGCGCTTAATAAGTCAACAACTGGCTGGAGTCATGGGGCGCGTTCAGCACCTCTCATTCTCATCGCTGGCACTGCTGACAGCGATGCCAACCGCTGAATACCGCTGACTGCCTTGAACGCATCGCTGCCAGCAATAATAATAATAATAATAGGTTTCTTTTACCACCTAAATGATTAGTTATTACGCCAATAACTTCATTAACCACATTGTCGTATCCGAAAAGATCTAAAATTTCGTCAATTTCAATGTCCATTATCGACTACTAATAAAATTAATTGTCAAATTCAAAATGAATTTAGGTGTTAACAACAGCGTGCCGTTCAGAGCGAACTGAACATCGCTGCCAGCGAGATGATGGGAGGTACTGAACGCATCCATGGTTATCCGCTGCCAGTGTTGCCATCTAAATCGATTTCCGGTTAGAATTAGCAGATTTTGTTGAAATTCAACCGACTAAAAATGGAAAAAACCGATTTTGCAGCGGAATTTAATCTTACTTTGGTATTCTTTTTCCGATTTTGAAATACTAATTTGTTTGGTGTCAAAATAAGTCAAAGTAAAATGTAGATGGCAGGTCGAACGACAAAATGGTATGGTACCTTCTACCTTTATATACAGGATATGGCCATGATGAGGCAAGATTGCCGCCATTAGCGGGCCAATGTCAAACATACTGATCATTTATTTCCCTATTTATTTGTAAGACATGTGATATTATACAGTAATATTAAATAATCACACTATGAATCTATAAAGGTAATAAAAATTCATTTATTTAAGAGATACACAATTATTATTAACATAGATTTAGAGGTTATGTAGTGTATAGGATATATAGTTATTATCACATCTAATATAATAACTGTAGTTACTATTTAAATAATAAGTATATATTCTAAACTTACCTTTTAAAAATTTAAATGTTTGTGCTTAATATTTGTAATTTTTGTGTGTTTTCAATTTTGCCAGTCACCATAGTCAGTATCTCAAGAAAATACACAAATAAATAAAATAAAAGTATTACTTACACTTTAAATAAATATTAGAAGTATATTTAAATGTGTTTTGCATTAAAATAAAACAAATAGCGACGAAAATACATAAATAATTTGCGCAACAACGAATATGACAGTGGCCCGCAAATGGCGGCCGAAACGCGAGTCACGTCATGGCCATACCCTGAGTATATTAGGTACCCTACAAAATATTTATATAAAATTTGATTCGTTTATTTGTCGAATGTAAAAGTATAAAAATGACAACATATTAAATACAAATTAATATAAAATACATTAAAAATAATTAGTTTACATGAAATTTTATCCATGCATGTGCTAAAACACCATCAATACTTAATCTATTTTCAGGGACAACAACTAATAATTGGGAAATGAGATCTTTAGCTTCGTTTGATATGAAATCCGGCACTGTAAAAATCGCTTTACTAATTCTTCTATAAGTATCATCGTAACTTTCTGACTCAAAAGGTGGTTTTCCAACTAAAAATTCGTAACAAAGTACTCCTAAGCTCCACAAATCCACAAGTTCATTGTGTGCTTTGCCTTGCACCATCTCTGGTGGTAAATAATCCAATGTTCCGCATAAAGTTGTTCTTCTTGAAGATGGAGCATGTACAGACCAGCCGAAATCAGCAATCTTCAGTTCACCTTTGCATCCAAGTAATAAATTTTCTGGCTTAATATCCCTGTGAATCACCTTTTTCGTGTGGCAATATTTGAGTGCATCTGCTAACTGAGCTATGTAGTTTGCACTTCGTCGTTCGTCAAAACGTTTATTTGGTTGCGCTTGAAGTTCTTTATAACAAGCTCCTCCTGGAGCATATTCTAAAATGAGATATACACGAGAATCATCATGGAAGTAACCATACATTTTTAAGACATTAGGATGGCGTAAATGCGTTTGGATTTCTATTTCACGCCGCACTTGATGTTCGATATCTGCTTTTTTGATCACATTTTTAAATAAAACTTTCAGTGCAACTATAAACTTAGATCTTTTCTCTCTAGCTAAGTACACATTTCCAAATTTTCCTTTTCCTAAAGCTTTTCCAATATCAAAGTCTGTTAAGGTCCACGTTTTTTTCTTTGAAGATTCTGCTGTACCATCAGAAGTCTTTTTTGAACTTCCTTCTGCATTTCGTATTTCATCAGTCTTTTTATAAGTCACTGCAGGTACAATTTCAGTGTTACATCTATTATTATCTTCAGCGAGAGGTATTTTTGTAACAGCATTCTTTTCACTTAACTTAACAGTTAAATAATGTTCACTACAGTTTTTATTTTCTTTATTCATTGTTTGTACTTTTCTTCTTAATTAAATTTAATCTTAATTCATGGTTTCGTTGCAACACAATCTTCAGCGTCTGTCAACAGTTCGTTAACTTTGTGGAAACTTGTTCTTTTGATTGGAAAATTTCAAATAAATAGACGTTACACATCAGTTTGAATATAGTTGCACATACTTTCAACAACTGACAAAGGGCAAAAAGAAAAATAAAAGCTGCGTGCGTAAATATCCCTATACTAGGGTAGAGTATTTGATAAAAAAATTATATTATTTGACTTCTACGAATATTTATTACATATAATTCACTATATTAAAATACATATATGAATAATTAACTTACTTCTTTCTTCTGGAATTTGTTTTTGAAGATCTAAAAAGTTCTAAACAAGATCTAAAATAAAATGGCAACCTCGATCAAACTTTTTATAAATTCTAGGCCACTCACTACGCTGCTACTGCTAAAATGGCTGCATTGTTTAATAGTGTAACTGTGTACATTTTAATTTAAAGTGTACTGTTTATATGGAATAATTTGGCTCTATTTTCAAATTTGCAGTACAACAATATGATGAACAGAATATATTTTTGTATTAATAATTTATTACAGGTCCAATTTTACTGTATATTTTCTCGTTAAAAATTAATTACAATAAATAGACGTAAAAATACTACAATGAAAACATATAATGAATCTGGAAATAATTCCCCGGATAACAATGTTAGTGCAACAAAGTTTGAAAAAGTTACTTTAATTAATTCGATATTTATTTGTTTTAGATAAAGGTAGAAAATATAGAGGATCAAAAGAAAACAGAATGTTCAATATGTGGTCAAAAATTTCGTTTCTTTAAAGCATTACAAAAACATGAAGCCCGACATCAAGGCGAAGGAGGATTTATTTGCAAAACTTGTGGAATGCAATTTACATCATCAGAAACAAGAGAAAAACACAGAGATAAAGTGCACAAAGTAATTTTACAAACAATTAATTTAAATTCAAAATATATAATGAATTATTCTAGGTTTTACGTTGTAAAATTTGTAATATTCGATTTCAAACTGAGTCAGAATATTTACATCACATAAATACCCTCCATGAGGGTCGCGATCGAGAATTATCAATTTGCAGCGCATGTGGTAAACAATTTAAAACGAAAGGAGAATTGACTCATCATGTTTCCTCTAAATGTGGAACTATAAAAAAATACCAGTGCCCTGTTTGCTTGCAAACGTTAATGACTCCAGGATCTCTTCATAATCATATGCTACGCCACACAGGAGAACGAACATTTATGTGCCGTTTTTGTGCCAAGACATTTTTAACTGCTGGCCAGTTAACTGTTCATGAGAGAATTCATACGCAAGAAAAAGCTTTTATATGCGAGGTATGACTATTTTTCATTCATTTATTTTCATAATAGCACAGATTCAAAACACTATACATAGTCTTTTGTTTAGGGTCTGCATAATTTGCAGAATAAGTCCGTTCTGCAGATTGATCAACATTTTGCAGAATGACAGTAAAATAAAGATTTTATTCCAAATAAACAAAAATTTACTATCACATGTGCCTTCTAAATAACATAATTTCATACATTTCCATTTTCATCCCCTAAATACGTTGTTCTGCAGAATAGACTGATTCTGCAGAATGGCGGATATATAAATATTAAGACAATCTAGAGTGGCTGTTTATTACCACATGAGCCTTCTAAATAAAGTAATTTCATACATTTCCATTTTCAACCCCTGAATACGTTGTTCTGCAGAATAGACTGATTCTGCAGAATGGCGGATATATAAATATTATGACAATCTAGAGTGGCTGTTTATTACCACATGAGCCTTCTAAATAAAGTAATTTCATACATTTCCATTTTCAACCCCTAAATACGTTGTTCTGCAGAACAGACTGATTCTGCAGAATGGCGGATATATAAATATTATGACAATCTAGAGTGGCTGTTTATTACCACATGAGCCTTCTAAATAAAGTAATTTCATACATTTCCATTTTCAACCCCTGAATACGTTGTTCTGCAGAATAGACTGATTCTGCAGAATGGCGGATATATAATTATTATGACAATCTAGAGTGGCTGTTTATTACCACATGAGCATTCTAAATAAAGTAATTTCATACATTTCCATTTTCAACCCCTAAATACGTTGTTCTGCAGAAGAGTGATTCTGCAGAATGGCGGATATATAAATATTATGACAATCTAGAGTGTCTGTTTATTACCACATGAGCCTTCTAAATAAAGTAATTTCATATATTTCCATTTTCAACCCCTAAATACGTTGTTCTGCAGAACAGACTGATTCTGCAGAATGGCGGATATATAAATATTATGACAATCTAGAGTGGCTGTTTATTACCACATGAGCCTTCTAAATAAAGTAATTTCATACATTTCCATTTTCAACCCCTAAATACGTTGTTCTGCAGAACAGACTGATTCTGCAGAATGGCGGATATATAAATATTATGACAATCTAGAGTGGCTGTTTATTACCACATGAGCCTTCTAAATAAAGTAATTTCATACATTTCCATTTTCAACCCCTAAATACGTTGTTCTGCAGAACAGACTGATTCTGCAGAATGGCGGATATATAAATATTATGACAATCTAGAGTGGCTGTTTATTACCACATGAGCCTTCTAAATAAAGTAATTTCATACATTTCCATTTTAAACCCCTAAATACGTTGTTCTGCAGAACAGACTGATTCTGCAGAATGGCGGATATATAAATATTATGACAATCTAGAGTGGCTGTTTATTACCACATGAGCCTTCTAAATAAAGTAATTTCATACATTTCCATTTTCAACCCCTGAATACGTTGTTCTGCAGAACAGACTGATTCTGCAGAATGGCGGATATATAAATATTATGACAATCTAGAGTGGCTGTTTATTACCACATGAGCATTCTAAATAAAGTAATTTCATACATTTCCACTTTCAACCCCTAAATACGTTGTTCTGCAGAATAGACTGATTCTGCAGAATGGCGGATATATAAATATTATGACAATCTAGAGTGGCTGTTTATTACCACATGAGCATTCTAAATAAAGTAATTTCATACATTTCCATTTTCAACCCCTAAATACGTTGTTCTGCAGAAGAGTGATTCTGCAGAATGGCGGATATATAAATATTATGACAATCTAGAGTGGCTGTTTATTACCACATGAGCCTTCTAAATAAAGTAATTTCATATATTTCCATTTTCAACCCCTAAATACGTTGTTCTGCAGAACAGACTGATTCTGCAGAATGGCGGATATATAAATATTATGACAATCTAGAGTGGCTGTTTATTACCACATGACCCTTCTAAATAAAGTAATTTCATACATTTCCATTTTCAACCCCTGAATACGTTGTTCTGCAGAATAGACTGATTCTGCAGAATGGCGGATATATAAATATTATGACAATCTAGAGTGGCTGTTTATTACCACATGAGCCTTCTTAATAAAGTAATTTCATACATTTCCATTTTCAACCCCTAAATACGTTGTTCTGCAGAACAGACTGATTCTGCAGAATGGCGGATATATAAATATTATGACAATCTAGAGTGGCTGTTTATTACCACATGAGCCTTCTAAATAAAGTAATTTCATACATTTCCATTTTCAACCCCTGAATACGTTGTTCTGCAGAATAGACTGATTCTGCAGAATGGCGGATATATAAATATTATGACAATCTAGAGTGGCTGTTTATTACCACATGAGCCTTCTAAATAAAGTAATTTCATACATTTCCATTTTCAACCCCTAAATACGTTGTTCTGCAGAACAGACTGATTCTGCAGAATGGCGGATATATAAATATTATGACAATCTAGAGTGGCTGTTTATTACCACATGAGCCTTCTAAATAAAGTAATTTCATACATTTCCATTTTCAACCCCTGAATACGTTGTTCTGCAGAATAGACTGATTCTGCAGAATGGCGGATATATAAATATTATGACAATCTAGAGTGGCTGTTTATTACCACATGAGCCTTCTAAATAAAGTAATTTCATACATTTCCATTTTCAACCCCTGAATACGTTGTTCTGCAAAACAGACTGATTCTGCAGAATGGCGGATATATAAATATTATGACAATCTAGAGTTGCTGTTTATTACCACATGAGCATTCTAAATAAAGTAATTTCATACATTTCCATTTTCAACCTCTAAATACGTTGTTCTGCAGAATAGACTGATTCTGCAGAATGGCAGATATATAAATATTATGACAATATGGTATAGCTGATTACTATCGCATGTGCCTTCTAAATAAAGTAATTTCATACATTTCCATTTTCATCCCCTAAATACGTTGTTCTGCAGAATCAGTCTGCAGAACAACGTATTTAGGGATTGAAAATGGAAATGTATGAAATTACTTTATTTAGAAGGCACATGTGATAATAAACAACCACTCTAGATTGTCATAATATTTATATATCCGCCATTCTGCAGAATCAGTCTATTCTGCAGAACAACGTATTTAGGGGTTGAAAATGGAAATGTATGATACTACTTTATTTAGAAAGCTCATGTAGTAATAAACAGCCATTCTAGATTGTCATGATATTTATATATCCGCCATTCTGCAGAATCTGTCTATTCTGGAGAAAAACGTATTTAGGGGTTGAAAATGGAAATGTATGAAATTACTTTATTTAGAAGGCACATGTGATAATAAACAACTACTCTAGATTGTCGTAATATTTATATATCCGCCATTATGCAGAATCAGTCTATTCTGCAGAACAACGTATTTAGGGGTTGAAAATGGAAATGTATGAAATTACTTTATTTAGAAGGCACATGTGATAATAAACAGCCACTCTAGATTGTCATAATATTTATATATCCGCCATTCTACAGAATCAGTCTATTCTGCAGAACAACGTATATAGGGGTTGAAAATGGAAATGTATGAAATTACTTTATTTAGAAGGCACATGTGATAGTAAACAGCCACTCTAGATTGGCGTAATATTTATATATCCGCCATTCTGCAGAATCAGTCTATTCTGCAGAACAACGTATTTAGGGGATGAAAATGGAAATGTATGAAATTACGTAATGTATGTCATAGTAAACAAGAAATTGAGCTGCGGTTGAATAATTTCTCTACTGGAGCATCATTCTGCAAATTTAGTTCGTTCTGCAGAATAGGCCTGTTCTGCAAATTATCTTTACCCTTTTGTTTATGTGTTTTTTATATGGATGCAGTGGCGTATTATCGCAAAAGTCTCGGAAGCCCGGGCTACGGACACAAAATTTGATATGGGGCGCAAAAATTCAAGGGCTTCTGGGCGTCAAACTGCATTAATACGCCGCTGGATGGGTGAGAACAATGGACTACAAATTTATGCTATGGGAGCATTCGAGCATTTTAAATACGTATATTATTGATAAACAAAATATTTTATCCATTGTTTCAGTAAGTGTAAAGCAGGTATCATAATCGCATTAAATTTAACATTTCAATTTTTTTGTAGATAAACTCATTTTGAAGTTTTTACAACTAACTAAACGAATATTTAAAATTTTACTTAACAGAAAAGCACGAAATTTTATATTTAAACGTTGAGCTAACTGAAAATGATTTTTAAAAACCGTTTTTCTGTATTTAACTTTTGCTTTGAAGCAAATTTTACCATAAAATTTATATGAAACGTTATATTTAAACTTCGTATATTAATACCTCGGTTTCATCATCTTTGATAAATATTCTACCAGAAGTAGTACTGTAGTGTAAAATCAGTAATGATAAAATATGAATTTAATTATTTAAATGTAATTTTATTTAAAAATTAATACTTGCCAGTTCGTTGATGGTGTGTTAAATTTAAAGAAAATTAATTAATTAAATATTTCAATTCGTTATTACACCTGTTATTTAACATTATCAAATAAATTTAATCAAAAAAATAGTTTTGCAAAGTCTTCTGTGACCGAGTGCACGCGTGTTTGGTCGCGAATCTGAGGGGCCCGATTCGATCTCGACCGACACCAAAAATAAAAATTTCGAATTATAAATGGCACAAAAGTGACCCTTGTGGTACGCCCAGCAATGGGTAATATGTTGTGATGATATAATTTTTTTTATTAAAAAACAACAGACCGATGAATCATCTGTATGTACATAATTGACAAAAAAAAAAACGTCACTATTATATAATATACAGGGTGCGTCTGGGAAAACGCCCCCCCCCCCCTTAACTTTTTTATTATAAGTATTATCATATAAAAGTTTTATTATTTTAAATGTACTAAAGTCAGGTTTACAAGATACGACTATCAACTTTTATTTTTTAAATAGCAACCTATAATTATTTTACTAAGATAAATCCACTATTTTTATTAATTTTTATTAATGTATTTGAAAAAAATCGAGAAAAATAAGATACATGGGAAATAATTTTTATTCAAATATTATAGGTGGCTATGTGAAAATAAACAAAATTTAACAATGTTAACATCAACAAAGTATACATTTGTTTGTTATTTATTATTTCTAAATTATTATTTACTTATTTTTATTTATTTTCATCCACCACCTAGAATATTTGAATATATCTCAATTATCTTATTTTGATCGATTTTTTTCAAATGCATTAATAAAAATTAATACATCGTTGAAAAGAAAAAAAAATGCGGTTTATATTTTAGTAAAATAATTATAGGTTGCTATTTAAAAAATAAAAGTTAATAATTGTATCTTTTAAACCTGACTTTATAAAAAATATGTATATCTGTCATCAAATTGTATATTTAAAATAATACAACTTTTATATGAGCCATTTTTTTCTATTACTTATAATAAAAAAAGTTACTGGGGAGGGGGGGCTTTCCAGACTCACTCTGTATAAAGCAGTAATAAATTTGATTAAATTTAAATATTTTAGAAATGAACTGTAATGTGTTTGTGTAATGTTTAAGTCAGGGCATCGAACCCGAACCGAACCAAAACTGGAACCGTCACATTTTAGCGAACCCAAACCCAGAACCGAAGCTCAAATATATTTATCAATTGAACTCGAGTTGGAACCGAACCGGGCATTACAATTCGGGTTCAGGGTTCAGCTCCGGTTCAGGTTTATTTTTAGTTCGAAACGAAGCCGTAATCGTAATACAGCCGATAATCTACGCCTGTGTTGTCTGTTTGTGAAAATTGTGTTCGTGTTCTTGTCTTGCGCAAATTCCAGCTCGGACATTCATTTAATTTTCATTAGGTCGAACCGAACCTGAACCCGGAACAAAACCGCGCCGTACTACAACAATACTACGACAACACATGGCACCCTATCGCCTTCTTTTCAACAAGTTTTACACCAACCGAAAAAAAATATAGTACCTTTGGTAGGGAACTATTAGCAATATATCTAACTATAAAAAAATTTAGATATTTTTTAGAAGGAAGACCATTTCATATAATAACAGATCATAAACCCCTAACTTACGCCCTACATAAAAATTCTGACACATTGTCCGAGAGAGATACGTCAAATGGACTATATTCTACAATTCACAAACGACATACGTCACATCAACGGTAAAAACAATCCAGTAGCCGACGCTCTATCAAGAAATACAATAAACAATATAAATCAAACTACAACAATAGATTACGAATCTATTGCCAAAGATCAAACAAATGATACAGAATTGCACACATTTAAAAATTCAGTTATTATATTTATAAAATAAACATGTCAACATTCTTGTCCTGCATAATTTATATATTTTATTTATTTTACATTTTCTACATTTGTAATTTGAAGTAATATACAAATTTTACACATCTCTCAAAAAATAAATTAACCTGAACCGAACCCAGTTTTTGGCGGGTTCGATGCGCTGGTTTATGTACATATTTATTTGTTTATTAAACTTATTTTTGTTACTTATTATTAGTTATTAAAAAAATTGTCCGAAAAATCAATATTTTATTTGGAAATTTATACATTATATGTTCTTATAGAGACATTTCAAATAATTTCTGCTCTTTTAGGTATGTAATAAAGGTTTCTGCCATAGACAAAGTTTAATAACCCATAGTACTCTACATACAGGAATAAAGCCATATCAGTGTGAAGGATGTGGAAATTCTTTTTCATGTGTAGGAAACCTTTTAAAACATCGTAAAACACATTCTGATAGCTGTGGTAAAATAGCTCTCACTACCCATAGAGTTAAACATCCTGCTACTAAATTAAAAGTACAAGTAAATACACCCGCTACTTCAAAGCTACGGACTTTAGAAAAACGTAAAAAAATCGAACAAATTACAACTGAAGTTAATAATGATCAAACTTGGCAAAAAGAAGAAGCAAACAGCAATAGCCTACAATCTAGTGAATTATCACAGGAATTTGATAAAACTATTACTGAAAATTTTATAGGCCCGGATTTAAATATTGATATTAAGATGCAGGTGAGATTTTGTTTTCAATTCCAAATTTATTACATTACTATTTATACAGGTGTCCAGGATAACGTGTCCAACAAGGGGATCTCGAGAACTATAAGAGATACAAATAATACACCACCAAAATGGCCTCTTAATGGAGAAACTTTAGTCTAATTAACCGACTTCGCATTTCTTTCACGACATTATCCTGGACACCTGTATAAACGCCTACTTTTTATGGAAAATTCAATTATTGTTTCATGAATCATTTCTGATAACATCTGAGTTTTGTAGGAAAATTTTACAGCTCATGAAAATATATTACCTTTAGAACCTAATGTCTGTATAAAAGACGAAAATTGGATATCCTCGACAAAAATAAATGAAGAACAAACATACACACTTTTAAATTCGAGTCAAAAATATGATTTTGATTCAAATACCTATAATTATGTACAAACTAGGGATAAAAATGAAGAAGCAATACTTGGAATCGAACCTGAAGAAAATTTAGAACATCGAAACGCTGAGGAATCTGTAGAAGATAATACAGATTGGGCAGAAGATGCTCCGTTTAATCATGATAGTGATTCATCCGAAGATTCTATTGATTTACAAACAAGAAAACAAAAGTCAAAAAAGAAAGAACAAAAAAATAAAAAAAAAGTAAAAATCAAGAAGGAACAAACAGTAAATAAAGCTGAATTACAACGATTTATTGAAGAACGGGAATTTGGTATTTATTTTTTCTTAAATTAGTTTATCGAAATTATAATAAATTTGAGTTCATTTACAGATGAAATAAACGGAATGAATTGCAAATTTTGTGGCAGTCACTATTTAAACCCTCTTTGGCTCTTCAAACATGAAAAGAAACATGAAGATACATTAAAAAATGGAGAAGTGAAAGGATTTTTCAAATGTAGCTGTTGCCCAAGTACTTTTAAAACTAAAGATGATTGTGTTAATCATCAACACTTTCAACACGTAAACGAATTAAGTACGAATAATCTTCAAATTTTTTATAGCAGATTTTAAAGAGTAAATAGAACCATAACTTATTAAATTATAAAAAGGGCTGTTGTAAGAATTTTTATATAATTATTTGTAAATTTTAAAAAATATTGTACTTTAAAGAGCCTCAAATTTGAAACTATCGCGAAATATCTATTAGATATTTTAATTAATTATTGAAATTTGTGTAATATTTTTAAGTCACGTGATCTGAAATAGAATGTGACGTCCGAGTAAATACAGTTTAAAATGTAACAAACTATCGACTACTTTTATTTATATAAATAGCGTAGGTTATGTGATAGTCAACTGTTTTCCTATTGGCTATAAATGAATGACACAGCACGTGTACTGTGACGTCACAGGAGTGGGGGTTGTTTTCAAGACTATTTCTGGAGCCAATATTTGTATTTAATTATTTACGAAAATAAGAAATTATAACTATTTTTTTATTACTGTGAAGAATATTGCATAAACTTCCATTTAAAATACTTTTTAAAAAAAATGTGAAACCTGTTCATTGTGCTTAAATAATTTAATTTGTAACTGATTTTTCTTATCTTTAAAATTTGTTATAGAAAAAAATAGAATTTTATACACGACTATAAATCATTATTTTAACTAACTGAAAATATTTTCAGCGTGCAAAGAATGTGATCGAATATTCTCTAATCCTGACAGCTTGAAAGCTCATCAAAATTTTTACCATTTAGGCGTTCCTCGTAAACGTTACGTTTATGTTTGCGAAAAATGTGGGCGTGTATTCAAACAAAAAGCTTTGCTCATTGTACATGAACAGAGTTCATGTGGTTCTGGACCAATGTTCCCATGTAATGAGTGTGGAAAAGGATTTTCTAGTAAACATGTCCTAAAAAGTCATATGCGGGTACATGAACCAGAAAAATCTCTTTTATGTAAATATTGTGGGAAGAGTTTTCACTGGAAAGGACAACTTAAAATCCATGAAAGAAGTCATACAGGTGAAACGCCGTTCAAGTGCCAGGTATTTTTTAAATTTTTCATAGTAATTAATAATTCCCGAGTTGTTGAAAATTATTTGTTACGTTTACGTAATAGCCCTAAATGAGAGAAATATACTCAAATCGGACATGCAGCCAATGCACGTCATCATTTAGGCGAAAAACCTGACTACATTAAAATCACTAATATGGAAAATTTAAATAAAATTTCAGTCATTTTAATTGTTAAAAAGTGTATGGCCTTATAGAATTATTATTAAGAGTTACGTATACGATATGAATAATATATAAATAATGTATATCTACTTTATCTTATTCATTTATTTTTTGTTACACTTGGCAACACTGATAATTTGTATGTTTATACGTTCCTTCGCGGTTTATACTTTCAAAGGTTATTATTTGACAATTTGAATTGCATCGTGTTCAAAATATTTTTCTTCGCTGTGTCATTTTATTTCCATTCTTGTTTATTTTAAATCAGTCTTTTTTAAGACTACCACAGTTTTTATTCATTCGGTTCAGTTTTATTTGAACTTAACTTGTGTAATTTTCATTTTTGTTCGTTTTTATTATAAATCAGTCTTTTGTAAGACTACCACAGTTTTTATTTATACGATTCAGTTTTATGTGAACTTGTGTCTTTTTCATTTTTGTCAACAAAATGTCAAACAGTTCAGTTGGAAAATATTATATGAATAGTACCATATTGAATTAAATCACCCCTCTTCGGTTACTCTTTAACTATTATATTCTAAATAAATGCTTGATATTAGTAATGTTATCTTCATTTTACTTTTTTCTTAATAATATTACGAACATTTACTGACAATTTAGTTAATATGCCTTATTTATTACAACTTTTTTCAATATGATTCTCAAACCTATATAAACGTACCAGTTCATGACGTCACACATCTAGTTACTTTTATTAATGATGTGCATTGGCTGGATGTCCGATTTGAGTATATTACCTGTCCGCTGTGAGACAGAAGTAGAATGACTCGTACTTTGCGTAACTCACCAAGGCTCGATTTCATACTTACAAATGGACATTGTAATACTTGTTTTTCATTTCCTATTTCGCATTAATTTACTTTTATTTTAAAATTATTATTGAAAGAAATATTAAAATATCAAGGTTGGGACCGACAGTTTCAATGAATATTTGAAATTTTGACAACAGTTAATTACAAGTAGGTTAGAGTAAAAATTTATATTTATTATGTTATGAATCTACAAATAAATACTTTGAATTTTAATTTAAAAGAGAGCTTTACGGCCGAATTCACCATTCCTTAATCATGAATTGATTCACAGACCAACGCTGATTCTGAATCAACACAATTCACCATTAAAAATCAAGCTAATCTAATTATCAAATTCAATGATCAATTGATTCGTCATATTTCATGCATCAAGACTGATTACATCTTTGAATCCTAACTAACATTTACAACTATTTCAGCATTCTGGCCGTTGTACTCTTTTGTAACTTTGTCTCATGCTTCTTCTTTATCTTTATTTAAAACCCCATTTATTTCATTATTTTCAAATATACTTTCATATCTTTCATTTTCACTATATTTAAACACTCCTTTATTGGGAGCAGTGTACTTTCTACTTATATCAAAATAAAAATACAGTATTATTATAGTAAAATTATAAAATATATTTTATAAATAAAGTAAAAACTAATATATTATTTTTTTAACGGAAAGTACAATTACCACGAATATAATTACATGACCTGTGTACATGACAGTTGCATTAACTGTCAAAAACCAAAACAAAATTGTGAATCTGATGATCATGATTCCTTGATTCAGAAATCAAGTTGGTGAATTAGAACATACGTTGATCTACAGATCAGTTTGATTCCTTAATCAGCTGATTGTTAAGCAACGGATTAATGGTGAATTCGGCCGTTAGCGTTATAAATATTTGACTATAAAAAATCTAATTTTAGTAATTTTCCATGAGTATTGACAATTAAAATGAAAGATTTTTATTTAACACTTGGACTAAGTTACCAACTTCAAATTTAAAAAATCCCCAAAAATTTGTTCATTGTAACTGTTTTTGATAAAAACAGTTGTACAAAATTCACTTTGTGAACGCGAAATGGGAAAATAGTATATTGAAAGGCAAGTATTACAATGATCCATTGTAATACGTGTTTTTCATACTATTTTTCCTATTTCGCATTAATTTACTCTTATTTTAAAATTATTATTAAAAGAAATATTAACATATCAGAGTTGGTAACACTGACAGTTTCAATAAACATTTGAAAAATAATTTACTTTTGACATTTTGACAGTTACTTTCAAGTTAGGTTAGAGTTATAATTTATATTTATTATGTTTGAACTTACAAATAAATTCTTAGAATTTTAATTTAAAGAATCATTTACTGTTTAATATAAATATTTTACTATAAAAAATCTAATTTCAGTAATTTTTCGTGAATGACAGGTAATGACAACTGAAATGAAATGTATTCATTTGACACTTAGACTAAGTTACCAACGTAACAATTTAAAAAATCCCCAAAAATCTTTGTCCAAATTTTTTCGGCGTATCACTGTTTTTGATAAAAACAGTTGTACAAAATGGGGTAGTCCAGTAATTTTTTTAAATTTTTTTTCTGAAACTTCCATTTTGAAATACAAATGTGAAAAATTGAGTTTTTTATTGTGTCATTTCCGCGAGATATGAATTTTTGAATTATGCTTAAAAATTTGAATTATATGGTATGACGTCTATTCGCTTCATCACGTGATCTGTGGAAAGACTACAGCTGTTAGTCGCTTGGCTTGGAGCGAGTAAGGGGAGGGGAATTGGTTTGTTCACAGTGTCAGATGCTATTTTGTTTTGGATGACTTTCATTTGTTTTATTTGTTTTGTTATCCGTGGATTTTAGTTGTAACTATATTAAAGTATTATTAGTTAAGAATTTGGTTGCTGTCATATCAAAACTAGCAAGAAACACAAACAAAGATCAGCTGAGAAACGAGAAAGCATCAATGGTGAACGCACTGCTTTTACTTTTTCCACAAGCAGACAAGTACGTCATTACATACGTTATAGAGCGAATTAACGTCATACATCACGTGAATCTTTTCCGCGCTAAAATAAAACACATGGAAAATCATATTAAATAAAACAATTTTGAGTTTATTTTTTAGAATTCGGTCGTTTTTCAACCTAATTAATAACATTATAATGTTTTTTCTTTTCAATTTTACTACACTGGAATACCTCATTCACTTTGTAAATACATAATAGGGAAAAATATTTTACCGTACCTATTAAAAAAAAAAATGTCCATCAAATATGCCTTAACAGAAAAAAATATGGTGTAATTTAACTCTTTGTAAATGCGAAATAGGAAAAAATATTTGTACCGTACCTATCAAAAAAAAAAAAATCCTTCAAATATGCCTTAACAGAAAAAAAAATACGGTGTAATGTAGAATTTTATTTGAAATTTTTTCTCCATCCAAATCACCTTTATAAATGTAATAAAAGGAATTGTAGGAATGCTATTTCATGTCCAATAAATAACCCACTTTAATAGATTGTATTTGAATTTTACGAAATGTTTCTGATTGTTTCTTTTTATTTTAGTACTGTCCGAAAGCTTTTGCATATCGGGAGAGCCTAATAACACATAATACTCTACATACGGGAATAAAACCACATTTATGTGAAGCATGTGGATCTAGATTTTCTTGTATAGGGAATTTATTAAAACATCGAAGAACTCATGCTAATACATGTGGAATTACTACATCACAGACACAGACTCCAGTCAAAACTGAAGTAATGGCTACATAATTCATTTACATACACTCATACAACGTACAGTAAATTATGTAGCTAAAAGGACTGAATTAAATAGGTTTAAGAAATATATTTTTATGCGTAATAAAAACGTAAGATTCAATGTACCTACTATTAAAATATGTACTGTTTTTAATAAAAAGTATAATAAAAAATTGGTTTTTTTATTAATTTCATTAACATTTTATAATAACTTACAGTAGACTTACTGCATATGTGTTAAAATATGTTCTTTTAAAAGAGGCATGTTTTTAGCTGCCTGACTACATTTATGACATTTGAGTGGTGTGCTCATGTATTTTCTGCATATTTCTGGCGTTGGTATTTTTACTTTTCCGTTTTCTTTCAAACTTTCTCGAATAACTACAAAATAATTGTTTATTAAGTTTTGAAACAAAATAAATAATGGGAACCCTTTTTATTTGTCAATTTTAAGAACTTAGCCAAGTTCCATAACTTTTTAATTTACTTTTTCCCAAATGGGGTACTATATTATACTCAAATTTTAACAACTTAGATAAGTGGAAAAGGTATAGAAATTGAGCTTAAAAAATTGCATTGCATTGTATGTACTTATCAATTTAAAGTTCTTCGTGGTGAAGCCGCTGACTAAGCTGAGTATATCCCGTAAGTTTAAATTGACGAAAAAAATTGATAAATGTAAACGGTTATTTAGAAATTGGTAAATTTATTGCACTTAGCCAAACTCTTAAAATTGACAAATGTAAAACAGGCTTGTTGTCTTACATTTTGGTTTCAGAAAGAATTCCGTTGTAAATGAATTCCAATGCTTTTTACTTTTCAAACACGGAGAAACCATATCATCACTTATAACATGCATGTGCAATCGATGCATACTGGCTTCTGCATGATATCCAAATTTAAATGTAACGTTTTCATGTCCATCCTTCTTTGTTACAATATTTGCAATCTTTTCTATATGGTCTAACAACTTTATGTGGTCTGGAGTAAGTTTCTTAAGACTGCTAATATTTTCTTTTGGCAAAATAAGATAATGAAATTTTGCTTTTGGATATTTGTCTTTTATTACAATGACTATGTCATCACTATGAACTTGTAAATCTGGATCGTTCATAGAATCCACAAGACCCAAAGCCCAATATTTATTTCCAAAGTTTTGTTTCTTTACTTCTTTAATTTTGTCGCCAGCTCCATCTTGTTCGAGTTTTCTTTTCGACATTATTAAATAATCTTTTCTTGTATAACGTATCATAAATGAAAACAATAAAAAACCAATTTTGTGATCGGTTATATTATATTAACATAAAATAACAATCCACACACAACAACATAAACAAGCCGAACAATCTGACAACCACTTGCGTCAAGCAAGTCACTGTCAAAGTGACAGCTGATACAAATATTAAATATTTCAAATTTTCCGCTCCTTTAAAAAGATTATAGCTGCCGCGCGGAATATTGAGACCGGACCTGCTCACACTTTGACTTATAACTTAATCCCCTTTCCCTTCGTATCAATTTTACATGTTGACAGAGTCTTTTCCTCGTTAACAAGCAAAGAGCATAGAGCATAACCACAGATAATATAATACCTACCTATATATATATTTGACTTCTCCAAGAGAGCGCGGGCACTCAGCTGATCGCGTAACCTTCGAAACAGCTGATTGTACTGCCCCCGGCTTGTTACTCATTTCGTTTAGCAAATAAATGAGGTCGAGCGACATATACGCCATCTATTCAAAGCGAGTTTTCCTTAGCGCTAATTCAAAATCTGAAATAAGTTTGTTGTCTTATAAAACAAATTTCTCTCGTATTTCA
This sequence comes from Harpalus rufipes, assembly GCA_951394225.1. Taxonomy (NCBI): domain Eukaryota; kingdom Metazoa; phylum Arthropoda; class Insecta; order Coleoptera; family Carabidae; genus Harpalus; species Harpalus rufipes. The sequence goes on along the minus strand of OX596276.1, from coordinate 19,312,500 downwards.
TTGTGCGAGATTATTTAATGGTTTCTATAATGTATGTGTACTTCAAGAAGAAGCTATCACCTGATATGCAACTAGAAGAGTAATTAAACGGTTTCCAGAGTTTAAAACCGTATAAGTATTACTGGTGTAGTTGGCTGCGAGATATTAATGTGAAGAAATTTGGAAAACTAGAACCTACTAGTAAAAGAAAAGGTGAGTAATCTGTTTATACTGCAATGTGTTAATTTAATGCTTTATTATCCACATTTTATTACAATAAAAACATTGTAAAAAATGAATATACTTCTTTATCTAAGTCTTTCATTATTTATTGAATGTAGAATACATCCTGAGAAGATAGTGGTGGAACAACGTAGGACCGTAGAAGTCGATGTTTCTTAGCCTCTTCGGACCATAGTCCATCGTCAGCTATTTTTCCCTGTCTTCTACGAGAAACTTTCTAGTTGCTTTCCAAACTTGTTACGGACACATCCCGTTCTTCTGATTTTGCATCTTGTATAACAATTATCCACACGTCTAATAACTCTTTGTGAATACATTACCTATAAAATAATATTACATGTCAATGTATGGATGTTAAATAAATAAAATAAATAAATCATCACGGTATATGAGATTTCTGATTCTCCTCATAATGACTTTTAGAGAATTGATACTTTGCATGTTCTATTATAATTACATAATGATTTTATTGTAATAAAATGTGAATAATAAAGCATTAAATTAACACATTGCAGTATAAATAGATTACTCACCTTTTCTTTTACTAGTAGGTTCAAGTTTTCCAAATTTCTTCACATTAATATCTCGCAGCCAACTACACCAGTAATACTTATACGGTTTTAAACTCTGGAAACCGTTTAAATTGCTCTTGGGTTTAAACACTTTCGTTGGTAACAAATAATTGATTATATCCATTGGCAAAATATTCAGAAAATCCGATATATCCTGTGAAAACCCACTTTCATCACAATCGTGCGGGTCAATATTACAAATTAACTCGATTTTTGCTAATTAGCGAAGTTGCATATCAGATGACAGCTTCTTCTTGAAGTACACATACGTTATAGAAACCATTAAATAATCTCGCACAATGAAATACGAGAGAAATTTGTTTTGTAAGGCAACAAACTTATTTCAGATTTTGAATTCGCGCTAAGGAAAACTCGCTTTGAATAGATGGCGTTTTGTCGCTCGACCTCATTTATTTGCTAAATGAAATGAGTAACAAGCCGGGGGCAGTACAATCAGCTGTTTCGAAGGTTACGCGATCAGCTGAGTGCCCGCGCTCTAGTACGAATTATAGGTTCTGCACATTCAAGGTCTGTAGGGGTGCGTTCCCAAGTTAAAAATTACTGAAAACGAAAATGACTGATAGAGGCCACAATCATAAATATAATATATATTATAGTGCATTTGAGCATCAGAATCAGAGGGTCGGAACCACGGACCAATAATCTCTTATTTTCTGGACGTGCCTCGGACTGTACGCGATGTATTATACGCTATTGGCGGAAATTGTTATGAAGTAACTAAATCTAGGGTTTTTCTAGTTTCCAGGACATTGGTATAACTGAACCACAAATTTTAAAATTATTACCAACGCGGTTTCACCCACATCTTCTTTTGGTTTTCGAACTGAATTAACGTGAGAAATTCGGTTTTATATGTATTTTATTTTTAATAATGATAATACAAACGTCATAACTTGCCAAATTTACAAATTACTAGATTCCTAAGAGGAACTAGTGTAAGTATACTAAAATAATTTCCATTGTACTAAAAACGGCAACACTGAACACGGCTAAAGTTAAATCGAACTACTAGTTACTTGGTATATAAGTTTTGGAACGCACCCTAGGAAAATCGCTGTTTTGTGAAAGATCTAAATTTGAGGTTATTTAAAAGAAGCAAAGTGAGAAACGTGTTTCGTAAAGTTGAGCAATATTTTAATAATATTTTTATTTGAAATTTTATTCCACATTCATTGTTAAATCTCTTTACAATGGCACTTCGAGTTCAGTTTGAAAATAATAATGAAATAGGTGTGTTCGCCAAATTAACAAATTCTTATTGTTTAGTTGCTATTGGTGGATCAGAAAACTTTTACAGGTAGGTTAACTTTATTAACATTCGATTACTGATAGTACAGACAATAATTTATTGTAGTACTTTCGAAGCTGAATTACATGAAACAATACCAGTGGTACACGCTTCCCTAGCAGGCTGCAGAATAATTGGTCGCATGGCAGTAGGAAACAGGAATGGTTTACTTGTCCCGAACACAACAACAGATACAGAATTACAACATTTGCGAAATGCTTTGCCAGACACAGTAAAAGTGCAAAGAGTAGAAGAGCGATTGTCGGCTTTGGGAAATGTAATTGCTTGCAACGATTATGTTGCTTTGGTTCATCCAGATTTAGACAAAGAAACAGAAGAAATAATCACAGATACATTACAAGTGGAAGTATTCAGGCAAACCGTAGCAAATAATGTTCTGGTTGGTTCGTACTGTGTTTTAAGTAACCAAGGTGGTTTGGTACATCCCAATACCAGTATACATGATCAAGAAGAATTGTCTTCTTTGCTCCAAGTTCCCCTTGTGGTAAGATAAATTTAGCTTAGTTTTACTTTTATATTATTGTCATTACTAACGGTACACTATAATTTTACTTTTCATTAAAATGAAATGTAATATTTTCCACATATGAATGTAATTTGTAAAGTATTGGAGAAAAAATCAAAGTAGCTGACATCTGATGAGAGATTTGTGAACGTAGCATATAGGATAGGGAAAACATTACTTTTTATCATTTGTTGGTGTAATGAAAAGTGAAATGAATGTTTATACAGGGTATTCATTTTAAATGGACCACCATTGCTATCACAAGAACTATAAGAGCAACAAAGACGGTTAATTGGGCAAACAATTTCCATTTCACAAGACAAATTAAAAAAAAAAGATTTTTTAAAAATTTTATTCGGTTTAATTCTGAATTCAATGATTTAATATTTTTATACCCTGACATAATGATTTTTTTGAGAAAAATTCATGAATGGAAAAAATGAGTACGTGTTATTTTTTTTTACATAGAATTAGAATGTCATGAAAGAAATACCTGAATATTTTGTTTGCGTTGACATTTATGTTCAATTACAAGAAGAAAATATTCACTTCTTTTTGTCAGGGTACTCTAATTCTATGTAAAAAATAACGTATTCATTTCTTCCGTTCGAGGCCTCTTATTATATCCATATTTTAATCAAATTAATATACTTTATATACATTTTTCTCAAAAAAATCGTTATATAAGGGTATAAAAATATATTACTGAATTCAAAATTAAATTCTCTAACGAATGAGCAAATAAAAAGAATATGTTCTCATTAAAAAAATAGTCCCGTATTTTGAAGACTACTGGTCGAAAAAAAAAATCTTTTCTTTAAAGTTTTCTTGTGAAATAAAAATTGTTTGCATATTTAAACGTCTTTGTAGCTTTTATTGTACTCGAGATAGCAATAGTGGTCCATTTAAAATGAATAGCCTGTATATACGAGGGTCATTCAATAAGTAAAGAGACAAATGGCTATAGCTCAAAAACGGTTTATTTCAATCTTTCAAAAGTAAGGCTATTTTTCAACATAATCACCCCCCACATTTATGCACTTGTCCCATCTTTCTTGCAACTTCCTAATTCCCTTGGCGAAGAATTCTTTCGATTTAACCCGAAGCCACTTTTACACCGCTTCCTTAACTTCCTCATTGTTAGCAAATCTTTTTCCACGTAGGGCGTCTTTGAGTGGTCCAAACAGGTAAAAATCAGATGGGGCGAGGTCGGGACTGTAGGCAGGATGAGGTAAGACCTCCCAACCCAATTCTTGTAGCTTATCACGGATCAGCTGGGCTGTATGAGGGCGGGCGTTATCGTGCTGAAGAATGACTTCTTTTGACAAGAGTCCATGGCGTTTGCGCCTGATAGCTGGTCTAACTTTGTGTTCTAGCATCTCAGAGTAGTATTGGCTATTGATAGTTCGCTGATCTTCAAGGAAATTGCAATAGACTGGACCCTGTGAGTCCCAAAAGATGGTCAGCATCACTTTACCGGCGGAAGGTTGAACCTTGAATTTTTTGCAAACTGGAGAGCTAGTGTGTTTCCACTCCATACTCTGCCTTTTGGTCTCAGGGTCGTAGTGATGGATCCAAACCTCGTCGCAGGTCACTATTCTTTTAAAAAAAGCGTCTCATTCAATCAAACTTCGTTGCTTTAAGTCTTGACTAATGGAAAGCCTTGATTCTTTATGAGCGTCAGTAAGCTGTCTGGGAACCCATCTGGCACACGTTTTTCTGTACTTTAAATTGTTCTGAATGACATTGTGAACAGTTCCAACACTTACTTGAACTTCCTCAGCTATCATTTCAACAGTAATTCTTCTGTTATCACGAATAAGTCCGTCAATCCTCGATTCCAACGAGGGACCAGAAACTTCCACTGGACGTCCACATCGGGGTTCATCACCTACACTCTACACTTGTTCGGCCACTTTTAAACCGATCAACCTACTTGTAAAAATTCGCACGGTTCATACAACTTATACCGTACTGATTAACATTCTAGAAAAAATTTCACTTGGTTTTACACCTTCTGCGACTAAAAATCTAATGACTGAGCGCTGCTCTTCTAAGGTGCAATCTTCTAGTGGACTTGCCATGGTGAACTGAAAATTTTGAGGTTATGTTGACATAAAATGATGAAACAGCTGATCAGAGCATATCCCAAGGTTGCCAACTAACACCCCTGAAAAGATTGTACACACTCATTGAATAGTTTTAAAATTATAGAATTTGTCTCTTTACTTATTGAATGACCCTCGTATATCATCACGGCATATTACCCATTGCTGGGTGTGCCAATCTGCTTTGTATACAGATATCGGTAATGATGAAATATATGTAACGTGCGTGCGCTTACCAATATAACTTATATTTGGCACTAAATAGTTCCGATGTTTACACTTTGAAGTAAAAACAACAAATGATCTCCCATTTTGTCATCGTCCGACCTGCCATCTACATTTCATTTGGGATACAGGTGTCCTGAAAAATAATACTGTATTTTGTTTGCACCTGTTTAGGGCACTTTTTTATGTTATTTCGAATGGTGATGTTGAATTGTTTTTCACTATTGGATTTTAGTTATGATACCAAGTTTTAATTTTTATATGAGCGAGATGCTGGAAAGTTACACCATTAAAAAATGGGGTATTTATTGTACTATAACTATAGTAAAATTTACAACTAAAACTATTTTAATATAATAGATTACTCTATAAAAGAGAGAAATGAAAAAATGTTCATAATTATCTTGTTTAATATGTTTTTTTTCTTCCTAAATATAGTTTAGCGCGTAAAGCGTATGACGTAGATGTAGATAGTCCTGATAACAGATAACTTTTAAAATTTGTTAACCCGATTAAACGGAAACCGGAACTTACATGAACATCTTTAGCCAGCTTCCCACGGCGCGTGGCTCGGCGAACTTTTACCTGAGTTTAGCGAGCCTCGCGCCGTGGGAATGGAGTGGCTTGTTGGCTCGGCTTGGGCTTCCCGTCAGTTGTCGGTAAATTTGTCACGAGTAGAAGGAAACGCGCCCTCGTTTAGGCTCGGCTCGTGCTACCTCTTTCGACGTTCCAATATATTCATGGCTCGAGGACGAAATTTATAGATTAAGTTTTACAACTGCGTAGATACAAACATGAATGGCTTGGTAACTCGTCCGAGCCAATACAAACGAGCCACGAACCAGGCGCTATGAGAAAGGTCAAGGTGCATTAAAGTTCGTGCTCATGCAAGTCTACGAGCGGCGCGAGGTTCATCGAGTCAGGCTCCGTGGGAAGCCGGTTTTTGACGAACAGTCAGCTGATTCTTATGTGTGCTTTTCTGATTTTACCGTGAAAATAAAATAATAAACAATTGAGATAACTAATGTGAACATCAAACATATAAAATAAAATATGAATAAGATTTTTATTATACGTACTTGTCACAAGCGACAATGTTTCTACATTTTAGCAATAGGCAGCGCTGTTATCATTGATTTGTCGTCAGGAAAATCTACGTCATTGCGGTAAAATTCAAATATTAAGTTTCAGAAAATCATATCTCGCTCAAATTAAATGAAAAACACTTTAAAATTTCACATTTGTATTTCAAAAAAATCAGTAGAATAGTCCATTGAATATCATCATTCGAAACAACATAAAAGTATCCTAAAGAGGTGCAATCTAAAATCCAGGATTATTTCATTGTTGGGAGTTATTAGCAAAAAAAAAACTGAAAATTTTAAATTTTTGCCTGTAGTTAGTGGCATACATTTTTTCTCAAATAACGATGAACCACTAAAATGGTGTCTTAATGGGGCAACTGAACCGACTTCGTAACTTAGTAATTCATTTCATGTAAGAAAATAGCGTAGACATAGATAGGGAAATAAATTCTGCCGTCTGATTGGCCTGAATGGTGGCCTGAATGCACACGTATTTCACAAAAGCGAAAAAAAAAAATCACCTGTCAGTTATCAATTATCAAATAAAATTTACAATATAAGTGATGTTTAACCATGTTTGGTTGTAATTTTTAATATTCAGATATTCTACAATTCTGATATATATAAAATTGACAAAGTTTAGTTTCACGAATTTAAATTATTTATAGAATGCATGTAGAAACGGTCGGCTTTCAAGCGCCATCTGCTTTTTTCTTTTGTGAAATGAAGTTTAGTTTTCGTGATCCCTATGTATATGTAGGGTACATTTTTTTGGGACACTATTATATTTTATTTTTATGAATATTAAGAGAAAAACATTTTCATTACTTTAAAATTAGCACTACACCGAATCCACTTACATAATTTAAATATTTCTATCAAAAAAGTCGGCCAAATGAATACCTTGGTTGGTAGCATGAACAAAAGATTAATGGTGATTTGCGAGCAGGTGACTAGTATTGCTTTATCTATCTCAATCGTTTATTGATTATTTTATATAAAAATACTTCAAATAAAATAGAAAGAAAATAGTTATTTATGATATGTATTAAAAGTGACATTTTATTTGTGAGATGGAAGTTTGGAATATGAAGTGAAGCGAAGTGGTCCAAACATCGAACAAAATAAAATCACTTTTAACACATACTTATACAACGTGTCCCAAATTAAGTAGTATATCATTGGGATCTTGGAAACATTTGAGGAGCCATCTTAGATGTACTTTTGTATCAAAAATTCTCATAGGTTACTAGATAATGGCGGAAAACTGTATTTGATTGACTTTTCCTTTTAAAATTACTTCTAAATTGTCAGTAACCGAAAAAAAATTTTCAAATAAAAAAGTTAGATATTTTTACTATTTATCCAATGACGTACGAAAATAATTTTTCTATCGGTATATTTTCGAAATACAACACAAACTTACATTTTTTTTAAATGGAACACATATTTAGTTTTTGCTTCAAAAATATACTTATCTTTTTCTCTTTCGATTGATATAAAGGTTATTGTATTTTAAATTTGTTTTATCCATGAAAGCTTGGATTTTATTATATTTTTCATGAAATTTCTTAAAATATGAAAATGAGTTCATGTTTAAATAGTTAGAGAAAATGTTTTATTATACTTTAAAGTAAGTCTATAACAAAAGCATTTACCATTCTCCTTTTTCTTAAATTTGTCCATAATATATGCCGCCAATATTGCAAATCCTTGTAATTAATCCGTGAAAAACAGCAACTTCATTAATTAATTTCCATTTCTCACATTTCATGTTTTTTTTTTGTTAAATTTGCAAATAAAATCGCCAAAAAAACATCTTTATATTTTTTAATCTCTCGGCAAAACACTATTTTAATAGCATTATTGATTGTCATATTTAAATATGAAGATACGAATACAATTAATTATAAATACACCTATGTTCCACTTCACCTGATCTTTCGTTGATGGCGAAGTTAAATTTATTTATCTACGATAGTGCGTAAAATTGATGTTTAGATGTTAGTTTTAACAAGTTTGTAAAACGGTTGTTTAGTAACAAGGTTTCATTAGTCACGGGTGGCCGAGTAACGAGTGATTAAAATTTTTAAACACGCTAAATTTGTAAAACCAAGGTGAATATTTTGTTATCATGACAAACTTCTCATTTAATATTGTGATTCTGATTCATAAATAAAAGTAGTTTTTATATTTATCGGGTTCTTTCATTATATCGTAGATAAAATATTGTACAATACATATACGTAAAGCATCTTTATAGTCACTCAGGGGTCTTATTTAATTTTAATTCTGACCCATTCGTGACTAAAGACTAGCTTTACGTACTTGTATCGTAAATAACTATTATAAAACGCACACTTTTTAATGTGATTAAAGATTTATATTTAATACAAAGGTGGCTACATGTTACATTTACTGTGAAACCATGGTTTTAAACTTGTCAACTTGTAATAATACACTGGTAATAGTGGAAAACTGACTAGTAGTCAAAAATTATCCTTGAAACAGAAATTACTAGAAGTTGTCACTTGTAACTTGCCAACTAGTAATTTTTAGGAAAAGGTGCCCAGCCCTTGTTTTTAAAGTATTGAGTGTATAATTTTATTTAATTGGCATTACGTTCTTATCATCTCTATCGCCATCTCATATTCACTCTTGTATGCGTCATTTGAGTTATTTCAACTTTTTGTGTGTGAAATATTATAAATTTATTTATTTCTTATCATTATGACATGATGACGCTTTATACAGAATTTTTAATTCCATGGAATTGAATTGTTATTTTAAAAATTTTGATATCTAATTTCTTCATTTACAAAATATACGGAATAAATTTTATTTACTGATTTAAATGGAGTAATTTATGCTCTACAACTTTTATTTGACGTAATTTTTTTGTAAAGTAATTTGAGAAAATGCGTAGGGTAAAATGTTTTCGTGTACTGTACATGAGTACATGATTGAAATATACATGATGTATTTATATATTAATAAATTTTATGTACCAAAATGACATGAAATATATTATATTTCATATTTAAACTGTGTATTTACCTAGTATAACTTGCAAATTAACGATCCGCAAATAACCGGAAGTAGTATGTTACTAAGATGAAGGCGTTCGATTATGTGTTGCTCACATTCGATATTTTTAATTGAGAAATATTTTTTTATTCCATTTCTAGGCTGGAACGGTGAATCGAGGTAGTGAAGTTGTAGCAGCAGGAATGGTAGTGAATGATTGGTGCGCATTTTGTGGTTTTGATACTACATCTACAGAACTCACTGTAATCGAATCTGTATTTCGGTTACAAGATGCCCAGCCTTCAGCAATTTCTAGCACCATGCGCGCTAGTCTTATAGAAAGGTATGCATTATTTAAATATTTTTGTATTAGTACTAATGAAAATATTTTTATTTTTTCAGCATGTCGTAAATCTTCTACAAGAATGCACTACGCAAATTATTGTGAACATATTTTTATAAGGCAGAACAATTATTTTTACAATAAGTTGCAATTTTAAATTTATTTGTTACACTTATAAAGTTATTTCATATGGTCTATGCTGTAAGCTGTATTAATAAACAATTCACTTAATAAAATAAACAGATTATCTAATATGTTTTTTTTTACATTCATATTTATTTTTGTTCCATAGCTAACATATTTATCATTACCGATGTGTGTATAAAGCAGATTGGGCGCACCCAGCAATGGGGTTTGTCTCAATTTTGATTTTTACATATATAAAACTGGATAAAAATAAAATACCCAATTTTTTTAAAATCAATTAATTATTCGTATTTTACAAGAAAATAATTATTAACTCTAGACCGGTACACCCTCACGAAGTTAAGATATTGGAACACTAGAGTCATTGTTACCCTGTAATTAAAAATCACTAATACAATACAAATTATTATTTTTTATATATGTTTGTTATTGTTTATGATAACAACATGCACGTAATCTATACATATTTTATTTTAACGTAATAAATTAACAATAGTGAGAACAAAATAGCTATACTAATAGATATCATAACATTTATAAAAGTTTCGACATCAGGTTTTTGCAATAACGGTTAGTTCTTCTTCTGACAAATATTTTCTAGACAGTTTAACCTGCAGACGTTTATACTATGTAATGTCTTTGCGTACACTGAAGTGGATTTACATACAGTGACAATTCGGTAGAGTGTAAGATGCACAAAATATTAGCAAAGTAAAATTGTGCGGGGTCAAATTAACCCTGGTGTACCAGTATAGGGTTAAAAATTTGGAAAAGGGGTATGTGACGTCTTTATGGTAGGATCGTGGAAGAAGACAAATAGCCTGGGAGGAAAAGAAATAGTTATAGCCAACTATCGCCATGCCATAACCTTTTACAACATAATCGCGTGATCTATAACTATTTCTTTCTCTCCCAGACACATATCCCTTCTCCAAAACATTAAATTGCTAATAACAATGTTATTACAAACTAATGTTTAGTTTTTATTATTATAATGAGAAGCTATAGTGATTAGTTTTTGTATTTTATAAAATTATATATTCAAAATCGATTATGGTCACAAATCCCATTGATGATATATTTATAATATATTTTTCGAAGAATACTAGTCAAGATCAATTTTTAAAAATGATTTTTTTCCCTTAAAAGTATATTAGTTTTTGTTTTATTCTTTATAAATACTTGTACTATTATTTTCGTGTAATAATAATTATTACTAAATGTGATTAAATTTAAATTTTTGTATGTTTTTGGTACGTAAAACACAAAATCTGGTGTATTAGTAAAATGTATTGTAAAGATCGACAAAAAGCAAGTATAAGACAAGGTATAATTTGCATTAATAACAAATTTGTTTAATGTCTTTACGTAAATAAAACATTTTTCTCATGAAATTAATAAAACTAAATACAAAGAAGCAACAGGTAATATCTAATACCTGTTGTAGCTTTATATTTTCATAAAAATCAATAGATTTGCACATGTGCAATTTAGTTTCAATTCCATATGTTTACAACTGCATACGATGTATTTTAGAATATATACTAAATAAAACATTATATTATATACAAACTTATTTAACTGCAGTAATCGCAAATATTTTTCAAATGCAGTAAGTAGAATATGAAGTGGTATAAATTGAATGAATGGCAAACCATTTTAAGCAAATAGAAAATTCATTGGTTATACTAAGTCGTAATTTTGAATATTATAGGAAGAAAAATTTGTTATAAAATAATCAAGACAAAGTAGAACAGCCGATTAAGATATTTTAATATAAAAGTACTACAGTAGTTTTATACATAAATGAATATGTCGACATATCCTGGGTTAACAGCTGCTACAAGAGAGTCTGTTTCATTAGATGAAGACGAGCTCAGTGATGTTGAAGACGAAGTCTTTATTCGGGATGGACGCAATGGGTACAAGGTAAATAATAATTAATTAATAAAACATATAAATACTTTGTTACAAAAATTTACTTATCAATATGTTTATTCAATTATTTAAATAGAGAATAAATATATTAAAATATTTTAAATACGGAAGACTTTGCAAATGTTTTATTTACGAGTACTCTAAATTTTTTTTGTACTACGAGGGTTTTTGTCTTAATGTTGAGCTTAACTAGCAGGCTTCGTACAATACGTTCAAAAATAGCTGTTATTAACTACACCGCATGATAGAGGAATACGTCATGCCACTGTTCAAGCAACTTTGGGTATTTGCGTGAAAGCGATCAACACCATCTTGCACTACTGTTTGGGTGAACGGAAGCTATGTGCTCGTCTAGGGTATTTGGGTCTTCCAAAATGAGCCAGCTCCAACATAAGTTGTTCGTGAAAAAAGCCATAACAAGAAGATGGTCGCTACTTTTTTATGGTATTACTGGGCATGTTAAAACTATAGCCTTGAATGATTATAATACGGTCAATTGTATGGTATACTACGGTGTACTTGCCCGCATTGTCATAATCGACAAAGAGGAAGATAAATTCAGCATCTTGATAAAGCTTGTCCACATACAACCGCTCGAACAATATCGTAATTAAAGAAACGAACAAAACATTGAATTGATGAGTCATCTATCATATATTCCCGACTTGGCACCCAGTGACTTCTTTTATTTCCACAGTCAAAGATAAATTGCGGGAAAAGCGTTTTACTTTGGCCAATGAAGCTATCGATGCTTTCAAAAGAGTGATAAATGACATACCTCCATAAATATAAAAAAAATGTTTTGAAAATGGGGAATATTTTGAGAGAACGTAAAAATTAAATAAATAAAATTTTCAGAAACATATTAAAACAACAGTCTTCATATTATCTATATTCGCCGTCAAATAATATGGACTGATGCTCAACTTTTTCCCTTCTCCGCACTCTGTCCCTTGCCACATGGCCCCTGAAATGGCAATAGTGTAGATATCTCCAGTCCATACTTATTTGACGGCAACTTTTATTAATAGTTATTTATGTATCGAGGTATTGAAGTTCTACTTTTTATGGCAAATGTGGAACTTAGTTGCCGAGGCCGTGGGGGCGAGGAAAATAAACCATATGAGTGATAAAAAGGAATTACAGTGCCGAGGTGCATATTAAATTTTATTTGAAATCGAAATTTTGTAAAAATGAAGGGAATATTTATTTTTAGAGGTTATGATGACAAATCTGTCAGTTGCTGTCAGTCAAACAAACGAACTTATGTTTAATGTTGCAAACCTACGGGCATTGAAATTATCGTAACGAACACTCAAAATTATGTGTGTTATCTCAATCTTCATCGGAATTATTTAATTCGTTCTTCTTGCACATATTTTTTGTCATTTTACTTATAAATTTGCTATTGTACATCGTACACCTACCCAAAATATCTTATGTACAATAATTATCATAAGGTTGGCAACACTACATTTGCATGAAATCGTCGTATAATGGATTAATGGATTACTTTTAATGACAATTTTTGTGCACTTTAGTGACGATTTCAAATAAAATGTTTTTTTTTCGTCCATTTCAAAATTTATGAAAGTTTCAATCCGATCGATGTCAATTAGTTATTTCAAATTTTAAATTGCAAAAAGCTGCTCTTTTGAAGCACTTTCTACATTCGATTGAAGTGCACTTTGATGTGATTCTGGTGGACTTTAAAATGCCTTTATTATACATACACAGTGGTGAACAAAAGTATGGAAACTTTTTTATGTTCACGATATAATTTTAGTTAATATTTCTTTAGATAAGTAATAATAACCTAATATTTTAAACTTGCTTTCAACGCTGCAAAAGACCTTATTCCATTTTTCACTTGTCAACGATGTGTTCCTCAGTAAATGCAATTTGGGTCCTCCTGGTTTTATTTGATAGTGGAGGTTTCTGTTTTTGAAATATTGTAATGCTTCATAACTCTTTATGTAGCTGTACTACTTTTTCTCGTCAGTTGTCCGAAAAATATTTATTTTCTTCTTAATATGAAGTCACTAAATAAATGACAAAATAAAACGGACAGTAAGACGATTAAAATTATATTATTAATAAGTTTCCATACTTCTGTCCAACAAAAGAAAAAAAAAACAAATATATGCTATCTCAATTAAATCGTACAGCTAATATCAACAGATTATTGAGAATTTATTCTTTAGTATACTGACTTTAGAAAATAAGATTTGTGGTAGCAATCAACATATTTTAACTGAAATATTTAAAAGTTTCCATACTTTTGTACGCTCTGTACATGTGTGTCCGTCTATAAATAAACCAGCAATTATCTCGCTTATTATTACGTTTAGCGATTTTAACTATATAACATATATTACAGTATGTAAACTCCTCTATATAAAAGTGGAAGTAGTTCAACATTATTACTGCCGATTCTAGAGTAATTGTTAGCAACTTTTAATTTTCAAATGAAATACCATATATATTTATTCAAATTTGAAAAGTACATGAAATTTACTATCCAACAGTATAAAGAAATACAATAGCGAATACTTAAAATATAACGTTCTTATAAAATGTAACGCATTGAAATTCATTTATTTTACATTTATTAAAGAAACTTTATTCAAATTGATTATTATTATACTTATTAATTAACGTCAATAATGTTCTTGGGTTAGGTACTTTTTGTTTAAAAAAATGAATTTTTTGTGCAACCGGCCGCGAAATAGGCATTTCGCAGCCGCAATATAGGCCACGAAATTGAATTTCGCGGTTGTTGTTATGGCAACGGCCGCGAAATCCATTTCGCGGCCGCTGTCATGGTAGCGGCCGCGAAATTGAGTAAACAATCATTATGACAATTGTTTTGTTTATCAAATGTCAATTCCATAGCTACCTTGAAAGCCAACTTTCAATTTACAGTGAAACTGTTTAAAATTAATAAAATTTGAAATTACATATTTTTTACGGTTGCACAAAATTTTTTGTGTACACCTTGTCCGCGAAATCACTCTTTAGCGTACCGAGAGAAAAATTGTCGCCGAGGCCGCTTGCGGCCGAGGCAAGACAATCTCGATATACAAATAACTATTTGCTTACGACATTTAATAAAAATGTTATTTTTTGAGCAATCATCATTGCCTTTTTTTTATTAATATGACAATTATTTTATACTGTTGGATAGCAAATTTTATGTACTTTTTAAATTTGATTAAATATGTTTCATTTGAAAATTAAAATCATTTTCTTGAGAACCGGAAGTAATTATTCTGCTATTATATAGAGGAGTACACATACTGTAATACATATATGTTATGCAGTATATCCCCGGATTGAGATTATAAGAGGGAAAAAAAACTTTATTTTTGATTCTACAAAAAAATGTTATAGGAAGAACGTTTTTGCTTGACTTTAAATAAACTAATCTGCAATTCAAACTACAATAATAACTTAGGGTGGGTTAATAATCATAAAACACAAAATATATATATATATTTTTTATTAAATCATTCAAATAAAAATCAAATCTTAAATTATTCTATTAACCCTCCACCTTCGTCGCTACGTAATTCAATCCGACGCAGCTCTTTAAAGCTATTCTGGGTTTCCTCAACTATCAAGGCGGATATAAATTTTCTTTTCTAACGTTAGTATTTGATTGTAAAAATATTGTCAATACTTTCCACATTAAACCATATACAAATATTACAATAAAAATAAGTTTTGCGATATTAGTTTAACGAAAGATAACGACACATGTCAGATTAAACATGACACTTGACATGTTGCAAGTGAGTTGCAAGTCTTGTATCGAAGGCACTTTCCTAATTTCGAGGATGGAAATAATAAAAAATCTAATTAAAATATTATTAATTAAAGGTGTAAATGACAGAAGTAAATTGTTTCAAATCAAGCAAAAACCAAAAAGAGTTCTTCCTATAACATTTTTTTGTAAAATCAAAAATACAGATTTTTTCCCTCTTGTAAACTCAATCCGGGGACATACTGTATCGTTAAAATCGCTAAACGTAATAATAAGCGAGATAATTGCTGGTTTATTTATAGACGGCCACCTGTATATGTATTTATTTTTATTAATTGAAAGTGTTTATTGAAGCGTTTGTTTTCTAGATGGCGGAAGAAAGGGGCGTAAAAAGGCCATTAATGGCACCCCGTCGCAAAATTCATAAACCAGATTTGGCATCTAGATTAAAAAATAGACCTCCTTGTAGGATGCTGTGTATTCCCTGTTGTTACGCTTTCATAGCTCTAACTATATTTTTAGGTGAGATACAAACATGTGATATATTATTTTTACAACCAAATATATGAAACAATGAAAATATTAAAAAAAAATGATATGGTCAGTATATAACTGAGAACTGATCAATGTTATACTAGTAAACTGATGAAATTTTATGAAGAAAAAAAAATGTAAATGTTTATCAAACTGAAATATTAACAATTTAAGCTTAAATATAAAGTTTCATAAATTGTTAATAATTACACGAAATCTCAGTTGCACAGCATTTATTCTTACATAACCGACGTTTCGGTTTTCTTATACCCCTTCATTATAAATAAGAACAAATTCGTAAACATTCTGTTGCCCATTTTGAGAGCAAACAAATGAGTATTTGTCCTTTTTTGTGAATTTTTGTACGATGTTTGTAAAACTGAATGTTAAAACGAACGTATTTGTGTTTTGAATATGTGATACCTTACTTATCATGATGAAGGATTATGAATTTGTAAATTTGTCGGTTTTGTAAGAATAAATGCTGTATGCGTTGACCTCTATATACAAAATGGACCAACAACTCTTATATCTTTACAATGGCAGGGTCTGTATCCACTTAACTGTCATGGTGGGATCGCTATCTCTTTCTAACAGTGACAAGCATGCAGCTATAGTCAAATTTTTTGACTCTGTCGGGTACAGTAATAAAAATATAAATGAACTATAAATATCGCAATTATGATAAAGCGGCATATCCTTCACTTTCTGTAGTATAATACTGTTTGTCATCGGCCCATACTTTTGAGCCGCTCTATTCATTTATGTTAAAGGACTGTAAGGCTATTTTCCTATACATACCTGGTAGACGTTTCATTCAATGCATGAATAGAGCGGCTCAAAAATATGGGCCGATGCCAAACAATATTATACTGCAGAAAGTAAAGGATATGCCGCTTTATCATAATTGCGATATTTATAGTTCATTTATAGTTTTATTACTGTACCCGACAGAGTCAAAAAAATTGACTATAGTGCCAGTTCGACAAATTGACCATGAAGAAGAAAAAAGTACATCCTGTTAAGCTTGGCATCATTCTTGGCTTCACATTATTTGTGATTTCCATTTGTGCAACGTGCTCGGTTATTCAATTTTACGTCCATTCGATTTATGTTTAAATACATTTTCGCATGAGATACAAGGATAAAATGTGATCAAATCTGCTTGGTCCAGCTATACACAAATGTTAGAGAAACAGAGATCCCACCAGTCTGGCGGGTGGATGGATACACACGTTATTCAAGACGCCGGTCAATTTTTTATATGGAGGACAATGGCTGTATGACTTTAACATCTAATCTTAACCACAATCGAATTTTTTTCCCATGTTATAAGGTTTTAATACAAACCGACAGATGGATACATAGGCGCCAACTTAAAAAAATGAAATAAAATTTGCTATGATTCCAAAATCTATACACCTTATTATATTAAGGCGATCGGTAATGAAAGATGTGTTGTTTGTTTTTTGTTTATATCATTATTAACTACAAAACAAACAAATATTTTTTAAATAATATTTCTGTTCATCTTTTTCAGGGCTTATAGTAGTAGTAATAGTACTAGTTGCAATATTTCCATTGCCTTTGGATACAGTGAAATCATGGATTGTATCAAAAGCGGGTAACACAAAACCCATGACAAAGAGTATTCCTTGTACAGATCTAGATATAAGTGATGTGTGGACGGTGTCTATACCAAAATTAGCTTCTGAATCTGCGATGCGAAATCTAGATGTTAATGGAGATGGTGTTGATGATATTGTTTTTGGATATGGTTTAGGTAAGAAAATATATTTGTTTAACTTAATTAGGATAAGTGCATTTAATTAGAATTAGAATAAGTGAAATGATTTATGAAAATTTCGACAGATTTATGTATTTATTCACGCAATATTATTGAGAATATACCGCAATGCGACGGACTAAAGTAATGTGTAAATAATACACAACTAGACAGAATGATTACTTGTTCTGTAATTGTAAACATTTGAATTCTAATTTCATTCCGTTAAAGTATACATATTGGCCCGTACTACGATCACGGTTTTAACTAAAACGCTGTTTTATGAAATGTCAAATTCAAATTTCAACATTTAATTTTGCACGTATGTTTGAAGATCGATTTTTTAAAAAATATTTGTTTGAATACAAACTATGTTCTGCTTTTAAAACATATTTTGATAAATTCGATATTATTTATTATTGTTATTAAATAATGATATCTGACACTTCTTAAAACAGCGTTTTAGTTAAAACCGTGATCGTAGTACGGGCCAATATGCTTAGCTTGATTTAAACAAATATTCATTTATTATGCAAAAATAACTTTTGTCATGTATTTTCAGTAACTGTAACACTGTCGATAATCAGTAAAGGTTAATAGATCTAAATGCATCTGAGTGCAGTATTTGAACAACTGTGATTCTAACGGGTTAGAATATGAAATAAAATTTGAAATTGGTTTATTCAAACTAAAGAAAAATTAATTCTGTGGAGCACTCTTTACAATAGCTACGACTGATCCTCTTCTGGATGGGATGTCTAATTTTTTGTTTTTTATGGTATCTCGGGTAATATAATGAAAAAGCAAAACGGTTTGCACATTCCTGGGTTAATTTTTTGAGACATTTTTAATTGTCATCACAGAAATTTTCTATTGTCTTTTATTTTTGAGTTATAGGTATTTTTTTTTGTCGATTGACGTGATAAGTGCGTTTTTTTAACAGTTAACAATCGGTAAATTGTCACTTTCACTACCCATTATTTGTTTTTACATAGTATCTTTGAATATATAAAATGCCCGTACTTATAGTCGAATCTCAACCTTGTACTTGAGAATTGCTTGACTGAGACGAAGTGGAGTCGCCATGGGTACTTCGTTGGAGATTTGTTCTATAGTTAAAACTTGGGGAATTCTCGGCGAAGTTTGAGATTACAAAGGTGATCTAGGGAATTTTTTATTTTACTGTTGTCGTCCCGTTTATTTGACACAACAAATGACAGATTATTTTATGTGTCGTTATATTAAAAGTGCACAATAATTGAAAATTTGAGTAAGTATGCTTGTAAAATTAATTATGTACGTAATATAGTTTTTCTTTATTTACTAATCATTTTAGAATGGAAAATAAAATAGTTCCATATACGGAAAAAGAAAAATTGCTACTAGCAGCGTTAGTAAATATAAAACAAACTATAGAAAAGAAAATGTTTAGCCTCAACTCCACCTAAACCAAGAAACAGAAGCTTTTTGGAAAATGAAAACAACTTAAGAATTAAAAAAAATTAAAGAATCTACTGAACAGCAGTATGAACTGCATAAAATTAGGATAAAAATTGAGGAAGAACAGCTGAAAAAAATATCAGCTGAAAAAGAAAAATGGAAGCTGAAGAAGTATTAGCCTAATTAAAGTTATTAATGTATAAAAAAGAACAAAATTTATAATTTGTTTTTCAGTTTTTTTTCTTTTAACCCTCTAAGGCACCTTGTAGCCATTTGGCTACATTGAACTTTCGGATTTTTTTTTCTTAATTTCTACGCTTATTACCCCTATTTGGTCAATGTTTCCATGTGGTAACAGTCTATTTAAAGTTACGGACGTGTGCTGCCATCTCTTAGCGGATAGAAAAAGAAATTTATGTTAACTGTTTTCATCAGCTGTTCAACGTCATTATAACCTATGAGTACATACATTCAGTTTTGTCCACAATTAGGTAAGAAATTTAGTTCAACAAAGATTTTGTAATATATTAGTTTGTTCCTAAAGTCTTAGTCTATATATTTATATAAAAAAAATTGTGAAATATTTGTGGAAACGTTGTGAAAATGTAGTTGGAAAAGTACCGTTGCCATTTGGTATCATTGAATCTTTGTAAAATTTCAGCTCGAGAATATGGCAACAATTTCCACCAAGTTATTTTACGGCAAAAAAGAAGAAACAACGATTATTACGCCACCAGACCCTCAAATGTCAGATATTTCGGATATGTCTGGTGATTCAGATGACGACGAGATAGAAGAGGTAATTATTGCCCCAGATAGTGGCTCCGAAGAGGATAATAATACACATAGCAACATTCAGGGTGTTATTATTTCTGAAACAGATGATAACAGCGAATCTGATGGAAGTCATTCTATAAATACTCATGTTACCAACCAAGCACCTTCCTCGTCAAAAAAAAGGAAACTCAAGAAAAAACGCAAAATCCAGAAAGCTAATAAAAAAGCTAAAGTCAAACCGACAAGAAGATGGGTTCACAAAGATCTTCCACACATTGATTTACCAGAAAATCTGGAAAATTACTCTAGTGAAGAGCTTGTAGAGCCCCTGCAGTATTTTTTGAAGTTTTTTCCCTATGATTGCATAGAAGTAATTGTAGAATAGTCCAATTTATACTGTACGCAACAGACGGGTAAAAGTCTCAGCACAGATAACAAAGAAATCACGGATTTTCTTTCGATACTGATTTTGATGGGTATAATTTCTCTACCAAGCTATAAGGATTATTGGGCCACAAATACAAGAATTCCACAAATAGCTGCCATAATGTCTCTGCGAAGATTCAAGCAAATTCGCAGGTACATACATTTCAACGATAATATGATGATTGATAATACAACCAAAGATAGATTTTATAAAATACGGCCGCTGTTAGATATGATCAACCATAACTGCTCTCAATTTGAAATAGAAAACCGTTTTTCTGTTGATGAAACAATAATACCATATAAGGGTACAAGAGCAGGAAATCTTCGGCAGTATATGCCTAAGAAACCCCACAAATGGGGGTATAAATTTTTATGAGAGCTGGTGTTTCAGGAATTATTTATTCTTTCATTCCCTACCAGGGGTCCAACACATTTCCGTTACTGCAAGGAACTACAATGGAATTGTCAGAAGAAGAAACAGATTTAGGTAGTGGAAGTAGTGTGGTGATTGCTTTGTGCAAGACTATTCAAAATCCTGAAAATAGCACAGTTTATTTCGACAATTATTTTGCGACCATAAAACTATTTTTCTATTTTAAAGAAAAATTCAACATTTACAGTTTGGGAACTTTACGAAGTAACAGACTAGAAGGTTGTCCGCTAATATCCGATAAAGAGCTACTGAAAAAGGGTAGAGGTCAGCATGATTTCAGATCTACTGATGATAAATGTATTGTTGTCAAATGGGCAGATAGTAAATGCGTCTTGGTTGGAAGTACCATTTTTGGCGTAGCACCTACAGGAAATGTACTTAGATACTGCAAAGAAGAAAAGCGGAAGAAGGATATTACCTGTCCATCCCTTATTTTGGAGTATAACAAACACATGGGAGGTGTGGACAAATCTAATTCGTTAGTAGGACTTTATCGTACCCCAGGAAGAGCTAGGCGTTGGTACTTCCCAGTTTTCCGAACCGTTTCAAAACTTTCTGCGTGTATTCTGTTTGGTTGATGATGATCCCATCTGACCTGACCTCGATATCCATACCAATGTAGGAAAACTTCGCTTGTACTGTACGTTTGAAGGTAATTTTGAATCGTTTGTGGATCTGCTCCAAAATACTGTATATTTCCTTTTCGTCACGTCCAACAACGAGTCCGTCGTCGACAAACAGTGTCATGAGTATTGACCTGCTGTCATTGTAGTACACACAGGGATCGTCGTCGGTGTTCCACAGTCCAATCGTCTCCAGGAAACTTGCAATCTTTTCATTCCACTTGCGTGGTGCCTGTTTCAGCCCATATAAGCTCTTCTGTAGCTTGCAGACTCGGTTTGATCCGTCTTCAAGGCCCTCGGGTTGTAACATATATAGGTCTTCCTCTAGGTCACCGTGTAGGAATGCTGACGTAACATCGAAAGGCACAAGTTTAAGGTTCTTGGTTGCTGCATGACTCAGGATCAGCCTGATGGAGGCGTGACGAGCTACAGGACTGAATGTCGCAGTATAGTCTAGGCCTTGTTCCTGCTCAAATCCACGAGCTACCAGCCTCGCTTTCAGTTTCCCATCAGATTTTTCTTTCAACACCCACCGGCATGTTAGTGGTCTGACGTTGTCGGGGCATTGCACCAGTTTCCAAGTGTCCATGTTCCTTAAAGACTCCATCTCGGTAGACATGGCTTGGCGCCATTTCTTGTCCTTGAGGGCAGCTGACACAGATATATCTTCTATCTCGTTCAGTATGGCAGTGTTTGCACTGTTGCCTCCCCTGAAATATCCCATGACGTAGTCGGCGTACCTGGCCGGTGCTTGGATGTCTCGACGATTACGTAGTCCAGGTCTCCGCGGCAAAGGCTCTTCCTGTCTGTCCCGTTCTCCAGGTGGCAGTTCGTCCTGGTCTGAATCATTCTGCTGGTCCCTGTCATCTGGCACATCAGTTTCCGAACTGGACTCCTCTCGTATGGCTGATTCTATCTCGGTACGTAGTAGTCTGTCTTCTTCCTCGCTAAATTTCACGTTGTCCGAGCTGATAACTTCCCTGTCGTTTTGCAAGTACACCCGGTAAGAAGGGCTGTCCCAGTCGTAACCCACAAACAGACCTTTCTTCGACTTGCGGTCCATTTTTGCCCGCTTATGGTTTGGTGTCAGCACGTAACAGGGAATTCCGAAGGTGCGGAGTCGACTGGGGTCAACCTGTCGTCCAAACCACATCTCTGCAGAGCTCAGTCTTTTCTGCGTACTAGTTCCCGTCTGGTTCAGCGTAAATACGGAGTAATTAATGGCTTCAGCCCACAGGTTCATGTCCAGGTTGCGGGCATGAATGGCGGAGCGGGCAGCCACCACAACGGTTCGCATTTCTCCCTCTATTCTGCCATTTTGTTCTGGCGTGTAGGCGACGGAGAAGGTGTGGAAGATCCCCAGATCCTCTAAAGTCTTTCTAGTTCGGGCGTTCTTTATTTCTTTACCGTTGTCTGATCTTAGACATTTGACTTGTCTACCGAATTGATTTTCCACCGTTTTCAGGTAGAGCTCTAGTTTACTTGGTGCCTCGTCCTTGGTCTTTAAAAAGTAAACAGTACGGTAGTGCGTATAGTCGTCCTTGAATAATAGAAAATACTTCGCTCCTCCCAATGATGTGACGTTCATTTCGCACATATCTACGTGTACCAGGTCCAGCTGCTGTCTGGCGATCTCATCGTTCCGTGGATGAGAGACGCGGTGCTGCTTCCCATACGTACACCCTTCGCACACGTGATTGTGCCAGTCGTCTTTGTATTTGATTTGTTTTCTGTCCAGGACATCGCGTACTTGTTTGACGTTTTGGTGCGCCATTCGTTCATGCCAGGTTCTGATAGACTCGGTGATCAGGCACTTACTGGTGTCTTCTCGTCGCAGCATCATTTTAAATAGGTTTCCTTCTCGTTCTGCCATGGCCACTATTTCCTTGTGATCTGCGGTCTTGAAAATCGACTTGTCCTTGTCCGCTGATTGCACATAGCTCCTGTCTAGGGTTTGGCTTACAGAAAATAGGTTAAAATTCAATTTGGGCACATATAGAACATCTTTAAGAATGACTTGGTACCATCGCTTATCGTTGTAGGCTTCAAGTTCTACATCTCCCTTACCAGTTGCTTTCAGGCGGGTAAAGTCGCCGATGTTTATGTCGTGAGTGACTTCCAATTCAACGAAGTTGGAGAACCAATGTTTGTTTGACGTCATATGCTGAGTCGCGGCGCAGTCCTGATACCAATGATTTCTGACATCCTGTCGTGCGTTGAGGTCATTCAGGCTTGCTGTCGAGAGTCCTATGGTGATCAGAGCCCTCCTATTGGTCTGTCTGGAGTCACTCCTTTCACCCCCGTCATTGCTGCGCCGATCGTCTGGTCTCCTGGTGCAGTCCTTGGCAAAGTGGCCCTTTGCTCCACATGTGTTGCAGTTGTAGTGCTCCTTACAGTAGGCAATATACTTGGCACAGGGTTTATTTCGGCAGTGCCTTTTCACATGCCCCTTTTGTCCACACTTGAAACAGCTGACAATCGACTGTTCCTGTTTTGGCGTGCTGTGATGTCCTGAGGTATGTTGATGTCTATGGTTGTTGGCATTCCTGGTGATCAGAGCGTTGTTGGTGGATGGTCCACTGGTCCTGTCGCTGTCGTTAAGCCTGTCTTCTTCTACTCGGAGGCGTTCCACCATGATGTCCAGGGTCTTGTCTGCTGCACTCACATTGTCCCAGGCTGTTCTAAAATGGTGCAACTTTGGTGGCAGTATCCCCAAGATGCGCGTCATGATCCAGCTAGGAGGTGTAGGTTCCCCTGCTACTGACAGAAGATCAGTGATTTGCATAATTTCTAAGCAATTCTCGACCGCGGACTTGTTCCTGATCGTACACATAGCCAAAGAATTTTCGCTGCAGACCCTCTGTCGTAATATCAGACCTTTTGCCGTACAAATTTGTTAACTTATCTAGCATCGATTTCGCATTTAAACATGTTGATATTTTTCGCGCAATGTTACTGTTTACATTGAGCCCTATCAGCGCTTGAGCTTCTAAGTCCTTTTTGACCCAAGCTTTTACCTGCTCATCATCGGCCTGGCCCTCTGGCTTAACCTTGCAACCGGTTGCTACATCGAAAATATCTTTAGTTTTCAAGGTTAAATCTAATTTGAAACGCCATGAATCGTAGTTCACTTTGCCGTGTGCATCTTCGGACAATAATTCAAGATGCGACTTTATAGTATCCATCGCTCGTATTTACTTTCGCGATTGCTAAACAAAAAAGTTACAAACACTCGCGGTTTCTCACTGACTAGTACTTGCGGTTTGTTTGACACGTGAGTTTTTCCGTCGCTGCGTGGACTGCTCGTTCGATGGTGGGCTGCTCGTTCGATGACAGGCGTGACGAAGGGCAGCTTCTGACTTGAACTTGACTGGGGGCAGCTTCTGACATGAACTTGACTGGCAGTCGGCCGTTCTCGGGGCTGGGTCGGTTGACGGTCGATTTGACTGTTGTCTGACGTGGTCAACGTGCCTGACGTGACAGACTTTTCAGACGTGTCTGACGAATATTTGCCTCAATTTTGGTCCAAGGTCCACGGCATGACTGGGTCCCATAACCTGTTGAATATTTTATTAACAATTCTTTATTAACAATTATATACACTTGTCATCATTTCACTAGAACAAAATTTATTAAATATATTATTCACAATTCTTAATTAACAATTCTTGCACACACGAAACTGACGGATGACAACAGACAAAAGATTCGGCACACAACGTGTTTTAATCGCCAACTCAATTTTATTGACAAATAGTTAATCCCTAACACATCAAAAACTCTTTCAACAATATTTCTTGTTCGAATATGTGCAGTGTTATATTGAACTTCCTGAGGGTTACCTGTAAAAAAAATACTGTCAATAAACACAAAAAAAAATTAAACATACCTGGTTGTATAACAGGGGTTAATAAATATGGTCTGCATGGGTATCCTTTGTCACCTAATATCAAGCCATGGACATTTCTCTCTTCAAATCGAGCTCGTAAACTACTTCGGTCGAAAATAACGCTATGATGTATAGATCCCGGATGCCTAACAACAATGTCCAAAATTTCCATACGTGATCCAGCAGCCACCTAAAAAAACACAGACACACCATTAATATATAAATATGTATATACTAAAAAAAAGAAAATTACGTCGACAGAAATACTGATTAACCTGTACCTGTACGTTCAGAGAAAAATATCCTTTTATATTACGGAAAACTTCGGCATTGTCACTCCCAGAATTAACAATTCTTATATGAATACCATCAACACAAGCAGCAACGCCCGGAAAACCAGCTATTTCTGCAAATCGTGTAATATTTTTGCACTATTCATTTCCCGTATTTGGAAAATTTATAAATTCATTTGTACACTGAGCTAATAATATGGAAACTTTGTTTATTATCACACTCAGATGGTTGGCTAAACCCTCGTAAATCCCCAGATACAGTCTGCAAAATATGAAAAAGTTATTCAAAACATTTTGAAAATTATAATAAATAACTATTTAAGAGCATACCTGAAAATTTCCTGTAGCATAAAATCTTAAACACAATAATAACTGCATTATTGGTGTAAAAGGCAAACCATGGTTATTCATTTTTATTAAATCACGTATTATTAACGGTAAAATAATCTGTAAAACTGTGTTCTTTGTAAATCTATATCTACTACGAAATTCCCTTCTCCATCAAATTCCAGTCGATTTTCCATATCACGAATATAGCGCTTTGGCATTCTTTGTCGATCAACACCTTCCACAATGTCCATAAATTCGAAAAACTCTAAATTATCTTCCCTGTCAAGATCCATTATTTCTTTAAAAAATCAAACTGTCAAAATTTGACAGAAATAAATACTTGAGCACGTCTTAAGGTTGCTATAATGTTGTCTCGAGTAAAGTCGTTGTCAAGTCTGCGCGAAGTCTTACTTCATCACCGAGTAACGACTATAATAGCTGATTCAATACTTGAGCATTACTCAAATTTGAGATTGGGCGAAGTTTTGACTATAAATACGGGCATAATACAATACAAGAACGGCAACGTAATGTATTTAGATTAAATATTTCGAGAGAAGGTGCCATCTATTCCTCCGTATACGAATTATTTCTGAGTTAGTTCAAAAAATACATAATTGGTGGATATTGCACAGTGTTGCCACATAGCTAGAACAACAAGATAAGATTTTAAAAAGGTTTTTAAGTTTGCTACTGTAAAACAAGTATACATGTACATTGAAGATTCAAAATATATTATCTGGTTATTATGAAACAATATTTATGAATTATTGAATACCTCTAACAAATACTATTTGGCAATGCTGTCAGCACGATTTATCGTAGTTCACAGTTTTGTGGTAGAAGTCACTACCTATCTATAATAATTTTGTGAATAAAAAGAGACAGATATAGTATCTTTCTAGGCTATATGCGTTGCCGTTCTTATATGTATTATATATTCAAAGGTATGGTGTAATATTACTTAGAGATGACTTCACTGCATTTCGTATACATAGACGTGCAACATGAAATATTTATGCACACATTTTAACTGGAAAAATAAGTGTAATTTCTTAGAAAATTATGTTTCTTTTTTTAAATAATACCTTTCTCAAAGATTTATGCTCTTCACCTATGTTTCTGCAAAACACAATAACCTAGACTTGACAAAAACGATGGAATAATAATTTGATTTAAATGTCAACGTCACTGGGTAAATATTAGCATCGAGGGCAGTGTAGTAGGTAATTAGATATCTATTACTCTACGACATACGTCATTAATATTTGTAACGTGTTAGAAAGTAATGCCAACATGAACGTATATCTCTCACACAACATAAACTACATAGACATACGTCAAGTAATCTTTCTCTTTCTAACATAAAATATTGCTAAGGTACTACTATATTAAATGTTGTGTATTCTTTCTTCGAACAAGTGACCTTAAATTGTCATCTTTCGTGAACCAAAGTATACCTTGTTTATTATGGGAAATAAAGAAAAACATTTCGACAATTTATTGCGGTTTTTTTTACGTAGAATAACTATTTGATAACTTAATAATGGGATATTATTCTACTATAGTAAAATTTACAACTAAAACTATTTTAATGTAATAGATTACACTATAAAGACGGAGAAAACTGAAAAAAAAGTATTCACAATTATTTTATTTAATATATTTTTTGCTAAATATAATTTAAGCTAAAATAATATTGAACATGTGACATAAATTTTCCTTCTGTAAGAAATATGTGCATATATACTTTTCACAAAATAAATATTATTATTATAGTTTGGTTCACGAAAGATGACAATTCAATGTCATTTGTTCGAGGAAAGAATAAACAACATTTTATATAGCGGTAGTATAGCAACATTATGTATTAGAGACAGATTATTTGACGTATGTCTACGTGATTTATACTATATGACAGACATTCGTTCCATATTCACATTGCTCTCTAACACACTAAAAATAATAGGAACGTATGTCGATGAGTTGCTGGTATGCAGTTATCTATTGAACTGCCCTCTACGTTAAAATAAATCCAGTGGCGGAGTTTGTTTTTTGAATTTGACGCACGATTTGACGTTTAATCAAAATCAACGAATAAGTTTCTAATTTTGTTCCGCGATTTAATTGAACATAATCATGGTGTTGTATCTTTATGTTCATTATTATATCAAAATAAAATATATCTTTGAAAATGTGTAGGCGTTTAACATTTAATTTTGAATGATTAAAATGTACCTACAAATATTATACCTGGTGCACGCCTATGTGTATGGAATGTAGTGAAGTTATCTGCAAGTAATATTATACCACACGGTTTGAAAATGACCTTGGATTGTCATCTTTCGTGAAACAAACTATATTATATTTTCCTGATGACAATTCTCAAAACATGTTGATGCGACTATACTGTAATCCGAAAATTGCATAGTCAGCTAATTGTTGTGTAATTTTGCTTGTTTTGTCATTTTACCATTTTTAATTCACGTGAAAATAAAAGAATAAACAATTAAAATAACTATTATGAACATCAATAAAATAAGATATGAACAAGATTTTTATTATTTGTAATGTTACAAGCAATGATGTTTCTATATTTCAACAGTAGACGGTGCTGTCATCAGGAAAATTACTTCATTCCAGTAAAATTCAAATATTTTAATAAATTTCAAAAAATCATATCTCGCTCAAATTAAATGAAAAACGCATTACAATTTCACATTTGTATTTCAATTTATTTTATTATTCCAGTAAAATTCAAATATTTTCAATATATCGTTATTATCGAAATAAAAGCAGACTGATACATCCAGCAATGAGTAATAAGCCATGCTGATATATTTACTTGTTGTTTATTTTTTTAAAATTAATTATTTCAGACAGTAGTTTATAAGCTAAATTTATTTGTTTTGTAAAAATTTCATTTAGATATTACACATTTTTTTTTTGTTTTTGTACTGTTAGCTTTTCCTTTATATGAATTTTTTTAAATTTTACTTTATGAATGGGTTTGCATGTGCTTTGACCATATTTCAGCCGATGGTATGAATGATTTAAACCCACTGCTTCCATCCACACCATTGCGATTGTTTTTTTTTTAATATTGATAAAAAATATATTCTTTTAGGTGAGGATGTTCTCCTTCCCCAACAATGGTTCTGCCCCATGTTCCTTGGCGTGAAACCCCCTTGTCAGGGTGGAGTCCACGCCATCGATGGTCAGTCCGGTGCCACGTTATGGCAGCGTCGCTTGCCACACAGTGTTTTTACTCTGCATTGTACGGCAGATCTTAGCGCTGACAACGTATCGGATTGCCTTGCTAGTGGTAAAGGAGGCGTCCTGGCAGCTGTCAACGGAAGAGATGGTTCCCTCTTGTGGGAGTTCATGAACAATGTTACGTCACTAGTGATGGATGTGTATTCTGCGAGCTTCATTCCGGATATGAATGGGGATGGTGTTCAGGATGTTATTGCTGCGCATACAATACAAGCAGGTGAGAGAATTTTTCATTACAGACATGTTTCGCGAATTTTGACGATAAGATAGATATAATAAAACACAAAAAATATTATTAGAAAGGTGCGCGTGAATAACAAAATCAGTTCCAAACGAATATTCTACGTATTTGGATTGTTCATTTCACAGCAATACTAGTAGTCCGTCGCTGAGTTTCTGCCATTGAAATATAATAATTATCTGCTTAAGTATTATATTTCAGTGGTTTCCGCGATTTTTTTTTTTTATTTATTTGTTAATAATAGTATTTTCTGTACTATTTGGGGTACATACATAATTTTATGTCATTTTTCTGGTTTCGTTAACATTCTTATTCGCTATTATTGAAGAAAAATACATTCCTCGAGATATTTTGGATGAAGCTGCTAAGGTGAAAAACAATTTAATGCCGCATAAATACAGGATTCAGTATGAAAATAAAATTTTAAAGTCCTAGAACTTTAAAACGAGTAAAAGTATTCAATGCTCAAATGTACTTTTAAAGTAAATTACTAGTACTTTGATCATTTTTTTGGGAAAAGTACAGAGTACTTTTTAATTACTTTAAAGTACTTTATACGTAATATAAAAATGATGGTACAAATCGCTTCTAGATTGTTTTTAAGACACATATATAAAAATATAATTGTATGGTAAAAAGACTTAATTATTTAAATGTAAAACGTATATGATCATCTAAATATCAAGCAATAATAGAAAAGCTATTTGTTTGTGCAGTAAGAAAAATACTTTTTCCTACGACCACTACAGAAAATTGAACTTTTCCCATACTTTACATAACCCGAAAGTTATTAATTTCCCACAGTCGTGGGATAAAGTGTGAGAAATTATTTCTCACACATTCCCTTGCTTTACAAAGTCGTGGGATAAAGTGTGAGAAATAATTTCTCACACTTTATCCCACGACTTGCCAACTATGTTTTTTATTAAAAATAAATTATTTATCTTACAAAAGAGTGTGGTCGTAGAAAAAGTATAGTGTGCCACTCGTGCAGAAACACCTATTGCCCACTTGTGTGATTCCAGCCCTCGACTTCGTCTCGTGCTGAAACTTTCACACCTCGTGGGCAATAGGTGCTTTTCTGCACTTGTTGCACAATATACTATTCCTATACTGCACACAAGATTTTTTTCTATTACCTATGATAATTTATTATTATTATTATAATTATTATTATATTACTATTATCTAAGATGTATTTTTCAAATAAAATTTTTAAATTTGACACATTTTTGTTATCTGTCAGTTTGACGTTTTGAAAAGCTATCGTACTCGTAACCAGAATACTGATAAGAAAATAAATAAAGTAATCTTGGTTATTTATATTTCCGCACTTGTGTGGAAATTTACAACATTACTCAAATCAAATGATTATGGAAATCAAATATATTTCCAAACGATAGTAGAAAGATATATAAACTTGTTTTTTTGCATTTGGTAATAGAATGTTTATGACGAATCTATAAAGATCTATGGAACACAGATTTGATCTTTTATGAACGATTAATTGCTATAAGACTAATCGTATTGCGTGTACGAATATAATGCAGACTGCAGCCACGCAGTTGAAAACAATCGTGCACAAGCATGTTCGTTGTTCTCGTAGACGTAAAATAATACTTTAAAATATTAATTTCAAATACTCTTAGGTATTCGGATATACTTACGAGTATTTATATGTACTCGGAGTACATATTGTTTACTCTGAGTACTTTTTAGAGTATTGAGTACGAGTATTTAGATGAAACACCGCAAATATAAGTAAGAGTAACAGATTTTAAAATGTACTCGAGTACGAGTACAGAGTACAAAACTTGGACTTTAAACAGTACTTTCGAGTAAATGTACTCGGGTACGCCCAGCTCTGTACCCGAGACGAAAAATAATAAAATTGTTAGTTCATTCAATACTAACACATGTTAATAAATATATATCACATCATAATGCCCATCGCTTAGTGTGCCAATCTGCTTTTATACGCAGATATCGGTAATAATGATGACATATTCATTAAAGATGCGCCGAATATTCGGTTATTATTCAGTATTCGGTATATTCGGCCACTTTTTGTTTATTCCAGCCTGCAGTTCCGCAATCGGTTCATATAATTTGAACTGAAAACTCAATAAAATTATACAATATTTTAATGAAAATTATTATTTCAAAATAGTTTCAGAATTTTATAAACTTTTTGCAACAATACGTCATTTATCATGTTTAAAACGTTTAAAAATTACATCAGAAATTCAATGCTATACGAGATTATCAGCTCTTTCATTGTTAACAATAGAAAAAGAATTACTTTTTGAAATTTCTAAAAAGTTAATTTTACTAATCAAATAATTGAATTATTTTTAAGTTAAAAGATCGGCGTATAAATTTAATATCCAATATTAAATTAAACATATGTACTTGTACACATTTTTGCCTTCAATTTTTTTATTGCTTATTTTGTCGCCTAGTGCCTAGTCTGTTGTCCGACCCACGAGCCACCACTGTAAATATTGTTATATGTAGAAGACTACTTTTGCTGTGCAGCATAATGTTTACGTATAGTAGAGTGCCAGAGAACAATAATTTTCACTTTTGTGGGGGAATCGGTGTTACAAGCTGAAATTTTCATACATGAAAGTTAATAACCCAACAAACCAAAATTTCGAATTTGTTAAACTTTAAGCCTGGCAAAAGGGCACTACAATCAAAATTTGAGTTAGAGACAAGTTTAATTTGTAATAATAATGCGTACCGTTAAAAACAATATCAATTTCAAATTTCTCAAGCCCGTATATATATATATATATATATATATATATATATATATATATATATATATATATATATATATATATATATATATATATATATATACATCTCTCTATCAATTTGACTTCCGTATATAGAAACATGCATTTGGCGTCTATGGGAAATACTGGTCCTAGGCGTCTACTTCTTCGAGTATATAGAATGTTTCACCCCACCTAATGTGAGCATAAAAATATTTCGAAAAAATTGTATTTAAAGAAAACAATATACACGTTTATTTGACTTCCGTACTTTATATGGGTTTTTGCCGTCCCGAGTATATTTTTGTACGTATTACTGACAATTTGGCGTCCAAAATTAATATACGTTTACAAAAAGCTATCAATCGGGCATCCTGCACTGTTGCCAAATATTGTGTACTGTAGCACCAACATGGAATACGAACATAGTCGTCTAACATGGGATCATGATTTTTTTTAAATTATATTTTTTACTAATATTTTGAAAACTATTTGTTTAAATTTGATTTTCATGCAATTCTTCAATTAAATCAAATAAAACAAAATTCGTTCTGCATGTTTAATAAAATGGGTCTGCAGATATATATTTATACGCCTTATGTGCAAAATATTTTAACATTGCTACGTAAATGCTCTTCCTCTCTGTGTTTTTTTTTATCTTCCGTTACCTTAGGTAAGGAAGGTTTTGTCTTTGGTCAAAAATTTCGTTTTACTATTTTTACGATGATGTCTGTATATACTCGTATGTATGTGTGTGTTTACGTGTGTGTGCATCTCTCTCTCTCTCTCTCTCTCTCTCTCTCTCTTTGTGTGTGTGTGTGTGTGTGTTTGATTGTGTGTGTGTGTGAAAAAAGTTCTCCGATAACTCCAACAACTACAATTCCAAAAATTATAATTCTTTCATTCTTTCCTTTTGTACGTCCGTATAAAGACTTGATTAAATTTTGGCTATAATTGGTACACCGGAAGTACTCTTATTTGCAGTTCTTAACAGTTTTTTTTATTAAAAGCAGTTAAATATCTCTTTTTCACATTTTGTTATCACAAATATTATAGATATGTTATTCTCTATGCGATTTGATTAATTTTTTTTTCTTTATATTCAATGTATTTGAAGATGAAAAATTATAAAGAAATTAATATCCATAAATCTTGCAACTTACGTTGCTATAAGCACAATGGAAATCAAATAGAAACAGTATATTTTAGTAATTGACAGATGTCTGTGTCAAGTATAACTTGCATAGTTTGTGAAATAATTTTACTGGAAATATATAATCTTTTGCAGGACACTACCTTATCTGTGAGTAATTTATATAAAATACATAGAATAGACGGAAGGTCATGTGTTGGCCACATCAGATTTTATACAAATTTATGTCTGCTTCCGACATATTGAAAATTTGATTTAAAGTAACCAAATGCTTTTAGAATAGGTAAACATACTTGCACTAGGGTTTAGAAGATTTAGCATATTTTTTGGGGCTGGGCGCGCTTCCAATAATATCCCCGAAACTATAAATACCGTATTTTAAAATTTTATATTTAAGTAATTTTCAGTTTTTATCCGATAGTGTTCTAAAGTTGTTAACCATTTTTTATATTGTCTATTTTAAATTTATTTTAACCTAATTGTATGTCATTATTTATTTTATCTCATTTATTCTTCTATTCAATTCTGAGCAATGTTTTATCTATAATTTAATATATTGTGTTTTCTAAGCGTAGTGTTTTTTTTTACGTCATTTATGCTTTGTAAGCACTTATGCCCATATATTATACGCTATTTTCTTATACCTGCATATTTATACCTGATTTGCGAATTCGGACAATAATTTAATCAGTCTAATAATTATTTTACATCTGTTAAACTGAAAAACTCGAAATTGCTTTCCAGCATAATGAAAATTAATTAAAAATTGTTTAAATTATTTAGTATTTTTTAAGATCCAAAAATAATTTCCTATTTCGCGTTTACAAAGTTTCATATACTGAATAAAGAAAATCTAATGTGGTCATCACATTACCTGCCGTCAATTTTATATATTTTTAAATCCTTCTTGCATAAGATTATATATCTAGTAAAATTATTTCACGAACATATTTTGACCCTGACATCTGTCAATTTGGATGAATATCCAAATTGTTTCTATTGTGATGCTGCATAAACTGCAAGATTTATGAAACTTAATTTCTTTATAATTTTTTTTCTCTTCCAACTATAGCAAATATAATGAAAAATTGTAACCATGTAATATAATAGTCTTTAATGTTTATTATAATAAAAATTTGGGTACTTCCGGTCGGGTTGACCAATTATAACCAAAATCTAATCAGCTCTTCATAAGGGTATACAAGTGAGAAGTACGTAAAAAATTGTAATTTTTGGAGTTTGCAGTTATCGAATAACGATTGTCACACACACACATATACAGACATCATCGTAAAAGTAGTAAAATTGTATTCTAGCGACTCTAAAATGTGCTTATTTGTTAAAAACGGACTATGAATTTTTTACCAAAGACAATATCTTATCTAAAGGCGACGGAACGTAGAAAAAATAATTCATTTAAAATTTGTCATTGTCATAAAATGTTTTTATCAAAGAAGTTATTGCATTTCTATATGACACAGTAACAAAATATCGGAACAATAAATAAATATAAAACTATTTTTCATGTTTTAATGAATAAACTTTCGTCTTTATATTTGGAAAAGTTTTTTTTTAATTGAGAAAATACGTTCTTAACCTTCGAGTTCTCAAAAAATAATTATTTTATAAAAGTACATTATTTCTGCAAATTATCTTTATAAAATAAACAAAATAATATGGAAAATAATAGATATCTTTATAATTTTACTCAGTGTTGACTAAATTCTTGAAAAATAATAATAATTTCTCAATATAATATTAGATTATGCTATCATAACCAATTCAGGTTCATATTCTTTAAACATTTAAAGTGAAGAAATACTGAAAACTAAACGCACGAGTTACACATGCCATGTTGCCAAGTGTATGGACGTCAAATTGGCGGTGATTTTCGATTATCAATATACGCCGGCGTATATTATGATGCGACGACAGCGCCACACACGGAATTTCGATGAACTAAATATACGGCTGTTAACAACAAAACAGTCAATTGACGTCCAAAATGAAAATTTGCAGGTAGACCCCCTACATCACGTAGATGCTAAAAATGTGAGAAAAACTGATTTGTAATTTGGCGTCCATATTCGGACGTCACTTTACGAAGGACGTCAAATTGTTGGGGATCTGGCAATGTACGGACGTTCGGTTGTTAGACTGATGAATATATATATATATATATATATATATATATATATATATATATATATATATATATATATATATATATATATATATACAGTGTGCGATTAAAGTGTGGAATATCAAAAAAAAGCCGAACTCAGCCAGTTTTTATAAAAACGCTGAAACACGTCGATTTTAATTTTTAAAAATACACATTAATATGTACGATTCATCTTCCGACTTTCATTTGTTTTTCAGTTATGATGTCATCACAAAAAAATTTAAATGACAACATAGATTTTTAGTAATGAAATCCGA
This sequence comes from Harpalus rufipes, assembly GCA_951394225.1. NCBI lineage: Eukaryota > Metazoa > Arthropoda > Insecta > Coleoptera > Carabidae > Harpalus > Harpalus rufipes. Next base: position 19,276,803 of record OX596276.1, on the reverse strand, counting down.
TAGTGTTTTTTCTTCTCTTTATGATCATGTAAATAAATCATAACGTTGCATAACAAAAATTCTGAGAAAAATACCTCAGGGTATGGCCATGACGTGCTCGCGTTTCGTCCACCATTAGAGGGCCACTGTCATATTCGTTGTTGTTGCGCAAATTATTATGTATTTTCGTGGCTACTTGCTTTATTTTAATGCAAAACACATTTAAATATACTTCTAATATTTATTTAAAGTGTAAGTAATACTGTTACTTTATTTATTTGTATATTTTCTTGGGATACTGAGTACGATGACTGGCAATATTGAAAACACATAAAAATGACCAATATTAAGCACAAACATTTAATTTTTTAAAAGGTAAGTTTAAAATATATACTTATTATGTAAATAATAACCACAGTTATTAAATTTGATGTGATAATAACAACCTATATCATATGCTATACATAACCTCCAAATCTGTGTCATAATAATAATTGTGTATCTCTTAAATAAATGAATTTTTATTACCTTTATAGATTCATAGTGTGATTATTTAATATTCCTATATAATATAACATCACATTTCTTACAAATAAATAGGGAAATGAATTATCAGTATGTTTGACATTGGCTCGCTTATGGCGGCGATCTTGCCTCATGGCCATACCCTATATATAAAGGTACCCTAGCTACTTCTACTCCGGCGGCGTAGAAATTAAACTTCTACCTTGTGAATCAAGTCACAAAAGATGCTACTTTTATGACGTTTGAAGAAAAATCATATTACATTACACAATTTTAAATAATAAAAGAAAAACCTTTTCACTAATTTTGAATTTCGCGCGCGGGTATCATTTCACCTTAAGTCGGAGCGAGTTGTGCGGCCTTGGATGATTCACAAAATTTAAAAACAATTTTATCACTTTACTGTTCAGCAATATATTAAGTTGTATTTATTATCAAAGTATTATTGTTAGGTCACTAAAACCAATTATATTATTTATACAAGCCAAAAGCAGAGCTCTAAATTATTTACTTCTATAAACAATAATCACTCTTACCAACCGAAACAGATGACGGCAGTGTGTGCTAGTTAAATTCACGTGAGTTGTCTTGTGATTTCCGTACCAGTCTTAGTTGATGTTTTATATGTTCAGTAATATTATTTCTCGTTAAACCATGGCTCTGTTTAACAAACTTTTGTTGTTGTTATTTTCTGTTTGTTTCATAAATGTATATTCGTACGAATATATTCCAGTGTATATGTGGGAAACTTCAAAGAACTACAGCCCTCTGCCCGCTTTAGGGAGAGTAAATGAATTTTTCTTTAAGCACATCATACTAGACAAATACAATAAACAGAAAAATATTGTTGTATTTTTAGAAGAAAATCTAAGTCCAGAAGACTTGTCTACATTTGATTCCGCAGGGCAAAATGTATTTTACTCATTATCACATTTAAAATCATATGCTCAAGTAAACTACTATCCATTTGTTGAGACACCCTTGAAAGCTTTGCAAAATCTGCCTGGTGTTGAAGTTCGTAAAGTTGAAGTTACTGCTGACAGCGTACCAGAAGACTTTAAAATTGAACGTGGGCAGGTTATTATCATTAATTTTAACGATGCTAAGGAAAATGAAGATAGAAGTCAGATGCTACAGAGGCACGATTCATGTATAAATTCCATATATAAGGCAATACTAGCCCAAAACGAAAATGTTATTGCTATATTTACTGCCAAACATTCATCATGGTTAGTGCCAAGCGAATTGGACAACAATAGTCTTGGTCGTAAGGCCCGAAATCTTATGCAAGCTGTAGAAGAGCAACCCAAACAAGAAAATCAAGGAAATCCTCCAGAAGCCCCCGCAGACGCAGGCGCCCCGGCAGGAGCCCCGCCAGCAGCCCCGGGAGGAGCCCCGCCAGCAGCCCCGGGAGGAGCCCCGCCTGCCGGGACGGGTGGACAAGTACCAGTAATAGATTTGCAGAATGTTATTGTAAAAAATACAAATGATACGATGTTCTATGCTGGTGGTAATATCGTACTTACAGAGAACGACAAAACGACTGAAATGACCTCAGTAACTAATATGGTCTCTGATGCAAATCTTACAACGATAGAAGGCGGTACTATGAAATTAAAACTCCCATTTCTATCTCAAAGAGGATACTGGCTTCTTCCATCAATAGAAGTTGAAGCAGGAGGTAAATCGTACATATTTCATGTGCGAGAAGTGTATGCGCCTTATGGATTTTCTTATCACTGTAATAATACACTATACGTCAATGATACTAAAGTTACTTTGTCCATACCCGGATTCCAGGTGCAACGCTTCAGCGAAGAACATCCGTTGAAAGAGCACCAATTCAATGAAGCGTACGACTGCGTTGGTTTCACTACACCGGCTATCTGTTCCGGCCTTTTCGTCACCCTTATTCTAGCACTCATCACGAGCGTTGGCTTGTGCATGATCATGGACATTAAAACAATGGACCGTTTCGATGACTCTAAAGGCAAATCGATAACTATTAACGTTGTGGAATAAATTGTTATTTGTAAGCTTTGTTGAATGTCTCAAAATTTTGTTGAATAAACTAATTTAAACGAAAAAAAAAAATCATTAAAGAATAAATTAAGAATTTTTAATATCAACGTAAAAAGTATATTATTGTACGCTTCAGAAACTTGGGCAACAAATGTAAAAACCATACACATCATTCAAACCTTCATAAACAAGTGCCTTAGAGAATACTAAAAATCTAATATCCAAATATAATTACAAATGAAGAGCTATGGAGAAGATGCAATATGGAGCCAGTGGAGATAACAATTAAGAAAAGGAAATGGAGGTGGATAGGGCATACATTAAAAAAAGAAAATTCAGATATTGCTAAAAGTGCATTAGAATACAATATTAAAGGAAAGCGGAAGAAAGGCAAACCATACAATACATGGCAAAGACAAATACATAAAGAACACAAAGAAATTTAAAAAACCTGGAACGACATAAAAACAAGCAAAAGAGAAAACTAAGTGGAAAAAATAGTGGAAATTAGCGAACATAAAAACCCATAAGACCGGCTACCTTATAAAACAATAGCCTAGAAACACCAAAAAGAGCCCTATGCTCCACGAGGAGCGAAAAGGATAAATAATAATAATAATATGGTCACACACCACATACTCCATTTGCATGTGTGTATTTATGAAAACTCTGAACATGATATTGATTAAATGATTTTTCTACATTTAACGTTTGATTTTTTTTTGAGTAATGTCTTCAAAATTGCATTTTTTTACAACTTTTGATTCTAGTATAGATCATAAAGAGAGTTTAGCAGTTTTGTCATCCGTTACAGAACTTCGTAAATAAGATTTTACCCGTTTTAATGTGGAGAAAAACCATTTTCCCGTGCAGTGTACAGTTTGCAACAGGAAAGCATAAATATATTCTAAAAATAATACCCATGTTTGGAAAAGTACAAAATGAATATTTGATGCTGATTGTTTGTAAACATGCTAGAATTTGTCGTAAAAATGCGAGGGAAATGGTAAGAATTAAGATTTATTATATTTGTGTGGAGTTAGCAGCGCTCAATGGCTGTGTTAGGCGACGGTTTCAAATGAGCCCATTGTCACTGTGATATTGTTTTGTTTTTTATTTTACCTGCAAAACATAAAAGAATTAAGGAAAAAATATTTACTTTATGAATTTATATTTGTATTATGTAGGGTGCCGGATAATACATATGCAAATGCGTGAAATGAATTTGAATTAAAAAAAATCTGATGTGACCAACACAATACCTCCCGTTTAATTTAATTTTTATTCATATAAATAAAATTAAATTTAAATACCGGGTTCGATCACGACCGACGCCAAATATTTTGAATTTTAAATGGCACAAAAATTACCCCTGTGGTGCATTCTCCACGCCAGCAATAAGTGCTCGTGAGGTGACACCTGGTAAACGCCCGCACGGTACAAATATGTCATCATTGTTACCGAAATTTGTGTACAAAGCAGATTGGCAGACCCAGCAATGGGTAATATGCCGTGATATATTTATTTTATTTATTTACATACTCACCTATATTAATTGCTGGCGTGGAGAGTGCAACCCAGGGGGTCAATTTTGTGCCATTTAAAATTCTAAAATGTTTGGCGTCGGTCGGGATCGAACGCGGTTTCCCAGATTCGCGTGAAGTGACGCCTGGTAAACGCCCGCACGATACAAATATGTCATCATTATTAGCGATATCTGTGTACAAAGCAGATTGGCTCACTCAGCAATGGGTAATATGCCGTATATTGTATTAAGTTCCTTTCCATATAATTATTGTTCCATTTACTATTTTCTTTTTAAAACCTTACTATTATTATTTGAAATGATTAGTTTGTTGACAGTGACATATGTCTGTCATTTACATTTGAGATCTGAACTGTGTAACCATGGTGTTGTGTTTAAAGCGTAGGCTCCAGGATTAAAATTATATATAATTTTATAAATTTATCCATAAAATATGTACAAAAAGAATTACATACCTGTAGAAAATTTAAAAAACTTTAATTTTTATAATAACAAACCACGAAAAAATAACATTTAAAGGTATTTTTCGAAGAAAAACTATTTTGAGTTCCCAGTAAAGTGTCATTTCCGGTTATCTGATTTATACCAAAATCTAATGGCATCTTTCCATATAAGAGTAAGGTAGAAATACAAGGTTTCAAAATTTTCTGAACGATAATATTTGAGTTAGAGCGTAAAGAGGATCCACACACACACAGACATCATCGTGATAATGTTAAAATTGGATTCTAGGGACCTTAAAACGTGGTCATTTACCAAAATCTCGATATGCGATTTTTAGCACCATCCCTATATATCCCTTACCAAGGGTAGCGGGAGGTAAAAAAGTCAGGTTTGAAGTCTCCTTTCCGGTGCCCTAGGCTTTACCCTAGTCAGTTTATTTTATTGGATAATATGGCCCTACCGTGGGGATGTTTACCAGGCGTCACCAGACGGTCTCTCATTACTACTGGTGTGGAGAATGCATCACACTTGTGTGCCATTTAAATTCGAAATAATTTTGGCGTCGGTCGGGATTGTACCCGAGTCCCCAAATTCGCGACCAAACAATCAGGCACACGGCCGCGAGACACAAATATGTTGATAGTCATTATTTATAATTCTTCTAGTTATAGAAATTGCATGTTCTAATAATGTGTTTTGTCTAGGGGGAAATCGCAGTGGATTCTTATTATTAATATCAGGAAAAAATGGCGCGGAACTTTCTCGAGTTTCAACTCCTAATGCTACAGAAATATTATACGCTCCGCAACTATTTATACGACAAAGTAGTGAAGTAAATATTTTATTTGGAACAGGAAGCGAAAATACGCCCGGTGGGTTGTATATGGCATCTTTAAATGATATTTATGCAAAGCATATGGTAAGTAGAAAGAAATATGAAGACTAAATTTTTATTTAATTAAGTATTTATTTTTTATAAAGAGATATTAATTTATATAGAGTACATTGTATGTTGTAACTTGCAACGCCTAGATTTGAGGTTTCTCGGTTCAAATATAATTGTAATTAAATGTTAAATATTTTAATATCTGTAACTATTCGAAAACATTTTATTATTTCATCATACTTATGAGTTCTGATACAGTCTTGATTACAGTTTAATCAAATGATGATGCTTAAATTCACGAATTCAAACTGTTCAAGGTTGAATATTTATGTATTATGGGTAAAATTAATTTTAGTACAATAAATATTTAAAATTTTATACAAACGAAAATATTTTCAATACATGTACGAGGGTGGATTGAAAAGTTTCCGGAATGACATGAATATTTTATATATATATATATATTTAACACGAAATATATTTTATTTTTCTACGTAGTCCCCTCTGAGGTTAACACACTTCTTTGTTGGGTCAAAATCTCTTACCAAATCAGGCGAGTACGGTGGATGGAGACGATTTCAAACCTCAGTTCGGTCAATTTTTGTTGAGCAATATCACTTGAATGAGCTGGCGCATTGTCGTGGTGAAACAAGATCTTTTTCTTTACCATTCCCGGGCGTTTTTCTTGAATTGTTGCTTTCAGCTTGTCTAAAAGTGTAGCGTAGTATTGTCTAGTTACAGTTTTTCCTTTATCAAGATAATCAATTAGCAGAATGCCTTTGACGTCCCAAAAGACTGACGCCATCACCTTTCCTGCTGATTGAATTGATTTCGCTTTCTTCGGGGCCGACTCACCTCTGAAGTGTAGTGATGTATCTAAGTTTCATCCATGATTATGAAATGTCTTTTAAAATCGACCGGATTTTTCTTAAACAACTCCAAATTTCAGCTGAAGTTCGTGCCCGAATGCGCTTTTGCTCCGAACTAAGCAAATGCGGCACCACCTGGCGCATATTTTTCTCATGCCCAGCTCATTATGTAAAATATGAACTATACGTTCATAAGAGATACCTATGGCTTCTTCAATCTCACGCACTTTCATTCGGCGATCTTCCAGAACTATATCATGGACTTTATCCACAATTTTCGGTGTGGTAGCCGATTTCGGGCGACTTAAACGTGGCTCATGACAGGTGTGTGTTCGGCCACGCTTAAATTCCGAAACCCAAAAATTCACCGTGGAAAAAGAAGGTTAAGTATTCCTAAGGACAGCATCCAACCTGGTCTTGATCTCCGTTGACGTCTTTCCTTCCAAATAAAAAAACTGGATCATCGCACGAATTTCGTTTTTATCCATTATCGACTTAACGCTAGGTAGATCGACACAGACGCTTTTCGCGATTAGACTAATAGACAGATTGTACGGAAATGTCTTGACAGTTCATATAAAGAGTTAAACCAAACAACGACATAAGATTGTTTTCGAAAAACTAAGGCCTTCTCAGTGATTCCGGGAACTTTTCAATCCACCCTCGTATATTTTCATTTTACAAAAACCCAACAAATGTATCCAGACAATAAAATCTAAAATTGAACAACTTGTTTTTGTTTATTATATGCATGGAGAAAAATTACCACTGACATTATAATCAACGGTTTTGAAATGATTTTTTTTTTGTTATTTTAAAATTTGAATTTTGGGTGTCCATAAACCATAACCGAAATACAGCATCATATTTATATAAAAATCATAAAATACATATTGATTAATAAGTAGTAAAACTAAGTAATTTTAAAGAACATTCTACATTATATAATTATAACGAATTAAACATTTTATGACATGACGGGTATGGATTTGATTTTATTGGCCAGAAAAACGAAAGCTGAGAATCCCGCCTATAATTCCACAGCATCCCACCCATTCCCAATTCTAGTTTACAACACTAGCGTCACTGTTATATCAAATTTTTGTATCACACATACTCGAATATCAATTGAATATACTATACCCATTGGGAGCAGGCGGGCAAAGCTCAACGTAGATGACACCATCATAGCCATGTACTGTTGTCGCGGGCAATTTTGAATGACTACACTGACAGTGACAATTTTTTATGGTGTTTCTGTCCTAAAAGTACAATTATAAATTCAAATCCACATGAAATTATGTTAATTTTTATAATTTTTACGTTGGATAACTAAAAATTCATTTTTCTCAAAATTATCTGTAAACAAATACTTGTTTTATATTTGGAGTTATATTATTCTTTTCTCTTTCATCTTTTGGTAAACTAAGAAGATTACTTACACTTTTGCATGTACTGTAAACACAAGAATGCATTTTTTTAAAAGAAGAATTCAAATAAACTTAAACTATTTGTCACTTTTAATTCCAATTCTCCAATTATGAGTACTTTGGGCTACTAAAATGCACAAATTTTATTACATAGTTCTAGAAAGTAATATGGCTGATGGCTATGGTGGCGCCATAATTATACTACTCGTATAGGGCGCTAGCAGACGCGTGGCTCGAGCGACCTTGAAGTGCTTAGAAACAGCTGATTTATATGCGTTTGTCAAAAATAGTGTCACTTTAACCTATTTTAATTTGGAACTGTTAAGAAATTATTATTAATTTCATGTGTTTGACTGCCTGAAAATTGTAAAATAACATTTTAGCAGTTCAAAATCAAAATGTCAAAATATTGTTCTTGTCAAAATGTCATTGCCCTTGTTAAAATAACAAGCGCACACAAATCAGCTAATTAAAGAATTTTTACATCGGGTTTTCATTAATCGTCGTATCTTTGTACAAAATTTCATAAAAAGCAATAATAAATATTTGATATCTTCGGTTTTGTAAAAAACCGCTTATTTTATTTTCTGTTTTCATTAGTACTAGTACCTATCTGTTTCAATAATAAAATATAAACTGAAATAATCTAAATTTTTAGAATTCACAAATTTTATACACGGATCCATTTAAAGGTGTGTTATCGCCAGTGGTACTTGTTGATATAAATGGTGACCAGCAGGATGATATTGTATCAGCTATGTTTAACTCAACTATAGTTGCAATCGATGGCAAAACATTAAAACAACTTTGGAACTATACTATAAATAACTCGGAAACACTAAGTACACCAACTCCGGGATACTTTACTAGTGATAATGTAACCGATTTTCTAGTAAAATATCAAACTGGACCTGAATTTCCCCTTTATTATTATTCACAGGTACATTTTGTTTAAATATTGTTTTCTGAAGTGTATTATAATATGTAAATGAATTTGTAGGCGGTAATAATAGATGGAAAAACTGGGAAACCAATCTATAACAGGCCACTGGTGGATACAGTAGGGTCTCAAATGGGTGGTTTGACAATAAGCATGGACAATCATGGTAATGATATGTTTATATATTGGATGGCCGACTGTAAGAATTTTGAAGGACGTCAAGATACCTTTAGTTTTGATAAAGGTAAGTACAAATGTCTCATTTTTTTTTTTAGATATATAGAGTTATATTAATAATACGAGCCCAACCCCTAATGTATTCGTACCGTCTGAAATAAATATATTAACAGCAACAAAAAATACATTTTTATGTTACAATAGTTAAGACTATATTTGGGCATTTTTTATTTTATGTATTAATAAAGTGTACTGGATTTAAATAAAATGTTAACTAAATTTCTCATTTAAACAATAATCTATGGGAAAATGTATGACAAAAGACAAGTCCCAAAATTTTTCGTTCCAATAGTAAATAATACAATATTTATGTTAGTATTATCTATAAAATTGAAGGTAAAGGTAACTGCCAATACACTCAATTAATTACCATCTTAAATTTTATTACTTTAATAAAAATTATTTACGAATTATTAAAGACGAAAACATTTGTCACATGCAGGCAATAGTTTATTTGCAAGTAAATTATTTTTAAACGTAAGAAATTTTATTATAAGCAATTTATTCAAGTTCTATACACTCTATTAATGCACCATATCAAAATTTGTTGAATTAGAGTAATAATCATAGCATCCAGAGGCTTATTTATTCTTGTTTTAAATATAATTGTAGGTGGTCTTTAATAAATAAATATCACTTTGCAAATAATTGTACTAAAAAAAAAAAAAAAATTAATATAGTAATTAAATGAATAGATTGTCAGTTACCTTTACCTTCAGTTTTATAAATAATAATAACATAAATATTGTATTATTTACTGTTGAAACTAAAAAAATAGCACGTGTCTGTTGTCATATATTTGCCCGTAGATTATTGTTAAAATGATAAATTCAGGTAATAACATATTTAAATCCAGTACACTTTATTAATACATTAAATAAAAAATTGCCCAAATATAGTCTTAACTAATGTAAACTAAAAATTGATTTCTTCTTGCTGTTAATATATTTTTTTAGAGGGTACGAATACATTTGGGGTTGGGCTAGTACAGCAAAACTATTTGCACATTCCAGGGTCTATGAGAGATACAAAAAAGTTTAGATAATTTTTTTTTTTACTCAGTAGAATAAATGATATTAGACTTTTTTTAGATGTATTTATCTCCGAAGTAATCCATAAATGATAGAGGAAAAACATCGCTTTCAAAAAATCTAATTACACCATGTTATTTTACATAGAAAAGCGTATAAAAGTTATCTATTTTTTTTTCTATATCATAATAAGCAACACACATTTTCAAAAAGAGCGAAAAACTTGTTTTAGCCTCCAACTCAAAACCCAAAGATGATCAAAAATTCCAATAGGGACTATTAAATTTCTCTAAAATTATTTTTGTGGAATGTACAAACGGTTTTGCTCTATTATTTATATTACTTGAGATATCCTAAGAAAACATCGAAAATGAGACACTATTTCTTTTACTTGTTTAAAAAGAAATGATGCAATTATTTAATATTTTTTAGCAAGTAATATATGGCAAAAATCAAAAGCAGATTTATGTAAACTGCGATTTAATGCATCAATGGTAACAAAATTGTATAGCATAAATCAGTACAATGAACCTCCTGGAATATTATTGTATACTTCTGGTAAAACTTAATAAACTACATAACTTTATGCATTTTTAAATCATGTACAATATTTCAGAAAATAGAACATCTGTAGAATTTAATAACAGTAAAACACCTCTTGAAGAGTTAACTTCATATTTACAAGAGAATCCAGAATTTAGTTTAAATTTTAGAAATGATAATTTAAATTTAATGAATCCTGAAGATATAGCAAATCTTAATAGTTATAATAAAAATAATATGAACTTAAAATCAAAAGCATCGACGAATGTAAACCATGCAAATAACTATAACTATAAGAATGCAAATTACAAAGGAAGCATATCAAATTTCAGGCACAGAGATAATGATCAAGGTTTAGTAAAAGATTTTTCTAGGGATGATGTTAGGAATCGAATAAATAAAAATGAGCAACCACAACCCCAGGTAATTTTTATATTTTTTAATATTCGCATATACTCTTCCACATTACCAATTCAGTAGATGGGGTTCACATCACCGCCAGTTTTACATAATCAAAATTTAAAAATCACGATATCCAACTACTGCCATTCGTCATTTTATTAAAATTGTAGACGTATAAAATAATTTGTATATTATAGTCAGTAGGTATGAAATATAAAATATTATTTACCTGCTTTCCAAATCGGAAAAAAAACGACACGAGATGTCATATGTTATGTACACTAACACTAGTCTGAAATTACAGGGCATAAACTTTGCTCCAATTTCAGCCAATCAAAGAGTTTTAAAATATGCCCTACTGTCTACAATACTGAATTGGTTAGGTTGAACAGAGTGTAGTAGTCAATTATATACAATAAAAAATTTAAAAGAAATCTGATCAAAGCCATCTGTATCATGAACGATTTAATAAATTGGCATACATTTATCTCTCACTTTCAATTACTAGAAGCTTGTAGATATAACACGCTTGTCTCTCAAAAATTCATATTGTTTCGACTAAGTAGGAAAACGATGCTCGTTGTTGACAATACCATTGATTATATATAGTAACGTAAACCTTAGTATATATAATCAATAACAATACTTTCGCTGTAGCGTAAATTTATTTATTTACCGGTTTCAGGCCATTAAGCTATTATTTTCATACCGGGTGAATACTTGAAAGCCTAACATAGCCTGTTAACACGAGCAAATCGTTTTCCGCAGACTGTACCTCCCCGTATCGACTAACAACAATGGTTGTGATATAGTTTGGTTCACGAAAGATGACTATTCAAGGTCATTTATAAGCCGTCTGATATAATATTTCTTGCAGATAATTTCACTGCATTTCGTATGCATATGCCTGCCACATGAAATATTTTTGGATAAAATAAGTGTAATTTATTTGAAAAATTGTTTCTTGCAAAAGATCTTATATTTCCAGTAAAATTATTTCATAAACAAACTATGCAAATTGCACTTGACACTGACATCTTCTTCTTCTTTAGTTTTTCCTTGTTAGGGGTCGCTATTTTTATTTTCTTCTTCCACTCATTTTTGTTTTGCGTGTCGTCCTCATTCAGTTTCTTTTCTCTCAAGTCTACCGAAATATAGTCCTTCCATCTTATATTTGGTCTTCCTATGTTTCTTCCACCTTCTATTACCAAACTATTCATTTTTCTTCCAATATATTCATCCTCATGACATTTTCAAACCAATGTAATCGTGTCTCATATCTTTCTAGAAACATTAGAGTTATTTCCCTTATTCTTTCATTCATTTACTTTTTAATGATATTGATATCTGTCAATTTGAATTACCTGAATATATTAGCAGTTTCCATGGTTAAGTTAGCATAGCTGGCTGATTTATGAAATTTATTATCTTTATAATTCTTTAACTATACATATAAGAATTAAGATAACTAATATGAACATTAAACATCAATAAAATAAGATATAAATAAAAAAATATATTTTTACTGTCACAAGCGATGACGCTTCTACATTTCAGCAGTAGGCAGCGCTGTTATTAATCTCCGCTAAAATTCAAATATTTTAATAAATTTCAAAAAATCATATTTCGATCAAATTGAATGAAAAACACCTTAGAATTTCACATTTGTAAAAAGGCAGACCTTTAAGAAAATAAAAATAAAAAATGCAGTGAAATACCCCATTTAAATTTAATAATTGTCGCATTTTTAATATAAAAAAAATTGAGTATCGCCATTCGAAAGAGTATTTTATATTTAGAAGTTACTTGTAACAATAAAAATCAGCAAAATTTAAATTATTGTATTTATCTAGATACCTATGAGAGAAAAATAATCTGTAGATGACAAGTCGGAAGAAGACAAAATCCCCCATTTGGCCGCCATTTTGTCTGTTGTCTAGTAAAACAGTGATATTATTTGTTGCTTTTATTTCAAAGTGCAAAAATGAAAACGATTTAGTGCAAAATATGATTTATATTCAAAATAAATACTTATTTCACTACACCTACAAATGATAATAATATTTTCCCCATTTGGTACGTTCACAAATCTATCACCAGATACTACTTTGATTTTTTTGTCTAGTACATGTTTTGAGAAAAGCTAATACATTTTTAAAATAGTTTACTAATGGGGCAACTTTGTCTTAATTTTGCCAAAGTCGTGTCATATAATTGAGATACCAATGCGAGCTTTGGAAACTTGTGTTTTATTTATTTAATAGTGATTTTCTTATATTCATGCCTAACATTTGTTACCAATCATTTTTATTTTTAATTTAGCAAGAAGATAAATATGACTACGATCAAGCTGAAGGTCCTTGGGTACCTTCATCATCAGTTGATGAACTTCTAAATCCTCAACTAGATTATCCAGACGCGTATACAGACGACGCTGATAATCAAAATCCTGTCAACCCCAACATTAAACCAATTACGTCGTTTAATACAAATAACCGCGATCCTCGAAGTAAACCACTAGAACTATCTCAACAATCTGAGAAATCTGGAGCAGAAACTAATACAAATCAAAAATTCAAGAAGAAAAATTTATCTGACGAGCAGTATGGTCCAAATGATTACAAAAATGTTTATATGGCTAGAAATAGACTTCTTCATGACTTAAATGATCTTCCAAATGAAATATTGCGGGATACTTATATCAAACATCATGAAAAGCAGATAAGGAACAACAAATTTGAACAGAGGGATTTGAGATTCAGAGAACATGATGACGACGAAGTTAATAAAACGGTAGATATAACAAATAAAAAGTTCCCTGAAAGTTTATGGGATTTAGAATCAGAAAAAGAGTTGGAGGATAAGGAAAATGGCTACTGGAGAGGGAAAAGGGAAACTGATAGTATGCAAGGAGTTTTATATCGAATGACGCTTACAGGTAGGAAAAACACATAACATTTTATATATGACTGTAAAAAACCTAATAATATTTTAACGGCTGGTAATATAAGGTTCCAGTAAAATTTAGTTCCATAGTAAATTTAATTAAATGAACAAATATGACCAGAATTTTTGATTGCAATGATTTAAATCACAAAACAATAACGCAAATGTTTTAAGAAAAGGGACATTGATTTGAATTTGTTCATTTTATTAAATTTGCATAGACGTTTCAATACCGACTCTTATAAATATATTAACCGTGTTCCTCCGGACTGTGATTGTGATTTTGTAAATCCTGTTTAGTTTAATCGTGATCCTTTTGAATCATAATTTAAAAATGATATCTAGAAAACAACTTGAATAATATAAACACCATCTAGCGTCAAATAGCATATACAGACCAATGCAAATTAATTTATTTTATTTTATAAATAATCTATTGTCGAGTGTTATGGTCAGTACATTAAAAATGAGTGATATAGAAGTAAAAAATAACTGTTCTTGGTAACATACAGAATTATGTTTACTTATAACAAATCTTTTATGTAACATATTTTCTTTGTTTTCAAAAGTATGGTGGGTCATTACATGCTTTTGTTAGAAAATCATATTTTCTTTGATGCAACTAAACCCACATTGATAAATTTCTACACTCGAAAACCTATTATCATTAGCCATTTTTAAATGAGAAAGTGGGGATAGCGAATAAGAAACGAAAAAACATACTTCTTCTTAATCATGATCACTTTGATGATTTAGATTGTGAATCACAGTCCAAAGGAACACGGTTATTGTTAATGCTGGTAACTTTTTACTATACCTACTTAATGAGAAATTTTAATTTTTGAATTTTTCATATTTAATTTCTGTAATTATTAAACATATGAAATGAATTTCGTATACTGCTTTGTAAGGAGCATTTTATGCTCTGCAACTTTTATTTGAATTTCATGTGTTTACTGGGAATGTCTTCAACGTTCGAATATTCAAAGCCAGAATTGCATGCACAGAATCATTCAAATCTCGAATATTCAAAAACAGAATCGCGCATCACCAGAAAGCGCTTCGCCCGAATCATTAAATAACCGAATACGTGGGCATGGCCAAGCAGAGGTTACTTTAGGTTAGGTTGTGTTAGGGTGGATTTGGTTAGATTAGATACGCTTTCGTGCAATGCACGATTCTGTTTTTGAATATTCGGAAATTAAATGATTCTGTGCATGCATATTTTGATTTTGAATATTTGGGCGTTGAGTATGTACCCTGTTTACTGCGTAAAAATTGTAAAATAATAACTTTTTAACAGTTAAAAATTAAGTGGCAAGCGCACACAAATCAGCTGATCCCAAGATAGCTCGAGTTACGTGTTTGCTCTCGCGAATCAAGCTAAGCGATACGCCACAAGTGGTAAATTTTAGAACTAAAACAAGGCAGATAAATTTGAATGGACCTTTTACATGAAAAGAGAGAGATAGGGAAAAAATGACATATATGTAGTGCGCAGTAGTTTGTTTGCGCATAGAGGGGCCAGATATATTTCAAACAAAATTTGAAATGGCGGAAATAAGAATGTAACTATATTAAATAAATTCACATAAAACGTTTGAGATGATAAATATTTCAAGGCGAAAGGACGGGTAAATGGGAATCAGAAACGTGGTTATATGTTTTAAAGACGCGAAATAAACACCACATAAAGTGACAGATAATTGCGTAGTTGCCAGTTTGTTATTAAGAAAGTTACAAACAAGAGTAAAACTATTGTTATTATTTTTAAATAAATTGTTTTGTCTTTATTAATAATTTCTTTACACTCAAAGTGAAAATAATTTCAGTTTTTGTGTTGTTTAAATATTTTTTTATCAAAAATAAATGCTTGTCCTTTTAATCATTTTACTTGACAACACGGTGTAATAAAAATGTAAAAGGTCCATTGCGCTATGTAGAATCTTGAGTTGTAAGTTTATTACATTATATAACTTTTTTTTGTCGTGTTAAATAAATGAAGATAAGTATTATTTTCATTTTAACAATTTATAAAATTTAATTGATACTGCACAGTGAATTATAACTTTTTGAGAGAAATACGTGGTAGGTGTAAATGTCCATAACGTTGTTTTATAACAATATAATTTAAAGCTGAAGAATGGAATTAGGTTTTTAAGATTTACATTCGAAATGATTACATTTTAATATTGATAGAAGTATTACATTTCATTCTATTTTCTGTATATCTTAGGAATGATATATTAGGACTCCCTAACATTTCCCAAACATTTTGAACTGTATTTAGGCATATAAAAAATGAAATAATATGTATTGTTTCTTTTTAATAATTTATTTGGACTAAACTTTATTTTAAATATGATAACTAATCTCACATTTACCATCTGTCATACGCTACATCCTGCACATGACATTTTATCTGCCTTATCTTAGTTCATGAGATGCTCACTGAATGTGCGGCGCTGCTAAGTTAAAGCGCGTATACTTTATTCCAGTTAAGAAAATGGACTTTGGCGTTTCGGAGCCAGCCCATTTTACACACATCAAACATATGAATTAGTTTTATGTTTCATACAAGACATACTTGACAGTGTGAAATGTCGAAATTTGATAATTTTTAATTTTTTAGTACATAAATAGTTACTTTGAAGAAATATAATAGTACAGTGTATAATAATATAGAATCGTAGCTTAAAGAAACTTCTGCATTGACTGCAACTCTAGCTCTTACAATGTTCAACTGCGGCCTGGAACGTTTTCTTACATATTTTTCGCTATTGTAGGCGTCAGCTATTAAGAATTTCAAAAAAAAAATCAGTATCATGAAGAGTTTTATAGTATTACGAAAAATTTTGGACGTAATTCGGGCGATATACAAATAACGGACTCGGTTTACAAACTTCAGCCGCTTTATATCGGCCTAATGACATTGATAACTATTGTAGATCATTGCATTTTTCTCTTAATCTCATATAATTTGTTTTTATAGGATTATTATTGAAGCCTTTAACTCAATACGAATCGCAAGACGCAATTGATTTGGTTTTTGGTACGTACTGGGTGTTTCCGAAATATGGGGCTTATGTTTTATTAGACAAAGATGAGCAATGCGTTCGTCAAAAACTTCTACAATCTACATCTCCAAATGGTAATTGTTTTTTAAATTATTTTCATGTTTAGTAATTAATAAATATTGCAGATAAATATCATAATCTTGAGAAAACTACCAAAGAAGATTTATTTACAAAAATGTGTTTAGAAGAACGTGGTGTATTGCCTAAACCAAATACAAGTGTAGATCCCAAAAATGCTGAATTGAAAAAATCTCCATATTATAATCAAATTTCCCAGCTAAGTTTGGGACAGATGACAATTTATCGACTGAGAATTCAATGCAAGTGTCAAATTTTGAAACCGGATGAGAAATGCGCACAAATATCTCCGATGAGCGAGCAATTCTGGCCTTCATACATGGGAAAAGTTGGGGATGGAATATTTAAAACACATTAACTTGATTAAGTAATCTTTTTTTTTTATAGTAACATCAGCATTTACCTTTATTGTTAAGTAAAATTATAAGTATTGGGTATGAAGCATGTTAATCTATTGTACAAGTATTTGATTCTTGTAGTTATATTTGTTATTAGATGATTCATGTAAGTTTATGCATAACATCTTCCTTTGTTTTGTTTGGCTGGATCTTACATGTAATAATATGCCTATATTTAATAATAAATGACATATTTTATTTATAAATTGTTTTGTCTACCTAATACTTATGAGTATGCCAATAATAATAACAGTAAATTTAACATTGTGCTTCGCATAATTCAGTTACCGATAAAATTAATATTAATATGTCATTTTCATCGTGTTCAGGAAGTTTATTGCTAGGAAATTGATGACGGAAGTATGATGAAAAAAAAAATGGTCGCAGGAACATTGAGCATGGGGAAAACTGGTTGCTGACAAAATTTATTGCTAGTAGACAAGTCGCGAGTTGCCAGGAAATTGCTTGCACAGAAAATTGATAATCAATAAATTGATTTCAAGGAATTTTTTTCGCTGCGTTTTAGATCGTACAACAAAGCAGACAGAACTTTATTGAATTATTTAACACTAATTTCACATATTATATATTTTAATCTTGAACAATTATATTGTGTTAATTGCAGTATCGTTCTTATTAATTGTTTAACAAGGTTGATTTAAATTGTTTCCTTTGACTTATTTATTTCCATCATTAAGAACACTACGGGTGGATGTCACAAAGTTATGTATAAATTTATTATGTTCTTTAGTCCCATTTAACTTCAAGATTAAAAGAAAGAGATTTTTGGACATTCGCCCTTAATGTTCTCGGACACAGATTATTATTTATTTTATGTAGTCGGCTAAATATATTCGACGTTTAAATATATATTTGATACTTGTTACATTTATGATATTCGGGTTATATTAACTCGGATTGAATCAGTTAAATCATTTTATGAAGCTACTTTTGATTTAGTCTTAATAATGTGTTCTCTGAATGGAGTTCTATGGAGGTTGGTTGTTTAGAAAAAGTCACAACAATCTTTTACAGAAGTTACGTTGTAGCAAGTGGGGAGCAGATTCGCACACTCTCCGTATTACCGCTCTTGCTCTATGATTTTTTACCGCCGAATACGCTGCACCGGTCTGGGAACGGTCATTGCATGTATACAAGCTTGACTTCGTTCTTAATCAAACTTGCAGGTTGATAACAGGATATGCCTTAAGTCAACTCCTACTGGACATCTTTACTTTTTCAGTGGTATTGCCCCGCCATCAATAAGACGTTCCGTTGTTAGAATGAAAAAAACAAGAAACAGATCCATGGCACCCACTACATGGCCACGTAATGTCCGTTCGCAGACTCAAATCTCGAAAGATCTCCCTAGCTTCCGTGAGACCGCTTCTAACATCAGCAAGTCAAGAACGGATCGCTAAATGGGTTCACTCGTTGAAAGACAGAGATAAGGCGCTAAAAGTTCAACCAAAGGAGCAACTTCTTCCCGGTGGCGACCTACCTTGGTTAACTTGGAAGAGCTTGAATCGTCACCGTACCCACCCAAACAGGAAGATGTAGAGTAAATATGGTAAAATGGGGGCTGCTTAACGGCTCAGACTTATGTTCATGCGACTTCAACAAACCATGGCTCACACGCTTAACTGTCCTATCTTACAACATCCCTGCCAGATGAGTAATCTTGCTGCTGTCAATCCAACAGCGTTGATCACCGACCAATAATCTAAAGAGCGTTGATGCATGTAGTTTATTGGTGTTTAGAAGTTTAATGGTCGGTTGCACCAACGTAACTTAAATTTTAAGCGTTCCTTAAATTGACAATATTGCATCGAAATGTAATGTCAAATGAATTATTATGCATTGCCGTCAAAATTTCGATTTGCATTTTTTTGTTTAAGCGTCGCTTATAATTTAAGCCTTGTTGGTGCAACTGGGCATAAATGGTCCGAAAACAATTCATATACATTTATATTTTGTCATTGTTGTTATTTTATGTTATGTTATTCTGTTTGGTTGGACACGCAAATATTATCATTTTATGAAATAATTATTGTGATCTGTTATAATGTTCATTTCATTATCAATAATTATCCCTTTCATTCTGTATAACATTGATTTCGGTCAAATTTAATAGAACAGTTAGAACCATAAGAGATAAGTGTGACTATAATATCACTTGCGCTAATGAAATATTGAAAAATTCTAATACCGTTCTACCTCCCAGCCCTCTTATAAGCTTATTACGAAATTTCCTGTTATGAGGGTCAGCTAGCCAATTTACTGTTGCTGTAAATAGACACAAAAATGCAATTTGCACATAGCTTGGGTCTTTTATGAAGGCTATATAAAGTCTGAAGTGGAAGAAGTCAGAGTTAGTGCTAGTGGAGGAACTGGAAGCGGTCTCAACTGAATTACACAGTTTACTACATTCAGCTTACGAAACTAGCTGTTCATTAAAGTCTTAACAAACCACCAAGAAGGTACTCTGGTGGAATGAGAAGCTAGGACACCAAAGGCTTTTAGTTAGAAGGCTATACAATAAAGCCAAAAATACCGTAAATCCGGCGAGTTGGGAGGAATACAAAAATACTCGTAACTACTTACAACAAAGAAATTCGCAAATCCAAGAGGAAAACGTGGCAAAAAATCTGTGAGGGCCTATCAGATATGCCCACAGTGGTACATCTACAAAAAGTCCTCTCAAATGATCATGCGAACGAGATTGGTTTCCTGAAGAAACCAAATGGCGACTTCACGGAGGATTCAAAGGAAACGATTCAGCTTCTTCTAAGCACTCACTTCCCAGGATCATCCCGATTAGACGAAGAAAACTCTCCAATGGAAGTAAGAGAGTCACAAGGAAGCAATAGACTCAATAATCTATCTGAGAAGATCTCAGTTAGCCGAGTTAAATGGGCTATTAATACTTGTAAGCCCTACAAGACGGCGAGTGGCGAGATGCCATTTTTCCGGCCTCGCTGCAAAAATGCATAAAGGACATATTACCTGTCATATGTGGACTATATAAGGGAAGCATAAAGCTCGGATATATCCCAAAATTATGGAGGAAAACAAATGTGGTCTTTATACCTAAAGGAGGACATCCAGGTGTTCAGCCTAAGTCATATATAACCTATTAGTTTTTCATATTTTATATTAAAAGGTATGGAGAAGGTGTTGGACCAATACCTACCTCATAAGTGATGTGCTCACACTCTCACCACTTCATGCGAATTAGTTCGCGTACCAGAAAACCAAGTCGACACTGACGGCTCTTCATAGCCTTGTCAACAAAATTGAAAAAACCTTCATGGCAAAGGAAATAGCTCTAGATATTTTCATAGATATAGAGGGCGCTTTTGACAACACCTCCTATGACTCTATCGTAAGAGCAGCCTTGGCTAAAGGTTTCGATCCAGCCGTGATGGCATGGATAAAAGCCATGTTAAAAAGTCAAATCATTAAAGCTTCACTAAGAAGAGAATCAGTAATAAAAACAACTTGCAGAGGATGTCCACAAGGTGGAGTACTATCACCTCTTCTTTGGTGTATCGTTATTGACGACCTCTTTAACAAGCAAACAAAAGCTGGCTACATTGTTTACGGATACGCAGATGACGTAACAATTCTAGTCAGAGGAAAGAACGATACATTAATATCACAACTAACAGAAAGCTCTGGATCTTGTGTAACGTTGGTGCCAGGAACATGAACTTAATCTGAACCCAAGCAAAACAGTTCTTGTACCATTCACTAAAAGAAGAGAGCTAGCACTCAAAGCTCTCTTAATGAAAGGCACCAGAATTGAGTTCTCAAATTAAGTATTTAGGAATAATTTTAGACCAAAACTAAACTGGAATTCACACATTAACAAAATTATTAAGAAATCTGCAGTGGCTCTGAACGTCTTAGTAAAAACTGGGGGCTGTAGGCAAAAATAACCTACTAGTTATACATCACTGTAGTCAGACCCATGATCACTTACGCATCGTTAGTATGGTGGTTAATAGTTAAACAAAATACAGCACAAGCGTCGTTGCGGAAAATACAACGATTAGCCTGTCTATGTCTACAGCTGCTATGAATACTTGTCCAATTGCAGCACTGAAAGTGATTCTGGGGCTAACGCCTCTGCACCTACAAGTGAAGAAAGAGGCGATGCTCCAGGCACTCACACTCAGTAGGACAAAACACTTCATCTCGTAGGCCACTTACAAATTCTAAGGGAGATATGCCTAGATGAAATGGCCATGTCTGTCTGTGATACAATGACGACAAGATACAATTTTGACCAAGACGTATATGGTAATCATTGGTGATCGCCTTCAGTGGACAGTAGGAGGACCACACTTCCTAAGGGACTCTTTGTCCTGGTTTACGGATGGTTTAAAACTAGAGTCAGGAGAAACTGGAGTGGGTGTATTTGGACCAGGTTATTAAATAAAGGAATCCATAGGCATGAGTCCCACCGTATTTCAGAGATCTACGCAATAAATCTCTGTGCTCAAAGAAATATAAACAAAGGTTTCAAAGGAGCAACAATCAACATATTGTCAGAAAGCCAGGCTGCTTTAAAGGCACTAAGTGCCTTCACTTTGTGGGTCAAAGCTAGTCAGGAATGAACACCCCACAATAACTGGCCAAAGATAACTACGTCACTTTTTGGTGGGTACCGGGGCATGAGTGAGTTCGAGGCAATGAAAAATCAGATGAGCTCGCTAAAAAGTGAGCTAAACTACAGTTTTGCGGGCCTGAATCTTCTTGCAGACTCTTGAAAAGTCATATAAAGAAGGAAATCAAAAAGGAAGCAGCCCTAGCCTCAAATTGGAGAGACAACCCGAGCCTTAGTCAGTCGAAGAAATTCATTTCACACTCGTTGACAAACGCCAAAGAGCTGTTAGCTTTCAGCGAGAAAGAACTTAGAACTATGACTATTTACTGGTCATTGTTCTCTGAAATATCATCTTTGTAAGATTGGTATAGCTGAAAACAATATCTGTCGACTCTGCGAAGAGGACGAAGAAACTTCGGAACATTGTATGTGAATGTCCAGCTTTAGCCGTAAGTAGACTTAACTGACTCCTGGAATAGTAATTGGCTTCATAATTCTGGAACTACTTTCAGAAAACTAAGATAGAGCTGTTGATGGATGTTACAACAGACCTTAAAGGTCGCAGTGACAAAAGCGGTTAGTTAAAGCCCTCAACTTATGAATGAATGAATGGTGCAGAATATCGGTTAAATAGCAAAAATAATAATAATTTTCACTGGAAAGGAATTTTCCTGTTCATTTCTCATAAGAAAACATTCCTTTTGATTCATATTTGAAACTGATTTCGATTTCTGAAAAAAATATAATGCCAGTTACAAGTACACAGCAGCTTGTTTGTCAAATACTGCACTAGGAAATCCACTAAATAAATAAAAAATCATTAATAAAATGAAAGTAATATTGTTTTTTATCAAATATATTATTATTTCATTTAAAAATTATACGAATATAAAAAATTGTACTCTTATTAGAATATGAATAAAAAACAAAAATATAAGTTTCTTGTAATATCTTTGAATATATAATACATATAAGAACGGCAACGCATATGGCCTAGCAGGATACTATATCTGTCTCTTTTTATTCACAAAATTATTATAGATATCTAGTGACTCTTACCACAAAACTATGAACTACGATAAATCGTGCTGACAGCATTGCCAAATAGTATTTGTTAGAGGTATTCAATAATCAATAATTCAAAAATATTGTTTCATAATAACCAGATAATATATTTTGAATCTTCAATGTACATGTATACTTGTTTTACAGTAGCAAACTTAAAAACCTTTTTAAAATCTTATCTTGTTGTTCTAGCTACGTGGCAATACTGTGCAACATCCACCTATTATGTATTTTTTGAACTAACTCAGAAATAATTGGTATACGGAGAAATAGATGGCACCTTCTCTCGAAATATTTAATCTAAATACATTACGTTGCCGTTCTTGTATTGTATTATAAATTCAAAGGTAATATCTATCTTTAACAACAAAAATAGTCTTATGTAATTATCACATAGATAAATCATTAAAAATCACATTTGGGAAGAATCAGATAGGTAGCTATTTTCTAATAACATTTGTTCGTTAATGTCAATACTGTTGGTATGTTGGTATTCAATGACTCATTTTGGTATGTCTGCATATTTTTAATTTTCTGACAAATATCTTTGGATATATTATATGAACAGGGACGTAGCCAGGATATTTTTGTAGGGTGGGCCAGCGGCGAGCCAAAAAATATTTAGGTGGGCCCCTAATCAGAAAGTTTTGTACTGCTACTTATCTTTTTCATTAGAACATAAATAACTAAAATTTGATTTTTAGTCATACAACTTGTGAAGCATATTATAGCGTGTTAAAAAAACCTAACTCGGAGTAGACTAGGAACAGAGAAACGTATATCTGACCATTATTCAATTCAATCATATGATATTTTAACACAATCTTTTTTCTCTTGACACTTTATATACTCGTAGAATTAATTCCTCACTGGCGACTCTCAAAAACATTATTAATAATAAAATTGACAATCGCGTAACTCTTAGTTTAATTGGTTTTAAAGTATTTCCCATTAATATAAGAAACTTATTTTTCATTCCTATAGCACACATTAACATTGCCTCCAAATCTCCAATCCACCGCATGTGTGCAAACTACAATTCTTCTAATAATCAACCTGATTTATTTAACTAATTGAAACGCCTTTCATAACTCATAATTGTTCTCAATTGTTTTGTATTTTTTTTATGTATTCTTCATCTTATGTCTATTTGAATTCGCGGGCTGTATAATTTTTTTTTGAATTTTTGTACCGGTCCTATAATTCAATTTTTCTTTTGGGTAGATAAATAAATAAACAAATAAATCAATACATTCAAAAGTGAAGTCAAAATTGATCTTGAAATATAATTATAAGGAGAAAGATAATAAAGAAGAATTAGGTATAGTGCAATTCGCAGTTTTCTAATTTATTTCCATTTCTAAAATAATATTTAAGAAAAAAAAGGTTTTATTTCTTTAGATAACATTTTTGACAATATCGTGTGTCAAATTGACATTTAATTAAATATTTTAAATTGACATATGTTTCTTTGTTCATAGCCTACTCCGAGTTAGGTTTTTTTTTGAGCTTCTGTACGTGTGTATTTTAACAGATATTAATTTATTAGTTTGTTTAACATTATTAAAAATACAACACATGCATTGAAGGATAAGTTTTGTAAAGAAAATAGACGCATCGTTACTTAACAAATAAAAGATTATATTATAGAAAAGTTCAAAAAAAATGTAATTACTCACAAAACAAATGATGAAATGCATTGAATAGATGTTCTACCTGCTTTGTAATGTATTTGATTTAAACGGGTGGGCCAGAGTTTCTGCAGGGTGGGCTGTTCATTGCTCGTTGCTTCTATATAACAGACTGTCCTCTCGGCTGTCCTCCCGACGGTATTTATACAGCCCATGTCCTTCTGGAACTTTCCGACGCGACGTTGACATCGAATACAAAGGATCAGCCCACCGGATGTATAATAATTAAACCAGTCTAGACGCGTATGGGTTTTCCCCGCCGGGGATTACGTCATTGCTCGGGAATATTGTACCAGTGGTGGCGCTCGCATTCGGGCGCGTCGGGTGGGCGCGCTATAGTATGAACAACTAATTAAGGGTGATTAGTGAGCATGTGGTTAGCATTGTTTTATCTCTGTCAATCGTTGATGGATAATTTTAGAGAAAAATACTTTAAATAATAGTTATAGAAAAATAATTGCACGCATCTTTTATTTACAGTATTTTTCTCTAAAATAATCATTAAACGGTTGACAGAGTTAAACCAATGATAGTCAAATGCTTGCTAATTGCCCTTAATCACTGTCCATACTAGCAGCCATTATTTCCATTGCAAATTTAGAAAGTTCGTGAAATGATTTTTATTAAATGCGTCTATGAACTTAGCAACTTCATGCCAAAGCCTAGCATTTTTTTTTTACTTCTGCCCACTTTATTAAATCTATATTTTCCCATTGTCTTTCTGTTTTCTCAATGTTATTAGCCGATTTACCGAACGCGAGTAAAATTGTCGTCAGTTTATGTTTATTAGCTTAGCTTTCAAAGCTACATCTACACTTAAATGAGAAATATTTTTTAAAATATTAATATTTTCGGGTAACCTAGTTTTTATTTGCTGAAATTTATACAGCGATATCTTAATTTTTTTCAGCTTCAGCTGAAAATGATTTCTCTTTCATGTCTTTTACGGACATTTCAAAATTATAACCCAGATAACAATTGCTATCAATGTAATTTTCAAAATTAACAGAAAAATTGTCGATGTGCCTTCCAGAAACTGTAACTTTTTTTACTAAAGATTCAATTAAAAATAAAAAATCCTGTAGTAGTTTTGTTTGGTCTATGCCATTGCTCTTAAACAATTTGTTTATTCTTTGTAAATCAAATAAAATCGGTCTTAGAACTGATATAAATGCAAAATTGGTATAATCATAGTACATTTGGTATAGTAGTTCCGCAGTGTAACACTTGCTTCTTTTCGGGCAATACTAAAATGCGTTTTTAATTCAAGCCATTGATCAAGCACGCGACTTATCACATTTTAAATGGATAGCCACCTACAAGCTTGCACTATTTTAAGTGGATCTTGATTTTCATTAATAGTTTTTTAAAGTCGTATGTACAAGATGGCGCAAAACTAATCACCCTATCGGAAGATGCTCTAAAAATAAATAAATAAAATAAATATTTCATCACGGCATATTACCCCTTACTGGGTGTGCCAATCTGCTTTGTACACAGATATCGGTAATGATAAAATATTTGTACCGTGCGGGGCTTACCAGGCGTCACCTCACGGGCACTCATAGCTGGCGTGGAGAGTGCACCACAGGGTTAATATTGTGCCATTAAAATTCGATGTAAATTTTGGCGTCGGTATGGATCGAACCCGGGTCCCCAGATTCGCGACCAGACACTCAGGCACACGTTCACGAGACCACATGCTCTCATGTCATCGTGACTTTGACATTTGTGAAGTAAACATACATAGACAAATCATGAATCGCTATACTCCACAAGAACGCGGAATAAATTGCGTCAATATTTTTGACACATAATCGGTCTGTGGTTTTATCTCAACGTGAATTTTGTTATCAATTCCCTGGTCGTGTGGCACCAACGAGACAAATACAAGCGGATCCTCAAATATCAAGCAGACGACGGGCCACGCAAATGGGCATCAGTAGACAGTCTTTACAGCGGATTTTGGTGAAAAAATTGAAAATGTTCCCGTAAAAAGGTCAAACAGTGCAACAACTATTGCCTGCAGATCACCAATTGCGTGTAAATTACAGCCAAACCCTCCTAAACCTTGACCGTGATGAGGATGATTTTCCATTAAAAATGATCATGAGCGATAAGGCACATTTCCACCTATGCGGATACGTTAAGAATCAAAATTATCGCTTCTGGGATACTGAAAATCCACTTATATTGCATGTAGAGCCATTACATTCTCTCAATGTCACTGTTTGGTGCGGCGTTTACGGATTGGCCCATATTTTTTCGAGGACGGCATCGGCATTACTTTTACTGTGACTGGTGAGCGCTACAGAATACAGAACCATGATTAACGACTTCTTGCTGCCGCAAATTGACGAATTGGGTTTGGAGAACATGTGGTTCCAGCCGCACAAACAGCTCGAGCTACAATGGACATTCTGTAGCAAGCAGGGCTGTGCGGTGAAATGGAGCAAAGGAGCAATCGCTTCAGGCGCCTTTTGTGAAAAGGCGCACACAGAATTGAAATTTAGATATATTCTGATTGATAATCACCCAGTTTAGCAGATAGAGCCAGTTCGTTCTATATTCTTCTATATTGAACTAAAAGAATAAAAAATTCACTCTTTTGTAAGTAAATATTGTTCTTAGAGGCAGTGCTGCTCCGTGTGTAAAAAGCGCCTTTGTGCAAAGTTATATTGCAGCGTCCCCCACAATGTATAATTTGCAAATTAACTCACTCTTTAAATTTTAAACTATATTTTTGATTCTACGAAAAATACTAGATTTAAAATATTCATTCTTTGTTAGATTCATTCTTGTAATCAAAATTGTTTGTTGTAATCAACAATTTTACAGTTATAACAATATCAGAAAATTATCCGTTTACCAGGATATTCATTTTATTTTTTTATTTCTAATAAATTCATTGTTAGATTCATTCTTGTAATCAATATTAATGAGATATACCCAAAATATTCATTGTTGTAATCAACAGCTTCACAATTATTATTTGAATATAACAATGCTAGAAAAATATCCGTTTGGTAGAATAATTATTTTACTTAAACTTAATTAGAGCTTTAATGCAAACAAATTAATAAAAACTATTGTTCACTTCTATCACCTTACTATGTAAGTTGTATAGGTAATTTCTTTTTACGAATAAGAGTAGTTTGCAAAAAATACTATTATTTACTGTCATGAAATGCCGTGCCTCATGGTCAGGTCAGGGCGCCAAATTGAATATTATGTGCTCCAGGCGCCAAAATACCACCGCACGGCGCTGGCAGCAAGCGCGTAATCTCTCGTTTTGGCGATTTGCACTGGCCCGCAAGATCACCTAATTTGACCGTTCCAGCGTTCCAGACTTCTTTCTTTGGGTTTTTTTGAAATCACGGGTCTATACGAACAATCCACAGACCTTGATGGCCCTAAAGGAGAACATCCGACAAGAAGTGGAGAATTTATCACCAGAAATTTTGAGAGAA
Organism: Harpalus rufipes; assembly: GCA_951394225.1. Lineage (NCBI taxonomy): Eukaryota > Metazoa > Arthropoda > Insecta > Coleoptera > Carabidae > Harpalus > Harpalus rufipes. Next base: position 19,248,612 of record OX596276.1, on the reverse strand, counting down.
GTCATGGAAAATGCTGTGAAACGAACCCAAATCTGCATCAACTCTGGCGGCAGCCACTTGACCGATATTATATTCGCGACTTAATGGGGAAAAAAATAAACGTTTAAATAAACATATTCAACAAACAATAACCATTTTTTTTATTTAGTAACAAAAGTTACTGCTATAGGAAATCGATTGATTACTTTTATGTCTCACTAAAGTATTATGCACTGTTTATTGCTAGGATACGGTGTATATAAACCTATCCATTATGCCCCGGTTGTCTTGGATATGTTTATATACACCGTACATATCCAAGACAACCGGGGCATAATGGATAGGTTTATATACACCGTACACGATCATCGTTAACACAAAAAAAAATAAACGTTGATAATAAATAAAACAATTAATCAACATCCTTAGCAACGCCAAAATTTGAGCATTATTGTAATCAAAATTATTATCAATTAAAACTTGTTTCAGATATTCTAGTGAGACATAAAATCTTGTATGCACCACGAGCGTTACTAGATAATAATGCCCATCGGACGACATCTATCCCTCGGGCCGGAGGCCCTCGGGCTAGATCCTCGTCGCCCTCCTGGCATTATGATCATAGTAACGCCCTTGGTACATAAAATACTATTATGCCACTTTGTATTTTAATTAAATTAAATTTAACTAAACCAGTTATATGTTTCTTGAATCAGAAATTCTAGATTTTTTGGGAGATGTTGTTTTGCTGCATAAGAAGTTAGTAGTTGCAATGAATGATAAATACACCGTATTAATATGAGATGCGGATTCTCTTCTTTTAGTTTTGCATACACGCCATTGTTGATTCCATCCATAACACTTGCATTGTCTGTTCCAATGCCAGTTATTTTTTTTATATTTAAGTTATACAATTGTAATGAATTCTTGTTTGCTTGAACTATCAGTTGATTCATCGACCAAAAGGCTGTACCCAGCATCTTTCAGGTAATTTTTTTTATGTCGTTATCAAAATGTTGTGCTAAAACATTTTTAATAAAATTCAAACACTTTGTTCTATGCATTTTTACGTGTAAAATTGATTTGCTGTCTTTAAAACTATGTTTACATACAGAAACAAGATGGTTCGTAAGGTTAATGAACATGTGGTGAGCCACAAACAATGCCAGTTTAGCTTCTGATATTATGGCCTCATTTAAATCTGCCACTTTTATTTTAGAAAACTCAATTTTCTGTTGTGGCCCCATGGCCCCAAAATTATATTAGAATTAGCCTTATGCTTTTTCGAAGAAGAATGAGCATATCCATTTCATTTGAAGTGTATGATTACAATATTTATATTTCGCTTGCGTTCCAACCGTACTTTCTATACATATTAGCCAAGAAGTACAGTTCTGATAAATTAGTGCAATATGCACGACTACAAATGAACACATTGTTGGCAACTTAGAACACACAACTTGTTTTTCACAAAATTACAAGTTCGTGCAGTTATATTTTATTTCTACCGTGTAAATCAAGTCAAAAAGATGCTACTTTTATGACGTTTGAAGTAAAATAGTTTTTTTCCTGATATCGATAATTTGTAGCTATTGTTTGGTTCACGAAAGATGACTATATTCAAGGTCATTTATGAACCGTATGGTATAATATTACTAGCAGATAACTTCACTGCATTTCGTATACATAGACGTGCAATATGAAATATTTATGGATACATCTTAACTGAAAAAAAAATAAGTGTAATTTATTTGAAAATTATGTTTCTTTTTAAATAACCTTTCTCAAAGATTTATGTTCTTCACCTATGTTTGTGCAAAACACAAAAACATAGACTTGACAAAAACCATGGAATAATAATTTGATTTAAATGTCAATGCCCCTGGGTAAATATTAGGACAGAGGGCAGTGCAGTAGATAATTAGAAATCTGTAATTCTACGACATTTATCATTATTATTTGTAATGTGTTAGAAGGTAATGTCACCATTTACGTATATCTGTTACACACCATAAATTACATAGACATACGTCAAATAATCTTTCTCTTTCTAACATGAAATGTTGCTAAGCTACTGCTGTATAAAGTGCTGTGTATTCTTTCTTCGAACAAGTGACCGTGAATAGTCATCTTTCGTGAACCAAAGTATATATTATAAATCACCGTCGGATTTATTCAATAATCAGATATGCTTCAAGTTGATTATCTACATTATATTATTATATGTTTAATTGAAGATATATTTATAATTTAGTTTAGCAAGTAGTTAACTCTAACGTGCAATTTTTATTATTTTAACAACTAACTTATTTTTTTAACAAAATCCAACTGCATAATTTGTACAAAGATTATATCATAAAAAAATATTTTAATCTTCTTGAAATAACTAAATCTAATACTGATAAAACAAAGAACGTCAAACAATGATAAGGTATTTAATTTTATCTGTTATGGGATCTTTTAGAGAGGAAGTCCGACAGATTATCTTTTTATGTTTATACATATTTTGTAATATTACGTTTAATGAAATTATACAGAATGTCCGGATTTTGAAGGCCATCATTGGGATTGCCCGTGTTCCTTCGGGCTGTGATTCTCAATCTAAAACATCAAAGTGATCATGATTAAGAAGTATGTTTTTTCGTTTCCTATTCATTATTCCCCACTTTCTCAATTTTGTGATTAGTAGACAACCTTCCCCTTTCCCTTTTGAATCCTCCTTCTTGAGAGAGTACACAGATTCATTTCAGAGCAAATTTAAAAATGACTGATGACAGTAAGTTTTCGAGTATAGAAATTTAACAATGTGGGGTTTGTTGCATGTAATGAACCCACCATACTTTTGAAAACAAAGAAAATATGTTTCATAAAAGATTTGTTTTAAGTAAACATACTTCGTATTCCTTACAAGAACATTTATTTTACTTCAATATGATCCATCTTTAATATTGACTATAATATTTGACAGTAGATTATTTATAAAATAAAATAGTTTGCATTGGTCTGCATATGACATTTGACGCTAGGGGTATTTATATTATTCAAGTTGTTTTCTTGATATAATTTTTAAATCATGATTCAAATGAATCACGATGAATTAACACATCTAGCTGTATGGGTCTTTCTCCGCCGCAGGGGATTACATCTTCGCTCGAGAATATTCTTGCAGTAGCGGCGCTCGTATACTCTTAAGTCAGGGGCGCACGTTACAATACGTTGCAGTGGCATAACTATAGCTCTTGGGTAAAGTGCCAGTTGTTTTAAGCTGGAATACGGGACGAGGTCTAAAAAAAAGAAAAAAAAACGTTTGGACGAAAATTTGTGTTTATCAAAATAAAAAAATAGATACGAGGATTACAAAATGTATCGATCAATTATTATATAAAATAATATAAATATAAACGTATTTCTTTACAAAGTGTTTTTTTTAAATATTACTTCATTGCTTGAAATACTCCTGTAAAATTCATCGCAGGAATTTGAAAAATTACACTTAAAAAAACCTTTTCCGTTGCACCATTAGTACCTGGTAAGCACAATGCAAATTCATTTTTTATATATATTCCTGAATGGTATGTTGTTCGATTCAAAATTATTAAATATTTCTATCCATCTTGTTTCAGTTAGCACTTTTAGATCATTCGAGGCTTGTATTTTTGTATCATCAACATATATTTTACATATAAAACCTCATCAAATAGTTCTATTTCTTCCTTATTAACATCGAATACCTGCATTTTATTATCAAATTTTGAAATGTATTCAATACTTTTTCGCACATCTCGCCAATTAACGCAATTTATAAGATTGATCCTTTTAAAACAATCAATATGTTTAAATTATAATATCTATATCATCTATTAGAAAGTAGAAGAACAGCAACTTTTTGCCATTTTGAAATGATAGAAAGTTAGGTATACATTCAATCCGGGACACTTTCCAGGACATTTTCTGGGACAGTCTGCAATCCAGGACAGTTTGCAATGCGGGATAATCCCGCACAATTCGGAATGTCTGGTCATTTTATAGTCTTGGGCCTCTATGCGAAATATTTCCTGGGTCCCCTCTGATTAATACTTTATAAAAAATCTGATGTGGACACCACACGACTTCCTTGTACGATTATTAAACTATACATATTTTTTAAATAAATAAATTACAAAATATGAATTTTAACTTCAAAACAGTAAGATATATAGCGACCATAAAGGGAGTTTTTAAAGAGAATTATGATTACAACAAAGAAATATTTGATTACAACAATGAATATGACTACAATATACGATTACAATACTTCCTTTACTTACGTACAAGGAAGTAAAAATCTGTTGTGGTCAACACAATACCTCTCGCCACTTCCGTTTATGGTTACATAAGTATAGGGCGCGAACAGTCATGTAACATTGTTGGCCTTGACAAGCAGATGTGGGGGCCCGTTTCAGGATGATAATTAGTAATTATGTACATGAATGTCAATTGTCAATTTTTCATTCAGAATTTCAAGATTTTCTAAATACACGTAGTTAATTTGTCACCAGGAGTGTGGAATTTACTTGTCGAGGAAAATAAACCACATTGAATTTGAAAATCACTAAATTTAGAATTAGAAATTATGATACTTGACATCTATATACATAATTACTAGCTATCATTCTGACATGGGCACCCATATCTGCTTGTCAAGACCAACAAAATCACATGACTGTTCGCGCGCTATACTTTGTAAACTTAGATTTTTCTATATTTTTAAAGAAATTTCGTATTTTTTGCCAAAACTTTCTTTAGTATTTTATTTTAATTAAGTAGCTTATTCCATACCTACCTTATTTCACAATTTAATTTTAATTCAATATTTTTAAGTTAACGAATGTGTATCCGGCGTATCCTCACCAGATGTCTAATATAAAAAAATCTGATGTGGACACCACACGACTTCCTTGTACGATTATTAAACTATACATATTTTTTTAATAAATAAATTACAAAATATTAATTTTAACTTCAAAACAGTAAGATATATAGCGACCATAAAAGGAGTTTTTAATGATAGTTTTGATTACAACAAAGAAATATTTGATTACAACAATGAATATGACTAATTTCACAATAAAAATATAATATTTCTTATTGTACGAATCATAAAATTGCACGTATTTAACGTAATTTGACATGAACATTTTTTTTATGTTTTTGTCCTAATCCATAGCAAGCTTTATTATAAAAACAAAAAAGTATATAATTTTTAAATTTACATATCTCGCTTATACCAAGGAGTAATTTAATAATACTTGATGTGCTAGACGCAGAAATTAATTCTCTAAAACTTTTATTTGAAGCATTTATTTCTAAAATCAAAATAAAATCATTTTATTCGAGAAAAACTGTTAACAACTTCAAGTAATGTACCATTTCCGTTTTTTTCCATTTATGTTATTTCGATTGACATAAAAGTCTTGTATACCAAATTTGAAAAGTTTTGGATTACATTTTAAAACAGTTTTTCATTAAAATCTATTATAGGCTTCATGTAAAGTGCCACTTCTGGAAATTGTGTAATAACCAGAAAGAGAGGTGCTCAACTAGATGTTATAGGAGTCCTAAATACAAAATTTCAACTTTCTACGGCTTACCGTTTTTGAGTTATGCGAGATACGTACGTACGTACGTACGTACAGACGTCACGACGAAATTAGTCAAAATGGATTCAGGGATGATCAAAATGGATATTTCCGCTGAAATATGAAAACCGAAATTTTTCGCGATTATAAATACAATACTTCCTTTACTTACGTACAAGTCATGTTACATTGTTGGCCTTGTTCAGGATGATAATTAGTAATTATGTACATGAATGTCAATTGTCAATTTTTCATTCAGAATTTCAAGATTTTCTAAATACACATAGTTAATTTGTCACCAGGAGTGTGGAATTTACTTGTCGAGGAAAATAAACCACAATGAATTTGAAAATCACTAAATTTAGATTTAGAAATTATGATATTTGACATCTATAAACATAATTACTAGCTATCATTCTGACATGGGCCCCCATATCTGCTTGACAAGGCCAACAAAATCACATGACTGCTCGCGCCCTATTGTATTTAACATTTCTTGTATACTCTACACCAAAAATTCTACTTACGCATATATCTATTCCTTATATTTAGATTGTTTAATTTTAAATTCATTTTATGAAGAAATTTTGTCCTCTTCTAATTTTTCGAAATGTTTCCAATTCATTGTCAGGATTGACAGTATTTTTGAAGGATATATGTATACCTATAATTTTAAATATTTAACTAGTAATACATTAAGAAATAATATAATGTACGTACTTCCCAGAAAAAAGTCTTCAGTAATGTTTCCGGATTTCTGACACTGACATTTATCTGTCAGTTACAAACAATTTAAATTTTCAGCTATTTTCCATGGCATTCTTTCGGCTGCAAAATTTATTATAACAGATTATTTTATATATTATATTTCTTTATCTCTAAATCTATAGAATATAAAATATTTAAATGTATCAGATAGAGAATTTAATTTTCTTTAATATTACCAAGAAAAATTTTCAAAAAATATTATTTAGAAGATTTTTTTTCAAGAATCTTCTACTTTCGGTTGTCCAATTGTTACCAAAACCTTTTCAGATCTTTCCATGAATGTCCAATTGGGAAATACGTACTTAAACAAATTTAAAGTCTTATAGTTTTTGAGTAATCGTCCTTCCAACATCCTACATACATACACACATACACACATACACACACACACACATACATCCACACACACACACACAGACATCATCGTAAAAATGTTAAAATCGGATTGTAGGGACCTTAAAACGTGCTTATTCAATAAAATCTGGATATGTGATTTTTAGCATGAATGCAATACCTCTCTTAGCAAGAGGTAAAAATTAAAAGAAAAAAAAATCTATCTTTTACAATATACGAATATTGTGACAATAATTATAATTTTTCTTTTGCATAATTAGTCAATTAAATTATTGTAATCAAATTTTCTTTGTTGTACTCAAGCATTATTATTTTACTACGACTTGCACTATAGGCAACAATCACAACATAAAACGATCCAATTTCATATAAATTAGCTAAAAAGTTTAGGTAACTTTCTAATGATGACATAAATCGGTTGATCGACTATATTTCTAAAGTAAACTATCAGTAGGTAATTGAGAAAAATATTTCAAATAAAAAAGTTAGATATTTGTATTGTATATCCAGTGGCGTTGAAAATATTGTTTCTATCGGTAAATTTTCAATTTCTTTGTCGCTAGCATGTAATCATTCCGCCTATAACGAACTTGCTCATTGAAATTCTGGGAATCCCCCAATAACAAAAACATGCGCGCTAGAAAAACACTGCCAGTAGTAAACATTTCATGGTGTAAAGCACGAGTGTAAAGCCATGTCTGCATTAATGGGTGAAAAATCTCGTAAGCATAAAGCTTTTACAGTTGAAAAAAAATACGAAATCATACAAAAACTTCAAAATGGCATGAAGCAAAGCCAGATCTGTCTACAAATGGGGTTAAGTAAATCAACAGTAGGTACAATTTGGAAAGATAGGGTTAAAATACTGGCTGTTTATGAACGTGATAATTGTGCTGTTAAAAAGTTAAGGAAATCACATCATGAAGAGCTGGATCGAGGTTTATTGAAATGGTTTTCCCAAAAACAGGCGGATATTGTGACACTTAGTGGTGCAATATTGCAAGAAAAGGCGAGTGACTTGGGAAGCAAGATAGAAAATAATGAATTCAAATGCAGTCGTAGCTGGATTGAGCGGTTCAAAAAACGACATGGTATCTGCAGTGGAAATATTGTGGGTGAGTCGGCTTCAGTCAATATGGCAACTGTGCACGACTGGTTAAAGGAAAAGTGGCCGAAAATTCGAGAAAATTATAAAGATAATGACATTTCCAATGCAGACGAAACAGGACTGTTTTTTAAACTCACTCCCGATAAAACTTTAAAATTTAAAGGCGAAACATGCACGGGTTGCAAATTGTCAAAACAAAGAATTACTGTTTTGGTTGCTGCTAATTTCTCAGGCACCGAAAAACGCAAATTACTGGTAATCGGCAGTTCACGTAATCCAAGATGTTTCAAGAATAGAACACTCCCTGTGAAATACAAGTCAAACCAAAAGGCATGGATGACGTCGGAAATTTTTCGCCAATTCATGATTGGAACGAAGAATTAAGAAAACGTAAAAGACGAATTTTGTTACTAGTGGATAATTGCCCGGCTCATCCTGATTTTCAGGGATTGGAGTTTATTAAACTGGTTTTTATGCCACCCAACACCAGTTCTAAATTACAGCCTATGGATCAAGGAGTTATTCATAGCCTGAAGAATCATTACCGACGAATCTTTTTGTCAAAAATGATTGCTTCAATAGACAGTGATGAGGACAAATTCTCCGTTAGTCTTCTTGATGCAGTCAATTTCATACACATGGCATGGCAACGGGTATCTGAGAAGACAATATCGAATTGTTTCCGACATGGCGGATTCAACAGCAATACGGAATTCGATAGTGATGATGAGTTGTCTCTAACCGAATGGATGAAGAAATATAAAACTCAAGATGAAACGGATGTCGTTGTTTATGAGGATGTTCCAGATTCATTAAATTTTAATTTTAATGAATACGTGCAAATCGACGAAGATTTGATTTGCACGGAAATTTTGACCGATGAAGAAATTGTTGCATCTGCCCCGATGCAAGAACAGGACGAACAAAGCGATGATGAGGATGTGTGTCCCAATGATAGTGTTTGCATTCCTTTACTTACGATGGCTGAGGTAGAAAAGACTGTTTCTGGTATTCGTATTTTTTTACAACAAAAGCAGGCCCCACAAAAGATTTTGGATGAATGTGCTGATGTTGAAATGTATTTAAACGAATCTTTCATTGCTTGTCAATCAATGCAATGTAAAATTACAGATTTTTTTAAAAAAGAGTTTAGTGTAGTTACCTAAGCACGCATATATATTACAGCACTATTCAATCATTGTATGCATTATGTACTGTTTATGTTTTTAATAAAAAAAAATCTGATGTGGACACCACACGACTTCCTTGTACGTTTATTAAACTATACATATTTTTTTAATAAATAAATTACAAAATATTAATTTTAACTTCAAAACAGTAAGATATATAGCGACCATAAAAGGAGTTTTTAATGAGAGTTTTGATTACAACAAAGAAATATTTGATTACAACAATGAATATGACTAATTTCACAATAAAAATATAATATTTCTTATTGTACGAATAATAAAATTGCACGTATTTAACGTAATTTGACATGAACATTTTTTTTATGTTTTTGTCCTAATCCATAGCAAGCTTTATTACAAAAACAAAAAAGTATATAATTTTTAAATTTACATATCTCGCTTATACCAAGGAGTAATTTAATAATACTTGATGTGCTAGACGCAGAAATTAATTCTCTAAAACTTTTATTTGAAGCATTTATTTCTAAAATCAAAATAAAATCATTTTATTCAAGAAAAACTGTTAACAACTTCAAGTAATGTACCACTTCCGGTTAGCCTATTTTAACCAAAATCTATTATGTTATTTCGATTGACATAAAAGTCTTGTTTACCAAATTTGAAAAGTTTTGGATTACATTTTAAAACAGTTTTTCATTAAAATCTATTATAGGCTTCATGTAAAGTGCCACTTCTAGAAATTGTGTAATAACCAGAAAGGGAGGTGCACAACTAGATGTTATAGGAGTCCTAAATACAAAATTTCAACTTTCTACGGCTTACCGTTTTTGAGTTATGCGAGATACGTACGTACGTACGTACAGACGTCACGACGAAATTAGTCAAAATGGATTCAGGGATGATCAATGAATTTTTTCACCAAAGACAATACCTTCCTTACCTAAAGGTGACGGAAGGTAAAAATCAACAAAATTCAGTTTTTCGTCATTATCTAGTGCCCTATAACAAAATCACATCTGAGATGGCCCCCTATAGGGGCACAATAAGTTCCATTTACCCGACATTATATCTCTTATAGTTCTCGCGATACCAATGGTGGCAGCTCTAAATGGGATATACTGTATACGATTAGATGACACCGACTACTTTAATATAAACCCCTTTGTATAATTGGTACCTACAAAAGCTACCCTGGGTACATAGTATCGATTAAAATGTTAAACGATCATTAAGATAACAGTGATCTTTCCTAAATTATTTCGAATATGTGAACTTGAACACGTGTATTTAAGTATTTAATTTATGTATCAAGCTGATTCAAGGTTACAATTATGCAACTTATTAACAGGAAATCACTGTTTTACAAAAAATACATTTTCATTTTATAGTAGCGAATCAATTGATTCATTTCCATCGTGACCAATTCAAGGACATTACTAATTATTATTCAAATAAATGAAAAATTGGATATATAACAATTACAAAAATCCGCTTCATCTTCTTTTTGTTTATTTCCGCATTGCCGCATGGTCCACATTCTCTGCTCACTGCTCAGTGTGTCTCGGTCCAAGGCGCCGACTACACGGGGGCATATGCCCACCTCGGGAATTTTGAACCTACCTCCGGATCGTTAGGACTTTAATTGCTATAGTTTAGATAGGAAAATAAATTCTGCCCTCTAATTGGACAGAATACACATGCATAACTATGTTAGTTCACAAAAACGAAAAAAAATCATCTGTTAGCTGTTAGTTTATCAAATAAAATCGGCAGAAATAAGTGATATTTAACTATTTTTTTGATTTCGACTTTGTAATTTTTAATATTCAGGTATAGATGATACATTTTTTTGCAGATAAAAATATTTAGTAATGATCCTGTGTATTATGTATAAATTCCATACATAAATTTTATTGCAAAATATTCTAAATTTCCAGTAAAATTATTCCATAAACAAACTGTGCAAATTGCACTTGACACTGACATCTTCTTCTTCTTTAGCTTCTCCTATTCTTTAGGAGTCGCTTTTTTATTTTCTTCTTCCACTTATTTCTGTTTTGCGTGTCGTTCTCATTCAGTTCCTTTTCTCTCAAGTCTCTCGCAATACAGTTCTTCCATCTTATCTTTGGTCTTCCTCTGTTTCTTCAACCTTCTATTAATAAGCTATTCATTCTTCTTCGAAAATATACTTCGTCTCTCTTCACGACATATTCAAACCAATGTAATTGTCTCTCTTGTATCTTTCTGGAAACTTGTAACACTAGAGTTATTTCCTTACCGTATCTTTCCGTATCTTCCCCATCTGTCAATTTGAATTATCTGAATATATTAGCAGTTCCATGGTTAGCATAGCTGGCTGATTTATGAAATTTATTATCTTTATAATCTTTTTAACTCTATATCTATTGAATATGAAGTATAAAATGTAATCAAATCGTATAGAGAATAATATATTCTTTAAGTTATAATGTTGTTATATACTCTGTCTAGCTAGAAATCTCTATATGTCGTGTATATTGTTAATGTGCTGTACTATTATTGGGCCTTGGCCTGTTGTACAGCCTACTTTCAAAATAAATAAATAAATAAATAAAAATAAATAATAACGTTAAATGTCAATAAATCATATTTAACTGTTAAAATCTTCAAATGAGGCTACTTCCGGTTCACCAATTATAACCAAAATCTAATCACTTGTTCTTCTGGGTGTAAACTTGAGGAATACGAAAAAAAAATATTTTTTGGAATCGTGGTATTGAATTTATGCGATCCGAAACTTTCGTCACACACACACACACACACACACACACATTAATATAGGATTGACATGAATCAGAGAGTGGATTGTTTATTTTTATAAGTGTGATATGTACACACACACACACACACACACACACACACAAAAACAGACACACATACATACAGACATCATCGTAAAAATCGTAAAATCGTATTAAGACAATACCTTCCTTACTAGGTGACGGAAGGTAAAAAACTGTAAAACTATTCTGTCGTTCAAAAATAAACTACAGACTCATCTGAGTAGCATGACCTTCTACAATCTAGATGAGTTCTTTAATAAGTAATCAATATATGTATTTTAATGTGTTAGTATATTTTATACCGTGAGTATTTTTTAACATGAAACATGGGATTTGTCATATCCATGGTTACGACTTGACATTTGATTGACAGCAATGTATTTGCCTGTCTCATTTAAAATGAAACATAGGGGATGAATTTGACAGAAGTATTATATTTAAATATTGAGCAGTAATATTCCCGTTAATAAAAAATGGCCCAATAATGTGGCTTCCTATTATGCCAGCCCAAACGTGAACTTTATCGGGTCGTTGAGTCCTCGTACTATGACACAAATGTAGATTTTCCCTGGACCAATACCGACAATTTTGTGAATTTACCTGGCCATGTAAATAAAAAGTTGCTTCGTCCGTAAAAAGTATTTTGCAGCAAATCTGAATTGTTTTCAAACATTCTTTCACAAAAATTTATTATTCGTTCGTATCGTCCATAACTAACTCCTGGTGATTTTGGAAATGGTATGATCTCTAATGATCCTTTTTAAATAGTCTGTGTACAGTAGCTTTGTTTACAGCAGTAGCTTGCCCAATCTCTTTTAATGTTGATTTGATCTTATCTTGTATTATAGTCAGAATTTCATGTTTTTTTCTGCGCAGTTAATATATTACAGGATCTATTACTACTGTTATGTGCAGGCTCGATGCAACCATTTCCTCTAAAGGTATTCACTATTCTTAAACAATACCTTCCTTACCTATAGGTGACGGAAAGTAAAAAATTGCTGCACTTGGTGAAGACCTGTCAGGAAATGAAGCGCGGAACAAGTCCGACACTTGCCTTAAACTTGGATTAAAATACCACTTAATAATCTGCACCTTCTCTTCCACAGTATAAACCATTGTATTTCAAATTGGTTTTTTGACATTGACAGAGTAGACAAATGTCAAAATTGTCCCCTATGTTTCATTTTAAATGAGACAGGCAAATACATTGCTGTCAATAAAATCGTAACCATGGATATGACAAATCCCATGTTTCATGTTAAAAAATACTCACGGTATAATGTATTAACTAATGTATCTACATGTATTTTAATGTGTTAAGTATATTTTATGACGTATCTGCACTGTAATGCACAATCATGGAAATAAAATTATTATTATTATTATTTGTGCGGGGCACAACCTGCCCACCCACACGGAGCGGCCCTGGCAGCGAGGGCCGATGACGCACCTTCTCTGAGGATTCACGCCAATGAAAAACCTTCGGCAAAACAATCATTGATAGAGAAGTGACCTTTTTACCTTCCGTCACCTTTAGGTAAGGAAGGTATTGTCTTTGGTCAAAAAATTCAATGATGAGTTTTTACTGAATAAGCACGTTTTAGGGTCCATATAATACGATTTTACCATTTTTACGATGATGTCTGTATGTATGTGTGTCTGTGTGTCTGTGTGTCCGTGTGTCTGTGTGTCTGTGTGTGTGTAACAAAAGTTCCGGATTCCATAACTTCAATACCACGATTCCAAAAATTATAATTTTTTCGTATTCCTCAAGTTTACATCCAGAAGAACAACTGATTAGATTTTGGTTATAATTGGTCAACCGGAAGTAGTCTCATTTGAAGATTTAACAGTTAAATTTGATTTATTGACATTTGACGTTATTATAACTTAATGAATATATTATTCTCTATACGATTTGAATACTTCATATTCAATAGATACAGAGTTAAAGAATTTTAAAGAAATTAAATTTTATAATTCAGTCAGCTATGCCAAACTTGGGAACTAGTAATATATTCATATAATTCAAATTGACAGATGTCAGTATCAATAAAAAGTAAATTAATGTGGCAGATATGAGGATGTTGAAGTAGATATTGGGGAATACACGGAAAGATACGGTAAGAAAATAACTCTAGTGTTACAAGTTTTTAGAAAGATACAAGAAAGACGATTACATTGGTTTGAACATGTCATGAGGAGAAATGAAGAATTATATTGGAACAAGAATGAATAGTTTAGTAATAGGATGTTAAAGAAACAGTGGAAGACCAAAGATAAGATGGAACGACTGTATTGCGGAAGATTTGAGAGAAAAGGAACTGAATGAGAACGACATGCAAAAATAGCGACCCCTAACGAATGGGAAAAGCTAAAGAAGAAGAAGATGCCAGTGTCAAGTGCAATTTCAATAGTTTGTTCATGAAATAATTTTACTGGAAATTTAGAATCTTTTGTAAAAACAAATATGGAATTTATACATTATACACGAGAATGACGGAAGGTATTGTGCTGGCCACAACAGATTTTTTATTGTTGATGTTGACTACTTGGAAGAATCATGTCAAATCCCTCCCTCTCCATTATTATTATTTATTTATTTATTGTATCTAAACTGTACATAACAAAAATATTAAAATACAATATAAACTAATACAAATTTCGTTTCCACTGAACTGTATTTAAGACAACTACTGGAGAAAGATTGGCCTGCATCATATCTTCTGTTAGTGGTCGAACTATCGTCTCTTCGGTTGCCCACATGGCCGTCGTCCTGGAAGGATGAAATTCATTACAAATATGCTTCATCTAATTTTTAATAATAAAGTTTGTCATTCAGATTAATAGTGCTTTAAAAAAATCTTAATAAATGTCCTATTTTTTAATGATTATACCATTATTTCTAATAAAAAAAATCTTTACAAACTCAGTAAATTATTCTGTTTTTTTATAGTTTGGACAAAATATTGCTTAAATTGTATGAATCTTTACTCGAACTTATCTACAATACACAATACTCGTTCGCAAAATATTGCCTTCTTTTCTTTATAAAATTTTTGAACTTTGCTTATAATGTCATATATACTCGGATATACAAACAAAAATTTCAGTTTGATCAAATCTGTATTTTAGTTATCTTTACTTTTTTGGTGTATACATGTTTTTTGCTATTATGAAATAATGAAATACTGATTATAAATAAAATAAATGATGGCTCCAGACAATTTTCATTTCCTATATTTATACTCAGGAGCGGATTCAAGTAATATGGCAAACGGCGTGATGCCGAAATTTAGCGCCCTTTTGTAAAATTGCTTACCTAATAATTTATTATTATCAGAATAATTTATTTTAATTAAATTTAGTTTATTCAGAATTTGCTCTTATTATATTTCAAGTATAAAAACATGCGTGACGTAGTAATTTCATCTTCTACATTCATTGCAGTACATGAAGTCTTACTTGTAATAGTAATACGTCAATGCTAAAGCATAATATGGTTTTTTACTTCCTTGTACGTAAGTAAAGGAAGTATTGTAATCGCGAAAAATTTCGGTTTTCAGATTTCAGCGGAAATATCCATTTTGATCATCCCTGAATTCATTTTGACTAATTTTGTCGTGACGTCTGAACGTACGTACGTCCGTACGTATCTCGCAAAATACAAAAACGGTAAGCCGTAGAAAGTTGAAATTTTGTATATAGGACTCCTATAACATCTAGTTGTGCACCTCCCTTTCTGGTTATTACACAATTTCCAGAAGTGGCACTTTACATGAAGCCTATAATAGATTTTAATGAAAAACTGTTTTAAAATATAATCCAAAACTTTTCAAATTTGGTATACAAAACTCTTATGTCAATCGAAATAACATAATAGATTTTGGTTAAAATAGGCTAACCGGAAGTGGTACATTACTTGAAGTTGTTAACAGTTTTTCTTGAATAAAATGATTTTATTTTGATTTTAGAAATAAATGCTTCAAATAAGTTTTAGAGAATTAATTTCTGCGTCTAGCACATCAAGTATTATTAAATTAGCCCTTTGTATAAGCGAGATATGTAAATTTAAAAATTATATACTTTTTTGTTTTTGTAATAAAGCTTGCTATGGATTAGAACAAAAACATAAAAAAAATGTTCATGTCAAATTACGTTAAATACGTGCAATTTTATGATTCGTACAATAAAAAATATTATTTTTTTATTGTGAAATTAGTCATATTCATTGTTGTAATCAAATATTTCTTTGTTGTAATCAAAACTCTCTTTAAAAAGAACCGGGTTAGATTATGGTCGCTATATATCTTAGTGTTTTGAAGTTAAAATTAATATTTTGTAATTTATCTATTAAAAAAATATGTATAGTTTAATAATCGTACAAGGAAGTCGTGTGGTGTCCACATCAGATTTTTTATTTTTAATATTTTAGTTTATATATATATATATATATATATATATATATATATTTAATAATTTTTAAATATTTTGTTATAATCATATAAAGAATTTACATACATTTATAATATACATAATGTGGGACTATTTAATTACATGAATTACACATTTAATATCATGTTCTGTTACTCATTAAGGCAAAAACCTTTTAATTTAAGAGCACTGATTGTATAGCAAAATACATTATTGATTTTGTTAATGTCGGGATTTTCAAAAATGGTATGAAAGTTTGACTCACACATTTGATTGGAACAGTAGAAGTTTAGGTATTGTTGGCGGATAGGCATTCGAATAAAAAATGGAATAGGCTTTCTGCCTGGTGGAGGGTGCAAATTTGACAAATTGTTTCAATCTCTAGCTTGTATAATATATTTTTATAAAAAATTCTTACTGTGTTTTTATTTGCTAGTTTTAGTTGGATAAAAATACGTAATTTAGAAATGTGGATGTTTAAGTTGTAGTAATTTGCAAGTTTAAAATCATGTTTTAATAATCTAAAGTGATTATTATATTTTGAAATTTTAAAGTTTTCCAGATCATTTTGTTGTAATTTAATTTTGAAGCATTGTATTATATCTTCAAGCTGCTTTTTGTTTAAGGGTTGGTTATCCCATATATGTTTACAATCATTTTCTTTAGATAGGATAAATAAATGATTGGTTAAAATTTTCTTGGAACAAAATAGTTCTTAAAATAAAAGCTCTAAGTAAAGTACTATATACGAGTACTTTATAAATGAATATTAACCATATAAAATGTGCTGTACTAGTATACCCATAATGTTTGTATGAATATGTATATATTATATGTTAAAATCGTCTGTTGTATGGAAATATAAAGTTTTCTTAACAAAATAAAAAAATATAATCACGGCATATTACTCATTGCTGGGTATGCCAATCTGTTTTGTATACATATTTTGGTAATGATGATGACATATTTGTACCCAGTGGGCGTTTACCAGGCGTCACCGCACAGGCACTCATTGCATCGGTCGGGATCGAACCCGGTTCCCTAGATTCGCGACCAGGCACTCTGGCAAAATAAATTATGTTCTTTTATCAATCATTTGACGCTGGCGCCCAATGCGTGGAACAGGTCGCATATCGTCTTAAAAATCCGGTGCTGTTTATTTTATACCACCTGCAAGTGAAGTGGTTTAATCTTATCCAAATTTAAATATATCTTATAAATTATCGTATTTTTAAATACAATTAGCAAAAGAGTCAGGTAGGTATCGGATGTCACATAAATTTAAAAATTAATTTTATCTAATCATATTAATAATTTAAATTTTATATCAACAATATCTACATGCAATTAAGATATAAAAGGGACAAACATCTTTTAGTTCGCAGAAGTCAGAAGCTAAAATGATGTGGAAAACTCTGCTATTAGTTGTTGTTTTGTGTGCCGTAGGCAATGCACGACCTAGGGAGAAGACGGTAGATCCAGAAATTTTGGAAAGGGATATCCATCCAGATGCAGGATTAAGAGTTGTAAGTTGTCTTATAAAAATTATATATAAATACGAGTATACAGGATGAAAACGACAATCTGTGACACAGTCGTTTAATATATGAAAATAGTTGTTATTTTTTCATATATAATATTATAAGTGGTAAATTTTTTCAGGAAAAAAATTGAGATTGTTACGAGAACTGGTTGCCTAGCAATTTATCGAGTGGCATTGACAAAAAAATCAAATCAATTTTTTTTTGCTTATCAAAACTCACATACTTGTAAATTTATTTATTTACAGCACCTCGAAGGATATGAAAAAAAAATTTTGACGATGTTTTGTCGAAATAAAACATGGTAACTAAACTAGGTAGAATCCTCAATGTGGATTTGTTTATAAAGTTATGAGTGAAAAAGTCAATATTATGTCCCGCCAAATTTTATAGCATATATTATACCATTACAAATTTAATTTTTAATATTTTGAAGTCATAATATTTTAATATATGTCTTTGATAACTGGGAAAATTAATTTTAAAGTAGATATACTATCTACTACATGACTGCATGTAGTGTTTATTTAAAAAAATGAGCATTAAATGAGGATTAACTGTCAAATACTATATTTTGTTTTATTATTTCTACTTGGTTTGATCTATTTTTATCACGTCTTTAAATTAAGATTACTCGATTCATCATAAGCGTAAATTAAATAAATTTTACACAAACATATCCCATACAGTTTTATGGGTGCGTACAAATAGTATTTGAGAAAAACTGTTTTCTCGTGTTAAACGCCTATGTTACGGATTGTCATATTCACATTCGCCCTCTATGTCTATATTATTATCCATGGGTGTGAAATTTATTGTTTTTAAATGTTACATTATATACGGGTATTATTTGTGATTTCGCATATTTTAGTGCAGTGCTTGGTGCTTGTCAAATTATCTGTGTTCTAGTGTAGGATCAATTCTAGACATTGAATGATGTGGAAAAATTCCTGGAATATTTTCTAGAAAGATTTTTGGGAATTATTTGAGATATTTCCTTGAATCAAAATGTAAATTTAGGTTTATATAATTTTATGATTTTCAGTTAATATTTTATTAATTTATAAATTTGGAAGTACATAGTATACATTTATCGGCAACGAGTGAGTAGGCTTAAGCCGACCCGAGCCATATTGCCATGTTTACTTTTTTTTTAAATATAATTATTTAGGGCAAATTTATTCTATTTACCTAAATATACTGTATAATTACAGTGATAATTACTTAATGGGTGGTATTAATAAATATAAGTAAATACTTATTAGTAAGTATGTACTTATAAGCACTAGCATTTACTTATCAGTATGAAATAATTTTTATCAATAAATTGTTGTTTTACATTACTATCTCTGAATGATTTTTTATATAATTTTTTTATTATATCCTGTACTTTTTGAATAAAATGATTTACTGAATTATTAGATAATCAATATTTTAATATTTATAATTTTCAATTTTTTAGAATAAAATTATTAATCATGAACACCTGCGCCTATGACAATTAAATGGTTTAGCTGGGTGTTACATAATTTGCAGTAAAAACCCATTGTATATAAATTTATACATATGTGACGCTATTTTGCACAACGAATTATTCTTATAGTACATTTGTAACTCGCTTTATATGTGTATCATACCTATTTACTTGTGACTATGTATGTTATACCTAATATAAAATAGTTTTCAAATAAATAAATTATAATTTATTGTTCTTGTAAAAATACAATGAAATGTTTTCCATGTAAATCAGTCAAATATAAGTTTTGCAAGTATTATAATAAAATTTGAACTATATAATATTATTTATTTTGCTGAACAATATAACGTATTGTAATTCAGTATGACTAAATTTAATAAATATGCGGAAATATATTTAACATTATAGTGGTTAATGTGATAATGTGGGAGCGTTTATTGAATTTTTTATTTTTTTGTGTCATTTGTGTAGTTGAGCCTTCAGATCTAGGATTACGAGTAGTAAGTTATTTAATTAGATATATTTTTATAAATAATTTAGTGTTAGTTATATGGAAAGGTCTGAATTACTAGATTTCAGTCAAATTTTATATTTTATAGTAGAAGCCAAATAAAATATA
This sequence comes from Harpalus rufipes, assembly GCA_951394225.1. Lineage (NCBI taxonomy): Eukaryota > Metazoa > Arthropoda > Insecta > Coleoptera > Carabidae > Harpalus > Harpalus rufipes. Next base: position 19,228,738 of record OX596276.1, on the reverse strand, counting down.
AAATTTGAAAGAAATCTAGTAATTCCACACCTTTCCATAATACTTTAGGTTAAATATTTTTTTTTACTTATTTAGATATTATATTGGTAGAAATACCAGTTTCACTAAAATTGATTACTTGTTTCATTATATTAATATATAGAAACACTATTTATAAAATTTGAAATTATATACAAAGGTATATGCAGGGTGTTAAAAAAAGGGTAAAATATTTTGAGGGTATATAGTACTGGACAAAATGAGTAAAAAAAACTTAATGAAGGTCTGATCTCAACTGTTTTTGAGAAAAACGAAACATCGAAGAAAAATTGACAAAGATAGTGTTCGAGCAAAATTTTATCCATGTAAGTAAGCAGACTATAAAAACAATAAAATTTTATTTGAAAAAAAAATCTTAAATTTTAATAGTTACGAAGTTATTTTAAAATTAAATACTAGCCAAGGTCACTACATTTAACTTAGCACAATTATTTGAAAGATAAACAAAAAATCTCATTTAATCGAAGTCGTAATCTTATAGTATTCGAGATAGCAGAGGTAAACCCCGTAAAAATTCATTTTTCACTGCTTTATATCTCGGAAACTATTGAAGATCGGACTTATGTTGATTAAGCTTTTTTTATCAGTACTATATGCCCTTAATTTTTTTTTACCCTACATATACATAAAGTGTCATAGAGTACCTATGGTAAAAATAAAAATTACTCGTCTTTATTGTTTTAAATGTAAGATGTAAGTTAGATTTGACCTTTATATTCATTTTATCTTAATTAAAAATATATTTGATTTATTGGCCAATTCTGAATAAATCTGTAAGTCTTACAGATCTGTAAATCTTGTTTTGTTGATTAATATAAAATTATACATAAGAGTGCATTAATTATTTAAACAATTATTGTCTCTACTTTTTAGCCGGAACTTGTCGCAAAATACAACTACCCTATCGAAACTCACCATGTGACGACCAGCGATGGCTACATTCTGACTCTTCACCATATCCCTCATGGAAGGAACAATAAAGAGATTTCAGACAGGCCTGTAATATACCTTATGCATGGCCTACTCTGCAGTTCGGCCGATTGGGTGCTCATGGGACCAGAAAAGGGCCTGGCATTCCTACTAGCTGACCAGGGGTACGATGTGTGGATGGGTAACGCCAGAGGGAACACATACTCCAGGAATCATGTTAAATGGAATCCTGATACTGATAAGAGGATGTTTTGGGGTTTCAGGTGAGGAGAAAAATATTATGTAAGAGTATTTCAATAATTAACAGAAATTTCAGCATTTTGTGATATAAATAACTACATACAGGAGAATGTTAATTAAAAAACGCACCATAGGCGATTTCCTTTCACAAAACTTACCAATTAATTTTAAACAAAAATGATTCAAACAGTTGTTGTAAATAATTAAATTCTACACCTAAATCACAACAGATGCTTTTTCACTCCTTTAGTAACTTCTAAAAATCGAATTTGATTTTTTAAAAAATATTTTGGGTAATTTCTCGACTGTGATTTGGATTAGGTGTTAACAATTACTCAAAAGTTCAGTGAAACAGCATTTATTACTATACCATAGTACTATACAGAATGTAACAGAAATAAGTTTTGTAACGTTTTTATTTATATAGGTGAAGTGTAACAAATAACAGAAATATTATTAATTAAAAGAATACGTTTATTAAATGGTAAATAAATATTAAAAATATAATTAAAAGATAATAAATTATACTAACACTATAACAAATATTAACACTAATTTAAAGACTAAGAATATTATAAGACACTTAAACACTAAGATTATTTATTTAAACAATTAACACCACTCTTTATGTCACAAATTACATTTATTTATGTTCACTTGTCGACTGTTGTTTATATCACCAATTATTCACGACGCTTATTTATATCAGACTTCTTTACTCGTTATTTCTATAATACAGAATGCCTTCGCTGGCTTTGGCGACGGGTTATATACCTGGCGGCTTTAGTTCTAGAACTTACTCGTACCTACTCGAACACTTCGAGAGGTAAACAATATGCACAATAGACCACGTCTGCGACCTGTCCTACCAAGTCCGCTGCGTGCAGACACTGCGGCGCCAGCTATGGCGCGGCGGCGGCGAGGGCTACGGTGCGGCAACGTTACAGTACATTAAATTTAACCAGTGATAGAACTCGTCGAGAGCAACAATATTTCTTAATAACTTTTTTTTCGAAATCCCTTTTTTAAGCATTTTTATACACACATATTAACGAGTTGTTTAGATATTTTCAAAATAATTTGGTCAAGTAGCAAGAACAATGAAACAATTGTTTTTAACAAATGTGAGTTGTCAACTATTTCAAATAAATTTTGATAAATAAATCGATTAATAATTATTATAAAAGTTATAATCAGTAAATATGCTTGCCTTTATGGATAGTGAGTACACCTACAGACTTTGTGCTGGCCTATGGTAAAGTTCAGAGAAACGCTGCCAAAGCCCAGCAAATTTATTTCGATCGTTTTCCGAATCGTCAACTTCCATACGTTCGCACCATTTTACATGTATGTAAATAAAATAAGTTTTGATTCTCAGCCAGGTTTTAGTACTCGAAACAACTACAACAAAAAATGTCACATCTGACAATTTGTAGGATATTGAAAGAACAATAGTTACATAATTTCGTCGACACCTTCAGAGTGTATTGACAATGGCGGTGGCCATTTTAGTGATTTCATTTAGGCCTGCATCACTTTTAATCATGTATATGTGTTTTCTTGTTCCGTCAATTGTAGAGTTGTTCTTGGTCTCTAGCGCATCCTATAAAAATGTATTTTTTTTGGATTGTTTAACCTGTTGTTACTTAAAAATTTGACATATGATTTTTTTGTTACCTTAGTTGAAGTATTCTTTTCTATCTCTTATCTTTCCCGATTTGTGTATAGTTTCCACAATCTGGTGTATCGGTCAATCTATTCACCAGTTTGTAACCTTTCTTTTGTGTTCACAAATTCATTAACCTGTCATTGTATTCTGTCGTAGTCACGACAGTAATTTCGTCCATTTTGAACTCAACCATAGGCGGGTAATGAAATATGTAACAAAATTTTGAAGAATTTTAACTCAATATCTAGAAGGTTTATAAGAAAAAGTTGTTTGTGTGTGACAAAAGTTCCGGACCCCAAAACTTCAATACCACGATTCCAAAAATTATATTTTTTTCGTATTCCTCAAGTTTACATCCACAAGAACAAGTAATTAGATTTTGGTTATAATTGGTGAACCGGAAGTAGCCTCATTTGAAGATTTAACAGTTAAATTTGATTTATTGACATTTATTATTATTATAACTTAAAGAATATATTATTCTCTATACGATTTGATTACATTTTAGATACAGAGTTAAAGAATTTTAAAGAAATTAAATTTTATAATTCAGCCAGCTATGCTAAATATGGCAACTATTAATATATTCATATAATTCAAATTGACAGATGTCAGTATCAATAAAAAGTAAAATAATGTGGCAGAGATGAGGATGTTGAAGTAGATGTTGGGGAAAACACGGAAAGATACGGTAAGAAAATAACTCTAGTAGGTATTACAAGTTTCTAGAAAGATACAAGAAATATGATTACATTGGTTTGAAAATGTCATGAGGAGAAATGAAGAATTATATTGGAACAAGAATGAATAGTTTAGTATTAGGATGTTGAAGAAACAGAGGAAGACCAAAGATAAGATGGAAGGACTGTATTGCGGAAGACTTGAGAGAAAAGGAACTGAATGATAACGACACACAAAAATAGGGACCCCTAACGAATGGGAAAAGTTAAAGAAGAAGAAGATGTCAGTGCCAAGTGCAATTTGAATAGTTTTTTTATGAAATAATTTTACTGGAAATTTAGAATCTTTTGCAAGAAAAATTATGTATGGAATTTATACATTATACACAGGATTGACGGAAGGTATTGTGCTGGCCACAACAGATTTTTTTTTTAAATAGATATTAAAATTCTACTCTTAAATCACTAAACAGATTTTATTTTTAAATTCTACACCTAGATGAATCAGTAATCACATTTTGTATCCTGTCAGTTCGCACGATATGCATTTTTTTGTAATTTTATTTCAATTTAATGGCTACACTACAAATAAGCAATATTTATAGGATTTCAAATTCAATTTTACAGGTTAATAAATGTGCAAAATAAAATCTGTTTTATGATTTAAGTGTAGAATTTAATTATGTATTTTAAACATTTTTGTCTAAAACTAATTGGGAAGTTTTGCGCTTATGGCTCGCTTTCAAATTAATATCTGTATAAAAACAGGTAGCATTAAAAATCTTTAATTAACAATTGTCTTTTAAATAATTACTTTTTAAAAGTATGACTATTAAACCTTAAGGTTCATTCGCAGTAACGTGGTATTTAGGGTTTGAAATTAAAATTTAGGTTTAACATCTTATCCCCCTGAGCCCGCCCTGGCTACGTGCCTACTTAATTTAGAGAGGTTCCAGTTAATAAGTAATATCGATCAAGTACTGTATAGACAACTTTCTACTTGTACTGAGCTTCGAAATATAAAGATTCAGATATTAATAATGGTTTCTGTTTTTTTAGTTGGCATGAAATAGGCACAATTGATTTACCAGAAACAGTTGATTATATTTTGCATACCACCGGTGCAGAAAACATGTTCTACATTGCACACTCCCAAGGAACAACTGCATTTTTCGTAATGGCCAGCACATATCCAGAGTACAATCAAAAGATTCGTCTCATGGTCGCTTTGGCCCCTGTCGCCTACCAGGAAAATATCCCTAACATTGCTCTTAGAATTATTGCTAATTTCATTAAAATATTGAACGTAAGTAATTGTTTTTAGAAAATATGTTAAAACATGATGTTGAATATTCAAGAACATACACGATAAGCATGGGCGCCGTTTAGGGGGGGGGGCACAGCCACAGTGGGGTCCTCCACCCTAACAAAAAATAATAAAATGTTCACTTTGTACTTACACTACTACTCTACTAAAGAAAAAACGCATATCTTTTTCATTCAATTGTACAACGTGATTTATTATCATCTTCTTTAATCTTTCATCCTAAATTTTATAAGCTTTTGCTCCAGGTTTTGCTATTGGTTCCCATTTTGACCTTTTTGTCGTATTTTTAATCATACGAACAAAGCAACAGTCAAAAATTAGACCAGATTTTCTCATGGTTTACGTAGCTTTCGCAATGTGAAGTGCACGAAGATTTTTACATAAAAGAACACAGTTTCACTATATGACCACCAAACATTCTCATTTCATAATTTTCCATTTGGTTGTTTTCATTGCTAATTTCCTTATTTAGTTATCAAAATTTTAGTCTTGTGTATTTTAATGAAGTGATCAATTTTTTAATTCATCTAATTATACAGTTAAAAATAATAAATAATGTTTTTTGTAAAATGTGTTAAATAATAATAGACGACAAATAATTGTACAGGCCTATCTCCTTCGCTATGATTATGAAAGTTTTCCGTAAGCTGTAACCTGTAACCAAAATCAATCACACACTGTACATACATATTATTCTACATTGTCTTAGAAATATTAACTATCTATTTTTGTTTTCTTTTTAGTGGGTTTCAAGCATGTTAGGAGCCTACGAATTCTTACCGTCAACTGAATTCATGCAAATGATTGGGCAGACTTTATGTAATGATAATTCTCCTGTTCAGGGAATGTGTACCAATGTTCTTTTCTTAATCGCAGGGTTTGATTCTCAACAGATGAATAAGGTGAGCTACGAAAAGAATAACGGGGTTCTATATCTTTTTTTTTTTCATGCAAGAACAGGATGATGTAAGAATTTACTTAAAAATTGTACGGAATTAGCGAGATATGAATTTTTAAAGTTCAGAACTTGGTGTGTGACGTGTCAAGTCCTCACTAATAGTCAAGAGCGTTTGTCGGATTTATTTTTACGTGAAACGTTTCACTACTCTCAATCGATTGTAGTTTGCGAAAGAATTAATATTTAAAGGTTTTGATGAAGAAAAGGCCTTATTGATCCAGTATGAAGAAATTTTATTAAATTTTTCTTGAACTTTTCGGACTACAGTGGTTCATCTTCAGCTTTAATACATAATAACAATAGCATATCAGTAGTTATAAAATAATAAAATAACAGAAAAATATTTTTTGTGTGAACACTCACCTTCTGAAATTCGATGAAAATATAATGGAAACAAATAGTTTTAATCATCACTTATAATGAGAACAGATCACATTTTTGTAGTGCTTGTGAGTACACTTAATCTTGTATTAGTTACATTTTGGATACTTGTGGGTGTAATGTGATTTTGTTTTTCTAAATGAAACAGTAAATATAAAGAATACAAAAATTGTTTGCGCATGCGTAGGACAAATTAGAAGCAAACTAGGAGGAGGAAGAAGAAAATTATCTAAAATTCCCTAAGAATTGTTTTGTATGACTATTGACAGCTCCTTTATTATTTAAATTTATATATTAAGTTTCTTTTAATAATCTTTGATTTTTATTGGTGCTAACCAACAATCTTAGCATTGTTAAAATCAAAAAAGTATCTGGAAACCTGATTTCCCATGTTAATTTCCTATGTACCTACACCTTGGAAAAAAACATTCGTTATATTTTCACTTTCTTATCTACGGCAGTTCAATTTGACCATGGTATAAATTAAACTTTAATTCAATGAAGTTAAAAGAAACGAATAAATAATTAAAATTCTATAGTTTACTGACAATAAATCTGTAACCACGAGAAAATGCATTTATTCACTGCAGATTCTTTAATTTTGCAGTACTTTTGTAAATCCTATTTTGACAATTTTGGAATAAATTAATTTCGTTGGCATTTATTATAAAACAAATACTTTTCAATCAGAGAATTGAATATATTTAAGTTGAAAAAAGCAGTCAGTTATAAGTTTGTTGAAAGAAGCAATTTTGGACTAGTTATGAATGGGTTCAAAATTGTAATATGCGCTTGCGTTGATGTAGATCAATTTGGAACTATTTGTCAGCCTAAAGCTGCGTACACACTTGAGCACGAATACGAATGAGGCAGGCCGCGGCCGCACGAGGCATGCAGTGTGGACGTTGTCCCGAGGCACGACGAACTGTTCGCCGAACAGTTCGGAACGAGCCAACTGCTGTCGGTCTATCAAAGGGATTCGTGCTCAGTGTGGACGTATTCAAAACATCTGAACACATGATTTTGAATACATTGTAAAAATGGAGTGGACTCAAGAGTTATGTTTCGATCTTATAAATAAATATAGAAAGAAGGAAATATTATGGAACCCTCGGGATTCCAATTTTTACAATAAATTAAGAAAAGAAGATGCGTGGGCAGAAAGAGCAGCATCTCTAGAAAAAAGTGTAGAAGAAATAAAGAAAAAAATGGATAGTTTAAAAGGTTCTGAATCTTGTATCGTTTTTCTTTATTTTACTTTTAATGCCATTTAAAGAAAATTAAAATCTTCTTTTGACATTCTGGTGAAATTTTTAAATTTGCCAAAATCTTCGTCAGCACGTAAGTCATTTAATAAAAAAAGTACTATTAACATTATTAATGCGGCTTCGTCTCAAATAAAGTTGTGAAGACCATCTTCGCCTCTGTTTTTTACGTTTTTTTGATTTTTATTAACGTTAAAAGTAGTATAACACTGAAACAAGCCACGGGTAGTAAGTGTTCATTCGACATTTCGCCTATTCGCCGCACAACACTGGAGCACTGCCGCGGCATGCCTCATGCGCTGCTATGTGGGAAAACGTTTATCCCACACGAGGCATTCTGTTCAGCCTCGATCTGCCTCATTCGTATTCGTGCTCAAGTGTGTACGCAGCTTAAGATTTGTTGGAACGAATTGTGAACTGTTTTGGCATTCCGTGATTTGAAGTAAGAATAAACAATTTTGAAATATTACAAATGAGTTAAAGGTAATTTATAAATAACTGAAAATAATTTTCTTCACTTAAATCTCTTATAGCAATTTGATGAAATTCTGCATAACAATAAAACTATTGAAAATCAAGTAAAATTTCAACTTTAGAAACTTGCAGCTGATAAAATTATGTTAACTACGCATGTCCTGACTTTTAGTACATACTCCAGTTCGCCACCTTAATACTGCGCTTGTGTTGGACAGTTCCGAACTGATTTGCTAGTTTTGAAAAATGACATTTAGTACACTGAACTCATTTTAATCATATTCATATTTCAACTTACCCACTCATTTATACGACCACCCAAATAAATTAAATTTATATATTTGTTTATTATTTGTTTAACTTTTTGTATTAATTTTTAGACAATGATGCCAGTTATTCTTAGCAACACACCAGCTGGTGCTTCAACTAAACAGTTATTGCATTTTACCCAAGGAATTGAGAGTGGTAAGTTGAATTTTTATAATGATTATAAAATACAGCAAAAAAATCATTCACTAATTAAATAGGTACCTACAAAATATTGATTTTTTTTAAGTAAAGCGCATACTTGTCTGCATACAGGTGTTCAGGATAACGTGTCTAAAATCTCGAGAACCATAAGAACATGAGATACGAAATCGGTTTATTATAGATAAAAGTTGTCCCATTAGGGCGTCATTTAGCGACGTAATATTTATAAAAGAGCAAAAGTCACTAGATAATAATAATAATAATAATGATGATAATGATAATATTAATAATAATAATAATAATCATCCTTTATTTACTTAACAGGATACATCTCAATTATAAAGTAAAATTAATTGGGATTTTGGAAACTATAAGAGCTACGAGGTCGGTTAACTGGACAATGTTGTGCAGTTTTGAATGCTTATTCAGAGTTCGTTGAAAAAATTTAAAATTCCGAACAGTTTAAGTTATTAAAAAAAAAAACTGAAAATCGCAGTTTTTAAATAAGTCTATAACTCCGTAATTATAATAGTATATTAAAGAACAAATGTCATAATTGTCATTTTATTTTGTGAGAAGGAAGTTTGGGTAACGACGCGTAGCGGAGTTGCCCACTCCTTCGAACAAAATAATCGACAATTATGACATGAGTTCTTTATACTATTTTTTCTATTTTGCGCTTTTTATGATCTTTTTAAATAAAAAATCGTAAATTCAAAATTTAGGGAATTTTGTGTTAGTTGGTAATAATGTGACATTTGAAAATTCAATTGTTTGAATTAAAAATTGTCTCGTGTTTACAATCAAATTCATATCAAATTAAAAATGAATACAGACGATTTTTTGTGTACTCCACCTGAAATACGTGAAAGTACGGAAAATACATTTTATAATTCCAAAAACAAACAATGAAAAAAGTCAGGTTTCATAGTCATAATCAAATATAATTTTTTTATAAGTTTCTTACATTTTATTGTATAAAATTAACTGGAAAGGATGTGGAAAGTATATAATTATACACATCTTATATTTAAAACACTATTTTCTTATAAATATGTACTTAATTCTTGTTGACATATCTCCTCCGCCGCCATTTTGCTTTTGTCTCAACGTCTGAACTACTACACAACCTGCGTAACTTTGGTTATGACATCAGCGCCAAAAAGCTCGAACTAATTTACCGACAGAGTTCACAAATAAATTACATGTTTTAAATATCAACAATTAATAGTGTTTTGAACTATTTATGCCCTAAATATATATAAACAAAAATAAAAACCGTAACAATCGTTAGTACGTTTATTCAGTGAGATTTGATATTTTTTGACATAACATTTCAGCTATGCTACCAACTTTATAAAAATAAATTGTACTAGGCTGTTACAACATTCAAACGAGCTATTAACGAACTCCTTTGGGTGCTGTAATAGCTTTGTTACAGATGCAAAATAGAAAAAAAGATATTAGAAAATGTTTCTTATAAAAGTAACAGGATTTATAAGAAAAACTTAAAAGTGATGTCGGAATAAAATTCAAGATGGCGGTTTCCAAAATATTAATAGCAACTTTCTTATTTTAAATGGGCGCCATATTGGATTTTTACATTATTAAATAGAACTATTTTTTCTCTTTTCAACGTGATGTAACAAAGTATATTTGAATTAAAATTTAATAAAAAAATAATTATTTCAATTTGGAAACAAATAAATCAAAAGCAAAACAACTAAATATTAATAAATTATAACAAATGCTCAAAATGCTGGCCATTATTAACTAAACATAATTCACAACGTTTTGCAACACTTCCAGCTACACTCCGCAATGTATTCCGATGAATACTCTTGAAAGTATTCATCACGTAGTTCCTCTACATTATTGTAAATCATATTACTTCCATATACTTTATCTTTTAGAGTTCCCCATAAATAAAAATCAAGAGGAGTTAAATCTGGTGATCTGGCTGGCCATGAAATGAGTGTGTTAGTTGCTATTATTCTGTTTTTAAAACGATGGTTTAAATAATCAACAACATTTTTAACATTGTGTGTAGAAGCGCCATCCTATTGATACCATATTTTGTGCGAAAGGTAAATCATCTAGTAAATCTTTCAGGGATGTTTGAAGAATTTCCAAATATCGTTGCCACATGCCACAAAAAATATTAAACTCGAACCTAATTTGATTTCGCCGTGGAATCACTATGCATGGATTTTCCTGTGCCCTATAATGCTCGTTATGACGATTAAAAAAGCCACAGTTTGGAAAGTGAGATTCGCCAGTCCATAAAATGTGCTTGCTGAAATCATAATTTTTTCAGGTCTTCTTCGGTTTTTCTAGAATTTTCCTCTAATTTTTCTAAACTTCTAGGGGTTTCTTCTAATTTTTGTTCCAACATCTAGAAACATTAATTCTTCTTTTAATGTTCTGGAATTTTCTTTTGCTTTTCTAGAACTTTCCTCCAATTTTTGTTCTAAACTTCTAGATTTTTATTCCAATTTTTGTTCTAATGTTTTAGAATTTTCTATTAATTCTTCTTTTAGTGTTTTGGAATTTTCTTCATATTTTTGTTCTAATGTTTTAGAATTTTCTTCTGCTTTTTTAGAACTTTCCTCAAAGTTTTGTTCTAATGTTCTAGAAGTTTCTGTTAAATCTTCTTTTAATATTCTGGAATTTTCTTCTGCTTTTCTAGAACTCTCCTCTAATTTTTGTTCTAAGGTTCTAGAACTTTCTTCTGATTTTCTATAACTTTCTATTAATTTTTGTTTTAGTTTACCAATGTCGGATGGGTCAAATAAGTAATCGTCTGGACTTTCATCAGAATCGATTAATGCTTGCCGGAGTTTTTCTTGAAGCACTGACTTCTTTCCTGTTGTTTCCAAATCCCGTTCTTCCAGTTCTCTCTTGAGATCACTTACTTTTAATTCACTTAATTTTACTCGTTTATTCGCCATTTTATTTATTTTTATTTACACTTCACAGACAACCCCACACCTGCCACCAATTGTAACGTTTATTTATTTGGGTGAAGTGTAAAAATCAGAGAAATACTATTAATTAAAATAAAAGTTTATTAAATGATAAATAATTAAGATAAAGATAAAGAAAATAATTAACACTATGATTAAATAATTATTTATTTATTTATTTATTTATTTATCGATCCAACAGGATTCAAGATCCCAATTACAGGACGATCATATGACATACAAATACAGAAACGAATGAGTTGAACAGTAAATACATATAAGAAATTTAACAAGTGACTTATTACAACAAAGAAACGAATGAGTTGAACAGTAAATACATACAAGAAATTTACCAAATGACTTATTACAAGAAATATTTTAATAAGATATTCTTAAATTTAGAAAAGGAGTCGCCAAATATATCAATGTCAATAATACATGATACACTGTTATATGCTACACAGAGTTGTCTTATTGGAGATTTCAATTCATAATTAGTCCTAGCTGTTTTACAAAGAAATGGTACTTTATTTCTTGAAGTGACGCGTGGAACGTGAAATGGTATTAGCTCAAGACTACATGGGTCATCAATACAATTATTAATTAATTTGTATAAGTAGAGAGATAATTGTAAATTTCTTCTGCTACTTAATGGCACCAAGTTCACTTCAGGCAATAAATCAGAATAATCATGGGTAAAGATAGGATATTGTCCATGTATTTTAAAATAACAATATTTAATGAATTTATGCTGGACAGACTCAATCTTAGATATATATTTATGATATATTGGATTCCAGACTTGTAGACAATATTCTAGCTTGGAGCGGACAAATGCATAATACAAGCTTTTGAGTGTAGTTGTTTTACAGAAAGACCGACAATTTCTAATTACAAATCCAAGATTTTTGTAGGATGATCTTACAGTAGTCTCAATGTGTACATTAAATGTTAGTTTTGGGTCAAATATAATCCCAAGATCCTTAAACTGAGTTACTTTCTCAAGCGAATTAGTTTCCATGTGATAAGCATAAGTGTAAACGTATTTTTTAACAAAGTAACTCATTATTTTACATTTGCTGTAATTAAAGAACAATTTTGAGTTATGGGACCATTTTAAAATGTTGTTGATGTCGTTTTGTAAGAGAATACAGTCATTAATCGAGTTGATGTTTTTATAAATTTTTATGTCATCGGCATACAAAAGTATTTGCGAATGTTGAACACAGTCCACCACGTCATTAATGAAGAGGTTGAATAATAGTGGGCCCAAGTTTGATCCTTGTGGGACCCCAGAAGTAGCAGTGAACGGGTTTGATTTAAAGTTATTTAGTTGCACAGTCATTTCGCGATCTCTGAGGTAGGAGTTGAGAAAATGAAGGAGGTCCTCAGTAAAGTGAAAATATTTACTGAGTTTTTCCAGAAGCACATTGTGATTTACACTGTCGAAAGCCTTTTTAAAATCTGTGTATATAACATCTACTTGAGAGTTGTCACGTAGAGAATTAAGAGTGAATTCAGTGAAGTTCATAAGGTTAGTCGTGGTTGATCTACCAGACATGAATCCATGTTGATGACGAGAAATATGTGTGGAAATAGAATTATATATGTACTTATATAAAATACATTCAAAGATTTTAGAGATGTTAGAAAGAATGGTAATAGGACGGTAGTTAGAAATATCAGTATTGTCACCAGCTTTGAAGATGGGACAAATGAAGGAGTTTTTAAGTACAGAGGGAAAGCGATTGGTTGATAGAGAGAGGTTAAAAAGAAAATGTAAAGGTTTAACAAAAAAGTGACTACATGCTTTAATGATATATGCAGGTAAGTGATCAGGACCAGGATTACGTGATGCTTTAAGTTTCCGAATTGCAAGTAAGATATCATCCTCAGTAATGTTAGGTATTGATACTGCATTACAGTTAATATCAGTTGTTGTTCCTGCATACATATTTGAATTATTATCTGTGGTGGAATATACACTAGAAAAATAATCCGCAAATCCTTGAACTATATCTGCTGTGTTATCGAAAGATTTATTATTAAAGTGCATATTACCCGGAATCCTTGAGACGCGTTTTTTGTTGTTAATATAAGTCCATATGTTGTTAGGATTCATAGCTAAGTTATTTTCTATGCCATCTAAATATTTTTTGTGTTCAAACTTAATCTGTTTTTTAATAAGAGTGCGGAGATTTTTAAATTCACTGAGGTAATATTCAGTCTTATGTGCTTTGTACAATTTCAAAGTATATTCTTTTCGTTTAATATTCTTAATTATGTTACTATTAAACCAAGGTGGGTATTTGGGTGTCTTTCTTATGTTGCAGGGAATACATTTGTTCATAATATTATACAATGTTGAGTAAAATATAGAGAATGCAGTATCAATATCATTACATTGATATATAGAATTCCAGTTGCATTCAGAGAGTAAATTATATAGAAGATGAAAATCTGCATTACGAAAGTTATAGGTTTTAGAATTCGAATTAAATGAAGAAACGGAAGGTTTTGCAGATAAAATAGAAGGCAAAGAAATTGATAATGAAGGGTGAAGAGGATCCTCATCAACAATTGGATTCATATCACGAGCTACCGAACACGACATATTTGATATGACGACATCCAGAATTCGGTTAGAGGAATTAGTGACAATGTTATACTGTGTTGCATTTAAAAAAGAAATGAAGTTATAATAGTTAGTTATTATATTATCAGTATAATTTAGCTTGATGGAATCTACAAGTTTTGAGATATTTAAGTCTCCCATAATTATAAAGTTGTTATCTAATAGGGGTAGAAAAGATGAAAAACTTTCGAAAATGTAATTATGTTGCTCAACTGAAATAGGTGGTGGACAATAAAAAACAAATACATAGAAAAATACATTAGACGTGAGAAAAATTTTAGTGCCAACGATATCTGAAAGACAGTTGGGATGAAAAGTTATATGTAGAGGGATAGATTTAAATTTATTGTTAACAGCGCATATTACACCGCCACCACGTGATTTGCCTGAAAGTGCTGCGTCCCTATCACTCCTATACACATTGTAGTGAGACATAAATAATTCTGAAGTATGCACACTATCATTCAACCAACTTTCAGTTATGGAAATGATGTCATAGTCCGTAGAACAACAGTTATTATAGAAAAAATCAAGTTTGGTATTTAAACCCCTTACATTTTGGTAAAATATATGCATAATAATGAATCACAGAGAAAAAAAATAGTTATTTTTGTAGTGTAGAACAAAAATGAATACGAATAATATGAGTTTAAGCGAAACAGTGTAAAAACCTTGGTAAAATAAAGTGACTTGTTGAAACCTCGAATAAGACGACAAGTGCAATGAACTATGAGAATAACAGATTGTTACTTGTTTATAAGTGTGAATAAAAAGATCTTGAAGACAGCTGTTTAACCGAAATAAAATAAAAATGATATGGATTGAATATTGTGCTCGCAAACAGTAATATATCACCAATATTAACATTAATGACGCTCCGTATAGTTAATTTAACAAATACCTAATAATATACAAAGTTACTTAATTAAACCGCTTAAGACTAAACCAAGTACGATCAAAGTACAAAGAACAAAAAAAATGTAACCTTTTTTACAACATTATCCGATTTATAAAATATATTGCCGTCGACAGTCCAGACATTTCTAAAGCCAAATTTTTTACTTATAAAAATGAACAAATCAAGGCGCTTCTTGGTAAGGTCTTCTTTAATAGTTAAGTTTGTGCCTTTTAGATGTTTTCTATTTATTATATATATTATTATATATATTATATTATAAACACTAATTTAAGATTAACCATATTATTAAATATTTAAATACTAAGATTATTTATTTAAACAATATTTATTTCACTATATTTATTTATGTTCACAACTCTTAAACTGTTTATTTATATCACCCACTGTTCATTATTCCTCGTTACTTCTATTAACAGACTGGTTTACATAGCGCGATGTCATTCTGGAACTATCCGAAGCGACAATAACATAGAATCCAAAGAATCAGCCCACCGGATGTAATTATGCATGTCTAGACGGCTGTGTTTACCATGTCGAGGATTACGTCATCGCTCGAGAACAGTCTACCAGTGGTGGTGCTCGAATTCGGTCGCGTCTGTTGGGCACGCGCTACAAGGTGTTTCAAAGAGGGCATATAGTACTCACCAAAATAAGAAAAAGAATCTGTTGTGGCCAGCACAATACCTTCCGTCAATCCTGTGTATAATGTAAAAATTCCATACATAATTTTTCTTGCAAAAGATTCTAAATTTCCAGTAAAATTATTTCATAAACAAACTATTCAAATTGCACTTGACACTGACATCTTCGTCTTTAGCTTTTCCCATTCGTTAGGGGTCGATATTTTTGCGTGTCGTTGTCATTCGGTTCTTTTTCTCTCAAGTCTTCCGCAATACAGTCCTTCCATCTTATCTTTAGTCTTCCTCTGCTTCTTCAACCTCCCATTACTAAACTACTCATTCTTGTTCAAATATAAGTATTCATTTCTCCTCATGACATGTGTGTTCCCCAACATCTACTTCAACATCCTCATCTCTGCCACATTAATTTACTTTTTACTCATACTGACATCTGTCAATTTGAATTATATAAATATATTAGCAGTTTCCATGGTTAGCATAGCTGGCTGAATTATAATATTTAATTTCTTTAAAATTCTTTAAATGTGACCAAATCGTATAGAGAATAATATATTCTTTAAGTTATAATAATATTAAATGTAAATAAATCAAATTTAATTGTTAAATCTTCAAATGTGGCTACTTCCGGTTCACCAATTATAACCAAAATCTAATCACCTGTTCTTCTGGATGTAAACTTGAGGAATACGAAACAATTATAATTTTTGGAATCGTGGTATTGAAGTTATGGGATCCGGAACTTTTGTCACACACACACAGACACACAGACACACACACATACATACATACAGACATCATCGTAAAAATGGTAAAATCATATTATAGGGACCCTAAAACATGCTTATTCAGTAAAAACTCATCACCGAATTTTTTGACCACAGACAATACCTTCTTTACCTAAAGGTGACGGAAGGTAAAAAGAGAAAAACGAAAAAAAAACTGACAAAGATAGTGATTGAACAAAATTTTGTCTTTATCAGTAAATAAACTATAAAAAAAAACAATAAAATTTTATATGAAACATTTTTCTCAATTTCTAATAGCTACGAAATTATTTGAAAATTAAATATTGGTTAAGGTCGCCACAGCATTTAACTTAGTACAATTTTTTGATTAAAGAAAGTACATCTAAGATGACCTCTGAAAGTTAAACAAAAGGTCTCAATTAATTGAAGTCGTAACTCTTATAGTTTTCGAGATAGTAGAGGTAAAACCCGTAAAAAATCATTTTTCCCTTCTTATTTCTCGGAAACTATTGATGATTGGACCTATGTTGATTAAGCTTTTTTTACTCATTTTGGTCAGTACTATATGCCCTTATTTTTTTACACTTTCTTTGAAACACCCATATACATATTCGCCAATATCTTGTGACCTATGCCTTTTTTCCGGATAAATAATATACCACTAAAATGGGGCAACTTTTGTCCGATTAACCGATTACGTATCTCTGATAGTTCTGAAGAATGGATATCCTCGTTATTCTGTACACTTTATATAAATGAAAATAATTATTTATTTTTGAAACAAATTTTAACTCTTTATTGTAGAAGTTCAGCAGAATGATAGGGGTAATAAGTAACCGCCCGAGAACTGTAGTGTTTAAAAACGGGTTTACTCTTTAATTCACCGATTTAAAAAAAATCGTATTTTAATTGATTTAACACACCTATTAATGAAATCATTCAGAAAACAAAAATGCTATTATTTAGATTATTTTTAAATGTTGAAGGGATCCTAATGTAGTTTATTTTGATAAAATTGGGGCCTTACTAATCCTCATGAAAAATTTTTAATTGCATTTTATTTGATGATTTAATTTTACAGACATTTCGAATGTTAACACATTCATCGTCAGTGTTCAATTAAAAGTAGTACAATTTCCAGAATATTTTTTATATATTTATTTATTATACAGGGTGTTTAAAAAATAGAGGTCACGGATTTAAGAGTTGATAATACATCTCAAAACAATAAAAAAAAGTTCATATAAACATAAATATTTCCGGATATATATATATATCCGGAAATACTTAGTTTCAGAGCTATAGCGATTTTAATATTTTATTTGTCATATACAACTCATATTTTAACATTACAATAAAATCATAGCGGCTGTTTACCGGTGCTTAATTGTATTTGTAATAAACAATAACAATAATTATGAATAACAAGGAAAAGCAAAAGACTATCTTCAATTGTTTTCCATTGGAAACGGCCACTATGATTTTACTGTATTGTTAAAAGTATGAGTTGTATATGTCAGAAATAAAATATTAAAATCGCTATAGCTCTGAAACTAGGCATTTCCGGATATATGTTTATATGAACTTTTTTATTGTTTTGAGATGTATTATCCACTTTTAAATCCGTGATCTCTATTTTTTGAATACCGGTATATGATGATTCTTAATAAAATTTAAACTACTTTGCCATCACAGCAACACACCGAGACAACATTTTGCCAATGGCTAACCGCGCAACATCTTGACACGCAATGACCAAAGCAGTTTAAATTTTATTAAGAATCATCTATATATAATAAATAAAAATTCTTTTAATTCTACTACTTTTAATTGAACACTGATGATGAATGTATTAACATTCGAAACGTATGTAAAAATAATCGTCAAATAAAATGGAATGAAATTTTTTTCATGAGCGTTACCAAGGCCCCAATTTCATTAAAATAAATTATTTATATTTTTTTCTACGTCCGTTAAAAAATCCTATTTTTAAATTAGTTTAAAAAGTAGTTACATACTTTTACTTACAGTTATGGTTGAAAAGAGTGAAAAAATTCACATTTTTCTCTTTTTACCTTCTGTCACCTTTTGATAGGGAAGGTATTGCCTTTAGTAAAAAAAAAATCTATGGTGAGTTTTTAATGAATAAGCACGTTTTGGGGTCCCTAGAATACGAATTTACTATTTTTACGATGATTGTATGTGTGTGTGGCGAGTATGTGTGTTTGCGTGTATGTGTGACGATCGTTTCGGCCGTAACTCCAATTTCGTATTCCTTATTCTTACATCCAAATGAAAACTTGATTAGATTTTGGTTACAATTGATCAACCGGAAGTACCTCAATTTTAAGTTCTTTACTGTTTTTCTTAAAAAACATGTAATTATATTTTTTTGACATTTTACGTTATTAATTATATTATAATAATAATATTATAAATATTAAAGAATATTTTATTCTCTATACAATTTGATTCCATTATTTTCTTTTCTAAAGATTAAAATTTATAAAGAAATTAATTTTCATAAATGTTTTAATCTTTGCTGCGTCACCATGAAAACAGTTTCAATAATTCAATTTTACTAATTCACATATGCCAGTGTTAAGTACACTTTACATAATATGTCTGTGAAATAATTTTACAGATTATTTTTTGACATTTCTTGAAACTAATGAAATGTTTTCTTTTTTGTCACGTGTATGCGTTTTAACCAATCCTGTCATTATTATACCGAGAATGAAGCTCTAGAGATTATTCCCGGCCCGGGAATTAATCTCTGCAGCTTTTGTTTTTGTTGACAAATGTCAGATAGTAGCATGACAGTTTGATTTCGTTGCTTGAAACAAATTTGTGGATCAAAAAATAATCTAATTAAATATAATTCGAGAGTTCGATAAATTGGAAAAAAAATCTCCAGTTCCTTTCTCTAACTTGTTGCCAGGCAATAGTCACGAAAGCCCCATACTGGTTAACCGATTTTAAAACCGTTAAAAATAATTTTCTTGTCCTGATATCAAGTGTTCAATTAATTTAAATACAAATAGGTACACATTTTTGAGATTAATTACATAAATACCGTATTTTATATAACCTTGGTGGGTAGCATGAACTTTTTTTTATAGTTATAATACAGATTCCATTTTATATTACAGGAAAGTTTAGACAATTTGATTATGGACTTCTAAACATGATCAAATATGGTAGACTAACCCCTCCGGATTACAAGGTGGATAGAATAAGTACTCCTGTTGCCCTGATGTACGGAGATAATGATTTACTCACAAGTGCGATTGTAAGTTATTTAACTTTTGTATTTAAATGATTAAATAGAACTTTATAAAATATTTCAGGAC
Source organism: Harpalus rufipes (assembly GCA_951394225.1). Classification (NCBI taxonomy): domain Eukaryota; kingdom Metazoa; phylum Arthropoda; class Insecta; order Coleoptera; family Carabidae; genus Harpalus; species Harpalus rufipes. Next base: position 19,209,044 of record OX596276.1, on the reverse strand, counting down.
ATTGAACGTCTAAGAACTGAAATACAGAATCCCATCAGCATGTATAGAGTGCCACATGACAAATTCAATCATTTAGATTTTCTTTGGAGTATTGATGTTATACCTTTATTATATAATAGGGTGTTTGAATTCTTACATATGTATAAGTAAAGAAAAAAAAAAGTGATATTAAACTAATCATTATGTATTGGTTTTGTAAGTGAAAAGTTTTGTGTTTGTAAATACATTGTTATATTGTTGTAATGCAATAAAATATTGTATTTATAAATAACTACTCAATTTTTATGATAAATTTTGTTACATACTCGTATTTTGAAAGATTAATATGTAATAAATTTTAGTCGAGTTTTTTTGACAAGCCACATATTATACTTTTCTACGACAGCAAATTAAGACGGCAGAAATACAGAAAGACACGTTTTAGGCTACTTATTTTTATATAATGACAGCTGTCAGTGTCAACTATAGTTAATAAAACGAAAACTGTAGGGACTACTGCCCTTAATGAATCAGTTCTAGTGGTGTATTCAATACGGTCAAAGCCACTGCTTGTAAATAACGCAATGGAAACCAATAGTTAACGGGAGTAAAAAAAATAGGAGATTGTTTTACAAGTTAAGAATAGTATATTGTGTTATTAGGAGTAAAAGTGATACTTTGTGTGGCGACCGTGGAAGTTTGTACGACGAGCGTAACGATTCGGACAATTACACGCGTGGCACACAAAGACACTTTTACTCCGAATGACACATTAATTTTTTTCTTCAAATGTAGATATTTAAAGAAAAATATCTATTACTGACGTTACATTTTACGTAAATTATATTTGCGATTTCAATTGCCCTGTAGCTATGGATACTTATTGGTTCACTTTTTGTTATAAACATTGAAGTGAAAATTTTCACGTTTTGACGTTTAAATAAAAACTTCAATTTTATATCCATCTTGTGTGCAATAATGTTGGAATTTGAAGTACTATAATGTACGTCCCGTGAAGTTGTTCAATTGAATGGAAATCTAACAGTGTGGCTGAAAGATATGTCCAGGAATCACTGCAAAACAATATAAACTTTTCTTATCACTTTAATTCTAAGTATTCTTAAGTTCATTACCGTCCCTGTAATTGTAATGTTATTCTTTAATATGTTATTTCCTCAAATTAAACTCTGTTTATATTTCAATTAATGGGTTATTTATTTAAATTTGACAGCTATTGATGGTATTTAGTAACTTTATTCTTAGGTTACCTAGTGTGTTATAGTGCCATTTAGGGCGATATTACAGGTTCTTTTTATACAAGTTACTTCTTATTCATTGTTTCTGTATAGTTTCTATTTTTTTTATATTTATTAATTTTATTTCTACCTTGTGAATCAAGTCACAAAAGATTAGAGTTTCACGGCTTGACTTGATATTCAAGTTACTTGACTTGACTTGACTTGAAATCAAGCCAAGTAATAGTAGCCGAAATTCAAGTCTAGTCAAGTAGTTAAAATTTCAAGTACTTGAAAATCAAGTAGTTATTTTTCAATTACTTGAAAAAATCAAGTAGTTATTAATTTAATTACCAGAAAAATCAAGTTCTTCAAGACTACATTTCATTTTCATATACTTCCTTATGTTTTATAACAATATTAATAATATACCTTGAAATATAGACTTTTGTTCATAAAAATAAATCATACATTCAAATTTAAAAATTAAAAAAAAAAGATTTAAAAGTATAATATATGGACTAACAAACTATTTATAGTATATGTATTATGGTGGACCTTAAAAGGGGGCAAGTCGAATTTTACCGGACCGCCCCCTAAAGTGGTTCCAAATAAATAAATAAATTATACTGGCAATGATTCCGCTTAATTTTAATATTTGACCGTGCCTAAATGCATTTTTCCCCCTTTAAATAACATTCGGTTTTAGCACATATTGGAACTTTATTTTTCTCCGAGATATTAAGAGGTTTAAAAAAACCATTCATTATTGGAATATATACTAGAATGACCCGAAAATATGTGGACAAAATCTGAAGTCCCAATTATTATTCTTAATTCGAATGGAGTATAGCTTTTGGGCTTCTGTGCGATAGTTTAACCATCTACAGTTATCTTAATAATAATGATTAGGACTTCAAATTTTGTCGACATATTCTCGGGTCATTCTAGTATATATTCCAATATTGAGTGAATTTTTTAAATCTCTGCAGAATTGTTAACCGTACCATACACAGCTAGATAACGATTCTACTGATTCGCGTGTTTTCGTACATAATCGGTTCGTTATCAAGTAGCTTGAATTTGCTTGATCAAGTCAAGTAGTAACAATAGAAAATCAAGTCAAGTCAAGTAATGAATTTTTGAAAAGCTTGATTTTCAAGTCAAATCAAGTAATTTACAAAAACATCAAGCTACTTGACTTGATGAAACCCTACAAAAGATGCTATTTTTATGACGTTTGAAGAAAAAACCACTTTTCTTACGCGTAGAACATCCTATTTTTTGTACTTTATTCATAGAATTTATAAACACTTCGTAAATGAAAGCAGCGAAGAAAAAGATCGTCTGTGGATAACATTGTACAATAAAGATAAAGAGAGAACCACGTGGCGTCAAGAATGGTATTATCGCGCTCTTGAAGTTTCGTATATTGTTTGTATAAATAAGAAAATTATAGTAAATATATTGGCCCATATGCCGAGCACACTTTTATAATAAAAGCGTTTTTATGGAGCACACTCCTCATAAGAATATAATGTAAAAACGTGCTCCATAAAGCGCTTTTATTATAAAAATGCGCTCGGAATACGGGCCATTTTTATTATTATTCGCTAGTGAAGAAGAGGCGAAGCCTAGCATGTGACGTAACAATATGGCCGGCCTAAGGTAGATGCTTCATTTCCCGCCACTGTCTATTCTCATACGCTACGACCTTTGAAGTACACAGTAATATTATAATATAGATAATATTAAATAAAAATAATGTTTTTTAATGCGAACTCCTCCGTTTCATCTAAAATTTATGTTTAGCATTCTCTCGATTTTTTTACATCATTAGAGTCTGTGCTTTCTTGAATCTAGTACTGGATTATTTACAGTCTTTGGAAGATTAATGGATGGATAATTATTACGATTTGATTGTCTTCTTTGTGCAAGCTATGCCCACAAGTTTAGATTTCATTACAAAGTATTTTAATGAAGACACTTATTATCATGCAGTTAGATCTGGAAAAATATAATCTTGCTTCAAAAAATGCGTGACACACACGGATATTTTTGCTCGGTTCTTTTCGCATTTTTCGCAAATAAATCCATAACTTTCGTCTATCAACTAATTCAGTCTTTTGGCTCCCATTTTCGGGAAATTATGGAAACTAATTTCTGGACTTGTGCAGCACGCACAAATGGGTGTATTCTAAACACAATCCGTTACATATAAACGGACCGTTAAAATTAAGATATCCGTTATCTAATATTTGCTATTCTAAAATACTATCCGTTAACGAAATAAACGGAGATCCGTTTAAGTTATCCGTTTAGAAATAAAATTTAAGCGGATAAACATGTTATTTTTAATTTTTTTCATAAATTACTCTTTATTTTGAAGTTTTTATCTTTGAATATATAATACATATAAGAACGGCAACGCAGATGGCCTAGCAAGATACTATATCTGTCTCTTTTTATTCACAAAATTATTATAGATAGCTAGTGACTCCTACCACAAAACTATGAACTACGGTAAGTCGTGCTGACAGCATTGTCAGATACTATTTGTTAGAGGTATTCAATAATCAATAATTCAAAAATATTGTTTCATAATAACCAGATTATATATTTTGAATATTCAATGTACATGTATACTTGTTTTACAGTAGCAAACTTAAAAACCTTTATAAAATCTTATCTTGCTGTTCTAGCTACGTGGCAACACTGTGCAACATCCACCTATTATGTATTTTTTGAACTAACTCAGAAATAATTGGTATACGGAGGGATAGATGGCACCTTCTCTCGAAATATTTAATCTAAATACATTACGTTGCCGTTCTTATATGTATTATATATTCAAAGTTTTTATGTAATTTGTTAATAATTAGCTATTTATATAACATGTCGTGTCGAAAATATTTTCATTTTGTAACTAGTTACATATGACTTTACAATTTGACAAGGTATTTGTATAAAAATTGAAAAATTAAAGTTACAACCAAACCAGTAATAATATTTCCTTTGTACGCATGTACTTTTACGAGTAGGGGGTTGATTTTTTTTGTTAACAAATGAAATTGTGCTGGTAACGAGCTGTCAATATACAAAACATAATATTTGTCATTTTCAATTTAATTGCAATCAAATATTTGAACATCGGATGAAGTATGTGTTTCTTAGTTAAATGATGTTTATTTCTTAAATTTATATGATTATGATATTAATAATTAGGAAGTGCCTCCGAAACCGGCGTTGGTTCTCAAAATGATGATCAACGGGAGCACCAATCGGCAGCCGGCAGTCAACTGTCAGTTCTCAATTAGCGTATAGCCCTCGGTACAACCGGTGTACTAACTTTGATCACCGAACATATACAATTTAGGTGTTGACGTGCGCGTATAGTGTAATAGTGTTATATGTTACAAGAAAAGTGCATAGTGGGATGAAGTGCACATTGTAAATATTTATTAATATTACAGAGTCCAACAGACTTATTTTTTGCCCAACATTAAATTCTAGCCCCTCCTTCATACCAGCCATCATACCTTAAAACCACTGTTAATGTAGTTCTTGCCACTTGCCGTCCCTGAAAAGTTAGGGATGTTATATTAGCATGATATAAAGCTATAGATTATGGTAACCGCCGCCTGTCGCCAAAACGGCAACCGACGCCGGTCGCGGAGGCATTGCATTATTGTAAATAATTTTGATTAAAGCTACACAATTGTCTTGTTTATATTGACACTGGCTGCGTTCGGTTTTACGGTCTGAGTGCTCGTTGCCGTTCGGTAATTACATCTGAGCGATCTTTTTGCTCAACTCTACGTTCGGTTATTAGCTCACGGAGCGCACAGAGCCCAATCTGTTCGCTCGTTCACTAACCATGGAGCATGTTGAGCAGTTGTCTGGCGCATGCGTATTTAAGCGCAAATTTAAAAAGTTTGTCGCCGGCAATGCAAACTGTGTCTATTATATGAATGAATGTTGTCGTTTTCGTATATCAATAAAAAATGTATGAAATGTATAAATTAGTCATTTTAGGAAACATTTTTCTACATAATTTTCAGCTTTAAGTTGTCCATAATCATTTCCCCTTCTTATTCAGTATCATAAAAGAAAGTTCATAGCTTGCGCATAGTACACAGGTTAACAGTTCTTTATTATTTTCCGTTTTTATTCTGGCGAAAATTAATACGTGTCAAAATGCAGCTTAACGCTCTGTACGTTCGGTTGTTCAAGCTACAGATCGGAAATCGCAGATGAATCTGTCACATGAGCAGATTGCTCAGAGTGCTTCGACAAATTTAAATAACGAACTCAGTGGCACCCACTACAATATAACATTTCATATTAGCTATCACGTTGACATTTAAAATAATAACTCAAAGTCACTATATTTAAATATTTAAACGTATTAGGTTAACTATTCCATATAAAACATTTGGCAACATTGTATTTTTATTCTATTTGACGTTTATGCATGAGTAAAAAATGAATTAATTTCTTTTCGTGAAAAACAGGCAGGGGAAACCACACATCGTCCTAAAGTTCATACATCTCTTGTGTCGTTCAAATCTTGACCATGAAGTTAGTGCAGATGAACTTGGCGCGCTCACAATTTAAAAATACACTCCGGAGTACAAAATGTACATGAAAATTATTTATTGAATTGAAGTAGGTCATATATCTACTAACTAATATATTGCTAATGCTCACATTCTTTACGTAGAGACTAGCTGAAGCCTTGACTAAGAGATAGGAATATCAATTGCTGTATAAGTATATCTAACTCAATTTTCCAAGTTTTGACTATGCGCATGCACGTAATATTTGAATTCTATTGGCTAACGCTAACAGCGGCCGCCAGCCGATGCAGCGAGCACATGGTTTAGTTTTATTTTCTGTTTGCTCTTTGAATCGATAGCATTGCTTTGTGTGCGTACAAAAGATTACTTATTAAAACGAACATAAGTAATGCAAAATACCAGTTGCTTTGTGGACGACATTAACATATTACAGGTCTCTTCAAAAAGGGAAAATTTTAAAGATCTTGTTTGCGGAGAAGATTCTGTAAGTGTTAATAGATTTGACCATGACTACATTAATAATTAAAAAAAATATGAACATTTGCTCATTGGTATCTGATACAAAAGAGAGCATACTAATTAATATAAAATAGGAGGAGTCTCCTATATACCTGAAAGGATATGATATTTATTTATAAAAAGGCTGAAAGGGTATTCAGGCAAAAGCAAGAACAAATGTTAAAAAAAAAACTAAAACAACAGATGGTTCTTAATGTATTTCAACAATGGTTTGCATATGTGTTTAATATAACAGAATTTTTAAACCACGTCAAAGAACAAACTATTTTAGATAATCATAAAACGCAAATGATAAAAATTATAATTGATACATTTTTTAAAATTAGATTCTATCATGAGACTAAGTTATTCTCGAAGAAAAACGATTATATTAGAAATAAGTTTAACAAAATTGTGTTATTTAGAAGTCAATAAATATTTTATAAATTATTTCTTTTACTCTTTACCTTCACCAAAATAAATTATTTAATTCATATATAGCACTAGAATATTTCATTGTTATGTATTATTACTAATATTTATGTTCAAGAATTTACACACAAAATATATAGTTAGTACATTACTTAATTTCTCAGATTTAAATTTAAAGTTTGCGCTAGTGTTCAATAATTAGAATTTAGATATCGTAGTTAGCCAATAAGATTCAAATATTACGTGCATGCGCAAAATCAAGACTTGTGAAACTGAGTGAAATAGACTTATGCAGCAATGATATTCCCATCTCTCAGTCAAGGCTTCACGGAGAGCAAGGGATCCGTAATATATTAGTTAATAGGTATATGCAGTAGGTAGAGTTATGGTTAGTATTTAAAAAAAAAATGTACTGCAGTGTACTTTTTAAATTGTGAGCGCGCGAAGTTCATCTGCGCTAACTTCATGGTCAAGATTTGAACGTTATGAAAATGAATGAAACAAGATATGAACTGGGCGATGTATAAATATTATGACACTTCATACCTAGCCACAAATAGGAGCAACAGGTAAGTTTTGAACGTATAATTACAATTTGCTATTTTATATTAGCAAAATTTTAAAATTTTGGTGGAATTATAAAATAACAGCAAAAAAAAGGAAGCGATCTGAAAATTGGACTGAAGAGAAAAGATTTCGTTATTTAAATTACTTAAAATATACGGCAGGCACATAATATTTACATAGATAAAATTAAAATAAAATTTAAAAAAAAGCCTGGATTCAAGTTAATTTTGACATGTCATAAACATCATTCTCACTTTCTGAAGAATCTGAAAATTGTAAAAAAATAGATCTGAATCTTTTAAAATAAATTTTACTTACCCATATTTAATAATAAATTCGAGAAAATGTTCAAAAACCATTTCATCCAAAACTGAATTTTATTTGAAATATTTTGCAAGTGTATATCAACTTGTATATCAAAGTAGCTTCATAATAAAATAATTTGCAAAACTAATAAAATATTAAGGCTTTAATAATAGTTAATTGTTGTAGAAAGACTGGAAGGTATCATGCATTTTTTATGAACCTCCTTAGGGTATATAAAAGTGTTGTAAGAATAGTAATTAATGTACTTTACTGATAATTGGTTAAAAAATGCTCAAGGAGAAGGATAACAGTTGGGTAAGTATTGCAAATGATTATTAGTTAACAGTTCAATATTTGTATTTTCAATAAATTTGTGAAGAAATATCGACCACTGCCGTTATTTAGTTTAATAACAAAAATTTCACGTAATAGATTTTACTATTACCTGCTTCTTTTTAAAGTGTCTCCATATATGTAATTGTCAGGGATGTGCACCTACGTATAATCTATGATATAGTTTTGTTCACGAAAGACAACTATACAAGGTCATTTATTGACCGTATGATATAATATTACTTGCCGATAACTTCACTGTATTTTGTATACATAGAGGTGCAACATGAAATACTTATGGATACATTTGAACGGAAAAAATAAGTGTAATTTTATTTGAAAATTATCTTTCTTTTTAAATAATGCCTTTCTCAAAGATTTATACTCTTCACCTATGTTTTTGCGAAATACAAAAACGTAGACTTGACATAAACCATGGAATAATAATTTAATTTAAATGTCAATGTCACTTGGTAAATATTAGCACAGAGACCAGTGTAGTCATTATTATTTGTATTGTGTTAGAAAGTAATGTCACCTTTTACGTATATCTGTCATACAACAAAACTACATAGACATACGTCAAATAATCTTACTCTTTCTAACATGAAATGTTGCTGTGCTACTACTAAATAAAGTGCTGTGTATTCTTTCCTCAAACAAGTGACCTTGAATAGTCATCTTTCGTGAACCAAAATATAGTTTACATACACACCTAAAAAAGGCGTAAACCACGTAAAGAATGATATTAAATGTAGACAAAACGTAGAGTGTAAACTTTACAATTGTACATGCGCAATCAGTGGCGGATTTACGATTTTGCCGCCTATCCTCAGGGGCGGATTTAAACTCTTTTGGGCCCTAGACAAAATCTTTATTTTTGGCCCCTACGTAAAAACAAAATATATTTAATACATGTATATAAATAGTTCGAATCAATTGCATCTTTAGCCTAGGCCAAAGTCTGCCCCTGCCTATTCTTGTCAGATCGAAGGGTAAGATTTTGGCACAATTTTGAGCCTTTCTAGAAGTCGTGTACTTTGTAATTCTCCTGTTACCTACGAATATTTACAAATTAAAGCATCTGAAATAAATATAAAATTGGATACAAAACACAGCAAATAGAAAGTAAAAAAATAAACTTTATTGAAATTATAAACGACAATAACATATGAAATAAAATAATGGAACAAACGGCCGAATTCACCATTCCTTAATCAAGAATTGATCCACTGATCTACTAAGAACTACAAATCGTCCAGAAATCTTCTGGTTTAGACACGTACGTGGACGATCGCTTATGGTAGATAGAATTATAGAATTTAAATTTAAATCAACGTATCGCACCCGCAATATGCGTGGTCCATGAGCACATGTGCACACGTGTGCGTGCAAATAGCATAGGGTATTCAGCCGAGAGAAATAAAGTTTCCCGTCTAAATAAAAATTCATAAAAGCCTCAAAGTCGAAACGAAAATTTGCCGCCGTTAAAAATTTGCCGCCGTAGGCTTCAGCTTACTTAGCCTAATAGAAAATCCGCCATTGTGCGCAATGGAGGTTTAATGAATTGAAGGATAATATCATACTTAAAATTTAACAATCATAGAATAGAATCATTGATAATAAACAAATAAAATGGGAAGGGAGAAAAAAAAACTAACATTTTAACAAAATTACATTACTCTGAAACACATAAACAATAAATATTAATATTTTTCTTTTTTAAGGAAAAAATGAAAAACACATATAGTCTACATGAGCGTAGACAATACACAAATGTTGATGACGTAAGTAAACTATAATATTATCTACGCGTAGACAATGACGTGATTTACGTGACATAGATTACAGGCACATCTTTGATATTTGTAGCTAACGCCCAAGAATCTGACTAAAAATATTGTAAAATGGATGAGTTATAGTGGCTGCAACCTTTTCGAAAGAACATTAAGGAAACAATTTATCGGTTACGTATATGTTTTTATATGTGTTCTTTTGTTTCTCCTCGCCATATTACATTTTGCATTTACTTCACATGAAACTGTGAGCAGTCTTATAGAAGATTCTATCACGATTATTGGATTAGTACAGGTAAAATATGTTTGTAATTATCCATACGTTTTTTTTACATTTTTAACTTCTGGGTTCACTACTTTCAAAAATTTAATTTAATTTTGTGTTCATAATTAAGTCATTATGAAACCTTTATTTCGTTCCGCAATTTTTGTTTAAGAAGTTTGGTACTAAATGACATTTATTATGTTCATAAATCAGAATTGACATGAACTTTCTAATAATTGAATAAATGTGAATCCAATGTCACCAACTAGGTACAACATTACACATACCTACGAATTTCCCTTAATCAACTCGGCTTAATATAGGTTTTTTTTTTAAAATATTTTAGTCCATAAAAGACGCAAAATATGAAAAATGGTAGAAAGGACTCATTTTATAAGATTTTTTTCTCGCAATTGTCATTTAGAAAACACGCCATGGCTCGTCTAAAAATAAACGTCTTATAAAACTCGTTCTTTAAATATACTATTATTTCTAAATTGAAACGAGATTTTAATCAGAAATAAGGATTTAACGCACTCAAATCATGGCTAAAATGTGGCACTTGGACATATCCAATATTGTCAAAAAAAGTTTTAATGGACAGCCATTGCTCTCTCGAGAACTTTAAGAGCCATAAGACTGGTTAAATAAGCAAATAATTTCTATTTTATGAGACTAATGTAGTGAAAAGTATAAAAAAAATTGACCAGTGATTTTCAAAATATGATACATACCTAACTTTTTTTATTTTAAATAACATTTTTTTATTTTATTATTTGTTAAAGAAGTTAATTCTGAATTCAGTGTTATTATTTTTATTGTAATGTTTATTCATTTGGATAAAGTGTAAAAATCAGCGAAATAATAATTAAAAATAAAAGTTTATTACACCATTAATAAATAAGAAAAAGATAATAAAAATAACGAACACTATTAATAAGCAAATATAAACACTAAGTAAAATCATAGAGCCGGTTTTATAAATAAATTTTTATCTTCACTTAAAATTTACTTTCATTGTAAATTTAATGAAACGAAAAAATGCAACGTGATTTTTTGACAGCAATGATTTAAATGTCATGAGAAGAGAGAAACTGATTAGAATTTGTTCATTTCATTAAATTTACTTGACAACTGAATTTTAAGTGAAGATCAAATTTCTTTTCAAAACCGGCCCTATTATTTATTCACTACATATATATATATATATATATATATATATATATATATATATATATATATATATATATATATATATATAACTAGCTATTTATTTCACCACTCGTTGTTGACTTGTATAGACTCCTTCTAGTCTAACTTGTAGACCAGACTAGTCATATTTATTTATATCACCAATTATCTTACACCCAATACGATGTCCGGTTTAATGACTACCGTAAGTTTTGGACTGACTGTTATAGACTGCCTCTTGCAGAGCTGTTTATCGCTTTATATACTCGCTATCACATTCATTCTCGAAGTTTCAAGAAGGTTCGATGTAATAATGCCATCGAGTACAAAAAGATGAGGCGAGCGCGAGTAATTAAACTTATCTAGACGGCTGCACCACAATAAAGGGAAGTAAGATTATAAGCATAACCTAACCTCACTGACTTTTTCTTGAAAATGATCATCTTTTCTGGAAAAAAGGAGTCATTGCAATAACCGTGTTCATGTAATATTTTGACGATTTTGAGCTGAAAATATTTTGCCCAAAAATCAACCAAATTCAAATAAAAATATGTTTATCAGGTCGCTCTTGACATGTTATAGTGTAAATTGTAAGTTGTAAGGTTGTGAGTTTAAAATAAAAAAAATTGAGCAAGGAAGTTATAAAATGTATTATATCTATCAAATAGAATATAATTAATAATAATAATGATGTTTTTTTTGTGAAATAATTATCAAATTCGTGGAAAATAACGTAAAAAATTATATTTTGGAGGTAAAATAAATACGAAACACAAGCCTTACATCATTGAAAAGTGAAAAAGATAGGTATTTTTTTGAGACTAAAATCAGATATGGATTCCAGTTCAAAATATATAACTTTGTGTTATATCTCGGAAACTTATGGATATAAAAAATTATTTTGTCCACCACTGATTAGGCAATTAAAATATTTAACATCTTTATTTGGAATATTTTTCTTTATTACTAATAGTTTAGAAGTTATTTGAAAAAGAAAAAATAAAAAAAAAACAGTTTTTCGCCATTATCTAGTGCCCTATGAGAATTTTTGATAAAAGCACATCTGAGATGGCCTGCTATAGGTGCACAAAAAGTTCTATTTAACCAACATTATATCTCTTATAGTTCTCGTTCTCGAGATCCCAATGGTGGCAGCAATAAAGGGGACAGACTATATTGTAACGTTTTTATTTATATGGGTGAAGTGTACAAATAACAGATATATTATTAATTAAAAGAATACGTTTATTAAACGGTAAATAAATATTAAAAATATAATTAAAATATAATAAATTAAACTAACACTATGATAAACAAATATTAACACTAATTTAAAGACTAAGAATATTATAAGACACTTAAACATTAAGATTATTTATTTAAACAATTAACACCACTCTTTATGTCACTAATTACATTTATTTATGTTCACTTGTCGACTGTTGTTTATATCACCAACTATTCACGACGCTTATTTATATCAGACTTCTTTACTCGTTGCTTCTATAATACAGAATCCCTTCGCTGGCTTTGGCGACGGGTTATATACCTGGCGACTTTAGTTCTAGAACCTCCTAGAGAACTTCTAGAGGTAAACAGCAGGCACAATAGATTACGTCACCGCGACCTTTCCTAACAAGTTCGAACACGTCCGTGTCGGACGCGACACTGTGGCGCCTGCTTTGGCGCGGCGGCGGCGAGTGCTACGTTACAATATAAAGTGCACAATGTTTTTACAAAGTGTCCAAACAAACAAGAAAATTAAATTCTAATCATTACTGTACAAATCGCATGGGTGACTGCATACAAATCAAGGACCTGACGTTACGAAGTGTTGGGGTATTTTCAACGGCGGGAAACTTCTATTGCTTCTAATTAGAGTTCTAGTGTAAACAAATTAAAAAGAAAAAAAATAGGGGGTATTTTTACCTTCCGTAACCTTTAGGTAAGGAAGGTATTGTCTGTGATCAAAAAATTCGATGGTGAGTTTTTAATAAATAAGTACGTTTTTGTGTCCCTAGACTACGAATTTACTATTTTTACGATGATGTCTGTATGTGTGTATGTAAGTGTGTGTGTGTGTAACGATCGTTTCGACCGCGATAACTTCAATACCACAATTCCAAAAATTACATTTTTTCCTATTCCTCATTCATACATCCAAATGAAGAATTGATTAAATTTTGGTTACAATTGACTAACCGGAAGTACCTTAATTTGATGCTTATATTCAATGTATTTGGAGATAAAAATTTATAAAGAAATTAATTTTCATAAATTTTGTAATCTTTGCTGCATCACTATGGAAACAGTTTCAATAATTCAATATTACAATTGACAGATCAGTGTCAAGTACAATTTACATGGGTAATATGCAAGGAGACGGAACTTTTTGTTTTTGCTTCGAGTTTGGTTTCGAGTCCAAGCAAAAGAATGGTTAGCGTTACCAATTTTAAAATCCAAAAAAAATATGCTCCGATTAACCGTTTAAAAAAAGATTAATATCGGTTTGGGTTAAAAATGTTTAATAGAAAAATAATTAAATAATGTACAGTTATTAGGTCGAGAAAGATCTACCTTTGACAATAGTGCAAAGTTAAATTGAAATGATTTGTCAATCTAAATATTGACGCCCAAATAATTGTTATTTTGAAATAATAGAATATCTTCTAATTTCTTTCCTTTTTGTATGTTTACAGAGAAATAAAATTTAGTGATAAAAGTAATTATCAACACTCACTTATGACGGTACAGATAATGCAATTTGCACTAAGGTATACAATTCAGGTGCAATATTACATTTGTTATTTCCCCAATGCTCGTATATTAAATATTTGTATAATATGATATTCATCGTGCAAAGAATTGAAGTGTTGAGTAATAGCAAATATTTACTATGATGTGAACCCTTATGTATAAAACTAAGGTTCTGAGTCGGGTTCAGGTTTTAGAAAATAATTGGTTAATTTGGGTTTGGGTGCGGTTCGACTCCCTGGTAATAAGAATAAAAATGAGTATATACTTTATACTCAAAAATATAAACTTTGTTCCATAAGAATAAAAATGTATAAATGATGGGAGGAAAAATAAATAAGATGAAACAATAATTAAAAAATATTAATGCGAAACAATATATCAACAATAGAATATTAAACATAAACAGCGTATTCATAGCAATAGTTATACCCGGAATAACTATAAACTTGTTTTTTATACCAGGTTTAGCAAATAATCGTATTCATAACACTTTTATGTTTAGGTTTAGCTTATACCAACAGGTAATAAATTTAAACGAAGAGGTACTGAGTATAAATCGTTAAACTAGTTGGTTTAAGACCTGTCAATTTTAAATTTTCCGCGTTGTTCTGCGCATGATTAGTATAGTGCGCTCGTAAAGCTACAGCTAGCCGTAGTCAAATCATACAGACCTAACCTAATTTCATCAAGATTGATTGTAGATATTTGTTATTAAATATAGGTTAGTAACATTTATTTTAAAGGATTCAATCTACATTTTTTATAATTTTTAACTTCTAGAAAGTGAGATTGATTATGACATGCCAAGATAAACTTGATTCCAGGCTTTATCTTTTATTTTTTTTATTTGAATTTTTATCTACATAATGTGCCTGCTGTGTACTTTAATTAATTCAAGTAACGAATTCTATTCCTCTACCGCCCATTTTTTGGATCTCTTCTTTTTTTGCTGTCATTTTATAATTCCACTAAAATTTTAATATTTAATATAAGATAGCAAATTGTAATTATAAGATCAAAACTTACCTAATACTCGTACCTGTTTTCCAAAACCAATTTAATTATTATTTTTGCTCATGTATAAACGTCAAGGAGAATAAAAATACAATGTTGCCAAATGTTTTATCTGGAATAGTTAAACAAATAAGTTTAAAATATATAACGTTGCTATGAATACCGAAGTGTTAAACCAGTTTTAAATTTAAACTAGGTGGAATAGTTATACCGGGAATAAGTGTGGAATGAAGTTGCTATGAACACGCTAAAAAAGTATTGTTGAAAAAATAAATATTACGAAAAATACAAATTAAATAAATAAATAATGCATCTTATATCTACAAAAAATATATATATTTCTGTATTTATTTATATGCTGTGGTGCATATTTCAACTAGTTTACCATTGCTTGTTTATATTCTTCATAATGGCACTATACGCTTCCAGCCGTATTCATAGCAATAGTTATACCCGGAATAACTTTAAACTTTTTTTTTATACCAGGTTTAGCAAATAATCGTATTCATAACACTTATGTATGTTTAGGTTTAGCTTATACCAACAGGTAATAAATTTAAACCAAGAGGTACTGAGTATAAATCGTTAAACTAGTTGGTTTAAGACCTGTCAATTTTAAATTTTCCGCGTTGTTCTGCGCATGATTAGTATAGTGCGCTCGTAAAGCTACAGCTAGCCGTAGTCAAAGCATAAGCATACAGACTTAAACTAATTTCATCAAGATTGATTGTGGGTATTTATTATTAAATATAGGTTCGTAAAATTTATTTTAAAGGATTCAATCTACGTTTTTTTTATAATTTTTAGATTCTTAAGAAAATGAGAATGATTCTGACATGATCAGTTTTAAATTTAAACTAGGTGGAATAGTTATACCGGGAATAAGTATGGAATAATGAAGTTGCTATGAATACGGCTGTTGTGTATTACCATATCTATAAAAAATCTGATGTGACCAGCACAATACCTTCCGTCAATCCTGTGTATTATGTATAAATTCCATACATAAATTTTCTTGCAAACGGGTTCTAAATATCCAGTATAATTATTTCATAAACAAACTATGCAAATTGTACTTGACACTGACATCTTGTTCTCTAGCTTTTCCCATTCGTTAAGGGTCGCTATTTTTAATTTTCTTCTTCCACTAATTTCTGTTTTGCGTATCGTTCTCATTCAATTCCTTTTCTCTCAAGTCTTCCGCAATACAGCCTTTCCATCTTGTCTTTGGTCTTCCTCTGTTTCTTCAACCTTCTATTACTAAGCTATTCATTCTTCTTCCAATATATTCTTAATCTCTCCTCATGACATTTTCAAACCAATGTAATCATCTCTCTTGTATCTTTCTAGAAACTTGTAACACTAAAGTTATTTCTTTACCGTATCTTTCCGTGTCTTCCCCAACATCTAATTCAATACCCTCATCTCTGCCATATTCATTTACTTTTCATTGATACTGACATCTGTCAATTTGAATTATCTGAATATATTAGCAGTTTCCGTGGTTAGCATAGCTGGCTGATTTATGAAATTGAATATCTTTATAATTCTTTATCTCTATATCTATTGAATATGAAGTATAAAATGCAATCAAATCGTATAGAGAATAATATATTCTTTAAGTTATAATAACGTTAAATGTCAATAAATCATATTTAACTGTTAAAATCTTCAAATGAGGGTACTTCCGTTTGACCAATTATAACCAAAATCTAATCAATTGTTCTTCTGGATGTAAACTTGAGGAATACGAAAAAAAATAATTTTTGGAATCGTGGTATTGGTTATGCGATCCGAAACTTTCGTCACACAGACATCATTGTAAAAATGGTAAAATCGTATTATAGGGACCCTAAAATATGCTTATTCACTAAAAACTTATCATTGCATTTTTTGACAAAAGACAAAACCTTCCTTACCTAAAGGTGACGGAAGGAAAAATAATAATTGTAATATGCAATATAACCACACTTTTATCCACTTGCAATATGCTAAATTTTCAATATTCGTATTAAGAATTAGTATATTATGTTATTAGGAGTAGAACCCAGCTATTGCCAGGCAAGCTGGGTATAACACAAAAAGGACGTTCTGCTCCGAATAACATATACTATTTTTTCTCCAAGTGTTTCCAAGAAAATTGGGGATTTTTTAAATATTTTTCTGAAATTGTTTTAACTGTAGAGTTGGCAATTTTAGCCATAGTGGGCTGTGTACACTACAAAACACAAACGATACAACTGTCAAAAAACAATTTTCAATATGGTCTGTGTTCAGTATTGTTGTACTAGTAATAAAATGAATATCTTCTATAGTGTGTGTACAGTAGCATAATATGAATATTATTGTACACTTGAAGAAAAATGTTATTTTCAGTATTCTCCCGTAGTAAATTTCATAGAATTCAGTATTAAATTCTACGCAAATAGAAAATAAATATTCCTATTTAAAATAAAAAGGTAGGTCCAATATTTTGAGAACTACTAGTCAAATTTTTGTTCGTTACATTAGAATTTTTTTCCTACTTAACTATTTTTGTAACTCGCAGTCCTCATTTAAAATGAATACTGTATACCTTCCGAAATAAAATTCGCATTTCTTTCCAGATTGGAGCTAAATATTTAACGGCAATTAGAAAAACAAAATTCTTAGCTGATATGTTCGATTCGGTATGGAATGACTTTTGGCCAGTGGAACGTTTTGATGAAAAGTTTCAAAAATGTGTTTTCGCCATTTACAGAAGGGCTAGAAACGTTGGAAACATCTACAACACGATCATTATGCTAACTACCTTTTTGGTCATAGTTGAAGCAGGCATAAAAACTGATAAAACTTTACTAATAGAGATATGGATTCCGCATAAAGAAATTCTAAAAACGAGTCCTTATTATGAAATTATATTTAGTTGCCAAGTAGTTTTCACAGTGACATGTGTGTGGCTTTCTATCGCTCAACTGGACAGATTATACATCCTGTTAATATGTTTTGTCTGTGTGCAACAACAAATGATTCAGGCTAAAATTTATAAAATTAAACATGAGAATTCAAAAACTGATAATTGGGAGATTATACAAACATGTGTGTTCCATCAGAATATTTTATTTAGGTATGTATATGTACTATTAAACTATTACACTTCGTTTTTAAGAGATGGAGTCATGGGCCACATAGGGGTAGGGTACCTATATACTCAGGGTATGGCCATGACGTGCTCGCGTTTCGTCCGCCATTAGAGGGCCACTCTCATATTCGTTGTTGTTGCGCAAATTATTATGTATTTTCGTGGCTACTTGTTTTATTTTTATGCAAAACACATTTAAATATACTTCTAATATTTATTTAAAGTGTAAGTAATACTGTTACTTTATTTATATGTGTATTTTCTTGAGATACTGACTACGATGACTGGCAATATTGAAAACACATAAAAATGACCAATATTAAGCACAAACATTTAAATTTTTAAAAGGTAAGTATAAAATATACTTATTATGTAAATAATAACCACAGTTATTAAATTTGATGTGATAATAACAACCTATATCCTATGCGCTACATTACCTCTAAATCTATGTCATAATAATAATTGTGTATCTGTTAAATAAATGAATTTTTATTACCTTTTTAGATTCATAGTGTGATTATTTAATATTTCTGTATAATATAATATCACATTTCTTACAAATAAATAGGGAAATGAATTATCAGTATGTTTGACATTGGCTCGCTTATGGCGGCGATCTTGCCCCATGGCCATACCCTGTATATAAAGGTACCCTACATAGGGGCAGCGGGGCGCGTGCCCATATAGAAATATTTTGTTGAATTGCCTTTGTTTCAGAAATAATATACAATATAAACACATATTTCAATATTGATCCTGTAGGTTTCTGTCTTTTTATAGTATGTTACACTACGATTTTTCTAAGCCCCCTCTCGTAGTTCTGGTCATCGTACCTAGTAGGCCTAGTGACCCACTCGCCTCAAGGTCAGGTGAATGACACGCATTTTCTTTAGTCCGGACGTGTTCTTCAGAAAAGAATGGCAAATCCCCGTTCTTCAAAGTCCTTTTTACCTCCCGCTACCCTTGGCAAGGGAGGTATAGGGATCTTGCTAAAAATCACATATCGAGATTTTGGTAAATAACCACGTTTTAAGGTGCCTAGAATCCATTTTTAACATTTTCACGATGATGTCTGTGTGTATGTATGTATGTATGTGTGGATCCTGTTTACGCTCTAACTCAAATAAAGGGTTTTCCAATAAGAGGTGTTATTTTGAATAGCCCGCTATTTCGGTAGATGTCGCTTTTGAAGCTGTCATTTTTTGACATTTGACAAGTAGAAACTACGCCATTAATAAAAATCTGATGTGGCCAGCACATAACCTCTCGCCGTATATTTTACCTGGCTGTATGCATAAAGCAAAGAATATTTTTATAAATACAAATAATATATTCATATAAATCTATGACGTATAAACTTCTTTATTATTCAATAATAGCATGTCTCAACATGAAGATATTTTACCATAAATTATGTTACAATAAATTACAAAGTAGAGTTTACCATATATAAATATTAGGCTGGTAACAGCAATTTTCAATTCGAACAACTTTGTTTACTTTCTCTTCATATTCTTCTAGTAAAAACATTAATTTTGGGCGGTCTAAAATGTATATATCTGGATTGTGCATCTATTCTTATATATCTTCTTTTACATTTTATTTTTTCATACTTGTTATATCTAAATAACCTTAATTCCCTTTAATAAAGTGACGGATAGATTGCACTCCGATTATTCTTATATCGATGTGTAATTTTGTCAATATTTACAACTTACTTGAGAAGAATTTGATAGCTTTTTCGCAATTCAAAGTTACTCTAGTCTATAGTACTGGTGTACATTGTCCCAAAATGTTTGAAACAAATTTAAGTCCTTCAACCTAGACTTGTCATCTCCATAATAGTCACAGATCAAGAATTAAGGGATTCTCCAAGTACATTTTTCTTTCATTACCCATTATTTCTGACACTGACATTTATCTGTCAGTTACAAATAATTTAAATTTGTTATTTTTCATGGCATCCTTTCGGTTGTAAAATTAATTACAACATTATTTTATATATTATATTCCTTTTATCTCTAAATCTATAAAATATGTATAAAAATATTTAAATGTATCAGAAAGAGAATTTATTTTTCTTTAATATTATCAAGAAAAATTTTCAAAAAATAATATTTAGAAGTTTTTTTTTCAAGAATCTTCTACTTCCGGTTGTCCAATTGTTACCAAAACCTTTTCAGATCTTCCCATGAATGTCCGATTGGGAAATACGTTGTTAAACAAATTTTAAGTCTTATAGTTTTTGAGTAACCGTCCTTCCAACATCCCACACACACACATCCACACACACACACACACACACACACACACACACACACACACACACACACACACACACAGATATCATCGTAAAAATGTTAAAATCGGATTGTAGGGACCTTAAAACGTGCTTATTCAATAAAATCTGGATATGCGATTTTTAGCATGAATCCAATACCTCTCTTAGCGAGAGGTAAAAATGGAACGATACACGCTTCAACAACGCATTGAAATTATTAAAATTCACTATAAAAATGGTGAAAATTTGGCAGAGACGGTTCGTAAAACTCGACAATTTTTGGGTCGTCGTGAAGCACCTTGTCGGACCGCAATACAGAAATTGGTGGAAAAATTCGAGCTGTTGGGAC
Organism: Harpalus rufipes; assembly: GCA_951394225.1. Lineage (NCBI taxonomy): Eukaryota > Metazoa > Arthropoda > Insecta > Coleoptera > Carabidae > Harpalus > Harpalus rufipes. The sequence goes on along the minus strand of OX596276.1, from coordinate 19,188,337 downwards.
AAGTTAGTGATGTGAAGAATAAAACCCGTGCACGTCGCTCAAGAACAGCCGAGAATATTGCTGCTGTAGCCGAAAGTGTTGAAGAAAACCCAGGTTTGTCCATTCCTCGTCGTTCTTTGGAATTAGGCATTCCACAAACGTCATTACACCGTATTTTGCATAAAGATTTGGGTCTTAAGGCTTATAAAGTCCAGTTAACACACGAACTCAAGCCGGCCGATCATCAACAACGTCGTGTCTTTGCTGATTGGGTCGTTGAAATGCATGAAAATGATCCGGAATTCCATCGAAAAATCATCTTGAGTGATGAGGCCCATTTCCACCTCGGTGGCTTCGTCAACAAACAAAATTGTCGCATCTGGGGCTCAGAAAACCCAAGAGTTATTGTTGAAAAGCCTCTCTATCCTCAACGTGTGACTGTTTGGTGCGGTTTATGGTCCGGCGGAGTCATTGGACCTTACTTTTTCGAAAATGAGGCTGGAGCAACAGTTACGGTGAATGGATTGCGCTATCGAGAGATGATTAACGATTTTTTATGGCCGGAATTGGATGGTATTGATCTGGACAACATTTACTTTCAACAAGACGCCGCTACGTGCCACACAAGCAACGAAACCATTGATCTTTTACGGGAAAAGTTTCCGGACCGTATTATCTCTCGAAGAGGTGATCACAATTGGCCACCGAGATCTTGTGATTTAACACCTTGCGACTTGTTTCTTTGGGGCCACGTGAAAGAGAAGGTCTACGCCAACTGCCCAGCGTCGACTCAAGACCTCAAAGATGGAATTCGTGAGGCTATCGAGGACATAGGACAGCCACTTTGCGATTTGGTTATGGAAAATTTCATGAAAAGGATATTGTCCTGTCAGCGTGGTCGTGGTGGTCATTTGCCTGATGTTATTTTCCACTATTAACGGCATACCTTCCTCTTTATAATGAAATAAACATCCGATCATTTATATTAAAAAATGGCATTTTTCTTTGAATATCAAAATAACACCTCTTATTGGAAAACCCTTTACTATCGTTCAGTACCTAAGTTTTGAAACCATATATTTTTACCATATTCTAATATGGAAATATATGATTAGATTTTGGTGGCAATCGGATAACCGGAAATGGCAGTTTACTTGAAGTTCTAGATAGTTTTTCTTCAAAAAATACCTTTAAATGTAATTTTTTTTCAATTTGTTATTATAAAAATTAAAGATTATTCCATTTTCTACTTTTTCAATATATTGTATGGATAAATTTATAAAGTAATATAAAAATTATATACAAAGGTAAATGGCGGGAGGTACTGTGTTGATCACATCAGATTTTTTTTGTTATGCAGTGAGTGGAGTCGCATGTATAATTTGTATTTCGTACAGTTTTCGCATTTTATCCTCATTTGCTACATCAGGCGTGCCGCAGGGTTCAATTCTTGGACCCTTGCTTTTCCTATTATTTGTCAATGACATTGTTGATGTTATTAGTAGCTCCAACTATCTTGAGTATTGTTGTGTTGTCTGGAATCCATTTCTTAAGTATATAATTTTAAATTTAGAAAATGTGCAGAAAAAGTTTTGCAAGCACTGGTATCATCGCTTATTCCGAGCCTGGCCCGACCTCGAATATAAATGTTTGTTGTCTCTGTTCAGATTGGAATCGCTTGAGACACGTCGCATCAAACAGCAATTATATTTTTTATACAAATTAATCAACAACAATATCAGTGATCCGAATTTGCTGTCTCAATTAAATTTCTTTGTGCGACCTTGCAATACTCGAACTTCAGCTACCTTTCTTTTAAACTTTTCAAGAACTAATTATCATCTCAATTCGCCAATCCACAGTATTTGCAATAGTTTTAATATCTATGGCGACAGTTTAGATTTTTCTGAAAGTTTTTTAATGTTTAAAAGAAAACTTGCTGAATTATTAGCAATTTATAATTTCGATTGCTTTATTCATTAATTTTTTTTCCATCAAATTTTTGTCCTGTGTATTGGATTATTTACGTTTACTTTTGCCTCTACATCATATTTTGAATTTATAGTTATATTCGTATCTTTCTACGCTATATTATTAATGTTTATTTTTGTTTAATGGTGTGTATTTATATTTGGGTATATTTTTTGTATTATTGCTAAATACTATCTGTATATTAGTTACTTGTTTTATGTTATTATTCTGTAATTGGGAACTAGTTCCTGTTGAATAATTACAATAAATAAATAAACAAATAAATAAATTTGAGGGAATTTAGTTACGTCAATTACTTTTTGGAACAAGTATTGTTCCTCCGATTAAATTCGGGAATTATTGTACACTCCTACAACCGAAAAGTGCCACTTTATACAATATTTCTCAGGTGAGATTTCCCACGTTCAAACGTGCCTACCTTCGTAGGCGTATTGCCTCGTAGACTAATTTCATTCGTTCCTTTCAGGCTTTTTTGTTACGCTGAATTTTTATTCCAATTTCATTTTTGTCGCCGTATTCTCACGTGTTATTTAAAATTACACGGTGGAGGTACACTTCGTGGATGTAGTCTGGCTCCTAAGTGGGTTACAATCCTTTTTCGTACCGTACTGGAGAACATCTTTGCCAACATTCACAGTGAACGTGAATTCGTGTACTTACTAAGCACGTGCACTTGTTGTTCGAGTATGGAGCCTTTGGCGTCCCCCATTATCGCAAATCTCGTCCCCAATGCTCATCTGGTGATTCCTGCGAACAGCTTGGAGAGGCACAACCGCCAACTGTTGCTGTGTACTACGGTAGGACACTTACCTTCTTCTGACAGCCCCAGGAGTCGACGACCAGATAATAATCACATTTGTTTTTTTATATCTCTTGTTATTATTGAGACAACGGCTTCTCTGTTTGTCTACTGTTCCTTCTTTATTGTGCATGTCATATTTCAAACCTACGGGTTATTTGTTATTGTATTATTATTATTATTCTCGTATGATTATTTTTATCCACACTTACCATCCACACAATTTATATATGTATGTTATTGAATATATCGCCATTTTGCGGACGTTTTACATTGTTAAATCCTACTACGGCTGTATTATGTGTCTGCGACAAGCGCGACATTTATATAACCTAACTTATATGTTTACATCCGAAACGGCGGGAACCTTACAATGGCCAGTGATAGTGTCTCACGCGGTTCCGACATTTTGTTTTAGCAGTAACTCTTCGCTATTACCAATCGCCTCGCATAAGCGTGATTTCAGACTATTCATCTGTGTTGTGCATTATTTGAATAACGCCGCGAATTGCGATACACTGATATTTTGTATTTCGTACGAGAATTAAATGATTGTGATTGTTAAGTTTTGGGTTTCTCTATTTGTCACGTACCATTACGTCCTACCGCATTATCCATTCCCGTTTAGTGTGTTGAATCGCTATAATTTGAGAGGGTGATCACATTCAACTGGCGCCCTTATAAATAAAACTACATATACCCGCCCCTATTTCTCCACTGGGCTAAGCCACTCTCAAAACCGCTTGTACGGGCCTATACAGCTGGGCATTGCAACAAGTGTTTTACATTACAAGCCAGGTAAAACGGTCTTTACTGCCGAAAAGAGGAAATGACTGGCGAGCCGAGGTGACGAGCCTTTCACCTCCTTGAGGCAGTAAAATAGTTACCTGGTGAATATTGTACAATATTTTATTTGTTACTTACTTGCAAATCAAATTTAAATTGTGACATGGCATAATGCGTAGTTTATATGGCATGATGTAATTGAATATAGACCAGAGGGGACAGACGACTAAATTTTGCTAAGTTGGCAGAAATGCATAGCTAGAAATTCTGTACCGATGGTAGCACGAATCAGTCAGAGTAAATATGTCTCAACGTTATGACACGCACGGTGTCACACTTACGCGAATAAAAATTCGCACGCTTAGAGTTAGTAGGCAGCAGTAAAACAAATCACTACGCTTATCCTTGTTATATTCGCCCCGCGTTTAAGCTACGCACGCATTTGTATTATTTATATATTTGAGTTCACATTACCAATATATTTTACTTTAATATATTTATTAATTTAAAATAATCGGCGTTGGTATATTTTAAATTAAACCTAAAAACCCTGTGAAGTGCTGTGGAATCCACAAGGTTCCAGCCGTTTAGCCCAGCAGTTCCGTGACGTACGTCTAGTACGGGGTAAGTACCCTTTTTCCACATTTCGCCTGCTCCCATTTTCGGTCCAACCTGCCCGCAACGCAATAGGTGGTTCCACAACCCTTCGCTAACCACCGAAACAGGTTGTAATAATCCTCCCCTTCACCTAGGCTACTTTGAGAAGTCCGGTCTAATTGTAAACTGTTACATTTGGCGGTAGTAGCCGGGACGATATTTATAGCAAGTTAAACCTGTTACATTTGGGCAATAGACGGTAGGATTATTTACGCCCTGTTATAAGATTTATAACCTAAATCTGTCAGTTGTAATTGGCACTTATTTTTAATACGTAGGACAGTAACACAACACAATTTTCACATGTCAATAACATTACTAACGTGGTAACTAACTTTTAAAATTTTAACACGTTAGCAATCATTTTTACAAGTTAGTAGGTAACTAGTAAAGATTAATTTTCAAAAGTAGTAGGCGGTATCAATAAACGAAGTTTACAAGTGAGTAACAAATAAAGTATTTTTCGTGCTGTTACTCTAACCAACGGTTTGACGAGCCGAGTTGTAGGTACATCGAAATATACCTTGCAATGTTACATGTATGATGTAGTAGCGTCCACCACCGAATTAAATAAGTGCATATTATCACGTTTCCATATTTTGTCAACATCGTACTTCTACGCACTTCTATCAGCGAGTAGGTAGTTTTCTTTCATGCAAAATATGTTTATTTAACATATTATAATTATTATTGTTTATAAAGCAGGTAACTTCCGCTGATTATCCTTAATATCTAATGTTTTTTTAGAAAATTTGCTTAATGAAACCTATTTTTCGGAAAAAAATATTTTCATTAGAGCGCTTGACCTTGAAAATTTCAAAAAAATTCGCCTGCAATGCTATACTGGAGGGTACACCAGTGCCAATGACCCTGCGTACGAGCGTACGCCACTGGGTTGATGCCTTTCTTTTATTTTAAAAGTCGGCACCCATAGCTGAAGTAATAATCAAAGTCAGGTAAATTAGGTAATCTATTAAATTAAATAAATACTTAAGCTTTCAAGGCCGGGGTGTATAAAAGTATGATTATTTTTCGGGTTGCTGGGCCGTGGTCTAAAAATTGATTTACAACCTAACGTTTCGTCTAACATTGTGTCAGGTATCTTCAGAGAATTTGTCTAAATTAAGATAAGACGATTTCGGGCGACATACCCGTTCACTTGCTAGGATTAGTCACGGTCAGTTACGGTATGATATGGTCAGTGGTGGCGCCAAAAATCGTCTGGTTCACTTGTTGGCATCATGCTTGGTGGTTATGTATATTCTGTGACATATAAAACTGTCAAAAGTAGTGTCTGACAGTAAAAATCCCAATAAGAAAATTAAATTGTGCTTATATTCAGCACTGGAGGATGAATTAAATACTCCTGTGTTAAATAATAGTGGATTATTTATATTCTTTAATAAAAAGAATGATACTGTGTTGTTATGTAATGTATCTAATACACTGAAGAATAAACATAATAGAATACCAGACTTTTATGTAAAGTGTATATTGTGACTGTGTGGATCTGTCTTCAAAATCGTGTAACTCGGCCCTTATTAATCCGCAAACCGTGAAAACTTTTCTTCCCGACAATTGGAATAAGGCGCGTAATTTGACCGGGAAATAAACCACATAAAGGGTCGTCAACATCGTGTTCCATTTTTAACCTATTTGCCCTGTTCTTTTATGCAGTTCTTGCTATCAGTAAACAAACTTAAGCTGGTTTAATTAGTAGGGCTATATAAAAGCAGGACCCGCGTTTGTAGAAGAGAGTTGTTGACTACGAGTATTCCTCTCAACAACTAAAGCCGATTGCGAGGATTCCATCGACTCTTGATTGCGAGTATTCCGTCAAGACTTCGAAACCGATCTCCAGGTGAGCAAAATTTCCGTTTCCTTGAAACCCGTACCGTGAGCTCTCCGTTCGAGTTGTTTAATTGTGTACTGAAAGTTAGTCTTAGTGTCTCGTTGTGAGCTTCATACGCCCGACGTCGCAACGCTTGTTGAGCGTAGGCCAAAGCATCTTCGAAAGGCGTATTTGAAAACATCCAGAGACACTACGACTGACACCGGCCGTAATCATCTCGAGTGTCTAGCCATTTTACAGTGACTCGTTGGGAGTTTTACCGACTTGACGTTTCGACGCCGCCGGCGTGTAAACCCGGGTGTTACAGACGTCAAGTCCGCGTGTTTATCCAGAGTTACTGTAAAACGGCCCGTTATTCCAAGTCGTGTATTTTAGCGTGCATCGGCCCAAGTGCGTTTTTCCGACTCTGCGCCGCAACCCCCCACTGCGTAAGCAGGGGCACTCGAGGCCTAGAGTCTGTGAGGTTTGCCTGGGTCGACTTTCTCATCGTACGCCGTATATACTATCGATCTCCACGTACTCTGCGAACAGCCGGTTACGAGCGTCGCCGTCGCGACGCCCGGCGTCGATCTGCCGATTATTGCAGAAACGCGTAGCTACACCTCTTCCGTCATTACTGCCGTTAACCGCCGAACCAAATGCGACATCAGCGTCGCGACGCCTGGCGTCGATTACGCCAAAACCATTCGAATACGTTTCTAGACAGAACCTTAAGATCACCGTACCTACCGCTTGCCCGCCGCCGTCACCGACGTCGCCACGATCACGCCGAAACCGTCCGAACACATTTATATCCACATTTTTGGATACCCATGCATCTACCGTTCATCCACCGACATCACCGCCGTCGCGACGCCCGGCGTCGTTTTTCCAAAAACCGGTAAATCGTCAAATTCGCACACTCCCATCAGTGACCACCATACTCTTTACTACATACAATAATTGTCAATTTGAATATATATTCATATAGAATATATTAGTAGTTTCCATGTTTAGCATAGCTGGCTGAATTATAAAATTTAATTTCTTTAAAATTCTTTAACTCTGATCTATTGAATATGAAGTATAAAATGTAATCATATCGTATAGACAATAATATATTCTTCAAGTTATAATAACGTTAAATGTCAATAAATCAAATTTAACTGTTAAATCTTCAAATGAGGCTACTTCCGGTTCACCAATTATGGAATGGTCACACTGCATGCATCCACTATGGTCGAACGATGTCGAACGTCGACGAGCGGTTTGATACATCAAACATGTTTGATTTTCTAGTCGACCGACAGCGATTGATGTGTTTACGCATGCTCAGTGTTGTCATATTTTTCATACCAACTTAACTGTTTAGACATTTGTGTACAGGTTAAAAAGAATATTGTTAGAATATTACAGCCATATTACTAGTATCATAACGGAAATGTGGAGAGTTAATGAAAGAGACCATAGTTGAAAAACTGTGCAAGAAATAATGTACAATTTTATGATCAAAGCACACCAGGATACAGTAATAATTGTAAGACAATGGAAAAATTATGGATGCAAATTTCTCTAATTTTAAAAACAAAAACTCATAAGGTTTGTCATTTAGTTAAATATTCCTGAAAACATATATTTGCGGCGTTTCAGTACAAGAAAAAAATATTTTTTTTTCAATTTAAGTTGGTACAATTTTTGTGGAAATATTTACGTCGATTCATACAGTGTGACATATCTCCTAAAATTTCGATCGGTCGCTATTGATCTTCGACAGTTGATCATGGTTGATCGATTGCATTCTACTCAATGTGACCACTGCCATAAGATACAAGTTTCATAAGTCATGATTTTAGCGCACGCGTCTTTGTTGTTGTGCGCTGAAATGTCTTATGAAACGTGTATTTTATACTATTTTTTCTATTTTGGTCCTTTTGTCAAAAAAATATTTACAAATATACGTGATTTCATTTTTAGGAATATTTTAATTTTTATTTGATTGTTGGTAACAGTAACAGTGATTGATATTCGTAACTATGACGTTTCATTGTTATTGTTTACAATTTAAATAATATTTACTTTCAAATGACAAATTTCTAGAAATGTAGGTACTACGTACCAACCTAACAGAAATTAGGTTTGAGTTCTTTTAAGAAGTACTTTATGACATCCAAATGGGTTTCATAAAGTACATATTAAAGAACCAAAATAGAAAAAAAGAGCTTTTTGTGTTTTATTTGAAGTGTTTTCTAAGTGTAAATAAGCCTCGTATAACCATTGTAGCTATAATGAAATGCTTTGCAAAACAATTAGAATAAACATATTATTGATGCAAGAAGTCATAAATTTTTACAGTGACACCTAAATAAAAAACTGTTCCAAGAAATGGTAAATAAATAACACTGCAACAGGCATTCAAAATAAACACAAAAACAGAAAATGATGAGGTAACTATGCTAACAAATAATGACAACAAAAGAACATAATTATTTTAATAGCTACATTTATAAATTTCTTGATTTTACCACAAACATCGATACAAATAACTATGATGGTGAGTAATAGTAGAGGACAGATGAGCAGTGAAACAAAATGAGTTCAAGTTTAATAACTACATATGTATGTTTTACAATTTTAGGATAAAATTTGGAAAAATAGTTCTTATTGTATATTTATTAAATTCTTGAAGCTTTAATTTATTCATAGTAAAAAAAAATTAAGCCTTCATTACAAGCGCGAACGTTACACGCATGCAGGGGATTCCCACACCTGTGTTTGTGTTTCGATACTCTTTGTATTAATTGAGTCTTTTGGCATTTAATAAGTTTCAAAATATTAAAAAAAACTTTGTTATACAGAGAATTTATGAAAAATAAAAAATGCATTATGACGATCACTTATCGCAATATACATATTACACAATGTTCTCTACAAAAAAAAAAAAAAAAATGTTTACAATTACAAGTGAATGTCTTATAGGAGTAAACCTACCAAATACAAGGAAGAAAAATTCTTATAATAACACGTATAACGAAAATTTTTCACTTTTTCAGTACTATTCGATAAACACCAGTGGGGATTTGTCCTAATTGTCAATTAAAAAAATAAAATAAAAAAATCTGTTGTGGCCAGCACAATACCTCTCGCCACTTCCTTTTTTGGTTACATAAGTATAGGGCGCGAACAGTCATGTTACATTGTTGGCCTTGACAAGCAGATGTGGGGGCCCGTTTCAGAATGATAATTAGTCAGTATGTTTCATTCAGAATTTCAAGATTTTCTAAATACACGTAGTTAATTTGTCACCAGGAGTGTGGAATTTACTTGTCGAGGAAAATAAACCATATGGAATTGGAAAATGAGAATGAGAAATTATGATACATCTATATACATAATTACTAGCTATCATTCTGACATGAGTCCCCATATCTGCTTGTCAAGGCGCCCTATTGTATTTAACATTTCTTGTATACCTACATTCTACACCAAAAATTGTACTTACATATATCTATTCCTTATATTTAGATTGTTTAATTTTAAATTCATTATATGAAGAAATTTTGTCCTCTTCTAATTTTTCGAAATGTTTCCAATTCATTGTCAGGATTGACTGAATTTTTGAAGGATATATGTAATAGACCTATAATCTTAAATATTTAACTACTAATACATTAAGAAATAATATAATGTATATGTACTTCCCAGAAAAACTCTTTAGTAATATCTATGAATTTCTGACACTGACATTTATCTGTCAGTTACAAACAGTTCAACTGGTCAACTATTTTCCATGGCATCCTTTCGGCTGTAAAATTTATTATAACGTTATTTTATTTATTATATTTCTTTTATCTCTAAATCCATAGAATATATAATAAAATATTTAAATGTATCAGATAGAGAATTTAATTTTCTTTAATATTACCAAGAAAAATTTTCAAAAAATATTATTTAGAAGATTTTTTTTCAAGAATCTTCTACTTCCGGTTGTCCAATTGTTACCAAAACCTTTTCAGATCTTCCCATGAATGTCCGATTGGAAAATACGTAATTAAACAATTTTTAAGTCTTATAGTTTTTGAGTAATCGTCCTTCCAACATCCTACATACATACACACACACACACACATACATCCACACACACACACACACACACACAGACATCATCGTAAAAATGTTAAAATCGGATTGTAGGGACCTTAAAACGTGCTTATTCAATAAAATATGGATATGTGATTTTTAGCATGAATGCAATACCTCTCTTAGCGAGAGGTAAAAATATATTTTTTGGAATAGTGGTATTGAAGTTATGGGATCCGGAACTTTTGTCACACACACACACACACACAGACACACACACACACACACACACAGACACAAACACACATACACACAGACACACATACACACAGACACAAACACACATTCACACAGACACACATACATACATACATACATACATACATACATACATACATACATACATACAGACATCATTGTAAAAATGGGACCCTAAAACATGCTTATTAATTAAATCTCATCATTGAATTTTTTGACCAAAGACAATACCTTCCTTCCTAAAGGTGACGGAAGGTATAAACAACTGTACTTATACATATGAATAACAAAATAAAGTACATATAGGCATATTACATAAATCTATACTAAAGTCAATAGTAAATCTAAGAAAATGTGAAAAATTCGGTGATTTTGCTAAGTTTAATGTTCGCTTCTTCTGCCTTTTCGGCTCGTTTTATTCATTTTCGATAGAATTAGAATGTGATGTTTCTTCAGCCCACTTTAAACACGTTTCACAACTTCTGACTGCCTCTTTGTGCTTTACATGTCCTGGTATTACTTCTACTTCTTCGTCGGATTCGGTGATTCATTCTGAATATGTTCCAAAATATCCATATCATTTGTGGATTCCCTTGACTCTACATGTCCGATAACCCAGTCAAGAGCTTCTTGTCGTGTGACATCTTCAGAAATTTGGTTTATTAGCGCAGTTACCTCATTTATTTATCTTTTCATACCCTCCAACTCCATTCTGTCCCTCTACTGTAATAGTGGAAGATTATCGTCTTCAGTCCAACCATCATCAAGAAGTGGTGTAAGAAGTTTAGTCCAGGACTTTTGGATAAGTTCCGGCCTCACATCTTCCCATCCTCTTGATAACCCAATAACAACATCTTTCAAATTAACTTTCTTCAGTTCTGCAGAAATATCTGCACCTTCGAAAGCAACAATTTTTTTTAAAAGCCTCTTGCGGTAATTTAACTTTATCGCTTGAATCACATTTTGGTCCATCGGTTGCATTAAGGGAGTTACATTTGGCGGAAAAAACATTACAATATTTTTTTTATCTCCAGAACATGTCTTCATGATGTCCTGGGACATTGTCTAAAATCAAATGTGCCTTGGCTTCTAAATTCAGCTGTTGCATTTTTTTTTCGCATTGCTGGAACAAAATCTGTGTAAAACCAGTCCTTGAAAATTTCTCTGGTAACCTAGGCTCTTTTCTGTCTTTGCTACCTCACCGGCAGCGATTCATAACCAAAAACTCGTGGCTTTTGAGATTTGCCCACTACAAACAATCTCATTTTATGTGTGCCGGAGGCATTACAGCAGGGCATAAATGTAACTCGTTCCTTGCTCATTTCTCTACCTGGAGCTGATGTTTCAGCTTGTTGAGCAAGTGTTGTTTGAGGAAATAAATTCCAGAAAAGTCCGCTTTCGTCGTCATTGTAAATTTGATGTGGACAAAAATGCATTTCTGATATTTTATTTCGAAGCGCGTTTTTAAATGGCTCAACAGCAGCTTCATCACTTGATAATTTTTATCCTGTAATTGATAGTTGTCGAATTCCGTATGTGTTTTTGAACTTATCGAGCCATCCGGAGCTAGCTTTGAAATTGTCATCGTTGTGAGTCTGACCATAAAAGAATAGTGCTTTTCACACAAAATTTCTCCCGATATGGGCACACCTAAAATAATTCAATTTTGTGTTAAAAAATCATACATATATACATAATCAATCATCTTTTTACCCCTAGATCTTTGATGTAAAAACCAGGTATAAACCGTTTTATCAACTTTGGGATATGCACTTATTTTCAAAGTTTTTCGTTTATCGATCAAAGAACTGGCTGTGGTGCCATAGGATAGAATACTCGATCTTTTCTTTAATAGATAAAGTACCGTGTTTTCTTTTGGAAGTCATCTAAGCTTTAAATTGCAGTGCAAACTTAACTCAGTAATAGACAAAGGTCTAATGAACAATGAACAGCAAACAGAGCAGTTCTTAGAGAATATGAAATCAAGCGATTCCCTCATTTAGGTAGCAGAATAAATGAATCTACAGGATTCCCTCATTTAGGTAACATAGAACTTGAAACCAAGTGATTCCCTCATTTAGGTAGCAGCATTCACTTTGCTGTTCGGATTAACAAGGCGTTGTTTGGATTATGGCTCCAAGTTGTCACTGTTCGGATTACTGGGTTCGGATTAGAGCATGTTCGGATTAAAGAGGTCATATTGTATTATTACATTATTTACGATAGTCGGGGAAGGTGTCTTGCTAATCGCATGCTTACACTAATGTAACGGAGGGCGCGTAGGGTGTAGTGAAAAGCACCCTCGTTGTCGTACTGAATTAAAGCTCAGACAGCCACAGTAAGAATATAAATAAAATTTAAACAAGGTTACGAATAAAAATGAAATTAAGTTACAAAACGAACTAATTGAACACAACAACACGACGGTTCGCTTCCACGATCCGGCTGAGAATTCCTCTCGATTCTGGATACGAACACTTCCTAGGCTAGTTCAATTGACAACGTACACACTTTTGCTGGTAATATTCCGCTTTTCTCCAGTATTTTGCAAAATACTGAGCGGAAGATCGCCAGCCGCCGGTCAGCAATTTGCAACAGTCACGGCGTTCATTCAAAGGAAATACTGAATTACAAAAATTTACAGTTCACGCACGTGGCTGTTACACTAAAAACAACATTCAATAAATTTGTAAGGTGTATGAAACGTGTCTTATTATAGCTACGAATATTTTCAAATTAATAATAAAAAATATATAAAAAATATGTTACATACAACAATGTTTATATTGATTGTTTCAGGTTCTTGAAAAATTTTGAACAGGTATTTTCCATAGTACTTTTACCAACAGTAGCTAGTAATTTTATTTTGACTTCACTGTGTATGTATGGAGTTATAATGGAAGAGTCTATGTAAGTATTTTACTTTAAAATTTATTTACCCTAGAAATCTATTCTTCTTGTATTCTTTTCTGTTATTTTACAAGAGAATTTTTTTCAGAGGCAGAAAAATAACTTTTATTCTTCTTTATGTGTGTGTTATGGGACAATTATTTGCTTATTGTTATGCTGGACATCTTATTCAAGAAGAGGTAAATAAGAAATCAATAACCTAATATAAAAGTAATAATTAAGTGTTATTTTTTGCTTGGTATATGTAAAAATATAATTTAAATACCTAAAATATTATACACTAAAATGAAAAACATAAAAAAGTATGGACGTAGGCAATGTATTACATATATGTATATTATACATAGTTCTTACTAAACGTAATTTTGATCGATGAGGCAAATAGTAAGTTAAAATACATTTTGAGTAGCGCTGACTTTGTAAAAAAATTGTAACATTTTAAGTATCACTGGGTTTGGAATATGACATGGCTTGAAATGGTTTCTAATTAAAATTTTCTTAATTTCTACATAATATAAACAAAAAATAATTATTAAATAAATTAAATTATGCATATTCTCGTATTTCATGAGAAAATTGCCAAACTTGTACAACATTTTAAGGTTTCATTGATATATTTTCACGCTAGATTTTTGACAGACATGATAACTTTGTTATTTTGTTTATATATACAAGGTGTTATTTTATTTTTTCCATTATTGCTATCTCGAGAACTATAAGAGCTACGAGGTCGGTTAAATTAGCAAACAATTTCTATTTTACAAGACTATTTTAATGAGCATAAAAAATATTTTTTTAAACCAGTGGTTCACAAACTGTGAATACCAACTTTGTTATTTTAAATACAACTATACTTTTTTATTTGCTTATTCGATAGAGAATTTTATTCTGAATTCAGTGATATAATACTTGTATACCCTTAGATAATAATTTTTATGAGAAAAATGCATGTTTAGATTTATTTCATTATATTTAAAATAAGTGTGCCATCGATGAAACAAGTTGAATATGGATTCAGATTTTAGAGTGCTGTGATCGAAACAATAGCACTATTTATATTGTTTACAAATGTCAGTTGCTATTATTGAATTATTCTTGTTGTGTGTGTGAATACTGAATATGCTCAATAAAATAGAGAAATGCGTAATTTTACTCATAATGAAAAAGTTGATATGTACGAAGTGTACATTTTAGCAAGAAAAAATACCTTTGCCGCGGTTAGAATGTATCAGGAGAAATATCCTCAAAGAGAAGTACCATCACATAGATATTTTCGAAGATTAGAAGCCAGATTACGTGCCAATACAACTGCATTTATTGAAAAACAAAGAACTATAATAAATAATGATACTGAAATAGATATTTTGGCGTATTTTGAAACAAATCCAAGGGCATTTAATATAATGGCTCCTACCTAGTAACAGTGTATTGTAGGAAGAGTACATAAAATTTTAAAAAGAAATAAATACAGAGCGTTTAAACTTAAAAAAGTCCAATATTTACATCGAGACCATGAAAGACGTCTTGAGTTTTGTCATTTGTTGTTAAATGAAGGAAGAGAGTTTTTAAAATTTATTATCTGGACAGATGAATCAAATTTTTCAAATAATGGCATGTTTAATGCAAGGAATAATCATTACTATAGTACTGAGAACCCTATAATTGTGCGTGAGAGGGGATTTCAAAGAAAATTTAGTGTTAACATTTGGTGTGCTATTTTGAAAGATAAAATATTTTTTTATATGTATGAAGGTGATCGGTATTTGCAATTTTTAAGAGACACGTTAGCAAATATGCTAGATGATGTGCCATTAAATGTTGTAAGAGATTTATATTATCAAGAAAACGGTGCACCTGCCCACAATGCGCAAAGAGTAACGCAATATTTAAATGAAATGTTTCCGAATCAGTGGATTGGTACTAACGGCTCTATTGCTTGGCCCGCAAGGTCGCCGGATTTAAATACATTAGTTTTTTTATGGGGCTACTTAAAGGATAATGTTTATAATAATGTCTATCCAGACTTACAGCATCTAAAAAACAGCATTGAAAATGTTTTAAATAATATTGAAGGCCGGACGTTGAGATCAATAAGAAGTAATTTGTTTCGAAGAATACTATTAACGTAAATAGAGGACAATTTGAGCAGTATTTGTAAATTTATTTATTTGTTGTGTTTTTGTTTCAATGTAATTGTTTTTCACATTCATTTGTATCGTCCATGGCACATTTATTTTAGCCATGGAGGACAATTTGAGCAGTATTTGTAAATTTATTTATTTTTTGTGTTTTTGTTTTAATGTAATTGTTTTTCACATTCATTTGTTATCGCCCATGGCACATTTATTTTAGCCATTTTAAAATAAAACTGATATAAATCTATACATTCATTTTTCTCATAAAAATTGTTATGTAACGGTATACAAATATTATATCACTGTATTCAGAATAAAATTCTCTATCGAATAAGCAAATAAAAAATATAGTTTCATATAAAATAACAAAGTTGATACCCACAGTTTGTGAACCACTGGTTGAAAAAAATATTTTTTATGCTCATTAAAATAGTCTTGTAAAATAGAAATTGTTTGCTAATTTAACCGACCTCATAGCTCTTATAGTTCTTGAAATAGCAATAGTGGACAAAATAAAATGAACAGCCTGTATATATATATATATATATATATATATATATATATATATATATATATATATATATATATATATTGTTATTAAGGGCTAGTTGCATAAGTTTAAAATCAACTACAGGTTGACAAAAAAAGTGCATATCGAAATTTTAACAGTAATAATTAACAACTCATTTGACATTTAGTTTTGATTCAATTTGTTTTTTTTTTTGTATTTTTGAGCACTTATCATTTGTCTTAATATTAGAAATTAGAATATAGCCGTATTCCATGTTACATGGATCAGTAAATTGCATGTTTTTCGAATTCCGATCAGTATCCCACTCCAAGACCAAGTAATCCAGATCAGTGCCATTTACTCCAACAAAAACTAGGATTAGAAAGGTCATATCACTTAAGATTCAAAAATAGCGGAAGCGGCGAAAGAATCTGTCATATTTTATAAGTCAATCAAGACAAGAGGTTACATTTCTAAAAGAAATTTAAACAAGAATAAACAATGGTAAATACAGGCTGGGATTTACATACAAGCAAAACAAGCACGTGCTTGGGGGCCCCCGGCCCAAGAGGGTCCCCCAAGGCTGAAGCTGAACCTTTTTTTTGTAATGGAGAGCCCGTCTGTAACTTAATTTTTTTTTCTTTCATTAACATTTAACAATAAATGTATTTGTGGCAATTAATTACTTTTGTTTCAATATTAATTTATTTAAACAGAAATGAATTTATGTTTTAATATATATATATATATATATATATATATATATATATATATTGTTTATTTCAATAAAATTTATTTTAACGCAAGAAAAAAAATTTTGTTTGTGCGAAACCGCCCCCAAAATAAAAAGATATGTATTACATATATAGTAATGTGTAATAATACATGTTTTTATGTGTTTATAATATATATATATATATATATATATATATATATATATATATTATATTTTATATTTATATATTTTTTTTGCAAAAAAAACATTTTTTTTTAATTTAAAAAAAAATTGATGGGGGGGGGGCACCTACGCGATTTGCTTGTGGGCCCCGCGGACCGTAAATCCGGCCCTGTAAATACAGAAAATTGAAATTCATTTTTCCCGCTGATTTTGACAGATACTTGTGTTCTTTCGAATAAATTTATCTGCGTCCACGTGACCTGATCTGATCTAATTCATACGATCATTTCGATCTGATCCAACCCAGCGAAAGAATACGGCTTATAGGTAGTTTTTATAGTTTCCGAAAAAGGTTGCTTGGGTAACCGTGCAATAAGCTCGGTAACCTCGTGTGAATAAAATATGCCCGGTTAGTACAGAAATATTTCTGTGACACATTTAATTTTAGCATATTGTAATTGTAATACAAAATACGTTGCCAAAAAAGTCACAGATTTCGTTTTTATTTTACTGAAAAGTGTTAACTGCCTAAATATCAAAACTGTCAAAACGATAGAAAAGGATGGCTAGCTGTAGTAATCAGGCATGTAGAGTTCCCGTCAGCTAAGAAAAAGCCATTTATGTCATCAGCGCAGAAACCAATTAATTGCCCTTGGTTGTCATAGCTACGGGTTAAATAGCTTGTTCATGTGATACGCCAGTGTCGTTCGTGTCTTATTCTGACGTTTAGTTCTTTCACTATTTGTTAAAGAATAAGATGGCACGCCACTGCCTACAAAACGTGTGAGCCTACGTCATCACTACGTCATTGCTTCGCGCATCTATTGATGACGTAAATGGCTTTTTCTTAGCTGACGAGCATTAACCGTCCGACATACCGCGGTTTATCGTATGACGTAACCGCAAATAAACGGAATGTTCAATAAAATGCAGTTACCATCTAACCGTGATTCGGACGACCCGGGTCCGATTCCGTTCGAGGTCAAACTTGAAATTTAAAAATTATTTCCAATTTACAAAATGCTATCTCCACGTATACGTGACTTCGCCGTGAGCTGACGTTTAGTAAATGCCCTCCACTGTAAAAATAAATCGTCATTTCCGAAATCTGTGAGTAGAAACAGCAGTTCGGCAAACGCGTTAACGATGATCAAAGTATGGCGTTTCATTTAAATTCTGAACCAATAGGGTACTATAATACGAGTGAAGAAACTAAGAATTTCGCTCACACATGTGCCAGTTATGAACACGAGGCGCTAACCGAGTGGTCAAAGGCACATAAGTGAGCGTATTCATTTCTTTTCTTCAATCCAGCTATTTAAATATTTAAAAAAATATTAAACTTTGTACTATACTTTATTCTACGTAAGAAAATCTGTCAGTTGTCAGTTATCAAATAAAATCTACAGAATTAAGTAATTTTTAACCATGTTTTGTTGTAATTTTTATTATTCAGATCTTATACATTTACAGATAAACATATTTATTATTGACAAAGTTTGGTTTCACGAATTAAAATATTTATTTAATGCATGTAAAAACGGTCGTCTCTCAAGTGTCATCTACTATTTCCTTACTAGAAACGAAGTACAGTAAAATTTTTGAAAGATGTCCGATCAAGGGCACCTGTATCACGAACGAAATAACAAATAGGCATACATTTATCTCTTTCTTTTGCAAAGGCTGTAAGAGTGTGTGATAGATGGATATAACACGCTTGTCTTTCAAAAATTCATATTATTTCGACTAAGCTAGGACATTCCATTTATAAACGATGCTCGTTGTTGATAATACTTTCGCTGTAACGTAAGTTTATTTATTAATACAGATACATTACCTGGATTCATAGCCGTACGTATAACGTTATATTCTGTCAGTCACTGACACTGACATTGTGTCAGTATCTTATTTTTAACATATTTGGCTTTACATTTGCTTATAAACTTACTAGTTGACTTATTTTTTAATTTTGAATGCTTTTCCTGTAATATATATTTTTATAATAATAAAATAACAGTAGTATCTTACGTACCCTCATAAAAACTAAGCAAACGACACTACTGAATTTGTCATGATGGGCGGAGGAAAAATCTGAATTCATACAATTCGTAGACAACCTTGATCGGACATCTTTCAAAAATTTTACTGTACCTATAATATATTTATACATGGAGTGTAAATTAACATAGGCGGCGGGGTACATTGCTATTGTTTGTGTTTATAAACATTTACAATTATCAACAAAATTATTTTTTTGACCGTCACAATTTTTTTGAAAATATAAAAGAAAATGACGATTGTCGGCCACCAATAAAGTAGAAATTACAAGAAAAATAGTTAAAATGTGAACCGGGCGCCAATACCAGTAATAAAATTCGCGTAGGTATAGGTATAGAAGGTACCGTACAGGGCTGTATTTACGCGCAGGCTATCTGGGCTACAGGTTTAATATTTAATGTGGTGCGGGCCCTCATCCAGAAAATACGGTCGACGCATGATGAAGGAAAGTTGGTAGTCAGGAGAGTTCAATGGTGGATATATGAACTCCTAGAAAAAAACGTCAAATATTGTTTTCCTAATATCAAGGTCACTCTAGGAATGATACCTGTTACTTATGGTCACAAACAGCATTGGAGAAAGATCATTTTCAAAATTGAAGTTGATCAAAAACAGGCTTCGAACCTACATGTTAGAAGACAGGCTTAACGTTTTGGTTTTATTCAGCATTGAAATTGGTATTTCAAGACTACTAATTTATGAAGATATTATAATTAGCTTCACTAGTATGAAGTGTAGGTGCAAATCAGTTAGCCATTAAGATTATATGACATTTTTATTAATTTGATTATTTTCTTTTTATTTATTCTATGGTTTATTATTCCACAATTTATCCGGAGTTGGCAATACCGGTATTGTATTTGAATTAAATATAAGTAAAAATTTCCTTGTTTGTTACATTTCTTTTTTTATCCTACATTTACCTAACATGTTTACTTAAAATTACAAAATTTCCACGGGTGGGGCCCGCATCACAGGTTCAAGCCTAGGGAGTCTACAGATCCTAAATACGGCCCTGATTCTGTGGAAGACACTGGCTGGCACATTTAGTAAGTAAATGCTGTTTTCAATAATTGTGCATGTAATTTTCACGTAAAAAAATAAATGTTATGAATTCTATTGTAGTTTATTTCTATTTTCGGTAGTGACAAATGAGTGGGCAAAAGTTCACTTTCGTTCACTACTTTCACTCACCCGTTGTCATAGGAATAAGTTGAGTGGATAAAACCACGATAAAACAAAAGGTTTCAAGTTCCTAAGTTTCTAAAATTGAATTTATTTTTTCTGAAATTGAAGTTGAAAAGGTATAGTTTAATAATTAGGCAAACAGCCCAATTAAAACCCAAGCAACCTTCTCGGACATCATGTACCTAACCTACATACATACATACATTTTTCATTTAAAGGGAATGAATATTGGAGACTGTGCATACAATAATGACTGGTGCGAAATAGATGACGAAAATGTTAAAATGGCTCTTATGTTAATTAATTTGCGATCTCAGCGGAAAATAGAGCTTACAGTAGGAGGAATCATGATACTGTCTTTGGAAAACTTTGCTGCGGTAAGCTTCCTAATTATAACATTTTCAAATTTATTAAATTTTAATGTAATTTTTAATTTTTAGGTGGCGCGTGCAACATTTACATTTTTGACCTTTATTATAAATGTCAGATCTTAATATTATTTAACAATACTAATACACAGACAAAAATCAATTAATTTTAATAATAGTAATTTTATTACAAATTTCATAATTAATATGACGTTTAATTTATTTAAATTTATTATGGAATCATGAAGTAATGAGCATGAATGCTTTGTATCATATTTTTGTCCATTACCGTCACAGCAGCACGAATACAAACATCGTACTTTATCAACTTCATCATGTTGCTATAATACATTATGCGAATGTTTGTCTTCAAGTAGGGGGCAACCTATTTGAAAACATTTTTTGTCAACAGATGTGGAAAATATGTTGTTTTAGCATGAATCCAAACCTCTCTTAGCGAGACGTAAAAATATGAACATTTGTTCATTTTGTTGGAACTACTTGTGCTCTGATACAAGAGGGGAGTCTCCTATACCCCTCAAAAGATATGATATTTATTTGTAAAAAGGTTGAAAGGGTATTCAGGCAAAATCAAAATCAATGTTAAAAAAAAAACTAAAACAACAGATGGTTCTTAATGTATTTCAATATGTTTAATACAACAGAATTTTTAAACCAAGTCAAAGAACAAACCATTTTAGATAATCATAAAACGAAAAATTATAAAAATTGTAATTGATACATTTTTAAAAATTAGATTCTGTCATGAGACTTTGATATCGTCATTAGCCATTAAAATTCAAATATTACGTACTTGCGCATAATCAAGACTTAGGAAATTGAGAGAATTATGGAGCAATGATATTGCCATCTCTCAGTCTAGGCTTCAGCTAGTCTCTACGTAAAGGATAGGAGTATTAGCAATATATTAGTTAATAGGTATATGGTGCTGCTACTAAAGCAAGATTTATAATAACGCAAGCAACTAGCAACTCGTAGATGAAATGCATGCTTACTGCAGATATAATGCAATCACAGATCACGAATTTTTTCATGATTTTAATTAGACACTTGTATGTACGAGTACTGTATTATAAACTCGAGATATTTTATTAGTATTACTATTTAAATATTATAGTACATTAGGCAGTGGTCACACTGGACAAGTGGGATCGACTAACGCCGATTGATTGCGATCAATTAAAAATTAAACCAACACTAGCTTATGGGAATGGTCACACTGCATGCATCCACTATGGTCGAACGATGTCGAACGTCGACGAGCGGTTTGATACATCAAACATGTTTGATTTTCTAGTCGACCGACAGCGATTGATGTGTTTACGCATGCTCAGTGTTGTCATATTTTTCATACCAACTTAACTGTTTAGACATTTGTGTACAGGTTAAAAAGAATATTGTTAGAATATTACAGCCATATTACTAGTATCATAACGGAAATGTGGAGAGTTAATGAAAGAGACCATAGTTGAAAAACTGTGCAAGAAATAATGTACAATTTTATGATCAAAGCACACCAGGATACAGTAATAATTGTAAGACAATGGAAAAATTATGGATGCAAATTTCTCTAATTTTAAAAACAAAAACTCATAAGGTTTGTCATTTAGTTAAATATTCCTGAAAACATATATTTGCGGCGTTTCAGTACAAGAAAAAAATATTTTTTTTTCAATTTAAGTTGGTACAATTTTTGTGGAAATATTTACGTCGATTCATACAGTGTGACATATCTCCTAAAATTTCGATCGGTCGCTATTGATCTTCGACAGTTGATCATGGTTGATCGATTGCATTCTACTCAATGTGACCACTGCCATAAGATACAAGTTTCATAAGTCATGATTTTAGCGCACGCGTCTTTGTTGTTGTGCGCTGAAATGTCTTATGAAACGTGTATTTTATACTATTTTTTCTATTTTGGTCCTTTTGTCAAAAAAATATTTACAAATATACGTGATTTCATTTTTAGGAATATTTTAATTTTTATTTGATTGTTGGTAACAGTAACAGTGATTGATATTCGTAACTATGACGTTTCATTGTTATTGTTTACAATTTAAATAATATTTACTTTCAAATGACAAATTTCTAGAAATGTAGGTACTACGTACCAACCTAACAGAAATTAGGTTTGAGTTCTTTTAAGAAGTACTTTATGACATCCAAATGGGTTTCATAAAGTACATATTAAAGAACCAAAATAGAAAAAAAGAGCTTTTTGTGTTTTATTTGAAGTGTTTTCTAAGTGTAAATAAGCCTCGTATAACCATTGTAGCTATAATGAAATGCTTTGCAAAACAATTAGAATAAACATATTATTGATGCAAGAAGTCATAAATTTTTACAGTGACACCTAAATAAAAAACTGTTCCAAGAAATGGTAAATAAATAACACTGCAACAGGCATTCAAAATAAACACAAAAACAGAAAATGATGAGGTAACTATGCTAACAAATAATGACAACAAAAGAACATAATTATTTTAATAGCTACATTTATAAATTTCTTGATTTTACCACAAACATCGATACAAATAACTATGATGGTGAGTAATAGTAGAGGACAGATGAGCAGTGAAACAAAATGAGTTCAAGTTTAATAACTACATATGTATGTTTTACAATTTTAGGATAAAATTTGGAAAAATAGTTCTTATTGTATATTTATTAAATTCTTGAAGCTTTAATTTATTCATAGTAAAAAAAAATTAAGCCTTCATTACAAGCGCGAACGTTACACGCATGCAGGGGATTCCCACACCTGTGTTTGTGTTTCGATACTCTTTGTATTAATTGAGTCTTTTGGCATTTAATAAGTTTCAAAATATTAAAAAAAACTTTGTTATACAGAGAATTTATGAAAAATAAAAAATGCATTATGACGATCACTTATCGCAATATACATATTACACAATGTTCTCTACAAAAAAAAAAAAAAAATGTTTACAATTACAAGTGAATGTCTTATAGGAGTAAACCTACCAAATACAAGGAAGAAAAATTCTTATAATAACACGTATAACGAAAATTTTTCACTTTTTCAGTACTATTCGATAAACACCAGTGGGGATTTGTCCTAATTGTCAATTAAAAAAATAAAATAAAAAAATCTGTTGTGGCCAGCACAATACCTCTCGCCACTTCCTTTTTTGGTTACATAAGTATAGGGCGCGAACAGTCATGTTACATTGTTGGCCTTGACAAGCAGATGTGGGGGCCCGTTTCAGAATGATAATTAGTCAGTATGTTTCATTCAGAATTTCAAGATTTTCTAAATACACGTAGTTAATTTGTCACCAGGAGTGTGGAATTTACTTGTCGAGGAAAATAAACCATATGGAATTGGAAAATGAGAATGAGAAATTATGATACATCTATATACATAATTACTAGCTATCATTCTGACATGAGTCCCCATATCTGCTTGTCAAGGCGCCCTATTGTATTTAACATTTCTTGTATACCTACATTCTACACCAAAAATTGTACTTACATATATCTATTCCTTATATTTAGATTGTTTAATTTTAAATTCATTATATGAAGAAATTTTGTCCTCTTCTAATTTTTCGAAATGTTTCCAATTCATTGTCAGGATTGACTGAATTTTTGAAGGATATATGTAATAGACCTATAATCTTAAATATTTAACTACTAATACATTAAGAAATAATATAATGTATATGTACTTCCCAGAAAAACTCTTTAGTAATATCTATGAATTTCTGACACTGACATTTATCTGTCAGTTACAAACAGTTCAACTGGTCAACTATTTTCCATGGCATCCTTTCGGCTGTAAAATTTATTATAACGTTATTTTATTTATTATATTTCTTTTATCTCTAAATCCATAGAATATATAATAAAATATTTAAATGTATCAGATAAAGAATTTAATTTTCTTTAATATTACCAAGAAAATTTTTCAAAAAATATTATTTAGAAGATTTTTTTTCAAGAATCTTCTACTTCCGGTTGTCCAATTGTTACCAAAACCTTTTCAGATCTTCCCATGAATGTCCGATTGGAAAATACGTAATTAAACAATTTTTAAGTCTTATAGTTTTTGAGTAATCGTCCTTCCAACATCCTACATACATACACACACACATACATCCACACACACACACACACACACACACAGACATCATCGTAAAAATGTGAAAATCGGATTGTAGGGACCTTAAAACGTGCTTATTCAATAAAATATGGATATGTGATTTTTAGCATGAATGCAATACCTCTCTTAGCGAGAGGTAAAAAATTAAGCCTCCATGAAATTAAAATATATAATGAGTTTTTTATTCAATTTATTCTGGTTTTCGCGAGGAAAAGACGGAGGGTAAAAAATTTTTGTGTGAAAAAGCAAGATAAAAAATCTGATATGGCCAGCACAATACCTTCCGTCAATCCTGTGTATTATGTATACATTCCATACATAAATTTTCTTGTAAAAGATTTAAAATTTTTGGTATTATGTGATTCCCTTTCTCGGCAACTGAATTCCATACTCCTGATAACAAACAAACCACATAAAATAAGAAAATTATGAAATTTTGAATGAAAAAATCATAGATTAAGGAAAATATATAGTAGAAGATTGGGTATCTCCCTTATAAACCGTGATAACAAATTTTAGTGCCGTCTATGAAAAGGTCAGAGAACTAAATTTGACAGCCGAAAAAGTCGCGGGAAATATGAATTCATTTTGAATTATTCGAAACTTTAAATTTAATTTCTTGATAATGTAATTAATAAAAAATCTATCGAAAATAGATAATTTATTAAAGACATTATCAATAAATGTGAAATATATGTTGAACTAGTATATAAAAAAAATACAGTACTTAATATGTTAATGTCTTTATTTTAAAATATATTCATTACATTATTTAATGGCCAGTTGCACCGCTTATAGTTAAATTTTATCTACTGGTTAAATTGACAAAATCGTATCGAAACGAAATGTCAAATGAGTTATTAAATATTACTGTCAAAATTTCGATACGCACTTTTTTTGTTAACCTGTAGTTTAGATTTTAACTATAAGCGGTGCAAATGGCCATAAATCAAATAATAAATAAATAAATACAAATCTCAAACTACACGGCGACAACTATTAAAATTTAAGAGCATACTACTCAAGGAATCAAAAATTTGAATTATTATTATTACAAGAGGTAATATTATTTCAAAAAAGGGATGTTACTTTAAATGTCTGCCAGCAATGCACTGCTTCATTGACCTCGTTATCGATGTTCGTCCACTTTTTAACAAATCTACCCTCTTTTATACCTACTCCTTTTTTTCTTAAAACTGACACCATTCTATTTCAACATTCTTTGATGAATCTTATGAAGCTTCACGTCCTTTCGCCTAATAATGTAATATTTTGCTGCTCTTCTACGGTGTAAATATCTAAGAGCACCACCATGATGTAAATTCTCCTGGTCCACTTACATAAACCATTTCTTCTATTGGGTACTGTCAACTTCTGCAAGAATGTGTCTTCACTATGCAGAAGTTACAAATATTTCATGTGATTTTTTTCTGAAATATTATTAATTTGTTGTTATGTTTTATATCACCCCCGTATAATAATGCTAGTATGAAAACTAATATACTTACCGAAAATATATTGAATGATAAAATAATATGTTGCAATAAGATACAAATTCACAAATAACAGTTTTATATGTCAAAGAATTTCGAACGATGCAATAGAGAATTGTGGGAAATTTACAGCAGTTCTCAAACATATGTTACCTTTTTATAGTATTTTGACATTAAAGTTTGAGAATCCCTGTAAAATCTGTACTACTAAAGCCATCTATGAAAGGGTCAGAAAGTATTTCCAAACGCTACTAGATTGAAAACTTGTTATCACGTTTCTGTATGCAGTTTCACCCCCCTGGAAAAATTATAACACTTGTCAGTTATGGACATAATTAATTGCTGTCATTTTGACACGGGTCCCCATATCTACTTGCCAAAGTTAGCAAAGTCACGTCACTGCACACGCCCTATACATATTCTTTAAGTTATAATAACATTTAACTGAGTTTTTCAAGAAAAACTGATAAAATCTTCAAATGAGAATACTTCCGGTTGACCAATTATAACCAAAATCTAATCAAGTCTGCATATGGTTGTAAGGAAGAGGAATACGCAAGAATTGTAATTTTTGCAATTCTAGTATTGGAGATATCGTTGACGAAAATGCGGTCATACACACACACACACACACACACATATACACACACATACACACGCACACACACGAACACACACACACACACAGACATCATCGTAAAAATAGTAAAATCGTATTGTAAAGACCCTAAAACGTGCTTATTCAATGAAAACTCACCACCGAATTTTTTGACCAAAGACAATACCTTCCTTAAGGTACGGTTTCCTAGACGCGACAGGCCGCGGCGACCAGTCGCGCGACACCTCTGCTTATAGGCAAATTATAAGAAGTGGTTTCCTCGGCGCGATCGCGACTTCGCGGCAGATCGTCTGCCGCGGCGACAAACGAATGACTGGTATAGGGAGGAGTACTCCGCGACAGTCGCCGGCGACCGGATGGCGAAATCAGCATTTTCAGCCGCAGATGATGAGAAATTAATTGAAGAAGTTCGAGAAAAAATGTTTTATATGATAGTAGCAATGATAAGTATAAAGATGTAATATATAAAGACAAAATATGGAAGGAGGTTGCAGAGAAAATAAGAAAATCAGGAGAATGTAAATGAAATCATATAAAAAAATGAATGCTGCTATAAATTGAAATTTACATTTGGAAAATATAATTATTTTGTAAAATAATTCGCTTCATTTCGAACTGCAGTTGTCGCGTCTAGGAAAACAGTAGTGCTCTGCGACTACCGATCGGAGTAAAGTCGCGGCGACCGACCGCCGCGGCTTGTCGCGGCTAGGAAACCGTACCTTTACCTATAGGTGACGGAAGGTAAAAATAGTTATTTGTATCACTAATTTAGAAACTGTTCTTTTGCGAGTACGAGCATATTTTAACACGAGCACTCGCAAAGCAGTTTCTGGACGTTTAATACACAATATTTTTTGTGTCGACTCTTCCTAAATTTATGAAATGAGTTTCATTTATTGTCAAAAAACATTTTTTTATCGATTATGCATTGCAATTTCAAATATATTTACTTACATTAGCTTAAAATGTATTCATTTAAGTTACAATTAACAATTTAGTATTCAAAGATGTGAAATTTTTGAAAATTCTTGTATTGAAAATAGTCCTAAATTGACATATTACCAAAACAGTAATGCCACCTTCTTTTGCCTGCCTAGATATTATAAATAAGTGTTTCCAGATGATTTGGAATTATGTAATAGTATATACTTATACCGGACGGAGTCACAAAAAATATTTTCTCCGATAATTAATAAAATTTCAGAACAAATCCATGACTTTTCCAGGCCATACTAAATTCCTTGACTTTTCCATGATTTAAATGATTTAAATTTTCGTATCCCAAGCAACAATTCGTATCGACTTGTATACCTGTTATACTATATGTAGTGTATTATGCATCCTTTTTATTAGCAAAATTTCCACCTAAAAATTATTATAGTTTTTAATTTGCACAACTTTCTACTTACAATACGTCATACTTGTATGTATGCAAAACAATTTCACTTGCTGTTAGAATATCTAATGAAAGAAAGTGAAATCTGCTATATATTGCTTACAAACAGATACAGATTCTTGCCATGGATTATCCAATTCCCTCCGTTTTCCGAAAAAAAAACATGACAGTATTTTTTTTTTCTTGGAATACATAGCCTGTTGCAAAATTGATTAAACTATTTTTTATTTTGTATAAAATGTCTATTTAATAATCCCTCATATTACGATAAAATATGGAAAAATTAGCATTTATTATTTAAAATTTGGTAATATTTGTTAATTGTTGTTCTAATTTTTATTAAGATCTAAATGGGGAAATTTAAAAGTTTCATTACGTCACTAGTATTTTAAATTAATTTATTGTAAATCGATTTTTGTGATTTTTTTTAACAAACATAATAATCTACTTACTTAAAAGTTATTACCCATTACCAACAATAATTTTCACATTTGTAAATAACAAATTCCTGTGCAACAAAACCATTTTTTAATGAGGATTTATATTTTTATAATTATAATGTAAAATACTTAATAATTATTTAATTAACTTTAAAAAATTATTTTTTATACTAGCGTATTATATCAACAACTTTTCGATTGTAATTTTCGTTGCTAAAGCACTAGTGCTTAAAAATGACAGTTTAATGCGTAAAAGTAATAAAAATTATAAGTGTTTATTTATTATAAATATTTACAACGCAATTATTTAAATTACTAAATTGAACATTTGATGTCATTCTTAATTCTTCTTCTTGGTTAACTTCAATGCGGGTAGAAACTGAAGTAGATGTACTGCTGGATTCTGATTCTTTGTCGACAATTTTTATTTTTTTAATTGCTGTTTCTTTTTCTATCAAAATTCTTCTTGAAATTTCTTTCTTATTTTCCAAAGAATTTTTAACGTAACCTTCAGCAACAGAACTTGAACGCCACCCTCCATGTCGCTTGAGCACTGTAATATCTGTTTCCGAATCAGTCAAAAATGTTGCAGAACACCGCCGAAAGCATTACACGGTATATTCTTTTGCATTAGGGGAGGCCGAGGAACTCTGCAATTTTTTTGGATATGCCACCTATGGTATTTATACCTACAGGAAACAGTTTCCATCGATAAACCCTTTTAGTATTCGGAATATTAATTTTTATGAAAGAAGTAGAAATTCCTCGCGGCGACATGCCCCATAGATTCCAACATTTATCACAACCTTTGCCAATAAAAAATCCTTGTCATTAGCTTCCTTCATGAAACGAACTATCTCTTGCTTAGCTTTTCTTTTTAAGAATGCAATAAGATTGGTAAATTTACTTATATCCACATTCTTATTAAGGTATATAATAGTTCGGAGTATAGAGTAATTACTCCATAAAGTGGATAGCTTATAAATGGACGATAATTTTGAAAAATAGCGAACTTTGAAAATGATCGAAACCGGTCAGTCGAATTAAAAAAGGACAGTGTAACTAAGACATTTCAAGTTTTTATTTTAAAAACCTTTTCCCAAATAAATATAGAAGGCTTTGTATTTCATTATTTTCATTACACCTTTCAAGTTTAAAGAAAATTAATTAATTAAATATTTCATCTATTTCAAACCGTTATTTTATTATTACACTTGTTGTCTATGCAAAAAGTAGTATTACAAAGCCTTCTGCATTAGATATTTTAAACATTCTCCATTGTATTTTTTAATAATATAACAATTATTGTTTTATAAAAACAATAATTATGTTATATGGAGTATCAAAGTTCATACACTTTTCAAATTTGAAAAAATATACATGATGATTCATGAAGAGTGTGCCAAAATAATGCCATATATGGGGGGGGGGGAGTCATTTTGACTAAAAGAAAATGTTATATTGTCTACACTCGACGCGACCCATGCCGCTGGTCGAACGTTTTTAGAATGGCCGGCGCGCTGTGCAAGCGCCTAACCTAAGCGATGACGTAATCGTCGCGGACACCGGTGGAGTAAACAAACAAATCTCGATCTGTTTAATTACTCATCTGATCCTTTGAATTCAATGTTATTATCGTATAGAATAGTGGAGATCATTCTAGAAACGACTATATAAATCCCGTCAGGCAAGCCAGCCGGGCATTCTGATATAGATACGCATCTTGAAATGAATAGTTGGTGATATAAATAAATAGGCTAGCATCTTCTCCACAAAGTAGGAATTCACTGGCATATGGATCCACGTAAATTTTGGTGTTCAATGGTTTTTTCTTTTTGACACTGAGATCGACCCAAAAATATCCATCAGGTTTCTGCTTATGATAATTGTAAGAAATGAGTTCAATGTCGGACTCGTTTAGTTCTTTCAGTTTCTTGTTGATTGATTGTAAATATCGTCGTAGAATTACGTTAACTTGAGCACCAGTATCTGGGTTGATAAACATAGAATAATGTTTACCTTCAATGTTGACGTCGTTCTTTGTTGTACGATCTCATCTTTTAATGACAGATGTCTTTTCGCTGTCATTATCAATAATTTATTCATTTTTTGACATTGTTCGTCTATGCATACTTTGGAAAAGTGTCCAATTTTGTTGTAAGATTTGCAAGTTTGATTGTATGCGAGGCATTGTTTTCTTTCTTTTACATGTTTGGTTTTTCCGCATCCCTAAAAATTATTTTTTATTTTATTTTGTGGAATGTTTTTTGAAGGATACTGGCGTCCATTGTTTTTATTACATTAGGTGCGTTCAATAAAGTAAGCAAATCAAGCAAATGCTGGGTAAGCAAACGAGACATTGCTTAGTACATTGAACGATTTGCTAGCTATATGACGAACAGTCATTCACAACTGTCATCGAGAAAGTTATACAGTTGTGAAATGTAACATGTGTATCTCTCGTATATCTTTTATTGGCCTGGAAAGTTATACAAAATGAATTTATAGATACGTACAGTTATTTGCATATAGTGGGATTAATTTTGAAATTTGCAACGTTTTTAGAATGGCCGGCGCGCTGCGCAAGCGCCTAACCTAAGCGATGACGTAATCGTCGCGGACACCGGTGGAATAAACAAACAAGTCTCGATCTGTTTAATTACTCATCTGATCCATTGAATTCAATGTTATTATCGTATAGAATAGTGGAGATCATTCTAGAAACGACGCCAGACTATATAAATCCCGTCAGGCAAGCCAGCCGGGCATTCTGATATAGACACGCATCTTGAAATGAATAGTTGGTGATATAAATAAATAGGCTAGCATCTTCTCCACAAAGTAGGAATTCACTGGCATATGGATCCACGTAAATTTTGGTGTTCAATGGGTTTTTCTTTTTGACACTGAGATCGAGCCAAAGTTATACAGTTGTGAAATGTAACATGTGTATCTCTCGTATCTCTTTTATTGGCCTGGGAAGTTATACAAAATGAATTTATAGATACGTATAGTTATTTGCATATAGTGGGATTAATTTTGAAATTTTTATTTAGGTCTAAGAGAGTATTTCAAATTTAATAATATTACAAAAGATTTATCACAAAACTTTGAAAGCCTTTTTGACACGTGGTTGGCATAATTCACACTATAAAATGATATAGAAACAGTACAAGGTAACTTTGTTTATCTAATTTGTATTTCTCGCCATTGTATTTGATAAGATAGCAAGAAAAGCGAGAAATTTGGCGGTTTTGGATTGCTTGCGAGCATGTGTCTTCAAAGAAAATTTACCTGTTCGACGACACGTAAGACATTTTCTGTGACAGTCCAGTCTTTCCTCCACTGTTCATATTCGAAATATGTTGGGTTTGTTTCCAGTACAAGGGCGTTTTTTGTCATTTGTTATGGTGGAAGGCGATTATATTTGTTATGCATATCTAGTTGAACGTTTCAAATATTTTGTGCTTGCATTTCAAGCAAATGGTTGATGCGTATTGTCTGGATGTTGATGATGTCTACTGGTTCATTTGCCATTGTGCGAGTGGTAAACGTATCAGAATCTCATGGACAGAATCGCACGAGGGGACGTGTTTCACGTTGTGAACATCGCGTTGGATCCAGATTAACACTTTGTCAGTGAATTTCAGCAATAATAGGTGCGGAATATCGGCTGCGCCATGTAATATTATAACTAGCACATGTTAAATATTGTTACACAAGAGGATAATTAAAAAAAAAAACTGTTGTGGCCAAGCAGATATGGGGGTCCGTGTCAGAATGACAATTAGTAATTATGTACATAGAGGTCAAATGTCAGAATTTTTCATTAAAAATTTCAAGATTTTCTAAATTCACGTAGTTAGTTACACTCGGCCTAGACAAGCAGATAGAGCCCTTGTCAAAATGACAATAATTATTTACATAAATGTCAAATGTCATAATTTTTTACTTGGTTGATTTGTCACCAGGAATGTGGAATTTGACATCTAAGTACATAATTACTACCTGTCATTCTAACTCGGGCCCCCATATCTGCTTGTCAAGTCCAACAAAGTCACATGACTGCTCGCGCCCTATAAATTTCTCGTCTTTTCTTTATGTTTTGATTATTTTTATAATTTTAAATTTATATTTTGAGGAAATTTTCTCCTACACTGGTAAATGTTCGAATTTATTCCAATTTCTAACTCAAATACTATCATTCAGAAAAATTTGAAACCATGTATTTGTACCTTATTCTAATATGAAGCCGTTAATTTTGGTGTCAATCGGATAACTAGAAATGGCACTTTATTTGAAGCTCAAAATAGTTTTTCTTAAAAAAATACATTTAAATGTTATTTGTTCGCAATTTATAATAAAAATTAAAGATTATTAAATTTTGTACAGGTTTGGAATGATACTTTTTCTATATATTTTATGGATAAATTTATAAAATAATATAAAAATTTATATCCGGAAGCCTATGCTTTAAACACAACTTCATTGTTACACAGTACAGCTCAAATATATGTAACTAATAGATAAATGTCACTGTCAAAAAATAATCATTTCAAATTAACAATAGTAACGTTTTTAAAAGAAAATTGTACATATAACAAAAGGTACATGGAAAGGAACTTATTATAGTTTCCAGCATTAGTAAATATGTAGAAATATAGGTAAATATATAAATAAATATTTCGTCACGGCATATTATCCATTGCTGGGTGTGCCAATCTGCTTTGTACATAGATTTCGGTAACGATGATGACATATTTGTACCGTGCTAGCGTTTACTAGACGTGGAGAGTGCAACACAGGGGCAATTTTTGTTCCATTTAAAATTCGAAATATTTAGCGTCGGTCGGGATCGAACTTGGTATTTAAATTTAATTTAATTTTAAGTATTTACATGAATAAAAATTAAATTAAACGGGAAGTATTGTGTTGGCCACATCAGATTTTTTTTTCTTAAAATGTATTGTTATCCAAATTACATATTTATTTATTTATTTAGTTAATATAAAGATCTACAGGTCAAAGACCCAATAACAGATCAAAACATATACAAAAAATATAACAAAGATACAAATAAAGATACATAATAAACATTAACGCAAAGAATGAAAAAAGTACAAATTAAGCAAAAGAGTCAGCCAAAATTTTTGGATATTGATTTTTGAAAACAGAAATTGAAATATTAAAAATATCAACCTGATTATGAATTGAATTAAAAAGCGTGCACATAGAAAATAACGGAGATTTTAAAAGCATATTTGTAGAAGTTCTAGGCAGGTTTTTTATAAAAACATTTATTGTGTCTAGTTGTGTTTGAAGGAGCGTGGAAGGGAAGGAGAGAAAGGGATTCAGATTCATCAGCCAAATTATGAATAATTTTGTATACATTTTGTATAACATATCATATGTATGCAAAGTTTCAAGTCGAACGGATATGTGGAAATGGGCCGAAATTTGATTACACAATTCGACCTTATCAAACAAGGTTTGTTAAATAAAAGATTATAAAAATTGAACAATTTATAGACAAAAATATTCCTTAATAATTGGAATAACATAAATAGAAAATATGACGGGTAAAGCAAAACTTCTGGAATTCAGTTAATTGTTAAAAATTATTTATTTAGTTTCGGTCCCACATAATTTTTAACGATTGAATGAATTCCAGAAGTTCTTCTTTACTCATAAAATTTCCAGTCAAGAGGTATAAGACCAGAAAATATGATATTTACAGGATGCAGTTCCAAGTAGAGTATCACTGTCAGATAATAATTTGTTACCGAAAACTAATTAGCTTTTCTTCTCACTTATAACATATTGCAATATACAGGGTGAGTCATCGAAATCGCCGTCTTCGATATCTCCCTTGTCGTTAGAAATACAGCATAAGTTTATTAACAGAATTTATTCGTCTACTCAAGGAGCATAACGTAAAATTATTTTCACATATACAGGGTGTTGCGGCTCGGCGAGAATTGTTTCTCTTTTTTTAAATGGAACATCCTATATATTTTTAAATATTTTGAATTGTATTTTATTCACCTATACGAACATATGAATTTTGTTTTAGTTTTCCACGGCGTTGCCAAGTTATTCCGTTTTTTCTCTAAAAAGACCGAATACACGCATTGCTTTATAAAGGCTTACTGAAGTTATTTTAATAGTAAAAATTAAGAATTTTCTTTTCTATATAACTGTAATTATACTCTATGTTCTGACATATTTTTTTTTAAATGTAATTATAGAGGATGTTCAATAAAGCGAATCAAATGTGCTCAATATTTTATTATTCAGTTGTATGTGTTTTTGTATTATCTTCATATGTTATTAAGGGTATCCTATGCCTAAAACCAATAATTTCAGAGATTTTCACTATTTTTCTCTAAATTTCTATATTGAATTAAAAATTAAATCTAATACACCATGGATATTGTTTTTTTAATAAGAAACAATTGCAGTAATGACACTAGTTTCATTAGCCAGGTTATTATTAATGACAATGGGATTAAGTAAATTAATTTATTAATATGAATCTGAGTCTGTCGCAAGAAGAACTTACGAATATGGTGTACGTACTTGGAGAAGCAGAAAGAAACCCTCTTTTTTCGTACTGAACATGCCAAGTTCTTTCAAACCTTTCCCTTAGTTTTTCAAAAGAACGCGGATTTGGATGTCGACTTCCCGGAAACCGTTGTGCATAAATTCTTGATGCCAAAAGAGGGTTCCGCTTCTCCAAGTGCGTACACCGTATTCAAAAAACAATATCCATGGTATACTAGATTTAATTTTTAATTGAATATATAAATTTAGAGAAAAATGGTGAAAATCTCCGAAATTATTGGTTTTAGGCATAGGATACCCTTAATAACATATGAAGGTAATACAAAAATACACACAACTGAATAATAAAATATAGGGTGTTCCATTTGAAAATGACGAGTTATAGTCATTTGAAATTGAGCACATTTGATTCGCTTTATTGAACACCTGTATAATTACATTTAAAAAAAATATGTCAGAATATAGAGTATAATTACAGTTATACAGAAAAGAAAATTCTTAATTTTTACTATTAAAATAACTTCAGTAAGCCTTTATAAAGCAATGCGTGTATTCGGTCTTTTTTAGAGAAAAATCTGATGTGGCCAGCACAATACCTTCCGTCAATCCTGTGTATTATGTATAAATTCCGTACATAAATTTTCTTGCAAAAGATTCTAAATTTCCAGTAATATTATTTCATGCAAATGGCACTTGACACTGACATTTTCTTCTTCTTAGCTTTTCCCATTCGTTACGGGTCG
Organism: Harpalus rufipes; assembly: GCA_951394225.1. Taxonomy (NCBI): domain Eukaryota; kingdom Metazoa; phylum Arthropoda; class Insecta; order Coleoptera; family Carabidae; genus Harpalus; species Harpalus rufipes. The sequence goes on along the minus strand of OX596276.1, from coordinate 19,152,488 downwards.
CTAATTTTTATTTTTTTCTTCCATTCATTTGACAACCGGAAGTAGCAGATTCTTAAAATAAATCTTCTAAATATTATTTTTTTGATTTTTTTCTTGCTTATTAAAGAAGAGTATCTGATACATATAAATATTTTATTTATTTATAGATTTAGAGATAAAGATATATAGGGTACATAATAATCTGTTGTAATAAATCTCACAGCCCAAATAATGTCATGGAAATCAATTGAAATATTAAGATGTTTGTAACTGACAGATAAATGTCAGTGTAAAAAATCCAGAGACATTGCTGAAGATTTTTGTTGGGAAGTACATACATTATATTATTTCTTATTGTGTTAATAGTTAAATATTTAAAATTATAGGTATATTACATATTCCCTTCAAAAATACTGTCAATCCCGACAATGAATTGGAAACATTTCGAAAATTAGAAGAGGACAAAATTTCTACATAGAATGAATTTAAAAAAAAATCTAAATTTAAAGAATAGATATAAGTAGAATTTTTGGTGTAGAGTGTAGGTATACAAGAAATGTTAAATACATTAGGGCGCGAGCAGTCATGTGACTTTGTTGGCCTTGACAAGCAGATATGTCAGAATGATAGCTAGTAATTATGTATATAGATGGCAAATATCATAATTTCTCATTCTAAATTTAGTGATTTTCCAATTCCATGTGGTTTATTTTCCTCGACAAGTAAATTCCACACTCCTGGTGACAAATAACGACGTGAATTTAGAAAATCTTGACATTTTTAATGATAAATTCTGACATTCGACATCTATGTTCATAATTACTAATTGTCATTCAGATACGAGCCCCCATATCTGCTTGTCAAAGCCAACAATGTCACGTGACTGCTCGCGCCTTATAGTTATGTAACCCAAAACGGAAGCGGCGAGAGATATACTGTGCTGGCCACAACATTTTTTTTAAGTACAAGTTACATGGTTTTTTTGGCGTTTCCCTAATTTTGCCGGTGTGTGTAGCTTGTAATATCCTTTCACCAGTTAGAAGGCGCGTCGCCGCGTTGGCCAAAAGTGTAAAATTGAATCTAAGTGGTCATTACATTCATTTATGTTAATGAGGTGTAAATTCAGAGAATTATACAGATGAGGAAAGAAACTAAATAGGAAATTTATAGTGATGATGGCTGGGATTGTCCGATTCAGTACACATTCTTTTTTTTACGTATTAAAATGCAGCTATAGTCTATTTGAAATAACGAAAAACTTTTTACAGAGGTTCTTGTGATTCTTTTGGCTGCTATCTGCTTATAGTCGAGCGCGGTTTACACAAACACAATTTAAATATTATGTCAATTCTGATTTCATTCTTTGTAAGTGCTGTGCGTTATTTGTTGTAATTGTCGTTTTTATTTTAAGTTTTACCTGGCTATTTTCCTGTATTTTCTCTTTGCGGTTTTGTGCAATTGGCAATTCTTCTTAAACATCGAGAATGTTTTGGTGTGTAACAAACTTTTAGACCATGGCCTAATTAATTGTCAAAATTCTCTCGCTATTACAAATTGCTATAGTTTTACTTGCAGTATAGATATTTAATATTTCATTTCTATTTCAAGGACCATATGATTGGTATTAAATAGATTTCTAAATGAAAATGGAATTTGTAGATGCATGAAATGTGATATTATTTTAGAAAATTAGGAAGCTATAAAATTCATTCCGGGTTTGTGTATCCCATTTTAACTGCCATTGTTGGGATTTTGAAACTAATAATATAAATGAAAAACTTTCGTAATATTAGCAAAAAAAATCTGATGTGGCCAACACAATACCTCGTTTACTTTAATTTTTATTCATGTAAATACTTAAAATTAAATTTAAATACTATGTTCGATCCCGACCGACGCCAAATATTTCGAATTTATATGGCACAAAAATGACCCCTGTGTTTACACTCCACGCCTAGTAAATGCTCGCAAGGTACAAATATGTCATCATCGTTACCGAATTTTTTTTTATATATATTTATCATCGTAAAAATGTTAAAATTGGATTCTAGGGACCTTAAAACGAAGATCTCGATATGCGATTTTTATCCCTATACCTCCCTTACCAACGATAGCGGGAGGTAAAAATGGAGGTTTATTTTAGATAAAAATTAAATATGAGCTCCACTTAAAAAAATATAAGTTTTCATCATACCAGGGAAATTAAGTGTCATAAATAAAGTTGGGATGTTCTGAATACACAAAAATATGTATTCGTGAATACGAATACGAGTACACATACTTGTTCATACTATTCGTGAATACGAATACTATTTTGTGCTCTCGCTACATTAAAAGGAGGTATAGGGGTTGTGCTATAAATTGTATATTGTAATGTTTATTTATTTGGGTGAAGTGTAAAAATTAAAGAAATATTATTAATTAAAATTAAAAGTTTATCAAACGATAATTAAGATAAAGATAATAAAAATAACTAACACTATGATTAAATATATATATTAACACTAATTTAAGACTAAGAATATTATTAAATACTTAAACACTAAGATTATTTATTTATATAACTATATTTATTTATGTTCGTAGACTATTTATTTATATTACCAACTGTTCATTTCACGATGCCTGTCTATATCAGTATGTCTTATATAGTTCGTCGTCCTTTTCTGGAGCATTCGACGCGATAATAACATCACGAACTACACTCTGAGGAATATTAAATGCCAGCAGAATTTATGTAAAGTGGCACTACGATTAGAAATATTTTTCTATGACTTATACGCAATACATGAATAGCTTTATCGAATAGTGTTTAACTGCAATAGACCAGTGAAATGAACACTATTTTACAGTTACGTTATTTCGAGACTACAGTGGATTACACTCCCTTACTCCACCAGCTTTCTTTGGTGTCACGGACTGTATATGTGTGAATATACGTACGTGTGACTCCAGTATATTCTTTAATTCAATTGCAACCAATCCGAAAAGTTTGAATACTTGCGTTTCTACTCAATACTAAAATGGAAACACGCCATCAGATTTGTGTATCAATCCGAAAACCGAAAGTGGCACTTATTAAGTGTCTATAAATAATTCTTTTTGGGAACTCATTGCTATAGGCATAGCTCATTACTTACTTCATTTACACTTACGATATTATACATATCTATGCTTATTGCTTATGGATCCCGGGCTCACAAGTGATCTTTTTTGAATGTTACTGTTCTGTAGGTGAAACTATCAAACTGACATTTAAAAATAGATTGTTTCTTTTTATTCGCGTGAAGTTTTATTGTGTTTTTGTATTGCTGCATTTTTTTAACTCTTTTACTGTGTTTTGTTTATTGTTCTTTGAATTTTTACTGCTGCATTGAACTTATTTAATATTTATTGTGTTGTATTATAGTATTAGTGTTTTGCTAGATTATATTCTTGCGCCATATAAACACTCTTATTAAATATAAGAATACTCATTTCACCAAATTCATCAAAGTTATATGGGTTATCAATCATTTTAATTTTTCCTTTATATCGTACTTTCACATCATATGCTAAAAAGCTAAAGTATTGATACAAAGAGAGGACATGATGAGTACTAAACAAATCTACACTGACACTGATGTAATGAAAAACACAAAACAATGACAAGTTGTCAAAGCCTAAGCGGTCAACAAACGACTGAAAGCTACTTTCAAATTCCCGCCAAATTATTGACCTGCAAAGCGACAGTCACACCTCATATGGATTGGCCACAGTGCCACAAACTAAGGATCACGTATGAGCCCTCGATGGATTGTTAATTTTTTTAGTCAAATATTCAATAAATGACAAATTCATGATATGTTCAGTTGTTGCCAACTTCGGCTATAAACTATAATGAACTATTTTTGATGCCGTAATGGTTCGTTATAAGCGGACACCACTGTAGCATATTGTAGAGTAAGTGAGTAAGTCCATGAACTTGACTTTTTAAAGCTAGCCTCAGGCGAGTGTTGCAACTACAAGAGTGTAAAGGCTTCACGCAATGGTGTACACTATTATTTTTTATACGATCGATTCAACAAAAAATTCAATTTTTTTTTATTATTATTAAATGTTTAGCTGTATCTAACAGAATAAAAGCTTTTATAGGCGTAAAACATAGGATGAATACAAATACATATTTTCGAATGTCTTTGGATGAGGAATAAAAAATATATGTATCTTTTTTATCGAAACATTTTTCTAGTTTATTTGTACGAGTAGTTTAGAAGAAAAACAAGAAAATCATAAGGTAAATTAAATTGGAACATATATATTCCAACACCCAACATAAATTAAATATGAAGCCATTATTTTTACCTTCCGTCACCTCTAGGTAAGGAAGGTATTGTCTTTGGTCAAAAAATTCGGTGGTGAGTTTTCATTGAATAAGCACGTTTTAGGGTCTTTACAATACGATTTTAATATTTTTACGATGATGTCTGTATGTGTGTGTGTGTGTTCGTATGTGCGTGTGTGTGTGTGTGTGTGTATGTGTGTGTGTGTGTGTATGTGACCGCTTTTTCGTGCACGATATCTCCAATACTAGAATTCCAAAAATTACAATTCTTGCGTATTCCTCTTCCTTACAACCACATGCAGACCTGTTTAGATTTTGGTAATAATTGGTCAACCAGAAGTACCCTCATTTGAAGATTTTAACAGTTTTTCTTGAAAAAATCAGTTAAATGTTATTATAACTTAAAGAATATATTATTGTCTATACGATTTGATTGCATTTTATATTTGATATTCAACAGATATAGAGTTAAAGAAGAATAACGATAATAAATTTTATATAAATTTCATAATTCAGCCAGCTATGCTAACTTAACCATGGAAACTGCTAATATATTCAGGTAATTCAAATTGACAGATGTCAGTATCAATAAAATGAAATCATTGAAAGAATAAGGGAAGTAACTCTAGTGTTAGAAGTTTCTAGATATAAGAGAGACGATTACATATTGGTTTGAACATGTCATGAGGAGAGATGAATATATTAATAGAAGGTGGAAGAAACATAGGAAGACCAAATATAAGATGAAAAGACTGTATTGTAGAAGACTTGAGAGAAAAGGAACTGAATGAGGACGACACGCAAAACAAAAATGAGTGGAAGAAGAAAATAAAAAATTGCGACCCCCTAACGAATGGGAAAAACTAAAGAAGAAGAAGAAGATGTCAGTGTCAAGTGCAATTTGCATAGTTTGTTAATGAAATAACTTTACTGGAAATATAGGATCTTTTGCAAGAAAATTTATGTATGGGGCGCGTGCAGTAACATGACTTCGACCCGTGTCAAAATGACAGCAATTAATTATGTCCATAACTGACAAGTGTTATAATTTTTCAATCAAAATTTCTTAATTTTCTTATTTCATGTGGATTGTTTGTTATCAGGAGTATGGAATTCAGTTGCCGAGAAAGGGAATCACATAATAGTAAAAATTTATAATCTTTTGGAAGAAAATTTATGTATGGAATTTGTACATAATACACAGGATTGACGGAAGGTATTATGCTGGCCACATCAGATTTTTTTAAAAAAATGTCGATCAAAATATTAACCTCAGTACATGTACATAAAATTTATTTGAAATTTTATCTATATGTACTACAAAATAATTTCTTTGTCCGCTAATTGTTTTACATTCCTTATTACCTTCCGTAACCTTTAGGTAAGGAAGGTATTGTCTTTGGTCAAAAAATTCAATGATGAGTTTATAGTGAATAAGTACGTTTTAGGGTCCTTATAATCCGATTTTACTATTTTTACGATGATGTCTGTATGTATATATATGTGTGTGTGTGTCTGTGTGTTGTGTGCGTGTGACGATAGTTTCGGATCGCATAACTTCAATACCACGATTCCAAAAGTTATAATTTTTTCATATTTCTCAAGTTTACATCCAGAAGAACAAGTGATTAGATTTTGGTTATAAATGGTCAAGCCGTAGTACCCTTATTTGAAGATTTTAACAGTTTTTCTTGAAAAAACGCAGTTAAATATCATTTATTGACATTTAACCTTATTATAGATTTAGAATATATTATTCTCTATACGATTTGATCGCATTTTATACGTCATATTCAAGAACCGTTCAATGAAGTAAGCAGTTCAAGCAGATGCTAGGTAAGCAAACGAGACTTGTTGCTTAGTACAATGAAAGATTTGCTAGCTATATGACGAACTGATAGTGAATATCAGTTTGTCATCGAGAAAGTTATACAGTTGTCAAATATAACATGTGTATCTCTCATATCCCATTTATTGGTCTGGAAAGTTATACAAATGAATTTATAGGAGGTACAGTTATTTGCCGACAGTGAAATTAATTTTGAACATTTTTTTTTAAGTCTAAGAAAATATTTCAAATTTAACAATGTTATGAATATTCATCACAAAACTTTGAAAGCCTTTTTGACATGTAATTGATATAAACCCACTATTATATGAGATAGAAACAGTAAAAGTTAAATTCATGTATGTATAATTTGCATTTCCCGCCATTATATTTTATAAGTTAGCCAGACAAGCGAGAAATTTGGCGTTTGGATTGCTTGCGAGCAAATCAAGCAAATGCTAGGCTAGCAAAGTCGTTCAACAAATTTTACTTCCGAATGCTTGTTTTCGATACGGTAAGGAATGAAAGAAGAACGGAAATATCTCTAGTATTAGAAGTTTCTAGAAAGATACAAGAGAGACGATTACATTGGTTTGAACATGTCACGAGGAGAGATAAAAAATATATCGGAAGAAGAATGAATTGCTTAGTAATTGAAGAAACAGGGGAAGACCAAAGATAAGATGGTAGGACTGTATTGTGAGACTTGAAAGAAAAGGAACTAATAAGAACGACACGCAAAACAGAAATAAGTGGAAGAAGAAAATAAAAAATAGCGGCCCGTAACGAATGGGAAAAGCTAAAGAAGAAGAAGATGCCAGTGTCATTGCATAGTTGTTTATAAAATAATTTTACTGGAAATTTTGAATCTTTTGCAAGAAAATTTATGCATGGAATTTATACATAATACACAGGATTGACGGAAGGTATTGTGCTGGCCACAACAGATTTTTTTTTTTGAAAGGCATAAATAACCTTTACATTTTTAACCTAACGATATGATCTAATCTTACATACGATAGATACCACAAGGACAACATTGAAGTTATTATTATCAAAATAAATTTCCTCATAACAATTGTGAGAGTAATCTGACTATGTATTATGTATTTATCTATAAACTTATAAATACATTATGAATATTCAGTTTTAGTAAGCGTTACAGTTTCTACTGGTATGTAATAGGAATTCATAAAGAAGATATTATTATGAATACTAAATTATTTTTTTCACTATTCCAAAACAATATATTAATAATTATTTATGTTACTTGTACAAGGAATGAAAAATGTCTTATGTCAATAACAAACTTTGAGAGTACGAATTGTAGGCCAGTATATCAATTATTCTTATAGCTAGGTACTTGAAGAGGAAGCAGATTTTCTGACGCATTGACGCTTTGCGAGCTGACGTTCGTGTTTTTGTAAGTTACTATTTTAGGGTGATCAGACGTCCCGGTTTTCAACTAAAAACCCCGGTCCCGAAAATAATTTTCGGGACGGGCAAGTGTCCCGGTTTTTGTGAATATACTCTTTCAGTTAGAATTTATCGAATAAAGTGATAATTAGTTAAGCATCGACACGCCTATTCAGAAACAAAATTTTAAACAGTGTTTCAGCTAAACACTGTTTAATTTTGACTACTTTTTTAGGCACTTTAAATATTTAAACACTGTTTTAATTTAGACATGCAAATTTAAACAAGGTGTTGTAGAAGTTTATATTTTTCAAAATGAGTGGCATTGACAAGGTGTGAAGAATATATTAAAGAAATTACTGAGCTGGACGAATATGTACGTCCGGAAATTAGACTTTCTACATGTTTCTTAAAATAAGAAGTAGAAAATAAAACATATATATCGTAGTATTATATTTATAACATAATAATCTGCAGAACTAGGCTTATTGCTATAATCTGTATAACCTTATGTGATTTGTTTTTGCCATCTTAAATTATTTTACATTTTTATATGTCCAGTAAAATCACTTCACAAAGATATTATGCAAATTTTATTTGACACTGACATCTGTCAATTATTAATATTTGAACATTCTGTTTCCATGGTGCTGCTTTTAGCAGCATTAGGTTGCAAGATATTTTTAATAAAAATTACAAAGTTACGTCTAGTTTCACCAGTTTACAACTTCTGAGTCAACTCCAATGGAGCCATCGATAGAAGTCGACCAGCACAACAAGTAACCATAGACGATCTATTGGAGTTGACTCAGAAGTTGTAAACTGGTGAAACTAGACGTAACTTTGTAATTTTTATTATATTGTTTGTTTCACGGAGAAATTCGCAATTTGATTTTTGCAGCTTGCACTTGTGTGTAAGATATTTCCTTATAATTCTTTATATCTAAATTCATTGAATATGAAGAAAAAAATAGAATTAAATCGAATAGAGAATAACATATTCTTATATTTATAATAACATAAAAGGTCAAAAAATGATATTTAACAGAATTTCTTCAAGAAAAACTATTAAAATCTTCAAATTATGGTACTGCCGGTTAACCAATTATAACCAGAACCTAATCTACTCTTGATATGGACGTAAAAGAGGAATATGAAGGAATTATAATTTTTGGAATGTGGTATTGTAGTTATCGAAGGAGAATTTTTTGGCACACACGCACACACGGACACACTCATACACATACACACACACACACACACGCACATACAGACATCATCGTATAAACAGTAAATTCGTATTTTAAAGACTCTAAAACGGGCTTTTTCATTAAAAACTCACTATCGAATTTTATGACCTAAGACAATACCTTCCTCACCTATAGGTGACGGAAAGTAAAAAGAGTTTACTAATGGAAAAAAAGGGTGTGGTAATGAAATAGGTCTGTGACAATTAAGTTCTTAACTCACGCAATTGAGTGGGCCAAGGCCCACGACCCCATTTTTTTATAACTTCGGAATTTCCTAAAATTACTGGAAGTTTAAGATGTTAAAACAGCGTTTCGTCGTTAATGAATGCATCAACATAAAGTTGTTGCAGTGGGTAATTACTGAACAGTATGTATCTATGGGTAATCCCGTACAGCATACATTTCTTTCTAAACGATATAATCGTTCATAAACAGCGTTGTGCGTCAGTCTCGCTCGACCAGTCGGTTGTCATGAGTTGGAGCAGTGCAGTTCTCATTTTGTATGTGGTGGTGTGTGTGGCGGAAGTACATTGTGATGGAGAAAAAACTGGTAAAAAAAATCACAGTACATATGTTCATATGATGCAATGTTTGTTGACAAAGTAATTACATATATTGTTAGAAAATATTATGTTGGCATTGAGAGTTTTTGTAGTTTATTCTAATTAAATCTAATTTTATTAAGTATTTTATTTATATTTGTATTTCATATTTGTAAGTATAAAATGAAATTTACAATACACATACTTCATTGTTTTTATTAAATTCGCATTGGTTTCTTGACTGCGAACAAATGAATTTTGAAAGTAACAACAATCTTAATTTTTATTTAATTTGAAATTTTATTGATTATTTGCGATTTTACTATGTCGAAAGACATTCTTAAATATTCCAAAATGGTACATACAGGTGATTTATAAACGTGTGCTAAAATAAAACCATATATTGTGGGAGTCATTTTGAGTAAAAATTGTTAAATGAAGGTATGTCTGGAACCTTTTGCTACCTTCCGTGCATCTTATCAGAGACATTTACTATTAATAACTGTGATAGTAGTTGTACTAAAATTTTGAAACTTGGTATGGTGTAGGGACAGCCCGTCTACTCTTACCCGACAGTTAAGTTAAGATGACATAGACTGTGGTGATGGGTGAAAGATGGAACGGAGCTCATTCTGTCCTAACTCTGCTGCAATTAATATCGGAAAGTACAAACCGGAGCATAAACTATGAAAGGATTTAAAAGTTACCGTATCTGTCTCTCAGACATAATTGATATTTGTTAAATTCCAGTCTCATGCTACGCCAATATGTAGTAAATAGTGAGCTGGTCAGTTTGTATGTATTTGTGCAAAGAAACAAAATTTATTTTTAACAATAAGTTATAAGTATATCGAAGTGTATTTCTCGTGCGTACTATCTATCTCTTTCCCCCACGAATACTTTCTCTCTCTGTGCGACATCAGCGGGGACTGTCATGTAAGATTAGACGCTGTACTACTTATTTAGATGCATGTTTATACTTTGTTTTAAATTTCAACGACAGGCGTCTTACATGAGGAATTAATAAAAGTTTTTCATCGTTATTTTTTACCTATTAACATTTATTTTATTTTATTTATACACACGGGTGACATTGAAAAACGGCCACTCAAAATAACTTTTTAATTTATAATTATTTTCTAATTCTCTTTAAATATTTGTAAATTAGGCTTAGGGGCTCACAAATCATGGTATTTGACAAGATGATAGGGCTTCCAGTTTGACCGGAAGGGACACTAACGTTCATATTTCAAATGGCACAATTAATTATAACCAAAATCTAATCAAGTCTGCATAAGGTTTAATAAAAATTACAAAGTTACGTCTAGTTTCACTAGTTTACAACTTCTGAGTCAGCTTCCATGAAGCCATCGTCAGAAGTCGGCCAGCACAATAAGTAACCACAGTTGTATCCTAGTGAAACTAGACGTAACTTTGTAATTATTATTATATTGTTCGTTAGTCAAAGTATCTCTCGGTAGATGACTCTGCCGGTATTAACTTACCTCTACAGGCCTTTTACCATCGTAGATGATCATATGATCACCGCCAGCACGAGTCATTGTCATTGTCTCTGCTCCAGGAGTCCACTCAGTGTGGACCGGACAGAGACCACAGGTTACACCACACTGAAGAGCACCAATAAGTGCGAAACGCGTCTGTGGTTACTTGTTGTGCTGGCCGACTTCTGACGATGGTTTCATGGAAGCTGATTCAGAAGTTGTATCCTAGTGAAACTAGATGTAACTTTGTAATTTTTATTATATTGTTCGTTTCTCTCGCCATTTTCATTTTATCTTGTATAGGGCGCGAGCAGTTATGTGACTTTGTTGGCCTTAGCAAGCAAATATGGGGGCCCGTGTCAGAATGAGAGCTGGAAATATATATAGGTGTCAAGTATCATAAGTTTTCATTCAAAACATTATGATTTTCCAAATCCATGTGGATTATTTTCCTCGACAAGTATATTCCATACTAATGGATGACAAATAAACAGAATATTATGAAAATTTGAATGAAAAATTATGACATATGACAATTGTGACATCTATGTAAATAACTACTAGCCGTCATTCTGACACGGATTCTCATATCTGCTTGCCAAGGCCAATAAAATCACATGGCTGCTCGCGCCCTATAAGTAACGAATTTAACATTTCTTGTACACACAAATAATTGAAATTGTTTCTCTTTCGTTCTATGAGAAATTTTATCCTACTATTCTAATATGTTCAAATTCATTGACGGTATTAGCTGTATTTCTTAAGGATATATGTAATATTGTCATACCTGCAATTTAAATAAATATTTAATTAATAATACAATAATATATATATATATATATATATATATATATATATATATATATATATATATATATATATTAAATGTACTTATACCTCCCAGAACTGACACTGACATTTTGCATTTATTTGTCAATTACAAAAGTTTTAATATCGCAACTGTTTTTCTGGCAACGAGATTTATTACAACAGATTATTCTATATTATTATATACTATATCTCCAAACCTATACGAGATATAATAAAAAAATTAAATTTGTCAGATTGAGAATTTAATTATCTTTAATATTTGTAGTAACAAATTTTCAAAAAATAATATTTAGAAATTTTATTTTTAGAAACTACTACTTCCGGTTGTCCAATTGTTACCAGAACCTATTCAACTCTTCCCATTACTGTTAGATTGAGGCATCCGTACTCAAACAGGTTTTTAGTCTTATAGAATTTGAGAAATCGTGTCTCCAACAACCTCACACACACACACACATCCACACACACACACACACACACACACACACACACACACACACAAACAAACACACACAGACATCATTGTAAAAATGTTAAAATCGGATTCTATGGACCTTAAATCGTGCTTATTCAATAAAATCTGGATATGCGATTTTTAGCATGAATCCAATACCTCTCTTAGCGAGAGGTAAAAAATTAATGTTGATAGGGCCATGAGAGGCTTTTAAATTCCGAAATAGTTTAATACACAATTACATTATTTTGTATAAGCGATTTAGATAGTGCCTTATGACAATTTGTATGCATTCTTAAATTTTGTATGTACGAGTACACTATAATTTATTAAACGTACAAACATTCTAACACAAATATGGGATACTTTTTAATTTAATAGTTTTCAAAAATTAATAAATATGCAGTGTAAAAAGTATGTATTTGAAAATTACACAATTTTGGAGGAAGGCGTTCGACAATACGTAGATTTAAAAAAAAATCATAAGATCCAATTTCTGCTTTAACCGGAAATGGATTCAACTTTTGTAATTTTAAATTTAAAAAATTGGTAATATAAAAAACTACCTATTCCCCAATGTGTATTATTTATTATTATTATACCAAATTTTATTGAAATCTGTTGATCCGTTTAGGGTGTAGGTGAGAGCAAAATTGTGTGACTATTGAATATATACATGAAAATAAATAAATAGATATCCCTTGCTGATTAGTACGAACCATGCGCCAAAAGAATTGGTTAACGAAAATAATTTAAGAAATTGTTATTTCGTCTTCACTTTATGTCATCATAAACAAAATTATTTACTAACATATATTTAATTTTGCGCTTTTGTGAAAGCTTCAATGATACATCTGTAACCTCATTTAATAAATTTCTCTGATAGCTTTAGCTGAATTTACGAAAACACTTTATTCTCTCTTATATTTATACTTTTCAAATACAATATTTTTACAGATACAACAACAACCCCTCCAACATTTAACCCTTCAGTGAATATGACCGAATGCTCTGCTCGCACAATCTGCAACGACGTATTCAATTACCCAGACAGCTACGTTCGGGAGGCGTTCCAGACTAATAAAAATCGCTACAAACACCTACTGGGCGAAGACAAGTTGGACATAGACGTTGGTTCCAGGTTTCTGGACGTGGAGAAATCTCTGTGTGCCTCCGTCACACAGCTGGAAGAGCCTAAAGCTGGCAAGAATAAAGATGATCAGTGGATGTTTATAGTTAACAGTGGAAATTACAAGCAAGCGGTGGAGATTAGATTGTGCGCGTAAGTAGAAAAATATTTTGTTCTAATTTTATATGTTCAATTAAAATTAAACTATTGTTTAGCTATGAATTATACTTTAGTAGGTGTATTACGAGTACATACATAAATGACGAGTTCGTTAATAGCTTATTCGAGTGTTGTAATAGACTAGTACAATTTTTTTTTATAATTGGTGGCTATGCTGTCGTGATTCGGTAAAGGGCAATAACTGACACTTTTTGTAGAATTTACTATTCATGGCAAATGGCAGCAAATAATACAACTTTTAAATCCACTTTAGTTCAATTATCTACTTCCAAAGACTGCCGTCAACTTTACGTAAAGAAAATATTGTCTTTGGTCAAAAAATTCGATGATGAGTTTTTAGGGAATAAGCACGTTTTAGGGTCCCTAGAATACGACTTTACCATTTTTACGATGATGATGTGTGTGTGTGTGTGTGTGTGTGTGTGTGTGTGTGCGTGCGTGCGTGTGTGTGTGTGTGTGTGTGTGTGTGTGTGTGTGTGGCAATTTTTTCATACACGATAACTTCAACACTATAATTCTAAAAATTATTTCGCATTCCTTTCTTTACATCCATATGAAGAGCTGATTATATTTTGGTTATAATTGGTCAACCGGAAGTATCCTCATTTGAGGATTTGAACAGTTTTTCTTGGAAAAACACGGTTAAATACATTTTTTGACATTTAATGTTATAAATATTAAATAATATTCTATTATCTATTCGAAATGATTGCATTTTATACTTCATATTCAATGGATATAGAGTTAAAGAATTATAAACAAATTAAATTTCATATATAAGCCGGCTATGCTATAACCATGGAAACAGCTACTATTATTATATCCGAAGCGTTAATCCCGCGGGGGTGGAAACAGCTACTATATTAAGAAAATATTAATTGACAGATGTCAGTGTTAATGAAAAGAAAATGAATATGGCTGAGAGATGAGGAGATTGAGATGGTTGTTGGGGAAGACACGGAAAAGTAGAATAAGGAATGAGAAGATAAGGGAAATTGCTCGAGTCATAGAAGTTTGTAGAAAGATACAAAGAGACGATTACAATGGTTTAAACATGTCATGAGAGATGAATAATATATTGGAAGAAGAATAAACAGCTTAGTAGTAAAAGGTAGAAGAAACAGTGGAAGACCAAAAAGAAGATGGTAGGACTGTATTACAGAAGACTTGACAAAAAAAGAAACTGAATGAGGACGACAAGAAAAATAAAAATGAATCGATGAAGAAAATAATAGCGACTCGTAACGAATCGGAATAGCCAAAGAAGATGTCAGTGTCAAGTGCAATTTAAATAGTTTGTTTTACTAGAAATAGAGAATCTTTTACAAGAAAATTTATGTATGGAATTTGTACGTAATACACAAAATTGACTGAAGGTAATGGCTGGCCACATCAGAATTTTATGTAATATGATGGTGAACAACCATATCTCAATTTATTCTCTCTCACTGGTATTTGCAGTCATATGATGTAATTTTTTAGCGGTATAGCTAAGAAGGTAAAAGGTAGTATTTAAATTACTGGCAGACAATGTGGAGGAGTCATTTTTTTTATTGATGACTCCCACGCAATATAAACATATCTCACAAATTTAGAATCCATTAGATATGTTTGTAAGAAAACAATAATAATGTATTGATGAAAGATTACATAAAAATAATGGAAAACAAATCCAAACAAATATAATCCTAATCCTTGGATGGTTTAGAATCTTCCCTGCGAGCGCCAATAGCCTGGAAAAGATAACAATAGATGAGTATACTCTTTCAGTGAGAGTGATCAACGTAAATGCGCAAGGCCTCAGTCCAACTTTGGGATTAGGATAGGATTAGATACCAGACCCAGCCGCACTGTAGACTCTTCCTCAGCCCGCAAGCGAGGGTACAGCTAAAGCACAGAATAGCTCGTTCTCAACACCGCAGCGTGAGAGCAACCAGTCCCAGCCGCACTGTAGACTCTTCCTCGGCGCGCAAGCGAGGGTACAGCTGAACCGCAGAACAGCTCTTTCTCAACACCGCAGCGTGAGAGCAACCAGTCCCAGCCGCACTGTAGACTCTTCCTCAGCCAGCAAACGAGGGTACAGCTAAACCGCAGAATAGCTCTTTCTCAACACCGCAGCGTGAAAGTAACGACATATAGTAACAAAACAAGCTTAACACTCACCGTTACACAAGAAGAAATAAATGCATCCATAGCCGTATGAATAACGTTATTTTCTGTCAGTATCACTGACACTGACATTGTGTCATTATCTTATTTTTCACATATTTAGTTTTACATTTGCTAATAAACTTACCAGTTGACTTATTTTTGAATTTTGAATGCTTTTATTGTAACATATATTTTTATAATAATAAAATAACCGTAGTATCTTATGTACCCTCATAAAAACTAAGCAAACGACACTACTGAATTTGTCAGAATGGGCGGAGCAAAAATCTGAATTCATACAATTCGTAGACGACCTTGATCGGACATCTTTCAAAAATTTTACTGTATGTATAGGTACTTGATTCAAATAAAAAACAATAGAAGCATAAATAACAACTGTTAATAATTTATTTATAAATTTCAAATCATGATGCAATGTGTTATTCATTATGTTGATTAAAGTTATGTGTTTGTTTTAGGAATGAAGATGCGCCATGCAAAATGCACGAAAGTCTTCCTCGTATAACAAAATGTAAACAGAAATATATTCTAAGAAAACTATTAGCCTTGGATCCCAATAATGGTGAACTGAAAGAAGAAACATTCAAGCTACCGTCTTGTTGCTCGTGTAGAGTCTATGGAATGAAAACTAAAAAATAAATTATTACTATGTATTTCTTAAAACTACAACTCAAGTGATATGTGATACTCTTAAATTAAAGTAATAATCAGTCATTTTTTGCCATAAGTACTTGGAAATAAACCACACGCTGAGAAATAATTACTCATTAGAAAACTATTATATGACATTACCTTAATGTTCTAGAAGTAATTTACAAAATTACATGTAAATAAGTTTTAAAATTATTATTTCTGTAATTAAATACTAATATTTATGTAAGATGAAATTACTTTTGTATGTGTATAAAATAAAATATAAATTATTTGAAGAAAATAACAGTACCTAGATATTTTTTTAAGAATTTAAATTTACTGTTGAATGATAAGTATAAATATGTGATCTTTTTAGATAAAGAGCTTATTTAAATATAAATAAAATCTAACTTTCATTTTTTTTTGATTAAAAATTTATTTATTTGTATATCTAAAATTTATTTATCCGTAACACTGTTCTAGTAAAGTAAGCCATGAAAAGATATTAATATAAATGAGCTATTTGTGTATCAAGACTACAAAAGTTATCTTTTTTGGACGAATTTGAAGTTTGCAATCGAGGTGAAAGTCGCGGTCAAAAAATCAGATGAGACTAAAAAAACAAAAACTAATAAGTCAGGAAAAATATAGTTTTTTCTATTTGTGGTGCATAATATTTTTTACATTACCTTTTGGAAGAAGTGTATTCTTGTTAATAGAATACTTATCTATTACACAAATAAAACTTTTTATTATTAGTTTTGTTTGATTATTAATTTAATTTTCAATTAGCAAATATTGTTGAAATGAAAAGTGAGTCGCCAATAAGAAAGTTTAAGTATATATATATATATATATATATATATATATATATATATATATATATATATATATATATATATATATATATAATGTGAATTGTCCTTTTTAGGATTAATTTTTCCTTTTTGGGAATGACTAGGTAATAAACCGAATTGTTTCTCTGTAAAACAAAGTTAACTTTTATTAATCATAAAATTACAAAATAAAATATATTTTATTTACAACTTTTACCTGTAAAACAAAGAAACAACATTCAATGTTTATTATTCACACTGCTGTTCCCTTCTTTACAAATAATAAATTTTTCAGTCAATATCGGTAGCGTGATCGGTATAACCTATCTTCTAGATTTCACCTTTCTGACTGACCGTGACCTCTGTCTTTCTCCGGTCATTCATTGACAAGTTACAGCTGTCATTCATGTTCGGCCATTATTGTGCGGGAGAATTCAAACACGATTAGGAAAGTATAAAGTACTTTCCTTACATATATATAGGGTGTTAATTAATAATTAATATCAATTTTGAAATTTCAAATGGAATATACTATATTTTTTTACAAATTTGAAAAATACATAATTTGCTTTACAATCATGTAAAATAATCCATATGTTACATTATTAAAAAGTAAAATGGCGGGCACTTTTTTATACACCTAGTCGAAAAGAGAATAGTGAGCCATGAGTATGGCTTGAAATAAAACAATTAACTAAAACAATTATAACACGGTAAATGTCAAGCTTTATGCGTTTATTTTTTAAACTTCGAAAATACACATCTAGCATATCAACTTTTTCTGAGTTGGATAACTTCATTTTATAATAAATTAATAAGGTAATACAATGAAACTTGCTAATAATCAGGGAGTTCAAAACTGTACCCTATTCGTCACAATACTGAATTGGTAAGGTGGAAGAGAGTGTATAATAATTTATTTTTCTACATGGTAGTTCACATAAAATTACGAGTCTGTCTGAGCCTGATAGATTGTGAATGCAACCCAAAATACAAATCCTTCAAATATGTAGGTATAAAAACTCAATTTTAACCAGGGATGGGAAACGTAATGTAAAGATACCCGATAACGTTATAATAACGTTTCATTTATAAATTTTATTTAATAAGGTTACAATTACAAAATTACGTTATGTAACCGTATCCAACGTATAACGTTATCCAAGTTTACAAATTTTACCAGATTTTTACCGTTTGAAAGTATAATTTCCTGATAATTTATTTAGATGGCTCTAATGGTCAAATTCAAATATTTAACACTTTATTTCATTTCTACAATAAGATAAGTGTGTGTTTTAACTTTAACATTGTTTTTAATTTTAAATTCTAATGAATTTTTATTACATGCTTGAGAAAAATACAGTTCTTGTAACGTTATATAACGTTATTTATAATGTATAATAATTCTTTTTATAACGTTATGAAATAACATAACAAATCATTAACGTTATCCCATCCCTTGCTTTAACATTCCTAAGAGAAGTAGCAGTCTGACCTTTTAATGACGATTTTTGTGCACTTTAGTGACGATTTCAAATAAAAGAAATTTTTACAAAGTTATATTGAATACATCGAATATTGTTTTTTTTTCACTTACCATTAAATTATTTTAATTGAAGTTACATTATTTTGTTAAAGCTAATTATAATACTATTAATATGACACGTTTCGTAAAAAAACCGTGTATCTTTATTGGGTATTTTTTCCAAAATCTTAATCTCTTTGAAATTAAATTAATGATCAGTTAAAGATAACAATGGAACATCTTATATTACAAAAGATATGTTGATGATTACGTGTTGATTGCCGGAATGATAATATTAACAATATTTTGAAACAATTTAAAAATTTCCACCCTTGAATCAAATTCACAATAGAACTGGAATCTAACAATCGCTTAAATTTTTATCTCCCGTTACCCTTGGTAAGGGAGATATAGGGATCATGCTAAAAATCGCATATCGATATTTTGATAAATGACCACGTTTCAAGGTCCACAGAAATCGATTTTAACATTTTCACAATGATGTCTGTGGGTGTGTATGTATATATGTATGTGTGTGAGTGTGGATCTTCTGGTCACTCTAGCTCGAATACTATCAACCGCACAATTTTGAAACCTTGTATTTCGACCTTACTCTAATATGGAAAGAAGCCATTAGATTTTGGTGTAAATCGGATAACTGCAAATCGCACTTTACTAGAAGCTCAAAATAGTTTGTCTTACAAAAATACCTTTAAATGTCATTTTTTGCGATTGTTATTATTAAAACTAAAGATTATTGAATTTTCTACAGGCATGCATTAATAATTTTTCTATATATTTTATAGAGAAATTAATAAAATAATCAATTTTATAAATACCGGAGTCTATGTTCATATTTCAAATGTATGTAATTGACAGATAAATGTCACTGTCAAAAAAATAATCATTTCAAATTAATAATAGTAACATTTTAAAAAGAAAATTGTAAATAGAACAATAGTTATATGGAAAGGAACTTAATATACATAGTTTCCAGCATTAGTAAATATACAGGTATGTATTTAAATAAAAATAATAATAAATATATCAGCACGTCATATTACCCATTGCTGGGTGTGCTAATCTGCTTTGTTCACAGATTTCGGTAATGATGATGACATATTTGTATCGTGCGGGCGTTTACCAAGCGTCGCCTCACTCAGTTCTGCCGTGGAGAGTGCACCACAGGGGTCAATTTTGTGCCATTTAAAATTCCAAATATTTGGTGTTGGTAGGGATTGAATCCGGTTCCCCAGATTTGCGACCAGACACTCAGGCACGCGGCCACGAGACCCCATAGATACGAGAGCTGTCTTTTAAGTTTTGCATACAGGGACATAGTAGGCTGTGATAATCAAATATCACTACTAAAACTTACCCTCTATCTTTAGTTAACCTAAATCCAAAGTATCAATGCGATACGTATAGTGTTGTAGATACAGTGAATTTTCAAAGTTGACAAGTTATTCGAACAATGGAACTAAACCGAGAAAATTTTCACGCAATAATTTTTTACAACTTTCGAAGACAATTATCTCAAAAAGAATGCCTCGCCGAATTGGTTTTTGTTTTCGGCAATGAAGCACCACATCAGTCGTCAATATCTCGTTGGTATGAAGAATTCAGACGTGGACGGATGCATCTTAGCGACGATCCAACGACAAGTGCACCAAAAACGACAGTCACCCAGGAAAACGTCGATATTGTGCGCAAGCTCATCAAGAAAGGTCGACATGTGACATATCGCGAAATTGAGACATCATTGGGGATTTCAAAGACCTCAATTCAAAAACTTTTGCATGAAGAATTGGCGGTAAAAAATTAGTGTCCCGTTGGATACCGCATCTGTTGACCAAAGAACAGAAAGAAGCTAGGGTCAATTGGCGTCAAAAAACTCTAGACCGCTTCAACGCAGGAAACACTAAAAACGTGTACTGCATCTTTAGTGATGATGAATCGTGGATTTACTCATATGAACCCGAAAATAAACGCCAGGCGTCTATTTGGGTGTTGCAAGGTGAAGAAAAAACAACAAAAGTCATCTGTTCTCGAAGTGTGTCCAAAAAGCGACATTTGTCTCAAAATCAGGTCATGTAGCAACAATTCCTCTGCAAGATCAAAGAACTGTTACTGCCGATTGGTATACAACCATTTGTTTGCCGGAAGTCATCGCTGAGCTTTGAAAAACCAACCCCGAACGATGAATCATCCTCCACCAAGACAATGCAAGTTCGAAGTTCGAACACAGCTCGCAAGACAATTGAATTTTTAACGCAACAAAACGTCAAATTGTTAAACCATCCTCCGTACAGTCATGACCTAAGTCCAAACGATTTGTTTACCTTTCCGAAAATCAAGAACGGACTGCGTTGTCATAGGTTTCAGTCGCATGAAAAATCAGTCGACGCCTTCAAAAACGTACCAACAAACGAGTGGAATAACTGCTTCCAGCATTGATTCGAGCGCATGCAAAAGTGCATTGATCTTCGTGAAGAATATTTCGAAAAACAAAGTCTTTAAAAGCTATCTATGTTTTATTCCAGCTCTATATGCAAAACTTAAAATACAACCCTCGTATACAGGTTGTTATATTTTAGTGGACCCAGCAAATATCTCGCTTATTTATTAAGTTAGTAATTTCGCCTCGGTGGTCGAGCGTGTTGAAGCAGCGTGCCTAACAGCGCTCAAAGCGACTTCACCGCTCGGACCGGTCGTGGGTTCGATTCCCACCAGGGGCTTGGGTGTCTGTGAGTGTCTTCGAATACATTATTATATATGTATAAAATTGTAATAATATAATAAATAAATGTATTTGATAGGGCTATAAACTGTAAAAGTTGAAAAGCCGACAAAATATTATTATTATATATTATTATTAGTAATTTCTTTCATATAACATGATTTATGCAGCAATATGTAAGCTACTTGATGAAGGATGTACATTCATGATACCACTTCCGGTTTATTAGTAATATCAACTTTGAAATTTTAAATGGAACATACTACATTTTTTACAAATTTGAAAAGTACATCAAATTACAATCATGTAAAATAATCCATATGTTACATTATTAAAAAGTAAAATGGCGGGCACTTTTTATACACCTAGTCCAAAAAAGAATAGTGAGCCATGACTGTGGCTTGAAATAAAACAATGTACTAAAACAATTATTTCGTTTAATAATAGTACTTACAACTGTAAGTAACTAACAATGATAAAATAATTATAAACACTAATTTAAGACTAAGAATATTATTACATGCTTAAACACTAAGATTATTTATTTAAACAATATTTGTTTCACTATTTAATTATATAACTATACTTCTTTATGTTCACTACTCGTAGACTATTTATTTATATCACCAAATGTTCATACACGATGCGTGTCATATCAGAATGTGTGTCGGCTGTCCTCCCTGACGGTTTAATAGCACGGCTTACTTTTTCTAGAGAATTAGACGTGATAATAGCACCGAAAACAAAGGATCACGCCACCGAAACAAATTAATTATACAGATTTAGACGTGTATGTTTATCCCGTCTACGATTACGTCATCGTTCGAGAAAAGTTCTACCAGTGGCGGCGGTCGCAGGTCGCACAGGGGCTAGACTCGGTGGCGTTGGGAGACACGCGGAACAATATTTATATCGACCCATGCGGTTTTTATTTTATATTTAAAGTGTTATATTGAATTTAATGATCATGATAGCCAAACTACATTCAACAATCATCATGACTATTATTCTTTAAAAAAAATGCCTAGAAATTATATCGTTAGCTTTAAAAAAATCGTCACACATATGCACACACACATACAGACACATACTCATATACATACATACATCGTCGTAAAAATATAAAATTGTCTTTACGCTCCAACTTAAATACTATAGTTCAGAAAATTTTGAAACCTTATTCTAATATGGACAGAAGTCATTTTGGAGTAAATCAGATAACCAGAACTGTCACTTTATTTAATACTCATAGTAGTTTTTTTTTTTTTGAAAAATACCTTTAAATGTTATATTTTCGAGATTTATGTTATTATAAAAATTAAAGATTATTAAATTTTTCATAGGTTTGCACTAATACCTTTTCTATATATTTTAAATCCTTGATTACACAGTTCAGATCTCAAATGTATATAGTGACAGATAAATGTCACTATCAAAAAAATAATCATTTCGAATTAATACAAGTAATAGTTTTAAAAAGAAAATAGCTCGGAAAATAGTAAATAGAGCAATAGTTACATGGAAAGGAACACAGTTTCCAGGCTAAAAATATAAGTATGTGGGTATGTATTTAAATTAATAAAAAATAAATGGCGGGAGGTTTCGTGCTGGCCATATCAGATATTTTTAACACGAAAAGACGTTTCTTTTCCAATGAGTACCTACGTGAAAAAATATTTTTTTAAGACTAAATAAACTTATATGTTCTATTATTTTAATTATTGTACTACGTATTACAGTGTAACCTCGATATACGTCATTAATCCGTTCCAGATCCTTGGACTTATACAAAACTGGATGTATACCAAACGAACTTTTCCAATAACACAAAATCATGTACAGATTCAGAGTTATAGTGCGGATTGTTTACTGATTAGTAGTAACAAGCGTACTAACGTTCACGGACAGTCGTAGCATTGCCTCGAAGGAAGTAAACAACGCTAGTGACTCATCATACTCTAATCCAAACAAATATCATATGGCAAACAACAATTTTCGCAACCAAACAGGACGTATATCTAATTGGACTTATTTTAAACGGACGTATACCGAGGTTCCACTATATAAATATATCAGTGAATTGTATAGAAGCGAAATGAAACACATGCCTTTTGTAAACAAGTGTTTCTTCCCAAATAATATATTAAAATCATTTATAAATTTATTTGCAACTCGAAAGAGAAATAAGTGTTGGTTTACACTTTAAAACGATCAGTATCGTTAGCCGTGTTCCTTCGGGCTGTGATTCACAATCTCATCAAAGTAATCATGATTAAGAAAACGTATGTTTTTCCGTTACTTATTCGTTATCCCCACTTTCTCATTTTGTGATCACTTTACGACCTTCCCCTTTCCCTTCTGAATCATCCTTTTTGAGTGATCACACAGATTCATTTCAGAGCAAATTTAAAAATGGCTAACGACAATAGGTTTTCAAGTGTGTTAATTTATCAATGTGGAGTTTGTTGCATCAAATATAATTTTCCTACTAAAGCATGTAATGACCCACCATACTTTAGAAAACAAAAAAAATATGTTACATAAAAGATATGTTTTAAGTAAACATACTTCATATGTTACCAAGACGTATTTTTTTACTTCTATATATGATCCATTGTTAATGTGCTGACTACTGACTATAACACTCGACAGTAGATTATTTATAAAATAAAATAAATTAATTTGCATTTGTCTGCATATTCTGCATATGATACTTGACGCTAGATGGTGTTTATATTATTTAAGTTGTTTTCTTGATATAATTTTTAAATCATGATTCAAAAGGATCACGATTGGATTCACAAAATCACAATCACAGTCCGACGAAAGAACACGGCTATTATCATATGTATTATAAAATAAGTTGATATAAAATTATGGTTAAAATAAATACCTAATATTAGCTTGGTCTGTCCAAGATAATATGTAGCAAAATACAAAGGTAGAATAGATATTTTTTTAATTGATAAAAAATTAGAAAAAAAACGTTGAAAAACCAATTGAATTAGCAATTAATATAATTTATTATGACAATTTTTATTGTATTTATATTTGAAATATTTTTCAAGTGTATATCAACTTGTACATCAAAGAAACTTGAGAATAAAATACTTTGCAAAACTAATAAAATATTAAAACTTTAATAATAGTTAATTTTTGTAGAAAGACGGGAAGGTGTCATGAATTTTTTGGGAACACCTTTAGAGTATATAAAAGTATTCTAAGAACAGTCATTATTAATGTACTTTACAAGTAAATTGGTTCGAAAATGGCCAAAGAGAAAGATAACACTTTGGTAAGAATATTGCAAATGATTATTAGTAAAGTTCCATATTTATTTTTTATTTTCAATAATTTTTTTATCAAATTTTTCGCAATGTATGGGTATGATATTATAATATTGTTGAATTCAGAAGAAAATTCGCTATTTAATGAGATCTAGAAGTTGAGTACCAGTGGCTCTAAAATAATAATAGTTATGCCAAAATTTGTTCCCCTCTATATGCTTTACAAAATATCTTAATTACTTTTTGTGTAACTTTTCATATCACGAATAATTGGCACTGTTCTGTTATCTTGATACACCCTGTTATATAAAATAAAATGTATTACTCATTCATTAAAATAAAATATGGATTAATATTTTCAATTGGGAGGGTTTAAACCAGAAGTTTAAGTGCAAATAGATTTTACCAATACTCTTCTTTTAAATGTCTCCATATATTTCTAGCTAACGCCTAAAAATCTGACCAAAAATATTGTAAAATGGATGAGTTATGGTGGATGCAATCCTTTCGAAAGAACGTTAAGGAAACAATTTATTGGTTACGTTTACGTGTTTATAAGTGCTCTTTTGGTTCCCCTCGTCGCACTAAATTTTGCATTTACTCCACATGAAACTGTGAGCAGTCTTATGGAAGATTCTATCATGGTTATTGGATTTGTACAGGTAAATCATTTTTAGAATTGTTTTTTTTTATATTTATCTTTCTAAAATTATTTATTCCTAAAGTGAAATGAGATTTTAGCCAGAAAAAAAATTTCGCGTATCCAAATCATGGCTAAAATTTGACACATAATATGCCATGGACATGCATACCAATATTGAAAAAAAAAATTGTATATAGAGGTATACCACAACTTCAGGTACAAACTTTAAAGTCATATAATACTGACCGAAATAAGGAAAAAAAGCTTAATCAGCATAGGTCTCCAACTGTTTCCGAGAAAAAGAGGCCATTTTGTATTAGAATCGAAAAAAAAAACTGACAAAGGTAGTGAGTGAACAAAATTTTATGTCAGTAGACTATAAAAGCAATAAAAATTTATTTGAAACATTTTTCTAAATTTCTAATAGTTACGAAGTTATTTGAAAATTAAATATTGGCCAACGTCGCCACAATATTTAACTTAGTACAATTATTTGTTTTTTTTTTAAACAAAATTAAATTAAAATAACCCCTCAAAGGAAAACAAAAAGTCTCATTTAATCGAAGTCGTTACTCTTATAGTTTTCGAGATAGCTGAGGTAAACCCCATAAATACATATTTATTTTTCACTGCCTTACATCTCGGAAACTATGGAAATCGGACATCGGACCAACGTTGATTATGCTTTTTTTGCTCATTTTAGTCAGTACTATATGTCCTTAAAGTTTCTACCTGAGGTTGTGGTACAACACATGGGCGCCCGCAGAATGGGGCAAGATGGGTTCAGTCTCATCTATAATTTTAAAGAAGAAGAAAAACAATAAATTTAATAAACAAACATTTAACAATTTTATGTTTATATCGACTATAGCCAAAATCTGGAAGAAATAGTACAATTTTATATACATTTATAATAATACTTCATTTTAAAAAACAAAATGAACTTGCTTTTGCGATTCTACAATTTATCAATAACTGAGGTGATGAAATCTTTGGTTTTGTTATGTACAACAGTCAGGGCCGTGCGGTGACATGGAGCAAAGGAGCAATGCTCCAGGCGCCTTTTGTTAAAAGGCGCCCACAGAATTGAAATGATAGATATATTCTGATTGATACGCTCCTTATAATCACCCAGTTAAGTAGCTAGACCAAGTTCGTTCTATATTCTTGTGTATTGAACCAAATGAATGAAAAATTCACTCTCTTATAAATAAATATTGCTTTAGTATGTGCTTCAGGTCCCAGAACATCACCGCAAGGCGCTGACAACAGTAGTGAAATGCGTCGGTAACACGAACACCCCTCCCGACAGTAAATTATTTTTCAGCCCCATCTTACGAAAATAACTGCGGGCGCCCTTAGGCATCCTGTATACAGAATGATCATTTTCAATAGACTACTATTGCTTTCTCGAGAACTTTTAGAGCCATAAGAAAGGTTAAATGCGCAAATAACTTCTATTTTACGAGACTGTAGCGAACAGAACAAAAGAAAAAAATTCCACCAGTAATTTTCATAATATGGTAATTTAATTTTTTAAAGATGTCTACACAAGGTCATCTTCATACGTTAAGATTTTAGCTTCGCACATTCTATCAAATATAGTAGTGTCCTTTACTTAATTTTTATGGGGATACATAAGATACTACAATGAAAGCATTAAAAATAAAAAATAAGTAAACTGGTAAGTTTATTAGCAAATCTGAAAGGTATGTGAAAAGTAAGATACTGACACATTATCAATGTCAGTAACACTGACAGAAAATAATTGGGAAACGCACGGCTATGAATCAATAGTATGTTCGAAAATTGAACCACGACGGTACCGGTACTATTTTCGAACGCGGTAACTGAAATGTGTGGTAATTTATAGTATAACCAACTTTTGAAGTATACACACGTTGTTCTTTGATATCATTTAAAGGTAAATTGTGTTTATAAACAACTGAGTACTGTACTTGGTACAAAAAACAAACAGTATCGAACAAAAATATCCTGCGATGCAAATTAAAATGATTTTGACAGTTATAATAACCATGAATACCAATGCGTTCGACTGCTCACCGCGAAAACAGTAACCTTTCAGTTACCGTGTAAAATGACCACGATAACCGTGGTTTAATTTCCGAACACACTAAGAGAAATAAATATATGCCAACTTGTTAATTCGTTCATGATATAGATGACCTTGATCAGATAACTATAGAAAATAATAATAACAAAACAATAGCAACAAGTATACAACCTAACAATTTTTGCAGATACATGGAATCTAACCTAACCTAACCTAACCTAACAATTTTTGCAGATACATGGAATCTGGTAAATCCGTAATGACTGATGAGGGAAGACGTCTTTTACTTGTCTCAATATATTTCGAATTTTAACATAACATTGTACACTTTTTACAATTTTTTAATATTAATTCCTGAGCTCAAAATTATATAACATAAATTTTTCGTTACTTCCTTCTGCACGAGCACCTCTAGCAACACAACATAGAACTAAGGATTGCCATGGTTACGATTTTACAAGCAAAGAACTGTCATCAGCCATTCGTAGTATAAATTCAATGATGTAAACATCATAAACGTCAAACGTCATTTGATAATTATAGTTTTACTCTATTATTGTTTAATTTGAAATATGAGATGTGTATATGGAGTATGCACAAAACAAATTAAAATTGAGAATTAGGTTATAATACTGAACGTCAGTTACAAACAAAATGGAATAGTACTATTGACAGAGACGTAAAACAACGAGGGGGGCGGGGAGTTGTTTGGATTAAGATCTTCTATCTCTCTCTTGCTTGTGACGTCAATTCTGTGTCTATTCCCCCAAAATATGATATTACTTAGAGTGCCATGACTGAAAAACAATTTTTTTGTTTATTGTTACTTCTAAAAGAGAAATTGTCTACTTCATATCATTTTAAATAAAAATGGATCAATTCACATAAGACGAAAAGGTAGATATGTTCGAAATTTACATTTTATGTCGTAAGAAATCTCGTGCTGCAGTGAACATGTACAGGGAACAATACCCTAACAGGAATATTCCCAACTACAAAAATGGATATAATTTTAAGCAGATTTTATAAATAATAACTCATTTAATGGAAAATAAAGTTCTTTTCTTACCTAAAGGTGACGGAAGGTATTGTCTTTGGTCAAAAAATTCAATGATGGGTTTTTAGTGAATAAGCATGTTTTAGGGTCCCTATAATACGATTTTACCATTTTTACGATGATGACGAAAGTTTCGGATCGCATAACTTCAATACCACGATTCCAAAAAATATTTTTTTTTTCGTATTCCTCAAGTTTACATCCAAGAAGAGCTGATTTTGGTTATAATTGGTCAACCGGAAGTGCCCCCTTTGAAGATTTTAACAGTTTAACAGATGAGGATGTTGAAGTAGATGTTGGGGAAGACACGGAAAGATACGGTAAAGAAATAACTCTAGTGTTACAAGTTTCTAGAAAGATACAAGAGAGACGATTACATATTGGTGTGAACATGTCATGAGGAAAGATGAAGAATATATTGGAAGAAGAATGAAAAGCTTAGTAATATAAGGTTGAAGAAACAGAGGAAGACGAAAGATAAGATGGAAGGACTGTATTGCGGAAGACGTGAAAGAAAAGGAACTGAATGAGAACGACACGCAAAACAGAAATGAGTGGAAGAAGAAAATAAAAAATAGCGATCCCCAACGAATGGGAAAAGCTCGAGAAGGAAAAGATGACAGTGTCAGATACAATTTGCATATATGAAATTTATGTATAGAATTTATACATAATACATAGGATTGACGGAAGGTATTGTGCTGGCCACATAATTTTTTACCTTCCGTCACCTTTAGGTAAGGAAGGTATTGTCTTTGGTCAAAAAATTCAATGATGAGTTTTTACTGAATAAGCACGTTTTAGGGTCCATATAATACGATTTTACCATTTTTACGATGATGTCTGTATGTATGTGTGTCTGTGTGTCTGTGTGTGTGTAACAAAATTTCCGGATTCCATAACTTCAATACCACGATTCCAAAAATTATAATTTTTTTGTATTCCTCAAGTTTACATCCAGAAGAACAACTGATTAGATTTTGGTTATAATTGGTCAACCGGAAGTAGTCTCATTTGAAGATTTAACAGTTAAATTTGATTTATTGACATTTAACGTTATTACAACTTAAAGAATATATTATTCTCTATACGATTTGATTACAATTTATACTTCATATTTAATAGATACAGAGTTAAAGAATTTTAAAGAAATTAAATTTTATAATTCAGCCAGCTATGCCAAACTTGGGATCTAGTAATATATTCATATAATTCAAATTGACAGATGTCAGTATCAATAAAAAGTAAATTCATGTGGCAGATATGAGGATGTTGAGGTAGATATTGGGGAATACAGGGAAAGATACGGTAAGAAAATAACTCTAGTGTTACAAGTTTTTAGAAAGATACAAGAAAGACGATTACATTGGTTTGAACATGTCATGAGGAGAAATGAAGAATTATATTGGAACAAGAATGAATAGATTAGTTAAAGAAACAGAGGTAGACCAAAGATAAGATGGAAGGACTGTATTGCGGAAGATTTGAGAGAAACGGAACTGAATGAGAACGTCATGCAAAAATAGCGACCCCTTAACGAATGGGAAAAGCTAAAGAAGAAGAAGGTGCGAGTGTCAAGTGCAATTTGAATAGTTTGTTTATGAAATAATTTTACTGGAAATTTAGAATCTTTTGTAAGAAAAATTATGGAATTTATACATTATACACGAGAATGACGGAAGGTATTGTGCTGGCCACAACAGATTTTTTAAAAATATATTCACTAAAAATAAAAAAAAGTTGGTATCCATATTTTTAGAACCACTTGTTGAATATTTTTTTCAGTTTATCATTGAAATACCTATGTAAAAGAGAGTAATAGAGATTCTTTGCTAATTGAACCAACTTCGTATCTCTTATAGTTCTCGAGATCGCAATGGTAGCCACTTAAAAATGAACACCCTGTATATGGCAACCGGTCGTGAGCACTTAAAATGGGATCGTATGTGAGGTAAATATCAGGTGATAGACCCACTAGTCGATTTTTTTTTGTTCTGTTCATTACATTAATTTTGTAAAATAGATTTTTTTTGACCATTTAACCTTTGTTTAGCTCGTAGTTCTCGAGATAACAATGGTGGGTCATTTAAAATAAACCTCGAATATCTTTCCAGATTGGAGCTAAATATTTAACGTTAATTAGGAAATCAAAATTCTTAGCTGATATGTTCGATTCGATATGGAATGACTTCTGGGCAGTGGAAAGTTGTGATGAAAAATTTCAAAAAAGTTTTTTCACCATCTACAGAAGGGCTAGAAACGTTGGAAACATCTACACCACGGTCATTATGCTCACTACCTTTATGGTCATAGTTCAAGCAGGAATAAAAATTGATAAAACTTTAGTAATGGAGATATGGATTCCACATAAAGAAATTCTAAAAATGAGTCCTTATTATGAAATTATATTTAGTTGCCAAGCGTTTTTCCTGGCGACAAGTGTATGGTTTTCCATCATTCAACTGGACAGATTATTCATCCTGTTAATATGTTTTGTCTATGTGCAACAACGAATGATTCAGGCTAAAATTTATAAAATTAAACGTGAGAATTCAAAAATTGATAATTGGGAGATTATACAAACATGTGTGTTCCATCAGAATATTTTATTTAGGTATGTATATGTACTATTATACTTCGTTTTAAAATAAGCTGGAGTAATATAACAAAAGTGATCGAGCGTTCGTCTCGTTCTTAATAGTTAGGCAACCAAATAAATTGCTAGGTGCGACATGAAATGTCATACTAATTTTCAATCGCTTGTAGTTTGCGAATGAATAACGAAGTAATATAAACATATATTTTTTAACTAATACTTATTAATTTATGTATATTTTCACTTTATTATCGGGTAGTTAAAATTTGACTATGATATAGTACCCTATTGAAAATATGAAATTGATACAATTGCTGCGTCATATAACATTATTTTAAATATAAAAAAAAAACAAATAGTCGGGATAAAACCAATGGAAACTTTTTATTCTAAGGATTTAATAAGTTTTTTGATTTTATTTAAAATATTTTAACTAAACAGGGATTAGCTAATGACGACTAAAATAGTTATTTATGCAACATGAGTAAAAAGTAGTCTTATTTCACGAATAGGAAAGTTTGACCGCATGAGCTTAAGGCGAACGCGTCAAATCCTATGAATGTGAAAAGCATATAACTTAGTTATTAGGTATATGGTAAAAAGACATTTTTTACTCTGGTTGTATACACATTTTTTTACATATGAAAAAAGGGCACTTTTTTAATAGGTGTAAAAAAATTATTTATACAACATGAGTGAGTCCAACAAGACATTTTTACCATAGAATTTTTTTACGTCTGCAAAAAATGAGAGAAAAGTGCCATAGCGTTTCATTTTTTTCACCCGGTTTCATACTTTTATTGTGTTAAAAATGACACTTTCTAAACTCATTTTAATGAAAAAAGTGTACTTTTTTGAACGGACGTAAAATAGTTATTTATGATACGAGTGTGTGATTAAAACACTCACTTCCAGCTCATTCTTTAAACCTCACAACTCATGAATAAAAGTCATTCACACATGAGTGCCATACAATATTTTATTTACAAACTAATCCATGTATATAACTTCATACACTCGTATTTGACAGGTATCACGTTTAAGGTTGTTATACGCTACTTCCTCAATAATAATTTCAAATCAGTTTTGCCCAGAATAACGAGAATAATTGACTAGAAAAGTAAACGTCATAGAAGGTCGGGCTGTCGCCACTATCTTTGTTTAATTTTCTGAAAGTACGTCGTACGTTGTGGTGGCGGCGTTATGTTGTAAAAAATAACCTCACTTTGTGAATGCTGGAGATTGCTACCAATATGTTATTGCTACTATTATATCACTAATTATTATTAATATTCACCAACACCTTCGTCATAATAAGTATATTGACAGTTGACATTCTTGTCACGCAATAGATAAAAATAAAAGTCCCATTTACAGGCTGTTTTTAGATTGCCATAAAAAATAAAATAAATTGAAAGATCCAAATAAATGACAATTTGACGCTTATTCTAAAATAAAATAATATTTGCAAAAATTAAGAACTTTGCCATTTATACAAAACGGTTTTATTATCTTCAATAAAAATAAAATTAAAGTAAAAAAATAAATAAATACATTTTTTCTTCAAACGTCATAAAAGTAGCATCTTTTGTGACTTGATTCACAAGGTAGAAGTTTAATTTCTACGCCGCCGGAGTAGAAGTAACTAAGTTCCACGCCGCCGGCGTAGAAATAAAATAAATAAATATCCATAGAAACTATACAGATCAACGAATAAGTTGTAACTTTTATAAAAGAAACCTGTAATATCGCCCTAAATTTCACTATAACATACTAGGTAACCTAAGAATAAAGTTACTAAATACCATCAATAGCTGTCAAATTTAAATATATAACCTGTGAAATGAAATATAAACAGAGTTTACTTTTGAGGAAATAACATTATTAAAAAATAGCAGACTTTACAGATTACAATTACAGGGACGGTAATGAGCTTAAGAATACTTAGAATTAAAGTGATAAGAAAAGTTTATATTGTTTTGCAGTGATTCCTGGACATATCTTTCAGCCACACTGTTAGATTTCCATCCAATTGAACAACTTCAGGGGGCGTACATTATAAAACTTCAAATTCCGACATAATTGCACACAAGGAGGATATAAAATTGCACAGTTTTTATTTAAACGTCAAAAAGTGAAAATTTTCATTTCAATGTTTATAACAAAAAATGAACAAATAAGTATCCATAGCTACAGGGCAATTGAAATCCCAAACGTAATTTACGTAAAATGTAACGTCAGTAGTAGATATTTTTCTTTAAATATCTACGTTTGAAGAAAAAATATAATGTGTCATTCGGAGTAAAAGTGTCTTTGTGTGCCTCGCGTGCATTTATCCGACTCGCTTCGCTCGTCGTTTAAATTTCCACGCTCGCCACACAAAGTATTACTTTACTCCTAATAACACAATATACTATTTCTGTCTCACGGCACTCTAATATCAGCTTAAGATTGGAATTTTTAATTTATGTTTATTTCGTGACAAAAATGTACTATATCAATAAATTTTAATATTTTGGATGACATTTTTAACTTCGAATATCTTTTGTATTTACACTTTTGTTTTAAATTAATTAGGGAAGCAGCAATCATTATATTAAAAAATTAAAAAAATAACATTGTATTTCCTATATTGGACAAATCAATTCACCAACCGGTTATTAACGTGCTCATTACAGAGTGTTAATGGATAAAATACATATATTATTCCGGGATTTTTTAACAAAATGTACGTTCCGCCACCTTTTTTCCCAAAAAAAGCACTGCATATATTATTAAATTATTTAATTGGGGCAGGTGATTTGCTAATCACATACTTTGTTTCAAAATATCAGTCAATAAATTTATAAGGGATATGAACGTGTCTTGTTATAACTACAAGTATTTTCAAATTAATAATAAAATGGATATAAAAAAAAATTGTTACATACAGCAACAATGTTTATATTGATTGTTTCAGGTTTTTGAAAAATTTTGAACAGGTATTTTCCATAGTACTTTTACCGACAGTAACTAGTAATTTTATTTTGACTTCACTGTGTATGTACGGAGTTATAATGGAAGAGTCTATGTAAGCATTTTACTTTAGAATTTATTTACCGTAGAAATCAATTGTCTTAATTTCTTTCCTGTTATTTTACAAAAGCATTTTTTTCAGAAGCAGAAGAATAACTTTAATGTTTGCTTATATGAATGTTATGGGGCAATTATTTGCTTATTGTTATGCTGGACATCTTATTCAAGAAGAGGTAAATAAAAAATCAATAATCTAGTGCAAAAGTAATAATTTTTTGCTTGGTTATGTAAAAATTTAATTTAAAATTACCTAAATTATACACTAAAATGAAAGAAATATAAAGTGCGGACATAAGAAATATATTACATTTACATACAGGTTGTTAAAAAATAGGTAATTTTTTTTAAAGGCCTATAGTACTGACCAAATGAGTAAAAAATCTTAATTAACATTAGTCCGATTTTCAAATAAGGCAGTGAAAAATGAGATTTTACGGGGTTTACCTCTGCTGTCTCGAAAACTATAAGAGTTACGACTCCGATTAAATTTGACTTCTTGTTTGCTTTCAGAGGTCATCTTATATGTGCATTTGTTTTTTATTAATCATATAATTGTACTTTAAATGCTGTGGCGACCTTGGGCAATATTTAATTTTCAAATAACTTCGTAACTATTACAAATTGAGAAAAAAAAATCAAATAAATTTTTATTATTTTATAGACAAAAATGATAAAAAAATTGAGGGTATATACGGAACTTACCTTTTTTAATTTAAATGAGAACATATATATTTTTTATTTGCTCATTTATTAGAGATTTTAATTCTGAATTCAGTGATATAATGTTTATACAAATAAATAAATATATCATCACGGCATATTACCCATTTCTGGAGTTTGCCAATCTGCTTTTGTACACAGATATCGCTAATAATGAAATATTTGTACCGTGCGGGTGCTTACCAGGCGTCACCTCGCGGGCACTCAATGCTGGCGTGGAGAGTGCACCGCAGGGGTCAATTTAGTGCCCTTAAAATTCGAAGTAATTTTTGGCGTCTGTCGGGATTGAACCCGGATCCCTAGATTCGCGACCACACACTTAGACACACGGCCACGAGGCCCCATATAATAATAATGATGTTTATATACCCTTAAATAACGATTTTTAAGTAGTAATTTGATTAAATTATGGCTATAATCTATAATAAGGGTGTCATGAATGGAAAAAATGAATACGAGTTGTTACATAACAAAATTTTCGAAGAAAAAAATTAATAAAGTTTTCAAATAATCCGCCACACGTTTCCGAAAAAGGTTGCTTGGGTTTTAATAAGAAATATTTTAAGCGTTTTTTATTTACCTAACCGGATTGCAAGTGTCAGATTGCTAGAAAAGGATAGCTAACTATAGTAACCAGGCATGGGCATAGACTCCGTTCACTGTAAGAATGGGCCGAGGACGTCATCGTTCGTGGTGCGCGGTAATATTTTAGATACGCCCATCAACAAATAGTGGCGTGGTTAATAGAAATGAATTCGCATTTATGAATTTTTATTTATAAATTTGTTTTAATTTATTAACATTTTTTTGTAACAATTAGATAAATTTATATAAAAAGGATCTAAATTTTATAAAATTATTTTAATATATTAAAGTGTCGAACTGTGTACCAGATACATTGATAAATTAATTATTTGCAGCTGATGATGAATTTGTAATAATTGCCATCATCTCAATTTAATTAAGATATTATAATATGTGGGTTAATTGCTGTATTTTGCGACATTTTAAAAATAAATCACTGCACTTTCCACTTATATCCGATATCCGAACACACACACTAAACCAAAGAAGAAACGCAAATGATAAGAAATGTGGACCGCCTATGGACGTAGCGTCCCGTTGCCATATATAATTGCTCGTTGCTAAGGGGAGGAGCTAATTTAGACTAGTGCGCAGCCAAAAGTAATGATGTATTCATGACGTGCCTGGCCCATTCTTAGAGTGAACGGAGTCTACCCGTCCTTCATACCTCAGTTTATTCGTTTGACGTAACTGCAAGTAATCGGGATGTTCAATAAAATGCAGTTACCATGTAACCTTGTTGTGATTCGGACGACCCGGGTTCGATTCCGATCGACGTCAAACTCGAAACTTTGAAAATTATTTCCAATTTTTAAATAGCACAAAAGTGACCCATACGGTTCTCCCTCCACGCATGCTTCAACAGAACCTTGGACTTCTACCAGATTGGACGTATACCAAACGAACTCGAAAGATGTAAACAAGGGTAGTGTGCGCACATTCGTGACTCATCAATCTCGAGTCGTATTCCAGACAAATATCGTAACCAAACAAAAAAATTCGCGTCCAAACAGGATGTATATCAAATTGGACTTATGACTTATTTTAAAGCGGACGTATACAGAGGTACCATTGTACATCGTTATATCCAATATCTGTGAATATAAACAGATTGCCAATAATGGGTAATAAGCCGTGATGATATATTTACAAACTTATTGTAATATGTGCCCTATTGACAACTCTGCGCAAGTCATAACATTGATCAAGGTTCAAAGTATGACGTTTTAATTTAAAGTGTCAATCAAAGTTCTACATTAATAATTAAGCAAATCGAGCCATATTAAAACCCAAACACTCTAGTTTCGGAAACTTTATATTTCTATACCATACTTAATCCACATACATACATACATTTTTCATTCATAGGGAATGAAAATAGGAGACGCTGCATACAATAATGATTGGTACGAAATAGATGACGAAAATGTTAAAATGGCTCTTATGTTAATTAATTTGCGATCTCAGCGGAAAATAGAGCTTTCAGTAGGAGGAATCATGATACTATCTTTAGAAAACTTTGCTGCGGTAAGCATCCTAATTATAACATTCTCAAATTTATTAAATTTTAATGTGATTTTCAATTTTTAGGTGGCGCGTGCAACATTTACATTTCTGACCTTTATTATAAATGTCAGATCCTAATAATATTGAACAATACTTATACACAGACAAAAATAATTTTTAATAATAGTAATATTTAGTAAATTTAGTATGTAAACATGAATGCTCTGTAGGAGCGATTCTCAACCTTAGGGTCGCCATTTATTCTTAAATTAAAACGATTCCGAAATATACGTAATTATATAAATTAATATTTTATTTCTTGATGTTATACAACAATATATAAATAAGTAAATAAATACATATGTACCATCAAGCGAATATAACATCTGAATTAATACATAAAGTTATATACATAATTTACAGAAAATTGATGTTCATGTTCTTTTCTTCTAATCTTTAATATTTTCAATTTTTCAGAATTAATAAAGTTGTTAAAAATTGCTTGAGACGTCATGTCCCAAATAGAGTGATACTATACTTGTCCACTTAAGATAGAATTAGAAAAATACAACAACCAGTATAAATGCGTAAACAGTGGTATACCAATCACGGCTCCACGAGCCAAGGGGGCGCATAGGATACAAGTATTAATTTTTTTAAGACTTTGGAACGAAAAAATTTAGATCCTATTAAAAGTTGTAAATTCAGTGAACCTTCTTTTTGTTTTTGGTTTGTACACGGGCCTATTTACTTCTTGTTACGCCACTGCACATAAAGTCAAACATAACAACAGAGCATGTACACAGGCCTCAAGAATATAAAGTTTGCGAAATTGAGGACGTGGCGTCACAAAATTATTAAATAATTTTTCATTTGTCTTCTTTAATAAAATAATTTATAATTAATCATCTTAGTTTAATCACAACAAATTTAAGGCTAAACTTGATATGCAATACAATCTTTTTAAAAATGGTCTTGCTTTTGAAACTCCCGTTGTTCAACACAGGGTCGCAATAATGCTGTGAAAAGTTTTATGGGTCGCGGTAACCAAAAGGTTGAGAACCGCTACTCTGTGGCATATTATCGTTAGCAGCGTGAATACGAACATCGTGCGTTAAAACTTCATCATGTTTCCATAATAAATTAATATAGACAGGGCAGTATTAGCTAAGCAGAGTAAGCAGTTGCTTATCGCGGCACATTTTAAAAAAATACTTTTTTTTAAATAAACTTGTAATTTATTGTATCATTCTGGATAAAAGTTGGGCAAAATGGTTTATTTTCTTTTTTAATTTATTATAAATTACTTGCACAGTGTATAAATATAAAGGGGTGTTAACTTATTATGTTTTATTTTACGTGTAAATATCACGTAGGTAAATGCCATTTTAATTAAATTATTGAATCATCCAATTTTGATTATTTTGTTCTTTTAAGAATATGGGTTAGTCATTTTCATTATTGGAATAATTTTTTTTACAATAATTAACAATTGTTTTGTGATCGAAAAAGCTTTCTAGCGCAACCTTGATACATATACATAGACGAGTGCACATACATATGTCCGGAATAGAGTATATTTTGGTTCACGAAAGATGACTATTCAAGGTCATTTATTAACTGTATGGTATAATATTACTAGCAGATAACTTCACTGCATTTCGTATACATAGACGTGAACATAAAATATTTATGGATACATTTTAACTCAAAAAAATAAGAGCAATGTATTTGAAAATTACGTTTCTTTTTAAAGAATGCCTTTCTCAAAGATTTATGATGTCACCCATGTATTTGCAAAATACAAAAACATAGACTTGACAAAAACCATGGAATAATAATTTGATTTAAATGTCGTCACTGGGTAAATATTAGGACAGGGGACAGTGCAGTAGATAATAGAAATCTGTAACTCTACGACATACGTCATTATGATTTGTAATGTGTTAGAATGTAATGTTGCTAAGCTACTACTGTATAAAGTGCTGTGTATTCTTTCTTCGAACAAGTGACCTTGAATAGTCATCTTTCGTGAACCAAAGTATAAGTGCATATACTCGTGCTAATAATTAGTATATTCAATTTTTGTGTTATTATTGATAAATATTGTAATAAAATTCTCATTATTGTAATTAAGTATTGCTTTCATTTTAATGAAAATTATTATTTTTTACATATAGCTTAACTAAAGGGATATAATCGGAAGGATATATTCACTAAATTTGTTGTAGTTTTGATGCATATATGCATATGCATGCATGTATGTCCGGATTAAACAATGATATTTAATTTGTCATAGTAGTTCCAAATGTAGAACACACTGTGATGGTACTGCATGTATGGAAAGAATTGCGGACTACTTTGTGACGATGTGAATCTGTCACAAGTTTTGCGGATTAAATAGTTCAAAGCCGTGTAACTCAGCCCTTATTAATCCGCGAACCGTGAAAACTTTTCTTCCCGACAATTGGGATAAGGCGCGTAATTTGACCGGGAAATAAACCACATAAAGGGTCGTCAACACCGTGTTCCATTTTTATCCTATTTGCCCTGTTCTTTTATGCAGTTTTGCTATTAGTAAACAAACTTAAGCTGGTTTAATTAGTAAGGCTGTATAAAAGCAGGGCCCGCGTTTGCAGAAGACAGTTGTTGACTGCGAGTATTCCTTTCGACAACTAAAGCCGATTGCGATTCTTGATTGCGAGTATTCCGTCAAGACTTCAAAACCGATCTCCAGGTGAGCAATATTTTTCGTTTTCTTTGAAACCCGTACCGTGAGCTCTCCGTCCGAATTATTCAGTTGTTTATTAAAAGTCCGTCTTAGTCTCTCGTTGTGAGCTTCAGACGCCCAACGTCGCAACGCTTGTTGAGCGTAAGCCAAAGCATCTTCGAAGGGCGTATTGAAAACATCCAGAGACACTACGACTGACACCGGCCGTAATCATTTCCGTGGATTCAATTCACCAGTTGCGTCTGACTAGCCATTTTACAGTGACTCGTTGCGAGTTTTACCGACTTGACGTTTCGACGCCGCCGGCGTGTAAACCCGGGTGTTATAGACGTCAAGTCCGCGTGTTTATCCAGAGTTACTGTAAAACGGCCCGTTATTCCAAATCGAGTATTTTAGCGTCCACCGGCCCAATTGCGTTTTTCCGACTCTGCGTCGCGACGCCCCAGTGCGTAGGCCGGGGCACTCGAGGCCTAGAGTCTGTGAGGTTTGCCTGGGTCGACTTTCTCGTCGTACGCCGTATCTACCATCGATCTCCACGTACTCCGGGAACAACCGGTTACGAGTATCGCCGTCGCGACGCCCGGCGTCGATCTGCCAATTATTGCAAAAACGCATTGCTACACCTCGTCCGTCATTACTGCCGTTTACCACCGAACCAAATGTGATATCAGCGTCGCGACGCCCGGCGTCGATCTGCCAATTATTGCAGAAACGCATAGCTACACCTCGTCCGTCATTACTGCCTTTAACCACCGAACCAAACGCGACATCAGCGTCGCGACGCCCTGCGTCGATCTGCCGATTATTGCAGAAACGCATAGCTACACCTCGTCCGTCATTACTGCCGTTAACCGCCGAACCAAAGCGACATCAGCGTCGCAACGCCCGGCGTCGATTTGCCGATTATTGCAGAAACGCATAGCTACACCTCGTCCGTCACTACTGCCGTTAACCACCGAACCAACCGCGAAATCAGCGTCGCGACGCCCGGCGTCGATTTGCCGATTATTGCAGAAACGCATAGCTACACCTCGTCCGTCATTACTGCCGTTAACCGCCGAACCAACGCGACATCAGCGTCGCGACGCCTGGCGTCGATTACACCAAAACCATCCGAATACATTCCTAGACAGATCCTTAAGATCACCGTACCTACCGTTTGTCCGCCACCGTCACCGCCGTCACGACGCCTAGCGTCAAATCACGCGGAAACCGTCCGAACGCATTTCCAGCTACATTTTTGGATACCCGTGCATCTACCGTTCATACACCGACATCACCGCCGTCCCGACGCCCGGCGTCGTTTTTCCTAAAACCAGTAAATCGTATAATTCGCACACCCAGCGACCACCATACTCTTTTGTACAGCGAGTTTTCATACAATAAAGTTGTCTTGTACCTTTTATTGTAATTGTGTTCTTCATATTTCACCCTATCTCCAAACCTGCTATCCGACCGTTGGCGCCCGAGCAATCTCACGCCAACTTTCTGACCGCTATCCCCAAAATAGCGTTACAACTTATCGTTAACACAAATATGTCGAAAATTAGAGAATTGTCACACCTATATTTATACTTCATTTCACATAAGAAAATAGCAGATGGCGCTTGAGAGCCGACCGTTTTTACATGCATTAAATAAATAATTTAAATTCGTGAAACCAAACTTTACCAATACTAAATATTTGTATCTGGAAAAATGTATCATACATGAATATTAAAAATGACATAGTCGAAATCAAAAACAGCTAAATGTCACTTAATGCTTTCAATTTACTGACAGCTGACAGTTGATATTTTTACCGTTCGTAAACTAGGCTATTTTTTACGTGAAATGAAGTTATAGTATTTATACACATTTGTATTAGTAACATAAACTTCAATAGGAGGCGAAGGGGCGGTACTTTTTTTCTGTTTACCGCTGCATGTTACCCTAATCCGGCCTTGAATATAGGTACTACTACTAGTTTAATAGTTATTTATAGGAGGTGTTGTCAATAACGCCCTCTATATCTCTAGGTATTTTCGTAGATATAGGGCTCTTTTGACAACACCTTCTATGACTCTATCGTAATAGCGGTCTTGGCAAAAAGTTTCGACCCAGCCGTGGTGGCATGGATAAAAGCCATGTTAAAAAGTCGACCCATTAAAGTTTCACAAGGAGGAGAATCAGTAATGATAACAACCAGCAGAGGATGTCCACAAGGTGGAGTTCTATCACCTCTTCTTTGGTGTATCGTTATTGATGATGAAGACAAGCTAACAAAAGCTGGCTACATTGTTAACGGATATGCAGATGACGTATAGCAATTCTAGTCAGAGGAAAGAACTGTTACAGAAAGCTCTGGATCTTGTGCATCGTTGGTGCCAGGAACATGAACTTAATGTGAACCCAAGCAAAACAGTTCTTGTACCATTCACTAAGAGAAGAAAGCTAGCACTCAAAGCTTCCTCATTGAAAAGCACCAGAATTTAGTTCTCAAAGGAAGCTAAGTATTTAGGAATAATTCTAGAGCAGAAACTAACCTGGAACTCACACATTAACAAAATTATTAAGAAATCTGCAGTGGTTCTAAGAACTTGTCGCCGTCTTCTTAGTAAAAACTGGGCGGAAGATTTGAAATTTTCACTATTTACAGAACATATCAAAATATTAAGATGTATCGAGGGATTTTTTTTATAAAAAAATAATAAACGAGATAATGACATTTTTATGTATATACATTGCAAATTACAAAGTATTTGGCCATGCAAAGTATACATGGAATGAAAGATTATAATGTAATAAAGCTTTTTGTCGGACGGCTTTTCTTTAAAGTATCTTAATCAAAAGACAAATAATGCATATTTGTTTCGAATGAGTCACATACAAATTTCACATTTATAACCCCTAATAACACGACAATGCAACCAAACTTACACTATCTGGTCGGCTGCCTGGAAGCTAAGCAAGCAATCCGCCACTTTAAATTCAAATCTCTTATTTCACAAAAAAATGTCAGAAAGTAATATTTCATTTTTTAAATGAAAATTAATACCTATTAACATTGAACTATAAAACATTAAATATGAAATACCGATATAAAATAAAATAATACACTTTTGATGATGTATAAATGTAAAAAAAATAATACCCTTAATTTTAACACCTAATTTAAAAAGTACCTCATATAGATAAAAAAATCATAATTGGCAATCCGCTACTATACCTTGAATCAACTAGTTCTGGTAAAAGAGATTTAAAATAGAAATCCCTCACTTTTTTACCTCTCGCTAAGAGAGGTATATTGGATTCATGCTAAAAATCGCATATCCAGATTTTATTGAATAAGCACGATTTAAGGTCCATAGAATCCAATTTTAACATTTTTACAATGATGTCTGTGTGTGTGTGTGTGTGTGTGTGTGTGTGTGTGTGTGTGTGTGTGTGGATGTGTGTGTGTGTGTGTGAGATTGTTGGAGACACGATTTCTCAAATTCTATAAGACTAACGACCTGTTTGACTACGGATTCCTCAATCTAACAGTAATGGGAAGAGTTGAATAGGTTCTGGTAACAATTGGACAACCGGAAGTGGTAGTTTCTAAAAATAAAATTTCTAAATATTGTTTTTTGAAAATTTGTGACTACAAATATTAAAGATAATTAAATTCTCAATTTAACAAATTTAATTTGTTTATTATATCTCGTATAGGTTTGGAGATATATTATATAATAATATAGAATAATCTGTTGTAATAAATCTCGTTGCCAGAAAAACAGTTGCGATATTAAAAATTTTGTAATTGAAAATAAATGCAAAATGTCAGTGTCAGTTCTGGGAGGTATGAGTACATTTAATATATATTATTGTATTATTAATTAAATATTTATTTAAATTGCAGGTATGTCAATATTACATATATCCTTAAGAAATACCGCTAATACCGTCAATGAATTTGAACATATTACAATAATAGGATAAAATTTCTCATTGAACGAAAGAAGAGAAACAATTTCAATTATTTGTGTGTACAAGAAATGTTAAATTCGTTACTTATAGGGCCCGAGCAGCCATGTGACTTTGTTGGCCTTGGCAAGCAGATATGAGGATCCGTGTCAGAATGACGGCTAGTAGTTATTTACATAGATGTCACAATTGTCATATGTCATAATTTTTCATTCAAAATTTCATAATATTCTGTTTATTTGTCATCCATTAGTATGGAATATACTTGTCGAGGAAAATAATCCACATGGATTTGAAAAATCATAATGTTTCGAATGAAAACTTATGATACTTGACACCTATGTATATTACCAGCTCTCATTCTGACCCGGTCCACCATATCTGCTTGCTAAGGCCAACAAAGTCAAATAACTGCTCGCGCCCTATGCAAGATAAAATGAAAATGGCGAGAGGTATTGTGCTGGCCACAACAGATTTTTCATAATTGTATTGGTCCAAAATTCATTATTTTCATATATTTTTTAGATAAATTTATCTTTCTCCGTCCAAAATAGCATAAATTTCTTTTACATATACATTATTGGGCCTGAATTTGAAACATATAATTGTCATTTTCTTTTAATTGAATTTCGTTATTTTCAATTTGCCCGGATTGCCATATTTTTCACATTGTACGGGCTTTTTCCTTTGCACAATGTGTCTTCATCTATTAGACCGTCAGAGGATGCGCCTAATATTGATGTTTAACAATATTATGCATAAATTTTCTTGCAAAAGATTCTAAATTTCCAGTAAAATTATTTTGTAAACAAACTATGCAAATTGTTCTTCTTTAGCTTTCCTCATTCGTTAGGGGTCACTATTTTTTATTTTTTTCTTCCACTCATTTCTGTTTAACGTGTCGTTTTCATTCAGTTATTTTTCTCTCAAGTCTTCCGCAATACAATCCTTCCATCTTATCTTTGGTCTTCCTCTGTTTCTTCAACTTTCTATTACTAAGCTATTCTGTCTTCATCCAATATATATTCTTCATTTCTCCTCATGACATTTTCAAACCAATGTAATCATCTCGCTTGTATCTTTCTAGAAACTTGTAACACTAGAGTTATTGCCTTACCTATATTTCCGTGTCTTCCTCAACATCTACTTCAACATCCTCATCTCTGCCACATTAATTTACTTATTATTTATACTGACATCTGTCAATTTGAATTATATCAATATATTAGTAGTTTCCATGTTTAGCATAGCTGGCTGATTTATAAAATTTAATTTCTTTAAAATTCTTTAACTCTATATCTATTGAATATGAAGTATA
This sequence comes from Harpalus rufipes, assembly GCA_951394225.1. NCBI lineage: Eukaryota > Metazoa > Arthropoda > Insecta > Coleoptera > Carabidae > Harpalus > Harpalus rufipes. The sequence continues at coordinate 19,107,607 of OX596276.1, read as the reverse complement.
AAATGTAATCAAATCGTATAGAGAATAATATATTCTTTAAGTTATAATAACGTTAAATGTCAATAAATCAAATTTAACTGTTAAATCTTCAAATGAGGCTACTTCCGGTTCACCAATTATAACCAAAATCTAATCAGTTGTTCTTCTGGATGTAAACTTGAGGAATACGAAAAAATTATAATTTTTGGAATCGTGGTATTGAAGTTATGCGATCCATAACTTTTGTCACACACACACACACACAGACACACACAGACATACACACACACACACACACACACACACACACACACACACATACATACATACATACATACATACATACATACATACATACATACATACATACATACATACATACATACATACATACAGACAGACATCGTAAAAGTGGTAAAATCGTATTATAGAGACCCTGAAACATGCTTATTCACTAAAAACTCATCATTAAATTTTTTGAGAATCCGAAAACGATAATCGACTGTATTTGGGATGGAGAATGGAAACAGGTAAAAAACTGTGTAGTCGGACTGGCAGTCAATGATGAAATTTATTATTTTTTGACCATAGACAATAGGTACCTTCCTTACCTAAAGGTGACGGAAGGTAATAACCGTTCAATAAATTCATTACTTCGTTAGTTTTGTTGCTGATTGCTGTTAGTTAGCGATACTTTTGCTATTTCCATTGAACCTACCCAATCATACCTATTTCTAAGCATACAAAAATTTAAATTTTGAGTCGCGAACATAGCGATCCCGTCAAATATTTTGAGATGTACCTTTTTGTGTTGTTGTGACTAGAAAATTAACTTTGCTTTTTGTTTCGTTTGTTGTTTTGTTGCTATCAATCAATCAATTTAACACGTCAAAGTTGACAAGCTCAAACCAAAATGGCATCAGTAATTATATCTGATTCCTTGTCCATTCTACAAGGAAGTGCATCTCGAGTAAACTCAACAATTGAAGCAGAAGCTCCGCCTCCAAAGAAAATAGACTACAAGAAAGAAGTAGTCTTCTACTTTTTTACCAACATGTTGGAAGCTATTGTGGAAAGTTGGGAGGCAGAAGGAATTATGGAGAAGCTGGAATCAGTTGACTCAGGTAACAATATTTCGGAAGGTCGGGAGTGCCTGGTGGATGTAGAAATTGTGTCTGATGAAGAAATTATGGAAGCTGAAGACCAACAATTGAATATGAAATTAAATATTAGTGATCAGGGTATAAGTAAAGCTGAATCTAAGCCAAAAGTTAGAAAGTCAAGTAAGTATACTTTACTCTATAATAATAGTTTAATTTATATATAGTGATTCACATAAAATTACGAGCCTGATGAACTGTAAATACAACTCAAAATTTAAATTCCACAAATAAATAGATACAAAAAATTATCTTTATTTAGTTTTCACATTTCCGAGGTAAATCAAACTGATAATTTACTTGTCGATTATTTCTTTTATGATTAAAAATTTGAAAATACATTTTCCATCGAATTACGAAAGGGTCGACATGAGAGTGCTTATGTGCGAAATGGTTGATGACAATTTATTTGAACACTTACTTCGTTGATTTTCTAATATTCTGCTTTAGTTTTGGTTAAGTAGCCAGTAATGATATTTGTTGAATTAACTTTTAATCTTGATTAACATCTTAGTTATTTTGATGTAAGGCTCCAGTTCAGAGTGCATGATGAGTGTTTAAAAGGTTGAAAAATATATAAAAGCATATTCTGGTTTATAAAGTTTTTATTTATAAAAATCTTTCCGATGATCGATTTCGGCTATGGATGGCCATCTTCGGATCGAGAGCTAAAAAATGTTTTTGTTACAGAGTATTGAAACAAATATGAAAGTTAAGTTTATAATTTAGTTTTAGGAAAACAAGAAAGTTAACAAAAAGTTAAGCTTATATTTTATATGAAAATTTTCTTTTGGAAACATGTGGTTTTTGTAAAGAACATCTTAGTGTAGTTCTATACTCTTAAAACACCTCTCATCTGTAAGAGATTTCCAAAACGAACAACAGTTAAAATTTATTATTACAGTAGAACCCCGGTTAACCGAACTCGGGTCAACCGAAACCCGGGTTAACCGAAACAATTCCACGTATAATTATCAGTTCCACGAATGATTATGTTGCCCCACTTACTGTCCGGCTCCTTCATTCCACAGGCAGGCTGTAGCGACGGGGAGCTCGCACGGGGCTCGCAAATGAATAGTAGAGTGGAACGTAGGTTTTTTATGTGTGTCTTTACGTATTGTGAGATGGCATCTAAGCGGAAGCGTGTTGTGATTTCTATTGCGGATAAATTAGCTGCTATCAAAGAAGTTGAATACATATGTACATACTGTACTGTATCTAAAAAGTGTAACTACATATGTATATAATGTAATGTACATTGTTTCAAAATAATTCATTTCCCCTACATACCCATTTTAGTACATATGTAGGCTATTTTTAGATGTTAATGGGTTAACCGAAAAATTTGATATCCGAAACGGCTGCCCCCCATTTATTTCGGTTAACCGGAGTTCTACTGTATTATTATTTTAATCTGTTAAATGAGTAAAGTATTGCTGGATGCATTTAAAGTTCATCAGACTCATAATTTTATACAGAATGGTGACCGGCAAAGCCGAACATAGGACTTTAATATATAAAATAAGAGTTCCCCAATTTACTGCTTCCCTAATTATTTTACATAAAAAGGCATAAAATTCTGCATCTGAATCAATAAGCAAAATTAATTTTGTGTGTCTTGTAACGACAGAAGTTAGGTATGAAAATCTCCCTAAAAATAGATATAGCAATGGAATTGAAACAAAAAATTAACAAATGTTAACCATTTATAGTGAAAATGATTAAGCAGAAAATTCACGACATCAACCTGAAAAAAACCTTATAAAATGAAATATAACTTATAGGAATTATTGGATGTTATTTATTTTTAAAGGAAGAAGAAAAAGTACTAGTATTAAGTAATGTATATAATAATGATATTTACAATTATTTCTAAGTCAATCGTTATTTCTTTTGCGGAATATAAAATTATTTGAAATAATTGTAGTTTATTTTCATACCATACGTTGGCACTATTGAGAATGACCATGTGGCGTCAAGAAATGACTTATAAATTAATTAATATTTACGTTTCTTTAATACTAGTATATTTTTTATTCTTTATTAAAAAATGAATAACAACTAATTATTACTACAAGTTATATTTCTTTTTATAAAGTTTTTTCAGGTTGATGACGTGAGTCTTCTGCCTAATCATTTTCACCATATCTGGCATGCTAGGTTAATTTATTTTTATTATTATTTTGTAATTTTTGTTCAGGTGAATAAATATCAATTTAAATTAAAAAATAATTGTTAACTAGAACAGAAATTAGAAATAATACCTAATAAAAATAAATTACCGTTAGACATTTGCTCTTTATTTTGTCTCAATTCCATGGTTATTGCTATTTTTGAGGTTATTTTCGACAAATTCATACCTAATTTCTGCCGTTCTAAGGCATAAAAATTAATTTTGCTTATTGATTTTTTATGCTCCACAACTTTTATTTGAAGCTTTTTTACATAAAATAATTAGGGAAGCAGGAAATTAGGAAAGTCTGATTTTACATGTTAAAGTCCTGTGTTCGCTGTGCCGGTCATCACCCTGTATGTGAATAATCCTATATAGTTCATTTCATCAAAACTTGAATGATTATATTACTTATATTTTAATAAATAATCTACAACTGTACAACTACATACTAAATATTATTTAAGATTTTTTTCTGTTTATGGTATAGAAATGAATTTTTTAAATTAATAATAATTTAAAGTCTTTACATATTTTCATCATTTTAGGATTTTTGTATTTAAAATGATTAAAAATATAGCCTCTGTAATATTATTCTACGTTATAGGTATAAGTTCCACAAAGAAAGGTAAACCTAGGAAATCAAGAAAATCTACAAGGAAATTATTAGTAACAGAGGTAACAACATTTTTGAATATTTTTTTTAACTAATATAGGTACATAATATAATTGTAATGTAAACGATAAGTTCATTTCAGATCATAGAACTGTAATTCTCAAGTCTAAACTTTATTGTTCTAGAAATGTTAAACCTATACTGTATTTCAAATAATAATAGACTTGGTGGCGCTGCGGAACCAGCCTGTTTTACACACAAATTTTATTTCCCAAAAATTTGTGCTTAACTTATCACAGGAGTACAATAGTTATATGATATTAGGGAATCACAGATTATACTATATTGTAAACTTGGTTTGCGTTTAAACCAATCAGAAAGCTGGAATCGTAAGTCCTATCTTACTCCTAAGTCTATTCTTACATGAAATATTGTATAAATGTTAATACAGGAGAGTTTTTGCCAAACATGATGTTCAGAAATTCAATTATGATTTAGAAAATGAAGAATGGACTAACTTGTTTTCAGTATTGGACGCTGAGGATGATTTCAATAACTTTTTTGATATTTTTATGCACTTTTTTATATTAATTTTCCAATTAAGAAAACAATTTGCAAAAATGATAAACTTTGGGTGAACAATATTGTGTTACTTGGGAAAGCAATTCGGGAATCTTGTTATACCAGATGCAACGAAGATATCCTGAACTAATTACTCTATATAAACAAGCAAAAGCTGAACATTCTCTTCTGATTGCATACACAAAAAGATTATATTACCAAACTAAAATTATGGCAGCAGACAACATATGTCGTAGTGCGTGACAAGTCACTAATGAAATATCAAATAAGAAAAATATCTCTAGTACAATTCTTTCAGTTAAAAATGAAGATAGTGTAATAGATGATCCGGTAGCCATTTCATTTTTTTAACCAATTCTTTAGAGATGCTCCTCTCAATATTTTAAACAATATTCAAAATTGTACAGGAAATAATTCAAATAATAGTCCTTGAATTTTACTCTATCAAATAGTTTTACTCTATTACCATATATCGAAGTGGAAATGCTTCCATTATTAAATAATAAGTTGAAAAACAAGAAATCTTCAGGACCTGATGAAGTACCTGCTTTCTTAATAAAAACAGTATTGTCAGTCATTATTAAACTTTTAGTACATCTGGTTAATCTGTCTTTTGAATATGATTTCCAGAAAAACTTAAATTATGTAAACTAATTCCTCTTCATAAAAAATCTGATGTGGCCAGCACAATACCTTCCGTCAATCCTTTGTATTACGTATAAATCCCCAACATAGGGGTCGCTATTTTTTATTTTCTTCTTCTACTCATTTCTGTTTTGCGAGTCGTTTTCATTCAGTTCCTTTTCTCTCAAGTCTTCTGCAATACAGTACTTCCATCTTATCTTTGGTCTTCCTCTCTTTCTATTCAACCTTCTATTACTAAGCTATTCATTCATCTTCCAATATATTCTTCATCACTCCTCATGACATGGTCAAACCAATGTAATCGTCTCTCTTGTATCTTTCTGGAAATTTCTAACACTACAGTTATTTCCCTTATTCTTTCATTCCTTACCGTATATTTCTGTGTCTTCTCCAACATCCTGTTCTCTACCACATTCACGGCACATTCATTTTCTTTTCATTGATACTGGCATCTGTCAATTTGAATTATCTGAATAAGTTAGCAGTTTCCATGGTTCGCATATCTGGCTGATTTATGAAATTTAATATCTTTATAATTCTTTAACTCAACATTTATTGAATATGAAGTATAAAATGCAATCAAATCGTATAGAGAATAATATATTCTTAGATTATAATAACGTTAAATGTCAAACAATATTTAACTGCGTTTTTTCAAGAAAAACTGTTCAAATCTTCGAATAAGGGTACTTCCGGTTGACCAATTATAACCAAAATCTAAGCACCTCTTCTTCTGGATGTAAACTTGAGGAATATGAAAAAATTGTATTTTTTGAAATCGTGGTATTGAAGTTATGCGATCCGAAACTTTCGTCACACATACACATACACAGACGCACACACACACACACACACACACACACACACACACACACACACACACACACAGATAGACAGTCAGACAGACACACATACAGAAATCATCGTAAAAATGATAAAATCATATTATATGGACCCTAAAACGTGCTTATTCACTAAAAACTCATCATTGAATTTTTTGACCAGACAATACCTTCCTTACCTAAAGGTGACGGAAGGTAAAAAGGTGATAAAGAAATTCTAAACAACTTTAGACCGATATCAATGACTTCTATTTTCTCAAAAATTTATCAATATTGTTATCTACATCGCTTAGAATGTTAAGTAAAATTAAAATTATAAAAATCAACCAATACGGATTTTGTCCAATCAACAATACATGCTATAAATGATCTTTATGTAATATCTATTACACATTTAGAAAAGGGTGAACATCCGATTGGCATTTTCTGTGACTTAAGCAAAGCTTTTGATTGTGTAAGTCATAATAGGGTACTTAGTAAACTTGAACAATTGAATATAAGAGGTGCGCCTTTGGATTGGCTTTGTAATTTTCTTAATAATAGGAAACAATTTGTGTCCATCAAAACTGAAAATGGCTCATCCTGTCATTTTGAATATCTTTATTCTAACACTGGAGTGGGGCAAGGTATAGTTTTAGCTCCCATTCTTTTCATATTATATTTAAATTATCTTAATGACTCTGTACACAAAGATTGTCATGTAACTTTATATGCAGACGATGCATCAGTAACTATATCCAGTCAATGTGATGAGGATCTTGATATTTGCAATGAAACTATGAATCAGTTTGCTTCATGGTTTTCTAGTAAAATTCACGGGTAATGGCGAAGACCCGCGAATACTAGGCCACGCCTTCCTTAGGCACGATTAGTGCGAAAAATGTTAGTAGCGTGCTCCATATTTAACGTAAATAGAGTTTAAACATAAAAATGAATAATGTTGTACTTCAAAATAATAAACAAAATTGAAGTTAATAACAATAAAAATAAAACATGGGCACGTAATAAATGATAGATTACAATAATAATAATAATAATTTATTAACAAAAACGCGTGCCAGTCTACAAAAGAAGAGGTACAACAAATTAACCCAATAAAAAAGAAAACATAATATGTACATGAAGGATGACGATATTACATATATGTACATACAATGTTGTCTTTTCTTATTATTATCTTTTTAATTTTCTAAATTTTCCAGTTTAATCTTTTTTGTTGCACGTGCAATACTTTCAAGTTACCGTTAAACGTTAAAGTATGTTTCTGTTCTACACAATGTACGGCATAACCAATACTAAATTTGTTATTATTTATTTACTTTTGATGTTCTTTAATTCTTTGTTTAAATTACAGGCGTGTATTAAATTACATGAATTAAAGAACATCAAAAGTCCATACTCCAATAGTTTAAATATGTTCACCAAGTGCCAACCAGAAATTCAATCCAATATATGGATATTGAAATACTATAAAATGCTACGCCACTGACTCCAAACTAATTTTGTGCTTAGCCATCTGGAGTAGGGGTAAGATCGCAGTTTGATCTTCTGCTCATATCTTCTTCTCGCCATCACGTTTGGCGTTTGCTGTACCTGAACCCAACTAAAACGCACTTTCTGAGGTTCCATACTTATCAAAGCTCGTGTAACACTGATTTATCTATAATTGTAAATGATAATCCTGTCACAAGAGTATCCCGAACAAAATTTCTGGGATTACATATAAATGAAAATTTTATATGGAAGCCACATTGCTATCACGTTATCTCTGTTTTGAAAAGAGTGTGTTTTCATGTGAGATTTAAATTATATTTTAAATGAAGCACAGCTACTGATGTTCTATCATGCTAAAGTTGGTTCCATTCCATATTATCTCATGGAATTTGCTTTTGGGGTTCATCAGCATCCTCCAAAGATGTATTTGTTGCCCAGAAGATGATAATCAGATATATTGCTAAAACCCCTTGCGAACATCTCGCTGAGAACTTTTTATAAAATATAATATTTTAACTTTGCCATGTTTATATATTTACCACCTCTGTGTCTATGTATTTAATAATAGGGAACAATTTAAGTCTCATTGGGACGTACATAATAGAAATATTCGAAACAAAAATCATTTCATAGTGCCAAATAAACGTTTAATGATTGCCAGAAACTCTCTCCTGCAGGAGTCCAATATTATAATTGCTTACCTTCTGAAATAAAGTTATCGGTAACAATAAAAAGTTTTAAAGATAAGTTCAAAAAAATTTTAATCGAAAACTGCTTTTATTCTGAAAATGACTATGTGAACCACTGTAAAAATTTGTAACTTTAATATGTACTATGTTTTATCAGACGATTTCCATAACTATTGTATAAATTTAAAGGAAATAAATAAATATTATTATTATTAAACAAAAAATGTAAATGTAATGAATACTTGTTATGGATTATTTTATTTCTGTTTTTTTTTGCAGACAACTGAAAAAGAAATTATACAAATTGTTGAAGATGATAATTCTTGGATGATTGAATCTGTAGATGAAACAGTATTGATAGTATTTAGAAATGGAAATGTTTATGAAGGACCACTATCAGGAAATTTAATGGAAGGTACTGGTAAATTTACTTGGGCAAATGGAACTACATATGTAGTAAGTTATAAATAATGGGGTATTCTACCATTGCAAAGAAATAGTAAACTCAATAATTATTTTAGTAAAAGAAAAGGATGCAATATTTTGTTGTAATAAAAATGCTTAATTATTGAAAACGTGACGTTAGTCCCTGGGGATGCCCCGAGATTACTAATTAGTTATTATCGTAAAATTTCGGATGATTCGAGCTAACTAGACCCACTATTCGTTGTTTTTGTTATTTTGTTTGAATTCAAATTAAAAACTATAGCAACACTACGTCATCCTAATGACATCAAAATGTTTAATGAAATAGAATGAAATAATAATTATTTTATAGATATTTACGTCATTAAGCCGGTAGCTAAGCATTTACGGGTGAGCTAGTAAATGTAGCTACCGGCCGTGTGTCGTATAAAATTTTTCTGTGTACTGAACAACTATTTTGAAAGCAAATTATTTAGAATAATTATTATGATTTAATCAAAACGTCGTGTTTCAACAAGTTTGCTGTAATGCGTTGTTCAGATCAAATTTATTAAACACATTTTTTTATCTAATTTTGAATTACCTACCGGACGTCGTCAAGGTCGTTGCTATGTACTACCAGCCTTGGCCATAAAAACGTATCTACCGTACTCGTTGAGTATACAGAAAAATATTTTATTTGAAATCGACACTAAAGTGCACAAAAATCGTCATTAAAAGTTCAGAAATCGGCGCTAAAGTAATTCATTATAGGACGATTTCATGAAATTTAGTGTTGCCAACCTTGTGATAATTATTGTACATATAAGATAATTTGGGCAGACCTACTTGTACAATAGTAGATTTGTATGTAAAATTACAAAAAATATGTGCAAGAAGAACGACTTAAATAATTCCGATGAAGAAATTTGAGATACCAGGCATAATATTGATTAGTCATTACTATAACTTCAATGTCCGGAGCTTGCAACACTGAACATAAGTTCGTTTGTTTGACTGACAGCAATTGACAGATTTGTCTTCATAACCTATAAAAATAAATATCTTTCATTTTCACAAAAATTCGATTTCAAATAAAATTTAATATGCATCTCGGCACCTTTTTATCAAGCATATGGTTCCACATTCGTGATAAAAATAAGATTTCAGTGCCTTGATACATAAATAACTATTATTTATTTTCAACATTTATTTGTTATATATTCATTACAAATTAATTTGACCAGGTTAGGAAAATTTAATAAAAATAAATGTAAATAGATGCCTAATGCAAACAATGCAATAACCCTAAAATTAACTGTTTGCGAAGCATAACCAACTCGGGACAATAAACGTCACAAATAATTTCATACATTCAAAAATTCATATATCACTTACTAATTCGAATTTTAACATCACGTTTTTACCAATATTCCTAGATGTTTATATACTATCAGAAAAAAATATTTAAAATAATCGGTAGATTACCCCATTGAATGTTTTTTCTTTTGAAAACAAATAAATTTTAAAGTGCTAAGAATATTTAGTTCTCAGATTGTACAATGCCTTCTAATATAAAAAAATATGTTAAATGTTTTTTTTATGAAGTAATACTGTGTTATACTTGTTCACTGTACCTTCAAAAGGTTATGGACCCAGGCACACGCGATAAATGCGAGTAAAGATTACAGTGGTAAATTTTTGAACATTTTGATGTTATTGCGAATTTTGGTATTACGGTTGTGATACAAAAATGGCTACAAGTATGATGCGTATATATACAGACATTGTCAAAAGATAATTTTGACACGTGGAAAATCAACATGAAGGCCTTGCTGGTGAAGAATCATACATGGGGCTACGTATCCCAAGCTAAAGTTAAGCCAGACGCGACGATAGCTGCTGCCGAATGGGAAGAACGAGACAGTGAAGCAATCGCGCAAAGCGACTTGATTGAAGCAAATAGTACTCCAGAGAGTGAAGGTGACGATGTGCGCGAACATTTGCGAAAGATGTTTGACGCTGTCGACAAACGGGATGGACGTAATAATCAACAGCGACCTGCTGTCGATACTTTTGCTGTACAGTTTACCGACAAATTATGAATATTTCAGATGCGCGATCAAATCTCGCGACGAGTTCCCAAACCCGGAATCTTTACGAATTAAAATCGTTGAAGAAAGCGATGTAAGAATTAGTAATCCAGTCACTGTCAAACGCTATGTTTGCCGAAAGAAATTTCAAGAATTATAAAAAGTCTAGAAACAAGTCGGAAAGAGGAGAAAGGGATAAAGAATTTATTTTCAAGTGCGTTTGATGAAAAAAAAAAACAGGTCATAAAGCTGCAAATTACACGGTAAATTGCAGATTTGAGCAACACAATGCGAAGTACGTCGAATATTCATTATATGTCACGTCAGTAGAGCCGGATTAACCAGCAATAAAAAAAAACTAGCGCTTTGGGCGCCAAAATTTGAGAGGCGCAAAATTTCCTATATATTTTTTTTAATTATTTGATCATATTTCATGAAATAGTAAAAATCTCAAAAATGATACATTTTTAAAATAACTATGCAAGTCTGAAAATTCGGAATGTAGGTAACAGGGGGGGGGGATATTTGGTTCAGCTTGGGGCGCAATATACCTTTGATCCGCCTCTGCACGTCAGAAATAAATTCTTGCGAAATAACAGGTACATCAAACCGCGATAATAACAAGATATGGTGCATAGATAGCGGGTGCACATCACACATGTACAAGAATTTGGACAATTTTTCGTTAGTGGAATCTAATATTTCAGATAAATTAAAATTAGCGAACAACTCCACGACAACAATCAGTACTAAAGGTGTTGGCAGATTTCGACTAGACCTGGTGATCGTAATAAGATCTTCAATCTATGTGATACATTGTACATACATACCTGATTGTGATTTACGTACAAATATTCTGTCAATTTTCAATAACACATCTGCTCGAGTCATAGATGCGAATGACAAGGCGTTATTTTTTGCACTTCGCAAGGATGGACTATTTTACATTAATGATGAACAAGCTAAAATTTCAAGTAAAAAGACGCGTAAAGGAACCCTTAAGAATGGCACGTGAAGTTAGGCCATTTGAATATTAAGAATTTACGTGAAGCAGTTAAGAATGGAGCCATCCAAGGAATCGAAGTCATCGATTTTGATACAGATTTCAAATGTGAAATTTGTCTTTAAGGAAAAATGGTACAAACACCTTTTCCAAAGAAATCCGACAGAAATACAGAACCTGGTCCCATGCGTGTCTGTTCACTGGATAGTGCACCGTGAAGTTTCGTCAAAAGAACGTGGTATTTAAGGAGTTTCGGGATTTTATAAAATACGTGAAGACGCGGACAGGAAAGAAAATAAAATATATACAATCCGACAATGGTACGGAATATAAAAATTCCGAATTCGACGAGTTGGTACATTCATCTGGAATTGAGCACAGTTTAACAGTTCCGAATAATCCAGAACAAATCGAAGTTGCGGAACGATAAAATCGTACTCTAATAGAAATGGCTAGGTGTATTTTGATCCAGTCGAGACTTCCTCTTTTTTTGGGCCGAGGCTATCAACAAAGCTAATTTTATTAGAAATAGATGACCATCGAGTAGGTTAAACGGACAAACTCCTTTTGAATCTTGGACTGGAAAAATTTCAAATGTCAATGGATTTCATGAATTTGATAGTCAAGTTTATTGTTTGAACCGGTCGAAAAATGCTAGAAATTTTGACTCCCGTGAGAAGAAAGACATCTTCATAGGATACGATGAAGAATCCAAAGGGTTTAGAAGTCAAAATAAAAAAAAAACGAGAAACAAAGAAAAGCTGATTTCATCGAAATAATCAAAACTTAAAAATGTTTTGGATGATTCAGATAAAAATGAAGATTTCTTAGGCTTCGACAGAGAAAAAGCAAGGAAAAACCAGAGTATAACAAATAAAGATCTCTTGAAATTTGAAAAGGAACCTGAATTACGGAGCACAGATCAGCAATCTAATAAATCTCGTGATAGAGGACAACCTCAAATAATACGTACTGGACGACGTGGTAGACCACGGAAAATCTACCAAAATCATGATGAGGACAAAGTTTATTTTGCTTGTTTAGCTGAAGTTTCAGTAAAATCAGTAATCTCAAGTCCTGAAAAAGAAGAATGGATGGTACCAATGGCGGATTAAATTATATCAATTTTGAAGAACAACATTTGGGAAATGGTTGAACGTCCAAAAGATAAAGCAGTAATAGGAACCCGTTTAATTCTTAGAAACAAGTATTCGGCAGATGGCGAAATCACGAGAAAAAAGGCTAGAATTGTTGCAAAAGGTGTCTCCCAGAAAATTATAGATGAGGCTGAAAAAATGTTGGAAATTTCTGGGCAGAGATTATGTCTGTCGAATCAAAAAGTCATTATACGGTCTAAAGCAAGCTGGTCTCTGCTGGAATCGGCGCCTGAAAGAAGAATTGGAGTAAAACCAACAGCCGGTGATCCATGCATCTATGTTAAAGGCATGGATGACGATCTTCTTCTGCTAATCGATTACGTCGACGACATCTTGGTTCTTTCGAGAAATTCGAAAAAAATTGACAGTCTTATCATCTGCTACGGAAGTCATTTGAAATTAAAGACTTGGGTGACGTAAAAAATATTGTCTTGGCACAGAATTTTGTCGAAACGAATTTGGTGTAATCCATGAATCAAAAGGGATACATAATAGGTATTCTAGATCGATTCAAAATGTCAGATTGTAAACCTGTGGTTACGCCGATGGAAATTGGACTTAAACTATCAAAAACAAATACGTGATCCGAAAATGATGGCGAAAAACCTCCATACAGGGAACTAGTAGGGACTCAAATGTATTTAGCCGTCCCAACCCGACCTGACATATCCCATTCTGTAAAGTACTCCTGACGTGGGGATTTCCTTTAAGAAAGATACTAGCGATTTAATGGTCTATGTGGATGCTGATTGGACGGCATGTATAGACAACCGTATATCGTACCCTGGTTTCGCGTTCTCAATAAATAATTGATTCGTGTCCTGGGAATCCAGGAAGCAGAGAACTGTGGCGTTGTCGTCAATCGAAGCTGAGTATATAGCCTTCAGCGAAGTGGCAATAGAAGATTTGCACCTGAAGAGATTAGCGGAAGAGATGAGAATCAACGGTATGAAAACCGTACAACTATGGCAATATAGGAGCACAGAAGCTTGCCGGAAATCACATATTCCATTCTCGTACATATGCAACATCATTTTGTACGGGAAGTCCTTTCATCTGGGGAAATTTGAGTGAATTATTTGTCCAACGACAAAATGCCTGCCGACATACTGACAAAAGGACTGCCAAAGGTAAAACATTGGGATTGTTTACATAAACTTGGAGTTACATGTTGCAGCTGATCCAAAGGTCCAGTCTTCGAGAGGGGATGTTAAGAAAATTTAGTTATCAGTTTATTTAAAATGACTTTATTAAATATTCAAATTGATTATTATTATACCTGTTAATTAACGTCAATAATGTTATCTGGTTAGGTACTTTTTGTTTAAAAAAATGAATTTCAATGCCTACTATATTTAACAAAAATGTTTTTTGAGCATTCACCATTGCATTTTTTATTAATATAACATATAACTGTTTTTATACTGTTGGATAAAAATTTTTATGTACATCTTAAATTTGAACAAATATATAGGATATTCCATTTGAAAATTAAAATTCTGAGAACTAAATATTCTTAACATCCCCTCTCGAAGACTGGACCTTTGGATCAGCTGCAACATGTAACTCCAAGTTTATGTAAACAATCCCAATGTTTTACCTTTGGCAGATCTTTTGCAGTATGTCGGCAGGCATTTTATCGGTGGACAAATAGTTCACTCAAATGTCCCCAGATGAAAGAACTTTATTATTGATTCAGATGAAGAATTCTAAGCTCTATAACTTTTATTTGAAGTATTTTTATCTAAATTAATTAAGGTGGCAGGCAATTACGAAAATGTGATTTTACATGTTGAAGTCCTATGTTCCGGTGTCGCGGACAACACCCTGTATAACCAATAATTAATTGATTAATTATTGGTTATTTTATATTAAAATAAGTAAAGATATACTAGAAAAAAAAATATCAATATGTATACTGTATAGGTGGTGGTGACATCGACCCCGGAATATAGGACTTTAACATGTAAAATCAGATTTTCGTAATTTCCTGCTTCCCTAATTATTTTAGGTAAAAAAGCTTCAAATAAAAGTTGTAGGGCATAAAATTCTTCATCTGATTTAATTTTGTATGTCTTGTAACGACAAAAATTAGGTATGAAAATGACGAAAATCACCGCAAAAATAGCTATAGCCATGGAATTGAAACAAAAAATTAACAAATGTTAACGATTTATCTGTGAAGCTAGGTTAATTTAATTTCATTATTATTAGTAAAATCTGTTCAAATGAATAAATAAATAAATATTTCATCACGGCATATTACCCATTACTGGGTGTGCCAATCTGCTTTGTACACAAATATCGGTAATGATGGAATATTTGTACCGTGTGGACGTTTACCAGCCGTCACCTCACGGGCATTCATAGCTGGCGTGGTGAATGCACCACAGTGGTCAATTTCGATGTAATTTTTGGCGTCGGTCGGGATCGAACCCGAGTCCCCAGATTCGCGACCTCACACTCAGGTCTCTGCTCAAATGAACAAATATCAATTTAAATCAACAGATAATTGTTAATTGAAACATAAATTAAAAATAATATCTAATAAAAATAAAGTACCCTAAGGTGACATTTGTTATTTATTTTGTCTCAAATCCATGGCTACTGCTATTTTTGAGGTGATTTTCGACATTTCTGCCGTTACAAAGCATACAAAAGTTGTTTATTGATTCAGATTTATGCTCTACAACTTTTATTTGAAACATTTTTACCTAAAATAATTAGGGAAGCAGGAAATTAAGAAAGTATGATTTTACATGTTAAAGTCCTATATATGTTCCGGGATCGTGGTCATCATCCTGTATAATGACGCAAAACTTATTTCGCTTTTTTTTTTCTAAATTTGTAATGTATATTACATATTTGAAATAATAAACTTAAATTTGTTTTTTTTTATTCAGTTGCGAACAAAATAATTTTTAATACATACTTACTTAAGAAACAAAAAGTGCAACATTGAACACAACCTAAAAATCTTACAGCATCATTTTCCTTCAGGGAAATTTCGAGGCAGGTGAGTTGACCGGTACTGGCATCTTATCCCTCCCAGATACAAACCGCTACTCTGGTAGTTTTCTACGTGGTTACCGTCACGGAGAAGGCGAAATGGCTATAAAAGAGTCCGAAGCAAGCTACAGTGGAAGCTGGCGCGCTGGGAAAAAACACGGCCATGGCTGGCAACTTTTTGCGCCCAACAACTGGTACGACGGTTTCTGGGAGAATGATGATATGAGCGGCAAGGGAAATAGGCAATATCCCAGTGGAAGCAGATACGAAGGAGAGTGGAAAAATTCAATGAGAAATGGAAAAGGAATTGCTGTGATGAGGAATAATGATGTAAGTAAATACTGATAGGAAATAGACAGTTTTTGCACAGCGTTTTGTTACTTGTCATACATGAAAACTAAAGACGCAATACGTCCGTAAAAGGTAAAAGACGGGCCAGTTGATATACGTCTACTATAATTTAGTAGGCACACAATTTATTCTAAAACGCCAGAACCTTTTGTTTTGCAGTCAGAACTGTATTAAAAATTGACAATTTCCTATTTATTCTTTAAATTGAATAAACTTTTTAAAATTGAGAGAATTTACCATAGACGATAATTTGAGATTTTTAAAAAATATGACAGGGATGATCCTTTATGAAAATTTGTGTACAGTAAAATTTTTGAAAGATGTCCGATCAAGGTTGTCTACGAATTGTATGAATTCAGATTTTTTCTCCGCCCATCATGACAAATTCAGTAGTGTCGTTTGCTTAGTTTTTATGAGGGTACGTAAGAAACTACTGTTATTTTATTATTATAAAAACATATATTACAGGAAAAGCATTCAAAATTCAAAAATAAGTCAACTAGTAAGTTTATAAGCAAATGTAAAACCAAATATGTTAAAAATAAGATACTGACACAATGTCAGTGTCAGTGACTCTGACAGAATATAACGTTATACGTACGGCTATGAATCCAGGTAATGTATCTGAATTAACAAATAAACTTACGTTACAGCGAAAGTATTATCAACAACGAGCATCGTTTATAAATGGAATGTCCTAACTTAGTCGAAACAATATGAATTTTTGAAAGACAAGCGTGTTATATCCATCCTTATCATACACTCTTACAGCCTTTGCAAAAGAAAGGGATAAATGTATGCCTATTTGTTAATTCGTTCGTGATACAGGTGCCCTTGATCGGACATCTTTCAAAATTTTTACTGTAGTTGAAACATCATTCAAAGTAGCCTGAATGGAGGCACAGAATTTTTTTTCTTTCAGAGCTGTCAGTGATCATATAGAACACCTTTTAAAGCTATTTAACAAACATTAAATAGCTCTTCCCTTAGTTTTTGATTTAATTACCAAAATGCAATGAAAATGGCAGATATTTAAACAACTGTCATTAGAACGTCAAAATCAACGTACGTGTGAATAAAACGTAATGCACAATCCAAACTTTTGAAAATCCATTATTTTGTACGTCCGATATTAACTAATCGGCAGACCATTTTAAAAATTGAAATCCTTTGCAGAGTGACAATGGACGATGGTCAAATAAGCAATGGTTAATAGGGTACCCTCATTTGTAAGAGATTTTTTTTTGTAAACTTAGCAAGGATACAATTTCGTCATTTTTTTTCGTAATACCATACCGTTACTATGGTTTAACATAACTAAAAACAAAAGTGAAGTGTTAAAGGTCAAAACGTATGTTGACCGAAAGCATTATTGTCCGTTTAATTTCAGTGGCGCCTTAAACGTTTAATATCTCATGTCCATATTCATAAACGCTCGTAAAATTTTAAACGGTCCGTTATATCCAGTAAAAACAGTAGATACTGAAAGAAAAATCGATATGTAATTTGTCAAGTTTGATTCTACTTGTCAAATTTTGTAACGAGAAGTTTTGAAACTTTACAAATGTTTATGAATATGGGTATTACTATAATTTTTTAATATTCTACGGATTACGTAGACAGTGTCAATATCAATTTCTTGACATTACCATAGCAACAACTCAATGCCCTTGGGCATTACTTGTTATATAATTATCCTGGAAGCAGGGTTATTATGATAATACGTAATATACCGGTTGGACATTAAGGTTGATAATGGATACCTGCAATTAAGGATCAAGTGTTTCTAAAAAAAATCATAGAATCATGAAGGGATGTAGAATGTGTAGGATGTGTAGAATTAATAAACAAACAAAAAAATTAATATGAAGGAGGAAGAAGAATGAATGGTTCCTCCATCCATCTAGGTGCCAATCTGGTGCAGACGTCGGCGATCGACGATGGTTCCTACATGTCTAAATTTTGTTATTAGTATGAAAAATATTTGAACGTCACCCGGCCGTTATACAAATAATTGACTTGGCTGAGTATATACCTCGGCTCTTTCCTCTGTTTACAAATTTCAGCTGCGTCCGTTATTTGTTTTATATCGGCCTAATGACGTTAATAAATATTTACACAAGGAAAATATTTAAAAGTGTCACTCTGATTTTTCTAAATACAGGCTGTCTCTATAAGCTTGCTCACTACTAATAACTTTTTTATTTGAAGAGATACGAAGTTGGTTGAGTAAAATTGTACCATTTTATATTACAAACTGGTCATGTCGACAAAAAAAAATTGTATCAGCGGTTCCTAAATTTTGGGACAAAATAACAGGGTGTTTATTAAACATAGGGCAAAAATTGGCAAGATTATTCCCTGGACCATTCTAAGATGATTTTGTCCTTTAATGATTTTTGAAAAGCCGCTTTGTTTCGAAGATACAGGGCGAAAAAAAATTCGACAATATCAACATTTAATACCAAAAATTACATCTAAAGTTTCTTAATCTACAAGTACTGTTGAAAATAACTACCTCCAGCTACGATGCAAGAATCCGCCTAGCTTGTAATGAATTGCCATCAGCAAGTCAGTCATCTCGGCGTTCGTATAGCCCTTCATGATAAGAGGACTTCACTAACAAAAGTTTAAGTATTATAGACTGAAAATACACGTCAAACAACCAAACGTCTCAACAAATTTGACACATAACTTGCCTGTTGTTACTAGATTAATAATTTGAAAAAAATCAAAATTGGTTTTGTCGAATTTTTTTTTTCGCCCTGTATCTTCGAAACAAAGCGGCTTTTCAAAAATCATCAATGGACAAAATCATCTTAGAATGGTCCAGGGAATAATCCTTTCAATTTTTGCCCTATGTTTAATAAACAGCCTGTATATTTTTTAAATGGAACTATATATTTTTATTCTTTCCTTGGAAAAAGTATGGTTTTTCTCTTTTCAATAAGGTAATGTTGTTTGTGCACAATTTTTTCAAATAAACGAGTTATTTACGTTTAATAATGAATTTTTTGTATACTATTTTTATTTCATTTAACCAAGTAAACCATGGATTTTTTTTTTATAAATTGTGAGAAGCAACCCCTACCTTTCCCCGACATTTCGTGCCCTAAGAGTAGAGAAGAATGAAAAGATAACACAACATACTAATGAATAATAAGATGTAATGAGATGCATTGTATTTGTGACGAATATTAAAGACGAATTTAGTGTGTGATACACTTCAATATAAATAAAGTTGTGTTCTGTTAATCAAACCCGTTAAAATCATCCTGATATAATACGCCCTATAAAATTTATTATTTTATTAACTAATTTGAAGTGTGTTGAAGAATTGCAAGAAAAAAAAACTGTTGTGGCCAACACAATACCTTCCGTCAATTCTGTGTATTATGTATAAATTCCATAAGTACATAAATTTTCTTGCAAAAGATTCTAAATTTCCAGTAAAATTAGTTCATAAACAAACTATGCAAATGCTCTTGACACTGACATCTTCTTCTTCTTCAGCTTTTCCCATTCGTTATAGAGGTCGCTATTTTTATTTCCTTCTTCCACTCATTTCTGTTTTGCGTGTCGTTCTCATTCAGTTCCTTTTCTTTCAAGTCTTCCATATTATAGTCTTTCTATCTTATCTTTAATCTTCGTCTGTTTCTTCAACCTTCTATTACTAAGCTATTCATTCTTCTTCCAATATATTATTCATCTCTCCTCATTACATATTCAAACCAATGTAATCGTCTCTCTTGTATCTTTCTAGAAATTTTTAATACTCGAGTTATTTCCCTTATTCTTTCATTTCTTACCGTATCTTTTCGTGTCTTCCACAACATTTATCCCAACATCCTCATCTCTGCCACATTCATTTACTTTTCATTGATTCTATCAATTGAATTATCTGAATATATTAGCAGTTTCCATGGTTAGCATAGCTGGCTGATTTATGAAATTTAATATCTTTATAATTCTTTAACTCTATATCTATTGAATATGAAGTATAAAATGCAATCAAATCGTATAGAGAATAATATATTCTTCAAGTTATAATAACGTTAAATGTAAAAAAAAATTAACTGTTAAATCTTCAAATGAGGCTACTTCCGGTTCACCAATTATAATCAAAATCTAATCACTTGTTCTTCTGGATGTAAACTTGAGGAATACGAAAAAATATAATTTTTGGAATCGTGGTATTGAAGTTATGCGATCCGAAACTCTTGTCACACACACGATGCATTGTATTTGTGACGAATATTAAGGACGAATTTAGTGTGTGATACACTTCAATATAAATAAAGTTGTGTTCTGTTAATAAAACCCGTTAAAATCATCCTGATATAATACAAAATTTATTATTTTATTAACTAATTTGAAGTGTGTTGAAGAATTGCGAGAAAAAAATCGTACTTGACACTGACATCTTTAGCTTTTCCTATTTATTAGGGGTAGCTATTTTTTATTTTCTTCTTCCATTCATTTCTATTTTGTGGGTCGTCCGCATTCGGTTACTTTTCTCTCGTCTTCCGCAATACAGTCCTTATATTTTATCTTTGGTCTTCCTCTGTTTCTTCTACCTTCTATTACTAAGCTATTCATTCTTCTTCCAACATATTCTATATCTCTTCTCAGATGTTTAAACCAATCTAATCATCTCTCTTGTATCTTTCCAGAAACTTCTAATACTCTTTATAATTCTTTAACTCTATATCCATTGAATATGAGTTATTAAATGCAATCAATTCGTATAGAAAATAGAATATTCTTTAATATTTATAATAAAATTAAATGTGTAAATAATATTTAACAGTTTTGTTTCAAGAAAAACATCCAGAAGAACAAGTGATTAGATTTTGGTTATAATTGGTGAACCGAAAGTAGCCTTATTTGAGGACTTAACAGTTTTTTTTTTTTACATTTAACGTTATTATAACTTAAGGAATATATTATTCTCTATACGATTTGATTGCATTTTATACTTCAAATGAGGGTACTTCCGGTTGACCAATTATAACCATAATCTAATCAAGTCTGCATATGGAAGTAAGGAAGAGGATACGTAAGAATTGTAGTTTTTGGAATTCTAGTATTGGAGATATCGCGGCCGTTACCATAACAACGGACGCGAAATTGGATTTCGCGGCCTGTATTGCGCCTGCGAAATGTTTGGTTCGCGTCCGATTGCACAAAAAGATGATTTTAAAAAGATCTATTTATTTTTAAATCTTTTTAATCAAGGTGCTTACTTAATATAATATTTTTCCATAAATTTTAACTGTACTATTGACTTAAATTTATTCTCTTTCATTTAGTATTATACTGGTGATTGGATAGACGGAAAAAGATTTGGATATGGGGAATATACTTGGAGTTCTTTCTATAACAAAACATTTTCTGTACCTGTACAATGTTCATATATTGGATGTTGGGAAAGTGATAACAGACACGGCATTGGTAATTATATCAAGTTAACACGTTCACTGCGTTTAGGAGTTATTTTGTCCCTTTTTTATACATTCCCATGGTGCGGCAAAATTTCAGGAATTGTAATTTTAGTAATATCTATGGGAATGAATAGTAAAGGGTAACATTTTGAAGCTTATTAAAGGGAAAACAGGTTTTTATTGTTCACTTTGTTTGAAGCATTTGGGCCCAGGTGCAACAGGGACGCCTAAATTTTAAACTTGGTTTTATTCAGTTTGCCAAATAAATTGATGTTAATTCATATTAAATAGTTTTTTTTTTAATTACAGTATAAAATTGAATTGACTAATTCAATAAAACCAGTTTAAATTTTAAGTGAACTGGATATTAGTCCCGCATATTATAAAAAATACAAATCATATGATATGCTATTAGAGACGAGTAGTCCTTATCATCGCTAAATTTGATCTGAACATTTATAATAGCTATATGAATAATATTTCATTGATATTTAAAAAAAAAAACTTTTCATGAGACTTGTTGCTGACTAAACTAAAGCTATCAGATCAATGATGATGATTGTATATTTCAGGAGTGGTAAATTTTGGTACGGAAGGTGGTTCACGTTACGCCGGTTGCTTTGAAAATAACTTAAAACATGGTCCTGGCGTTGTTATTTGCGAGAATGGATCTACTATCGAGTCTAATCCTCTGTTTCTTGACGACAAACCTATTCATCTGACAAAAACAGGCTCTTTCTTCATTTCAGAAAATAACACAGTCACTGTCAATGCCAATGCCACTGTAAATTCGACCGACAATTTAATCATTTCCCCTATTCTCGATTTTCCAGAAACCTCCTTTAACGAATACGTAGCAATGGAAAGAAGAATGTCTATTTTTAAAACTGTGAGCAAGCATATCCATCAACCAGGAAACTTCCTGGACAATGCTACGTTAGCAAATATTGAACTCTGCAAAATGGTTTTTCCGAAAATTACACCAAACCATTTTTCACTATGTATTCCTATTAATACACCAAGTGAATTGATCAATCTGAATCATCATTTAAAGAAAACTGTTGACTTGAAGGATGATAATTTCTATTTAGTTTTTTCTAAGCTTACTTTACCCGTAGGGTACGTATAAAATTATGCCTACTTATGCGAATTTAATTTTAGAAGCAATTTTGTATTACGAGGCGTTCTGTTAAACTAAGGTCCGTTTGGACATAAAAAATAAGCTTATGAGAAAAGGTTTTTATTGACAGTAATATTTTACTACATATCTACTTTACTTTTCCACATAATCGCCGCTTACATCTATACACTTTCTGTAACGCTGCACCAGCTTCTTTAACCCCTCTGCATAGAAGTCCGCCGCTTGGGTATTGAACCAGTTGGTAACCCCAGTCTTGAGTTCATCATCGGTTTGAAATCGTTGTCCACCCAGCCACTGTTTCAAATGCAAGAAGAAAAAATAGTCGATGGTAATAATAATAATAGCGTGTCCAACCAAACAGAATAAAATAACATAAAATAATAACAATGACAAAATATAAATGTATATGAATTGTTTTCGGACCATTTAAACTTCTAAACACCAATAAACTGCATACATCAACGCTGTTGGATTGACAGCAGCAAGATCACTCAACTGGCAGGGATGTTGTAAGATGGGACAGTTAAGCATGTGAGCCATGGTTTGTTGAAGTCCGCATGAACATAAGTCTGAGCCGCTAAGCAGTCCCCATTTTACCATATTTACTCTATATCTTCCTGTTTGGGTACGGAGACGGTTTAAGCTCTTCCAAGTTAACTAAGGTAGGTCGCCACCGAGAGGAAGTAGAAGCGGTCTCACGGAAGCTAGGAAGCTCTTTCGAGATTTGAGTCTCGGAACGGACATTACATGGTCATGTAGTGGGTGCTGTGAATCTGATTCTTGTTTTTTCCGTTCTAACTGACTTGCAACGGAACGTATTCATGGCGGAGCAATACCACTGAAAAGGTAAAGATGTCCAGTCGAAGTTGACTTAAGGCAAGGTCGGGACTGTATGGAGGGTGATCAAAAACTTCCCAACGAAAATCTTTGCTCTTTGTGCTGATCAGTGACCATTTTTGGCACCCACCTCGCACAAAGTTTCCGATATCCAACCTGTTCAGTGACAATCCTGTAAATTGAGGTTCGAGCAACATCTGGGAATTCATTAGCCAGACCACTAATCGTCTATCGCCGATCACTTCGAAGTTTTTGGTTCACTTTACCAACTATGTCGTCGGTCCGAATATTTGGCATACCACTCCGCTGTTAAACGTGCACATTTGTGCGGCCACTTCGAACTTCTCGACACCATTTTCGAACTTGTTTGTCACTCATTATTTCAGGTCCATACACTAGGCATAACTCACGATGGATTTCAGCAGCTGAAGATCCTTTTGCCAACAAAAATCTAATCATACCGCGAACTTCAAAACTGGCGGGATCTACAATTGTCTCGGCCATTGCGATCTGCTCTCACCGACTGGCAAACGACTACTGAATCAAACCAACAAACCCTGCAGTAGTTTCCTAAAGAGTCGGTAGATAGCACTGCATGCGTAAAACTGCATTCAGGCCTGCCATCAGTTAAATATTGGTCACTAGACCTTAGTTTTGAAATACGCCTCGTATTATCCAAATTTAGTATCTAATATGTGCTTCAAATGTACTCAAAAAAAAGTCGAAAAATAAAAATTTCGTGCCAAAAATATAATAATATACTGTTATTTACTGCCAGATTTGTGAAGCCAAAATATTAGAACGAAGTTCAAATTAAATTTTTAGAAAAAAAAATTGTAATGTTGATTCAGGGTAAGATTTTATAAGTACAATTTAATATTGTTAAGATTGTAATAACAAATAATAATAAGAATAAAATATTTAAATACGTATTTAAAACATTTTTTATGCCCAAAATTAGGCAGCGAAAGGTTTTTTTGGGTCGCCATTTTTTTTAAATTAAAACATTTTCGAAATATATGTAATTTATAGAAAATTGTTGTTCATATCGTTTTCTTCCAATGTTTAATATTTTCACATTTAGTGTATTGTAGGAAAAGAATAAATTCATCTAACTAATTACTTTTAAACAACTAAATTCTTCTTCATATTAATATAATAGTGCATTTATGTGAATGGAGGTTTCCATTTTTACCTCTCGCTAAGAGAGGTATTGCATTCATGCTAAAAATCGCATATCCAGATTTTATTGAATAAGCACGTTTTAAGGTCCCTACAATCCGATTTTAACATTTTTACGATGATGTCTGTGTGTGTGTGTGTGTGGATGTGTGTGTGTGTGTATGTGTGTGAGTGGGATGTTGGAAGGACGGTTACTCAAAAACTATAAGACTTAAAATTTGTTTAACAACGTATTTCCCAATCGGACATTCATGGGAAGATCTGAAAAGGTTTTGGTAATAATTGGACAACCGGAAGTAGAAGATTCTTGAAAAAAAATCTTCTAAATATTTTTTTTTGAAAATTTTTCGTGGTAATATTAAAGAAAATTAAATTCTCTATCTGATACATTTAAATATTTTATTATATATTCCATAGATTTAGAGATAAAAGAAGTATAATATATAAAATAATCTGTTGTAATAAATTTGACAGCCGAAAGAATGCCATGAAAAATAGTTGATAATTTAAATTATTTGTAACTGACAGATAAATGTCAGTGTCAGAAATAATGAGTAATGAATTAAAAATGTACTTGGAGAATCCCTTAGTTCTTGATCTGTGACTATTATGGAGATGACAAGTCTAGGTTGAAGGACTTAAATTTGTTTCAAACATTATGGGACAATGTACACCAGTACTGTAGACTAGAGTAACTTTGAATTGCGAAAAAGCTATCAAATTCTTCTCAAGTAAGTTATAAATATTGACAAAATCGGAGTGCAATCTATCCGTCACTTTATTAAAGGGAATTAAGGTTATTTAGATATAACAAGTATGAAAAAATAAAATGTAAAAGAAGATATATAAGAATAGATGCACAATCCAGATATATACATTTTAGACCGCCCAAAATTAATGTTTTTACTAGAAGAATATGAAGAGAAAGTAAACAAAGTTGTTCGAATTGAAAATTGCTGTTACCAGCCTAATATTTATATATGGTAAACTCTACTTTGTAATTTATTGTAACAATTTATGGTAAAATATCTTCATGTTGAGACATGCTATTATTGAATAATAAAGAAGTTTATACGTCATAGATTTATATGAATATATTATTTGTATTTATAAAAATAATCTTTGCTTTATGCATACAGCCAGGTAAAATATACGGCGAGAGGTTATGTGCTGGCCACATCAGATTTTTTAAGACGTGGAAATGAAAAAAATTACTGACTGTTTTTCTTTGTGGTTTACACGGGTCCATTTGTTTCGTGCTACTACACTGAAATTAGTCGAATTGGAGATATAACCTCACAACAATTTTATTTTTTTAATAAAATAATGTATAATTAATCATTATCTTACTTTAATTGGAATACAACAAACTTACGGCTAAAATTGATGTACAATATATTTTTTTAAAAAAAGGAAACCCCAATTGTTCAGCGCTGGGTCGCGATTATATGAAAAGTTTTGTAAGGTCGCGGTGGCCAACCAAAAGGTTGAGAAACGCTGGTCTAAATGACCGCACTGCGAATATTAAGAGAATTGAAATTGATTAGAATTTGTTTACTTTATCAAATTACTATGGAACTAAATTTAACTGAGCGTCATAAAATGAAAAAAATTGATTCGAATTTGTTGATTAAAATCAATTTACTATGGAAGTATATTTATTGTGTCCTTTATAAAACCAGGGGTTAATCTTATGAATGGAAACACAACTAGAGAATCGCTGCAAACAATTTTGCAAAGAAAGCTTTTGTTTACAAGTTTATAATCGAAAATTTTAAATAAAAATTTCTACGTCATTTAAAAGTTGACAAAATTCAAACAATGTAACTCAAGTTTTTTAAAATGAAACAGCCTACGTCATTAAATCAAATAATTAAAAGAATATCGACGGATGATGGATAAATTGAAGGAAATAAAATATAATCCATGTTGCAAACGTTTCGGATTTTTATTAATCCATTCTCAGTGCTACGGAGGAAAGGAAGAATAAATCGTTACAGAGTAAAATACAGCAAAGTCCAGCAATAATTACACATTAATAAATAACTAATGCTTACCAACAGAAGATTGTTACAATAAATTTTTAAATACATGAAGTGATACATGTGACAAAATTAGTTGAAAAAATATACATTGTGCTTTCTGCCGCAGTGTAAGTACAACTGCGAGAGAAAGATACAGAAAATTAACAAATAAAAAATATACAATGTTACCAGTACAAATTGGTTATAACACAAAAATATCTGTTGGTGTGTATATTGGCGCAAACTTTAAACTGTATACTAATGAAGTCGTTTGTTGTGATCTACAATATTTTGATAATTTTTATTCAGGTTTTCAGTATCTGTTCTATAATTTATACTATTACTATTATTGTGAATATGAATCAATTCTAAGAAGTTAAGTTTTTTTGTAATTACTTTCTGAAGCTAATATTTTAATATTTTCAAAATCAAAATGGTGGTGGGAATTTATACTATGTTTAGATAAAGCAGTTTTTTCTGAATCTAAATTTCTGCGTCGATTAAATCAAATCTTCGTCAAAATTAAGGCAGTTTGTGTAGTACGACCCATATGTTAAAAGAAAATATGTAAATTGCATGTGCTAGTAAGAGTATTAGTTTATAAACTGTAGTTAAATTGCTTAATGAACATTTTGTTTTAGTTTTACTTAAATTTTCTATTTGTTTTTAATTATTTTGATTTTATGGTATCTAATTTATAAAAATTCATCAGTAAAAATAGAAATAAAATTCCTATTAAATATGGTTTTCTTCTTTTTCTGTCTTTCTAACTAGATTTAAAAACTAATATGCAATTTACATATTTTGCATTTTTAATAAAAATCTACTAACTTTCAATATCTTATGCTATACCATCGATCTTCTATATATAATATAAAATCAATGCCTATATCTACGGGTGACACTGAAAAATGGGCCACACAAAATAACATTTTAATTTATAATTATTCTTTAATTTTCTTGATATATTTGTAAATTAGGCTTAGGGGCTCATAAATCGTGATATTTCGGTTTAACCGGAAGTGACATTAACTTTCATATTTCAAATGGGAGATCCTATATATTTTTATATTTTGAAGAAATGAATTAAAAACTTAAGAAAAAATCTGATGTGACCAACACAGTACCTCCCTCCATTTACCTATGTATATAATTTTTATATTAATTTATAAATTTCTCCATACAATATATAGAAAATGTATTAAAGCAAACTTGTAGAAAATGTAATAATCTTTAATTTTTATAATAACAAATTGAGAAAAAAATACATTTAAAGGTATTTTTTGAAGAAAAAACTATCTTGAGCTTCAAGTAAACTGCCATTTCCGGTTATCCGATTGCCACCAAAACCTAATCAGATATTTCCATATTAGAATAAGGTAGAAATACATGGTTTTAAAACTTTCTGAATGGTAGTATTTGAGTTAGATCGTAAACAGGATCCACACATACATACATACACACAGACATCATCGTGAAAATGTTAAAAATGGATTCTAGGGACCTTAAAACGTGGTCAATTACCAAAATCTCGATATGCGATTTTTAGCACGATCCCTATACCTCCCTTACCAAGGGTAGCGGGAGGTAAAAATTATGAATAATTAACCTAGTAAGCCATGTCAGGTTGCCTGTGATAACAAATTGATCTTTTTTTGTAACAAAATACAAAATCTTACAAAAATAACTTACTATTTAAACAATTAACTTAAATAATACTCAATATTATCTCAACTGCTTTATTTATTCAATAAAAATGCATTTAAAGCATGTCATTGAATTCGTAATTTTACGTAAATTACAATTATATGAAAATATATAGTGTGTCGTGTGTCACATTTGAAATATGAAAGTTAATGTCACTTCCGATGAAACAGGAAACTCTTCCATTATGCCAAATGCCATTATTTTTTGAGCCCCTAAGCCTAGTTTATAAATACATCAAGAAAATTAAAAAATAATTATAAATAAAAAAGTTATTTTGAGTGGCCCGTTTTTCAGTTTCACTTGTATAATTAATCCCTATTTTTTACCGAAAAAATCTGATGTGGCCAGTACATGACTTCCGCCAATTACATGTTTATAATAGCAATGAGCTTTAAATAAAGAATCACTTCCTGTTGATCATTTGTAAACAAAATCTAATTTGTTGTTTCAATAAATAGAAAAGTCTGTATTACGAAATTTTGAATTATATTTTATTGTTTTTCCTGGAAAATCGTTAAGAGCTCCAAATTAAGTACCACTCCCGGTTTATTATATAGTCCAAATCTAATAGGTTGTATAAAATTTTACAAAATTTTGAACTATGACGTGATTGGTCAATTTTTAAGACCTTTTCTTGTAGAAAGCATATTAATCAAAAATTATAGTCAAATTTACTATCTGTAGGGTCAGTTCTACCATGGGTTAAGCGTTATACACTTACTTACATAACACCCTATATAAGAGTTTTAAATACAAAATTTGAGAAGTTCTGGATCATATT
Organism: Harpalus rufipes; assembly: GCA_951394225.1. Classification (NCBI taxonomy): domain Eukaryota; kingdom Metazoa; phylum Arthropoda; class Insecta; order Coleoptera; family Carabidae; genus Harpalus; species Harpalus rufipes. The sequence goes on along the minus strand of OX596276.1, from coordinate 19,078,293 downwards.
TTGATATGTTTTCAAGAAAATCTGTATTGAGCTTCCAGTGAAGTACTACTTCCGGTGTATCAATTTTTAAAAAAATCTAACATATCGTTCTCAATATACAAGTCTTAAATACTAAATTTGAAAAGTTTCTGATTATATCATAATATATATTTCACGAAAATCTGTTCAAGAGCTTCAAGTAGAGTATTACTTCAGGTTTATCAATGTTAGCCAAAATCTAATGTTGTTCCCCTTGATATAAAAGTTTTAATACTAAAATTGAAAAGTTTTGAATTATATTTTAATATAGTTCTTCATTAAAAACTGTTACACACACACATACACACACACACACACACACACACACACACACACACACACACACACACACACACACACACACGCACACAAACAGACAGATATCATTGTAAAAGTAGTAAAACGTATTGTGGAGACCTTAATTTATGCTTATTCACTAAAAACTCACTATCGATTTTTTGGATCAAAAACATTACCTGCGGTAATGGTGGGAGGTAAAAATTATTTAGAAAAAAAATGCAGTTCTATTTAAAGAACTTGAGTTAGTTGAATATTTTCAATTTTAACTTTATGTTGACAGAAGTTACATTTTTATAAATTATAAATTTATGGTACTGTAAATAAAAGCTTTCTGTATAAAACTGTTTTTACGCATTATAGAAATTCATTTCCATTCACGAGAAAATTATCGTTAATTATTATGTTCAATTATTTTTGTCTCTTTACAGTTTGAAACATGATTCAATTAAGACATACTGTTGTGACGAAAGTTCCCCAGTACCACGAACCTCTGAGGCTGCTTCAATTACATTCACTTCTGTAATGAACAAACGTTACATTGAACACGAAGAAAAGAATGTAAGAAAAGCTATCACTACACATCTTCCCAGACTGCGAGTTATCTATCATCATTATACCATTGTGTCTTCTTTGAAAGATGTGCCATTCAAAACATTGTTAATCAGGCTGTTTCTATGGCAGTTCTATCGAGATTGTATGATCCCAGAAAAAGGAGTTTCTCTGAGTAAAATAGGTTCGCTACTGGCAGAGAACCCAAATATAGAGTTAGAAACAGAGCAAAATCCTTTTGAAGTGATTTACTTCTGGCAGTTTTTACATAGTTTGTTAGCAGTTGCTCTGAATCTGTATGGAAAAGAATGTTCTCTATGTGTTCACGAGGGAACTTTAGCGTCAGCTTTTGTAAAATTATTAGAAGAAGATGTTTATCCTAATTATGGACACCACAAAGGTATGAGATTAGTGTGGCACACAATATTATTTTCATACGTAATATAACAAGTGATACGATTATCATCGATGATATTCTCGAGTGAAATGTGCTACTTCGGTTTCACGAGCAATATTTCGATTATTAATCATATTACGAGCTTAAATTTAATGAGAGAATATAATTAATTTTTGTAACACATTATGTGTGCTGCTAACCTAACTTCTGATATACATAATTCATATTGTATTAAAACATGGTACTTACGAATTATACTTAATATTTCGGAGTTTGAATTATTGTTATTACTTATTTTTATACTCAAAATTAACTGCCAATGTCGTATTAAAGAAAACAAATCCCTTAGTAACGACTATAAATACGGTGATAATTTCTTTGTTTTTTATCATCGCTGTGATAGACATATAACTACGGAGATTCTGAATGTTGAATGGCGGAAAACATGTCACGTGACTAATGAATTATATTCTCAGTTAAATATTTCATTATAATGAGTAGGTACATATGGTCATATGTTTAGACCTAGATATCAACTCAATTGTAATAAGTAATTGAATTAATAAATCGTTTATTAACTTATTATACAGGTATCCACAGTAATACGAGCCCAAACTCATAATAGTTTGGCCGGTTTACATTTTCAATGAGTTATAAAACCTACACAAATGGTTAGAAATTGCTATAAAATTCTTTCGTCTACTTTAAATATAGACATGAAACTTAAAAAAAAAAACAGTGGGCCAAAAGACGGGTGATAGTAGTCCAACCAGCATTTTAAGGGTCAAGTTTTAGTCTAGACTTAGCTTCTACCGAGACCCATTACTTTCGGCATAATGGAAAACGACTTCGTAAAAATCCAGCGCGTACTCTAAAACGGTAAAACCAACCTTGCAAGACATATAGGACAATACTCACAGGAAAATTTGCAAGGCTTATGGATTGCCTATTAGAATTAAAGCTGGCATTACTAATAAAGGCGATGTAACCTAATATTAAATGGCGGAATACTTGAAAAACATATTCAGTTTTTGTAAGTTTAAAATTTACAAGGGTCCGGGGAGAATGTTCGGACAAGCAGTGTACTGATGAAAAACAATTATTTCACGCCAACGTTTCTACTATGACATTGGTCTTCATTACGGCTCTTAAATTGGAAGAAAATTTTACAAATAAATATCTCGTACAATTGAGGTGAAACAAGCAAACAAACAAAATTATTACAAATAATATACAAATAAGGGGTTTGTGCAATATTCATGAGGAACAAATATAAAAGACACAGAATTGATCGTCGCAAAGGATAAAATTAAACAAATAAATTTCATGTAAAAATATTTGATTACAACAAAGAAATATTTGATTACAACAAAGAATATGACTGATTTCACAATAAAAATATAATATTTGTTATTGTACGAATCATAAAATTGCACGTATTTAACGTAATTTGACATGAACATTTTTTTATGTTTTTGTCCTAATCCATATCAAGCTTTATTACAAGAACAAAAAAGTATATAATTTTTAAATTTACATATTTTGCTTATACAAAGGGCTAATTTAATAATACTTGATGTGCTAGACGCAGAAATTAATTCTCTAAAACTTTTATTTGAAGCATTTATTTCTAAAATCAAAATAAAATCATTTTATTCAAGAAAAACTGTTAACAACTTGAAGTAATGTACAACTTCCGGTTAGCCTATTTTAACCAAAATCTATTTTGTTATTTCGATTGACACAAAAGTCTTGTATACCAAATTTGAAAAGTTTTGGATTATATTTTAATACAGTTTTTCATTAAAATCTATTATAGGCTTCATGTAAAGTACCACTTCTGGAAATTGTGTAATAACCAGAAAGGGAGGTGCACAACTAGATGTTATAGGAGTCCTAAATACAAAATTTCAACTTTCTACGGCTTACCGTTTTTGAGTTATGCGAGATACGTACGGACGTACGTACGTACAGACGTCACGACGAAATTAGTTAAAATAGATTCAGGGATGATCAAAATGGATATTTCCGCTGAAATCTGAAAACCGAAATGTTTCGCGATTACAATACTTCCTTTATTTACGTACAAGGAATTAAAAAGGAAAGATTCCTTAATTACAGGATTAATTAAAACTATCCAATGGGGTAGTAGAACGACAAGATATGAATAATGTCACAATGTTTCTTGGGAGCCTGGACAGTATGCAAAATTTGTTGCATGTAAGAAATTAAATAGTGTGTAAATGCTATTTTTTTTTTTTTATTATGTATCAGATTGTGGTATATTGTAATGAGCTGTTCTATGTCCGTGTGATAATTGATATTTTATTGTCTGATTTGATTATGCAGCATTTCTAAAGTAAGTGCTTCCATTCTACAGGCGATCATCTCTCAATTTAGTTAAAATCTATATTTTAAAGCCGTCGAAAGAAATTTGTAGAAATTTCTCACCATTTCCGTAAGTTTTGTAATTTGTTTGTTGAAAATATAAACCGGAAATATTATGGGTTTGGGCTCGTATGTCGAACATGGGGATCTCGTGAACAATAAAACCCAGTATTTTTATCTCTGCTTAAAAGTTAAACTTTTAGTTCAGGGTCTTTCTCGTATACGGGACACCTCGATTATTTTCTTTATTATTGAAAATAGAAGAAAATCATTCAAATAAAAGTTGTAGTGTATCAAAGGGGACATTCACTTATTGAAAAAAAAATTAACCAGTGGTTCTCAAACTATAACATAGACATTTTTTTTTAACTGGATGGTATTTATTTTTTAGGCCATTTCGATAGAATATTTTTTCTGAATTCAACTATGTAATCATTTTATATCCGTACATAAAAAAAATATGAATAAAAATCAATTGAAATTTGAATAAATTTTATGTTTACACTGTTTACAGGTCGTTTTTAGTAGGCTATGTATGAAAAACAATAACTGGTATCTAATTAGATTTATTTGTGCATAAATCCTGTTGTTGCTATTTTTAAAGTTATTAACTAAAATTTGTTTCATTTTAATTACTTCGAATTTTAATGGCGCTAAATTGACCCCTGTGGTGCACTCTCCACGCCAGTATTGAGTGCTCGTGAGGTGACGCTTTGTAAATATGTAAAATGATTACATGGTTGAATTCAGAAAAAAATACTCTGGTTAAAAAAAATTCTTCAATAAGAGAATCTACCCCTTGATCTACTACAACTTTTATTTGAATGATTTTCTTCTATTTCAAATAGTAAAGAAAATAATATATATATATATATATATATATATATATATATATATATATATATATATATATATATATATATATATATGTATATAAGTTTAAAAATTACACATCAGATGAAATAATGAAAATACCAGGTGTAATAGTCAGTTAATTAGACTAATTAGGTTAATTAGAAAACGTTATAAGGCCAGTTTAATGATGTATTTTTTATCCGGAAAAAATGAATAGGTCACTAGTTATTAGTAAAAATGTTTATTTTATTTTTACAAATAATTTCCAGATATGGTTAGACTGAATTTTTATTTGAACTTATTGAATGCATATGTTTATGCTTTTTCAAATGACAATGCTCGATTATTTTTATCACTATTTGCTTTCGAGTTATGCTGTCAAACTTATGATTTTTATATGGGCGGTACATTAGAAAGTTGCACCATAAAAAAATAATTTTTGCTTTCTACGAGTAGCTATGTATAACCTGTTCATGTTCATTTGTTCTAAACGGCAAAATAAATTTCTGAGATAAAAATAATTGTTGTTACACTGGCTTGCAAAAAGTCGCGTACACCTAATTTTTGTTGTATTGAATCGGTCTTAAATTTTAACTTTTCGATGTCCACTAGTGTCAATGGGGATGTTTAGTGTTTTTTTTTATATTTTATTAAGATTGTCTTCAAAAGTGATATTCTATATTGTATTTTACTCAAAGATGCCTAGATTTCTCAAAAAATGAAATTTACTAAAACAATGTCAAAAATTTACGGAGAACGTATAGTCTTCCTTAAGCAGGCACGCGCTGGGTTCTTATGGCAAGAGGGTGTTTTAAAAATGGCATTCACATGTTTTGACGTTTATAAGAAGTGACAGTTCTGTGTTGAAATTATTATAGTTCTGATGTTCTTCTGGTGCAAACGACTAGTTCAATTAATTTCATTGTGTATTATTGTATTCATTTGTGTAGACTAAAAAAGATTATTAGTGTAAATATTTCAAGAAAATTAACTTTGCTTCGTAAGGGTATCTGTATGCATTATTTATATTTAAAAGTTTATTTATCGAAGTCATTTTGTTTAATTCTAGTAAATTGTTGGTACCGGCTGCGACAAATCCTTATTCCATCTTAAACAAACAAAAGAAATAGAAAATATTAATTGATGTAAAAATAATAAATATTTATCTATATAGACGTAAAACTCGCAATAAACTTGCAGATACCTACATGCAAAAGAAAATAAAAAAAATATTTACCTTATGAGTTAACCAGAACAGAATATTACAAATTAAGTACTGTATAATAATTTTGCAAACAAATATAATTCCACTTCGAACTAAAAACTTGTAACTAGTGGTGGGATCCGGATCCGGATAGTTTCGGTTTTGGATGCAAAAATATCCGGATATCCGGATAATTGAATGTTGAACTATCCGGATCTCGGATCCAAATCTCAGTATCGGATTTTGGATCCGCATCTGAGTATCGGATTTCGGAACCGGATCTGAGTATGAAATTTTGGATCCGGATCTGAGCATCGGATTTTGGATCCGAATCTGAGTATTGGAATTTGGATCCGAATATGAGTATCTTGAATCCGGATCCGAATATCGAATCTTGGAAACAGATTTGAGTATCGGACCTTAGATTCGAATATGAGTTTGAGTATCGGATTTTAGATATGGAATTTCAGTATTCGGATCGGTTCTCAAATTCGAATATTCTCAGTATTGAACCTTACATTCAAATATTAGCATCGGGTCTCATCAAAAGCACATAATAAATTAATGAAATTCATGTCATATGTTACTTTATATAGGACTCCGTGAAAGTATAAATTCCTTATTTCTTTACATTTGCACAAACTACCTGGCTATTTTAAAAGGGTATTATAAAATGTATTACTGTTTGTTTACTAGTGTTTACAGATCGCTGTAAAAATAAACAGGCCCACTTTACTGGTTTGAAGTTTGAATTTTAATTCAATACCAGTTGTTAGCTTTCACTTTCAAAATGAAGAATCGATTCCAGAATTAAAATATGGATCCGGATCCGTAAACAAAACACCGGATCCGTAAACAAAATATCGAGTCCGGATCCGGATCCAAGTTCACATCCGGATCCAAGTTCAGATCCGGATCCAAGTCCAGATCCGGATCCAAATTCGAATTAAATTTTCGGATATCCGCTTCAATATCCGAACGTCGGATATCCGAGGATCCGGATAGTTTGAAATCCGGGTTCTCGGATCCAAGTTTTGTCGGATCCTCACAGCATTACTTATAACCTCACTCCGCGAAAACGTAAACAAACCACGTGAACTAGCCAGCAGTGTGTAGTGTAATGCCTCAACATACGTTCAAAAGTCAGGTCTCACCATCCTGCATGAGCATAAGTCACTTATAACGTCACAAAAGGTCGATGATAAATATTTAATTATAAATAAATGGGAACATAATTTTAACTTTCAATTACATTTTAAGTTATAATTATTCATATATTTACGATTAAAAAATATTTCACATGTAATTTCAATCACGCTAAACTTCCCCCAATTAGATGCCATAGATAACAGAAAACGAGAAATACTTGGTTGTTGTTCTTTCATTTTTCTGGAATATATCATATATGCCATGTGTGTGCGACAAAGATGCTAGATAAAAGTGTAGTAATTCTTGCATCAGAAAATGATGACGTGGAATCAACTCGGAGATAGAGGTCGTACACGTTAAGATAAAACCGGCTACGTCAGGACTGAGTTCTGCAGTGGAATCGCGCTATATAGAAATGTAGAAAACTGGCGACTCGTTGCTAGGGAAACGATATTTGTAGAAAAGAAACTACAAGTCGGTATGTCGGTATCTCGCAAAGAAAAAAACTTCATTTTCGTCAAAATAGACAGAAATGAAACGTAAATTTATCATTGTACAAATTGTTTGGGATTTGGAGAAGGTAGTGTTTTTTTATAAATAAGATGAGATTTGGTATATAACTGATATTTATTGGTTCGGTCTTACGACCTTCTCTTACGACTGTTTGTCGTCGACTCTCTCGGTAACTCGGTATTCAGATACAGGGTGGTTACTTAGAAGAAGTGGGGGTGGAAACCCCCACTCATTCCTACAATTCTACGAAAGATGTATATATACAATTAAGCAAAACATATAGAAAATATGAACACAAATTTTTAATTTGATTACAGTAATAAATTTATTTCTATTTATTTAATTGAAATGTCAAAATATTACTCAATTTTTACAAAACATGTAATCCAAGAACCGAAAGTAGTCGAATTATATTTCTATTCTACAAAACGATACGGCGCGATACCAAATTTCATTTCTATTGCGTTTTCTTTCTATCGCTTCGTTTCTATAGCTCCAAACGTTGCGATTCCACTGCTGCAGACCACGTCTCCAACAAATTGTCCAGTGACGTGCACAATATTAGTCCGAGTGCCAAGTGCAAAAAATTCAGACCTGGAAAGTCAAAAGACCCGTTTAGAAAATATCTCATTCGATTCAGATTTTGTGTGCTATCTATTTATGAAAAATTTGCAAAAAATCCGAGATGTAATAAACTCAAAAATTACATTTTTCACTTTGGCAAATTAAAAAATATCAATTTTCAATATTTATCTTGTAATAATCTCAGGAACTGTATTGAGATATTTTATTCAAATTTTACATACTTATAATATCAAGCATGTAATCTCTCACAGTTTTATTGGAAATGGTAAAATATTTTTAATAAACGAATAAATAAATAAAATATTATTCTTGGGAAAACTCATGCAGTCAGAAAAGTACTCTGTTTAAATCTCATCCTTTTACGAATTTTATAGTACATACATCGGAAGAAATGTGAAGAAAGTTAAAAGTACAAATTGACCAACTCTGATAATAGTTAAATAACGATCTACCGTCGCTAATAACACTTTTAGTTTTATTGTTGACAACGCTCCGCTTCAGAAATGTAAAATTTACTCGTTAAAAAAAGTGACATGCTTAATTCTAATACAACAATTTAGTATTTTATAAGTTTTTGTTTATTAAAATTATTTTTCCCCATATAAATCTTTATTTTTAATTAAAATATGGACCATTAAATACATTCCTATAACCTATAATAATATTTGTAAATTTACGACTAAAAATAAATGTTTTATTATTATTATTATTATTATTATTATTATTATTATTATTATTATTATTATTATGACGCAAATGGCTTGAATTTAAAGTGTACGGACTCTACAGAGTGTACATATTATTTATAGAAAACGATAGAGGTTGAAAATAAACTGCAACCCCGTATTTTTATTTATATCAATACAATTTTCTATTTTTGTTATTGATTTGTATAAATAATCTTTTTTAACATTATAGGATGTTTATTATTTGACTACGTTGATGTTCTACCATTAAAAGCTGCATATCGCTGGTTTATGGAATTTAAACAACCATTTACGGTATTAAATTTTTTACAAATTTCATCTACAATTAAACATGTAGACCCTCCTAATTATTTTGCTGCGAAAGAAGAAGATTTTTCATTAGAAATGGGAATTAATGCTTACGCTATTGCACATGAAATAAAATACTTAAAAGGTTTGAAATAATTATTATTTATACATATAACTAAAATTTGATTGATGTCTTTCAGAGTGTATTTATATATTGGTTGTTTAAACATGCCCCATGCTTAAACGACTAAATTTTATTCAACCAGATTATAAGATTAATAATGTTAGTATGTATGTTAGCGAGTATTGGACTTTTGGGCTTCACCCACGAATGATCATTCAAAATGGACAATAGCCAAGCGATCTTAACATAATCTAACCAAATTCACAATTTTGTAACAATTCTGCGCATCTATTATTTTATCGCATAGATGTCCGACGCCCATTTGGCTAAAATGAAATAGGGAGTAATATAGTCAAAAAAGTGATTCCAATGTTTATGTTTTCACATATACTTTGTACATTTGAATCGGTCTTTTTGAAAATGAGTCATCTTAAATTTATCAAAAGTTGCTTTTTTGACGGATTTGTATTCGTCGAGCATCAGCTTATCTACTATCTTTTATAAAAGCGAACCAAATCTCATATGCCTATCAAGGGAAAATTCTTAAGAACATCAAGAAAATCGAGGATATAATAAGGATACGGTAACAATACATCCCACATACGCACAAAAAAAATATACATACCAAGAAATGAACGAATAATCCACCACGTCCTTGGGCTTGGATGCTTCACCCTAAGACCTGTATTTTATTTTTTCATTTATAGTTATCTACATTTCTTTACAATGTATTTTCAAAATGTTTTTCACTGTAATTCAAATTTTGTTCTTGTGTTTTTATTAAAAATATACATTGTCTTTTATCTAAATTCATTTTGTAAAAGGATCATCTCCTTGGTAGAAAAATTTAAAAAAGCGGTCATCTTGTATATTATATATATATAAGTATTGATTTTTTAAGTGTTTCTATTCAATTTTATCTCTTTTTGATTGACAAAAAGAAATGAAAATTGTTTCTTCAAAAATAGAGCACTTAAGTTTTTTGCTTCTTCAGTAAAATATTGTATATTAGAATTGACTCCTTTTCAAAATAACCCAGTCAATGGGAGTAGGGGATAAAGCTCAACGTAGATGGCAGCATCCTAACCATGTACTAAAAGTACAATTAAAGTCAAATCCATATGAAACAATGTTATTTATTATAATTTTTACCAGTTGTATAACTAAAAATTCGTTATTCTCAAAATGATCGGCACAAATAAATTTGGATTTAAATTTTATTATTCTTTTCTTCTTTCATCTTTTGGTAAACTATAAAAATACTTACACCTTTGCATATACCTAATACAAGAATGCATTTTTTAAAAGAAGAATCGAAATAAACTGCCACTTTTAATACCGGATTCTCCAATTATGAGTACTTTATGCTAGCGCGCGCCTTATAAAGTGCACAAATTTTATTACATAAGGTTCGTTCGGTTATTTTTTTTAGTTCTGTGCGCACAGTGTGAATAAATTGCACAGCAAACGTTCGGTAATTCACTTCTGTACAGTCTGGATCGCACAAAATGCATTCGATAAATACTGTGCTGTGTAGCTGTGCATGCACAGTCGCCCGATCTCTGGGTTTGTCCGACTGTGCACATACGAGTTGGGGCGCATAGTATAAAGCGAGAATGATCGTACGAAGGTCGAAAGTATAGTGACAATGGCAGATAGGTATATACTATTTTTCCGCTAATATATAATAACCTATTACATATTAATATTTACCAGAAGCTTTCTATTAGTTTTTTCTCATATTCATTTAATTCGCGAACAAAATTAATTTTATATAATAAATCTTCAAAAGTATCGGGATACATACTAAAATGAGTTTTAAACTGCCTGTCAGATATATATTTGTTATTGTTCAGCATAATTTACTTTTTATAAAATATTTGAATCATACTCCCCTTCTTTGTCCGACTCATCGCAAAATATTTCACGCCCTACCATTACTACATTTGTAAAAACACGAAAATCCGTATTCTGCCGTCAATCAAACACATATACGGTTAATGTAAAATCGATATTAGTAATAATAATCTGAACTTACACCAATTATCAATTGCTAAATGCTAAAATCTATCTGTCACGAAAGTAGCAAAAATAGAAAGTACATGGCTAGTGTGGCGCTATAGTTACACTATATCACCATCGCCTGCTCTTATTAAAAAAAATTATTTTTTCACGACATGCACAGAAAGCTCAACTTTCTTCTTCCGAAATAGTGAGAAAAATGTGATTTTCCTCTAGAGAGGAAAATATAGAAGTGTTATCAACATGAATGTTATTTACAAAAAATATATTGTAAAAATTATAAATAAATTCCTAATTTTATTTAAAATTCTTATTTTAGTGATACATATACTTTATTATCTTACAAGTATGTCTTATATTTTTCTTTTTCTAGATTAAATCACAATTTGACAACTTTAATTTAGATTTAAGATTGGTTCATTGGCAACACTGTTACACAGCCTTCAGTCTGATAATAACCTAACTTTTGACGTTTTGACGTGTCAGTCTGTGTTGTGTTGTCCAAGTGTAAATATAAATTATAAATAATATATATTGATTCAAATAAATAAAATATCACCCTTATTCAACTAGTCATGTCAATATAAACTATTTTGATTTAAATAAACAAAATATTACCCTTATTCTACTAATCTTTTCTTAAAGTTTATTTGACGTCCGAGAAAATCGTTTTTAGAAACATGTCGTGAAAAAAATGTTGTATCTAACACGAGAAGAAAGCGTTTTTACCACTCTCGCTCGGAAAAAGAAGCGCTTTCCTCTCTAGTTTGACAAATAACTATTTTCTTCAAGTGTACAATAATATTCATATTATTCTACTATACACACACTATAGAAGATATTCATTTTATTACTAGTACAACAATGTTGTTCATTATTGTACTAGTAAAAAAATGTTAGCTTCTTAGTTCACCGCTGGCGGCAGCAGTCGTCACAGCAACACAGATCATATTGAAAAATTGTTATTTGACAGTTGTATCGTTTGTGTTTTGTAGTGTACACAACCAACTATTGCTGAAATTGCTAACGCTATAATTAAAACAATTCTAGAAAAATATAAAAAAAATCCCCAGTTTTCTTTGACACTTGAAGAAAAAATAGTATATTATGTTATTCGGAGCAGAACGCCGCTTTCTACTCCTAATAACATAAATGATAATATACTATTCTATATTTAAATATTTAATATGATATACCTCCTTGCAATCATAACTATGATTCTGGTTGTATATTAACATTTAAATAGAATGAATTTGAATCCTTTTTTAATTTCATTGTGTAATAATGTATTCAATATTTATTTTTATATTTTCTTTAGATGAAATACCTAGTTTTCAAACAGAGCCCATTCCAAAAGAAGAAACAATAAAACCCTTTGATAAATATAAAGGTATATTTTTCCTTCGTACTCTAGGAGCAAAAAAAGTATTATCCATTATAAGCGGTATATGCCCTAAAGTCATGGAAGGAAAAGATATTGTGGACATACAACATGAAATGACGTTCTATGAATTTTATGAATCTGTTTTGAAATGTACAGAAGCGTATATTGAGAAAAGAGAAAAAGATGCTAAATTAAAAGAAAAGGAGGGTATGTTAGCAGCAACACAAACAGTGAGCTTTATTACTAAAAAGAAAAATAGGAGAAACACATATAAAAGACATACCCCCCACATTTTACAATTTGTATGATGTAAAATATTTTTTGGTAATTATTTGTTCAATAAAACTTATATGAAATTAATTTTATGTATTTTTATAATGCGCGTATCGAATATATCTAGGCATGATTTACTATAGCGATACGATTCTCTTTGCGATTACGTTTTCGGGTCACGTCAAATTTTTATGCATACCGCAAGATTGTTGATTCTTCAGAATACCATAAAGTAATAACAATTTTTTTTTCTATTTCGGTTCACGCCATTTACAAAAGACGAATCATGATTGGGATTATGCCATGAGAAATAGTTTTATCGAAGCGAAATTGTTACATGAGTGAATCATTCATATAAATTTAAGTCTAAATGTTCGCTACAATTTAGAATAAGGGTTAGAATCTAACTATTGCACAAAAAAGACACTTATAGAACATTCTCTACAAAAGTTATGAATACTCACGGGTCGCTAAATGAGGTAACAGGTAATGTCCCATAAACTTTCGTTAAATTATACCTATCGACATTAGCGAAATCTGTATATAACTGACTTCGACTTAGAGACAGTGAAATTTAATATTTGGAAAAACATCATTAATAAACTTACAGAACTAATGCTAATAATTAAAAAAAATATATTCAAATATTTAAAATCTGAATGTTTATTTATTTGAAGTATACAACAATAATTATTTTTTCTCTGTTGTAATAATGTAAGTACTAAAAATATTTAGAAATGTCAATAGGGCTGTTGCAGGAATTTTTGTACGACTTCTAAGTGCTAAATTTTAAATGATATTGGGTGGTAGCTTGAATGGTGGTCAGGAGATGACTTGGAAGGAGATGACTAGCAATGTTTTAATGCCCGTTAGTACCTTTGCACGAGTTCCACTTAAGAAAATCTTTATTAAGCGTCACTTGCTCGTATCTCTCTAGAAATTTGATTTTTACCTCCCGCTACCTTTGGTAAGGGAGGTATAGGGATCGTGCTAAAAATCGCATATCGAGATTTTGGTAAATGACCACGTTTCAAGGTCACTATAATTCAATTTTAACATTTTCCCGATGATGTCTGTGGGTGTGTGTGTATGTGTATGTGTGTATGTGGCACTCTACTTCCAATACCATTCAGAAATTTTTAAAACCATATATTTCTACCTTATTCAAATATGGAAAGAACCCATTAAAAATTTGGTGTCAATCGGATAACCGGAAATGGCAGTTTACTTCAAGCTCAAAATAATTTTTCTTCAAAAAATACCTTTAAATGTTATTTTTTCGCAATGTGTTATTATAAAAATTAAAGATTATTCCATTTTCTACAGATATGCATTAATACTATTTCTATATATTTTATGAATAAATTTATAAAGAAAGTACTATAAAAATTATATCTCGCAACTCATGTTATAAACACAACTCCATGGTTACACATTTTAGCTCATATGTTTGTAACTAACAGATAAATGATTTCAAATAGATAACAGTAACGTTTTAAAAAGAAAATTGTAAATAGAACAATAGTTATAAGGAAAGGAACTTAATATACAGAATTTCAAATTAATAATGTTTTAAAACGAAAATTGTAAAGAGAACAATAGTTATATGGAAAGTAATTTAATATACAGAATTTCTAGCATTAAATATGCAGGTATGTATTTAAATAAAAAAATATATATAAATATATTTTCACAGCATATTACCCATTGCTGTGTGCGGGCGTTTACCAAGCGTTAGTGATGTAAGTATTCGGATGATTTCGATATTCGGATTATACGAAATCGAATGATATCAATATTCGGATTAATCATCCGATTCCGAATTCATATTACGATCACCTACTTAGAACTCGGTGATTGGTTGTTTGGCTTGATAAGCAACCGTGTATAGTGAATGCGAGACACGATACGGCATAAACATCTGAATCCGAATATTTTAAGAATCCGAATTGACTGACAGATGCGAGCTGCGACGCTGAGCCTGTGTTCGCCGCTCACTCGCTCAAATCAAAATTTCATACGTTTCCTTAGTCTCGCAATAATTAATTCGAATTCGGGTGTCATATTCGGATTAATCCGGGTATTTTAATATTCGGATTCAACGAGTATTTTAATTCGAATTCTTACATCTCTACCAAGCGTCGCCTCATTTCTGGCGTGGAGTGCAACACAGGGGACAATTTTGTGCCATTTAAAATTCGAAATATTTATCGTTGATCGGGATCGAATCGGGTTCCCCAAATTGGCAAACAGACATCAGGCACGCGACGAGATCCCATAGGCATGTATTTAAATTAATAAAAATTAAATGACGGGAGGTATTGTGTTGGTCGCATCAGATTTTTTTTTTTGTTTCTATATTCACTTTTGTGAAGTGACATTTCATTTACAAAATGTCGTTACATAATTATCTTGAGAGTTGTTTGAATCTTGTGAATCTACGAGTATTATCTATATAATATAATAAATATATTTTTATGGTATTACAATGTACTGAATTTTGATATGCGTGCAGTCTATGGCTCTTATTATTTTAGGAAACATAATATTTTGTGTATTTTCTTTATCTCTTATTATTCAATTAAATTTTATAAATTATTGTCTGCTAAGATACCGGTGTGAAATTAGCAACGGTTTTCTAGCAACGGAAACGGTCCTGTCCATCATTTAGTGTTTAGAGGAAGCCGCATATTGTCCGTATACATGCAAGTTTTATACCGTTTAGTAAATTTGGTGGCCTATACACAAAATATGTAGACCTGGACACTCATGGTTTCATTCGGTTAAAGGTACATAATATGAAGCCTAGTCTTATTTTTAAATGCGCCACTTTGACATTAACACTGTAGAAACTAAATATGTTTATAAAGATAAAAATAATATAATTTATAAAAAAAATCAGGGGATGACTTATTAGAAACGGAACTTTTATTACTAAACGTGCTTATACCCTATATTTATAATTGTGCCACTTTGACATTAACAGAGTAAAAACTTAATTTTATATTTATAAACATAGTTTCTTACGCGAAATAAAGAATAACACTATCAATGTTTTCAAATCACTATATTTTATTAAAATCACTAATGTATACAGGATGTTTAATGTAACAATAAAAGGCTTCGGAGTATGAATTCTAAATATCAAAACAAAAAAAAAATCCCAATAAACATTGGTGCCATGGGTGCCATAATGCTTCCTAACATATATAACGAGTATTTTACAAAATACAGGAAATGGTAAATTAGTTTTTTTTTAATAATTACTTAATCATAAAAAACAGTAAATGTTCAAAATGAAAGCCATTACATTGAGTTCATAACTCTGTATTAATTAAAAATACATTGGCGAATAATTAAAATATTACATTTTTATTAAATATAGAAAGCTTTGCAATTTTTGAATTAGAAATAATCTGATAATATTAAATAACACGTATAAAAATTAAAAATATCGGCTTGAAATGCGTGGGATATTTAATTAATTAAGGGTCAGTTTCACAATATCTGGTTAAAATTTCAGATGTCAGTGTCAATGAAAAGTAAATGAATGTGGCAGAGATGAGGATGTTGAGATAGATGTTGGGGAAGGCACGGAAAGATACGGTAAGGAATAAAAGAATAAGGGAAATAAGGCTAGTGTAAGAAGTTTCTAGAAAGATACAATAGAAACGATTACATTGGTTTGAACATGTCATGAGGAGAGATGAAGAATATATTGGAAGAAGACTGAATAGCTTAGTAATAGAAGGTTGAAGAAACAGAGGATGACCAAAGATAAGATGGCTACTGTTTTGCGGCAGACTTGAGACAAAAGGAACTGAATGAGATCGACACGCAAAACAGAAATGAGTGAAAGAAGAAAATAAAAAATAGCGGCACCTAGCGAATGGGAAAAGCTAAAGAAGAAGTCAGTATCAAGTGCAATTTACATAGTTTGTTTATGTAATAATTTTACTGGAAATTTGGAATATTTTGCAAGAAAATTTAGGTATGCAATTTATTTTAAAAAAAACAGGATTGACGGAAGGTATTGTGCTGGCCACATAATTTTTTTTTTATACAGCACTTATTATTTTCTTTTGGATAAAGTGATTTGTGTGTATAAAGGTGTATGTATGACCGGTTGTTTTCCATAAAAATATTTGAGAATATTGTTATTTTTAGTAAGTTCCAAATTATTAAATTAAAACTAATCTAATCGTAGTTATTTGTGTACACATTTATTACATATAAAACAATTAAATGTAATCTGACATGTAATTTTCATTAATAATATTTATAAAAATCATGAAGAATGATTCTTTAAATGACAGAAGGACAAAATTTGTAGGAATTGTTTTAGTATTCCACCTTTCTGTGCCGTTGTTTGTTGCTTCAGCAGAAAAAAATATATAGATATTTCTGTTTGTGTTTCCTACGAAGGTTTGCAAATTAAATAATCAATTATTATTGATTGCATATTGATTTTTGGGAGACATTTATAATCGTCGTTTAAATAAGTGACAATTTATAAGGATCCACATTATTAATCCACTTAAATTTATCTAATTAAAGTACTTTGGTTTCCAAAGATAAATTATTGGCGTCTAAATTCAATGAGATCATCTATAATAAAAATACCTACCAATCAAAAAAATACATATATGAAAAATGAACCCTAAGAGAAAAATCGTTAATAGATATTTCAAATTGAATTTCCTTTCTAAATTAAATAAATCTAATAGCTCAATTCATATTAATATCATACATGTTTTCATTTAACAATACACACAAAAAAAACTCAAATGAATAATGCAACCTTATGCTACAAACTACTTATTTCAACTTAATATTTTTCAAAATATACATATTTTTAAATATATTATAGTAAATAATTCATACATTTATCTTTAATTATGGCTAGTTACATTTCAAAATAGCACCTATAGTCTGAATTTTTTGCACAGAAAACACATTCGCTGTATAAGACGCAATGTTAATCTGAAGCTGTTCATCTGCCACATTGTGACGTACATGCAAATGCCCTATTGAAACAGTAGATCTCTATGGAATTCAGTTTTTTTTTTACTATTCCTTAGCAAACAATTAATGACGCGCCACTGGAATATGTTTGACGCATTGATTTATTACTCCAGCTCATTTTGAAACGAAGTATAGTTTATTATAAATTATATTTTAAAATTAAAATAAATACCTCGCCTACCCATTTTTAGGGATTTCGAATACATACGATCCCAAACTCATATCAATTCGGCCGGTTTATATTTTCAACAAATTATAAAATATACACAAATGGTTAGAAATTTCTACAAAATTCTTTAGGCTAATTTAAATATAGACTGACTTAAAACTTTAAAAAACTGTGGGTCAAATGACTGGTAATAATCGTTCGACCGCCATTTTAAGTTCTAGTCTAGATTTAGCTTCTATCGATGCTCAACTTTTTCCCTTTTCTGCACCCTGTCCCTTGTCCTGCGGTATTACCACTTCTTCATTGTGCTTCGTGTTCATAACATAGTATTTTCCACATGGCCAGTGAATTGGCAACAGTGTACAAATGTCCAGTCCATATTCATTTACCGGTGATTATAGTCAAGAATACACGGACATGGATTTGCTTTGCGGAAAAATGCGCCAAAGCAGGCGTTATTAATAAAAAGTGCCTTATCGTACTCCGCCTCTGACTTCAAACCTTCAAAAATGACAAGTGTTCTTTCCACTCAAACTGCTGTGATTTTTAGATATTTCTTTGTTCAAATAAGTAAATGTTATTGGTCCATCTTGAAGTGTTTACAACTGCAACAAACAAGTAGAAAAGAAATTATTGCAGATTTCCATACATTGTATTGTAACCCTGTTTAAGTGGTAATGTATGACATGTTACTTACATAACACCCTGTATATAATGTGTTCGAAAAAACATAACTTGGAGTAGGCTTTGAACAGAGAAACGAGACGCATATCTGGATCATTATTCAATTCAAAAGTCAAATTGTCAAAATTAATCATGAAATGTAATTTTCCTGAAATTCATTTTAACAGGCAGCAAAAGAATATTGCCATTCGCCGGTTCAATTTTATAAGAAGTTCTTATTTTCTTATTGTTATTAAGAAGTTTAATCGACTGTTAATATGGAATGATGGAATTGAAAAGTCCTTCAACTACAATCGACGTTTCTTTTTTTTATTTATTTATATAAAGTAAGTTTTTTTAGATATATTACTGACGCACAATTAAATAAACGAAGAAAATCGTATCTTTACGAATGTGTCAAACGTTTTATTCTTTTTTAGCAAGTCTCGCATTTGTACATTAAACAACTTGTCACTTTATTATTATAATTTTACTAAACTAATTTATGCAAATATTTGTACTAGTCTTTGCATTGCCTTTACCTTTACGCATGTTGAAATAAAAATGATGAAAGTTCTATTTTGCAAACGACAACATGACTGCAATTATTTCAAGCAGAAGGCATTGTATTTATGGTTGTTTTTTTAAATAACATTGTTTATTTTTATTCATTGTAATTGAGACGTTTTTGTTTCAAAGCCACCTAAATTAGTAAAAGTTGAACGTTGAAGACAGTTGAACAGCGTAACCTCATTGTTCACTATGATGTTATAACCTTGAGAATTTCGCTATTGTTTTGCTAATTTATGAAAAACTATTAAATTGGATTGTTAGAAATAATTTTCGTAAATGTCTTTACGGAAATTTACAAAAAGTGCCTTTTAAATGGGCAATTATAATTAGTGAAATAAAAAGAGTTATTAATTCTAATTATGTATATTCCGAATTGAAATAAAACAATATTACTTTACCTAGTTTAAGAGAAAATGTTAAAAACTGTCATATAATTAATGATAGAGTAATATGGCATAAAATTAATTTTAGTTTTAAACGTACAATGTATATATGAAGATATTAAAGTAATAAAATATTTTCTATAAAATACATAAATACAAAAAAATAATTAAAAAGACGACACTCCACTTTCTAAATTGTAAAGTAACTGCATTTTCATAAAATATTTCTATAAAATATCTTTAAATTCAATAAAAATGAAAGTTTACTAGTTTCTATTAACCACGTGTAAAATAATTACTGTTAACACAGTAATAACCATAAAAATACTTAATTATAATCATAAATATTAGTCTAGGATATTAAAAAATAAATAAATATTCATTGCCACTAAATGGCTAAATAATTAATATTCTGTGACTAATAAAATATGATTTATTGATGCACTCTTCCGAATTAATTGAAAAACAATTATTAAAAATTATTAACCAACGATGGATGGCTGCCATACAGCAATCCGACGATTCTATGGGTTTGAAACCCGTATAAGTATAAGGCAGTGATTATATTTTATATTATCTTCATTATATAATTAATTACACAATAAGTAACAAAAAAATCTGAAGTGGCCAACACAATACCTCCCGTTTAATTTAATTTTTATTCATTTAAATACTTAAAATTAAATTAATTATAAATACCGGGTTCGATCCCGACCGACGCCAAATATTTCGAATTTTAAATGGCACAAAAATTACCCCTGCGGCAGACCCAGCAATGGGTAATATGTCGTGATAATATGTTTATTTTATTTATGTACTTACCTATATTCATTACTGGCGTGGGGAGTGCACCACAGGGGTCAATTTTGTGCCATTTCAACTTCTAAAATATTTGGCGTCGGTCGGAATCGAACCCGTTCCCAAGATTCGCGTGAAGTGACGCCTGGTAAATGCCTGCACGCAACAAATATGTCATCATTATTACCGACATCTGAATATAAAGCAGATTGACTCACCCATCAATGGGTAATATACCGTGATGATATATGTTTCTATTATCTTACCTATATTTTTACATATTTACTTATGCTGGAAACTGTATTAAATTCCTTTCCATATAATTATTGTTCCATTTACTATTTTCTTTATAAAACATATGTCAGTTACAAACATTTGAGATCTGAATTGTGTAACCATGTGAATGAGTTGTGTTTAAAACGTAGGCTCCGGGATTAAAATTATAGATAGTTTTATAAATTTATCCATAAAATATATAGAAAAAGTATTAATGCAAACCTGTAGAAAATTTAATGATCTTTAATTTTTATATAACATAAATTTAGAAAAAATAACATTTACAGGTATTTTCCGAAAAAAAAACTATTTTGAGCTTCCAGTAAAGTGCCATTTTCGGTTATCTGATTTAGGCAGTGGTCACACTGGACAAGTGGGATCGACTAATGCCGATTGATTGCGATCGATTAAAAATTAAACTAACACTAGCTTATGGGAATGGTCACACTGCATACATCCACTATGGTCGAACGATATCGAACGTCGACGAGCGGTTTAATATATCAAACATGTTTGATTTTCTAGTCGGTCGACAGCGATTGATGTGTTTACACATGCTCAGTATTGTCATATTTGTCATACCAACTTAACTGTTTTGACATTTGTGTACAGGTTAAAAAGAATATTATTAGAATATTACAGCCATATTACTAGTAGCATGACGGAATTGTGGAGAATTAATGAAGTAGACCATAGTTGAAAAACTGTGTAAGAAATAATGTACAATTTTATGATCAAAGCGATCAAAGCACACCAGGATACAGTAATAATTGTAAGACAATGGATGCAAATTTCTCTAATTTTAAAAACAAAAACTCATAAGGTTTGTCATTTATTTAAATATTCCTGAAAACATATATTTGCGGCGTTTCAGTGCAAGAAAAAATTAATTTTCTTTCAATTTAAGTTGGTATCATTTTTGTGGAAATATTTACGTCGATTCATGCAGTGTGACAAATCTCCTAAAATTTCGGTCGGTCGCTATTGATCTACGACAGTTGATCTTGGTTGATCGATTGCATTCTACTCAATGTGACCACTGCCTTACTCCAAAATCTAATGGCATTTTTCCATATAAGAGTAAGGTAGAAATACACGGTTTCAAAATTTTCTGGACGATAGTATTTCAGTTAGAGCGTAAAGAGGATCCACCCACACATACACACAGACAACAGACATTATCGTGAAAATGTTAAAATTGGATTGTAGGGACCTTAAAACGTGGTCATTTACCAAAATCTCGATATGCGATTTTTCGCACGATCCCTATACCTCCCTTACCAAGGGTAGCGGGAGGTAAAAATGTATTCACTAACAAACATATTGTACAGGGCGGAACAAATTCGAGTTCCTTATAAGAAAAACTTTCTTATTATGCACGCTACAAAAAATTGATGTAGGTCTTTACGGACCAACTTTTTGAGATAACTTTAATAGGCAGCACAGGAATTTTCGATCGCCTTTGTTTTTAAGCTACAGGCTAAAAATTGATTTTCGCTTATTTTGAAAATACCTCATACATCGCTTATTATGAGACATAAAGAAAAAAATGTTTCTATACTTTTTAAATGGTTTTTCACGTAGAATATTGTGGTGTAATTGGATTTTACAAAACTTGAGATATAACACAAACACAATATTTTTTTTTAAATGGGAACATAATATCGATAATAGTCTATTTTCTTTCTTTATTTTATAAGCTTTTCAATAATGTATAATACAGCTCAAATATTATTGTTGCAAAAATTATTTTGTGTGAAGTAGTATTTTTGATTTTATACTAGTTGCGTTGTTGCCCATTGTTGTGCCTTGTAACACTGGAACGTACGTGCGCTCCAACTGCCTTGTACTGGCCCGAGCTACGAAGTTGATCAATTTCACGCTGCGTAGATGTAATGCCTGCGCCCGAAACTGGATTATGAGACACCGGGTACAACAATACCTTATACATTTCGTACATTTACTATTTATTGGTTTTGCTATTATTAATTTTATTTTTCTTGCATCATTGTACATTTATACTTTGCCATATTTAACAATGCCTTCTGCACATTATTAAATTCTGTATTATTAAATCCTTTTTTTTATTTCTCGAACCTCAGTCGTTTTCAGGCAACAGTCACGGTAGGTAAATATAAATTTATAAATCGTTCGTACCAGCCTTTTAGTAATTTTCCTGTCAAAATTACGTGGCGCCCTTTATCCTTTTTTATAACAATTCCTATGGTTTCAGCCCTGCCCGTCTCTACTATCTAAAAACTGGCGGCCTCCCAGCCGAACAACCAGGTGGATTATTATGACTCAAACCAAGTTAAGGTTTAAAACACGGAAATTATGCAGTAAAATTATTACATTATAGTTACTACATTCACATTACTTGTACATTTTGTTCCCTGTCTAAAAAATATAAATCGTATTTATGGGAACTAAGTTTAGTTCAGTTATGTACGGTGAACCGTGAATATTAATTTTGAACACGAAAAACGTTATACGATTAAAGGCGGGCACCCAAAAAAGTTTTGCAAGCGGGCCCCCAATTTCCTAGTTACGCCACTGCATGAATAATAGATGGGCGAAAAAAATTAAAATTATTAAGAAATAAACGAAAAAATCAATTATCATTAATTTATTTTTACTCTATATCTATTAATTAAGTTCTCAAAATTATTTTTTTCACGACATGCACAGAAAGCTAAACTTTCTTCTCCCGAAATAGTGAGGAAAATGTGATTTTCCTCTCTAGAGAGGAAAATATAGAGGTGTTACCAACATGAATGTTATTTACAAAAAATATATTGTACAAATTATAAATAAATTCCTAATTTTATTGAAAATCCTTATTTTAGTGATATACATACGTTATCTTACAATTATACCTTATATTTTTCTTTTTCTAGATTAAATCACAATTTGACAACTGTAATTTAGATTTAAGATTGGTTCATTGGCAACGTTACACCGCCTTGCTTCTGATAAGATAACTTTTGACGTGTCAGTTGTGGGTTGTGTTGTCAAAGTGTAAATATAAATTATAAATAATAATATATATTGATTCAAATAAAAAAAAATATTACCTTCATTCTACTAGTCATGTATAAATATAAACTATTCTGATTCAAATAAACAATATATTACCCTTATTCTACTAATCTTTTCTTAAAAGTAATTTTGTTTGCACTCTTTGAAAGGTAGGATTTGAATTTGACATAACGATTAAATAATATTATTCCATTGAATTGTCAACATTATTCAATTAGCAACAGTAACGAAGGTCATTAATTAATAACAATCGGTAGAATTATGAGTATACTATGTGACAGTTGTGGATAAAATATATTAAATTGTATACTATTACTAAAAAATCTATTGTGGCCAGCACAATACGTCGCGCCACTTCCGTTTTTGGTTACAGAAGTATAGGGCGCGAGCAGTCATGTGATATTATTGGCCTTGACAAGCTGATATGGGAGCCCGTGTCAAAATGGCAATTAGTAATTATGTACATAGATGTCAAATGTCAGAATTTTTCATTAAAAATTTCTAGATTTTCTAAATTCACGTAGTTAGTTTGTCACACTTGGTCGAGACAAGCAGATATGCAGGCCCTTGTCAAAATGACAGTTAGTAATTATTTACATAAATGTCAAATGTCATAATTTTTCACGTGGTTAATTTGTCACCAGGAATGTGGAATTTAAACCACATGGATTGGAAAATCATGAAATTTGACATGGAAAATTGACATTTGACATCTATGTACTAGCTGTCATTCTAACTTGGGCCCCAATATCTGCTTATCAAGTCCAGCAAAGTCACATGACTGCTCGCGCCCTTTAAATTTCTCATGTCTTTTCTTTATATTTAGATTATTTTTATAATTTTAAATTTATTGTTTGAGGAAGTTTTCTCCTACACTTCTAAATGTTCGAATTTCATCCAATTTATTGACGGAATTTCTGATGCGTATATATGTATATATCAGTTAAACTTCTTCATTTAACATAAAAGCGTAATTTGACGTTTTACAACTATGTTGCCAAAAACATTTCTTAAGATTTAGTTTCAGTTAAAATTTACATAAAACCATATTTGTACTATGACAAATTTTGAGTCGGTTCTTATCCACTGTCATGTGTTTAGTTAAAATAGACTTAACGTCAAGTTTTAGACTTGAGCTGCCAATACCGCCCAAATAGGTTTATGAACTACTGTTGGTTTCTGACACTGACATTTTTCTGTCATTTACAAACATCTGATGGTTACTATGGAGTTGTTTAGGCTCTGAAATTTATTACAACAGATTATTTTATATATTACTTTTTTAACTCAATATATAGAAGATATAATAAAATTTTAAAATCTATCGAATAGAGAATTTTACGTTCTTTAATATTAATAATAAAAAAATTCAAAAAAATAATATTCAATTTCTTTTTAAGATACTACTACTTCCGGTTTTCCAATTTAGTAAAACCTATTTAACTCTCCCCATTAATGTTATATTGAGGAATCCATAGTCAAACAAGTCTTTAATCTTATAGAATTTGAGAAATCGTACCTCCAACACACACAAACACACACACGCACTCACACACGCGCACACATACACTAACACATAGACACCTTCTAAGTAATTTATTACTTTTTTTTTGTACTACAAAAATATTTTATTTTTCTCAAACTACATAGTATATGGGTGGCGCTTGGCAACAATTTTATTGCCTTTGTGACATAACAATGTGCATTCATGTAAGCAGCCATAATAATAATTAATTGTCCAAAAACGATTGATCTATCTTTTTTTAAAATAATCGGGTTGAGTTTGAAAAGATCGATCAATCAAAAAAATCGATCAATTGAAAAATCGATGCTTTTCAAATAAATTGATCAATTGAAAAATCGTTTTTTACCTTCCGTCACCTATAGGTAAGGAAGGTATTGTCTTTGGTCAAAAAATTCGGTGGTGAGTTTTCATTGAATAAGCACGTTTTAGGGTCTTTACAATACGATTTTACTATTTTTACGATGCTGTCTGTATGTGTTTGTGTGTGTGTGTTCGTATGTGCGCGTGTGTGTATGTGTGTGTGTATGTGACCGCGGTTTCGTCAACGATATCTCCAATACTAGAATTCCAAAAATTACAATTCTTGCGTATTCCTCTTTTATACAACCATATGCAGACCCTCATTTGAAGATTTTAACAGTTTTTCTTGAAAAACTCAGTTATATGTTATTATAACTTAAAGAATATATTACTGTCTATACGATTTGATTACATTTTATATTTGATATTCAACAGATATAGAGTTAAAGAAGAATAAAGATAATAAATAAATTTCATAATTCAGCCAGCTATGCTAACTTAACCATGGAAACTGCTAATATATTCAGGTAATTCAAATTAACAGATGTCAGTATCAATAAAATGTAATTTTTCATTCAAAATTTCATAATTTTCTTATTTCATGTGGTTTGTTTGTTATCAAGAGTATGGAATTCAGTTGCCGAGAAAGGGAATCACATAATACCAAAAATTTAGAACCTTTTGCAAGAAAATTTATGTATGGAATTTGTACATAATACACAGGATTGACGAAAGGTATTGTGCTGGCCACATCAGATATGGCCAGCACAATACCTTTCGTCAATTCTACGTATTTTGTACAAATTCCACACAGATTTTTTTTTGCAAACTATTCTATGGGCGTTTTCGTTTTATCGGAGATATGAACTGATCTTACCTCGTACTGAACTGAACTAAACTGAATTGCTCCTAAAAAGAACAGTACCTATGTTTATTAAAATAAGAAATAGAATATATATATATATATATATATATATATATATATATATATATATATATATATATATATATATATATATATATAACATAACATAATAATCTGCTGAATAGGCTTATAGCTATAATCATTTATAATTACCTTGTGATTTTTTTGCCACCTTGAATTATTTTATATTTTTATATTTCCAGTAAAATCATTTCACAAATATATTATCTAAATTTTATTTGACCCTGACATCTGTCAATTAGCAATATTTGAATATTCTGTTTCCATGGTGTAGTATTAGCAGCTTTAGGTTGCAAGTTATTTCTTCATATTCAATGAATTTAGAGTTAAAGAATTAAATCTAATAGTGACTAATATATTCTTTTATTTACAATACCATAAAAGGTCAAAAAATTATATTTAACAGCGTTTTTTCAAGAAATATTGTTAAAATCTTCAAACTAGGGTACTTCTAATCAGCTCTTCATATGGACGTACGAAACAGGAATATGAAAGAATTTTTGTCATACACACACACACACACACACACACACACATACATACATACACACACACACACACACACACACACACACACACACACACACACACACAGACGTCATCGTAAAAACAGTAAATTCGTATTGTAGATTGTAGGGACTCTAAAATGTGCTTATTCATCAAAAACTCACCATCGATTTTTTTGACCAAAAACAATACCTTCCTTACACCTATATGTGACGGAAGCTAAAAAAAAAGATTGATCAATAAAAAAAAAAATTCCGAATTCCGGAAAATAACTCTTTCTAAAAGATATCGATCTTCTAGATTCTGAAAGATTGATTTTTCTATAAAATATTTATTCTAAGACCGTTTTCACCAGCATTTGGCGTTTCACGCGCGTTAGGTTTTATTCGCGAATTGTGTTTCGTAATTCGATGTACGTATGCATAGTAGAAACTTCTTATCAATTATTATTATTATTGTTTATTTGATACCAAATTATTAACAATTAAAGTATTCGACAATTTTAAAAGTTTACAGATCGTGCAAACAGTAAAAAATATTGTAAAAAATACATTGATGCAGAATAATTACTCTAAATTGTAACACCATAACACAATCTTATATTAAATATTATTTACATATATTAATATTAAGAAAATTTTATAAAATAATAACGACAGTGTCCACAGTTAAGTAAAAATAATTACAATGAAAGAATAAAGTAAATAAACTATTATAACTATAAGATACCATGAATAAAATAATTACTAGTAGAAGAATTAACTAAAAGTTATAATAAACAATCAATCGTCAGATCGAATATCTTAAAGATAAACATTTAACTACATAAATTACTTTTTAACAATGTGGGAAAGTCAACAATGTTATTATTCTTTAAGTAAGAAGCTAAATAAAAATCTCTACAAGGTTTGTAGATTGGACATTCAATAAAAAAGTGTTAAAGATTTTCTGCATTATTTAAATTATATACGGTGCATAACGATGAAGAATCTCAATTATGCCTAGAGTTATTGACAAAAATTAATCTTTTAATAAAATTGATCTTCCATTTTTTTTATTAAAATCGATTTTTGATCTATTACTATAATCGATCTTTTGATGCTTTATTAAAATCGATTTTTTAATCTTTTATTAAAATCGATGGAGTGTGTTCCATAAGAGCGCTTTTATTATAAAAATGCGCCCGTAATACGGGACGGGCCAGAGAATTCGACAAATGAATACGATGCATCATGTTAGAATCCAAACTGGAAACTTGTATTTCGATATTTGGATACAAAAATTGAAATTTTATGTACGTTAATATTTATTATTGATGTAACGTCTATCATATGTTAATTACTCCATGAAAATTTCAATTTCTTTTATGGAAGTTTATATTTGCTTATAAAAATTTATAGTTTAGAAATTAGAAATATTTTGTTAGCAAAACATAATATTTAAATTTTATGAATCTCCGAGACATGAAAAGGAAACTGATTTGAACGTAGGTGTGTCGACAAACAGATGAGTCAGAAATGAAAGTGTTCTAGGAAAAAAACTTAAAACGATTGTAAACTCCTTTCATTATACTTCATTTCATTATTATAATGTGTTTTTAAGGTTAAATATTGTAAGAATAAATTGTCGCTAATAATGGTATTAGCAGATTAACTGCGTATATCATTATTTTTATTTTTAAAAATGTCACGCTGTTCTTAATTTTAATTTTTTAGATGAATTTACGAAATATTTTACAATATGTACTTATATTTAAAAATAGTATGTTTCTACTAAATTTAAAGAGAAACACAAAATAACTTTTCTGGTTTTACGTTTTGCGAATTTTTTTATCGTATCAAAGCACATAATGACGAGGTTTGTTCATTTTTTGTCTCAAAGAATTTATAATTTCTTTAATAGTTCTTAATTCTTTTTATCCCGGAAAAGATCTCAGCAGAAACAGTCGAGATTGGCATTAAAAAAAATCTGTTGTGGCCAGTACAATACCTCTCGCCACTTCCTTTTTTTGGTTACATAAGTATAGGGCGCGAACAGTAATGTTACATTTTTGAGCTTGACAAGCAGATGTGTGGGCCCGTTTCAGAATGATAATTATTAGTAATTATGTACATAGATGTCAAATGTTAGAATTTTTCATTAAAAATTTCAAGATTTTCTAAATTTACGTAGTTAATTTATCACCAGCAGTTTAAAATTTACTTGTATGCCTTAGATATTTAACATTTAATTCTGATCCACATGGACTTGGAAAATCACTAAATTTAGAATGAGAAATTATATTTGACATCTATATACATAATTACTAGCTATCATTCTGACATGGGCCCCCATATCTGCTTGTCAAGGCCAACAAAATCATATGACTGCTCGCGCCCTATTGTATTTAACATTTCTTGTATACCTACACTCTACACCAAAAATTCTACTTACGCATATATCTATTCCATATATATTTAGATTGTTTAATTTTAAATTCATTTTTGGTGAAGAAATTTTGTCCTCTTCTAATTTTTCGAAATGTTTCCAATTCTATTAATTGTCTTCGGATTTCTGACACTGACATTTATCTGTCAGTTACAAACAATTAAAATTTTCAACTATTTTCCATGGCCATTCTTTCGGCTGTAAAATTTATTATAATAGATTATTTTACATATTATATTTCTTTTATCTCTAAATCTATAGAATATATTATAAAATATTTAAATGTATCAGAAAGAGAATTTATTTTTCTTTAATATTATCAAGAAAAAATTTCAAAAAATATTATTTAGAAGATTTTTTTTCAAGAATCTTCTACTTCCGGTTGTCCAATTGTTACCAAAACCTTTTCAGATCTTCCCATGAATGTCCGATTGGGAAATACGTAGTTAAAAAAATATAAAGTCTTATAGTTTTTGAGTAATCGTCCTTCCAACATCCCACACACACACACACACACACACACACACACACACACACACACACATCCACACACACACACACACACATACACGCAGACATCATCGTAAAAATGTTAAAATCGGATTGTAGGGACCTTAAAGCGTGCTTATTCAATAAAATCTGGATATGCGATTTTTAGCATGAATGCAATACCTCTCTTAGCGGGAGGTAAAAAATCTGATATGACCAACACAATACCTCCCGCCATTTACCTATGGGGTATAATTTTTATATTGCTTTATAAATTTATTCGTAGAACATACAGAAAAAGTATTAAAGCAAACCTGTAGAAAATGGAATAATCTCTAATTTTTATAATAAGAAATTGCGAAAAAAATACATTTAAAAATATTTTTTGAAGAAAAACTATCTAGAGCTTCAAGGAAACTGCCATTTCCGGTTATCCGATTGCCACCAAAATGGCTTCTTTCCATATTAGAATAAGGTAAAAATACTTGGTTTACACACACACACACATACACACAAAATGGATTCTAGGGACCTTAAAACATGGCCATTTACCAAAATCTCGATATACGATTTTTACCACGATCCCTATACCTTCCTTACCAGGGGTAGCGGGAGGTAAAAACGTTAGGAAACGTGGAAACTAGTCCTCGTTGAATGTTTTGTTTATATCTATGAGCGAATTTAATTTTCTTTTTTAAGAAAATATAAAAATTGTGTCAACTCATCTGTAAATTGTTTTCGCACCGTCTACTACTTTAATATTATTTAATTTATATTGTTCTTTAATATCTAGTAAACAAACAAAAAATCGTTGATATATTTTGATAGGTCTCGTATGAAATGTCATATTCATGACATAATATATAACTTTTTTACTCTTATTGCATAAATTACTTTTATCTCTTGCGTATTTTGTTCATTTGAATTGAATGTGACAGTTTTTATTTAATATATTATAATGAATTAGCATGCACCTGACAGTCAAGGTTAGAATATGTCTTTGTTTCATTAAATGGCACTGATGAGATTACACTAGACTAATGGCAGCGAACAAGTATCACTCATATCCGGTCCAACAAAACTATGACAAATTGAATTCACAATGAATTTAAATGCACATTATTAACTTAACTGTTCACGACAAGATATAGGTATGTCACATTCAAATATCATTCAGTGAAACAAATTATCTATCATATAAAGCACATTACCGTTTGAAGTTCATATTCATAATTTATCGTCATAAAAAAATCATTTGCATTTATCTGCAAGTGTCCTCTTTGGTGAACAGAATTCACCAAGAGATAAATTACCGAAATCTACGAGAAAGCACTCTGTTAAAGCCAGAAATGAATATACATATCGATATTATTTAAATTAGTTACCTATGTAGTAGATTTCACTGTTCTAATATTATTATAAAAATATTTCGATGAGTACTCTTTTCTGAAACTACTACTTGTTTAAATTATAATACGATAATCTAAATGTTTCTTTTTATATAAGCGAATTATTTAGTAATTTTGATCAAATTTAGAGTAAATATTATTAATATACAGGTTGTTCATTTTAAATGGGCCACCATTGCTATTTCGAGAACTATAAAGCCGGATTTATAATGAAAACGCAAACCGCAACGTAGTTTATGTAAAGTACGAAGTAACGTAAGCGAATTAGGTGATTTATATTAAAAAGTAGTTCCACTACTGCTAGCCAATCAGGTAATAGTATAAAAATTTCACTTGTAATTCGATATCTTTCGTTTAACTTCGGCATTAAGTTTGAATATCGGTACTTCTGTCAAATCATAAACCGTTTGATAGGTTAATTGATGTTTGTTGGGTTTTGTGTTTATTTAGATTTAAAAAGAAAATCACGACGTAAGTTCAAACTAACCTCAAACAACAAACAATCAAAACAGAATGGTGGATAATAAAGATTTCTGCGCAACCGTGCGCAACATTCAAAATGCTGCCTTCTGATTGGCCAGCGGTATAAAATTTTAGTTAAGGCAAGGTAGAAAGTTGAATGTTGAGCAACTATTGCTTTACATATTTTACCTTACTTCTTACTTTACTCGAATATAAATCATTTAATAGCTCTAGTACACGCTCAACTTTTTACGTTACCGATACTATTCACGTTACCTCTTACGTTACTTTATTATAAATCCGGCTTAAGAGTTACAAAGACGGATAAATAGGCAAACAGTTTCTATTTCAGAAAACAAATTTAAAGAAAAGAAAAATATTTTTTTCGACCAGTGATTCTGAAACATATATTTTTTATTTGCACATTCGTTAGAGAATTTAATTCTGCATTCATTGATATAATATTTTTATACCCTTATATAATGATTTTTTTGAGAAAAATGCATGTAAAATTCTTTATTAATTTGATGGCCATAATAAGAGTGTCATAAATGGAAAAAATGACTACGTGGTATTTTTACCTCTCGCTAAGAGAGGTATTGCATTCATGCTAAAAATCGCATATCCAGATTTTATTGAATAAGCACGTTTTAAGGTCCCTACAATCCGATTTTAACATTTTTACGATGATGTCTGTGTGTGTGTGTGTGTGTGTGTGTGTGTGTGTGTGTGTGGATGTGTGTGTGTGGGATGTTGGAAGGACGGTTACTCAAAAACTATAAGACTTAAAATTTGTTTAACAACGTATTTCCCAATCGGACATTCATGGGAAGATCTGAAAAGGTTTTGGTAATAATTGGACAACCGGAAGTAGAAGATTCTTGAAAAAAAATCTTCTAAATATTATTTTTTGAAAATTTTTCGTGGTAATATTAAAGAAAATTAAATTCTCTATCTGATACATTTAAATATTTTATTATATATTCCATAGATTTAGAGATAAAAGAAGTATAATATATAAAATAATCTGTTGTAATAAATTTGACAGCCGAAAGAATGCCATGAAAAATAGTTGCTAATTTAAATTATTTGTAACTGACAGATAAATGTCAGTGTCAGAAATAATGAGTAATGAATTAAAAATGTACTTGGAGAATCCCTTAGTTCTTGATCTGTGACTATTATGGAGATGACAAGTCTAGGTTGAAGGACTTAAATTTGTTTCAAACATTATGGGACAATGTACACCAGTACTGTAGACTAGAGTAACTTTGAATTGCGAAAAAGCTATCAAATTCTTCTCAAGTAAGTTGTAAATATTGACAAAATCGGAGTGCAATCTATCCGTCACTTTATTAAAGGGAATTAAGGTTATTTAGATGTAACAAGTATGAAAAAATAAAATGTAAAAGAAGATATATAAGAATAGATGCACAATCCAGATATATACATTTTAGACCGCCCAAAATAATGTTTTTACTAGAAGAATATGAAGAGAAAGTAAACAAAGTTGTTCGAATTGAAAATTGCAGTTACCAGCCTAATATTTATATATGGTAAACTCTACTTTGTAATTTATTGTAACATAATTTATGGTAAAATATCTTCATGTTGAGACATGCTATTATTGAATAATAAAGAAGTTTATACGTCATAGATTTATATGAATATATTATTTGTATTTATAAAAATAATCTTTGCTTTATGCATACAGCCAGGTAAAATATACGGCGAGAGGTTATGTGCTGGCCACATCAGATTTTTTACATAGAATTATGATCAATTACAAGAACAAAATATTCACTTCTTTTTTTCAGGGCTCTCGCTAAAAGAGGTATTGGATTAATGCTAAAAATCGCATATCCAGATTTTAGTGTATAAGCACGTTTTAAGGTCCCTAGAATCCGATTATAACATTTTTACGATGATGTCTGTGAGTGTGTGTGTGTGTGTGTGTGTGTGTGTGTGTGTGTGTGTGTGTGTGCGTCTGTGGAGTTGTTGGAGGTACGATTTCTCAAATTCTATGACTTAAGACCTGTGTAACTAAGGATTCCTCAATCTACCAGTACTGTGAAGAGTTGAAAGCAATTGGATAACCGGAAGTAGTAGTATTTTAACAAAAATCTTCTAAATATTATTTTTTGAAACTTTATGTTATTACAAATATTGAAAAACAAAATTCTCTAATCCGCACATTTAAAAAATATATTATTCTTCTATAGATTTAAAGATATAGAAATATAATCTGATGTGGCCAGCACAATACCTTTCGTCAATCCTGTGTATTATGTACAAATTCCATACATAAATTTTCTTGCAAAAGATTCTAAATTTTTGGTATTTTATGATTCCCTTTCTCGGCAACGGAATTCCATACTCCTGATAACAAACATATCACATGAAATAAGAAAATCATGAAATTTTGAATGAAAAATTATGACACTTGTCAGTTATGGACATAATTAATTGCTGTCATTTTGATACGGGTCCCCATATCTGCTTGCCAAAGGCAGCAAAATCATGTCACTGCACGCGCCCTATACATAATTTTTTTGCAAAAGATCCTATATTTCCAGTAAAGTTATTTCATAAACAAACTATGCAAATTGCACTTGACACTGACATCTTCTTCTTCTTTAGTTTTCCCATTCGTTAGGGGGTCGCTATTTATTATTTTCTTCTTCCACTAATTTTTGTTTTGCGTGTCGTCCTCATTCAGTTCCTTTTCTCTCAAGTCTTCTGCAATACAGTCTTTTCATCTTATATTTGGTCTTCCTATGTTTCTTCCATCTTCTATTAATTTATTCATCTCTCCTCATGACATGTTCAAACCAATGTAATCGTCTCTATTATATCTAAAAACTTCTAACACTAGAATTACTTCCCTTATTTTTTCATTCAATTACTTGCTTTTTATTGATACTGACATCTGTCAATTTGAATTACCTGAAAATATTAGCAGTTGCCATGGTTATGTTAGCATAGCTGGCTGAATTATGAAATTTATACGAATTTTTTATCTTTATTATTCTTTAACTCTATATCTGTTGAATATGAAATTTAAATGCAATCAAATCGTATAGAGAATAATATATTCTTTAAGTTATAATAACATTTAACTGAGTTTTTCAAGAAAAACTGTTAAAATCTTCAAATGAGGGTACTTCCGGTTGACCAATTATAACCAAAATCTAATCAAGTCTGCATATGGTTGTAAGGAAGAGGAATACGCAAGAATTGTAATTTTTGGAATTCTAGTATTGGAGATATCGTCCACGAAAAAGCGGTCACATACACACACACACACGCACATACGAACACACACACACACACACACACACACACACATACAGACGTAAAAATAGTAAATTCGTATTGTAAAAACCCTAAAACGTGCATATTCAATGAAAACTCACCACCGAATTTTTTGACCAAAGACAATACCTTCCTTACCTAGAGGTGACGGAAGGTAATAATCTATAAAATAATCTGTTGTAATAAATTTCACAGCCTGCTCACAGCCCAAAACATCTTCATGGTAACTACTTGAGAAATTTAAATGTGTGTAATTGACAGATAAATGTCCGTAATGTCAGTGTCAAAAATTCAGAGATAGTACTGCAGGCTTTTTCTGGGAACGATATTTAATATTTCTTATTGTATTATTAATTATATATTTTAAATTATGGGTATATTACATGAACCCTTCACAAATACCGTCAATCCCGTAAATGAATTGGAAAAACGAACATTTAGAAGAAATGGAGAAAACTTGCTCATGAATGAATTTAAAATTATAGAAAATACGTAAATATAAAGATCAGGTGTATTTAGAATTTTTTGTGTGTATAAGAAACGTTAAATATAATACTTATACATACCGCAATGGAAAGAGCGAGAGGTATTGTGATGGCCACAACAGATTTTTTCCGTTCGAGGCACTCTTATTATAGCTTTATTTTAATCAAATTAATATCAAACATTATACGCATTTTTCTCAAAAAATTCGTTATATGAGGGTATAAAAATAGTATATCACTGAATTCAGAATTAAATTCACTAACGAATAAGCAAATAAAACGTATATGTTCTTATTAAAATAAAAAAAAGTTTAGTCCCGTATTTTGAGAACTACAGGTCGAAAAAAAAATTTTCCTTTCTTTAAAATTGTCTTGTGAAATAGAAATTGTTTGCCCATTTAAACATCTTTGTAGTTCGTATAGTTCTCGAGATAGCAATGGTGGCCCATTTAAAATGAACATCCTATAGAATTAAAAATAACTTCCCTCTATATCTTAAAATTTGTGCATTAAATCTTCTGTGAGGCCATCTGTGCTAAGAAGTAAAATAAGTAACTAGTATCTATCTAGGTGTGTAGGTACCCATAGCTTTTATTCTCATTACTTGTACAGTGGTTTAGTTCGCAGATTATTACGTACATTTTTTAACTCTATAAGTAATTAGATTAATTAGAAAAAAAAATGGTCACACTCCATAGTTTAGAAGATTGATAAAAGTGATTTATAGTTAAAAAAATATTTAAACAAGTAATATTCTAATGTTGAAAAACTAGATTTTTCTTTGTAAATTGTAACGCAAATAACGCCTTGACTATACTTTAAAATCTGCAAAAATATCAATAATTAAGAGGAAACAAATACAATAATTAGCTAATGCCAGTACTGTCGCCATTCTTCCGTTCTGTGATATTCTGGAATGTAAAATTTCATTTGTTCGAAGCACGAAACTATGTCAAGTAAGCAAGATACGTCTTATTATACTATGATACAATATTATTACCTAACTAAATTTAAAAAAAAACTTAATTTTGTATTTGCACCACTGTCTTTTTTACATTACGTCACCTATAGATAAGAAAGGTATTGTCTTTGGTCAAAAAATTCGATGTTGAGTTTTTAATGAATAAGCACGTTTTAGAGTCCCTACTATACGAATTTACTGTTTTTACGATGATGTCTGTATGTGTGAGTATGTGTGTGTGTGTGTGTCTGTGACATTTTTTCCTTCGATAACTCAAATACTGCAAATCCAAAAGTTATAATTATTTCATATTCCTCTTTTGTACGTCCATATGAAGAGTTGATTAGATTTTGGTTATGATTGTTTAACCGGAATTACCTTAATTTGAAGATTTTATCAGTTCTTCTTGAAAACAACGCTGTTAAATATCATATTTTGATCTTTTCTGTTATTATAAATAAAAAGATATGTTATTCTCGATTCGATCTAATTATATTTTTTTCTTCATGTTCAATGAATTTAGAGATAATGAATTATAAAGAAATATCTTGCAACCAAATGCTGCTAAAAGCGGCACCATGGAAATAGTTAGAATATTCAAATATTACTAATTGACAGATCTCAGTGTCAAATAAAATTTAGATAATATATTTGTAAAATGATTTTACTGGAAATGTAAAATAATTTAAGGTGACAAAACAAA
Source organism: Harpalus rufipes (assembly GCA_951394225.1). Taxonomy (NCBI): domain Eukaryota; kingdom Metazoa; phylum Arthropoda; class Insecta; order Coleoptera; family Carabidae; genus Harpalus; species Harpalus rufipes. The sequence continues at coordinate 19,041,082 of OX596276.1, read as the reverse complement.
TCACATAAGATAATTTAACAAATTATTATTTTATAAATATAATGCTATATATGTTTTTATTTTCTACTTCTTATATTAAGAAACATACTGTTCTTTTTAGTAGTAGTCCAGTTCAGTTCAGTACGAGGTAAGATCAGTTCGTTTGTTACGTAGAATTGACGGAAGGTGCTGGCCACATCAAATTTTTTCTCTCAAGTTCAAAATTTATTTGTTTACAATTTGGTGAGAAATATCACTGTTTTAAAATCGAACGAGCAGTATAAATTATAAAATGAATTCAAACAATGAAAAATATGTTTATTTTTATATGTTGACATAATGAATAAATTTCACAAGTTCCTGAGTGTAAGTGACCCCTGTGGTACAGTCTTCATCCAGCAATGAGTGTCCATGAGGTGTCGCCTGGTAAATGCCCGCACGGTACGAATATATCATCATCATTATAGATATCTGCGTACAAAGCAGATTGACACACCCAGCAATGGGTAATATGTAATATGCCGTGATGATATATTTATTTATTTATTTAAATACCTAACCACGACCTAACAAACAAGCATTGAAAACATGAGGAATACGCATGTGTAAATTTTGTAAAAATGTCTTCTATATATATAACTACTTGATTAGGTTTAGATACGTACTGATACTGGCTTGAAAGATACAAATTGTATCAAATTACTTAAACAATTCCTTATTGAGCCTTAAGACCCAAGTAGTGGATAGTCTCTTAAATACTCGTGAATACTCGTATGAGAGATAAAATCAGTGTTGCAACAAAATATTTGAATCTGGCACACTGAAATAAATTCACTGAAATTTTAGAAAATGAATAACAAACAATAATATTAAAAAGTCTGATGTGGCCAACACATTACCTTCCGTCAATCTTTTATATTTAATTTTTTTTTCTTAATTATTAATAAATAATATTTATTTGATAATATCATACATTTAGTTACTTTCTATATTAAATAAAATAAATATAAAAACACGACTATTAATATATGTACATATTTTTACAATTTTATTTAAATATAAGTGACTCTCATTATTTTAAATGTCAAAATGATGGCTAATATGAGATTTCATATTGCAACTCAGTGTAAATATTGTGACGTACGCCCCTGAGAGAAAAATATGCTTGCGCCGCTACTGATAGCATGTTCGCGAACAATGACGTAATCCCTTCGAAAGAACGTGCCAGAGCGATGATGCAATCCCCGACGCGTAGAGGCATGTTAATTACGCCGTGACCTCATTCTTTTGTATACAGGTCATTGTCGCTTCAGAGGGTTCTAGAAGTATATAAGCTGTATAAATACCGGCCGAAAGAAAGCGGAGAGATAGTCATATATATAAGCAACGAGCGATGAACTTGGTGATATAAATATACAGTTTACCAGTTGTTAACATAAATAAATGTAGTTATATAAATAAGTGTAGTGATATAAATATTGTATAGATAAATAATCGTAGTGTTTAAGCATTTAATAATATTCTTAGTGTTTATAATTATTTAATCATAGTGTTAGTGGTTTTTATTATCTTTTAATATTTAATCCTTAATTATTTATCGTTTAATAAACGTATTCTTTTAGGTAATAATATTTCTGTGTTTTACACTTCACCCATAAAATAAAAACGTTACAATATGTATAAATCTGATGTGGCCAGCATATTACCTTCCATCAATCCTATAAATTCCATACATAAATTTTCTTACAAAAGATTCTAAATTTCCATTAAAATTATTTCATAAACAAATTATGCAAATTACACTTAACACTGACATCTTCGTCTTTAGCTTTCCCATTCATTAGGGGTCGTTTTTTTATTTTCTTTTTCCATTCATTTCTGTTTTGCATGTCGTTCTCATTCAGTTCCTCTTCTCTCAAGTCTTCTACAATACAGTATTTCCATCTTATCTTTGGTCTTCCTCTGTTTCTTCTACATTCTATTACTAAGCAATTCATTCTTCTACCAATATATATTTCATCTCTTGCTGATTTATGAACTTTATTAAATATGAAGTATAAAATGCAATCGAATCGTATAGAAAATAATATATTCCTTACACACACACACAAACACACACACACACACACACACACACACACACACACACACACACGCACACATACAGACATCATCGTAAAAATAATAAATTCGTTTACTAGGGACCCAAAAACGTGCTTATTTATTAGAAACTCACTATCAAATTTTTTGACCAAAGACAATACCTTCTTATCTAAAGGTGACGGCTGAATTGACTTTTGTGCCAAAATACAATGGGGTAGTTTCGCCTTTTTTGATTTTTTTGCGGTTTCCGTTGCTACTTAGTTCCGACGTGCTACTCGAGTATGACAAAGAAATTTTGCGACGTATGTTTTGCGGAGTAAGGGGAACTTGTTTGTTAGGTTAGATTGCTGTCAAGTTAGCACGTATTTTTACTTATTTATTTTTGTTTTGAGCAATTTTGTAACGACGTTTTGTATTACAGTTGATAAATAGAAACAAGGTTATGTCCACGGCGTCAGTATGTGGTCAGTATCACCATCAACTGTCAGTTTGACATGTCACATCCCATCGCTGCAAAACGCACTAGCGACATTTGCGGCTTTAAATATGTAAGCGTGACGTCACATAGAATAGGTCGATTTGAATTATTAATATTTTAAATAACTTCTTTTGAAATATTTACATAATAAATGGCGAATTTTATTGCAGTATATATCTTATTATGAGTCATATATTGTAAACAAATAAAAAATTCATTAAATTTTAACATATGGTAACTATCTCATTAACAGTAGATCAATATTAACGAATGTTTCTACCTAGATAGTACATTTAGTCAGTCGGTAAATTTTACTTGTTGTTTCTTTGAATAAATAAACAAATAAGTTATAACTAGATTTTTTTTGATACCGCTAGGAAAATTTTGTATGTAACCTTTTTGACATTTTCTTCATACAAAGTAGTAAATTTTTACAATTAATATAACTTCTGCTGGTAATACATTCCTGACGCATAGATAAAAAAAAACATACTACTAGGATGTGGTTTACGCTTCATTACAGATTCAAGTAAATGTTCAAATACACAATCTAACCTTATACTACGAGTATACTGGTATTAAATAAAATAGCTGTAAATATTTTTTTTATTATAGTATTAATTTCTAGTATAATAGGGTATTGTAGATGCACGATGAGAAAAACTTAGCAAACCGGAAGACAACCATTATTATATTATGTGTAAAATATTATATACTACTCTAGGTCAAAAAAAATGTCAAACTTCTGTTAGTTCAGTAGCCTATTTATTGGATAATAATAGTTAGCTAGGCCAATGTATATATTATGAACATGAAAAACAATTTTGTCTTACAAGTTAAACTCTTTTCAGAATGACTAACGAATGTTACAAACGAGCATAAAATTAAAATGAGTGGTAAGTAAACCAGTAATGAACTATTAAATCAAAAACAATAAAATAGTATTAGTTTTTCAAAACAGTTTGTAATTTATATTTTACATTTATTGGATATCAGTATTTCAAATTTTTTTAAAAGGCAAAAATAAACCGAACAATTATATTTTTGTATTAATTGCATTGCAACGAAATAAGTAACTTTATCACAAAATAGAAACTTTGAAAATACAGTAAAATCCATCAAGTGGACATCTCGATTAACTGGACAAATTATGGGAACCGGCATTTTTATATTGATTTTCTCAATAAGCATATCTTTATTAAGAGGACACGCTATTAAACGGACACGGACACTAATTTTGGATCCCATTTTTAGGAAATGACCCCTCATATACGGACATTAATTAAACTAAGGACAACTTTTCGAGATAAGTTTAATATTCACGACAGGAATTTTCGAACTTCCATTTTTTTTTAGTTACACGCAAAAACTCGTTTTTCGTTAATCTTATTTATTATGATAGAAAAAAAATGTTTAGACAAATTTTATAATGATTTTCGCGTAGAATAAAATGGCGTAATTAGATTTTTTGAAAACATAATTCTCGTGATGTAACATAAACTTATATTTTTTAAATGAGAACCTATGCTGAAAATAGTTTCATCAGTAGAAAGCGGTCTTTTTGTGTTGAACCCAGCTATTGCGGCCGAATCGTTAGCCGAGAGAGTAGGTAAGCTGGGTAAAACACAGAAAGGGCGTTCTGCTCCGAATAACATATACTATTTTTTCTTCAAGTATTTCAAAGAAAACTGTGGATTTTTTAAATATTTTTTTGGGATTGTTTTAATTGTAGAGTTTGCAATTTCAGTCAAAGTTGGCCTGTGTTCCTGTGACTACTGCTGCCGCCAGGAGAAGCTAACATTATTTTTACTAGTACAATAATGAACAATACTGTTGTACTAGTAAGATAATAAATATCTTCTATAATGTGTGTACAGTAGCATAATATGAATATTATAATACGCTTGAAGAAAAAAGGTATTTTTACGCGCGTTGCCATGGGAGGCTCCTCAAAAAACATCAACTATGATGATAAATGACAGCGTACATGCCTATTTTTATAATACTCGTAGAAAAAATAAATTAAATACCTTCATAGTCAGTTTTAGGATTAAGAAACTCTGCATTAAATTTCGATAGTTGATGAATCCATGTATTTTGATATCATTTTAACTTAAAACCGTGATTAGAATTCATCCTGTTACTAGCTTACTAATACATATAAATTTGCATATGTCTCACGTTATGTTTATAAGACACAATAATTTTTAAATATATCGATGAGATATTATTTTAATAAAGAAACAGAAAATACCATCAAATGCAGAGAGATTTTAAAAATAGAGACAACTAGCTATTTTATTATTAATTTTATGCATTACTTTAAATTACAAAGTTGGGGGCGAAATTTTAGGCGAAAAGATCCTGAATTCTTCAAATAAAGTATGAACAAATAAAATGGCAAATTGATAATACAATAATATAAAATATTATATTTTTGAAAAATTAAGAACTATAGAATATTTTTATTAAAATACAAATATTTAGCATCACTGTCCAAAAAAAAATTAACTATACAGGGTGTTAAAAAAGGGTAAATTTTTTTAGAGTATATACATTTCGATATGTTGATTCTCAATCAAAGAATTTTTTTCCAGATTTCTGAAAATTATTTTTTATTTTTCATTTTATTTTTTTTAGTGCGCCACTGCAGATATAATTTTTTTATTAAAAGTAATGAATTATTAATTAATTCGTAATTATTTTCTATTCAACGTGTGTTACGTGATTAGTTAATCCATTATATTTAATTAAAAGTCATGTTGGCAGTTGCGCAGTAAAAGAGAATTAAATGAGAAGTAAGAAATAATTTTCCGAATTTTGGAAAAATTGTTTTTGATTGAGATTTAGCACATCGAAATGTATATACCCTCATTTTTTACCCTTTTTTGAACACCCTGTATATATCATGTATACACCAAAAAGTGGCATTTAACTTCGCCACCAACTTTGTAATTTAAATTATAGGTATAAAATTATTAAAATTATTTGTCCTTATTTTTCAATCACCCAGTATATTGTGAATATGACACTTTTAAATACGTTAATATTCTAATTTTAAATATGTTCTAATTTTCTTTGTGTTCTGTAGGTTATTATACAATATGCACTTTTTATGTGTCTACCGTCCACTCCTACTTTTTAATTACTATTCATCTTACGGTTCCTTGTGAAGCAATGTCATTCATACTAATTTTGAGAGCCTAAGGTTTCCACTAAATCTAAGTCTCTCCATGACATTGGAGTTAGATAATGTCGAACAGGACACGTCATGCAGACCCGCCCAAGTCCAAGCAAGTCAGGCCGAATGCCGAATCGCTAATGGGTCGATTTACATGCACGACTCTCGTCTTAACAAACGTGTTGTCCTCTACGTCTACAACTGCGGCTCTTGCTTAATGTTAATGTCCAAAATACAAAAAAAAAAAAACAGTTGTCATGCCATCGTGACATACATTAGACCTGATACGGAATAATCTATCCGGCTTTTAAATTTTATTATAGTAGGCGTTTTTCAATGTGACACGTATCAAGGCTGTACACGGGGTATAAGAAATACTCTACTCAATCATTTAGATAATAGAGATACTTCTAATGTACATTCTTAAATATTTCAAAACAAATTTATTTCAAGCTACAAGAAAAAAAAAGAATACCAAACCACGGATCTAATAACAAAAGTTCGAATGCAGTTTCAAATTATGTAATCGTTCTAATTGTTTTTTATATTTTTAAAAAATCGCATTTTTAACTTCCATATATAAATCTTTAAGATATTTACTATTAACCGATTTTGAAGGCTAAAGATACATCATTATGGTGTCTCATATGGCCGCGTGCTTGATTATCTGGGGAACCGGGTCTGATCCCGACCGACGCCAAATATTTCGAATTTTAAATAGCAAAAAACTGACCCCTGCGGTGCACTCTTCACGCCAACAATGAGTGCCCATCAGGTGTCGCCTGATAAACACCCGCATGCTACAAATATGTCATTATCATTACCGACATCTGATAAAGCAGATTGGCACACTCAGCAATGGGTAATATGCCGTGATTTTTTAGATACATCATTTATTACAATTTTTCTCAAAATCGTGTAAGGGAAGTAGCGTTGCCGGACGGCCAGATTTTTGCGGGCCGCCCTGCTTTTTAAAATAAAATAAATTTTCCTAACTAAGATCACGATTATTATAAAAACAATACATTAAGGAGCAGAAAAAAAACTCTAAGAAGTAAAATCTTCATCCAAGTACAAACAGACGATTTTCTGGAAAAAATATTGTTTAATATATTATTTTGATAGCTAAATAGTAGTTTTTAATTTTGTGTTATATAATCACGATTGTTATCATAGAAATACACATAACGTAACGTATGTCCCATAAGTTTTGGCATAAATATCAACTTTTTTTTTGTAAAAAAAGAATTTACTTAATTTTTTTAACACAATAATTAATTTCGTCCTTAAACTAACGCTATATTTCCGCAGAAAGTTGTGTCTTGAGGAAGGACACGACCGTCTTTATTAAATTTAAGTTCATAATTATGTTGCTCATAAAACTTTTAATTATTAAGTATTACAAAACTTTAAGTAAATGCATTTTTTACAATAAAAATGTATTGAAATATTTAAGTATATCTTATTTAGGTTATCCCGCTTTTTGCTACTAAATCCCGATTTTTACCTTCCGTCACCTTTAGGTATTTGTCTTTGGTCAAAAAATTCAATGATGAGTTTTTAGAGAATAAGCATGTTTGAGGGTCCCTATAATACGATTTTACCATTATTACGATGATGTCTGTCTGCATGAATGTGTGTGTGTCTGTCTGTGTGTGTGTGTGTGTGTGTGTGTGTGTGTGTGTGTGTGACGAATGCTTCGGATCGCATAACTTCAATCCCACGATTACAAAAATTATATTTTTTTCATATTCCTCAAGTTTACATCCAGAAGAACAAGTGTTTAGATTTTGGTTATAATTGGTGAACCGGAAGTGGCCTCATTTGAAGAGTTAACAGTTAAATATGATTTATTGACATTTAACGTTATTATAACTTAAAGAATATATTATTCTCTATACGATTTGATTGTATTTTATACTTCATATTCAATATATATATATAGAGTTGAAGAATTATAAAGAAATGAAATTTTATAAATCAGCCAGCTATGCTAACTATGAACATTGTTAATATATTCAGATAATTCATATTAACAGAAGTCAGTATCAATAAAAATTAAATGAATGTGGCATAGATGAGGATGTTGAAGTAGATGATGGGGAGACACGGAAAGATACGGTAAGAAAATAACTCTAGTGTTACAAGTTTCTAGAAAGATACAAGCGAGATGATTGATTGGTTTGAAAATTTCATGAGGAGAAATGAAGAATATATTGGAAGAAGAATGAGTAACTTAGTAATAGAAGGTTGAAGAAACAGAGGAAGATCAAAGATAAGATGGAAGGACTGTATTGCGGAAGACTTGAGAGAAAAGGAACTGAATGAGAACGACACGCAAAACAGAAATGAATGGAAGAAGAAAATAAAAAATAGCGACCCCTAACGAATGGGAAAAGCTAAAGAAGAAGAAGAAGAAGAAGATGTCAGTGTCAAGTGCAATTTCATAGTTTGTTTATGAAATAATTTTACTGGAAATTTAGAATCTTTTGCAAGAAAATGTATGTATGGAATTTATACATAATACACAGGATTGACGGAAGGTATTGTGCTGGCCACAACAGATTTTTTTATATTTCATGTGGTAAAAATCCCGATTTGGTAAAATAACGCTGAAGAGAAGGGTGTTAATCAAAAATTGAGTGCTTAGTTTAACAGTTATGAATGCTCTAGGCTACTAGAATTTTGAACGCCCTAGCCCGGTCAACCTTTCGGTAATTAGCCATTGATAAAATCGAAACATAGTACAAGCACGGTGTATAAATTTTAACTTATTATATTTAACCCACAAATATCATGTTTACGAATTTTTGCATCCGCCAGTCTCATTTCCTTATTTTGTCCTTTTCATAGACTAGTTAGCCGTTTTCATTATTGCAAAAAAACAAATTCTGTTGCCAATTTAATTAATTTACTTTGGTGACAGAGTTAATTTAATTTAAATACGTGTTAAAAATAATTTTAAAATGCCATTATTTCGATCGTGTTTTCTGTCAAACTATAACAATAACAAGGAAAAAAGATATTTTTCCAAAGGTACTTGACAGTCAACCTAACGTTTATTTCTTGAAATAATCGCATAAACACTAAATTTATTATTTTTATCACGTCTTTAAATTTAGATTATTTGGTCACCAAATGCGTCAATGTTAGCATTAAATTATGCAATGTGAAATCATTTACCCTAAAATTGAAGGACAGCAATATGGATTTAAAAAAAAAATCCGATGTTAAATTCCTATGTTCGAGTTGTCTACAATGTTGCCAGATTAGTGGTCATGTTAAAAATGCTAAGTTATGAATAAACGGCAATATCGCTGGACAAGGGACAGGGAGCGGAGAAGAGAAAAAGTTGAGCATCAGTCCATAATTATTTGACAGCGACTATAGTAGATGTAAGACCTGATAACAGACCAAAGTAAATGAAGTACATATTCCTAACTTACAAAAAAAAAACATTTAACGCTAACTTGCTGCGCTTATAGTTAAATTGTTAATTACAGGTTAACAAAAACTTACATATCGAAAGTTTGACACTAATATTTAATAACCCATTGACAAATCAAGTCGATACGATATTGTCAATTTAACAAACAGTAAGATTTAACTATACGTAGTGCAACTGGATTCAAAACAATGAAAATAATTACCAATCAATAAAATTTAGAAATAACAAATTGAGAATTTGTGGAAAATTACAGAGAAATAATTTAAAATCCAAAGTAAAACAAATAAAAAACAAAATTAGGAAATTTTAAATTGTTTCACAAAAATTTGTATGAATTATTGGCAGCGACTGAATCAACATAAATAAATTGTAATTCTAAAAAGTTATGAATTTATTTAAACGCTTTAGGTAGAGGTAGAATACAATAATTGTATCTTGTATCGTATAAATATATCCATCTCTTAAGTATGGGAATAAATATTTTTCGTATCGTGAAGAACATCGTCATTTTGTTATTAGCAATTTTGGAAATAAGAAACAACATATTAAATATCAAATGAGTATGGACCTGACTGATAAATCTCTCGAACACAGGTGTTCAAAGAAAATAAATCACTGAAGATTTTTTGGAAAAAACCATCATTACTGTCAATATATTATCTTCAGAAATTCTTCTAATCAATACTTTATACTAATAGGTATTTAGATAAATAGTTTACATCTGACGAAGGTTTTAGTGTTTTTCCATTTAAAATGATAGGTAAACCAAAAAAAAAATTGAAATTTTGCAATAATATTTTGGCTATAAAAACGTATCTAAATCATAAATAATAGAACAACATTAAGCAACTATTTTAATAAATGCAAACTTGAATATTTCCAATAATATTTCATTCATAATTATAAAATATAATGAGTAAAAAAACTAGTATAATAAATAATAAATAACAAAGCATTGAGCAACTGTTTTGATAAATGTAAATTTATGAAAGAGTGCAACCAATTCACGTTTCTGAATAATGTTGTGAAACTTAAAAATAGACAAAATTATTCATCTATTTTAAATTAAATTCGATCAGTTACTTGAAAGCAAAAATTACAGATTTTGATTATTTCTGATATACCAATAGGGTTTTCAAGGCAATAGGCCTTATTTACAAATTAATTAGGAGGCAAAGGCGATAAGTAAATAAAAACAACGATCAAAACTTACTTTAAAATTAACAACCAAATTTTTTTACTAATTTTCAAATCTTTTTTTTAAATTTTGTGCGTCGATTGTGCAAAAAACGTAATAAGTATTATGGTCAGAAAGTGTTTTTCTACCGGTATCGGACGTATTGGAGATCTCGACTTCATCTTTGATCTCCAAAATCATCCTCGACCGGTAGGGAGCACTTACTGCCCTTAATACTTAAGTAACTATTGGTTCTGTTCTGTAAAATTTATTTCGTCATTTGTTTTTTAACTGATAGTCAGAAAATCTCTTCAATTTAAATGCCCCTGAGTCTCACACCCTTAAATCCGTCTATCACGTCCTAGGTACGACCCTGTAAATAAAGGTAATTAGTACTCATTTTGGATTACGTATTTCGAAAGTCTCTATCAATCTCAGCTAAGCTTAGATTCAGGCTTCAGTTTATATTTCTATTTCTGTATCGTATATTCGAAAAAAAAGTGTTAGAGAAAGAAGAAATGTGACACTTCTAAGAGATGTATTTCTTTTGAAACATACAGGTGAACACTGAAAATAATGACATAGGCGTTTAACATGGGAAAACATTTTTTTTTAATATCATCTGCTCCGTAAGACCTTAGTGGAAGTTTTTGATATGGTTAGAAAGATTATTTAATTTCACATCGAAGAGTAAATACTTCTCATTTACAGCGGTAATAATAAATAAGGGTTAAATTGAGAATAGCCTCCTTTAAACACAGATTACGAGATTAACCCACAAATGTATATAAACATGGAATAAGACGTAACTCTAGAATAAACTCTCCATAAACGTCATTTTATCACAGGGTTAAGAGATATTTTCGCAATCCCTAATCTGGAAATAGGAAATTATTTATTACAACCGCTGTTAATGTTTTATTATTGAAATATTTAGTTAATAATTATTCGCGCGTTAATTTATTTTATTAATTGCACTTTACATGAAGTATACGTTTTTAGTGTCAATGTTCCAATTAGTAATTTTCAATATGACAAAAATTAAATTATAAATAATGCAAATAATCAGTTATCTAATTAGTAATTTAATGAAATGTTTGTGATACGGCAGTGACACAAAAACTGTATAGGTACTTCGTGGAAAGTGTAATTACTTTTGCAAATTTAAAAAAAAGATTCTTTTTGAATCGTGATAAATACATAAATTACAGTAAAAACAATGGCTGGTACCATGAGCCTTGTTTTGAAAACGCTGTTTGGGGTAGTGACCGACACAATTGGACTTTAACATGTAAAATCAGACTTTCGTAATTTCTTGGTTCCCTAATTATGTTTGAGAAAAAAGCTTCAAATAAGTTGTATGGTATAAACTTCTGCATCTGAATCAAAAAACAAAATTAATTTTGTATGCATTGTAACGGCAGAAATTAGGTATGAAAAAGTCGAAAATCACCCCAAAAATAAATATAGTCGTGGAATTAAAACAAAAACTGAATAAATGTTAACGATTTATCTGTCAAGCTAGGTTAATTTGTTTTTATTATTATTTGTAATTTCTGTTCCATTGAGCAAATATCAATTTAAATTAACAGATAATTGTTAACTTGAACAGAAATTAGAAATATTACCTAATAAAAATAAATTACCATAACATGACAGATAAACCGTTATACATTTGTTATTTATTTTGTCTCAATTCCATAGCTCTTGCTATTTTCGACATTTTCATATCTAATTTCTGCCGTTACAAGGCATACAAAATTAATTATTATTCAGATGCAGAATTTTATCCTCTACAACTTTTATTTGAAGCTTTTTTCCCTAATATAATTATGGAATCAGGAAATTAGAAAAGTCTGATTTTACATGTTAAAGTCCTATGTTCGGCTATGCCGGTCACCATCCTGTATATCATTTAATATTTTTCCCTGAATTTAAATTTTAATATCTATGTTAAGAATTCAGTTTTAAAAACAACATATATATTCCTTTAGTTCCAACAATATTTTCAAAATATGTTTATTATTAATTTGTATAAGAAATAAATTATAGTTTATTTAAATTAATTTGTACAATATACTATTATAAACAAAAGTAGAACTACTCATAGGTTGTATACAATATGTTTAATAAACATACAATTAACATCTTTAGTGAAAATCGCTTTTGAAATTTGTATATCCTTTTAATTCATAATGATATAAACAGATTTCACTAGCATTAAAAGAAGCAGCAAAACAAAAGCACATTGGCAACTCATACAACTACATATAAAGTAAGTGAAAACCAATGTAAAAATACTGGCAGTAGGTCATCCCAGCAGTAAATAAAAAAATCAACTATGCTTGCAAATAAAGCCTGCGAGAAAGTAAACGCTGGCTGAACATGTCGAAGGAAACAGGAAGACTATTCACAGCTCTACAGTAGATCTGCATACGCGATACAATCTGAATTTCACATTCAAACTTCACTACATGACTTATAATATACAATCTATACAGATATATACTTTATTACTTATTTCACGAATTTTATTCTTAGAATAATGGAATTTTTTAAATTTATCTTAAGTATACAGGCTGTCTCTATAAGCTTGTTCACTATTGATAACTTTTTTATTTGAAGAGATACGAGGTTGATTAAATGAGCAAAATTATGTCATTTTATATTAGAAAATTGGTCATGTCGACAAAAAAATTGTATCAGCGGTTCCCAAAATATATATTTTTTTAAATAGAATCATATATTTTTTATTCTTTTATCGGAACGACTTTTTTCTGTTTTTAATAAGGTAATGTTGTTTATGTACAATTTTTTCAAATAAACAAGTTATTTACGTTTATAAATATATGTTATTTAAATTGTTTCTAATCAATTTAGCAAAGTAAGTCATGGAAACATTCATTTACCTTCCGTCAGGTATTGTCTTTGGTCAAAAAATTCGATGGTGAGTTTTTGTTATATTATTTTTATTTAATTTATTAATACATAATACAAACACTTAATACATTTTACATTACATTATATTTTTTTTTTTGACATAATTATTCAAACTTGTTATCCTTGTTGTTCCTGAAATACTTGATTCTATTTTTCATAAAATAATTTCATTAGCCTACTTCAATTCCCCCCTTTAATTAAATTATTTTTTCAAAATACCCATTTGTTCCAAATGTTTATTTAATTTTTCTTCTTTTACGTCTTTTGTCATTATATCCGCCGGTTGATCTTCAGTGTTTATATAATTTACTGAAATACTTTTATTTTCCACTTCATCTCTTATAAAATGGTATTTTCGGTTTATATGTTTCGTTCTTGAATTTTGTCCTGAATTTTTTATCCAATCGATTACTGCTGTACTGTCTGTATAAATTTCTATTGTTTTTTTGATATAATTTTCTTCATCTAATTCTTCTAATAAATTTTTAATCCATGCAGCTTCACATGCTCCGTCACAAACGGCAAGTAGCTCGGCTTCCATCGTCGACAACGTTACTAACTTTTGTTTTGCACTTTTCCAGTTAATGGTATTTCTACCTAGTTTGGTTATAAAACCGCTGTAAGATTTCCCATCGCTGGTCGTACACCATCCTGAGTCTGTGTAGATCTTCACTTTTTCATTGTCTGGTGAAATTTTTAAGTATTTCCGTTTTGTTCCTTGTAAATACCTCATTACTCTTTTTATTGCAATCCAATGTATTTCTCTTGGATCTTTACAATATTGCGATAATTTACTTACAGAGTATGCAATATCCGGTCTTGTGCCTCTTGTCAGGTACATAAGGGATCCTACTGCTTCTTGATATCTCTCTTGGTTGAATGTCTTTGAATCCTGATAGTCATCTAGTTTTTGGCCCATTTCCCCTGGTGTTTTAACAGGTTTACTGTCAGCCATGTCAAATTTGTGTAAAATTTTATTTATATAATTCTCCTGCGATAAATAAATGTTATTTTCATCTTCTTTAATTTCTATTCCAAGAAATAATTTTTTATCTGTGGTTTCTTTTATTTGTATTTCTTCTTTTACCTTTTTCATAAATTCTTCAATTGTATTGTCACTATCTCCAATTGCTAGGATGTCATCTACGTATATGCCGATAATTACATATTTTCTTTGTTCTTTCTTAGTAAAAACACAAGGATCTGTTTTTAATTGTGTAAATCCAGCATTTTTCATTATTTCATTCAGTTTAATATTCCAGCATCTTCCGGATTGTGGTAGACCATAAATACTTTTCTTAATCCAATAAACATTGTCCTTTCCATCGTCGTAGCCGGGGGGTAATTCCATGTATACGGTTTCTTGTAAATTTCCATTTAAATACGCAGATTTTACGTCATAAAATCTTCTAACGATTTTCTTCATGGCTGATAAAGTCAAAAGAGTTCTTACTGATTCCCATTTTATAACCGGACTGTAGGAATCGAAATAATCTACACCCATTTTCTGTCCAGCTCCCATGGCCACCAATCTTGCTTTAAATATTTTGTCATTGTTGACAGGATTAGTTTTAATTTTAAATACCCATTTACATTTGATTACCTTGGCGTTCTCTGGTCGTTTTATTTTTTCCCATACGTTATATTGTACCATATTGTCTATCTCTTCATCCATGGCTTTCTTCCATTCGTTTCTGTATAATGAGTTTAATGCAGCGTTGAATGAATTCAGTTCCTCTTCTTGTGTAGCATTTACCACGTAATCTTTCAGCTTTTCTGGTAATTTTCTGATTCTTCTCGATCTTCTTTCATGTTTTGTCTGATCTTCTTGTGTTGTATCATTTCTTGTTATTCCTTTTTCTGAAACATTCTTGTTTTCTTCATCAATTAAAAATATATAGTTATAGTTTTTGTTTTCTTCTGTTTCTTTTTCTTCTGAATTATTTAATCTTATTCCCTTCTTTGATTCCACAAACTGAACATCTGACGTTTCATGTACTCGTTGATCTACTTCATCATAAATTCTATAAGCTCTTCTTTCTCTTGAGTATCCTATAAATATACCTCTTTTCGCTTTCGGCTCCAATTTTGACCTTGTTGGTTTATTTATTTTATAGTATACTAAACAACCATAAATACGAAGATGTTTGACAGATGGTATTTTACCTTTCCATAATTCATATGGTGTTTTAAACTGCTTACTTTTCGTAGGTGTTATGTTATGCAGGTAACAAGCTGTAACAAGCGCTTCTCCCCAAAATCTTGGAGGTAAATTTCCATCGGCCAATAAACTTCTTGTTTTATCCAGTAATGTTCTATTTCCTCTTTCAGCAATTCCATTACTTCTTGGTGAATAATATATTGTTTTTTCGTGTTTTATACCCTTATTTTTTAAATAATTTATTAATGACGCATTGATGAACTCTCTTCCGTTATCTGTTCTTATAACTTTTACCCTAGATCTTTGTTGATTTTCTATTTTTTCTATTATATCCATTAATTTTCTTGTTGTTTCAACTTTATTTTCTAACAGTTCGACAAAAAAACATCTAGAATATTCATCTACGACCAACAGTATGTATCTCTTGCCTCCAATCGTCGAAGTCTTCATTGGACCGCAAATGTCAATATGCAGCCGCTCCAGTGGTCTTAATGTTGTTTCACCGTAAGTTTCAACATATCTATTTCTTGTTATTTTTCCAATAACGCAAGAACTACATAAATTTAATTTTCCCTTCAATTTATTTATATTTCGGACTAGTTGTTTCTCTTCTATCTGGTTTAAATATTCGTCGTTTATATGGCCTAATCTTTTGTGCCATATTTCTCTTGTATTTTCTAATGTTTGAAAACAGTCTTCTTTATTTTCTTCCTTGTCTTCATTTTTATTTAATTTAATGCTAAACATATTTTCTGCAAATTTTCCTTTGCATATCAAAGTACCATCGTTTGCATAAATAAATGCCCCGTCTCTATTTAACATAACGGAATTTCCCTTTTTTACTAAGCTTGGTATTGATATTAAATTATCTCTTAATTTCGGAACATGTAGAACATTTTCTAATCTTACTTTATTATTTTCTGTATTTGCTCTAATGATACCACTTGATATTGCTTCTATACTTCGCCCATTTTCTGCAACATTTATTTGTTTGTCTTCTCTAATAACATCTTCCATCCAATCTTCTGATGAAGTCATATGTGATGTGCAGGCTGAATCTAGGAACCATTTTTGTTCATCCTCGTTTCTATTTTCAGAATAAACTGTCAACGCAAATTCATTTTCGTTTGTTTCAATTTCTTCAGTAATGTTTGCTTTTTCTTTTCTAAATGTAGTAAATGTTTTTCTGTTGCCGAAATTTTTATTATTTAATTCTTCTTTATTTTTTCTCGCCCAACAATATTTTGAAATGTGACCCGGCTTTTTACAGTAAAAACATATCTTCTTATTATAATTTGATTTAAAATTCGTTTTGTAAGCGTTGATTCCTGTCATTTTTTCCATTTTTAATTTCTTTTCAAAATTTAACAATGATTGTCTTAATTCCGTAAAACTTATTCCTCTATTAACTGATAAAGACGTTGCTATTGTTTCATAACTTTGCGGTAAGCCCTCAACTATATATCTAACTAGTTCTCTTTCTGAAACTGTTTTTCCATAGTCTATAATTTGTCTTGATAAACCTTGAGCTCTTGTCAAATATTCTTCAATATTTTCGTTATCTTTCATTTTAATTTTTGCGAGTTCAAGCATTAAATCAATGGTTTTTTCTTCTCTAGCTCCTTCAAATCTTTCTTTGATTGCTTCCCATAATTTTTTCGCTTTCTTCATTCCCTTAAATGCTATAGCCAATTCTGCAGATAAATTCAATATAATGTAACTGTAAGCTTCCTTATTTTTCTTTTTCCATTCATTATGTTTTGATATTGTTTCTCCATCAGCTTCATTTATTATAGGTTCTTCTTCCTGCAATACTTCTTCATATAATTCCTTTGTGTCTAGTAATGCTTCCATTTTTATACTCCATATTGAGTAGTTACTATTGTTTAACTGCTCAATTTTTATCATATCCATTATTACTGTCTTCTTCACTCTTCTATTTTTTGTTCTTCTTTACACTATGGTCTTCCTTTTTCTATATTTTACTCTTCTATCCTTCCTGTATCTTGTTTTTCTCAAACTGCGGTGTGCTTCAACTACACTATTTTTTTTTTCGAACTCTTTTTTACTACGCCGTTTATTCCAACTGCTCCAACTATTCCAAATGTTCCAACTACGCTCTGCTACCAGTTTTTAATGAATAAGCACGTTTTGGAGTCCCTACAATACGAATTTACTGTTTTTACGATGATGTCTGTATGTATGTGTGTGTATGTGTGTGTATATGTGCGTGTGTCAGTGTGTGTGTGTGTGTGTGTGCGTGTGTGTGTGTGACGAAAAATTCTCCTTCGATATCTCCAATTCCAAAAATTATAATTCTTTCATATTCCTCTTTCGTACGTCAATATGAAAAGTTGATTAGATTTTAGTTACGATTGGTTAACCGGAAGTACCCTAATTTGAAGATTTTAACAGTTTTTCTTGTTCTTATAAATATTAAAGAATATTCTATTCTCTATTTGATTTAATTATATTTTATCTTCATATTCAATGAATTTAGAGATAAGAATTATAAACAAATATCTTGCAACTAATGCTGCGAAAAACTGCACTATGGAAACAGAATATTCAAATATTACTAATTGGCAGATGTCAGAGTCAAATAAAATGTACATAATATATTTGAGAAATGATTTTACTCGAAATATAAAAATGTAAAATAATTTAATGTGGCAAAAACAAAGCACATAAGGTTAATTCAACATATTATAGCCACAAGCGCACAAGCCAATTCTGTATGGTATTTTTACAAAATACGTAGAATTAACGAAAGGTTTTTTTATAAAGTTATTGTTTTATTAACTTACTTTACAGTATTAATAAAACATTCAAATTAAATGCTATGATTTTCTTAGGCACATTTCAGCTCTTTTGGAAATAGTTCCGACCGTTCTACGTAACTGATATCTAGTTACATATTAGCAAGCCTATAATTTTTTTTCGCAATTCTTCGACAAATTAATTAATAGAATAAATCAATTTACAAAAAACCAATTGCTTCCCTGGCTTACTTAGCTAAATTAACTAAAAACAGTTTACAAATAACGCCTTTATTTGTAAAAAAAAAATGGGAACCACTAATATATATATATTTTATCGAAATGGCCAATATTCTAATACAAAATGGTCCAATTCTGCTCATTTAACCAACTTCGTATCTCTTCAAATAAAAAAGTTATCAATAGTGAACAAGCTTATAGACCCTGTATACAAAACGCAAAATCTATTTTAATATAAAAACAAAAAGAAACCGCAATTTCTTGAAGCGAATCCCAAAACTAATTTTTTTTTTTATTTCTACGTATTAAAAATTTAAAAAATATGAATTATTAACACATGGTCAAATACATTCATCTGAATTAATTCTCTAGAAAATTTAAATTATGTAAATGAATCATTATTGAATATTAAAGCCCGTATTATCACCTATTGAAATAGCGCTACTTCCGAAATATAACTGCTTACTTCAATTGTCAAATGTTAAATTTAATATTAAAAATTAGAGAAAAAAATAAATTAAATTGTAATACCACTTAATTCAAATATTATTGGTTTCATTTGAAAAATTAATAAATAAATATATCATCACGGCATATTACCCATTGCTGAGTGTGCCAATCTGCTTTGTCAGATGTCGGTAATAATAATGACATATTTGTATATTATTAAAATCTGGAATATTTGTACCGTACGGGCGCTTACCGATATCTGTGTATGAAGCAGATTGGCACACCCAGCAATGGGTAATATGCCGTGATGAAATATTTATTTATTTATTTTATTAAAATCTGACTTTGTTATAAAATATAAATTTCTTTATAAACCAAGTTAACAAATTTGTTAAATAATTACATAGAGGCTAGGCGCTAGGCCAGTATGACGATATTTTTGTTAAATGTTGGAAGATAGATAATCAATAAGAGGCATTTCAAAATTAATGATTAAAAAAAGTAAAACTAGGTATTATTAAATTTGTAATTATAAAATCTTAGCAAATTTATTAAGCCTAGACTCCATGGCGCGCGAGATTGGTATGGAATGGGTACGGAAAAATCTCATACACGTTAAATCTATGTATATAACTCCACTAATCGGGACGAATCCGCGCGAGGTTTCGGGACCCCGCTCGAGGTTCGCGCGGGCTCCACTTCTACTCGGTCGCTGAGCGAGATTTAGTCTGGCTCACACGAGTCCGCTTTCCCTCACCACTTTAAACATCATAGAATTATTGTGACAGACGATGCATTGTATCTTTTAATGTCAGATCAAGTAAAATTCAGAAATTAGTGTTACAAATAATGAATAAAAAAATCTGTTGTGGCCAGCACAATACCTCTCGCCGTTTTCATTTTATGTTGCATAGGGCGCGAGCAATTATGTGACTTTGTTCGTCTTGGCAAGCAGATGTGGGGGCCCGTGTCAGAATGATAGCTAGTAATATACATAGGTGTCAAATATCATAAGTTTTCATTCGAAACATTATGATTTTCCAAATCCATGTGGATTATTTTCCTCGGCAAGTATATTCCATACTGCTCGCGTACACACAAATAATTGATATTGTTTCTCTTCTTTCGTTCTATGAGAGATTTTATCCTACTATTCTAATATGTGCAAAATTCTTCAAATTCATTGTCGGTATTAGTGGTATTTCTTAAGGATATAATGTAATATTAACATACCTGTAATTTAAATACATAATTAATTAATAATACAATAGTATATATTAAATGTACTGATACCTCCCAGAAAAATCTGACACTGACATTTTGCATTTATTTGTCAATTACAAAAATTTAAATATCGCAACTGTTTTTCGGGCAACGAGATTTATTACAACATATTATTCTATATTATTATATACTATATCTCCAAACCTATACGAGATATAATAAAAAAATTAAATGTGTCAGATTGAGAATTTAATTATCTTTAATATTTGTAGTAACAAATTTTCAAAAAATAATATTTAGAATTCTGTTAGAAACTACCACTTTCGGTTATCCAATTGTTACCAGAACCTATTCAACTCTTCCCATTACTGTTAGATTGAGGAATCCGTAGTCAAACAGGTCTTTAGTCTTATAGAATTTGAGAAATCGTGTCTCCAACAACCTCACACACACACACACATCCACACACACACACACACACAGACATCATTGTAAATATGTTAAAATCGGATTCTATGGACCTTAAATCGTGCTTATTCAATAAAAAATGGATATGCGATTTTTAGCATGAATCCAATACCTCTCTTAGCGAGAGGTAAAAAGTTAATGGAATGTGTACGAGAAAGGCTTTTCTTGTATGGTTTTAATGAAAAAAAATATATATAAAGATTTAGGAGTTAAGGACAATGCATGGGCGGAAATTGTTTCTTTTACTATGTCACTGACCCACTATTTATGCTTTCTTTCATCTTTTTGACAATTTAACAAAAGTAAATTGTCATTGAAATTACCATCATCTGAATCACTTGTTTCAGAATTTAAACTTTCCAATAACATTAAATTTTTGCAGTTCATCATGCCATACTCTGTACAAGCAACACTGCACGTGGATATTTCCCTCCTGGTGTAGTTGCGCGTCCCGCGCAGGACCGATATCTCGAGCAGAACTTTTCCATACCAAACCCATTCCATACCAGCTTCGCGCGCCGTGGAGTCTAGGCTTAATTTGGCTTATTAAACAATTATTACCACCTATAACAATTTTCTATAATCTAAATAAAAATAAATTCCTTACTAATCACGATAGCATAGGACTTAACGATAACGAGGTCACTTCCCAATCCAATAGTCCTGGGATCTATTTTCGAATTCTACTCGAATATATTAGTGTTCCTCTTCTTCGTCTCCATTACCTCATATTCTTCAAAATCCATCGACTGCATATGTCCTTAATAGTTGCACAACCGTAAAACAATAAAAACAAATCCTAAATAATTGAATAATACATGAAATTTTCATTTTAAAACGAAAATAAAAGATGAAATTAGAATAATAATAATTGTATCTGTTTTTATCAAATTCAATTGTGATTTTTGGCCAAAAAACTATTACTATATAGGTATAATATAAATTATGTAAAAAACTGTTGTGGCCAGCACAATACCTTCCGCCAATCTTGAGTATTATGTATAAATTCCATACATAAATTTTCTTGCTAAAGATTCTAAATTTCCAGTAAAATTATTTCTTAAACAAACTATGCAAATTGCACTTGACACTAACATCTTCTTATTTAGCTTTCCCCATTCGTTAGGGGTCGCTATTTTTTATTTTCTTCTTCCACTCATTTCTGTTTTACGTGTCGTTCTCATTCAGTTTCTCTCAAGTCTTCCGCAATACAGTCATTCCATCTTATCTTTGGTCTTCCTCTGTTTCTTCAACCTTCTATTACTAAGCTATTCATTCTTCCAATATATTCTTCATTTCTCGGCATGACATTTTCAAACCAATGTAATCATCTCGCTTGTATCTTTCTAGAAACTTGTAACACTAGAGTTATTTCCTTACCTATCTTTCTGTGTCTTCCCCAACATCTACTTCAACATCCTTATCTCTGCCACATTAATTTACTTTTTATTGATACTGACATTTGTCAATTTGAATTATATGAATACATTAGTAGTTTCCATGTTTAGCATAGCTGGCTGATTTATAAAATTTAATTTCTTTAAAATTCTTTAACTCTATATCTCTTGAATATGAAGTATAAAATGCAATCAAATCGTATAGAGAATAATATATTCTTCAAGTTATAATAACTTTAAATGTCAATAAATCAAATTTCACTGTTAAATCTTTAAATGAGGCTACTTCCGGTTCACCAATTATAACCAAAATCTAATCAGTTGTTCTTCTAGATGTAAACTTGAGGAATACGAAAAAAATATAATTTTTGGAATCGTGGTATTGAAGTTATGCGATCCGAAACTTTCGTCACACACATACGCATACATACAGACATCATCGTAAAAATGGTAAAATCGTATTATATGGACCCTAAAACATGCTTATTCACTAAAAACTCAGCATTGAATTTTTTGACCAAAGACAATACCTTCCTTACCTAAAGGTGACGGAAAGTACTAAAGCAAAATAAATCTAATTTCTCTATTCTATCGTACCACGCAAGTTGTAGACCACTGATATTTACGGGAGATCTAAGATTTGTTGGCGAATCTTTTGTTAGTAAAGAGGCCACATCGTCTGGTGTCTGGTAACAATCAGTGAATAGTCACTGCATTGTGATGGTGCTATGCTATCTCATTACAATTCAACGGCTAAATGGCAATGACATTTTACTCCCTTGCGATGACCTCAAATTGATTAGGCTCTTCCGTTATAATCATCCATCAATTTTTATACATTGTTAGTAATTAATTATAAAAATAAAGAATTATTATTATAATTGAAAATGACAGCTAAATTTTATTGATTGTTTGTACTACATTTCATTTTTATACGAGAAGAAGCAAATTCAGAAGAGATATTTATTTACAACCTACACAGCACGACAAACATATTTACAGCAAATATGAAATATGAACAATATATTTTTTGCAAGAAATGTTTGCGTGTGAATAATTCTTTAAAAAAGATGATATTAAAATGATTAAATATCCAAATTCATCATTTGTTTGGATATAAATAAGGATGAATTCTAGCCAATCAAAAGCCTATATAGAACTAGAGAAATTTTAAATTTACTCCTTTTAGTTGAAACAGCAGTAAATAATACTAAAATTTCATACGGCAATATACATAAAAAGAGGGACACAAAATTCAACAGCAACTAAAAACAATCTGAATACGAGTGATTGAATTCAAGGTTAAAAACTCACCTAACGTCGAAATTCAGTTTAAAAGTTGGGGAGTCTTCTGGACGTTAAGCTGTCTTGCAATGCGCTGTATCATTGAATTATGATACAAGTAAGGCATTCCAGCCCGTATCCCAGTTGGCCCAGGTGTAGTGTTTTGTCTTTTATATCCAGGGTACACGGTCCAACCAGGCGATTTTACCAAGGGGAAAATAGAAATACTTAAAGCCCGTCGTAGATTCCTTACAGAACAGAACGACAAACTTAACAAAAAATTGGACACTTTATATATTATCATTTAATAAGTAATATCAATAATGGCAACCTAATGGCTAAAAGTGTTACACGAAAAAAGATGCTTAGCGATGTAGAGTCATCTATCCATAGATACTTGAATTAAAGTCGATATTTTAGAATACTGTATTTTGGTTTTAAAATAAAGTTGTAGCATTTAATAAGTAATATTACTTATTAAATTATATTACTTATTAAATGATATTATGTACGTAAAATTATACTTACGTCGCTTTTTATCACTTAACAACAAACTAAGAAAACAAAATTTAGAACTACACACAAGTTAGTTACTGGAAGTAATCTTTTTGTTTAAAACAATTTGGTCAACATTTCTATGTTATAAATGTAAGGAAGATTTTAACTTATAATGATTTCCTTATCTTTTGTATATGTATAAAATATCAATTAAAAATAAAAATTATAAATCATGTATTCCACATTTTCTTGTACGTACTGTACATTCCAAATTAGAATAAAAGGCAGGCTACATTGTGAATGGTATTGTTTTTGATTATATATATATATATATATATATATATATATATATATATATATATATATATATATATATATATATTAAATTCTGTTTAACTAAATTCTCTTATAAAAGTGATCCTTCTGGTATACCTACTTACTCTCTTCTACGAGTCATTGTAGAAATCTGTTACCTTGTTACCTACAGCATACGGTATATGGAACTCTTAGTAATGGCATAGACTAATCTTACTGTAGTATAGTATTAATTAGTCTATGGTAATGGGTAAAAAGCATTTAGAATAATGTTAGCAAGTTAATGAAATTGTATACATTTTAGATGTTTTATTTTAAATGTTCATTAAAAAGAGTTGGCCGGTTGCACCAACGTAACTTGAATTTTAAAACGTACTTTAAATTGATAATATTGCATTGAAATAAAATGTCAAATGAATTACTTTGCATTGCTGTCAAAATATTTATTATTTAGGATCTTTGGGAGAATTGAATGTCTCATGAAAAGTTAACCTAATAAAAAAATATGTTGTAATAAAATGAATAAATTAAGGCCTGAAAACTATCGTTTCTAAATTAAAATATACCTTTTTTATTTGTATTATACACTGTATATGTATATAATTATTATATTTAATTATAGAGTATGTATAAATATCTTTCTTGTAGTTTTTGCTCGAAAAATTATGTACTTTCAATCGTTATGCAAATAAAAAGCGTACACGCTTGGTGAAGATTTCTCAATATTTGAATATAGTGATTTTCAATCTGTCTTCCGGAAAAATTGATTAGTTTATAATCAGTCAAACTTATATAACAGGGAAATTATAAAGATCAAGTGTTTTGATTGACATGTAATTATAGTTTTGTACGATTAACTTACAGACCATACCCACTAATGTTTATTATTTGTTCATACATTATGCTTATTTACTTGGAAATTTTCAGGTAAATCCCGAATGATATATTGCGCAGAGAGGCATCACCGTTTGTAATTAGTTTTTTTTTATTACTGTACTGTACTTTGTTCCGTGTACATATATGTATAACTCATCAATTAACATATTCATATTGTTCATATTTAAAAGTTTTCATCAAAATTGCTAGGAAAGAAAATATTTTTACAGGATACCTTAATGAAAATGGCTTGTTATGCAGACAGTAATAAATTATTAATCAATATTTTATATTTTGCTTCATCATAAATCATTTTTACTCCGAATGAAAAATGCATTTCCAGCAATATTAATCGTTTAGGAACTTTAAAAACTGTCATGTAAAATGTAAATTGATTAACTTAATATAGATAGTTATTTCCATTACAAACTTATGTATATAATATTATTTTGTGCATATTTTTATTATTTCTAAATCTATAGAAAGTATAATAAAAAGTGGCCAGCACAATACCTCTCGCCACTTCCTTTTTTGGTTACATAAGTATAGGGCGCGAACAGTCATGTTACATTGTTGGCCTTAACAAGCAGATGTGGGGGCCCGTTTCAGAATGATAATTAGTCATTATGTTTCATTCAGAATTTCAAGATTTTCTAAATACACGTAGTTAATTTGTCACCAAGAGTGTGGAATTTACTTGTCGAGGAAAATAAACCATACGGAATTGGAAAATCACTAAATTTAGAATGAGTAATTATATACATAATTACTAGCTATCATTCTGACATGAGTCCCCATATCTGCTTGTCAAGGCGCCCTATTGTATTTAACATTTCTTGTATACCTACATTCTACACCAAAAATTCTACTTACATATATCTATTCCTTATATTTAGATTGTTTAAGTTTAAATTAATTTTATGAAGAAATTTTGTCCTCTTCTAATTTTTCGAAATGTTTCCAATTCATTGTCAGGATTGACAGTATTTTTGAAGGATTATGTAATAGACCTAAAATTTTAAGTATTTAACTATTAATACATTAAGAAATAATATAATGTATGTACTTCCCAGAAAAACTCTTTAGTAATATCTACGAATTTCTGACACTGACATTTATCTGTCAGTTACAAACAATTTAAATTTTCAACTATTTTCCATGGCATCCTTTCGGCTGTAAAATTTATTATAACATTATTTTATATATTTCTTTTATCTCTAAATCTATAGAATATATAATAAAATATTTAAATGTATCAGATAGAGAATTTAATTTTCTTTAATATTACCGAGAAAAATTTTCAAAAAATATTATTTAGAAGATTTTTTTTCAAGAATCTTCTACTTCCGGTTGTCCAATTTTTACCAAAACCTTTTCAGATCTTCCCATGAATGTCCGATTGGAAAATACGTAATTAAACAATTTTTAAGTCTTATAGTTTTTGAGTAATCGTCCTTCCAACATCCTACATACATACACACACACACACACACACACACACACATACATCCACACACACACACTCACACACACACAGACATCATCGTAAAAATGTTAAAATCGGATTGTAGGGACCTTAAAACGTGCTTATTCAATAAAATCTGGATATGCGATTTTTAGCATGAATGCAATACCTCTCTTAGCGAGAGGTAAAAATCTGTTGTGGCCAGCACAATACCTTCCGTCAATCCTGTGTATAATGTATAAATTCCATACATAATTTTTCTTGCAAAAGATTCTAAATTTCTAGTAAAATTATTTCATAAAAAAACTATTCAATTGCACTTGGCACTGACATCTTCTTCTTCTTTAACTTTTCCCATTCGTTAGGGGTCGCTATTTTTGCATGTCGTTCTCATTCAGTTCCTTTTCTCTCAAATCTTACGCAATACAGTCCTGCCATCTTATCTTTGGTCTTCCTCTGTTTCTTTAACGTCCTATTACTAAAATATTCATTCTTTTTCCAATATAATTCTTCATTACTCCTCATGACATGTTCAACCCAATGTAATCGTCTTTCTTGTATCTTTCTAAAAACTTGTAACACTAGTTATTTTCTTACCGTATCTTTCCGTGTATTCCCCAATATCTACTTCAACATCCTCATATATGCCACATTATTTTTATTGATACTGACATCTGTCAATTTGAATTATATGAATATATTACTAGTTCCCAAGTTTGGCATAGCTGGCTGAATTATAAAATTTAATTTCTTTAAAATTCTTTAACTCTGTATCTATTGAATATGAAGTATAAATTGTAATCAAATCGTATAGCGAATAATATATTCTTTAAGTTATAATAACGTTAAATATCAATAAATCAAATTTAACTGTTAGATCTTCAAATGAGACTACTTCCGGTTGACCAATTATAACCAAAATCTAATCAGTTGTTCTTCTGGATGTAAACTTGAGAAATACGAAAAAATTATAATTTTTGGAATCGTGGTATTGAAGTTATGGAATCTGGAACTTTTGTCACACACACACACACACACACAGACACACAGACACACAGACACACATACATACAGACATCATCGTAAAAATGTTAAAATTGTATTATATGGACCCTAAAACGTGCTTATTCAGTAAAAACTCATCATTGAATTTTTTGACCAAAGACAATACCTTCCTTACCTAAAGGTGACGGAAGGTAAAAAATGATTTGGCCAGCACATTACCTTCCGACACACATACACACACACTCACACACACACACACACACACACACACACACACACACACACACACACACACACACATACACACACATCGTCGTAGAAATAGTGAAATTGTATTCTAGGGACTATAAAACGTGCTTATTCATTAAATTTTTGGCCAAAAACATTACCTTCCTTCAATATGAGTAACAATTTAAATTGCTAAATTTTTATCAAAAACTAATGAGGTCTTAGATACGCCTATTAGAATGAGGAATACGTAGTTTCATACGGTTTTGACGAATAATCTTGATTTGACTAAATCAAAACGCGCGCACACACGGACGCATACGCATGATCGTAAAAAAATTCAATTCAAATTCTAGGGACATTCAAACGTGATTATTTTTTCGAATTTAGATATACGATTTTGACAAGATTTTGAGGTAAAAGAAGGTTAGATATGAAATCTTGAAAACAATGGATTAATGCATTAACATAAGTAATATGGGGATCTCTGGAATTGGTAAATATGTATTCACTACTTTTTTGTCCAGGTCCGCACAAAAATTTTATTTACACGTTTAGCAACGAAACACCAAGGATTTTTCACTGAGGCATTATTAAAATTTTAAACGTTGCTATATTATACCAAAGTGCAGTTTAAATCGATAGTAGAAAAAAATAATACATTATAAATATTTGTTGTAGGTACATATACTGTTATAGCAGTATCAACATTTCATTAATAATAATAACTAAGCAATGTAACTATACAGAATCGAACAAAATTACATAGAAATAAATTATACAGGAAAGATTTATGATTTAGATTTTACCAAATATATAATTTAATGTAATAAATTTCTTTTTCCTACTTCGTTATCTTATTCAGCTACAACAGCTAAAATGCAGCGAACATAAAACGAAATAAACACTTAGATGAGCTTTTTTGGTATTTGAAAAATATCTAATATAGTTTGGTTCACGAAAGATGACTATTCAAGGTCATTTATTAACCGTATGGTGTATTATTACTTGCAGATAACTTCACTGCATTTCGTATACATAGACGTGCAACATAAAATATTTATGGATACATTTTAACTGAAAAAAAATAAGTGCAATTTATTTGAAAATTGTTTCTTTTTAAATAATGCCTTTCTCAAAGATTTATGCTCTTCACATATGTTTTTGCAAAAAACAAAAACATAGACTAGACATAGATATCTGTAACTCTACGATATACGTTATTATTATTTGTAACGTGTTAAAAAGTAATGTAGCAATTTACTGTCTGTCACACAACATATGTATATACATACGTCAAATAAATGTGCTAAGCTAATACTGTATTAAGTGATATGTATTCTTTCGTCAAACAAGTGACCTTGAATAGTCATCTTTCGTGAATCAAAGTAACTATATGAATATAATTTACGTTAAAACTTGTGTTGACACTTTTATACATCGTTTTATATATTTCAACTACCAGTAAAAATAAATATTTGCTTATTAATAATAATTTACGTTTTAAGTCGGGAGTGATTTTTTATAGGACGGGACTGGAAACGTGATGTCCTGCGAAGATGCTCTTTTAGCGTGTAATACATAGATATAAATATTTCCCGGAATGGCTTATAATATTTAAAAATTATTTGTAAATTCGAAATTTTATATAATTTTTGACAATTGTAGGTATTAATTTATTGTGTATCCATGGTGAATTTTCTATGAAAGTACTCAAAAGAGACAGGTAATATATTACAAGACTAGTACTGCAAATATGAACTTTCAAGGTTCAAGATAGCCTAAAAATTCAATTTTCTTGACAATTCCGAGATTTTGTAACAGTTACTATAACTCTTACTAATAGTCCCTTTCTCTTAGCATTATTACTATAGCAAATAATAATTGCGAACACTAGAATAAAACTTGAAAATGAGAGTTTTACATTTTTGTTCCTATTGGTTACAGTATTTAGCAATATTGTAAGAATTAGCAACTTTTTATAGAATTGGGGTGAGTGTGTATTAAAAATATGTACATTTTATTAACTTCGATACCTTAGCATCGTGCATAATATCATTAGAAATTGACCGGAAGATACATGTGTTCCATTCGATTCAAATAAAATAAATTAATACGCTAGTTTTTAATCTATTATAATTTTAGTTTATTTTTTTATTCAGTTCAATGTTGCTCATTGAACTATTTGTGATGAATGACATTGCAATTCGCAATGTAATTTATTTTATCATTTTAAATTTCCTGTGTTCATTAATAAATTAGTGATGTATAACTAGCATTTCCAAATACATAGAACAATCTAACCCGCAATTAGTTATCATTTAGGCAATAAAAAACATCAATATAAAATTAAGTTTTAATTAAAATGCAAGTACCGTTAAATACGATTGTGTTTTCCTTTTGTCGGGAACCGTTTAGCCATTGTTTATTCTCGGCACAGTTCAATGTTTCTGGTTCAGTGAGCGAGCGGAGTTGGTTGGGTTCCCGCGTCCCGTCGCTCTTATTGTGTTGCCGGTGTCGCGTCCGATCCGATCTACACATTCAGCTTCCAATGATTTCCGTAGGAGACGCGGACGGAATTCATTTGTTTCATTACAAAGAATTTCAGAAAACGGGCCATACGTTTCCTGACACTGGTTACTAAAATGATCTATTCAAAGTTAGTTTTGAAATACTTAAAAAAACTAACACAAGGCTACTCATAATTTACATTTTTCACTTTGGATGATCATTTCTTTTCGGATGATTTTTCTTTAGTGAAAAGTGTAAACTGTATGAATGGAAAATTCAACCTACATACACTGACTGGTAGTATTTACTCAAAGTTTTAATCACCCGTACTAAAAATTATTATGACTACCCTACCATTTAAAATGCATTGATATGATCAAAGAACAACTAAATTTGTTATATTAATCATAGCGTAATTAAGAGTAAATACTACCAGTCCGTGTTTTTATACTTATTACATGTTTGACAAAAAAATTGTCACAGTCACGCAATGAACAGTTTTAAAATGAGAAGGTTACTTTTGTTTCCTGAAAAATTGAATTTTTAGAATTGTTTGGTTTTTGAGAAATTGCTTCCTGAGACCTTCCGCACTTTAGATCATTATCATTACCTCAAATTATTCCCGGATTCATCGAAATTGCTTACATAGTAGTAGTAGTCGATGGACTCTTCTTCATAAAATTTATCGTTATTTCATTTCACTCATTTTCTTGTACAAACAAGCTGAAGTGGCCAGCACAATATCTTCCGTCAATCCTGTGTATTATGTATAAAATAAGATTTTAAATTTCCAGAAAAATTATTTCATAAACGAACTATGACTACGTTTATCTCGCAGTGACATAACCCGCTTAAAAATTTAGTGACTTAAAACTAACTCTTAACTCCAGCTCATTTATATCGTGTTTTAAAGTGACT
Organism: Harpalus rufipes; assembly: GCA_951394225.1. Classification (NCBI taxonomy): domain Eukaryota; kingdom Metazoa; phylum Arthropoda; class Insecta; order Coleoptera; family Carabidae; genus Harpalus; species Harpalus rufipes. Next base: position 19,009,977 of record OX596276.1, on the reverse strand, counting down.
ACAGAATAATTAGCGTTTATCCACTGCTGTTAAACAAGGACAGATAGAAATAGTGCGAGATAAACGTAGTCTATGCAAATTACACTTGACATCTTCTTTTCCCATTCGTTAGGGATCGCTTTTTTATTTTCTTCTTCTACTCATTTCTGTTTTGCGTGTCGTTCTCATTCAGTTCCTTTTCTCTCAAGTCTTCCGCAATACAGTTTTCCATCTTATATTTGGTCTTCCTCTGTTTCTTCAACCTTCTATTACTAAGCTATTTATTCTTCTTCCAATATGTTCTTCATCTCTCGTCATGACATGTTCAAACCAATGTAATCGTCTCTCTTGTATCTTTCAAGAAACTTCTAACACTAGAGTTATTTCCCTATTCTTTCATTCCTTGCCGTATCTTTCCATGTCTTCCCCAACAATCTATCTCAACATTCTCATCTCTGCCACATTTATTTACTTTTTATTTATACTGACATCTGTCAATTTGACATCTGAATATATTTGCAGTTTCCATGGTTAGCATAACAGGCTCATTTATGAAATTTAATATCTTTATAATTCTTCTTCTTTCGGATGTAAACTTGAGGAATACGAAAAAAATATAATTTTTGGAATCATGGTATTGAAGTTATGCGGGCCGAAACTTTCGTCACACAGACACACACACATACATACAGACATCATCGTAAAAATGGTAAAATCGTATTGTATGAACCCTAAAACGTGCTTATTCACTAAAAACTCATCATTGAATTTTTTGACCAAAGACAATACCTTCCATACCTAAAGATGACGGTAGGTAAAAAATCTACAGAAGCTGTAAAACTCCTTTATTTTGAACTGAATAAAACATGGTAAGTGAAGGTCCTAAAAGTTTTGGCACAAATTTCAACTTTTTTACCTCTCGCTAAGAGAGGTATTGGATTCATGCTAAAAATCGCATATCCAGATTTTATCGAATAAACACGTTTTAAGGTCCCTACAATCCGATTTTAACATTTTTACGATGATGTCTGTGTGTGTGTGTGTGTGTGTGTGTGTGTGGATGTGTGTGTGTGGGATGTTGGAAGGACGGTTACTCAAAAACTATACGACTTAAAATTTGTTTAACAACGTATTTCCCAATCGGACATTCATGGGAAGATCTGAAAAGGTTTTGGTAACAATTGGACAACCGGAAGTAGAAGATTCTTGAAAAAAAATCTTCTAAATATTATTTTTTGAAATTTTTTCTTGATAATATTAAAGAAAAATAAATTCTCTTTCTGATACATTTAAATATTTTTATACATATTTTATAGATTTAGAGATAAAAGGAATATAATATATAAAATAATGTTGTAATTAATTTTACAACCGAAAGGATGCCATGAAAAATAGTTGCAAATTTAAATTACTTGTAACTGACAGATAAATGTCAGTGTCAGAAATAATGAGTAATGAAAGAAAAATGTATTTGGAGAATCCCTTAATTCTTGATCTGTGACTATTATGGAGATGACAAGTCTAGGTTGAAGGACTTAAATTTGTTTCAAACATTATGGGACAATGTACACCAGTACTGTAGACTAGAGTAACTTTGAATTGCGAAAAAGCTATCAAATTCTTCTCAAGTAAGTTGTAAATATTGACAAAATTACACATCGATATAAGAATAATCGGAGTGCAATCTATCCGTCACTTTATTAAAGAGAATTAAGGTTATTTAGATATAACAATTATGAAAAAATAAAATGTAAAAGAAGATATATAAGAATAGATGCACAATCCAGATATATACATTTTAGACCGCCCAAAATTAATGTTTTTACTAGAAGAATATGAAGAGAAAGTAAACAAAGTTGTTCGAATTGAAAATTGCTGTTACCAGCCTAATATTTATATATGGTAAACTCTACTTTGTAATTTATTGTAACATAATTTATGGTAAATATCTTTATGTTGAGACATGCTATTATTGAATAATAAAGAAGTTTATACGTCATAGATTTATATGAATATATTATTTGTATTTATAAAAATATTCTTTGCTTTATGCATACAGCCAGGTAAAATATACGGCGAGAGGTTATGTGCTGGCCACATCAGATTTTTTTTGTAATATAATATGCATAAAGTTTTGTCTTTTGTAACACTTAATAATTAACTGTTTCATAAGCAACAAAATTATGAACTTAAATTAAATAAAGATGGGAGTGTACTTTCGCAAGGAGCAACTTTCTACATCTAGCATTGGGGTTTTAACGACATTTACAGCAATTTCTCGGACTTCATACTGAACAACTCCAAAATTAAGGGAAATGATCGTTTTTATATTGACAATATTGCAGAGGTCCCAAATAATGTCAGGTATAAACAAAAAGCCAAAATCTCAGATAAGGTGCTGGTATGGTGCGTTATTTCCACATAGGATGTATCCAGGCCTTATGCAGACCGAATGATGTGAAGTCCATGGATAGTCAATGGTACATCTAACAAAATTGGTCATTTTAATGAAGAACAAGCTGGGGATAATCTTATCTTCTGGCCAGACCTTGCGTCCTCTCACTATGCAACGCAAACTCAAAATTGATTAACTGATCAAAACGTACCATTAATTCAGCGAAACGACAATCCCAAGCCATAACCTTCCCCAGGTTCGTCCCATAGAAGATTTTTGGGCTATTTTATCTTTAAAAGTTCACGATGGAGGTTGGGAAGCCCAAAATGAAGACGAACTTCAAGGCAGAATTCAGGAATGCCCAAGAAATCGGTGTAAAGGTCGTCCAAAACCCGATAGGTGTTCGTAGAAAGTTGCGCCTTGTGGAAGAACACGCCCATCTTTATTTAATTTAAGTTCAGAATTTTGTAGAAACAGTTAATTATTAAGTATTAAAAGTTTAAGTAAATGCATTTTATATTACAAAGAAAAAATGTTGAAATTTGTGCCAAAACTTTTAGGGCATACGTTAAGCAGACAAATGACACACAAGCACAAGCAAAAAATCTGTTGTGGCCAGCACAATACCTCTCGCCATTTTCATTTTATGTAGTATTTATTTTATTAATTGCACTTTACATGAAGTATACGTTTTTAGTGTCAGTGTTACAATTAGTAATTTTCAATATGACAAAAATTAAATTATAAATAATACAAATAATCAGTTACCTAATTCGCAATTTAATGAAATGTTTGTGATACGGCAGTGACACAAAAACTGTATAGGTACTTCGTGGAAAGTGTAATTACTTTTGCAAATTTAAAAATCTGTTGTGGACAGCACAATACCTCTCGCCATTTTCATTTTATGTAGCATAGGGCGCGCAGTTATGTGACTTTGTTGGTCTTGGCAAGCAGATGTGGGGGCCCGTGTCAGAATGAGAGCTAGTAATATACATAGGTGTCAAGTATAATAAGTTTTAATTCGAAACATTATGATTTTCCAAATCCATGTGGATTATTTTCCTCGACAAGTATATTCCATACTAATGGATGACAAATAAACATCAGAACATTTTGAAATTTTGAATTAAAAATTATGACATATGACATTCTGACACGGATCCTCATCTGCTTGCCAAGGCCAACAAAGTCACATGTCTGCTCGCGCCCTATAAGTACACACAAATAATTGAAATTGTTTTACTTCTTTCGTTCTATAAGAAATTTTATCCTACTATTCTATTATGTTCAAAATTCTTCAAATTCATTGACGGTATTAACGGTATTTCTTAAGGGTATATGTAATATTAACATATCTGTAATTTAAATATATAATTAATTAATAATACAATAATATATATTAAATGTACTCTTACCTCCCAGAAAAATCTGACACTGACATTTTGCATTTACATGTCAATTACAAAATTTTAAAAATCGCAAATGTTTTTCGGGCAACGAGATTTATTACAACAAATTATTCTATATTATTATATACTATATCTCCAAACCTATACGAGATATAATAAAAAAATTAAGTGTGTTAGATTGAGAATTTAATTATCTATAATATTTGTAGTAACAAATTTTCAAAAAATAATATTTAGAATTTTTTTTTTAGAAACTACCACTTTCGGTTGTCCAATTGTTACCAGAACCTATTCAATTCTTCCCATTACTGTTAGATTGAGGAATCCGTAGTCAAACAGGTCTTTAGTCTTATAGAATTTGAGAAATCGTGTCTCCAACAACCTCACACACACACATCCACACACACACACACAGACATCATTGTAAAAATGTTAAAATCGGATTCTATGGACCTTAAATCGTGCTTATTCAATAAAATCTGGGTATGCGATTTTTAGCATGAATCCAATACCTCTTTTAGCGAGAGGTAAAAATTCCGATTATTATTGATTACTTTCATAACTAGATGATCACTTGAGATCTCTCCTTATAACATACATCTCATTCTAATTAAAAATTCAAAGTTTGACAATTTGTCATAGCACAGTACACTTGCATTATTATGAAGGACAATAATAAACTAAATTAAACCATTTTCAGAATGAATAAGACTTGTATTACAAACACGCATTAAAATAAAAGGAGTGTGGATTATAACATTTAATCTAAACTATTATATCAAAAACAATAAAATAATAATAGCTTTTCACTACAATTGTTATGGCTAGATATATTACAGAAAATATCGCACTTCGTATGTTGATTCAAAGTGAACATAAAGTAACCTGTAAATAGAGTAGAACTGTACAACGGATTCCTACAATGAATGAAAAATGAAACGTGTGGATGATTCAGCCATAGCCATACACAAATCTTGCCAAGTAACTTTACATATACCATAACGTATGTCTCACAAGTTTTGGCACAAAATATTTAACCATATATTTTTGGAATAAATATTTTTATTTAAACTTTTATTATTTCTTATAATTACCAATTAGTGACTAACTACATTATTAACTTAAACTAAATGACGAGGCCCGAAAAAATTTCAAATGGGCGAGCTTGAGGTAAATTAGGTGGATTATTATTTCTGGGTACTAAGGCTATATCGTTTGGACGAAGTCAATTTTGTATTTCTCTGGCATAACAGGATGCCAAGTCCGGCCAGAACATTATGTCGTCTCCAACGCGATGTTCGCGTACAAAATCAACTAATTTGGTGAGACAGTTATTAATATATCTCTCACTGTCTAGATTCTAGAGCTTCGCCCCTTACTAGTCTTAAATATAGCATAGATATTCCTCTAATCGAAATCGCACACCAAACCAGAACCTTATCAGCGAATATTGCTTTTTCTATGTACTTTACGTTGTCTTTTCTACATTTTCCATATAAAAACAATCATTTCCTTTGATTTTCGAGTTGGCAAGAGTAAAATATTTTTCATCATCCATAATGATTCTCTCAACCGCAAAATGCATCCGCCTTAGTTGACGACCACACCGTGGGATCCATGCTAATTGATTTGGGGGAATATTTGGGACACTTTCGTACTGTATTTAATAGAAATGTAATATTTAAATCATGCACCATTCTATTTTTTAATAATATAACATATAATTGTTTTTATACTATTGGATAGCAAATTTTATGTATACTTTTTAAAATTGAATACATTCCATTTGAAAATATAAAGTTTCATATCATTGCTTAAAAATGGAATACCCTGTATACTGCAGATTTATAGATATTTTAATATAAAATAAATTTCGTTTCAATTTTTACCTCTCGCTAAGAGAGGTATTGGAATCATGCCAAAAATCGCATATCCAGATTTTAGTGATTAAGCACGTTTTAAGGTCCTTAGAATCCGATAATAATATTTTTACGATGATGTCTGTGTGTGTGTGTGTGTGTGTGTGTGTGTATGTGTGGATGTGTGTGTGTGTGAGGTTGTTGGAGGCACGATTTCTTAAATTCTATAAGACTAAAGACCTGTGTAACTACGGATTCCTTAATCTAACAGTAATGGGAAGAGTTCAATAGATTCTGGTAACAATTGGACAACCGGAAATACTAGTATTTTAACAAAAATCTTCTAAATATTATTTTTTGAATATTTATGTTATTACAAATATTAAAAAATCTGTTGTGGCCAGCACAATACCTTCCGTCAATCCTGTGTATAATGTACAAATTCCATACATAATTTTTCTTGCAAAAGATTCTAAATCTCCAGTAAAATTATTTCATAAACAAACTATTCAAATTGCACTTGACACTGACATCTTCTTCTTCTTTAGCTTTTCCCATTCGTTAGGGCTCGCTATTTTTGCGTGTCGTTATCATTAAGTTCCTTTTCTCGCAAGTCTTCCGCAATACAGTCCTTCCATCTTATCTTTGGTTTTCCTCTGTTTCTTCAACATCCTATTACTAAACTATTCATTCTTGTTCCAATATAATTCTTCATTTCTCCTCATGACATGTTCAAACCAATGTAATCATCTTTCTTGGATCTTTCTAGAAACTTGTAATACTAGAGTTATTTTCTTACCGTATCTTTCCGTGTTTTCCCCAACATCTACTTCAACACCCTCATCTCTGCCACATCTTTACTTTTTATTGATACTGACATCTGTTAATTTGAATTATATGAATATATTAATAGTTTCCATGTTTAGCATAGCTGGCTGAATTATAAAATTTAATTTCTTTAAAATTCTTTAACTCTGTATCTATTGAATATGAAGTATAAAATGTAATCAAATCGTATAGAGAATAATATATTCTTTAAGTTAAAATAACGTTAAATGTCAATAAATCAAATTTAACTGTTAAATCTTCAAATGAGGCGCATGGGCGTCCGCAGAGGGGGCAAGGGGGGGGGGTGCACTTACCCCCCCTTGGAAAAGCTGATAATTCATATATTAAATACATTTGTTAATTTTTTGTAAAAATCTACATTATTCAATTCCAATTTTATGCAAATAAAGGTTTTTCTATTAAAAGATTTGTTACAGTGTTTCAATTTTGTAATATGGTTTATCGTCAATTTTTACTTCTTCTACATATATATACAAAATAAGACAAGTAAGATTTATTTCTATTCCTTTGTGGTAATCGGTCAGTCATTATTTTTCGAACGAAGTAAGTAACAAACTATTTTATCTCCTCTGTAATACACATGTAAAGTTCATTTGAAATAGAGCTAAGCCGCCATGCTGTATCAAACGTCAAGCATGTCTGAGGTTATTCAATATAAATATCGCAGTAATTTGTTTTTTTTTTGTAAATAATTATGATTTAGAAGATATAAAAGCTTGATTATAACAATAGATAATAAAATAATGAATATAGCTAATCAATACTACATTTCTTTCCGATAAAAATATATTTTAAACTAATATACACCAGTAATCCCCAAGCAGAGGGAAGGTGGAGACATTAATTATAATAAAATGAAAAATAACTCATTTTACCTTCTACAATTAAAATTTTGCCCCCCCTTAGATAAATTTCTGCGGACGCCCATGAATGAGGGTACTTCAACAGATTTTTTTCCATGATAATACTCGAGTTCAAAAAAAAGAACAGACCGATGAATCACCCAGTATACACATTAATTGATGTCCTGACTGCTTGTAATGCAAAAGGCAATTTCCGAAAATCGCAAAATTAAGGGCACGGTTCTAGAAGTGTACATTTTTAGTGTCACTGGACGACATGAAATTTAAAAAAAAATACAAATTAATTTATTTCTATTCAGCAACAATTACGTGATTAGGTAACTTATTATTACAATTTAGTACATAAAATAATACGATTTTTTGGAATTTTGAAACGCTCTGTATATGGCGGGAGTTTAAGTTGTAACGTTTCATTTTTACTTATTTTTTCAGAGCAATGAAAAGTTAATCAGGTTTGCGCATAATTCCATTTTTGAGTGATATATTATGCAAGCAGACAGTAATTTCATGTTCAACACGATTTCCATTCAAGAAGCAGAAAAAATCATTTGTTTCATTACAGGGAAATTTCATAAAATAGGCTTTAACTTCCTCTATAATCAAAACTTTAGATAAAGTATTACGCAACATTTAAGAAACTCTTGAATATGAGTCATAATTCAAATGTCATTGTAGAGACAGAGTTAAATAATTTATACAGTTTCTATTAAAATCTCAAGTCATTATTATATACATTGTTGAGTAGATAGCTTAGTCGCTCTACTTATCCCCTTGAATATGGATAAGAAACTTAATATTAGGTAACATCCTGCAATTGCACTTACCTCACTCATTTTAATTAAATTTTATTATACATCAAGTGACACAAATATTCATTTATTCTTTCTAGATAAGTATAGCATAATAATGAACAAAACACACTTATTTTGTTTTTCTTAATTTGACAAATTAATGTAAAACAAGAAAACAAAAATTATTAGGGAGTAAAACATCAAATAGATATACATATAAACTGTTTTAAATTAGAAGAAGTAAATTCAATTGTTATATTTATATCATATGCAGATGTCGACGATAACTTGTCCAACATGGGGATCTCGAGAACTTTAAGAGATACGAAGTCGGTTAAATTAGACAAAAGTTGCCCCATTAGAAGACCATTTCAATGGTGTTTTGTTATTACAGAAAATATATATAGGCCACTAGATATAGGGTAAAATGTAAATTTTACAGTTTTTACCCTCCGTCACCTTTAATTAAGGAAGGTATTATTGTCTTTGGTCAAAAAATTCGATGGTGAATTTTGAGTGAATAAGCACGTTTTAGAGTCCCTAGAATACGATTTTACCATTATTACGATTATGTCTGTATGTGGGTTTGTGTGTGTGACGATTTTTTCATAGATGATAACTCCAACATTACAATTCTAAAAATAATAATTCTTTCATATTCCTTTTCTTTACATCCATATGAAAAGCTGACTAGATTTTGGATAGAATTGGTCAACTGGAAGTACCCGCATTTGAAGATTTATTAAAGAATATTCTATTATCTACACGATTCGGATTTTATACTTCATATTCAATGGATAGAGTTAAAAAAATTAAAAGCAATCAGCGAGCTATGATATAACCATGGAAACAGCTACTATATTAAGAAAATTGTAATTGACAAATGTCAGTGTCAACGAAAAGAAAATGAATGTGTCAGAGAGATGGAGAAGTTGGGGAGAACACGGAAAGATAGAATAAGGAATGAGAAGATAAGGGTGAATGGCTCGAGTGATAGAAGTTTCGAGAAAGATACAAGAGAGACGATTACATAAATAATGTATTGGAAGATGAATGTACAGAAGGTAGAAGAATCAGAGGAAGACCAAAGAGAAGAAGGAAGGATTGTAATGCAGAAGACTTGAGAGAAAAGGAACTGAATGAGGACGACAAACAAAATAGAAACGAGAAGAAAAAAAAAACAAGAATAGCGACTCCTAACAAATGGGAAAAGCTAAAGAAGAAGAGGAAAAATAAAATGTCAGTACCGAGTGCAATTTACAAAGTTTGTTTATGAAATAATATTACTGGAAATATAGAATCTTTTGCAAGAAAATTTAAGTATGGAATTTGTACATTATAAAGTAATGTGCTGGCCAAATTAGTTTTTTTTTATTTTTGCGATAACCTGTGTGAAATAATACTGGATTTTGGTTTGCACCTATTTAGGACACTTTTTTTATGTTCTTTCGAATGGCGATGTTCAAATTTTTTTATCACTGTTGGCTTTTGAGTTATGATGTCAAAGTTTTAGTTTTTATATGAAGGCCATATTGGAAAGTTGCACCATTGAGAAGAGCTTTCCAACGATGTATTACTTGTCTATGTTCATTTGTTTCAAACAGCGAAAATGCAACAATTATTAAAGTTACAGGTTAAAATAATTGTTGTTGCAATGAAACAATTGAAAAATACAATTATTTGATTACTATTACTACTAATTTTCTAATTTATTTTTCAATTTTTTTTAAAGTGTCGTTTATTTCTATTAATTTAAATATTTTTTATATAATTACATCACATTAAGCAATGACATTTCAAACGAAATTTAAAACATGTATCAATCAAACAAATGATTACTAACCGACTGCTGATTTCATATCATTCATGGGACAAACCATTGTAATCAAAATTCAACAGTGATAAAAAAATTGAAACATCGCCATTCGAAAGAACATGAAAAGTGCCCAAAACAAAATCCAGTATTATTTTATACTTTATTATTCCCAAAAATAAAAAATCTGATGTGGCCAGCACAATACCTTCCGTCAATTCTAAATTTCCAGTAAAATTATTTCATAAACAATCTATGCAAATTACACTTGACACTGACATCTTCTTCTTCCTCTTCATCGTTAGCTTTTCCCATTCGTTACGGGTCACTATCTTTTTATTTTCTTCTTCCACTCAATTCTGTTTTGCGTATCGTTCTTATTCAGTTCCTTTTCTCTGAAGTCTTCGTATAGAGAATAATATATTCTTTAAGTTATAATAATTTTAAATGTCAATAAATGATATTTAACTGCGTTTTTTCAAGAAAAACTGTTAAAATCTTCAAATAAGGGTACTTCCGGATGACCAATTATAACCAAAATCTAATCGCCTCTTCTTGTGGATGTAAACTTGAGGAATACGAAAACATTATAATTTTTGGAATCATGGTATTGAAGTTATGGGATCCGAAACTTTCGTCACACATACACAGACACACACACACACACACACACACACACACACACACACACACAGAGAGAGAGAGAGAGAGACACACACATACATATATACATACAGACATCATCGTAAAAATGGTAAAATCGTATTACATGGACCCTAAAACGTGCTTATTCACTAAAAACTCATCATGGGGCAACTTTTGCCTAATTTAATCGACTTCGTATCTCTTATAGTTCTCGACATCCCCATGCTGAAGAAGTTATCTTGGACACTCCTGTATATACACCAGAAAGAAAAAAATATGGTCCTTTTAATCTCAACAATATAACTATAAATTTTTAAAAATCTCTTTTCAATGGTGTAACTTTCCATATAAAAATTAAAACTGACATCAATCCTCGAAAACCAACAGTGATAAAAAAATTGAGCATCGCTAGTCGTAAGAATATAAAAAGTGCCCTAAAGATGTGCAAACCAAAATCCAGTATTATTCCATATTTGCAAATTATTTGCAAAAATAAAAAAAAAAACATCCTAATATTATTTCTTGATAATTTATGTATTTACATATACGTATTAAAGAACTTTACATTATACATACATATATTCTTCAAGATATTTTCTATAGATTTAGAATTTAAAAAAAGTGTATGTAAATTATAGTATCTATCAAAGTTCAAAAGTATTGTACCAAGGAAACCAATTGAAAAAGTTAAATGTTTAATAAATGTCTGTAGTAAAAATTAAGAGTAGATTTATATTTATTTCATGATATAATTTTGCTACAGAAATAAAAAATTATAATACGGGCAAGATATATGTTTAATAGAATTATAAATAAATATCTTTGCAAGGAATCTTAAATACGATACTTATATAAACTCAAATGGAATTGGTGAGAGGTATTGTACTGGATGCAACAGATTTTCTCTATTTGGATGTAAACCTGGATGAGAAAAGAAATTTGGTAAGATTCTGTAAAAAAAAAAAATGTTATTCATGGCACTTTACCGATGTGCTTTTTATTAATAGTTCACGGATGGCAATGAATAACGATATGTACCTTCAAATACCGTGAGTATTTTTTAACATGAAACATGGGATTTGTCATATCCATGGTTACGATTTAATTGACAGCATTGTATTTGCCTGTCTCATTTAAAATGAAACATAGGAGACAATTTTGGCATTTGTCAACTCTGTCAATGTCAAAAAACCAATTTGAAATACAATGGTTTATACTGTGGAAGAGAAGGTGCAGATTATTAAGTGGTATTATTCGAATTTTAATCCAAGTTTAAGGCAAGTGTCGGGCTTGTTCCGCGCTTCATTTGCTGACAGGCCTACACCAAGTGCAGCAAAAAATTTAAGAATAGTGAATACCTTTAGAGGAAATGGTTGCATCGAGCCTACACATAACAGTAGGAATAGATCCTGTAATATATTAACTGCGCAGAAAAAAACATGAAATTCTGACTTTAATACAAAATAAGAACAGATTAACATTAAGAGAGATTGGGCAAGCTACTGCTGTAAACAGAGCTACTATACACACTACTCGTATTTAAAAAGGATCATTACAGATCATACCATTTCCAAAATCACCAGGAGTTAGTTATGTACGATACGAAACGAAGAATAAATTTTTAAGAATGTTTGAAAACGTTAATAACAGTTCAGATTTGCTGCAAAATGTACTTTTTACGGACGAAGCAACTTTTTATTTACATGGCGAGGTAAATTCACAAAATTGTCGGTATTGGTCCAGGGAAAATCTACATTTGTATCATAGTACGAGGACTCAACAACCCGAGAAAGTTAACGTTTGGGCTGGCATAATAGGAACCCACATTATTGGGCCATTTTTTATTAACGGGAATATTACTGCTCAATATTTAAATATAATACTTCTGTCAAATTCATCGCCTATGTTTCATTTTAAATGAGACAAGCAAATACATTGCTGTCAATCAAATGTCAAGTCGTAACCATGGATATAACAAATTCCATGTTTCATGTTAAAAAATACTCACGGTATATACAGGTTGTAACACCAAAACCGACCATCGCCATTATTTTCTTTATTATTATAGTTACAAAAAAATACTATAGAACAAAGTTGTAGGAGACCAAGGGGGACATCTCATTAGAGAAGAGAATATTTTTTTAAACCAGTGGTTCTCAAGTTACAACATAAAGTTATATTTTTTCAAATGGGATTATACATATTTTTTATGTCTATTCGATAGAGTATTTTTTTTCTGAATTCAACCATGAGATTATTTTATATCCTTACAAAAATATTGACAAAAATTCAATTGAAATTTAAATAATTTAATTTTTATAATTATTTTTCAGTAGGCTATGAATGAAAAACAATTGAACTTAAATTAAAATGAAACAAATATTTGTTAAAAATATTATAAACAGTGTTCTATTTGATTTATTTCCTAAATAATTCAAATTGACAAATATTAGTTTTTGTTTTTCATACATAGCCTTCTGAAAAATGACTAGAAAAATCAAATTTACTTATATTTCAATCGCATTTTTTTCAATATTTTTATTATGTAAGGATATAAAACTGATACATGGTTGAATTCAGAATAAAATACGTTATCGAATAGGCATAAAAAATAAGTATAATCTCATTTGAAAAAATATAACTTTGTTTTGCAAATTGAGAACCACTGGTCTAAAAAAATATTTTATTCTAAAATTATTTTATTTTTCATTTTACAAGGCGAAAAATATTGTTTACTTCATGTCATAATAATAAGTAATGGATAATGGAAACATATTTTTTTAAGATGGGTACTAATAATAGTATATTATGTTATTAGGAGTAGAAAGCGGTCTTTTTGTGTTGAACCCAGCTATTGCGGCCGAGGCGTTAGCCGAGGCCAGGCAAGCTGGGTAAAACACAAAAAGGGCGTTCTGCTCCGAATAACATATACTATTTTTTCTTCAAGTGTTTCAAAAAAACTGGGGATTTTTTTTCATATTTTTCTAAAAAAATTTAATTATAGCGTTTGCAATTTCAGCCATAGTTGGCTGTGTACACTACAAAACACAAACGATACAACTGTCAAATAACAATTTTTCAATATGGTCTGTGTTGCTGTGACGACTGCTGCCGCCAGCGGTGAACTAAGAAGCTAACATGAACAACATTGTTGTACTAGTAATAAAATGAATATCTTCTATAGTGTGTGTATAGTAGCATAATATGAATATTGTTGTACACTTGAAGAAAAATATATGTATCTGAGGAAGAAAAAGTAACATTTCTATATTACGCTTCCAAGAAGCACGATCATTTCATAACGATATTTCTCTTCCCTTTCTCTTGTTGTCATTGTTTGTGATTTACCGTATTCACGATTTCTCATATGAAATGTTAATTATTCATTTGTTCTGTTATTTAGTAGCCTATACTCATACACACACCTTGACTTTAAGCTTCGAGTAATAATAAAATCTTAATGCAGATTTATATGACCGTAAAAGTGTTTACAAACATGTATATAATAAAAATATCAACAGAGTAAAAATTATAATACATTCATACAGCAAATATTCTACTACAACCTGTTGTATATTCACATGTGTATTTCAAATTTCAAAGCACTATTATTTTCCCGATAAAATTTTTGTTACGAAAGATTGTTGATTTGGTAACACAAACAGACAAATGATATGATCAAAATCTCAAATCGAAAGCGAGGTGAAACTTGAGTAATGATTTTACTTGCAAAATAAAGGAAATGAAAGATATTTCCCAAATAATTTTGGCACCAAAATACAAGAAATAACAAATACAACAAATATCTTTTATTATTGACATAAATTATACTGTATCAATATAGTCTCCCTGCTTCTCAATGACCGAGTTCCAACCTATGGGAAGCATTAGCATTACTATTCTATCCAAGACACCATCTCTGTTCATCTGTCGAATGGCTTGTGTAGCCGGGGCCATGCATAATGCATAGTTCTCCGAGCATCAGTTCGTTTTGGAAACGACGAATATTTACCCTCAAATGAGTATATACCGGAACTCAGAATTCTTATAACTTTAATATTTCATAAGTCCGAAAACGACGACAACCGAACACGCTTCGTTTTCTATCGGAGAAACATTTGAAATCCGCATTACTCAACTAAAATTTTATGACATGACTATTGTTGAACGTCATATTTAAAATTATTTTGTGAAATAAATTACAAATATTTTTTTCAACCGTATAAATATGAATCAGAAAACCTAATCGCTACACTGGCTTCGCTGCGTGTTGGCTCCCATCGATGCTTAAATATAACATCCCTAATTTTGCAGGGATGCCAAGAACTACATTAACCGTGATTTTAATTGGGATGAAGGAGGGACTGGAATTTAATATTGGACAAAAATTAGTTCTGTTGAACCTTGTAACCCCAGTAAATATTTTATTAATATATTTGAATATCTGACAGATCGCTAGATAAATTTCTTTTAAGAAACAAGAGAAACATCTAATGTTAAACCTATATTTCTACTGCATATGTATTTTCCCAGTGTAAATCGAACTTTGCCCAGAGGACCCGATATGCGTAGGACTTATGACAATTCTTAGCCGTGCATCGTCGGAGCTTTGAGACTTTGAGATTACGATGTACTCCCCCTCAAATCACTGGTGGACTAACTCACGCCATTACAAAAATAAATAATGAAACTAAAATACATAAATAAATATAAGAATTAATATAAAAAATTATAACATAACTAAAGATTAATAAAATATAAGTATTAATTATTATAAATATGTATATTTTATATACAGTGCAAATATTTATGTCATCGCTATAAACTATTTCTACAGCAAATACTATTTAAAAACCAGAAAAAACAAATATATAGGCGAATATTTGTTCACTTTGACTCGGATCGAAAATCCGACACGAAGCGGGAACAAACGAGCACCAAATATTCGCGGCGAGTAGCTCATCCACACATTCGACATTTGGCGAATGTTTGCTCGGGATTCCCCGAATGCGGAATGTGTGGTTCCGGCTTACACCAGCATGAAGCTCTTCCAGAGATGGAAAGCGTTGTCCACGCATAGGCTGTTTCAAATTTGGGAATAGGTCAGTCTGGTGGACTCATGTCCGGACTGTAGGGAGTATGAGGTCTGATTTTGTGCAATTTTTCAGCGCAGTTTTTCATGAACGCTCGATAATAAACTGTTGTGACACTTGTTCCACATGGTGATTCCTTTATAAGCAAAAAATCATCATTTGTTTGACTTTTGATTGAGCTCTTTTTTGGCCGTAAAGAATTTGGCCTGTGATTTCAACTCGGGCTCAAAATCTCTAACCAACATTTCATTAATAGCGAATATTCGATACAAGAATGCTTGACCTTCTGCCACGACGGAGATGGAAACAGGTAGCAACAATGTCTCGGACTTGCAGTCAATAATAAAATTTATTCGTGTCGGCGTTTCGACTATACCATAGTCTTTTTCGTAACGTTGGCATGAATAAATTTTATTATTGACTGGAAGTCCGATACATTGTTACTACCTGTTTCCATCTCCATCCGAAACACAGTCGAACATCGTTTTTGAATTTTCAATGTACGACCTCTGATCTTCAACAGTCACAATACCCTAGAGACGTGCGGGCTCCATTTCTATCTGACGTTTGTGAAAAACAGATTACGCTATAATTAAAAACAAAACACACGCTGCTACCCCAAGCCTTGCACTACAACTAACGTAAATGTCACTGTTGTTGCATCATTCAATTCGCAGTGTTGCCAACCCGTGCATTATTTATTAAATGACCCTCGTACATTAGTTTTCGTAATACCATCAGGGCACGAAACCGGTTTTTTTAACCGGTTTAAAAAACCGGTTAACCGGTATTTTGGGTCTAAAATTTTGATTTTTAACCGAAACCGAAACCGATATTTTTAATTACTAAAAAAACCGGTAACTGTAAACAAAATTAATAAAACCGGTTTTTTAAACCGTTTCTGAAAAGGAGGGAATTTTAATTATAAATCACGATTTAGCCGGATGCTGTTTTATCACTCTTTTTATTTACCTATTGTTAATCAGTAAAAACTTTTTTAAATAAAAAAATCAGTTAAAAAAATACATTTTTAACGTATATAGGTAATTAATATATACTTGATATTTGTTTCCTGCATGCTTTCATTAATCGCTTAATGTAACTGGTTTAGTAAGCGGTTAATAAACCGGTTTATATAACCAGTTTATCTAACCGGTTTCTTAATCGGTTAATGTAACCGGTTTACCTAACCAATATAAAAACCGGTTAAGTAAATAGTAAACCGGTTTTTGAACAAAAACCATTTTAAAAATTAAGTTCTCGATTTCGGTTAACCATTAACCCATATTGTTTTCGGTTTCTTGCCCTGAATACCATACCGTTACTATGATTTAACAGAACTAAAAACAAAACTGAAAAGATACCCTTAACGGCCGCCAGCCATTAAGATTTATAGCGAACGCATCGCAACATCATGACAGCCGTTGTCACGGAATATTCATAAACAACATACAATTTTGTCAGTATGACAGGAGAAATAATTTTCAGAAGATATTCCTAAATGTCTAAATCTTATGACATTACGAAAAATCTTGAGCGCCATACGACCGATATGCAAATAACAGGCTTGCCTGATTATAAACCTCAACTAACGCCTCGATTTACAAACTTCAGCCCCGTCCGTTACTTGCTTTATGACGTTAATAATTAATACTAACTAATGTGTCAAGACAACCGTATTATTATAATTTAAATATATTATCCAGTATTTCTTAGAAAAAAGAAAACATCGTAAACAACAATATTTGTGACGCATGACTATGGCGATGAATGGAGATTAAGTAAAATTTGTTGAACAAATTGACTTAGGTCCGGTATTTTCATCTTTCTCTATCCGTAATAAGAAAAATGACGCATCATAAAATTGACACATGAATAATTTTTACTACTTATGTTATAATATATGTATATACTATATTTTTCGTTAACTAACAGTTAAGTTAACAGGCACTTTAACCAAAGATGAAAATACAGGGCTTAAAAACGTAAGAAAAATTCCAAAAAGGTTAATTTTTTGAGTAGAATGCATAATATTTTGTGAGAAAAAACTAAATTAATGTACAATATTATTGTGCTCCTCATTTTACATATTATCAGCACAGGAATTTTAATTTATAATACGGTTAAGGGAGAAATTAACAGACTAAAAATTACTAAATAGAATGATAAGAAATTCTTTGAATAGAGAGAGGCACAGCAGTAGATTATAATAAAATATCGAATACCTACCTTGAAATCATTAAATATAAAAAAAGTAGAATTGAAGCGTTATTTGTTACATTGTTAACATATTTAAAAAAATCTGATGTGGCCAACACAATACCTCCCGTTTAAATTAATTTTTATTCATGTAAATACTTAAAATTAAATTAAATTTAAATACCAGGTTCGATCCCGACCGACGCCAAATATTTCGAATTTTAAACGGCACAAAAATGACCCCTATGATGCACTCTCCACGGCAGCAATAAGTGCTTGTCCAGTAACACTTGGTAAACGTCCGCACGGTACAAATATATCATCATCTTTACCTAAATCTGTGTACAAAGCAGATTGGCACACCCAGCAATGGGTAATATGCCATGATGATATATTTATTTTATTTATTTATATACTTACCTATATTCATTTCTGGCGTGGAGAGTGCACCACAGGGGTCAATTTTGTGCCATTTAAAATTCTAAAATATTTGCCGTCGGTTGGGATCGAACTCGGTTCCCCAGATTCGCGTGATGTGACCCCTGGTAAACGCCCGCACGACACAAATATATCATCATTATTACCGACATCTGTGCACCCAGCAATGGGTAATATGCCGTGATGATATATTATATATTTTTATTATCTTACCTATTTTCCTACATATTTACTTATGATGGAATCTGTATTAAGTTCCTTTACATATAATTATTGTTCCATTTACTATTTTCTTCTTAAAACGTTACTATTATTATTTGAAATGATCATTTTGTTGACAGTGACATTAGTTTGTTTGTGTATACACACACACGCATACACACACACACACACACACACACACACACACAGGCATCATCGTAAAAATGTTATAATCGGATTCTAGAGACCTTAAAACGTGCTTATTCACTAAAATCTGAATATGAGATTTTTAGCACGAATCCAATACCTCTCTTAGTGAGAGGTAAAAAAAAAAATTGTAATACCACTAATACTATTTCCTTCTTAAAACGTTACTATTATTATTTGAAATGATTAGTTTGTTGACAATGACATAGTTTGTTGACAGTAACATATGGTTTTTGAAAGTAAGCATTGATCGTTGTTTTTTACCTCCCGCTAAGAGAGGTATTGGATTCATGCTACTGTGTGTGTGTGTGTTTGTGTTTATGTATTTGTGTGTTTGTGTGTGTGTGTGTGTGTGTGTGTGTGTGTGTGTGAGTGTGTGAGTGAGTGTGTGAGTGTGTGTTTGTGTGTGTGAGTGTGTGTGAATGGGAAATGGTAAATGTTGAAAAGGTTTTGGTAGCAATTGAACAACCGGAAATTTTTATTCTTGCAAATATTAAAGAAGATTAAATTCTCTATCTGATACATTTAAATATTTTATTATATCTTTTATTGATTTAGAGATAAAAGATTATAATATATAAAATAATCTGTTGTAATAAAACTTACAGCCCAAATAATGGCATGGAAACCAATTGAAAAATTAAAATAAATAGCTGCTGTTAAAGTGTGCTTTTATCTGCTCAAAATAGTACATAAAGTAGCACTTTAATCGCAAGGGTACATAAAGTAACATTTTAACAGCAAGGATTACTATAATTCTTACTTATTTCATACAAAATCCATAATAACCCACATAGGTACATACTGAGATTTTAAAATTGTGTATTTTTACCTTTCGCTAAGAGAAGTATTGGATTTATGCTAAAAATCGCATATCCAGATTTTAATGAATAAGCACGTTTTAAGGTCCCTACAGTACGATTTTAACAATTTTACGATGATGTCTGTGTGTGTGTGTGGATGTATGTGTGTGTGTGTGTATGTGTGTGGGACGTTGGAAGGGCGATTACTCAAAAACTATAAGATTTTGTTTGTTTAACTATGCAACATAAAATGAAAATGGCGAGAGGTATTGTACTGGCCACAACAGATTTTTTTTCTTTAACATCTGCTATAGAAAAAATAGAACTTTATATACGACGATAAAATTAAGTTATTGACTCGTGAAAAATAATTCACTCGCGAAATCGCTCGTGATTTCAACTTTACGCTCGTCGATAAAATATAATTTTATCGTCTTGTTTAAAAAATAACTATTTATATTACTTATACCAATTATCACTCTAATTAAAATTTGTAGAGAACACCACAGGGATCGCTTTGAAGAGTGGAAATAATTTTAAAATTGAGTCCGATCAAATTCGAACCCGGGCTATCAGAACCACAACCGATCATATAACACACTAAAACACGCGACCCCATAAAATTAAACACGTCAGGAAATAAATTACATAAAATGAAGACAACTAATTTATAACTTCACAAAATAAAATAATTATTCTTTAATATAATATGCTCATTAAAATGAATAAATATTATTTATTTCCTGAAACCACGTCTGTGTGTTGTCGTGTTCAATCTGCTCTTCCTATTTTGGAAAAGTGAACGGGAGTGTTCCGACTTCGCTGCACTTCCTAGAGCTCGGATCTCGACTCGAGGTGAGTGATTAGCAACAATCTAGTAATTGTACCATCGCCATGTTTTGAAACCTATGTTTAATTATTTAAATATAATTATTGTTCGCATTTCAATAAATTATGGGCTAGTAAAGGCCGTATTATAATCAAAACTGTAAGTCTTACATATCTATAAGTAAACAATGAACAACGCAACGAATGCTGCCACTCTTATGTATAATTTTATATATTATTCAACAAAAATAGATGTGTTTTTATCAGTTATTTACAGATTTACAGATCTGTAATACTTGGACCCGTTTCACATGAACGCTGACTATCAGCATACCGATTATTAGCGCGCTGACGGTCAGCGTTTGATTTTTATTTTTTTTTCACATAGTCTCAATATCAAAATGAACTCCAATGGAGATTTGCGATATGTGCAACTCACATAATAATTTAAAAAAAAAACGTGCGGATAAAGAATGACTTTGAATGTATCCATTAAATAATCAAAGATTATTAAAAAGCGTTTTTTGGACGATTCTCTATCTCACTTATTAAAATTTCGGTATTATACATCCTATATAACTGACTAGTTTGAACTTGCAACATTGCTCGATTAATCCGTCAGCGCTGCAGAAGCAGCTCTTATATGTAAGCATATTGTGACGTGCGCCCCTGAGAGAAGAGTATACGAGCGCCGCTACTGAAAGAATGTACCAGAGCGATGAGTAATCCCTTCGCCGGAATTTCCCAGATGATGCAATCCCCCGCGACGCACCGACTAAACGTTTAATTGCACCGTTGACCTAATTCTTTTGTACTCGGTATCACTGTGGCGCCGGAGAGTTCTAGAAGGACACTGGGCTGTATAAATACCGTCTGAATGACAGCGGAGAGATAGTCTGTGATATAGAAGCAACGAGCAATGAAGTTGGTGATATAAATAAATAGTCTACGAGTGATGAACATAAATAAATGTAGTGATATAAATATTGGTTAAATAAATAATCTTAGTGTTTAAGCATTTAATAATATTCTTAGTCTTAAATTAGTGTTTATAATTAGTTAATCATAGTGTTAGTTACTTTTATAATCTTTTTTAATATTTATTCTAATTATTTATCGTTTAATAAACATATTCTTTTAGTTAATAATATTTGTCTGAGTTTTACACTTCACCCATATAAATAAAACTTTACAATATATAACATCAATGGCGCCGTCCGCTCATCATAGTGTAACAAGGCGAGCAATAACAAATAAGTAACTTTTTATAATCTTTTCTAAATTATAGTTTCAGAAATAATATTTCAACTTGTTATCGTTGTTAGTCAAAATTCTGTTTAAAAATAGTTATCATCTTTTATTAACTGACTGTTTAGTCTAGCTGTCCGAGTTATTTGTTGACAATTAAGTTTAGAAGTTATTGCAAGCCTACGTGCAGGGCTGATATTTTGGTATGGGTGCCATATGATACTCCCTTCAACCCCTCAGAAATAAGCCTGTCACGAAAGTAACGCTTTGTTTTATATAGTCGGTTTTAGATACTCATGTTGACAAAACATGGAGTCTGTCTTAGATACTCGTGTCCACGAGATGTAGTTTGAGTTTTATGTTGAGCGCGTACGCTAGTACGCAGGGTTACAACAATGTAACAGTTTAGTTGTTTTTATATTCTTAGTTAAGTTTAGTGTAAGTGTAAATACAATCATGTAAATAAAGAAGTTAGTTAGTAAAATAGTAATCCTAACAATGTCTGTGTCCATAATATAAGTGTTCATCGGCAATCAAAGTCAAGTGCAACTGTGTCTGTGTTACGTCCTCCTTAAACAAGCGGTGGTCGAACATCTAGCCCCCACCAGTTAGAAAAAGTGTCATCGTTGGAAAAGCAGTAAGACCACCATCATTAGCGCCTTCTGTAACACCCCCCTCGTGTTACAATAGTACGCGAGGCCTACGGGCCATGCATACGCTCAGGAAGACGAAAATCGGCGCGCTGACCATCAACATGTGAAAGATAGCGTATAAAATAATACCAAACGAAACGAAACGAGACTTACAGTTTTCTTACACAACTAGAATGTGGAAAATTGTAATAGAAAAATTGAACCATTTCTTGATAAAATTTGAAAATCTTTTTGTAGAGAAATCAAGAAAGAATTAATATTTCTGAATGTTTTAATTTTAGAAATGGTTGTCATGAAAAAAATAAATATATTTCATAAGTATGCTAATTTTTCTCACGAAATTTCGTCTTTAACATATTCGCAAAAATTGTTTTCTTATTTTACAAAAAAAAATGAAAACCATTAATTCTTTCACTTCAAATCAGCGATGTAAAACTTTCCCTCTCGATAACTAACTTACTTATAAATATGTAACAATAAATTTCAATGTTCAAATTTCATAGTCTGGCATAATTGTGTTAATAAGTGATTTTTCAACGGTCTTCTTATTATATAAATAACAATGTAAAATGGAATTAACGACTGATGTTAATGGAGTAAAATAGTAAGCAGGATTGCAGTCGAAAATTTATTATGTAATCTAAGGCCAACTATAAGTGACAGCGAAACGTTGGCCTTATGCTACATAATAAAATTTTGATTGCAATCCTGCTTACTATTTTATCCCATAAATAACAACATTAACAGATTGCGCAGATTTTAAATTAGCAGTAAAGCTCTTGTAACAAGCATCTCCCGATATAAAAAGCAATATGTAAATCAAATATTTGGATTATGTCGAGCTACTACAAAATTTGACAGCACACTAAGGAACCTTTCGCGGTACACTAATATACCGCGGCACAGTGGTTAAATACCACTGCTATAAATATTTACCAAATTTGTCCCATCAAATCTTCAATACAACGAGCTGCCACTTCTAATATTACCGTATGAATTCAAAGTTGTATTGATTATTTTGGAGTAATATTAATAATGACTTATTAATTATTTATTTATACGCACAAATATAACTAAACATTGAACATTGAATGATGGATAGAACAAAATGTGAAATTCTTCCCATTGCAAACGTTTCAAGCGACCCGTCATTAACACTCAAGCAACTCAGGCACTGCTAGTTAGTACATATCCGGTAAAGTCGAGAGGCCTTCATTGAATAGTAGAAGCACCATTGTTCCAAAGAGATTCTCTGTCCTAGTTTGCGGATAGTAAAAGTTTAGAATCAGAAGAAACTGGAGTGAGTATACAGTAGAGCGTCAATAATCCGGACGATCGATAATTCGGATTCGATTCTGGCGAAAAAAAAATTTTGCTTGTAAAGGAACAATGTTTAGCAACAAAAGGACTAAAACATGTAAATTTTTATTAATAATGAATAGTTTCATTTATCCGCTCCTCTTCTCTAAACATCACAAAAATTTATGACCGATTGCAGCTAATATTTTGCGTTGAAGACACCCAAAAAGTATTTTATTGATTCATTTCGAAAATCCGGACACATCAAAAATCCGGATGAGGTCCGGTCCCAATTAATCCGGATTATTGACGCTCTACTGTATTTGGTTTAGATTACCAAATAAAAGAATCCATATAGATATCAGTTCCACTATTTTTCAAGCAGAGATCTACGCAACGTCTGTGCTCGAATAAAAATAAATGAAGGTTTTAAAGGAGGAGCAGAATTCAAAAATGTCAGGCAGACTTTAGAACTGTGACAGGTACCCATACTCGTTATTGCTCTCTGAAATACCATCTAAGTAAAGTTCGTACAGCTAAAATTAGTATTTGTCGACTCTATAAAGAGGACGAAAAAACTTCGGAACACATTGTCCAGCTGCAGCCGTAAGACTCAGGGCCGGTTTTATAAAGAAATTTATTTTCCATTTAAAATTTACTTCAATGGTAAATTTTAAGTGGTGAATAAATTTCTTTATAAACCTGACCCTCAACCATCTAGGTCTAGGTTCAAACACCTCACGGCAATTAAATCGAGAAACTGACTCTGGAACTGCTTCCAGAAAACTAAATTAGGGTCATGTTATCTACAATAGACCTCATAACTCTCATTGACAAAAGTACTACTGTTTAAAGCCCTCATATTCATAATAATAATAATAATAATCTGAGACACATATTCCTTAGTCAGAAAATGGACAACACAGAAAGGGGGTAATATAAAACAGTTTAATACATAATCTCGCAAAGGGCCTGGTTTCAAGTTCTAAGGAAAACTATCGGTGACAACATTTTGCAGCAATGACAAATACATTTGTTTTCATTTGAAGTTAGCTGCAGATGTTAGCAGACATTTATATTTCTACTTTCAGTCGACCTTGTTCGAGTATATCGCGTTGCGTTCGCGTATGCAGAATAGATTGTAACCATCCCATCGGCTTCAGTCAATGCAATAAAGCATCCGATCAAAATCTCCCTTTGACAAAAACACAACAATAGCATGCCCATGGCTATCTAGCTCGGTTGGATCGTGGTTGGATCAACGCAAGCTAGATGTCATGGCTGCCACAACTTAACTAAGTATTTACAAATTTAAATTCAAACAAGTTATCTCTGCCTATAATGCTCTGTACGATAACTTTGAGTGCTCGTTAGGTAACGCTTGATAAGCTCTCTCTCTGCAGTAGGTATATCATCATTTCAGATTGACACACTCAACAATGTGTAATAAGCCGTGTCTCATTTTGCGATATTTCGGGTATGAGACAAGTTTTTCATTCAATTTCCAATTCGTTGGATGCAAAAAATTATTCACAAAAATTCGCTACAAATAAAATTGGACGTAGCTAGAGTCCCAAATGCGGTACCGTGTTCAAATTAAATTTTAAAATTATTAATTATGAATTATTAATTTTTATTTAAAAATAATAATTTTCCATTTAAAAAAAATATTTTTTACTTTAAATACTTAGATTTGAAAAGACAACAAAAACAGACTTCATTGTTAACCTTTGCTCTATATTGAACACGAATTATACACCCATATAATATGGGCCATATTTAATAAAACTAAAGACCGAGTAATATTTAACACCTCGATAAATGATAATTAATCCTTATTACGTGGCTATATTTATACGAGTATATTATGTCGTCATTTGGTATTTATTATAGATGTAGATTATAGAATAACCAACACAAAATGAAAGCCAGAGGGCTCATACTGTAACGTTTATTTATTTAGATGAAGTGTAAAAATCAGACAAATATTATTAATTAAAATAAAAGTTTATTAAACGATAAATAATTAAGTGGAAAATTGTAAAATAATCGGACAAGCAGTCTGTGAAAAATTATTTATTTCCTGGCCTATGTTTCGACTATAACTACAGTCTTCTTCCCCATACGACCCATTGGAGATAACAAGGTGTAATTAAATATATTTGTATAAATTAAGTGAATTATTATTTACTGGAACGTAGGAAAAAAAGAAAAAACTTAACGACTTTTTTAATACTTATTAACTTTCAAAGAAAAATTAAGATAAATAAAATAAAATAAATAAAAATTTCATCACGGCATATTACCCATTGCAGGATGTACCAATCTGCTTTGTATACAGATATCGGTAATGATGGAATATTTGTATCGTGTGGGCGCTTACCAGGCGTCACCTCACGGGCACTCATAGCTGGCATGGAGAGTGCACCACAGGGGTCAATTTTGTGCCATTAAAATTCGATGTAATTTTTGGCGTCGGTCGGGATAAAAGATAAAGATAATAAAAATAACAAACACTATGATTAAACAATATTACAACCAAATGCACAATATTTTGAATTCTTGAATTTTTTTTTTTTAGTATTTTATCTTGATTTGATTTTTATGTTCACCACTCGTAGACTAGTTATTTATTTATATCACCAACTATTCATTTATCGATGCGTGTTTAAATCAGAATCCCCGGCTGGCTTCCCTGACGGTGTTTATACAGTTCAGCGTCGTTTTACTAGAATATTCTCCACTATTGTATGTGATAATAATATAGAATACAAAGGATCAGGCGACCGGTTGTAATTAAACAGGCGAGACGTGTTTGTTTACTATACCGGTTGCTCGCCGTTCTAGAAACGTTCGACCAGCGATGTCGGTTGCATGCACGCTACAATACTTTTGTAAATACATAGCTTTTTTGGCATTCCCCTAATTTTGTCGGTGTGTATATACATCCTTCTGATTTGCTATTGTTCAGTCTGGTTTATACAAATATTCATTTTTAACGTTTAGTCATTTTGACATAATCGTTGTTAACAAATTTTTCACATGTAAGTTACTTTGTGTGATATTTCGAAAGTCAAAAGCAAACAGTTCTTGTAAAACTAATTGTCTGATGTCATATTGTTGAAAATGAAAGTAACAAAGGCCGTTAGTATGAATATGTGATTAAGGGTGATTAGCGAGCACTTGTTTAGCATTGTTTTATCTCTGTCAATCGTTTATAGAATATTTTACAGAAAAATACTTTTAATAATAGTTTTAGAAAAATTAATTGCACGCAGCTTTTATTTGAAGTATTTTTCTCTAGAATAATTTATAAACGACTGACAGATATAAAACAATAATAGTCAAATGCTCGCTAATCACACTTAATCACGGTTCATACTTGCGGTCAAAGTAATTTAAATTTGTTGTCAACATTTGTTTCTAACTTCTTAATAACCTAAATTTACTCCTACTATTTTAAAAACAGAGTAATATTTAGCATAAATCATTTTAATTGGCAATGAAATGTATCGCATCCTCTTTTAACAAATGGCAGGTAACATAAAATTAGAAATTTTTATTTCAAGTGTAGGTGCAACATTAGGTATATATAGCATAGTTTTCTCCTTGTTGTGGAACATATGCTATACATTTTTATTAGATGTTTTATTCATAACCAGTTTCTATTATAATAAGCATAATATTTGTTATTTAATTTTCATACAACATGTTCAACATTCTTCTTGATACACTTTCTTGTTTTAGACCCATAAATTTTATTTATAAGAACATAAAATAATAGTGATTTGCTCTCAATTGTATTAAGTAACTTTATTTTTAATTAAATGTATTCATACAAAATTTCACTATTTCCTTATATTTTGTTGCATTACTCTTTGTCATAAAGCCAGTGCCGGATTAAACCATGTGGAGGCCCTTAGGCAATCGAAATTTCGCCCCCCCCCCCCCTCCTCCTAATAAGTTTACAATTTTATCCCCAACAATTTTAATAAAATAATTTTATTATAAAAAAAATTAACATACTGTTAAACAAATTAATATATATATAAACATTCACTTTTCACAATTTTAAAGTACATTGTGAAATCTTTGATGGTTTTTTTAATAAATTTATTTTGAAATAAGTATTTTTTAAAGGTTTTTCGTTGTTTTTCTGCCTCTACTAAAGTATACATGTTAGTAATCTACCTATAACACTTTTTGAAAATGGCTTTAAGTTGAAAAACTTTAAACTCTATTATTACGAATTTTTCGTTTTGTGGCATATTACAATAAGCTCTTCATTTACTGTAAATACAAAAAAATTATAGCATCGTTAATCGTTATGCAAAATCAACATAAAATGGTAAACACTGGCATTTGGTATTGATATTATAAAAATCGAATTGTAACAGTAGGGTCTTGTAATATTGATTGACATTTTTACCTTCCGTCACCTTTAAGTAAGGAAGGTATTATCTTTGGTCAAAAAATTCAGTGATGAGTTTTTACTGAACAAGCATGTTTTAGGGTCCCTATAATACGATTTTACCATTTTTACGATGATGTCTGTATGTATGTATGTATGTATGTGTGTCTGTGTGTGTGACAAAAGTTCCGGATCCCATAACTTCAATACCACGATTCCAAAAATTATAATTTTTTCGTATTCCTCAAGTTTACATCCAGAAGAACAACTTATTAGATTTTGTATATTAGATTTTGTATATAATTTGAAGATTTAACAGTTAAATTTTATTTATTGACATTTAATATTATTATAACGTAAAGAATATATTATTCTCTATACGATTTGATTACATTTTATACTTCATATTTAATAGATACAGAGTTAAAGAATTTTAAAGAAATTAAAATTTATAATTTAGCCAGCTTTGCTAAACATGGAAACTGCTAATATATTCATATAATTCAAATTACAGATGTCAGTATGAGTAAAAAGTAAATTAATGTGGCAGAGATGAGGATGTTGAAGTAGATGTTGGGGAAACACGGAAAGATACGGTAAGAAAATAACTCTAGTGTTACAATTTTCTAGAAAGATACAAGAAAGACGATTACATTGGTTTGAACATGTCATGAGGAGAAATGAATAATTATATTTGAACAAGAATGAGTAGTTTAGTAATGGGAGGTTGAAGAAGCAGAGGAAGACCAAAGATAAGATGGAAGGACTGTATTGCGGACGACTTGAGAGAAAAAGAACCGAATGAGAACAACACGCAAAACTATCGACCCCTAACGAATGCGAAAAGCTAAAGAGGAAGATGTTAGTGTCAAGTACAATTTGAATAGTTTGTTTATGAAATAGTTTTACTGGAAATTTAGAATCTTTTGCAAGAAAAATTATGTATGGAATTTACACATTATACACAGGATTGACGGAAGGTATTGTGCTGGCCACAACAGATTTTTTATTATTATAATCAAGATTCCATTATTGTAAATAAGTATTTCTTTGTTGTAATAAAAATTTCTTTATTTAAGGATTTCTTTGTTTGTAATAAAAAAAAATATATCTCAAAATCAAATCAATATTATTTTAATCTAATGTAGCTGGGCGCGGGGCCCATAGGCAATTGCCTAGTCTGCCTATTGGGTAATCTGGCATAAAGCACTTTATGTTACGAGAATAATGCCATTTCATTTCACTCATTTTCTTGTACTCAAACCTTTACAGAAACTGAAAAACTCTTTCAATTTGAAACAAACATAGTAAGGAGACAACCAAATGTCATAGTAACATAAGGTGCAATTTAGCAAAAAAATACAATCGCTCGTCTTTTGTTTCAAGGCTAGGTAGATAATATTCTAAACCACACCCGTCTTACATTTAATTTATTTAATTCAAATATTTGCATAAAGCCAAAAATATTAATACCTACACATAGATTTTTTTAATTTCGATTTTTTACACAATATTAATATCATACAACTTATAAATTATAATTTTATTTTCAATACTTAGTACAAAAAGTTACTAAAAAAGACTACAAACAAATCTCATTACATGCTTACCACAAATTGCTTTATGTTTACAAGATTATTACTAATTTTCATCAAGGTTAGATTATATGAAAACTATTCTCTCTTTAACGATATAATTCAGATTTATATACCAATTTACAAAAATCGCTCCCTGTATGGAATTTCAAAAAGTATTAAAGATGCGACGACTATTAAATTACACAAAAGTTACTCCATCAGGAAAATATTTTAGTGGTGTATAGTCGAGTGTATCGTATTTGAGAAAAATGCATACGTCATTTGATATAGACATAAATGTATTTTACAATAATTTTTTCATTGCACCAACCATTGTTTTTAACCTATAAATTTAATAATTGTTACATTTTTGCTGTTTGAAACAAATGAACATAGACATGTTCCACATCGTTGAAAAGCTAAAAAAAAATATGCACTGCCTAGTATCATTCGTTTAGTTTTATCAATATTTAATTTAAGTTTATTCATATACAGCCATTTATTTAAATTGTTGAGGTCTTCATTAACCTTTATACATTATATCTGCTTTGTTATTCCCTTTTAAATATATCACCATGTCATCAGCAAAAAGATGAAACCGACAATATTGAAATATTAATAATATATAAGATAAATAACAGTGACCTTTATATGATGCCCTGTGCTACACCATGTTTTGTTTCTATTTTGTCTGACTGAACATTGTTACATTTAACCTGTTGTTGTCTATTGGAGAAAAAATTCGAAGTAGCTGACCTCTACAGCGCCAATTACAAACTAGAGAAAGAAGGAAAACTTTAGTTTTATCATTTGTGTATATATAAAAAAGTTGCTCTAATTTTAATTGTTGTTATTAGAATATATTTTAAGAATTGTTTTTATTAGATCTAGTATTTTATTACGTTTGTAAATAATAAGTTTTTAGTGTACATAAGTTAATGGTTTTAATGTAAAACGTTTTTAAATAAAGGTTAAGAGTGACAATGACAAGTAAATATAAGCGGTATTGTTCGGTTCTCCAGTGCAATAATTATAAATCAGACTCTATAAGTATCCATTTCTTTCCAAAAGATCCTAAATTATGTAAAAAGTGGGCTATTGCACTTAAAATCTGTAAGCCAGTAGTAAATGTATGACAGTTTGCTCTGATCATATTCTGCATTCAGACTTTCATCCAGGTAAGAATAATAATTAATAAATTATTTGTTACAAAGAAGACAAAAATAATGAAATTTGACATTTCTTAAAACATCGTTTTAGTTAAAACAAGGCTTGTGGTACCAGCCTGTGTTTGCATTTTCCTCCTAACCCGGCCTTACAAGTACATTTGCCTTGTAAATTTGGCTTTAATAACACTTCAATAAAGTGTGGAGCTCAATTTAAATTGCTCGTTTGAAGGCAAAATCCAAAAACTGTGTTTAAATCAGTGTTCTTCAAACCGCACATGGTTACATGGCCTGATTTATACACAGCTTTTCCTTCCTTTATTGGTCTTGAAGAACCAATGTAGTCAAAAATATCTCTTAGAGCAATATTCACTTTTTTCCATTTTGCAGTTTTTTCTGCACAGACACTGCGTACTCCTCTGTTACAGGTGAAAAATAACACTGTCAACTGACGTTACAGGTATACGATTTCATCTGTTTTCCTTCTTTCGTCTCCATTTTGTCGCCGCTCGACCTGACATCTATAGCTAAATTTTTTCGCCTATTATTCAAGTAACTAACCATTTCAGAACTACCCCTCTAAACCCATACATATCTAGTTTATTTAATAGTCTCGTAGATTAGTGATAAAAAAATTGAGCATTGCCATCCGAAAGAACATAAAAATGCCCAAAATAAATGCAAACCAAAACACAATATTCTTTCACATTTGCAAAAATAAAAATCTGTTGATACTTTAATTTTTGGTTACATAAGTATTGTATAGTTTGGTTCACGAAAGATGACTATTCAAGGTCATTTATTAACCGTATGGTATAATATTACTAGCAGATAACTTCAGTGCATTTCGTGTACATAAACGTGCAACATGAAATATTTATGGATACATTTTAACTGAAAAAAATAAGTGTAATTTATTTGAAAACTATGTTTCTTTTTAAATAATGTCCTTCTCAAAGATTTATGCTCTTCATCTATGTTTTTGCAAAACACAGAAACATAGACTTGACAGTAACCATGGAATAATAATTCCTAAAAAATTCAAAGTATCTTTTATTTCTAAGATTCTTGTTACATACATGTGTTTTGTAGGAGGAAATCCCGCTAGCGACATCTGTCGTCTATGTCTTGTACTCCCGTTTGGCAGAAACATTTAACTATTCTAAACCCCCTACAGGGTGTAAACAGAAACAACTGAATCAAGCTTACTACAAACTACGAAAATCATGAATTTATTAATTTTATTTTTAATAGTAGGCTGCGCCATACTATCGTTGCAATCAACGCCATCACCGGTGCTTTTTGTAGAGTTTACTATGTATTCATAACAGTACTTCTAACTCTGTATAATATTGATGAATATATAATTGATATTATTTTTCTGCTGATAATTGATCAACCTATTGAATAATACTGAAAAGTCGTAAAAATGTCTTTTTTACCTTCCGTCACCTAGGTATTGTTTTTGGTCAAAAAAAAATCGATGGTGAGTTTTTATTGAATAAGCACGTTTTAGAGTCCCTTCCCTAGAATACGAATTTACTATTTTTACGATGATGTCTGTAAGTATGTATGTGTGTGTGTGTGTGTGTATGTGTGTGTGTGTATGTGACGATCGTTCCGGATCGCATAACTCCAATACTATAATTCCAAAAATTAATAATTTTGGTTACGATTGGTTAACAAGAAGGACCCTAATTTGACGATTTTAACTGTTTTTTTTTTTAAAACGCTGTTAAATATCATTTTTTGACATTTAATGTTATAAATATTAAATAATATTGTATTATCTTACCGATTTAATTGTATTTTGTATTTCATATTAGATGGATATAGATTAAATGATTTAAAAGAAATAAATCAGCCAGCTATGCTATATCCACGGAAACAGCCACTATATTAAGAAAATTCTAATCGACAGATGTCAGTTTCAATGAAAATAAAATGAATGTGGTAGAGAGATGAGTATGTTGGGGAAGACACGGAAAGATAAGGGAAATAGCTCGAGTGATAGAAGTTTCTAGAAAGACAAGAGAAACGATTACATTGATTTGGATAAGTCATGAGGAGAGATGAATAATATATTGGAAGAAGAATGAACAGCTTAGTAGTAGAAGATAGAAGAAGCAGGGGAAGACCAAAGAGAAGATGGGAGGACTGTTTTGCGGAAGACTTGAGAGAAAAGAAACTGAATGAGAACGACAAACAAAATAGAAATGATAGAAGAAGAAAATCAAGAATAGTAACCCCTAATGAATAGGAAAAGCTAAAGAAGAAGAAGGTGTCAATATCAAGTGAAATTTACATAGATTGTTTATGAAATAATTTCCTGGACATATGTAATCTTTTGCAAGAAAATTTATGTATGGAATTTGTACATAATACACATAATTGACGGAAGGTAATGTGCTGGCCACATCCGATATTTTTATATTGCACATATTATAAATAATTAAAATAATTATTAAAATTTACTTAAGACAATCATGAAGGAGATTGTATACACAACTAGCAATATTTGATCTATGTCGTAGAAAAATTCTACGAATAGAAACAGATCACGTAGCTTAGAAAGTTATTAACAGGAACATTGATATTAAACTCTAATTAACATAACATTAATGCAGCATTACACATCTAACTTTTTATTGTTCCTACTAAACAGGATATTCTCAAATGTTTTTATCCAGTATTTTTTACAGTTATTCTAAAAAACAGTCGTTAACTCCAATCTAATTTATAATAAAGCTATTTAACATATCCTTTGGTTTGAACCATATAAATTATTTAATAGGCAAGTGCTCTTTCATAAATGATTGCCCCACCTTTATTTGAATAATTGTATATCTGCTACTTTATTATTTAAATGTTATTTTATCTAGTTGCTAGTTATTCATTTTGATATAAAAACAAATTTTTACTAACAATTTCCGTACGGTAAAATTATTATAATACGTATCATTTCATGAACTATAACCTAGAAACCTGAATATTTTTTTATAAAAATTGTACCATTCATGAGTGAAACACGCACCAATATTGAATAGAACTATTAAATTTTCGACAAATATATTTTTATATGCACTATATTAAATATGAACGAAAAATTTATCATAATACATCTACCATTCTTTCAACACCTAAAGTTGCACTTTACTAAATCTCATTATTAAAGCAAGATAATGCTGAAAACATTATATATTGACACTCTGGGCGAGCGACTTCCCCGTAGTACTGAATCCTGGATACGCCAGGCCTACCCAGCCAGAGGTTTTTTGAACACATTAGCAGCCGATCCTACTCAGGACACGACGCGGACTAGAGAAGAGCACACTAGTGAAAAAACACAATCATAAAATATTATTTAACGTCCAGTAGACTCCCCAACTTTTTAAATGGATATAAATGTATTCAGTGACTTTTTTAACGTATGATTCTACCACATATATGTATTTGATTTCTGTGAAGCTGTTGTCATTACTCTTCCTATAGAATTCCAATTATTGTCCTTAAAAATGAATGTGAAAACATTAAATATTGTGGATATCAGTCAAATAATATGTTAATTTTCGGCCTCCACCGGTTTCGGCACCTTATGAGCCTTTTTCAAGAGGTGAAAACTTATGCATTGTTATTTATCAATGTGATTTAAAATCTCCTTTTTCACATCCTGAAGAAGGTACATGAGGTGCCGAAACCGGTAGAGGCAGAAAATAAATTTATTACTTAACTTCCATAAATTTTCTTCTTTCCAATCACCTTTCCAGTCAAGAAGTATTGCAGCCATTAAATATTCACTTCTCGATAAGTAATGTTTGAATTCGAATCCAGCCGAAATCAAATTTGAAAATTATATTGATTTTACAATAACAAATTATAGCGCATCCAGCAATGGGTAAAAAGACATCATGCTATTTATTATTTTATCCACGACTGTCAAATAATATACCCATAATTCAACCGTTTTTGTCAAATAATATTATTCAATTGTTATGTCAAATTCAAATATTACCTTCCACATAGAAAACCAAAATTATACTAGTTTTCTCATTTTTGTATAGTTTTATTTTCTTCTTAAGTTTAAATATAGCTGAAATGTCGGTTTAAAATTTTCTGCTAAATGTCAAGTCACTTCATAATTTTGTTAAAACAAATTCCCAGTAATTAACGCTAATGTTTGTTTGTATACAAACAATTTTCTAAAATTTGTTTGGTTATTTCTGATTTTATAATACAACAGTATGTTATTATTTGACAGTTGTGGATAAAGTATAGTATTCTATTCGCATGTAATGGCTATTACTCACTTGAATGATTTACATCACTCGCCTTCCAGCTCGTGATGCAAACTTCATTATCATGAGTAATAGCATACATTAAATGCTCATTGAATAATATACTATTGATTTACTTGTATAAAAAATATTATTAAATATTACATTACGTACTTACGTAGAATATAGCCTGAATACTTAATAGCAGCCATCACCCAAATAAAACATTATACTTATTTGTTAATAAAACTAAAACAAAATCACTATGGCGTACCAGGATATCCTCTCTACGATTAATATCTTCTGTTAGTTTTGTTTCTTATCTTGTCGAATTATATTGTTCCTTTAATTTATTAATTATAGCATCTATACTTTTGATTCTATTAATATTTTTCATTTCTCGCCCAAGATTACACCAAAGGATTTTTTTTTCATCGACATGTGGGTAAAATAGAAGAATTTACCTTGATGTTTGAACTATGGGAACTAGAACAGACTACGTATTTAGACTCATAATCTGACTTCTGACTCAAAGCCGTCTAACGTCTAACCACACACCTCATGCCGTAAGATGTGCGACTTTGTATTATCCCGAAAAAAACATTGCTTTTGACAACAAATTACGTACATCAATTCTTGCGAATTTCTATATGAACAACATCTAAAATCCCTCAGTTATAATTCCACGAACAGTTACTTATATCTTAACTCTGACTATGGTATATGAACCTCCTAATTTAACGTTGCTTGTTAACCAACATATTATTTAGTGCCCTTCTTTCCAACTGTACATATTATCACCTTCATTTTCCTTAGAGTTTTTTTTCCAAACAATAAATTTGATCATCGCAAAATTGCAGCATATTTGTTTACAAGAACACTAGATTCGTCGTCCGCCATCTTGAATAGGACTAACATCTAATACGGACACTTTGACTTTTGACAACAGGCCATAAACCATGATTTCAATAATTATATGTGTAAACATACTCGAATTCATTATAAATGTCACATCTTGATTTAAAAAAGATACATACAACGCAACTATCTATACTAAAGCAAATTTCGTCTTTGACCATCTTAACTGAATTAGGTACTACTATTGATTAATTTATTGTAGTGATTAAATGTTTTCTATAACTTTCGTTCCCTATTCTGTCAAATTCTGCTACTTTTATTTTTCATAATTGGCAATTTCATACTTTTTATTTTACTAATTTGTTTTTCAGTTCTCGTCTAGGATTAGAAGTAAGGCCATTTCAATTAACAGTATGAGAGATTTAGTTTTAGTCATCATTTAAACACAATTTCATTCAAAATTGTACTATGCAATATGACCTTAAGATAGCGAATGCGCTAATTAAAATAACAAAGCATCTGTCATGTCACCGATCTACGACACGCAGTGTTCCCTAATTGTCACCTAATTAGGTAACATTGACACTAGATAGTTCTAACTATAGTATCAATCACACGTTGACATAAAATGAACACACACAACACGAAATTTAACTGTTCATCATTGCATAATTTATAGAAAAATAAAACTATACTACTTACGAGCCCCGTCCCGCATCATTTGGCACACCATAGCTTTAATATCATTTTATTTAGTTAATTTATGATACAAATAATCACTAACATAAATTATCGCCAATTTTTATTAATATTACGGACATTTTGTCGTTCTAATGACACATAGCATACTATATTTTCTAAAATATTTTGTTTTAATGTAAAATGACATAATACTTAGTTTTACAAACAATTCAAGGAAAACTGGAAAAAAATTAAACGAATTCAAGTTGTAAGGATGTTTTTTTAATAAATAAAATGTCTAAAAGAATTACAGTGGTAATTTACAGTAAAAACATGGCTGGTACCACAAGCCTTGTTTTGAAAATGTAAAATTTCAATATTTAATTTCACCCTTATGTTTAAAGAATGATTTTTTTCAAAATATTATTTTAAAACAATATACTCGGGTCATTCTTTAAGTAAAGAGACAAATGGCTATAGCTCAAAAACGGTTTATTTCAATCTTTCAAAATTAAGGCTATTTTTCAACATAATCTCCCCCCACAGTTATGCACTTCGCCTCTTTCTTGCAGCTTCCTAATTCGCTTGGCGAAGAATTCTTTCGATTTACTCCGAAGCCACTTTTGCACCGCTTTCTTAACTTCCTCATTGTTAGCAAATCTTTTTCCGTAGGGCGTCTTTGAGTGGTCCAAACAGGTAAAAATCAGATGGGGCGAGGTCGGGACTGTAGGCAGGATGAGGTAAGACCTCCCAACCCAATTCTTGAAGCTTATCACGGGTCAGCTGGGCTGTATGAGGGCGGGCGTTATCGTGCTGAAGAATGACTCCTTTTGACAAGAGTCCACGGCGTTTGACCTGATAGCTGGTCTAACTTTGTGTTCTAGCATCTCAGAGTAGTATTGGCTATTGATAGTTCGCTGATCTTCAAGGAAATCGCAATAGACTGGACCCTGTGAGTCCCAAAAGATGGTCAGCATCACTTTACCGGCGGAAGGTTGAACCTTGATTTTTTTGCGAACTGGAGAGCTAGTGTGTTTCCACTCCATACTCTGCCTTTTGGTTCATACAACTTTTACCGTACTGTATTAACATTCTAGAAAAAATTTCACTTGGTTTTACACCTTCTGCGACTAAAAATCTAATGACTGAGCGCTGCTCTTCTGAGGTGCAATCTTCTAGTGGACTTGCCATGGTGAACTGAAAATTTTGAGGTTATGTTGACATAAAATGATGAAACAGCTGATCAGAGCATATCCCAAGGTTGCCAACTAACACCCCTGAAAAGATTGTACACATTCATTGAATAGTTTTAAAATTATAGAATTTGTCTCTTTACTTATTGAATGACCCTCGTAGTTTGCATTCATATAAATCCTTACAACTTAAATTCGTTTAATTTTTTTTTTCAGCTTTACTTGAATTGTTGGTAAAACTAGGTATTAATTCATTTTACATTAAAACAATAAAATATTTTAGAAAATATATCTTTCTGCGTGTCATTAGAATGACAAAATATCCGTAATATTAATAAAAATAAAATGAAATTAAGCGGATGGACCAACTGATGTGGGACGGAGCTCGCTTAAAATTTTCTCGCAATTTATTATTGTTATGTACATCATTCAAAGTTATTACCGAAAACATTTATTTAATAATTACTAATGAAATCTTAAATTATGTGTTCCAAGTAAAACACTGATTAAACAATGCGTGTATGTACTGAGTACTAAATCTCAACAGCTCTAAATTCCGAAATTAGTAACTAGTGATATACTATTCTATCGGATGTCCCTCTTGGTCTTCTATAAGATTGTCTTAAGGAGCCCACAGACTGCGTTTTTAATGGACTGTTTTGATCGACGAACAAGTTTGTTCGATCAAAAACGACGGACGCGAGTTACACACAGACTTCCGTTTTGTTTAGTGGTTTTAGTGAATATGAAGGTAATATATTTGTATGCATTGGCGGCGGCAATAGCCATAAAATCAAAAAAGAAAAAGAAATGGACAAAATGGGCGGAGGAATGACTTTTGAAGAGAAGCTAGTTTTCTTATATTAACCTTTTTGATTTTGATACATTAACGTTTTAATTCTTCTGTAGCCTGCACTTAACAAATTAATATTTTTCTTTACCGCTTCATTTCTTGCATCAGCATCCACTTCTTTTAACTTTGCCAATAGCGATTCATATGCTTTGTTTTTCTTAATACGATCACTGTACGCGCGGGATTTTATTTTGCATAAACACGGAAGACTGCGATACAGTTTTATAAATTCAAATAAAAACTATCTACTAATTTGGCGAAGATCCGTCATGTTGAATCAATTCGTTGCGAAATACAAACTGCGCTAAACCTTGTTAACATATACATCACTGCACAAACCGTCTTTTTACCTTCCGTCACCTCTAGGTAAGAAGGTCAAAAAAATCTGTGGTGAGTTTTCAATGAACAAGTACGTTTTAAGGTCCTTACAATACGATTTTACTATTTTGACGATGATGTCTGTATGTATGTGTGTGTTTGTGTGTGCGTATGTGTGTGACTATAATTTCGGCCGCGATATCTCCAATGCTAGAATTCCAAAAATTACAATTTTTACGTATCCCTCTTCCTTACAACTATATGGAGACTTGATTAGATTTTGGTTAGGTATACATAATTGGTCAACCGGAAGTACCCTGATTTGAAGATTTTAACAGTTTTTCTTGAAAATACGCTGTTAAATTATTTTTTTTGACATTTAATGTTATTATAAGTATTAAATAACATTCTTATCTATACGAATTGATTGCATTTTATATTTCATATTCAATGGATATAGAGTTAAAGAATTATAAAGAAATTAAATCTTATAAATCAGCTAGCTATGCTATAACTATGGAAACAGCTACTATATTAAAAAAATTCTAAATGATGGATTTCAATGTCAATGAAAAGAAAATGAATGTGGCAGAGATGAGGGTGTTGAGATAGATATTGGGGAAGACATAGAAAGATAGGATAAGGAATGAAAGAATAAGATACAATACAAGAGAGACGATTACATTGGTTTGTACATGAGGAGAGATGAAGAATATATTGTAAGAATGAATAGCTTAGTAATGGAAGGTAAAAGAAACAGAGGAAGACCAAAGATAGGATGGAAGGACTGTATTGCGGAAGACTTGAAAGTCAAGGAACTAAATGAGGACGACACGCAAAACAGAAATGAGTTGAAGAAGAAAATAAAACATAGCGACCCCTAACGAATAAGAGAAGCTAAAGAAGAAGATGTCAGTGTCAAGTGCAATTTGCATATTTTGTATATGACATAATTTTACTGGAAATATAGGATCTTTTGCTAGAAAATTTATGTATGGAATTTGTACATAATACACAGGATTGACTGAAGGTAATGTGCTGGCCACATCAGATTACACAAGGCAACATATTCTAGCACGAGTTACAAATTCACTCACGAGCGCGCAGCGTGTACCTACTCCAAACTATTTTCGCTGTTATGAGGCTTTCATTTACATTATTTTTTTATAAAAATAATTGACAGTAAGGGATAGTTTTGGTATAATTATTAAATTGGTGACAGTCATTTTTGTACTTTTTATTCTGTCCTTTGTCTAGATATTTAGTGTATTTATGCAGTCATGCTAATCTCAAATAACAAAATATCACCAAAAATCGTTTAAGAATGAAACTCCTTCAAACATCAATATGCGTGCTAGAATGTGACATTCTAATTCCGAAAAAATCAAACGATCAAATTCGACGGACATAATCAGGCTTAACCTGATTATTTTCATTTGCTTTGTACGCGAACAAAAACGACACTTTTCTGAACACACACTTCAGTTTTGCGTCAAACAGAATAGTTTAGTTAAAACGAATTCTGTGGGCCCCTTTATATATAGTATTTTATTATTTAATAATGTAGAAATTATTTAAGGTAGCACGTTTGCTGTTACACCCTGTATAAAGTCTTAAAACTAAAAAAATCAAATTTGTTGGACTCAATCCGCCATAATTGTTTTTAGAATAACTCTTTTCGAAAGCTCACTTTGCTCATTCATTTCGCTTAACGAAAAAAGGGCAATGGATCAAAAATTGGTGTACATGGGCAAAATGAGGTCTGATTTACAATATAAAAAATCAATTTCTAAATGTATTGTTGCCTATTTTTTACTCGTAAGCGTATTTATATCACCTTATTGTTTTTATGGTTGTAAATTGTAAAGCCGTAAATGGCATCGCTATATACGTTCTCAAGGTGAAACAAAGTAAAAAGTGACAAAATTTGAGGACATCAAATTCTTGTAGACACATTTTGCAGGGATATGTTTTGCTTCAATAGGAGAAATATTTTAATGAAATATTTCAGTTCCAGAGAACTTTTTTTGATGGCAGCATTTTATACTGCTGGATATAGGTAAATGCGTCGCAAAAATACCTGTTTGTTAATTAAAACAATAGATTTTCCCACTGCGGAATATGGTGGATAATGGGTAAATAAACAAAATAACAAAACTATAAAAACAATTGTTAATACATAACATTCGTAAATATATTATCAACACATTTTTTTTTTAATTTGCCTGTATAAAATTATATTCATAACACTATGACTCAAGCCTTATATAACACATATAATAATTTACAATAGTGTGAACGATTGTAAGATAATCTCGTAATAACCGACAGACTACAGGTGTGTGCAAGTTCCTCGTTCCGTCCATATCACACGTCCGCACATACATACCTACATGTGTAATAAGCGTGTATTGTCGCCGATCTGTGTCAGGGTTGTGCCTCAACGCAGCTAATTACATGGGGTTGCTGTCAGTTCCTGCCGACTGTCACACAAGGCAATGAGTTTGAATAATTCGATTCCAGATTGAGATTGCTTAATGTGGCTTTCGAAATTAAATTACAATACATTACCTGAAACATCTCAATTTTAACACTTCACTCACTTCAGACTTAAATGCTATTAGGCAATATGATGTTTTGTATTCAGTCGATATATTAAGTCAAAAAAAATATTTAAGACTATGCCAAGTAATACTTAGCCTGTCCTGTTTTATTATGTTTTTTTTTTCTTTTACTGCATTTTTTGACTCTTTTAGGTTTGTATTCTGTACCGTACCATGTTAATTATAACAGCATGTTAAAAAATTTAGCCAATAGAAACGAATACCCCAAGTAGTAGGAGTCTGTTCATTCATGCTTAAATCTATACGACTCAGGTTAAAAAACATTAATAAACATTTATACTTTGTACCTTGTGTGTCTGTCGCAGAAGGTATACGGGATAATGACTTCTCCTTATTGGATACTACACATCTCACAACAGAAACTACTATTACACGGGGAATGGTTTACTTAGAAAGTCAATCTAACAAAACACAAATACTATAATACAACACAAACATCATTACCAAAATATGTTAGTACAAGTATATTGGCACACCCACAAATAAGTAATAAGCCCTGAAGATATATTTATTATTTATTAATACATATGTATATGCTTTTTCCGGAAAAAAATGTAGATCAATGAATTTCGGTTTAGATGAGATGAATAATTTATAAAATTTCCCATGTAAGTACAATCTATGATTCTGAACAGCTAAATTATACTCAGTCTTTCTTGTTTGTTTACTCCCAATCAGAAATATTTTTACCTCTTGCTAAGAGAGAGGTATTGGATTTATGCTAAAAATCGCATATCTAGATTTTAATGATTAAGCACGTTTTAAGGTCCCTACAATCTGATTTTAAGATTTTTACGATGATGTCTGTGTGTGTGTGTGTGTGTGTGTGTGTGTCGGTGGGTGTGTGTGGATGTCTGTGTGTGTGGGTGTCTGTGTGTGTGGATGTATGTATGTGTGTGCATGTGTGTGGGGAGGTTGGAAAGACGATTTCTCAAAATAATAATTGGACAACCGAAAGTAGCAAATTCTTAAAAAAAATCTAAATATTATTTTTGAAAATTTTTGTTCTTGCTTGTATTAAAGAAGAGTAAATTCTCTATCTGATACATATAAATATTTTATTATATCTTTTATAGATTTAGAGATGTCAAAAATCTAGGAACATTACTGAAGATTTTTTCTGGGAAGTACATACATTATATTATTTCTTATTGTATTAATACTTAAATATTTAAAATTATAGGTATATTACATATACCCTTCAAAAATACTGTCAATCCCGACAATGAATTGGAAACATTTCGAAAAATTAGAAGAGGACAAAATTTCTTCATAGAATGAATTTAAAATTTAAAAATCTAAATATGAAGAATAGATGTAAATAGAATTTGTAGAGTGTAGGTATACAAGAAATGTAGGGCGCAAGCAGTCAAAAAAATTCTATATATTATTTTTGAAAAATTATGTTACTACAAATAATAAAGATAATTAAATTCTCAATCTGATACATTTAAAAAAAATATTATATCTCCTAGGTTTACAGATATAATATATAATAATACAGAATAATGTGTTGTAATAAATCTCGT
Organism: Harpalus rufipes; assembly: GCA_951394225.1. Lineage (NCBI taxonomy): Eukaryota > Metazoa > Arthropoda > Insecta > Coleoptera > Carabidae > Harpalus > Harpalus rufipes. Next base: position 18,966,918 of record OX596276.1, on the reverse strand, counting down.
TCCCCAGAAACCGGTTGAGATATTTAAATGTTTGTAATTGACAGATAGGTAAATGCATAATGTCAGTGTCAAAAATCAGCAATTTTACTAACATTACTGGAAGATTTTTCTGGGAGATACGAGTACATTTAATATATCTTATTGTTATAAATTAAATATGTATTTAAAATTATAGGTATATTAATATTACATATATCCTTAAGAAATACTGCTAACATCGTCAGTGAATTTGAAGAATTTTGAACATATTAGAAGAGTAGGCAAAATTCCTCATAGAACGAAAGAAGAGATACAATTTCAATTATTTATGTGTACAAGAAATATTAAATTCGTTAACTTATAGGGCGCGAGCAGTCATGTGACTTTGTTGGCCTTGGAAAGCAAATATGGGGATCCGTATCAGAATGACGGCTAGTAGTTATTTACATAAATGTCACAATTGTCATACGTCATAATTTGTCATTAAAATTTCAAAATACTTTGATGGATATAATGATGTTTTGGATGAAAAATTATGATACTTGACTCCTATGTACATTATTTCTAGTTGTCATTCTGACACGGGCCTTATATCTGCTTGCCAAGGCCAACAGTCACATGACTGCTCGCGCTATGCAACATAAAATGAGAATAGCGAGAGGTATTGTGCTGGCCACAACAGATTTTTTTATGAAGTGCATTCCTAACTACATGATTTACTACTGTATACAAATACAGCTTGTCCATTCAAAAATATAAATAGAAATTAGGTAAGACAACACAATACATAGTACATGTAGATACAATTCATCAGATATATAATTTGTGTCATGCATTTATCCCAGCAGAATCAGCAAATGAGATTATGTAATGTTGGTCAATGTACCAACTCATTTTGAAATGGATAAAGCAGTTTTGGGGTACCACTCTGTCTTGATGAAGAAATATACTATCTGCTAACAATCTATGAAATATAAAATTAGACTTTTCAAATGTTATTGCTTGATAATCTAATAGTCATTTTTAGACAAGCATATAATTTTAACAAGTTATCAAACTCAAGAAAAAAGATTAATAAACTATTACAATGAGATATATAAATTTAGTTTATTATTTTTGATGACCCCATTATATAGAATGTCATAAAACCTCTTTCTTTCCGGCAACCCTATGTATATTCAAATCATAAACTTAAAAACTATAATCTCTGTAAAATACATAATATAATACCTACAAATTATAAATTATGTGACCTCTGCAATAAATAATTATTTTCATTCAATACTAATCGTCAATAATTTTCTGTCTAAAAAGTGTGTTTATATTTAATTAGTCAATAAAATTATACTACATAATATGTAATACGAAATGAGTAATCGCAGTTATAATACTCTATATTATTATACAAAAAAAAATCTTTCTACTGTTATAATATGAAAAATCATCGCATATTTTATCATTTATTAGTAATGTTTCAGATTCTTACATAAAAACATAAGTAATACTAGAAGTACCTGCCTGAGATTTTGTTTTATTTAACGTCATGAGTAATTAACTTTAAACAACCTTTCGCAAAACTGCGCATTAAGATATCAAGTATTCAGCAAGATCAAGAAGCTTTCTCATGTAAAGTATCTGAAACCGCTCAGATGGTAACGAACTCATTATTTAAATTATTCAATTAAAATTTTCACGACGTTGATGTTCCGAACAATAGTTTTACCTCAACAAAGAACATGGACAATACCATTCACAAAACATTGAACAAATAGGAAATACAATAAAATCAAAAATAAAATAGAAATGAACCGAAATTTCATTGGAATATTTAACTTTATTTTGAATTTTGTTTCAGAATGATGACATTCACTTCAATTCTGTAAAAAAGTTGCTAAATCTCAGCAACACTGTTAAAAATTGTAACCAATACAAAAAAATGTAAAGCCTATCATTTTCAAGTTTAATAACTTTGTTACAGAATTGGGATGTCATCTCTTTAACTTTAAAATGAAATATTAGTTATAATACGCATATTACACTACTCGTAGGTACATGAATTTGCAAACGCATATAGTAATTGTTATAATTATCAGATTTGTATAATCATGAAGCAATGGAAAGAAAATACATAGGTAATACTTTTATTTCGTCGGTTAATGAAATAACCAATGTTTTTCAATTTAAAAAAAAATCTGATGTGGCCAGCACAATTCCTTCCGTCAATCCTGTAAATTATGTATGAATTCCATACATAAATTTTCTTGCAAATAGATTCTAAATTTCCAATAAAATTGTTTCATAAACAAGTTATGCAAATTGCACTTGACACTGACATCTTCTTTAGCTTTTCCTATTCGTTAGGGGTCGCTATTTTTCATTTTCTTCTTCCACTCATTTCAGTTTTGCGTGTCGTTCTCATTCAGTGTCTTTTTTCCTCAAAACTTCCGCAATCTTTGGTCTTCCTTTGTTTCTTCAACCTTCTATTACTAAGCTATTCATTCTTCTTCCAATATATTCTTCATCTCTTCTCATGGCATGTTCAAACCAATGTAATTGTCTCTGTTGTATCTTTCTAAAAATACTAGAGTTATTTTCCTTATTCTTTCATTCCTTACCGTATTTTTCCGTGTCTTCCCCAACATCTATCTCAACATCTTCATCTCTACCACATTCATTTACCTTTCATTGATACTGACATATGTCAATTTGAATTATCTGAATATATAAGCAGTTTCCATGGTTAGCATAACTGGCTGATTTATGAAATTTAATATCTTTATAATTCTTTAACTCTATGCCTATTAAATATGAATAATAAAATGTAATCAAATCGTATAGAGAATAATATATTCTTTAAGTTATAATAACGTTAAATGTCAATAAATGATATTTAACTGCGTTTTTTCAAGAAAAACTGTTAAAAATAGCAAATAAGGGTACTCCTGGTGGACCAATTATAACCAAAATCTAATTACATCTTATTCTGGATGTATACTTGAGGAATACGAAAAAATTATATTTATTGGAATCGTGGTATTGAAGTTATGCGATCCGAAACTTTCGTCACACACACAGACACATAAACACATACACAGACACATAAACACACACACACACATACAGAGAGACACACATACATACAGTAAAAATGGTAAAATCGTATTACATAGACCCTAAAACGTGCTTATTCATTGAACACTTATCACCGATTTTTTTGACCAAAGACAACCTTCGTTACCTAAAGGTGACGGAAGGTAAAAAAACATTAATTTCTTAACGTTTATAAGGAGAAAGATATACCTAATTAAAGAAATTATTAAAAACATATTCATAGACATATTTTCTTAATGTTACAACGTGCTTTCAGAAGTCTTGTTATTTGTGAGATGTTTTGATAAAAGTATGCCAGAGAAAAAATCTGATGTGGCCAGCACATAACCTCTCGCCGTATATTTTACCTGGCTGTATGCATAAAGCAAAGAATATTTTTATAAATACAAATAATATATTCATATAAATCTATGACGTATAAACTTCTTTATTATTCAATAATAGCATGTCTCAACATAAAGATATTTTACCATAAATTATGTTACAATAAATTACAAAGTAGAGTTTACCATATATAAATATTAGGCTGGTAACAGCAATTTTCAATTCGAACAACCTTGTTTACTTTCTCTTCATATTCTTCTAGAAAACATTAATTTTGGGCGGTCTAAAATGTATATATCTGGATTGTGCATCTATTCTTATATATCTTCTTTTACATTTTATTTTTTCATACTTGTTATATCTAAATAACCTTAATTCCCTTTAATAAAGTGACGGATAGATTGCACTCCGATTATTCTTATATCGATGTGTAATTTTATCAATATTTACAACTTACTTGAGAAGAATTTGATAGCTTATTCGCAATTCAAAGTTACTCTAGTCTACAGTACTGGTGTACATTGTCCCATAATGTTTGAAACAAATTTAAGTCCTTCAACCTAGACTTGTCATCTCCATAATAGTCACAGATCAAGAATTAAGGGATTCTCCAAATACATTTTTCTTTCATTACTCATTATTTCTGACACTGACATTTATCTGTCAGTTACAAATAATTTAAATTTGCAACTATTTTTCATGGCATCCTTTCGGTTGTAAAATTAATTACAACATTATTTTATATATTATATTCCTTTTATCTCTAAATCTATAAAATATGTATAAAAATATTTAAATGTATCAGAAAGAGAATTTATTTTTCTTTAATATTATCAAGAAAAATTTTCAAAAAATAATATTTAGAAGATTTTTTTTCAAGAATCTTCTACTTCCGGTTGTCCAATTGTTACCAAAACCTTTTCAGATCTTCCCATGAATGTCCGATTGGGAAATACGTTGTTAAACAAATTTTAAGTCTTATAGTTTTTGAGTAACCGTCCTTCCAACATCCCACACACACACATCCACACACACACACACACACACACACACACACACACACAGACATCATCGTAAAAATGTTAAAATCGGATTGTAGGGACCTTAAAACGTGCTTATTGAATAAAATTTGGATATGCGATTTTTAGCATGAATCCAATACCTCTCTTAGCGAGAGGTAAAAAGGGCGTTACAGGGTAGAAGAATGTTCATTCTTTAGGAAGAAATCTTTTACTTTCCTTTGTCAATTTGAGATCAAAAACTTACTTTCTGTGTTGCTGTTAGAAAATATAAAAAAATAACTATATAAGGCATTGTTCTGAGGTGCATTATATAACTTAAACGCGATATATTGACAACAAGAATTTTTATATTAAAAAAATATATTTAAATTTATTTTTTTTAAATAAATTTACCTTGGAATTAAATTTACTTGAACATTTATAAAATCGACTCCCAATTTTTCAACAAATAATAATTTTATTTCTTTCTGGAACATGGCAGATAATTAAAAGTCCCACGCACTATTTTATTTAAGTATTTAATATTGTGATAATCATCGACTTAATATGTGAAACTTAATTATTGTTTGTTGCGAGTTTTTAATAATTCAACTTAGCGGTAGTTTAGAATTAATAGCTAGTATATGAACCCACGACCTCTTCAATAAATTGCAATTATATGCCAATTCTGATTAACAGTATTTTTTAATAATAATTATTTATTGCGAATAAGTTTACAACTTACAACCTATAAAACTTGGTGATGGTAATTATTTTCCTTTTATAAATCTTTATATTTATTTAATTCTTACTCGTAACCCAACGATCTTTATCATACGTTTCATAGCATTTACCTATGCCTTCAGTGTACCCTATTTTCTACTTCTACCATTGTGATTTTGAATTTCGAAAACTATAAGAGACTTCAGAGGTTGCTCATTTCCATAAACACTTGTAATTCGTAGTTTCAAAGCAATTCGTTACAATTTTTGACAAATAGAATCAAACTTGACAAATTATATTTTTATTTTCCTTCCAGTGTCGACTGTTTTTACTGGATAAAAATTATAACAAACCGTATAAAATCTGAATATGAGCATACAGATGTACTTGTGCTTTTGTTTTCGCAAGAATTCTCATAGACTACAAATATGACGAAACATTGGTTTTGATCAAGTTTTTTTCTTTCTCAAAAAACTTCTAAAACTATCAATAATAAAAAAAGGATATTATTGTCTGTCTAATGACACGTGAAAATAATTTTTGTTCAAATTTTTAGATTTCACGGATGACCAGAAATCGTAAAAAAATTAAATATTTTTATTATTTTCTTATTATTTATTGCATTTATTACACATTTTTAATTATAAGTTGAATTTAATTACAAAATACGTTCGTAATTTCATTGTTTTTTAATTTATTTATTCTAAATTTCTAAAATGTTTCTTTCATATAAGCAAAAGAAGTTGTAACTCAACTGGAATATAAAAATAGTTCGAATATTATGTTAAAAAATGTTGCTAAAAGTTTAAAAACAGAAGCAAAAAAATATCCGTAGAACATAAATAAATTTGGTATACATAATGTTTATTTAGATTATTTTAATTTCTAAATTATTTAATTAATATAATAAATGCATCACATCTAATTTCTCTGCATATTAATTTAAATTTAAGGAAAATATTTCATAAATGCTTTAACTTTTAACTAGAAAGGCGTGTGCACAATATCCTGGGAACAAGAACAAGAACAGTTAACGGATATTTTATCAACAAATCAAAACTGTTGATGCAACTGGCTAAAATTTACAGTAAACATGTAAAATTACCTACAAATCAGTTATCTGTACTCAAAATTAGCTTAAAACATTAATTTGAATATGAAAATATTTGTTTGACAACTTAAAGTGAGATTGGAAGTAATCTTATTCTTGTTCCCGGACTAGTACAACTGCAAATATGTATATAAAAATTCAATAAACCTTAGTATTTCATATGAGAAAATTACTCAACTATGGTGTGGATAAGGTATTAACAATTACACGTCGTACAAAAAAATCGTAAAAGGCAAATGAATGTGTATATGTACATGATATGTAACAATCTGTAAGATCATACTACCCTGAAGAAGGATCAGACGTGCACCGAAACTTCGGTTTTGTAAGAATAAATGCTATTTGACTGAGATTTCGAGTAAATGTTACGTTAGTATTTCACATCTGAAATCAGAATGCTGTTCCACAATTTTTTTCTAAAGAAAAGGTGCTATGTATACTCTTCTACAAGGTTAAAAAAATACGATTTATGGAAATAAATAAATTAAAAAATATGTTGTCGCCACCACAATACCTTCCGTCAATCCTGTGTAATATGTATAAATTCCATACATAAATTTTCTTACAAAAGATTCTAAATTTCCAGTAAAATTATTTCATTAACAAACTATGCAAATTTCACTTGACACTAACATCTTCTTCTTCTTCAGCTTTTCCCATTCGTTAGGGGTCACTATTTTTTATTTTCTTCTTCCACTCATTTCTGTTTTACGTGTCGTTCTCATTCAGTTCCTTTTCTCACAAGTCTTCCGCAATACAGTCCTTCCATCTTATTTTTGGTCTTCCTCTGTTTCTTCAACCTTCTATTACTAAGCTATTCATTCTTCATCCAATATACTCTTAATTTCTCCTCATGACATTTTCAAACCAATGTAATCATCTCTCTTGTATCTTTCTAGAAACTTGTAACACTAGAGTTATTTCCTTACCTATCTTTCCGTGTCTTCCCCAACATCTACTTCGACATCCTCATCTCTGTCACATTAATTTACTTTTTATTGATACTGACATCTGTCAATCTGAATATATTAACAATTTTCATGGTTAGCATAGCTGGCTGAATTATAAAATTTAATTTCTTTATAATTCTTTAACTCTATATCTATTGAATATGAAGTATAAAATGCAATCAAATCGTATAGAGAATAATATATTCTTTAAGTTATAATAACGTTAAAAGTCAATAAATCAAATTTAACTGTTAAATCTTCAAATGAGGCTATTTCCGGTTCACCAATTATAACCAAAATTTAATCAGTTATTCTTCTGGATGTAAACTTGAGTAATACGAAACAAATATAATTTTTGGAATCATGGTATTGAAGTTATGCGATCCGATACTTTCGTCACACACACACACACAAACACACACACACACACACACACACACACACACACACATACATACAGACATACAGACATCATCGTAAAAATGGTAAAACCGTATTATAGGGACCCTAAAACATGCTTATTCACTAAAAACTCATCATTGAATTTTTTGACCAAAGACAATACCTTCCTTACCTAAAGGTGACGGAAGGTAAAAAGAAGGCATAGGAGATGCCGAAACAGGTAGAGGCCGAAATTTAAATAAAATAATTTGACTGCAATCCAGTAATTTATTTATTTCCATACACCCATCCAGTCAAGAAGCTTCATCATCCACATATACGATTTATGTCACCTGATATATAAAAATTGAAAACCGTTTTATAGTTTTCAGTTTGAGAGAATCTAGAGAATTTCTAATTTTTAATAATAATAGGTATTTCTCCAGTCACTCACTGTATACTCGTTCGTCTAGTTAGAAGACTTTCATTGTTGTTTATTTAGTTAACCTAATCCAACTTGACTCCTTCATAAACGATGTCCAATGAGTCAGACAAAATTTTATCTCTCAAATGTTCTGTGAATTAGTTTGTTGCTACCCAATATCTTATTCCCATATATCTTTGCCAACACGAGCTGCACCTCTCATCTTCCACTGCTGGTGCTACCCCTATCCCCGCTATGCTTTGAGCGACTGTCACTCCCACCACGCGGAGACCTGGTGCATATTAACCCGCGCGGCACGCTTACAGAGACAGTCGGATCTCACAGTGCTTTGTGGTTACACCGTGCATCAACATGAAAGCCTTCGTCGTTACCGTTGCCGTTGCCGTCGCCGTCGCCCTGCTGGCTCTAGCCGCAGCTCAGGATGCCAAGGAAGAAAGGCCCAAGACCTTCCGCAGGCTCATTCCTGCTGATGTGCTTAGAGGTGAGTGACAGACGAAATAATATAAAAGTTCGGCAGAAATTAAAATGAGTACTATTTACTATAATGTCACAAAATAGGTGATGTACAAAGAGACTTACCTTACCACCAACAGGATTCTACACCATTTTTATTTATTTTGTCACAACAAGATTGCTAGTATTTTAGTACAATCGTGACTTAAAAATTTTAGGTAATAAGCGAAATACGCATATTTAAAATTCAGAATTCGGTGAGTAATCTGTCATATCCTCACCAGTGGAAGAGCGCGCGTCTAGTAACCAATCAAATTGCTTAGAACTTGAAACGTCACCAAACTTTCAATCGCTTGTAGTTTACGAACGAATTAATATTTAAACAAATTTTTCACTAATACTCATAATTTATATGTTTTTTTTTTTAATTTTTATCTAAGATACTTAAATTTTGACTGGGTTCTTGAAACGATTACACCGGCTTACTAATGGCGGTAACAGAATGGGTTTTAAAAATTAGCAAAAATTTAACAAATTACATTACATGGGGTCTCATCTGTATACAAAGCAGATTGGCACCCAGAAATGGATAATATGCCGTGATATATTCATTTATTTTATTCCAGATAAAGCATAAAATATCAAAATTAACCTTAAACGGAAATAAATCAAATAAGGATCGTGTGATAATAGATAGAATATTATGAATTTCAAATGAAATAATAATCGTACGCCTAACTTAATACAAAACAAACAAACAAAATAATCGACATAATAATAATAATAACAACAGTAGAAAAATGTTGAAATATTTATATATTGAATGGAAAAATGAATGATGCATGAGCAAAGGTTTACAAAATGTAAAAATATTATTGTATACAAAATTTTAGTTAATGTGTCATGCTAATAGTGACAGTGGCGTAGATAAACACATTAATCAACAAATTTTTGGAGAATATATATAAATTGACACAAAAGTCAATAAAACAAGTTCTTTTCAAATATATAGTAAATCTAATATTCTCTAAACTGATTGGATATAATAGAACTTGACTCTTAATTACACAATGTCGGCTAAAAATGGTTTAACGGAAGTTCAGCTTTTACGCACGCGCATGAACTGTGACACTATGCACTGTCAACCACGTGCAAAACTCGACTCGCAACATAGTTTCGTTAATGCAAACTTCAATTAAATTAAAAATAATACAAGACGGTACTTAATATACTCTTAATTCAAATATATTTTTGACAATATAAAGTTACATTATAAAGAAGTATATACATATAAGAAATTGAGAATTTCTAGACTTTGTATTGGGACCGGAACGAGTTAAAATTGTTTTTTTATTTATATCACATTTGAGAAATAATAAAAAAAACATATAGTAAAAGTAGGAATATAAATTATTTTAATTATTAAGGTTGATCAAAAATGTTATTGTCATAATTTGTTGAAGAAAAGATTTTTTTAATAAAATCCTAGAATTCCTATTACATACTACACTCAAATAAATAATTATAATAAAGTGAGGTATACTATCTAAATACTCTATAAAATAAAGCTCGTGGACAACTTTTCCATAAGAAGTGAACGATTTTTAGTTAGCTGATGATCCTTAACTTTCAAACAATGTTTATGTATTTAAATATTAAACTTAAGTTAAATATTTAATAAATATTTTTACTTTAAAAATATAAAAATTGTAAAAATAAGATTAATAAAATAGTTCTATATAGTTATGCGATTGTAATCAAATCGAAATGTCAGGGAAGTACGTTCACATATTTCATACATTGCCTTTCAATATAATTTGTGCTATACAGACATAGACAAACAGTTGGACATAAATGTATGTTTCATGAATCATAGTTTATAAAAATGTGGATAAAATAACACTATAGATACGATCACAATAACAGTATCTACCTCCCTTATGTATGTACTACTTAGGTCGTGGTCTTTCAAATCAATTTCTTACAAATCAGTAATAACCTAATATTAACAATTTAAAATAGTATACAAAAATAATAGTATAAGTATAATGTAAATATGTATGTTGAAAAATAGTACCTACTAGCAATAAATGCAGAAATGAAATGTAGAATGTAAAAGACGGTGTTTACTGTTTCTACAAATTATTTCTATGTCGTGTGCTAATGACTTAATTTAAGTCGTTATAAAATCCAACATATATAAATGTATTGAGCAACTCTTAATTTTACATAGATAGATAACAAGAATTGCAATCAGATTTTTAAAAAGATTAAAAATATAAATTAATTTTAATTAATACTTTAGGTGAACTTTCTCAAAACAAAAATGAACCAATTTAAACATTAATCTACTTTTTACTCTTATTTTCACCAACATATTCGTCATTAATATGTTTAAATTATTAATTTAGCCATTCACTTAACATAACTTGAAGGTAAATACAGCATGCACGTATTACCTAGATTTCTAGCTATCATTTTTCATATTTGGCCCACTTTAACCTGAACTGTACCTACCATGTGATTATTTTCGTTCCTCTATTGCAACTTGTTAGTATAACTCCATTCTGAAGAAATGTTACCGTAACATTTAATATTACTGTAAAATTATTCAGTGTAAAAGTAAAAGTGACGAAGTATCGATGATAAATAACACTTTCAAGTTATTATCCCTAGTTTCAATTCAGGTTTTAACCTCTGAACTTTCTACAGTTTCGACAACGAAGAAAATTTACATTTACACTTTCGCCGTGTTAAGTATTACAACGTTACATTGCCTACAATCTCACTACAACGAAAGATACTACTATACCCTTGATCTTGAAGAAAAATGTTCAACTTAACACCGTCTCACTGATATTATATTACAGTAGTAACATAGAATAACTTTGATATTCTTTTATTAATAGATTATTTGCATTTAGGTTAGGTTAGTGCAGATTTCGAATAATAAAATGATGAAATAAAAATACAAAAAGCAATTTTTATACAAATTAAATATTGTAAGAAGTTTCATCCAACAAAAGTTAACCAAATCAGCACTACGGTTTCGGATTATACATTAAAATATTTATTTAGGTACTGGAAAATTGCAAGAAATCTAAATTTTCATTTACAAAGAGTTGGAGACTAGACTAATTCATATTTGCTGTACAATTTTGTCAAACAATTCAAGAATATTTCCGCATTACAAATAACTTTAGAAATCCAATAATGATAAAAATAAACTAGCATTATCATTCGAAATAGCATAAAAAATACTTTAAAGAAGTATACATTTGTTGTTATCATACCCATTTTTTATTTACTTCATTTAAGCCCATATAAAAATTATAACTTTGACATAATTTGAAATCCAGCAATGATAAAAAAAATTGAGCGTTATCATTCGAAACAGCATAAAGGAATAAGTGTCTTAAAGAAGTGTAAACCAAAATCCAGCATTATTTCATACTTGAAAATTATTTGCAAAAATAAAAACCTGCTATATTTACATTTTCGCCAGTATGTATCTACGTATATATAGTAACATGCATCGTTTCCGGGTAATCTATCAATACATTGCTAAAACGGCCTGAATCGACTTCGTATCTTTTATAGTTCTGAAGAACCCAATGTTGGACAAGTTATCCTGGACATTATGTACAAGATGTAACAATTAAATGAGCTACCCCAAATAATTTCTATATAATTAAAGATACAATAAAATACAATAATACAATATTATAAAAGACCAAGGGGGACATCCGATTAGGAAAGAAAATATTTTTGTAAACCAGTGCTTCTCAACTTACAATTTAAATTTATATTATTTTAAGTAAAGTATTTTTTCTGAATTCAACCATGTAATCATTTTATATCTTTTCATAACAAAAATATTGGTTGAATTCAGAAAAAATACTCTATCGAATGGGCCTAAAAATATATGAGTATCATCCAATTAAAAAAAATGTAACTTTGAATTGTAACTTGAGAACCACTGGTTCTCTAATCGGATATCCCCCTTGATCATCTATAAGATTGTCTTAGTATTTGATTGTATCTTTAATAATATAGCAATTATTTGAGGTAGCTCGCTTAGCTGTTACACCCTGTATCATTTTACACTTGACAAAATTAAAAAAATGGAGAATTCACATATTTGCTTATATCATCGCTTTATATCTAATGATACTAACTCTCGTAATGATTAAATTGGCCTCCTATCGGGGATAAATTTATTTCTCAAAGTGTGGTAACGCGTACCCCTGAGGGTACGGGAACAGTTTATATGGCATGCGCCAATGAACTGTACACTGTACTCTATTGTTGACAAAGTATACGCAATTTATCGTAACAGGGGTCCTCAGCAGAAGTACGTTCGCAAATTTACTTTGAGTTGGGGAAGGGGTGTGAACATAGTTCAGTTCGAGTAAAAACAATTTTGAGTTCGTGTAATTTGTATAGTAAATATTGAAAACACTACTATGACAGTAACCATAAACAACTAAAGAATGACAGAGTATGTACTTGATTTAGCCTCTGCGCATGTTGAGCAAAATCTACCGATCTCGCTCGTTAGATTGGAATAGTTAACTCCGAGTAACTCGAACGCAACTTATAGTAAAGATAGAGTTAACTCTAAAATTTCTAAACGTGTGTAGTTAACTGAGAGTTAATTTTCAAACGTTACAAAAAATTTATAAGGGGATCGAGGTACACAGATGTCGAAATTTTGAGAAACACTGACGTTATCCTAGGCAATCTGCAGCGCGTAGCCTTCAATAAATTTAAAAATCTAATGTGGCCAGCACATTACCTTCCGTCAATCCTGTGTATTATGTACCAATTCCATTCATAAATTTTCTATTCATTCTTCTTCCAATATATTCTTCATCTCTCCTCATGACATGTTCAAACCAATGTAATCGTCTCTCTTGTATCTTTCTAGAAACTTTTAATACTCAAGTTATTTCCCTTATTCTTTCATTCCTTACAGTATCATTCCGTGTCTTCCCCAACATATGTCTCAACATCCTCATCTCTGCCACATTCATTTTTTGTTCATTAACACTGACATCTGCCAGTTTTTTTCTTAATATAGTAGCTGTTCCCATGATTATAGAATAACTGGCGGATTTATATAATTTAATTTCTATATAATTCTTTAACTCTATATCTATTGAATATGAAATATAAAATAGAATTAATTCGTATGGATAAGAATATTCTTTAATATTTATAATAACGCAATGTTAAAAAATAATATTTAACAGCGGTTTTTCAAGAAAAACTGTTAAAAATCTTCAAATGAGGGTAATTCCGGTTGACCTATTATAACCAAAATCTAATCAAGTCTGCATATGTGAATGTAAGGAAGAGCAATACGTAAAAATTACAATTTTTGGAATTCTAGTATTGGAGATATTGCGGCCGAAATTATAGTCACACACACATACATACAGACATGATCGTAAAAATAGTAAAATCGTATTGTAAGGACCTTAAAACGTGCTTATTCATTGAAAACTCACTACCGAATTTGTTGATCAAAGACAATACCTTCCTTACCTAGAGGTGACGGAAGGTAAAAAAGAACAATTAGATATTAAATACTTTTATAATAAAACATCATGTATCCAAATAGTTTTTAGCCGTAATATGCCAAATAATATAAAACAGTATATCACCTATCTATAAGTACCACTCCCTATATTTGAATGAAAGTTTTGTGAATGTGAAGAAAGCAGCCACGCTCAAAAAGGCAGTAGATCTCTCTATGAATGGTGCTACCACATTTACACTTGTCAGAAACGTTTATTAATGTGACATTTGCAAACCACGTCACGAATATTTTCTAGATGCTTCTACCCACTACTCGATGGCTAACCAAATGACGGCACGGCCTGCTATCGGGAAAGTAACATTAACATCAAGTAAAAGTTTCAGACCGGTTGCCGCGTGCCCTACAAAACTGACTGACTCTGCACCAGAGAGTGTGTTGCATCACCACACGGCACTCCAGACAGATTATTCTGCCAAGGAGGTGTCCAACGATTCAGATCCCTTTTTTAGATGTCATTACATCACCAAATTTGCAAAAAATGGCTCTAAATACACATAGTTTTTATTACAAGAACTAGATTAACATAATACGTTAATTTATATGGATATTTTTTGGTATTATGGAATTTCGGAATCCGTATATTTTTATTTTTTCAACATGTTTTCTTTAAAATATAAGTATTTAAATCAATTTAAATAGTTTTATATTAATGTTATAATTCGATTTAAAATTAAAAGTAATTTACCTAAAAGGCCTTATGTTTCTGATTGGATAGTAGTTAGCCTTGTTTATACTCAAATACAATTTTTTTACCTTCTGTCACCTTTAGGTAAGGAAGATATTATTTTGTGACAAAAATTTATCCTTCGATAACTCCAATACTAGGTACAATTCCAAAAATTAAAAATCCTTCATATTCCCTGTTTGTAAGTCCGTATGAAGAATTTGTTAGATTTTGGCTATAATTGGTAAACCTGAAGTCCTGTTATAGTTCTTAACAGTTTTTTTTTTTTCGAAACAATGCAGTTAAATATCATTTTTTGACATTTTACGTATCATAAATATTAAAGAATTTTTTATTCTCTTTACGATTTGATTACATTTTTTTATTCATATTCAATGTATTTGGAGAAAAAAATTCTGATGTGGCCATTACCTTCCGCCAATTCTGCGTATTTTATACAAATTCCTCACATTTTTTTTGCAAACTATTCTATGGGCGTTATCTTTTTACGGGAGAAATGAACTGATCTTACCTCGTACTGAACTGAACTACCTCTAAAGATAATATTATGTTTTTTAAAATAAGAAGTACAAAATAAAAACATATATAGCATTATATTTATAACATAATAATCTGCTGAATTCCAGTAAAATCATTTCACAAAGATATTATGTAAATTTTATCTGTCAATTCGTAATATTTGAATATTCTGTTTCCATAGTGGAGCTTTTAGCACCATAGGTTGCAAGATATTTCTTTATAATTCTTTATCTCTAAATTCATTGCTGGAAATATATAATCTTTTGCAAGAAAACCATCTTATCTGTGAGTAATTTATATAAAATACATGAAATTGACGGAAGGCCTGTGTTGGTTACATAATTATTTTTTCTCATTTTGACATATCTTTACACATTTATTGAAGTTTCCGGTTTATAAAGTCATATCGATCAATTTTGGTGCGGTACATTATGAACAAGGTTTTGTTAAAAAAGTAGGCAAAGCACGAAAAATATAAGATTGTAGGTTCGTAATTCTATAAGAAGAAAATTTGCCCCCCCCCCCCTCTGTATTTAAAAAAGAATTGGAAAAGATTTGAGTTTCATTTTAACAAAACAATAAAAACTTGAACAATAAACCTAACTTTACTTTCAATTGTCATTTCCATCTTCATTTTCATAATTATTGTCATCAGCTAAATACAATTTTTTTATAATAACCATAATATACCTACACATATTTTTTTATAAATGATGTGTCTATAACAAAATTTTGAACTGAATACCTTGCTTTTGTGCTTATTATAAATATGTACGGACAAAAATTGTTACTGTCATACAAGAACGGTTATGAAATGAGATTTTTTGTTTCCTGAAAATTTGAATTTTTCGACACATTTTTTTGTTATAAAAAAAACTTAAACAATATGACGTATTGTTAAGACTAGAAGGCCAATAATTAGAATTTGTTTTTGACTATTTTTCTATGTAAATCAGATTTTTACTCCTTTTGTTTCAACAAAGAATACAGTGTAATTTCAAATCTCTATATTTTTATATGCCTGAATAAATCGTATATAAAAAGGACTTTACGTTGAATTTTCTCGTCTAAAAAGTAAATCTTTGTTTTCATTACTGGATGTGGGATGTGGTCTCCCGTTTTAAGCAAATTTGTATTATTTTCTATTATTTTTATAGTTTAACCTTTGTTCTACATATATAAATGTTACTCTGTAACAGTTGTTAAAGCTATTAAAAGTATGTTTCAGAAATTAAAAAAAAACAATCGCTTTTAATTTATTAGTAGAGGTGCTTTACACAGATTTTTGTAATGACTGTATACTCCTAGTTTTACCGAATTCTTTAACACGCACATTACCATCCGTCTATCCTGTGTATTTTGTACAAATTCCATACATAAATTTTCTTGCAAAAGATCCTATATTTCCAGTAAAATTATTTCATAAACAAATTATGCAAATTGCACATGACTGACATCTTCTTCTACTTTAGCTTTTCCCATTCGTTAGGGGTCGTTATTTTTTATTTTCTTCTTTCACTCATTTCTGTTTTGCGTGTCGTATTCACAAGTTTCTTTTCTCTCAAGTCTTCTGCAATACAGTCCTTCCATCTTTGGTCTTCCTCAGTTTCTTCTACCTTCTATTACAAAGCTATTCATTCTTCTTCCAATATATTCTTCATCTTTCCTCATGACATGTCCAAACCAATGTAATCGTCTCTCTTGTATCTTTCTAGAAACTTTATCACTCGAGCCATTTCGCTTTCATTCCTTACTCTATCTTTCCGTGTCTTCCCCAACATATATCTCAATATACTAGTTTCTGCCACATTCATTTTCTTTTAATTGATACTGACATCTGTCAATTTGAATTATCTGAATATATTAGCAGTTTCTATGGTTAGCATAGCTGGCTAATTTATGAAATTTAATATCTTTATAATTCTGTTAAAAGTTGCAATTGAGGTTACTTCCGGGGGACCAATTATAACTAAAATCTAATCACGTCTGCATATGGATCTAAACTCGACTAATACGAAAAATTTCTAATTTTTCGAATCGTGGTATTGGAGTTATGTCATCCGAAACGATCGTCACATACACACACATATATATATAAAGAAATCATCGTAAAATTAGTAAATTCGTATTCTAGGGACCACAAAAAGTACTTATTCATTGGAAGCTCACTATCGAATTTTTTGATCGAAGAAAATACCTTCCTTACCTAAACGTGACGAAAGGTAATATACATAATTTTTAAATATTTCGGAAAAATCTAAAGCTAAGAACTATTTTTCATTACAATGAAATGAAATACAGCTAGCCACTTTTATTTCTCGGATTTTATTATGTATTTGTTAATTTTTATTAAATAATTAAATAAGATATTTTTGGAGTTTAATGCCCTATTATGCCTATGTAAGAAAACAAACAATATTAATTATTAATAGATACAATAAATTTGTTACTTTTATTTATTTGTTTTATCATTTATCTACAACCATAAATATTTTACTTTTAATGTTCATTTAAGTCAACAGTAAACAACTAAAGTTCAGGGGGCATTATTAACGGGTTTCCTCTATCAACCATAAAATAAAATAAAAAACAAGGTATTTATGCAACATAAGTAAAATAAAATACTTTTTACCCTAGTTGTATACATTGTTTTTACGATCACAATAAATGATTTGTTACCATTACTATTAAACTTCAAAATCATATTTAGTACCTTATGTATTTGTTTTTATCATTAAAAATAATAATCTATAAATATGGAATAAAAACTTTTGGATAATTAAAAATATCAATAATTTGTTCACTCCGACTCTTGGAAGGCTGAGAACACTATGTGTTCTGTTTATTTTAATCATCAGGCTACTGTTGGCATTGTAATTTGTAATTTTAGGTATTTTCAAGTGATACAATCTCCATTAAAAATAAATAAAGCAAACGTACTTAAATATTGTTATTATGATGATTATTTTTAATCATAATTATGTGTCAGCAAATCTGCTTCAGTAATCTCATCACAAAAACCTTTTAATCTAAAAACAAAAACTCAACTACTGGAACAGCCTTCTAAATGAAATTATCTTGGTATTGTTGGTATTGAAAAGTTCAACTTGACAGATTTCACGCAGAGATAAAGATTTTTTTTTTCTGAATACCGTACAAGAAACTGTGGAAGTTTTCCAAGGCTACTGTTGTTGATTGCAGAAGTAGAATGAAATGTGCACCAACCTTGATGGAATCATTTTACAATCATCATTCTCTCATACTCATATCACTGAAATAATATACAAACTGTATAACCCATAGTAAGTACTTCTTTCAATATGACGTAAATAATACTATTTATGTAAACTTTTTATCACAACCGATAATTAACTATTAACTAATAAGACTCAAAATGATATATTTTCCGTTTAATAATCTATAATAGCTAATTGAAATAAAATTGCAACAAGAAGAGTGTTGTAGGTATATTAATTCAAGGATAAATACATAAAATTATGAAATCAGATTCCATTACAAAAAAAATGTATAATACAATTTACATGTTTTTATAAATATAGCGTACTATTAATATTCAAAAAAAATGTACAAGATAAATAAATATTGCATCAGATTTTTCAAAAGAATATGAATATAAGTATTCATACATTTTACAACAGTTTTTTTTTAACTATACTATACGTTGTTTTCTCTGAAAATATTTAAAACAAATAACCTCTGTTGACTTCAAATAATAAGACGAATTCTCTTAAAAAAAATATTTTTATTGATAATAGAAAATAACAATTTCTCGAACTTGCAGTCAATAATAAAATTTATTCACGCCGACGATGCGACTATATCGTAGTCTTCTTCAGGGCTAAAATGGTTGAGTTATATTTTTTTCAACTCAACCATTCTAGCCCTGAAGAAGAGTATGGTATAGTCCAAACGTCGGCGTGAATAAATTTTGTTATTGACTGCAAGTCCGAGAAATTGTTACTTCCTGTTTCCCGTCTCCATCCCAAAACACGGTCGAACATCGTTTATTGATAATATCTTCTACCTGCAACCGAATAAGAAATCGAAATTTTTTGTACAGCTTTTCAAGAAATAGGATATCATCCGTTATTAAGGCGGCTGCACAATAGCCCGGAAATGAGAACAGTAACACAGATCTTCTCTCAACTTTTATTTGGTTATGAAAATAGCTTGAATTTACAGAAAACGTGTAAAATTAATTGAAAATCATTTATTTAAACTCAAAATTTGTCTAAAATATATCATTTTTATATGAAAATATTTGTTTGATATCTAGATTGATAGTATTCTCATAACAATCCAGAAAGTAACTGAAATTACGATTTGTAACATCTTCAATTCTCAATAATTGTATGCTTGCAAGTTTTATTTCATTCAGAACTTGCCCATCAGACTTAGTTACTTAAAAATTGTCTTCAATCAATAATGGTACTTATAATGAACTGTAACCATAACATATTGAATTTTCTCCAGCCTAAAAAACCCATTCAATTTTTTTTTAAATCCACTGTAAAGAAACTCATAAAAAACATCCGTTTTTAACCCAGGTATTTTTCGAGCCCTGCCCGGACTAATCAACATTTTCAAATCAATTTTTCCTTCTTGGTCATTAAAATTGTTACTTTCATTTAAATAATTAAATTTATTTACTTTGACAAGGGGCATTTGGTTACTAAAACTAACGTACACTAATTCTATTTGATAGTAGGGATAATTAGTATGTTTCATTTTGCTTCAGAACGATTAAGTTTCTTTTATGTTCGTAAAAAATTATTACAGCATTTGTTTAATTATTTAATTAGATTTTTGGATAGAAAAATTTAAAACTTTTGTAGCACAGCTACTTTCCATACATATTTCCTCTTAATTCATTACATAACTAATTTAAAAAACAATTGTGAAATTTTTAATTGCATGAATGCAGACATAGTTATTATCTCTATAAATAATATCTTATTACAGTATCAAACAACTATTAGTGATATAAAAAACTAGATAATAATATTTTTCCTTGTAATGATAGATACTGTTATTTTTTTTACAGTACTTACCATTAACGGTATGCTGTAGAATAGATGAAATCAGTCAATGACACAAAATAGCTTAGTAATACAGGTTAGAGGTAATAGCTCATATTGTGAACGAAACTAACGTACCATATATCCCGGATATTTCATAGAACTTAGTGCGATTGCATCTACAGTCACATATGACTGCCAGCGTTACTCATTTTGTACAACAGCATTCATGCAACCATACATATCACTCCCATGAACTCATTTTGCTGTTCAAATTGCTTATAATTATACTTTTGTTAGGTAAATCATTATTTTAACAAAAAACAGTAAGTAAAAAAGTAAATTATTTATAAGAGAAAAATTAAATAAATACACAGTTTATTAGAAAATATAACAGAAAAAGCTTTCGTAAATAAAACAAAAGTCCATTGTTTCAAACGTTCAATTGACCTCATTTTTCAACATGACACTCTAATTTTTTTTTAATTTTGTTTTTAAACATAAAATTTTAAATGCCATGCCATACAGAGTGACTGAAAAAAGAGACAAATGGCAATCCATCGCGGACTCAACGTGATCCTAGTTCTATGGCTATGAACAACAAAAATATACATAAATTTGAAACAATGTATTAAAATATACTTCTGTTGATTTGAGTAAGAATATAAAGTACCTACAGACCACACTTAGAATTTACTCAACTGACACTTAATTTCAACTCACTTGCCACTGAAATTCGACTGGCCTAGGGTCTCTGAATTCCAAATAATGACATTTGGATCAATTGAGTGTAAGGTGAGTGTGAGTCGAGTCTCTGAATTTAGCCCTTAAACATCTTTATTCTTAAAGATGTTTAAATAAAATTTATTTGCAAGTTAAATTCAACTAAAGCAAGCGTTGTACTGAAGAAAACTATCCCGTCGGATAGAACAACAATCGTTTTACATTTAATTTTGTAATTAAATCATACTTAAATATCTTTAAGAATAAAGATGTATAAGTATAACAAAATTTTACATTATGTCTTTGACCTCTAAAGTGACAGTCACACGGTCACACCCCAAGTTTGGATTGGACCTAGAACCAGGATCACGTATGAACCCGGGATCCATTTTCTTTATTATAATGGTTTAAATTATAAAAAGTGGGCGAAATTAAATACTACTGTTTAGTTTGAAAAGGCCCTTATACATAATTTCGTTATTGAATGGGGTCTCGTGACCATGTGCCTGAGTGTCTGGTCGCGAATCTGGGAACCCGGGTTCGATCCCGACAGACGCCAAAAATTACTTCAAATTTTAATGGTACAAAATTGACCCCTGTGGTGCACTCTCCACACCGGCATTGAGTGCCCGTGTCTGTGTACAAAGGAGATTGGCACACCCAGTAATGCGTAATATGCCGTGATGATATATTTATTTAATACCACTGTAAAGTTAATTTAAATATACACATGTATATACCTATTTTATTATTCCATTCAAAAAAATCAACAATAATATCGCTTCCGGCAAAACCGGAAGTAGAATGCAGGACCTATTCACAAAAAAATTAAACTATTGGTCTAAAATTAATAAAAAAAGAACAGCTATTTGTCTCTACGTTTTCAGTCACCCGTATAAACATAATACTACAATAATTGAGGTTATAATTTAAAATTCAATAAAAATACTATAATCTACAAGGACAAATAAATAAAAATACAAAATGATAAACTTCAAAATTTTTAGTGTTCACAACAATGAATAACTCAAATGTGTCCTAAAATATAAACATACGAGTAAACTACAAAATGTATGAAAACGAATTATTTTTTTATTTTTTGTAAAAGCTGGAGAAAATAAAAAAAAAATTATATAATTGCTGTACCACGAGGCAATTTGTATTTATTTACGTATTAAAGTACCGATAACAAATTTATATCAAAATGGGTGTTTACCAGGAGTCACCCTTCAAATTCAATAATTGTTGGCAAAACGGTAGTAATAAATTACATGAAATATTTTTTCATTTCAGATTTCCCCGGCATGTGTTTCGCCAGCACCTTGTGCACCACCATCGAGCCTGGCAAAACATGGGACTTGACTCCCTTCTGCGGGCGCTCCACGTGCGTAGTAAGCCAAGACAAACCTCCACGTCTTCTTGAGCTGGTGGAAGACTGCGGCCCGCTTCCTCTCGCCAACCCCAAGTGCTCACTGGACGAGGAAAAGACCAACAAGACCGCTCCCTTCCCCGGCTGCTGTCCCAAGTTCAAGTGCGAAGCCGGCGCCAAGCTGGAGTTCCCTGAAATTCCCACAGTGGCACCACCACCCGCAGAAGAACCCACTACGCCCAAGGCTTAAGCCTACCTTCACTTCATTTCCGATAAGGCCTGTTCTACAACTAAATCGCTTGTTTTTACGACAATTAATGTCGTAACGAACTATCATTTTTGCAAATAATAAAAATACGACATACTGCCACGGATTTTCTTGAAAATTGTGCATTATTTGTTGATCTATTTTAGTTTAGGACATTTTGTGGTTATATTTTGTCGTGTCGTACGGAAAAAAGATGGGAGATGTCAGCAACAACCGACATTTGACTCCCCCTACCACAAAATTTCAGTTCAGCGCGCAAGTATTCGTCATCTGTACTACATTCGACAACGACTAATTGTAGAACAGGCCTAAGGCTTGTGAGGCAAATCAACAGCTTTTTGCAATCGTTACAACACCAATTTTTAGTATACATTTTGAGAATTAAAATTTTTGATTATAGGCAAGCAATGATGGGAACCTTTACTCATGCTTTTGCCTACCAAATGGCTAATTAAAACTACGCTGTAACGCCAAATACGCAAGCCCTGTTAATGTCTTTCATGTCTTTACTTCTTACTTACCTTTCTTTTACATTCCCACAAAAATCTAAGAATCTAAGAATTGACACTTAAATTAGCGAAATACAACTATGGAATATCAAAGAATTTGATATATAACACAAATATGTGATGTAGAATTTTTATAATTATTATTATTTTCGGGACAATGTATATGTTATTGTATTTTTATAGTTGATATAAAAAAAAATGTAATGTTGAGTCGAAAATAAACTTTTTTTAATTTATTTAAATTCGTATAATTATTTATATTATATCAGTCTACATTCAGAACCTTGACATTTAGCTAATCTGTTTAAAAGAGATACATAATCATTAATATCTTCCTGTTTCATATTCTTGTAAATGTTATTTATTTGATACTTATCAAATCTCAAGTCATAAGCTTCTATGAAATTCTGAAAAATAAATATTACATTATTGTTATGTAAAATAAAATAATAAAATGTTTCACCTCAGAATCCGAAAACATACAGAACGAGAAATCTTTCTCAGGTGTTAGTTGCCGCACACAATGGTATGTGTTATTTAAAGAATCCTGACACTTGCACCAACTATCCCATCCACATTCCTGCACGTAAATCAGTTTCATATTATTTCAATTAAACTAGTTCTACTACAACTAAGTCAAGGTAATACAAAAAAAATGCTTTAAACAGTTAAATTCAAATTCCGTCACTTGTTGATCGAATTTTAAATATCTAGTTGAAGTGAGCTATGATAGAAATAAAAGAAAATCATATTTATTTCTTTTTACTTTAAATAAATTTTACTATTATATAAAAGTAAAAATTTACATTGAAAAAATTCATGTTTCAAAAATTTTCAATGGGGTAGTTACCATATGTTAAAATTTAATGAAATTCTTATTTGTTTACAATATATGACTAATAATAAGATATATACTGCAATAAAATTCGCCATTTATTATGTAAATATTTCAAAAAAGTTATTCAAAATATTAATGATTCAAATCAACCTCTTCTCTTTGACGTCACGCTTACATATTTAAAGCCGTAAATGTCGCTAGTGTCGTTTTACAGCGTTGGGATGTGACATGTCAAAGTGACAGTTGATGGTGACACTGACGCCGTTGACATAATCTTGATTCTATTTATCAATTATAATACAAAACGTAGTTACAAACTTGCTCAAACAAAAATAAATAAGTAAAAATACGTGCTAACTTGACAGCAATCTAACAAACAAGTTCCCCTTGCCCAGCAAGACATACGTCGTAAAATAACTTTGTCATACTTCGAGCAGCACGTCGGAACTAATTTGCAACGGAAACGGGAAGACTAACGTCACAGTGGCGGGAATAAATATGTCCGGTATTTTCAGTATTTTTTTTCTCATTTAAAAACAAAAATTGTGCAAAATTAAAAAATATGCAAAATTTAAAAATACTTGCTTCTAATAAAAAAAACAAAAAAGGCAAAACTACCCCATTATAAATTTGTAGTACTGAAAAGGAAATAAAAGCTTTCTTTATAAAACTGCTTTTATAAATTATAATTATTTTAAATATAATGGAAAAGAGTTTCAAACGAAGTTTATAGCGGGCATTTAGTGACACATTGGCTAACCCCGATATAACTAGTCTGCGATTATTTAAGTATAATTTGATTCACGAAAGATGATTATTCAAGGTCATTCTAAAGAAAGCGTTTTCTATAATATTACTTGTAGATAACTTCACTGCATTTCATACGAATAAGCGTACAGTATGCAATATTTATGCACACATTTTAACTGAAAAAAATATAAAGTTCTGTGTATTCTATCTTCGAACAAATGACTTTGAATAATCATCTCTGGTGAATCCAACTATAATTAGATACCTACTTTGGAGCTAGCGGTAAAGAGTAACATGTAGTCGATTTTTGAACAAAAAATTAAAACAAATCATGCGTCATGACGTCATAAGTATAATATTTTGATTATTTCATATGTATTTTTTCTACTGAATTCAAAGTAAAATAAACAAGTAGCATTTCATTTATAAATAAAAAAAATATACTACTTTCAGTTAAACCGAAGGTATCCTCCTTTGAAAATATTTTAGTAGAAATTAATAATTGGATGTGTTGAAAATAAACAACAAATTTTAATTTCTTAAAGTAAAGTAAAGACAGCATGAACCTATTTAAAGATTATAATTTTAATATCTTTTATTACTCACTGCCAAAGTGTCATCATCTTTTGAGGGACACCTCCCATCATTGGTTTTAGCATTGCCTTCTCCTTGATATTCTATTAAAAAATTGGTATTTGGGGTTTTTTCATGGATTAATCGTAAAAATGATTGACCATCCATGTTTGATGGAATGCGCAATCCAGCTATATCTAATAATGTTGGTGCTAAATCAACAAACTGCACCACAACTGGTGTTACAAGCTTCCTTGGAAAGGACGGGCCAGATATTAACAAAGGAACACGTATATCAGTGTCATAAGGTTGGCGTTTATCCCATGGCTGGCTGAACTGACCTAAATTTATATAAGATTTATAGTTATAGTCTTAGATCATATAGCTTACGAACTGGATACGAGAAAGCCTATGCCTTGCAATGCTTTTCTGAGGAACGCTTAGGATCAAGTGAGATAGATTTATACAAA
Source organism: Harpalus rufipes (assembly GCA_951394225.1). Lineage (NCBI taxonomy): Eukaryota > Metazoa > Arthropoda > Insecta > Coleoptera > Carabidae > Harpalus > Harpalus rufipes. The sequence continues at coordinate 18,941,092 of OX596276.1, read as the reverse complement.
TACATAAGAGAGAAAAGGATAAAATTTAGGGAAGGCCATGTGTAATGCGCAGGCATTATAGACGTCGGCATGAATTTTTAAGAAAGAGACAAATATAAAATAATAAAACAAGGAAGAAGTTATGCTGTCAAATTATAAAGCAAAATGCTCTTCTGTTGATGTTAACTCACCAACAACTTAGAATACAGCAACGACCACCTACACTGTAACTGCGAACTATGAAAGAGCACAAAAGTTTCTTCGTAGTATTCCTGAATTAGCGCAGTATCATGCCCTTCCGTCATTTTCTGTCTCTCTCAATCCTAAGCGTTCCCTACTTCATCCATCCAGTTCGTAAGCTATGTCATTGATTATATATACTAACGTAAACGTTTACGTTAGTATATATAATCAATGGCTATGTGATCTAAGGTTATAGTATCTATACAAATCAATTCGAAAAGAAGACGCTGGTATTAAGGAACCCTGTTGGTAAACCCGTTTTGTATCTAAGAGGGGTTATGTATATAGGTAAGTATAGACTTATAGACAGATATAAGGGTATATTCGAAAAATCTGATGTGGCCAGCACATTATCTCCCGCCATGCAATTTTTATAAATAGATACTTACATGTTTACCAATAATGCAGATGTATTAAGTTTCTATGTATTAATATAGCTATTGTACATATTTACTACCCCGTAATCGTACCATTATATTAATTCAAATTTATTTTGTGATACTGACGTTTATGTCTTATAATTTGTAATGATTTCTAAGTCAATATTTATTCCTTTTACGGAATAGAATGTCCATGTTGTGTCAAATAATTTTATATGCCGTAAAAGGATTAAGTATTGACTTAGACATAATTGTAAATTCATTAATAATTTCTACAAGTTATATTTCTTTTTATAAGGTTTTTTACAGGTTTATGACGTAAGTCTTCTGTCTAATCATTTTCACCATAACAACAAAGTGAGGGTTCCTTACTATAGTTTGGTTCACGAAAGATGACAATTCAAGGTCATTTGTTCGAAGAAAGAATAAACAATATTTTATATAGCGGTAGTATAGCAACATTATGTATTAGAAAGAGATAAATTATTTAACGCATGTCTACGTGATTTATGCTATATGATAGATATACGCTCCATATTCATATTGCTCTCTAACACACTAAAAATAATAGGAACGTATGTCGATGAGTTTCTGGTATGCAATTATCTATTGAACTGCCCTCTACGTTAAAGCAAATCCAGTGGCGGAGTTTGTTTTTTGAATTTGACGCACGATTTGACGTTTAATCAAAATCAACGAATAAGTTTCTAATTTTGTTCCGCGATTTTATTGAACATAATCATGGGAGAGAAAGGAAAAACTTTGCGAAGGCAAGCTATTCAATTTGTGCATAATGAACACGAATATTTTCAACGGGATTTTGAATGATTAAAATGTATCCACAAATATTATACCTGTGTATGGCATATAGTGAAGTTATTTGCAAGTAAAATTATACCAAATGGTTTGAAAATGACCTTGAATTGTCATCTTCGTGAACCAAACTATACCACCCTCTTCTGTAAAACAGGTACGGATGACTAGGCACCGCCATCTCTGACTTGTACTACTCAACTTCGAGTTATTCATCAGAAGACAACTCAACAGTGAAATATCATTACTCATTCATGGTTGATTCGATTTGAGAAACTCAGTACAAAAGTAGAACAAATGATTTTTTTATACAAAAATTAGAAGTGTGTAGGTAAACTAAGGGTCGTATTTATTTAGAAAAAAATTTGTACATGTATCTCCTAATGATGTTAGTAAAATATAGTGTTTAAAATGTTTATTAGAAACATACAGATTTTTATATTTTCTCAAATAAATTTTGATACAAAAATTTATCGTTGATTTTACCAACCATTGCTCAGTTGTTTTATTCCGAATTATTAATGCCAAGTTGACTAGTACCAAACCAAGATGTTTCTCCATCCTCCAATTTCTCACCTATATGATAGCCATTATCCGATGTGAAAATAATATATGTGTCATGTAACCATTTATTCTTAGATAATTGTAAATAAATCTCATCTATAAGTTCATCCACTGCTAATAGAGACTGTAGTCTATGCCTCTGCACATCATCAAGGACTTCTTCTGCCTCTGCGGGCAAAGGAGCTGGTTGCTCCCTCAACAGCCAATGTTTGTCAACAGGTGTAGAGTTAAATGTTGGCGTTCGAGTAGCTTTAACATTTGGATATGCAGATTTATGTCTAGGAGCTGGTGTAGATGGTGCATGTGGTGCAGGGACAGATAAAAACATAAAAAACGGTGGACTCTCTCGTAATTTAAGAAAATCTAAAGCTTTATCCTTCTGAAATATAATTATTGAAATTTAATAAAAAAAATCAAAATAAAATTATACTTAGCTAGATTTATTTAAAACGGGCCACTTAAAATAACTTTTTCGTTTATTATTATTTTCTAATTCTCTTTAAATATTTATAAACTAGGCTTAACGGATCACAAATCATGGTTTTTGTCATGATGGTAGCGCTTCAGGTTTGACCGGAAGTGGCATTAACTTTCATATTTCAAATGGGATACCCTATACAGAGTGTATAAAGATAACGGAACAGTACCTTTTATTCATGTATATAAAAAGTTACACAAAAAAGTGATTATGATATTTTTAAGGCATAGAGGGGGACACATTTTGACATAACCATTATTATTTTAAAGACAATGCTACTCAACTTATGGACCAATGTTACATTTTTTTAAATGGCATTATATATTTTTTATTAACTTATTAAATAGAGAATTTTATTCTGAATACAACGATATAATAATATCATACCGTTACATTGTGAAAAATTTGATAAAAATTAATTCAGTTAGTATTTCATTTGAATTTTTTTTTAAGTAGGTTGTGCAAACGTTTAATCACTAAAACAAAAGAAAATTATCTGTCATTTTCGTATTTCATTATTATCCATTATTATAACTAAAGTAATTTTCATTACCTTTGTAAAAATTAATTTAATAATGGCAGCAGTTTCAGCAAATACTGATTTTATTTATTGATGCAAAACCCATCAAAATGCATTCCTAGCATGCAATTTATTTGGAGAAAGTTATCCTAATTACGCAAAACTAAATAGTAATTGCGCGAAATAAAAAAATAACGAAATTTGGAACATTTTGAAAAAATAATATAATACGTAACAATGACATACAAAAATGACAGATAATTTTCTTGTTTTACTTGGTAAATGTTTGTTTAGCCTACTTAAAAATATTAAAATATTAACTTTGAATTAATTTTTATCAAATTTTTCGCAATGTAAGGCTATGATATTATTATATTGTTGAATTCAGAAAAAAAAATCGCTATTTAATGAGATAATAAAAAATATGATGCCATTTAAAAAAAATATAACATTGATCCATAAGTTGAGGAGCACTGGCTCTAAAATAATAATAATTATGCCAAAATGTGTCCCCCTCTATGTTTTACAAAATATCTTAATCACTTTTTGCTGTAACTTTCCATCATAGATCATGATCTATATTCACGTAGTAATAATAATAGTAATTAACGTTATAAGTCCGGGAACACATACTTTACAGTATGAGTGAGACATTTAAAGACGAGGCGACAAAGGAGCCGAGTCTTGAAATTCGAAACGAGTACTGTAAAAAGTGTTCACGGACGAATGTCGTTATGTATTTTATTTCATTCTGTGTCAAATTGCGTTTTAAAGAAACATTGAAATTAATTTAAAAATAATTTAACAGATGCTCCAAATCTAGTTACATTTTCGTAACATGATTAGCAACGGTTGTTTGGCAAATGTTTAATTTGTTTAAACAATTTGTTGTGTCAAAATGAATTCTTATGCAAATTGCCCAGAAATTGTAAATCCTCCAGTAATTGTAAGAAAATCTGAAGAAGCGTGTGCGAAATTAATACCTATTAAGTCTGGTGAAAGGTATCAAAAACAATTCAGCCATTTTTGTGAATGGAAAGCAGAAAATAATGTGATGAAAATTACGGAAGAAGTTATGTTGGCCTATTTTTTAGATTTGGTAAGAATTTAAATGATTACATTTATTATTTTATTTGTGAACTAATGTTTTTAGTCTAAGAAAATAGGTGCGTCTTCTTTGTGGCCGAAATATTCCATGATAAAATCAACATTAATTGCGAATGAAAATCTTGACATATCTCGTTTTTCTAAAGTGGTAGCATTCCTGAAAAAACAATCAATTGGTCATGAATCGAAACAATCTAAAACATTAACCCGAGAAGAAATCTATAGATTTATGAAAGAAGCTTGTACTGATAAATTTCTTCTGGCAAAAGTAAGAGGAAATTTTAAATAAAACAAGAAAATATACGAATTTTTTTGAATTTACAGGTTGTAGCTTTGATTGGAGTAGCTGGTGGTTGTAGAAGAGAAGAATTGTACAATATTTCACTAGACGATATCCAGGAAACTCAAACGCAGTTAGTAATTACAATTCCGTGCACTAAGACAAATCAAAGAAGAACCTTTACTGTAATAAACGAAGTAGATGAAATTAAATGTTTGGAGTTATTCAGAAAATACGTATCACTGAGACCAAAAAATGTTAATCATAGAATGTTATTTTTGGGATATAGAAATTCAAAGTGTACCGTACAGAGGGTAGGAATACACACAATTGGAGGGATGCCAAAACAAATTGCACTGTTTTTGGGTCTTCAAGATCCTGACAAGTATACTGGTCATTCGTTTCGGAGAACTTCTGCTACGCTTTTGGCCAATGCTGGTGCTGATTTAGCAGTACTAAAAAGACACGGTTCTTGGAAGAGTTCGTCTGTGGCTGAAAAATACATAGAAGACTCTGTGGAAAACAAAAATAAAATTGCTAGGATGATACTGAATGGAGAAACCTTTGTCGAAGTATTGCAGCAGCAAAACAAAGAAATTATTAATAAAACTAGTTTTAGCAGTAATTTTCCTCCAGTAACTATTGAGGGCAATACAAATTGTACTATTAATCTGAACATTAATATTTAAGTTTAATTGTTAATTTTTATTATACATATATTATGTATTTTTGAATAAATTATTTCTTAAATTTGAATAATTGTTATTGCCATGATTAATTTTGTGTTTCCAATAGCAACACTTTACCGGACCGGCCGTTTTTTGTGTTTTCCCGGATTGAAACTGTTGACGTAAAGTATTGGAATTTGACACAGTATGAAATAAAAGTATACGTATAAAAAAAAATGCTCTTTTGATTTAGTTCTAAATTTCGCCACCAGGTTCTCATTCTTATTGAAATATCCTAATTCATGATATTCTCTTACAGTTTTGTAATTTATTTCTTCAATAAAAATTCACTTCAAGCATCGTTGAATTCGTAATATTACATGGATTCCAAATATATAGAAATATATAGGCTGTTCCATTTGAAATATGAAAATTAATCCCATTTCCGGTTAAACCGAAAGCGCTACTATCATACCAAATACCATAATTTGTAAGCCCTTAAGCCTAGCAATTCGTAATATTAAAATGCCAATTATTTTTAAACTGCATTTAATTTTTAATGAAACCTATAGCTATCTTTCTCGCACCAGTTTCTATAGTAGTAGTAGACTGCGCGAGAAAGATAGGAATAGTGTGACGTAGAAGTATAGATGCTTAAATTCTCAAATATTTCAAAAACAACAAAAAAATCGCGATTTTTAAATAAGTCAAATAACTCCGTAATTATAAAATGTTTCTTATAAAAGTTACAGGATTTGATGACAAACTTAAAAGTGATGTCAAAATAAAATTCAAAATGGCGATTTCCAAGATATTAATAGCAATTTTCTTATTTTAAATGGGCGCCATATTGGATTTTTACATTATTAAATACAACTATATTTTCTCTTTTCAACGATGTGTAAAAAAATGTTTAAATTAAAATTTAATAAAAAAAAATCTGATGTGACCAACACAGTACCTCCCGCCATTTACCTATGTATATAATTTTTATATTACTTTATAAATTTATCCATACAATATATAGAAAAAGTATTAAAGCAAACTTGTAGAAAATGGAATAATCTTTAATTTTTATAATAACAAATTGAGAAAAAATACATTTAAAGATATTTTTTGAAGAAAAACTATCTTGAGCTTCAAGTAAACTGCCATTTCCGGTTATCCGATTGCCACCAAAATCTAATCAGATATTTCCATATTAGAATAAGGTAGAAATACATGGTTTCAAAACTTTCTGAATGATAGTATTTGAGTTAGAGCGTATACAGGATCCACACACACACACACATACATACATACACACAGACATCATCGTGAAAATGTTAAAAATGGATTCTAGGGACCTTAAAACGTGGTCATTTACCAAAATCTTGATATGCGATTTTTAGCACGATCCCTATACCTCCCTTACCAAGGGTAGCGAGAGGTAAAAATTATTTCAATTTTAAATCAAATCAAATAGACTTAAAAATAAATGTAGGTACCGTCTATGAAACTGTCAGAGAACTAAATTTGATAACCGAGAAGGCGACGAGAAATATAAATACATTTTCAATTATTCTGACTATATCATTCATTACGTTATAAACCAGTAAGAATGTGTGTTTTTCCTTAGTTACCACGTATTACAGCGGATATTATTGAGTAACCATGGTGAACGAATATACGAATCTTGGTATATTCGAATATACCAACATTCGTATATTCACTTACAGATTCGTTTGGTTATTTTGTTCTATGTACTCAGAACTGTCAATGTCATTTTTAATTATATTTACGGAGCATAAAGAATGAACTTTTCTTTCGAACACAGTATCGAGTACATATAAATGAATCTGTAGTTAGACATTGAGGAGAAAAATCGTGCTTTGTATGCTTTAAGTAGACATCTGAAATGACACTGACAGCTCCAAATGCACAGAAACAAATAATTGAACGCACCTATTATTTGACAGTAAGATTATTGAAGTAAAAAATTGACAAGTAAATAAATTATTTTGATCACAAATCTAGAAACTGAACTGTTGCTAGTTTATTTGAAATACGGGCATTTATTTTCAATGCGGGCATTTCAATGCAATATTACATACTACTACAGCTATATTTAAAAAGACAGGTTACGTGGCATACAGTTTGGCGTTTCTGTCAAAAGAAAATAGACTACAGGCCTACGTTAAATTTACTATTTACTTTTTAATTGTTTTTATTCATGATATAGTCTACCTGTATACAACTCGACAATAGAAAATTCTCGACACTCAACGAGTTGCCTATTGGAAATACCACTTGACCTTCGGTCTCGTGGTGTTTCCAGGCAACACGTTTCGTATAATCGAGAATTTTCAATCGTCTTGTATAATATATGAAAATTAAATTTCATTTATATATTTGAAGTTAGCGCCAAATTTTATAACTAGATAACAGTTTGTCACATTGTAAATCAGGTTTCTGGATTTGTTTTCTTAAAAAAATAGAGTATAGGTTTTCATTTTGACAAATCAAATGGCAGAATTAATATCCCTATCTAAACCAATACTATTTTCTTACGTAAAATGAAGTATAATAGGATTTGGATCTGAACTATCATTTTTTTTTTGTATACAAAATTGGTTGCTGTCATTACTGTTTCATTTTTATTAAGACTAAGACGACGTGATTTTTTTAAGAACGAAAAACGGAGTTATTGCAATCTTTCGTTCAAAAACGCGACAAAAATATGAAATAAAATGGTGTACGTCATACGTCCGTTAAATGATTTTCACGGTACTCATTTCGAAATTCCAGGCTCTGCTCCTTCGTCGCCTCGTTCGGAAACACCTTATTCGTACCATAAAAACTTATATACCGGACTTATAATGTAAATTACTATTGTGTAATTTTAGTGACATTTATTAATGACCATTTACACCGCATAGTTAAATTTTTACTACTGGTTAAATTGACAATATCGTATGGAAACGAAATGTCAAATGAGTTATTAAATATTACTGTCAAAATGTCGATACGAACTGTTTTTGTTAACCTGTAATCAGTATTGCCATTTCTAAAATCACTAAGTATCGAAAAACAATATGAAAATTATGGAATTTGAAAAAAAAATATGGTATTTTTGTGGGATTTTTATTCTTCTTGAAAATAAGTAATACTTTAATAATTTCTGCTACCCTAATTATTTTGGGTAAAAAACCATCAAATAAAAGTTGCAAAGCATAAAATTCTGTATCTGAATCAATACACAATAGTTATTTTTGTATTAAGTGCGCGAAATGAGTGGTTTTTTTTATTGCGCGTGAGAAGGTCACTTTTAGCCGAAACCGTTCGAGGCAAAAAAGTCATTCGAACGCGCCAAAAAAACACAAATTTCGCCCACGAAATGCAAACAATATTTTTTCTACAACTGTCAAAAAAAGAATTCAATAATTATAGATTTATTTAAGTAAACTATAGGAAAATATTCAAAATAAAATTAATCTGCTACCAAAATGAAGTCGCCTGGTGTGTTGTAACCAAGGGACCATGCAAATGTTGAATAAACAAATAAATAAATAAAGTGTCAACGAATTTGTATTTTCGATCCGGTGTTTCGATCTATCCATATCAATTTTTGCTTATATCGATGGATTGTGACGACATCAGTGATAGCGATACTCCTCCTGAGGTAAACAAAACTGCAAATGCTGCAATTTCGAATTTATTGCCAGCCAAATCAAGACGTCAGTATGAGAATACTTATACTGAATTTCGAAAATGGTGCACAGGAAAAAAATGTGGTAGAAGTACCAGAAAACGTGGTTTTGGCTTATCTACCATGCTCAAAGCTACTTTGAATGTGAAGAAAAATATTGACCTTCGAAAATTTACAAAATTGGTGACTTATCTAAAAAATAAATCAGTTGGGTATAGAGGGAAAAAATCAAAAGTCTTAACACGAGAAGATATAACTAAATTTATTAAAGAAGCTGACGATGAAATGCATTTATTGAAGAAGGTAAGTATTTCCATTTAATTTTAGTAGATAAATACCTACTTGTTGATATTTTATTGCAGACTGTGCTAATTTTGAGTATAAGTGGCGCCTGTCGTCATGAAGAGTTAGTTAAAATGACGACTGATGATATCGAAGATGTAGGCTCTATATTAATTGTGAAAATACCGGATTCGAAAACTCATTCTTAACGAACCATCACTGTTTCAAAAACAGAATATATTGAGATATACCGTAAGTACAGAGTTCTAAGGCCGACACATGCTTCAAGTCGTCGATTATTCCTTAAGTATAACAATGGCAAGTGTGTTAATCAACATGTCGGAATTAACAAAATAGGAGAGATTCCCAGCTTGATTGCAAAATGGCTTGGAAAGGAAATGTTTGAGAGGTACACAGGCCACTGCTTTCGAAGAAGCTCAGTCACTCTTTTGGCCAATGCATGAGGTGACATGACTTCTATTAAACGCCACGGAGGATGGAAATCTACGACCGTAGCAGAGAGATATATACAAAACAAAAAAATCTGTTGTGGCCAGCACAATACCTTCCGTCATTCTCGTGTATAATGTATAAATTCCATAATTTTTCTTACAAAAGATTCTAAATTTCCCGTAAAATTATTTCATAAACAAACTTTTCAAATTGCACTTGACACTGGCATCTTCTTCAACTTTAGCTTTTCCCATTCGTTAGGGGTCGCTATTTTTGCATGTCGTTCTCATTCAGTTCCTTTTCTCTCAAATCTTCCGCAATACAGTCCTTCCATCTTATCTTTGGTCTTCCTCTGTTCCTTTAACGTCCTATTATTAAACTATTCATTCTTGTTCCAATATAATTCTTCCTTTCTCCTCATGACATGTTCAAACCAATGTAATCGTCTTTCTTGTATCTTTCTAAAAACTTGTAATACTAGAGTTATTTTCTTACCATATTTTTCCGTCTATTCCCCAATATCTACTTCAACATCCTCATATCTGCTACATTAATTTACTTTTTATTTATACTGACATCTGTCAATTTGAATTATATGAATTTGATACTAGTTCCCAAGTTTGGCATAGCTGGCTGAATTATAAAATTTAATTTCTTTAAAATTCTTTAACTCTGTATGTATTGAATATGAAGTATAAATTGTAATCAAATCGTATAGAGAATTATATATTCTTTAAGTTATAATAACGTTAAATGTCAATAAATCAAATTTAACTGTTAAATCTTCAAATGAGACTACTTCCGGTTGACCAATTATAACCAAAATCTAATCAGATGTTCTTCTGGATGTAAACTTGAGGAATACGAGAAAATTATAATTTTTGGAATCGTGGTATTGAAGTTATGGAATCCGGAAATTTTGTTACACACACACAGACACACATACATACAGACATCATCGTAAAAATGGTAAAATCGTATTATATGGACCCTAAAACGTGCTTATTCAGTAAAAACTCATCATTGAATTTTTTGACCAAAGACAATACCTTCCTTACCTAAAGGTGACGGAAGGTAAAAACAGTAAAATTGACATATCAAACAAAATTTTAAACTGCCAACCATCCACTTCGAAAGAGAAGATATGCAATGAGATAAATCAGCCATCCACTTCTAAGGAAGAGATAAATTTGTGCGGGGATACTTACCACGGCCAACCATCTGCATTGTCTTCGTTGGGAATTAATACAGGGAATAATTGTACTAACTGTACAATTAATTTAAACATTTATAATAAGTAATATTTTGTTAAAATGATTTGTTAATTGAGTTAAATTTTGAATAAAAATATTTATTAACACGTGAAAAAATAATTATTTTTTCACACGTAAAAAAATCACAAACTTCGCGTATCCATAACGATGTTTAAATGTCATGTTTTTTTTGACAGTTGTAGAAAAAAATAATTTTTCCACAATCGTGAGCAAAATTCATTATTATTCAACTGAAAATAGTGAGCAAAGTAGCATATTGAATCACAAGTGAGCAAAGTAAATATTTTACTTCACAAGTGAGCAAAGTAAATAACTTCACAAGTGAGCAAAATACACAAGCGTATAATTGGTTGCATACTCTGAGCACCGTTCTACATGATGGAATAATTTATTTTTTTTGTATTTATTTTTAGTTAATTAAATTCAATTGTAAACATAATGTACTTCTGAGTTTTTCATTAATAAACAAAGTACAATGTTTTATTTTTTTGGGAAAATTGTATTTCAAGATTGTGGAAAAAATCATGTTTAGCACACATGAGCATGTCTTTTTCTCACTTGTCCAGTTGGTGCACTCGATTCTCTCGCACTTGTACTAAAAATAGCTATTTTCATACTTGTAACAGCAGAAATTAGATATAAAACTGTCGCAAATTACTCTAATTAACCAAACTTGACAGATAATATAACCATTTGGTTCAATTCCATAGCTATCGCTATTTTTGCGGTGATTTTCGAAATTTTTATATCCATTTCTAAAATTTATGATATATAGTAGTTATAATTATACGAAGAATTCTAAAATTATGTTGTAATTATGCATTATGGTGCACAATTATTTTGTATGGTAGCAGCTTAAAAATTATGTTGCCTTTTCGATAATTATGTCCTATCTGGCAACACTGCCTGTAATTAAGACTATAAGCGGTGCAACTGGCCTGGTCATAAAACATTAAGGTAGTTCAGCAGTAAATTGAGTTTCTATAGATGTTCATAAAAATTTAACTATGTGTTAAGAATGACCTAATACATGCACAGTTAATTTTTTATAAACTTCTGACGTACAGAAAATGAGCTATTCGCCTCGAAAGTCAGACATTTTAACACGTGAAGCATAGGACCAATGCTACCAAAACCAACGTTTTGATTAATAGCATCATTTTGCTTCTATAGATTTTAATAAAAACTAATATGTAGTAGTTTAATATGTTTCGAATGTTATTTCAAACAATGAAAGCGATCTGACGTACAGTTTCAGAGTAATCGTAGTAAAATAATATACTCGACTACAGAAAAACTCGAGGGAGAGAGGCAGCGGCAACACTGTATGTTTACGTAAGGGGGAAGGGTAAAACTAATATAATATATAGATAAAAATATTACTTACATTTGCATTTAATGTATGTTTTATTCATTTATATTTGTGAAAAACTGTATAATAACGTTAGAACTGCTAAATTGATTTTTGACAGTCTCAAAATGACATTTAAATGACAGCAGGTATAAATCACGCCCTCATTACCGGTTTTAGAACTAGAGTTTTGGGCAGTTTTTGAAACAAAATTTGAGTTGTTTCCAATCTTGTATTAATAAAGTAGGCTACGATCCAGCAGATATCAAATTTAAATGTCATTTATAGAATGTCAAAAAATCACTTTAGCTATTATAACGTTGTTATATGGTTTTTCAAAGATATAAATGAATAAAAAATGCAAATGTAAGTACTATGTTTTATCTATATATAATTTGTTATATTATTTTTAATACGTCAAAATTGACAGCGGGAATAAGTCACGTCAAAACGTTAAATATGTAACTACATTCAGCGGCTCTCTGCTAGAGCTGTTCCCCCCTTCCGATTAAAGCGCGACGTTGCCAGCTTTCCTTTAACAACGTTTCGTAGCGGTGTGGGTGTACATACTTATGACATACGGCACGAGAAAGTACAGTCACCTACCAAAAGTTTTCTTTAAAGAGGGGTTATCGTACAATGCACAGTATACAATCAGCGCGATCAAATTTTTGGCCTGGACGGTAGCTGGTGAACTACCTTAAATACTTTTAATTATCATCCGTTCGCTGAAACGAGAGAATGTGGAACTAATTATTGAACAGAAACAAGTCATTCTATTGGTTCGGCTCCAAAATTACCCTCTTTTAAACAATAGAATGATTTGTCTTTGTTCATGGATTAGTTCCATATTCTCTTGTTTCTACGAGCGGAGTATATATAAAATTCAACCTTCGATACTTACGATTACATCCGTAAGATAGGAATTCTTGTAATGCACAGCTTTTCCATTTTCAACTAAAGTATAATTGTAATATTTGGAGTTCCCAACTAAGCCATACCAATGATCCCATCCTACAGGTACATAATGTTTATTTTCAGAAGATTTTGTCCCATATTCATTTAGATATTTTCCAGCATAGAACGTATGATATCCAGCTTTATTTAACAAAGCAGCTATTGTATTTGGTTCATTGTTTTGACGCCAAGAATCAGAAGCACATCCGCCAGTTACGGAATTATTCACAACCCTAGTGTTATGTGGGTAACGACCAGTCAGGAGCGTACTACGACTTGGACAACATAATGGGGAATTTACAAACTGAAATGTAAAAATGAAAATAATTATTACAAAATGAGCCTTCTGTAAAATAATTACTAACAATAAATAAAACTGTATAAGTTTTGTAAACCAAATTATTTTCAATTATTACTTAAGGAAGGCTTACTTTTTTAACCTTAAAAAGATTGGCTTTATTAAGCAAAGTAAAAACATGTATTACTTACTGCATTAGAAAATGTAACCCCCCAATTTGCAATATTCTTAATAGTTTTTGTCATTGGTATCTAAAATGGGAATTCACATAACCAAAGAACATGTTTCACTTTTTTTTAGTTTTACCATTCCACCCAACATTAAATCTTGATCATCAGTTAAAACCAGTACAATATTAGGTTTACTCACAACAATTTCAATAAAAACACAATAAATATACAAGGCATATAACAAACCTGCCATTTTATTTACAAAATATAAAACTATACATGCGCTGACGCTGACTAGATACAACTACAATTATATAGGTGTTGGCAATAATTCTGTGCCCATACATTCCTTTGCAATTTTAACTCCAACTATGAAGAAAACCAAACTCTTTATGAAGGGCCTATAACACAAATTATTAAATTAAGTACCAAAATTTAATATGAACAAGTCAAGTATACATACCACTTATACGGATCATAATATATTCCTTTTACAAAAGCACCCACAGAGTTTTGCTTTGACAAAGCCATTTTAAGGTTCAAATTGTTTAAACAGTAAATATTGATCGACGTGCGACTTATCACATCAGTCAAAAAATGTTAAATAACCTTAAAAAAAATTCCTAACGAACAACGGACCACATTGACTACTAATACACAATTTCATTAATAGAGTGCGATAGCTACCAGAATTTAGATTAAATGAAAAGTCAAAGGGCGAATATGTTGAAAAAAATATAATTGTGAGAAAATGAAATAGTTGAACGACGAAAAACCACAAATAAAATTTAAAAAAAAAATTGGATTCCTGTATTTTGGTTACTAAAGGAATACGGCTTTAAATATCAATTTTTTACTCGTAATGGCCTAAATAACTAATAACTATTAACAAACTATTAAAGTTTATTACATTAGTTTTATGAACATGAATAATTTCAAATATACATACATATCGTCATATCGTTAGTTATACCATTTATACCAAACCACGAATGTGCTGATTTATCTTTTTGGATATTATATTTGTAAATTCAAAACTGAAGGAACGAATGTACTCAGAAATAACACATTTGTGTTTTGGTATTTTGCTAACGATACTTTAAATACCTTCTTATTGTTTTACATTTATTACTTCCATAAGTTCTATATTTTATAATACGACTACTCCGCTACTGGTATACCGTATACCTCCGGTGTAATAAATATTTGAAAAGAGTTCTCCATTTATAATATATATTTCATTGTAATGGATGGTCATCAAACAGATATTTGCAACAAACACTAGTTCTTTTACATACATTTATTACATACTGGGTGTTAACCGCCACATCGGAACATAAGACTTGTTTCAAATAAAAGTTGTGGAGCTTAAAATTCTATAACTGAATCAATAAGCAAAATTTTAGCACGCTCTATACCGGCAGAAATTAGATATGAAAATGTCAAAAACCACCCCAAAAATAGCGATAGCCATAGAATTGAAACAAAAAATTATTACAAATGTTAGCGATTTATCAGTCAAGCTAGGTAAATTTATTATTATTATTATTTTTGGGGTGATTTTCGACATTTTCATACTTAATTTCTTATTAACTTAATAGTAATTGTAAAAAACAATTTCGTAAGTATTGTAAAAAAATTACAGAATTTTGTGAACAAAAATATCAAATTTTCTTATTCTAATAAATATAATGAATTAAAAATGTATAATAATAATGTAAATATTTATAATTTTTACACATGAGATTTTCAGTTTAAAAAATGGAACACATCGCGCTTGACTCTTAAATAGTTCACATTTCCGCCACCTTTTAATTTATTAAAGTTGTTCGTTGTTCTTGTTCATAAGTTTCAGTTCATAGCGCAATAACAGTACTTGAGAAAGATGCAGATTGTTGTATAAAATCTAATAAAATTGAATTTGTAACAATGGCTGTGTTGCCTCCCGATCCAGTATATTGTTTCAAAAGTGATATGGGATATGTGCATAGCATTTGTTTTCCTACCATCCATAATGAATATTCGGATACATTGTTAGCTTCAACAGAATCAGGGAAAGTTTATTTCTGGGATCTTGAAGTATGTAACAACTAACTGATTTGCCAATAATAACCTGTTTCTACTTTTTTAGACAAATCGTTTAAAACTAAACCTACAAGTAGGCGAATCAATACAAGCTATACATCATACAGAAAACAATTTAATATCCCAAGAGAAAAGTGGTGTACTCAAATCATGGGTTTTAAAAAATGAAAATGATTATGTTTTAGACAGAAAATATTATTGTGCAGGCGGTTATTGTCGCAGTGTACTATATAGTAACCATTTAATTGTAGCTCAAGAACACTCTTCAGTTGATGTTGTTGACATTAAATCGTTTAGCAAATTACAATCTTTTAAAACAAGTTTAGAAAAGCTAGGGCATGTAATGTGCGTACAAATTGTCGAATTATCTTCTAAACATTACATTTTAGCAGGCTATGAGTCTGGAGATATTGTTTTATGGGATTTCTATACTGGAAAGCGATGTAGTCACATAAAACTGAGAGAATGCATAACTTCAATAACATTTGACACAAATACATGTCGCGGTATTGCAGGAAATGCTTCAAATGTTATACAAATATTTACAATTAACAAAGATTTCACCATAACCTTAAAATGTGAAATTTCAATAACAAATGAAGGTTGTAACGTAGTTAAATTGCGTCCAGACAGAAAAATATTTGTTAGCGGCGGATGGGATGGAAGATTACGATTATTTTCTTGGAAAAGTTTACGTCCTTTGGTTGTTTTAACTGAACACAGGGGAAACTTGACAGATGTGGCATTTTCACCGGCAATTGTAAAACAATGGGATTCTAATATTATGGCTGCTTGTGGTTCTGATGGCAAAGTTTCACTGTGGAATTTGTATAATTGATGATATTGTGATATAATAAATCATTAAAATTATTTTTATATGTATTTATAAAAAATTGTATATAGATATAGCATTCTTTCAAAATGGGACCTGGAATATTTATTCTACTGTAATGAATGTTTGCTTGCTACTTAAATAGTTTATTTTTTGTTGAATATTAATGTTTATACTTAATATTGTATAAATTGATGTAATTATTTTACGGGACTTTTACCTGTCAACAAATACTATACCAATGTTTCATGTTGATCTCTAATAAAAGATTAAATTTTAATTATGTGATCAATATTGTTGTTTTACCTTGGTAAGGGAGGTATAGGGATCGTGCTAAAAATCGCATATCGAGATTTTGGTAAATAACCACGTTTTAAGATCCCTAGAATCCGATTTAACATTTTCACGATGATGTATGTGTGTGGATTTTTTGGACACTCTAACTCAAATACTATCATTCAGAAAATTTTGAAACCATGTATTTCTACATTATTCTTCGGATAACTGGAAATGGCACTTTACTTGAAGCTCAAATTAGTTTTTCTTCAAAAAATACCTTTAAATGTTATTTTTTCGCAATTTATGTTATTTTAAAGATTATTAATTTTTCGACATGTTTGCATTAATACTTTTTCAATATATTTAATGAATAAATTTATAAAATATAAAAATTATATCCCGGAGCCTGTTCTTTAGACACAGCTCCATGGAGATAAATGTCACTGTTAAAAAGTAATTTCTAATTAATAATAGTAATGATTTAAAAAGAAAATTGTAAATAGAACAATAGTTATATGGAAAAGAATTTAATATAGTTTCTAGCATTAATAAACATGTAGGTATATATTAAAATAAAATAATAAATAAATACATTATCGCGGCATTTTACCCATTGTTGGGTGTGCTAAACACCTATGTGTAAAATAAAGTTACACTAGAGTAATAAAACAATAGGAATAGTGTAATTTACTTGAATAAATCCAACGTAGGAAACAAATAATATCTACCGTAATACAATGTTTTTATTTATACAAGATAATTCTGTAACTAAAATAAAATACATAATTATTTTTAAAACTTAAAGAAATACAATAAATATCTGAAACTAATAACTTTCGAACAGAATTAATTTGTTATATTGTTGTCGTCGACTTTGTGATGAATCTTTTATATTTTTTGCAATGTAGTATAGTCGTATGGAAATATATTTTTCTGAAATAGCTTTGATCAAATAAATCATATGATTTTCCATTGGATTCTGATCATTGGCGTGTTCAGTTAAATTTTCAAAAATATTTTTATTTTGATAATAATGTTAACACTGATGTAACTAAATTCAAAATAGAAAACTTTTTCTTCAAGTGAATTACACCACTTAATAAAGCTTGTCCGTAATTTTACAAATATTTCGTTAAACATGACGAGGGATATAAAAGACCACCTTTATTTTTAACATTTATTAGAGATGAATTATTACTGCTTACATGGCCACTACGTTCATTTTATTCCAGTGTTTCAACACATTTTTCACAATGGATAACTTATTTTAAATGTCTAACAGTCTAACTACAAAATATTCTGAACATAACGCACTTCCTCTTGACGGATTCCATCCAATTCTTCGTATCGCTTTTAATCAAGTATTTCTTTTTTCCAAGTTTTTCGGAAATCTTAATACAAAAAATGAAAAATAACAGGAAACTACTTATTTCGAAAGAACACTTTATTATGAATATTTAAAATACTTACGCATGAAAGGTTATTTATAAATAAAATTTACTAAATATACCCAGAAAAGTTTAAAGAACAAATTTGAAATAGCATCCGTTAACGCAAGCAAATAACGAATTCGAAATGGAACTGTACAAGATGGCGCATCATTTCCCCGCACGGCTTCAAGATTTCAGGCTTACGCTCCCTCTAATAAATATTCTTAACACTGTTTCCGATATTACAAGGAGAAATTTTGATCCTAAACTTCATATCACTAATTTTGTGCGGGTTTGTCAAATTTATAGATTACAACTTTCCTTTACAATGGAGTCATTTCACATTTTCTAATTTATTTTTTTCTTGAAAGAATAGATCAAATTAATTATGTAGGTGTATGTTTTACACCTTACAAGTCTTTAGAATCAGAGATATGATTTTTTAAAAGTTGTCTTTAATTTCAAATATTTGGACGCTGACGCCACGGCTTGTCGGATGCGGCAGTAGCTCTCTACCGGTTGTGTTTGAAACTATGATTGTTAGGGTTATCACTTGTCAATTTTATTTTGTGACAGCAACATATTGTTAACGAAAAACATATTTCATACAACTTTTGGTATTTATGTATATTAATAAATGTTTTATTTACATACCTTTACTCTTAACTTTGCTGTCACCTGTCACA
Organism: Harpalus rufipes; assembly: GCA_951394225.1. Classification (NCBI taxonomy): domain Eukaryota; kingdom Metazoa; phylum Arthropoda; class Insecta; order Coleoptera; family Carabidae; genus Harpalus; species Harpalus rufipes. The sequence goes on along the minus strand of OX596276.1, from coordinate 18,922,275 downwards.
ATTTTTGGTTAGGTTGTTTACAACAGCAAATGGAAATCACGTGGACCGTAAATGTATGTGAGAGTCTTTGTTTGAGTAACAAGCCGTGACGTCACGAATTTTACAGCTGCGAAATTTTATTAGCAAATTTATGAATGAAAAGTCGCATATTTCATGTTATTTTATATTACTATATTTATTAAGAAGGATTTCACGATTTTATAAAAAAAACAATTTTTTTTAAATGACCCCATTATGCATTATTAATTTTATAAAGTGTAGATAAAAATTTCTTTACTGTTAATTACTTTTTTGCACGGTCAGGTTTTTTTTAAACTTTACCGATAGGGTTTCCAAGGCAGTAAGTTTTGTTTACAAATTACTCATCAGTAAGTGATGTGCTACTGGTCAGTAAATGATGTGACTGACCGGTAAGTGATGTGACTACCTACCGATCTGGAGGCGGTGAAAATTACATAAATAAAAAATAAATGTACAATTTTTAAAGCTTTAACGATAACAAAACACTGATCATAGCTTACTTAAAAATGACAACTAATTTTTTTAAAATGTCAAAATAATTTTTAAATTCTAAACTTTAATTTGTTATTATTGGGACGATCGTGCAAAAAATATAATAAGCATTGCAGGCATTAAGTGCTTCTTACCGGTATCGGGTGTATTGGAGTTCTCGACTTCGTCTCGATCTCCAAACTAATCCTCAACCGGTAAGGTGCACTTACTGCCCTTAATACTTAAATAACTATATCTACTGTTGATAAATTGTTACTTTATCAACAAAAAATGAACGCACAAAGCCTACTTTTGACATCAAAATAATGAATTTTATTAACGAAAAAAAGCTTGATATGGTGAAAATTATTAAGCAGAAGACTCACGTCATCAACCTGAAGAAAACCTAATAAAAAGTAATAAAAATATTTTGCTTATAAAAGTAGTCTTAAAAATAGATATTGTTTGCTACTTTAACCGACTTCATAGTTCCTATACTTTTCGAAATAGCAATAGCGTATCACTTGATTGAAAACCCTATATAGGTAGAGAAAAAAAGTTCTTATTTTTTTGCACGACATAATAAACAAAAGCCGAATTCGAGGTCTAAGAATAACAATGACCCCACCTGGTCATCCGAAGGTTAAAGGTTTGATTTAAAAACTAATGGTTATGCTAAATATTATTTTATATTTATCTACATACAATAATTCTTATTTGATTAAATACAGTATTGATATAATCTAAAAATTGATACTACATTATAGTTATCTCCTATCATAAATGCATCACCATCAAATGTTACAAAATATGTTCACTAATAAAATCTCGTCATTCGCAAAAGTAACAGCAAGTTTAATATTCTGTTAAAAAAATAATTCACAAACCTGATTGATTAGCAACTTAATGTTCCATTTAAATTTAAACAACCAGTGGTTATTTATATTTTTCGCTAAATTTGAAAAATTATGATCGTTTTTATTGAATAATACTACATCTTTCAGTGGACGCTATCTTTTCAGTACATATTTTCAGTTTTGTGAAAATATTTTCATCTAAAAATTTATAAAATTTAAACACAAGTTGTACTGCAACAATTGAAAAATTACATAAAAATGTTTATTTATACAAGTAAAACTGATTTGTTTTAATTATTAAACTAGGGCTCACAAATGGATTTATCAGTTACATTAATTTGATGCCAAATTCAATTTTTGTACCAAATGGAAATTTACTTGGCATTTCTTTAAAGTATCTCTTTCATATTCATTCTACGAGATGTGCAATGCATCAGTTATTTGCCACTGTTTAAGTTGTGAATATATTACTTGATAAAAACATTGAGCTAAATTCAGCATTCTTTACAATACAAATTAAAATAGTACACAAATGAAAAACATACACCAAGAGAAGTTATTTTTATATTTACACATATTTAATATTAAACCTGATGTAGTATTTTTCATTATATACAGAATTAAGCATATATTAGAAATACTAGAAAATAGTTTAAAATAAATATTTACTTCATTTGAATGAATGCTGAATTACCTATTGTCATTTTACCCTATAAAATATTCCATTCTTAGCAGATCTTTCATTTCTATATATTAATTGCATTTATATGCAGTAGTGCCATAAACGTAAAATAAATAATTTGTAACATAGTCCCTTAGTGTAAATAATTTCATTATAATCTTCAGTCCAGCAGCATAAATATATAAAATGAAATATAAAATATTCACAGTATCACATTTCTATCCTTATTATCATATCAAGTCTTTGCAAAAGTTCCAATACATAAACATTTTAAATTTTTGATGTAACTGATAATCCAAGTCTCACAGTGGTATATCCTAATTTTTATACAAGGAACATTAAACAGTATTATATTTAAATACACATATGTACAGTTACTAGGTCAAACATCAAAAAGTGCAGTAAAGAATTAGTTTAAAATAAAACTCAAATATATATTTATGTATACATAGAGTAATGTAAGTTTAATTTGCACAACGACATATTCGCGAATACAAAATCATTTTTTTTAATTAGGAGACGGTTACTAGCTACGATTTACTGCATTAGTAAATATTTAATTTGTAAAAATAAAAAAATATTTTACAACACTGTTGGCATATTATTCTACATTTTCACTTTACTAAAATGTCTATAATTGTCAAGAAATCTAATATGCCTATCTAATAACCGTACTTTGAAAATAAAAGAAATGTGAAATTTTAAAATTATATCTATATGAATGTTTCAGGCAGAGGAGACACAAAAGTTAAGGAACTTAGTACGTGAATCTACAAAATTTCAAATGATTTTAAACAAAATTGGACAGCCTAATACATATTAATACTAATGTTCGTGTGGAAATGCGAATGATGAAAGCAGAAATCTAAATTACAGTCGGCCACGAACCCCTCACACAGTGTTAACATAACACTTCATTTTATATTTATCCTAACCTAGCCTAATATCAATCACAGTTCCATAATTATATTCACACGTTTTAAAACCTCCTCTCAGAACTTATTTGCCGATACAAGTTCGGTTTCAAATTATTTTTAAGTGCTGTCGGATTAACACTTTTATAATGGCGATACGAATTTTTGGTTATTTATAGCCGAATTTTATTTTTTGAATAAATATCTTTTTTCACATTACATTTAACATGAAATTAATTTCATTATTACATTTCTATTTAATTTACATGATTTCTTAGCTTAATACAAAGAAGTATTTTGTATTTAATGCTAAATTTAAATATTTGCAAAAATGTACTGTATTAAATCAAATTCCAACATTTTTGATAAAGCAAAAACGTCAAATTGCAATATTTTACATTATTGTGAATATTTAAAATTTACATTGAAACAAAATCTTCTAAGTGCATATTACTTGTTAATTGAAAGGCAGCACTTGAAAAGACACCATACAGAGTTGTACTCACGTCAAATGTCGTTATATTTTTTTAGTACGGTAAAATTGTCGAAAACTCAAGAAGCTACAAACAGCATTTATGAAGTCTGGAAATATTCTCATGTTGTTGTAATGAATACATATGTATGTTTAGGTTAGAATGTTAAAATATAAGTTTATTGAAATGAAGTCGTACCGTTTGAAACCCTGATATTGTTTGTGTTGACAGTGTTAGTTACTGGTAGCCGTAAGAGTGAGCGGTTGAGTGTTGGAGACAGGATGTTGACTACAATGGCGCCGCAGTTGTGAATAGCACTGCGTGCAAACACGCACAGGACTATAAAGTTGTTCATTGGGCAACGGCGCGCTATTCTCGCTACAATCAGCGCAGAAGATGCGCCCGCAAGAGCGACAGTGATGCTTGCGTCTGCCTAGCCAGAATTCCGTGCTGCATCCGGTGCATCGCGACACAGCATGATCCGGCACCCACAGGGTGCGTTGTGCATGCGCTGCCAACCCTGCGGCAACATCACCATTCACTCCTTCGTCCAGAGCTTCCCAAGACAGGTCGCTCGGCAGGGAGTCCCCCACACTGCCCGCCTCGCGCTCGCCTGCACTGCATACCGATCCCACTAGCGAGCCCTGTAACATAATAGATCCACTTATTCAGTATTACTTTATTCCAAATTTATCGCCCGCTTCAGTATACATTGCGTCTCATTTTCAACTGCAAGCTATGGGATCTCGAAAACTACAAGAAACGACTTCGGTCAGGCGGGACTTTTGCGCAGAGTTGGGCAGAGTACTGAACCAAATACTACTGAATACTTTTTATCGAGTTCCGCTAAATGTAATTATGAGTATTATTTTATTATTCGATTCGAAGAAATTAGTACTCGTTTATCGTTTGACGATTAGTGATGAAAATAAATTTTCTATTTAAGGATCTCATTATCTTAATTTAGGGGAAAACTACGGACCGCAACATTTTGTGCGGCCCGCGTTACAATATTTTGTCGATTTGTTTAATTTTTAATACCAATACAAAATATGTACACATCCCTTTCCCAGAACTACCGTATCCCTTACATGACATTTTATTTTGTGTATCATAAGCAAGAGTCTCATGTTTCCTTTGGGAGACATTTTTAAGAGTGTATTCCGAAATTGAACCACGGTAACCACTGAAAATAGTTAGGGTTTAACCGCGGTTACTATGTTTCCGACACCGGCTGGAAAAACGGAGAGCTTTTCTCTAAACATTTGTTAAACCAGCTAACAGCAACAGCTAACTTTAACTTGTAAACTTTAAGACAAGTAGTTGAAATCTATGAAGACAAACTAAATCCTAACACGTGACACTTGTACGCAAGTGCTCATACGATCCTCCTTGGCCTATACGTGCCAATTAATCACATGCGGCCCGGTAATCATGTTACAAACATCCATGTGGCCCTCGGACAAAAAAGTTTGCTTACCCCTATCTTAATTGATACTATTGAGTTCATTTAACAATTTTTTTTTCTGTATAGGAGATAACAGAATAAAACACGATTTATCAAAAAATGATTAATTTTTTATTTAAATAAAATTAATACTGCACAAAGAAACAAAACACAAATTTTGTTTTTAACAAGTGAACTAAAAAATAATAAAAACAAAAATAATAATTAAGGGTATTTGAACAAGAATGGTCATTTTATTATCTCTATCATAGGTAAAGGTATCACGTTTTAACATTTTTACGATGATGTCTGTTCGGATATTCTAGAGTGGCCTGAAAAGTTCTCGACCCATATAGATGGTGATGCTATCAAAATTTTTTTTGTCTTTCTAAGTTGGTACAACTATCATAAGCTAAACATAAAATTGAAAGTCATTCTATCAACTAAAACGGATAAAAATGAATATCGCGCAGGGATCTTTGTAAAAGAAGATTTGACCCAAAAATAAATTCATTTAAAGTTCATAAAAGTTTATGGGGATACTTCTTCTTTTTCAACAATAAAAAATTAGATACTGATTATAAATGTAGCCGTATCAGCCTTGAAAGTGATCAGCGAAGCCTTATAACACTGGAAGTAATATCTTTGACTAATCACGCATTATCCATGACTTCGGTTCATATCACTGACTTACTCTAGTGGTCTAGTGTGATAGTTACAAGGAAGTCAGCGATCCTCTTCTCAGATGAAATGGAATCAATTTATTTTTTTATTTCCTGTGACTATTTATAGCTGATTTTTCTAAGCCCAGGTGTATACCAAAGGTATATCAAAAATACAACATGCAACATTAAGTAAATACCGCGCATATGCTTGTGTCGCATAAATGCTATAGAAATATATAGATATCGTCGAAACCCTTATATACCATTTATCTCATGTTAACATATTGCGAGTTTGATGTATGCTTGGTGTATGATGGTTTCGATGATATCTATGTATTTCTATAGCTTTTATTCCGCACAAGCATACACGCAGTATTTACCTTATGTTTTGTATTGCATGTTGTGTGTTTAATGTCTCTTTGGTGTACGCCACCTGTCTCTGAAGTACAGGAATGAAACTTTACACAGTAAAATATATATTGAAAATGATTAGGTAGAAGACTCACATCATCAACCTGAAAAAAACCTTATAAAATGAAATATAACTTGTAGTAATTATTAGTTATTTACTTTTTAAAAAAGAATAAAAAATATACTAGTATTAAAGAAACGTATATATAAATGAATTTATATTTATTTCCAAGTCAATTCTTATTCCTTTTACGAAATATAAAATTATTTGACACCACATGGTCATTCTCAGTAGTGCCTACGTATAGTCCGAAAATAAACTACAATTATTTCAAATAATTTTATACTCCGTAAAAGGAATAACGATTGACTTAGAAATAATCGTAACTATCATTAAAATATACATTACTTAATACTAGTACTTTTTCTTCTTCTTTTAAAAATAAATAATAGTTTCTACAAGTTATATTTCATTTTATAAGGTTTTTCACTTTAAGTGGAAAAACATCAGAATTTGTTTGATGCGCATAAAATTATGCTTGTACACAATTGCATTATTTTTCTAAATTTTTAATTCATTTGACTACAAATATCATAACCAACTGCCAAATATGTAAATTCACTAAAAGTCAGAGAAAACGGTTGTTCGAACTTACAGTCTTGCAGTGTGATCTGAGTGTGATAGATCGAATTGGTCATTCAAAATAAGTCAGAGAAAAAGAATCGGAAATATGATTGTAGTGTTAAAAGGCCTCGAAGGACGTTCGAAAACTGCAGAAATCATTGAACAAATACAATAGGTATTTCAGGACAACATGCAGGATATATTTTATTTGAAGAATTGCATATGAACAAGCTTTACGCAAGATAAGATAGGTGTCACGCTGTGTATAGCATATAAACAAATACAAATTGTTTTGGGCAATGGGATCCATCCTATTCCCCAGATTTACTCCCTCTAGCGTCTACCTCTTCCCAACATTTAAACGTTTCTTCACTGATCAGTGTTTTTGACTTTATCAGGCTATATACGGATATTTTGCAGATCTTACGGAAAACCATTTGAATGACAAAATAATGGCGTTGGAGTATTGCTGAAATAAATGTATTGGTCTTAAGGAGATTATATTGAAAATTAAAAATAAACATTATAAATTCGTTCTTTCATCGTTGGCTGAGAAGTTTTCAGACAACACTCGCAGTTAGGACGATTTCTCAAATATTCAAAGTAAAACACCCGTATGAAACCACGTATTCCTTATTTTAACATCAAGGAGTTTGTTAGTTTTTGATAACCGAAAGTGGTTTTTTATTTGAAACAGTAATTAGGTTTTGTTAAAAAAATACATTTAAATATTGTTGTTTATGATTTATGTTTTTACAAATATTAAAAAAATAATTTATTCTCTATCAATATCTATATTAGAGCTTTTATGTATTTAGGAGATAATAAAATTTTACCAATAAATCTCACAGCCTACTTACTTCAAATATTGAGAAAATCAAATGTTTGTAATTAACAAATACATTTATGTTATGGAAAATTTAGCGAAAATAAAAATACATTTAAGAAGGCCTATCAAGGATGTTCAAGGAGTCCCATTTAACTGTCGTGCCTCTTCTAGTTTTCGAGATTTTACTGGTGGCAGCGGGAAATAAGATATACCGTATATGCATATACATAATGTTTTTTTGGGTCGCCGTGGTTATCTCAGAAATAAAACAAAAGTTTCCATATTAGGGAAGGGGGGCATTTTTGTGATTTTTTTTTATTTAAAAAAGCATAGCTTAATAGATCATACGATGAAAAGCTATTACGTTGATAATTAGTTTCAATTTCAAATATAAAATTCCTAAGCTTATACTGTCTATTCAATGGTATACGAAATTTTTTTTTTGTCAGTAAATTTTTGAAATACACCGCATATTTTATTATTAACCCTTAGCATACCAAATAATCTTTCGCCAACGTAGAATCAGGGGTCCACTGTGTCTCCCAACGGTTTTATATCACATAATTTATATTTGCCCCACAATTGTATTATAAACAACCAAGTCTAATTTTCAATTTAGTACCAATTAAATCTGGTCAAAAAAAGCAACAAAAAATATATTCTTTTTGAAAATAGAAACAAAATAAATAGTAACAACCGAGGTAAGTGGAAGTTATATTAAGAAAAATGTTTTAAATAAATTATTGTTAATATTTATATTTATACTACGTGTATTGTCTAAGTAACATTTCCTCAAATATGATATTTGTTATACATACGTCAAAATTCAGGCTTATACGTAAAAGAAACAAAAAATTACGACATTAAAACTAACATTGAGGAACAGAAAGGACCCCTGTTGGCAGTCTAAGGGTTAACCCTAAAATAGTTACATTTCGTGTCTTCTTACATCGAAATTTTAAATTTAATTTTCATAAAATTTACTCTTATTTTTGTTGCACTTGTCAGATTTCTATTTAGAAATAGTAATTTTATTTAAATACTTTATTTTGTTAAAAAGTTTCACAAAGGAAATAAATTTTGGGATAAGAAAATTATATTACGGCCGTTCACATTACAATGTAACAAGGCATATAATAAATTTTATCAATCAAATAAAATATTAGTAATAAAAATAATAAATTGATTTGGAAAACAATAATAAATTACATGAAAAAAATATTTTTGAGGGCAAAACAAAAAATATTAAACACAATAATCTTACAAGCGTTTCATTAAGAAAAAAAAAATTGCGTAATATTTCAAAAATGTATCTTAACTTATTATTGTACACAACTGGATAAAAAATATTTTTTCATAAAATTTTATTTGAAAATTTTTATTTTATTATTTATGATGAAAATGATTAGGCAGAAGACTCACGTCATCAATCTGAAAAAAACCTTATGGAATATAAAATTATTTGACACAATATGGTCATACTCAGTAGTGCCAACGTATGGTACGAAAATAAACTACAATTATGTCAAATAATTTTATATTCCATAAAAGGAATAACGATTGACTTAGAAATAATTGTGAATATCATTAATATATACATTACTTAATACTAGTACTTTTTTTCTTCTTTTAAAAATAAATAACATTTATTTTATACGATTCTTTTCAGGTTGTTGACGTGAGTCCTTTGCCTAATCATTTTCACTATACTAATAAAAGCAAAAAATCGACTAGATTAGTTTCTTATTATCTAGTGAGCTGTGTTTTTTTTATTTTTTTTAAATACAAAATCATTAAAATGACCCCTAACCCTAATAATGCAAGTTTTGACCCATTTTATTGACGTCGTAGCACTTAAGATGTATATTGTGTTCTCAATAATGTATGCATACATTGTTATTTCGGAAACTATTACAAAATCGGTTACTAGAGAATAGATAAAAGTTGTTCCATAATATTCAGGGAGAGTATTTAAAATAATTTTGGGGGAAAAAAATTATGAACTAATGAAAATAAAATTAAAAATAGTTTCGATGAATTTTGAAGTAATTTCTTCCATCTGTAAAATTTACATTTTTGTTTAATTAATGCATTTTTCTAAAAAAAAACAAAACAAATATATCACTAAAATGGCCTCCTAATGGGTCAACTTTTGTCCAAACTGACTTCGTTTCTCTTATAGTTTTCGATATCTCAACGTATGTATTGCATACTTTATCTGGGCTGTATATGAGGGAAGTATTATAATTACACCAAATTTTTGTAGATAAGAATGTTTTGAACTCTCTGGAATACAATAAAACAGTTTTACGTTGAAATCAGAGTTAAGAAGAAACGAGCATTATAAACATAATTAAAATAAAAAGAATAAAATACTAATATTTATTAATTCATTAAAACTTGATGTAATCAATACTTTTTCTGCGTTGTATTTTACTGGTTTTTAAAATAATTTTATATTTTCAATTATTAATGTATCATCACGGCTTATTACCCATTTCTGGGTGTGCCAATCGGCTTTTTATTCGGAGATTTCGGTAATGACGACATATTTGTACGTTGATGGGCGCTTACCAGGCGTCACCTCACTGGCACCCAAAATTGTCACAGGGGTCCTATTTGAAAATTGGAAATATTTTTCCAGTTTGACGTCAGTCGGATTCGAACCTGGGCCGTCCGAACCACAACCAGTCACTAATGCATTCGTCACGCAACCCCATTAAATTAATCACAGGATTATTAATTTTCACGTACTTAATTAACTGTAAACAGAAAACATTGAGAATTTTACTTAATAAGGAATTTTAAATGTAAATATATAGAACTTGTAAATTAGGAATCAGGTAACCAACCGAAATTTTATTGATGGTAAAGTGGTTCATTATGTGCTGGCCACTTTAGATTTTTATCGTTATATTTAAATGATTCCAATATCCTATTTTGTATTCCTATCTTACAGGTTTATTATCTCATACTTCTGTTTGATAAATGAAACAATAAATTAAGGATTGCGTCAATTTTTTTTTCAATTAGTGATAAATTCATTTAAAAAATGGGTATTTTAAATAAAAATACTAACCGTGTCAGTCTCAAGGCGGTCCGGATCATGATGGCTGCAATTATGACAGACCTGTTTGATGAGGGCGAGGCGTGTAGTATGCAACTCCCGCTGTAATGCTTCTTCACGCAACCGAAATTCCTCTTGGATTTGACCAAGACGGTATTGTACATCACTTCGTATTAAAGCTAACCCATCTACGTCCAGACCACCACTGCTGCCGCCTCCAGGTCCGGGTCCGCAGTACGGCGGCGGCGTAGAATATCGTGAGGGTTTACAGCTACTGCTTGCGGACCGAGTATGTCCGTGCAGCTGCTTATCACCGATAAACTTTCGATTCTGTGCGCAGACTTCGCACCCATCGGAAGCACCGTTCTGCACAGGTTCTACTACTTCATTTGCTGTCACTGTCACTTCGTTGTTGCCAATTACTCCATTCTCAGCCACTAAAGTATCTGTGCTTGTCTCAGTGGATTTACTTTGGTGATTAGTACTACAAAGGGTAACTTCACTACGACTGTCAGAACGGTCGGCATCGTCAGAGTCTTCGCCGCAACCGTTGTGATTAATGTCACGAGCAGGTCGAGTGGTTAACCTTGAGCATCTACTTTCATGCAGCATTTGGGTTTGGGGTGGCCCAAATCCATTTTGCTGTGGAGGAGTAATAGACGGCGATGATTCTTCGCAAGAATCATTGCCGTTTTGCTGAATAACATCAGTAGAAACATAATTTGTAGTATTTGTTGAGGTTTCAGTTGATTCCGTTGAATTTAACGTTGTTAATTTCCTACAAACAAATACATTATTGGTTTTGAAAATATTTTATTTCATTCTGACACTTACAACGAGTCAATAATAATATTAGGATCACTACACCTTCTCACAGCCACGTTGTTACCCACCATTCCCATAAGATCGCCGTACGATCTTGTTTTCGTCATAGCAGCAGTATTATTTGCATTGTTTACATTGTTGCTACTATTCGTTCTGCAGCTGGAATTTGTTCCATTGTCAGTACTACCAGCCATACCGGATGCTGATCTTGCAGACGACGTTCCATTTAAAGTAGGTGGCGTAGCATCCATCATATGCATATTGGATTCTGTTGATCCGATATACACATCAGTCCACAATATAAGGTCACGCACATTGCACGCAGGCCATAACACATGACACCCGGACACAGGAGGTGCATACAGCCTGTTAATAAACTGGGGGTGATCAAGATAGCGCCATACGGAGAACGTTCTGCCCACAACTTGTTGAATACGTTCCTGTCGCGTATTACATAAAAAGGTACCGAACAGACAAGAATAGGCATGCTGTGCCAACTTGACAAGATAAGCGCCAGAAAATTGGAAGGCAGTAGGGAACTGATGTTGCAACTGATGTACACAATCTAGCCACTGTAAGAACACGGGGCAACGTTCATTGGGATCATCCTGAGCAGGCGCATGCCCGCAACGATCAGAAAACTTGTGTCCAAATCCAAGCCACTCGCGTTCAACCAGTACACGGAACCCTGCCAAGGTACGATAGTGTGGGTCGAGGAGGAGTTGCGCCAGTGCTACTATTTGTGGTGTTCTATCCCAACCATCCGAGCAATGTACGAGCGCAGGTCGGGCGTCGCGTTCCACAGCTGCAGCTAGCGCGGCAGCAGCTCGTATTAAACCCGACATGTGTTGCAGCCAGCGTGTGCCTTCCAAGAGCGACAGCCAGTTAGGTTGTTCAGCTACTGCAGCTGCCGCACACAAAGCGCGTAAACTCTGGAAGCTCTTTCGTATGGAATGAATATTTGCTAAATTCATAAACTGGATGTCACAACTTGGGTAATATTCTGGGCACTCACAGCCACCGCCTCGAGCTCGGTTCGCCACTGCGGTAGTATACGAACGTGCATCCATAATAAGAACTTTTTTGCTGCTACTAGGTTCAACCCGCTCTTCATCATAACCAGATTCACTAACAGGAGTATGGGGTCCTGAATCTGCAAGGGAGCGTGGTCCTCGGTCGAAAGCACAGGCATCAGCAATAGCTTTAAGCAAATCTTCATCTTCGGCGGAACGCCAACCTAACCATCCGACTTCGGGTTGGCTGCAGCGGGCTATGACAGCCCCATTACCGGCGTGACGCCAGACGACAGAAGGTACACGACGCGCACTACGAAACCGCGCAACAGTTTCCAACGTGTCGTCACTGATACATGCGGGTACCAGTAACAAGGGCGGGTAACTAGCACAGAGTCGAAATGATGCATTAGCTTGACTGATGCGCCATGCGCCGTGAAGGTCGAATCCTAAGCGTTCTACTTCGGCTCGGAACGTGCCATCGGGATCGGAGGCATCCAGACCGCTGCCACCACAAATTACCAAATCGTCAGCGTCACCTAGCCGCTGCACTACCTCTTCATTTTCCCGTTCTGATGCCCAAGCAAAAAAGCAAAAGGCAAAAAGATCTTGAAGCTGACGTACTGGTGAAGTGGCTGCAGAGAGTCGTCGAAACCAATCCGTACACATGTCATTATTGTCAAATGTGCATCTGCAAAGAATATAAATTACTATAAAAAATACAAATAAAAAGCGTTAATAGAAAAATATTGTCATAAAGCAAATAAAAACAATTTTTTTGCGGTAATATTTTTCTTATATATTTTTTAACTAAAAACATACAATAAAGCATGACTTTCACATTTATGTTTGGATATAAGCCAATTTTTTTTTGTAAAGGCGCTTGTTTACATATGTAAACTCCAATGGTAATCAATTTCAATCTCATTGTTAATATTATAAATTTAAATAACATAATAAGATTGATAATTAATAATTAATGAAAATACTTTCACAATAATTATTAATATACAATAATAACATCGACATTATATTAAGTATAAAAATGCCATATTTTGGATGAGGTTATTAATATCGACTTAGAGCTTGTTTTTCAACATTAAACTGGTATGTTGACAAATCTATATTTACAACATAAGACAATATTTCTGTTTTAGTAAATATGAACATCTTTTCTTTGCCCTTCATATTCTAAACATACAGCTGTTTGCCATTTTTAAATGTTATTTATTTTATTTGATGTAATTTTAATAATCCACATAATATTTTTTGAAGAATATTCTTACGTTTTAATAATAAAAATCTCGTGACAAAATATTTATAAATGACGTAAAATATTTGTTTAATAAACATTGATAAAAAATACTACACAATTTTTTATTTCTTAAATAAATGAATCATTGTCCCATAAATTAAGAATTAGGTATAATTTGTTTATAAATTATTCAAAAATTTCTTAAATCATGAATAATAGCAATTAGAATTATGGTCATTATAATTTAAAATGAAGTATTAATGTAAACGAAAACTCTTATTGTACAAAATGTCTCATTTTCGATGTATTTTTAAGTTAACTAAATTTAATAGTTACCTTAGGAATTTTTTATCGTATTTTGTTTATGAGCTACAACAGGTTTTTTGCTTATTTTAAAAATATCTCATATCTCGCTTATTATGAAAGGGAAAAGAAAAATATTTAGATAAATTTTATACGGTTTTTTTTACGTAGAATAACATGGTTTAATTAGATATTTTGAAAATTAAATTATTTATTATCGGCGTTATAGTTGCAGCGTTGCCAGGTCTGGGGATTTTTCCCCAGTTCTGGGGAAATTTGATATTAATTGGGGATTGGGGAAAAACTTTTTTAAAACAACGAAAATCTGGGGAAAATTAGAAATAAGAAATGTAAAGGAAAATATGTTTGATTAATTATACATTTAATAAAAAATAAAAACTATAAAAGCACAATGCAAATATAAAGTAAAAGTATGGAGGTATTGTGTTAATATTGAATATAAGCATATGATATGGAACCAACAATACAAATTAAAGTTCGCGGCGGTCGGTGGTATAAGCTAGATTTTGGTTAATGAGATGGACACGATCGGGGCAACTACTGTGCACGGTACATGGGTTTCCCCTGAATTAATAAAGTGTGCTGTACTTTATGATTTTAACACAAATGAACAATTTTTATAAATTTTCAAATTTGATTTTACAGGTTACCAAACATGCAAAATTAAATGTATTCCATGATTTACGTGTAGAATTGAATTATCTACAACTTTTATTTGAAACATTTTTGTCTAAAATTAATTGGGAACTTTTGCGTAAGGAAAAACTCATTTCCCATACGCCTATGGTCCGTTTTTTAATTAACAGCCTATATATGTATCAGTTATTATTTTTTATTTAAAAAATCTGGGAATCTGGGGAATTTTGTTCTCAGTCTGGCAACTTTTTTAAAAAAATCTGGGGAAAATAATTTTAAGGACCTGGCAACACTGTATAGTTGGCCTTAACACAATTCGAAAAATGTACTATGCTTTCTGGACGTTGTAAATTGAAGAAATAAGTAAAAATGAAGAAAATAATAAAATAAATAAATTGTAATATGTAATCGATTTTTTTAATTATATCATAATAATATTCAATTCTTTAACTCAAATTAATAATTTGTTTCATTCATTCACAAAAGAAAATTGATGTTATACTCGTACATCGTAAGCTTAAAAAAACTATATGTATTATGTTCCCATTTAAAAAATATTGTTATACCACGGCGTTCTATGTAAAAAAAACCTCGTAAAAGGCCGTAAAAATTATCTAAACATTTTAGCAGATATTACGAGCACACTTTTATAATAAAAGCGCTTTTACATTATATTCTTATAAGGAGTTTCTTAATTTATGGGACAATGATTTATTTATTTAATAATTAAAAAAACACGTTCGTAAAACGGACCCTTTATCTCTCAAAATAAAGGTGATATGAGATACATATTTTCAAAATAAGAGAAATAGTTATTTAAGTATTAACGGCGGTAAGTGTCGTTTACCGCTAGACGATAATATTTGGATACCAAGACGTAGTCGATATATCCAATATTATTCGAAAGTGGTATAAATATACTTAACGTAACGCTTATTATAGTATTTTTATACAATAGAGTACTTGCGTGTCTTTCTATTTAATATTTTTGAAAAGAAGATAAAAACTTGCTATCCATACTTTTTTTTCTTTAGACATTTTTTTTATTAATTGGTCGAAAAAAAATTAATGAAATTTGAATATTTAAATTACAGCTACGAAAGTAAAAATAAAATTATACATAAAAATAACGATATAAACAATAGATTCATATGAAAGTGTTCACAGCTATCGAAAATAAAAATAAACAGACATACATAGCACAAGGATTTGCAAATGTTAAATATTTTACACAAACATAAGCACGTGCATAACAATTGTTACTTGAACTGCCAATTTACATTCTGGTAAAAAGATTTAAATATAATTTTAAAAAGCTGTTTTAAGAAAAAGGGTCGCATATATGATTGCGTACAGCACGTTCAAAAGTATAAAGTTGATATTATTGCTTGTTAATTTACTAAATGACAGCTGACGTTACTTTACGTTTTATTTTCAAAGTTGTGAACACCAACCATAATGTCTTATTTATAATTTTATTTATATTTCTTAATTTCGTAACTGTGAATGAGCCTTTAAGGCATATTCACAGTCGCGAAATCACCAGCTTGAAACTATTAACTCAATCCTTCGTGCAATGCTTTCGCGCAACAAATTCAAACGCGTTCTCAGTACCGAAATCACTTCACAATTTTCGATATTAATGGTAGTGCGATCTATTGAGGCTTTCTAGAATTCTATTTAAAAGCTGTCAAATTTATAAACGACGCTTGTCTACGCTTATTTAACAAATGTTCGCTCCACAGATATGAAGCACACACTATTCTTCGCCTCATTATAACCGCAACAAATTCATTATTCATTTTATTTCAAACTTTGAAAATAAGGTTATTTGCGGAATTGTCAACAGAAACATGTGTTTCTCACTACTACTGTGTAATGATTGGTGCTATCAGTGACAAGAGCGTTGCACAAGATTGAAATGTTTAGCGTTTGTATACTTTTTTTTGCAACAGATTCGTTGCACGAAACCACTGCACACGCATTTCTATTGGTCGAACGACGGCATAAGGTTGAATTTGTAGTTTCAAGCTTGTGATTTCGAGAGTCTGAATGAACCTTTACTGCCGTGGACTTTTTCTACGATTTATGACCAGTTGCACAGCTGTCACTTAAATTTTAAGCTAGGCTTAAACAAAATATTGCAAATCGAAATTTTGACAGCACTATGCAACTCATTTGACGTTTCGTTTCGATACGATATTGTCAATTTAAGGAACATTTAATATTTAAGTATTAGCACACCAACCGGCCATTACTACCTTTATTATCTTAGCAACCAAATCTTAACCAGTAAATAAAACCTACTGCCTTGAAACTCTAGCGTTAAACATTAAAAAAACCGATCGTTTAAAAACAAGTTTTACCATGTACTTTAAACAAAAACAATAGAAAATTCTAGAAGTGACTATTAAATTTAATACCATAAAGAAAAAAAAAACAACGAAAATGAGAACCTGTATAACAGAAATACATATAGTTTTGTTCACGAAAAAAAAAAAAATACTATTCAAGGTCATCAATAAGCCGTCTGATATAATATTATTTGCAGATAACTTCACTGCATTTCGTATGTATAAGCGTGCAACATGAAATGTGATGGATACATTTTAACTGAAAATAAAATAAGTGTGATTTACTTGAAAAATATGTTTCTTTTTAAATAATGCCTTTCTCAAAGATTTACGTTCTTCATCTACGTTTTTGCAAAACACAAAAATATAAACTTGACATAAGCCATGGAATAATGAGGTCATGAAAAATAAAATAACTGTACCTTTTTTGTTTAAATCGAACAAGCATAGTTTAATTTATCGTCCTGTGGGTTTAAATTATTTTTTATTTACATTTCTTGTTGTATAAAATCGTTTTAAAGTAGCCTTTTTAAAAAGTTACAAAAACCAGCCATGTTGTGACGTCAGCGGTTCACACTACAAGTTCAGACTCATTTCATAGAGACTTATCATATGAACACAGAATTTCTAAAAGATATATATATATATATATATATATATATATATATATATATATATATATATATATATATAATATAAATTGAGATTTACATGTCTAAACATTTGAAAGAAATGTAATAAGATATTAATTTTATTCATTTTTATAAATATAATTTGCATTTGGCCTGAAGTTATCCACGTGTCACATCAGCTGTGCTTCTTTCACTTTGTAAAAATTTGAGAGTAGACGCTCGCTATTTAGCTATGAATATATTGCAAAATAGCAAAAAACAACGTTGACAACGTTTCTATCCAGGTTATCTTTAAATGTCACTAACAATCAGAACCTCGTGTGAAAATCGAAATGTCCCTTGAAGTGAACTGCGTACGTCACTGGACGAGGGACGAAGTGGAGAAAATCACCTGAGTTTTTTAACGATATCATTTTTAATTGTTTCATCATTAAAGATCGATATGCGGAAAAATAAAAAATACGGGTCTAAAATTACTGTATCTATTAAAGATATAAATGAAAAATCGTGCATGACATTTAATTTAAGCGTCAACGTCACTAGCTAAGAGGGCAGTGTAGTAGATAATTAGATTTCTGTAACTCTACGACATACATCATTATTATTTGTAGTGTGTTAGAAAGTAATGTCACCATTTTCGTATATCTGTCGTATAACAAGCACATAGACATACGTCAAATAATCTTTCTCTTTCCAACATGAAATGATGGTAAGCTAGTGCTGTATATTCTTTCTTCGAATAAATAACCTTGAATAGGCATCTTTCGTGAATCCAACTATACTGAATATTGATTGCCATAATATTATTAAATTAATTTTTATTTCATTTAATTGAGATGCAACACGATAAATGATGCATTTATATTAGCAACGGACACCACTTAGAGAAAGTGGAAAGTGCACATTTGAGAAATTCGAAACCGAGTTCATTTTCTACAACCAATTATTCTATTTAAATTCCAACTGTTCATTACCTATAGCTCCTCGCATCTTTACACCACACATGTAGGTAGAACATATCCCTAACTTCCACCTGGTCGATGAGAGCTAAGGGTACGTGTATTTGCCTCGATTGTTGGTTCAGGAACAAGCGGTAGTTGGTGAGCGCCAGGAGGCCGTCCACACAGCGGCCGGAGTGCATACGAGCCTCGCCACACAGAAGTGGAAAGGGCAGCGGCTCCGCGCTCGAGCTGTCGGTGTCTGCATCCGAGGAATCGGGCTCCGGTGGCAGAGGGTACATGCTTGAAGCACGTACGTGCAGCATAGAGGAGGGCTCGCTGTTTAAGCTGGAGTCCATGCCTGGCGCCGTGGATGACCTGGAAGATGCAATTTGTGAATAAACTGATAAAAACCAGAGAAATGTTACTTATTTTTTTTGTCTGGAAAGTAGAAACTTTAATGGTTATTATTAGTCTCTCTCGGTCTCCCTATACGGGTTTGTTTGATTTTGCATAATATGGTGCAAATTAATTGTATTTAAATGCTTAATTAGATTTTCCATACAAATTAAAATATTACCATTAAATCTGTATCGAATGTGTATTGAGATTCTTGCTGTTACTGGTCTATAAAAACCATTATATTCTAATAAACTTGTAACAGCAATGGTGCTTTGTGGTTAGGTTAAAATATGTGTGCTTCACACTAATTTTTTTCCAAAATGTATAATAATAACTGAACCTTTTTTTTCTTGAACACATTGTGCATAAATAAAACAATTGTAGGGAAGGATTAAAAAACGTGTTTAATGGGGTATTCCGACATTTAAAAAAAATCATTAGTTCAGTCCTGTAGGACTATGAACATATAGTTTTGAGTAAAAAAATACATATATCAAGTGAGATCGATTTTTTAAAAATTCATCGAAATTTAAATTTTCTATCATGGCGCGCTTATGACAAGCATCTGATATTGACATCTGCAGCAAACTTCAGTGCCTAAACACACGTGTTCATAAACAGCTATTTGCCTGTTTACAATTTTGAACAAGAAAACGTAGGTAAACCAACAAATATCAGAGGAACACGTAATAATTAACACAAAGGCCCGTACTATGATCACGGTTTTAACTAAAACGCTGTTTTAAGAAGTGTCAGGTATCATTATTTAATAACAATAACAAATAATATCGAATTTATCAAAATAAGATTTAAAAGCAGAATATAGTTTGTATTCAAACAAATATTTTTTAAAAAATCGATCTTCAAACATACGTGCGAAATTAAATGTTGAAATTTGAATTTGACATTTTTTAAAACAGCGTTTTAGTTAAAATCGTGATCGTGGTACGGGCCAAAGTGAATAAAACATCAAATACAAAATACACGCGCGTAATTATTACTACCGCTAACTGTGTTTCGAACGGCATATATTCAATTTTAAATGAAGAAAAAATACGCAAAAAGCATGTCGACGTAACGTCACAATTTTCTCAGACGTTTATATATATGCAAAGAATTCAAGTTTCTAACATCAAATTATGAATGAAAACTTTTTCCTAAACATGTTTTATTGTATTTTCCTACTATATAAGATGTAAACATTGTAAACCATAGAAAAAAGTTACTATTTTGATAAATTTCGTAACACCGGAATACCCCATTAATTACTAGGTCTTGGGTTAGGTTTTCTTAGGTCAAGTTACGTTAGGTTAGTTAAAGTTAAGTAAGGTTTGGTTATATTATCTGGCTAGTGATAAAATTCACGTGATAATATGTACATGTGATCATTTGTCATATGATAAAATGTCATAGAACCGTTCGTATTATGATTCAGGCAAGCAAATGTGTAGGTAGTAAATAAATGGGCAGTAAATTTTATTATTATATTTTTTCAATTCATAATCAACTTAATTTGCAGAAAAATACATATATTATTTTGAAACAATAAAGGCGAAGTATACATTCAGTTCTTATTTGCAACAAAAAAATATTTATGATATGTTTTATCTCATGAACGAACATTGTTGTTGTTGAAATTATGATCCTACATTATTATATGTTTATTAACAAGCTGCACTACGTGTATCTAATCAGAATTTCATGTAATAATTAGATATAGAGAAAAGTCATGTAAAAAAAAAATATATTACCTACTTCAAATGAGATTAAAAAAGCTGTTGAAAAATAAATTAGTGGTTATGGTAGTTAATTTTGAAATTTCGGGGCTGATATAATTTTCCTAACAAAAAAACACGGTTTTTTTAAAACCCACTTTAATATTACCCGGGTAATTTTAAAAATTTATTTAAAAAACCTATAAAAACCCAATTAATGCAAAATAATCATTAATAAATGAATAAACACTCGGTTTTCAATACCAAAGTCTATAAGTATTTAAACAAATATATTATTAATATAATAACAATTATCTTATAATTTAATAAATTTACAATTCATCTATTATGAAAAATTTGGTTCATTTATAATAACATTAACCTGCAACCATTCAAAAAATAATAATAAAAAATACCCAATAAAACCTACTGGGTCGTTTGTTTTTTAGGAAGTGTCTAGAGACATGTTAATGTGTCTCTACTAATATAAAATGTAGGTATAGCTGGCGTGCTGAAGTTGAAAATGGACCTACGCATAATATGGCTTGTAAATGAATACCCTTTCACTTTATACCAATTTTCAATATTGACGGGGTCTTTTCCTCATCATAACAATAGCATATTAATAATTACTATTACATTTCGACTTGTCAAAATTCGAATTTTAGATTCTGCACATTCAAGGTCAATTTCAATTAAACGCGCGGCAGATATATACGCTAAAATATCATCACCGATTATGATGTAGAGTCGAACACTTCACATGTACCGACTTATTTGAGCCCAAAATACCCAAAAATCGTATATAATTTAGCATATATGATATAAAATCGCTATCAAAAGTGTACGTTATATAAATAATAAATGAGACTTAGATCATATACGTTCTAACTGGATAGAAGTAGGGAACGCTTAAGATTGAGAGAGACAGAAAATAACGGAGGGGCATGAGTCCTGCGCAAACTTGTGTGTTTTTTCGTAGTTCGCAGTCACTACAATTCAATAAATTAATTTTATTCAGACATGAATTACAGAACTTTTTATTCAACTATTATTATTTTGCTCTATAATTTGATGGCATAAGAAAAAAAATTCAATAAATAAAATAGTATTTTATTCAGTGGGGAAGTTTAGCATATTTTTTTTATTTTTATTAAGAATGTCTTCAAAAGTGATATTCTATATTGTATTTCACTCAAAGATGCCTAGATTTCTCAAAAAATGAAATTTTCTAAAATAATGACGTCACAGAAGTTCATGGAGAACATATAGTCTACCTTAACGAGGTGCGCGCTGGGTTCACATGGCAACAGGGAGTTTTAAAAATGGCATCTACATGTTTTGACGTTTATAAGCAGTGACAGTTTTGTGTTGTGATTATTATAGTTTTATTGTTCTTCTTGTGCAAACGACTGGTTCTATTTATTTCATATAGTGTATTATTGTATTCAATTTTAAATATCGTATAATAGTTTTGAAAACAAATACAATTCCAATTCGAACTAAAAATTCATAACCTCTCTCCGCGAAAACGAAAACAAACCCACGTGTACTAGCTAGCAGTATGTAGTGTAATGTCTCAACATACGTTCAAGAAGTCAGGTCTCACCATCCTTTCTAGGCATGCGCATAAGTTACTTGTGACGTCACAAAAGTTCGATGATAAATAATTTATTATAAATAAATGGGAACATAATTTTAACTTTCAATTACATTTTAAGTTATAATTATTCATATATTTACGATTAAAAATATTTCACATGTAATTTCAATCATGCTAAACTTCCCCATTATTTTGCGGTATATTTTTTCCTTTCTTGAACATCCATGCCGACGTCTATGATATACCGCGGCGTCTGTGCATTTCGCGTAGCCTTCCGTAAGTTGTTGTATCCTTTTTTCTCTTATGTACTTTTATACATATCTATCTCATTTGATCCTAAGCGTTCCTCAGAAAAGCACTGTAAGGCATAGGCTTTCTCGTATCCAGTTCGTAAGCTATATGATCTAAAAAATGAGATTATGTTTGGCTGTTAAAAATGAATTTTGTATGTTAGATTAGATTATTGTTGTTATATTTAAGGAAATTTACTATTTTAGCCTATAAATTAACGTTTATGGTGTAAAATTTTGTACGCAATGGGGTCCTCCACTCTTATTTTTTTATTATTTTAAATGAAAGTTCGTTTGAAGCAATTCGAAGTATTAAAAAGTCTCATTGTCTATACATTAACTGGACTAGATTTTTAAATTCAAGATGACGTCAAGGCGACACCTATAATTTAATATAGAAATATTTTTCTCGCAAGTAATTATTAAAAACAATGTATTTTACCTTATTCGTTATTTATTGAGCAATACTTTACGCTCGACTTTACGTATAAAGTGTACATCATATTATTTTTTGTTATGGTGTAGTACCCCATTATAAAGATTCACGTTAAATGCCTACGTCATATGTGGTGATGACATTTTACCGTGTACCATGTACCTGCAATTCATATTAGGTTTTTATAAACCCTTAGGTTTTTGCCAGCCTTGCGAAATTTGTATGAAATTAGTACTATTCGGTAAATTTTCTGAAATTAAAATCAGTAAACAACATGTTCCATAACAATGAAAAGTATTTGAGAAATCGTGATTCCGGTGCTCCATGACAAATACATAAAAGCAATTACGAAACCGAAAAAAGTATGTTAAGATTCTCATGATTATATGCTTACGTTGAGACCGAAGCTAAAATGATTAATATACCTGCTTCATAAACAGACAGACAAAAATACCAACATTAAAATTATGTAATCTAAACATCTAATGTGAACTTTGATATGTTTTTTACCTATGATAAGATTTACAAAACATTGAATTTTTTGTGTAGCAAGGTTTATGACTTCATAAATTATAAATCTCAATTTATCTGTCAATAAACTACTTGATTACCCAATTATTTTGTTACTGACCATAGACGATAGTGTTCTAAATAACTTGAGAACCACGAGATGAGAGTGAGATGCGAGGTCGATTAAATTAGTTGAAAGATGAGACATTATTGGGTCACATGATTTGGTAAATACATTTTTCAATTTAATGATACTTATTGCAGCAGAAAAATATGATCAACTGGTTAAAAAACCGATATTACATTTTTATTAACAGTTTAATATTTATAAATATTATATGGTCGTGATGTAGAATTGTAGAGTAATATATTTTCTTGAAAAGAACTACCATACATAACATGAATACGATATGTATGTACGTAAAATAAAATGATAAAGAAAAGTTAGTGTAATAAAATATTTTGAAGAAAAAATAGCAATAAAATCAAATCTAAGTTATTACGAATTGAATGAATCTAAATATAGACTACTTTTCAATATTTATATATGATAATAATATTGATTCATTTTCTATAATATAAATAAGTACGTATAAAAATTTATAAACCAAATAAATAATAATTTATATGTATGTAATTACTTCTATTGTTCTATTATCTAAATTTATAAAGAATGCCATTTAGTTGTACCTACTACTGTTAACATATTTATTATTTATGTTTTAATTTAAACAATAAAATTTATTATGTGTAAATATAATGAATATATCGGGTGACTCAAAATCAGTTATATCTTTAGCGTTGCTTCCCAAATTATTTTAGAAAAAAATACTTCTAACAAAATGAATTGCAGAGCATAAAAATCTGCATATATAGTCTGTCCTACTTTTTGTGCACCTATAGGGGGCCATATTAGATGTGCTTTTATTTTACCAAAAAATCTCTAAGGGTACGAGATAATGGCGAAAAACTGAATTTTGTTGATTTTTTCTTTTTTAAATAATTTCTAAACTGTTAGTAATCAAGAAAAGTGTTTCAAATAAAGAGGTTAGATATTTTTATTGCCTAACCATTGGTGTGCGAAATAAATTTTAATATCCATAAATTTCCGAGATATAACACAAAGTTATATTTTTTTAAATGGAACTCATATCTGATTTTATACTCAAAAAATATCTATTTTTTTCTCTTTTCAATGATGCAAGGGTTTTTGTGTTTCGTATTTGTTCAATCCCCAAAATTTAATTTTTCACGTGATTTTTCTCGAATGTAATTGTAATTATTTCACTAAAATCATCATTATTTTTATTAATTATATTCTATTTAATAGATATAATTCATTTGATGACTTTCTTGCTTAATATTTTTATTTTAAACTTGCCACTTACAATGTACACTATAACATGTGTAGCGCGACCCGATAAAAAATATTTTTTGTTTTGAATTTGATTGAATTTTGGACATTTTTTTTTTTTTAAATAAATCAATATTTCTCAATAAAATTCTTACCAATATTTCCAAAATAACACAAAATTTACTACAAAATAAGGAAAAAAAATCGAAGTAAAATAAATACAAAACACAATAACATTTACATCATTGAAAAGAGAATAAAATAGATATTTTCTTAAGACTAAAATCAAATATGGATTTCATTTAAAAAAAAATAACTTTGTGTTATATCTTGGAAATTTACGGATATTAAAATTTATTTCGCGCGCCACTGGTTAGGCAATAAAAATATCTAACTTCTTTATTTGAAACACTTTTCTCGATTACTAACAGTTTAAAAATTATTTAAAAAAGAAAAAATCAACAAAATTCAGATTTTCGCAATTATCTAGTGCCCTATGAGAATTTTTGGAAAAACAAAAGCACATTTAAAATGGCCCCCTATAAGGGCACAAAAAGTTCCATTTAACCGACATTGTATCTCTTATTCGAGATCCCATTGGTGGCAGCTCTAAATGGGACATACTGTATATACCGGGTGGTGCTCGAAATCCGTTACATAGCCATTTAACATGGGAAAGTAGTTTTTCCTTGCGCGTTACTTCCCAAATTATATAAAAAAAATACTTCAAACATAAGTTGTAGAACATAAAATTCTGCATTTTAATCAATAAAAAAATAATTTTGCATACTTTGTAACGGCAGAAATTAGGTATGAAAATGTCGAAAATCACCTCAAAAATAGTGATAGCCATGGAATTAGAACAAAAAGCTTAACAAATGTGTGATTTTTTTTATCTGTCAAAATTTAATTTACTTTTTATTTTTAATAAAATTATCATAATGTGAAATTCTTAAGCAAAATAATAATTTAGTTTTATACAGTCAAAATATTCATTTTTCTTAACAAAAAGTTACAATATTTGACAGTTAAAATATCACACATTTGTTTGTCTTTTTGTTTTAATTCTATGACTAGCAACATTTAACTGAAATTTTCGGAATTTTCATATTTAATTTCTAGTGTTATTAAACATTAGAAATGAAATTTGTGTAGTGATTTATATGCATAAGGATGGATATAACACTCGTCTTTCAAAAATTCATATTGTTTCGAAGAAGTTAGGGCATTCCATTTTAAAACGATGCTCGTTGTTGACAATACTTTCACTGTAACGTAAATTTATTTATTAATTCAGACATATTACCTGCATTCATAGTCGTACGAATACATTTATTTTCTGTCAGTATCACTGACACTGTATCAGTATTTTATTTTTCACTTATTTGGTTTTACATTTGCTAATAAACTTACTAGTTGACTTAGTTTTGAAATTTGGAATGCTTTTACTGTAACATATATTTTTATAATAATAAAATAATAGTAGTATCTCATGCATCCTCATAAAAATTAAGTAAACGACCCTACTGAGTTTGACAGAATGGACGGAGATAAAATCTTAATTCATACAATTCGTAGATGACCTTGATCGGACACCTTTAATTTGTTTACTGTATATCAGTAAACAAATTCATTTCGTGTTTAATAGTTGCAAAAATTAGTTATAAAATTTGGAAAATTGGAATTTAATAATGCTAGCCATGGATTTGAAACAAAAAAGACAAAAAAATCTAATATTTTAACTATAGTGAAAATGATTAGGTAGAAGACTCACGTAATCAACCTGAAAAAAACCTTATAAAATGAAACATAACTTGTAGAAATTATTGGGTGTTATTTATTTTTAAAAGAAGAAGAAAAAAGTGCTAGTATTAATAAGTAATGTATGTATTAATGATATTTATAATTATTTCTAAGTCAATCGTTATTCCTTTTACGGAATATAAAATTATTTCAAGTAATTGTAGTTTATTTTCGTACCATACGTTGGCACTACTGAGAATGACCATGTTGTGTCAAATAATTTTATATTCCCTAAAAGGAATTTCTCAAATGTTTACAGTTTATGTTTTCATCTGTATGTCGCGCTCGTTTACACTTCAAAATCTTATTTCGTGCATTAACAACTGCGACATATACAAATATTTTTTTTAATTTTTCTATTCATTGTTCTTCATTTGAACTTGACGTTCGGTTTTGTGAACAGTTTCATAGAACAGAGTAGCCAATTACCTGCAACTACACATGAAATGTAAACTTTTGTTTAATGATAACCCTAAATATCACCAAAATGTGAAGCAAATGACCTTCAAAATTAGAACATGCCCTATTTGAGAATTTTTTACAGCATCGTATGGTACCATAAGAAGTTGTAAATTTATTACCGTGTAATCATTGAAATTTTGTGATCAAATACGAAGTTATAAAAATGCATGTAAATTTATGATATGTAAAACAGGCTTAAAATAATTTGGGAAGCAGCGTGCTTAGAAAAATTGTTTTACCATGTTAAATGCCTATGTAACGTATTTCGAGCGCCACACAAATATATCATCAAGATGTATTAAACTGTGCGTGTCAACCAGCTTTTTATTCGCAGATTTCGGTAATGACGCCTTTTGTACTATAGAGCAGTATTTCCCAACCTTTTTCTCATCGCGGACCAGTTAAATTTCAAATAAATTATATGCGACTTAAATGTCGCTGTAATTAACTGCGCTAACGAGTAAGATATTTACGTCAGATATTTTTCTGCGGAATGCGGAGCCGTGAAATTTTTTTGTGGATCGGCACCGATCCACAGACCGACGGTCAAAAAATAATACCACAGGGTATTCTTACCAGGTGATACCACACGGGCACTTAAATTTGTTGTGCAAAGTGCGTCACATTATTGTATTTTTAAAAATTGGAAATAACTTTTAATTCTTACTTCGAACAGATTTGAACTCCGGTGTTTCGAACCACAATCCATCATTTAACGCACTGCCTCGCATTCTAAATTAGGGTATTCCACTAATTTTTGATATTTTTATAAAATTAAAGTAATAATATATAGATATATTTATACATCAAATGCCACGAGCCCTAAGGGCGAATAGATTAATTTCTTCGAATGAATAAACATTCTTTACTCACGTGGATTATACAATATTTTATTCAATTTTGATTATAATATTTAATTTTGACAAAACAAAAAACTAATCAGTATGCTGTGCATGAAAATCGTCGTTGATAGACGTCAAGTGTTATTTTAAATTCATTATTTGTTGCAGAGTGAGTTAAAATTCTGTGAGATTGACTTAATTTTTTAATTCACTAGCAAATAAACAGTTACTAATGACAGTTTAAAACGTTAAAATCGAATAAAATATTTTGCGGTAGTGTTTTTTCCACGACAGCATTGGAATGGGTGTCCGAAAAGTAACATCTGATGATAAGCGCCTTCTAGATTACAAAATATATCTACTACCGAAATCTGCGAGTAAACCAAATTGGCACACCTAGTAATGAGTAATAAACCAGGATGATATACAGTCGGGTGATTGGAACTCTCGAAGTTTGGACTTTAATTTATTTAAAATCATACTTTCGTAATTTCCTGCTTCCCTAATTATTTTAGTTAAAAAGACTTCAAATAAAAGTTGTAGAGCATAAAAGTCTGAATCAATAAGCAATTAATTTTGCTTACTTTGTAATGACAGAAATTAAATATGAAAATATCGAAAATCACCACAAAAATAGTGACAGCCATGGAATTGAACAAAAAAGTAACAATTGTTACGAATTTATTTATCAAGCTAGGTTAGTTTATTCTTATTGGTCGCTAGTATGAACAGTGACTATGGGTGATTAACGAGCATGTGATTAGCATTGTTTTATCTCTGTAAATCTGTCAATAAGAATGTTGTCAACTCTTTGTAAAAGATGTAAATCTTATGACAAATATATTTCTATCTATCTATCTTTTATCTCTGTCAATCATTTATAGATTATTTTAGAGAAAAATACTTCAAATAAAAGTTATGGAAAAATTAATTCTACGCATTTTTTATTTGAACTATTTTTCTCTAAAATAATCCATGAACGATTGATAGAGATAAAACAATGCTAATCAAATGCTCGCTAATCACCCTTAATCACTTGTTCATACTAGCGGCCATTATTATTTGTCTCTGTTCAAGTGAACAATTATCTATTTGAATTAAAAGATAAATTTTCATTTATATAGAAATTATAAATAGGTAATACCCAAGAAAAATAAATCAACCCAACTTGACATATAAAACTTTATACTTTTGTTAATTTATTTGTTTCATTTCCAGAGCTAAAATTATTTTTGGGATAATTTTCGACATTTTCATACCTAATTTCAGCCGTTGTTACAAAGCATGCAAAATTAATTTTGCTTATTGATTCAGATGCAGACTTTTATGCTCTACAACTTTTATTTGTAGTCCTTTTAGCTAAAATAATTAGGGAAGCAGGAAATTACGAAAGTATGATTTTACATGTATTATTATTTTTTATAATAATTCGCAGGATTTACAGTAATAATTCTGTAATATATATATTTTTTTAATGGAAGTACAATTATTTTGTCAAAATATTAATAAAAATCTAATTTTATTACACAAGTAAAATAAAATTAACATAAAAAACTAAACAAAAATAAAATAAAATTTATCTCACCGATAATACATGGTAAGCCTATATGTAAAGCGAACATACGAAAACATTATAAGATGACAATAAGTTATTAATTATTTGAAGACCTTTCACTATTGAAAGAAATTTCAATTGGAATTTAAGAATCTAAGTTGGTAATGACTGCAGAACATAGGCACAAGTCACAAGACTAGGAATGTCCAAGTCTCACATAATAAAGACCATAACTATCTTATCATGACGACAAGCTAGTCACACGAGTTTCGGATTCTTAAATACAAACACAAGTTATTTGTTGGACGGCAAATATTAAACGTTTGGAAATAACTTTTGTGTGTTTTTTGGGAACTATTTTTACATTTCTACGAAGATACGGATAAATTATTTGTGAACAGTTTTTGTAGATAACAATAGAGGCTTTTTGTTCATATAACACAAACAGGAAACTGAAATAATCGTATTTTTCAAATTATCTTCATTTTGCTGTTTTGCCATTACTTGCTTTCATGTATGCATATTAAATTATTGTTTTTGCTATAAATATATTATGCTGTTCTATTTAAATAACTAGTTTGACTAATTTTAATATACAGTGTGCCCCATTTAGAGCTGCCACCATTGGGATCTCGAAAACTATAAGATACAATGTCGGTTAAATTGAACTTTTTGTGCACCTATAGGGGGCCATTTTAAATGTGCTTTTGTTTTTCCAAAAATTCTCATAGTGCACTAGATAAGGACAAAAAACTGAATTTTGTTAATTTTTTTTTTTCAAATAACTTCTAAACTCTTAGTAATCCAGAAATATGTTCCAAATAAAGAAGTTAGATATTTTTATTGCTCAACCAGTGGCGTACACTAGAAATTTTTATATCCGTAAATTTACGAGATATAACGCAAAGTTATATTTTTTTAAATGGAACCCATACCGGATTTTAGTCTTAAATAAATACGTATTTTATTCTCTTTTCAATGATGTATGGGTTATTGTGGTTCGTATTTTTTTAACCCCCAAATTTTTATTTTTCACGGTACTTTTCTCGAATTTTGTAATTATTTCACATAAAGCATTGTTATTGATTATATTCTATTTAATTGAGATAATTCATTTTATGACTTTCTTGCTCAATATTTTTATTTTAAACTCGCTACTTACAATGTACAATGAATTTGATTGATTTTTGGGCAATTTTTTTTTAACGAAATAAATAATTTAAATAAAACGAATATTTCTCAATAGAATTCTTACCAATATTTCCAAAATAACACTAAATTTACTACAAAATAAAGAAAAAATAAAATTTCGAAATAAAATAAATACAAAATACAATAATAGAAAAGAAAAGAAAATAAGAATTTCTTTCAGACTAAAATTAGATCTGTTTCATTTAAAAAAATATAACTTTGTGTTATATCTTGGAAATTTACAGATATTAAAATTTATTTGGTATGCCACTGGTTAGGCAATAAAAGTATCTAACTTCTTTAGTAAAAACATTTTTGTCGATTACTCATAGTTTACAATTTATTTGAAAAAGAAAAAATAAACAAAATTCAGCTTTTCGTCTTTATCTAACCTATGAGAATTTTTGGAAAAACAAAAGCACATTTAAGATGGCCTCCTATAGGTGCACAAAAATTTCCATTTAACCGACATTGTATCTCTTATAGTTCTCGAGATCCCAATGGTGGCAGCTCTCAATGGGACACTGTATTCTATATACAGGGCGTAAGAACTAAACGAGCAACCTCAAATAATTTCTATATTTTTAAAAATACAAAAAAATACTATAAGGCAGTCTTATAAGGGGGACATCCGATTAGAAAAGAAAATATTTTTTTACTCCAGTGGCTCTCAAGTTACAACACAAAGTTATAGTTTTTAAATGAGATGGTACATATTTTTTGGGCTCATTCGGTAGAGTATTTTTTTCTGAATTCAACCATGTAATCATTTTATATCTTTACATAAAAAAATATTGAGGAAAAAATGCAATTGAAATTTAAATAAATTTGATTTTTATAGTTATTTTTCAAATTGATCTATTCAAGACTTCTAAAATAATTAAATAATTGGAAATATGCTTAGATAATAAAAAAATAATTAATAAAAAACTACGTTATAGTCTTAAGTTTTGATTGTCACTTGTACGGTGTTGCTGCCTACGTCATTGATCATATTATCTTTCATTTCCATACAAACGTACGTGGTTTCTACTTAATATGGCATCATAAATTTAAACGTGTTATTTGGTTACTTTCGTTGTTTCGTTATTTTGGAATCATGGGCGTTTGTATAACGAACAAAGATATATAGAATGACATAGGCTGTCTGTGACATTCAAAACTATAATACAGGATATCCGTTTTTCGAGGCTCACTATTTGGATCTCGGAAACTATAAGAAATACGAAGTTTATTCAGTTTAATTAGTTTTAATATTTTTATATGAATGTCATAGTAGGCGAAGACCACATGGAAAAGTAAATTTGACAAGTGTTTTAGACCTGAATAAGTTAGAAATATTTGTGAAAATGAAGAAAACAAACAGATAACAATACTTGATTATTTCAAATACTTCATTGCTATAATTATTGTTTTTAATCCTACAAAATTAATAATTGTTACATTTTTACAGTTTGAAACAAACATCAATAAGTTGCTAGAAATCTAAAAAAATCCTATTTTCAATTATGTATGTAACTTTCCAATATGGTGTCCTATATCAGTGCAAATTTATCTAAAATCTATGAATTTTTCGGGAAAAAAATACATCTTTAAAATGGTCCACCTATTTGCCCTAATTTAACCGACTTCGTACCTATTATAGTTTCCCAGATCCTATTGGTGAGTCTCGAAAATCGGACATCCTGTATTATTATAAGTTTTGAATATCACATGTAGGTTAGCCATTCAATATATCTTTGTTCTTTATACAAACGCCCGTGATTTCTATCTGGCGTGAGAACTGTGGCATCATAAATTGAAACAAATATTATTTAGTTTACATTTGTAATTTTCCGCGAACATTTACTTGAATTAATTCCTGATTTAAAAAAGGCGATAGCAGAATGGTTAAAAATAGTAAAAAAATTAAATAGAGTAAATGTCTATAAAATCTTATATTAATTTGATTTAAATCATTCGACTATAATACGTGTGCCGCGGTTGGAAAAATTGAATACATGTTACTCTTGGCACATGAAATGATACAACTTTTTTAGATATAGTTCTGTTTATTGTTATTTCTTTCATCGAATTCTGATTCTACGTAGAAAAAGTAACACGTATTCATTTTTTCCAGTCGCGGCACTCTTATTATACTCACATTTAAATTAAATTAATATAAAACTTTATATTAGTGAAAATGATTAAGCAGAAGACGCACGTCATCAACCTAAAAAATACCTTATAAAATGAAACATAACTTGTAGAAATTATTGGGTGTTATTTATTTTTAAAAGAAAAAAAGTACTAATATTAAGAAATGTATATATTAATGATATTTACAATTATTTCCAAGTTAATCGTTATTCCTTTTACGGAGTATAAAATTATTTGAAATAATTATAATTTATTTCCGTACCATACGTTGGCACTACTGACAATGACCATGTTGTGTGAAATAATTTTATATTCAGTAAAAGGAATAAGGATTGACTTAGAAATAATTATAAATCCATTAATATATACGTGTCTTTAATACTAGTATATTTTTTGTTCTTTTTTAAAAAATTAATAACAACTAATAATTTCTACAAGTTTTATTTCATTTTATAAGGTTTTTTCAGGTTTATGACGTGAGTCTTCTGCCTAATCATTTCAAGAAAAATGTTATCTAAGGATATGCAAATATTATACCACTAAATTCAGAATAAAATTCTTTGTATAATATGTTAACAAAAAATATATGGTCCCATTTAAATTTAAAAAGTTGATCCCCACAATTTGAAAACCAATGGTTGAAAAAAATATTTTACGCTCATTAAAATAGTCTTGTAAAATAGAAATTGTTTGCTAACTTAACCAACCTCGTAGCTCTCATAATTCTCGAGATAGCAATAGTGGATAAAATAAAATGAACACCCTGTATCGAGCCCTGTATATATTTATAATTTTAAAAAAATATAATTAATTAGCTAGTGTTATAAAAAAAAAATCGAAAATTTGGGAATTAACATTTTCGAACATAATTCTAGATGACATCATAATAAAACCGAAAATTATAAAAATTCTATAACCAATGTCATTCATAAACTGGTTCAAATCTAGCAAAAACAAAATTGTTGGCAATCATTCAATTTTCATAAATTCGATAAAAATAATCAAAAATACCTAAACAAAAAGAACCTCTATACTTAGATTATAAACAAAGTTATACAAACAATGCAAGGAACACTTTGCAACTACATTATCTGTTCGAGATAAAGTGATAGAAATCGAAGATAAGATATTATCATTAATATATTTTGTACTGTACAATGCAACTGGAAACATTTCTTTTAGTAAAGGCCTACGTGAAAGTTAGCAGATAGACCAGAGGAATTGTTTTGAACTAATTTCTAATTTATGAACATGATGAATACATATACATATGTGGGCAATGGTATGTCATACAAATGGGCCAAGATTCAATGAAACATTCGTCAATTGAACTGTTAAAAATATTTTTTAAACTTTTATTATATCCAATTGCACTTTTTTTAGTAGTATAAAAATGATAGTTTTTTTATGTTTGAATCTAAAAACTTTATTTTTAATTAAATTGTAACATTTAAGAAATACATTTATTTAGGTAAAACCAGTTAAAAAGAATACATATGGACAAAAATATTTATTTTAACATATTATAATAATAACGATTTGGTAAATGTATAGAGTAGGTATAGCTTTTAAGCTTTTAATGCGATTTATACACGTATGTGGGCAATTTACATATTTTCATCAATCTCACTTAAAAACCTATCAAAAATACGAATCACTGAACCATTTTTTTTTACTTTAATATAAATAAATATTGACCTTGTCCTACATAAAACAAGTATACGAATTTTCCACCCATTTTCATGGTTACTTATACTTTTGTTAAGTTAATTAAAGAATATGTTTACTATTACGTACATATGAGAAAAAACTATGTGCATGTTTAAAAGTAAAAAAAATCACCATTGTTATTATCAAAAATAAAAGCTGATATTAGATATGAGAAAATTAAAAAGTATAATTGTCGTTAATAACCAATAATGAACATGGGTCTAATTATTTACATAGTTTTAAAGAAAATGCAAATATAACCTCATTTTCTAACTTGTATTTTAAAAATATATATTTTTTTCTGTTATTTTCCACTTATTGATGTGCTTATTTTAGCATCAAGAAATATTTTCTTTTTAATAGTATTTTATGGTTAGGTTAATCTTTAAATACTTTGTAACGTTTTTCAATGTAGTTGTATATTATACTTAACGTATATTCAACAGTTTTTCAAATAATTTAATATTCAAAACACATTCTGAACAATATGGTTAGGTTGAATACATTTCGGTCTTTTTGTGTAGGTACAATTTTAGATTTCAATATTATAATGCTACATCATGTGTTGATAACATTGACAATATTAAATATTTATAAAAGCATTTTGCAACTGCTGGGAATGAATAAAAGTAAAAAAGTAATAATAGATATCCATCATACTCTTTTAACATCAAAATAATTACCTACTATTGATGACACACCTTCATCAAGAAGACAATTTTCTTAACAATATAGTGTATATGAATTCCAGTGAGTTGTTTCGTGGGTCACATTAGAACAAGTATCCTACTAAAACCTTCTTGAAATAACTAGCAAGAAGATTTCGACATTGTTATGAAACAAAACTGTAGATTATAGAAAGGACAAACACAAAAAATTATGAAATGTCAAAAACGAATTTCAATATAAAAATTTTGAATACTTACATTTTATTATTGTATCCAAACGTCACTTTTTCATGACACTTTTAGAACACATATTTTTAAATTCACTGAAATGAAATTATTTTGTAAATACTGATGATCCCTGACACTTTTCCTGCATTTATTACAGAACGTCCTTGTAGAAACTGTAATGGCTGTTAAAACATGACGTAAGCGTGTTGAAATCAAGACATTTAATGACATCTAGCGCACAGGTTCTGAACTCTATTGTTAAATTTAATATAAAATTTAAAATAATTACAAAATTTTGACGGTAGTAATTTAAACAAATTTATAAATAATACATAAACATATTCATGTAGATTCGTATAATTTTATAGCAAATGAAACTAATGCAGCTTGCGTAAAAGTAATCATTAGCTGACCGCTTTGGTGCTTTTTTTTCAAATACGTAATGAATATTTGGAATGTTTTCGTTTAGCTAAAATATAACAAAGAAACATAAAATTACAGCATGGAAGCAGGTATTTATATATTTTTTTGTGCCACCAGACGTGCACTAAAACATTCACAGACGCAATGAGGGCCGCGAAATCCAATTTCGCGGCCGTTGTTATAATAACGGCCACGAAATTGGATGTAACCAGTGACGGTTCTAAAATATGACAAGTTTATTGGTTTGTTTTTTTAAATATATACAGTAAATATTGTAAAATAATTACTTTAGAAATAACTTTTTCTTCTCTTCGACGATATTTTACAAAACTAATTGTTTTGCTTATTTGTCAATCCCATCAAAGTCGCCTTTTCTATTTCAATAAATTCAACCATTTAAATACAATAATTTGTAATTACACATTTTTCTTAGAATGCGGAAGAGTGATTTCGCGGCCTTGATATACAAATAACTCTTTTTACAAAAATAAAGGGGGAATACACTAGCACACACATCGTCCTATGTCCATACATCGCTCCGTTTTATCTTTTTTCGTTTAGGTTCCTAACATTCAAATCTTGACCATTAAGTTCGCGCAGATAAACTTCGCGCGCTCACAATTTAAAAAGTACACTCCGGAGTACAAAATGTACATGAAAATTATTTATTGAATAGGTATTGTTCATGGAGGTAGGAATAACATGGAGAGAGCATAAACTTGAACTATGGGCAAGGGAAATTTAACCTGGTGGGGACGGACGCAGATACTGTAGTAGTATACTTTGTGGTGGAGATTCGCGAAACATCTAATGAAAAACCAATATATATCAAAAAGTCGCAAACTGTAAAACATTTCTTCAATACTCGTAAACGTACAAAACAATGCAATGCACAATTAACAGCAAAAACCTTGTAACTTCAAACTGACATGGGACATATTGTAGAGGAGGAAGCGGCTTCACTAGCTATTGCAAATACTCCTTCCATATTATTCCTACCTCCATGGTATTGTTGGTATTTTTTATTTAAAATTTGTACTGCGGAATGTACTTTTTAAATAGTTAACGCGCGAAGTTCATCTGCGCTAACTTCATGGTCAAGATTTGAACGTTATGAAACTGAACGGAACATGAAATGTATAGGGCTATGTATAAACATTTTCAAAAAATATTTGAACATAATGTAACCTGACGCACAGAACTCAATTTGACGTAGTTCGGATGGTTGCAAAATTGCATGCATTTTATAAATATTTCGCGCTAAAATAATTATTATTTTTTTCGGCTGTATTTGTGAAAATTGTGATTTTTTTCGCTTGCAAAATTTCAAAAAAATACTTTAATGTAACGTAACTTGACGCACGGAACTCAATATGACGAAACTCGGCTGATTATATTCATTTTAGAGGAATTTTACTAATAGCTAGAAATTTCACTGCGCATGACAAACTAAAAATTTAATCCAGGGTCTGTTCTGACGGTTGTAAACTGATTAGGGATTGAAATTATTTTGCTGAACGAACAAATGAGTTTTAATCGTAGATATAAATTTTCCATGGAGGGAGTATTTGCAATCGCTAGTGCAGCCCGGTGCAGCCGCTTCCCCCTCTACATTGTGACTGTGACCGTTGTCAGTTTGAAGTTA
Source organism: Harpalus rufipes (assembly GCA_951394225.1). Lineage (NCBI taxonomy): Eukaryota > Metazoa > Arthropoda > Insecta > Coleoptera > Carabidae > Harpalus > Harpalus rufipes. The sequence goes on along the minus strand of OX596276.1, from coordinate 18,884,860 downwards.
CAAGGTTGTTGCTGCCATATGTCATTGAGCATTGTTTATTTTTATACGTGTTTTGGATAAGTGTTTACCGTTTGTGACTTTTTAATATATGTATATCGTGTTTTATATTGACTTTTCTTTAAGTACTTCGTAACATTTGGTGAAAATTAAGATTTTGTTTATTCATATGAGTTATGAAATGTAGTTTTATTTTAGTACTTTAACTCAACGTATATTTTGTGTTTATAGCAGTTTAACAGAACAAACATTATTTGGACTTATAATAATGTACTAGTTGACTCTTGCATTGCAATATGTAAGTTTTCTTGCAATAATATTAAATACTTTATTTAACATAAGTAATTATTTGCAGATTGTAACATGAATTTAAAGATATTTTAAATAGTTGTTTCCTAAATAGTTCGTAGCTAATATTATGTAGGAGTAATTGTTAATATTCTCTCACTTTTTTTTTCTCTTTGTATATTATTCTGTAATTGGGAATAATGTCCTTTAGAATAATCATAAATAAATAAACATGGTAACTTGTGTTGTGGGGTGCTCCAATAAGTCAGGAGGAAAGTTTTTTTTATGTATTTTTATATTATTTAACAATAAACAATTTAAAAAATCTAATGACTGTATTGAACAATTATAATTTCGTATAAATATCTAGCCTAGATCTATCGATTTAAATATATATTGTAAAAGATAACCGTATCAGTCACAGGTAAGTGGAATTTTAATTATTTATAATAATTTTTATATATTGTAATTTCTTCGAAGTACATATTTGCTGAAAAATATATATATATTTATCGATATTACTAGAAATAAGAAATATTAATTTCAAATATTTCATTTTATATTTACCGCGTGAATTCCCACCACAATGTGACTGCAGCAGTACCTGCGTCCGTTCCCACAGGCCTACATTCCCCTTGTCATAGTTCTAGTTTATGCTCTCTCCATATTTATTCGTACCTCCATGAAATTTTCTGTTGTGTGAACATTTTTAAGTAGATACGCATGCTCAGAATGGATTGTGGCGTTTTCTGACTGCTATGCGAGTGCGAATAAACCTAGATACAGTAAAAATTTTGAAAGATGTCCGATCAAGGTCATCTGTATCATGAACGAATTAACAAATAGGCATACATTTATCTCTTTCTTTTGCAAAGGCTATAAGATTGTGCGATAAGGATGGTTACAACACGCTTGTCTTTCAAAAGTTCATATTGTTTCGACTAAGTTAGGACATTCCACTTTAAAACGATGCTCGTTGTTGATAATACTTTCGCTGTAACGTAAGTTTATTTATTAATTCAGATACATTACCTTGATTCATAGCCGTACGAATAACGTTATTTTCTGTCAGAGTCACTGACGTGTCATTATCTTATTTTGAACATATTTGGGTTTATATTTGCTTATAAACTTATCAGTTATAATATTTTTGAATTCTTTTACTGTAATATATATTTTTATAATAATAAAATAACTGTAGTATCTTACGTACCCTCATAAAAACTAAGCAAACGACACTACTGAATTTGTCATAATGGGCGGAGCAAAAATCTGAATTCATACAATTCGTAGACGACCTTGATCGGACATCTTTCAAAATTTTTACTGTACTTACACAAATGCAATTTGCACATAGCGGTACTGCTTAGAAATAATGGTTGCTATGGTAACGGCAATACATACATAGAACTGTCAACCATTCACAGTACCTGACTGAAAAGACAACGGGAGGGGGTTTGTTTGTATCGAGATGTTCTATCTCTCTCTTGCGTGTAAAGTCAATGGGAGCAAGCGGTGGTGATATAGTGTAACTATGGCACCACACTAGCCATGTACTTTCTAGAACTCTGTAATAAAATTTGTGCACTTTAGTAGGCGCGCGCTAGCATGTATTATGTATTTGAAAGGGACAGATACTTGCTTACGATTTGGATGGAAAAAATAGGGAACGCTTAGGATTGAGAGAGACAGAAAATAACGGAAGGGCATGGATACTGCGCAAACTCAGGAATACTTGTGCCAGAGACGGCGACGTAACTTTTGCACTTTTTCAGTTACTCTGTTCTAAGTTGGCGAGTTAACATCAACAGAAGAGCATTTTGCTTTATATTTTGACGGCATAAGAAAAAAAAAGTAAATAAAAGTTTTTTCTTGAACTTCTTCCTTGTTTTATTATTTTGCGTTATATTTGTCCGTTTCTTGAAAATTCATGCGTGTCTATGGTACGCCGCGGCGCCTGCGTATTACACATGGCCTTCCGTACATTGTATCCTTTTCTCTCTTATGTACTTGTTTAAATCTATCTCACTTGATCCTAAGCGTTACTCAGGAAAGCATTACAAGGCATAGGCTTACTCGTATCTAGTTCATAAGCTATATGATCTAAGGACAGAGAGTCACCCCTATTTTGTAAGAAAGTTATGTCTTAGCAACATTGTTATAGCAAATAACCAATAATGATGGCGAAAACTGAATAAAACATGAAAATGACTGGCTTTACATGTTTCTATTGGTTAAATTTTTTAGCAATGTTGCTAAGACTTAACAACATCCTTACAAATTATGGCTGAGTTTGTTACTTGGATTATGCAAAAGTGTAAATAATTTTCATAGTTTACCAAAGGAGTAAAGAAGAACAAAATTTAATTCCAAAAACAAACAAGTATTTGTTTGTGCAGATCATTTTGAGAAAAATGAATTTTTAGTTATTCAACTGATAAAAATTATAATATTTTCTCATGTGAATTTTACTTTATAATCGTACTTTTAGGAAAAAAAAACAATAAAAAATTGTCACTGTAACTACTGTCAGTGAAGTTATTCAAAATTATCCGCGGAACAGTACATAAGTGAAAATGATTAGACAGAAGACGCACGTCATCATTCTGAAAAAACCTTATAAAATGAAACATAACTTGTAGAAATTATTGGGTGTTATTTATTTTTAAAAGAAAATAAGTACTAGTATTAAGTAATGTATATATTAATGATATTTACAATTATTTCTAAGTCAATCATTATTCCTTTTACGGAATATAAAATTATTTCAAATAATTGTAGCTTATTTTCGTACCGTACGTTGGCACTACTGAGAATGACCACGTTGAGTCAAATGATTTTATATTCCGTAAAAGGAATAAGCAGACTTCGAAATAATGGTAAATTCATTAATATATACGTTTCTTTAATACTAGTATATATTTTCTTTTTTAAAAAATAAATAACTAATAATTACTACAAGTTATATTTCTTTTTATAAGGTTTTTTTCAGGTTGATGACGTGAGTTTTCTGCCTAATCATTTCACCATAGCTAGCATGCTACAATCTACGTTGAGCTTTACCCGCCTGCTCCCATTCTGTGTATATTGGTTTGCAATCATATACAGGTGTTTCCTTTAAAACAACCAGCGCTTTTTTGGGCGAACTAATGACTTTAGAGAAAAATGTTATATACAAAAAATTACCAGGAAAAAGGGCTTAATTTATGAGGAATAATAAATAAAAAATTCAACCAGTGGTTCTCAAACAGTAGAATAAAATTATATTTTTTTAAATGGCAACCTATATAATTTTTTTGTCCATTATATAGAGAATTTTTTTCTGATTTCAACGATATAAATATGATATGGAGTTGTATAACAATTATTTCGAGAAAAATGATATTAAAAATCAGAAATAATTTTACAATATTGAAGTAGGCTATGCAATAAACAACTATTAATACGACTATTGCCTAGGTTACGATAGTATATTATTTTCTTATATCTAAAATAACTTGTTTTACTAAGAAATTCATAATAACAAATGAACTACATAACGAAGAAATATCAAAAAATAATAGTACTAACATAAAAAGAAAAACAAAATGATGGAAATTATTTACAAATTTATGCAACCTTAGGTATTTTTGCACTTAAACAAACACTTAATAACGTAAGTAACAAAACTATCTGTCACCTGTATCATTTGTTTGCAATTTGTTTATTGCATAGCCTACTTCAATATTGTAGAATTATTTCTGATTTTTAATATCATTTTTCTCGAAATAATTGTTATACAACCCCATATCATATTTATACCGTTGAAATCAGAAAAAAACTCTCTATCTAATGGAGAAAAAAATTATATAGGTTGCCATTTAAAAAAATATAATTTTATTCTATCGTTTGAGAACCACTGGTTGATTTTTTTATTTATTATTCCTCATAAATTAAGCCCTTTTTCCTGGTAATTTTTTGTATATAACATTTTTCTCTAAAGTCATTAGTTCGCCCAAAAAAGCGCTGGTTGTTTTAAAGGAAACACCCTGTATAACCATCAAAATAAAATTCTTGAATGGTAGGTATTCGAAACTTTAACCTAATATTTAAGTAGACTTTTAATTTATTATATAAAGATTATAGGTACACAAAAAATATAATTTTAGGAAATATACTTAATTTATATTATCAGTACTATACAAGATATTTTCCAAAAAGTAAAGCAACAAATATTTTTCAAATGTAGGAGTTTTATGAGTAATATGTAGTATTAATCAAAATTCAGTAAAAATCAGATGTTTTTAAATATTTTCCATCATAAACTATTAATTTAGCTAATATTTTCAACATTTGTTGCTTCAGTTCTTCAAATTCATACCGTGTAACATTAAATAGTAAATACAGTAACAATAGAAATTCAGAAAATATTTTTCCAAAACAGTTTTTTGATAAATAATGAATATGATTAACATGCTTACACATTTACATTTATTTTAAAAATATATTTATACAGCAAATTTGCGTAACAAAACCGATATGTTAAATATAAATTTAGCACCGAAGCTATTTTAACACCGTAAGACTAAATTTTGAAACGATACATTTTAAAATATTAAATTATGACATACTAAAATAATCAAAATTAGTACTGAGACAAATAACTTAGATTTTAATTACGAAATAACAAAGAACAGGTACCTTATATAAACAAAACGTAATTATACATTGGTAGGAATCAACCAAAATACTGTTTATAAATAAAGAGAACTTTCTGGCTAAAATTCACGTTTTTATAAAAATATTTTCTGAAGTACTTATAGTAATAAAATATTTTATATTATACAATATACATTTAAGTTCTATATAGTTTATCTAGCCATTATTCTTAGAATCAGTATTTGGATCAATTTGCTGTGTTGTAGTCGTTGCGGTGTTGGTCTTTTCCACCGTGGCTTCTTCATTGGGGTGCGCGGCAGGCTCGCGATGGTCTCTCTCGGTGTCATCGCTATCAGTGTCCGTTTCATCTACTTCAAGCTCATCTTCGTCTACGTAATCGTCATCGTCAGCATCGTCGTCTCCCTCACTGAAATAGTAGTCATCTTCGTCGTACGTGTCGTCCACGTACGACGTGTCATCTACATCGTAGACTTCTTCGTCAGTAATGTAGTACACGGAATCATCGACGCCATCGGCTTCAACTTCACTGATGTACAGCTCAATTTCGTCATCCGACGATGGAGCTTTGAGAAAGCCGCTGTTAGGAGCGCCAATGAAGGTATTGGACGACCACACCATTTTTACTAAAAAGAAATAATTAAAATTACGATGTATTCAGAGGCGCTTATACGCATTTGTAGAACAGACTGTTGCCTACGGCGACAAGTTTTTAAGGGCAGTAAATTTTGGGGAACGACAAATTTTTAAAGCTATGATACTTTAAAATCTTTTTCGATAAATAAAAATAAGTAGGCTTCTCTATGCAGACCGTTGCTAATAATAACGGTGTAAAAAGTACTTTGCAGAAAAGTGTATTGTTTCCCTAGTTCCCTACATCCAGAATTTTCGCTTTCCGAGATGTGATTTAAGGAGAAAATTACAATTTTTTTATTAATTTAAAAATCGATTAATCTGATCATAGAAAAATGTTGTGTATACACGTACATACATATACCTTCTGGTTGAAAGTATCTTTGCAGACCTCAACTAGTTGCAGCCCTCGCTACGATTGGGAGGCAATCTCTAGCCTCGGTTTGTAAAGAGCTACTTTCAACCCTTGACATATAATAACCATTATGTATCAAGGCTGTAAAAGTGATCTTTTTTGGTCGAATTTGAAGTTTGCAGGTGAGACCAGAAAATCAGATGAGGCTAGAAAAGAACTTTTTAGCCGAGGTGAACATATTTTTTGGACGACTATCACAAAAAGTTATAAATATTTATTTAAAAATAAATTTCATAATATATAGCTGATTCATGACAGTTGCGGAGTATTTTGTTGTAATCTGGACAACTTACAAAACAATCTGTTTAGTGTCAAAATATTTTATATAAGAATGAGAATATAATTCCTTAGTCACGTGACATGTTTTCCGCCAATCAACATTCAGAATCTCCCTAGCTACGCGTATATCACAGCGATGATAAAAAACAAGGAAATTATCACCGTATTTATAGTCGTTACTAAGGGATTTGTTTTCTTTATTTATGACATTGACAGTTACTTTTGAGTATAAAAATAAATAATAACAATAATTCAAACTCCGAAATATTAAATAAAACTCGTAAGTACCATGTTTTAATACAATATGAATATGTATATCAAAAGTTAGGTTAGGTTAGATTGCAAAAATTCATTATATTCTCTCATTAAATATAAGCTCGTGATATGATTAATAATCGAAGATATTGCTCGTGAAACCGAAGCAGCACATTTCAACTCGTCCTTCGGACTCGTGAAATCTGCAGCTCGGTTTCACTCGAGAATATCATCGATGATAATCATATCACTTGTTATATTACGTATGAAAATAACATGACTAAATTAATTAATTTGTTGCGCAAGAGAATAAATAATAGCGATAACTATTTTTCTAATACTTCGCCTGAAATTTATAAAGTTGTAAGTAGTGTAACACTAAATCCATTTGTTATTTAAACAAATGCGTGGCTGTAGCGGCCGTAAAATAGTCTTTGCCATATGTTAAGCGATACTTTACGGTTGCCAAAAAATACGTAAAATAACTATAGGTCGCGAACAGACACGTGACACATATAACAATTATTTCGAGAAAAATCGTATTCAAAATTAGAAATAATGGCTGCTTTCGGTTTTACGCTCTGAGTGGTCTGAGTGATCTTTTTGCTCAGCTCTACGTTCGGTTATTAGCTTACGGAGCGCACAGAGCCCGATCTGTTCGCTGGTTCTCTAACAAGGGAGCATGTTGAGTAGTTGTCTGGCGCATGCGTATTTAGGCGCAAATTTAAAATGTTTTTCGCCGGCAATGCAAACAGTGTCTATTCTATGAATGAATGTTGTCGTTTTCGTATATCAATCAAAAATGTTTGAAATATATAAATTAGTCATTTTAGGAAACATTTTATATACAATTTTCAGCTTTAAGTTGTCCATAATCATTTCCACATTCTTAATCAGTATCATAAAAAAAAAGTTCATAACTTGCGCATAGTACACAGGTTAACAGTTCTTTATTTTCCATTTTTATTCTGGCGCAAATTAATAAGTGTCAAAATGGCAGCTAAACACTCTATCCGTTCGGTTATTCAAGCTACAGATCGGAAATCGCAGATGAATTTGTCACGTGATCAGATTGCTCAGAGTGCTCGACAGATTTAAATACCGAACGCTCCCAATGTAATAAAAACTGGCATAACTAATAATGTAACCTAGGTAACACACGTATATAGCATAGCCTGTTGTAATTTTTTTTTAAAATTTAATACCATTTTTCTTGAAATAATTGTTATACAACTCTATACAAAATTTATATCGTTAATATCAGAAAAAATCTCTATCTAATGGGCTAAAAAATTATATAGGCATTGATCTTTTATACTCAGATTCGCCATTTATACGCGTTTTATTGGCAGAAATAATATAGTTCCCACACTGCCGAAAGATGTCTCTACTAATCACGAAATAAATAATTCCGGTGTGTTGTTGGAGATGGAATTTGACCTGCATACTTCATTCTAACTCACTTGGACTTGACATGAATTGGTTTTGCTTTGTGCGCGCATATATTGTGCTTGCCTGTAAATTAAGGCACTTGCCATTTATGTAGGTACTCCTAATTGAATTTCCCCGATTTACTATTAAAATTTAGTAGAAAAAAGTAAAAGTTTTGTTGGAGTGCAAACTATAACTGTCAAATTGTTGATTACAACAAACAATTTAGATTATTGATCAGAAGAATAAATCTAACAAAAGAAATTTCACCAACATTTACATCTATCATTTTTCGAAGAATTAAAAGAATAATTTAAACTATAAAGTATGTTAATTAGCGAATTATGCATTATGAAGGGGGGGGGAGCGCTGAAATATAATTTTGAACAAAGACGCCTTTTACCCGCGGAACGGCACTGTTTTTTCTAATATATATTTCAATAAAAAAATATGCAGTAATAATTTCATTATCAAGTAATCCATAACAAAATGTATACCAGAATATAATATCCAATGTTCAAGTTTTCGCCATCGTTAAATGGAAATCGGTACATTTTTAAGCCACTCTTTTGGTTTGTTTCGCAGTTCATATATTGACATACGTTTCTAGGCATCAGTGAATATTTTATTCTAAAACGTTTACAATTATTTTAAATCTGAAAAGTAAATAAATCAACGCTTAAGCAAGTTAGAATGAAGTACGCAAGTTGTGCCATCTATTGACGAACGGCAACCTAGTACTGCCATCTCTTAGAGACACGGCAGGCAGCGGTGGGCATAATTTATATGGATCTTGAGCGATCTGGTTATGTTCAATGATATAGGGTACCATTTAAAAAAATATAATTTTGTTCTACCGTTTGAGAACAACTTGTTGAATATTCGGTTTATTATTACTGATAAATTAGCCCCTTATTCTTGATCATTTTTTGCATATTTTTTTTTTTGTTTAAAGTTATTAGTTCATCCATAAAAACGCTGGTTGTTTTGTAATAAAATACAATAGATTTTATGTCAAATTGGTTTGAGTTGGTAGTAATGAAATGTGTGTTCTGATCATGCGTAGTTAAAATTTATGGCGGCAACGGCCCGTCAACGCCGTCGCCGTCAAAAATAGAAATATTTCAACGTCTGCCATCGCCACTCTTAGTGTCAAGACCGTTCGTACCGTATGATTTCAACCAATCATAGCACAGATTGGTGTAAACGGTAAGCAATTTGACGGTTATAACGGTGCATGTGAATCCAGCTTAAATGTTACAATAATCTGTTGTCTTTTGCCAAGTTGTAGCTGTTCATAGAATTGAAAACACAATTCATATATTATGCCAGTTATGATTCCATTTTTTATAAGTCCCGTGCGTTATTTTTTGTTGCTGTATTGTTGCTTATTAAATTTTACCTGGCTATTTCCCTATATTTATTCACTTACGGTTTTGTGCAATTGGCGCTTCTTTTTAAACATCCAAAATGTTTTGGTGTAAAACAGATTCCTAAACGACGCCCCAATTAGCTGTCAAAATTCTTTCGTTATTTCCGTTATTTAAAACAGAGTATAATAGATGAACCCCATATCCGTCTGTGTTTAATAGATAAACAAAAATGAGTGGGGGTTAATTATTAATATTTAAGGGCCGGTATTATAAACGTCCAGTTAAATTTAGTTCCATAGTAAATTTAAATAATTGAACAATTACAACGCAAATTTTTGACAGAAATAATTTAAATGTCATAAGAACAGAAATTAATTCGAATTTGTTCATTTTATTAAAACTATTATGGAACTAAATTTAATTGAAGGCCAGCCCTAAGGCGTTTTATTTATTACTTAGTAATATTATTTATTAATGCCCATATTCATAAACATTCGGAGTTTCAAAACGGCTCGAATGTTTTACAAATTGAATCAAACTTGACAAATTACATTTCGATTTTTCTTTCAGTGTCGTCTGTTTTTACTAGATAATAGTTATTAACGTCATTAGGCCCATATACGGCTGATTCAGCCGAGTTCGTTATTTGCATATCGGCCGTGTGGCGTTTAAAATTTTTCGTAATACCATAAAGTTCTTCACGATACCGGGATTTTTTTTAAGAAATACTTTATCCCTAATTACAGGCGACTGTTATAAGCCTTAACGGCCGGCGGCCGTTGTGCATTTTAGACGCGTCCGTTACAGATCCCTTTTCACTTACGTGTTTAGGTCCCTTAAATCATAGTAACGGTTTGGTATTACGAAAAAATTATAACGAACCGTTTAAAATTTCACTATACTGTATTTCAGATAAGAATAGAGTTGGTGGCGCTGCGGAGCCAGCCTGTTTTACACATATAAAACTTTTGAATTAGTTTTATTTCGTGCATGACACACTTGACAGCTCGAAACGTCAAAATTTGGTAATTTTTAATTCTTTAGTCTTTAGTAAATAAGTTACACTCTGTATCTCCAAGTTGATCTCCACGTCATTAATTTCTGATGCAAGAGTTGCTAAACTTTTATCTAGCATCTTTGTCGTTCACACATGACATATATGAAACTTTTATTCGCTATCTCATTATCGTTGGTGTTTCGAAGGGTATACTCTATCTCCGTCCAACCGACGGCAAAAAATGAAAAAGAAACTGTATTGTAACCGCGGTAACAAATGTAATTTTCAAATATTTGAATTATTTGAATATTCATGTCATTCTGTCAATCATGTGATGAAGATGAATTTGGGGTCTACAATTTGTGTTGGTAGTTTTGTTAATTCTTGGTATTATATTGTGCATTTTTCTATTCCAAAGACTGTGTTTTTGAGATTGCCGACAATTATTGCAACATACTGCTTTTGGACAAGATTAAGAGGTATCTATATTTCATCCATTTTACTTATATCGTTTTTATTCAATTCGTTTATTATTGCTAAATAACTATTTATACTTCGGATTTTGATGAACAAAACTGACACAATATATGTTATATTTATTATAATACTGTCAGTTTTACATTACATCATAATTATTCAATTGATTTATTATTGTGAAATAAATGTCTTACTTCGAATTTTGATGAATACTAATATTCACACAGTTTTCAATTTTAATTTATATGAATACATGACGTCATCAATTCCCTCCCTCATATGGTTACAACTGATGACGTGCGGATCAAGTCGTGGAAACGGAGTTTACTTATAATAATTGTTAGACAGATTATAAAGTCAAAATGGAATAAATAATATATCTGCTTACATATAGTGAAAATGATTAGACAGAAGACCACGACATCAACCTAAAAAAAACGTCATAAAATGAAATATACTTGTAGAAATTTTTGGATGTTATTTATTTTTAAAAGAAGAAAAAAAGTACCAGTATTCAGTAATGTATATATTAACGGTATTTACAATTATTTCTAAGACAATCGTTATTCCTTTACGGAATATAAAATTACTTGAAATAATTATAGTTTATTTTCGTATCATACTTAGAATGACTATATTGTATCCCATTATTTTATATTCCGTAAAAGGAATAAGGATAGACTTAGAAATAATTGTATATACAATAATATATACGTTTCTTTAATACTAGTATAATTTTTCTTCTTTTTTAAAAAATAAATAACAATAATTTCTACAAGTTATATTTCTTTTTATAAGGTTTTTTCAGGTTGATGACGTGAATCTTCTGCCTAATCATTTTCACCATATTGGCTATTGTAAACTTGGTTTGTGTTTACACCAATGAGAAAGCTGGAATCATAAGTCCTATCTTACTCCTAACTCTATTCTTATCTGAAATATAGTGTTTATAAATATGGATGAAAATACAATAAACTATTTTTTCTTTCAAAAAAAATAATGGGGACTTATGATTTTGACGTCATCGGCGACGGATCGGCAGCGGACCTCCCTCCACTAAATTTAGAAAGGGACAAGAAATTTTTAGAAAGAGTGAGGTGATATACCATGGCCGAGTCGATCAAATGCTTTCCCTCTTCAGCACCTCCCCGTTGATCCCATAATTTGTTATTTAGACAGCAAAGTTTGGTTAAGTTAATATGTGTACTCATAGAGTTAAGAATATTTATTCTTAACTCTATGTGTGTAGTGATTGTTATTAATGAAACATTGCGGAATCAAATCTTTCTGATTCTCACGGAGGGAAAACAATTCGATTTCAGCGATCAATTTGAAAAAAACATGAACTGAATCTATGTAAACACTACAAATTCCACTGTTGAGAGAGACGGAAAAAATAATGAAATTTCGTTTAGTGTATATCCACGTCATAACTTATTAAAGTTATACATAATTTGTCTCTGGATGTTAAATTATTAAATTAGTTTTCTTTGACGTTTTTTTGGAAATATCTGTATTTCAACTTTGGCATAACTGTGGGATTTAACAAATCATATAGAACATTCAAATGTTCTACTAATAAGCCGGTGAAATATATAAATTTTACAGCATCATTGCTTAATAAATTATAATTTAGTTTCCAATTATTGACAAATTTAGTTTCATTTCTCGATGTCTCTACAGGACCAAATAACTTTCTTACATAATAATTGTTGACTGTTTGGGTACTACTTTCCTTATTAATCTTTATTTCTGTTTGTGTGGAGTTGTTCTGCTTATTATCAATTTTTATATGTGTTTTTATTAATATGAACTTGTGTCTCTTTATTAGTAGACAGCTTTATTAAAGTTGCTTGAGTTGCTGTACTTGTTTTTCCAAAATAAGTTTCATTATGTTTGTCCACTTTACAAACATAGGTTTGCGTCATTTTATTGTTATTTTGTACATAATTAAACTTCCTTTTTTATCACAGGTTCCTGTAAATACATTACTAATTCATATTCAATTTATATTAATCATATTATTTCAACTTCTGTGTTCAGTCTTAGACATGTTTATCACAGACTATCTAACCTAACGGCAACGGCTTTCTTTTCAAACAATGGTTGTTGTGATCGTTGTGATCACGTGGGACCAAATATGGATCACGTGATAAACGTCAAACTTAGAGCTAAATCTTGCTCACTACATAACTAATTATTAAATACATTTTCACACACTAGATGGCGACCAAAATATTTGAATTGTATAAGTCCCCATTATTTATAAATTGTCAATAAAAAATTAAGTTTATGTTTTACCCTTTTAGATAATTTAGATAATTGGGCGGTAAAATATTAAGAACGTATCTGGACGTGTGTAAATTCTTAAATACATAGAATCTCTTTTGTCGAATTTAAACCCATGCCGTTAGAGCCATAACCACTCAAATAACATATTCAACTACGTGACCCCATAAAATTATAAGATGTTGTTGCAAAATATGACAAATGATTAAATATTATGATGTTTCGAAGTGTTACATATATTATCGAAAACGCGTGAAATTTATTTTTATCTAGAATTATTTCATAATTTTAGACTAAGTACGATGTTACAATGTATTAAAAACTATAAAATCTATAATCCATGATTTTAGACGAACTAAAGTTATACGTTCAAAGTTTGTTCCAATTTTTTTTTATTAATATTTTCAATTTTATAACATAATATAGTCGTATATTATCATAGAATAGATGAATAGTAAGTTTACAGAATCCTTCAATTTAAAAGAATGCAAATAATGTTTGTAAGGTTATGATAAGGACATCGCTGTCTGTCCTTGAGCAAAATATAAATACTAAACATGATTTTCTTGCTGCATTATCTTGCCAAAATATTTCATGATTACATTTTATATTGAAAAAAATAAACCACATATCCTAATTTGATACACTAATAATACTTACAATTCAATCTATGATTGTGAAGAGCTTTTTTCTTTAACAAAATTTATTTTGTTCTTTTTAGCTGCTGGTAATTTGACACAGACTTTCTTTCCTTCTATTTTCAATCTCCTAAGTTTCCTTAAGGCGTTGATGCACTTTTCGTGGGTTTCAAAGATAATATGACAAAATCGAAATTTATCCTAAAATCATTTACCCATTAACTTTTGTTTTAAATATTAAAACATATTTTACATATAAGTAAAATAATAAAACAGTATGAATCATTAAGCTTGTTAAATCTTGTTTCACCATAATCGTCTTACAAGCTTATTACGATTACATACATTATTCTGAAAACATTATTATGACTAATACAATATATTTTTGCAATATGGAAACAAAATTGTTAATAAGACATAAACCAAATATTAAAGTGTAATATATTATTATAAATAGTTATTAATTAAAGATTATTGTAAATACCTTTACATATATGGCCAAATAATTACCGAAAAGAAATAGACAGTATATTACAATAAATAATTCTGTCTTGTTCGCGATGTCACAAAAATTTGATAAAGAAAACAAACAACATTGAAAAATGAACATAACCTATAAACTACGTCATAAATAAATTTCATTCGTAAATACATATTAATTTAAGGCAATAATTACCTTTCTCCGTAATCTAACTCCTATTATATCTGGATGTAGATCCTTTACTTGTTGTTCGTCCTTAATTTTAAAGGGTAATCTTATATACAAACACTTTATTTCCGACTTATTTTCTGTATCGCTGAAAATGAACGACGACTGATTGTTGGATTGTTCTCTGAATAGGGGTGGGGAGTTATAATTTTCAAAGTGAAATTAGCACCGAACTGAGTTGTTTACATATTTATATTTTTTCCCTAAAAATATTCTTGAAGATTAGCTGAATATTTCGTAATTTTGGTTAAATAATTGGAAATAATTTAATTGTTATCAATTTTTTTTTAATAATTCAAACAATATTTTATCAGAATTAAAATTTAAAAACAAATATTAATTTTCGCAGGATTAAGTTAACCTAAAATTATTCAATAAACACTCATGCTATTTCATCATATTTCGAACATTCAAATCGTTAAAATTAATTTAACTTTGGAGCAATACTACTTACCCCATTATTTACAATACTTCACATAAAGACAAATTACCTAATACGATTGCACGTTTTCATAATCACAAAATCACTAGTGACACAATCAACGCACGTCGCACGTGGTGGTGACAGTTCCTAATCCTGGGAAGTTTCTGAATTTGTAGTTTTTTTATTGTCCTTAAGTTTTGTGCATACTGCAGGGGACAACTTTATTGGCGCGAATTTTATGGTAAACGACCGGACCGGTCTAATCGGTGATGATAACCTAAGTTAGTGTTTGTGTATGTTTTTGTTATTTTTAATGGTAATCATTTTTATTCAATATGAAACTAAATGAAATTTTAAGAAGTGTTCAAAATTTAAAGAGCAAATTCTTCTGTGTAAATTGGTATGTATAGTTTTAAACTGCCCCTAGAATGGATGTACAATATTTTGTTATTGTTTGGTGTTTACATTTAATATTTATGCAATATATTTTGTCACTTAAAAATATATAGCACAAATGTACAATAATATTGGTCTATCTACACGAATTATAAAATAATATAACATTTTAAGAACAAGCTTTATGGTCAGTTGCGCCGCATAGACTAGTCTTAAACTACACGTTAACAAAAAAGTGCGTGTACATATCGAAATTTTGACAGTAATATTTAACAGCCCATTTGACATTTCGTTTCGATACAAATATTGTCAATTTAAGCAACAGTTAAAATTTAAGCGATACAACTGGCCATTAAAAATGGAAGGATTGGTAAGAATGTATTTTAAAAAATGTAGATAGTAAAGAATTAACTGAATTATTGCACAATTTATTTCATTTTTATCGTACTGAATAGGGGTAATATAGTTGGATTCAAGAAAAATGACTATTCAAAGTCACTTGTTCGAAGAAAGAATACACAGTATTTTATAGAGCAGTAACTTATTTCACGTAAGAAAATTGTAGATGGCACTTGAGAGCCGACCTTTTTTTACATGCATTAAATAAAAAAATTAAATTCATGAAACCAAACTTTGTTAATAATTATCTGTAAAAATATACAAGACCTGAATACGAGCCTGAATATTAAAAATTACAACAAAACAGGGTTAAACATTACTTGATTCTATATATTTTATATGATAATTGACAACTGATGGATGATATATTTTTCGTTTCTGTGAACTAGGTTTGCATTCTGATCAATCAAAAGGCAGAATTTATATCCCTATGTAAACTAGGCTATTTTCTTACCTAAAATGGAGTATAGTAAAAATAAATACGCAGAAGATATACGTCATCAACATGAATATAATATGAAATATAACTTGTAGAAATTATTGAGTGTTATTTATTTAAAAAAAAAAAAAATACTAGTATTAAAAAACATATATTAAAGAATTTACAATTATTTTTTAGTCAATCCTTACGGTATATAAAATTATTTGACATAACATGGTCATTCTTAGTAGCGCCAACGTATGGTACGAAAATCCACTACATTTAATTTTAAATTCCCCAAAAGGAATAACAATTGACATAGTAACAATTGTAAATATCATTAATATACCTTACTTAATACTAGTATTTTTCTTCTTTTTTTTAAAAAATAAATAACACCCAATATATTTCATTTTATAAGGTTTTTTCAGCTTGATGACGTACACTGGCTTATTGAGTCGGTCTCGATTGTTAACTTGTCAGTGTCATTAGTGTCAATTAATATGCCAAAATTATCAGAAAACGAGAAAGTTGTAATACTTTCTAAGTTAGAAGAGGGGTGGTCAATCAGATCAATAGCTGAACATTAAGATTAAATAAAGTACTGGACGCTGATGGAGCGATGATAAATTACTAACGTTACTTCGTCCATATTTTGTTTCAGTCATAATTTTTACTTATTTATTATCCATTTAAAATAAATACTTGGTTGTTCTTTAATTTTTCTAGAATATATTTGTAATTTAATAGTAACTTTACACAATGAAGAACTTGCTCCACGATACCTAAAATAATGACATGACAACGGTGACAACTTCATTGACAGTTGATATTAACCTATTTTAAAAAAATCGTATTTACATAGCTAAAAACAGATAAAAACTCGGTTACTTGACTTTTAGGGTGTACGCGATTTTTTTGCAAGCCAGTGTACGTCTTCTGCCTATTCATTTTTGATTTTTATCTTAATTTTTACTATAGCAACATTTCATGTTAAAAAGATAAAAAATATTTGACGTGTATACTATGTAATTTATGTTATGTGACATAACATAACGTAAATGGTGATAATTAATTTGTAACACACTACAAATAATAATGACGTATGTCGTAGAGTTACAAATATCTAATTATCTGCTACACTTCCCTCTGGTGAATATTTACCCAGTGACGTTAACATCACGGACCACCCCTCTCCAGACGGGACACTATGGGTTATTTCCGGCAACCCAAGTTACTAGCGACATCTAGCGATGCTCGGACGAACTAAATTTACAGCGCCTATTTGATCCAATTATATACTTTTATTTGTTTTATAATAATTATTATATATTTATTTTTTATTTTATAAATGAAGACAACCTTTATCGCAATTATTTTTATTATGTGTATAAATATTACAATATGTATTTAATAATACAATGATGACATTTTGAACAATAATCATTTTTCTTGGCGATAGTTTTCTCTCATAACGGCAAGTTTCTTCAGATGTAATTATATGGTTAATACTAGAAACAAAATGTTTTAAAAATTTTATTACAAAAAAAAACCCTAAAAGAATATTAAAAGTACAAAAACCTACATTTTTACCGAATGTGTTTAATAAAATGAATCAACTACATTGTTGTAATCAATCATTTTCTTTGTATTAATCAAACAATTTTTGTTGTAATCAATTCTTAAACATCTTTATTTAAACGTTTTTTTTAATAGAGAAGCATTAAAGAATATCTGCAAACCTAATTAACTTTCAATTTTCCATGATACTGGTAAAACGAATGATAGTTTAAACTTCTACATGTTTATATATATTTTAATGAGACCGTATGTAAATCATGAGAATATTTAATTTCAATAAAATTAATACTTAATTACGAAAAAAAATACAAAGCTATTACAAAGAATTTCTTTGATTACAACAAAGAAAATGTTAAATTGTTTGATTGCATATTCGAAGTGTTGTAAATTTTACAATATATCAGAAAAGTATAAAAATCACTAAACAAGAAATTTATTTTGAAACTGCATTTTCTAATTTGTACTAAACTCTCGACTAAACTTTAAGATATTATTGACAGTAATGCAAAGGTTGCAAAATTTACCTTGATGCGTTATTTCCTTTATAACTAGTTGAAGTTCTGGTTGAGGAATACATGTACTACTTGTACGTGTAGGTTCTAGAAATTGTATTTGGAATTTAATATTTAAAACATACATGAAATTCAACTTATAATTACGTACATTCCTCAGAGATCAGAAGTCACTCCACAAATGATTGGGAAATACAGATTGCCAGATTGCGGTATTTGACTAAAATTTAGTTCCTTTTTTATGCCGTTTGCAACTGCGGTTAATAACTGTCTGTCTTAGTTGTTCGGGAAACAAAACTGCCTTTTATGAAGAATTTCTGTAAAATTAAAGAAGTTTATTTAATTGAATAAGTACGAGTTACAAATATCTATTATTGTAGGTTATAACATATATATGTATTTTTGCTTACCGTTTGTATAATATTTAAATGAAATATATATTTACTTAACGACGAAAATAAGAGTTTGTCCGTGGAAAAAAATAAGATGATGATTATTCTCGCAGATTATAATTATTTACTCCAACTCTAAATAAAATGGATGACAAGCAAAGCGTGATTTTTAAACATAACAACGCGAAACAACCATAAATTCAAAGCCTGCTTTGATCCCAAAAATGAAAAAATGTCGTACGCAGCGCCTCTAACAGCGCTCGGACGTACTAATATTGAGAAAAGCGCGCGCTGATTGGACTGTCAGGGCCCTGGTTAACATTTATATCAAATTATTATTCCATGGTTTATGTCGTCTATGTTTTTGTATTTTGCAAAAACATATATAAAGAACATAAATCTTTGAGAAACGTAATTTTCAAATAAATTACTTATTTTTTTAAATTTTTTTAAAAGGTATCCATCATGGAGATAGGAATAGATAGGAGGGAACATGAGGTTATATTGATGACCAGGGGAATGAAACCTAGTGGGGACGGACGAACACCTCTGTTGGTTCAATCTAGAGAGGGGATAAGCGCGGCAATTTTTAAACGAAATTGCATGATTCGTTCAAATAAAATTTTATAAAACTTAAATACTGAAAGAAATGTGTTGTAATTATATTATTTATTGAAATATGATCTCCAATTATTTTTAAATACATTTTACTTATTAAATTTAGTTATTTATATTACCAGTAGGTATATTGTTCTTAATTCTATGAAAAACGAAAAATTTAGCTAAATAAGTTTATGTTATGAACAATTAAATAATAAAATAAATATCTTAGATTTTATTTGAAGTATTTTTTATAATGACGCAAAAAATGTAAAGTTATTTCTATATACAGTTAAACACTTAAATGCCGTATATTTCAGATTTATCTAATGATTTTGTTTGTCAAATAAAGAAATATTATTTTAAAATAGTTTTTATTAAATGTACTATATTATGATGTGATTCTCTAGAGATCCATGCGTTAAGCAAGGGTTTGTTAAATTTGAAAATGTGTTCGTATTATCAAAAATTTACAAAATAATTGTTACTACTTCAAGTAAAAAGAGAAAAAACAAACTGAACACTTTTACTTCCATGGTATATATAAATATTTTATGTTACACGTCTATGCATACGAAATGCAGTGAAGTTATTTGCAAATAATATTATAGCAGACGGCTAATAGATGACCTTGAATAGTCATCTTTCGTGAACCAAAAATTATCAATAGATCAATATTATTGCACAATATGTATGTCTAGGGGCCGTTTAAGTATAAATTTTATAAGTACAGCTGTCTCATTTTCGATGTTTTTTTTAAGGTATCTCGGGTAAACGTCATGTTGTCGGGCGAAATCGTGATTTCCGTATTATTCATACATACCAAAACTGAAAGCAGTATATAGTATAACACCCTTTGAATATTATTATTCATCAAAATTCGAAGATATTTATTTCGCAACAATAAACCAATTGAATAATTATGATGTAATGTCAAAACTACCAGTATTATAATAAATATAACCTATACTGTGTCAGTTTTGTTATTCATCAAAATTCGAAATATAGATAGTTAATTAGCAATAATAAACGAATTAAATAAATACGATACAAGTATAATGAATGAAATGTATCTCTTTTTATTTTCCAAAAGCAATATGTTGGAATAATTATCGGTAATCTTAGAAACACCGTCTTTGCAAGAGCAAAATGCACAATATAATACCAAGAATTAACAAAACTACCAACACAAATTGTAGACCCCAAACTCATCTTCATCACATGATTGACAGAATGACATGAATATTCAAATAGTTCAAATATTTGAAAATTACATTTGTTACCGCGGTTACAATACAGTTTCTTTTTCATTTTTTGCCGTCGGTCGGACGGAGATAGCGTATACCTCCCTGAAACACCGACGATAATGAGAGATAGCAAATAAAACTCATATATACCATGTGTGTACGACAAAGATGCTACATAAAAGTTTAGTAATTCTTGCATCAGAAAATGATGACCGGGGGGATCAACTCGGAGATACATACATACATAAAGTCCGTCTCCAGACTTGATCCGCACGTCATCAACCGTAACCATATGATTCAAATCGCCAGGGGTGGGGCGTCATGTTGTTGGATGAAATCGAGCGAAATCGTCTGATTTCCGTAGTATTCTAGTATTCATACAAATCAAAACCGAAAGCTGACATTATATAGTATAACATTTACAGTGTGAATAAATATTCGAAATGAGACATTTATTTCGCAATAAAAATCAATTGAATAATTATGATGTAATGTCAAAACTGACAGTAGGTATTATAATAAATATAAACCACATATAAACTATATTGTCAGTTTCGTTATTCATCAAAATTCGAAGTATAAATAGTTATTTAGCAATAATATACTAGTTGAATAAATACGATATAAGTATAATGGACGAAACATACCTATTTTTATTGTCCAAAGCAATATGTTGCAATAATTGTCGGCAATCTCGCAGAAACACAGACTTTACAATAGGAAAATGCATGCACAATATAATACCAAGAATTAACAAATTACCAACACACAACTAATCACAAATTATCGTCGCTAAAATCATCTTCATCACATGATTGACAGAAGGACATGAATATTCAAATATTTGAAATTACATTTGTTACCGCGGTTATAATACAGTGTCTTTTTCATTTTTTGCCGTCGGTTGGACGGAGATAGCGTATACCCCTCTGAAACAACGATGATATTGAGATAGGGAATAAAAGGCTCATATATGCCATGCGTGTATGACAAAGATGCTAGATAAAAGTTTAGTAATTCTTGCATTAGAAAATGATGTGGTGATTATTGGTCCGTGGGATCAACTTGGATATACAAGAGTGTACATACATACATACATACATATAGTGAAAATGATTTGGCAGAAGACGCACGTCATCAACCTGAGAAAAACCTTATAAAAAGAAATATAACTTGTAGAAATTATTGGGTGTTATTTATTTTTAAAAGAAGGAGAAAAAAGTAAATCAAGAAAAAAATAAAGTGACAAAAAATGAACCAAGCTGAGAAATCTCTTGTAAAGTTTTTAACAAGTTTTTCATTTCTGTCCCTGAAAATATTGTTAAAGATCTCCCTACAACAACTGTACAGGCTCCTGATTTTTTTAATTCGGTACCATTCTCCTCTTAATTTTAAAATTTCGTAAAAATCGTTGCACTACTCAAGCTGTTCCATCTGTCGTACAGGACATTATACAAAATTGGGAAAACGGATCTCACTCTGCAATTACACTGTGACTTGTCGAAAGATTTCGACAGTGTCTCTCAGTGTATTAATTAATAAATTTAAACATTACAGTGTTTCTGATGTTACTTTAATTTTTTTTTCTTCATATCTGTCCAATAGATTCCAAAGTGTCTATGTTGGGCAAAACAGTTCTGAGTTTTTATCCGTACTACTTGGAGTTCCGAAAGGATTCCTGCTAGGTCCTATTTTATTTTTTATCTATACAAACGATTTTAGTCATTATATGCTACCTATAAAAACGAAGTATTTCGAAAGGAAATTCAGTAAATGTTCTCGGTATACTTGTTGATGATGGTCTGAACTGGGATAATCATTTTGAAAATCTTGCTAGTAAATTATCTTCCATCAATTTTTTGATACGCAAACTACAGCCATTATTAAATTTAGATTCTTTAAAAATTATATATTTTGGACTTTGGACACTTCCACTCGTGTATTAATTACGGCGTCATTTTATGGGGTAACCAAAAATTCAATCGGAATTTTTAAACTTCAAAAGGAAGCGATTCGACTTATGCTGAAAACAGATTTCAGAGAACATTGTCAACCCTTCTTTATTAGTTTGGGAATTCTTCCGGGGGTATGTATACCATTTTTTATTGTAAATTAATTTAAAAGAAATTATTTATTTAAGGACGAGCTACAATGTAAATCGTAAAATAGTTAAATAAATGAATATGAATATTAATGACATTTACATTTATTTCTAAGTCAATCATTATTCCTTTTACGGAATATAAAATTATTTGAAATAATTGTAGTTTATTTTCGTACCATTCGTTGGCATTACTGTGAATGGCCATATTTATGTCAAATTATTTTATATTTCGTAAAAGGAATAAGGATTGACTTAGAAGTAATTGTAAATTCATTAATATATACGTTTCTTTGATAGTAGGATATTTTTTCTTCTTTTTTAAAAAATTAATAATAACTAAATGTCTACAAGTTATATTTCATTTTATAAGGTTGTTTTCAGGTTGATGACGTGAGTTTTCTGCCTAATCATTTACACCATAATATACATGTAAATATTAGCTTTGAATATATAATACATATAAGAACGGCAACGCATATGGCCTAGCAAGATACTATATCTGTCTCTTTTTATTCACAATATTATTATGGATAGCTAGTGACTCCTACCACAAAACTATGAACTACGGTAAATCGTGCTGACAGCATTGCCAGGTACTATTTGTTAGAGGTATTCAATAATCAATAATTCAAAAATATTGTTTCATAATAACCAGATAATATATTTTGAATCTTCAATGTACATGTATACTTGTTTTACAGTAGCAAACTTAAAAACCATTATAAAATCTTATCTTGCTGTTCTAGCTACGTGGCAACACTGTGCAACATCCACCTATTATGTATTTTTTGAACTAACTCAGAAATAATTCGTATATGGAGGCACCTTCTCTCGAAATATTTAATCTAAATACATTACGTTGCCGTTCTTATTTGTATTATATATTCAAAGATATTAGTCAAAAGCTTATTAAATAAAGAAAAAGATGACTCTATTTTTAACATAGGTTCCTATTTAATAGCCAAGTGAGTTAAGATAATGTGTGGATTAAATTCTTTGAGTGAATAAACATTCTTAACTCACGTGATTTATACAACATTTTATTCAATTTTGACGAAATAATAAGAAAAATCATTATAATATTTAATTTTGACAAAATAAAAGACTAATTAATTAGTAGGTTGTGCATGACAATCGTCGTTGATAGACGTCAAGTCGTTTATTTTTAAATTATAAACAAGCTGTCATTTGTGTCGTGAAAAATAATGATAATGGCTGATCTGTCTGGTAGACTGTGGTGAAAGTGTTATTTTTGTGCCTGATGTTATTTTAAATGCATTATTAATTGCAGAGTGAGTTAAAATTATGTGAGACTGACTCTTTTTTTTAATTCACTAGCAAATAAACAGTTACTTCGTTAATAATGACGGTTTAAAACGTCAAAATTGAATAAAAAAATTTAAGTTTGTGTTTTATCTCGAGAATTATTTAAAAAAATCTAATTACGTCATTTTATTCTATGTAAAAATCAGTACAAAATTTGTCTAAACAATTTTTTGTATCATAATAAATAAGATATGAGATATTTTCGAAATTAGAGAAAAACAAGTTTTTGCCTGTAGCACAGAAACAAAAAAGATCGACAATTTCTGTAAATCGATCCAGTAATGTGCAAACGGTTTTGCTCTATCGTTAATTATATTCGAGATGCCTTAAAAAAAACATTGAAAATGAGACATTGTTCATAAGCATAAATAATGAAATTGGTTTTAGTAAAGAATCAAATAATATATCTCATAAAATAAAATTATGTGGTCACATTTATTGTGAAAAATGTATCTCTTCATTGGATAAGTGTTCTAAATGTGGAATAAAATATAATAGTAATGATATTTTTCTTGATAATTCTTTATCAATAGTTTTTAAAAGCATTAATAATTTAACTACGGAACTGCAAAATGATGAAGGTACTAATTATTTTATTATGCATATGCACGGATAATATTAATTTATTTTTAGTGCTGAGAACAAAGGATGTAACATCTTCATGTATGGTTAATAATTCAGAACAAAATGAAATCAAACATATATTAGATATAAATTTTGCAGAAGATAAATTATTTGATTTAGATTGTGATTGTTCAAACTATGTAGAATTTAAGGACGAAACAAATGTGACAGACAAAAAGAACTCAGTTGGAGAAACAAAACTGCATCTGGCGTGTAAAAAAGGCAATGAATCAGAAGTAGAAGCACTTCTCAAAGCTGGAGCTTGTGTTAATGCACAAGATAATGCTCAATGGACTCCACTGGTATGTGTAAGACGTAAATATAACCATTATATAGCATTTGAATTATTAAAAATAATCTAAAGTAAATGTAGAGGGATGGGTGAATTATTAGAATTTGGGGGAATAAAGACGTAAATTTATATTATTTGTAGTTATACTTGCCGTCAAATAAGTATGGACTGAAGATTTCTACACTGTTGTCAATGCAGTATGGCAATGTTGAAAATACTAAGTTAAGAAGAACAGGCAACAAGGGACAGGGTGTGGAAAAGGGAAAAAGTTGAACATCAGTCCATACTTATTTGACGGCGAATATAGTTAGGGAGGAACAAATTGTATATGAGAAATGCCCAGTTGCACTACCAAGATTAAATTTAGAGTTTCGTTTAAAAAGAAAAATACAAATCAAAATTTTGACGGCAATACATAATTTATTTGAAATTTCACTTCCATGCGGTATTATCAATTAAGGAACGTATAAAATTTATGATTGTGCAATCGGCTATTACAGAAATTCTAAATATGAATAAGGTGAAAGGGGTATTCTAATTTTTATTTTCTTTTCTGTAACTCATATATTTGTTTGTTACAACATAAAACGTAATAAAACTGGCACAAACAAGATAGTATTTGACAACGCGTCAATGGCAGAAAAGTGTTTTTTTCTTTTGTTAATATTGTAGTTTTACCCATAAAATTTGTTAGAAATGTCATCAGTTACTCGTACGTTACAGACCACGTGATATCTTTTTAGCGTCAAAATACATTGCAAGAAAACTCATGTTACAAAAATTAAATTTTGTATTTTTTACATTTTTCTGTTATTTTCTAGCATAATTTACAACATTTGATATCTTAAATTTTACTACATTAGAATACCCCATTATTGTTTGTTTTTAGTCAGTCCAAAACCAAGTGATTGGATTTTTTTAACGTATAATGTGAATGTGCCTTTTCATTATTTTATTGTTTAGTAAATATATGTTTTTCTACAAGCAGAAATAGTTATTTTTGTAATTAGTGTTGGAAAATTAGTGATTCTGAAATGAATACGGTCTCCGAAACAAGGGCAGATAGTTTTGGAATTTGCATGGAGTTTTAGGATCACATTTTCCACATGTGTAGCAGACAAGTTTTTCTGTAATCATCCAAAAATAAGAAACATTGACAAATGTATTCTAAATTTTTGACATATTTGCTACTTAGCTCTTGTTTGTATGACAACAAATATTTCCCGCACTAGTGCGGAAATCGGCTATTTCTCGTATTCATTTTAAATTACTTATTTCCCGCATGATTGTAAAAAAATGTTATAAATCTCAAAATGAGTGCGGGAAATAGCACTAATGTGGGTAATAATCAAGACATTTTTTGTTTGTTAACATGAAAGCAATGGGGTAGTTATCGCCTATTTTCATTTTTTAGTACTTGAAAGAATTTTTAAATTTCCCTAATTTTTTATTTTGTATAATTAATATTTTTAAAGGAGAATTACGTGTAGAAAATACGGGATGTACCTATTCCCGCCACTGTGACGTTACGCTAGCTACTTCCGTTGCGGTTGAGTTTTGAATCTATCCAGTTTGCACGACGTTTTGTTTGTTAACTATTAGAGTAATTATTTCTAATTATTTTCTTGTCAGGTAAACTGACTTCGTCCTCCGATATTTCGCATCTCATCGCAGTAATACGACACAGACACTTTGCGGCTTTCATTTGTTTTTAAGCCTATTTGATTTGATTTAAAATTGAAATAATTAATTGTTTTGTTTTTTAATTCAAATATACTTTGTTACATATCCTTAGAAAGAGAAAAAATAGTTCTATTTAATAATGTAAAAATCCATTATGGCGCCCATTTAAAATAAGAAAGTTGCTATTAATATCTTGGAAACCGCCATCTTGAATTTTATTCTGACATCACTTTTAAGTTTGTCTTATCAAATCCTGTAACTTTTATAAAAAACATTTTGTTATATCTTTTATAATTACGGAGTTATTTGATTTATTTAAAAATTGCGATTTCCAGTTTTCTTAAAATAACTTTTAAACTGTTCAGAATTTTAATTTTTTTTCATCGGAATCTGAATGATCATTCAAAACTGCACACAACATTGCCCATTTAACCGACCTCGTAGCTTTTATAGTTTTCGAGATCCCAATGGTAACCCAATTAATTTGGGACAATTGTATTGTAAACAAATAATTCTTTTTAGTAAAATTCAGCATAATGGTAACTATCCTATTGTCATGATGGCTTTAAAATATACATAGCTGCCCAAGTAGTAGATGATATGTCAAAAATTTAGAATAAATTTCTTAATTTTTCTTATTTGTAGACGATTATGGAAAATATATTGTTTGCTAGGGTTGCCAGCACCCGTCCTCCTTTGCTCAATATTGCCATCCGACCTCTTTTGCGATGAAAATGTCCTCCCTAACATTAAATTTATCGACGATATTGATACCAATGCGAACAAATAAATTTTAAAAGAAGGTTTAAGTAAAAGAAAGACAAAGGTGAATGCATATACAGGGTGTATCACGGAAAGTGAAACATAAGCGTTTAACTTGGGAAATCAGTTTTCCGTGCGTATTGCTCCCCTAATTATTGTAGACAAAAAGTTTCATATGGATGTTGTAAAGCAAAAATTTCTACATTCGAATCAATACAAAAAATCATTTTGGTTACTTCAGAACTGCAGAAATAAAATTTGAAAATTCACGGAATTACAAATTACAATTTAATAGTATTAACCATGGAATTAGAAACAAGAGACGAACAAAAGCGTAACGTTTTATTACGTCAGTGTAAGAATAGTGATTGTCAAAATAAATACTAATAATTTGACGTATAAATCGTTACGCTTTTATTCGGCTCTTATATTTAACTTGTGAAATCAAAATTACTTTTGTCTAAGAAAGACGAATTTTGCCCATACCCTTCGGGAAGTTACTAAATAAAATTAACATTCAAAGATTTTTATTTTAAAAATATCTTCAAATTGTGCTGAGACAAGCGATTTCGCAAGTTTGTCTGAATAAGACATGCCGTAATTCTATAACGCTACTTTTTTCAAATTTACGTAAAGAAATTTATAGCGCCAGAAAATCAACGTGTCTGCTTCTCATGTGATATTAGAGACTTTCAGATATCTCCCGACTTCTTTGTGAGAATCAAGGGTCAGATGCTGGAGGATTAGTCGAATGAAACGAAATGCTGGGAATCGTAGTAACTTTACACTAAATTCGAAATGTATAGTTCTATAGTTGTATCGACAAATAAATTTCGCCGATTCCGATATATCGGCTAAAAGACAATTTCGCCTATTAATCGGTCCTATATTTTAGTAGGCGCTGCAGTACACTCTGGGTTGGATGCTTCGATGCAAAATTTAATTAAACCGTTAAGCGCATAAATTTATATTTATTTTAATTCTAAATTTTTTGGGGGTACTTAATCGATATATCTATTAGTAATATAAAAATTGTTTATTGTAACCTGTGATACTTTCTCCATTCCAATTTTTAAAAGGCGGCAACTCTATTTGCAACACATGGAAAATGTGATTTTTAAACTCCATGCAAATACCAAAACTTACTGCACTCATTTTTGAAACTTACATTCGTTTCAGAATCACTAATTCCCGTAGGTACTTGCTACAAAAGCAACTATTCTGGAAATTTTTAACCAAATAAATGAATTTTTTAACTTGTTTCAGCATGAAGCAATAATTAAAGGAAATAAGAAAATAGTAGAGTGGTTAATTGAAAAAGGAAGTACTGTAAATGCTCCTGGGGATAATTATGTCACTCCATTGCATAAGGCAATCTTTCATAAAAATATTGAAATTGCGGAAATTTTAATAAAGAATGGAGCAGATCTATATTCCAAAAATTACGAAGGAGTTAGTCCTTGGTAAATTTTATTATTTAATTTAATTTTAATTTATATAGCTATATTAATATTAAAATTTTAGGGACCTAGCAGATTCGGACATAAAATTTAGTTTAAATAACATTAAATGTGGTCCTGCACAATTACGAGTTCCTGTTAAAACTCAATTGTTTAATATATTTGTGATAGGAAAACAAACACATGAAATGAAGTCTAACGTAACTAAACTCCAAAAAGCTGTTACGATAAATATTATAAATAACTTAAATGAAAATGTAACTCATGTTGTATTAGCATCTTCATCAAAAATTGTTAAACCTACCTTTGAAATACTTTTGGCTATTCTGTACGGCATCCCCGTTGTTACTTCCGAATGTAAGTATTAAAATTATTGAGTGTAAGTTTAATTAAAACAAATAAAGTTTTATGAAGGGTTACAGGCGTGTGTAAGTTTTCGTGCAATGGTCAGCTGCAAAGAGTATTTTATCATCGGTACAGAAAACTTTACGAGCGACGTTATTCAACGTTCACAGATAAACAAATATAAATTGGTAAGTGATATACACAAAAATAGAAACTATGAATATAATGAAATATTTATGCAATTTGAAACAATAATCCTTGAACAAATAAAGCAAGAAAGAAAAGGAAATTTGTTATAAGAAAAAATATGGAATCAGAATTAAATTATGAGCAGGATATGTATGGAATAAGTTACTATTATAAAAAAACTACTTACTTTTGTCATAAAAATAAGAAATTTAATAAAAAATAACGAAAATTTTAGATTTTAGGGGTAAATAGTTATTTATGATTTGTTAAAAGTGACATTTTATTTTGTGAGAACAATATAAAATCACTTTTAATTCGTATGTCATACACTATTTTTCATTTAAATTTGTATTTTTAATAATTACTTGACATATGCCAGAAATGTATTTTTAATAATTACTTGACATATGCCAGAAATGTCGATTTATTGTTTCATTCGTCATTACCAATGTAACTAGTCCACTTTTACACTAGTGTAGAAACAAACATTAAAAATCTGTTGTGGCCGGCACAATACCTCTCGCCACCTTAATTTTTGGTTACATAAGTATTGTATTTAACATTTCTTATATGTCTACACCAAAAATTGTACTTATACCTATTTTTTTATATTTAGATTTCTTAATTTTAAATTCATTCTATAGAATGCGAGCAGTCATGTGAGTTTGTTCGCCTTGACAAGCAGATATGGGGGCCGTGTCAGAATGGCAGCTAGTAATTATGTACATTAGCAGGGGGGTGAATCTGTATTCGGAAACGTAATAAGTTTTCAATCTAGTAGCGTTTGGAAATATTTCCTGATCTTTGCATAGATGTCGTTGATAGTACAGATTTTACAGTAATTCTTAAACTTTAATTTAATTTAACATATGTTTGAGAACTGCTGTATATTTCCCATAATTTTCTATTGCATCGCTCGAAATTTCTTGACATTTAAAACTATTATTTGTGAATTTGTATTTTTATTGCAATATAGTGCTATATCACTCACTATATTTTTTCGGTAAGTATATTATCTTTCATATTAGCATTATTATACGGAGGTGAAGTAAAAAAAAATCTGATGTGGCAAGCACAATACCTTCCGTCAATCCTGTGTATTATGTATAAATTCCATACATAAATTTTCTTGCAAAAGATTCTAAATTTCCAGTAAAATTATTTCATAAACAAACTATGCAAATTCCACTTGACAGTGATATCTTCTTCTTCTTTAACTTCTCCCATTCGTTACGGGTCGCTATTTTTTGTTTTCTTGTTCCGCTCATTTCTGTTTTGCGTGTCGTTCTCATTTAGTTCCTTTTCTCTGAAGTCTTCCGCAATACAGTCCTTCCATCTTACCTTTGGTCTTCCTCTGTTTCTTCAACCTTCTATTACTAAGCTATTCATTCTTCTTCGAATATATTCTTCACCTCTCCTCATGACATGTTCAAACCAATGTAATCGTCTTTCTTGTATCTTTCTAGAAACTTGTAACACTACAGTTATTTTCTTACCGTATCTTTCCGTGTCTTCCCCAACATCTACTTCAACATCCTCATCTCGGCCACATTCATTTACTTTTCATTGATACTGACATCTGTCAATTTAAATTATCTGAATACATTAGCAGTTTCCATGGTTAGCATAGCTGGTTGATTTATGAAATTTAATATCTTTACAATTCTTTAACTCTATATCTATTGAATATGATGTATAAAATGCAATCAAATCGTATAGAGAATAATATATTCTTTAAGTTATAATAACGTTAAATGTCAATAAATCATATTTAACTGTTAAAATGTTCAAATGAGGGTACTTCCGGTTGACCAATTATAACCAAAATCTAATCACTTGTTTTTCTGGATGTAAACTTGAGGAGTACGAAAAAAATACAATTTGTGGAATCGTGGTATTGAAGTTATGCGATCCGAAACTTTCGTCACATACACACACAGACAGATATCTTCGTAAAAATGGTAAAATCGTATTATGGGGACCCTAAAACATGCTTATTCACTAATTCACTAAAAACTCATTATTCAATTTTTTGACCAAAGATAACCTTCCTTAAGTAAAGGTAACGGAAGGTAATTAACAGCAAATTCATATTTTTAACTTCTGCGTAGGGAAGAGACAATCTTGCAGAAGTTGACAGTGCTCAGTAGAAGAAACAGTGTGTGTAACTGGATATCACATTCTTTGACGAAAGGACGTGAAGCTTCACAAGATTCAACAACGAATGTTGAAGTAGTATGGTGTTGTCAGTTTTAATAAAAAAGAAGTGTAGAAAAGGGTAGATTTGATAAAAACTGGACGAATATCAATGACGAGGTCAAAGAAGCAGTGCATGTCTGGCTGACATTTAAAGCAACATACCTTTTTACCTTCTGTCACCTCTAGGTAAGGAAGGTATTGTCTTTGGTCAAAAAATTTGGTGGTGAGCTTTCAATGAATAAGCACGTTTTAAGGTCCCTACAATACGATTTTACTATTTTTACGATGATGTCTGTATGTGTGTGCGTGTGACTATAATTTCGGCCACGATATCTCCAATACTAGAATTCCAAATATTACAATTTTTAATTTGTCACCAGGAGTGAAACAAAATTGGAAAATTATGAAATTTGCAATGGAAAATTATGACATACATCTATGTAGCTGTCTTTCTGACACGGGCCCTCATATCTGCTTGTCAAAGCCAACAAAGTCACAAGACTGTTCGCATCCTATGAAGAAATTTTGTCGTACTCTTCTAATTTTTCGACATGTTTCCAATTCGGTCGGGATTGACAGTATTTCTGAAGTGTAATATACCTACCTATAATTTTAAATATTTAACTATTAATACAATAAGAAATAATATAATGTATGTACTTCCCAGAAAAAGTCTTCAGTAATGTCTCTGGATTTTTTACACTGTTATTTATCTGATTATCTATCAGTTTCAAACATTTAAATGTATCAGGTAGAAAATTTAATGATCTTTAATACTTGCAAAAACATAAATTTTCAAAAAATAAAATTTAGAAGAATATTTTTTAAGAATCTGCTACTTCCGGTTGTCAATCATTACCAAAACCTTTTCAACTCTTCCCAGTAATGTCCGATTCACACACACACAAACACACACACACACCCCACGACAAAAAAAAATTCGGAGAGCTCAATCAATCTTCATGCAAAAACTGCGCAGAAAATTGCACAAAACCCGTCCTCAGTTACTCGAGGCTGGGCCACCCATTCGCCATGACTGCTCACCCCGATATCGGGAATGTCGTAACCAAAAAACTGCGTGAATACGGTTGCGTGTTCCCTCATGTCTCCTACAGTCCGGACATGAGTCCACCAGACTTCAACCTATTCCCAAAGCTGAAACAGCCTATGCGGGGGGCATCGTTTTCTGTCTCTGGAAGAGCTTCATACTGCCGTTACCCAAGCCATTCGACAGATGAATAAAGATGGTGTCTTGAATGAAATAGTAAAGCTTCCCAGACGTTGGGACTCGGTCATTGAGAAGCAGGGAAACTATATTGAAGTAGTGTAAACAAATAAATAAACTAACAATTGTGTGCAATATTTATGAAATGATCCCCATATATTAGTATAAAAAGATTGTTTAAATATTAATTCGATCGCAAATCACAAAGTATTGAAAGTTTGCGCGACATTTCATGTCCTAAGTAATTTGATTGGATGACACTCCAAAATTCATCCTGTTCTTACAAAAAAAGTTATTAAAGAACCCCATCGCAAATTAATATTTATCACAACACATTATATGATAGTTATGAACGTAGAAGTCCTAGAGGTGTCATTCACAATGATCATTTAGAAACTAATTTTAAAAGATTAATCGACTGTCAACTCTCTTTGACCTTGTTTTCCTTTTCCTCAAAACTGAATCTTGTAACGTCAATTTCATAAGTCCACTTTAAAAACTATGCATAATCGCTAGACCGATTTAAATTACTATTTTTATTTCAGAACCCCAAATTATTTAGTGGGTGCAACATCTTTATGGGCAAGTACACCTCATTTCCTTTTGCTGATACTTTATTCTCAGTTACGGAAGTGCGTCATTTGATAACGGCCGGTGATGGGCATCTTCTCAAGCGAGAACCACATCCTGGAGCAATCGATTGCGAATATCATCCATGGCATGCGTCGGATTCCCTGCAATATACAGCTCACTACATTCTGTACAATCCTACAGCGAAGCCAGAGTTGACGTACAACATGAAGGAGTTAAAACATGTGCCTTATCAATGGGTATTTGAAAGTATATTGCGGTATCAACTTGTGGTGCCTGAAAAGCTAATGTGTAAGCAGAATCAAATATAAAAATGAAATTTTAAAAATTTGTTGTTTTATTCGTTCAGTAATGGGGTTCTGCACCGTAGCAACAAATCAAAACATGGGTCATTTATATTAAACGTAGACCTTAAAACTATGTTAAGAACTATCAAATTAAAAAAAAAGTTATTAGTTTTTAAAATAATCGAGTTTTTAATACCATTTCCTCATCTCTATATCTACGTTACACATTTACTTTATTCCAAATTATCATTACTTTCAAGTATTTTGCAGTCGCCTTTTTTAAATACGGAATCCATTTTCAAGTACATAAATGTAGAAAAGTACAACAGAAGTAAACCAAATAACACTAGTTCAAATTTATGTCACACAATAGTCCATGCTTTGGTATGAAAGTGAAAGATATGTTGAATGGTTTAGGCAGGTTATCGGCAGTAGTTAAAACTTGGACTAGCAATATACGTAGCTTTTTATTAAATTTTATATACCGACGGAACATTTGTTGTATGCCCAGTTTTCTGTATTTTGAATAAATTAAAATTTACTTAAAAATGATAATTCACCAATGAAAGATAATAATTTATTCACAACAATGTCCGGACATACAATATCTGTATACTACAACTTAAACTTTTAAATGCACATATAATTTAAGTGACATGCTACATATGTGAAGTAAAAATAAATAATTATGGGACATACAATAATTGGAAATTATAAAAAAAATCGTTTTGTGGACATATAAGGATATACTATGTTTGTGCGGAACAAAGATATAGTCATATACAAAAATTATATAGTAAAAACTGGAAATAGGAAAAAAGTGGACATACAATAATTGTGCTTTAAACCATCGATATACAGGGTGTAACACCAAAACCGACCACCGCCATTATTTTCTATATTATTATAGTTACAAAAAAATACTATAGAACAAAGTTGTAGGAGACCAAGGGATTATACATATTTTTTATGCCTAGTCGAAACAGTATTTTTTTCTGAATTCAACCAGAGATTATTTTATATCCTTCCATAACAAAAATATTGAGGAAAATTCAATTGAAATTTAAATAAATTTAATTTTTATAATTAATTTTCAGTAGGCTATGAATGAAAAACAATTGAGCTTAAATTAAAATAAAACAAAAATTTGTTAAAAACGTTATAAACAGTGTTCTATTTGATTTCTATCCTAAATAATTCAAATTGACAAATAGTAGTTTTTGTTTTTCATACATAGCCTACTGGAAAATGACTAGGAAAATCAAATTTACTTAAATTTCAATCGCATTTTTTTCAATATTTTTATTATGTAAGGATATAAAACTAATACATGGTTGAATTCAGAATAAAATACGCTATCTAATAAGCATAAAAAATATGTATAATCCCATTTGAAAAAATATAATTTTGTGTTGCAAATTGAGAACCACTGGTTTAAAAAAATTGGTCTTCTACAAATTTGTTCTATAGTATTTTTTTGTAACTATAATAATAAAGAAAATAATGGCGGTGGTCGGTTTTGGTGTTACACCCTGTATACAGAGTGGTTTTGAACCTAATGTCATAAATTTAAGGGTAAGTAGTTTGATATGTGTAGATTACGAACCAGAAAGAATTTTTTAAAAATTCTCATATTTAAGGGTAGTTTTCATGAAACTAACATTTTTGGTACCACTAGACTACTGCTACAGGCTGGTCAAAACCAACTGATGCCACGTGACCCGCAACTTTCCCCAATGACATCAAAACTAGACCTCTAGGAAGAAAAGTTTTGTATCAAAATACATGGGCGTGCGAGTTTTTATTATAAAGAATTTTTATTTAGCAATTTTATTAAATTCAACAATCTAAAATAATAACAAAAAATGTTACAATAACTGTTCGAAATGTTGCCCGTTAACTTGAAACAAAGAACATAACGAATATTTGAAGCATTGACAACAATACACGCATATAATTACACGCAAGTGCTAATACTTATTTTTGCGGAGTCATGTTTGATGAATACTCAGGTCACGTGGTTTTGTTAAGGCGTTTTTTGGCGTTGAACCAGTTTCGTTAAGTTTTCAAAACTATTTCGTACATGACGTCATAAATGTGGGGATCGCTAAAATACTATGTTTAAACTAATGACGTATAAATTTCAATCTGTCAAATGAAAAATGGACGTTTGAGTGAGTTTGAATTTGTGGTGTACATAAAAAGTATTCAAAACACTGTGTTTAATATAAACTGGTTTATTGGCTGCACTTCATTGTTATTTTCTAACAAGTAAACTCTGTATTTTTATATTTATTTATACGTACAAATGTTTTATTTTTCATAGACAATAATGGAGCATTCAGAATTGTTTTAAATTAATATAGAATTATTTACAAACGTTTCTCAGTGTTCCGTGTTCTCGAGGTTTACCCCCTCTACTACGAAATAATTCGAAACTGTTTCAAACCAGCCAAGCGGATCGGTTTGAAAACATACGAAACTGGGTACGTTCAATGAGACCAGCAAAAGAAGGAGGAGGAGAGGTAGCTATTGAACGACACATTTTATGGTGGGAAACCACCGATCAAAAATCTAACCTAAATTTTCTTGTTTACTTCACTATCGTAAACTTTGTGCAATAAAGGTTCAGATTCATTTATTTTACTATCAGCAGATGAGAGTTTGTTAAATGAAGGTATGATAATTATTTTTGCAACAAAATTCATTATTTAATTCCAAATCATTTTTAGATGAAAATATACTTTGTTCAATCATCGCAATTGACAGACTCGACTGAGGAGCAACAAGATAAATTTAAATTCGATCATGCTACCGTTCTCTTTATGTTGGACTTAATAGGAAATACAAAGGAGAAACTAAGAGAGAGAATGCATAAGAATAAATTTTGGCAAGAAATTGCGAAATCCTTCAACAAACTAGGCTACTTCGTTATTAAATTTGTTATTAGTGACAAATTAGAATTATTTAACTCGTTTATACATTTCAACAAAGTGCATGATTATCAAAAAATTCTAAAAGTAGTACTTTATTCATTTTTACAGTTTTTCGTATTCTACCGCACTTTTCACAATAACAGCAAAAGCAGCGTAATTTTCTTGCTGGTTTTGTTGTTCAGCAAACTCAGCAAAGCAAAACCAGCAAAGCGTTCAACATGAACTGTTTCCGGTTTGCTGTCTTTTGCTGGCCTCATTGAACGTAACCACTGTTTCAACCAATTTAGTCTCTGACGTCACCGTTGCGTCGCCAAAATATAATAGTTTGAAACACTACGAAGTAGTTTCAAACCAATGCATCGCCAAAAAATACCTAATTCTTGTACAAAGAATTTTATTTATTAAAACTTTGTAGCTAATTTCAGAGTGATGTGTCAAATTTAAATTCCAAGTATTTTAATGTTTATTTTTATGTAAAGTAAGTATTAATCATGGTATGTAAATAACTATACTTGTAGTATATAGCAAATTTAAACTTAATAAATTTGTTAAATTTCTTATTGTTTTGTTACAATTTATTAAGTTTGTTGATTATGTGTTACCGACTTCCCGAGTGCTCTGTTTTGCCACCGAGTAGAAACTGTTGCCTACATTGTGAAGCAAATACACTAAATTCATTATTTTAAAATTAAATTTCATTCAATATTCCACCATTTTCTCTTATAATTATTAAGCTAAAGAGTTTTTGAGAAACTATATTTCTTTATTATAAATATAGCTCTAATGCTTTAGAAGTAGGGGAGTGTTTTCTGCAAAATTTCCCAGTCACATCTGGTGGAGACCTGGGAAATTGACGTTTCGGAAGTTGCTTAGGCGACGCGAAACACATTTCAAAGCATGAGTACAAAAAAATATATATGGGAAAACAACGATTTGAAACGGCCATAATAAACGTAGCGCAATTCAATGAGTTGGCCATGGTTCCACATCGAATCCTTTCTGGTCTCCAATATTTATCTATATTTCACTATAGAATATTATTTTAATAGTTTATTAACTTGTAATAATTAAAACAAATTGAAACTTGATTTAAGCTTTAATCAAAAATAATACAACTGACATATAAACAGCTGTCAGCCGTGTAGGTAGCATTTTTTACTTCTTTTAACCTCTAAACAGACCATGGAGGTAAGGAATAATATGGAGGGAGTATTTGCAATCACTAGTGAAGTCTCTTCCCCCTCTAAAATGTGCCCCATATTATTTTGAATTTACAAGATTATTGCTGTCAATTGTGAATTGCAATGTTTTTATACGTCGACGTTTGTTGGAGAAGCGTTTGCCGTTTGCCACTTTTTGATATATTTCGTGTTTTATATTAGTTTTTCTTTAGATGTTTCGTGAATCCCCACTACAATGTGCCCTAATACCGTACCTGCGTCCGTCCCAGAGACAACTAATCTACTAACGTCCGTCTCCCGTCCCCACCGGGTTGCATTGCTCTTGCCCATAGTTCAAGTTTACGCTCTCTTCCTATCTCCATGAAACAGACACCTGCGAAGTAAAGTAATGCTATCTAGCGTCCATTTTGATAATCAGATCCGAATACGTCATAACCGGATTTTTATGTGGCGACCGTTTTGAATATATGACACTTTCAATTTTGATTTTTAATTACAAGATAATATAAATTTGATTTTTATATTTAATATGACGCGACTTATATGATATACTTTTAGTATACGTTATCAAAACATTTAAATTTCATTTAGTGATGCTCTCCTATTAATTATTGAGCCACACACCGGTTGGCGCTCGAAATATCCGTTAGGTATATGGAGGGAGTATTTGCAATCGCTAGTGAAGCCGCTTCCCCCTCTACAATGTGCCCTATGTCATTTTGAAATTACATAGTTATTACTGTCAATTGTGCATTGCATGGTTTTTGTACGTCTACGTTTGTTGGAGAAGTGTTTGCCAACTTTTTGATATATTTCATGTTTTATATAGGTTTTTCTTTAGATGTTTCGCGAATCCCCACTACAATGTATACCCGCGTCCCTTCCCACCGGGTTACATTCTCCTTGTCCATAGTACAAGTTAATGGTCTCTCCATATTATTCCTACCTCCATGGTTAGATATATAGACGTGTAACATGGAGTTTTTTTTTCAAATATCTGCCCCGTAAAACTGTATGCGATGCTTTATAGAAATTTATGAACCAATTTTTTTAAATTTACGCTTTTGGTGCCCGAGTAAACTTTTTTTAAATTGAGATTTCATAACTGAATTGGGAACCAGGCTGCGATCCTTTTGTCGGGATGCTAGGCACAGCGAAAAAAATTGCAACCAAACGTATATTAACGTTGCGATAAAAGCAAAAGCTACAAGTTATTGAAATTTTCGATAAAGACAAAGTGTACGTAAGTTAGCAGCTCGGTTTAATTTCGGAAAATCTCAAGCAGGTGAAATTATAAAAAAGAGGATAGAACTATTGAAAATATTTTATTCACATGTTAATCCACAACAGAAGAGCTTTTTTAAAACTGAAGGCCCCAACATAGACAAACTTACTTATGAATGAAGCTAAGGAAATTTCGGAACATTTAGGCTACGAAAATTTCACTGCTTGAGAAAGATTCCACTGTACTACAAAAAAAATATAGTAGTTTATATATCAAGAAAGTAAAGTTCGTCATTATTTGTCGAGAGCAAAGATTGAATCCTGACGGCGTGGCCCGAGGGATGCAATCGCTTGAGGCAAATAATGACACTTTACTCCCGTGTTATATACAATATTTTATATACAAACGGAAAAATTCGTTATTTAGATTACAAAAGAGACTATTAACAGCATGTAAAACTAGCAAGAATGAAGCACATTCTTAAAAAGGAAAAATACTATTTATTTTTTAATTTTTTACAAAAATCATATTTTTTTCCAAAATAAATATAATTGATAATATTCGACATATGTTAATCAATATCAATTAACAATTGAACACTAAGAGAAAATTCTTCCTAGGTGGTATGTCAATGGCGTTCAATCACTTTATTACCCTAGGGAGTACTTGTCATTTTTATTTCCCTAGATAAATAATGAAGCACATTAAGTAATGATTTTGATGAGAATAAAGTTAACATTTACCGGTTGTATATAAAAGAAATTATTAACTTTTAATAATTAGGTATTACGAGTTAAAAGTGGTAATAATAGTTATAATACATATTTCGTACATTTTATTTTAAATATTGTTACCCTTTGCCCTTCTGCGCTTCAGTACATTTCTTGACATAACACATGGGAACTAAATCTGTTTTTACCATATCTAAGTTTACTCACTCACTAAAGCCGTAAATTTAAAATATTTGACACTCAAAAATTCAGAATTTTATTTTCTAAATTTCTACGTATGAAGTAGTGCATAAAGTTTTACGGGACCTACAATATATGAAAAAAAAAAACTTTTCTCATGTTAAATGCGTATGTAACCGATTTCGAGCAAACAAAATGGATTATAAAACGTTGAATTAGAAAAACTCATTCAGTGTTGTTTGTCTTTAATGTTCACGGAATAAGCTATTTATGAAAAATTCACACTGATAATGCGTTTGTTGCTGTGAGTTGACGAGAGGAAAGCGAGAAAAGTAGAGGAGAAAATAGGTAGTACTACACACAGTATAAATAAAGTAATATTTGCAAAAAAGGTCATTGCTCGTGGACAAAAAACCCTGGGAAAAATTGATAATAAAACATAGTTATGATTACTAATTATACACGATGTTGTTCGTATCCTCACAAAAAAATATGATAACAAAACAATACCCGAATGATAATACAAACAGTTCTAAAATTGTGGTCTTGTCATCATGTTAAGACTGACAATTTAATAATTAAAATATAAACATTTTTTCTTTTAATATTGGAAACCTAATTTTAGATTTACTCCTTTTAGTATAAATTCTGGATATTGTAGTTTATTTTCAAACTAAAATACTTTTTTTATTTAAATATCTTTTATTTAAGAAAAAAAAACATTACAAATTAATATGACCAGGCCTCAGTACAATGTAAAAAATATAATGTACATTTTTCTCTGCTAAATATATCTTCAGGTACATATTTACAGTTCATTTAGGTGTTTGATATAAAAATATATAATCAAATATATTTATTGTTGGCGATTTGAATTCGTATTTTCCGCGCTCTACGACTCGTCTTCGACGCCGGCACCAGATGTCATGCGTTGACCCTGTCATCACCGCCACCTGTCGTCAGCTACTTAAATTACATTCCAACATTATGATTATTGATTTCTCTTCTGTTGTTTTTTGGCCTGCTTTAGATTATTGGTCGGTGCCTGCTACACACTTTGATGTACCGCGTATAAGTTTGTATGTGTAAATTTTCATATAGTTCAGAATAAAAGTATCTGTTGTTAATTCAAATTGTGTGTTGTGTCTATTTATGCGTGTGAAGGGCGGTTATCCACAACTCAACATTTATTGATATAGTTTTTGTCATTCCTCTTACAGGAACACACATAATGATAGAAACACATATAACGATATCGTTATCATACGACTGTCGTTA
This sequence comes from Harpalus rufipes, assembly GCA_951394225.1. Lineage (NCBI taxonomy): Eukaryota > Metazoa > Arthropoda > Insecta > Coleoptera > Carabidae > Harpalus > Harpalus rufipes. The sequence continues at coordinate 18,843,833 of OX596276.1, read as the reverse complement.
AACATTTGGTTGAACGACGTAATTAACAAATGCCAAAAACCTATTCTATATTTTGGTCCACGAAAGATGACTATTCAAGGTCATACTTTCTAACACACTACAAATAATAATGACGTATGTCGTAGAGTTATAGATATCTAATTATCCACTACGCTACCCCCTATACTAATGTTGACCCAGTGACGTTGATGTTTAAATTGAAGTTCATGTTTTTGTTAGTTGCAAAAATATAGGTAAAGAACATAAATCTTTGAGGAAGGTATTATTTAAATAGAAACATAATTTTCATATAAATTACACTTATTTTTTTAGTTAATTAGCTTAGGAAATGCAAGTTATCTGCAATATTACATCAGACGGCTTTATTTTGACAGAATAAATTTATATTTGTTTTCCAATAGAGTACGTGCACGTCCCGTTGGCACCCATGTCAACACAACATGTCAATATCAGCTGAGTGGAAGTAAACATCTGCTATAGTGAAAATGATTAGACAGAAGACTCACGTCATCAACCTGAAAAAAACATTATAAAATGAAATATAACTTGTAGAAATTTTTAGGTGTTATTTATTTTTAAAAGAAGAAAAAAAATGTGCTAATATTAAGTAATTTATAAATTAATGATATTTACAATTATTTCCAAGTCAATCGTTATTCCTTTTACGGAATATAAAATTATTTGAAATAATTGTAGTTTATTTTCGTACCATACGTTGACACTACTGAAAATGACTATGTTGTGTCAAATAATTTTATATTCCGTAAAAGGAATAAGGATTGACTTAGAAATAATTGTAAAGAATAAACAACATTTTATATAGCGGTAGTATAATAACATTATGTATTGGAAAGAGATAGATTATTTGACGTAAGTCTACGTGATTTATGTTATATGACAGATATACGTTCCATATTGACATTGCTCTCTAACACACTAAAAATAATAGGAACGTATGTCGATGAGTTGTTGGTATGCAATTATCTATTGAACTGCCCTCTACGTTAAAGCAAATCCAGTGGCGGAGTTTGTTTTTTGAATTTGACGCACGATTTGACGTTTAATCAAAATCAACGAATAAGTTTCTAATTTTGTTCCGCGATGTAATTGAACATAATCATGGGAGAGAAAGGAAAAACTTTGCGAAGGCAAGCTATTAAATTTGTGCATAATGAACACGAATATTTTCAACGGGAAACAGAAAATAATGGATCATTATTAGATCTTCATCAGGTGCAGCAGGTAATATATGTGAATATATATTTTTTTTATTTTTTTGATAATTGAAATTGCTAGACAAAAAAGGTTTCATGATTAATAAATGAAATTTAGCAAGTATTTTATTTTAGCGTAAAGCAGATGCGCTACAAATATCTGAAGCCACAGTAAACAGGATATTTAAACGTGTTAATAATATCGAAAATGAAGAACAATTAACTTATTCTGGAAAAAAACGACCCAGAAAATAAATTATGTATTTATATCACTGTTTTCAGTATTTTTGTAATTATACATAGGTGTTGTATCGTTATGTTCATTATTATATCAAAATAAAATATATCTTTGAAAATGTGTAGACGTTTAACATTTAATTTTGAATGATTAAAATGTATCCACAAATATTATATCTGGTGCACGCCTATGTGTATAGAATGTAGTGAAGTTATTTGCAAGTAATATTATACCAGATGATTTGAAAATGACCTTGAATTGTCATTTTTCGTGAACCAAACTATATATTCGAATCATTCGAATATAAACTTTGGTTCACGAAAGATGACAATTCAAGGTCACTTGTTCGAAGAAAGAATACACAACATTTAATACAGTAGTACCTTAGCAACATTTCATGTTAGAAAGAGAAAGATTACTTGACTTATGTCTATGTAGTTTATGTTGTGTGACAGATATACGTTCTTGTTGACATTACTTTCTAACACGTTACAAATATTAATGACGTATGTCGTAGAGTAACAGATATCCAATTATCTACAACACTGCCCTCTATGCTAATATTTACCCAGTGACGTTGACATTTAAATCAAATTATTATTCCATGTTTTTTGTCAAGTCTAGGTTATTGTGTTTTGCAAAAACATAGGTGAAGAGCATAAATCTTTGAGAAAGGTATTATTTAAAAAGAAACATAATTTTCTAATAAATTATACTTATTTTTTTCAGTTAAAATGTATGCATAAATATTTCATGTTGCACGTCTATGTATACGAAATGCAGTGAAGTTATTTGTAAGTAATATTACACCATACGGTTAATAAATGACCTTGAATTGTCATCTTTCGTGAACCAAACTATACTACTATATTTTTTCTTCTTTTTTAAAAATAAATAACAACTAATAATTTCTACAAGTTATATTTCTTTTTATAAAGTTTTTTCAGGTTGATGACGTGAGTCTTCTGCCTAATCATTTTCACCATAATAAGTAATAATTTCAATTTTGGCATCAAGGTGGATCTGCATGGTTTGTATCTGACGTGTGATATGATTCTGACGTTTCGTTACAAAAGTCATTTTTGTATGACTAATACATTAAATAACAAATCTACTAAATTAAAATTATATAGTACGTTATTTATATTTTAAAATGACCTCAATATAATATAATAAATTACTAAAAAATGAAAAAAATCTAAAACATGTCGTATGAACAAATCTCTACGTGCATCTTTTTAAATTACGATAAAATTTTCTTCTGGTATTGGGATATTTCACTACGTAGAGATGGCGTTGTGCATCAACGTCAAACTTTAGACAAGGGAGCACATTTGTTTACCTTCCATAAGCGTATCATTACTGTTAGTAGTTTTTCTTTGATTCTTCCTGTATATTGATTTTTCTTTCAGTGTTTTTTATTACTTTAGGTAGAGTGTATTCCCTTATTTCCTGTTTTATTAAATGTAGCAGTAGATTAATTATTATTTTTCATTTTAAATACTTTAGTTTTAGTTCCAAATTTCGCCAGTAGGTTCGCATTCTTATGGACCTTTTAAAAAAATTCACACAAAGTGTTTGTGATGATTAATATTTTAAAACATGTAGATGGGAATCAGAAACGTGGCTTATGTTCTAAAGACGCGAAATAATTGAATAAACACTACAAAAAATGACAGATAATTGCGTAGTTGCCAGCGTGTTATTAAGAAAGTTACAAACAAGAATAAAACTGTTGTGGTTTTTTTTTAAATAAATTGTTTCGTCTTTATTAATAATTTCCTTGTAATCAAAGCCAAAATAATTTAAGTTTCTGTGTTGTTAAAATAAGTTTTTATCGAAAAAAATGCTTGTCCTTTTAATCATTTTACTGGACAACATGGTACCTACCTATCTCTAGTTCATAAGAATTTCACTACGTGGTGCATTAAAAAATGACGTCACGGTGCAATAAAAATGTAAAAAGTCCATTGAAATATCCCAATAAACGAATTTGAAATATTACACAGCGTACGATTATACATGTAATGTGACTCCTACATAAATATATAATTTATCAAATAGATACTTCCTATATATTTTTATAAAATAATAAATACCTACATCAAGGGTCAGCTTATATTAAATTATTTATCGAAATCTAAATTTTTAAATATATTTTTTAATTAATTATTGCAATATTAAAAATTATGTATTGAAAATAGTGTCCACTAGTTGAAATTTAGAAGTAGATAGTCGCGAGGATAGTCGGAATTTGGACAGGGAATTTGAATGAACAAGTTTTCAATTTTTTAAAAGAAGAAATTTATTTTATACTTTTTATTAATATTCCCTGTCCATATTCTGAATATCTACTTCTAAATTAAGAATTATAATAAATAAAATTATAAAGAAATGAGTAAATACACACCTTTGCAGAATAAAAGATTTGCTTCAGACATTTTTAGTTTAGTTTCTCAAATATATCAAACTTTACTACTTTAACGAGTCATGTGAACGATATAAAATATCGATTCGTAACGATATAGTTAATTTCGTAACAAGATATGAAAAATACCAAATATCATGCGAGCGTAAATCGTAAAATGGACGCACAACGCATAGCGGAGTACAAGTCAATATACACGAGCTAAGATGTTTGAATTTCATAAAAGTTACGAACATAAATAAATTTTACTTTATTTACAAAACTGAAATTTAGGTTCAAACGTACGGACAGCTGACAAATGAATAATGTATATATATATAGAATAAATTTAACAATCTTAACTTTATTTTAAAAATAGTTGACAAATGAATAATGTATATATATAGAATAAATTTAACAATCTTAACTTTATTTTAAAAATTTTCTGGACGCTTTCAATCTGAGGATGGCCATCCGTAGCCGAAATCGATAATTGAAAAGATTTTATAAATAAAAAAAACTTTATAAATAACAGTGTGCTATTACATATATTTTTCAACCTGTCAAACATTTATCCCAATAAATACGAAAAAAGCTAAAAAAATCTCTTCATTTAAACAGTAACAAAACAATAATAGTTATTTGTCAAATAGAGAGGAAAGCGCTTCTTTTTCACATTCGAGCACGAAGTTCGAGCGAGAGTGGAAAAAGCGCTTTCATCTTGTATTAGGGTACGAACACGTAGAAAGCTTGTTGCCGGTTGCAAGCGCTTGCTTACCGACGCTTGCAACAAGCGAGTATAAATATCTCCATAGTTTCATTAGTTTCAAATGTGTACGCACACAAAGGATGCTTAGCGTCCTTTGTGTGCGAACACATTTGAAACTATGGAGATATTCATTCTCGCTTGTTGCAAGCGCCGGTAAGCCAGCGCTTGCAACCGGCAACAAGCTTTCTACGTGTTTGTACCCTTAGACACAACATTTTTATCACGGCACGTTTCTAGAAATGATTTGCTCGAACCTTAAATACACTTTAAGAAAAGATTAGTAGGATAAGGGTAATATTTTGTTTATTTGAATAAAAATAGTTTATATTGACATGATTAGTAGAATAAGCCCCGGTTTCATAAAACAACTTAATCTATGATTAAATTTTACTTCCAAAGTAAATTTAAAAATTTGAACAAATGCACTGCGATTTTTTGACAGCAATAAATTTAATGTCATAAGAACGTGGAAACTGATTCGAATTTGTTCACACAATTAAATTTACTTTGGAAGTAATAATAATAATAATAATTCTTTATTGTATTTAAAGTTACATTGAACTTATTACAATTGATACATGGGGGTGACATTTTGCTTAATATTTTTATAACTTTTACATTATATATATTTCGTTGATGAAGATGAAATGATGAAAGACACACACAACAACCATGCCTTACCCGGGATTCGAACCCAGGACCCTTGAGCTGAGAACGCAGTGCAAGTGGGTAGTGAGTAGAGTGGAGGTTAGAGGCTGGAGGTTTATGGGTAGCGGTTGGATATAGCGCGGCCGCATTGCGCTATGAAATAACCTTGGCTCCATTATACTCGTAAAGCAAAACTCTCAAATATCGAAGAGATTAAAATGTCTAAATTTAAAAAAAAATGTTTTTATTGACTGATACTCCTTACCTCAGATATAATATGATGAATATACGTAGTGGTACATAAGTACAATATAGAAAGATATGATGGGGAATTTATACGCGTATATTAAAAGATGCGAAGGTACTCTGAAAAAAAATTCAATTACACTAGGATGAGTATTAACTCGTTTGACAATTTGTTGAATAAAATTAAAGAAAAATTGGAGCGAACATCGACTAATGTCAGCCGAACAACGCTGGGTTATCACAATAAGGTAAGTAATTTAGATATGCATGTTTTATAATTTTTTATATATTAGTATTAATATACATTAAAAAAAACTAAATGACAAACACAAAACAATGGAAATACCTTCCTAATTATATAATGTTTACAAAAATGAAATACTTAATATCAGTAAATGAATTAATTTTTTTTTTTTTTGCTACAACTAGTTTCAACCTCTCATGAGCCTTCTTGACGAGTTTTAAAAAAATAGCTTTACGTTTAAATACAACTGCTATTAGTTGTTCCTCCATGTTTTGATACATCGCGCGTAGAGGCAAGTATCAAACTGAACCCATTCGGTCGGTACACGCCTGGCGACACGCGAGGTATATAGCGAACCTCGAAGCGCGCTATGCGGCCAATGCCACCTAAAAGTATGTGATTAATACTTACCTTATGGCTTGCTTAGAGGCTCACTAGACGCTACCCTCCAATCAACCAACCTGCACTGCGGCCGCCGCTTTGGAGCGTGAAGCGATTGCGCTACCACTACTCCACCTGGGTCGGCTGGAAGTAAATTTAACTGGACCTTTATGAAACCGGCCCTAAGGGTAATATTTTATTTATTTGAATCAATATATATATATATATATATATATATATATATATATATATATATATATATATATATATTATTTATAATTTATATTTACACTTTGATAACACAACTGACACATCAAAAGTTATCAGACGCAAGGCGGTGTAACAGTGTTGCAAATGAACCAATCTTAAATCTAAATTAAAGTTATCAAATTGTGATTTAATCTAGAAAAAGAAAAATATGACATAATTGTAAGATAATTTAAAGTATATATATCACTAAAATAAGGATTTTCAATAAAATTAGGAATTTATTTATAATTTTTACAATATATTTTTTGTAAATAACATTCATGTTGGCAACACTTCTATATTTTCCTCTAGAGGAAAAACACATTTTCCTCACTATTTCGGGAGAAGAAAGTTGAGCTTTCTATGCATATCGTGAAAAAAAATATTTTCCCTGACTCCAGGTAACCCTGCCCCTGTGCCATGAAAATTACTTTTAATAATAATACCTGATTAGGAATTTAAATATATTAAATATTTTGATGAGAACCTTATCAAAGCTTATTTTCATATTTTATCAAAAACTTACTAACTAAATGAGCTACCTGTTCGGGATTTTCTAAATGGACTTCATGAGTTCCCTTAACTATATGGAATTCGAAATTAGGATTTTGCATAAATAAATTAAGAATTTTTTTAAGAGCTATTTTTAAAAAACTACTATTTGACGACAATATTATCATGTGGGGACACTTTATTGGAAATGTCTTTATTATTTCTAGACTATTTTCAATTGTAATGTAAGTTGGAGTCATTTGCTTTACGTTTTGTGCCACTCTGAGTTTATATTTTCCATTTTCTGCAGGTTCAATACTTCTTCCAATTAAGATTTTAGCTGCTTTCTCAGATACTGGTGTTAATCTTTTACTCATAATTTTATCAAGTATTTCTTCTTTTGTGTAAGTACGACTCTCATTTTCCTTTACTAAAAATTTCATTCTTTGATTATAAAACCATAATAGTATTCTAATCTGGTGATCAGGTGGTCGTGGAAAAAAATAAATTATGTCAAATATTACAATTTTGGATACGTATTTAGAATATAATTGTGTAAATAAAAGTGAAAATAATCCTCCTAAACTGTGACCGATAATGGTTATTTTTTTGCGCTTAAAATAGTCGTAAACTAATTTAATTACAATAACATTGTCGATGTCTCTCAAAATTAATGAAGACTCTACTGGAGAAGACATGCCATGACCTGGCAAGTCTATGCATACGTAGTAGAAACAATCAGGTAAAAATGGTATCAGATGATCGAAACTATTAGAATTGTCGGTCCAGCCGTGTACGGCGAGAACCAGTGGATCTTTGTTATTGCCCCATGTTTTAGCTAAAATACGTAAAAATATTAACAATGCATATAAATATTCTAGAATAGTAAGTGAATATAACAAAATAAAGATGATTCAACTTAGAATTACTAATTAATTCTATAAATAACATAATAAAAAAAAAGTAAATATTGTTTTAAATTACTAATTAATTCTATGAATAAGATAATAAAAATAAAGATTCTTAAAAATAAAAAACAAATAAAGTAAATATTGTTTTAAATTTACCTGCAATAATTCCCCAAGGTACTGGGATTTGAATTTCCTGACAACTCATTTTATATACTCGTAATAACCTGCAAACTGGAAATTGCGCTGATATTTTCTGTTTCTAAGTTAAATTTACCTTATTATGTTGGTTTTTGTTTTATATTAATTGCTTTGATGTCATTATAAATTTCAAATAATGTTCATTATGAATACATTTTCTTTCTAATAAATTTAATTTATTCGTTACCTTTTAAGTGTTTTTTTTCTTATATGTAAGTGTTCGTTCTTTCGTAAACAAATAATCTATGAAATTTTAAAAAGAGCATGTGAAAGTAATCTAATCAGTGGCGTAGCCATAGGGGGGGTTTTAGGGGTTAGAACCCCCCCCTGTGAGGCCATGGTAGGCCGCTTTTAACACTAATTTAAAAATATACTCGTTTGTTGTTCATATATAATATGATCTGAAGCAAAAAATAATTAATTTTCATACATACATACATAGATAAAATCACGCGTGTCCCACTTACTGGGTTCGCATAAACCCGAAAACAATAAGATCAACATCATACAACACATCCTTACTCTTAAACATATTAAAGTGATTGATTTTCGGTAGCGAAATACCGCATTCGATAATAGTTCGCAACAATCATCCTTCGCCACACATTCCTGTCTAAGCACACTTCTTTCACCCCGGCCACACTCATAATCGCATTCATACATGCTCTTCTTCTGTTCTACCAACCACATCCATCCACTTGCACACCGGTCGGCCACGCAATCGAAAACACTCAACTTCACCAAGATATATATACGCTTAACAAGCCATTCACTCGCCATTCTCTCCACATGCCCAAACCGTCTCAACTGACTCACACCAACTCTCTTAATCGCCTACAGATGCCAATTTCGCGCAATGTCCTCGTGAAAATGCCGAGCTTTACCAAAATTTACCGACAGCCGACAGCTAACAGTGAATCTCATGCGCTACGTTCTTGTTCTTAAGTAGAATACCTACGTTAATTTAATTTATTAGTGTTACAACTACAACTTTTCTTGTGTTTATACTGCGGTTTGTATAAACATATTTAGATGAGTGGTTTGAAATTCACTGCAAAATTTAGCATTATTGTTATTTACCTATTGATTAAAAAAAATTGCCTACTAATAAAAATTATATTTATAAAAATATTGTTTTTGTTGATTGTTGTTATTAAGCCTGTTTAACCTCATATTTATTTAAAATTTATTATTCTAGAACCCCCCCTGTAATATTTTTCTGGCTACGCCACTGAATAGAATGGTCATTCTCAAATGACAAAAAAAATAAGTTAAACTGTAACAACTATTGTTAAACTTATCACTTATTAATAAGCAACACGCGGGTTGACATATGACGTTTTTTGCTTTAGCCAATCTTTATCTGCTGTCACCGTCACTTTGGAAGTTACAAACGTCGAGTCATAGAGTTAAATATATATATACATAGAGGCGTGAAGTATAATTGTTCGCAATGACCTTGATGTCTAGTGACGGAAGGGAAATGAAGCGTCAACCGTATTGTTCAGTTCCATTTTAGCGCGTTATTCAAATGTTTCTATTTTACATTTATTTGTAAAATAAAGTTACACTGGAGTAATAAAACAATAGGAACAGTGTAATTTACTTCAATAAATTCAATGTGGGAAACAAATAATATTTATCGTAATACAATGTTTTTATTTATACAAAATATTTCTGTAACTAAAATAAAATACATAATTATTTTTAAAAGTTAGAAATACAATAAATATAAATATCTGAAACTAATAACCTTTGAACAGAATTAATTTGTTTTATTGTTGTCGTTGGCTTTGTAATGAATCTTTTATATTTTTTGCAATGTGGTATAATCGTATGGAAATATATTTTTCTGAAATAGCTTTAATGAAATAAATAATATGATTTTCCATTGGCGTGTTTAGTGTATGTAACACTGATGTAACTAAATACAAAATAGAAAACTTTTTCTTCAAGTGAATTCCACCACTTTCTAATAAAGCTTGTCTTATAATTTTTTCCGGAATTTTACAAATATTTCGTACATATGACGAAGGATACAAAAGATCACCTTTATTTTTAACATTTATTACAGATGAGATGAATTATTACTACTTACATGGCCACTACGTTCTTTTTTTCCAGGTCATCAACACATTCTTCACTAATAACTTTTTTCAAATGCCTAACCACTTACTCTTGACAGATTCCATCCAATTCTTCGTATCGCTTTTAACCAAGCATTTATTTTTTCCAAGTTTATCGAAAATCTCAATACAAAAATTGAAAACTAACTGGACACTACTTATTTTGAAAAAACACTTTATTATGAATTTATTTAAAATACTTAAGCCTGATTTATAGATTGCATAGAATAGAATGGCACAGGGAATAGAAATATAAACCAATGTAAATGCATGGAACCATTTATACTTGCACAGAATGGAATAGAATTGGAAATAACCAAATTTTATTTCTTATTCTATTCTATTCCATTCCTATTTCATTCGGCTTGCTCCGTTAATATTCGTGTGGCTGGTGTGACTTCGTTGCTTTTGGCCCATCCTCTAACCTAAAAACTTACTGTGGACAACAGTTTTTCTGCAGAAATACTATCTTTTTTTAACCAGAAATGGAACTGTACAAAATGGCGGACCATATCCCCACATGGCTTCATGATTTCAGACTTACGCTCCTCCTAGTAAATATTCTATTCTAACTCTATGCGTCTGCGTCAAGTTGGTCAAGTTAATGGAGCTATGAAAACAAATATGGAGGTAGCTTATGCAAACTCAAATGAAGCTGACTGCTCCCCACTACTAGTCGGGACCATAGGTTTGTTTGTAGAGACAGTTCGAAACTAATTTGTGATACATGATGCGCGCGCATGAAAAATAACGAACTGATTCGTAATTTTGAACACTACAAACGCGGTGTGTACTGTTTAGTTGTGACAAGAGGCGAACAGCTGTTAATCTAAAATTAAAATGGAAGATAATTTGACATTTATTTATTTCTTTACTTATTTACTTAATTATTTACAATTATAGGTATTATACAAGAATTTTTGGTTTTCCCATCTTCAAATAATAATGAAGTGAATTGTATGTTAACTTGCTTCTGCTCAAGACTTTTTATACCATAAAATCTGAAGGTAGTAAAAAGTTAATCCAAAAACTTTTCTGAAGTTGCAAAATTGTTTAACTTCAAGTAGACTTCAAACTACTAGTCACGGACCAAAAATCTACTAGTGCATTAACAGCACTGCGCATGTCAATAATCAAAATTCTTTCAAGAATTGGGAACTCTTAGAACGGTTCGAAATCGTTCTACGAACAGCTGATTAAAAATTTCGAACCGTTCGAATTTGCACTACGAACACCAAATAACGAATGCGCATGCGTCGTTAAATTCGAAACGATTTCGAACTACACTACGAACAAACCTCATATGTTATTCTGCCACATATACGTAGAATATGTATATGTTCTGCCATGCTGCGTGGTATCCATTTTGCGTCGTTGTTTACACCAAAGTTTTTTTGAGTTATTTAATTTTGCCAGTGTGTTGTGCGTAATGATATATTATGGACTATTTTTATTATTATTTATTAATAAGGCGTTTCCAAAAAAACTCTATAATATATATTCTAGGTTTTTCGCATAATTTTCTCATTTGATTTGGTTAGAGCTTATCCTAAGAATTTTTAAGACGCCAAACGTAACATGTACGTGATATAAATTTACTAGAAATATATAATCTGTTAGAAGAGATTTTCTGAGATTTGTATAAAATAGATAAAATTCACGGATGGTCGTGCTAGGCCATATCAGATTTTTTTAAATTGTAGTGAATAAAAGATAATTATTTACTAATGTAATTTAATGTCTAGTACCTCGTCTAGTACCTATATATTTGAAGTAACATTTTTTTATTATTTAATATTTGCAAATTGTTTTAAATTTATTTTCATAAGAAATATAATTATCAGTAATTTCTTTTTTTTTAAAGTAATATTATTTCTGTTGCACCAACTCTAGCTCGGGACCAATACATGTATACGTCCGTCCCCACTAGGCTTCATTCCCCTCGCCAATAGTATCGGTTATACCATGGAGCTATGAAAACATAGAGGTAGCTTATGCGAACTCGAATGAGAAGCTGACTGCTCCCCACTACTAGTCGGGACCATATGTCATTCTGCCGCGTGGTAGCCATTTGCGTCGTTGTTTACCCCAACGTTTTTTTGAGTTATTTAATTTTGCTGGTGTGTTGTGCGTATTGAATTGATATATTATGGACTATTTTTATTATTATTTCTTTATTAACAAGGTGTTTCCAAAAAAACACTATAATATGTATATATAGTCTAGTTTTTTCGCATAATTTTCTCATTTGATTTGGTTAGAGCGTATGCTATGAATTTTTAAGACACCAAACGTAACATGTCCGTGATATAAATTTGCTAGAAATACATACCTAATCATTTAGAAGATACTTTCTATATGAGATTTGTATAAAATATATAAAATTCACGGAAGGTCGTGCTGGGCCATATCATAGTTTTTCAAATTGTAATGAATAAAAAATAAGTAATTATTTACTAATGTAATTTAATATGAATAGTATTATACTTGAAGTAATAATTTATTATTTAATATTTGCAATTTTTTTAAATTTATTTTCACAAGAAATATAATTATCAGTAATTCCTTTTTTTTAAAAAAAAGTAAAATTGTTTCAGTTTCACGTTTCGTATTTCAAAAATACCGCGAGATCCCCACTCTAGCTCGGGACCAATACATGTATACGTCCGTCACTACTAGGCTTCAATCCCCTCGCCAAAAGTATCGGTATACGCTCCCTCCTTATTTTCATAGCTCCATGGGTTAAACCATAGAGGTAGGAATAAATATGGAGGGAGTATTTGCAATCGCTAATGAAGTCGCTTCCCCCTCTACATTGTGACTGTTGTCAGTTTGAAGTTACAAGGTTGTTGGTGTCATCTAACGTTTAGCATTGTTTGTTTTTAAACGTGTACGTGTTTTGGAGAAGTGTTTACCGTTTGTGACTTTTTAATATATATCGTGTTTGTTTTATATTGACTTTTCTTAAGTGCTTGGGTGATTAAGATTTTTATTCATGTGAATTATGAAATATTGTTTTATTTTAATACTTTAACTCAACGTGTATTTTGTGTTTACAGCAGTTTAACAGAACAAACATTATTTGGACTTTATAATATTCTAGTTGACTCTAATAAGACAGGAGGAAAGTCAGCACGTCAGAAAGAAAAAGAAATGAAAATAGGAAGAAAAATTTCCTTTTTTATGATTTTATATTTTTTTATTTATTTTTATATTATTTAATAATAAACAATTAATGAGTGTATTGAACAATTGTAATTTCGTATAAATACCTAGCCTAGATCTATCAATTTAAATAAATATTGTAAAAGATAACCGTATCGGTTACAGGTAAGTGGATTTTTAATTATTTATAATTTTTCTATATTGTAATTTCTTCTAAGTACATATTTGCTAAAAAATATTTATTGATATTACTAGAAATAAGAAATCTTAATTTCAAATATTTAATTTTATATTTGCCGCGTGAATTCCCACCACAATGTGACTGCAGCAGTACCTGCGTCCGTCCCTACAGGCCTGCATTCCCCTTGTCCTTAGCTCAAGTTTATGCTCCCTCCATATTTATTCCTACCTCCATCATATTTTCATAGCTCCATGGTCAAGTTCATGTGGCAATGGCAGACCAGTGGCGGACTGACAAATTTAACCGGCCCGGGAAATTTGGTATTGTCTTAGAATATAATGAACGATCGATAATCCGGATTCGATTCTGGCGAAAACAAAATTTTGCTTGTAAAGAACGATGTTTGTATACAACAACAAAAAAAAACTAAAACATGTAAATTTTTATTAATAATGAATAGTTTCATTTATCCGCTCCTCTTCTCTAAACATCACAGTAATTTATGACCGATTGCAGCTAATATTTTGCATTGAAGACACCCAAAAAGTATTTTATTGTTTCATTTCGAAAATCCGGACACGTCAAAAATTCGGATGGGGTCCGGTCCCAATTAATCCGGATTATTGACGCTCTACTGTAATTGACAATATTCGACATATTAATCAATATCAATTAACAATTGAACACTAAGAAAATAAAATTCTTCCTAGGTGGCATATAAATGGGGACTTATACAATTCAAATATTTTGGTCGCCATCTAGTGTGTAAAATAGTATATTATGTGGCAAGTGTGTGAAGCTGAAATTTTAAAATAGGCTTCACACACGTGTTACATACTATACTTTTTCTACGACCTTGCAATAAAATATATTTTTTGTTTTAAAAATTAATAACACAATTCTCATGAAGTTGTTATTTCTGCGGACCATTTACCAACACATGATTTACGTGTATATAAAGATATTCATTGTATGTGTTAATTTATTTACTTTACGCACAGTGTATATTTACTTCACGCACACTATGTGTACAAAAAATCAAGCTTCACACAAAAATTGATACGTGAAGTATTCACTTCACGCATGGGAGTAGAAAAAAGTATTTAATAATTAGTTATGTAGTGAGCAATATTTAGCTCTAAGTTTGACGTTTATCACGTGATCCATATTTGGTCCCACGCAGTGGCGTAGCCATAGGGGGGGTTTTAGGGGTTAGAACCCCCCCTGTGAGGCCATGGTAGACCGCTTTTAACACTAATTTAAAAATATACTCGTTTGTTGTTCATATATAATATGATCTGAAGCAAAAAATAATTAATTTTCATACATACATACATAGATAAAATCACGCGTGTCCCACTTACTGGGTTCGCATAAACCCGAAAACAATAAGATCAACATCATACAACACATCCTTACTCTTAAACATATTAAAGTGATTGATTTTCGGTAGCGAAATACCGCATTCGATAATAGTTCGCAACAATCATCCTTCGCCACACATTCCTGTCTAAGCACACTTCTTTCACCCCGGCCACACTCATAATCGCATTCATACATGCTCTTCTTCTGTTCTACCAACCACATCCATCCACTTGCACACCGGTCGGCCACGCAATCGAAAACACTCAACTTCACCAAGATATATATACGCTTAACAAGCCATTCACTCGCCATTCTCTCCACATGCCCAAACCGTCTCAACTGACTCACACCAACTCTCTTAATCGCCTACAGATGCCAATTTCGCGCAATGTCCTCGTGAAAATGCCGAGCTTTACCAAAATTTACCGACAGCCGACAGCTAACAGTGAATCTCATGCGCTACGTTCTTGTTCTTAAGTAGAATACCTACGTTAATTTAATTTATTAGTGTTACAACTACAACTTTTCTTGTGTTTATACTGCGGTTTGTATAAACATATTTAGATGAGTGGTTTGAAATTCACTGCAAAATTTAGCATTATTGTTATTTACCTATTGATTAAAAAAAATTGCCTACTAATAAAAATTATATTTATAAAAATATTGTTTTTGTTGATTGTTGTTATTAAGCCTGTTTAACCTCATATTTATTTAAAATTTATTATTCTAGAACCCCCCCTGTAATATTTTTCTGGCTACGCCACTGAATAGAATGGTCATTCTCAAATGACAAAAAAAATAAGTTAAACTGTAACAACTATTGTTAAACTTATCACTTATTAATAAGCAACACGCGGGTTGACATATGACGTTTTTTGCTTTAGCCAATCTTTATCTGCTGTCACCGTCACTTTGGAAGTTACAAACGTCGAGTCATAGAGTTAAATATATATATACATAGAGGCGTGAAGTATAATTGTTCGCAATGACCTTGATGTCTAGTGACGGAAGGGAAATGAAGCGTCAACCGTATTGTTCAGTTCCATTTTAGCGCGTTATTCAAATGTTTCTATTTTACATTTATTTGTAAAATAAAGTTACACTGGAGTAATAAAACAATAGGAACAGTGTAATTTACTTCAATAAATTCAATGTGGGAAACAAATAATATTTATCGTAATACAATGTTTTTATTTATACAAAATATTTCTGTAACTAAAATAAAATACATAATTATTTTTAAAAGTTAGAAATACAATAAATATAAATATCTGAAACTAATAACCTTTGAACAGAATTAATTTGTTTTATTGTTGTCGTTGGCTTTGTAGTGAATCTTTTATATTTTTTGCAATGTGGTATAATCGTATGGAAATATATTTTTCTGAAATAGCTTTAATGAAATAAATAATATGATTTTCCATTGGCGTGTTTAGTGTATGTAACACTGATGTAACTAAATACAAAATAGAAAACTTTTTCTTCAAGTGAATTCCACCACTTTCTAATAAAGCTTGTCTTATAATTTTTTCCGGAATTTTACAAATATTTCGTACATATGACGAAGGATACAAAAGATCACCTTTATTTTTAACATTTATTACAGATGAGATGAATTATTACTACTTACATGGCCACTACGTTCTTTTTTTCCAGGTCATCAACACATTCTTCACTAATAACTTTTTTCAAATGCCTAACCACTTACTCTTGACAGATTCCATCCAATTCTTCGTATCGCTTTTAACCAAGCATTTATTTTTTCCAAGTTTATCGAAAATCTCAATACAAAAATTGAAAACTAACTGGACACTACTTATTTTGAAAAAACACTTTATTATGAATTTATTTAAAATACTTAAGCCTGATTTATAGATTGCATAGAATAGAATGGCACAGGGAATAGAAATATAAACCAATGTAAATGCATGGAACCATTTATACTTGCACAGAATGGAATAGAATTGGAAATAACCAAATTTTATTTCTTATTCTATTCTATTCCATTCCTATTTCATTCGGCTTGCTCCGTTAATATTCGTGTGGCTGGTGTGACTTCGTTGCTTTTGGCCCATCCTCTAACCTAAAAACTTACTGTGGACAACAGTTTTTCTGCAGAAATACTATCTTTTTTTAACCAGAAATGGAACTGTACAAAATGGCGGACCATATCCCCACATGGCTTCATGATTTCAGACTTACGCTCCTCCTAGTAAATATTCTATTCTAACTCTATGCGTCTGCGTCAAGTTGGTCAAGTTAATGGAGCTATGAAAACAAATATGGAGGTAGCTTATGCAAACTCAAATGAAGCTGACTGCTCCCCACTACTAGTCGGGACCATAGGTTTGTTTGTAGAGACAGTTCGAAACTAATTTGTGATACATGATGCGCGCGCATGAAAAATAACGAACTGATTCGTAATTTTGAACACTACAAACGCGGTGTGTACTGTTTAGTTGTGACAAGAGGCGAACAGCTGTTAATCTAAAATTAAAATGGAAGATAATTTGACATTTATTTATTTCTTTACTTATTTACTTAATTATTTACAATTATAGGTATTATACAAGAATTTTTGGTTTTCCCATCTTCAAATAATAATGAAGTGAATTGTATGTTAACTTGCTTCTGCTCAAGACTTTTTATACCATAAAATCTGAAGGTAGTAAAAAGTTAATCCAAAAACTTTTCTGAAGTTGCAAAATTGTTTAACTTCAAGTAGACTTCAAACTACTAGTCACGGACCAAAAATCTACTAGTGCATTAACAGCACTGCGCATGTCAATAATCAAAATTCTTTCAAGAATTGGGAACTCTTAGAACGGTTCGAAATCGTTCTACGAACAGCTGATTAAAAATTTCGAACCGTTCGAATTTGCACTACGAACACCAAATAACGAATGCGCATGCGTCGTTAAATTCGAAACGATTTCGAACTACACTACGAACAAACCTCATATGTTATTCTGCCACATATACGTAGAATATGTATATGTTCTGCCATGCTGCGTGGTATCCATTTTGCGTCGTTGTTTACACCAAAGTTTTTTTGAGTTATTTAATTTTGCCAGTGTGTTGTGCGTAATGATATATTATGGACTATTTTTATTATTATTTATTAATAAGGCGTTTCCAAAAAAACTCTATAATATATATTCTAGGTTTTTCGCATAATTTTCTCATTTGATTTGGTTAGAGCTTATCCTAAGAATTTTTAAGACGCCAAACGTAACATGTACGTGATATAAATTTACTAGAAATATATAATCTGTTAGAAGAGATTTTCTGAGATTTGTATAAAATAGATAAAATTCACGGATGGTCGTGCTAGGCCATATCAGATTTTTTTAAATTGTAGTGAATAAAAGATAATTATTTACTAATGTAATTTAATGTCTAGTACCTCGTCTAGTACCTATATATTTGAAGTAACATTTTATTATTTAATATTTGCAAATTGTTTTAAATTTATTTTCATAAGAAATATAATTATCAGTAATTTCTTTTTTTTTAAAGTAATATTATTTCTGTTGCACCAACTCTAGCTCGGGACCAATACATGTATACGTCCGTCCCCACTAGGCTTCATTCCCCTCGCCAATAGTATCGGTTATACCATGGAGCTATGAAAACATAGAGGTAGCTTATGCGAACTCGAATGAGAAGCTGACTGCTCCCCACTACTAGTCGGGACCATATGTCATTCTGCCGCGTGGTAGCCATTTGCGTCGTTGTTTACCCCAACGTTTTTTTGAGTTATTTAATTTTGCTGGTGTGTTGTGCGTATTGAATTGATATATTATGGACTATTTTTATTATTATTTCTTTATTAACAAGGTGTTTCCAAAAAAACACTATAATATGTATATATAGTCTAGTTTTTTCGCATAATTTTCTCATTTGATTTGGTTAGAGCGTATGCTATGAATTTTTAAGACACCAAACGTAACATGTCCGTGATATAAATTTGCTAGAAATACATACCTAATCATTTAGAAGATACTTTCTATATGAGATTTGTATAAAATATATAAAATTCACGGAAGGTCGTGCTGGGCCATATCATAGTTTTTCAAATTGTAATGAATAAAAAATAAGTAATTATTTACTAATGTAATTTAATATGAATAGTATTATACTTGAAGTAATAATTTATTATTTAATATTTGCAATTTTTTTAAATTTATTTTCACAAGAAATATAATTATCAGTAATTCCTTTTTTTTAAAAAAAAGTAAAATTGTTTCAGTTTCACGTTTCGTATTTCAAAAATACCGCGAGATCCCCACTCTAGCTCGGGACCAATACATGTATACGTCCGTCACTACTAGGCTTCAATCCCCTCGCCAAAAGTATCGGTATACGCTCCCTCCTTATTTTCATAGCTCCATGGGTTAAACCATAGAGGTAGGAATAAATATGGAGGGAGTATTTGCAATCGCTAATGAAGTCGCTTCCCCCTCTACATTGTGACTGTTGTCAGTTTGAAGTTACAAGGTTGTTGGTGTCATCTAACGTTTAGCATTGTTTGTTTTTAAACGTGTACGTGTTTTGGAGAAGTGTTTACCGTTTGTGACTTTTTAATATATATCGTGTTTGTTTTATATTGACTTTTCTTAAGTGCTTGGGTGATTAAGATTTTTATTCATGTGAATTATGAAATATTGTTTTATTTTAATACTTTAACTCAACGTGTATTTTGTGTTTACAGCAGTTTAACAGAACAAACATTATTTGGACTTTATAATATTCTAGTTGACTCTAATAAGACAGGAGGAAAGTCAGCACGTCAGAAAGAAAAAGAAATGAAAATAGGAAGAAAAATTTCCTTTTTTATGATTTTATATTTTTTTATTTATTTTTATATTATTTAATAATAAACAATTAATGAGTGTATTGAACAATTGTAATTTCGTATAAATACCTAGCCTAGATCTATCAATTTAAATAAATATTGTAAAAGATAACCGTATCGGTTACAGGTAAGTGGATTTTTAATTATTTATAATTTTTCTATATTGTAATTTCTTCTAAGTACATATTTGCTAAAAAATATTTATTGATATTACTAGAAATAAGAAATCTTAATTTCAAATATTTAATTTTATATTTGCCGCGTGAATTCCCACCACAATGTGACTGCAGCAGTACCTGCGTCCGTCCCTACAGGCCTGCATTCCCCTTGTCCTTAGCTCAAGTTTATGCTCCCTCCATATTTATTCCTACCTCCATCATATTTTCATAGCTCCATGGTCAAGTTCATGTGGCAATGGCAGACCAGTGGCGGACTGACAAATTTAACCGGCCCGGGAAATTTGGTATTGTCTTAGAATATAATGAACGATCGATAATCCGGATTCGATTCTGGCGAAAACAAAATTTTGCTTGTAAAGAACGATGTTTGTATACAACAACAAAAAAAAACTAAAACATGTAAATTTTTATTAATAATGAATAGTTTCATTTATCCGCTCCTCTTCTCTAAACATCACAGTAATTTATGACCGATTGCAGCTAATATTTTGCATTGAAGACACCCAAAAAGTATTTTATTGTTTCATTTCGAAAATCCGGACACGTCAAAAATTCGGATGGGGTCCGGTCCCAATTAATCCGGATTATTGACGCTCTACTGTAATTGACAATATTCGACATATTAATCAATATCAATTAACAATTGAACACTAAGAAAATAAAATTCTTCCTAGGTGGCATATAAATGGGGACTTATACAATTCAAATATTTTGGTCGCCGTCTAGTGTGTAAAATAGTATATTATGTGGCAAGTGTGTGAAGCTGAAATTTTAAAATAGGCTTCACACACGTGTTACATACTATACTTTTTCTACGACCTTGCAATAAAATATATTTTTTGTTTTAAAAATTAATAACACAATTCTCATGAAGTTGTTATTTCTGCGGACCATTTACCAACACATGATTTACGTGTATATAAAGATATTCATTGTATGTGTTAATTTATTTACTTTACGCACAGTGTATATTTACTTCACGCACACTATGTGTACAAAAAATCAAGCTTCACACAAAAATTGATACGTGAAGTATTCACTTCACGCATGGGAGTAGAAAAAAGTATTTAATAATTAGTTATGTAGTGAGCAATATTTAGCTCTAAGTTTGACGTTTATCACGTGATCCATATTTGGTCCCACGCAGTGGCGTAGCCATAGGGGGGGTTTTAGGGGTTAGAACCCCCCCTGTGAGGCCATGGTAGACCGCTTTTAACACTAATTTAAAAATATACTCGTTTGTTGTTCATATATAATATGATCTGAAGCAAAAAATAATTAATTTTCATACATACATACATAGATAAAATCACGCGTGTCCCACTTACTGGGTTCGCATAAACCCGAAAACAATAAGATCAACATCATACAACACATCCTTACTCTTAAACATATTAAAGTGATTGATTTTCGGTAGCGAAATACCGCATTCGATAATAGTTCGCAACAATCATCCTTCGCCACACATTCCTGTCTAAGCACACTTCTTTCACCCCGGCCACACTCATAATCGCATTCATACATGCTCTTCTTCTGTTCTACCAACCACATCCATCCACTTGCACACCGGTCGGCCACGCAATCGAAAACACTCAACTTCACCAAGATATATATACGCTTAACAAGCCATTCACTCGCCATTCTCTCCACATGCCCAAACCGTCTCAACTGACTCACACCAACTCTCTTAATCGCCTACAGATGCCAATTTCGCGCAATGTCCTCGTGAAAATGCCGAGCTTTACCAAAATTTACCGACAGCTAACAGTGAATCTCATGCGCTACGTTCTTGTTCTTAAGTAGAATACCTACGTTAATTTAATTTATTAGTGTTACAACTACAACTTTTCTTGTGTTTATACTGCGGTTTGTATAAACATATTTAGATGAGTGGTTTGAAATTCACTGCAAAATTTAGCATTATTGTTATTTACCTATTGATTAAAAAAAATTGCCTACTAATAAAAATTATATTTATAAAAATATTGTTTTTGTTGATTGTTGTTATTAAGCCTGTTTAACCTCATATTTATTTAAAATTTATTATTCTAGAACCCCCCCTGTAATATTTTTCTGGCTACGCCACTGGTCCCACGTGATCACAACCATTGTTTGAAAAGAACCATGAACATGTCTGAGACTGAACACGGAAGTTGAAATAATATGATTAATATAAATTGAATATGAATTAGTAATGTATTTACAAGAACCTGTGATAAAAAAGGAAATCTAATTATGTACAAAATAACAATAAAATGACGCAAACCTATGTTTGTAAAGTAGACAAACATAATCAAACTTATTTTGGAAAAACTAGTACAGCAACTCAAGCAACTTTAATAAAGCTGTCTACTAATAAAGAGACACAAGTTCATATTAATAAAAATACATATAAAAATTGATAATAAGCAGAACAACTCCACACAAACAGAAATAAAGATTAATAAGGAAAGTAGTACCCAAACCACGGACCACCCCTCTCCAGACGGGACACTATGGGTTATTTCCGGCAACCCAAGTTACTAGCGACATCTAGCGATGCTCGGACGAACTAAATTTACAGCGCCTATTTGATCCAATTATATACCTTTATTTGTTTTATAATTATATATTTATTTTTTATTTTATAAATAAAGACAACATTTATCGCAATTATTTTTATTATGTGTATAAATATTACAATATGTATTTAATAATACAATGATGACATTTTGGACAATAATCATTTTTCTTGGCGATAGTTTTCTCTCATAAAGGCAAGTTTCTTCAGATATAATCATATGGTTAATACTAGAAACAAAATGTTTTAAAATTTTATTTATTACAAAAAAAACTCTAAAAGAATCAACTACATTGTTGTAATCAATCATTTTCTTTGTATTAATCAAACAATTTTTGTTGTAATCAACATCTTTATTTAAACGTTTTTTTTAATAGAGAAGCATTAAAGAATATCTGCAAACCTAATTAACTTTCAATTTTCCATGATACTGGTAAAACGAATGATAGTTTAAACTTCTACATGTTTATATATATTTTAATGAGACCGTATGTAAATCATGAGAATATTTAATTTCAATAAAATTAATACTTAATTACGAAAAAAAATACAAAGCTATTACAAAGATTTTCTTTGATTACAACAAAGAAAATGTTAAATTGTTTGATTGCATATTCGAAGTGTTGTAAATTTTACAATATATCAGAAAAGTATAAAAATCACTAAACAAGAAATTTATTTTGAAACTGCATTTTCTAATTTTTACTAAACTTTAAGATATTATTGACAGTAATGCAAAGGTTGCAAAATTTACCTTGATGCGTTATTTCCTTTATAACTAGTTGAAGTTCTGGTTGAGCAATACATGTACTACTTGTACGTGTAGGTTCTAGAAATTGTACTTGGAACTTAATATTTAAAACATACATGAAATTTAACTTATAATTACGTACATTCCTCAGAGATCAGAAGTCACTCCACAAATGATTGGGAAGTACAGATTGCCAGATTGCGGTATTTGACTAAAATTTAATCCCTTTTTATGCCGTTTGCAGCGGTTAATAACTGTCTGTCTTAGTTGTTCGGGAAACAAAACTGCCTTTTATGAAGAATTTCTGTAAAATTAAAGAAGTTTATTTAATTGAATAAGTACGAGTTACAAATATCTATTATTGTAGATTATAACATATATATGTATTTTTGCTTACCGTTTGTATAATATTTAAATGAAATATATATTCACTTAACGACGAAAATAAGAGTTTGTCCGTGGAAAAAATAAGATGATGATTATTCTCGCAGATTATAATTATTTACTCCAACTCTAAATAAAATGGATGACAAGCAAAGCGTGATTTTTAAACATAACAACGCAAAACAAACATAAATTCAAAGCCTGCTTTGATCCCAAAAATGAAAAAATGTACGCAGCGCCTCTAACAGCGCTCGGACGTACTAATATTGAGGAAAGCGCGCGCTGATTGGACTGTCAGGGCCCTGACCCAAACAGTCAACAATTATTATGTAAGAAAGTTATTTGGTGCTGTAGAGACATCGAGAAATGAAACTAAATTTGTCAATAATTGGAAACTAAATTATAATTTATTAAGCAATGATGCTGTAAAATTTATATATTTCACCGGCTTATCAGTAGAACATTTTAATGTTCTATATGATTTGTTAAATCCCACAGTTATGCCAAAGTTGAAATACAGATATTTCCAAAAAACGCCAAAGAAAACTAAATTTAATAATTTAACATCCAGCGACAAATTATGTGACGTGGATATACACTAAAAGAAATTTCATCATTTTTTTTCCGTCTCTCTCAACAGTGGAATTTGTAGTGTTTACAGGGATTCAGTTCATATTTTTTCAAATTGAAACGATGAAATCGAATTTGTGTTCCCTCCGTGAGAATCAGAAAGGTTCGATTCCTCAATGTTTCATTAATAACAATCACTACACATAATAACTTAACCAAACTTTGCTGACTAAATAACAAATTATGTGATCAACGGGGAGGTGCTGAAGAGGGAAAGCATTTGATCAACTCGGCCATGGTATATCACCTCGCTCTTTCTAAAAATTTCTTGTCCCTTTCTAAATTGTGTGAAGGGAGGTCCGCTGCCGATCTGCCGCCGATGACGTCAAAATCATAAGTCCCCATGGCCTTCAATCACTTTATTTCCCTAAGGAGAATTTGTCATTTTTATTTCCCTGGATCAATAATGAAGCACATTAAATAATGACTTTGATGAGAATAAAGTTAACATTATTTACTGATTGTATATAAAATTAATAACTTTTAAGAATTAGGTATTACGAGTTAAAAAGTGGTAATACTAGTTATAATACAGATTTCGAACATTTGATTTTAAATATTTTTACCCTTGGCCCTTCTACGCTTCTGTACTTTCTTGACATAAAACATAGGAACTAAATCTATTTTTACCGTATCTACGTTTACTCACTCACTAAAGCCGTAAATTTAAAATGTTTGACACTCAAAAATTCAGAATATTATTTTCTAAATTTCTACGTATGAAGCAGTACATAAAGTTTTACGGAACCTATAATATATATATATATATATATATATATAATAATAAAGTGATTGAAGGCCATGGGGACTTATGATTTTGACGTCATCGGCGGCAGATCGGCAGCGGACCTCCCTTCACACAATTTAGAAAGGGACAAGAAATTTTTAGAAAGAGCGAGGTGATATACCATGGCCGAGTTGATCAAATGCTTTCCCTCTTCAGCACCTCCCCGTTGATCACATAATTTGTTATTTAGTCAGCAAAGTTTGGTTAAGTTATTATGTGTAGTGATTGTTATTAATGAAACATTGAGGAATCGAACCTTTCTGATTCTCACGGAGGGAACACAAATTCGATTTCATCGTTTCAATTTGAAAAAATATGAACTGAATCCCTGTAAACACTACAAATTCCACTGTTGAGAGAGACGGAAAAAAAATGATGAAATTTCTTTTAGTGTATATCCACGTCACATAATTTGTCGCTGGATGTTAAATTATTAAATTTAGTTTTCTTTGGCGTTTTTTGGAAATATCTGTATTTCAACTTTGGCATAACTGTGGGATTTAACAAATCATATAGAACATTAAAATGTTCTACTGATAAGCCGGTGAAATATATAAATTTTACAGCATCATTGCTTAATAAATTATAATTTAGTTTCCAATTATTGACAAATTTAGTTTCATTTCTCGATGTCTCTACAGCACCAAATAACTTTCTTACATAATAATTGTTGACTGTTTGGGTACTACTTTCCTTATTAAACTTTATTTCTGTTTGTGTGGAGTTGTTCTGCTTATTATCAATTTTTATATGTATTTTTATTAATATGAACTTGTGTCTCTTTATTAGTAGACAGCTTTATTAAAGTTGCTTGAGTTGCTGTACTAGTTTTTCCAAAATAAGTTTGATTATGTTTGTGTACTTTACAAACATAGGTTTGCGTCATTTTATTGTTATATATATATATATATATATATATATATATATATATATATATATATATATATATATATGTATAATTCTCATGTAAGATGCGTATGTAACCGATTTCGAGCAAACAAAATAGCAAAAAAAAAAATTGAATTAGAAAATACTCATTAAGTGTTATTTGTCTTTAATGTTCATAGAATAAGTTATTTTTGAAAAATTCACACTGATAATGCGTTTGTTGCTAGTCTATCTGTGAATTAAAAGCAGAGGAAAACGAGAAAAGTAGAGGAGAAAATAGGTAGTACACACAGTATAAATAAAATAATACGTACAAACAAGGTCATTGTTCGTGGACAAAAAACCCTGGGAAAAATATGATAACAAAACAATACCCGAATGATAATACAAACAGTTCTTCTAAAATTGTGGTCTTGTCATCATCTTACGACTGACAATTTAATAATTCAAATGTAAACATTTTTTCTTTAAATACTGGAAACCTAATTTTAGATTTACTCCTTTTAGTATAAATTCTGGATATATGTACTTTATTTTCAATGTGAAATAATTATTTTTTATGTAATATCGCTTTATTTAAAATAAAATTACAAATTAATATGACTAGGCCTCTGTACAATGTATATTAAAAATCTAATATACATATTTTTCTCTGCCAAATATATACTCAAATATATTTATTGATATAGTCTTTGTCATTCCCCCTTACAGGCCTATTCTACTAAGAACACATAACGATGTCGTTATCATACGACTGTCGTTAAACATTTGGTTGAACGACGTTAATAACAAATGCCAAAAACTTATTCTATACTTTGGTTCACAAAAGATGATTATTCAAGGACATTTATTAGCCGTCTGATATAATATTACTTACAGAACTTCACTGCATTTCGTATACATAAGCGTGCAACATGTTAAAAAGATAAAGATTATTTAAAGTACGTATATGTAATTTATGTTGTGTGACAGATATATGTAAATGATTACATTACTTTCTAACAAACTACAAATAATAATGACGTATGTCTTAGAGTTATAAATATCTAATTATCCACTACGCTGCCCCCTGTACTAATGTTTACCCAGTGACGTTGAAGTTTAAATCGAATTATTATTCATGGTTTATGTCAAGTTCATATTTTTGTTAGTTGCAAAAATATAGGTAAAGTATATATATCTTTGAGAAAGGCATTATTTAAAAAGAAATATAATTTTCACTTATAATCTCCCCAGAGCATTAATTCTTTCCGGAATTTTTTTTGAGTGCATTTCAGCAACGTATTAATCAGCACGAGTGGAACACGAGTGCAGATTACTTTGTTATATTTTAATATATTTGTATGAACAAATCTCTATATGCATCTTTTTAAATGAACGATAAAATTTTCTTCTGGTATTGGGATATTTCACTACGTAGAGATGGCGTTGTGCAACAACGTCAAACCTTCGAAAAGGGAGCACATTTGTTTACCTTCCATAAGCCTATCATTGCTGTCAGTAGTTTTTCTTTGATTCTTCTTGTATTTTGACTTTTCTTTCAGTGTTTATTATTACTTTAGATAGAGTATATTCCTTTATTTCCTATTTTATTAATTGTAGCAGTAGATTAATTATTATTTTTCATTATAATATTTTAGTTAGTAGTTTTTAGTTTTTTTTTAGGGCCAATTTTACAATAAATATTCGATAGTAGTAGTTTAATTAATTGTAAACATTAGTTCTATTATCTATTTTGCAGTATATTAACTGTACGCGCCTATGTAAAAGTACACGAATAAAATAAAATTGCTCCTTTGTTTTAGTTCCAAATTTCGCCACCGGGTTCGCATTATTAATTGAAATATCCCAATAAACGAATTTGAAATATTACACAACGTACGATTATACATATAATGTGACTTTCCTACATAAATGTATAATTTATCAAATAAATACTTCGTATATATTTACAAAATAATAAATACCTACATCAATAGATCAAACAACGGTCAACTTATATTTAATTATTTATTTAAATTTTTAAATATTAACTAATTCAAATATATTTAATATTAAAAATTATGTATTGAAAATAGGTCCACTAGCTGAAATTTAGAAGTAGATAGTCGCGAAGATAGTCGGAATTTGGACAGGGAATTTGAATAAACAAGTTTTCAATTTTTTAAAAGAAGAAATTGAAAACTTATCTTTTTATTATAATTCCCTGTCCATATTCTGAATATCTACTTCTAAGTTAAGAATTATAATAAATAAAATTGTAAAAAAATGAATAAATACACACCTTTGCAGACTAAAACATTTTTTTCAGCCATTTTTAGTTTAGTTTTTGAAATATAGCAAACTTTACCACTTCAACGAGTCATGTGAACGATATAAAATATCTATTCGTATCGATAAATATATTAGCAGAATAGGGTTCTGGCAAAAATCGTTATTATAACTACATGTCGCCTGATAACGAGTTGTAACGATACATTATTTTTTAGTAGAACATAATGTTAGAGTGGCCAAAAATTTCTAAGATAACAAATCATTGACCTTAACGAAATTAATTTTATTTCATAAGAGAAATTTTTACCTTTTTTTTCATATTTATTGGGATGCTACTGGATTTCAAATTATAGCAGTATTGGGATTTTTCTTCACTCTTTCTCAGACTAGATTACAAATTCTACTGGTTCGAAGCAGTATAATTCATTTCTATCGTTTATACTTGATATTTCTTATTTACGTCTAGTTCGAAAAATTGAGTTATAATCATATTTGTATTAATTATTCTTACTCAATTCTAGTAGAATTTGAAATCCAGTAGAATTTAAAGTTACAAAATCGAGGCGGCCCCAGTTCGACGCATGTGCAATATTAAAGTGGTGTTCCATTTTAATATTGATTATATGTCGGACAGTTCCGTACTGATTTGATTGTATATTGGAATAAACCTATTATTCCTGTAATTGGTAAGAAAAAAAAGGAAAGTCATCCCAATAAATATGAAAAAAGGTAAAAATTTTCCCTGATAAAATTCCCGTACTCCTGGTCACCCTGCCCATGTGCCATGAAAATTACTTTTAATAATAATACCTGACTAGGAATGTAAATAAAATATTAAATATTTTGATAAGAACCTTATCAAAGTTTATTTTGATATTTTATCAAAAACTTACTAACTAAATGAGCTACCTGTTCGGGATTTTCTAAATGGACTTCATGAGTTCCATTAACTATATGGAATTCGAAATTAGGATTTTGCATAAATAAATTAAGAATTTTTTTAAGAGCTGTTTTTAAAAAACTACTATTTGACGACAATATTGTCATGTGGGGACACTTTATTGGAAATGTCTTTATTATTTCTAGACTATTTTCAATTGTAATATTAGTTAGATTCATTTGCTTTACGTTTTGTGCCACTCTGAGTTTATATTTTCCATTTTCTGCAGGTTCAATACTTCTTCCAATTAAGATTTTTGCTGCTTTCTCAGATACTGGTGTCAATCTTTTACTAATAATTTTATCAAGTATTTCTTCTTTTGTATAAGTAGGACTCTCATTTTCCTTTACTAAAAATTTCATTCTTTGATTATAAAACCATAATAGTTTTCTAATCTGGTGAGCAGGTGGTCGTGGATAAAAATAAATTATGTCAAATATTACAATTTTGGATACGTATTTGGAATATAATTGTGTAAATAAAAGTGCTAATAATCCTCCTAAACTGTGACCGATAATGGTTATTTTTTTGCGCTTAAAATAGTCGTAAACGAATTTAATTGCAATAACATTATCTATATCTGTCAAAATTAATGAAGTCTCTACTGGAGAAGATATGCCATGACCTGGCAAGTCTATACATACGTAGTAGAAACAATCAGGTAAAAATGGTATCAGAGGATCGAAACTATTAGAATTGTCTGCCCAGCCATGTAAGGCGAGAACTAGTGGATCTTTGTTATCACCCCATGTTTTAGCTAAAATACGTGAAAAATATTAACACTGCATATTAATATTCAAGAGTGGTAAGTGAATATAACAAAATAAAGATGATTCTACTTAGAATTACTAATTAATTCTATAAATAAGATAATGAAAAACAAGTATTTTTTAAAATTTACCTGCAATAATTCCCCAAGGTACTGGGATTTGAATTTCCTGGCAACTCATTTTTTATAATAACCTGCAAACTGAAAGTTGCGCTGATGTTTTAAATCTGTTTCTAAGTTAAATTTACCTTATTATGTTGTTATTTGTTTTATATTAATTGCTTTGATGTTATTATAAATTTCAGATAATGTTCGTTATGAATACATTTTCTTTCTGATATTTTAATTTATTCGTTACCTTTTAATTATTTTTTTCTTATATGTAAGTGTTCGTTCTTTCGTAAACAAATAATCTATGAAATTGTAAAAAGAGCATTTGAAAGTAATCTAATCATATTTTGATTTCTGATAAACTTAACTAAAGTATTTTATTTTTCTAAAGTACAAAAGTACTTGAGATGATCAGGTGATCCATCATATCATTTTTTTTTTTCATTGAATAGAATAGGGTCATTCTCAAATGACAAAAAAAGAAGTTAAACTGTAACAACTATTGTTAAACTTATCACTTATTAGCAAGCAACACGCGGGCTGACATATGACGTTTTTTGCTTTAGCTAATCTTGTATAATCTGCTGTCACCGGCACTTTGGAAGTTACAGTACAGACGTCAAATTCATGTTCATGGGGCAATGGCAGACCAGTGGCGTACTGACAAAGTTAACCAGTGTTGCCAGATTATAAAATAAAAGTATCGTACAAAATTATCGTACTTTTAAAAAATATATCGTACATTTTGTTTTTTCAAATTATGTATTAGTTTCAAATCATCTCTATACATTTATAGTAGATATGATTTTAAATTAGTTTTATTTACACTAAAACAGAATTTGAACCAACAGATTGTTCCTCATAACTACATTTTTTGGGTTCTTTTGATTCTGTCATAATTTTTATACATGTTAAGCACAGACTAGAAAATATGTTATGTTGAACATGTGACTGACTGAAGACAAATTCACAATAGTCAGGTCGCAATCCAAAATCCAAAATGGCTAAATATCTTGCCATCTCGTGGCCGTTGTATTCAACTATAAATATAAATTTTAGTGCTAAATGTGTAAAAGGTTAAGTAATGATAATATAAGAAAAATAATATTAATTTAAATTCACATATTATATAAATTTATGAAATTATCGTACATCGTACAACTTACTATCGTGGGTACGTTCGGATTTCTCAGAGCTCATAGGTCACGTAACGGATTTCACAGATGCCGAACGTTCCAGATTCATAGTTTAGGCGGGAAATTATAATACACAAATGTGTAAGTAGGGCTGTTTTCAGTAACTTATTAAAAAGTTGTTTTTTATTGTATTAAAATATATATTTCTAAAAGTTTTCGTAGTATTTATAAATTTCATTTTGTAGGTTTATAAAATAAAGACGAACATGACTACGAACGAATTCAAAATGATTATAAAATTTGCATATGCATTGCTGCTGTTGCTGTAGCTGTTAAAGTTTGGCAAATAAAATTATATTAAAATTTAATAATATATTTTATGATTACCGTCATCAATTAATTCTCTATTAACTGATGGGGATAATGGCGATGGTGAATACGAGCTTTCTGACAAATGTTATATGATGTGTTTTGCGAAATTTTTAGAACATACTTTCTGGCTTACCTATAAATTCGCAATCTTTATGGTCTTTCTCTACATGTTTCTCCATTGTTTCCATAAAACATGCTTTAAATGAACATAAAGGGCACATATATAAATTCATTTCTTTGTTCATTTTAACTGTTACTCCTGACTGGCTACTAACGTAGAACTGACGAACTGAGTCAATTAGTAGTTCAAATTCCTTGGAACACATCTGGTGACAACATGGTCAAGAATTCTAAGAACTACCCTTCGCCGGTTTAAATTTTAGTTCGCCAATATCTACGCGGGAATTTTTAACTGACCCGCTACAGAAATAATGACAGTTCAGATTAAGGCATACGCATGCTCAGAATCAAGAGCTCAACATGCTCGATGACCAAGCGCCGAGCACACAGAGCGAGCTCTAGATGCTCAGCGAATTCAATGCCGAATGCTATAGATCGCTCTGATGTCAATGCCGAACGCAATCGAGGGCTCTGAGCGCTAGAAATGTTAATGCCGAACGTATCCCGTACATCATAAACATGTCAAAAATATCGTACATCTGGCAACGCTGAATTTAACCGGCCCGGGAAATTTGGTAATGTATAGTTGGTTCACGAAGATGATTATTCAGGGTCACTTGTTCGAAGAAAGAATTGGCAAGTATTGTAGGGTACCTTTATATATAGGGTATGGCCATGGGGCAAGATCGCCGCCATTAGCGGGCCAATGTCAAACATACTGAGTATTCATTTCCTTATTTATTTGTACGAAATGTGACATGGGTGTCAACGTGACGTGCACATACTCTATTGGCGTGTATTGTAGGGTACCTTTATACTCAGGGTATGGCCATGACGTGGCTCGCGTTTCGTCCGCCATTAGAGGGCCACTGTCATATTCGTTGTTGTTGCGTAAATTATTGTATTTTCGTGGCTACTTGTTTTATTTTAATGCAAAACACATTTAAATATACTTCTAATATTTATTTAAAATGTAAGTAATACTTTTATTTTATTTATATGTATATTTTCTTGAGATATTGACTACGATGACTGGCAATATTGAAAACACATAAAAATTACCAATATTAAGCACAAACATTTAAATTTTTAAAAGGTAAGTTTAAAATATATACTTATTATGTAAAAAATAACCACATTTATTAAATTTGATGTGATAATAACAACCAATATCATATGCTATACATAACCTCCAAATCTGTGTCATAATAATAATTGTGTAGCTCTTAAATAAATGAATTTTTATTACCTTTTTAGATTCATAGTGTAATTATTTAATATTCCTGTATAATATAATATCACATTTCTTACAAATAAATAGAGAAATGAATTATCAATATGTTTGACATTGGCTCGCTTATGGCGGCGATCTTGCCTCATGGCCATACCCTGTATATAAAGGTACCCTAAAAGTCAGTTGCCAATATCCTATACGCTACATAACCTCTAAATCTGTGTCATAATAATAATTGTGTATCTCTTAAATAAATGAATTTTTATTACCTTTATAGATTCATAGTGTGATTATTTAATATTCCTGTATAATATAATATCACATTTCTTACAAATAAATAGGGAAATGAATTATCAGTATGTTTGAAATTGGCTCGCTTATGGCGGCGATCTTGCCTCATGGCCATATAAAGGTACCCTAGTGTATTGCTAATCGATATGACATCTGGTGGCAAAATAATGAACTACAGGTTGACTTGGTATTAAAGTATATAATTTTAGAAATTTATTAAATATTATACGTATTTGTGTATCTAAACTGACATATATATTATAATATGAGTAACAATTATTGCTGCTTACTTGAGTGCACATTGTCACGTTAGAAAGGTAATAAATTATGTTGTCACGAATTCCCGTGTAAAGGAAAAGTTCGTTTTTATATTAAAATATGCTGACAAGATGAAAAAAGATACTAATACAGTGCGTGAATCAGAAAATTATAAATTAATATATCCGTCTTGTGTACTTTGAAGATTTATTCATTATATTTGAAAGAAAACTTTATTTCAATACGAGGTTAGTTTTGTAAATACATATTCACAAAAATATCATTTAAGTTATCTTCACTTCCAGGAATATATCCTATACTAATGTTCACAAGTGAATACGAAATATAATCATGAAATTTTGCTATTTTAATTATTTTTTTGAAGATATCTAAAAAAGAATTGGTTATACAATTTAAATTAAAGTTTTATAAAAGTGTACTAGGAATTTACATTAATTTACCCTTAATGGATAATATAAAACCTACTATAAAATAATATAAAAAGAAAATTATAGTTATTTACATACTAAGTGCGGGAAGACACTCATCCCGCATGAGCGCTTATTTGAGGCACGAGAGAGCTTGCGAGCGAGGGCTTCATTTGCGCGAATGCGTGGATGACGTCTTCCCGCAAGAAGTTTGTACAATACTTTTTGTAACGAACAAAATCATTATTAATAGAGTATAAATGTCAAGATAATTGTACAAAATTCGCAAATATATAAGTAAATAGCACAGCAGCAATTTCATAGCAACGGTTGTTAAGTAAATTGTTGATTTCGGAAACATAATTGTTTGCATATTTTTTCAGAATTAAAAGTTGTCAAAATGTCTGATTCTGATATTTCTTGCATGCCTCCCGAAATTTAAGGCCGAAGACAACGAATAAACGCTTTTTTTAACTTACCATAATGGCAAATGTGCTAATTCACCTGTAATTCAGTATGTAAGTAAAATATAAACTAAATTAAGCAGAAGTTCTAACGCATATTGTATGTTGTACTTACTAACTTTTCAAATAATTAAATAAAGAACAATGTCGGGCACATGCCTCTATTTTACTGGTAGTTTAATTGTCAGTGTAAGTGTAATATCTGATAATTTAAATTTAAGGTTATGTTCTATTTTGATATTGGACAGATGACAGATTGTTGTTCTCCAACAGATGCCACTGATGGTAGGCAATTTATTATTTATTAATAAATTATTTATTATTGGGTTTTAATGCTTGAAAATCGTTAATTTTCGAAAAATTTATAAACTATATTTTGTTATTTTAATGTGTGCAGCTTAGAGATGGCCGCCATGCTCTTCATTCTCGTTTCATTGTTTTAATTGCTAATAGATAGCGTTAGTAGTATTAAAATGTCAAAATTAGCAATGAAATTTTTAATTTAATTTAGATAATTTTTATTCATTCAACTAATTTTCCTCAATTATCTTGTTCTTATATTAAATTTGTTGTAATGTGTAAAAAAATTAAAAATATAGGTAATAACACTTTTAAGCTACTTGATCAAAGTAGCGGGAAACATTAGTTTCTAGGTTGTGAGTACGAAAAATATAATACAGTACTAGGAGTAATACACAATTCTATAAATTATGTGTTTACCCATTTGACAGTAGGATGACGTCATATCTCGTTCAACCTGTAGTTCAAAACTTGCCACCCCAGCGCTGCGATCTTAAAAATGAGCCATGACGTGGCTCGCGTTTCGTCCGCCATTTGCGGGCCACTGTCATATTCGTTGTTGTTGCGCAAATTATTGTGTATTTTCGTGGCTATTTGTTTTATTTTAATGCAAAGCACATTTAAATATAGTTTTAATATTTATTTAAAGAGTAAGTAATACTTTTATTTTATTTACTTGTGTATTTTCTTAAGATACTGACTACTATTACTGACAATATTGAAAACACATAAAAATTACCAATATTAAGCACAAACATTTAAATTTTTAAAAAAATCTGATGTGGACACTACACGACTTCCTTGAACGATTATTAAACTATACATATTTTTTTAATATCTAAATTACAAAATATTAATTTTAACTTCAAAACGGTAAGATCTTTTTAAAGAGAGTTTTGGTTACAACAAAGAAATATTTGATTACAACAATGAATATGACTAATTTCACAATAAAAATATATTTGTTATTGTACGAATCATAAAATTGCACGTATTTAACGTAATTTGACATGAACATTTATTTTTTTGTCCTAATCCATAGCAAGCTTTATTACAAAAAAATAATTTTTAAATTTACATATCTCGCTTATACAAAGGGCTAACTTAATAATACTTGATGTCCTAGACGCAGAAATTAATTCTCTAAAACTTTTATTTGAAGCATTTATTTCTAGAATCAAAATAAAATCATTTTATTCAAGAAAAACTGTTAACTTCAAGTAATGTACCACTTCCGGTTAGCCTATTTTAACCAAAATGTATTATGTTATTTCGATTGACATAAAAGTCTTGTATACCAAATTTGAAAAGTTTTGGATTATATTTTAAAACACTTTTTCATTAAAATCTATTATAGGCTTCATGTAAAGTGCCACTTCTGGAAATTGTCCTAAATACAAAATTTCAACTTTCTACGGGTAGGGTCAGAGTGTACGAAAATTCAAATATCACTTTATTCACATATCAATTTATAAAATATCGTATTGGATAAAAATAAAAAAAATTAACATCGCCTTATTCAAATAACGACTTATGCGTTTTTCGAATATTCAAATCTCGGAAAAAATTATACTGTCTTATACAATTCTCGACTTGTGCAAATCTCTACCACTATGAAGTCGGTTGAGCATTGATTTATTCATTTCTGGTTTGTTCACTACCGCTTCATTCCGGTACTGTTTAGTAATATTTGATTTTATAATTATATTTGAATTACAAACAAATGAAAATGTTAATATATTTGGGGTTACAATATTTAAAAATGATCAAATACATATTATATATATGCCAAATAAATTTATCTATTCACAAATTATGTGTGCATATTTTTGATATAAATTTAGCACATATTTCTTCGTTAATAATATTAATCTAATATTAAAACTATTTAATTGAAGGTATATAAAAACAATAAACATTTTATAATATAATTATAGAAAGGCCATGGAAGGGCTAAATGTGAAACATTTATGAAGATAAAATGAAATGTATGGGAAAAATAAAATCACCTTTAAAATAAAATAAATATATTAATTATTTGATAATTATAGCTGGTTTATGAAACATGTACCTACCATAAGCAGTAATACAGACACATTATACGATTGTCCAATCTTTACATCTCCCTGTATAATAATAAATGATTTACTTTTTTATGAAAATAAATAAACAAATTACTTATACTAGTATATTAAAAGAACAACAATGTACCGAATATTGTATGTTACCTTATCATGTACTAAATTATGTGTACGTGGATTACAAATCAAAATAGTTCATATTGTAATAAAACTGAGTTGTTTAAAATTTATTTGTGTTATTAATATTATGCATATATACGATATTAATGTAAAATAAAATGGAATTGACGAAATGTATTATACTGGCAAGAACAGACTGAAAATCCTATCCATTTTTTCCACAGCTGCTCTTCTTTTCCTAAAATGCAATATGGGACAAACAATCTCTGGTTAAAATTTTAACTGCCAGTTAAAAAAACAGTTGAAACGAAATGAACCGTCAAATGACAAATTGATCATTGCTGTCAATAATCTGATTCAATATTGTTTATTTAACTTACAGTTAAAATTCTAACCGGGGATTGTGAAACGCACCAAGTTGACACAAATGTTAATGAAATAATCATATAGTAACTCTTTTGTTTATAAACATGTATTTAGTGAAACTCAGGTCCGGTTTTATAAAAATTCACTATAGTTTCATATTAATGATTTTTATTTAACACTAACGATATTTCTGACTACATAAAATAATATATAGGTTAGTTAAATAAATTATTGTAAATTTTACCTTATTATAAGTCAATAAATAAAATAAATATCAAAGTATATTATTGTACAAACCAAATTAAAGTAAAATAAGTTCTGCTGTGATGAGCTAAAAGAAAACTCAAACCTTGTTTATAAAAAAGAGGTAAATGAATAAAAAAATATTAATTTTTGTTTATAATATCTATTTACATGATTTTGTTGGTTTTGGGTTTTTAATATATTTATTTTGCGGTTAATAGAGGATATACGAAATGAAGAGAATAACGAGTAACACATGATCATATGGTTTTGACAGAAAGTAATGTCACAGTGTCAGTCAAAATAAACCTACATAGGTTTGGATCATATCGATCTTATTTAATAATTAAATTTAAATTACTAAATTAACAACGAGAACAGTTAGGTATGGAGAATTTTATTATATTAAAATACTATAATACATCATGGATATGGGGAAATTCTATTTTGCGGACCACAAAAAAGCGGACTGGTCATAATTATTGGTTCTATAGTATTAAATCACAACATACTAGTTAC
Organism: Harpalus rufipes; assembly: GCA_951394225.1. Taxonomy (NCBI): domain Eukaryota; kingdom Metazoa; phylum Arthropoda; class Insecta; order Coleoptera; family Carabidae; genus Harpalus; species Harpalus rufipes. Next base: position 18,805,936 of record OX596276.1, on the reverse strand, counting down.
TTTTGAATAACTGTGGTATACAAAACAGGAAGATGATCGAGATCACCTCCGCAGAGATTACTTTACTCCTGGTGTGTTTTGCAGACTAGCCATTTCTAATAAAACAAGAGCGATCAAACTTGGAATTTGCATGGCTTTTGTGATTCCTTGTAATATACAGTTTAATTCAAACTCAAAATCATCTTCAGAAGGTTACTTTTTTACTCTTGGTGAATTTTCGTAAGCCTATTTCCTTTGCATGTCTTTTGAGTATGTTTGTTGAGCCTCGCGGCTCATGATGTTGATGTCATCTGCATATGCGACTAGTTGTATTGCTTTAACCGTTAGCAGGTTTAATCTGCCAATGTTCATTTGTCTTATTACATATTCGAGCATTAGATTGAAGAGTGTTGGGGCCAGCCCATCTCCTTGCTTCAGTCCACGCAAAATTTTAAATTCCTCTGTAAGTGTGTTTTGTACGCTCACCACCGCTACCGTGTCCTCCATGGTTACCTTAATCATTCGTATTAGTTTAGGGGGAATCTTCAGTATGTGTAGTATTTCATATATTTTATTCTATCTATTGAATCATAGGCTTATTTAAAATCTACAAATATATTGTATATGTCTCGATTATGTTCCCATGCTTTTCCTAATATTTGTTTTACAGTAAATAGCTGGTCAATCGTGGATCGTCCACGTCTAAATCCGGCTTGAAATTCGCCGATAAGTTTTTCTGAGTAGGGCTGGATGCGTTTGTTTATTATGCATGTTAATATTTTATATGCAGTACATAAGAGGGATATTCCACGATAATTTTCACATGCCAGTTTATCCCCTTTTTTATGTATTGGACAGATTAAGCTTTTCTTCCAGTCGCTGGGGAATTTTTCTTCCTTCCATATCTTTATTATCAGTGTATGAATATATTTTTTTAGGTGTTCGCCACCTAGTTTGTATACTTCGGAAGGGATCTCGTCTATTCCAGGTGCTTTGTTGTTTTTCAGCGCTTTTATTGCCTCTTTTATTTCATCATATTCTTATAACTTAAAAAAAGGAAAAATTCTTATAAAGTAAAAAAGAAAGTAAAAAATTCTAATAAACTAAAAAATAAAATTAAAAAAATAAACAACAATTCTAGTAAACTAAAAAAGAAAATTAAAAACTAAAAAATATAATAAACTACAAGAACGGAAATAAAAAAAATTTAAAACCTCCATATAAAACAAAACTTCAGCTCTGCAGGTTCGGCATGTCATTGTTTGACGTGCCATAAATTCGTTGCTGCAGGCCCGACATAAACATTTGTATCCGCACGGTGCACACGCGTGTGTGCAACCTGACATACGATACAAACTCCCTGTAAACATTAATTATTTGTATATATTTGCAGTGATCACTATTTAAGAGCTTGAGAACTATAAGAATTACAAGACTAATTGTTAATGCATCTTCGAAATACGCAGTAATAATTTGTTGAAAACTTTATCGAGTTACAATTTCTTTATGGAAGATCATATTCAAAATATTATATTTTGCAGGTCAATTTAATGATTTTAAAAATCACAAATATTTCAGCTTTTTTTTATAATCCTTTTGAGATACTAGTAATTATGTACATAGATATCAAATATCAGAATTTTTCATTCAAAATTTCAAGATTTTCTAAGGTCACATGGTTAATTTGTCACCAGGAGTGTGGAATTTATTTATCGAAGAAAATAAACCACATGGAATTGGAAAATTACGAAATTAGAATAAAAAATTATGATATTTTACATCTATGCACATAATTACTACCTATCATTTTGACATGGGCCCGCATACCTGCTTGTCAAGTCCAAGAAAGTCACATGACTTTGTATTTAACATTTCTTGTACACATACACTCCAAATTTCTACTTATGCCTATTCTTTATATTTAGATTTTTTAATTTTAAATTCATTTTATGAAGAAATTTTCCAATTCATTGTCGGGATTGCCAGTATTTCTGAATGGTATATATAATATACCTATAATTTTAAATATTTAACTATTAATACAATAAGAAGAAATAATATATGTAGGTACTTACAACAGATTATTTTATATATTATAATCTTTTATCTCTAAATCAATACAAGATATAATAAAATATTTATCACACAGAGAATTTAATCTTCTTTAATATTTGCAAGAATAATAATTTTCAAAAAAATATATTTCATTTTTTTAAGAATATGCTACTTCCAGTTGTCCAATTGCTACCAAAACCTTTTCAACTCTTCACATTATTGTCAGATTGACAAATACGTAGTTAAACAGATATTAAGTCTTAACAGTTTTTAAGAAATCAGTTTTTAAGAAATTTTTCTTCCAACATCCTCACACACACGCACATCATCGTAAAAATGTTAAAATCGGATTGTAGGGACCTTAAAACGTGCTTATTCAATAAAATTTGGATATGCGATTTTTAGCATGAATGCAATACCTCTCTTAGCGAGAGGTAAAGATTATATATAAATTTACTTTTTTTTTTTATTATTTACATGTTTTCAGACCTGTAATGCACAGTTTTCGGTCATAATACGGCTATAAATGTGCGTTATTTCAAGAACTGAGCGTAGCTTAATTACCAAATATCTGTTTTTAACTTATTATTTGATTTGACCCTTTACTTAACGTTTTTTTTTTTTTAAATAATCGCATACTAAATCCATTTTTACTTCATCTTTAAATTAAAATAAAAGCTTAATGCCTATAATTTTTTTGCGAAACCAAAATTACTTTGGAAACACAATTTTGCTTATATTTTGCTAGCATACGAATGATTTTGCAAGTATGCAAGTCTGTCTGAATGAGACCTGCTGCTGAAAAGAGCCACTGGAATTCCATAGAACTCATCTGAAAACTGTAGTACTTTAGCGCCGCTTTTTTAAAATTTTGGTAAAGGACTGCATCGCGCCAGAAAACCAACGGATCCGCTTCTCTTCTAATATTAGGGGCTTTCATATATCTCTCGACTTATTTGTGGAAATCAGGGGTCAGGTACTGAATGGTTGGTTGGTCGAACGCGCATATTCGAAATGTATTGGTGGATCGGCAAACAAATATCGTCAATTCCGATTTATCGACTAGAAAACAATATTGCCAATATATCGTTTACATTTCTAATTTTGGGGTCACAATGGCCAATAAAAATGTAGGATAGTTAGGGTTCCGCTAAATGCAGACGGTTTCTTAAGAGTTCCATAATCGTAAAAAATTGTGAACCGCTGTTTTAGAGAATAATATTTCAAATAACAGTTACAGAAAAAATAATTGTACGCATCTTTTACTTGAAGTATTTTTCTCCAAAATGATCCATGAACGATTGACAGAGATAAAACACTGCGAGTCAACTGCTCGCTAATCACCCCATCAGTTTTTCATGCTACCAGCCAATGTGTTGAAAAGAATTTTTGTCATTTTCCGTGCTGTGATAAACTCTATTAAAGACTATGTCTGCCGGACGATGTAATGATTTTAAAAATAATTCAGCAATATTTCAGTTTTTTTCAAAATTTGTTCGAAGTTGTCATCAACGATACTGAAGAGAATTTACAATTAGAATCTCTTAATCTTCAAGCTAATGTGTTGAAGTTACTCGTAGTCGTACTATTTAAAAACGAAAATTTGATTCAAATTTATGCATTATTGAATAATTTCACTCAGATCACAATATTAATTTTTGGTGCCTATTATACTTCATTTCACGGAAGAAAATGGTATATGTCGCTGGAGAACCGACCGTTTTTACTGTCATTAATAAAAAAAAATATCTCTAAAAATGTACAAGACCTGAATATTAAAAATTATAACAAAACATGGTTAAACATCACTTAAATCTGTAGATTTTATTTGATAATTGACAATTAACAAGTGATTTTTTTTCATTTTTGTTTGCATTCTAACTAATCAAATGGCAGAATTTATATCCCTTTCTAAACTAACGCTATTTTTTACGTGAAATGAAGTATACGTACACATACAAAGATACGAGCTTAAAGATGAAACATCGAAGATATCGAACGCGAATTACTGATCTTCCATCTCGAAAACTTTTTACAAAGTGGAACATCGTATTTAAAATCTTTAAACTATTATTTTAAATTTGTAGGTACTACTACATATACATACATATTATGCGAAAGAAATGTAAGTATAATTTGAGTTTCTTTAAATTTATAATCCAATAATAGGGTTTCCAATAAGAATTAATATTTGGCCCGCCATATATGTATTTTAAAATTTCGTATGCTATCCGTTTCGCAAAAAGGATGGTGACCCCTGCTCAGAGTGTTTTTTTTTTTTTTTTGGTCTGTGCCCCTGCTCTAAATATCTATGTATAAACTAATCCATAAAGTTTTACGGGACAGATATTTGAAAAAAAATGTCTTCACGCTTATGTCACGGTTTCGCATGTTCACCCGATGTATATTGTTATATTGATAACTGTCATTTTCCCTCTTTATATTACTTGCGTCAGTAATAACTACATTATAGCACTTATATATAAAACAAGGTTAGCGAACCTAGCATTTGCACATTTACTATACCTTGTTCCATCTTACGCATTCAGCATTGCAGAGAATAAGGCATAGTTTTGACTTCTCTGATTGGATGAGAGACAAGTTTACCAATGTAATTTCAGCTACTTAAAACTGGCGCTGGTGCGAACGCCATCTGTTGAATGCGTTAAATGAAACAGAGCATAACTTGTCAAAATAGCAAACAATGCTCAGAGAAAACTGAAATAACATGTACTCCATTCTGTCAGGGAAATTCAAATAAATAATTTTTTGCATGAATTTATTAAATCACATTAATATTTACATTAACATTGATATTAATAGACATTGGGGTGTATTCTGTATCCTACTATACCCCATTCGCCGAGACGAGAGAATGTAGAACTAATTCTTAAACAGAAACAAGTCATTTTATTGGTTCGGCTCCAAAATTATCCTTTTTTGATCAATAGAATTTGTCTCTGTTCAAGAATTGGTTCCACATTCTCTCGTCTCAGCGAATGGACTATATGCTAATATTAATTTTAACAGCCTATTAAAATTTATAAGCAAAAGAACGTAATTTATTACCTATCATTTTAATTTTATATTCTGTGTCTTCTAGTGTTATTGGTAAAAAAAAACAGGATGTTAAAATTAACATGATATGATACAGAATACACCCCATAATCTTACTCACTTCATCAAATTCAACTTTGCCAATTTTAATTACACTTATGTTGCAACATTCTTCGGTTTATCGAGATTCACGCAAAAAATACTTTGAGATGGATTATCAACAAAAGCAAAAGTGGATTTCTTCTTTATTCTAAAAACTCTCCCTTGGATATTCTTTGCAACATTCATTTTATTTAATACGGATTCCATCAATATAGCCTTCCGTGACAGTGGACGATTTCCATCCCATCCACCGTAGCGTCTGATGGTCTTAATATTATCACCCGCATTTTCCAATAAAATTGCCAAAGAACGTTTTATACTGTGACCAGTGTAGGACTCTACATCCGGTAATTAAAAAAAGAAGCAATCTTCGTCGGTATTTTCAATAATGTGAATTACAATCTCCCGTGGTGAATATTACGGATAGAGCATAAAAACATGTACTTCCTGCAGATATTAACAACTTTACAGAGAATCCTTCTTCCATAATAATAATCAAACTGCGAGAAACATTTATCTCCGCATCTGGTATAGAAACATACAGATATGATCTATATAAAATCCTCAGTGATCAATGTTTAGCTTCGTCAACTCGTTACATCGGCCAGCCACTTCCATTATCAGTGTAACCAATAAAGATTCTAAATAAGTACTAAATCACATAATAATAGAGAACTATTACTTTCATCAACTATTCTTCATTGAGTGCCTCCTTCATAAAATGCTCTATATGTTCTTTTTTAAGGACTTTTGCCTTTTTTCAGTTTGTGGGTTCTGGATTCATTCTAAAGATAAACAATTAGCTTACCATATTTTGAAATATCTATGTTTTTGCTGCTACTCCCCCTTTTTACATTTACATTATATTATATAACAAATATAGAAATAACACTTTATTTATAGTCGTATTATTGTTTTAAATACATAGTTGTGTTGAGTTAATATATGCATAAGTTTTAGCTGTTCAATCCAGTATTCATCTTCTGTATAGACTTTCGGATTATCACTAAAGGTATAAAACTAACATTTGGTATGATAAAAAAGAAGAGAAGATAAAGAATTGCCATACTAGCTTTTCAACACACGTTCTTCTGTACTTTTGAAATAGATGAAGATATCCAATAAGATTCCACTGTACATATCCATATCCCAATGTTTCGTGCAATTTCCAACATATTTTTTTTCGTGTTTAATGGCATTTAAACAATTATATCCAACAAAAATGGCCGACCTGAAACATTTAATCATTTTCGTAATATTTATCTTTTAATCAAACCAGATTATTTTGTTTTTAAGGTTATAAACGTAATTTATCTTAATAATTGCTTTTAGTGTGTACATATCCCAGCTAGCAAAGACGCTTTATAATTTTTGACTAACAGAACTTTTACCTTTTGTTATTGTTATGTAGCTGCTTCTAGGGCACCTATTTGTTACATTAGAGTTCGGAAAATATTTATTTTGTTTTTTAAACTTATTTGTTATATAAACTTATTCTAAAAACGTTTTAAGGATATTATTATGAATCATCTTAAAAAACAAATCTTTGATAGTTTTGTAAACAGTTATAAAACTTTACTTATAAAATAATTTAGCTTTTCGAAAAAAAAATATTTTATAGTAAGTTTTTAGTAACTTTATTTAAAACTGTTTTGTAGAATCTGATATGCTACTTATAAAATAATTTTATTTACGTTTTATTTGTAATATTTTGATTACTGACATAAAAGTGTTGTTAAGAAAATACTAAAAGAACTATTTTATTAACGTGGGTAACAAGAGACTTCTTAAACTAGGTATATAACAAAAAAAAACACATATAAAACAAATTTGAAGAAGCTTGAAATTATATGACCGCAAATTAGGTTAGTTTTTAGATGGTGTGAATCTTTGGCATAATGTCATCACTAAGTAAATGGAAGAAAATAAAAAGGAGTGGTGCTTTCCGCAGAAAGGTCAAAAACAATTTGCAGAAAATTTTATCTTGTTCTACAAATTGCAGTAACGATGAAGGCCAAAGAAATAGTCAGCAAGAAGACATTTTGTTAACTGGAAGAAATAGTAAGCAAGAGGTTGTAGGCATTTGCGATAATATTTCATCTGATTTCTGAAACGAAATAAACGTAATTAAAATTATTTATAATAGTGATCATAAGCACACTTACACACATATACAAAAAAAATATATTATCAAACACGCGCTTGTCAAGCCATTGTAATCCCCATCATCGCATTTGTTTCTTTTAGGTAATAAAACTCTAGGTCGTTTTTTCTTAACAGGTGTGACTTCTGATATTTCTTCCTGCTCAATTTCCTCTCTCTCCAACATTTTCTCTAATTCAGCTTCTGCATCTTCATAGTTTATTAAACAGTTTTTCTTAACTTTACATTTCATTCTAAACCACGATTCTTCTGGTGTAGAATTTGAATTTTTTATTAATTTGTCTGCTCTAAACTTTGGCCATGCTAATTCATTATTTTCTTCCCAACAAGAAGGTATAACTGTTAATTTTTTCGCACCCTTTTCTAAGGTCTCAACTATTTTAAATATTTTAAAATACAAAGGTTAATATAAAAATAGTAAAAATCTAAACGCAAAATTCATAAATATATTGGATTTCGGTAAAAGTTAATTTATTAAAATACGTAAAATAATTGTGATAGCCAAGATTTTACGTATTAGGAAAAAACAATAATAATTTGTTGGTTATGTATATTTCAGTAAACTCCTCACAAATTGTATATACGCATCAAATCGCTGCTATATAAAACAAAATAACTATATAAATGCTGTTATAAAGTTACTATACAGCATTTATATATATATTCTGTTGTATAACCATTTTATAAAGGTTGTATAAATGACGAATCCTGGATATAATTTTAAAACATTGCATCGTCAAGCAAGAAAAATTTGTCTAAAGAAAAAAGTCCAGAGGTGTATTTATGAAAATTTTTAGAAAACGAAACAAACGTAATTAATTAATTTTTCTCCCCAAAAAAATTACTAGTGAGAACAAAAATTATTAGTGTATAAAATGAAGTAATTCTATTACACATATAAATTTTCTAAAATGTATATATGATATATTTTTTCAAGAGAGATAATTTCAATATTAATTCATATTTCATTTTTGTTTTAATTCAAAAGTTACAGATTTATATTACAAATTGGAAAATACACATAGAAAAATATATTTTAAAAAGTAAAATTAGTTTAAAGCATATTTCTGTAAGAAGAGCAGAAAAACATTAATATTATAGTCTTTTTGTAAGAAAAACTGTGATAGTGCGGATATACGCATAAATCAATGTTCAAGTACATTTTTACCTCCCGCCACTCTTGGTAAGGGAGATATAAGGATTTTGTTAAAAGTTAAAATCACATATAGAGATTTCAGTGAATAAATTCTTATTATGTGGATTCTGATCCTATAGTCACGTTAACTCAAATACTACTGTTTATTAGAAAATTTTGAAGCTTATGCTTTTATTATTAGATTTACTAGCAAACTCGCAAACTGTATTCTGAAGATCATTTTAAATATAATTTTTCGCGATTTTTGCAGTATAAAAAATTAATATGAATAAGTAATCTTGAATTTTGTGTTATTAATTATAGTAAATACTTTGAAATACTTTAAAGTACATTTTTATAAAATAAAGTAGGTATTTTTATATCATCAAAAATATGCTCTTCAAATATATGTTATTGTAATAAATTACAATTACACATACAACAAAATTAATAATGGAACAGTTTTAACTCTAAAATATCTTTTTGAAGCAAATATAAAAAAAAATCAAGTTCGTCTCTGTTCCATCACATTTTTAAAAATTTATTAATAATAACCTGTGTAGCTAAAGTGTTGTATTACACGTATACTCGTGATAAAATAGTTTTATAGGTAAGACGCCATATTGTAATTTTTATAAGCAGACGCCATTTTGAAACAAATTGTCAATATAGCACCACTGTACTTTAATTATTTATTTTAAAATGGTTTTAAGAATAAATAGTAGTGCAAGAGATGATTTTTGGGTGTATTAATTAAACGTACAAAGATTTGTAACAAAATACAATAAATATTTTTAAAAAATGTTTTTTTAATTTTGCAGTACAAATAGAAATACTGATAATATATGAGGCGCGTAATTTTTTTATTGTATATATGTCATATATTTCACAGTAAAATTGGAACCGTTGATAAAATTTATCCCACTATTGCTCAAATAATAATTATATTCAAAACTAAATGTCTTCCACAAATCCCATATATTTCTTTCCATGCTGACATGAAGTTACTTGTATTTTGTTACGTTGAACTTATAAATTATATATAAGACTGTTAAGAAAGTTTTTAAAATAAAATATTTTCGGCAAATGCTGTTAGAGAATCGTTACATTTTATTAATGTCACACCATTTAGTAAATAATTATATTACAGTCACAGAAACAACATCAATAAGAATGTTTTATAATAGTTCCTTTTCAATTTCATAGGTGTCATATAATTGAATTCATTTTCGAAATGGAATCCATTCTTAAAAGCTTTATAAAACAATTTTGTATCTTATGAAACTGTTTTGTATTTATTATATATAATTTTTATTAAGTAAATGTAAATGTTCTTGTAATTATCCTGTAAAAGTTGTCGCAGATTTAATAAAATTTAGTTAAAAACAAAATAGTTCTATAAACTTGCGCCCATTTTGGTTTTATAAGTGCTGGCAAAACAATTCAAAAGCGTTTTAAGCAAAAATATTACTTTATAAAATTAATTTTGTAAACGTTCTGTCACATTTTACAAAGCATCAAATTGTTAGCTGGGATAGTACTGTAATAGTATATTAAAGAACGAATGTCATAATTGTCATATTATTTTGTGAGAAGGAAGTTTGGGTAACCTTCGAACAAAATAATCGACAATTATGACATGAGTTCTTATACTATTTTTTCTATTTTGCGCTTTTTATGATCTTTTTAAATAAAAAATAGTAAATTCAAAATTTAGGGAATTTTGTGTTAGTTGGTAATAATGACATTTGAAAATTCAATTGTTTGAATTTAAAATTGTCTCGACAATCAAATTCATATCAAAATAAATATAATACAGACGATCACCCCGGTGCAACTTGTATTGGGAAACTGGCAGCAAACAGTAGGCAGTGAGAGTAGTGTACCCAATGTAACAGAGATGTCACTAAACGGTTCATGTCGCTGCTATAGTTTGAAATGAATTAAAGTAATCTATGAAATAAAAAATAAAAATTTATAAAACTATTTGTCAACAGTAAAAAATAGTGTTCGAAGATATTGTCATTGCTGCATTATTGTCAAGTATAAGTCGCTGGTTTAAAAAATATATATTATGGCTTATGATAAGTAAATAATTTAATAATTTTATTTTAGTTTATTTCTTCTAATCTAACTAACATTTTCAGGTTTAATAGTCGTTATAAATATAAATGTCGGCATCCCAACTGCGAGAATAAATTTATGAATGTATGTGATTCACAGAATAAACACTTCTATAGATTTCCTTTAAAAAATACGGCGGGATGTGATATATGGATTTTTTTTTTTGTAATATTAACTTAGATGAAAATTTGTCATAGCCTTTCATTTGCGAAGATCATTTGTATATAATCTTCCTGTAAATAGTAATCATGGTTGCGTTAATTTTGTTAGCTTACTATAAATTCGTTAACCTTTATATTTAATTAATGTTATTGTAGGATGTTCATCATAATATGCATACTCAACAAACTAATTTTACAAATGAAGAATAATTTTTTTATTAGTTTTCTTTGACTTTCTTCATTTTTATAATGTTAATGGTTTTAAACGGTTCATGTAATTTAGATTTATATGAATAAGTATATAAAAGTTAAAATTGAGGAGCTTTTGGGCACAAACAGCCATACTCCAAATATTGTAAATTTGAGTTATCTAGAGCTACATCTACATGCGAGGATACCAAACAGTTTGGTAAAACTGTTTCTCGCAAAAAGTATCTTAGTTTCAAATAATTTACATTTAAGTTTAAGTGTTTCTACAAAAATGTACTATAAAAATGACTTATGTAATTGCTCACCAACGTTTATTTTTCTATTACTTAACACCCAGTAATAATTTTTGAATATTTAAACATGATCCTGAGTTAAATTAAATTAAAATACAGAAATTTTAAACAGTAACAAAGGTAGAATTTTTTTCTTTGATTATCTCAAATTCAAGAAAATGGAAAATGGTTGTTTTTGCAAAAGCTCCTCAATTGTAAATATCCGTTTATGTTGTTTCAAGAATCGTAATAGAAGTTAAAGAGACTGAGAATTCGCCAGAATTAATTATTGGTGCCCCATTATGTATTAGACGATTTTTATTTGTTATTTAAAGAACTTGGCAAAATAATATTCACTTATTACAGTATGATGATTTTTATCTCTATAATATTATGATTTTTCCCCCAAATACATTGAGAGCAATGTCTTTAAGAAATCTATAAATGCATTTATCTTTGTGATGTATGTTTCTGTGCGTATTTGTATGTGTATGTATGGTCGCAGTTGGATTTTGCTATTTTGTTTTGTTTCATTGATTTTAATTTAAAAAAAAACAACAAAAAGGCCATTTGTTACCAATTGGACCTACGGCTGTTATGGAAGAGACAAGTTTACGTTAAAGGATTCTTTCAAGGAATCTCTTCACGGACATTGACAATAGGAAGAATACAAAATTTCAAGGATTTATCCTAATGTTCTTGTTAAGAAAATTGGAACAGCTATAGATCTGATGTGATTGTGTTAGCCTCTATGGTCTTTGTCCAAATAATGGGAAAACCGAGAACTTCGAAACTAATTTCAACGTCGACTTTTGATGGTGAACATGTGTGATATAAAATGGTGGTCAATCTCTAAATTTGATGAGCGGCGCTTCCACGAGGACATGGTCTTGCTAACTATAAGCAACAACATAATCAATGAAAAAATGTGAGAAAAGCAACTCGAGTGGTACAGTACGTATTCCGTATTGCATCTGTCTTAGAAGTCAACGTCTCGGCGGAAGACCAAAGTACTGCTGGCAAGACAAAATCAGAGCAGGTAGAAAATAGAAGAACCTACATTCCGAAAACGCAAACGATCATTTGAAAAATCCACGCAGAACAACGCTCATAAGGAGACCATGTTGAAATAATGGGTAATCAATATGAACAAGAACTCGTCCGGCTATTCCAAGTAATCAAGAATGAGAAAAAAATGCTTTTATTATAAAATATTGAATTTAAATATGTAATTTGTACATATAATAAAAATAATGAAAATAAATATTTTTTTTATTTAAATATACCGAAATTATAAAAATTAAGTAATCACTGTATATTAAACAAATGAACGTTGACAGGTTCATATGACATATATTTGACATTTCCTTGACATGTATTTGACATATGTCAAAAGTAGTGTACCCAATGACACCCAGGGGGCAATAGTTCCGTGCTGCCCACTTGATACATTGACTTGCACTTCTCGTTTACCTTATTGTTTTGTGCAGACGATTTTTTGTGTACTCCATCTGAAATACGTGAAATCACGGAAAATACATTTTATAATTCCAAAAACAAATAATGAAAAAGTCAGGTTTCATAATCATAACTAAATATAAAAATTTTACAAGTTACTTACATTTTATTGTATAAAATTAACTGAAAAGGATGTGGAAAGTGCAAAACTATATAATTATACACATCTTATATTTAAAACACTATTTTCTTATAAACACTTAATTCTTGTTGACATTTCTCCTCCACCGCCATTTTGCTTCTGTCAGAACTACTCTGCGTAACTTTGGCTATGACATCAACCAAAAAGCTTGAACTAATTTACCGACAGAGTTCATAAATAAATAAAAATAAATTACATATTTTAAATATCAACAATTAATACTGTTTTGAACTATTTATGCCCTAAATATATATAAACAAAAATAAAAATCTTAACAATCGTTAGTACCGTTTATTCAGTGAGGTTTGAAATTTGATATTTTTTGACATTTCAGCTATGCTACCAACTTTATAAAAATAAATTGTACTAGGCTGTTAAAACACTCAAACGAGCTATTAACGAACTCCTTTGGGTGCTGTTATAGCTTTGTTACAGATGCAAAATAGAAAAAATCATATTAAATGTTATAAATTTAACATTTGTTTTCAACAATACCACCCATTCTACTGTATTAGTTAATTTTACTTTTCCTATGTTATGAATTTATTCCTATTTATAAATTCTAAAATGAAACATTTATAACTACTTATTTACCTTAACATTGATGTAATATAAATGAATTGTTATATTGATCCTAAAATAAAATATAACAAATATTCTGTTCCAAAGCATTTTCATTCAAAATACATGTTCCAGCTTAAAATATGTATAACATTTTATATAATGAAGAAAATATTATTTTTAACATTAATGTATTTAAATTTATTAGTTTTATTTGTGTTATGATTTTTCAAGATTGTTTGAAATGTTATAAATAATTTAAATACCACTTAAAACAAAAGTTACTAACAACATTGGAATTGAGCAATGGTGAACGGACATTGTTCTTTAAAGCGCACCAACTTCAGCGTGGTAGAGATTTGCACTGGTTGAGACTTGCATTACACAGGATAAAAATTTTCGAGATTTGAATAAGAAGAGGTAATATTTTTCGAGCTTTGCAGTGTTGAAAATTGCATAAGTTGTGACATGAATAAGTCAATGTAAAATAATTCGAATTTTGACTATTCGTAAGATGTATAAAACGTGATTTGACCAAGTCAATATAAATGTATTCGAATGTTGTCTGTGCTCCCCTTTCTACGGCTTACCGTTTTTGAGTTATGGGAGATACGTATGTACGTACAGACGTCACGACGAAATTAGCCAAAATGGATTCAAGGATGATCAAAATGGATATTTCCGCTGAAATCTGAAAACCGAAATTTTTCGCGATTACAATACTTCCTTTACTTACGTATAAGGAAGTAAAAAGGTACCTAAGTTTAGAATATATACTTATTATGTAAATAATAACTACAGTTATTAAATTAGATGTGATAATAACAATCTATACCCTATGCTCTACATAACCTCTAAATCTATGTCATAATATTCTGTATCTTTTAAATAAATGAAATTTTATTACCTTTATAGATTCACAGTGTGATTATTTAATATTCCTGTATAATATAATACCACATTTCTTACAAATAAATAGGGAAATGAATTATCAGTGTTTGACATTGGCCCGCAAATGGCGGCGATCTTGCCCCATGGCCATACCCTGTGCATATCCTGTATATAAATGTACACTACTTGGCGGATGCGGCAGTTGCGCTCTACCGGTTGTGTTTGGAGGAACTACGAACTATGATTGTTTGGGTTATCACTTGTCAGTTTGATTTTGTGACAGCAACATATTGTTAACTAAAAACATATTTTATACAATTTTTGGTAATTATTTTAATAAATGTTGTATTTACATATCTTTATTCTTAACTCTGCTGTCACCTGTCACAATTTTAGATTAGTTTGTTTACAACAGCAAATGGAAACCACGTGGATCGTTCTGTGTGTATGTGTGTGAGGAATGTCTGTGTAACAAACAGTGACGTCACGAATTTTACAGCAAATTTATGAGTGAGTCGCATATTTCATGTTATTTTATATTACTATACTTACTAAATAAGACGGATTTCATGATTTTATAAAAAAATAATACGATTTTTTTTAAATGACCCCATTACATAACGATTAAGAACGAAACGAAACTGTTAATTAATATTTTTCCGTCGACCGTTTATTAATAGGCTATCTTAATGTATAGAAAATCATTCATTAATGACCCCTATTAATGCATGATTTTTTATTAATAAACGATTTTTTGGGAGCGTTCACCACATGGAACACAGCATGTATTTTGCTAACGCTAAGTTGTAGCAAAAAGGTAGACAGAATTAAAAGTCATGCTTTTGACACTTACTAGCTAGGTATATTCACGTAGCATACCTTTAAAATGAATTTGAAAGAATAAAATTCCTCAAATAACATAAAAAACCGCTTGCGTTGTCTAGCATTAAGTACACTGAACGCACCCACTGAAAACAATTGATGACAAAACTTATTGATTTTCCGACGTAAAATTTGACGTTCGGTCAACCATTACTAACCTAAAAAAATTTGTCATGTAATAAATTAGATTTTCCATTTAAGTAAGATACGGTCAACGAAAAAATATTGTAACTAACACGTGTGTTAATTGGCGATTAATGATCTCAACAATTAACGCGTTCGCTACGCTCACGCGTTAAAATGTCTCGATCATTAATCGCCCTCATTAACATACTTGATAGTTAAATAACTATTAACAGCGTATTCTGAAGAACTTCATGAAATAGATTCTCAGCATATACAAAATTCCACATATAACCCCGATTACAAATACATATTTCTATTTCTCTCAAAACTTATCATTATAATCTCAGCCCAACTCCGTACAGCAAACCCAAACCTACTTATTTAACTTTTGAAGGAAATTTCTATATATTTGACGGCATTGAAATTTGCGATATTTGCAACATCCTTGGCAATATATATGAACCTAAATGCCTAGTGCACACCAGAGATGTTTACGTGTTGTATAAGCTAGATGCCTAACTCCGTGCGCAGAAGTGAAGCCAGCAATTTCGTGTGGCGGCCATTTGTTAAAAAGGCATGTAAGATGTAAGTATTTTACGTCTATTCAGATTTGTGGCAATTTAAAAGTATGTACTGTACTGTAATATATAACTAATGTTTTGAAAGACAATTTACGATTATAAAGTGATCTACTTACGGCATATACTACACAATAGCCCGGGAACGAGAACAGGAACGAAGATTTTATCAATACATTATTTGTATTGTAAAGAACTGTGTTTTTTTAGTTATTTACCATCGAATAGATTTAAAACTGGGGGAAAGGTGCAATTTTTTGGGTTTTTCAATCAAACCATATAACAATTAAATAGAAAATAAAGTTAAAATATTTGTATGTAGAATGTGAGTAATATAATTTATGTAAATACATTATTTTATATCTTTTAGATTTCCTTTGAAAAATAAACATATTAAAATCTTGGATTATAAATGTAAGGAGAAAAGCTTTTACCCCAACTAAAGCTAACAAACTTTGCAGCGATCATTTTAAAGAAAATGATTATTTAGAACGGGAAATTACATTCGAAAATTGAAACCAGATGCAGTCCCTACGATATTTTCCGCTTTTCCTAGCTATTTAAAACAAAAAGAAAATAGCAGATGGGTTTTAAATATAAAATCATGTAATTATTGCGCTGGAAACTGTTTAACATTGGACCATAATTACGTTTACAAATATAAATTTTCAGTTTTAACTGATTTTAAAAATAATGGAGGATTAATTTCCCCATCAGAAAGCGTTTTTAAAATAATTAAAGCTACTGAAACAAATTAATATTTTCACTAATAATTTAAAAACATTTTCAAATACAAATAATATTGAAAGAAAAATAATAAATTTTATAATTAATCTTTTTGCCAATTAAAAAAATATTTTTTCTCATTTACATTGTGAAATTTCTTTGGATAATAATCAAAAAATTGATCTAATTTGATATATTTGCAAGCAGTATATAAAAATTAGATTGCACAGTATTGCAAAGTGGTCCAATTAGAATCAAATTGTTAGCAAAAGACAAATTAAATAAACTAATATTATTTTCTAATCAATAAATAGTGTTTAAGAACAAGTATTGCGTTTTATTTCACCAATTTAATAACAATTTATTTGTGATAACCTTCATATATCAATTATATTCTAAGTTTTATTTCATATTTACCATATCATACATTACTATTTTGCCTTTTAACAAATGGCCGCCTCTTGACCTTGAGGCTTCACTTTTGTGCTTTTACGTAGTTTGAAACATACGAAGTTGGGTATCTAGGTTATACATAAACATCTCTGGTGCACACGGAGAAACTTTTAGCTAAGTTTCCGGAAATTTGTTTCCCAAGAAGAAGAAGTATGAAAAGTTGCCCGAAAGTTAACGGCACCGTTAAAACTCGAGAGGTGTTGTGGGAACTTTTTGATGTGCACCTAACTTCTCATCTATTATGACATATGTAAAGAAAAATCTGATGTGGCCAGCACAATACCTTTCGTCAATCCTGTGTATTATGTACAAATTCCATACATAAATTTTCTTGCAAAAGATTATAAATTTTTGGTATTGTGATTCCCTTTCTCGGCAACTGAATTCCATACTCCTGATAACAAACAAACCACATGAAATAAGAAAATTATGAAATTTTGATTGAAAAATTATAACACTTGTCAGTTATGGACATAATTAATTGCTGTCATTTTGACACGGATCAAAGTCATGTTACTGCACGCGCCCCATACATAAATTTTCTTGCAAAAGATCCTATATTTCCAGTAAAGTTATTTCATTAACAAACTATGCAAATTGCACTTGACATCTTCTTTAGTTTTTCCCATTCGTTAGGGGATCGCTATTTTTTATTTTCTTCTTCCACTCATTTTTGTTTTGCGTGTCGTCCTCATTCAGTTCCTTTTCTCTCAAGTCTTCTACAATACAGTCTTTTCATCTTATATTTGGTCTTCCTATGTTTCTTCCACCTTCTATTAATATATTCATCTCTCCTCATGACATGTTCAAACCAATATGTAATCGTCTCTCTTATATCTAGAAACGTCTAACACTAGAGTTACTTCCCTTATTCTTTCATTGATTTCATTTTATTGATACTGACATCTGTCAATTTGAATTACCTGAATATATTAGCAGTTTCCATGGTTAAGTTAGCATAGCTGGCTGAATTATGAAATTTATATAAAATTTATTATCGTTATTCTTCTTTAACTCTATATCTGTTGAATATCAAATATAAAATGCAATCAAATCGTATAGACAATAATATATTCTTTAAGTTATAATAACATTTAACTGATTTTTTCAAGAAAAACTGTTAAAATCTTCAAATGAGAGTACTTCCGGTTGACCAATTATAACCAAAATCTAAACAGGTCTGCATATGGTTGTAAGGAAGAGGAATACGCAAGAATTGTAATTTTTGGAATTCTAGTATTGGAGATATCGTGCCCGAAAACGCGGTCACACACACAAACATACACACACACATACACACACACGCACACACGAACACACACACACACATACAGATATCATCGTAAAAATAGTAAAATCGTATTGTAAAGACCCTAAAACGTGCTTATTCAATGAAAACTCACCACCGAATTTTTTGACCAAAGACAAAACCTTCCTTACCTAGAGGTGACAGAAGGTAAAAAAGAGGTTAGGATCACAGGAACTTTGATTTTTGGCGTCGATTATAATAATTCTTGTTTATAAAAATTGGTTTATTACAGTGTAGTTTATTCAGAAATCTTATGTAGTTTAGTTTACTTCATAAATTTAGTTTTGTTAGAATTTTTTAGTTATAAGCACATACAGTTTAGTTTATTTCTCCATTTTATTTTAGTTAAATTTAATTCCTACATGTAGTTTTGTGTACTTCTTGTTCTCTTTCGAAAAAATAATTCTCCAAGAGATTTAGAGAAAAATTACCAGTTTTGAGGAAACTTTTATTTTGTTGCTAATTGAATAATATTGACAGTTCGATGGAATAATATTATTCAATCGTTATGTCAAATTCAAATCTTACCTTACAAAAAGTACAAACAAATTACTTTTAATAAGTATTTATTTCCACATAAAAAGCCAAAAGTATACTAGGTTTCTCGTTTTCTATATTTTTTATTTTCTTCTTAAGCTTAAAATATAGCTGAATAGTTGGTTTAAAATTTTCTGCTAAATGTCAAATCATTTCATAGTTTTGTTAAAACAAATACCCAGTAATCAACGCTAACTATGTTTATGTTTGTGAACAAACAATTTTCTAAAATTTGTTAGGTTATTTCTGATTTTATAATAGTACAGTATGTTATTATTTGACAGTTGTGGATAAAGTAAAGTATTTTATTCGCATGTAATGGCTATTACTCACTCGAATGATTTACATCACTCGCCTTTCGGCTCGTGATGCAAACTTCATTCTCATGAATAATAGCATACATTACATGCTCATTGAATAATATACTAATTTTATACGAAAACATCGAAAAATGTTCATATCAAGAGTGTAAATTGAATCATAAGAAGCTACATTTTGTACTGAATTTCATTTTGCATCGGTTGCTAGGCAAGTTGCTAGACAACAAATGCAATATGAAATATTTCGTGTTCGGTCTGCTGTTTTTGATGAAAAAACCTAAGGTTAAGGTGGCTTAAACAATATAACGTCAAATGTCATCAGTTTGTTACAGTTTGTGCATTACAAATAATTTCGTAGTTATTTCCAAGAAATCAGATAATTAATATGGAAAGTGATAGTGACTTGGAATTGACACCTCCAAGTATAACAGAAGCAGCGAATTTAACAACACTAAATTTATTGCCGGAAACATCAAAGAAAATGTACAAACGGGCTTATAACCTATTCTTGGAGTGGAAAGGAGATCGAAACGTAAAATCGTCTTCCGAGAACATTTTAATGGCGTATTTTGGTGACTTGGCGAAAAAATTCAAAAGTTCCACATTATGGACACAATACGCAATGCTGCGAACGACTCTCAGTATTCATAATAATATAGATATTGCAAAATACTTAAAACTGAAAGCATTCCTTAAGCGACAGTCCGACGGCTACAGACCCAAAAAGTCGAAGATCTTTACATCAAATGACATCAATAAATTCATTAAAGAAGCCCCAGATGAGATCTATTTAGTTTTATATAGCCATATAATGAAATATATATTTAGTCTATATTTTAGGTCGCATTAATTATGGGCATAATGGGTGCACGTAGAAGACATGAATTACATCAAATGAAAATTACTAATTTCAATGATTTGGGTTCAGCTGTTTTAGTAACTATACCAGACACTAAAACCAAAATTATACGAAATTTTACTATAACTAGTCCTTTCTATGAAATTTACAAAAAATATGCAAATCCGCCCTTCAAATGTAAATGGTCCATGGTTCTTCATTAATTACCAAAAAGGAAAATGTACCGTCCAAAGAATAGGCGTGAATAAGCTTGGAAGTATGGGAAAAGAGATTGCTAAATATTTAAAATTGCCAAACTACGAATTATACACCGGACACTGCTTTCGTCGATCTTCAGCAACAATTCTTGTTGATGCTGGTGGTGACATAACTAGTTTGAAGCGTCACGGTGGCTGGAAGTCCACGGCAGTCGCCGAAGGGATATATCGATGATTCGAAGAAAAATAAATTTGACACAGCTAATAAAATTGTAAATGCAATACAGAGCATTTCAAATATACCATCGACTTCAGAAATAGGAAATCGTGAAATGCCATCTACTTCGACAATGGAAAATTGTCAATATCAAGAGAATTTTAGTATCCAGCATTCCACAAGTTCTCCAAAAATGATTTTCAATAATTGCACATTTAACTTAAATAAATAAAAAAAATATGTAAGTAGGAAGTTATTTTATAGTTCTTCTTCTTAATTGGTTGGGCACTGCTGTCCAGGCTCTGCTAATGAATAGGTAATTTCGTATTTTCATGGATCCAAAGCAATAAATAAAATATTTGCATATTTATTTGTATCTATTTTTATAATTGTCGTTGTCGTATAAAAAGTATAGTATGCAACTCACACAAAATAGCAATTTTGCACTCGTTTGAATTGCAACACTCGCCTTCGGCTCGTGTCGCAAACTTTCAAACACGTGCAAAAATGTGCTTCATTTTGTGTTTGTTACATAATATACTATTACAGGTGTTCCATTTTTACTAAATGTATGTATACATACATTGCGAAAAGCCTGAATGCAAATATTTTCATCATCCAGTTTTACATAATGATAATTTGCAATTTAAAAGTCAATCGCAGGTGACAAAGGAAATAGAAAACGTAACTCACACTAGACAAATTACTAACAACGAAATTTTTTTACAAATTTCCACGGGAAAATACTGAAATTTCTTAATACGAACATTGAAAATTTAATATATTGTAAGTAGATAAAATTGTGCTTATATTGCTTATGACAATTACTTTTTTATAGATATGGTAAGACACGAACCGAAGTGCCATTATGAAGAATATAAACAAGCAATCATAACCAAGAGATGGTGAACTAGTTGAAATATGCACCACACAACAACGTGCAAATAAATATGTACATAACTTTTTTGTAGATATAAGATGCATTATTTATTTAATTTGTATTTTTCGTAATATTTTTTTTAAATACTTTTTATGTGTAATATTTATTGTTCATATATTGTTGTGCATTAATATTTTTTTAATTAATTTTTTATATTATATAGTATAAATAAAACTAGAATTAAATTATTTATTTTTCCTACCACCATTTATGTTTATACCATAAAAATTACGTCGAAACTGCCCTAAAATGACGTCGAAACAACGTCTTAAAAGACTTCGATACAACGTCTTAAAAATACGTCGATACGTCTTAAAAAGACGTCGATACAACGTCTTACAATGACGTCGAAACAACGTCTTATAATGACGTCGATACAACGTCTTATAATGACGTCTAAACAACGTCTTAAAATGACGTCGTACAGCTGAGACGTCTTCTAAACGTCTATGTGACGTATATTACGACGTCACAGTGACGTCGATTTTAGGATTTGTCTTACTTGGGTAGCTGTAGTTTTCATTTTAAACATTAAAATAAGTTTATTATATTCACAACAAAGTTAAGTATTTTAATATTAACTAACTTAAAACATTGTATTACATTTAAATTACTAGGTTGAAACTTTTGTCTTATCAGCACGTGTGTGTACAAGGCTCAAAAGAAATAATTATTATCATTAAGTATTATATTTTAATTTTGTCTTATCAGCGCGCGTGTGTACAAGGCTAAAAATAAATTATTATTATTAAGTATTATATTTTAATTATTAGATAGTTAGACTATGTATGTCTAATTTTAGTATTGTATTGTAATTGTTAAATAGTTACACTACTGTTACGCGCTTAGTTCGTATTTAACATATATTCACTTTAGTTTGAAATAACACAGCTGTAATAAAAAGCGTAATTTTTCTTATTAACTGTACACATAAGGCTGTGTATTAGTGTACAAAAAATGGTGAGTAAAGAAAATCGTAATATGTCATTATGAAGAAATACTTATTACGTAATATATGTTTTAAGGCTGAACATTCTATGTTACACCCAATTCAGCAATATCATGTTGAATCAACTCAAAATTGGAATGATTGTAATGAGCCAACATATAATCAGTCTACTGCATCTACAAAAAATAAATTACTAACAAGTGTACACACAAAGCAATACATTAGTGTACAAAAAATGGTGTGGGAAGAAAATCGTAATATGTCATTATTGTGTGAAGAAACACCTACCATTGTAACACCTGAACTTAATAATGGAACTGTGTACCCCCCAACATTATTAAGACAAGCTGCCTACATATTACAACAACATATAAATAAATCAACGCTTTTATCTTTACCAAAAATATTGCGTAAACAAATTATTTTTGAAGCTGAAATACATATTAGAATGATACAACCTTTTTACTTCCTTGTAAAGGAAGTATTGTAATCGCGAAAAAATTCGGTTTTTAGATTTCAGCGGAAATATCCATTTTGATCATCCCTGAATCCATTTTGACTAATTTCGTCGTGACGTCTGTACGTACGTATCTCGCATAACTCAAAAACGGTAAGCCGTAGAAAGTTGAAATTTTGTATTTAGGACAATTTCCAGAAGTGGCACTTTACATGAAGCCTATAATAGATTTTAATGAAAAAGTGTTTTAAAATATAATCCAAAACTTTTCAAATTTGGTATACAAGACTTTTATGTCAATCGAAATAACATAATACATTTTGGTTAAAATAGGCTAACCGGAAGTGGTACATTACTTGAAGTTAACAGTTTTTCTTGAATAAAATGATTTTATTTTGATTCTAGAAATAAATGCTTCAAATAAAAGTTTTAGAGAATTAATTTCTGCGTCTAGGACATCAAGTATTATTAAGTTAGCCCTTTGTATAAGCGAGATATGTAAATTTAAAAATTATTTTTTTGTAATAAAGCTTGCTATGGATTAGGACAAAAACAAAAAAAAAATGTTCATGTCCAATTACGTTAAATACGTGCAATATTATGATTCGTACAATAACAAATATTATATTTTTATTGTGAAATTAGTCATATTCATTGTTGTAATCAAATATTTCTTTGTTGTAATCAAAACTCTCTTTAAAAAGAACCGGGTTAGATTAATGTTAATTTAGGAATGATAGTAGTAAATGAATTATTTTTTGTTCTATATCAAAATATTTCTCGGGCTTGGCTTAAGCCTGTCAATATTTTGTAATTTAATTATTAAAAAAATATGTATAGTTTAATAATCGTACAAGGAAGACATGTGGTGTCTACATCAGATTTTTTTTTATATATCATCAACTAATTTATAACATATGATTTAAGGCTGATATGCTGTACCCAATTCAGCAATATCATGTTAAATCAACTGAAAATTAGGATAATTGTCAGCTGACGTAAGCAAGGTCAGCATCAAGTGGAGGGTGGGGTTCGGGCGAGGTTCATGGGGTTCGGGGCGCAATTTGGGGTTCAGATCGCAATTGGGGGTTCGAGCGAGGCTCATGGAAATCGAGCCGCAATTTGGAGTTCGGAGAAAAAGGGTGGGTGTCATTTGAGCCAGAAACCCCACTAGGTTATCTGAGCCAAAAGCCCCACTGGGTTATATGAGCTAGAAATCCCACTAGGTTATTTGAGCCAGAAACCCCACTGAATTATATGAACTAGAAACCCCACTAGGTTATTTGAGTCAGAAACCCCACTAAATTATATGTGCTAGAAACCCCATAAGGTTATTTGAGCCAGAAACCCCACTGTTCCTCTACTATATATATTATGTAAAATTTATTTTTCATCATAACGCCAAGTACGCAAGTTTGAAGTGCAAATATGCAGGTACATAACAAAAGAAGAAAAGAATTTAACGCACACAATTGTATCGCTTTCTTCTAATATTTTTATATTGTGGACATAACCTTTTTATAAAACTTATATCCTCTTTCTGAATTCCATCTGTTCTTACTCTCTTTTTAAAGTATTCATCGTATTTACTATACCTAAATTTACTCAGTTTTTTTTTTAAAAATGTATATGTATATACTGCCATATTTGAAATTTAAATGTACTACACCATATCACCCATCTGCGCTAGAAGTCAATTGCGCACTATGCACATCTCACTTTTATTAATATCTCTCTCTTTTAATGTAATAGGTCCATTGGTACTGAGGTTTAAACAAGAAAAATGAAGCATACCTGGCAAGAACAAGATCGTAAATGTCAAAATTTAAGGTTAGTTTGAATGTTTTTTATAAATTTTGCATTAATACATTTACTCAGGGTATAATATATTATAATAATAAATTAGATTTTACTACACTACTATTGTTTTTTATTACAATACGCAATTATATCAGTGTGATATTCGACTCAGCAACAATATTCATTTATGAGTAGTTACCAGAAAAGTTATTTTATTTGATTTATTTAATTAAAGAAGTTGAAATATTTTTTATACTTTATGCTTACTTATTCATTTAATTTAACCTAAAATCTTAATGAATTAAATGTATCTTTTTCTTTTTATAACTCCAAAGAACAACTTGTTTGCTTTTATTTTCGTTTTTCAATATTTTTGGATATAATTTTAAATTGACATATAGAAAATTATGTAAATTATTTTGAAGTATTTGTCATTCTGATGGATACCTGGAGAAATTATTGTTTCTTAATTTTGCAAAAGATTTTGGTAAAGATTCATAAAAACTTAGTAATACTTTCAACAGCCGACAATGTGTGTAAGTATGAATAATTGATATAGTACACTTTTAATAGATATTTTTTACTATAAGTTGAAGATTGTATACCTGTAAATGATCGCCTAGAATTATTACTAAATTATTTTGAAGAGGCGTTGAAGAAATATGGCATGTTCAGAAAATTTGAAAATGTACCACAAAAGATTAGAAGAAAACAGTTACTTCATTTGCTTACCACATATTTGAGACGACAACCAAATGTATGGACGTTAATTAATTGATAAAATAAGAAGATACAAATTAAACAGTATGTCATTATTGCAGCTAGGAGCTGGTGATGCAAGTTGCAAGAGCTCTACTCCGTGTTCTTCATATGCAACAGTTACTTTCTCTAATAAATCTTTTTATGAAGATAAACTAGATAAGGGAGACGACAGGTACAATTATTAAAAATATAAAATAATGTGCATTGTTATATATTTATTTTATTTTAGCTTAAACACAAGAATCAGTGAATCTGTTAAAAAAATTGCTTCCTATGACACTGGAAATTTAAATAATTTTTATGTGCAATATCAATTATACAGTGGAATTCTACGCCAAATTCAAATGGAATTAAATGGCAAATATTTTAATTTTTTCACAATTTTATTAACCTATTAAATTAAAATATTCTTCTTTAGGAACAGATATAACAATTAGTGATCCATTGGTTAATGTATTAATTATCGGCTTATGTGTAAGATTGCAAAAAGATACGAAATTTAATGAATTAGAAAATTTAACATTTCAAGAACAAAGAAAAGAACTGTTGAATTTACTTGCTTCCGATCTTATAGAAAAATGTAATAAGGTATTTTATTTCTTATACATATCACTTTATTTAATTAAATTTATAAACTCATTCTTGCAATTTATAAATAAATTCAGTTAAAGGGTCCAAGGGTACAACAGTAAAACTCCATTTTTAGAATTTTGAAATTTCAATTGCCGCATTCAACAAGTTGAAAAACATTGAAAATTTCCTAGATTTTAAAGATAAAATCAAGAGCAGTTTATACAGAGTGATACATAACGGGTGTACCAAATTTGAACCATATATTAAGGGAGTCATTTTGAGTAAAAACAATATTAAATATAACTGAACCTTACCAATAAATTATTATCTGAATGCAATATGTCTAAAACCTATTTTAAAAATAGCACTTTCCAAGTAGCTATTTGCCTGCGACTTATAATTTGTTATTTTTTTTATAAGATTACATTATTCGATATGATAGAAGATGCAACAAAGGACACACACAATTTTCTAAAAGAGAACTTTAATAGCTACCCAAGGAAAATTTGGGAAAAAGTTATCAATATTGGGCCGAGCACAGATATGATGGTGCCTTTATATGACATATATCCTACCTTTATAATAGAAATGTAAGTATTTTACTGTGAAATTAATAAGATAATATCAAATATCTTTAGGTTTTTGGAATATCTTGTGGAAGCAAAGGAAAGTATAATAATGGAGCAAGAACATATATTTAGAGCAAAAATGGTGTTATTAAAAAAAGAAGCCGTGGAAACAATAAAAAGTATTAAACAGCATTTAATTGGTATGAAGGGTATTGATGAATTTTTAGACGAATACAGACAACAATTTGAAGTTAGCTATGATATAACAGAGGTATATATTTCGTTCGAAAATAAACTAATGGGGTCCACTATATTTTTTTAAAACTAAACTGGAAGCGATTTGTAGTTTTAGAGCGTCTTTATTGTTATGATTAAGCAATATGCAACCTACAGCTTAACACCATCCTACCCCCCACCCTTCCACCATGTCAAAATAAAAAAGTCTCCCCTGAGTATATATTGTTTTTAACATTGCCGGGAGGTGGAAAACGTTATTTTTACATGAAAAAATAATTTTGAAATTCTATTGTGTCAAATAGTTTAACATTAGGTGCGTTCAATGGAGCTAGCAAATGCTTATTTGCTATCTGCTAGGGCAGCTAGGGCGTGCATTGAACGATCTGCTTGTTTTGCTACGATCGAACTGTCAGTCAGTGATGTTACGAAAATTGAAAACTTTCAAATATTGAATTTTTGCTTAGAAGATAAATAACACTGATATATTGAATGCAGTGTCAGATAAATAATAAATAGAAAATAAACTCTCAGTGGTATTAATTACATGCATAATTTAATTTTAGTAGGATATTCCACGCAAGTGAACTCAAGTACAAATATTTTATGTTATTTTTACGTATTTCATTAATTTTCATTAAAAATATATTCAAATATTACAAATGATATTTGAATTTGTGCGCCATATTTTTACATGCAGCAAAACAAGCGAGAAAATAGTCGCTTGCTTTGCTGACTTAGCAAAACGAGCAAATGCTAAGTTAGCAAGCCGTTCAGTACATTTTACTTCCGCTTTGCTCGATTTGCTAGCTTCATTGAACGGACCTATTTAGTATTCTTTGAATAGTTACACAAGACAAAATAAATTCGTTAACAGTTGAAATTTACTCATGAAAGCTGAAATAATTAATACTGCCGGTGTGAAAGATTTGAACTTCTTATCCCGAAATCCGGAGATGAAGTATTATACTTTGTTCCATTCAACCAATTCAGTAGATTGCTGTAATAAAACAATTTTATACGATTCCACCGATGTTATCAATTGTAATAATTCTCAGTGCTAATCACCAATTCTAATAATATAAACTTTTAATATTCTAATAAGTCCAAGCGGTTTTGATTTACTTTATTCCGAGCGGTAATTCCCTTCAGAAGCTTTTTGAGTTCAAAAAGGTGTGAATAAAATTATTATTTTTTTTTTAAAGTTTAACAATAGTATATTATGTTATTAGGAGTAGAAAGCAGTTTTTTGTGTTGAACCCAGCTATTGCGGCCGAGGCGCCAGCCGAGGCCAAGCAAGCTGGGTAAAACACAAAAAGGGCGTTCTGCTCCGAATAACATATACTATTTTTTCTTCAAGTATTTCAAAGAAAACTGGGGATTTTTTTATATTTTTCTAGAATTGTTTTAATTATAGCGTTAGCAATTTCAGCCATATTTGGCTGTGTACACTACAAAACACAAACGATACAAATGTCAAATAACAAATTTTCAAGATAACATTTTTTTACTAGTACAATAATGAACAACATTGATGTACAAGTAATAAAATGAATATCTTCTATAGTGTGTGTATAATAGCATAATATGAATATTATTGTACACTTGAAGAAAAAAAATATTTACAACAATAAAGTTAGATATGAATATAAATACAAAATAAAATTATAACTATAAAACATAAATTAATAGATATTAAATTTTAAATAGTCAATCCAAAAAATCATAAAAATATAAATTTCAAAAAAATACATACCTGAACTTGATTTAATTATCTCGGGAACAACAACTATTTGCTTAAATGATATCACAAGAAATTACTTCATAATATTTCAAATTTTAGCCTCCACACATCGTTCCTGAACGATGAACCAACATTCAATTCCTATCGTTTCACTTTCAGTGTCATTCTCTCATTTATGCTGATTTAGCATAATGGTTCGTCTCTCCTCTCGTAAGGCTAAACCAAAACTAATACAAATACAATTTCTTTTACAATTTAACATACATATGAATAGTATATTACATTCGAGGTGGGATATGTTACATTACAGCCTAGGGCTTATGTATATTCCCGAGAGGCGAAGCCTCGAGGTGAGATAGAGCGCGAGGTTGGAATGAAACTCCCAACGAGGTATGTATACTATTTTATTCACAATCATCCTCCTTTTAAATTAATAATTTTCAAAATAAATCATTAAGTTATAAACTTTAATTTTGTTAATTTTTTTTGATAGCTCTATTAAAATTTGTTTAGCCTACTTTATTATAGAGATCTATAAAAATATTGCTAGACAACCCCTACAACATTTCCAACCCGTGGGGTGGAAGTGAAATCTATTATTTCTCACCCAAGAGATTGTCATTACAGTTAGGAATGATGTATTTCCCAACCTCTAAGAGGTTAGGAATCGACATATTACTATAATGATTCTGAATAAATATACATATTTTATCCTTATTACGAATATTAGAAGTATCCTTAGCAATCATTACATTGCGCTCACATCAGCGCCAGTTTTAAACAGACGAAATTCAAAAATGGCAGTATTCAACTGTTGTCATCTGACATTTTATTATTAAAATATTAAAAAGGTATCATAATGCCATCGAAACTTTGTATATTCTAGTCAATAGGTATGGAATATAACATATTATCTACCTGCTTTCCAAATCGGATAAAGATGGTACTTGACATTGCACATAAAAATTACACGAGATGTCACATGTCATGTACACTGACACTAGTCTGAAATTACATTTCGTAAACTTGGCTCAAATTTCTGCCAATTAGAAAGTTCAAAACTATGCCCTATTCTCTACAATACTGAATTGGTAAGGTGGAACAAAGTATAAATGTCGTTATCAAAATAATAAAAACTCCCATAAGAGAATAATGACCACGTTTCGTCTTTATAGGCAAAAAGTGGTACTTCTCTTTTAATTTTGATACCTATCAAAGAAATTAACTTTTACTCTTGGTCATAGAAAAGTATACTTAAACACATTCAAGATGATAAAGCGGGAATTTTTTATGACTGAGGGGGTAGCGAGACATTTAAAAACGGGACTGTCCCGCCAAGCGGGACGTATGGTCATTTTACCATTCCCATTGTAACAAGTTGTAAAAGTTATATACAATAAAAGTATTGAATTGAATAATGAATTTTTAGAATGAATTCTACCGCCAAGAAATATTAAAAAATGATATAAATAAAGTAATTTTGCAAATAAAGAAAACTGCACTTTTAACGGATTTAATTATGAAAGAAATTAATAAAGATATAGAAGAAAAGAAAACACAAGTGAAAGATATCAATAAATTTATGAATAATATTACTGTAGAAATAAGTAATGCTTTCAGTTTAAATTCATCTTCATAGGAGTTTTCATGTGTTTGTCCTCGTCAATGTTTTGTTCTGATGTCTTGTATTTACCGTGTAATTCATTAGGAATCCAAACAATAAAGTTTTCATTAAAAATATACTCTTGTTAATTCCGCAATGCAATTTCCAAGATTTTTTGATGTAACATACCTAGTTAATATTTATAAAAAAAATGTTACCTATTTTATTATTTTTCCATCAAATTAAATAATACTACAGAGGATATTAATAAAGTTGATGAAAATTGCTTTTGGTGTCACGCCCTCAATGGAGAGATATACTTGTCCGCTAGTCCGCTGTGGACGTTTTAAACCGCAATCTCGTTCTCGTCTCGCAAAAAGCAACGATACAAGACGAGATGCGATAGTACTCTCGCCTCGTTGTGCAATCACTAGTCATAAGAACAGAGAAACTGATTCGAATTTGTTCATTACATTATTTACTTGACAAATGAATTTTAAGTGAAGCTTGAATATCTATTAAATTTTCTAAACTGTCATTATAAACTCCATATCAATAAGTTTAAGTAACTGTTTATTTACAAAAAGATTTTATACTGACAATATTGCAGAGGTCCCTATCCCTAATAATGTCAGATATAAACAAAGACCAAATTCGCAGATATAGTGTTGGTATGGTGCGTTATTTCCACAAGGGGTGTATCCAGGCCTTACGTGGGCCGAGTGAGGTGAAGCCCTGGATAGTCAAAGGTATATCTAACAAAGTCGGTCAATTTTATGGAAGAAGAACACGCTGGTGATGATTTTAACTTCTGGCTAGATCTTACCTCCTCTCACTAGGCAACACAAACTCAATATTGGCTAACTGGCCATAACGTACCATTAGGTTTTTGGGTTCTTTTATCTTAAAAAGTTCACGATAGAGGTTGGGAAGCCTAAAATGAAGACGAACTTCAACGCAGAATATAACGAATTCAGGAATGACCGAGAAATCGATGTAAATGTCCAAAATCCAATGCTAGATATCCGTAGAAAGTTGCGCCTTGTCGAAGAACACGCCCATCTTAAGTTCATAATTTTGTTGCTTATGAAACAGTTAATTATTAAGTATTTAATCGATCGATTCTGTTCACATCTGTAAGTCTTACGAATTTGTAAATAATGAACAAAATCGCAACGAAAGCTGCCACTCATGTATAATTTTATATTAATCAACAAGAATGGGCAGTAAGTGCTTCCTACCGGTTGAGGGTACCGGTACATCCGAAACCGGTAGAAAAACACTTACTGACCGCAATGCTTATTACGTTTTTTGCATAAACGATGCACAAAATTTAAAAAAATAAGATTTTAAAATTATTTTGATATATTAAAAAAAAATAGTTGTCATTATTAAGGTAAGCTTTGATCGTTGTTTTTATTTACTTACCGATCAGTAATTTATAATAAAACCTACTGCATTGGAAACCCTATAGTTGACGATCGTGCAAAATTTTAATATAAACAATATTAGCATTTTTTTTTAAATTGGGTATTCATGTCCTTTTTATCATAAATTTTTAATATTATTGTAAACAGAATACAGGTGTTACATTTAAAACTGCCATACCATTGGGATCTCGAGAACTAAAAAGGTACGGTATCATTTAAATGATAAATGGAACTCTTGGTGCGCCTTTTGTTTTTCATTATTATGTAGTGCCCTATCAGAATTTTTGGAAAAACAAAAGTTCATTTAAGATGGCTTCCAAATGCGCATCTTTTCTCTTACTGTTCTTGAGATCCCAATGGTAGCGTTTTTAAATAGGTCACACTTCTTCAGAAATGTAATACTCAGAATATAATTCAAAATAATGATTTTTCTGATTGATGTTAATGAATTATAAATATGTAATTTACTCAGTATTCACATTTCTGTTTATTTGCATTTTTTAAGTTTAGTTTATATTATCTAATAATTTTTATGGTCAATAAAAACTTGATTAATGCTGATTTCGTAAAAATATCGCAATAAAAAAATTAAGGACTGCAAAACGTATTTTGTGAAATATGAATAAGAACTAAAATTCCACAGAACACACTCAAATTTCAGTAAACGTATTAAGTGTAGGAATATGGCAATTCCTAAATATATATGTTTACCTGAAACTAATTCCGTACGAAACTTGAATATTATTTGAAGACACCAGATGTTACTCATGTTTCTTTTTTCTTGCAAATACTGAAAAAAAAATTGATAGACATTACTTACGTACAACAATATCAACACACAATATAATTGGAGTGTCTGGTTGGATTATTAAATTCAGTTAATTAAAAAAAAAATGAAAAACTAAAATATAAGTTATAGATATGCACACATATAAAATTATTCCATTGTTATGAGTTGTTATTTTATTTATCTGTACTTTTATCTCGGTTTGTTCACTATAATTATAAATCATATGAAAATACTTTATATCAATATTATTTATGCTTTACTGGTTTAATAATAATTATTATTATATCTAATTTTATGTTCATTAAGTAAGTACTAAAAGTGAAAAATTTTATGCAAAAAATTATTTGCATTGATTTAGTACAATGAATTACATTTGCATATTACTCATTTCTTTATCTTTTATCCAGCATGTTATTTTATTTGAAATATTCGTAAGTAAGATTTGTGTTACAATATTTTGTCTAAGTATGGTTGAAAGATGTAGGGTTCGTGTCCCGGTTAACGCATTTGTGTTCATTTTCTTAATTATCTCATCTATTGCTTACGAAATCAGTATACGTCCACAGAGTAAAAAAAAAAAAATTGTATGTGGACTAGTGTTATTTTAATTGTATATAATTATATACGAGGGTCACGTTAGAATTACTGTAAGAAAAGTATTGTTTAAAAGTATGGAATTAGCCAAAGAGCATTTTCTTCAATATTTGGCGACAAAAATAAATATCAAAATATTCATAATCCAAAGTACGCGCAGGTCCAATCTCAATTTAACGTGCGCTAACTATGAAAGGTTTTCGTCTAAAGATTAATGTTTTAATAGTGCAATTCATGATTATTTTGAAAGCACTCCACAAGAAGATTGGTTGTGAGTTGTGAGCTTTTGAAAAGCGGAAGGAAAGAGAGGTGAGTATTATTTTTTGGAGGAACTACTTTGAACATATTTAAAATAAAAATCTAAAACATATGAACCATGTGTCTTACTCTAAACTTCAATAATTCTAATGTGATCCGCGTAAATTATTTAATGAACGAATAACAACTGTTTTCCAGACTTTACTTAATAAAATTCAAAACTTATAAAAAAATCAGCATATAAGACCTTTAACTTTTGTTAGCAATAGTGAGCAAGATGGTAGGGAGACTCTGTAGAGATCACTTTAATGGAAAATATAAAATATTTCAAATAGTAAATCAACTATTATTATTTTACATTTTTACCTCCCGCTACCCTTGGTAAGGGAGGTATAGGGATCGTGCTAAAAATCGCATATTGAGATTTTGGTAAATGACCACGTTGTAAGGTCCCTAGAATCCATTTTTAACATTTTCACGATGATGTCTGTGTGTATATATGTATGTGTGTGTGTGGATTCTCTTTACGCTCTAACTCAAATACTATCATTCAGAAAGTTTTGAAACCGTGTATTTCTACCTTATTCTAATATGGAAAGAACTGATTAGATTTTGGTGGCAATCGGATAACCGGAAATGGCAGTTTACTTGAAGCTCAAGATAGTTTTTCTTCAAAAAATACCTTTAAATGTAATTTTTTCTCAATTTGTTATTATAAAAATTAAAGATTATTCCATTTTCTACAAGTTTGCTTTAATACTTTTTCTATATATTGTATGGATAAATTTATAAAGTAATATAAAAATTATATACATAGGTAGGTGTTAGAAAGTAATCTCATCATTTACGTATATCTGTCACACCATATAAATTACATAGACATGCGTTAAATAATCTTTCTCTCTCTAACATGAAATGTTGCTAAGCTACTACTGTATAAAGTGCTGTGTATTCTTTCTTCGGACAAGTGTCCTTGAATAGTCATCTTTCGTGAACCAAAGTATATTCATATTACTTGTACATTTTGTTCTCTGCCTAAGAAATATAAATTGTATTTGTGTTCACTATTAAGATATGTATAGTGAACTGTGAATATTAATTTTGAACTCGAAAAACGCTACAATTAAAGCGGGCCCCAACATTATTTTTGCGGGCGGGCGGCGGGCCCTCGGACTTTTAGTTACGCCACTGAAAATTTGGTTTCACGAATTTAAATGCATGTAAAAACAGTCGGCTCTCAAATGTCATCTGCTATTTTCTTACGTGAAATGAGGTATACAATATAATCACAATAATGTATATTTTTTCAAAATAATCTTTCGAATGTTGGTAATACTCTGATGTAATAATAATAATATCAAAATGGGCCCGTCCAAGTCTACGGCTTGTTAGAAATTATATGTTGCATATGAATTTTGAATATAAATAAATGAAAACGAAATAAAAATTGCTATATATTTTCTATTTTTATACCGATAATAATGTAACTAAAATTTTTAGCGTCAATTGGTCGCCATGTTGTGACGTCAGTGTCACTACAGTCGTCCAGTTACCCTGTGTAAATGCCAATATAGTAGAGAACACCATGCATATTTTGTTCATAAATTCGCGATTGACTTTACTGATACTCTAACATACAAATATTTAAAATATCGGAGATCGGAGTAATTATATACATATTTATTAAGATCAAAAGAAAATTTACTTATTAAATATTTTGTTATTATATTTTGTTTTAATTATTGTAATCTCAATACTTGTCATTGTTGTAATCAATTATAGTTGCCGTCAAATAAGTATGGACTGGAGATTTCTACACTGTTGCCAATTCATTGGTAATGTTGAAAATCCTATGTTATGAAGAAGCGGCAACAACGCAAGGCAAGAGACAAGAAAAAAGTTGAGCATCAGTCCATACTTATTTGACGCATGTATAGTGCATACGAATGTAAATGTTGGATTACTTTTTATTACAAAGTATGTTTTAATTATTGTAAATTGTAATCAATACTGTCATTGTAGTAATAACATAAAACCACAATAGCTTTAATACTATTTTAATTATAATAACGATATGTGATGAGTATGATAACCTTCAATATTATATTAAAATCTCAAAGTCACTTTAATTAAAGCGAATGATTAAACTTGATTATGAAAACGAACGAAAATTATTAATTTTACTTAACTGATTTTTATTTATGTAGCATATTATCGAAGGTTTGAGTGAACCAACATTTAACACTACTCCTTTCCTTTTTCATGTAAATAAATCACACAAATATTAAAATTTAAAACTCGAAGTAGCACTACTTCAGAAATAACGCTACTTCAATAGGTGAGAATACGGGCCAGATAATTTGTCTGGCTTACTTTATTGCCTCTAAAGTTTTTTGATTACAGTTTGTAATGGAAACGTATTTTTATTTTTTAAATAATTATTATATATTACCATATTAATGGTAACATATGTCGGGTCTCTCTACTTATGGCGTATTGACGTTGACGTCACAACTTTTGCGCCAAAATTTTAATACGTTATTAACCCTAATTTCAAGAAAACAAATAATTTGGAATTTCTATTTTTAAATTCTTAATAACATATTTTTTTTAAGTTGGATTAATAACGTTTTTGATATTTTTGTATATTGTGAATTTGAAAATATAGAAATGGACATAAAACAAAAAGCAATACAAATTCATAATTACTTATTAATCGCACCTAAAGGTTAAAGTAATATTGAGGAACTTACAGATTTTATAAAATTCATTTACTAATACTAGGTTCTAAACCTCAACATTTATCTTGAAATTATAAACACCACCAAGAAGCTAAAAACATATATTATAAACAAGCTTTATTTTTTATTCTTCCCACAATGGTACTATTAAAATGTTGAAGAATTTTTATTTGTTAGATTCATTCTTGTAATCAATATCAATTAATACACGTCACACTTGGGGTCCCTATCATCGTTCAATATTGTTCGACTAAATTAAAATATCCTTTGTTGTAATCAAAATATTCTTTGTTGTAATTCAAATATCCTTCGTTGTAATCAAAAATTTTGTCCTATGCCCCAAAAGATTAAATTCAGCCCTGAAAATACTCGAATATATTTAAATCATTAAGTAAAGCTCAAGATTTGTAAAGTAAAATATCTATTCGTTTCATTATCTTGACTTTTGACTTGATTATACTTGATACTCTGGCCGAACCGATTATCCCGTAGTACTGAATCCTGGATACGCCAGGCCTATCCAGCCCCCAGCCAGAGGTTTCTTGGACACATTCACTAGCAGCCGGCCCTGCTCAGGATACGACGCGGAGATGGGCACACTAATCAACAAATATAAAACATAAAAAAATATGATGTGGCCAGCACATGACCTCCCGTGAATTTAATGTTTAAAATAGCAATGAGCTTTAAGTAAAGTATCACTTCCGGTTGATCGTTTATAATAAAATCTAATTTGTTGTTCCAATAAATAAAAAAGTCTGTAATACGAAATATTAGATTATATTTTATTATGTTTTTTCTCGAAAACCTGTTGAGAGCTCCAAATTAAGTATCATTTCCGGATTTATCATATATAGTCCAAATCTAATATATTGTTTCAAATTATACACGAGATTGAAATACCAAATTTGAGAAGTTTGAGATCATATTTTAATATAGTTTTCAAGAAAATCTGTTTAGAGCTTCCAGTAAAGTACCACTTCCGGTTTATCAAGTGTAGAAAAAAAACTAATATGTCGTTCTCATTAATACTCGTACAAAAGTCTTAAATACCAAATTTGAATAGTTTTAGATTATATCATAATATATTTTTCACGAAAATTTGTTCAGAGCTTTAAGTAAAGTATCACTTCCGGTTTATCAATTTTACTCAAAATCTAATATGCTGTTCCCCTTGATATAAAAGTCTTAAATATTAAAATTGAAACGATTTGTATTATATTTCAATATTACCTAAAATCTAATCAACTCTTTATATGAATGCAGAAAGCTTAAATACGGAAAATAAAAATTTTTGGAAGTTCGATAACGAGTTATCGTGGAAGAAAAAAATCGTCACACACATACACACACACACACAGACATCATTGTAAAAATAGTAAAAACGTGTTGTGAGGACCCTAATTCATTTTTGTTCACTGAATTTTTGGACCGAAAACATTACCTCTCTTACCTACGGTATGGCGGACGTGCTCATTTACCAAAATCTTGATATACGATTTTTAGCTCGATCCATATATCTCTCTTTACTAATGATAGCAGGAGGTAAAAATGTTTAACGTCGTAAACTCCCCAACTTTTTCAATGGAAATATATGTTAGATGACTTTTTTAACGTGCGATTCTACCACATGCATGTATTTGAATTCTGTGACGATGTTGTCATTACTCTTCCTATAGCATTTCAATTATTGTCCTTAAAAATGGATACGAATTTAAAAGATATCTAGTTGAATTCCATATTGTGGATGACCTAAATTTTAAAGTTGACCTTTTTCCTTCTTGCATTTTTGGTGCAATCCTTCGACTTTGCATTATTGCTGCTTTCTTTCCGTATTGTTGATGTTGTTCCAATTAGATAGTAAACATAAAAAGAAATTTCATATCCGAAAGCGAAAAAGTCCTGAAATCTTTAATTCTTATATAAATATTTCAATCATCTTATGTTAGGATGAACTGTTCCTTTATTCTATTATCCAATTTAGATTTACCGTAATGAAATGAATCCTATCCTGTCCTATGTTAAACACGTCCGTCTCCTACCGTGATTGGAACAAGACTCTATATCTACTTGTTTCATTGTCAATTGTCATAGAGAAATCATTTTTAAATTCTTTGAGAAAAATAAATGGATAATTTTAGTATAGTTAAAATTTATCCTCGAGTCGAATTTTTTTTTTAGTACATATATATTAATTTGATAAGTTATGTACAAGTATAATTTTGCTATAATAATTATTTATTTGTACACTCCTCTTGATTAAATTCTATGAATCCAAGAGTCTGAACAAACAGCAATAGGTGCTAACGCCATTTTTTCGAAATTTCGAAAAATTTATGTATTAAATGTCATCCATTTACAATTAACGGCTATGAATTATTCTCCGTTATTTTTTTTTCTAAACGTGTAACTTAACGGATCTCCGTTTATATTATTGCTCGCGTTCAGCCGGGATAGCGCTAACCTAGCAAAAATTAGCGCTAGATGCGTACTGAACGGTATTCATTTATTAAACTTAGCGCGCAAGCGCTGTTTAAAGTAAGAAATTATCAGACATCTCTCTCTGTATCTATATAGTATTGAAAGCTCGCAGACTGTATTTTGAAATGGAAATTATTACTTGAACTGATAGAATATGCACCAGGTAGTAAATTTGTTAGAAAGTGACGTTCATTGCAACCAAACATGCCGCGCCCACTAGTTTGCTAGATGTTTTAGCGAAATATTTCTCGCTATTTCTTCTAGCGCTGTATCAGCGGCAGCGCTAGATTCTAGAGAACCGTTCAATTATTTTGCTAGTCTAGCGATGACTAGCGCTAACCCGGCTGAATGCGAGCATTGGATAATGTCTTTAAAATAGCAAAATCTAGTTTACGGATATCTTAATTTTAACAGTCCGTTTATAAATAACGGAATGCTTTTAGAATACAATCATATACCTCCTACATTTTAATTTTGTCGTTTGAACCAGCCGCCTTTCCAAATTCTCCATGTAACTTGTTTGTAGTTCTAGAAATTCTTTAAATAACTCTTGGTCCCACTTTTGAATATATTGTCGACTGATGCTCGTCCTAAAATTACCTACCTCATCCAGTAAAATGATAATTTCGTGACTTGATATGTAATCCTTAATTTTAGACACAAAAAATATTTACCTTAGATAGATTCGAAGGAGTATGCGAAGGATCTGAAGATATAGCAATGACAATACGTAATATGTCACTGATACGAAATGGGAAAATTATTCATATTAACGCAAAACTTGTAGTGAAGCATGATTTAATTCATCAAATAGAGGTAAAGTACTTATACAACACAAAATATAATGTAAAGGTTAAAGATAAATAATTGGAGTTGCAGTCTTGGTGAAAAATGTTTATTAGGATTTCATCTATTTAACATTCCGACGTTTGTCAATTAGATGAAATCCTAATAAACATTTCTCACCAAGACTGCAACTCCAATTATCTATCTTTAACCTTTACATCATACCAACAGTCAAGAAATATCAACAAAATATAATAATTTTCGGAAAGAAATTAACCAGTCACCAAAATACTTATTTGTTAAGTTGTTACCAAACGCAAGACCCTAAATAATGAACCTAATCCCAGACATTTATTTTTATCTCAGATTAACTAAACTGTCTTTAAGTTAACAGTAATATATACACTCAATAAATTATTTAGCATTTCTGTCCCGGGAGAACTATTGATTTGTCTTCTATCAAAATATTCACAGTACCTATACTTCATTTCACACACGTAGAAAATAGCGTTGGTTTACAAAGGGAAATAAAGTCTGCCCTTTGATTGGTCAGAATGTAGACCGAGTTCACAAACGAAAAAAAAATCACTTGTCAGCTGTCACTTATAAAATAAAATCGACAGAATTATGTGATATTTAACCATTTCAACTTTGTAATTTTTAATATTCAGGTATGGTACATTTATGCTGATAAAAATATTTAGTATTGACAAGTTTGGTTTTACGAATTGAAATTATTTATTTAATGTATGTTGGCTCTCAAGCGCCATCTACTATTTTCTTACGTGAAATGAAGTATAGTTACTACGATCTGTTATAGCCTGCTATTTGTTTATCATCTTGAACTTGCGGGTACTTGTAATGCGCCGGAAACGAAACATTATTTTACTGGAAGGCGCCGAAATCCGTTAAATATAGGCATGGGAAAGCAGTTTTTTGCGCGTTGTTTCCGAAATTATTTTAGAAAAAATACTTCAAATATAAAATGTAGACTATAAAATTCTGCATTTGAATCAATAATACGGATTCCTCAATCTAACATTAATGAGGAAAGTTAGGAAAGAATAGGTTTTGGTACCAGTTGGTTAACCGGAAGTAGTAGTATCTTAAAAAAAAATTCTAAATATTATTTTTTTATTTTTTTTTTATTATTAGTATTAAAGAACGTAAAATTCTCTATTCGATACATTTTAAAATTTTATTATATGTTCTATATATTGAGATAAAAAAATATATATAAAATAATCTGTTGTAATAAATTTCAGAGCCTAAACAACTCCATAGTAACCATCAGATTTGGGCGGTATTGACAGCTCAATTCTAAAACATGTCGGTTGTACAATCACAGTTTAAACTATGTTTATTGCAAAACCATGGTAACGCGCAATTATCCTGTTGTACATCAACGGTTTACTGTTTATACTTGGTAATATTTTGTCCCTATTTGCCATAGTAGGTATCTGTTTTTCTACATTCAATTTTGTCCTGATATTTTTTTTACTAGTGATACTAAAATGTTTTCCTCCTTCGCCAAAAAATTCACAGCCCTTTTCCTTTGCTCTCCTTCCATTACTTTAATTTAAAAAATATTTAAATCATATATCTTCATAATAATACTTACCTACCGTATTTCTTATATGTCACTGCCAAATGTCAAATTGTATTTTTTTAATTCACTATGGCAACAGTTGATGTACTTTCGTTAAACCAGAATTGTACAACAAGTCTATAGGTAAACTTAGTTTAACTTTAAACTGCCGATCTCTTAAGCTGCAGTTTAAACTGTAATTGTACAACCAGCCCTAAGTCTATTTTAACTAAACACATGACAGTAGATAAGAATCGATTCAAAATTTGTCATAGTACGAATATAGTTTTATATAGATTATAGCTGAAACTAAATCTTACAATTTTTTTTGGCAATATAGTAGTAAAACGTCAAATTATGCTTTTACATTTAATGAAGAAGTTTAACTGACATTATTGAAGATTTTTTCTGTGATATTGGTAAGTTTACTATTTCTTGTTGTATAACAATAATAACAATTAAATATTTAAAATTATAGCTATATGCATATACCCATCAGAAATCCCGTCAAGAAACTGGAAGAAATTCGAACATTTAAAAGAGTAGGAGAAAACTTCCTCAAAAAATAAATTTAAAATTATAAAAATAATCTAAACATAAAGAAAAGACATGAGAAATTTATAGGGCGTGAGCAGTCATGTGACTTTGTTGGACTTGACAAACAAATATGGGGGCCCGAGTTAGAATGACAGCTAGTAATTATGTACATAGATATCAATTTTCCATCCCAAATTTCATGATATTCCAATTCTATCTGATTTATTTTCCTTGACAACTAAATTCCACATTTCTGGTGACATATTAACCCCGTGAAAAATTATGACATTTGACATTTATGTAAATAATTACTAACTGTCATTTTGACAAGGGTCTCCATATCTGCTTGTCTAGGCCAAGTATAACAAACTACGTGAATTTAGAAAATCTTGAAATTTTTAATGAAATATTCTGACATTTGACATCTATGTACTAATTGTCATTCTGACACGGGCCTCTATATCTTCTTGTCAAGGCCAACAATGTCACATGACTGCTCGCGCCGTATACTTATGTAACCAAAAACGGAAGTGGCGAAAGGTATTGTGCTGGCACAACAGACTTTTTAATAAAATTATCGTAATGTGAAATTCTTAAGCAGAATAAGAATTTAATTTTATACATTTGAAACACTCATTTTTCTTGACAAAAAGTTACAATATTTGACAGATAAAACATCATATATTTGTTTGTCTTTTTGTTTTAATTCTATGGCTAGCACTATTAAACTGAAATTTTCATAGATATTTAATTTCTAGTGTTACTAAATATTGAAGAATGAAATTTGTGTACTGATTTTATATGCGGCATTTTATGTTCTACAATTTATATTTGAAGTATTTTTTCTAAAATAATTTGGGAAGCAACGCGCAAGGAAAAACTGTTTGCCCAATAAATGCTTATGTAACGAACTTCAAGCGCCATCCGGGATATAAAGCCTTCCATTTTATGCTGAACGAGAGCGAAGTGAAAGATATTCTAATGCCTGTTTTACATTGGGCAATAGTTGCGCGTTCAACTGCATCTTGCAATTAATAGCGTAGTATAACACGAAAATTGCACGAGCAACACATAACTACAATCTATTGAACGAAAATAGCACAGGTTATAATTAGTGCGACAACAGCGCGTGCAACTTGTTAATTTTAAATTTGTCGAGATACTACCTACTCCTGTGACGTCAAATTACATACAGCACTTCATTCACAGCCAATAGGAAAACAGTATGTCCATCACCTACGTTATTTATATAAATAAAAGTAAGCGATAGTTTGTCACATGTTAAGCTGTATGAACTTTGAAATCACATTCTGTTACAAATCAGTTAACTTTTTCAAAATATTACATAAATTTCAATAATTAATTGTAATATCTTTAATGGATGTTTCGTGATATTTTCAAATTTGAGGCTATTTAAAGAATCATATTTTTTGTTTTTAATTTAGTACTTAGAAGACATATAAAAATTCTTGCGACAGCAACAACTATATTGTAAGGATGTAAGGCCTGCATTCTCGTTCTCGTCAATATATTGTAGTTGGCACCAGGCAAATGGACCTTTTACATCAAAAGAGAGAGATATGGAAAAATGACATATATGTAGTGCGCAGTAGTTTGTTTAAGCAAACATTTATGTTAAATTAATTCACACAAAGAGTTTGTGATGATGAATATTTCAAGACAAGAGGACGAGTAGATGGGAATCACGCGGTTATATGGTCTATAGACGCGAAATAAACACCATATAAAGTGACAGATAATTGCGTAGTTGCCAGTTGTTATTAAGAAAGTTACAAACATGAGTAAAACTATTGTTTATTTTTAAATAAAATGTTTTGTCTTTATTAATAATTTATTTATACTCAAAGTCAAAATAATTTAAGTTTGTGTTTAAATATTTTTTTATCGAAAATAAATGCTTGTCCTTTTAATCATTTTACTTGACAACATGGTACCTACCTATCTCTAGTTCATAAAAATTTCACCACGTGGCGTATTGAAAAATGACGTCACGGTGCAATAAAAATGTAAAAGGTCCATTAACCGTTAACCGTCCTGTCAAACTGCAACTTGCTGCATTGTATTCGGTAGCCGGACGCAACAGCGTCAGATATGAACACCGGTCCCGCTAAAACGCATAGTGCGGTCCTAGCCTAAAATATTTATTTGAATACAAACAATGTTCTGCTTTAAAATAATATTTTGAAAAAAAAATCATTAAACATACGGGTGAAATTAAATATTGAAATTTGACATATTCAAAACAAGGCGGTACCAGCCATTGTGTTTTAAATTTGTTTTACCCTTAAAATCTTAAAATTTTCATTTATTTCATGCAATTTCTAATTTGTATATACATATTAAATTTATTCTTAAATGTATTTTTATTTCTCATATTACAGCAAATCGTGCATATAGTTAGGTGTCGAAATAAAGAAGCTTTAGACACATGCGAAAAATTTAATACCATGAGATTTTCCAAATGTTGCGATATATTAAATGCGGAACATCAGATATGGTCTCCATTTGTTGAAAGTATTCATCCAAAAATTAGATGTCCTGTGAA
Source organism: Harpalus rufipes (assembly GCA_951394225.1). Lineage (NCBI taxonomy): Eukaryota > Metazoa > Arthropoda > Insecta > Coleoptera > Carabidae > Harpalus > Harpalus rufipes. The sequence goes on along the minus strand of OX596276.1, from coordinate 18,761,960 downwards.
AGGTGTAAGTACATAATATTTTTACTTGTGATATAGTATAATATTTACATCACTTGCAATAACACATGTTATATGATTAGGGCTACGCTACAACTACAACTATTATGTTTCTATTTTTTTTTTAATACAAGCAAATTTAAAATTTCATTTTTCTACATAATGATCCTCCATTTCTATGCTGTTCTCGTATTGTTTCATTAACTCTTTTATTACATTAGAAAATAGTTAGGTATCTCTTATTTGTAAACTAAGTGCGGGAGAACATTTTTTTCACATGAACGCTGTTGTAAAAGCACGAGAAAGTGAGTGCTTTGATACTATTGATACGTCGGTCGCACACTAGGACGTGTCGGGTCGTAGGTTTCTTTTGTTTTCGACATGTTTTTATCGCTGTCGCTATAAATGTCGTAAATAAATCTTACAGCCTGCATATAAATTCGACATGGAAAATTCATATCGGACGAAAATGATGTATTAATGTTATCAATACTGTTACGAAGCAAAAATAAAAAATATAATAAACGAAAATATTGGATTTATTCATATAGTACTGCAAATCTTCATCGATTGAAGTATACAGGGTGTAACAGAAATAAGTACATTAAATTTAACCAGTGATAGAACTCATCGAGTGCAACAATATTTCTTAATAACTTTTTTTCGAAATCTCATTTTTTTTAGCATTTTAGCACTACAACACATAGTGTCACATATGAAAATATATAGGATATTGAAACAACAACAGTTACATCATTTCACCGACGCCTTCAGTATTGTATTGACAGTGACGGTGGCCATTTTGAACATTTGTAATTTCATTTAAGTCTGCATCACTTTTCATCATTTTTATTCATTTTCTTGTTCCGTTAATTGTAGAGTTGTTCCTAGTCGACTGCATCCTATAAATGTCTTAACATTTTTGGATTGAGTAACCTGTTGTAACATAAAAATTTGACGTATGATTTATTTTTTGTTACCTTAGTCGGAATATTCTATCTCTTATCTTACTCATATTACAACATATATGTCAATTTAGTTACACAAATACGTATAATATTTAACAAATTTCTAATATTACATACTTTAATAACAAGTCAATCTGTAGTTCATTATTTTGTCACCAGATGTCATATCGCTTAGCAATACATGCCAATACACACTCCGGTTTTTACTCCGGCCTGCCTGCACAAGCCAGATACGTACGGTTTTGTCAGAATCTGTTGCTCTTGCTCCCTCCACACTACACAGATTTATGATTCAATTCTTAGTTGCAAACAGAGTTAATATGAAATATATTTAATTTTTATTATTTGTAATATTCAACCTTTGCAAACGTCACAGAAAAGCATATTTACTTCTTTCCACAAACAAGGAGTTTTTTAAATGGTTACAAATTTAGTCAAACCCTCTTTAGAATAATCCCTAGTATCCATTTTATTAACCATTATTAAAAATAATAATAGTAATACAATACGATTTTAGTAGTGCCAGAGTCATACATAAATAGAAGAGCCAATGTATATTACTAAAACGCGGGATTAAACAATAAGGGAATTATTTTTTGCAAAATTGCTATTATTTGCCCGACTGTGTATGATACTAATTCATTTGGGATACCAAAAATGTCTAAATCATTTCTCTGTAACGTTCACCAGTTATAGTTACTGTGGACTGGGTCACCATTTTCATTTTCAAAAAAAAAAAACGGCCAATTACATTTTCGTAGTAAATGCCACAATATACAATGACTTTTGTGGAATGGGATATAAAGGTGCCTAATGATTACGTGTCGATTTTCAGGCCACACACGGTGACACTTTTCAATTGAGTGTTGACATATGAACCATCCTGCATTACATCATTTATTTATTTATTTATTTATTTATTCCACTTGATAATTAGATACATATAGAGTATACAGTAAAATTATTACATTGTACTTGAACACCTGTATATTGGAAAATATGCAGTAAAATTATTACATTATAGTTATTATATTCACATTACTTCTACATTTTGTTGTCTGTCTAAGAAAGATAAATCGGATTTGTAGACACTATAGTTTAGTTTAGTTATGTATGGTGAACCGTGAATATTTATTTTGAACTCAAAAAAGGCTACAATTATAGGCGGGTCACAATTTTTTTTTTGCGGGCGGGCCAAAGTGCAATCTGCAAAAAGCGAATTTCTCCAAGAAACAAACAATATATAAAAAATTACAAAGTTACGTCTAGTTTCACCAGTTTACAACTTCTGAGTCAACTTCCATGGAGCCATCGTCAGAAGTCGGCCAGCACAACAAGTAACCACGACGCGTTTCGCACTATTTGGTACTCATCAGTGTGGTGTAACCTGTGGTCTCTGTCCGGTCCACAGTGAGTGGATTTCTGGAGCAGAGACAATGACTCGTTGTGCTGGCGGCGATCATATGATCATCTACGATGGTAAAAAGCCTGTAGAGGTATGTTAATACCGGCAGAGCCCTCTACCGAGAGATACTTTGATTAAAGTCATATAATACAAGTGAAAACTGCAAATAGCAAATTGCGAATTTCTCCGTGAAACAAACAATATAATAAAAATTACAAAGTTGCGTCTAGTTTCACCAGTTTACAACTTCTGAGTCAACTCCCATGGAGCCATCGTCAGAAGTCACCCAGCACAAATAGTGCGAAACGCGTCTGTGGATACTTATTGTGCTGGCCGACTTTTGACGATGGCTCCATGGGAGTTGACAGTAAAACAAATTTGACCGTTTGACACATTGTGACTTTTTAATTTTTTTGGATCCACTTAATCGGAACAAATGTAATGATGGTTGCATCATAAATTGCATTAGGCTCATTATTACTCGAGCATCAGCCTGTATTGACAACTGACAAGCTGCGACATGACATCTGGTGGGAAAAATATGAACTTTCCGATTTGGTACTATATTGTGACTGTATGCTTCAGTTACATGTGGTTTGATCATTTGATGTGAATAGAAATGGGAAAAAGTCGTACAAATTGTTGTATATTCTGACGTCACTCTCAAGATATGGTCGAGACACAGGCATTGGGTTTTATAATTTTTCGAAACATGGCCAAAATAAAGTTAAAATTACGATAAGAGCAAGTGTTGAAATGGATATGGATCGACGAAAAGTATGGGAATATGCAATTCGTAGTGCAAAACAAATAACAAAACATATGGAAGTTTGTTCTCGTCATTTTAAATCGGATAATTACATATTTCGTGGTCTTTATCTAGCTTTACACGTGCATTCTGCACTAATAATTTTTAAATTTTCTCTAAATGTATTTTGATTTCCTGTGGTTTTGCAGAAATTGCACTGGTTCGCAGACAAAGTGCAAATATTACCCACATTATACCGTCATTTTTTAATACTCCACATAATATTATGTGGTTAGCGTTTACAATTCGCTCACCTGCGATCACCAATTTCGATTGATTAAATATATATAAAAATATAAATACATTTTAACATATCTTCTATAATACATTTAGAAGTAGCTGTTGCTTCCAAAAATCTAAAATGTTCTGTGGTACCAAACCCCATTTTAAGTGGAAAAATTGCTTTTGTTGTTTGTTTTCATATGTCACAACACTGCGAGTACCAATTCAGAAGCAGCTGATCGGCCCGATGGTGCTGCCGCCATCGGACATGTCAGTTCTCAATAGGGAATAACCATAGAGTTAAGAATATAATAATTATATTCTTAACTCTATGGGAATAACAATGTTTTTTGTACTATAGTTACTTACCTATTAATTTAATTGACATGTATTTTTAAGATCGCAGCGCTGGGGTGGCAAGTTTTGAACTACAGGTTGAATGAGATATGAGGTTAACCAACTGTCAAATGGGCAAACACATAACTTATAGAATTGTGTATTTCGCAGAGTACTGTATTATATTTAATTTTCTTTTTATATTATTTTATAGTAGGTTTTATATTATCCATTAAGGGTAAATTAATGTAAATTCCCAGTACATTTTTATAAAATTTTAACTTAAATTGTATAACCACTTCTGTTTTAGATGATATCTTCAAAGAAATAATTAAAATAGCAAAATTTCATGATTATATTTCGTATTCATTTGTGAACATTAGTAATAGGATGTATTCGTGGAAGTGAACATAACTTAAATGATATTTTTGTGAACATTTATAAAACTAACCTCGTTTTGAAACAACGTTTTCTTTGAAATATAATGAATAAATCTTCAAAGTATACAAAACGGATATATTAATTTATAATTTTCTGATCCACACACTGTATTATTATCTTTTTTCATCTTGTCAAGAATATTTTTAATGTAAATACGAACTTTTCGTTTACGCGGGAATTCGTGACAACATAATTTATTGCCTTTCTAACGGGACAATGTGCACTCAAGTAAGCAGCAATATTTGTTACTCATATTACAATATATATGTCAATTTAGATACACAAATACGTATAATATTTAACAAATTTTTAATATTATACTTTTAATACCAAGTCAACCTGTAGTTCATTATTTTGCCACCAGATGTCATATCGCTTAGCAATACTTGCCAATAATAAAGTTGTATGTAAATACAAAATTTGTTCAGAATTAAAACGACACAAACTATAATTACTTAAAATACGCAATTTACATTATATTCCAGAATGCCTTGGAGCAAAATGATCTATGTATACATGACGACGGATATAAATTCACATATGCTTACTTATTTTAATCATTTTTAATGAATTTGTAAAAACATCATGTAATTTCATTATTATTTTAGATTGTCTACAGCATTGATAATGCAAGTTTTGATGCATCAGTACCACTATTTAACTTAGATGGTTGGTATTGGCGAGTGCATGTACGATCCTATGATGTAAAAACCAAAGAACCAATTCTATGCATGAATATAGAGGGTGTAGTTCAATCTATTCATAAATTAGCATAATTCTACTTTCAATTATAATTAAAATATGTAATATATGTTAATCTGATATACATTTTATTGTAACTTGTAATTAAATCAATAAATAGTTCAGCAAAAGTATATATTCATATTCATTACACGAAAAGTGCAGACTGTGACATGAGATGTAGTCAAGTATTGCATGTACGATAACTATCGAACAAATGTGTGGAAAGTTTAAAAATGTTGGTTGCGTTGAAGATGTCAAGTCAAATAAAGGTATTTACTTATTATCCTTTTATATACCGAGTAACTTTTGATGGTATAATAACATTCAAAATACAATGAATTTGTGTTTTGTGCACCTCCTTTTCAACCTGCTCCACAAACAATAAACGCAGTGTTGCCAACTATAAATTCCCGAATGTCGCTACGTTCTCCAAAAAATTCCGCTACAAGCCGCTACGCCATTATATATACATATTTAATATATACTTATGCTCTGTTTATTTAACGCATTCAGTAGATGGCTTTTCCATCAGCGCCAGTTTTAAGTAGCCGAAATTACATTGAGTAAACTTGTTTCTTGGCTCAAATTTCGGCCAATCACAGAAGTCAAAACTATGCCCTATTCTCTGCATGCGTGAGTTGGAACAAGGTATGGTTTACATGCAGTTTTCGAAACATTTTTAGTCCTAAAAGTGTCGGAACCGTTTTGACACTGTATATATGACGTTTTCAAAACTAAAATCGTTTTGAAAGTAGAGACATCTTTCCACCAAACAAAATTATCATGTGTTTTCACAATACAATGACACCAGTAAGACAAATAAAAGAAATAATTTTGCAAAATAAATATACATTCAAAAGTCGCTATTTTCTGTATTTTTTGTATTATCGCCGCTACGTCGTACGTCATATTAAAATTCCGTTATTATAGCGGAATTCCGCTACGGTTGGCAACACTGAATAAACGTCTAATCAAGCGTCTAATGAAGCGAGCTGGTATGTGACATTGTGTATCATTTGTGTATGTCAAATTTCAATATTCAATTTCATCATTATGTGTGAAGAACGATTTTTTCCAAAATATTTTTTAAGGCAGAATGGTATAATAACATTCAAAATACAATGGATCTATGCATCTGGGGATTGCTTACTTCTGTTTTGTGCATTTCCTTTTTAACCAGATTCACAAAGGCATTGTTTAGCACTTTATGAACAATTTTGGGTTTTTTAGTCATACATTTATGTATAGTAATAGTATATACTTTGAAATGCTGGTATCGCGTGTCCGGCAAATAGGTCATTTTACATTTGTTGAACAATTTCTTATTCTTTGTAAAAGGGTATAGGATAAGCAGGGCCGTTCCTAGCGGGCGTGCAAACGTGCAATGCGTGCCCCGCACGATGGCGGCCAAAAAGTGAGGCGGCCGTTCATACGTTGAACGTATAGATATCATAACCAAAAATATTTTAAAGTAAATAATTTATCAGATTGCAATATGTGCGCGAATGTAGCATTTTTTTTTTTTAATAAAATATATAATTGTATTTACGAAGTGCTACCCAAAATATTCGAGAAATATTTTCTGATGGGTAATAGGTCGCTAGTTCCGAATTCTCCCGCTAGCTGTCTTTACTAGTCACCCGGCACTAGGGTACCTATATACCATGGAGGTAAGAATAAACATGGAGGGAGCATAAACTTGAACTTAGGACAAGGGGAATGCAGGCCTGTGGGGACGGACGCAGGTACTGCTGCAGTCACATTGTGGTGGGAATTCACGCGGCAAATATAAAATTAAATATTTGAAATTAAGATTTCTTATTTCTAGTAATATCAATAAACAAATATTTTTTAGCAAATATGTACTTAGAAGAAATTACAATATAGAAAAATTATAAATAATTAAAATTCCACTTACCTGTTACCGATACGATTATCTTTTACAATATTTATTTAAATCGATAGATCTAGGCTAGGTATTTATACGAAATTACAATTGTTTAATACACTCATTAGATTTTTTAATTGTTTATTGTTAAATAATATAAAAATAAAACTTTCCTCTTGACTTATTGGAGTACCCCACAACACAACAAGTCACCAAGTTACAAACAATCTGCAAATAATTACCTATGTTAAATGAAACATACAATATTATTGCAAGAAAACTTACATATTGTAGTGCAAGAGTCAACTAGTCCAAATAATGTTTGTTCTGTTAAATTGCTATAAACACGAAATATACGTTGAGTTACAGTTTTAAAATAAAACAATATTTCATAACTCACATGAATAAAAAATCTTAATTTTCACCAAATGTTACGAAGCACTTAAAGAAAAGTCAATATAAACCACGATATACATATATTAAAAAGTCATAAACGGTAAACACTTCTCCAAAACACGTACACGTTTAAAAACAAACAATGCTCAATGACAGCAACAACCTTGTAAGTTCAAACTGACAGCGGTCACAATGTAGAAGGGGAAGCAACTTCACTAGCGATTGCAAATACTCCCTCCATATATATTCCTACCTCCATGCTATATACTCAGGGTATGGCCATGACGTGGCTCGCGTTTCGTCCGCCATTAGAGGGCCACTGTCATATTCGTTGTTGCGCAAATTATTATGTATTTTCGTGGCTACTTGCTTTATTTTAATGCAAAACACATTTAAATAAACTTCTAATATTTATTTATAGTGTAAGTAATACTTTTATTTTATTTATTTGCATATTTTCTTGAGATACTGAGTACGATGACTGGCAATATTGAAAACACATAAAAATGACCAATATTAAGCACAAACATTTAATTTTTTAAAAGGTAAGTTTAAAATATATATTTATTATGTAAATAATAACCACAGTTATTAAATTTGATGTGATAATAACAACCTATATCATATGCTATACATAACCTCTAAATCTATGTCATAATAATAATTGTGTATCTCTTAAATAAATGAATTTTTATTACCTTTATAGATTTATAGTGTGATTATTTAATATTCCTGTATAATATAATACATTTCTTACAAATAAATAGGGAAATGAATTATCAGTATGTTTGACATTGGCTCGCTTATGGCGGCGATCTTGCCCCATGGCCATAGCCTGTATATAAAGGTACCCTACCCGGCACCATGGAGGGAGTATTTGCAATCGCTAGTGAAGCCGCTTCTCCCTCTACAATGTGTCCAATGTCATTTTGAAATTATGAAGTTATTGCTGTTAATTGTGCATTACATATTTTTGTACATGTACGTGTGTTGGAGATGTGTTTGCCGTTTGCAAATTTTTGATATATTTCGTGTTTTATATTGGTTTTTCTGGGCGAATCCCCACTACAATGTGTACTACTACAGTACCTGTTGCTTCCCCACAGGGTTACATTCCCCTTGCCAATAGTTCAAGTTTATGCTCTCTCCATATTATTCCTTCCTCCACGCCCGGCACCCTTTTGAATCTGCTGCCCTTGGGGAAACATCTGAGAGGTCAGTATGAATTTTTTCGTAAGCGCTCTTTGACGTGTTCGGCGATTTTATAATAACAACGTGTTAACATCAAGTTTTGTTTCCTGTAGGAAAATTAGCAGCAATGCTTGGAAGAGCGTACAAAAATTTCAGACCGATTTGTGACTGTTCTTTCAAAAACCTGGCATACTCAAATTCTTGTCGTCAAACGTGCTATCATAGAACAAATTTCATCTACATTTTTTCAGTCAAAATTCATTGGCACAAACTATAAGATATTTTAATGTGTTCCTCAAACTCATCGATTGTTGTACGTAATAAGATCAGACATAATCGCATCACGATTTTTTTGATGCTGGAAGTCGGGGGAAATCCAGGTTGAGATTAATCTTTTATTGACATTCGACCACTTTTTAACACGAGATAACCACTCGTAAAGCCTTGCATGGCTCAAAGCTTCCTCCCCGTAAGTCCTCCGAAGTAACGCGACAGTTTCCGCTGCTGTTTTTCTTTAACAGGAAACAAAACACTGGCTGCCATTGAAAAATTGCCGAACACGTCAAACAGCGCTTACCAAAAAAATCTGATGTGACCAATACAGTACCTCCCGCCATTTACCTATGTATATAATTTTTATATTACTTTATAAATTTATCCATACAATATTTTATTTATTTTTTATTTTAGAGAATCAGGCCACTCGACAGGACATATGTCCCAATAATGGAGTGGCACTTACAAAAAAATTTACATATTAAATACAAAAGTAAAGACAATTAACAACTAAGAAGAACTATATCCAAATAAATCATTAAACAATAGAAAAAAAATGGAACTTTTTCCAAATTTAATTTTTATAAAATTCTGGCAATATTCTTTTTAAATTGTGATAAGGAGTCAGAAAAAACATCAGGCATTGAGTTATCACTAACAAGCCTATTAAAAAGAAAGGATATCCTATTTATAGGCGAATTAGCAGCATAACCAGTATTGACATTAGAGAGAAGGAACAAATTTTGAGATCTCGAAGAGTAATTTGGAATTCTAAAAGAGAATTGGTTTAAAGTAGAAGGAATATCAATTAAGTTGTTAAACAATTTGAAAAGAAATGTACAATCTGCTAATTTCCTCCTTTTCTCCAAGGACAATAAACCTAGCCTGTAATTCGGAAATTTTGATACAAAATATTTTACAAATTTGTCTTGAATTCTCTCAATTCTTTTGATATAAATATCATAAGTAGGAGACCAAGACACCGAAGAAAACTCAAGTTGACTTCTCACTAGAGAGAAATATAAGGATAGCATTGTGAATGGATTTTTAAAATTATTTGATGTACGAATTAAGAATCCAAGCATTCTATACGCTTTTTTCGTAATATAATCTACATGCAAATCAAAGATCATTTTTGAGTCGAAAATAATGCCTAAATCTTTAATATGATTAACACCGACCTCAGCTAATTTTCTTATCAATATAGAGTGACTAATTTTGTCAAAAGCTTTAGAGAAGTCGGTGTAAACAGCGTCTACCTGAATTCTCTTATCCATTGATTTTAAAATATATTCAGTATACTCAACCAAATTGGAATCTACAGAACGACCAGGAAGAAAACCATGTTGTTGGGGTATAATAAGAGGCTTAACAGTTGCAAGAAGAGAAGTAAAAATGAGCAATTCAAAAACTTTTTCGAAGATGCATAGTTTGGAAATAGGCCTATAGTTTTCAACTACATTTTTATTTCCTCCTTTAAAAATAGGAACAACATAGGCCTTTTTCCATCTATCTGGACAGTGACCATCTTGCAAAGATTTTGCAAATATTAAGCTGAGTGGTAAACTGAGAGATGAAGCACATTTTTTAACAAATATACTGGGTATATCATCAGGACCCGCACCCTTATTAGTGTCAAGATTAGACAGCACATTGAAAACAACATTTTCATTAATGTCTACTGTCGATAAACAATTGAGAGGAAACGTAGAACTAGTGTTATTAGAATTGTTGTAATTACTCGTAGTTTCATCAACATAAACTGATTTAAAGTAGTCTGAAAATAAATTGCAAGTTTCAGATCCAGAATTAGAAACTTTATCTTTGTATTTCATCTGTAACGGTATATTATTCCTTTTTAAGGATGAAACAAAGGACCAAAACTTTTTATTATTATTAGCTATTTGTCCCTCTATATTGTTAACATATTCGTTATAACAACTTTTAATTTTAGCTTTTACCATTCTTCTCATATCCGAAAAATATATAGAAAAAGTATTAAAGCAAACTTGTAGAAGAAAAAGTATTAAAGCAAACTTGTAGAAAATGGAATAATCTTTAATTCTTATAATAACAAATTGAGAAAAAAATTACATATAAAGGTTTTTTTTGAAGAAAAACTATCTTGAGCTTCAAGTAAACTGCCATTTTCGGTTATCCGATTGCCACCAAAATCTAATCAGTTCTTTCCATATTAGAATAAGGTAGAAATACATAGTTTCAAAACTTTCTGAATGATAGTATTTGTGTTAGAGCGTAAACAGGATCCACACACACACATACATACATACACACAGACATCATCGTGAAAATGTTAAAAATGGATTCTAGGGACCTTAAAACGTGGTCATTTACCAAAATCTCGATATGCGATTTTTAGCACGATCCCTATACCTCCCTTACCAAGGGTAGCGGGAGGTAAAAAAAAGTCACACTAACCGGTCAGATGTTTGTTCAAGGATGTCAACAGTAGATCCACAAAGGGAGAAGTCGAAACTAGCGCTTTACCAACCGCCAGAAAATAATTCTCAGATTTTTTTGGTATTACCTCGTATGTATAAATAAAGTATTATAAATAGTAAAAATTGTATTTTGTTATGTAGTTATCACTTAGGGGCGGCGAATTATATATTTGCACGCAGGCGGCAGTACCTACCCATAGGAACAGCCCTGAGGATAGGATAGAATAAAAAATATGATATTTACCATACATAGTAATATTTAATAGAACATATTATGCATAAAATCGCTTATATTGTATGTATATTTGCTAGTTTAATGATTTATTTTCATTTAAACAATTCTGCTTGTACGTTTAAAACTATTTGGACGCATGCTTGTGGAATTCTTCGTTTAGTAAATTTAGCATGTAACATATATTTACCAGGACTTGTAAGAATAGGCAATTTTGATAAATCTACAAAAAAATCGAAAAACTCATAGTAACCCTAAAACAAATAAACATTCAGATTATTTTTATAAAAATTGTAAGTAATACAAATATATCATTATAATCAATGCTACCAAGATATGAGATATTTTCAAAATAAACGAAAATGAAAGATTATTCAGTAGCTCAATAACAAAAGACGATAGAAAATGCCTGTGGTAATTATTAAAGTTGGCCCATAAAGGCCTACATAAATAATAAGAAAGTAAATAAACTCGAATTTGTTCTAGCCTGTACAGATTGTCTCATTTTCGATGTTTTTTTAAGGTATCTCGGGTAATATGAACGTTAGAGCAAAACCGTTTGCACATTCCAACTTTTCGAGAAATGTTTAATAGTCACCACCGGAATTTTCGATCTTCTTTTGTTTTTGAGCTACAAGAAAAACCTCGTTTTTCATTGATTTCGACAATATCTCAAATCTTATTTGTTATGAAAGTTAGAAAAAAAAATTTTAAACAAATTTTGTATTGTGTTTTTATGTAAAATGGCGTCATTAGATTTTTTGAAAATTTAATAATTCGTGAGATATCTTTTCGTTTACGCGGGAATTCGTGACAACATAATTTATTACCTTTCCAACGTGGCAATGTGCACTCAAGTAAGCAGCAATAATTGTTATATCACAAATTTATTTTATAAATGGCAAATTATGTTGAAAATAGTTTTATCTTTTTGCTTATTTTATAAATAAATAAATAAAATAAATATTTAATCACGGCATATTACCCATTGCTGGGTGTGGCAATCTGCTTTGTACACAGATATCGGTAATGATGGAACATTTGTACCGTGTGGGTGCTTACCAGGCGTCACCTCACGGGCACTCTTAGCTTATTTTATAAGCTTTTCAATTATACATAACAACTCTACATTCTTTTGTTTTAAACTTAATAAATTCATTTTTTGGAGTAAAAAATTGAAAATAATTAAGAAAAAATAAAAAAAACTCTAATACAGATCACCTCTTCTTTATTTCAATATTATTTTCTTCAATTTATATCATTTCTTCAATTTACGTACGTCAGAAAGCATACTAAACCACTTTTTTCGACGTGTGCCAAAACCAAATATAATGTTGATAAAATATAATTTATCTATCACGAAAAAAATTAAAGAATAATTTTAAGAACATAATTAATAGATACAGTATTTAAAAAAAAACAAATGATGATCTGTAATAGATTTTTTTATTTGTTCCTTAATTATTTTTTTTTTTGATTTTTCACCCCAAAAAATTAATAATTCATGTTTAAAACAAAAGAATGTACACTTGTTATATATCATTAAAAAGCTTATGCAATAAGCAAAAAGATGAGACCAATTTCAACATAGGTTCCTATTTAAAAAAAATATAAGTTTGTGTTATATCTCCAGAATTATTAAGTTTTCCAAAACTCTAATTACGCCTTTATATTCTACGCAAAAAACGATACAAAATTAGTCTAAACAATTTTTCTCTAACTATTATAATAAATAAGATATGAGATATATTCAAAATTAGCGAAAAATGAGTTTTTGCCTGTAGCTCAAAAACAAAAGATCGAAAATTCCCGTGGCGATTACTAAACTTTTCTTAAAAAATTGACCCTGAACTGTGCAAACGGTTTTGCTCTATCGTTACTATTACCCGAGATACCTTAAAAAACATCGAAAATGAAACTTGTACATACATTGTGTTCAATTTATTTAAAAATAAATCTCAAAGTTCTGAAAACATCTCAAATTAAATTACTTACTGTCTTAACAGGACAACCGAGGGTTGCACCTGCTGCTTGTAAGATGCCATCCCAAGTTTTCCCTAGGATTAAGTGTAAAGTATTGCAACCGTCTGCTTTACTATATCTAAAGAAATTTCGCTTCCAACCTCCGTCACCCCACATGCGTAGTTCTATGTCTATCTATCAAAGGTTTATCAAATTACTTTATAATTAGGAATTAAACAAAAAGTAAATTAAAGTCAGCATTTATACTCGTATAATACATTTAATTATACGTATAAAATGTGGATTTTAATTTAATTTTTGTTTAATTTACAATTAAAATATTGATGCAACCAGGCATTAATCACAGTAATAATAATTTTTGCACGATCAGGTTTTTTTAAACTTTACTGATAGGGTTTCCAAGGCAGTAAGTTTTATTTACAAATTACTGATCAGTAAGTGATGTGACTGACCGGTAAGTGATGTGACTACCTACCGATCTGGAGGCGGTGAAAATTACATAAATAAAAAATAAATGTACAATTTTTAAAGCTTTAACGATAACAAAACAACGATCATAGCTTACTTAAAAATGACAACTTTTTTTTTAAATGTCAAAATAATTTTTAAATAATTCTAAACTTTAATTTTTTATTATTGGGACGATCATGCAAAAAAAATATAATAAGCATTGCGGGCATTAAGTGATTTTTACCGGTAACGGATGTCTCGATCTCCAAACTAATCCTCAACCGGTAAGGTGCACTTACTGCCCTTAATACTTAAATAACTATTATTTTTCGTTGATGGTATCTTATTAAATTGAAGAAAATCTAATTTATTCTATGACAATAATAAATGATTTTGTGAAACTATAGAACCCATAAATAAACGAACAACAGAAAAATAAATTATTATAGGTAATTAGGTACATACAAGGTGTATCACGGAAAGTGAAACATAGGCGTTTAACATGGGAAATCAGTTTTTCCGTGCGTATTGCTCCCCTAATTATTTTAAACAAAAAGTTTCAAATGGATGTTGTAAAGCAAAAATTTCTACATCTGAATCAATAAAAAAATCCATTTTGGCTACTTCATAACTGCAGAAATAAAATTTGAAAATTCACGGAATTACAATTAATAGAATTAGCCATGAAATTAGAAACAAGAGACGAACAAAAGCGTAACGTTTTATTACATCAGTGTCAAAATAAATACTAATAATTGGACGTATAAAACGTTACGCTTTTGTTCGTCTCTTGGTTCTAATTCCATGGCTAATACTATTAAATTGTAATTCCGTGAATTTTCAAATTTTATTTCTGCCATTATGAAGTAGCTAAAATGATTTTTTTTATTGATTCAAATGTAGAAATTTTTACTTTATAACATCCATTTGAAACTTTTTGTCTAATATACTTAGGCGCACAATGCACACGGAAAAACTGATTTCCCATGTTAAACGCCTATGTTTCGCTTTCCGTGATACACCCTGTATAATTATAAAGAAATATTGGAAGAAGAAAATTTCTTGTGCACAATATTTTTAATATTAATTATTCATACCGTATACTGACTGCCAATGTCTTCATATGCAGTGAGGTTCATATTAACCCCAGTGTGTGTTCGATTGTATTTATGTGCATATAAATGTAGTTTCAGTCTATTATCTTCACCCGAAAAACAAGATTTAATTTGCTCGAGAGTTGCCCATACTCTTTCATTTTTTTTCTAAAAAATATTCAATTTAACAAAAAGTTGTCATCGAAGTAAAAAATGGATACTAACAAAGAATCCAGAATCCGCAATTGAAAATAATATTGATACAAAAATTAGAATATACCACCTATACATTTTTGTACACTAAAACAAGACAAATACTCAGTTAGTAATATTTATAGAATAATAATAATTCGGCAATTATTAAAAATAGATTTAGATATTACACGGATAAAGTAATTTACGGACTTAATGTTGGAAAATAATTTTAAACATCAGAGATTATATCGATATGTAAATATTTTCTGATAAAATTTGTGTTGATTGTTCCTGTCAAAAATATAAACTGATATAATCTATTATGTTATTCACAGTTCAAAATTATTGTATTTTCTTCTACTTTTTGTGAAAAATCCTGAAAATTGACATAATATACATAATATAATAATGTAGCGCGTGCTCACCCGACGCGCCCGAATGCGAGCGGCGCTACTGGTAGAATGTTCTTGAGCGATGACAATCCCCAGCGGGATAAACCCATACGTCTGGACTTGTACATTTACATCCGGTGGGCTGATTCTTTGTATTCGATGTTATCGTGGCGTCGGAAAGTTCCAGAAGGACATCGCGATATATGAACCCGTCCCCAAAACCAGAGAGGACATTCTGTTATAAGCCACGCATCGAGCAATAAATATAATAATATAAATAAATAGTCTACGAGTGGTGTACATAAATGTAGTTATATAAATAAATATAGTGATATAAATATTGTTTAAATAATCTTAGTGTTTAAGAATTTAATAATATTCTTAGCCTAAATTAGTGTTTATAATTTTTTAATCATAATGTTAATTACTTTTATTATCTTTTTAATATTTATCCTAATTATTTATTTTAATTAATATAATTTTTCTGATTTTTACACCACCCAAATAAATAAAACGTTACAATAATTATAATTATATGCCATTTTTCATTTTTTTTATGAAACTAATCTAAATTGATAGCGAGTTGTAATTCTAGGAAGAATTAATAGTTATTTATTATACAAGACGACAAAGAGATACCTACTTTATCGACAAGTATAAGGTTCACGAGCGAAAAAGACTCTATCGTCGTGTATAATATATTATTTTATTTTGTAACTGATGTTTTCGATATTAAAATGTCAAGCAGCAACTTTGTTCCTAAACTTACTAGGCTATTACTAAATTTACTCGGGTTTGTCAAAATTA
Source organism: Harpalus rufipes (assembly GCA_951394225.1). Taxonomy (NCBI): domain Eukaryota; kingdom Metazoa; phylum Arthropoda; class Insecta; order Coleoptera; family Carabidae; genus Harpalus; species Harpalus rufipes. Next base: position 18,745,673 of record OX596276.1, on the reverse strand, counting down.
TAAATTACAACTTTTCTTTACATTACGTATTATTATTTTTATAAGTGTAGATAAAAATTCAAAGTGTAGATGGTGTAGATAAAAATCAAAGTATAGATAAAAAATTACTTTATCCATTATTGATGTTAAATTGTTACTTGATCAACAAAAAATGAACTCACAAAGTACAAAGTAATTGTTATTCTTTAAGCCGTAGTATTTTTTTAATTTTCTATAAGGTAGATGTTAGTCCCATTTTGTTCTCAAACAGTATAGTTCTCTAATAATTGGTATTGGTGTCACATAAATTGATCTATTTCAACATTTATAAAAATATTGGGGTCCTCCACCGTAGTAGCAAATTAGAACATGGGTAATTTATTTATTTAAAACCAAACCTTAAAACTGTGTGTTAAGGACTATCAAAATTTTAAAAAAATTATTAGTTTTTAAAATATGTAATCGAGTTTTTATTCTATATCTACGTCACAGATTTAGGGATAAGGGTTGATTCTTGGTTGGATAGTTAATGAAATGAAAGAGTTGGGATTCAGCCACATTAATTATTTCAATCTCGACCGTTTCGACCCCATATGGGTCTTCTTCAGGAGATGAAAATTGCTGTAACTGTATTGTACATAATATTTATGTGTTATTTAATTTAACATGGAAAAAATCGAGATTGAAATAAGTAAAGTGATTCATTTCATCACAGATTTACTCTATTCCAATTTCTCACTACTTTCAAACTTTCTACGTAAACCAAATAACAATTTACTGAATTTATGATGGTACGCCAGATAATTTTTTGTTGCGTTTATATGAAAGTGAAAGATATGTTGAATGACAAAGGCTACCAGTGGTAATCAAATCTTGGACTGTAACATAAGTAGTTTTTTTATTATTTTATTAAATTGCTTATTATCCACGCATATTTCCAATTATTGACCACAAGAGTTATTTTAACATATCCTGTATTTATATATTTTAAAAGTGCTAAAAAAGATTAATTTATGTGACTCAAACTATTAGCGAAGTTCACTATTTGAGAACAAAAATCGTCTCTATATTTAGGTCACTGAATATTACAAAAATTATTATGGCTTAACTACAAAGATTTTCTAAATCTACAAATCGATTTGAGTTTAGATGAAGTTTCATAATAAAATCTTTTTTAAATTATGGCGGACCACGTTCTGTCGCACAGCAGACAAGCAGTTTCTCTTTTAATGTTACTGTAACGTTTATTTATTTGGGTGAAAGTATAAAAATCAGGGAAATATTATTAATTAAAATAATACGTTTATTAAACGATAAATAATTAGGATAAAAATTAAAAAGATAATAAAAATAATTAACATTATTATTAAATAATTATAAACACTATTTTAAAACTAATAATATTATTAAATGCTTAAACACTAAATTATTTATTTAAACAATATTCATATCACTATATTTATTTATATAACTACATTTATTTAGTTCACAACTCGTAGACTGTTTATTTATATCACCTACTGTTCATTGCTCGTTGCTTCTATATCAGACTGTCTTTCGCTGACTTTGGCGACGGGTTTATATAGCGCGGTGACCTTCTCGAAGTTTCCGACGCCACAATGACATCGAATACAAAGAATCACCTCACTGGATGTAATTAAACCAGCCTAGACGTATGGGTTAAACCCCGCCGAGGATTACGTCATCGCTCGAAATCATTCTGCCAGTGGCGGAGCTCCCATTCGGGCGCGTCAACTGTGCGCGCTACATTACGAAGTCAGAGGAATTTTACAAATATTTTAATATTACACAAATTAATTGAATAATTAAAAAATAGGAATTTATTATCCTGGTCTAGCAACTAACTCGTCTTTTCAATCTTGTTTTTTTCTGCAGCTTTGAAAACTTGTAGCACATGATAAAGTAGGCACCAAATTTATTATTTATATTTTTATCGGAATTAGGGACATACAAATAATTAAGAAGACATATTTTTGTATTTAATATATTAGGAACATTAATCTGTTAACAATAAAATAAAATTTATAAAAATATATTACAATCTTTTGGTTTTTAAATAAATAATTTTACAAATATTTTACACCCAGGTAGGTACCCTAATCACATTTAGGACCATATTAAGTAGAATTTCCCTATAAAGCATAATCAAATACCCATTTACCCACTTCTAAAACATTACTATATGACAAAATTTTGTTACTTTGTGTTAGATTTTTGCAACCCTGGTCCTAAAATACTCGTATAATGCAATTCTAGATCAATTATTTTGCCAAGATTCAGTTCCTGTTACTGTGATGAATATGTAGTCGAATTCAAATAAAGAGATTCCATTGTATTAACTTCATTAACAGGGGCGTAACTATCGTTAGGAAGAGAAGGCAACATAACAAGGGCTTCAATAAAAGCGTAAACAAAAAAATACAATTAAAAAAGTTATGGAAAAAGAAATGAATTTAAAAATAGAAAATTAATTATCAATAGATGTTCTCAATTGAAGAGACACTGAGGCAAAGAAACATTTGCGCCCTTAAAAAGAAGGACGAAGGGAGCGCCAAAAAGTTGACTTGCCTGTAGTAAAATTTTGTCTAGTTACGCCTCTGTTCATTAACAACGTTTACAAAGCTTAACTTAGAATTTAATAATACATTTATTTTTAGCAAATACGCTTTATATTATTTCATAATTTGTTGAACATTTCTGTCATTTGAAGGTGAATAGATTTAATATGAATCTTAGTATGACTCTTAACTAGTGAATTAATTAAAGTTGGCAACATAACGCATAGGTGGCATAGGGCACGCAGCGTGCTACGTAAATGTTTATAAGGTTGCCTATCTATACTTGTTTAATAAATGGTACCACATGCAATGCATTGGCCCGTATTACGGACGCATTTTTATAATAAAAGCGCACGCCTCATCCTTAAAAGAATATAATGTAAAAGCGCGCTATTATTATAATTCTCATAATACGGGTCATTATGCTTACATAATAAATTGTACAAATGGTTCAAATATGATATGTACATAAAAGTAGAAAGAAATAAACATCATCCGAATGAGAAATGAATATGCATTTAGAAACAAGTAGGTACAAGCAAAAAAAATATTACGTATATGTCTGTCTTTAGTTTATACAGTGGAATCTTTGTAGATGAATTGAACTATTTATAAAGTCTGCACGTTTAACCAAGACGATCTAAGAGGAAAATCTTTTTAATATCTTTTTTAAAAACATAGTCTTTGTCTATGTCTACAAATTTAGCTAAACGGCTGCCATCATAGGGTACATCACTGCCGGGAGGGTACATGCGCATCTGAAAAGCAAATCAACTATTATTAGACAATAAATCAAATCAAATGAATGTATTGCAAGTTACTCGTTCCACTTTTATTTCTAGCTACTATCATTTTCAATATTGAACTGTATAATGCGTACATATGCCACGTTGAAAAATAAGCGAATTTTCTTATTTGAAATAAATGAAAAAATGAATATCAAATGAGAGATTTATAATCAAAAATAACAATTTTTTAAAATGAAATACAATTTAAAATAGTATCATTCGTCAATTAACATTAAATTAAAATATGTAAATGACTTATTTGACTTAGAAATTTACATTTAATGAAAAGCTTTCTTCATTAAATCTATTTACTTGTCAACACCTGTTTGCAAATATTAAGCTTACATATCTTATTTATTTTTTTTAGTAATTTTTGCGCAGTAATACAAATATTTGAGTGATATTGTTCTAGTATAAGTACCTACTGTATTCCATTGAAAATGTTTTTTTTTTGTTTCAGTCTTTCGAATTTTACACAATTAATCTTTTTGAAAACTTGATACATTTCGAACTTTTATAACAATATACGTAAAAAAAAAATTTTTTTCTAGTTTCTACTTGACTTTTTTATAGAATACTTTAATAATTTATTTAAAAAAATGATTAGTATAATAATCTATTGCTCTATTGTCTATTGCAATGTATCCATGATGAATATGAAAATCCGCGGCATAGATATTTAACATGGGAAACCAGATTTTTTTAAAATATCTACCGCTTAAAAGTTATTTAGTGTTTTTTACATGGAATTTTAATGGTACCTACGAGGTTACTGGGTGACTTACAACTGCAAAAGTTAATAGGACGGTAAGGTTGTGTACAAATTGTTACAGAACACTTTGTCCAGCGAGTCTCCAAAACGGATCAACCGATTTGAATATTTTTTGGTTTATGGCAATTATATTAAACATAGATTGTCTCGTGGCTGTGTGCCTGAGTGTCAGGTCGCGAATCTGGGGATCCGGGTCCCGGGTTCGATCCCAACCGACGCCAACAATTACTTCGAATTTTAATGGCAATGGTTATATTGAAGGTCGTTACATTTTTTATTTTTTCTAATTCTCCCTAAAATAATTTCTACCAGAATGCATTCTTTGTAAAATGTAATTAATCTCCCTTCCATTTTATGTTCCACATTTAAAAATCTCGTAAACAACCTTAAGTTATATAAGTAATTTAAAAGTATCTTACATCTTACTAAAATTCACAAGTATTATTTACGAATTTTAACACGTATATGAGATAGAACGAATATATAAGAAGACTAAGGTACCTACATATATTTACTTAAAAGAATAACCAGAATAACAATTTATAAAAAACTTTATTAAATAGTTTATATAACACCTAGCATTCCTCGTGGCATTCAATGAAGCAAATTTCCGATGATTTATTATATAATTTTCATGCATCCGTTATATTTATAAATAAATAATTGCTTAGAATTATGATTATTATTCCTTGCAGTAATTTTGTCAACGTCGCGAATGAGGATGTCATGTACTGTTTTTCATTTTTAACTTTAATCGATAGAATAATGAAAAATAATAGGCCCGTATTTTTTATTTTTCCTTAAATCGATCTTTAATAATGAAAAAATTGCAATTAAAAATGACATTGTTTAAAAAGCGGCTGATTTTCCCCGCCTCGTTCCTCGCCCTGTGACGTCACGTTTCAATATTAAAGGCTATTTTGATTTCCACATTAAGTTCTAAATGTCAAAGTGACATTTGACGATAACTTGAAATTTACGAAAGTAAACATGTCGGTAAAATGTGGTTTTGTGCCATCGTGCTAAAATACTAGCGAAAATATATTCAATTCAATGCCTCGCATGCGTTTCTATAGCTAAACAAGCTTTTAGTAGCGTCTAATATGAAATCTTTACAAAAAAAGTATAGCTGATATGACGCGTGGATAACTTCAGGCCAAATGAAAATTGTATTTATAAAAATGAAAAGAATGATGTTATACTTTGGTTCACGAAAGATGACAATTCACGGTCACTTGTTCGAAGAAAGAATACACAGCACTTTATACAGTAGTAGCTTAGCAACATTTCATGTTAGAAAGAGAAAGATTATTTGACGTATGTCTATATAGTTTATGTTGTGTGACAGATATACGTAAATGGTGACATTACTTTCTAACACATTACAATTAATAATGACGTATGTCGTAGAGTTACAGATATCTAATTATCTACTGCACTGCCCTCTGTCCTAATAGTTACCCAGTGACGTTGATATTTAAATCAAATTATTATTCCATGGTTTTTGTCAAGTCTATGTTTTTGGGTTTTGCAAATACATAGGATGAAGAGCATAAATCTTTGAGAAAGGCATTATTTAAAAAGAAACATAATTTTCAAATAAATTACACTTACTTTTTTCAATTAAAATGTATCCGTAAATATTTCATGTTGCACGTCTATGTATGTATACGAAATGCAGTGAAGTTATCTGCTAGAAATATTATACCATACGGTTAATAAATGACCTTGAATTGTCATCTTTCGTGAACCAAACTATATATTAATATACATATTATAGCATATTTAGGTATGTAATTCTAATTCATAGACTATATATTTTTTTCTTTTAGAAATTCTGTGTTCGTATGATAAATCTCTATGAAATGAGTCCGAACTTGCAGTTCTGCAACATGGCTGGTTTTTGCAAATTTTCAAAAATATTATAATTTAAAACAATTTTATACAACAAAAAATGTAAATAAAATTAATTTAATCATACAGTACGATAAATTAGTCTATGCTTGTTCGATTTAAACAAAAAATACCAATTAATTTCAAATTGCCTTATTACTTACTTTTTCATCCTCTCTCAGATGACTTAAATAGAATAATATAACGCGGAAATTTAAAATAGCTATGAAATTTTCTTTCATGTTATGTATTACACGATTCTTGCCGATTACTGATTCACTTTCATTCATTTGAAATTTCTCTAATTTTTTTGCATATTCCAAATCTCATTTTTTATCAACAATTTCTACAGTAATTAAAGATACATACAATATTGCAATTTGAATTCGCCACAAAACTATATTGCAAATCATATCTTACGATTGTTTCTAATGAGCGGTTGTCTTTTTTAAAATGCATATTAGAAAAATTCATGTGAACTGAATTGTTAGTCGTGAACCGAATTAAAAAAATTAAATCGCGATATTTTTAAAGAGTGTGGTATGAAAAAATAAGGAATCAGCCGAATTGAAAATATGATTAAAACTCGCAAACAGTCTCCGTATTTTAATTTAAATTGAAAATTGTGGGAAATCGTTGACAATATTACTCGGGTGTGCCAATCTGCTTTGAATACATATATCGGTAATGATGAAATATTTGTACCGTGCGGGCGCTTACCAGGCGTCACCTCACGGGCACTCATTGATGACTTTAAGCAATTATTTATAAATATAACAGATGCCTATACATACTACAAAATCATGGATCATTTACTAACTCAATGCCACGACGAATGCAAGTTGTTATAAATAATAAAGACTATTGTATAGTATAAAGTATTAAATATATAGCATTGTTTTTTTTTCTATAAGTTGTTTCATTCATTTTTTTTTTTAAGTAAATAAGATTCTTTATTTATATCGCAGCTCACATTCGTATTGAATTTTACAAATATGTACTTGTATTTGAGTAAAGTAAGTACTATTGATTCACTCGTACAACACACATAAGGTTTATTGAATATGTTACCTTTACATTATAGACATTTGAAAATATGTATAAATATTTTATGTACCTATAGGGAAATAAGTACTTATTTTTTATTGATTCCTTCGGTCGCTTTTTTAAATGTCCGATTTTGTGCGTATACCATTGCAGTTTATACATATATAGATACGTATATTAAAAAATTAAAGGAATAGCAACAAATTTGGTATTTATTTTTTACTGCTACACAGTAATGAAAATAATGATTTACTAATGTAAATAGAAATAATAACTAAGTTCGAAAAATATGCAAAATGTATATCAAATGCGCGTTTGCATATTTTTAAGACGCAAAAATGCAAAAAAAGTATTTATTTGGCAATTTTTTGAGGTGATAGTTCTAAATTATTACTTCAAGGGTAACGGCCTTATAACAAATATTAAAGTGTATTGCTAAATGGTTTTTCCATTCCACAGGTATTTTTACTCCATACTCTTTAGTTTTAATATTAAAATTTTGTAGAATTATTTATTAGTTATGTTGTAAGAAATGTATGTCAATGTTTTAAAGATGCTTAAAGAATAATTAATATTTCTGTAAAATATATTGCTAAGTTCATTAATGGAACCTTAACAAATTTTTATTTACCCCATAAGTATCCAACAATGTTGTATTTATGTTGACTTGGTTTTTTGTTTATAGTGCATATTTTACTATAATTATAATTTATATATTTTTAATACATATATTTGGATTCATCAATTTTCCGAACTGTAGTAATATTTTTGTTTGAGATATTGCATTGATTTGTAATATGATTTTTTTAAATACATGTTTACAAATTTAGTGAAAAAATAATTATACCTTAGTATATACACGTAGGTATGTAATAAAAAATACAAATTTAAAATGCTATATATTTTTATTCTTTAGAATATTGCAATAAAAACGCAAAGTGATAATAGATAAATAAAGCGCACACAAAGAGAGAGATAGCAAATAAGTAGAGTACTACCAGTACTACCACTTTTGTACACAACCTTAAGTGGGCGACGGTCATTTGGGCGACAGAAACGTAATGCATATTTGAAAAAAAACTGTTCCAAGCAGTGGCGGCTCGTGCACTAAAATTTTGGTGAGGTCAAATGCTTTATAATTGAAAGTTACATTTTTCAAGGGATGTGCAAATGCGTATTTATCCCCTTTCATGTACAAAAATAAATTGCCTGATCACAGAACATTTTAGGAAAGAGCGTCCGGCGCTTACGTTAAAAAATCCTATGAATCTTTCTACCACATTCACATTACCGGAATTTACATTTACATAACGTAAAATTACTGATAATTGTGATTTACAACTAATATCGGTAGTTTCGTCTACTTGCCAAGAAATAAAAAGGGATTTAATAATTTCGTAGTCTATTTTTTTATTTATAACAAAATGAATGCAATCTATTAAATCATTTTGAATAGTTTTGGAGGTACCACAAAATACCGATTTATTATTGATATCTTTCTTCAAAAATATTTTTAATTTATCATCCCGTTTACTCATTAGTAAAACTAATTCTTTAAAATGACCTTTATTACAAGATTCTTCGGTTTCATTATGACCTCTAAATGGTAATTCTTGTGTACATAAAAAAATTGAAATATCAATTAATCTTTTCAGAATTTCCCTATTTTCTTTCACTTTCAAATTTAAATTTTGAATTTCAATTTTTCTTGCACTATCAATAGCGGTAGGAATATTTTGCTTCATATAGTTTATCTTCGTACGATAATTTACTAAATGGATTTTTGTGAATTAAGAAGTTAATAATGTCATCGGAATGTCTTATATTATCAGTATCAGAAGTTCCAGTCAAAGTTGAAGCCATTTTATTTGTTTTAATTAAAATTTAAAATACAAAAACACTACGTACGTAAAATATAAAAACAACGAAAAAATTAAAAGAATTAAATACTTACTGCAATGCAAGTTTTTTGTTTATTGTTGAATTTGAATTCACAATGCAGTAAATAATATTAGTATTAATTATTATTCAATCTTCAATCTTATTTGCAAGAATATTATAGAATATACAATTAATGCAAAATGAAGTAGATGATAGATGTCTTGAACGTATAGTAACGGCCTCTGTAGGTAGTAGCTATCTTTTATCCTTTACGCACTCATTGCATTTCTCATTTAGGCATGCCGCAAAACCAGCTCTTTCTCTAGCACACGTATTACTTATCGGAATTACTACCTGGGTCAAAAACATTAGGCAGTATACTATCATTTCGAGAAGCACTTTATAGGGTGTAAATTAGGTGAACTGCATTACATATTACTTATGGTGGTGGCTTAAATTCTTTTGATATTTATAAAGACAAGCATTAGCGGAATAAGTTAAATTTTAATTTACATACTACTTTACATTATTTACAGCTTTATTTCTTTTCCGGTGAGGCACTGCCTCACCTGCCTACCCTGACAAGCCGTCACTGGTTCCAAGTTAAACGCCTGTCACGGATTCTCGTATTCATCATTTTATATCACTTGTCTATTTCAATATTGCGGTGTCGTAATATTATATTATTATTATTAAATATAATAAAAAAAATCACTTTTATAATTAAAATTTAGAAACCACATTATTATGCGCAAATTATTTAACTTCAAGCACCTATTGGTGAAATTAATTACTTGTCTAGTACAAAATCTTGAACATTAACTACAGAAATTATTTTATTAAATTGAGCTTGTGACTCGTATATTATTTGTAAAATATGTTAACAAGGTAATATCCACGTTTCATTACGCAATAGAAGTTGTAGATATGCTTCTTTAATATTTAATTTTTTCTTCACATTCAGTAAAAGGTTAAAGCATGACAAATAGAGTTAGTTGAAGCCATTTGTGTCATCAATCGTCCGGTGCGCGGTAAGGGGAGAGTGACGTTGGCGATTATGGTTGACTACAGTCCGAATCCATAGGCTCGTCAGATTCGTTTAGAACTGGGGACTAATTACGTTCCGTAGTAAATTGAAAATTATTATAGAAATGTGTTTAATGATGATTCAATTAAAAATCCGTATTTTAATTGAAAATAAAGATTTGTATGAGCAAAAATAATCTTAATAAAGAAAAACGTACAAAGTACTAAATTGTTTTATTAGAATTAAACGTGTAATTTTTTTAACGACTAAGTTTTACATATGTGAGGCGGGGTGTTGTCAACAATGAAACTAAAATTGTTAATAGCGACAGTAGATCGTTATTTAACTATTATCAAAGTTGCTCAATTTGTACTTTTAACTTTCTTCACATTTCTTCCATGTATATACTAGTGCTGCGAGGGTCCGACAAAACTTGGATCCGAGAACACGGATTTCAAAATATCCGGATCCTCGGATATCCGGCGTTCGGATATTGAGGTGGATATTCGAAAATTTAATTCGAATTTGGATCCGGATTCGATATTTTGTTTACGGATCCGGATCTGGACTTGGATCCGGATACGGATTCGATGTTTTGTTTATGGATCCAAATCCAAATTTTAATTCTGGATCCGATTCTTCATTTTGAATTTGAAGGCTAACAACTGGCATTGAGTTCAAATTAAAACTTCAAACCGTTAAAGTGGGTCTGTTTATCTTTACAGCGGTCTGTAAACACTAGTAAACAATCAGTAATGCTTTTTATAATACCCCTCTTAAATAAAATTTAAAATCCGATACTCATATTCACTCATACTCATATTCAAATCTAAGATCCGATACTCAAATCCGTTTCCAAGATTCGATATTTGGATCCGGATTCAAGATCCGATACTCAGATTCGGATCCAAATTCCAATACTCGGATTAGGATCTAAAATCCGATGCTTAGATCTGGATCCAAAATCCGATACTCAGATCCGGATCCAAAATCCGATACTCAGATCCGGATCCAAAATCCGATACTCAGATCCGGATCCAAAATCCGATACTCAGATCCGGATCCAAAATCCGATACTCAGATCTGCATCCCAAATCCGATACTGAGATTTGGATCCGAGATCCAGATAGTTCAACATTCAATTAGCCGGATATCCGGATATTTTTGGATTCGAAACCCACCACTAGTATATACTATAAAATTCCTAAAAGGACGAGATTTAGTAACAGAGTACTTTTCTGACTTTCTGAGTTTTCCCAAGAATAATATTTTATTTATTTATTCGGTTGTTAAAAATATTTTGCCATTTTCAATAAAACTATGAAAGACTACATGCAGTCTTATAAGTATGTAAAATTTGAATAAAATATCTCATACAGTTCCTGAGATATTACAAGATAAACATTAAAAATTTATATTTATTTAATTTGCCAAAAATTGCGAAAAATGTAATTTTTGGGTTTATTCCATCTCGGAATTTTGCAATTTTTTTATGAACAGATAGCGCACAAAATCGGAATGAGATATTTTCCAAAAAAAATCATTTTTGTGATTTTTACCTCCCGCCATAGGTAAGGGAAGTAATATTTTCGGTTCAAAAATTCGATAGTGAGTTTTTAGTGAATAATCACAAATTAGAGCCCCATAAAATGTTTTACTATTTTTACAATGTCTGTCTGTGTATGTGTGAGACGATTTTTATCTTCCACGATAACTCATATCAAACTTCCAAAAAATTATATTTTCCGTATTTAAACTTTCTGCATTTGACATCCGGAAGTGGTTCTTTACTTGAAGCCTATAACAGTTTTTAATGAAAAACTATTTTAAAATATACCTATTCCAAAACTTTTCAATTTTCTGTATTTAAAACTCGTATATGATTGAGAACAATATATTTGATTTTGACTATATATGATAAACCGGATGTGGTACTTAACTTGGAACTCATAATAGATTTTCGAGTGTTCTATTATTAGAACAACAAATTAAAGTACACAAATGCTCATTGAGTTGCCTATGTATACATATTATTTTATCAATGGCATGGTACTGGAATCCACTGGAAAGTATTTAATGTAGAATTAGCATTAAATAAATCAATTAAATTTTGTCTGATTTGTTCAACAATCTACTACCTAGCGATCAATTTTCCTTAAGATCAATTTATCGATTAGCAATTATCCTTGGGAGCAATTTTGTCCCGATTAATTTATTGACGATAATTTTATAAAAAAATTCTGCAGTAAATTTTCTCGCGATTAATTTTCTGCAAACAGTTTTCGTAGGATAAACTTTTTGGATACACTTTCGAACAAAAAAAAAATTGTCGTTTTCAAAACATTTTGCCGGGTAGCAATAGTTCATCAATACAGTATGAAGTTATAAGAAAATCTTTCCTGTAAATTATTGTAAGAATACACAAACAATCCTATTTATTACGCAATGTGTACATTTTGTTCAATTTTCGCATATCTGCAGCTTTTATTACATATTGAAACTTGGGCATAATATAGGTAAATGTACTATATAAAGGTTGTTGAAATCCAGTAACTGTTTTCGACAAACCATTATTTTTGCAATGATAATTAAGATAATACTTTATTGCACCTTACCGTTAAAATCTGACCTTAGCAAATAAAAATGGTATGTCTGTAGGCGTTACTGGATTTCCCACCTACGTGTACGCCTATGGACGATGAGTCAAGTGAAATATTACAGTTTTAATAATATTTTTAACCAATAAAAACAAGTTTATTTTAAAACTAAAAAATATATAAAATTACGTACCTAAGAATCAAAAGTTGTGTTGCCGTTTTCAAATAATATAGCCAATTAGAAAAGGATAGATATATTTATAAAAAAGAAGCTTTTGCATTACATTTAAAATTTTCTTGCATTAAATACAATACTACATTATTAAAATATATTAATTTATCAAAATACTACATTAATTTATATTATTTGTAATGTATTCTTAATACTATGAATGTCATTATTGGTAACGTTTGAAACAATAGTGAACACAAGATTACAATACCAAGTCAAGTATTAGAATATAGTTAGAAAAAGTTTAGTAGAAGTTAGGAGATCTAAACTACTGAGAATTAAAGATTAGACACATTTGGCAGTGAGTTAATGGTTAGTAGAAAATAGCAAGTAGCAAATAAAGTTAGTGAGAATTATTAGAGCTGGGTTTATTTAGCGGCAACTTTATCCTTTAGTTAGTTAACTCCATCCTTGGCTTTAGCGAATCGCTTCTGAAAATTAAAACAAAGCATTGCGCTTTAAACTGCATTTATTAACACTTTACCAGGTATTAATCATAGATTTTCATTTTAAACATATAGTTGAATTCACCTAAAAAGATGATGACGTCATTAAAAAAGGTTTACATTGTTTGTTTAAATTTTTGTTATTTACGCAATAAACTTTTTTTTTAATTATTAAGAATTTTATATTTTGCGGGTGACACTTTTGACGATTTCTGTGATACTGTATACTAAATTTGATTTTTTTTTCGTTGTTATCAGGGCAATGGGGTATTTTAATAAAAATAATTTATTTTATTTTTCGAAACATTCACATATTTGTATTATTAATTTTAAATTTGGAATTCTTTTTTAATTAATTTGAGCAAGATATGAATTTTTAAATATCGCTTGAAAATTTGAATGTTATCGGACGTGACGTAGGAGAAGCTGACGACATTTAGAAATATGTAGAAATAGTAAACTTGTAAACACAACACAAATATTAATAAAACTAACACGAACGAGACAGTTGACAACGCGTTACTAGCAAAAAAACAAAAAAAAACTACTTTTTGAATGGGACATTATGTACAAAATTCTTTAAAAGTCTTCATTCACTCATACGTCATAAACCACGTGATACCTTTTTAGCGCCAAAATAAACTACAAGAAAACTCATATTAGAAAAAATACTTTTTTTACATTATTCATTCATCCACAATGTTATAAGAAAGTATCTTAAATTTTACTTCATTACAATACTGCAGTCAGAATTGAAAATAAATAATTTAAAAATATTGAATTTTGTTGTGAAAAAGGAAGTTATTAGTTGCATCTTATGTAAAATAGTTTTACCTTTTGATTACTGCCTTTACTATTTATTTACTGGAAAATGTGTAGTAGGAGTACGTATAAATGTCCGTTCATGTAGACAGAATTACCTTTCCACGTTTCCATCCTGTATAATTTTAAATTATCCAGTAATAACTGCGATATTTTATCAAAAAAATAAAATACGGTAATTTTACATCCCTGTTTGTATTTAATGCATTCGACGGAACTAATGGAACCTTCTAAGGTAAATTCAACTATACTTTCAATATTATTTATGCATCATTTCCAGAAATAACTATGAGTTATTCTCATAAACTTATTGAAAGTAAATATTTAAAAAGCTGTAAAATTATTGAAAGTAAATAATTTAAAAGTTTATATAATTATAAATACATTCTGTTTCTAATATTATTTGAGAAATAATAATAAAATCATATTAAAGAAAACTTTTACTGGATGTTTGGATTAATTTTAACAAAATAATATTGAATTTTTTAAAATGACAAGATATAATTATAAATGTATGAGATGTATATTTAAAAATGTCGTTCCCATTTTTTCAATCATAAATAATTCCCATTCTCTCATTCTTAGCTTCCTCATTTACACACTATATCACATCATTATACATTATGTATCATTCATAAAATATAATTTTTTATTTGTTCTCACCATTATTCTGTATTTTTCTTTGCAGGCGAACTCCGTTTCGTCTACATCTTGGTAACAATCGCTTTTTGCATCATTTGGTATCGCACGACCCTCGAATTCACAAAGACGTTTCAAAGGTCTCGCTCTAAAAAAAAAAGAATAATTTAAAATTAAAAATAGGGACGAATGGCTGTTTTCTTTATTATTAATTTTAGACCTACAGTTTAAATTACGAAGTTGAGGGCGAACTTAAATATCATTTTTGATGGTGTGAAAAGACCCTAAATTTTACTTCCGATTTTGTTTAAATGGAATAATAAATATATCAAGAGATCAAGCTTACGCACATTATTTCAATGTTTTCTGATTATTATTTTAATGACATAAAAAAAATAGTTGAATATTCCTATTTAAGTGTGTTACTTTCTTCCTCCATTTTTGTATTTTTGAAAGTAATTTAAATTAGCTTTACAGTGATGCCAAATAATTTTCATAGTTTGTGATATGTTATCAATTTTTTATTTTTACATAATATAAAAAATAAAATGCCCGTATTTTTTAAATCGATTAATTATTCCTATTTTACGAGACAATAATTAGTAAAAATTTGGACAACGGATATGTGACGTGAGCATGGTAGAATCATGGAAGAAGACGGTTTGACTGGGAGGGAAAGAGTTAGTTGTAGCCAGCTGCCGCCATGCCATAACCAACCACAACATAATCGCGACGCTGATCTCTATCTCTTTACCTCCCAACCTATCTGTCTTTTTCCACGATCCTACCATGCTCACGTCATCTATCCCTTCTTTAAAACATTAAATTGCTACTAACAATATTATTACAAACTAATGTTTAGTTTTTTTTTTTTATTATAATCAGATGCTATAGCGGTTAGTTTTTATATTTTATGTTACATATTGATATTCTAATACGGTCACGTACCACATTGTAGGTATCTTTGTTATGTCTTTGTTTGAGGAAATATTTTGACGTTCACCTTACGTATCATTTGTTTTTGATTATTTCGAACAATCGAAATATTTACGATTAAATAAAGAGTAAAACAAAATTAATTGTAGGAAATGGAACACCAAAGTGTGAAACGAACATTATAATTTAAATAAATAAATTATAGAGCAGTGTGAATAAGACAAGGAAATTTTATTTCCCTCCTTTTTCAAACTAAATTAAATGTAAACACATTTTTTTCCTTTAATTCTTTGGCATTTTAAAACATTGAAACACAAATGATACATCAGGTAAATGTCAATATATTTCTTCAGACAAGAAAGGTACAATGTACAAACGTCATGACAAACTAATAATGCAATAAAGTTTCATCATTTTAAAAAAATAATAACTAGGTTATTTTTTATGGAAATGCAAGTATCACTGTAAGGCTAATTTAAATTATTTTCAGAAAATAGGTCTAAAATTAATAATAAAGAACATATTTATTTGTTCTTATTTTCTTAATTACCCTGCATATAAGCAATGGGCCCATAAACCATAATCGAAATATAACAAATTCATATATAAATCGTAGAATACTTACCGACTAATAAGTAAAGCTAAATAAATAAAAAAAAAATTTTCATTATATATGATGGGTATAGATTTGATTTTATTGCTCAGAAATATGAAAGCTGAGAATCCCACCTATAATTCCACAGCGCTCCGCCCATTGGCAGTTCTGGTTTACATCACTAGGTGTCCCTAGCGCCACTATTATATCAAACTTTTACATAGCCGCATTTACTCAAATATATGTACCATAAAATTGAAATAATATATTAAAACATCAGTTACAGAAGGCAACATATCCCAGCACGAGTTACAAATTCGCTCATGAGCGCACAATGGCGAGTGAGTGAACGGAGTGCTTAAATTGCCTTCTGTACCGTGTGTTTCATACTATTTTTTCTGTTGAGGCTTTCATTTACATTATTTCTTTTTTAAAAATTGTTGCAAATTTCCATTAAGGGGAAGTTTTGGTAAACTTATTACATGGTGACAATAATTTGTGGTTTTTTTTATTCCGGCATTTGCTTATATATTTTGTGTATTTATTGCAGTTATACCTATCTCAAATAACAAAATATCATCAAAAATCGTTTATGAATAAAGCTCCTAACATCAATATGTGTGCTAGAATGTGATAATCTAAATTCCGAAACAGAGAAATATAATTTAATTTGCATTTGTATTAATATTATTTAAGATTTACATGTAAAATATAATTTTTATATTAAAAATACATAATATTTGCTCTTATGAAAAAACACTGTTTCAGTGGCACTGGATAAATACAGGTGACGTCACGAACTCATCGCAAAATTTTAAAAAATCATATCTTACTTAATATAAATAATTTTCATATCGGGTTTTCATTTAATCGTCATATATAAATTTCATAAAAAAGCAAAAAATAATTGGATTAGGGACCCATTAGATTTAAACAAAATATATTTTAAAATTCTTTCGCAATTAAAAAAAGAACTGAATTTCCCATAAGTAAGATGTTAATTGAATTTAGTTTAAAATTTACAATTTCATCTAGTCCACATTCATAATGAATTATTTATGTGTGGTCTTTTAAAACTCATTTAATTTCTCAACAATACTTAGAAACTTTATGTAGTAGAAAGTTATAAAACTCTGGTTGCTAATTTAGAAATAAATATTAAGTGCATACAAAAATTACGTATTTATGTACACTGGCTTGCAAAAAAATCGCGTACACCTTAAAAATCAAGTCACCGAGTTTTTACTTTTTTTAGCTATGTAAATATGATTTTTTTAAAATAGGTTAATACCTACTGTCAATGAAGTTGTCACCATTGTCACTGTCAT
The DNA here is from genome assembly GCA_951394225.1 of Harpalus rufipes. Classification (NCBI taxonomy): domain Eukaryota; kingdom Metazoa; phylum Arthropoda; class Insecta; order Coleoptera; family Carabidae; genus Harpalus; species Harpalus rufipes. Next base: position 18,728,112 of record OX596276.1, on the reverse strand, counting down.
GTCATTATTTTAGATATCGTGGAGCAAGTTATTCATTGTACTAAGTTACTACTAAATTACAAATATATTCTAGAAAAATTAAAGAACAACCAAGTATTTATTTCAAATGGATTATAAATAAGTAAAAATTATGACTGAAACAAATTATGGACGAAGTAACATTAGTAATTTATCATCGCTCCATCAGCGTCCAGTACTTTATTTAATCTTAATGTTCTGCTATTGATCTGATTGACCACCCCTCTTCTAACTTAGAAAATATTACAACTCTCGTTTTCTGATAATTTTGGCATCTTAATTGACACTAATGACACTGACTTGTGACACTGACAAGTTAACAATCGAGACCGACTCAATACAGCAAAAAACAGGTGTACGCGATTTTTTTGCAAGCCAGTATATATGATAAACAATATATTATAAAATTATTTTTTATAGAATAAAAATTCATAAAAAATACGAGATTTTCATATAAAACCAAAATTTATTAAATTTGTTGTCATAATAAAAAATAAATAAAAAGGAAATTAATTTCTACTTACTTGACAATTAATTTATCAAACCCAGTTGGTTTGTGAATGGGGCAATAAAATACATCGGGTGTATTTTTGTCAAATACAATACTTTTCCTCAACATATCTTTTGCAAATACTTGCAAAAAGCACAAGAACAGTAGAAAAATCACAGATTTCATTGTATATACTGCTGGAACATAAGGTAGACACAAAATGAATAAAGATGTTGCACTTTAAAAAGTAGTAAATTGAGTAACAATTATTATTTTAATGTCCGTATAAGGTAATTCAGGAAATGTCATCATACAGTAAGTAGGCTGTAAACAAAATAAACTGTTAGAAAAGATTTTTATATTTTTAATTAAAAAAATTCTAGAAATTAACTTAATAATTTGTATAAAAACTATTTTAAGGTCAACATTAGAATAAATAATGTAAACCCTTTCACTTGTTTTTATGACAGCGTAAAGTATGTTAATGTTATTTATTACAATTTACATTTGTTTAATTTAATTTCACTTCATGTAAACTTCAGCGGCAACACTATTATGAAACTTTTAACTGAAATTTAAATTTTTTACTTGTGCAAAACTACTTTTTTGTACCTGAAATTTACTTTTCACAGCCAATCTGGAGTGCTTCTTATAAGACAAAATGTTAACTGCACTGTCTGGTACTGGTACCTCTTACCGTAATCCTGAGGAACTGTAAGAGAGAAGGTAACATTCTCTATTCATAAAATTCTGCTCCGAAAACTTTAAACTATCAATTTATAACAATCATATAATTATAATTCCTAATTTAAAGCATTTCGGAATTATAGTAATTGTATATTTATTCATATTTGATATATTTATTAATTTTTAGATATATGTATGTACACATTTTAAATATTTATAGAATTGTTCCAGATTTATAATGTTTTTTTTCTATAATTACAATTTAGAATGAATAAATACTTAATAAATTGAGATGTGTTACTTTTGATTCAATATATTATTAATATAAACTCTTTAAAATTTTATTCCAAGTTATTTTATGACGAAAGGACTTATAAAAATAATCATTCAGACAAATAAAGTTTATAAATTTCATTTATTTTGATAAAGCATATCTGTTTATTTCGCTGGTCCACTGGAATACCTGTGCAGTACATATGAAACAAAGGAAAGGCGCATAGTTCAATAATTTTTATTTTAACTTTTGTTTCGTTAAAATATCCTAGCACTATATTTAAAACAAAGCAATTAAGATTCTTTTAATTATAATTACAATTTTTTTTAATATTATTTTTTTACGGGGTTTCGCTAGAATGGGGTCATTTAAAAAAAATGTCATGAATAAATATAGTGTAAAATAATGTAATTTGAAATCTGCGACTTTGCATTCATTAATTTGCTAATAAACTTTCGCGGTTGTATATACGAGCTAAATTTGTGACGTCACACACGCACACACATTTACGCTCCTCTTGATTTTGGTTTTGTTTTAGCCGTTGTAAATACAAAATAGAAATCTAACCTAAAATTTTGACAGGTGACAGCAGAGTATACAAGATAGAAGATTATTATTATTATTTTGTGTTTTTTAAAAGTACTAATGCCAAGGTATGTAAATAAAACATTTATTTAAATAAATACCAAACCAAACAATCATAGTTCCAAACTGAACAGGTAGAGCTCAACTGTCCTTTCTGTGAAGCTGTGTCGTCAGCATTGTAATATTTGAAACTATTAAACTAGGCAACTATTAAAAATTCATATCTCTGATTCTAAAGATTTGTAAGATTACGTATCGCGAAATTCTAAAATTTCTGAGAAATACACCCAAAATTTAGAAACATCATAAACTTGGTAACTGTCTTTCACTAGTTTTAGTTTTCTTGATAGATGTCTCATGCTTAATTTGAGTTGCCAATTGAGAATAATAAAATCTTGTAGGTCGTGGGAAACAATTATTTTAAACAATCATTTGAAATTAAGTTGCACACGAAGTGTACTTAGAGCTTTGATAATCAATTTTTTAAAATATCATTATGAGTGAAAATATGGAACTAACCAGAGAGCACTCCCTTCAATTTTTGTCGAAAAAAATAAATAAAAATAATAGAACACTCGTCAAATTCACCTGATTTGTCAATGTGCGACTTTTGGTTATTTTTTCGGACTTATTAAAAATAACGGGATAGTACGTTTTCGTCCGAAAAAAGGTTGATGTTGCAATTCATGATTATTTTGAATCTATTCCAAAAGAAGATTGGTTGTGGTTGGGAGCTTTTAAGAAATAATGGATAGAATGGCGAAGTATATCATTGTTAAGGGAAACTACTTTGAACATATTTAAAAGAAAATTTTATTTTATTCTTAATAATTTTAGAGTGACCCTCGTGTAAAACAAAAACTTTTTTTTTCTTCATTCAGCTCCAAATCTTCAATTTCAATTACAACAAAGTGTTTGAAATACGTAAAAAATTAAAGCTCGAAGAAAATATAAAAAAAATTGTACAAATATTTGGGAAGTCTTTTCTAAAACAAAATCCAAAGGATACGCCACTGGCTCTTTGAGTGATCAGTCGGTAAAGCAGAACGCAAGTGGAAGTTTTATCGACAGTGTGGTATGTGTGAATCCGTCAGTGCGAACTTTATATTAATAAAAAAAAACAAATATTAACAATAACCTTCAAATGAATATTCGAATATAATGGAAAGTCCCTCAACAAATTCCAACTTAGATGAAGAAATTCAAAACTTGAGTCATGAAGATTTATGTGAAATAACCTTAAGCACACTTCGTCGATTATTAGCTTCTGATAAATTATTATCAGATCTTCCAGCAGATGTAACAACAGAGGAAGTAAATTCTCAAATCGCAGTAACTCAAGGCCAGTCCATCACTGTGCAAGTTTTGAGAAATTTAGAAACACCTTTGAATGTTGTGGTACGTATGTTAAGAGGTTAAAGAGCAATATTTATTTCGTTTTTCGTTTCAATTACCTGTTTGGCTGGTTTTTGTAATTTGTTATATAATAACGGTGCAAGTAGTCAAGTTTTTAGTACATTAAATAAGTTTGGTAATATATATTTTATTCTATTTTTTTTACGTAACAATATGTTGTTACTTTTTTTATTTCCATTGTGGTGTTTGTGTATGTGTAGTCCATTGTTATAATAAATATGTAGAGTAGATATTAAGAGGTGTGATATTATTTAATAAAAAAAAAATACCAATTTCTACTGACAGTATTTTAATATTTACTTTTTTTACATTCTTGGTATATACACTTTTAATATTTACGACAAAATCATATAATTTTCTGATAATTTGAGAAAGTGAAATCACTTAAAAGGACAAAAGTCAACTGATATTAATTGATTAAAGTTGAAAATAATAAACAACTATGGTTCAAATAATTTTAACATCTCGTAATAAATCGAGAAATAAAACAAAATCGTTTTAATTTCATTTCCTTTTCATTCAGTTTATTGACAGATTAGAAACATCTAATTACTGAAATAAATTAAAACTTAAGTAGGAAAATTACGTGTTATAAATATTTTCTTTTTTATTATTATATTCCGTGTGCAATGGAAAAGAGCATTTTTTGTCGATTAATAACAGTAATGGAAAGTGCTATTTTTTTACGTAGTTACACTTTTTTTCATATTAACAAAAACCTTGGTAATACCCTTCTACATAGCAACTACCAAACTATTCATTCAATAGTAGATGTAGATCCTTTAATAAGTAAAATCATAATTTTGTAGCAAGTAGCTGACATAAACTTAAAAACCAGTTTTTCATTACACGTTGAACATGTTATTTTTTTCATGTGCTTGATGGATAAAAATAAATAATAAATTTCAAATTTGCTATAAAATATTTTTATTCAAAGAAGCTAATGTAAGATTCATTTGTTGTTAACATGGCAATAAAACATTGCAACAACAAGTAATTAAACAATTTTTTAAAGATTGAATGAAAGTTTGGTCGTTGCTATATAGAAAAGTATAAAAAAAGAAAAGTGTTGCTAAGTAAAAAAGTAACACTTTTCTGTACAATTTTTTTTATCGAGAACATACGTTCTTTTCCATTGAGTGGACGAAAAAAAAATGTTTATTTACTCGTCGATGAGATGTTTTGTAACCGTGTTACCAATACATGATTCTTTGATAAAAATGTTTTTTGGCAATGGCAAATTTAAACTTTATAACGATTACTTATTATTTTCCATTAAGTACATGCAAAATAGCATGTTCAACGTGAAAAGAAAAGTGGGTTATCAAACTCGCGGTAAATTATTGCATTCGTTAAGAAACTACTTATTAAACAATCTACATACTATTATTTCATAATAAGGACGAATAGTTTTTCACATTAATTCATACATTATTATTTTCAAAGTACCTTACAATATGCTCTTCATGTAGTACCTAGTTAATAAAGTTATGCAGGATATGTAGAAATAATTATTCAAATAAAATAAACAGTGAATAAGGTTAATATTTGCATTTTATGTAAATATCTAATCTAAAAATTGTTTAACTTGACGATATTCAGTAAACATTACACATTAGAGTAAATATAAAATATTTAAATATACAACTATTGTCTACTCAGATACATGTATGTATGGAAAATATTAATAAGATAAGAAAGTAAACTCAAAGGAAATAACTATTTATTGTTTAATAGTAAAACAAAAGTGTTGTAATCAACTGACTTACAATTACAAATTATATATATTTGAAAATAAAGAAATACCTGTATCTGAAGTTATCTATAAATATGTTATATAAGAGAAATGCTATTTTATGTCTTCACTTCTTTTTTTATCCACAAAAAATATTTGATAAAATGTTTATATCTCAAATCTCAGATATCTTAGTATTTGTCTCATAAAATTAATCCATGTACCTACAATAATATTAGTTTTTTTAGTATACTTAATAAAAAAACTCAAATATGTTTCACCCTGAACATTGTAATTATTTCTAACTTATTACAGATCCCTCACAACAACTGCACAGTCAGAGATTTGAAACGCGCGGTCCAGCGCTCTTTCGAACTTCGTCAGCAACGCTCCCGTTCTAGGAGCAAAATCTCTTGGCGCTACGTGTGGCGCACTTACCACTTGAAGCACGAGGACTTCATTGAAGACGGCGCGGGTTCGGGCTCCGTGGGGCCCGTCATGACGGATGATTGCGCGCAGGTTGCGCTGCACGGCGTGAGGAACAAGAGCCGCTTGGCGTTCGTCAAGAGGCTCCGAAGTGAGAAGGGCTATAGGAGTGGGATTAATAGTGTGCCAAGATAATGTGGGTAGTGCTTATACTGGGGTTTGTGATTGGTGAGTCATTGTTTATTTACTTTTTTAATGAAAACAGATTTACTTAGCATACCTCCAAAGATGAACATAGCATTACACATGCGATTTTCTTACACTTAATACGTATATTTATTATTATTTTTTATCTGATATGAGTAATAATTGACGGTTTTTTTAATCGATCATAACCAAAAATTCAATTTTTTTTTTTTCGTACATAGATAAGGATGAAAATAAGGTGTTCAGTTTAAAACTTTTGTTTATGGATCCATTCATAACATATTTCATGTTCGATTTTTGAGGGAAACCCGTCAATTATGCTCGTATAATCTTTATCGCCCACCTGTATCTATTTTATTTCAAATAAAAACTTTATTATGAACAAAAGAATTCATTTTTTTAATTTTTTACTTACTGTAATTATAAAAGAGCTATTCGAGGAGCTATCATTAATTTTTAATTTTTTATACATATTTTAAAAAATAATTTGTATTGATTATCTAATTTTAGTGGATTTAAAATTCACGGGAAAAATAGGAGCCATGTTCTTTCGGGCTGTGATTCGCAATCTAAATCATCAAAGTGTTCATGATTAAGAAGAAGTATGTTTTTTCGTTTCCTATTCGTTATCCCCATATTCTTATTTTGTGATCACTAGACAACCTTCCCCTTTCCGCCTTCTGAATCATTCTTCTTGAGTGATCACACTTATTCATTTCAGAGCAAATTTAAAAATGGACAATAGGTTTTCGAGCGTAGAAATTTATCAATGTGGGATTTGTTGCATCAAAGGAAATATAATTTACCTACAAAATCATGTAATAACCCACCATACTTTTGAAAACAAAGAAAATATGTTACATAAAAGATTTGTTTTAAGTAAACATACTTCATATGTTACCAAGAACATTTTTTTTTACTTCTGTAATGTGCTGACTATAACACTTGACAGTAAAGTATTTATAAAATAAAATAAATTAGTTTGCATTGGTCTGCATATGATATTTCACGCTAGATGGTGTTTATATTATTCAAGTTGTTTTCTTGATATAATTTTTAAGTCATGATTTAAAAGGATCACGATTAAACTAATCAGGATTCACAAAATCACAATCACAGCTTGAAGGAACACGGCTAGGGTAGATAACATACATTCTGCAGCTGAATTCACTTATAAAATCGGTGGGTTAATGCAAGAACAACCAATGTAACTCTTTTTTTTTTTTTTAATTTTAGGAATGAGATTAACATTTTAAAAAAATCAACATTAGACATGCTTAAAAATATATTTATTGAAATCTATTAATACTGGACTTTAATTATAATGGGAAAACCAAAATTTAGTAGCATTTCTTGTTTTCCCATTAAAATCAATGGCAAATACCGAGGCAAATACTAATAGATTTCAATAAATTTTTTTTTTCAAATGCGGGTTCATATCAGAAGTGTGTTGTCTAATGTTGATTTTTTAAAAATGTTAATAGTTCTAGTATAGGAACATTTTATTTGAATTTTCGCTTCATATTTTAGTACAGGTGTACATAATGCTCTTAATAATACCGAAAATATCTTGCTGTGAAACTTGTAATTCTGAACTGTTAATGTTGATTACAAATGTCACTATTTCTATGTTTTAAACTGATATATCAGCGTTTGTCAACCCAAATCGTAACGTGTACTGGAAAATATTAATTTTTTTTACGCAGACCAGTGACAATATTTTTTTTGCCGATTGTCATTAAAAGTGCGATTTTTTTGATAGCTCAGTCTGTAAAATGTCACTTTTACTGGCTATTGTTGCTATTTACATAGCAACCGCACAACAAACGCATAACAACATTATTTGATGGCGATAACTTTCAAAATAGATATTAAAAAGAATCAATAAATTAATATTAATTCTAAAATCGGCTAAAATATAATGGCCGCTAGTATGAACAGTGATTAAGGGTGATTAGCGAGCATTTGACTAGCATTGTTTTATCTCTGTCAATCGTTTATAGATTATTTTAGAGAAAAATACTTCAAATAAAACATGTGTCCAATTAATTTTTCTACAATTTTTATTTGAAGTATTTTTCTCTAACATAATAAATAAACGAGTGAAAGGGATAAAACAATGCTAGTCAAATGCTCGGTAATCACCCTTAATCACTTGTTCATACTAACGGCCAATGTGTTTAACACAGCAGTAAACATAGATTTACAGCTTCGCATTCATTGCCGAGGCAATGAAACGGCAGCCTCTGCAGTGAATCTGATATTTTAATGCCTAGTTAAACAACTATTTTTTTTTTAATTGCGAACTACTTTAAGAGATATTTGTTTTATTAATGTATATATAAATTTCTTCACACCTGCATATCTTTTTTGTAAGAAGTTTAATTCTTGGATTGGTTGTTCTTGCACAAAGTGGATGGAGTTATTTAAAATAATAAATGAGAATCATATTTTTAAAACATAGGTTTTCTTTTGAAAAAAAAAATATTGTAATATTAATAAATTTACTGTTTTTTTGTCTTTGTTTAGGTGATAGATAAATTGCACGAGTAAAATTCACAAAAAAACATATTTTAGGAAATATCGAAATAAGGCAGTTTTCTAAATTTCAAAATTGTACGTTATTGTATTCAACATCATTGAAGTGTAATATAGAAAGATAAAAGTGTTTCTTATCATTTATTATTTCTAACTTTAAAATTTATAGCGTAAGTTAATTTGTTTTATGTTAATAAAAACAAATACATGTATGTATTAACACATATTAATTCATATTTTTCTCTTAGGTGTGTGTGTTAATGCTAATTATCCATGGTATGAACAAATATCTCGCCAAGATACAGTAACGTCAAACTGTGATGCCTTAGGTTTAAATACAACTTTTTCTCCTACTCTCTTACCACAACTTGATCATGTTCTAGTCGACCATAATCACAAACTTCTTTATTGTTATGTGCCAAAAGTAAGCTACTGTGTTTATTTCATTTTAATTAAAAATTAACAATCAAATAAATTTTCAGGTAGCTTGTACAAATTGGAAAAGAGTCCTAATGGTCCTCTCAGGAAAATCGAATAGTACGGATTTGTCACAAATATCAGCTTCACTTGTACATATAAACGGTTCTCTATTAAAATTAAGTAAACTGGAAACCGATGTAGCTGAACGCTATTTGGGTGTATCGAGTAGTAAAAATACAAAAAATGAGGAATATTTTCGGTTAATCGTAGTACGACATCCTTTTGAACGATTATTGTCAGCATATAGGAATAAGTTGGAAGATCATTTTCCTAGTGCTAAATACTTTCAGGTAAATGTAGAAAATACGCACATACGCCATTATTTAATAAGAAATACTTAACGGTAAAAAAAATCTAACTAAACATTCATTTATTCTCATCTACATTCATAAGAATTATATTGTTTCAAATTTTAAGCGTTCCTTAAATTGACAATAATGTATAGAAATGAAATGCCAAATGAATTATGTATTGATGTCAAAGTTTCGATTTGCATTTTTTTGTTTAAACGTAGCTTAAAATATAAGCCTTTTTGGTGCAACTTGGTATTAGAAAAGCTATAAAGTATTAGAATCTTAGGTTAATATTAAAATTTTATACTGATGGGCAATTGTTTACATAGAAGATAAATAGACTTATCAAAAAATTGACAGTCTGTTTAATAATCTAAAATTACATTTTCATATCTGGTTAAACTCTGTTATCTGTTAGTTAAAAAGAAAAATATAGCATCATTTAATAATTTGCAAAAATTACAAATGTGCCAATTTTTCGATTTAACTGTCAGTTAATAGACAGTTCAATCAGAGATGAAAGTACCGGATGTAAGTTTTAAATTTTTTGACCGTTTTAAGTAACATATTTTTAAGTAAATAAATGAACTAATTTAACAAAAAAATAAATAAATAACAATTTATACATTTTTTTTTAAATTTGAACTTAAATTTGAATTCTAAAACTGAAGGTACATATTTGAAACTGAAAATATGAACATCGTTATTGTAGCCCTCCTGAATATTTGACGATTATATCAATGAATTTGTTTAGCCGGTTTATTTAACAATTTTAAAACTGGTTTAATATCTAGACTAAATCCATTTTAAATAAAAATCGTAAAACTTACGTTATTTTTTGGTTTTAATTCTTGCCATGTTTGTATGTAATAAATTTATTGTGTTCGAGGGAAAATATTAAATTATCATTTAAATTTCACAAGAATAATTTTTCTGTCTATTGTAGGCTCGTATAGGCCGCCACATAATAAAGAAATACCGTCCTAACGCAACTCACAAATCGTTAGAAACTGGAGCAGATGTAACATTTCGCGAATTTGTTCAGTACTTAATTAATGAAGGCATGTTACCAGAAAATGTTAACGAGCACTGGCAGCCGATTCACCAGATGTGCTACCCGTGTGTACTTAATTATACGTTCATAGCTAAATACGAACGGTTGATAGAAGACGCTGAGATCTTCCTCGATATGATCAACGCCACCAATATCCAGTTCCCTCAGTCCAGACCGTCGAGTACGAGTAAAATACTTAAGCAATATTTGCAACAGCTCTCTCTCGACGAAATTGAAAAACTGTATAATTTGTATAAAATAGACTTTAAGTTGTTTGGATATGATTTAGAAGATATTTTAGGATTCGATATTGGTTAGAATGCAGATATCAATGCAATTGTAGTTTGTGTATATGTACATTAACAAATTTTATATGTATTTTGTATATTAATTGTATGTTTTATATACAATAAAATCTTACAGACTAAGTTACAGTTATTTTTTCAAAGTATTAATATGTTACCTACTTTCAGAATTACTATAATAATTTTTATTCAAATTTCATATTTACATTCAATTTAATATCTTGTATTTAGATTTTATTTTTAAATAAAACATTATGAAAGTTGAACAAATAATAAAAATGAAGTAATAAATCTTTTATACAGGTGTTCGAAAAATAGGGGACCAAATTTGGAAAATATATTAATCAAACCAAAACAAGAAAATAATCCTCATATATACATGTCCGGAAACGAACCATTTCGGAATAAAACACTCTTTTGTTTGAATTTTTAATTTTATTTTTAGTAATGTTATTTACTCTCAAAATTACAATAGTTACTTTAATATTTGTAATTTGTTTAATCACGTTTCCTTAGCAACTGTCATAATTTGTTGTCAATGTAATTAAATTATTTTGACATTGTTTAGAGCTTAGTTTATTCGACGCCTATTAATAACGTAGAGGATTTGCGAGAAAGAGAGAAAGAATCATAGACTGTTGCAATAGTATAAGACAAAAACCAGGAATATTCGAACGTGTTCGACAATCCATGAGAAGACGTCTAGAATGTTGCATGCAAGTTCAAGGAGGACATTTCGAACAACTATTGTAATTTTGAGAGTAAAAAACATTACTAAAAATAAAATTAAAAATTCAAACAAAAGAGTGTTTTATTCCGAAATGGTTCGTTTCCGGACATGGGTATATTAGGATTATTTTCTTGTTTTGGTTTGATTAATATATTTTCCAAATTTGTCCCCCTATTTTTCGAACACCTTGTATATACAGGTTGGTAACCGGCACAGCCGAACATAGGACTTTAACATGTAAAATCAGATTTTCGTAATTTCTTGCTTCCCTAATTATTTTAAGTAAAAAAGCTTCTAATAAAATTTGTAAGGCATAAAATTCTGAATCAATAAACAATAGTTATTTGTATATCAAGTGCTGAAAGCCTATCCTTGTCGAACCAAAACGAAAGTTGCAACCTGAGCGAAGCGAAGGTTGCAATCGTTTGTGTTCGACAAAGGACTTTCAACACGTGTTATACACACTATTTTTTCTACTCCTGCAAGATAAAAATAAGGAAATAAAGAATTATTTTTTAAAAATAATTTGACATTTATTTTCACTTTTTGTATTTGTGATGCGTATCTATGACAACAAACATTCTATACAACATTTGTAAGTAAAATTCGTTGCTAGGATACCGAAGCGTGCTGCAAAGTTTTGCAGCACTAGTGCTGCAAAGAGTTACTTTCAACATGAAAAATAAACCAGAAAATTGTATTTTCAGAGCAGGAGTAGAAAAAATTAATTTTGTGTGCCTTGTAACGGCAGAAATTAGGTATGAAAATATCTAAAATCATCCCAAAAATAGCTATAGCCATGGAATTCAAACAAAAAAAATAACAAATGTTAACGATTTATCTGTCAAGCTGGGTTAATTTATCTTTATTATTGTTTGTAATTTCTGTTCAAATGAACAGATATCAATTTAACTAACAGATAATTGTTAACTGAAACAGAAATTATAAATAATACCTAATAAAAATAAATTTACATAACATGATAGATAAACCGTTAGACATTTGTTATTTATTTTGTCTCAATTCTGATTTTTATGCTCTATAACTTTTATTTAAAGCTTTTTACCTAAAATAATTAGGAAAATCTGATTTTACATGTTAAAGTCCTATGTTCCCTATCCTGTTGATATGCTGATTCTTGTTAATATATTGTATATTTTATTATTGTTTTCTGTGTAAATAGTTAAGTAGTTATTTTGTTGCTGTTCTCAATTTCCCCTTCCCAACATTACGGTTCATTGTCAAATTCACGTACAACATCCCTTGGTAATTCCAGGCATCAAAATTTCGCCTTTTTTAAGTTTTTCGAGAATTCGTACACTCCAACAATGTGTTTTCTCCAGCTCTGTACGAATCATTTTTTCTCTCCGATTTAACTGTTTATTATTTTTTTATTATATAGGTACTAAAATCTACGAAATTAATGCACATTTATTTCATTATTTCTGTACGTATATATCATTAATAGAAGTATTATGCTTATTTTATAATATTTACTATTTTTGGAAATTTAAGCCAAGTTTCAAGTATCCAAATTATTATATTCACATGAAATAATGTTTTAGGAACACAACAAAAATACATAATTATAAATTTTTAAAAATGAATATCTCTTTTTTTACGAATTTTCAAACAATATTTACAGCATTACTCTTTCATGAAGAACTTTTAGAAAATATATTTCAAAAAATACCTACGTACTGAAATCGAGACTTCAAGACTTTCTCGACAAGACGTGATACTGGTCTCGTCTCGTCTCGACTTTTTAGTCGAGACCAAAATGATGGTCTTGTCTCGACAAGACCAAGACGAGACGAGACGAGACGAGACAAGACCAAGACTGGTCTTACGGCAACACTATATGAAATATACTGATAAAATTTTGATATGGCTGTAATTTTTGCCATAATTATTTTAGAACAAAAGTGTAAATACAAAAAAAAAATCAAAATTAAATCTTTCATCTAATATGTCGAAAATTATTGTTTACATGCGTTTCGTTCGCGAAAGAGAGGTAAAGTAAAAGTTATAATTTTTGGCTATTTGCAGACTGCCATGAGAAATAGAACAAAAATGTTAAACAGTTGTAATGTTTGAGTTTCACATGCCATAAATAAATAGTTGATTTGATTAAATAATTGTTGTTATTAAAACTAAGACAGATGTCATCTGTCAACTCAATACAATTGTTTTTTTACTCAGCAGTAAATAGGTAAAAACTACAACTTTGCTTCTCTCTCGCGAACGAAACAGTAATTTTGGAATTATTCGATGCAGTTTTTAATTCTCAACATTTTTTGTATTTACACTTTTGTTCTAAAATAAATAAGACAGAAATTAGTCATATGAAAATTTTACCATTGTATTTCCTGAGGTCCGGAAAAAAAATAGACATCTGGTATAGCAAACTATTATGTGAGGGATGTAAAATATACATTAGACATTAGATGATTAGACTATCATAGGTAATTAAAAATGAATACCAAATTAATAGGATATTTGTTTAAACGGAATCTGAAGCATAAAACTAAAGTAATTTGACAAAAATTAAGTTTTCAATGGGGTCCTCCACTATGTTTTATATATTTTTTTATGAATGAAAATTCATCTAAACTTAAAACGGTTTATAGTTTTAGAAAGTCTTCACTGTTATTCGTTACGTTAAAATAACTCTTATCAGCAATAATTACAAATATGATTGGATAATAAGCTATAATAATTAATAAAAAAATCGGATGTGGCCAGCACAATACCTTCCGTCAATCCTGTGTATTATGTATAAATTCCATACATAAATTTTCTTGCAAAAGATTCTAAATTTCCAGTAAAATTATTTCATAAACAAACTATGTAAATTGCACTTGACACTGACATCTTCGTCTTTAGCTTTTCCCATTCAGTGGGGGTCGCTATTTTTTATTTTCTTCTTCCACTCATTTCTGTTTTGCGTGTCGTTCTCATTCAAATTTTTCTCGCAAGTCTTCCGCAATACAGTCCTTCCATTTTATCTTTGGTCTTCCTCTGTTTCTTCAATTACTAAGCAATTCATTCTTCTTCCAATATATTTTTTATCTCTTCTCGTGACATGTTCAAACCAATGTAATCGTCTCTCTTGTATCTTTCTAGAAACTTCTAACACTAGTTATTTCCCATATTCTTTCATTCCTTACCGTATCTTTCACTGTCTTCTCCAACATCTATCTCAACATCCTCATCTCTGCCACATTCATTTACTTTTCATTGATACTGACATCTGTCAATTTGAATTATCTGAATATATATCTTTATAATTCTTTAACTCTATATCTATTGGATATGAAGTATAAAATGCAATCAAATTGTATACCTAAAGGTGACGGAAGGTAAAAAAAAACAACTTAAATTATTGAGAACTGACATGTCCGATGGCGGCAGCACCTTCGGACCGATCAGCTGCGTTTGAATGGATCTTTTACATGAAAAGAGAGAGATAGAGAAAAAATGACATATATGTAATGCGCAGTAGTTTGTTTGCGCATAGAGGAGGCCAGATATATTTCAAACAAAATTTGAAATGGCGGAAATAAGAATGTAACTATATATTAAATAAATTCATAAAAAGCGTTTGTGATGATAAATATTTCAAGACGAGAGGACGGGTAAATAGGAATCAGAAACGTGGTTATATGTTCTAAAGACTCAAAATAAACACCACCTAAAGTGACAGATAATTTCGTAGTTGCCAATTTGTTATTAAGAAAGTTACAAACAAGAATAAAACTATTGTTATTATTTTGAAAAATAAATTGTTTTGCCTTTATTAATAATTTCTTTACAAATAAAGTCAAAATAATTTCAGTTTTTGGGTTGTTTAAATATTTTTTTATCAAAAATAAATGCTTGTCCTTTTAATCATTTTACTTGACAACATGGTGCCAACTCATCTGTAGTTCATAAATATTTCACTACGTGGTGTATTGAAAAATTACGTCACGGTGCAATAAAAATGTAAAAGGTCCATTGGTACTCGCAGTGTTGTGACATATGAAAACAAACAACAAGAGCAATTTTTTCACTTAAAATGAGGCTTGGTATCACAGAACATTTTAGATTTCTGGAAGCAACAGTTACTTCTGGATTATAGAAGGTATGTTAAAATGTATTTATAATTTTATATGTTTATATACATTTAATCAATCGAAATTGATGACTGCAGGTCAGCGAATTATAAACGCTAACCACATAATATTATGCGGAGTATTAAAAAATGACGGTATTATGTGGGTAATATTTGCACTTTGTCTGCAAACCAGTGTAATTACTGCAAAGCCACATGTAATCAAAATACATTTAGAGAAAATTTAAAAACTATTATTGCAGAATACACATGTAAAGCTGGACAAAGACCAGGAAATATGTAATTATCCGATTTAAAATGACGAGAACAAACTTTCATGTTTTGTTATTTGTTTTGCACTACGAATTGCATATTCCCATACTTTTCGTCAATCCATGTCCATTTCAACGCTTACTCTTGTCGTAATTTTAACTTTATTTTGGCCATGTTACGGAAAATTATAAAACCCAATGCCTGTGTCTTGAGTGACATCAGAATACACAACAATTTGTACGACTTTTTCCAATTTTTATTCACATTAAATGATCAAATCACATGTAATTCAAGCATGCAGTCACAATACAGTACCGAATCGGAAAGTTCATATTTTTCCCACCAGATGTCATGTGTCATGTCCCAGCTTGTCAGTTGTCAATAGTCCAAGTTTTGATTACTACTAGTAGCCTATGTCATTCAACATATCTTTCACTTTCGTACGAACGCATTGACTCTGGCGTTGCATCATAAACTTAAACAAGTGTTATTTGGTTTACTTCCGATGTTTTTTTGTTGTTATTTTCTACATTCTTATACTTGAAAATTAATTCCGTATTTTAAAAAAGCGATAGCAGAAAGTTTGTAAGTAGTAATAATTTGGAATAGATTCAATGTGACATAGATATAGAGATGAGAAAATGATATTAAATAATCAATTATTTTAAAAACCTAATAACTTTTTTTAAACTTTGATAGTCTTTAACATAGTTTTAAGGTGTAGTGTTATTACAAATGACCCATGTTCTAATTTGTTACTACGGTAGAGGACCCTATTACGGAAAACTTAATTTTTAATGATGTCTACGTTTCTGAGACAAGCATGTAACAAATTTTGCAGATGAATTGGCCCGAACTTTGTTTTATGTATTATTTATTCTTTTGTTACATTTCAGTTTTCATAGCAAATCAAATATATTTCATTACTTAATTATTTAAAATAAAGAGCGGCGAATTGTTTAATTTATGAAAATTACAAAATTAGAATGAATGAAGTAATATTAATTACATACACATTAGTGAGTTTGCGGTAGCGCATTTTACGTTACGTTAGACGACGATTGTACCGTATAATAAGATATAAGATTATTACGTATATTGCAGAAAACCTATTGCGGTTAGCGTACGTAGAGTTACGTTATAAAATGAAAATTATTTGTAAGGTTATGTAAACTGATTGTAAAAATGTCAGAAAATTTATATCATCTAATTGTTTTTGACGCAGAAAATGTGGAAGAGTATATTGTATATACTGCAGTAGAAAGAGCTTTTGAGGAAAGAAAAAGACTGTATATACAACTTGTTTATGTTGGTTTTACCCTTAGACCAGGACCTCTATTCCTGGTCTAAGGTTTTACCTATCCTTCACAATGGCAGTTACATTCAGAATGTGTATGACAGTTCACGCGCATGCCAATTGACACACTTTCACAAAGGAAAATTTTCTGATTGGTTTCCCTTATTTTTAGAAATAGCGTACAGATATGTAGTATACGGTATAAATATTATGCGACCTTGACGTTATAAATCATAATTCATGCCAATTGACACACTTTCATAAAGGAAAATTTTCTGATTGGTTTCCCTTATTTTTAGAAATAGCGTACAGATATGTAGTATACGGTATAAATATTATGCGACCTTGACGTTATAAATCATAATTCATGCCAATTGACACACTTTTACAAAGGAAAATTTTCTGATTGGTTTCCCTTATTTTTAGAAATAGCGTACAGATATGTAGTATACGGTATAAATATTATGCGACCTTGACGTTATAAATCATAACGTGAATTTTTATAACGGAAAATGCGCTACCGCAAACTCACTAATAAAGGTATATAATAATATATACAAAATCTTTCCATTATTACTTTCCACTATTGTACACAAAACACGTAAGTGCCACCTGTCGCACGTTTATAAAATTACAGGTGAGCATAAACAATTTTATATACAGTGCACTTGTCATTCAAAATTTGTTTAAAACATGTATAGTTTCCTTGCTCGCATGTGTTTTCTTTGTTTGGATAAAGACAGTAACTTAGAAAGTACTTATAATAAAGATAAAAATAAGATCACCATTCAAGAAAAGCTAGAATATTGTGTTTCAGAAATGGTACGTATTTGAAGGTTAATTATGCTATCTATTGTTGTTACTCTTTTGTTTATTTACTTTATTACAGGCAACACCTGGAGTAGAATTACCTACGCTTATATGTCATAATTGTCATAATAATGTAAATGCGTTTTATACGTTTAAAAGAATGTGTTTAGGTAGTAAAAAACGATTAGATGATTATATTAATAATCTCAAAAAAGATC
Organism: Harpalus rufipes; assembly: GCA_951394225.1. Lineage (NCBI taxonomy): Eukaryota > Metazoa > Arthropoda > Insecta > Coleoptera > Carabidae > Harpalus > Harpalus rufipes. Next base: position 18,710,180 of record OX596276.1, on the reverse strand, counting down.
CCGCAAATGCGACGTCTAGTACTGAATCACATATGAAAAAAAATAATACTTTTACAAGTAAGAAGAAAATGAAAGTAGCGGATCCAGACGAGGACGAAGATGATCCCATGTCAGATGATGATTCAAATTCATTTTCTGGTGATCCAGAAATGCTTGAAACCGAACCAGAAATCACAGAATTTAAAAATGAGCCCGCTGATTTACCAGACACCACAGAAAATAACTCAAATACAAATGAATCTTTTGATAACGATAGGATTGATCCTATAAATGTACACAAATGTACTCTGTGCAATAGAGAATTTAGAACTAAACATGGTTTGCAAAAGCATATGCCTATGCATACTAATCCCGAAAGATTTAAATGTACTGTTTGTCAGGAGGAGTTCACATCTCAAATTGAACTTAAAGATCATTGGGCTGTCCATGCTACTGAATATCCATTCCATGTAAGTATCAAGGAAAATAAAGTAATTAAAAAATATATGCTACCGACAAATTATCTTCTATCATTATAATTTATTAATTTATATTTTTATCTGTTAAATTATACTTTTACTATTGTTTTTTGTCATTCATAATCATATCATCCAATCATAAACTTAAAAAAATATGAATCTCAAAAAATTTAAATCAATTATATCAAGTAAATTGAAAATCAAAAGCTACTACAACGTAGAAGAATATCTGACCGATGAAAATTTCTGATTCTATCCTACAAACTGATTCAAAACAATTATAATTTGATGTAGCTACGCATTTCTGTCTAATGTACTAGTTTTTTTATATATTGTATACTGGCGTACCGTGCGTGTATTTTGCTCTTCGGTAAATAAAAAATATTATACTATAATTATTAATTTTAGGGGAAAGTTGTAAATATAAAAATTGTTCAAAATACACAATATAGTACTAAAATTTCAGAGTGCCGTGGAATTAGTGATGGTATCTACTGTTTGTATGACAAATCTATAGTCGCGGTCAAATAAATATGGACTGATACTCAACTTTTTCTCTTCTCCGCACCCTGTCTCTTGCCATGCGGTGTTGCCTTTTCTTTATAACTTAACATTTTCAATATGGCTACTGAAATGGTACCAGTGTAAAAATCTGCAGTCCAAACTTATTCGACGGCAAGTATAATATATATCAAACAAAACATCACTAGTACCATGCATGGCACTCTGAAATATGCTGTAAATTTTGAATTTTATTTGATATTTTTTTTTTCGTAAAATAAAAAAAAAATATTGGCCTGTATTACGAACCCTCTTTTATAGAGCGCTTTTGTTAAAAATGATGTTTAATCTCAAAAATATAATATAAAAGCGAGTTTTATAATAGCGCTATTATAATAATAATAATAATCTTTATTGCACCAAGAGAGTACAAACGGGATAAGGTTCAGTGCGTTTGCAATATGGACCTTTGTTTTTAGTCACATATTGTGTAGTTTTAAATCCTAAACTAGTTTTATATTTACAACTTTCCTCTAAAATTAATAAGTAACTACAGTCAAATAAAAAAAAAAACAATGTTTTCCTTATACCTGTTTTTTTTTTGTGAACATAGGAAATACAATGTTAGATATCTTTCTATGATTTAGGAATCCTAACAATACTCTTCTAAACAATTATTTTCTTCAAACGTTATAAAAGTAGCATTTTTTGTGACTTGATTCCTAGGTAGAAATAAAGTAAATATATACATCAACGAATAAGAAGTAACTTATACGATAGAAACCTGTAGCTCTGCTGTAACATCGTCCTAAGTTTCACTATAACACACTAGATAACCTAAGAATAAAGTTACTAAATACCATCAATAGCTGTCAACTTTAAATAAATAACCTATGAATTGAAATATAAAGAGTTTAATTTTAAGGAAATAACGTATTAAAGAATAGCAGACGTACATATTACAATTACAGGGACGGTAATGAACGTAAGAATACTTAGAATTAAAGTGATAAGAAAAGTTTATATTGTTTTGTAGTGATTCTTGAACATTTCCTTTACGCGCAGTGTTAGATTTCCATCCGATTGAACAACTTCAGGGGCGTACATTATAATACTTCAAATTCTGACATAATTGCACACAAGGATATAAAATTGCAGTGAACAAATAAGTACCCATAGCAACAGGGCAATTGAAATCCGCAAACGTACTTTACGTAAAATGTTTTTAATTATTGTAACGTCAAGGAGTAGATATTTTTCTTTAAATATCTACGTTTAAAGAAAAAATATGTGTCATTCAAAGTAAAAGTGATACTTTACGAGCATTGAAGTTTGCACGACGAGCGAAGCGAGTCGGACAATTGCACGCGAGGTACACAAAGTATCACTTTTACTCCCAATAAAACAATATACTATTTTACAACGGTCAAAAAGAAACACCCGAAAATCGTATTTTATTTTACTTTTCACAGCACACTGAAAATTACTCAATTTTTTTTTGTAAATATTATTTCACATTTTTCACGAGATATAAAAATATTTGACCAATAATTTTGTGCTCGCTAGACGCAGTTTTTAGTTTTGAACAACTTTTGTCTTTACACTTTTTTGCTCTAAAATTAATTGGTAAAAAAAAACTAGACGCCGGTATAACAAATTTCATTTAGACATCCGGTATACAGATTGAAAAATGCAATTTATTAAATAATCGTGGATAAAAAATAATACTCTACTTGCGTAAAATGGTTCGGTTATGACTCATTCGGATGAATGTTGCCTGCTATTCATGCCGCAAACTTCATACTCCTGAGTTATAAACGTTACTATAAGCTTGTTGTTATTTGTTTTTGTGTATTTATGAATTACAAATATCTCAATTTTATTGGAAAACAACGTACAAGTGTATGACTTTTCTTAGTGAGTTTACTATTTTGTTTTAGTGTAAATATTGTTCGAAAAAATTCACTGATGAAATATCACTATCAGCGCATATGGACACACACACTGGAGATAAGCCATATGAGTGTTCGAAATGTCCGAAAACATTTAAAGACCGCAGTGGATTAACCAAACATATGTACATCCATTCAGAAGACAGGCCATATTTATGTACTATTTGCGGAAAAGGATTCCGGCAGAAAGCGATTCTAACTGAGCATATAAACAGACATTCAGGTCTTAAACCATTTGAATGTGAAATATGTCAGAAGAGATTTAAAGATAAAAAGCAGCTTAAAAGACATTTAAACAGACATGTTGATATTCAGCCATTCTTATGCACTGTGTGCGGGAAAAGATATAAACATAAAATTAGTTTAGTGCATCATATAAAAGAACATAATGATGAAAAGAATTACGAATGCCGAGTTTGTCATAAGAAATTTGTGAGAAAAAATAGTTTTAGAGTGCATGAAAGAAGCCATGAAGTTAAATAATATGCTAAAAGTTTTAGCTGTTAGCTCATTGGGGTATGTGATTGTTGTTGAATTTAAAAACGTACTTGTATAAAATAATATTTTAATTTATTTATATTCAAATTATATTTTTATGTCCTTTTATACTCATTTAACAAATTATTTATATCGTATATATAAGTATATTTATTATTTTTTTATCTATTTATAAAAATTATACAAATTCACATACCCTCATTTCATATAATTCTAGAAACATTTTACTCATCTATAAATGTTATATTAATATAATAGTGCATTATGAAAGTATTTTTTGTGAATAATAAAAGTTTATTCCCAATTTTATTCTTGTTATGGTGTTCTGTTTTTTATTTCCACGTTTGTACCAAACATTTTCAATGCCATCTGTTAGGAAATGTTTGAAGCTGTATACTGACATATTGGGAAAGCAATTTTGTTTATTACTCCCTTGTTTATGTAGATTGCGGCGGGTAAAATTGACAAGTGACAATCATGTATAGTTTTTTATCCAGAATGTGTTTTGTTTGTCACAGTAAAGACAGGAATATGGAAAGTATGTTTAATAAAGACAGAAGTAAAGTTTCCATTCAAGAAAAACTAGAATTTTGTGTAAATGAAATGGTAAGCCATTAATTTTTACTTTCAGGTTATACTTTGTTATTGGTTTTCAATTTCAAAACTTATAATTATCTTTCAGACCAGTCCTGAGCCTGATTTACCTCTACTTATTTGTACAGCTTGCCATAACCATGTAAATGCTTTTTATTCCTTTAAAAAGCTTTGTTTAGATAGTAAAAAGAAAATAACCGATTATATTAATCAAACGAAACAAACACAAACCTCAACAAGTAATTCAGCTTCACATTTTGTTGAATTAAAAAATGAAATTCCAGAATTACAAAAAAGAAAACGTGACAAGAAAATAAATAATGACTATTCTTCTGATGAGAGTGATGATGCCAATTCATATTCCGGAGACCAAGATACAGATATTTTCGGAAATAATCCAGAAATAATAGAGATGAAAAATGAGCCTCTCGAATTAAATGATAACTCAAATTCGATCGAATCTTTCCCTAGTAATGATAGCAAAAGTGATTCAGTGAAACTGTATAAATGTCCGATTTGTGAAAAACAATTTAAACTTAAAAATCACCTAACTATGCATAGTCAAGTTCATAACAACATAAAAGGAATTAAATGCTCGGTGTGCCATGAAAAGTTTGCTTCTCCGGTGGAACTTCGAGAACATTGGCCTGTTCACGCCAGTGAATATCCTCTAGAATGCAAATTTTGCGAACGAAAATTCACAGATGACATCGCTTTAACAGCTCACATAGATACACATTCCGCAGAAAAGCCGTATGAATGTACAGTGTGTTCAAAAACATTTAAAGACAAAGGAGGCGTCAAAAAACACATGCCTATCCATTCAGAAGAAAGACCTCATATGTGTACGATTTGCGGAAAACGATTTCGACACAGAGCAATTCTTACAGACCATATAAATACGCATTCTGGGTTAAAACCGTTCGAATGCGAAACTTGTCAGAAAAAATTCGCGGATAAAAAACACTTAAAAAAACATATGAAAACACATTTAGATCTTAGGCCGTTTTTGTGTACTATGTGCGGGAAACGATATAAACATAAAATAAGTTTGATTAATCACATCAAAGAACATAATGATGAGAAACAATACGAATGTAGAGTTTGTCAAAAGAAATTTGTACGATTAGGTAGTTTAAAATATCACGAAAAGAGTCATGAAGTAAAATAATTAGATAAATTATTTTAAGGCCACTTTGATATTAAAATTGTACATATTTATGATATTTTATAGTATGAAATAACAAATACATCGTGCCCATATTGAGTACGGCAACTATTTACAAATTTTAAAAGAACAGATTATTATATACTCGTTTTAAATTATTTTTAAAAATTAGTCCAAATTATAAGAAATGTTTTATTATGAATTACTATACAGATGTACACGAGAATCCGTGACATAAGGGAACTTTTTTTTTCAAATATAATCTGTCCCATAAAATTTTACGGGATGTATTTATTTTAGAGCATAATTCCGAATTTCTAATTTGAATTTATGCTTTTGGCAGGGTTGTTTAATCACTGGTATAAATTGTTTTAAACAGGTTTTTGTTTAATTTTGAACAGTTAGTTTTATTGAAATAAATATGTAGATTCAAATAAGTGAAAGCAGTGAAAGTTTGACGTCTATACAAATCTACACCGTTTTACATATCGACGCCAAATTTTGTAGAGATTTTTTCAATTTCCGGACGTATCGTTGAAGTACTTAAAGAGTTCAAAATTTTGTATGGTTTTTTATAATTAATTTTCAAAGTTTACGAGAGAAAAGCATTGGCATTGGGTTCAAAAGCGGCGCTAGCGTTGCTAATGACCGGGATTCAGGAGTATTCGCAAGCACTCGGCAATGCGCCCACAAATTACCAATGAAATTCATCCTATCTCAATATTATTAACTGAGCGCTGTGTTAAATAATTAACCGGAGTTCAGAGTTCACCCTATGTATTTAACAAAGTAGAAGTGGGATAGTTTTAAAAAACTAGTGTAGAATAGTACCAAACACTGAAAATTTATAATTTCATAACTAAAATATACATAAATATATCATTACGGCATATTATCTATTGCTGGGTATGCCAATGATGATGGCATATTCGTACTGTCGGATCTTTACGAGGCGTCACCTCACGGATACTCATTGCTGGCATGGAGAGTGCAAACCAGGAGTCAATAACATTACATCATATTATTTGTTGCAAATATTTGCAACGGGTGCAGCTAGTTAATTATGAACGCTACCATAAAATTAAAAGTAATATTCAACTTTTTTCCGTCTGTCTATTACTACTAATAATAAAAAAATCAATAATAAAATAAACACAAACTATCAAACCCTAAAAATTCAGTTATATGTTTAATTATTCATGGCACTCTGCAAACAACTTAAAAATGTAAACGTGCTAAAATAGATTTATGCTCTGTTGTAGAAATGTTCCTCAATTCTTTGATTAGTTAACGGTCTATCAAGATTAACAAATTCGAATCAGTTTCCTTGTTGTAAAGACGTTTAAATTATTGCTGACAAAAAATCGCATTGAATTTGTTCGTTTTGATATAGTTTTGATGATCCTTTAACGGTTATAGTTGGCGTTAAATAAATATGCATTGCAGATTTCTCTACTGTTGTCAATTCAGTATCACAATGTTGAAAATACTAAGTTATAAAGAATCGGTAATATCGCAGGGCAAGGTGCAGGGGGCAGGAAGGGAAAAAGTTGAGCATCAGTCCATATTTATGTGACTGCGACTATAACTAATGAAAGAATTGAACATTTCTGCAACCGAGCATAAGTTTTTTATTATTTAAAAGTAAATAGCAGATTTTCAAACCAAGTTACAAGAGAAAAGTGAAAATTAACAATTAATCCGATGCTCATTTTTATATAACATATAGATTTATTTTAATGTTTTTAAATTAAGTAGTAAATTAAAATAAATCATACAAAAAAAAATCAAAATTTATTATGCATAACAGTTTTACGGGACATAATATTTAAAAAAAACTGTTTTCCTACGTTGAACAACGCACATGTAACGGATTCTCGTTTCATCCCCTTACAGAATTTTATTATTTACTGTAATTTTACTTGAAATTTATTTTATTCAATTAAAGGGAGCTAAAGTAATTGTGGGAATAAATGTATCAAATCACGACATATTTACAAAAATAATAATATATTCATTTATGATGATTTATATCATTATTCCAATTTGATATATTTCTACAAATGCAATTTTGCTTCCCCCTTTTAAATAATGCAATATTTTTTAATTATATTTTATCCTATTGTACATATATATTTTATTTTTATAAGATAGTATTAATTTTATCAGTATCATTAGATGTTTAGTAATAATGAAAATAAAGCCCTGTGAAATTATGGCCTATAAGGCTGTTTAGTGAATATATCTTGTACATTGTTTGAAATGTATGTAAATTACATTTTGTTCAACTTAATAAAAAAGTTTTAAATATTTGGAACATTGAATTATTTTTCCCGTGTAGGTATTACTCCCACCATCTTTGATATTTCAAATCAAGGTTAGTTTACATCTCTTATCAATTTGCGGTCTTTATAAATCAAAAATTAGTCCCAAATTATGAATAAGTTTTTGACAAGAATGTGTTATTTATGTTTAAATAAAAATAGAAATCTTGAAAGTATGAGCAATAAAGATCGGAATAAAGTTTCTATTCAAGAAAAGCTTTATTTTTGTTTGTCAGAAATGGTAAGTTTTTTGTGTCTGTTATTTGTTATATTAAAGTTTTTAAATTTATAGATAATGGCAGAATTTCAAGAAGTTCCAACTTTGATTTGCACAACATGTTATGGACATCTGAATGCATTTTATTCCTTTAAAAAGATGTGTATGGAAAATAAAAATCGATTAAAAGAATATATTAAGCAAGCTAAAGATAGTCCTTCGTCTACTCATACCATAAATTTTGATGATTTTAGTAAAGATGATGCGAATAAGAAAAACAATAAACGAAAGAAAATCAACACAAGTGTAAAAAACAAAATAGAGTCAGATGACAGTGATGATTCAAATTCATATTCAGATGATCAAAATAACTCTGACAGTGAAGTAGTTAATGATGTAGAAATTGAAACTAGAGTGACACGATCAAAAATATTTCGATGTACAGATTGTGGTGGAAAATTTATGAACAAAACAGATTTAACAAATCATGTACAAATACACGGTACGCCAAAGGGCTTCAAATGTACCGTATGCCAGAAAAGATTTGTTTCTCAGATTGAATTAAAAGATCATTGGTCACAGCATGCAAGTGAATATCCATACGAATGTAAGATTTGCGAGAAAAAATTCACTGATGAAGTTACTTTATCTGTTCATATGGGTTTACATTCTGGGGATAAACCATATGAATGTACTATGTGCTCAAAAACTTTTAAAGATAAAAGGAGCTTGACTAGTCATATGGCAATTCACTCAGAAGATCGCCCTTATATGTGCACAATTTGTGGAAAAAGATTCAGACAAAAAATAATTCTGCATAGTCATATAAATACTCATTCCGGTTTAAAGCCATTTGAATGTGCAACTTGTAACAAACGCTTTGTTGATAAAAGGCAACTTAAAAAACATATGAAAACGCATTTAGATATCAAGCCATTTTTATGTGCAATATGTGATAAACGATTTAAGCACAAAATTAGTTTAGTGAATCATATAAAAGAACACAACGATGAAAAACAATTCGAGTGTAGAGTATGTCAGAAGAGATTTGTTAGACGAATGACTTTAAATAGGCATGAAAAAACACATGAAGTCCGGTAATGTAAATACAGATTATTAGTTATTGTAAATCAGAGATAAATTAAATTTTGTCTAAAATAAATGCGATTTTTATTAATATATTGTACATACATTTTATTGATAAAATATCTAATGGGGATTTCCACGATTTTTTGATTTTTTTTACCTCTCGCCACCATAATGAAATGCCATATTTAAAAACGCATATCGAGATTTTAGTGAATAAGCACATTTTAAAGTCCTAGAATCAGATTTTAACATTTTTGCGATGTGTTTGTGTATAGTATGTAGGGCTCTTTCTCAAATACTGTAAAACTAGAATGTATGAAACTTCTTATATCCAATTTTAATATTGATGAAACTTGAAGATGTAAACGGTTTTTCTTTAAAAAATACGATTTTATTTGCTACATTTACATTCTTCGTCTATAGATTTAAAAATACATAAAAAATTATATAAAATATATGTTGTAATAAATCTAGCAGTTCATAGCCCATACATCGTAAAGGAAACCAGTTATAATTGAAATATGGTCAGAAAATATTTTTTTAATGGAATTATTAACAAATTTCTGGAAGAAAACAATTTTTTATGTTATTCTTAATAAGAATTTAAACTTCAATATTTTATGTATTCCAAAAAAATTAATAATATTCTTATTGAAAAATTGCTTGTGATAATGGCTGCAAAACAGAGAGATACTATTTTTGTCCAGTGTGAGGATGGACGTAGCCAGGGGTGGGCCAGGGTGATCCAGGCCCACTCTGCAAAAACTCTGGCCCACCCGATTTAAAAATCAAATGCGAGAAAACAGTTCGCGCACATTATTGGAACTGCAAAACAATAATGGTAACGAAACAGTAGTATTATTTTATTGTACATTACAAAGCAGATAGAACATCTATTCAATGCATTTCGTCATTTGTTTTGCATATAATCACATTTTTACCTCCCGCTACCCTTGGTAAGGGAGGAATAGGGATCGTGCTAAAAATCGCATATCGAGATTTTGATAAATGACCACGTTTTATGGTCCCTAGAATCCATTTTTAACATTTTCACGATGATATCTGTGTGTATGTATGTATGTGTGTGTATGGATCCTCTTTACGCTCTAACTCAAATACTTTGAAACCATGTATTTCTACCTTATGGAAAGAACTGATTAGATTTTGGTGGCAATCGGATAACCGGAAATGTCAGTTTACTTGAAGCTCAAGATAGTTTTTCTTCAAAAAATACCTTTAAATGTAATTTTTTCTCAATTTGTTATTATAAAAATTAAAGATTATTCCATATTCTACAAGTTTGCTTTAATACTTTTTCTATATACTGTATGGATAAATTTATAAAGTATTATAAAAATTATATACATGGCGGGAGGTACTGTGTTGGGCACATCAGATTTTTTTTATAGTATTTGCTATAATATAATCTTTTATTTACAAAACGTCCTTCAATTCATATGGAATGTTTTTAATTATAAAGTTCAGGTAATGTATTTACCTTAATTTATAGCTGTACGAATAACGCTATTTTCTATCTGAGTCAATGACATTGTGTCAGTATGTTATTTTTCACAATTTGGTATTACATTTGCTAATAAACTTACCAGTTGACTTATTTTTGAGTTTTGAATGCTTTTATTGTAACATATAGTTTTATAATAATAAAAAACAGTAGTATCTTATGTACCCTCATAATAACTAGGCTAGCGACACTACTGAATTTGTCATAATGAGCGGAGCAAAAATTTGAATTCATACAATTCGTAGATGACCTTGATGGGACATCTTTCAATTTTTTTACTGTAGCAGTACATAACTTTCTGATTAGTAGCCCACCTAAATATTTTTAGGCCCGTCGCTGGCCCACCCGACAAAAATATCCTGGCTACGACCCTGAGTATGAGATAGAAGAGAGACAAAGAAAGAGTGAATATTGCATCTACTCGTTGCTGGAAGCGCATAATTATAAATAAATTTTAAAAATATTTTTTTCTCTTTACGATGCCCGTGTATCAAGTCACAAGCGTCGAACAAGTAAATTGGCAAAAAATTAAGTCGACAACAGAATATGCCTCTAAACATATAAAGTTAGCAAAATTGGGGCCATGGCATTTTTTAATAACATTTTTTTTAAATAAAATATTTTATAGTTGAACATTATTTAGATATACAATACACATTTTTAAAAAGACATTTTTTTGGAAATCCTCGTTAACATTGCTTAAATTATAATGTATTTGTAATTTAAATAAATTGTTGATTCTATTATTAAGATATCTTTCTTTATTTCTTAATCCTTAAATGAACATGCAGAAAAAAAATTGACCCCCAGCATTTTAAATTTATTTATAACCCCAACATTTTATATATTTGTTTTCACTATTTGTTCAAAATAATTCATATATTTTTGCATCTAGGTCTTTTTTTACCCTTTATTGTAAGAATCACCTGTTACAAGACAAAAATCTTTTAAAAGTAAATAATTAAAAATAGAATATAAATAGTTTATTATATAACAAGGGCCTACGCCTAAAGTGCGTATTTTAATCCTCTGAAGGTGTGATTTCAAAATAACAGTCATAAATAAAACTTTTTTGTAGGTACTTGGCTTATGCTTTGTTTTGTATTTGTTTTACCTTTAATATAAATTATACATTACGCTCTTAATACATAAATAATTACAAATGAGGTACTTGCATACTTGTCTTTTGGAATACTAAACTGAGACGAATAAGCATGGGACGAATCAATACGGCTGCATCGCGCCATCTCTTTGAAAAACAAATTTGTTTTGCCGAGTCGAGTGCTGGATGGCTTTGATACTTGTGGAAGTAATTTGTGCAGAATGTTTACATTTCTAACAAGAATATGTTCATTATGTTTAAATAAAGATAGAAATTTAGAGAGTATGTTTAATAAAGATAGAAATAAAATTTCGATTCAAGATAAACTTTATTACTGTATTTCAGAAATGGTAAGTTTTTGCAGGTTATATTTATATTTGCCATGGTACAAATTATCAAAAACAACAATTTTTAATCTAATTTTAAAATAAAATGCATTCTAATATTTGTTACTAAATTTAAGAAATATTAATCATTTGTCTTTTATTGTTTATAATATAAACTGTTTTACCCTTAATTCTTTTGTTTCTTACATTAGTAATAAATTAATTTTTAGGGCAACACAGACCAAGAATTACCTTCACTTATATGTAATGTTTGCTACGGACACTTGAATACCTATTATTCATTTAAGAAAATGTGTTTAGAAAGTAAAAAGAAGCTAACTGATATAATAAATGAAACTAAACAAAACCCGTCTTCCACAAGTAATACAAATTTCGAGGCATTTTTTTTCAAAAATGATGTTACCCTGACTTTATCAACAGTTGAATACAAGCCTGAAGATCTGGAACCACGAAACACTAATTCATTAAATGAAAATTCAAATGTAAATAATGATACTATTTTAAATGATGATAGTAATGATTCAGAATCTTTCTTTAGTAATCATGATCAAGACACTTTTAGTAATATTCCTGATATTATTGAATTTAAACATGAACCTATGGAAAGCACCTTAGCCCATACCGGCGAATCTGATAGTTCGGAAAACACTAGAGACAGCAAACAGTTTAAATGCTCAGATTGCGGTAAAAGTTTTGTAAGTAAAAATACTTTAGCAAATCATTTAAAGACACATAAAAATGATCAAGGGCCAAGAGTGGTGAAAGGTTTTAAGTGTACAGTGTGTATGGAAGGATATCGTACGCAAGAAGAATTACAGCGACATTGGACGACACATACAGGCGAATTTCCATTTCAATGTAAAATTTGCGAGCAGAAGTTTACTGATCATCAAACGTTATCCGTTCATATGAGTTTTCACTCAACGGATAAACCATATGAATGTAAACATTGTCCGAAAACATTTAAAGATAAATCACATTTAAATTCCCATATGATGATACATTCCGATGAAAGACCACATATGTGCACGATTTGTGGAAAGCGGTTTAGAGGAAGAGGAAATCTAGTCGAGCACATAAATATTCATTCCGGTTTAAAACCTTTTGAATGTGATACTTGTCAGAAACGATTTCCAGATAAAAAGCAACTGAGAAGACATATGAAGACACATTTAGACATTAAGCCATTTTTATGTACAATGTGTGATAAACGATTTAAACATAAAATTAGCTTAATAAATCATGTGAAAGAACATAATGATGAGAAACAGTATGAATGTAGAGTATGTCAAAAGAGATTTGTTCGTAAAATAACTTTAAATCGCCATGAAAAAATGCACGAGGTGTGATAATATTTTTAGTTTTAATATTTGATAAGTTTCAATACTCAGTAATTATAATTTGTTGTACATTTTTTCGTAATATTTAAGTGTACATAGTATTTTTGAGGCTTTTTTATAAGATTATTATGGATGCATACTCAACGTCCGAATATTCAAAGCCAGAAAAATCAAAATCAGAATTTGCATGCACAGAATCATTCATATCCCGAATATTCAAAAACAACCGGAATTGTACGAAAGCGTATCTAACCTAACCAAACCCACCCTAACCTAAAGTAACCTCCGTTTGGCCACGTCCACGTATTCTTTTTTTTAATGATTCGGACGAAGCGTGATTCTGTTCTGGAATATTCGGGATTTGAATAATTCTGTGCATGCACATTCTGGCTTTGAATATTCCGGTTTTAAATATTCGGGCGTTGAAGACATGCCTGATTATTAATTTACTATTTTTAATTTTGTATTCAGTATTTTGCCATTTAGTGTAAATAAATTAAAAAATAGAATGTATTAATAGTTGGTATTTTAAATTATAAAAAGTTTTTAGTATAATAAAACTTTAAACTATAAATATGTATTATTATTATTATAAGTATTAGAGATGACCGGCTGGAAATTGATTGAGGGAAGAATAATTTAGTCGGAACGCAGTCTTAAGATGTTTATTGATTTCAAACCGACGTTTCGATCATACATTACTATTATTATTTGAAACAACTTGTTCATACCTTAAAAATTCACTTTTATTCCTAGATACATAAAATACTATTATATTCAAAATAAATATTTATTTCACTCCAACAACAAATGTTAAGAAAATGTTTTTCCCATTTGCTACGTTCACAAAACTTTCACCAGCTGTCAGCTATTTTGATTTTTTTCTCCAATAGTATCTGTTTCCATGGTTATAGCCAGCATAGCTGGTTGCTTTATGAAATTCAATTTATAATTTTTTAACTCTATATCCATTGAATTTGAAGTATAAAATGGAATCAAATCGTATAGAGAATAAAATATTCTTTAATATTTATAATCACAGTAAATGTGAAAAAATGATATTTAACAGCATTTTTTTAATAAAACTTAAATTCTTTAAATGAAGGTACTTCCGATTGACCAATTATAACCAAAATCTAATCACGTTTGCATATGGATGTAAGAAAGAGGAATACGTAAAAATCGTAATTTTTGAAATTGCAGTATCGGAGTTATCGCGGCTGGCCGAAATTATCGTCACACACACGCACGCACAGACATCGTAAAAATAGTAAAATCGTATTATTATTATAGGGATCCTAAAACGTGCTTATTCATTAAAAACTCCATCGATTTTTTTGATTAAAGACAATACTTTCCTTACCTAACATAATGGAAGGTAAAATCACATGAAGTTTGATTATTTTTTCTCATAATCAAAAAGTCACAAAACAATTACATAAAAATTTAGTAAAAACTGAATAAAAACATGGATTTATTGCTTTCATCATTAGCATTTCTGAAAAATTACTGTTTATTGTGAAATAATCTATAAAAACAAATACTGAAAGTACAAAACAGACTAGGCTTTGTTGTTCTTTTCACGAATCCGGAGTTTAAAGCTTTATCTAGGATTTAGGGCATGCCATATATTTTACTTTAATCTTTGTACTTCCAATGTTTTTTTTTTCTCCTTGTTTAATGCGGCAATCGAAACTTTTCTTAACAAATTATTAATTGGCATTTGCTAGCCCTAGTTCAACACAAAATAGACAAAATTTGAGTTTTTTTACCGCTGGACAGTTCATAGTGGTGAATTTAAAAACAATATGTTTGTGTTCTGTTAATATTTTTAATCCTGAAATTGAGCCTATATTTAATATTATAATGATATAAAAAATGAAAGCGTAAAACATTTTTCTTTGAGTACTAATATTCTCAATCTCGACCTCGACAGTACCTCACCTACGCCTTTGACTTAAGAAAACCACGACCTACATTATCGACTAAAAATTTAGATAATTCAGACCAGACTGGCATTCTACAGTTTATTTTGAAGCAGACATTTGAGTTTAATAGGAGTTGAGAGGATGTAATGTTTGGAACTTTGTGTAGCATGTTGTCTAGTTTTGTCATCATTCTATAAATCATGAGTAAATGTGAGCACCAATACCAATGTTGTGTTTTGTTTGCAAAGGTTATGTTCGTAGATTTGTGTATATAGATTTCATTTTGTAATTTATGACTTTTTTAAAAAATAATTCAGTATGGTTCATCGATGTATTATTTGTGGCGATTCATCAAATATAAAAAAGCCAAACATAAGTTTTCATGTGTAAGATTTTCTTTAAAAGTAAATATATTTCGGTACGATAAAAAGTTTATAGATTTCCAGCTCAAACAGTGAGAAGAAATAAATGGTTGAATGCAATAAATAAAGAAGGCATTGTTCTGGAACAGGCTCCTACAAAAAGTTCCAGAATTTGTTCCAAACATTTTAAAGAATCTTGTTTTATTACTAAACGTCTTAGGATAGATGCGGTTCCAACTATTTTTAAATTGCCTAATTTATCATCAATAAAAAGTCAGCTGCGGAATAAGTAAGTTGAAAATAGCTAGTTTTGCAAAAAGTAAGGAAAAGTGGTATTTTACCGTATTAGATGTGACACGAGAAATTATTAATCTAGACGCAGTCGAGATTAAAAATTAAAACATATCGGGTACGGAAAAATTATCCTTTTCCTACGTGTTGTGTCCATTTGGAATAACAATAACTGTAAAAATGTTAGTGTTAATATTTACAATAAATAAAGTTATTTGTTACAACAAAAAATGATAATCTCCTTTTCTGTACTGTGGGCGGAAAATTTAATACTTTTCTATTTTGAGTGCGGAGAAATAATACATTTTTTTTTACAAATCAATTAAAAGTAGGCTTTTTAATGTTTGTATATGACAGATCATTGTTACTTTTAACACTAGTTTTAAAAGTGAATTGGTTATCTTGGTAATGACAAATGAAACAACAAATAGAAATTTTTGGCATATGTCAAAAAATTATTAGAAATACAAATTTAAATGAAAAAATAGTGTTTGTACAAAAAAAATAGTGTATGATATACGTTATAAAAGTGATTTTATTTTGTTCGAAGATTTGGACTACTTCGCTTTGCGTTGTGGTTCCAAACTTCCTTCTCACAAAATGTCACTTTTAATATATATCGTATATAAACACTATTCCGCATTGAAATATTTTTCCATATTGGGTGCGGAATAATACTTTTTCTAACTCATATGAATATTGAAATAATAGTTGTTTACACATCGAGAGAGTAAAGTTTGTCATTATTTGTAGAGAGCGAAGATTGAATCCTGAGGGCGTAGCCCTTGGATGCAATCGCTTGAGGCAAATAATGACACTTTACTCCCGTGTTATATACAATATAAAAATTCGTTATTTAAGTTACAAAAGAAACTGACTATTAACAGCATGTAAAACTAGTAAGAATGAAGCAGATTCCTATAGGCGATGGGAAATAAGATCGTAGCGCCAAAATGGCTTTTAAAGGAACTAATGTTAATGGGATAATTTGAGATTTACTAATGTAACTTTTACATGAAAAGAGAGAGATAGAGAAAAAATGACATATATGTAGTGCGCAGTAGTTTGTTTGCGCATAGAGGAGGCCAGATATATTTCAAACAAAATTTGAAATGGCGGAAATAAGAATGTAACTATATTAAATAAAGTCAGAAAAAGCGTTTGTGATAATAAATATTTCAAGACGAGAGGACGAGTAAATGGGAATCAGAAACGTGGTTATATGTTCTAAAGACGCGAAATAAACACCATATAAAGTGACAGATAATTGCGTAGTTACAAACAAGAATAAAACTATTGTTATTATTTTTAAATAAATTGTTTTGTCTTTATTAATAATTTGTTTACAATCAAAGTCAAAATAATTTCAGTTTTTCCGTTATTTAAATATTTTTTATCAAAAATAAATCATTTTACTTGACAACATGGTGCCTACTAATCTCTAGTTCATAAAGATTTCACTACGTGGTGTATTGAAAATTACGTCACGGTGCAATAAAAATGTAAAAGGTTAATTGTATTTATGCATTAAATGTATAATATTAAAAGATATTACATATGTAAACGTAAATATTATAAACATAATAGATAACACTTGTGTTTATACAATCAAGAAAATGTCACGTGTATAACTTATCCCATTAACTATAGTTCTGCAAAATATCACCAGATGTCATATAGCTTATTTCCCATCGCCTAAAAGCAAAAAAACAATTTATTTTTTAATTTTTCACAAAAAATATATTTTTTCCAAAATAAATATAATTGATAATAATAATCGACATAACTGTTAATCAATATCAATTAACAATTAAACATTAAGAAAATAAAATTCTTCCTAGGTGGCCTGTCATTGGCCTTGAACCACTTTATTTCCCTAGGGAGTACTTGTTATTCTTTTCCCTGGTTAAATAATGAAGCACATTAAAGTAAAGATTTTAGGAATAAAGTTAACACTATTTACCGGTTGTATATAAAGTACTTTTCTAAATAAATGGTAGTAGAAATTGAATATATTATTATTGACAAATGAATGTTATAAATAATTAACAATATTAATATTTTTAGAATTAATCTCCAGGAGCCAGAACTTTGGACAAATCTTTTTCCTGTTGCTTTAACATCTAGGTTTGTTACTCTTATAATTTTTTTATTACAATGAAAAATAATAAGCTGTTTATAATTGTAGGACTGCAACTGAGATTAAAACTGAACCAACAGAAAGGTAATATTTTAAAAAATCATTCTATTATAATAATTATAAAAAATCTGATATGGCTAGCACAATACCTTCTGTTAATCCTGTGTATTATGTATAAATTCGATACATAAATTTTCTTGCAAGATTCTAAATTTTCAGTAAAATTATTTCATAAACAAACTATGCAAATTACTTGACACTGACATCTTCTTCTTCTTTAGCTTTTCCCATTCGTTACGGGCCGCTATTTTTTATTTTCTTCTTCCACTCATTTCTGTTTTGTGTGTAGTTCTTATTCAGTTCCTTTTCTTTCAAGTCTTTCGCAATACTGTCCTTCCATCTTATCTTTGGTCTTCCTCTGTTTCTTTAGTTACTAAGCAATTCATTCTTCTTCCAATATATTTTTTATCTCTTCTCGTGACATGTTCAAACCAATGTAATCGTCTCTCTTGTATTTTTCTAGAAACTTCTAATACTAGAGTTGTTTCCGTTATACTTTCATTCCTTACCGTATAGAAAACAAGCAGTCGGAAGTAAAATTTGTTGAACGACTTTGCTAGCCTAGCATTTGCTTGATTTGCTCGCAAGCAATCCAAGCGCCAAATTTCTCGCTTGTCTGGCTAACTTATAAAATATAATGGCGGGAAATGCAAATTATACATATATGAATTGAACTTGTACTGTTTCTATCTCATATTATGGTGTGCTTATATCAATTACATCTCAAAAAGGCTTTCAAAGTTTTGTGATGAATGTTCATGACATTGTTATATTTGAAATATTTTCTTAGACCTAAAAAAATGTTCAAAATTAATTCCACTATCTGCAAATAACTGTACATACCTATAAATTCATTTTGTATAACTTTCCAGACCAATAAATGGGTTATGAGAGATACACGTTATATTTGACAACTGTGTAACTTTCTCGATGACATTTGTGAATACCAGTTCGTCATATAGCTAGCAAATCTTTCAGTGTACTAAGCAACAAGTCTCGTTTGCTTACCTAGCATTTGCTTGAACTGCTTACTTCATTGAACGCGCTACTGATACTGGCATCTGTCAATTTGTATTATCTGAATATATTAGCAGTTTCCATGGTTAGCATATCTGGCTATTTTATGAAAATTATTATCTTTATAATTCTTTAACTCTATATCTGTTGAATATGAAGTACAATATGTGATCAAATCGTATAGAGAATTATATATTCTTCAAATTATAATAACGTTAAATGTCAATAAATGATATTTAGCTGCGTTTTTCCAAGAACAACTGTTAAAATCTTCAAATAAGGGTTCTTCCGGTTGACCATTTATAACCAAAATCTAATCACTTGTTCTTCTGCATGTAAACTTGAGTAAAATGAAAAAAATATAACTTTTGGAATCCTGGTATTGAAGTTATGCGATCCGAAACTTTCGTCACACACACACACACACACACACACACACACACACACAGAGACAGACACACACACACACACACACACACACAGACATACATACAGACATCATCGTAAAAATGGTAAAATCGGATTGTAGGGACCCTAAACCGTACTTATTCACTAAAAACTCATCATTGAATTTTTTGACCAAAGACAATACCTTCCTTATCTGAAGGTGACGGAAGGTAAAAAATGGTGCAATAGCTTATTACGCATAAAGTATTTTAAACAATAATTGTATGTCTATTAATAAAAATAGTTATTTACATAATCAGTTATGAAAAGAGTGATATTGTGTGATGAACATAATGTTTTCCAAAATTATGTGAGTCAAACAATATAACGTTTTCATAACGTATTACTCGTATGTACAAAATTTGATCTAATTCCGCTAAAATAATTTAAAAACCACACAAAATTCTAGGTTTTTCTATGACAGCTCAATATACATATTTCAAAATCAATTTACCAAAGCGTTGTCGAGAAAATAAATGAATTTTTTTTTAAAATTTGAATGCGTATAATCATTGAAAATGAGTTCTGAAAATAGGAATAGTATATTACGTAATGAGAGATGTAAGAAGCAGATTACGTACGAGTAAAATGATTGACACACGAGACGCGTAGCGTCGAGTTTGTAATTTTACGAGTGAGTAATTGCTTTACATCTCGAATTAGGTACTATACTTTTTCTACGACCACTCATTAATATTTCTAAATTGAAGCAAAATTCAGATACATTGTTATAAATTAATTA
Source organism: Harpalus rufipes (assembly GCA_951394225.1). NCBI lineage: Eukaryota > Metazoa > Arthropoda > Insecta > Coleoptera > Carabidae > Harpalus > Harpalus rufipes. Next base: position 18,690,081 of record OX596276.1, on the reverse strand, counting down.
TTTTTTTATTGCATTACTTACAAATAGTATTATCAACTAATTTTGTTTATAATAATTATTACCTCAGTAAATGTATTTGTAATCACACAAAAAAGCAGCAGTTCGAAACGTCAAAAAGTTTGGTGGGATTTATTTACAAAAATAAAACTGCGCAACGATATTACCATGGTTACTGCTAAGCGTAGGGATATACGATGAAAAATAGTTCCCTACTGCAAATTTGATTGAAATGAAATATGTATTGCTGACATAATATAATATTAATTAATAACCCAAAAAAATATGTATGTATATGTATATGTCAGATAAATTTCATTCTATTATATTTAAATCTTAAATTTTATTTATCAAATTTTAATCTTTTCTTACAGTTTGACAATCAGTCCTGCCAACTTAAATTTGCTGTTCATTACGTAACAGTGTTACGTAATGAAATTTCATTACGTAACACTATTCATAAGCACGAACTTACATTGTTAGTAGTCTGTTCAGTAATGACCCTCTTACAGTAGTGGTAGTAGAAAAAGGATTTTTACAAAACTCATCTCGTGTAAATTATGTAAAAAGTAACATTTCATAACGTCAAAAGGTTAGGTAAAATTCAACATTTTAAAACGAAATTAGGTAAAATGTTTTTTTTTTTTGTTATACAGGGAAGTAAAAAATGGTTTTACTACTAGTGTAACCTGGACAACATTCGTATTAATAATTGTGTATTGCATAGCCTATTTCAATATTACAACATTATATTAAATTTTTAGTACCATTTTTCTCGATATAATTGTTATGCAATCTTATAAAAGATTTATGTCGTTGAAATCAAAAAAAATCTGTCTAATGGACTAAAAAAACATATGGAGTACCATTTAAAATAATATAATTCTGTTCTACCGTTTGTGAACCAGTGAGTGGTTGAATTTTCGGTTTGTGATGATTGATAAATTAACCCTTGATCATATTTTGTATGTAACATTTTTCTCTAAAGTCATCAGTTCGCCCAAAAAATCACTGGTTGTTTTAAAGGAAACACCTGTATATTTTATAAAATGAATAAATAATTTAATGAACCTGAACTTAAAAAAAAATAACCGACTTCATATTTTGTTCTCGAGTTTTCCATGAGGAGCACGATAGTTGAAACATTAAGTTTTGAAATGATTTTTTCATATATTTTTACAGTTTATCATTGAATTCAAACACTGTCCAAGACCCAATTTCAATATCAAATAATGAACAAGCATCATATTCAAAACAGACATCGTAAGTGTTGAACATCAATTTTATACTTCGTTTAGTTCAAAATAATTTTTAATTTTGATATTTTTACAGAATAAATGTATGTAATTTATCCAGGGACTAAAAACGAAAAATATTTCGTTCAGTTCTTATCCGAACAGAACCGAAAAATTTCGTTTCCGTTCTTAATGTTCCCACCTAAATATTTTCGTTTTCGTTTTCGTTCACAGTAGTTAAATACCGGTTAATACCGGTTATAACTATTAATGAGTAACAATTGATGAAAATATAGAAATATAATAAGTTTTCTTTTTATTAAACATTAAAAATAAAACATACATATAAAGGAAAGATAATACATATATAAAAATAAGAAAAGCTTATGCTATGGCCTGATTTTTTTACGATAAAGAATAAAACATTAATTACATTTTATTTCACCTAACTAATAGTATGTTTTCAAGCAAATCTTCCTTTAGGTTAGTTCTCTTATATAAGTACTTAACATAACTAATAAAACGTATACCGACAGTGTGTGCAAATGAAAATTATCGCAGTCAGTGTTCAATAGATGAAACTACGAATATACCGTTTAACCTAACACGTAACAGGGTTAGCTACTGCAGAGCTACTTTGAAAATCTGCTTGTTTGCAAATCAAATATCTGAAAATTCAATAATATTTGCCTGTAAAATATTTGCTGTAAATAAAATAAAATATTAAATAAAATAACGGTTAAAACCGGTAACCGATATAAATTATTTCGTTTTCAATCATGAACGAAAAAAATTTATTGCGTTTTCGTTTCCGTTTTCGTTCTTATAAAAATTTCGGTTTATTTTGTTATTTCGTTTTCGTTTTCGTTTCGTTCTTAGTCCCTGAATTTTTTCATCAGGCGAACAATTAAAAGTAACTGTAGAATATAATAAAAGTTGTTTTCCAACAGCAGTAGGAACTGATAGGTAAAAAAAAATAATTATATTTTGCGTTAATAATGAAGTCATTACGAAATCCAATTGTGTATCGAAAGAGCGTTCATTTCGATACACATTTTTTTTTGTTTTAGAAGGTTGGTACTAGATTACACTTGCTTATGTTCATAAATCAGAATTAATATGAACTTTCAAATAATGGATGCATTGCACAGTAATTACCCTATGACGTAAATATTAAGTTTGTCATCTAGCGGTATTTTTGTAAAGCTTTGTAGAGATGATGCTCTGTTGCCACATAATTGATATATAATTAACTCGGATTGTATCAATTAAAAATTATTCTAATAATGCCAAAACAAATAAATTATTACAATTTCGAATTTAAATAATGAAAAATGAATTTTGTGTCAAAATTAAGTTTTGAACAATAGTAAAATTTAATAATAAACGCAACTGGCTACAATGGATTATCTGTCATTTAATGAATGTGTTTGGTTTGCGAAACGTTGTAATGTTATAAGTTCAAAAAATATGGAACAAACAGAAGTAAAATGTGTTAAGAAACACAAATTATTTCGAAAATATTGTTCCGTCGCTGCTTCTAATGCGTCATCGCAATTATTATCGTATCATAGATTTCCGAAGAACCCAGTAATGAGAAAAAGTGGTTAATTTCATTAAAAATTAATACAGAAGTAAAGCAATTCGCATTTGTCGTAAACATTTTTTGTCCAAACTTTTGATGTTGTTGATGTTGACACAGATATGGCAGCTGGCGGCTTTTTTAATTTAAAACTGACAACTATTTCATTTCATCATCTCTATGCGCAGAAAATCAACTGCGCATTGAAAACATCTCACTTTTTACTATCCTCTCACTTTGTGCAATGCACCATTGAATAAATGCCAATCCAATGTTACTAACTACAACGTTACACATACAAATTTCCCTAAATCAACTAGATTTTATAAAGTAGTTTTTTTTTTAATATTTCAGTGTGCAAAAGACGCAAAATATAAAATACAGTATAGAGGATTCATTTTATAAGACTTTTTTTCGCAGTTTGTCATTTAGAAAACTCAACAGGGCTCGTTTTCTAAATTTTGACGCGTGCGAAAAAACATCTTATAAAACTCGTTCTTTAATTACTATTAACGTAAACTTTTTTTTAGTACAAATGCTACTGAAAATGGTCAAGATCGATTAATTTGTAATAATTCACCTGAAGAACAAATATCTCCAACTTTAAATGAAAAAACGTGAGTTGTATTTTATTTTTATAATTATTTTTTAACTTGTAGATATTGTTTTGCAGTTTAACAATAGAAAAGCGTATAGTAGACGTCCCATTATTAAATGTAGAAGACACAAATAATCGCAAAGGAAATTCTATCCCGGCTGGCATAGAAATTATAAATAAAAATGTTACTGTTATTCCATTATCTCACGAGTCACTTGAACCGTAATTAATTGTTATACAGGGAACATACTATAGAATAATAATATCTTTTTTTTACAGTATAAAAGAATATTATGTATTACCTTACGAAGTGTTAAAAGATATGGCAGAAAGAAATAAAGTAATTGTTAAAAACGAATTGTTTAGGTAAGTATAGTAAAACATCTGTTTGATGGTTTGAATTAAATATAAGAAATTATATTTTTATTCCAGTGATGCATCATTTACAAATACATGGCAAGATAATGATTTTAGGTATTGTTAGAAAATATGAAATTGTTATACCTTTTTAAAAATGAAATTGATTTAAATATTATAGATTAAAAAATGCAAGAATTGAAATGAAAGCAGCCAAAAGAATACTTTCGAATGTGAGAAAGAAATTGAAATGTGAATACCAAAAAAATAGAAGATTAGAGAGGCGAGTTATAAGAATGCGAAATGTTGTGAAAAATTTGAGGAAACGGAGATAAATCTGAGACCTGTTTGTCTGTGCCTGTTACCGATATTGTGATTAATTTCAGTATCTTTTTTGAACTGTATGTATATACAGTACCGGCCAAATGTATATCACCTTTAAGTTTTTTCAACATAACTTGACTTATAGAGAATTGATGTCTATAAAATCATAATATATTTTGATATTAGGTATAATTTACTTAATAAAAAACTTTTCACTAAATAATAGTAACAATAACGCGGAAAAAATAATTTTATTCAAATATCTGAAAATAAGAAATATTTAATAATGAAGTTAGTAAATAATTAACGCTAAATAAAATTAATATTTTGTTGCAAATCCTTTTACGTCGATCGCAGCTTGGATGAGTCTTGGTATAGACATGCGATGAGTGCGTCGATTGCTGCTGAGGGATCTTCGTCCACTCCTCCTCAAGTTGGGCGAATTCTTGGCTGCGCTTGCCGTTCGTTTGCCGGCCAAATGTCTTTCCAGCTCATCCCACAACGGTTCAATAATATTTAAGGCAGGCGACTGACTTGGCCATTTCATAAGAGTCAGACGATGGCGTCGGAACCATTCTTGTAAATCACGCGCGCGATGCTTCGGATCATTATTCTGCTGGTAGATGAAGCCAAGACCATGAAGACGCTTTCCATATGGAAGCATTACATTTTTGAGGATGTCTATGTACATTTTTCGATCCATGATACCATGATTTCTGTGAAGAGGACCCATTCCTTTTGCTGAGAAAGTACCCCACACCAAGACTGAACCGCCACAATGCTTCATAGTCGGCAGTTGATATTTTGGATTGAAACGTTTGCCTTTAGGGCGACGAATCCATTTTATGCCACCACTATCAACAACATAAACTTACTTTCATCGCTCCAGATGACATTAGACCATTGCTGAGGTGTCTAGTTTTTATGCTCTTTAGCCCACTCCACTCGCGCCTTCCGATTTTTGGCAGAAATGAATGGCTTCTTCACAGGTTGCCGTCCATTCAGTCCTGCGGCTTGTAGGCGACGACGTATGGTCCGTATGCATGGATTAGACTGACCAGGAGTCGCTATTTCCTTCGCAATGTCGGGCGCTGTAAGACGTGGATCGCTGTGGGATACGTGGAGGATGTTGCGATCGACAAGGGAAGTAGTGCAACGTGGTCGGCCGCTTTTCTTCTTTTCAACATAGCCTCCTTGGCGGTTCCAATGTTTAAGAATTTTATTCACCGATGATCTGGCGATGTGAAACTGTTGCGCGAGCTCCTTAATGCGTCCGCCCTTGTTTCCGGCCCTCTATAATAGCTTTTTGTTGTTCGTCTAAATTTAGAGCACCTTTTGTCTTCGCCATATTAAAAAATAATAAATAACGCAAAATTTTGCGGTTTCAACTACAGATACAACGGCAGAATAAGCGAGAAAAAATAAATAAATTCAATAAATAGCTTGAAACACATGATATTTCTTTTAAAAACTCATCACACATCATGTACAAGATCTAATCTACATCAAATATATACTGTTAAATTTTGAGCGCATTTGATTTATTTTTATAAAAGTTATACTGAAAAAACATAAAGGTGATATATTTTTGGCCGGTACTGTAGTAGTTGTAATAATAAATAAATTAAATTTATATAATTTATTTTATTTGAATGATATAAATACGGTATTAATATCCATCTCATCACTGAGTGTCCCTTAACTAAGATAAATTTCCCAATAGAACATCTACATCAAGCTACTCAAGAAGCTATTGAATGGATTAATGGTTTGGTTTTTTCGATGTTATGTACTTTTGGTTCTGTTGTATGTCTTCTGTGTTTATTTTCTTCTTCTTTGTGTTTGTTTATTATGCCATACGAAATAAATAATAAATAGATCTTATATCCGAAAAGACACTAATTTCGCTAGCAAAATTTAAAGGTGGCCAGAATGTTTGACATCCTTGATTATGTGTATGCTTCTTCAGGTATTCTCTAGTCAATTGTGAGCAGACATGTGTAAAAAACCCCTCGTAAATGATTGTAATAAATGGTTATAAAATAATTTTATAAATTTAAAATTAAATTATAATCATGAGTGCATTATTTTTAATTATTACATAAAAAGCAAAATATATAAGAAAGTGTACTGATTGAGTAGTACAGCACCACAATTTGGCAACTTTGAATTTACTTCGTCGCCGGACGCTGGCTTCTGTGCTGTCCGCAAAAATAGAACAAAGCTGACACCTGGAGGCAAAATTTAATAGGTTTGAAGTAGGGAAAATAGTAGAGGTGGGCGTGTGAGTAATTTTTTGTTCACGATCACGGACGTTCACGAAATTAAAAATTTAATCACGACCAATCACGCACGACTTTTATGTTTCATTCACGGTCTCTCACGTTTACGAATTTATTTTGGCACTTATGCTCGAACACGCTCGGCGGGTCACGTTCGTGTCACGTAATTGTTTCTACATTTAAAATATGTATATCTTTAATGATATTGAAGCTAACTATGTATACAATTATGGGTACAAGAAAATTATTTTCAAGAAAAAAAACACATAAATGTCGATATGCTAATAATAATAAGATTATAATGTAAAATATGGATATTAAAACTACTATTTTTTAGATAAAAAATCTGATGTAACCAACACAGTACCTCCCGCCATTTACCTATGTATATAATTTTTATATTACTTTATAAATTTATCCATACAATATATAGAAAAAGTATTAAAGCAAACTTATAGAAAATGGAATAATCTTAAATTTTTATAATAAAAAATTGAGAAAAAATTACATTTAAAGGTATTTTTTAAAGAAAAACTATCTTGAGCTTCAAGTAAACTACCATTTCCGGTTATCGGATTGCCACCAAAATCTAATCAGATATTTCCATATTAGAATAAGGGTAGAAATACATGGTTTCAAAACTTTCTGAATGATAGTATTTGAGTTAGAGCGTAAACAGGATCCACACATACATACATACATACATATACATACACACAGACATCATCGTGAAAATGTTAAAATTGGATTCTAGTGACCTTAAAACGTGGTCATTTACCAAAATCTCGATATGCGATTTTTAGCACGATCCCTATACCTCCCTTACTAAGAGTAGCGGGAGGTAAAAATAGAAGAAATAAGCTATTGCACCATTTTTACTTCTCACTAAGAGAGGTATTGGAATCGTGCTAAAAATCTCATATCCAGATTTTAGTGAATAAGCACGTTTTAAGGTCCCTAGAATCCGATAATAATATTTTTACGATGTCTGTGTGTGTGGATGTGTGTGTGAGGTTGTTGTATGTACGATTTCTCAAATTCTATAAGACTAAAGACCTGTGTAACTACGGATTCCTCAATCTAACAGTAATGGGAAGAGTTGAATAGATTCTGGTAACAATTGGACAACCGGAAGTAGTAGTATTTTAACAAAAATCTTAAATATTATTGTTTGAAAATTTATGTTGTTACAAATATTAAAAAACAAAATTCTCTATCCGACACATTTAAAAAAAATATTATAACCTTCTATAGATTTAAAGATATAGATGTAGAATCTATAAAATAGTCTGTTGTAGGAAATCTTACAGCCTGCTCACAGCCCAAACATCTCCATGGTAACTACTTGAGAAATTAAAATGTTTGTAATTGACATGAAATGTCACTAATGTCAGTGTCAAAAATTCAGAGATAGTAAGGCTTTTTCTGGGAACGATATTTAATATTTCTTATTGTATTATTAATTATATATTCAAAATTATAGGTATATTACATGAACCCTTCAGAAATAACGCCAATTTCGTTAAAGAATTGGAAAAACCTCGAACATTTAGAAGAAATGGAGAAAAGTTGTTCATAGAATGAATATAAAATTGTAGAAAATAGGTAAATAGAAAGATTAGGTGTAATTAGAATTTTTTGTGTGTACAAGAAATGTTAAATACAATACTTATATATACCACAATGGAAAGGGCGAGAGGTATTGTAATGGTCACAACAGATTTTTTTTTATAATTATTATAATATAATGATTTTTTTAAATATTACCTTTCTGTTGGTTCAGTTTTAATCTCGGTTGCAGTCCAAAGTTGAGCATCAGTCCATAATTATTTGACGGGGACTATAATTATTAATATTATTTTGGTTTTTCTTCATGTTAATACAAAAACAATGTTTTGTTACTCTTACATTCATGGTTAATGAGTTTTTTCTTAATTTCTAAATTTTTAAATTAATTTTGTGGCTTTATATGAAACAGAAATGTAATGTGTTTGGTATCAAAAAAAGTGTATTTTTTTTCTCTTCATTTCTTTTTTTCTAGAAATTAATATAGAAACTTTTGCAGCTAAAAATATGTATTTCTATGTTATAGCCCTATGGTCCGTTTTGAAATTTACACCCTGTAGTATGTTGTCAACAGGATATTGTACAAAGAAGAGAAGAACCATTTACTAACATTTCTTTGTTATTTAATATTGATGTTATGTAGTACTCCCTTCAAGTTGGACGTTTGAATACAAAATTCTAATAATTCCTTCTCTTCAGTATCTTTTTTAAATCCACATAATTCCTGTAAATGTCCTGCTAGAACTTTTTATTTACAGGTTCTAGGTAATGTGTGTACCATTTATATTTAGCTTCAAATTAAATATAGCTTAACTTCTCCTTTTATAATCGGCTGTATTTTTTCGTCTAAAAACGAAAGAATATCTGCTAATGATATTTCTATATCCAAAAATCTAAATATTCACAAATATTTATAAATACTTACAAAAATAACACCAAACGACATGACAAGTTTAAATATATCACAATGGTTATTGAAAGTTTGTCTTCCCTATTAGAGTAAATACAGTAAGCGATAAGAGTGCCATCTACATTTCGATTCTTTCGCGGATGAGCCAATATTCTCTACTTTCTAGAAAATAATTGCAACGTTCCTTGCTTAAAAAATCACTTTTTAACGGTTTTAACGTTAAATATCTTTAATATTTAAACGATTACCCATATATTGTATGGAATCATTAAAATATAGACAATTCAATATTCAAGAGTCTCATTTTTAACTCCCGGGGCTGTATAGGGATCGTGCTAAAAATCGCATATCGATATTTTCGTAAATGACCACGTTTTAAGGTCCGTACAATCCGATTTTAACATTTTCACGATGATGTGTGTGTGTGTGTGTGTGTGGGTGCGCGTGTGTGCTTGCGTGCATGTGTGTGTTCTGGGCGCTCTAAATTAAATACTACCATTCAGAAAATTATGAAACAATGTATTTCTACCTTATTCTAATATGGAAAGAAGCCATTAGACTTTGGTGTCAATAGGATAACCGGAAATGGCAGTTTACTTGAAGCTCAAAATAGTTTTTCTTCAAAAATACCTTTAAATGTTATTTTTTCGCAATTTGTTATAATAAAAATTAAAGATTATTCCATTTTCTACAGGTTTGCATTAATACTTTTTCTATATATTTTATGGATAAATTTATAAAGTAATATAAAAATTATATCTCGGAGCTTATGCTTTAAATACAGCTACATGGTTACATAGTTCAGCTCAAATGTATGTAACTGACAGATAAATAATCAAAATAAAAAAAATCATTTCAAATTACTAACAGTAACGTTTTAAAAAGAAAATTGTAAATAGAACAATAGTTATATGAAAAGGAACTTAATATACATAATTTCAAATTAATAATAATAAGTTTTAAAACGAAAATTGTAAATAGAACAATAGTTATATGGAAAGGAACTTAATATACATAATTTCAAATTAATAATAGTAACGTTTTAAAACGAAAATTGTAAATAGAACAATAGTTATATGGAAAGGAACTTAATATACATAATTTTTAGCCTTAGTAAATATGCAGGTATGTACTTAAATAAAAAAATAAGTAAATATATTATCACAGCATATTACCCATTGCTGGGTGTGCTAATCTGCTTTGTACACAGATTTCGGTAGTGATGATATATTTGTATTGTGCGGGCGTTTACCATTTGTGCCATTTAAAATTCGAAATATTTGGAATTGATCGGGATCGAATCGGGTGCCACAGATACGCAACCAGACATCAGGCACACGTTAGCGAGACCCCATAGGTATGTATTTGAATTAATAATAATTAAATGGCGGGGGGTATTGTGTTGGTCATATCAGATTTTTTATACATAGGAAAGTCTTTTTTATGCAAATAAGTGCATACTTCCTGTACAAAATTTTTTTTTCTACTCCCATGCGTGAAGTGAGTACTTCACGTATCAATTTTTATGTGTGAAGCTTGATTTTTTGTACACTGTGCGTGAAGTGTCACTTCACGCATAGTGTTCGTGAAGTAAATAGTTCAGTTTTAACACATACAATGAATATCTTAATATACACGTAAATCATGTGTTGGTAAATGGTCCGTAGAAATAACTTTATGAGAAATGTGTTATTAATTTATAAAAAAAAATATATTTTATTGCAAGGTCGTAGATAAGGTATAGTATGTAACACGTGTGTGAAGCCTATTTTACATTCGGGTGGTTTGCGACACTCGGCTTCGGCTCGTGTCGCAATCTCCACCCTCATGTAAAAATTTCAGCTTCACACACTTGCCACATAATACACTATTCTTAAATTTTTACACGGCTACCTACACTGTGTCTAAGTTTAATGTTTGTACGGAAGATCAAAGAACATAATATGTATAATGGCACAAGTTTTATTTGGTTGAAATTAACACCCTCCCCTCCCGCAGAACGTGATCCACGTTAATTTCTGCAAGTATTCATATTTCCCGCAAACAAGTAGTTATTTTGAAGATAACCAAGATAACTATAATATTCCAACTTTAATATGTAGAAATTTATACAGATGTAAAGAGATGGCAGCACGAAACCTGCTAATTTCTATTTGTAATTTATTGATAAGCATTTTTCGGGCTGGTTTATAAAGAAATTTAATCTTCACTTAAAATTTAGTTGTCAAGTAAATTTAATGACAAGGAACAAATTCGAAGCAGTTTCTCTGTTCTTATGACATTTAAATCATTGCTGATAAAAAAACGTGATGCATTTTTTCATTTAATTAAATTTACTATGGAAGGAAAAAAGATTAAATTTTTCTATAAAACCAGTCTTTATGCAATAATTCTATATCTTCTAATAACTGTTTTCGATTATTTGTTACAATTAGATGATTTAGTACTTGGTACATAGATGGTAATTGATATAGTGTATGAATTAATTGCGAAATGAATAATTTAAATGTACCTATTTCCAGTATTCCTGTTTCATTATAACACAAAAAATTGATTTTGTTATATTTTAATATTAATAAATTTGTTTCAAAAGTAATGTTGTGAAATACTATAATAATTATTTTAAACTTTGTTTTAATTTATATATATATATATATTTATTTCGAGATTTAGGTATCACCGTAAAACCTCATATGAATATTTTTCAAAACAGTTTGTTTATAGGTCCCACCGAGATTTGAACTCGGATCGCTGGATTCAGAGTCCAGAGTGCTAACCATTACACCATGGAACCAATTGCTACATGTACCCCGAGCGCATCTTCTAAATAAAATATGCAATGCTTTATTTTAAGTTTCTTTGACAAATTATCGTCCTTTTAGCGTTTTAACACACACAAAGCTTTTTATCTACATTATAAGATTGAAACAAAAATTATGACTCGTATTACGAACGCACTTTTATAACAAAAGCGCTTTCATGGAGCGCGTTTTTACATTATATTCTTATGAGTGTTCCATAAAAACATTTTTATTATAAAAGTGCGCTCGTAATACGGACCTATGTTTTATATTTACCTTTTTTACAAAATAGTGACGATTGTATTTATTATTAAATATTGTTAAAAATTTCTTACATATACTCGTACATTTTTAAAATAAATTAATATAACAAAACAATATAAAACATTTGATAATTAGACTGCATTGAATATAATTTATCTATTTTCATATCATATATACTTACATACTTCAAAAATCAAAATATATTTACTTTTATAGCAATAACAATAACTTATTTTATTATGTGTGCTAAGATTTGATACTATTTATTAACAATAAAAATTATTCGTATCTATAAACAAATATACATACTACATACAATCATACATTATGAGTACATTTATATTTGTTCATCTTAAATCAAGATATCCAGTGAGCACTTGTATCATGCCACTGACCATCCAACATCTTTGTTTAGCACCCAGAGAGTTGTATATTCATCTCTGTTACTGTCTCAACCAGTTTTCCTAACCAAAGTTCGTTGCTTGCTGTCAGTTTATGTCTGGCGCTGAACGCGGCATGTTATGTTGAGTGTCGGTTAGAAATTGTGTTTTCTGTTCACAAGAAGTGTTTTTCAACTATCAGTGGTCAAGTGTGATGAACATAGAAGGATATTTCATTGTTGCTGAATTTAAATATGTAAGTTAATTGTTGTTAGTATCATATTTTTATTCTACCACCTGTTTGAAACTTGGAACATGAAGTTTGTCCGGTTGTTTGAAAGTTTTCTCAAGTTCGAAGAATACCTTCATTGATTTCAAATCTCTTTTATAACAAGCAGAAATGTTTTCTTCTCTTTAAATGTACTTAAAAAGAATTTACATTAATTATGTTGTTGTTTTAACTGTTGTATTTGCCGAATATATATTGAATTCGTCTGAAGCGTATATGAATAAATAAATGTAATAAATTATAGATTTCATTTTGTAAAGTTAAACTTTACGAAAAGTCTGTATGATTCTCAACATTATGGAATACTAAATATTGCTACCATTAGGATACACTTGAAACATTTTTTCTTTCTTTAAATAAATATGAACTTGACGACCTTAGATTTGTTTTATATTTATGTACTTATCTAATTTTTGTATAAACATTCACTCATTTTTCCATTTAGTCTCTTAATTGTTTTTACTAATAACCGAGCTAACAATAACAATACGAAATTTGAAATTATATTTGTTCAAAGTTCAGTTATTTAAAGTCTCAAAAAAGGTAAAATATTATAAAGTTAGGATAAATTTGTAAATGTACTATTAATATCTTTAGTAATATAGACTGTAGACAGTGTAGACTGTAAGAAACAAACTGTAAAAGATAAATAAACATGGTAGGTATAAACATATTTCCAAGATGATTCATATACGCTAACCTAAAATGTTATTTATTATTATTATAGTAGTATATAACAATATTTAATTGAGAATAATTGAATGCACAAATTACTTAGTATAATTTTTAATATATTAACGGTCAAATCCTCCTTTTACGTTATGATTAAATTAATGAAATTCGTAAATATTAAGAGAAGTGATATATGGTCCAACTCGTAGGTACTAGTTTTTCTATATCAGTAGAAAATTAACTGTGAATTTGGAAAAAAAATATGATTTGGAATTTTTACCATCAGGTAAATTTCCGTTTTATTTTTTTATTTTCCGTAAGATATTGTATTTGGTCAAAATTTTAATGAATACCTGAACACGTTTTTAGGGTCTGCAGAATATGATTTATTATTTTCAAGAACTAAGATGATGGATTTGCGTTTATAGGTTATGTGCGTGTGTGTGATTAGTCGTCTTCGATAACTCCAATTAAATTTGTCAACTAGACGTACCTCGTCACGAGAAAGCTCTTTCGTAAACAAAAATCTGTTGTGGCCATCACAATAATACCTCTCGCCCTTTCCATTGTTTTATATATAAGTATTGTATATAACATTTCTTGTATATATATTCATTAGAGATTAAAAAAAAAATTGCTCTATACTGTAAATCTGTATAAAACTGACGAAACACGTCTATTTTTTGTTAATTAATATAAAATCGAGTAAGTATGTATAATATTATACATGAGAGCGGTAGCTTTCTTTGCGATTTTGTTTCTTATTTACAGATTTATGTAAATAAAATAAATAAATATATCATCACGGCATATTACCCATTGCTGGGTGTGCCAATCTGCTTTGTATACATATATCGGTAATGATGAAATATTTGTACCGTGCAGTGGTCAATTTTGTGCCATTAAAATTCCAAGCAAATTTTGGCGTCGGTCGGGATCGAACTCGAGTCCCCAGATTCGCGACCAGACACTCACGCACACGGCAAAAGTTTAATATTAAATATTATTTAATTGTCATATTCTATGTCAGTGCCAAATATATTTACATTGTGTTTGTGAAATAAACTTATCTGCTCACATAAACATATTGACTGGTAATACTTTTAATGTGTTGATTAAGCTATGATTAAGCTAACATCTTACGTATTTTTAAATGCTAGTCATAATTAGTTAGGATGGCTAATATTTTGAAAATTATGTTTTCAAGAAACTTTTTGTAAAGAATTTATATATATAATTAACGGAAGGTAATGTGTTGACCACATCAGATATCTTCAAATACTAATATTCTTAAAGTTCATTTTAATTATAATTTTAGTGTATTTCTTTTTCAATGCGGAAATAATTAAGAATTTTTGCAATGGTTATAAATATTCTGCGATAAAGAATACAGCATCGTTAATGAATATCAAACTTGTACGTTTTCCCCTATGTTTGGGTTATATTATGTAGTCTGTTTTTCCGGAGAAATTGCATATATACGAGTATATACCAGCATTGTTTTAAACTACTCGTAAATGTAGATAAAATAACAATAATGACAAAAATTATGTGTTATGTATTTTCATGTACTAAATAATCATTAATGTTGACGTATGTAAAATGTGAAAATAAAATTGTGTATATACGAATAGATTAGCAAGGTGATATATCATCACGACGTATTAGCCATTTCTGGGCGTGCCATTTTATTTCTTTTCGCAGATTTCGGTGTCACCTCACGAGCTTTCAAATTTGCCGTACACAGCACCAAATGTGCTGTAAATTAGAAATAATATTCAGGTTTAATGATTAACGTCGGTCGAAATCAAACCAATTACGAGCGGATCCAAATCAGTTGGCCCACTCGCCGTTAATTTCATTTGATTTAGTTAATATATGATAAAAATAAAAAGTAATTTCAATTATCAGCAATTTTTATAAGTATATACATATTATAAATATTTTGTCGTTCGTCATATGGTTTCTAAAATATTTTAACGAAATTAATATATTTCTTTATTAACAATATAAATCAAAAGATATTTGAAACGAATTTAGTGAATAAAATATATAAAAATGGTGATAAATAATATTATGTAATTAAGATATGTATTGATTTGCGTTATTGTTATTTCTTCATACTATTAAATTTTTAATCTTTAGCTAAAAATTCAATTTAAACGTACGTATATTTTATTTTTAATTAAAAATATCTGATGTGGCCAACACATGACTTTCCGTTAATTCTAAGTGTTTTATGTATTTTATATAAATTACTTACAGATAAGGTAGTAAAGCAAAAAAATATATATTTCCAGTAAAATTATTTCACGAACTATGCAAATTGTACTTGACACTGATATCTATCAATTAATAAAATATACTTTTTCCATTGTGGTTTCCATAGTGAGTTTGCAACATTTCCAGGATTTATGAAAATTAATTTCTTTATAATTTTTTAATCTCCAAATACATTGAATATGAAGAAAAAAAATCCAATCAAATCGTAAAGAGAATAAAATGTTCTTATGGTAACGTAAAATGGCAAAAAATTATATTTAACTACGTTTTTTCGAAAAAAAAAACTTAAAAACTTCAAATAAGCGTACTTCCGGTTTACCAATTATAAGCAAAATCTAATCAACTCTTCATAAGGACGTACAAAAGGGGAAGAATTATAATTTTGGGAATTGTAGTATTGGAGTTATCGCAAGAGAAATTTTTGTCACACATACACATACAGACATCATTGTTTAAATAGTAAAATCGTATTCTAGGGACTCTAAAACGTGGTCATTCATTAAAATTCACCATCGATTTTTTTGACCAAAAATAATAACTTCCTTACCTAAAGGTGACGGAAGGTAATAGTATTTTTTACATTACAAGCCAGGTTAAACGGGTTTTTCTGCTGAAAGGAGGAAATGGCTGGCGAGCCGAACAGGCGAGCCTGCCACCTCCTTGAGGCTGTAAAATAGTTTTCTGGCGAGTATTGTACAATATTTTATTTGTTTCTCACGTGCAAATTAAATTTAAATTTATAACCTAAACCTGTCATTTGCAATTGACACTTATTTTTAATACATATGATAGTAACAAAACACAATTTTCACATGTCAACAACGTTGCTAACGTGGTAAATAACTTGTAAAATTTTAATACGTTAGCAACCAACTTTACAAGTTAGTAATTAGTAAAGATTAATTTTCCAAAGTAGTAGGCGGTATCAATAAATGAAGTTTACAAGTGAGTAACAAATAAAAATATGTAATTACTATTCACGATAATTTAATTTTTATATGTGGACCAAATGTTGCGGATCGGGTCTTGTACGAGTATAAGTATGTATATACATATATGTATTACTAACAATAAGATGTATTGAGTCTTTAGTTTCTAAAATTTATTTTAATGAACAAATTTCATTAAATACATACGCAATTACTTTTTACATGTGCTTGTGAAAATTGTGCATATTTTTTATTGCTGTAAACAGTTAATTATTTATAGAAAATTCAAGAGTTGAAGCGAAGAAAAAGGATATTATGTGTAGAAATTTATTTGACATCATTTTCTAATACTTGGAGGTATATATTTTTTATCAATAGGCTATAGCCTATATTACTTAATTCTTAATACAATTAATTAAACTGCTGATGTGTTAATTTCTTTTTATAAATTTAAGAGCCCAACGCGCTATTCATTTTGGGGCTCCTAATAATTACATCGAATGGAATTATTAGCAACAAAAATTTTGCGCCACATGGATGTTCAATTATAATCAATTACAATTTACAATATTAGTTGTATTGCATAAAAGTTGTTCAATAAATTCACTTCTCAAAATAGATAATAAAATGGTATTTGAATTATGACTGAAACAATTTTTGTGGTATTTTTTTTCTGTTTAAATCTTTTCTAATTTCTACCGACACCAAAAATTATTTAAAATTTTAATTGGCACAAAAGTGACCCCTGTGATGCAACTTTCCACGCCGACATATGACTACCCGTAAAGTGACGCCCACACAGTACGAATATGTCATCATCATTACCTATATTATCTACGTATAAAGTATATCGATTGGTACACCCAGCAATGGGTAAATGCCGTGATGATATATTTATTTATTGAAGCAATTGAATGTGTATATTATCACGGATTCTTATTAGGTTTGTTCATAGAACATATTTCCAACGGTTGGAGTTTGAATTTGAGTGCGCATGCGTGGTTTCAAACTGGTTGCAAATCAAATTGTTTGAATTCTTCTGTGAACAGCATTATGTCACTTAACTTTTTAAAATGAATAATAAATGTCTCTGCTTAATTTTGGTAGTAAATATATCGATATTATCAATCACTGTAGTGACACTTGTCAGTGAGTCAGTCTTTTATTATTTTATTACATTAATTTACAATGATTTACTTACAGTAAAATATTTATTTTACTAATTTATTTTATTTGTAAGTATATAACCAAACATTAAATGAAATCAAAACCTGTAATCAAAACAAATACAAATGTCTTGTCAAAACAGTGTAAGTGCGCAAGCCTCAAATTTAAAATTTCCTTCCGAGTTGGAAATTATTCTGATAGTTGGCAACAGATCAGCAACCAGTCAGAAAGTTTCTATGAACATTGAACTAATAATTAGAGTTGGAAATTTGTGACTCTGCGAATGCTTTTATGTAACTGCGCATGCCTCTGACGGTTGCTGACGGTTTCAAACCGTTCTATGAACAAACCTATTATTACCCGTTTCAGGGTATCTATGCTAATCTGCTTCTATCCGCATATTTTTGTAATGACAAGACATATAATATGTATATCTGTATCTGTACTGTTGAAGGCGTTTACTAGGCGTCACCTATTGGTGTCTCAAAGCTGTTGTAGACAGTTGTTTCGTTTATCTAGAGCTCTAGATTAGCATGGGAGTATAAAACCCCGATGATAATAACTGAATTTTTTAGTTAATTTAAAATTCATGTAATAGTTGTTCCAATACAAAGATATAAATAGTTAATTTCTACTTCTAAATTATTAAAAAAAAAATGTTTTATTGTAGTGGTTATGAAAAAATAATTGCATTGTAACTGTAATTGACAAGTGAAATAGTTTTGTTATAATCCCTAGCTCACTACAATAAAAACAATACTAAATTGATAATTTAATTTTCTGGCTTAAATGAAGGACAAAATCAATATATAGCCGCCGGCCCTATGTAACCGCGGAGACCGCATCCGCAGATTCAATCAATTGTGGATCGAAAATATCCGAAAAAGGAGAAAATTTCAACTTGTATTTGACTTTTTACTATCATTATTTTTCACAGGTTACAATGTAACTTTTTTTTATCACAAATGGCCTGGTTTGTTTACATTGATATCTTGGTTAGCTAACCGAACACTAAATTATGGCCGATGTATAGTACGACTAGCAATGAAAGTTGACGTTTAAATGGTTTCTTTTCATAATTTTGTCGTATGATTTGAATTTGAAAGGAAACTGACCTTTATGTATTCTGTTAGAGAAGATTAGAATTGTACTCAATACCATTGGGATACTGGGAGGCATTTAAAATTACCTTAGCAGCAGGATTCAGGGATGTATTTAAAAATAATAATACCGCGAATTATGGCTTGTTCGTCTCAGGTGTACGCATCCCTCGAGCTGAAACTACTGTTAGAAGAAATTAAAAATAATCCACTTTCATAGAATTTTAAAGTCAGAATCCCGACTTTTAAATTCGGGATCCCGACTTTTAAATTCGGGATCCCGACTTATAAACTCGGGATCACGACTTTTTAACCTAACTTAACCTGACGACGGCTTGGAAGGGTCAGGTTAGATTAGGTTAAAAAGTCGGGATCTCGAGTTTAAAAAGTCATTGCCCCGAGTTTAAAAAGTCGGGATTCCGAGTTTAAAAGTCGTTTGGAGAAAAAATATTTTACCCTGACCCTTCCAAGTCGTCGTACCAAACTAAATAGTTTAAAAGTCGAAATATTTTATTATAATCAAAATAAACGAAAAATGTTTAAAATATTTTAAATACATCCTTGCATTATTATTCTGCTATTCAGTATTTAAATGGGCACATGCAAAAATTGCCAAACCTGAATATTTTGTACAATTCTATTCTTTTCTAAGTTATGAAAAGAAACCACATCTATAAAATAATTTAAACGTCAACTTTCATTCAGTCATACTATACCGGTATAATCAATTACATTTCGGAGATAGTACCTAACCAAATACTTTTTTTTCGATTTTTTTTTTTCGTCAGGACGTAACACCAACTGAAAACTTGTGTAGATATATTTTGGCAAGCACTATACAGCATTTTTCCGGACACGGCCAACTGGATTAGACCAGATATCTGCCGATAAAATAATAGATGTGTAGAATTACTAAGTTTTATGCTTTTGTCACCCACTTAACCATCGCTCAATTGGCTATTGCATAGTTGCCTAGTTGATCAGCGTCCAGTGTGACTACATGTTAGCACAAAATTTCAAAGAATGTTAAACTGACATTTCTAGTTTTATAAATGGCGAAACTTACTACTAAATTGTAAATAAGTAAAACTTATCTTGATAAAATAATTCAGGTACTTTTATAAGACTTGGATACCTCTCAGTAAACATTCTTTGATGAACCTAATAAAAAAGTCACACTTGTCTATACATTCTTGATGAAATGAATTAGGTTAATAAAGTATCTACAAACAGATAGTATTTAATTAAATATTTTTGTATTTAAATATTATTTTTTAGTTTCTAAAATAATGCACTCCATCAAATAATGTAGAAATAATATTTAAATAAATACGGGTACCATTTTGGTTTTGGTGATTTATTCGTGACTATCATTCTGCAAAATATTTATGAATTTTTTGTTGTTTGCATAGGTAACTTTTACTAATTTCCTTTCTCCATGTCAAGCGGTTATGATTCAGATTTCAATTAAAACACTCTAAATTGTTTGCTAACTAACTCAACTGTTTTTAGTCCGACCCTGTTGCACAGGCCGGCAAGTTTCAAAAGCAGATGTCGCATCCTCCCCCGCCCTGCAAAAGAGAAACCATGCCCCTGTGCGCCTACTAACCGAAGCCAGATGCATTAAAAGCAGACAAAAGTTATAACCTAAAACCTCATGCACTTCGTCTACGTTTTATTTCTTCTGTAATGAGTTTTCTGGCTACAATATTACATAATCGAATCTTCAAGTCATTTTAGATTGAAAACATGATTGAGCTGGTACAAACCCATCAAGCTTCACGGAAAGAGAAAGATGACAAATTGGATAACAATGGATAACTTTTTATTCGTAGACAGTTCAATATTACATCAATAAGAATATGTCTAATATTTACATTTTATGAAAATAAATTTGTTTGTACATTATATCCATATAAGTAATGGGTCCTGTACTATTTCTTTTGATTTTTTTATGAATCTTCATAAAAATTGATAGCGACCTATAGTTGCAAAAAAAGTGTTAATTTTGATTCGTTAAGCCGTAATAGTTTTTGTAATATTCTATGACAGTTAATCTCATTTTGTTCTAAAAGGGAGAAATTGATCTATTTCAGCGGTTCCTAAACCCTCCTACATTTTTATTGGCCATTGTGAATCCAAAACTAGGGATGCAACCGATACTGATATATCGGTGATATTGTCTTTTAGTCGATGTATCTGAATCGACGATATTTATAATATACCAATACGTTTCGAATTTTGCGCTTTCAAAAAACCAAGTAAACGCGCCAAGCCCGAGTTATTATAATGCGTGGGGAATTCCAACATTTCGTTTCGTTCGACTAACCCTCCAGCATCTGACACCTAACGCCTGATTCGCACAAAGTCGAGGATATTTCAAAGCCATTAATATAGCAAGAGAGGCGGATACGTTGATTTTTTGGTGCGAAGAAGTTCTTTGCAAAATTTGAAAAAAGCTGCGCAAAAGTACTGCAGTTTCCAGATGAATTCTGTGGAATTCAATCAAGAGACTGTTTTCAGCAGCAGGTCACAGGTCTCATTTACACATACTTGCAAAATTGCTTGTCTCCACACAAATTGAGGATGCAATGTTCTTTAAATAAAAATATTTTAACTTGAGCGATATGGTCGACTGTAGAATTGATACGGGTCCAGGGAGAATAATCGGACAAGCAGTCTATTGATGAAGATTTTATTTTACGCCTTAACGTTTCGACTAAGACATTAGTCTTTATCAGGGCACTTAAATTGGAAAAAATAACAAATAAATATCTTGTACAACTGAAGTGAAAAAGCCGCCTCGGTGGTCGAGCGTGTTGAAGCAGCGTCCAGTAGCTCTCAAAGCGATCTTCACCGCTCGAACCCTGGGGCCGTGGGTTCGATTCCCACCTGGGGCTTGGATGTTTGTAAGTGTCTTTCAAATACATTAAAAATTATGTATTGTAAATTGTAACAATGAAACAAATAAAGTATTTGAACCAGGAGCTCTAACTCACAGAGTTGTAAAGCCGACAAAATATTATTATAACAGAAGAGAAAAAACAAACGAAGGGCGTAAAATAAAATTTTCATCAGTAGACTGCTTGTCCGATTATTCTCCCTGGACCCTTAAAAATATTTTAAATATTAATTTTACTTCCTATCTTTCCGCAAGGTATGAGCAAAATTTGTGTTTCTTTGTCCAAAGTAATTTTGGTTTCACAAGTAAATATGCAGTATTCACGTATCACTTTCTTTTAAATTTATTTGTTTATAATGATATCGCCGATATTTTTCAACAATATTTATATCGTATCGGCAGAACCTAGTATCTTTGCATTCCGGCAAACTAAAGCTTCTTGTACCAAAAGTTCTTTGCATAACATGTTTGGATTGAAAAGAAACAATAGTTTAAAAATAACAATTTTCATTGTGTCCAAGAAAATATTTAGAAGTACTAAATCAACGAATATAAAACTACTTACTAATGTGACCTGATTTTACTCTTCAGCACTTATTTTTTTTACCCGGGTTCGATCCCGACCGACGCCAAAAATTACTTTGAATTTTAATGGCACAAAATTGAACCCTTTGGTGCACTCTCCACGTCAGCATTGAGTGCCCGTGAGGTGACGCCTGGTAAGCTCCCGTACGGTTCAAATATTTCATCATTACCAATATCTGTGTACAAAGTAGATTGGCACACCCAGCAATGGGTAATATGTCGTGATAATATATTTATTTATTTTATTTTACGTATTGGTTCCGCGGAACACACTTTGGGAACCGCTGATCTATTTCAACACTTATAAAAATATATAAACATGTTTAAATTTTAAAATAACTTTTATGGTTATTAAATGGCAATACACATGGATAATAAGCAATTTAATAAAATAATTAACAAAAAACTACGTATGTTACAACAGCTAAGTTTTGCTTTTGACTGTCACTGATGCGATGTTGCTGCATATACGTATTTCAAAATATCTTTATTTTCATAAATTAAAACAAGTGATATTTTGTTTACTTTCTGCATTCATTTAATTGAAAGTTTTGGATTTTCAAAAGGCGTGAAAGTAGTAAAAATTTGGAATAGAGTAGATGATATTTGAGTGAGAGAGGTGAAGATAGGTAGCTATGATGTGACGTAGATGTTAGGGACATTAAAAACTCGAATATTTTAAAAACTAATAACTAGGAATGTACCGGATCGGCGATTTCACCGGAATACCGGAACCGGTTTATCCGGCTAACGGCCGGACCGAATCTCCGGATTTATTTCGGCCGCCAGATGGGTTTCTCTTAATTATTTTGAAAAAGAGAGTGTAGGGATTAATCAAGAGTTTGTGGCAGTGTTATAATGATATTGTCACCTTCAACATATACACGGATTACAAATTCAGTGAACAACATCCTTGATCAATTTAATCTTTACTACAAAATGGCAATTGTAGACAGAATATCAGATTCATTTTTGTGGTAGGGCAATCATCATAAAAACATTTATTGCTAAAAGTAATATAACTGGCCCAGCTAGTAGTATCTGTTCAAAACGATTACTCTCAGAAATAGGTAATATCTATATTGGAAATAGGTCTAGAGTTTAGACTAGACTATCAGAGAATGCAGAAAAGCTACTCTATGTATAAATAATTATATTTTTTTCTACAAATCTGTTAAAAGTAGGCTTTGTAAAGTTTGTTTTTAGGGTTAAAATTGTAATTTTATGACAGCAGTGTTAAAAAGTGACAGATCATTGTTATTTTTTGACAAAAATACAAATTTAAATGGAAAAATAATGTATGATACATGTATTAAAAGTGATTTTATTTTGTTCGAAGGTTTGGACCACTCCGCTTCGCCCTCGTGTTCCATACATTCCTCTCACAAAATAAAATGTCACATTATGATTATTAGTAAATATTAGGTAATATGTATTCAATTTTAGAAGAAAAAAAACGTTATGAATTTTCCCCTCTTAAACTCTAAATTGTTAGTTTTTTTTTACATTCTGAACAAATTTGGCCGGATCGCTGAATCATATAAGCTCAGTTCGGCCGGAACGGTTGTTCCGGTTTTTAAGCTGGATCAGCCGGATTTGGTGGTACCGCCGGATTGCCGCTCCATTCCTACTATTACTTTATGAGGCAATGCATGGTATGAAAAATAAGATCTGTATTAAACATTTAATGAGAAAACTATAAATCTTAGAAGTGTAAATCAAAGTTTATTATATAGTACGACAGGTAATGTTTCCGGTAAAAAAAAATATTAATATTTTTTTAAATCATTTGTTTTACGGGAAACATAGATTACCTGTCGTACTATAAAATAAACTTTGATTTACACTTCTAAGATTTATAGTATTTTTTTTATAAAAATAAAATGTTCAATACAAGTCTTATTTGTCATACCATGCATTGCCTCCTTAATAATAGCGTTCGGTTATTTTGTGCTATTGTGTAGCCTGGGCGTTTGAAACATTGGATACAGATAGATTTAGCAATTCGAAATCGATCTAAGTTCAGATTATTATTACTAATATCGATTTTATATTAACCGTATGTGTTTGATTGACGTCTGAATATGGATTTTCGACTTCTTACAAATGTAGTAATGATAGCGCGTGAAATATTTTTCGATGAGTCGGACGAAGAAGGTGAATATGCTTAAATTATTTTTAAAAAA
The DNA here is from genome assembly GCA_951394225.1 of Harpalus rufipes. Classification (NCBI taxonomy): domain Eukaryota; kingdom Metazoa; phylum Arthropoda; class Insecta; order Coleoptera; family Carabidae; genus Harpalus; species Harpalus rufipes. Next base: position 18,665,672 of record OX596276.1, on the reverse strand, counting down.
GTAAGTAATTATACTGAACAATACCAAATATAAATATAGGTATGTCTGATGGGCAGTTTAAATTTCGTTTTGAGAATATGAGAAAAAATACATTCGAAAATGGATTGGAAAAAGAGGAAATGATTTTAATTTGGTAAATATTAATTAATGTAATAGCTTATATATTTACAAAATTAGCAAAAATTGCATACTCCTTAGATATAAATCAATATTTCATCATTTTCTGCCTTTGTTATTATCCTTTCGACCTTCGTTAGATCCATCTTGCTAACTCGAATGGTCGAATGTGCACTGCCTGCCACATATCCAGAGTAGTAGTGCTGTGCTATCAAGAACCGGAAAATATTGGAACCGGAGCAGGATGACTGGGTAGTGGGACCGATCCTCGGTTTCGAGTAGAGGAACTCATCTTCGGTTCCGGTTCAGGGTAATGGAACCGATCTTCGGTTTCGGTTCTGAGTAATGGAAACGATCTTCCAAGAATTTCACTTACGTACTTATACTTTTCATTTTATTAATTTCGAAGTGGGAATAGTGTGCCTGATTAATTGTGAAATATTTTGTTATTTTTTTTTATGATGAAAAAAATCACTAATGTTATTAAAATGGATCACGTAAATTAGGGAAGAAGAAATTAAATTAACTAAACTTTAAGTTTAAAATAAACCAAAAGGGGATGCAAAAGTACAAATTCTATAAAAATTGAAATAAATGCGCCCGTTGGGCAGTCGGGGAAAGTGTACCTGCTTTTTGCACGTGTTCTGAAGAGAATTGTATTAAGTATATCAGTTTATCAGAATATCTGGTACCATTTTTCCCAAATTGTTATAACTGTTTCGTTTCTATTTCATTATTTAAAATAAAAAAATCCAAAATAATGAACTTATTATTCATAATCATAACAAATTGATAAATAATACGTAAATCTAAGTCATGGATTGTAATACTGTAATGTAAAATATTAAAGATCTGAAAACTTTCCGAGATCATTATATTCATATACTATCTGTTTCATAATCGAGATTCACCCTGTTTCGGTCCCAGAACCGAGAACCGATAAGTTTCGATTCCAGAACCGAAAATCGATGAGATTCGATTCCAGAATCGAGAACCGATGAGATTCGATTCGAAATCCGATAATCGATGAGTTTCGGTTCCAGAACCGAGAACCGGGTAGTTTTGGTTCCAGAACAGGGTAGTTTCGGTTCCGGAACCTGGTAGTGTCGGACTCTGAACCGAGAACCGGGTAAGTACACATGTAAATAACCGGTTACCCTGCTAATTTTGGAACCGGTACCGGTTCCCACCACTAGTCCATAGCTCGGGCGAACTGTGCATACATAATCTACGCAGCACAGTATTTACCAAACGCATTATGTGTGACCCAAAGTACATAGAAGTGAATGTACCGAACGCTTACTCAACTTATTATGCAATTTATAAAAAACTGTGTGCATAGAACTAAATGATAGGATGCACCTAATGTAATTATTTTTTCGAATTCGAATCGCCTTGTTTCAACTACGACTACAACCTTCATTTAATATATTTGATTACACATCTCATAATCTCGTAAGTATTGTTAACAATAACCTGCATGTCATTCGGCATTGAATATTAGTAAATAATATGAGTAAATATATTTTTCACGTCTTTTTCTGATTTTTAAATTTCTAACCTTAGTCAGATATGTAAATTTTTGTAGATAAGTTTCTAGCCTTGAAAAACAGTTTGCAATCGGAATTTCATTGGTATTCATTTATGGAAGTGAAAACTGTACCATCAAAATATTTTGACACAAATAAAAACTGTAGGTATAAATTTATTTTTGACCCAAAGTTGCATTTAAGGAAGTGCAAAGGAAATATTTAATTATAAATTATGTAGAAATTTATTTTTGTTTACTTTTTTCTGGCAACTTGAAATTTATTATTAAATAAAAGTAAACTTAATGTTATTGTGAGTTAATTTTAAATTTGTTTTAAAACAAATAAATTTTGTATATACAAGTTGTATTTTTAAGGTTCGCCGAACGGTTTTTAAAAAGATTATTTAGTGTAAGTTGAAAGATTATATTCGCTAATCTTTTATTGTGTCACAAAGTTACTGTTTATTATTTATTTAATTTTATTATATTCAAGTATTAAATTTTCGTATGGTTACATCTGACTGACTAAAACTAAGTAAAGTTACAAAATATATAGTTTCTGCTTTCCGGTGTCGGGTGCAAACCTGGGAACTGCAATTTCAGTAGTGATGCCGCGAGACGAGAAACGGCGAGAAACAGTTCACTCTCGTCTCGTCTCGAAAATTCGAGACGAGATTTGTTTTCGTCTCGTCTCGTCATATTTTTCATCCTCTATTCTCGATCTCGACTCGAGAGTCTCGAATTTCTCGAATTTATAATTAGCTGTATGGGTGTTCCATAAGTTGGCAGACCACAGCGTGTTTGTATGGTTGAAGGTAGCAATCAGTGACGCTGTAATTATCTATTATTTGTATATAAATACATATAAAATAAATTCATAAAATGTTACCTTTACATGTTATAAATTTTCTATACTTTCATCTATCAGGAAAATAAATTAGCATCAACTTGGACGTAATAAAGGAGTACAACTGATTAAAACTTTATTTTTACTAAGTCTGGCATTTAACAGGTAAGTAAAAAAATACTGAACAAATATTACTCTCAGCAAGGGCATTTAATACTAGCGTGGAGAGTACACCACAGGGAACACTTTTGTTCCTATTCTTTATACTTAGTGCTGCCGCGAGACGAGAAACGGCGAGAAACAGTTCACTCTTGTCTCGTCTCGAAAATTCGAGACGAGATTTGTTTTCGTTTCGTCTCGTCATATTTTTCATCCTCTATTCTCGATCTCGACTCGAGAGTCTCGAATTTCTCGAATTTATAATTAGCTGTATGGGTGTTCCATAAGTTGGCAGATCAGAGCGTGTTTGTATGGTTGAAGGTAGCAAGCAGTGAAGCTCTAATTATTTATTATTTGTATATGAATACATATAAAATAAATTCATAAAATATTACCCTTACATGTTATAAATTTTCTATACTTACATCTATCAGGAAAATAAATTAGCATCAGCTTGGACGTAATAAAGGACTAAGTAGATACTACTGATTAAAACTTTATTTTTACTAAGTCTGGCATTTAACAGGTAAGTAAAAAAAATACTGAACAAATATTACTCGCAGCAAGGGCATTTAATACTAGCGTGGAGAGTACATCACAGGGAACACTTTTGTTCCTATTCTTTATACTAAAACCCTATAAATTTAAAATGAATAAATAAATAATTAACAGGCAATGAAAATATTTGTACTGATAACTATTTTTCTTAATGTATATCTTTAATTATATACATATTAAAAAAAAATTCGTGCAATCGAGATCTCGAATACCTGCTCTCGTCTCGAGCAAATCTCGAGGGCATTCCTCTCGTCTCGTCTCGATTTTTCGAGACGAGACTTATGATAGTCTCGTCTCGAAATTTCTCGATTTTCGAGACGAGATCTCGAACACGCGAGATCCCACGGCATCACTAAATTTCAGCTTCAGCGGCGACCTGGCGGTTGAAATTTTTTGGTGAAGTTCAATGTTTCTGGTTGTCGACTGATTCCTTCTCGTGGATTTGAGTGGAAGTTTCCTTTTAAGTTAGACTATGACAAATAATAGCAACAATAATAATTATAACGTATAATGCCAAAACGGGATATGTGATACCATCTTCTTCATATCGTGTTATATCGTCGTGTGTCGGGTGTCTTCTAACTTGTTTATTGGCCTGAGTTCGGAGATACTGTTCACTTCAATTGTGGTTTTGGGAATTTGTATGTTATTGAAATTAATTTTATAATTTTCAATTACTGTTGGTTTGTCAAATGTACCATGTTTGAAGTCGATTTCTTTGTTTTGAATTTGTAATTTACATCCATCATCTTTAATAAGGAGTATACCTTGAAGGCTTCTTATATTGTCGGCGTGACACTGTATTTACTTTCTAATTTTCCGGGTGCGGAAATATAACCAAGTATTGGTTGATTTCTTCCAAATATTCGAGATGGTTATTCTTTATCTCTAGTTTGACGAAATGACATTTTTCTACGGTGTTTTTCGTTAGGAAGTTAGTCTCGCAGGAGTCTTTGGTTATTACCTTTAATTTTATTAGGACATTGGAATATATTTCTTTTATTACGGGTACACGTAGCACGTAGAGATCTTATTTGACCAGTTTCAGACTTCAGAATATAATCGTGATTGTGTATAATAGTAATTAAATTAGAATCTTGTTTAATAGGGGTTGGAATTAAATGAATTAGATCGAAATTTGTTTCATAATTTATTGGAATTTTAATAAAATATAAAATTTTGTTATCTTGTAATTTGCAATGAACTGAAATTAATTTTTCGATTTCTGCAATGTTTTCTAAATTTATTTCATATGGCAACTCGTCATTTTAATATTTTGAAATTTTATTTAGTTCCACATAAAGGTCATTTGTTTTGATTATACTCGGGTGTATATATAGTGTGAAGTTTACAAAATGTCAGAGTATTTTCAATCTCTTGAAGAGTGTTAAATGTTACAGTGTGTAATTGATTATAAATATCTTTAATAAATAATTTGTCGCCATTTTTTTGTTCCGCTAATAGCCAAATGCACGAGTTGTTCAATTTTTAATTCCAGAGTGACTTCGTGTTGCCTGATAGTGTCGACAGTCTTTTTAAAATATTTTATTATTTGGTGGCTAACAGAGTACTGATGTTACATTTGGTTGTTTAATTTAAATTGTTTGTAGGTGATTTAAAATGTTAGTGTATTTTTTATTATCTTCTTCATCCATTTCCTGTAATAGCTTTTACAACTGTTTCTAAACCATTGACTATATTTCGTCTTATCCAAGTGCGGGTGGATAAATGGTTGAATTTTTGATTGATATTGTTCTTTAGATATTCTATAATTTTATTGTTATTTTGGAAGTCATTTATAGTGTCTATGTTCAGTGTCTCTAAAAGATTTGTGTATTGTTTATTTAGGTTTAATAGGATATCTTTCATATTTTGCAGCTAAGCATAATTCGCATTTATTTATGTAATCTGCATTTGTTTTTAATTGATTAAGCCAGTAGTATCGTCTTTACCTTCTGTCATCCTATGGTCAAAAAATTCAATGATGTGTGTGTGTGTGTGTGCGCGCGCGTGTGTGTATGTGTGTGTGTGTGTGTGTGACAAAAGTTTCGGATTGCATAACTTCAATACCACGATTCCAAAAATTATATTTTTTTCGTATTTCTCAAGTTTACATCCAGAAGAAGAGGTGTTTAAATTTTCGTTATAATTGGTCAACCGGAAGTACCCTCATTTGAAAATTTTAACAGTTTTATGCATTAGTTTGGAATGTGGGTCTTTTAATGAAGGAAGGTATTGTGAAGGTTTCTGGTGGATAATAATTTTGAATTTTATTCCAAAAAATCTGATGTGGCCAGCACATAACCTCTCGCCGTATATTTTACCTGGCTGTATGCATAAAGCAAAGATTATTTTTATAAATACAAATAATATATTCATATAAATCTATGACGTATAAACTTCTTTATTATTCAATAATAGCATGTCTCAACATGAAGATATTTTACCATAAATTATGTTACAATAAATTACAAAGTAGAGTTTACCATATATAAATATTAGGCTGGTAACAGCAATTTTCAATTCGAACAACTTTGTTTACTTTCTCTTCATATTCTTCTAGTAAAAACATTAATTTTGGGCGGTCTAAAATGTATATATCTGGATTGTGCATCTATTCTTATATATCTTCTTTTACATTTTATTTTTTCATACATGTTATATCTAAATAACACTAATTCCCTTTAATAAAGTGACGGATAGATTGCACTCCGATTTTGTCAATATTTACAACTTACTTGAGAAGAATTTGATAGCTTTTTCGCAATTCAAAGTTACTCTAGTCTACAGTACTGGTGTACATTGTCCCATAATGTTTGAAACAAATTTAAGTCCTTCAACCTAGACTTGTCATCTCCATAATAGTCACAGATCAAGAACTAAGGGATTCTCCAAGTACATTTTTAATTCATTACTCATTATTTCTGACACTGACATTTATCTGTCAGTTACAAATAATTTAAATTATCAACTATTTTTCATGGCATTCTTTCGGCTGTCAAATTTATTACAACAGATTATTTTATATATTATACTTCTTTTATCTCTAAATCTATGGAATATATAATAAAATATTTAAATGTATCAGATAGAGAATTTAATTTTCTTTAATATTACCACGAAAAATTTTCAAAAAATAATATTTAGAAGATTTTTTTTCAAGAATCTTCTACTTCCGGTTGTCCAATTATTACCAAAACCTTTTCAGATCTTCCCATGAATGTCCGATTGGGAAATACGTTGTTAAACAAATTTTAAGTCTTATAGTTTTTGAGTAACCGTCCTTCCAACATCCCACACACACACATACACACACACACACACACATCCACACACACACACACACACAGACATCATCGTAAAAATGTTAAAATCGGATTGTAGAGACCTTAAAACGTGCTTATTCAATAAAATCTGGATATGCGATTTTTAGCATGAATGCAATACCTCTCTTAGCGAGAGGTAAAAAGTAATGTTTAAAATATTTAGTAGCCCATACAACGGCAAGTAATTCTTTTTCGGTAGTACTGTAATTCAGTATCGTTCAACGTCCTGCTAGCGTATGTAATAGGAAGGTCGGAACCGATAGTGCCTTGCGATAAACACAGCGCCAATGGCGTAGTCACTCGCATAACGTTAAATGTTTTTGTAAAGTCTGGGTATTGGAGTATTGGTTCATTCATCAAAAGTTTTTTACACTGAAGCATTGAATGTACTCAGGATCTTTGTACTTTACTGTGGAGTATTTCTTTAAACATTTGGTCATGGGTTTGGTTATACGTGAATTTTTTTTTTTCCCTAAAAATGCGTTTATTTGTTTTGTAATTTGGAGATTGTATAATTTTGAATAGCGTTGAGTTTATTAGGAGTCACACCTACTAGGGTTAATTCATGTCCAAGATACTCTACTTCGGTTCGTAAAAATTCTGGTTTATCAAGTTGTATTTTGAGATTAGCTTTCTTTAATTGATTAAAAACTGTTTTTAAATTTTCAATATGTTCCTGAAGAGATGTACTAAATAAAATGACGTCATCCAAATATACAAGGCAAATTTTGTTAACTAAATCTCTAAGTACGTTATCCATTACTCTCTGAAATATGGCGGGTGCATTTTTTAGTCTAAATGGCATCCGTAAAAATTCCGTCCGTTTTTGGTGTTAAAAGCCGTTTTCTAAATGTCTTTTCCATCCATTTCGATTTGGTGGAAACCGGATGATCGAGTAAGTCATTTATGTTAGGTAAGGGGTATATGTTTACTTTTGTGTAGTCTATAACTAAACGCCATTTACGTTTACCTGATGCATCGAGTTTTTTGGGGACTACCCAAATAGGGTAGGACCATGGAGAATTATAGGGACGGATTATATTTTGATCTAGCATTTTTGTATTTGTACTTCTTGTCGATAAATTTCAGAGTATCGGTAAGTTTTGGTATAGACAGGTATTTCACCCTTGGAGTATGGAGCGTTTTATTTCGTTAGTAAATGTCAATACTTTATCGTCAAAGTGAAACATCTCAGAGTACTCCGTCAACAGTTTCCTTATCTCACGCTTCTCTTCCTCGTTCATATGGTCGAGTCTCACTTTACTCATATCAAAATTGTTATTTTCTATTTCTTTATTAAAATTTAGATTGTTAATTTCGAATTTGTTTAAAGAATGAACTTGTACGCAATTTACAGAGTTAATAATTTCCTCGTTTTCGCTCGAGTTAATAATGGGGTAAACAATTTGATAATTTTGTATTGTAGCCAAACCTTCGGGAATAGTTAGGTCGTTTATTTTAGTTTCTGGAATAAATACTTGGCCATTTTCTATATTATGAATGAAAAGTTTGAAAATTTTCTCGGAATTAGGGGACATTTTTATATAATGTGATTTAGGGAGAATTTTGTGATAATGAATTTTGATTTCTTGGTTTGGTGTAGTTATTTTGTCGTTTACCAGAACTATACTAGCATTTAATAGTTGTAAATTGTCAAGTCCTAAAAGAATGTCAAAATTGTTATAAATGTTGAATAAATGATACTTTAATAACTTGTTAGGGGAGTTAATTGATTTTGATGCTGGTATTACAATACTAAAATTTTCAACTGATGTTCCGTGAGCTGTAGTAATTTTAAATGGGTCTTTTTATATTTGGTACTTGAAAAAAATATTTGCAATATTTGAACGCATGCTACCAGTGTCGATTAAGGCATTTAAGTTTAGTTCAGAGAAAACTACGAATGGTAATTCATTATGATTGTAAATAACATTCATAAGTTCGATATTTGTTCCGAGGCTGGTGTTGGAAAAAACTCGTCCTGGTCGGCCTCAGTAACGTAGTAATTGGGGTTTAACTCGTTCTCGGAATAATCTACATTTTGATCGTCAATTTCTAACTCTACATAATCTTCTATTTCGGTTGTAAATAATTCCTTTGCTTTGTAGTTGGGTTTGTTTTGATACGGGTTAGAAATGTTGCGGAAGATACAGATTTGGTGTCGCGCGTGGTGTCAGTGACTTCCTAGTGTTGATACTCATAGGCGTCGTCCTGGGGGTTTTCTAGTTAGGGTTTTGTGTGAAGACATTTTTTTGGGGTTGATTATTCTGAATGGTTTCTTAAATTGCTGGGAATTGATTATTATTTGGTTTATAAATTTGGTTTATAAATTTGGTTAGTGGGTGGAATAGACCTGTATGCTAGTTGCGGATGTTGTGTTTGTCTATATTGCGTGTGTATGTTCTGTTTTTATTTAGGTAGTTGGGAGTATAGTGAAATATTTTTGTGTAAATGTGCATGTGTACGACTAGGTTTCAAGTTGGAAATCATTAGTTAACATATTTAATGCAGTGTTCATGTCTTTTGGGCCTTTGGTCCTCATGAGTGTACCAAGTGGATCTTCTAGTCCACGTAATAAAATTGGATGCATAATTTTTGAAATATTTGAAATTTAAAATATCTTGTACACGGTTGTAATATTCAAAGGCTGTTTCGTTTCCTTGTTTCAATTCAGTAATTTCAATATTTAATGTGTACATATCTCTTTTGTCTGAGTAGGTGTTAAGCAGGGCTTATTTTGCTAGCGATTGCGGTGCTAGCGATATTTACTGCTGCATCACCTTTAATTTTTGAAAGAATGCTTGATATTAAAAATTCGTTTTGGAAATCGTTAACATCAACCAAATTATAAAATTTATAAAGTTTTTCGCATGTTTCCAAAAATCTGGATAATTGCTTACTATCGCCGTGAAAATCAGGAATCATGTCTAGATCATTTTTTTTTCTAGTTTTGGTGGGGGTACTAATTTTACTTCTGTTTGTATTTGTGGTGGTGCCATTTTTGTAGATTTTTTTCTTATTTAAATTAGGGCTAAAAGTTATTTGATACGGGAATTCTGGTTCTGAGTTAGATGAGTTATTACTATTTTTTGTTGATTTTAAATCAGACTCTGAGTCTGAGTGGTACTAATTACTATGTGTCATGTGCAACTCATAATAGAAGAATGATGACTTTGTCCATGGATCGTGCTCCTTCCTGCTGCTCTGTGTTCGTCAGGGCTTGGTTCTGCTTCTACGATGTTCGCTCGTGGATGCGGATGAACCTGGTTTGGCATGGGATGTCTTCTTTCTTCGGTTTTCTTTAGCCTTTCGATATTCGATTAATCGTTTGAGAACGAACACGGATTTCACTATTCACGGAAATCGCCCGAAAAATCCGGTACGACTGTGCCAGTTATATTTTATAAGGTTCGCGGAATTATAAAAAGATTATTTATTGTAAGTTGAAAGATTATATTCGCTAATCTTTTATTTTGTCACAAAGTTACAGTTTATTATTTATTTAATTTTATTACATTTAAATATTTTGTATGAAATTTTCGTATGGTTACATCACACTGACTAAAACTAAGTAAAGTTACAAAATATATAGTTTCAGCTTTTCGGTGTTGGATATAAACCTGGGAACTGCAACTTCAGCAATATGGGATATGGTAACTTGCATTTTACAATACGAATTTAGGTATGGTGCATATGTTGTGAACGATGTATACGTATACATATTTACATATTATAATTGCAAAATGTGTGGTTTACTTGTGTAGTTTACCAAATTTATTATGAGAATATAAATACGTAGTTAAGAGTTAACTACTTACTTGTTTCGATTTTTGTAATATTGACCTATATTGATTGTGAGAATTACGAGTTTTATAAATAAATTTATCATGTTTTCTTCATTTCAAATTTTAGATAATATGCTGTGGATAGATTAACTAAATTTTTTCCTGTTACATCACTATTTCAACGATAGTTTTTTGGTGAAAAATTAGCAGTTTTTAGAAATTAATTAAAAATAATATTTTGATGATAATTTTTTTACCTACCGTCACCTTTAGGTAAGGAAGGTATTGTCTTTGGTCAAAAAATTCAATGATGAGTTTTTAGTGAATAAGCATGTTTTAGGGTCCCTATAATACAATTTTACCATTTTTACGATGATGTCTGTATGTATGTATATGTGTGTCTGTGTGTGTGTGACGAAAGTTTCGGATCGCATAACTTCAATACCACGATTCCAAAAATTATATTTTTTTCGTATTCCTCAAGTTTACATCCAGAAGAACAACCGATTAGATTTTGGTTATAATTGGTGAACCGGAAGTAGCCTCATTTGAAGATATAACAGATAAATTTGATTTATTGACATTTAACGTTATTATAACTTCAAGAATATATTATTCTCTATACGATTTGATTGCATTTTATACTTCATATTCAATAGATATAGAGTTGAAGAATTTTAAAGAAATTAAATTTTATAAATCAGCCAGCTATGCAAAACACGGAAACTACTAATATATTCATAATTCAAATTAACAGATGTCAGTATCAATAAAAAGTAAATTAATGTGGCAGATATGAGGATGTTGAAGTAGATGTTGGGGAAGACATGGAAAGATAGGTAAGGAAATAACTCTAGTGTTACAAGTTTCTAGAAAGATTCATGAGAGATGATTACATTGGTTTGAAAATGTCATGAGGAGAAATTAATATATTGGATGAAGAATGAATAGCTTAGTAATAGAAGGTTAAAGAAACAGAGGAAGACCAAAGATAAAATGGAAGGACTGTATTGCGGAAGACTTGAGAGAAAAGGAACTGAATGAGAACGACACGTAAAACAGAAATGAGTGGAATAAGAAAATAAAAAATAGCAACCTCTAACGAATGGGGAAAGTTAGAGAAGGAGAAGAATAAGAAGATGTTAGTGTCAAGTGCAATTTGCATAGTTTGTTTATGAAATCATTTTACTGGAAATTTAGAATCTTTTGCAAGAAAATTTATGTATGGAATTTATACATAATACACAGGATTGACGGAAGGTATTGTGCTGGCCACAACAGTTTTTTTTTTTATTGTTTAGATATCTAATAAATATTATTATTGAAAATGCTAAATTTGGTTGATGTGTGTGTGTCCTCATTTGTCACCACGTTTCGATTCGCGCTTAATTTGCAGGTGTTTATGGAGGACGCGGGATCTTCGCGGATTCAGCGTGTTGATCTGCTTGTCATTCTCAGCTCATTTACAATATGTAGGTTGATGATGCAATGTGTTTGGAGCTTCCCACAAATGACAAATAAACAAAACCGATTTTAGGATAATGGGTGCATCAATTATTAAAGGACAAATATAGCCATGTACAGGTTGTCCCGCGGCTCGAATACCATACCTTAAGGGTGTATTCTTTAGGTAATTTTAAGTCGAAAATCACGTATACGCTTTTCTCCGAAACTTAATATTATAAGAGTTATGAGCGACATTAAATTTGACAGAGCAGGCCATGATTACACCTTTCATTGATAATTTTAGCAATTGTTTCTTTATTAACGATTTATATTTGTATTATCTTACCGATAATTTGCTATGGCATATTTCCAAATTACGAATATGCAGATAAATATTTATGAATTTTGTAATGGAAATGCAAGAGCGTCATTACGGGAATATCGTCGGTAGTTCCCTGGCCGAAGAATACCAAGTCTGAAAATGTTCATCCCTGAGCATCGGCATTTTCTGTTGTACATTGAGAAAACATGAATTTACATTTTTACTTCCGATTAATGCAATCATAGTTTTTTGTACGATTGTGCATAAAACGGGCTTGTATATTTGTATTTTAATCGAAGACTCGCGTTTCCATTACGGAAAATAAACTAAAACAATTATTATATTATCTCCCGCTACCCTTGGTAAGGCACTTTACCTCAAGGTCAAAAAAGTTTTTCTTCGAAAAAAATTTTAAATGTCATTTTTTCAAAAAAATTGTTATAACATTTAAAGATTATTGAATTTTAATATTTTTTTATATTTTACAGATAAATTTAAAAAATAATCTATTTTATAAATCCCGAAGCCTATGGTTTAAGGATAAACACAATTCCTTAGTTACACAATTTAGATGTATGTAACTGACAGTTGAGTGTCATTATTAAAAAACTAATCATTTCAAATTAATAATGGTGACGTTTTTAAAAGAAAATGGTAAATATAACAATAATTATATTATATGCAAAGGGACTTACATAGTTCGCAGCATTAGTATACCTATGTAGGTATGTTATTATTTAATAAAAATTAAATGGCAGGAGGTCATTGTGTTATTGGTCACATCATATTTTTATGTATAAGCGATTTAGAGTATTTTTTTTTGAAGTCTGATTTAAAGAAGAAAGACAAATTTTGGGTGACCTTCGACGTCGTTGGATTATTTGTAGATTGGCATTTTATCTGGTTTGAAAATTTCAGAGGGGTGTCAATCCCAGAACCCCACCCGTATATATACGCCGTACCATTTGAAAGTAAAGTAAATAAATATACATATTTGATATTCCTTATCAATAATTTTTCTGCTTCAGCATGATTAATTTTAAACTATTTCATTCTTTCATCATAGTAGACTATTATAACATAACCTATCAAATAAAAGAAGTTAGTTTGCACGCATCTCACATTATTGTTAATCATAATTCAAAAGAATTACAATAATTAAACTACATGATTTAGAAAATTTCAATCACAAGATTGAAGACGAAGAAACGCAGCTTTTGTATACAGATGTTCATTTTAAATGGGCCACCATTGCTACTCCAGTGAGTTACAATTACAAAGACAGTTAAATGGGCAAACAATTTATATTTCATAAGATAAATATAAAGAAAAGAAAAAAAATTAGAACAGTGGTTCTCAAAGTACGAGACATAACTTTTATATTTTAAACGGGAACATATATTTTTTATTTACTCAATTTAATTCTGAATTCAATGATATAATATTTTTATACCCTTACATAAAGATTTGTTTGAGTTAAATATGGCTATAATAAGAGTTCCACGAATGAAAAAAATGTTATTTTTTTACATAGAATTATAGCCATATTTTAATCAAATTAATAAAAAACTTCATATGCGTTTTACTAAAAGAAAAATCGGTATGTAAGGGTATAAAAATGTTATATCACTGAATTCAGAATTAAGTTCTCTAACCATTGAATAAATAAAAGAAAATGTTCTCATTTAAAATAAAGAAGTTAAGTTTCGTAATTTGAGATCCACTGGTCCAAAAAAATATTTTTTTCTTTTCTTTAATTTGTCTTGTGAAATAAACATTGTTTGTTTACCCATTTAACCGTCTTTGTAGCTCTTGAGATGGTAATGGTGGCCAATTTAAAATTAACGCCCTGTATACCTAAATTCAAGTATATAGCTTCTAGCGGTATTATTGTTTTAATTTTATCGGAACATCTTCGTTTATTTTGTCGGGTAGGTATATAATTAAATCTAAGCATTAAAAAAAAAACACGGAATACCAATGCTCCACGGAAGAGTACATAGTTTGGGAAATTCTGTTTTATAGCAAATGCGTAGATGCAGGTAGTAAACGGTGAATCCCATCCTAGGTGAAGGAATAAGAATGGTAGAATTTATAGTTTAAATGTAGAAAGATTCTACTGAGAAAAGTTATTCGCTCATATACATTTCTTTTGTTGAGGTATTCAACTTTACCCCTGCAGCTTGCTAAACTAATTTAACGGTTATTATAGTTGCTGTTGTGAATCTGACAACCGTGTCCTAACTATCCTATATCTATTAGATGACTTTTCATTTCTTGTATTGTATTATTTATATTTATTAATGTTGATAGCTATAAATATAACAAAGAAACTAAAACAGTTATTTTAAAAATGCAGATTTTGTTTTTTGAAAAACAATTTTATTTTTATGTACCTACTAGTTTTAATTTTTTTTTTGTAATCTTGTTCATAAACAATTGAAACTTCGTAGGTTAGGTAAATTATACACCTAATTATGCTCATTATTTTTATTAATATAATATATCGTGAGAATCGTTTTCTATGCGCTAAATAACTTTTTTGCATACAAAAAATATGATTATACAGTAGTGTGGGCATCAACAAATAAATAAACATATTTTCACGCTTCGTAGTTTCTAACAATGTAGTAACACTTTATTTAAAAAGACTGCTTGTTGTTCATTGGCTCAGTGGTTTTAAACATTTCATTAGCGTGACCCATTCTTTTTAAATGGTTTTGCGCTATTGCCCATATCGAACTCATTTGCAGAATCTAGATCACAACGCGGAATTATCCTATTGATCGGAAATAAATATTGATTGAATGGAAACTATTTTACATCTTTTGTACAGTTGGATTATAATATTACATTATACCTTATACTCTATTTTTTTCAGACAAATATATTTTATTTTTATTTTTACTTACCTAACAAATCTGATGTGGCCAGTACAATACCTTCTGTCAATTCTACGTATTTTGTACAAATTCCACACAGGATTTTTTTTGCAAACTATTCTATGGGTTTTTTTTAGGGAAGAAATGAACTGATCTTACCTCATACTGAACTGAACTGAACCACTCCTAAAATGAACAGTATGTTTCTTAAAATAAGAAGTAGAAAATAAAAACAAATATAGCATTATATTTGTTGTATTACCTTATGTGATTTGTTTTTGCCACTTTAAATTATTTTACATTTTTATATTTGCAGTAAAATCATGTCACTAAGGTATTATGTAAATTTTATTTGACATTGACATCTGCCAATTAGTAATATTTAAATATTCTCTTTTCATGGTGCAACTTTTAGCAGCATTAGGTTGCAAGATATTTTTATAAATCTTTATCTCTAAATTCATTGAATATGAAGAAAAAAATATAATTAAATAGAATAGAGAATAACAGATTCTTTTATTTATAATAACATAAAAAGTCAAAAAATGATATTTAACAGCGTTTTTTCAAGAAAAACTATTAAAATCTTCAAATTAGGGTACTTCCGGTTAACCAGTCATAATCAAAATCTAATCAACTCTTCATATGGACGTACGAAAGAGGAACATAAAAGAGTTATAATAAAATACTTAATTTGTGTCTATTTGTGTAATGTAAATATAAAACCGTTGTTTTTTCGTGTCAAAATTTTGCGATACGTTTGTGAAATTCTACGAAATCTTTCTTCTTTGATTGATTATGAATGTATCCACTTTCGTCTGATAAATTAATTTATTGGTATTTAAGGCGGTATATACGGTATATAATGCTGGCATTATGTTGAAGCTCTAAAGTCTAAAGCAATCAATAAAATGCCTCTCCATCGTCTGATGTGGAGTACATTGTCGTAAATCCTACCACAGAACTGACGCGAATTTCGTTGTCGCATGAACGCGAAATTATCGTTGTCCCTACCGCTGCGAATCTTCCGCGTTGGTATTGTTTTAGTGTTGATTCATCCCCAAAGCTGTTATCGCACTGTCATAGAGTGTTAAATACTTAATATGAGAGAATTTATTAATCTATGTCCAGCACAAATATGTGAAAAATTCACTGATTTCAGTTCTAGGGACTAGTTCAGGTTATAATAGAGTATCCTACTTGATATATAGGAGGGCCTGGGTTCAAATCACATAATTATTTATCTCATATATCTAATCTTCTAATAGTAGCTTTAATATGAATATCTGCTTCAACCCCCCGATGTGAATAAAGTATACCATTTTTTGGAACTCAAAACTCAGGTAGCAGTGAATTAGTTATGTGTAGGAGAATGTTTTTCTATAACCATTATTTTTCTTAATTATTATTGATAGAGATGAGAAGATAATATATTTATACTCTAGCCGAGATTCAAACTCGAAACTTTTGGAATAAGAAGAGGCACTTCATGCAATCATCATATTTCGATCGGTTGATACTCAGTAATGTTGACGTGTTGACAATCATTGATAAATAATCGCTTCAACAATGGTAATGCATATAAAGAGTGAAAAAATGTCACGTAATGTACTTTTTCTCTTTTATTTACTTTTTTTAACTGTAATAAAACTGACTATTTTACGCTCAGATGCATGAAATAAGAGATACTATTAATATGGAAATAGAAAAACATTTTTGTTTCTGTGATACGCAGTAGCTTATAATTCATTCATTTATATGTATAAAATAGATTCTTTTATAATAATTTTTAAAAAATCTGATGTGGCCTGTACATTACCTTCCGTTAATTCTATGTATTATGTTCAAATTCCATACATAATTTTTCTTGTAAAACATTATATATTTGTAGTAAAATTATTTCATAAATAAACTATGAAAATTGTACTTGATACTGACTTCTTCTTTTTCTTCTTCTTCTTCTTCAGTTTTTCCCATTCGTTAGGGGACGCTATTCTTGATTTTCTTCACCCACTCATTTCTATTGTGCTTGTCGTCCTCATTCAGTTACTTTTTCTGTCAAGTCTTTCGCAATACAGTCCTTCCATATTCTCTTTGGTCTTTCTCTGTTTCTTCTACCTTCTACTACTAAGCTGTTTATTATTCTTCCAATATATTATTCATCTCTCCTCATGATACGTCTCTCTTTTATCTTTCTAGAAACTTATATCACTCGAGCCATTTCCTTTATCTTTTCATTCCTTATCGTATATTTTCGTGTCTTCCCCAACATCCATCTCAATATCCTCATCGTTTTCTCACATTTATTTGCTTTTCATTGATACTGACATCTGTCAATTAGAATTTAGTTATAGCACAGCTGGCTTATATATGAAATTTAATTTATTTATAATTTTTTTACATTATATCCATTGAATATGAAGTATAAAATGCAATCAATTCATATAGATAATATAATATTCTATAATATTTATAATAACATTAAATAAATTATAACCAAAGTCTAATCAGCGGCTCTTTATATGGATGTAAAAAAAGGAATGTGAAAGAATTATAATTTCTGGAATTGTAGTGTTTAAGTTAGCGTCACAGATAACACACACACACACACACACACACACACACACACGTAGACACTCACACACATACAGACATCATCGTAAAAATGGTAAAATCGTATTCTAGGGACCATAAAACGTGCTTATTCATTAAAAACTCATTATCGATTTTTTTTTTACCAAAAAACGAATAATTTTGCATTAAAAGCTTATTCATTTAATCAAGAATTTGCAAATTGAGGAGAAATTCTTAATAGAACTCTTTGAGATTGTCATTTGTTATTAGGATTATCAAAATTATTTCCCTTATTCAAATAGTTCAAAACTGAGTATTGTAGTTTTGAAAAGGAATTGATACATCGTTTTCTTTACTTTTGTGAAATAAAAATTTATGGCATAATAATATTTACAGAGGGGTGTGTGTTCAAATGCCCTAAGTGATCAGTTATGTTTCTGACAACCCAGTTTCATATTTGATGGAAATTATTAATTTCATATTTCCTGTGATGTTTTCCTTTCAACAGTTATGAGTGACGTTTAGAAAATTTACTTTGAAAACTACGTAAAAGCAGATTAGTACACACTGCTTTTGGACTAAAAGTAAAGATAAATAAGTTGATTAATCTTTAGTAATATTGAATGATTAATTCTGTAAGTTTAGTGTGGAACGAGGTGTGGAATTTTCGAAAATATTTCTAGTGCATTCTTTAAGTTCCTCCGGTTCAGAAATGTAATGTGATCATGATAAACGTTCTATGGTTAAATTGTATTATCTTTTTAAAGCTGCACTTAGTATATAAGCAATATATTTATCTATGTGTGTACATAACAAACATTATAGCGTAACGTTTATGAAGCAAACGTGAAACAAATTGCGTCATTTTGTTAATGTCATTTTAGAATATGTATCCACAGAAAAAAATATTCTGACTACAAAGGTATAGGCCTGTTAAAAGAGAAAAAGGGCTTGCAAGTATAGTGTTGCCACAAGACGAGACTAGATGAGACTTGAGGTCGGTCTTGTCTTGGTCGACAAAACTCTGCGTCAATCAACAAATTGTTTATAATTGTACATAATAGTGCTTGAAAATCTAAGAAAATACATTTTATTATTTTAACTTGTTGTCCATTTTCTACTTTTTCAAAACATGTAGATATATTAGAAAAGAACAAGATCTGCATCTCTATACCTGTAGACTGGAGGGAAATAAAAATAAATGAACGGACAATTAGGTATTCCTGTGTATTAAAATATACATACATATATGTCTACAAGATATTAAAAAGGGTAATTTTTTAAGAGTGTATATATATATATATATATATATATATATCAATAAATAAGTTGAAGAGTCATAAAATTCACGCAAATTATCAGTAATTAACAATATATATATATATATATATATATATATATATATATATATATATATATATATATATATATATATATATTGTTAATTACTGATAATTTGCGTGAATTTTATGACTCTTCAACTTATTTATTGATGAAGGATTCGAATGAACAAACTTAAAATTGCCTTGAGTTGAAATGTTAACATTTTTTGTCATAGAACACACTTAAGGTATTTAAAATAAAAACAAATCTGACGGGTTCTACTGGGCATGGCGCTCATGACAGGTGCTCTTACTGCGCCTCCACCTGATTATGCGGTCTGCAGGTCCCAATATTAGATAAAAGTGGTACTGCAAATTGTGACATGATAATAATATTGTGAGATTTTTGTGAATAAAGTAAATACATACTTCAGATATCTCTTAAAACCTAAAGCCAATTTTATATTTGCCTTTATGTCGCTGTCTAAATGTATTAGTGAAACTGTTTTTATAAATAAAAATAGATTCTGCGTGTAAAAATAAAAATTGCGGTAGATAGCTCATTGGTTGAGCGCAGTGATACTTGGTCATAAGCCTAGGTTGGAATCCCGGTAAGGCGGATGTTTGTGAGTGTATCTGGTTCTTTACTAGAATTAAGTTGGAAATAAAATTTTTGTTAAGAGGTTGTTAGAAAAATAAAATTAAAAACATATGCAAAATTGTTTTATTTTTACCTCCCGCTACCCTTGGTAAGGGAGGTATGGAGATCGTGTTAAAAATCACATATCGAGATTTTGGTAAATGACCACGATTTAAGGTCCCTACAATCCAATTTTAACATTTTCACGATGATGTGTTTGTATATATATATATATATATATATATATATATATATATATATATATATATATATATATATATATATATATATATATGTGTGTGTGTGTGTGTGTGTGTGTGTGTGTGTGTGTGTGTGTGTGTGTGTGTGTGTGTGTGTGTGTGTATCCTCTTTACGCTCTAACTCAAACCTTGTATTTCTACCTTACTCTCATATGAAAAGAAGATTTTGATGTAAATCAATCGAAAAATACCTTTAAATGTTATTTTTTCGAGATTTATGTTATATAAAAATTAAACATTATTAAATCTACAGGTTTGCATTAACATTTTTTCTATATATTTTATGGATAAATTTATAAAATTATCTTTAATTATAATCCCGGAGCCTACATTTTAACCGCAACTCCATAGTTACGCAGTTTAGATCTCAAATGTATGTAACTGACAGATATATGTTACTGTTAACAAATTAAGCATTTCAAATGATAATAGTAGCATTTTAAAAAGAAATTAGTAAATAGAACAATAATTATATGGAAATGAATATAGGTAAGTATATAAATAAATAAAATGAATATATCGTCACGGCATATTACCCATTGCTGGGTGTTCCAATGTACACAGATTTCGGTAACGATGATGATTTGTAGTGCGTCGCCTCATTCATTTCTGGCATGGAGAGTGCAACACAGGGGTCATATTTGTGCCATTTAAAATTAGAAATATTTAGCGTCGGTCGGGATCGAACCTGGTATTTAAAATAAACAGGAGGTATTGTGTTGGCCACATCAGATTTTTTTGATTTGTAATTAAATGCACTTCAGTTTGCAACAACAACTTTATTTTCATAATCCGTCAGCATTGCCAGTCAACAATAAAATCACATTCATATGTAGAGAAAAAAACATGTCTGTTTTGTTAGTTACAAACATGTGTTGTGTATACATGTAACATCATATATCACATATATTAAGTTCACATGTATGTTAATTTATATATGTTGATAATAAAACTTTCTTAAAACAAAAAATATTTTTATCAACAGAAATAGCTATTAAACAGAGCAATTAAATGGAATTATGTATACAGGGAAGCAAACATTTATTTCATTTTCTCACCGCTTGCTCTTGAAAATAAAGCAATCGCAAAAAAGTCAAATTTTAATACCAAACCAACTGGAAAATAGGTATTTTCTAAATAATTTTTTAATTAGAAATTTTCACTTTAGTAAAAAAAAATCTGTTGTGGCCACAATACCTTCCGTTAATCCTTTGTATAATGTATAAATTCCATACCTAATTTTCTTGTAAAAGATTCTAAATTTCCAGTAAAATTATTTCAGAAACAAACTATTCAAATTACACTTGACACTGACATCGTCTTCTTCTTTAGCTTTTCCCATTCGATAGGGGTCCCTATTTTTGCGTGTCGTTCTCATTCAGTTCTTTTTCTCTCAAGTCTTCCGCAATACAGTCCATCTTATCTTTGGTCTTCCTCTGTTTCTTCAACCTCCTATTACTAAACTACTCATTTTTCAAATATAATTCTTCATTTCTCCTCATGACATGTTCAAACCAATGTAATCGTCTTTCTTGTATCTTTCTAGAAACTTGTAACACTAGAGTTAATTTCTTACCGTATCTTTCCGTGTCTTCCCCAATACGTACTTCAACATCCTCATCTCTGCCACATTAATTTATTTTTATTGATACTGACATCTGTCAATTTGAATTATATGAATATATTAGTAGTTTCCATGTTTAGCATAGCTGGCTGAATTATAAAATTTAATTTCTTTAAAATTCTTTAACTCTCTATCTATTGAGTATGAAATATAAAATGTAATCAAATCATATAGAGAATAATATATTCTTTAAGTTATAATAACGTTAAATGTCAATAAATCAAATTTCACTGTTAAATCTTCAAATAAGGCTACTTCCGGTTCACCAATTATAACCAAAATCTAATCACTTGTTCTTCTGGATGTAAACTTGAGGAATACGAAAAAAATATAGTTTTTGGAATCGTGGTATTGAAGTTATGGGATCCGGAACTTTTGTCACACACACCACAGACACTCACACACACACATACATCAAAAAGTTACTATTTTGCATAAATTCCATAACACCGGAATACCCCATTTAGCTCGGAAAATCTTGTTACTAGGTTCAGAGGCTATATATGAATTTGTATTCTGCTTGTCTAATTATCTAGCTCAAGCAGTAAAATGGAACTTTCCGGACTTGATACTATCTTTTATAAATTATTAGAAAATTAACTCATTTACCACACTTAAATCAATTGAGTAGGTAGCATAATGATTTATGTTCTCATTTCAATTATGTATGTAAAGAGAAAGAAATTGGAAAGCACTAAACATATACTAATTAAATTTAGAAATATTGGCGTACTAAAAATTATAATTACGATATTAATAATTGCCAATAACAAGGTGATATATGTTTAGTTATGAACTTTTGACCTTTTAATCAATCGTTGTTATTATTTCTCTGTCTCCTTGAACATACCTTGGGTTGCATTACTAATAAAAACTTGACAATGTCACACGGAGCAAACTTTTCTCTATCACTCAACAATTCAATAAAAACTGATATCTGAAGGTTATCCCGCATAAATATCTTAAGCCTCACCTAGACGCCACACGCAACAATTTTAATTTTTAATTTGAATTCAAAGGAAGGGACGCCCCCAAGAATTACTGCATAAATTAGAAATTAAAAAGTTTTAATGTCAACAATGAAGAAATATTAGTACATCGCCGTGTATTACCTAGGTAGGGCTTCTCATTTAACTCGATTTGGCTTGACAGTTGGAAGGAACTTTGATAGTATAATTTAATTTGACTTACTTTACTTGAGAAATGAAGGTAGAATGCTACAGATTTATGGGGACAGATACCTTGTCGTGTCGTACAATTTTACTCCGGTACGTTTTTATTGCTGAATTTACATTTTATCTTAAATTCTGCAACTTTGTAATGCTTTTAGAATTGTTGTAATTACAAACTTTATAATTTAAGGTAAGAACATCGTTATTTAATTCAATTTATCTTGCAAACTTGAAATTCAATTTAAGAATTTAATTTAAAAAAAAACTAAGTGCCAGTTTTATGTTATAATTAACAAAAAGATATTGTGTAATAAACAATAACGATATTTGCGTTTTATTATTTTATCAATACAATAAAACCTCGGAAATAATGTGGGTTGAGCTCGTTTCCGATAACTTGGCACGTTGTAACTTTTTGTTAGTAAAAATAAATATTTGAACTGTATAAAAATAAATGATTTTTTCTATAAATGTATTGAAAGTAGGCTTATTAATGTTTCTTTTTGGGGTTAAATGTCGTTTTATAACAACAGTGTTACATGTCATGTGACAAATCATTGTTACTTTTAACACGAGTGTTAAAAAGTGAATTACTTACCTTGGTAATGACGAATGGAATAGTAAATCGACATTTTTGACATGTCAAAAAAATATTAGAAATACAAATTTAAATGAAAAAAATAGTTTTTGTAGAAAAATAGTAAATATACGTATTAAAAGTAATTTTATTTTGTTCGAAGGTTTGGACCACTCCGCTTCCCCTCGTGTTCCAAATTTCCTTCTCACAAAAATAAAATGTCACTTTTAACACATTTCATAAATAACTATTTTCACTACTGAATTTTGAATTATTATAATTTTATTAAGAAATAATACAGTTATTTACGATACAAGTAGGTAAAGTTAGTCTTTAGTCACGAATGGGTCAGGATTAAAAGACGAGCGCAGCAAGGGTTTTAAGACCCGTGAGTGACTAAAGATCCGTTATATATATGTATCGTACAATATTTTATCTATGATATAATGAAAAAATCTGTTGTGGCCAGCACAATACCTTCCGTCAATCCTGTATATAATGTATAAATTCCATACATAATTTTTCTTGCAAAAGATTCTAAATTTCACAGTAAAATTATTTCATAAACAAACTATTCAAATTGCACTTGGCACTGACATCTTCTTCTTCTTTAGCTTTTCCCATTCGTTAGGGGTCGCTATTTTTGCGTGTCGTTTCATTCAACTACTTTTCTCTCAAGTCTCCCGCAATACAGTCCTTCCATCTTATCTTTGGTGTTCCTCTGTTTCTACAACCTCCTATTACTAAACTATTCATTCTTGTTCCAATATAATTCTTCATTTCTCCTCAAACCAATGTAATCGTCTTTCTTGTATCTTTCTAGAAACTTGTAACACTAGCGTTATTTTCTTACCGTATCTTTCCGTGTTTTCCCCAACATCTACTTCAACATCCTCATCTCTGCCACATTAATTTACTTTTTATTGATACTGACATCTGTCAATTTGAATTATATGAATATATTAGTAGTTTCCATGTTTAGCATAGCTGGCTGAATTATAAAATTTAATTTCTTTAAAATTCTTTAACTCTGTATCTTTTGAATATGAAGTATAAAATGTAATCAAATCGTATAGAGAATCATATATTCTTTAAGTTATAATAACGTTAAATGTCAATAAATCAAATTTTACTGTTAAATCTTCAAATGAGGCTACTTCCGGTTCACCAGTTATAACCAAAATCTAATCACTTGTTCTTCTGGATGTAAACTTGAGGAATACGAAAAAATTATAATTTTTGGAATCGTGGTATTGAAGTTATGCGATCCGGAACTTTTGACACACACACACACACACACACACACACACACACACACACAGATTATAAATTTCCAGTAATATTATTTCATGCAAATGGCACTTGACACTAACATTTTCTTCTTCTTTAGCTTTTCCCATTCGTTAGGGGTCGTTAATTTTTATTTTTTTCTTCCATTCATTTCTATTTTGCGGGTCATCCTCATGTCAAAATTTTACATTCAAAATTTATTTTTTTGGTATTTTATGATTCCTTTTCTCGGCAACTGAATTCCACATCCCTGATAATAAATATACCACATGAAATAAGAAAATCATGAAATTTTGAATGAAAAATTACGACATTTGTCAGTTATGGACGTAATTCATAGCTGTCATTTTGACACGGGTCCACATATCTGCTTGCCAAAGTCAGCAAAGTCACGTCACTGCACTCGCCCTACACATAATTTTTTTTGCAAAAGATCCTATATTTCCAGTTAAATTATTTCATAAACACTATTCGCACTGCACTTGACACTAACATCTTCTTCTTTAGTTTTTCCCATTCGTTAGGGGGTCGCTATTTTTTATTTTCTTCATCCACTAATTTTTGTTTTGTTTGTCGTCCTCATTCAGTTCCTTTTCTCTCCTTTCATATTATATTTGGTCTTCCTATGTTTCTTCCAACTTATGTTATAAGCTATTCATTCTTCCAATATACTCAACTCTCCTCATGACATGTTCAAACCAATGTAATTGTCTCTCTTATATCTTTCTAGAAACGCCCAACACTAGAGTTATTTCCCTTATTCTTTCAACATTTACTTTTTATTGATATTGACATCTGTCAATTTGAATTACCTGAATATATTAGCAGTTTCCATGGTTAAGTTAGCACAGCTGGCTGATATATGAAATTTTATAATTATTACAATCTTTATAATTCTTTAACTCTATATCTGTTGAATATGAAATATAAAATGCAATCAAATCGTATAGAGAATAATATATTCTTTAAGTTATAATAAAATTTAACTGAGTTTTTCAAGAAACACTGTTAAAATCTTCAAATGAGGATACTGCCGGTTGACCAATTATAACCAAAATCTAATCAAGTCTGCACATGGTTGTACGGAAGAGAAATATGCAAGAATTGTAATTTTTGAAATTCTAGTATTGGAGATATCGTGCATGAAACTGCGGTCACATACACACACACACACACACACACACATACACACACACACACATACACACATACACACACACACGCACACGCACATACGAACACACACACACACACACATACAGACATCATCGTAAAAATGGTAAAATCGTATTATAGGGACCCTAAAACATGCTTATTCACTAAAATTTGAATCATTGAATTTTTTACCAAAGACAATACCTTTCCTAAAGGTGACGGAAGATAAAAACCCAATAAATATAAAAAAAATACTTTTATTTATGAATCAGGATCACAATATTAAATGAGAAGTTTGCCAGGATAACAAAATATTCACCCTGGTTTTACAGAATTTCGCGTGTTTAAAAATTTTAATCACTCGTTGCTCGGCAACCCGTGACTAATGAAACCTTCTTACTAAACAACACTTTTACAAACTTAAAACTAACATCTAAACATCAATTTTACATACTATCGTAGATAAAATAAATTAAAAACAGATAAAACATCACATATTACTTTTATTTCCATGAGTACCACTAGTAAATAACGAAGAAATTTTCATATTTAATTTTTACAGTTACTAAACATGCCAAATAAATTTTGTTTGCTCATTTATATGCAGAATTTTGAAGTATCTTTTTAATAATTTAGGGTAATTTCCCATGATAAAGGCCTATTGAAATTTTTGAACTCTTATCTTAATTCTTGATCGAATGGACATATCTCATTAGAATATACACTCCAACAAAATCTTTATTGTGTCAGTATTTGACAAATTTCATTAATCATTACCAAAATATTTTTTTTCTTCAAACGTCATAAAAGTAGCATCTTTTGTGACTTGATTCACAAGGTAGAAGTTTAATTTCTACGCCGCCGGAGTAGAAATAGCTAATTTCTACGCCGCCGGCGTAGAAATAAAATAAATAAATATCCATAGAAACTATACAGAATCAACGAATAAGAAGTTGTCTCAATAAAAGAAACCTGTAATATCGCCCTAAATGTCACTATAACACGCTTGGTAACTTAAGAATAAAGTTACTAAATACGATTCGTAGCTGTCAAATTTAAATATATAACCTGTGAATTGAAATATAAACAGAGTTTACTTTTGAGGAAATAACATTATTAAAGAATAGCAGACTTACAGATTACAATTACAGGGACGGTAATCAGCATAAGAATACTTAGAATTAAAGTGATAAGAAAAGATTATATTGATTTGCAGTGATTCGTGGACATATCTTTCAGCCACACTATTAGATTTCCATCCAATTGAACTTCAGGCGACTTACATTACATTATAATCCTTCAAATTCCGACATAATTGCACACAAGGAGGATATAAAATTGCACAGATTTTATGTAAACGTCAAAACGTGAAAAAATTCATTTCAATGTTTATAAGCAAAAGGGAACAAATAAGTATCCATAGCTACAGGGCAATTGAAATCGCAAATGTGTCGCAAACGTAATTTACGTAAAATGTAACGTCAGTAGTAGATATTTTTCTTTAAATATTTACGTTTGAAGAAAAAATATGTGTCATTCGGAGTAAAAGTGTCTTTGTGTGCCTCGCGTGCATTTATCCGACTCGCTTCGCTCGTCGTTTAAACTACCACGCTCGTCACACAAAATCTCACTTCTACTCCTAATAACACAATATACTATTTACATTGTACAAAGTCTTTGCGCTACCGGCAAAATCCATAAATGTAGGTATATCAAAATATTAAATTAAGATAATGAAATTTGGTATGTTGTGTTGTACATCTCTACTGTTCAAAATTTAAACAGATGAGTCCTTCGGAGACTATTAATCATAGTTAATAGATGACATCAGTTTCGATGTAATTAATATTTAATAACATTTCTCGTAGTGAATGAAACAAAAATATATTCTAATGAATTGACGTCATTAGAGTATTTTTTTTATTGATTCGACTAAGGAATAATAAAGATGTTTATAATTGATAGGTATTTTTTGTTCTTATCGCAATTTGAGTCATGTAATTCTAAGAAAGGTGATTTTTTTTGTTGACTGATTGGTGCTAAAGAATTAGTGTACAGTTAACAAAATAAAATGAATATAATAGTTTTATGTATATTACCCGTAGTATATTGGATTAATTGTTCCAAGAAAATATATTGCGAGTATAAAGTTCAAAGTGCAACTTAATCAGTGTCCATTTCACGTAGAGGTACCTAACTAACAAGAACTCATTTTGGAATTTGAACATAGAAACACACATTTTATTTTGCCGTTCTCATTTTTCTGACAGACATGTGTGTTTAAATTGAAATAAGAACATTTCTATTTGTTATATTTGTAGAAAATGAAGAAATTGTAAATGTAAATTGGTTCTGCTTCCCATTAGTTAATTCCGGCATAATTTACCATTCACTTTAAAAGCCGGTATTAGTAAGTAATTACCGTTTGAAATTTTCTATACATAAATTTAATGGAATGGAACTATTTAATAATAAATAAATTGAATTGTACCACAAATGCAATGTGCATACTTGTTAATAATATTTAAGTTTTTTAATTCTGTTGAACTCATTTACAGTAGAAACCCGTTTATAAGGACTTGATGGGCCAAGAGGCCAAATCAGGTTGCTATAATCCAGAAAATTCTCTGTTCTCTTATTAGGCGAGGACATATAAAACAAAGAAATTAACAAAAGTCATTATACCTGTGCTAGTAAATTAAATATATATTTTTTTAATATTACACCTATAGTTTATATTACAAATTATAATAATAGGAGGAGTCTAAGGTTAAATTAAAACTAAAACAATTACCCCTTAACCTTAAAATAATAATAGAAGCTATAAGCTAAATACGTATTTCGAGAACTAAGTTCTTATCATCAGTAGAACAAAACAAGCAAGTTTAAGCAGATTAGTTAAGATTACTCAACATATAAACCATGCCAGAGGTCTAACAACTCTGAACAAACAAGGGAGAGAACTGGGATTATTTAGGGATAGAAGTCACAGGTGAATGAATACCAATTATAATCTAAGATTTAACGTCCAATGAAATTTAAGATTTAAAACGTATGTTTATATTAAATCGAATAATTTTGATTCATACAAAGTTCAGTAAGTCGTAAATATTCATTAATTTGTGTCACCTCCAAGTTGTTATTTTCTAAAAAAGTTTTTAAATATTCTAACGTTTTCGGGATCGGTACACTTGGAAATAAAGAACTAACGTCAAAAGAAACCAATATTTCATTTTTATCTAAAGTAATATCTTTAACTTTTTCGATGAATTGTAATGAATTTTGTGCAGAAAATGTTTGTGGTTGATTTTGTTCGTTGACTACCCATTTTGAAAGCAAATAAGTTGGTGAATTTATGCCAGAAACTATAGGTCTTACTGAATTACCCGGTTTATGAATTTTTGGAAGACAGTACATTTTTGGAAATACTGGATTTGAAACGTTAAGTTTAAAATTTATATTTTTCGTAATTAAATTTGGACAATTTTTAAGGGTGTTTTTATATTCTCTAAGCATTTTAGGTAAAGGATTTTTATTAATTTGCGTGTAAGGTCCATTAGTTAATTTATTATTTTTTACTGTATTAAAATATTCTGATTTATCTAAAACGACAATTTTGTTACCTTTATCGGCTTTTAAATAAAATACGTCGCGTTTTTTAAGATTATTTATAAGTTTAACATCACTATTATTAGGTTTGATTTTAAAACGATTTAAATAATTAGTTATTTGAATTTTACAGGCGTTCCTGATGTAATCTTTAGTGTCGTTGTTGAAATATTTAATACTGGTTTCAATGCAAGCTACTATATCATCTAACGGTGAGTCAATATTATTAGGTGAAATTTTTAAACCTTTATTTAACAAGTTGAGTTCTTCTTTAGAATTTTTTTCCGACGTTTGATTTACAACGATGTTTTCTTTTATAGAAGTTTGTTGTTTCTGGTTATTCAGTATTAACCGTTTTAATTTATTATTCTGACTTTTAATTTTATTAACAAATTTATGGTTAATTACTTCATATATTCTATTCTCGAAAACCGACCATTCATTATATTCTAAATTACATAAATTTTTAGTTAATTTAAGATGTAAGTTATAGGCTTTAATTTCAAGTTTACTTCGTTTAGCGTAATGATTATTAATTTCTGAATCTAACCATTTATTTTTAGCAAATCTTATATTTTCAGAATTTTTGCAATTTTTTAGATGTAGTAATTTTCATAAATTTTGGATAAACTGAATTTAATTTACAATTTTTAAGAAACAGAATGTCAGCGCTGATTAATACAGCACGTTTTAGGGTCCATATAATACGATTTTACCATTTTTACGATGATCTCTGTATGTATGTATGTGTGTCTGTATGTGTGTTTGTGTGTCTGTGTGTGTGACGAAAGTTTCGGATCGCATAATTTCAATATCACGATTCTAAAAATTATAATTTTTTCTTATTCCTCAAGTTTACATCCAGAGGAAGAGGTGTTTAGATTTTGGTTATAATTGGTCAACCAGAAGTAACCTCATTTGAAGATTTTAATAGTTTTTCTTGAAAAAACTTAGTTAAATATTGTTATAACTTAAAGAATATTTTATTCTCTATACGAATTGATTGCATTTTATACTTCATATTCAACAGATATAGAGTTAAAGAATTATAAAGATATTAAATTTCATAAATCAGCCAGCTATGCTAACCATGGAAACTTATAATATATTCAGATAATTCAAATTCATAGATGTCAGTATCAATGAACAGTAAATGAATGTGGCAGAGATAAGGATGTTGAGATAAATGTTGGGGAAGATTCGGTAAGGAATGAAAGAATAAGGGAAATAACTCTAGTGTTAGAAGTTTCTAGAAAGATACAACATTGGTTTGAACATGTCATGAGGAGAGATGAAGAATATATTGGAAGAAGAATGAATAGCTTAGTAATAGAGGGTTGAAGAAACAGAGGAAGATCAAAGATAAGATGGAAGGACTGTATTGTGGAAGACTTGAGAGAAAAGGAACTGAATGAGAACAATACGCAAAACAGGTATGAGTGGAAGAACGAATGGGAAAAGCTGAAGAAGAAGATGCCAGTATGAAGTGAAATTTGCATAGTTTGTTTACGAAATAATTTTACTGGAAATTTAGAATCTGTTGCCAGAAAAATTATGTATGGAATTTATACATAATACACAGGATTGGTGGAAGGTATTGTGTTGGCCACATCAGATTTTTTTTTTAAATTACGATACTTTAATTTTAATGCATTATCAGTTTGCCGTGGCATTTGTCCTTTTTTGTTTGTGGAAAAATTTGTTGTTTACCTGATGTATCACTTGTTTTTGATCACTTAGAACCTTAGAAGGAACAAGAAAAGTCATGGCAAATGCATTAAAGTGCCATTATTTTGAAAAAATAATATAAAAATTTCCATTCAAAAATCTAATCATGATATCGCTTCCGGTGATACTGGAATTTTGAAAACAAGATTTACGAGACGAGATGTACATAAAATTACTTCACAGAGATACCCAAATATCATAGTTTTACATCAATCATTTCAAAATGACGACCTTTTATTTTCAAAATATGTAGGTATAGTTTAATAAAATTTCATACAAAATAAAATAGCAAACCATGAAAACAATTTTATTACTTTATGCTTTATAGTAATTATGGAAATAATTGCTCAACAAGTTCATGAAGAAAAGTCTCAGAAAGTTACAGTTTTATGCAAACATGTCTAGGAAATATGATTAGATTTTTAATAGTTTCCCACGGGGTATTTATGTATTTTTTAACCTACATTAATGTTGTAAGTATAGATCAGTTACATTATCATTACCATATCAGAATTTACGAAAATTGTGTTTGCGTATTCTAGCCTCATAGAAATCATAAAGATAAAAGAATATGATTATATGTCATATATAACAATTGAAGACATTTGAATTCGAACATTTGCATATTTCATCACAGGTTACATTTCAATTTGAACTCCTTCGACTTGTCACAAGTAAGGTTATTCTCACAGTTCTGTGGCTTACACCAGCGTTTCCAAAACTTTTTCAATATAAGAACCATTTCATAATGAATAATTTATTTACATGAATTATTCATTCGATTTTGGGAATTATTTTTAAAATATGTTCGGAAAATAAAAGTGGATATATCTTCCGACATTCAAGAAAAAATCAAAAAGATTAAATTTTTTATTTACGTGAAAGTTGCTTGGTTACATATAGTTGAATTCACTTAAGAAACTAAGTTGTTATATTTATATGATACATGCGATACCATTGAAATAAAGTTTCTAGTTTTATTTCACTTCTATAAATGAATAATATGTTACTGTTAGTACTTTGTAATATATTATTTTGCCGCTCCATGCGACTTTGATGTTTGCCGTTTACTTAATATGACAGCATTACTATTTCCATGGGCGTACTTTTCGAATTTTGCTGCCATAAGAATACTCCTAAGAACCGTCTTGTTTACGTTCATCCGAACGAAAATATGCTTCAAGGAGAAATTTGTGACTCTCTTCATTAAAAGTTATAATGACATAAACTTATTTAAAAGATTTTTCACGAAGGTATGCGTAACAAATATCAAATGAATCAACGTACGGTAATGATATTAATCAAATCTCATATATCTGTCATCATCTGTCATAAATGGAATATAGTTTTGATGAATTATGGAAAATTGAAATATAATTTTGACATTATTTTGGAACGAAACTTGTCACGTGGCCTTCAGCCATTTTTTATCACTCTGTATAACGTAATGTGAATGTACTGATGCTAAACATCATTAGTTGTTGCAAACTGTGGCTTCGATTGTATAGGGTATAGCTGATTTATTAAGCACGGGCTTAAAATAGCTGCTGTAGATGACATCTATCATTCTGTAAAAATAAGTAATCTAAAAAGTGTATCCCTGCTGACTAATTTACAGTCGTAGAAAAAGTATATTATGCGAATTTTTTTATAAACTCTTGAGACACTTGTTTATAAAACTTGTTAATATACTATTACACGACTATTGCGTGGTAAAAAGAGGAAAAGAAGCATA
This sequence comes from Harpalus rufipes, assembly GCA_951394225.1. NCBI lineage: Eukaryota > Metazoa > Arthropoda > Insecta > Coleoptera > Carabidae > Harpalus > Harpalus rufipes. The sequence continues at coordinate 18,633,013 of OX596276.1, read as the reverse complement.
AATTATCTCTAAGAAGAAGGAAAAATGTTTTATAATTATAGTGGAAGCACATGAAAAAAAAATGTTTTGCACAAAAATATGATGTTACATAAAAAAAACTGATATATTTCTTGCATTTATTTGCTCCTGATATTACCGAATCAGAATCGCATGCAAAAATCTATTTCGTCAAATTTATTATGGATTATAGGGATCATTTCTTTTTCGCCTGAATGACAATTTATTCATCCGGATGATGTCAACAATGATGAGGATGACATTCTAATATTGAACGATGAAATGTTAAGAACAAATAAAAATAAACTAATAATACTCCATTTTCTGTATTTATCTATTATCCATATTATAGGTAGGTACTTATTGTAAATATTCACTTTATTGAACAATTATAAAATTATTATAACACGCACAATAAAAATGTCAAATGTTAAACTATTCGTTGAATAAATATTTAACTGGGCAAAAATCTCCAGATAATTTAACTAACGATTTATTCTTCGAATAGTTGCTAACTGACGTTGGTGAAACTAAAATATGGTATTTTATTCGACGAATAGTTTAATTGATTGAATAAAATATTTATTCATTAAAGATGAAACCGGGCATATTTATAATATTTTTGTACCTATTGCTAGAATGTTAGTCAGTTCTTCAAATTAGAATCTTCTTTTTAGATGAATAGAACTAAAAAAATAAAAACAGCTCATATCAATTGTCAGACTTATCGGTATGTACCTATGGTAGATGAGAATATTGTTATTTTAACGTATAAAATTTTATTAATCGAGAATAATTTTGTGAACCTTTGTTGTTCAAGAGGCTATAGCTGTATTCTTTTTGGGCAAAATCTCAGTTCGTCACAGCGTACTTTTAGATTAACTCAGTAATTTTTTGTTCTTTTCGTCCTAACTGAGCTGAGTAGACTCACACCCCTCCCTTACCAATGCTACAAATATTCGCGAAATAAACTCGAAATGATCTGAGCTATTCCGTTCATAAGAGGTAACGTTATGACAAGAAATGTGTTATTTGTAAATGTAGCGTAGAAATAAAGGTAGGTATTATTATTCCAGCGTTCTTTTCTTACACAAAAGTAAAGCAACATGACGTTTCGGGCATGAAATTAGCACATCATAAGCAAATGAAACAAAATATCTTGGTTTTACATTATAATACAATTTTATCATCAATTTCAGGATCTATTGATAATTGTAGAAATTGACGAAAACAGTAGTGTTCTCCAGTGTGACAGTAGAAACTCTTCGGTTATAAATGTAGTATGAAAGTTGAGTCTTCGTGGTTGAAAACAAAAAATGTCCTATATGGTATTGAATTTTAGAGTAATATGTGAAATATTAGTTGTGTTCAATGAAGCTAGCAAATCTAGCATTTGCTAATTTGGGCTAAGCTGTCAAATCACTTTCACATTGAACGGTTTACTAACTTAACTTGGCAGTTTAATGTGGAGTTTGAATGCAGGGAGTACCTATTTGATTGTGAAACTGTACAATGAAAGAAAATGGATATGGACATGATACAATTCTAAAATTATAAATTTAGTAGCAAGTTTGGAGTACATGTAGATATAATATGGTAAAAGCACCAGTAGTTGACACTTTAATATGTAATATTGTTCTTTAAATACATGGTTTAATCTTTAGCAAAAATATAAGCAATTATTCGCATTCATTGACGTTTTAGGAAATAATATGTGTATAAAAATAATAATTAAAATTAATTATCTTACAAAAATAAAAATAAAATTCTAAATGATACAATGAAATGTATTAGTAAATCGACATTTATCAGTTTCCAAATTTTTAGTAGGTGATACAGAAATGTATCAGTAGTAGACACCTTGTACGAACGCAATTTTATGATAAAAGCGCTTTTATATTATATTCTTATGAGGAATGTGGGGCACTTTAATTATGAAAGTTCGTTCGTAATACGGATCAACATATTTAAAGATACAGAATTTGTCAATTATATTAATTTATTATAATTTTCCATGTTCTCATGTGCTCCTGTTTAACATATTTTATAAATATTTTTTTCGTGTTCCTCAAGTTTCAATCCAGAAGAAGAGGTGATCAGATTTTGGTTATAATTGATCAACTGGCAGTACCCTCATTTGAAGATTTTAACAGTTTTTCTTAAAAAACGCAGTTAAATATCATTCATTGACATTTAACGTTATTATAACATAAAGAATATATTATTCTCTGTACGATTTGATTGCATTTTATACTTAATATTCAATAGACATAGAGTTTAAGAATTATAAAGATATTAAATGTCATAAATCAGCCAGCTATGCTAACCGTGGAAACAGCTAATATATTCAGATAATTCAATTTGACAGATGTCAGTATAAAAGAAAAGTAAATGAATGTGGCAGAGATTAGGAAGTTGAGATAGATGTTGGAGAAGACACGGAAAGATACGGCAAGGAATGAAAGAATAAGAGAAATAACTGTAGTGTTAGAAGTTTGTAGAAAGATAAAAGAGAGACGATTACATTGGTTTGAATAGTTACGAGGACAGACGTAGAATATATTGGAAGAAGAATGAATAGATTAGTAATAGAAAGTTGAGGAAAAGGGCTGTATCGCGGAAGACTTGAGAGAAAAGGAACTGAATGAGAACGACACGCAAAACAGAAATGAGTGGAAGAAGAAAATAGCGACCCCTAACGAATGGGAAAAGCTAAAGACGAGGAAAAAGATACAAATGCAATTTGCATAGTTTGTTTATAAAATAATTTTACTGGAAATTTAGAATCTTTGAAAATTCCCGATATTAAAACGGGCTGCTAACTTATGAACACGTAGTTTTTTTTTTATTGGAAATTTCAATAACCTGTAGCTTTTCTCGCAACGTTAACATAACGAGTACATGTTGTCATTTTGTGAATTTAACACATAACCCAATACGTAGTCGTACTGTAATAAGAACAAATAAGAACGACTGCTTCCGACTCAAGCCGAAATATATCGTAAACAGTGGAACCCCTGGTACAATGCTAATGATTTTTACTAACGTTCGTATATGAAAACTGCGATCAAAAATTAGTGTCCATGTCCGTTTAATAGCGTGTCCTCCGAAGAAATATGTTTATTAGGAAAATCAATATAAAATGCCGGTTCCCGTAAATTGTCCAGGTAATAGAGGTATCCGCTTATTGGAGGTGTCCGTTAAGAGAGAATTTACTATATTATCTAATGAAAATGGATCTACGTTAATTTAACTTAACCCAACTTCACGTCAGAAATAATAAGTTAAATCTTCTTGAGAAGTTAGGTTATACGGGTACTAGGTTATATTAGACTAGGCTACGTTACTGTAGTGCACACTAGAGATGCGCATTTTCGACCCGAACCCGAAACCCGACCCGATCCGACCCGAACCACCGTCGGGTTTCGGGTCACGTTTGTGATCAAGATAAATAGTTCGGGTCGGGTTCGGGTCGAGCTGGTTCAGTTCGGGTTGGTTACAGTTCGGGTCGGGCTGGTTCATTTCGGGTTCGGGTCGGGGTGATTCAGTTCGGGTCGGGTCGGGTTCGGGTCAGAAACCGTTCGGGTCGGGTTGGTTCAATTCAGGTCGGGTTGGTTCAGTTCGGGTCGGGTTGGTTCAGTTCGGGTCAGGAACCGGTCGGGTCGGGATGGTTCAGTACGGGTTGTGTCGGGTTCGGGTTCGGGTCGGGTTCGGCTCTGGTTTAGCTCGGGTCGGGTTGGTTCATCTCGGTTTACTTGTACTTCTAATCGTGCCGACGGCCAACCGCTAGTTCATAGGATACCATTTACCATAATTTATTTTTTTATTTCTACTAACGGAAGATGACTGAAAAGTTTTAAGCTACACTTTTCGTATACATATATTATATTCTAAAAAATTATACAAATGTCAATATCCATTCAAAATACATATGTAAATACAACAGCACATTTTAAAGAGAAATATAGTTTGTTTTTAAAAAGCAGAAAATAAAATATTAAATGGCAATGTTGAGGATAATGTTGATTTGGATTCAAGCTAAATTTAAATACGTCCTTGCTGTAACTTCTTGCTAGGTTGAACGTACATTTTCCTTTCAAACTCATTTATACTGATAGAAGCCATAATTTTATAATTATAATTATAATTATAATATTTACTCAAATAGACTAATTGAAATATATATTAATAATAATTAATCATTACCTCCAGACAAACAAAGGATTGTTTCAATTCGGGTCGGGTTAGAGTTGAGTTCGGGTTCGGGTCGGGTTCAGGTTCGGGTCGGGTTCGGGTCGGGTTGGTTCAGTTCGGGTCGGGTTGGTTCAGTTCAGGTCGGGTTGGTTCAGTTCGGGTTGGGTTGGTTCAGTTCGGGTCGGGTTGATTCAGTTCGGGTCGGGTCGGGTTCGGGTCTGATTCTGTTCAGGTCGGGTCGGGTTCGGGTCAGTTCGGGTCAGGTACCGGTCGGGTCGGGTCGGGTTGGGATGGTTCATTGTCGGGAACCGTTCGGGTCGGGTTTCATTTTTACGAAAAATGCGCATCTCTAGTGCACACTAGTTTTAATTAGTAATGTAACAGGTTAACTCGTAAATACAAACTTTGGGTTTCTATTTCTAGCACAAACCCAGTAATAATAACTCATCAAGAAGTTTACATAGACTATTTTATGTAACATATACGCAGTCTACAGTTTAAGAATCACTGTCACACATAAATAAAAACCAAACTGCGTGTATATGATACACGTGGTCGTGATACACTTTTACTTTCTTGTAGTCATATTCACGCTGTATAGACCGTATTCAAACGAACGCTGCAAGCACAGTGCAGTAGCTGTTACGCAAAAATAATATGCACCTTTCAACTGCTGTTATTACACTCTATGTAGTATCCTACTTCTGGTAGCTAATTTTATACGGAGATCGTCTTCAATTAAACCAATTATTACAAGCAGTTCAATACTAGTGATTAGCTAGATATTGCTAAATGTTTTACGATGCATGGTAGGTAATACTAGTTGTTTGTGATGTTACCAAGGTGTTAGCAAATGTTAATCAAAATGCAAATATGCTCTACAATCTTTTTTACAGAGAAACAAGAGTAATTATAATATAATTATTTAATTATTACTACGTTCAGCATTAGCAATGAATGTTCAATGTAAATATTAAATATACGGCGATGAAATAATATTTGTTCAACATAAATAATAAATGATTAGTAAAAAAACAATAATTGTTTCAAAATTAATATTAAATATGTTGTTTTAATATCATATGTTCAGTAATAATATTTAATGTTAAAATTGTCGATCATTAATAGCGTAAGTGATAGCGATGCCGCTTCGTGGTAAAATATTTCAGGTTCAAATCCAGCTATATGTAAATATGTTTATGTTCTACTGTATCATATCTACGACAATAACATCCGCTGCATAACACCAAAGTGATAAAACGTTTTTTAAAAAATAAATGTTAGGTTAAGTTAGAGTATTAATATTAATGAAATTTTGATATACTGTTATCCCCATCAGTTTATAAAATAATCTGATGTGGCCAGCACAATACCTTCCGTCAATCCTGTGTATTATGTACAAATTCAATACATAAATTTTCTTGCAAAAGATTCTAAAATTATGGTATTATGTGATTCCCTTTCTCGGCAACTGAATTCGATACTCCTGATAACAAACAAACCACATGAAATAAAAATATTATGAAATTTTGAATGAAAAATTATAACACTTGTCAGTTATGGACATAATTAATTGCTGTCATTTTGACACGGGTCCCCATATATGCTTGCCAAAGTCAGCAAAGTCATGTCACTGCACGCGCCCTATACATAAATTTTCTTGCAAAAGATCCTATATTTCCAGTAAAGTTATTTCATAAACAAACTATGCAAATTGCACTTGACACTGACATCTTCTTCTTCTTTAGTTTTTCCCATTCGTTAGGGGGTCGCTATTTTTTATTTTCTTCTTCTACTTATTTTTGTTTTGCGTGTCGTCCTCATTCAGTTTCTTTTCTCTCAAGTCGTCTGCAATACAGTCTTTTCATCTTATATTTGGTCTTCCTATGTTTCTTCCACCTTCTATTAATATATTCATCTCTTCTGTTCAAACCAATGTAATCGTCTCTCTTATATCTAGAAACTTCTAACACTAGAGTTACTTCCCTTATTCTTTCATTGATTAACATTTTATTGTACTGACATCTGTCAATTTGAATTACCTGAATATATTAGCAGTTTCCATGGTTAAGTTAGCATAGCTGGCTGAATTATGAAATTTATTATCTTTATTCTTCTTTAAATATCTGTTGAATATCAAATATAAAATGCAATCAAATCGTATATACAATAATATATTCTTTAAGTTATAATAACATTTAACTGAGTTTTTCAAGAAAAACTGTTAAAATCTTCAAATGATGGTACTTCCGGTTGAGCAATTATAACCAAAAGGTAAGGAAGAGGAATACGCAAGAATTGTAATTTTTGGAATTCTAGTATTGGAGATATCGTTGACGAAATCGCGGTCACACACACACACACACACACACACACACACACACACACACAGACACACACACAGACACACACATACACACACACGCACACACGAACACACACACACGCACATACAGACATCATCGTAAAAATAGTAAAATCGTATTGTAAAGACCCTAAAACGTGCTTATTCAATGAAAACTCACCACCCAATTTTTTGACCAAAGACAATACCTTCCTTACCTATAGGTGACGGAAGGTAAAAACAAATATTGAAATTCATCACATTAAATTTTGATGTAAAAGCAGAAATTGATAAATTGATAAAAAAATACTGCACTTAAACGTAAAAGAATATTAAAATTAAAATAACCACTTTTAAATAAAAATTTACTAATATTTTATATTGAATGTCCTAGGGCCAGAACAAATATGCAAACCAAGTCACCAATTAATATGTGCAATAATGCAAATTGTATTGAAGACGTCATGTTGTCGGGTGAAATCGTGTTGATTTCATATTGATATTCATACAAATCAAAACTGGCAGTATTATAATCTATAATATAACCTATATTGTGTCAATTTTGTTATTTATCAAAATTCAAAGTATAAATTAGTAGTTACGTCGTTTTGCAATAGTGCACAATATAATACGAAGAAATAAACACTCATGAAATGAAGCACTATCTATCAACGCCAGTGGACAAAATCACTTTAATCGCCATACATAATGACAGAATGACATGAATATTCAAATAATTCAAATATTATACTCGTTACCGCGGTTACAATACCGTTTCTATTTAATTTTTTTGCCGTTGGTTGGATGGAGATAGCGTATACCGGTCTGGAAAACCTACGATAATGAGATAGCGAATAAAAGTTTCATTATATGACATGTGTGTAAGAGAAAAATATTAGATAAAAGTTTAGTAATTATTGCATCAGAAATTGATGACGTGGGGATCAACTCGCACATAGATGAAGTTGAGCATTTCTTCAAACGCGCTAAAAATGCTGATCATTGTCATTAGTTTTATATTAATTAATTTAAAAATACGAAAATTAGTATAAGGATGTATATAGAAATGTAGTCTATAATTGAAAGTGTGTTTCATATATTTTTTTTTTAATGCAAATGATTGAGTTTCCAACTGACTATAATGATGAATCCGATAGTATTTTTTGATTCTGATATTTCTCTATCAACACTGTCAATATGTGCGAAAAATAATATTTAAAGTTTTTTTTTTTTTGTTTCAAAATAGCGTTGCTGAAATTTCAGTGGGAGCCCACACATGTTTGTATACTTTTTTTATAGTAATATAAGAAAATTCTGTTTAAAATTATTATAAAAAAAATATTATATAAATATTAGGTATATGAAATAAAAGCATGTTTTATAGACAATAAAAAAAAAACAAAAATGCTATAAATAGAACATAAAAAAATATTCTATAAACTATAAATAATTTTGTTTTATTATAACGTTTATTATTGGAAACTCATGAGAATAATATTACATTGTTTAGTTTATGTAAATATGATAAAATACATTTGTTTACGCTAGGGAGTGCACGGGTCAGAGTGTTACCATTTTATCAGTAGGATTTATCCTCGGATTTATCTAAATGCGTCTCTGAGGTCTGTTAATCCCATGATCTTTCTCCTCCAAGCATTCTCATAAAACAATGCGTGGTCACGAGATAATTCAATAAAAACTTGAATGACATAATGTCGTTTAGGAGCGGTGCATAACAATGTATATACCTACCACAGTACTACATTCACTGAGATGACAAAAAATCTAGTCTTGTTACTGTGTGCGTCGTGGACTACGTTTACTGCTGGATAGTTGTCGTTAAATTAGAGACATTAAGTACTTAGTGCTTACTATAGTTTGTTATGAAATATGAAAAATGTTTTTCAATTACAGAAAATTTTAGTTGTTTCGCACAAATTATTTCATTCTGCTTTGTTTTCTAATTAGTCTGTCTAGATCTACGAGTAAAGTTGTCGCTATGAAGAGAAATAATTATTTTATGAACAAGTTTGATTTGTTCGGCACACAATATTTTAATTTGTATTATCGTTTTCTAAATCAGTCTGTAACACATGGGTAAAATTAAACTTTATTTGAAATTTTCCTAATACTAACAATACTTCTGACTGGCTATTGTTTAGGAATATGTTTTTTTTATTTAATCTTACAAAAAAATTACTTGTTATAAAATATTTATAAAATAAAAATGTATCATCACGATATATTACCCATTGCTGGGTGTGCCAATCTGCTTTATACACAGATTTCAATAAAGATGATGACATATTTGTACCGTGTGAGCGTTTACCAGGCGTCATCTTACGGGCACTCATTGTTGGCGTGGAGAGTGCATCACAGCGGTCAATTTTGTGCCATTTAAAATTCGAAATATTTATTTTGGTGTTGGTCGGGGTCGAACTCGATTTCCAGATTCGCGACCAGACACGCGGCCACGAGACCCCATAATAAAAAAAATAAAAATGCACAAATATAAATTCTATAATATAAAGTTGGCCAGACTGTCAACTGTTCTATTTTCAGTTTTAGGTATTTAATTTTAAAAGTACATAAAATTATTTAGAAAATTTGTTTAGAACTTAAAAATAAGCTCATATTTAAAAAATTGCACAGATTGTCATTTGTTAATTCATTTTTAATCATCGTTGTAACCGTTTACTTTTGGCAAATGAATTCAGCTTTTGTAGGAATCAAATCGTGAAAATATTTTCCCACTAACATTTTAGGCATGCAGCTAACGGTGTGACATATGACATTAACTTGATTTTGTTTAACTGCCCTGCAATCTGTCGAACGAGATACACAATTTCAATGTTGGGGCACGAAATTACCATGTATGATGTATGTAGGTACTTTAGAACATCGTTTTCCAAACTTTTCATATATCGGACCGGTATTTTTTAAACTATTTTTTCTCGATACCCTAATACGGATAAATAATAATCTAACTAACAGATATTGTAGTTTAATAAAGCTATTGCTACTATAGAAAATATCTGATGTGGCCAGCACATGACGTCCCGCCAATTCCATATTTAAAATAACAATGAGCTTTAATTAAAGTAACACTTCCGGTTGATTGTTTGTAAACAAAATGTAATTTGTTGTTCCAATACGAAATTTTACATTATATTTTATTGTTTTTCCTCGAAAATCTGTTAAGAGCTCAAAATTAAGAGCATTGTGTACTCCTGTACTAAAATATGAAGCGAAAATTCAAATAAATTGATCCTGTACTAGAACTATTAACATTTTAAAAAATTCAACATTAGACAAACCCAAAATTCAGTAGCATTGCTTGTTTTCCCATTAAAATTAAAGTCAAATACTAATAGATTTCAATAATATTTTTTTTAAAAGCAGGTTCATATCAGAAGTATGTTTGTCTAATATTGATTTTTTTAAAATGTTAATAGTTCTGGTACAGGAACAATTTATTTGAGTTTTCGCTTCATATTTTAGTATAGGGAGTGTAATGTACCTACCTACCCATGTTAGAGATTAATTAATTATTAAGTTATTATAAGTATTATGTTGTATTTCTATGAATCATGTTATTGTGCCTATATCATGTTATGATGTTATTCTAATTCTCTTATTTACTGTTCTTTTAAATATTTACTGTATTATCTTGAAGTCCATTTCTATAATCCTATTGTTAGCTTTTCCCATACAACTGACCTTTCCTACCAACCATCTCTGAGTCATTTTGTTAGAACGTGAATTGTACATCACAAATAAGATAACAACCCTTATCCACCAATATATATCCCAGTCAGAGACAGTCAGTAGATCTTAGATCCTCACGCCAGTCCTCACAAAACTTCACGTCATTCTGCATTAATATTTTTAATAAAACTATATTTTTAAACCACTGAGTGAATTATTTCGTCGACCCATTACATAATTTTGGTGTCAGAAGTGGGATCGTTTTTCGAAATAACGGTAAATAAATTCAAACTACAATTTGAAACCGGTGACTTTAGTCTTTAACCGTCGAGACGAATCCAATAAGTTGTCTGTATCACTCGCGTTCGAGACAGTGGTTCCGGATCTTACTCAAATTCAAGGCTCATCTTCGACAACGTCGGGGTCCATCCAGATCCAGCCAACCAGTCCACCAGGTCACAGTTGAACTCCAGTTCAATCGTTCACCAGGTCCAGCGAGCAGCAGTTCAACAACGTCGTGGGTCTTCATTCACTGTGGTCATGTTTATACTATTTCTGTGAGTACAATAATACCAATCCCCAAAGTGCCAGTGTTCAATTCAAAAATTCAGTAATACAAAAATTAATTCGTGTAGATTTTAAATACTCTTGTAAAACATTCGTCAAAACTAATTTCAAAATGCCTGATACTACGAGTACTTCAACATCTTTCGTAAGCTTAGAAATTGCCAGAAGTATGTTAATTAATTTCGATGGCAATAACAAATCCAAACTATTCGAATTTGTCGATAACTGCGACGAAGCAATCGCTCTCGTATCAGAAACAAATAAAGCTACTCTTTTAAAAATTATTAAAACTAAATTAACTGATAACGCCAGACTCTTAATAAAAAACAGAAACTTTGATTCATGGTCAGATTTAAAGAAACATTTATTAGATTCTTATTCAGATAGACGAACAGGTGGTCAATGGCAATTAGAATTAAACTCAAGTAAGCAAAATATCAAGGAAAATGTTCTTTCTTATGGAAATCGTATTGAAAACTGTTACGTTAAACTATTAAATACCTTAGACAACGATCTATCACAAGAAGGACGACAAGCGTGCGTCAATCTCTTAAAAACACAAGCCTTAAATGCATTTATCTCCGGATTAAATAAAGATTTAATTATACTTGTAAAAGCACAAAAACCTGAGTCTCTAGAAGAAGCCATAGCAATTGCAATAAACGAAGAACGAGAACTTATATCAAAATTCGAAATTCAAAAGTTTCAAACTATTAATAATTCCAACACAAAGCATTGTAACTATTGTAATAAACCGGGACACAGTAGTTTTAATTGTTACTCAAAAAATAAACCGAGAAGTGATTCAAACATTCGACATTTTAGGCAACCGAATGATTCAAGACAAAACTATGCACCGAGTAGTCAAATAAATAGAAATTCTCCAAATAGAAATTCAAATTTTAACCAAAATCAAAATTTTCCCCGTAGGAATCAAAATTTCGATAATCCTAAGCAGTGCAATTATTGTAAAAATCTAGGGCACGTAATTTCAGAATGTCGAAAACGACAATATAATAACCAAAAACGAAACAATATTAGTTCTAATTCTCAAACCTCTTCCAATCCTTTAAACTCGCAAAGTCCAGTTGCGTCGGCCACTCAACGGACTGCAAATCACATTCAGGCCGAATCGTCATAATAAAAAATTTAGCTGTCACAACATTTATCAATGTATCTTTTAGCGAATCAAAACTTTTACAAAATTCATTCTTGCTAGACACAGGCGCGGACGTTTCTTTAATCAAAATTTCAAAATTAAATGGAAATACTCTTATTAATGAAGATAAAAAATTGATTCTGCACGGCATTGATAACGCTAATCCAAATTCTGTTCAAACACTCGGTTATCTACATCTGAATATTTTAGTTGGAAATAGAACAATCACTCACACATTCCATGTAATTAGAGATGATTTTCCAATACAATTCGATGGAATTTTTGGTAACGATTTTTTGAAAGAGAATACTTGCCACATCGACTATGAGAACGATTTATTACATATTCATAATTCTGCTATCTCCCTAAGTCATATAGAAAACATTTTACAAAAAGAAAGTTCTAATCTTACTAATTCAGATAATGATTCTAAATCTTCACTAATTCCTACTTATCCTATATCAATCGAACCAAGATCTGAACAAATCATTGTTGTTGAAATATCTAATCCTGAAATCTCTGAAGGAATTATTCCTCCTACTAAAATCCTAGATGGTGTTTTATTATGTCCTAGTTTTGTTAAGGTCCGTGATAAATTTGCCATTACATCTGTACTCAATACAACGGATAAAAAAATCAAAATCTCTAAAGTAAAAATTGAAATTGAACAAGTTGAAAACAATCACAAAATAAATTCCATATCAAACAATAATTACAAACAACATATTAATTGTAATTCTAATAGATTAAAATTATTGAAAGAATCATTGCGCTTACATCATTTAAATGAGGAAGAATATAATAAAATTTTAGAAACTTGCATCGAGTTTAATCACATATTTCATTTACCAGGCGACGAGCTAACTCATACAAATGCGATAACTCATCAAATTCCTACTAATTCTGAAATACCAGTCCAATCCAAAACCTACAGGTTTCCAGAAGTCCACAAAGAAGAAGTAAATAATCAAATAAAAAAAATGTTAGACGAAAATATTATCCGCCCTTCTACCTCTCCTTGGAATTTCCCCGTTTGGGTCGTTCCAAAGAAGCAGGACGCATCCGGTAAACAAAAATGGCGATTAGTTATAGATTACCGTAAACTTAACGAGATTAGTATCGGTGATTCATACCCTTTGCCAAACATCAACGATATTCTCGATCAGTTAGGTCACTCAAAATATTTCTCAACACTCGATCTCGCATCCGGATTTCACCAAATTCCAATAGAAGAAAAAGATATATCAAAAACTGCATTTACTGTACCTTCAGGCCATTACGAGTTCAATAGAATGCCCTTTGGATTGAAAACAGCCCCTGCGCGATTCCAACGTCTAATGGACACTATTTTAACTGGTTTACAAGGTTCCGCATGTTTTGTATATCTTGACGATATCGTTGCTTATTCCGATAATCTCGATAATCATTGCAGAAAATTAAAATCAATCTTTTCCAAATTAGCAGAAAATAATCTAAAGTTACAACCAGATAAATGCGAATTTTTACGCAAAGAAGTCATTTATTTAGGACATCATATCACATCCGAAGGTGTTAAACCAGACGATAATAAAATAAGAGCCGTAGAGGAATTCCCAATTCCACAGACTACTAAAGAGATAAAAAGTTTTCTCGGTTTAGCTGGTTACTATAGACGATTCATCAATAACTTTAGCAAAATAACACAACCTCTCACAAAATTATTACGGAAAGACGAACCATTCCTTTGGACAAGCACTCAACAAGAAGCTTTCGAATCCTTAAAATCAAAATTAATATCAGAACCAATCCTTCAATATCCAGATTTCACTCAACCCTTTAATCTCACCACCGACGCAAGTAATTTTGCTATTGGAGCAGTCCTATCACAAGGTCCTAGTTCCCAAGATCTTCCAATCGCATACGCAAGCCGCACTTTAAATCGAGCAGAATCTAACTACTCCACCATTGAAAAAGAACTACTCGCGATTATTTGGTCAATTAATCATTTTAGGCCTTATCTTTATGGTAGGAAATTTAACATATTTACAGACCATCGACCCTTGACATGGTTGTTTAACGTGAAAGATCCTGGATCACGATTAGTTCGTTGGCGCTTAAAAATAGAAGAATATGATTATCAAATCACGTATAAACCAGGTAGATTAAATTCAAACGCTGATGCGCTTAGTCGTATTAAATTAGAAACTAACAACGATAACAACTGTTCAATATTTAAATCCAGTAACAATACCGAAACATATTCTGATTTTCTAAATTGCCTTAAGACTTCTATTCTAAACTATAACCTTTTAAATGAATTCGATGGAGACATTAAAACTATTAAAGGTAATAAAGCAATTTTTGTTTCTTGTGATCTAGATAATTCAAACACATTATTAACAGAGATAAATGAAAAATACAATCATTTAGATTCACTACAAAATCCTGAGTTATTCGAAACTAAACACTTTTTCCATTCTGATGAAATAATTATTTATGTTTTTTCAAAAAAATATTATTGGGACCAGCCTTCATATGAAGATATTTTCCATTCCATTTTGAATCTCAAAAACGTTCTAATTAATAATAACATATCTATAATCAACATCCCAAATCTAAATTCCCAAAGTCACAATAATAATTTAAAATGGCACAAAATTCGATCGATGATTAGGTACATATTTAAGAATACCAACATTACTATAAATATCTATCATAACAATATAATAAATTTAAATACCGACCAAATCGAGAAAGTCCTCGTAGAATTTCATTCAAATCCATCATCGGGACATTCAGGATTCCATAGAACATATAGAAGAATAAAAGAAAGATATCGTTGGCCCAACATGAAAAAAGATATTGCTAATTTCATTAAAACATGTAGCTCTTGTCAAGAAAACAAATTAGTTCGGAATAAATCTAAGAAACCAATGGAAATTACAACAACTGCTAGTAAACCATTTGAAAAAATTAGCCTCGATATTGTAGGTAAACTACCGCGTACCGAAAACGGTAATGAATATATATTGACATTACAAGACGATTTAACAAAGTATTCTCAAGCCTTTGCAATTCCGCGACATGACGCAGAAACCATAGCAAGAACATTCGTTCAAAATTTTATTTGTAAATTTGGCATACCCAAATCAATCCTTACAGATCAAGGTAGAGATTTCATGTCCAATCTTTTAAACGAAGTTTCAAAATTATTTAAGATAAAAAAATTAAATACAACAGCATATCATCCCGAAACGAACGGCGCTCTCGAAAGATCACATCACACTTTATCCGAATACCTTTCCCATTACGTAAAATTAGATCAAACCGATTGGGACTCATGGCTCGATTTTGCCATGTTTTCTTACAATACAACACCTCACACATCCACAAAATACTCACCCTATGAACTAATATTCGGTAATAAACCCGAACTTCCAACTTCAATTACGAAAGACGTAGAATTTAAATATACATACGACACTTACTTAGAGGAATTAACCCTAAAATTTCAAAAATCACACGAAATAGCAAAAAATAATATTATTGAGTCCAAAAACACTAATAAAAAATATTACGATAGGAAAACCAAAGACATAAATTATAAAGTAGGAGATTTAGTGTATCTAGAAAATAATCAAGTAAAAATAGGAACTACGAAGAAATATTCTAAGAAATATACAGGTCCATATAAAATCATAAAATTAAACCCTCCAGTCAATTGCACAATAAAAATAAAAAATAAACATATGCGTGTTCATTATAACAGACTAAAACGTCACATTGTTTTAGGTTAGTCAGCCTCGTATCAGGGGAACAGCTCTTCAATCATACCGAGTTAAAGCAATCTCCAGGAATATATTACGACCACATAACTAAATTAAATTATTACGAAAATATTTGGAAATTAATTGTACATATCGATATTTCTGCTTTCGAACAAAAAATTAATCTAATCGAAAATACTATTATAAAAACTCGTAACCTTTGCGATCACGATAATATTGAAAAATCCACACTATGTGGTAGTTCACTACATACCTTAGAAAAAGCACTACCAATTCTTAAAAATAAATTTGGAAACTTTAACGAAATTATTGGGAACCGTAGAACAAAACGTGGGTTAATCGACGGATTAGGTTCTGTTTTTAAACTCATTTTCGGAACCTTAGATCATAATGACGGCGAATATTATAACAAAGCCATTGAATCTTTATCACATGATGAAAAAGAACAAATCAAATTATTAAACGAACAAACACAAGTAGTAAAATCTACTATTTCAAATTTTAATACCACACTTTCCAAATTGCAAGAAAATACCTTATTATTAAATTCAAATATTAAAATTTTCGAACAATTAGCTAAAGAGATAAATACAAAGTTATTCGAAGTAGAATGGAAACAGGAAACAGACGAACACATCTCGTTATTAACTATTATGTTCACTGAAGTCGAGAAAGAATTAAGCGATTATACGACGGCAATTCTATTAGCCCAGAATAGTATTCTTCACCCTATAATCTTAGGTCCTAAACAATTAATTAAAGAATTACAAAATACCTTACCATATTTACCCCCATCTACGAACTACGTAACTTCTTTAGAAACTCACAATTTCCACGCACTCGTTCAAGTAATGGAAATTGAAGTTTTTCGTTTTAATAATAGGCTAATATTTGTACTCTTAAATCCTTTACTAGATATTAATACATTCGACATTTATAATCTTATTCCTTTACCGATTCTAACAAGCAATCAATCTTATCTTTTTATACAACCTTCCACTAAAATGATTGCACTTTCTGAAAACAAATTACAATATACTGCTATATCTGATTTTAGTAAATGTAAAAAATTAAACGAATTAAAATTAGTATGTCGTTTGGAATCACCTATATATTCGGTACATGTTAAACCTATTTGCGAAACACAGTTACTGCAAACCTCTTCTAGAATCCCCGAAAATTGTGATACTCGCATCTTCATAACTAATAACGAAATATGGCATAGATTACATAATAGTAACAGTTGGATTTACGTTTCTCCAAAATTAACTTCGTTAACAATAAATTGCAAAAACATTGCACCTTTCGATATCTCGATTGTTAAAACAGGAATTCTTACCATGGATAAATTCTGTCGTGGGTACACCAGTACTACGGTACTGTCAACATTTTCTATATTTAAAGAGAGTTCCCATTTATCAATAGTACCAAATTTTGACATTAGCCAGGACGAATGTTGTTTAAAAAATAAAAAACCAAATGTTACAATTCCACAAATGGTAGACATACACTCAAACATTAATTTAGATAATTTAGAAATAGCTAGCCATAAGTTAAAGGAAATAGAAAGGATGACTAAGGAATTAAATAAACAACAAGATTCTATTTTCTCTAGAGTTACCAATAACAATTATTTCATATATTTACTTTGTACGTTACTTAAAATTCTTAGCCTTTATTGTATATACAAAATTTATCAGAAAATTAAAAGAAGGTTTTTCAGAAACAACAATACCTGTTGTCACAGCATTTCAAATTGTTTAACTCTAAATATATTTAAAAATTCAAATAAAGTTCACCCAGTTAAAACTAATGTTGAATTAGGTAACAGAGACAATCATAGCGATGAGGAAGTTGAAAAGCCTCTCCGAAGGAGCAGTAGAATCGCTCAACTAAAAGAAAACCCTTGAGGCTTTCCTTTTCTTTAAGGGGGGAGGTGTAATGTACCTACCTACCCATGTTAGAGATTAATTAATTATTAAGTTATTATAAGTATTATGTTGTATTTCTATGAATCATGTTATTGTGCCTATATCATGTTATGATGTTATTCTAATTCTCTTATTTACTGTTCTTTTAAATATTTACTGTATTATCTTGAAGTCCATTTCTATAATCCTATTGTTAGCTTTTCCCATACAACTGACCTTTCCTACCAACCATCTCTGAGTCATTTTGTTAGAACGTGAATTGTACATCACAAATAAGATAACAACCCTTATCCACCAATATATATCCCAGTCAGAGACAGTCAGTAGATCTTAGATCCTCACGCCAGTCCTCACAAAACTTCACGTCATTCTGCATTAATATTTTTAATAAAACTATATTTTTAAACCACTGAGTGAATTATTTCGTCGACCCATTACAGGAGTACACAATGCTCTTAACACGTTAAGCGCCAAGGTAATTTTGATATTTTTATCACAGGGCCATTACCAGATCCATATTATACCTTCCAAATTACGCCTACATCCATTATCAAACTTTATTAAGTGATTTTTTTCAAAAATATTAAACAGACACCGGTGTCTGCACTGGCCTTGTGATAAAAATTTGCTGTAGTAGGCCAAAGCAGACACGTTTTGCAGATACAGCGTGAGCTATCACAGAGCCAAAGCAGACCCATCTGAACCTGTATTTTCTCGCATGCATTTTATTAGTGAAATTGTTATAAACAACTGCAATTGTAAACAGAACTCCACGATGAGCACCAAATCTAACAAACTGGTAAAATTAGCTTTGGAAAAACAAATAACGCATTATGATAGTGAAAGCGACAGTGCCCGACGGTAAGTTGTTGAGAAAATGAAATTTTTCAATTAAAATTATACAACCTTTTTAAATGAATAATGAATTCTGAAAGATTTTTTAATATTTTGAATTATTTCATTTTTCTCTAGAACCATTTTATGATTCCGACGATTCCAGAAATGCTTTGTATCATTTTTCAATTAGGTTTTGTAAATGTGCGTTTGTAGTGTTTCTTTTGTCTATATTGTTTATGTTGAATGTATTATTTATTTTTTCAAATACGAGTAAATGTGCATTATAGGACCACTCTATGGTTTATCTGTTTTATTATGAATGCAACGTCACTGTGTCTGCTTTGTCTCTGTCGTAGAAGTCTAAAAAATATCAGTGGGCCAAAGGGGTGCATACTCAGCGCCTGAATATTCAAAACCAAAATACTCAAAGCCAGAATATTCAAAAACAGAATCGCTCATTGCACGAAAGCGTATTTAACTTAACCAAACCTAACCTAAAGTGACCTCCGCTTGGCCACGCCCACGTATTCGGGTGAAGCGCTTTCTGGCGATGCGTGATTCTGTTTTTGAACATTCGGGATTTGAATGCTTCTGTGCATGCATATTCTGGTATTGAATATTCGGGCGTTGTAGACATTCCCGTCCAAAGCAGACACACGTCGTATAATCATAACTCGTTGCGGTCAGGCCTGCCCACGTATAGGGATATTTGCGGACGGGCCAGAACAGACACTACCGTTGGAAATCTAGAATGAATATGTCTGTTCAGCAAGCTTGGACAAACACTGAAGCAGACACCGGAGTCTGCGTTGGCCCTGTGATTAAAACAACGAAGAGACACCGGTGTCTGCCTTGGCGCTTAACGTGTTAAGACTACTTCCGGTTTATCATATATCGTTCAAATCTAATATGTTGTTTCAAAATATATACGAGTTTTAAATACCAAATTTGAGAAGTTTAGGATCATATTTAAATATATTTTTTCAAGAAAATCTGTTTAGAGCTTTCAGTAAAGTACCACATCTGGTTTATCTATTTCAGAAAAAATCTAATATGTTGTTCGCAATAATACAAAAGTCGTATAAACAAAATTTTAAAAGTTTTAGAATATATCATAATATATTTTTCACGAAACTCTGTTTAGAGTTTCAAGTAAAGTGTAATTATTTTAATATAATTCATCATTAAAAACTGTTATGGGATTCAAGTAAAGTATCTTGTCCGGTTGTCCAATATTACCCAAAATCTAATCAACTTTTTATATGAATGCAGAAAGCTTAAATAAGGAAAGTTTGATATGAGTTATCGTGGAAGAAAAAATCGTCACACATACAGACATCATAGTAAAAATGTGTTGTGGGGACCCTAATTCGTGCTTATTCACTAAAAACTCACTATCGAATTTTTGGACCGAAAACATTCTAAGAATATTTCGCGCTTTCAATTATACTAAGAATATTTCGCGCTTTCAATTATCAATACATTTATCAAATCATGTTTTCTTTATTTTGTTTTTATGTTATCTAACTTTTAAATATTATTATATTTTTATATTCTAGGTTACTTGCTCTTTTTAAAAATACATCTTGTCACTTATTTTAGCCCCACCTATTAATAGAATTGAGAAAATATATGGTAAAAATAATTCATTTACTGTTACTATTTTTATTTGTAATTAAAAATAAAATTGAACCAGTTTTTCATATTAATAACCAGTGAAGTTATTTAGAACGTTTTGAGTTTTGTAATTAAAATGACAGTTGACAACCAATAAACTATGTGCAATCCATTTGATTTTGTAAAATCAATTATATTTACATTACAAAATAGGTTCGTTATAAAAGTTCAAAAAAATTATCGACAAACGTTATGTCAATTATTAATACCTAGCTTCGCTTTCGCCTCATCCACGTTTTTAAGATTTATATAATCATATTTCTCTTCTCATTTTATTTAAAGAAAATATATATATATATATATATATATATATATATATATATATATATATATATATATATATATATATATGCACTTTATTATTATTATTATTATTATTGTTATTATTTTATGCACCACGTTGTAACGTTTTATATTTATTTAGTTAGATATTATAAGGTACCTATCAATGGTTATTTGGGATTTGTTTGTTAATCCTAGCCTAGCACGTTAAAGTTTTATCTAACATTTGAATTGGAATGTACATATTTGTTTCATTTTATTTTTTTATTCACAATCCCTATTAAAAAATTAATCTCATTGTTTTGAATAATGTTTATATGTATCTATATAAATATTTTGTTAAATATAGGTCACAAAAATAAAATAGATTATATTTCGCCGTAATTATTAAATATACATATATATTTAAATAAATTATGTTTATAAAAGAAAATTAAACATATGACTCGTACCTTGTAGACATGTAACCTGAAAGACGTATTTTTACGTTTATAACTACTTTAGCCATATTATTTTTACCTTCCGTAAGGTATTGTCTTTGGTCAAAAAATTTGATGGTGAGTTTTCATTGAATAAGCACGTTTTCGGGTGTTTACAATACGATTTTACTATTTTTACGATGATGTCTCTATATGTGTGTGTGTGTGTGTGTGTGTGTGTGTGTGTGTGTGTGTGTGTGTGTGTGTGTGTGTGTGTGTGTGTGTGTGTGTGTGTGTGTGTGTGTGTGTGTGTGTGGTGTGTGTGTGTGTGTGGTGTGTGTGTGTGTGTGTGTGTGTGTGTGTGTGTGTGTGTGTGTGTGTGTGTGTGTGTGTGTGTGTGTGTGTGTGTGTGTGTGTGTGTGTGTGTGTGTGTGTGTGTGTGTGTGTGTGTGTGTGTGAGTGTGTGAGTGTGTGAGTGTGTGAGTGTGTGTGTGTGTGTGTGTGTGTGTGACCGCGGTTTCGGCCGCTCTCAAAGAGTTATGTTAAAAAATAGTTAACTATAAAACAATTTATGAATGAAATTTAAATTATTTAAATAATAAACAATATTACGTATTAAATACTTAGTCTAATAGGTTTTATATAACAGTTTACCTACATTCCTCGTGGCATCAAAAGAAGAAAATTATCGTTGATTTTTAAATTATTGTTGTCAACGCTTTACTACAAATCATCCACCACACTTATCCGGTTAACGCGTTTTGGAAATTTTAATTCAGCATGAATTTCACTTTCATGTCATGTATTACACGACGTTTGCTCTAATGGGCGGTTTGCGAATTACTTCACTTACAGGATATTCCTATAAAATTTTAAACATCTGCAATTCAGCTTGGATCTTATTTGTTCACCTGATATTTCGATACGTAATAAATATGTAATATTGTTTAAAGGCTAGAAGAATGTATATTCAGGTAGCTGGGGGGACCTTTTGAACAATTTAATCTACTTTGTGTTAAATATATTTTTTTATGAATAAAACTATTTCATATTATTGTAACGTTTTATTTATATGGGTGAAGTGTAAAAATAAGAGAAATATTATTAATTAAAATAATACGTTTATTAAACGATAAATAATTAGAATATCTATTAAAAAGATAATAAAAATAACTAACACTATGGATTAAACGAATATAAACACTAATTTAAGACTACAAATATTATTAAATACTTAAACACTAAGATTATTTATTTAAACAACATTTATATCACTATATTTATTTATATAACTACATTTATTTATCTTAACAACACGTAGACTCTTTATTTATATCACCGCCTGTTCATTGATCGTTGCTTCTATATATCAGACTATCCGATGCCTTTCTCGACGGTACTTATATACCCCGGCGACTTTTGTTCTAGTAACGACTAGAACATTCGCGAGATAAAAACATCGTGCACAATAGATCACGTCACCGCAATAATTAAACAAATCCGAACATGTCTGTTACGCGCGGAGATTCCGGATAGGCGCGGCGGCGGCGGCGAGGGCTACGGCGCGGCGGTGGCGGCGACGTTACATTATCAATCTATTTTGCTTGCTCCGTTAAATTTAATAACTCCATTAATTTTGAGAATTGGACACAAGTGTGTACGGTATTTTCGACTTAAAATTACCTAAGGAAAACACACTTAAGCTAAGACAATCGAGTCACCAGACATCCTATATATTAACAATTTTTATTTAATCATTTGTACGCCACTAGTGCTACTTAAGCTACGGTGCTACACATTCAGTTGTACGCTTCGGTTTCGGTTTGCATTTGCAAATGTATATAATATTCTATATTCTATCCGGTGAGCGACAAACTCAGGGCCGGATTAAGTTATCTAGGCGCCCTAGGCTGATAAAAATTTGATGCCTACGCAAAATTTTGTAGGTACTTAAGATTAAACATATTTTAATTATTTGTATGTATTTATGAAAACACTAAACATTATATTAATTAGATTATTTTTCTACATTTTACGTTTAAAACTTCTGATTCTATAGATAATAAAAGAGATCAGAATTTCATAAAATATACTTGTTTTGCTGTGGAGATAAACCTTTCTCGCGTGTAGTTTGTAACAGGAAGGTATATTCTAAAAATAATATCCAACATATTAGAATTTATCATAAAAATGCGAGAGAAATACCAAAATTTTGATTTTGATGTGAAATTATGAGCGCTTAATGGCTATTATGCAAGGCGATATGATTTCAAATGTGCTCATTTGTGATATTAATTTGTTTTCTTTATCTTACTTACCCTACATCCTTACATAAAACGATCAAGGAAAAATATTTACTTTATTTGAATAAAGCTCACATAAGCGTAAAATGAATTACAAGTTACAATGAAAACTGGATTGGGTTTGGCGCCTATTTCCTTTACGGCGCCCTAGGCTTTAGCCTTGTCAGCCTATTGGATAATATGGCCCGGGACACTAAGAAAATAATACTAAGGGACTATTCCACTTTAAAAATAGTGGTACGTAACGTAGTAAATGTGCAAGAAATGATTGACATACCAATTTCTACACGACACGAGCTATAATAGGCGTATAAAATGCATGGTTATGTTACAAAAAAGGCGCGCCTACTAACGGATTAAAACATTTATTGATAGTAGTTATTTCCTTCATTTTGATGTGTTTCATTGTCAATGATTTCACTGAATATTTTTTGCAAATACTTTCTACAAGTGTTTGTAAATGAAGAATTAAAGTGCTTATTCACGGTGTATTTTGTAACTCATTTTCGTGCGTATTTTAGCGTGGATGTCATGGTTTCGTCGTTTTGAACATGCTCTCGAAAATGTAAACAAAATTTTAGGAATCGAGTACCGAGACGTAAGCATGATGTACAAAGTATTTTTGTGGTATGTTTTTTGAGTGATTTACGATTTACGAGTGGTATAACTTGTACAATAATCATTGTTGATGTTTATTAAGAATCATGTAACTATTTGTAGAATTGTATTAATAATAAATTAAAATGCTTCTTCTTGTGTATTTTAATTTTGAAATGTTTTTGGAGATAACTTTCTCAAGAAAATTTAATTTTAACTACATTATTTGATTGGATTTTTCTATAACATCATGAATAAAGGCAATTCTACACTATTTAAAAAAATCTGTTGTGGCCAGCACAATACCTTCCGTCAATCCTGTGTATTATGTATAAATTCCATACATAAATTTTATTGCAAAAGATTCTAAATTTCCAGTAAAATTATTCCATAAACAAACTATGCAAATTGCACTTGACTCTAACATCTTCTTCTTTAGCTTTACCCATTCGTTAGGGGTCGCTATTTTTTATTTTCTTTTTCCACTCATTTCTGTTTTACGTGTCGTTCTCATTCAGTTCCTTTTCTCTCAAGTCTTCCGCAATGCAGTCCTTCCATCTTATCTTTGGTCTTCTTCTGTTTCTTCAACCTTCTATTACTAAGCTATTCATTCTTCATCCAATATATTTATTTCTCCTCATGATATTTTCAAACCAATGTAATCATCCCTCTTGTATCTTTCTAGAAACTTGTAACACTAGAGTTATTTCCTTACCTATCTTTCCGTGTCTTCCCCAACATCTACTTCAACATCCTCATCTCTGCCACATTAATTTACTTTTTATTTATACTGACATCTGTCAATTTGAATTAAATGAATATATTAGTAGTTTCCATGTTTAGCATAGCTGGCTGACTTATAAAATCTAATTTCTTTAAAATTCTTTAACTCTATATCTATTGAATATGAAGTATAAAATGCAATCAAATCGTATAGAGAATAATATATTCTTTGAGTTCTAATAACGTTAAATGTCAATAAATTAAATTTAACTGTTAAATCTTTAAATGAGGCTATTTCCGGTTCACCAATTATAACCAAAATCTAATCAGTTGTTCTTCTGGATGTAAACTTGAAGAATACGAAAAAAATATAATTTTTGGAGTCGTGGTATTGAAGTTATGTGATCCGAAACTTTTGTCACACACACACACACACACACACACACACACACGCACATATCTACTATTATCTACATACAGACATAATCGTAAAAATGGTAAAATCGTATTATAGTGACCCTAAAACATGCTTATTCACTAAAAACTCATCATTGAATTTTTTGACCAAAGACAATACCTTCCTAACCTAAAGGTGACGGAAGGTAAAAAATGTCTTTTATGGAAATGGGAAATAATCGGACACGCAGTCTTACATTATTATGTATTTCCTGGCCGACGTTTCGACTGTACAGCAGTCTTTAGGCATCTAAAAGTTTTTACATGGACTCTACAAATATGAAGTTTACAAACATTTTACAAAGCACAAATAATAACATCCAACAATAACAGTCATATTTATAGAAATGTTTAACAAATAAAAACTCCATCCAAACATTGGATATCAGTAGGTACATTTACATTTAATATATTGTATTAAAAAAAAATAGTTGGAGCTGGGGCGCAGAAAACTCAAACTTGTAATTACCTTTTCTCAAATTTAATAATAATTGTAACTTTTTTAAAACTTTGATAGTTTAAGCAAGGTGTAGTTTTAATATAAGTGGAGGACTGGAGGAGCTCATTGAAGCGTTTAACACTGGATTGGATTGACAAACCTATCAAATCGTCGTAAAATATACTATACGACATATTTCTAAGTTATTAAATAAAAAGTGTAGGTTTTATATTAATTAATATTTTATATGATGGAAAAATATTTTTTTGTTGGACAAAACTTTAGACTTAAAAATATCTTGAAGTTTCTAGTCTAATAAACTTCTGATATGACTACTGTCACTCATGAGAGTTTCTAGGCTTGTTTATTGTAGAACGTTTTTTAATTTCGAAATACCTGATAAACCATTTCCAATTAGTAAAATTTCAACCTCATTAACAAATGTGATAAGTGATTTTCGAGTGGCGATTAATTTGCATTGGTTCATTCTTTCTGTTTTAATTTGTATCTATAATCTATTTAAATTGTGCAAGCTCTGCTATAGTGATACAATTTTTGTAGCAATATGTTGTATGATACCGAGGTAAGATGATTTATTGCGTATTTCATTTTTAACTTTCAGCTTTTTCTTCATTGTTATTTTTGGAGATAGGGAAATTTGTTTGTAAACAGAAAATGAAAAGTAGTAGGTACATAAAAAAAATGAAAAATATATGTTTTCTCATGGTAAACATTCGAAAAGGGCATTATAATGCGAATGATAAATTGAAAATTCTTCAGAGAGGATAGAATCGGGACGCACTAGGTTTTACAATGACGGAACAAAATGTTTAAAGAGCCTGTTTAAATTACACTTTTTTGGCAAAGTTAAATACGGCGTTGTTTTAACTAATCAACTGAAAAGTTTAACTAACTTTTTTCACATTCTTTGTCATAAAGTTTTTGATAATTGTTGAAAAATGAACATGGAATCTAATATAAGTAAATCTTGGGAGGGCATTACGAGAGAGTATTTAAAATTACTTCATAAGCATATGTATTTCCATATACATATTTTCAAACAAAAAATGACGTTTATACTTACGTAGGTATGTTAGCAGTTTTGTAGCAAAGTGCGTAGATCTAATATAAAACTTGATTGGAAAATGTTTTATTATTATTGATTCAAATATTAGCGATTTTTACCTTCCGTTACCTCTAGGTAAGGAATGTATTGTCTTTGGTCAAAAATTCGTTGATGAATTTTAGGGTCCTCGGAATACGATTTTACTATTTTTACGATGATGTATGTGTGTGTGGGTGTTCCAAAAATTTCAATTCTTACGTATTCCTGTATTTTGGTTATAAATGATCAATCGGAAGTACTCTCATTTGATGATTTTAACAGTTTTTCTTGAAAAAACGCTGCTAAATATTATTTTCACAATTAATGTTATTATAAATATTAAAGAATATTCTATTATCTATACGAATTGATTACTTTTTATATTTCATATTTAGTGGATATAGAGTTAAAGAATTATAAAGAAATTAAATTTTATAAATTAGCCAGCTATGATATAACCATGGAAACAGCTACTATATTAAGAAAATTCTAATTGACAGATGTCAGTGTCAATGAATAGAAAATGAATGTGGCAGAGATGAAGATGTTGAACTAGATGCTGGGGAAGACACGGAAAGATACGGTAAGGAATGAAAGAACAAGGGAAATAACTCGAGTATTAGAAGTTTCTACAAAGATACGATTACATTGGATTAAAAATGCCATGAGTAGAGATAAAGAATATATTGAAAGAAGAATGAATAGCTTAGTAATAGAAGGTGAAAGAAACAGAGGAGGACCAGAGATAAGATGAAAGGCCTGTATTGCGGAAGACTTGAGAGAAAAGCAACAGAATGAGGACGGCCCGCAAAACAGAAATGAATGTAACAAAATAAAAAATAGCGACCCTTAACGAATGGGAAAAGCTAAAGATGTCAGTGTCAAGTGCCATTTGCATAGTTTGTTTATGAAATAATTTTACTGGAAATTTAGAATCTTTTGCAAGAAAATTTATGTATGGAATTTGAACATAATACACAGGATTGACGGAAGGGATTGTGCTGGTCACATCAGATTTTTTTATTATATTTGGATTTGGTTTATTTGGATAACGGGTATCCGGTATTTTTTCCCATTCAGGTTCTGACTAGCGAGCAGATATATAAAGAGAACTGCAACCAAACCTAGCCGAAGAAGGCTGTAATTTTTTATATGAGTTTTGTGTAAACTATAAATAATTGAATCGGTGAGCCCAAGAACAGTAAGTAATAAAATAACGGTTTTGAGTTGAGATAGCCAAAGTGTGTAAAATTCGTCCCCGCGGAATGATCATAAGAAAAGTACGCCTCACTATTGTAATATGACACAATGCTCGTCTGTTTACAGCAAAAACATTATGAGTCGGAGACTTTGTATTACTACCTGTTAACTATTATAAGTTCTGCATATTTTGCGTGAAAGGGTCGTATCACGAGCGCGCTTTTATAATAAAACCGCTTTTATGGAGCGCGCTTTTACATTATGGGGAGTAAGCTCCATAGCCTGTTTTTGTTTATATTTGTAATGATTTTCTAAAATCAAAGACCAACTAATTTACTCTTCTTAATACAAGCAACAAAAAAATTCAAAAAATAATATTTAGAAGATTTTTTTTAAGAATCCGGTTGTCCAATTTTTACCAAACCTTTTCAGCTCTTCCCAGTAATGTCCGATTGAGAAATACGTAAACAGATATTAAGTATTATAGTTTTTGAGAAATCGTCCATCCAACCTCTCCACATATACACACGCAGGCACGCACGTACACACGCACACACACACGCATAGACATCATCGTAAAAATATTAAAATCGGGTTGTAGGGATGTTTTAAGTTTCTTAAAACGTGCTTAATCATTAAAATCTAGATATGCGATTTTTAGCATGAATCCAATACCTCTCTTAGCGGGAGGTAAAAAAGTAAACGTGTATCTGTGCTTCTTTGCACTACACTTTATATTAAACAGCACAACGAATGATCATAGTTTATTGAATTTTGAATGTTAAAACTAATAATGTCAAAAAATAAACATAGTTAATATTAATATACTTCATAATTGGAGAAATATACGAAATAAATCACTATTGGCACTATAACTAAAATCCCTACCTGTTATACGTTAAATTATAAATTGATTAAAGATGTTAAAACGTACGTTTAATGACATATGCGACTTTACGCTACAAAAAATTGCAAAATGTTTTTAAATCAATGATGACTTGGATATATTTTTAAAATTTAAGCAGTCGCGCTTCTAAAGACTGCTACCTGGTACTATGATACTGTTTCAGCACATTCATATAGCTATCCGGTGCCTGGTGTAGATCTGAATCTTCCTCTTCCTTCTAGGAGAAAAAAGAGTGCCCCCCATGCCCCACTTATGGTTACGGTAGTGTTAAAAACACGACTACTCGGTGTTTCTGTTGGGGACTTTAATTATTTATATTCGCCTTCAAATAAGTATGGACTGATGCTCAACTTTTTTACTTCTGCGCACCCTGTTGACGTGGTGTAATACTGCTTGGTTTAATATACCGTACTTACGATTAAATATGATACATTATACGTACTTTATATTTGTACAAGTCAACGGATCAAAAGTTAATTGAAATTGATTAAAATTAAATGAGGTTGTTGTATTAGTCACTGGTAATTTGTGCATTGTCAATATCACCTATTACTTTCGTTTGAAACAGTTATCTGGATTGGCAGTAAACAATAACAGCAACACTGATAGTAATGTAAACGTTTGGTTGAAGTTTGCTTGCTGCCCACATACTTTTGTTTTTAATTGTTGTTGAATTAATGAGAAACCGCAATGGCTTATAATGTTGCTAAGGGCGGTAGTCAAGTCAAGTGGGTGGCTAAAGAGGTCAACAGTCATGCTGCAGGCGGCGTGACTGTCACAGCCTCTCTCTTTCTCTAACTTTCATTGCTTTATGTCGCGCCGACAACTAAATGCACGACACTTACACATACACACGTATGCTGTTCTGCCCGTATGCTTGTGCCTGTTCCATTAAGGTGCGTACACATTGGACAAGCAATTATTGTGAGCTTGTGGCATAGTGTGTGAATGTTTGCTTACGTTCAACGATGTTCGCTCGTATTAAAACAGAACGTCCACTCTCATGCAACGTTGCTGTTGCTCACTAATGTCAGGGACAGCTTGAGATTTTTATTTTTGCCGGTCATCCTAATGTGGTCTTAAATAATAATAAAGGTTTGTTCATACTAAGTAATTTCAATTATACAGGTTGGTTTTGAACTTAATGTCATAAATGTAAGGGTAAGTAGTATGACATGTGCAGATTACGAAACAGAAAGATTTTTTTTAAAATCCGCATATTTAAGGATAGTTTTCATGAAACTAACATTTTTGGTACCACTGGTCCACTGGAAATATTTTATCTATTACATAATTATTTTCGTTAAAAATGCTATTTAATTTAATTATTAAGAATAATATCTTATACAACTAATTTTGAATGTACCTATTTTTGATAACCATATTTTTAATGAAATATTAATTAAAACAGCAGTAAAAAAAGTTTCCTTAAGAAAAGCCGAATTTTCTTTTTTCGAATTTTTAAAAAAAATATTTGTTACCACTCAACAGGATAAAAATCCGAATTACAGAGGGTATCTATAATGTTTAATAATAATTATTTATAACATAATAATAATAGTTATTCAAAACAATAATTATTAATACCAAAAAATAAACAGTATCCCTTCAAACTGTATCTAGATAATAATAATAAATAGCATTACAGAACTCATCAAATACAAAGTAAATAGCAACAATTGTAAATTTTCAATACCTTAATTATTAGAGAAGTACGAAATTGTCTTTAATATAAAACAATTGTATGAAGAAACAAATCATATTCAAAACTTAACTTAATAAACATTTTGCATATACGGTTAGTTGGTGAATTAATTTCAAAATTTGTTATATTATATTGTATAAGAAATGTGCAATTAATCTTGAATTTACTCGCGGTACAAAAAAAAAATCTAGATAGGGTTAAACTATCAGCAATCATATTATTTCCTAATTTAAATACGTGTAGAACATTTATAACATTTCTCCGGTTTTTCAATGACAATAAGTTAAATGAACGTAACCCAACAATGCAATTCAACTTATTATCATAAACACCATATATAACTTATATCTCTTTATCTCTAAATCTATAAAAGATATAATAGAATATTTATAGGTATCAGATAGAGAATTTACTCTTCTTTAACACTAGCAAGAATCAAAATTTTAAAAAAATAATATTTAAAAGATTTTTTTTAAGAATCTGCTACTTCCAGTTGTCCAATTATTACGTGGTTAAACAGATATTAAGTATTATAATTTTTGAGACATCGTCGTTCCAACGTCCCACACACATACAAACATACACACACACACACACACACACACACACACACACACACACACACACACATACATCATAAAAATATTCAAATCGGAGTTTAGGGACCTTAAAACGTGCTTAATCATTAAAATCTGGATATGTGATTTTTAGTATGAATCCAATACCTTTCTTAGCGAGAGGTAAAAACATCGAAAATAAGACACATTGTACTCCTGGAAAATAAAATAGGAATCTACATTAATAACTTTGCTACATTTTCATAAAAAAAAATGTGTGTACAATGTAGGTATTTGATATTAGTTGCTGCAACTGGTTATTATGAAAATGTATATTATATAAATAACATTTGTAGGACATTATTATAATTAACATAACACAATTTCATTATGTAAATAATAAGCATTCTAAACGCGATATTGTATGAAATTGTATATGTTACAAAATTCGTAAGGTGTGTTGGACCAGGAGCGACAGAAAAGTCAGCATTGTACGACGCTTTTAGATTTTATTAACTCACATATGCAAATCGTAAGACGTTATATGGTCGTTTTTATATTTTATAAATAAACTATAGATAAAACACAAAAACAGCTGCGTCCATTCTGTTAAATTCATTGGTGACGTTTATTTAGTTTTTTGAGAGTTTGTAAGCTGCTATTATTATACTGTTATTATAAAAATATATGTTACAGTAAAAGCGTTCAAAGTTCAAAACTAAATCCAAATATGTGAAAAATAAGATACTGACAAATGACTCAGTGTTAGTGTCACTGAATACGGCTATGAATCAAGGTAATATATCTGAATTAATAGATAAACTTACGTTAAAGCAAAAATATTGTCAACAATAAACATTGTTTTAAAATGGAATGTCTTAACTTAGTCGAAACAATATAAATTTTTGAAAGACATGGGTGTTATAGCCATGCTTATCGTATACACTTGTAGTATTTGCAGATGTGAGAGATAAATGTATGTTAATTGGTTAATTTGTTCATGAGACAAAACACCTTGATCGCACATCTTTAAAAAAAATTACTGTATGAGGCCCGTTTCACTGATGATAGTCAGCATACCGATCATCAACGCGCTGAAGGTCAGATTTTCAGTTTCTTTTCACAATCTGATGTGACTAGCACAATACCTTCCGTCAATCCTGTGTATTATGTATAAATTCTTGCTAAAGATTCTAAATTTCCAGTAAAATTATTTCATAAACAAACTATGCAAATTGCACTTGACACTGACATCTTTTTCTTCTTTAGCCTTTCCCATTCGTTAGGGGTTGCTATTTTTTATTTCCTTCTTCCACTCATTTCTATTTTGCGTGTCGTCCTTATTCAGTTCCTTTTCTCTCAAGTTTTCTGCAATACAGTCCTTCCATCTTATATTTGGTCTTCCTATGTTTCTTCAACCTTCTATTACTAAGTTGTTCATTATTCTTCCAATATATTCTTCATCGCTCCTCATGACATGTTTAAACCAATGTAATCGTCTCTTTTGTATCTTTCTACAAACTTCTTATACTAGAGTTATGTCCATTACTATTTCATTCCTTACCGTATCTTTCCGTGACTTCCCTAACGACTATCTCAACATTCTCATCTCTGCCCTTAGCAGTTTCCATGGTTAGCATAGCTGGCTGATTTATGAAATTTAATTCTTTAATTCTATATATATTGAATATGAAGTATAAAATGCAATCAAATCGTATAGATAATAATGTATTCTTGAAGTTATAATAACGTTAAATGTCAATAAATGATATTTAACTGCAAAATCTTCAAATGGGGGGGGGTACTTCCGGTTGACCAGTTATAACGAAAATCTAATGACCACTTCTTCTGCATGTAAACTTGAGGAATACGAAAAAAAATTATTTTTTGGTATCGTGGTATTGAAGTTATGCGATCCAAAACTTTCGTCACACACACACATAGACACACACACACACATAGACACACACACACACACACACACACACACACACACACACACACAGGTACATACAGACATAATCCTAAAAATGGTAAAATAGTAATAATAGTAATAAAGTTTTTTGGTAAATACAATATTAGGATTTTTAAAAAAAATTACAGTACTCGTGTTTTTTAATCATTTTATTTTTTTGGACGGCTTGCGTTCTCTTCCGACCGTCGTCAAACTTAAAACTTCCGTGGTGCACTCTTTACAATAGTATTGAGAGTCCCTGATAACAAGGAACCTTAACGGTACATACAACGTCATTAATGAAATCTGTGAATATAAATGCAAATTAGTACATTGAGGAATGGATAACGCCGTGTAGATAAATATTATAATACATTAAAACTATCTACAATTATTTAGATTCGCCCGCTGGTGCTCGTTTGCTCGGCCAGTGTATATTCAACTTTACGTATGTCTTTATTTTCTTTTTACCAGTTGTTAGCGTTGTGAAATATCTACAAAAACTATATACACACTACGTCTCTGTCTAAATGAATACATTAATAAAAATATTTTCATGCTTTTTATCCAGCAACGATATAAAAGGTTTTTTGTGTACTAATTATCTTATGTTTTTCAACGGTAACGTTATTCAGTGTGTAAGATTATCTCTTTATTTAGCGCCCTATAAATGCAGGAACTGGTTCTTAAGTATGAAATAATTTCCCTAACTGTTTACTGTATCTTACTTAATACAATCATATGAGCGAAAACATCCTTTCTCACGATATAATTACCAACCTTATAAAAACTTAACAATATGCGCTCTAAACTGTAAATAAATTAATCTCCATGATATATAGTTTTCATACTTATAAAAATGAAAGAAAAATAACACTTTCAGCAAAGTTGCATCATTATACCAGCTTTACGATTATAATTTATAATTAAAAATTGCGTTCCACAATACTTAGATAGGGTATTTATAAAATGAAATGAAAATTTTCTGTACAAATTTTATTACATGAACATCTTAAGTAATATAAGTAATAATTTATGACTTTAAGTGATTTTGTAATTATATTGTTAATTATACAAACAAGGTATGTAAAATCTTTTACATAGTAAAAATAAATTTGAACAAATACATAGCTTACATACGTTGAGATTATTTAGAATAATGACAATTTATATACATTGATTCACCATCGTTACTGCAATCATATTTTCATTTGTAAAATCTGCTTTATACAGGGTGTAAACGGAACTAGGGAACGCGATTTTTCTCGGAAGTTATAAGAGATACAAAAAAATCTTTCAAATAAAATTGTTAGTGTTTCTAGTAAGCTACATAAATTAATGTAAATCAGAAAAAAAATATTTTAATTTTCGGAGATATACCTATTTTTGACTTTTTTTTAAATGGTACGTCCTGTATATTTTTATACTATTTAGTACGAAATAATTTTTGCTTTAAAAAAATTTCCATAAGTTATACCTTCTAAACTTAATAAGTATTTGAGATATTGAAGAAAATATTAAAATAATTTTACTGGAAATTAAAGCTGGCTATGGAAACAAAATTTGACATTTGTATTAGTTTATTGTTATAACCCTGTGAAAAAGTTTATTGAATTGATAACTTAGATTATTATTTGTTGTAAAAGTGGAAGAATACTCAATTAACGAGAAGGTAGATATGTTGAAATGTTTCCATTTATCAAACAATAATTCAAGAGAAGCCCTGCGATTATACCGGCAACAATATCCTGATCGCTTTCATCCAAGTCAAACATACTTTTTCAAATTAGAAAGAAAGCTACGTAGAACTGGTTCCCTGACTATGGCAAATCGCGAAGTTCGTCAAATAAATGAAAATTTGGAAGCTGATGTATTAGCATATTTTAATGTGCATCCGAGAAATTCAGTTAGAGAAGCAGCACTAGAATTAAACGTATCACATACACAGGTACACAGGATTTTAAAAAAGCATAAATTCAAAGCTTACAAAATACATAAAATCCATAATCTCCATCCTGGCGATTTTGCAAGAAGACTTCACTTTTGCAATTATTTCATTCAGGAATATCGCACAAATCCACATTTTCTAAATAAAATTTTATGGACAGATGAAAGCCATTTTCCAATAATGGTATATTTAATAGGCATAATACACATTATTGGCAAACTACCGACATAAATCCACGCGAAACATGTATTACTAATTTTCAAGTACGTTTTTCAACTAATGTGTGGTGCGGAATTGTTAATAATATTATTCTGGGTCCATATTTTTATTACGGCACTAACTTCTCAAAGATATTTGTTTTTTTTACAAAATGAACTAAGGAATTTTTTTGATGATATACCATTAGCAGATCGGCACGGAATGATATTTCAACAAGATGACCACCTGCGCACAATTCAATAGATGTAACAAACTATTTAAATCAAGAATATCCAAATGTCTAGATTGGAACAAGAGGGCCTATAATGTGGCCTGCAAGGTCTCCCGATCTTATCGCCCTTAGATTTCTTTCTGTGGGGTGCCATCAAAAACAAAGTTTATGTTACGCACGTTACTACACTTGAAGAATTAAAACATATAATAAGACAAGCTGTGAACGAGTTAAATAATAAAATTAATAATACTGTAAATCAACATTTGTTAAAAAGGCTCAATTTTTGTATACAAGAAAACAGTGAAAATTTTGAACAATTTTTATAGTGTTACCAGTAAGACAATAATTTGATGTACATTTGTAAATTAAAATGTTTCGTAACTCAATAATTTTGTTTTCATAGCCAGCTTTAATTTCGAGTAAAACTATTTTAATATTTTCTTCAATATCTCGAATTCTATTAAGTTTAGAAGGTATAACTTAAAAAACTTTTTTAAAGCAAAAATTATTTCCTACTAAATAGTATAAAAATATATAGGATGTACCATTTTAAAAAAAAGTCAAAAATACGTATATCTCCGAAAATTTTTTTTTTTCTGATTTACATTAATTTAATTAGAAACACGAAACACTAAAAATTTTATTTGAAATTTTTTTTTTGTATCTCTAATAACTTCCGAGAAAAATCGCGTTCCCTAGTTCCGTTTACACCCTGTATACATACCTACCAAATTCTGAACATATAAGCTGGTAGTATTTACTATTAATCAATGGTGATTAACGAGCGATTACATATTGATTACATACTGATTCAAACTTGATTGTATTTAGTCTTGTTTTAAATATGAGTAAATAAACATGTCCATGTTTAAAATATGAATTCATGATCATGGTGATTAGTTATAGTTTTAGCATATACTCATAGAGATTTAAAATAAAAATTAGCTTTTTTTCGCAAAACATGTTTTCTACACAAAAATGTTTCGATTAAATACCGCAGAGTTTAAATTTTAAGTCGAATTCATAAAATTATTCTGAATTTGAATTATTTAAATGAGACAAATTTAAATTTGTAATTTTTATGTATTCTCCATTATGGTAACTAAAGATAGGAAAGCGTTCTGTCATTTAACACATTTTTATTATAAGATGCATTGGACAAGGATAATGGATGAATATCCAGAAGGTTATCATTTTACAAAAACTGGGCAGTTTTTCTTTTTCGAATTCTCTTCTAAATAATGCGTAAGTGAAACAAAATCCCTTGTTATGTGGAACTTAAGTAGCTACGATAAACAGTAGTGGACTTCTTAATTCTCATGAAAATAAATTCAAAATAATATTAAATTAATAATTTATGTCACGATCGTCTTGACTTTTCTCATTCATTTAATTAAATTTTTAATAATCACATACCTAACTTTTATATAACTAAGAATTATTTGTAGGTAGGTATACATGGTGATTCATCGGTCTGTTCTTTTTTAATAGCTCGATTATTTTGAATATTATGGAAAAAAAATTCAAATGAAGTTTATTTTAAATTAAAATGTCTATTAATCTACAGTATAGGTTTTCTACAGGTGTTCCATTTTTACGCAATGGTGTGTTACGTTATATTTTCAAATGGAACACCCGATATATTTATTTAAATTTGAAAAGTACATGAAATTCACTATCCAATAGTATAAAAACAATCATGTTATATTATTATAAAATAATAATTTGTTGACATTAATTTAACTGTTTAAGAGGAAAAATTACCCTGTACTAAACTATGAAGCGAAAATTCAAATAAATTGTTACTGTACCTACTAGAACTATTAACATTTTTCAGCAATAGATATGCTTTCTTCTGATATGAACCTGCATTTTAAAAAAAAGTATTATTGAAAATTATTAGTATGTGACTGATTTCAATAATTATTTTTTTAAAATGCAGGTTAGTATCGGTAGTATGTATGTCTAGTGTTGAATTTTTTAAAATGTTAATAGTTCTGGTACAGTAACAATTTATTTGAATTTTCGCTTCATAATTTTGTACACCTTTCCTTTTATCATTGTTACATTTTTTTTTCACATAGCCACCTAAAATATTTGAATAAAAATTATTTCTCATATTTCTCAATTGTCTTATTTTTCTGGATTTTTTTCAAATACGTTAGGAAATACAAATGGCGGTTTATATTTTAGTAAAATAATTATACTTAGGTTGCACTTTAAAAAACAAAAGTTGATAGTCGTATCTTGTAAACCTGACCTTATATATTACATCTGCCATAAAAGAGTATTTTAAAACAATAAAACTTTTATATGAGCCATTTTTTTCTATTACTTAAGATAAAATAATTGGGAACCTCAGATACTAGATAGCCCTGCGATCAGTTTTTAATTTACACATTTACATAACTAAAAGGCGTAAAATTTAAAATGTCATTTATTAAATTAATTTAAAATGTAGTTAGACATAAAGTTTGTGTTTTATTTAAAATAATGCACGTGCAATAATGATAATTGCAAACGACGCTTGCTATCAACCTGTCACTAGTTTTGGTGCTTCTAGTTATAGCGATAGTATATTCAAAAGTGTTATTTTGTCTAGTGTACGTTGGTTACTCAGCTCAGTTTGAACAAAAAGAACAGCAATTTATTGAGTTTATCTTAAGTGAGCTGAGATGACCTGAGATTTTGACCAAAAAGAATTAAACTGTTCTACGAACACCTGAAACATCGGCGTTATTTATTACTTACTTTTTACTGTTGACTATTTGGGGTTATCGGCTTATATCTTTAAGGCTCAAGGGTATTCTCGTATAGAAAGTGGGTATTACTATCCACAAATTTTGCAAACCCTAATTAGAAACCTGTTAGTCTATCCGCTTGATAATAATCCTCTATAATTGCAAAGATAAGATATACAATTATAAATTTGACAAAAGGAAATTGCTGTTTGTAGTCAAATTGTTGTCTACATAAATTATTTTATCTGATTAAACGGATACTACTGTTTTCCTTTCCACGTTATAACCTTTAAATATATACTCCATTTTATAATTTCATTTTAATAATAGTTTGCTTCTGTAAGAATGAAGAAAGTGGTACATCGCACGATTAGCAAATGTTAGATTAGTAATTATATTGCCTTTCTTTATGTTATGAGAACAATACATTATTGCTTTGAAATTACAACCTTTATACAGGAATTATGATATGGGAACGTGCTAGTGCTGATCAATAGGTGCAGACTATAAATTCCTTGTAATATTCTCCAGGTAGTAGAAGGAGAAGCTTTCGACAAGGATTAATTCCTTTGCAACTTCCTTGGTGTTGTGTAACAAAATTGTCTCTTTTCTTATCACCTTTCGTCGCATGATGTCCCAAAGGTCATGGAGAAACAAAACGCCACGTCAAGAAAATTGATTGTTTTTGATTACATCTAATGATATGAAATGATCATTACTTTGAAGATTATCATGATACTAAATTGTCTTTCTATTTTGAGCAATAATACATCATTAAAATGTTAATGGTTTTACAGGGGAAATGCATGTATTTTAAAACATCATTAAACTGCGTTACATTATTTCATAAATCTATCTAATGTCTTTTTTTGTAAAGAATATGTTAGTATGTATCAATATGTTACTATATAGGAAATGATTTGAAAAATAAAAGTTCATTTGCATAAAGTGTAGAGTGTAGTACACAAGAATTACGTTCATAACTTTTATTTCTGTGACGAAGGTAGGTACATTCATTGAGCTCGATTTGTTAACTGTTACATTTATAAATAGATTGTGATAAATATTTACGAAACAAATAACACGATTGTTTTCAAAACTGCATGTATATATTCTATTCTACAGAATTTCTTATTCATACATTCTTTAGTTAACACATATAATTTATTTCCGTAAGTATGTATATTAATTGAATCTAATTTTGTAAAGGGTTCAATTCTAACCTCTAGTTTATAAAATTTTAGAAAAGAAACAAAAATAAATTGTGATATCGAAGAAATAGTTTTGTCAACAAAAAAAAATTACAAGAAATTCAGTTAGAAAATAGATTTTACAATACACAGGCTGTCCACATCCGCAACTTATTTTTTATAGCAAGAAGATGACCCGTTATGAACATCACAGACCAGAGTCCACTTTTAAGACAAAAACTGTTTATTTTTAACAACAATTCAAGAAAAAAATGTAAATTACATTGAAATGTTTTTTCTCTGTTTCGGATAGCATGTCATATTCTAACACGGCTTATTAGAG
The DNA here is from genome assembly GCA_951394225.1 of Harpalus rufipes. Classification (NCBI taxonomy): domain Eukaryota; kingdom Metazoa; phylum Arthropoda; class Insecta; order Coleoptera; family Carabidae; genus Harpalus; species Harpalus rufipes. The sequence continues at coordinate 18,593,530 of OX596276.1, read as the reverse complement.
TTAAAATGAGCTTCATTCTTAAACATTTTTTGATAATATTTCGTTATTTGGAATTGGAATTCCTGTAATAAATACATAAAATATCTAGGCAACTAAAAAAAAAATCGGATGTGGCCAGCACAATACCTTCCGTCAATCCTGTGTATTATGTACAAATTCCATTCATAAAATGTCTTGCAAAAGATTATAAATTTCCAGTAATATTATTTCATGCAAATGGCACTTGACACTAACATTTTCTTCTTCTTTAGCTTTTCCCATTCGTTAGGGTTCGCTTATTTTTTTGGTATTTTATGATTCCTTTTCTCGGCAACTGAATTCCACACCCCTGATAATAAATATACCACATGAAATAAGAAAATCATGAAATTTTGAATGAAAAATTACGACATTTGTCAGTTATGGACGTAATTCATAGCTGTCATTTTGACACGGGTCCACATATCTGCTTGCCAAAGTCAGCAAAGTCACGTCACTGCACTCGCCCTACACATAATTTTTTTGCAAAAGATCTTATATTTGCAGTTAAATTATTTCATAAACAAACTATTCGCATTGCACTTGACACTAACATCTTCTTCTTTAGTTTTTCCCATTCGTTAGGGGGTCGCTATTTTTTATTTTCTTCTTCCACTAATTTTTGTTTTGTTTGTCGTCCTCATTCAGTTCCTTTTCTCTCCTTTCATATTATATTTGGTCTTCCTATGTTTCTTCCAACTTATGTTATAAGCTATTCATTCTTCCAATATACTCAACTCTCCTCATGACATGTTCAAACCAATGTAATCGTCTCTCTTATATCTTTCTAGAAACGCCCAACACTAGAGTTATTTCCCTTATTCTTTCAACATTTACTTTTTATTGATATTGACATCTGTCAATTTGAATTACCTGAATTTATTAGCAGTTTCCATGGTTAAGTTACCACAGCTGGCTGATATATGAAATTTTATAATTATTACAATCTTTATAATTCTTTAACTCTATATCTGTTGAATATGAAATATAAAATGCAATCAAATCGTATAGAGAATAATATATTCTTTAAGTTATAATAAAATTTAACTGAGTTTTTCAAGAAAAACTGTTAAAATCTTCAAATGAGGATACTGCCGGTTGACCAATTATAACCAAAATCTAATCAAGTCTGCACATGGTTGTACGGAAGAGAAATATGCAAGAATTGTAATTTTTGCAATTCTAGTATTGGAGATATCGTGCATGAAACTGCGGTCACATACACACACACACACACACACATACACACACACACACATACACACACACATACACACACACACACACGCACACGCACATACGAACACACACACACACACACACACACACATACAGACATCATCGTAAAAATAGTAAAATCGTACTGTAACGACCCTAAAACGTGCTTATTCAATGAAAACTCACCACCGAATTTTTTGACCAAAGACAATAACTTCCTTACCTAGAGGTGACGGAAGGTAAAAACAGAAATCACTGTCACCAATCTAACAGTTCTGCCAAAAAAGTCCCTAAATAGAAGTTGTTTTACAATTTTGATAAAGAAATAATGTAAAAGATTATATCACAATTAATTCAGCTAATGGCATTTGAGAATTTTACTTAATTAACCAAGTATTAATAGGGGAGGGAATGTACCCTTGACCTTGACGACGTGATATAACTGCTTTTGTATATTCGCTGGGTCTCAAATGTAATACGGTCACAGTAACCAGCAGTAAACACGCTTATTTATCAAGAACGTCAAAAATTTTATTTTATTTTTTTCATCAAATTTGTTTAATATATAATCAACCAATTTCACTTATGTGTTCAGTCAGAATATATTGTGTTGGTACGTACACTCAACATATTATTTTAGAATACGTTTCGTGGCAACACAATAAATTCGATTATACCTGAATACACGCGTGATATTATGGAAAACCAAACAGAGAAAATTGTATAAAACACTTGATACAGTAGGCTATGGACCTTTTACATTTTTATTGTACCATGACGGAAATTTTCAATACACCATGTAGTGAAATTTTTATGAACTAGAGATGAGTAGGCACCATGTTGTCAAGTAAAATGATTAAAAGGACAAGCATTTATTTTTGATAAAAAATTATTTAAACAACACAAAAACTGAAATTATTTTGACTTTGATTGTAAAGAAATTATTAATAAAGACAAAACAATTTATTTAAAAATAATAACAATAGTTTTATTCTTGTTTGTAACTTTCTTAATAACAAACTGGCAACTACGCAATTATCTGTCACTTTATGTGGTGTTTATTTCGCGTCTTTAGAACATATTACCACGTTTCTGATTCCCATTTACCCGTCCTTTCGTCTTGAAATATTTATCATCACAAACGCTTTGTGTGAATTTATTTAATATAGTTACATTCTTATTTCCGCCATTTCAAATTTTGTTTGAAATATATCTGGCCACCTCTATTCGCAAACAAACTACTGCGCACTACATATATGCCATTTTTTCTCTATCTCTCTCTTTTCATGTAAAAGGTCCATTCAAGCACTTGTTCGTTTGTGCACTCGCCGCTGCGCGCTTATATCCGAATTTCTAACTGGTGCTAGAATAGGTTGCCTTCTATAATTTATGTTTTAATATAATGTACTATTAAAACATGTTACAAAGAAATGTAACTAAGAATAAGAAGAAAATTATAGTTCTTCGGGTGCATCCCTCGAGGACGTTGATTTCTTGGTAAACTAAAAATCTTTGTAGGTGTGTGAGATGTATTGGTACAGTTTCCTTATGTCTTCATTTGCAGAAAGTAGAGTGTGGTACACAAAAATCACGTTCATGTCTTTGATTTTTGATATGAACACTGAGTGTGTGGTGTCTGTTTGTTTGTTCGTTTGTCTTACTCAAAACATGTAGGAGTACTCTGATATTTTTCTCTTATTCACTTATATTAGATTTGAGAACTCGGAGCGTATACAAACGAACGTATTTTTTGTGTAGTGCAAGGAATCTGTTAAAAGTTTAGCTATCATAAAAAAAACGAAATAATAAATGATAACGTTGACATGTTGTATTGTCGTTGTACAGTAGTAATAAAAATGAAAAAAAAATGTTCACAAAAATATAAAATTATAACTTAAGAAATTGTATTTTATTCAAATAAAATTTTCGTGCTATAAATATTTTATGTGCGTTAACCATATGATTGAGATCACAACGCACAACCCAACTGAAAAAATTACCCATAATGCTTGTTCTTTCTTACTCCTCCTTTCTACATGGAGTAAGAAAATCATGATCTAAGCAGAGATGAGTGAATGCTCGATTGAAATCGAACAAAAATCAAGTAATGAAACGAGCGTGGATTTTCGCATGGAGTAGAATTAGTAAGACAAACGAACACCTTTTGTCGAAGAATGCATGAGTGTTGAATGTATGAAATTGGGCTCGTTTTAATAAGCTATGTAAATATTTGGACTTAATATTTTATTAAATAAACTTGAAACGTTTAAAGAACGTTACACATTACAACGTTAGACATCAATACTAATCAACAGACAACCAAATATGAATTAGATGCAAAGGCAAAATATATGATGATATTCGGAAGGCATGTGTACTAAAAGTAAAATGCATATATATATGATGTATGACACATTTGACGTCATGAATTCATGAATATTTCACACATTTAAGCACAACTGTTTAACAAATGTATAGCAACATAATTTGATGGCGATAACTTTCAAAATAGGTATTAAAAATAATTACTAAATTAATATTAATTCCAATATTGGCAAAAACATAATGTGCTCAACACGGCCCCAAAGACAGATTTACATCTTCAGCAGTATTCATTATCTTGGTTTCGCCTCGGCAATAAAACGATAGCCTCTGCTGTAAATCTGGTATTTTAGTGCCTAGTTAAACAAATAACTATTTTAATACTTTACCACTTTAACATTAATAAAAAGAATAATAATAAAGAATGGTAAACGACCTCGTTAGAATTATTTTTTATTACCTTTTTTGTTTTGCGTTTCTTCTATTTTTCTTTATATTTTATTAAGAAATACAGTTGGATTGCAATCATAATTGAGACTTTGAGGAAGCTCTAAATAATACACTCACATTATTTTCTTGCTACTGTTTCCTTATAATTTGCAGGGTATGTTTAATGTTTAATCATTCATGTTTCCGTGGAATGTTATTTTCTCCGCTAAGTATTGTTATTGAAGGAAGTCTTTTTTATTGAGGTTTCAAGACGAACTTTTAATGTTTTTTATATTTTTTTGATTTATTGAATATCATCAGAAGTAAAAAAAATAAATGTAAAAAGTAAATTTAGGTTTTAGGTACTCTATTTGAAAAATGAATATTTGACATTTATTTTGACGCTCATATTTAGAAATAACACAGAAAAATATCTACTTACTTTGGAATTACTTAAATACAAAATAAAAGAGTAGAGAAACGTGATGTTATACTCGCATTTATATAATGAATGCCCGTGATGTGAATATGATGTGTGTATGGTAAAACGCTTTCTGCGCTAAACATATGTATGCCATCATTACCTAAATCTGCATAAAACCGTAACGTGATATTTATTTATTTCTGTAGCAGTAGCTTAATGCAAGAACAAACAATATCAGCATTACGTAATTTTGAGAATGAGTAACTTAAATTTAAGGAACTATCAGTGTCAATAATACCGAGAATATTTTCGTGTGAAAAGCCGAAATTACATTAGTCAACTTTTGTTGATAGCAACCGACAACTTCGTTGGTGTCAACCAAACTTCACCAATGTAATTTAATAGTTGTCAGTTGATAGGAAACAGTATCAACCAAAGTTAAACAGACAACTTTAGTTGCAAGTTGCCCTAAACTCGGGGTTGAAATTGCGTAGTTCAGAAATGTAATACAGAAGATTCCCGCTTTTTGCAATCATCTGTATTGCAACTGCAGTATTTTGTCCGTATTTTTAAATAGCGATGATACTTCACTTCTTTAGACGGTTTAGCATTTAAAATTAAACATAGCAAAATTGAACGCAGACTATGTAAGTCAATTTCTGAATATTTACGAAAAGTATGATGATATTCTGTGGAGTTAACTACACCTTATTATACAGGTGCGTGAACTTGGCACATAAACTGTGGGTGCAAATTCTGAAATTTTGCAAATATTTTGCACCTAATTTGCACCAATTTGCACCCTAAAAATTTTTTAACTACCTTTATTAGTTCAAAAGTTATAAACAATTAAACTTTTTTGAGCCAACTTCACGCCAGCACAAAAAAATATTATTATCAACTGTTCATTGTACGATGCTTGTCTATAACAGAATGTCTTTCGCTGGCTTCCCTGATGTGTTTATATATATGGCGTCCTTCTGGAACTTTCGACGCGATAATAGCATCGAATACAAAGGAACAGATGCCCCGAGTAATTAAACAGATCGCCGCGTGTTTATGACGATTACGTCATCGTTCGAGAAACGTTCTACCAGCGGCAGCGGTCGCATACGGTCTAGACTTGGGGCGTCAGGTGCACGCGCGCATCTATTTTTTTTCAGTTAATTTAGATATTACAATTATATAGAGTGTAACAGCTAAACGAGCTAGTTCAAATAATTTCTATATACATTAATAGTTATTTAACTATCAAGTGTGTTAATGAGGGCGATTAATGATCGAGACATTTTAGCGCGTGAGCGTAGCGAACGCGTTAATTGTTGAGATCATTAATCGCCAATTAACACACGTGTTAGTTACAATATTTTTTCGTTGACCGTATCTTACTTAAATGGAAAATCTAATTTTACTCCATGAAAATTTTTTTTAGGTTAGTAATGGTTGACTGAACGTCAAATTTTACGTCAGAAAATCAATAAGTTTTGTCAGCAATTGTTTTCAGTGGGTGCGTTCAGTTAACTTATTCCTAGATGACACAAGCGTTTTTTTATATTATTTGAGGAATTTTATTCTTTCAAATTCATTTTAAAGGTATGCTACGTGAATATATACCTAGCTAGTAAGTGTCAAAAGCATGATTTTTAATTCTGTCTACCTTTTTGCTACAACTTAGCGTTAGCAATATATGCTGTGTTCCATGTGGTGAACGCACCCAATAAATCGTTTATTAATAAAAATCATGCATTAATAGGGGTCATTAATGAATGATTTTCTATACATTAAGATAGCCTATTAATAAACGGTCGACGGAAAAGATACATTCAAATACTATAAGACAATCTTGTACAAGACGTCTAATTAGAGAAGAAAATATTTTTTTAAACCACTGGTTCTCAAGTTGTAACACAAAGTTATACATTTTATTAAATGGGATGGTACCTATATTTTTTAGGTCCATTCGATAGAGTAATTTTTCTGAATATCCTTATATAACAAAAATATTGAGAAAAATCAATTGAAATTTAAATAAATTTGATTGTTGTTGCTATTTTTCAGAGTTATATATATATATATATATATATATATATATATATATATATATATATATATATATATAATAAAACTTAAGTTAAAACAAAAAACGAAACGTACGAGAGATATTTGTTAATAACTTTATAGTGTTTATTTTGATTTCCTTCCTAAATAATTCATTGGATTTTTCTCAATATTTCTTTATGTTGCACCTTGAGAACGATTAGTTTAAAAAAATATTTTCTTCTTTACTTGGATGTTTCCCTTATCTTCTATAAGATTGACTTATAGTATTTTATTTTATCTTTAATAATATAGAAATTATTTCAAGTAGCACGTTTAGCTGTATACGAGTAAATGTCTGGGTCCTAAACAAATACATGAGCTTATTTGGTTGAAGATATAAGTTGACAAGTGTTATTAGTTTTTGCACCTTTGGTTGCGAGTTTCCAGTTTCTATCAACCACTGTAGGTAATTTCGGCTAAACTTGACATTTGTATTTTTAATGTTAAATGTCACAAATTCTGTAATTTGAACTATCTATATCTTTAAAGATCTTCCAGGTGCTACTGCCAAATCTACATTGGTTATTATTGCAATAAGTGTATATATATATATATATATATATATATATATATATATATATATATATATATATATATATATATATATATATATTGACATGACATTGGTTTATTGGATACTGATTAAATGATTCCTAGGTTCCTTTACAGTTAGACTTTGGTTGTTTTTCTAATTAACAATATACAGCGTTCAATATCTAATTTTGGTAAAATTGTTCTTACTTTAGCAAAGATTTTCCTGGTTCACGGTTGAGAAATACAGTGTATTCAATAAAAAACCTAACTCGATGTAGGCTATGAACAGAGAAACGTATGTCTGATTATTGTTCAATTCAAAAGTCAAGTTGTCAAAATTGATCTTGAAATGTAATTTTTAGGAGAAAAAGTAATAAAGAAGGATACAGTATATTGCCATTCGCCGTTTTCTAATTTGTTTCCATTTCTAAAATAAGATTCAAGAAGAAAAGCTTTGATTTCTTTAGATAACATTTTTGACAATATCTTGTGTCAAATTGACATTTAATTAAATATTTTTAAATTGACATACGTTTCTTTGTTCATAGCCTGCTCCGAGTTAGGTTTTTTTTTGAACACACTGTATAAGCATAAAATATTTTTTTTTTCAGATAACAAAGTAATGATGGTTTCCAGGAGACCAACAAATCATTTTACTTATTAATATGAAGCAATTCACCAATGAAGGGTTAATTAAATTAATTTAAATATCTGTATACGCATAATTAGTAATTATTTTCACTAATACAACTGTACCTAATATAATCATCATTTACATATTGATTGAAATTGTCGAATATGTATTTGACATATTTTGATTTAAATATAACGTCATTAATAATGCAATAATTATTAATTGAAATTGTGACAAAGATTTCATAGTGCTATCATTACATATTTGTAGTTTGTTGAGTATGGTTATATGTGGTAAAACAAGGAGTTAAGGTCCAAGAGAAATTTTTTAATTGTACACTCGTTAGTCTTACAATTGATGAAATTCTAAGAAGTTAGTTGTTATGCCAAGAATAACAAGGAAATACGTGTCGACACCAGCTGTAAATATTGAAATGTAAACGTTCATTCATAATTTTTTACTTACGCAATTAATAATTTTTAATAGTTGCGGTAATTCTAGGTGTAAAGTTGTAATTGCGTAATGTTTAGATTTTCGTAATTATGTCTGTATTTTAAATTACTACTAACAACGAAAATTACTTAGTATTTATCGTTTTTGGTATTGGGTAATACGCGTATTAAGATATGTGTAATTAATATTGAGGACAAGTACATGTTTTTTCCTCTTAGATCCAAATATAATTTTGTTTAAAACATTTTTTGTAAACAAATAATTCATTATTTATGATTCATTTTTTTAAACCACTGATAAATCATATTTGATTAGATTTTAGTTCAAATTTTGTACTATCATACAGTGGGTCCTCCACACATTAGAAATTTGATAATTTATATTGAAACTGTTTGCTGGGTCTGTCAAAGTTTAAACAGTTATTACATACTTTTTAAAATATTCGAGTTTTTAATACGTTTAAGACGTCATAACATTACTATCTCTCTTCACCTCTCTCTCACCTACACAACTACTCTATACCAAATTCTTACTACTTTCAAGTGTTCTGTCTTTGTCTTTAGTAAACCAAATAATACTTATTTGAGTGTATGTTACTACGCTAGACAGAGACCACATGCGTTTGCAGGTAAATAAAAGCTATGTTGGATGGCAGCAGGCAGCAAATCGTGCCTGTGAATATCAAATTTGGACCATAAAATTCGTGATTTCTTATTAATTATTTGATTAAAATGCTTAATATTCGTGCATATTTCCAATTATTTACAAAGTTATTTGAAATATATTAATATATTTTTAAAAAATGCAGTAGTATCCGATTATGTTGAACCTGGCATCAAAAATAATTCGGTATAGCCGCGGTTTGTAAGAACAGATCAAATTATAAATTTGTCCTTTTTTGAATATTTAAGGAAAAAAAATAACATTGTGCATAAATATGTATAATATTGTATAATATACAAGTACTCGTATAAATGAAGTACTGTCCTATAGCAATGAACACTAATAAAATCGATAAACGAAATACATACAAGACAAAAGATGTTGCACTTTGCACATGATCCGAAAGTTCATTATATACTATTTACAACTTTTAGATCCTTGGCGAATGCTGTGCACTGACATTCTGGATTATTAAAGAGGATAAATAACCGATGTTACATTTTACTTATTTTGGTAAATTTTACACTACCTTTTAGAATGGCGTTTTATTAACATTTAAGTAATAAGCTTGTACATGATAACTTAGTCAATTATTCTGATATAATAGCGCCATTATTACAACGAAAAACAACATTTTTTGACGATTATGGAAAATTGTATGAGAGAAAAGTTTGTAAACACGCAAGGATGCGTTTTATTTGGTTTTGCATTATACTTTTTTAATGCTTCTTTTTTGGGCAATACTCGTCTCTCCGGTTTGATAGATGACACTTCAATTAATTATTGGAAAAATTATGAAATTGGCCGTCCACTAAACCGTGTTTTTGAGGAAAAATGTGCGAGTATGTTTATACTCATATGATTATTTTTGTCTTTTTGATTTGTGGAAGTCATAATATTTACAAAGCCACCGATATTGTCACTGAAATAGAATTTTTGCTTTATGTGTGTAATATTTACGATGAATCAGCCAAAGAAAGTATCTACAATGAAATTATAGAATACATTCGTCTTCGATGAAAATAGAAGAGCCTTTATCTATCATCGATGATATTTGACGTAACTTTACTTCATGTGGTATATTTTGTGTTTAATTTCAACCGATTCTAATCAGAAAGTCGTTATTTTTAATGTCAAAAATGTCAAATTACAATGGATGCGTTGCATAATTTTATCAGATGATTTGATAATTCTTGATTGATAGCCATAGACATTACAGAAAAGAAACGCACTGTTATATTTCAGTAGTTCGAAATTTATTATACTAATGACGAGCTTACAGGTCCTTTATTTTAAAAACTATTTAATAATATTTTACAAAATTTGATATTTATAGCACATGGTTGTCCGACATTTCCATTTCAGCTAAAATATTTTCAGTGACACTTCCGGTTTATTGTACCATTATCTTTAGCGGAAACTTATGACCAACCATATTTAGCGTAATTTAACTTTTTAGATATTCTGTCGAAAAACGGCTATAACTTTAACATTTAACGCTCTACATTTCGCGAAAATGGAATAGGATTCTACAATTTATAAAAACAGTTTTATACAGATAGTTTTTTTTAGAATAAAGTAATTTCTAAGTCTATATATGAGGAACATCGCAAAAGTAATGAGAGGTTTTTTTTTGCTTTGCTACGGGCTTCCTAGGCCGTGTAAGTGGGGGGGGGGATAAATGGGGGTACTCTAATGGAACATTAGAAAAAGAGGATGCTGAGCGCAGCGCGGCTAAAACCGCCGGGGCGATATTTTTTTTTTCGAAAATATTAGCACAAATATTATAAATATTGACATAAAAATATAAATACTTGGATAGGTGCAGTTACAAAACAGATCTAGGAAGAAAAAAACTGTACTGATTAATTAAATAAAATACAGAAATCATATTTTGATAAGAAATACCATAATTAATGAACACTACAAAAAATAATCACAACTTTATTTGGTATATAATGACGTCAAATCCGTCCAGTGGCAGATGAATAAAATATTTTGATAAGTTTCGCTTCGCAATTTGTTTTAGAATCGTCTTATTAATCAATAAAATTATAAAAATCTTTACATGAAAATGGTGTATAATTAAATTGAATCATTGGTATACTTTTAATTGTTGATTTATTTAATCAATTTCATTCATATGTCCACTGGGTATTCATTAGTGAAAACACCCTTTCAATTGTTAGCGTTGTGACTAGGAGTAGCAAAAAATAATTCACATGTTTTTAATATATGTTTAATATAAAATTTAGTGTTGCAATAAGTTTTAATCGACTGTTAATGATGATTTGGAGAAGTGAAATAATAGATATTCAGTCCTTGGTTAAAATATTATTTAATTAAAACAATATCGACGTTTCGGTCTCAATTAGACCATCCTCAGGGTTGTTTAAAATGTTTTTAGATTTTTTGAAAAATAGTGAATTGTACATAATTAAAAAAATAAATAATAAATAAATTAACCTCTTTTTTAATTTATATATTATTTATTTTTTTAATTATGTACAATTTACTATTTTTTGAAAAATAAAATCTAAAAACATTTTAAACATAACCCTGAGGATGGTCTAATTGAGACCGAAACGTCGGTAATGTTTAATTAAATAATATTTTAACCAAGGACTGAATCTCTATAAAATTTAGTATATAATATATTTTGAATTTGAAAAAGAGAACAAATGCATTGAAAATGAAAAAAGATACCGGACCCGAACCTTTACCTCAAAAAAAGAGGACATGTCCGATGAAAAGGGGACGTCTGGTAACCCTAGGGATAAGTGTAGGGGGATCTTAGGTAACGGTTCCGACCCTTTGTATGCGAACCCGTAACCGTAGAAAAACTACAGTCGTTTTTTGCTTGCTCGTCATGTGTTGAAATGCAGAGTAACGTTTTGCAACAGCTCCGACTTGGTACCCTGTGATTTCTTTTCGTTCCCCAAACTTGAGCCTTCCTGCACTGCTTTAACTTATGTTAAAAAACAGGGGTATTTTATGTAGTAGGTATGTCTTATAGCGAGTGAAAGTTGATAGATTTTTAACAAAAATGGAAAACATGGAAATTGATTGCATGTGTTAGTATTTTACTTTATACGAGTAAATCCAGTTGTTTATTGTGCTCTTTTGGTTTAGTTTTACTTTATATTTTCTATTTTTTTTTTTTTGCTTTTCATATGGTAGTAATTTATAAAAAAAAAATACAAATAACGGGCTTTTTAATGCCAGCCTCGTTAGAATAAGAATACAATTTCTGTCCTTATAAAATTTATATAGATTAATAGCTTAACAAAAAGCAAATAATCGTTATTAAAATAGGTGGAATAAAAATTCCGTATATATTGCAAAGGTAATTCATATAAAGAGCTTATGCCTATTTACAATTTAGGTAATATGCGCTATAATGATTAAATGGAATTGAATACGAGTACCTACCTATCTATGTATTCGAATTTCAAATGCTTCATGTCAATCGAGCTTATGAAATCAAACATTATATCATAATCAGAATCTGTCCTATTTGCATGAATTTTAGTCTGTAGCCAATGGTAAATCAACCTCTGTTTCATATCATTGAAATAACATACTCGTTTGGGTTACAATGCTTTTGCGATAGACACTTTAACATAGATTGTACAGCTTTGTTAGCTACAACTGTTTCAAGAAATTAAGCGGATGTATTCTCGATATAGGTATGTAGGTACTATTTGTTTTTAGTTAACATATTTCCTTTGATGTTTATTAAGTTGCACAAAGTTTAATTGCAGTATTGCAGTTGAAGTACCAGATAGTCAAAAGGAGCGTTGAAATTTAGTTTCGAAAAATAATATAGCTGGTATATCGAAGTACTTACGAAGAAATTATATAAACCCCAAATTACAAATATTGGAGAACAAATATCTTGTGATAACATGGACAAAAAACATATGAAATTTGTTTACTAACACATAATTATACATATAATATAATAACGAAACAAACGTCTTCTTCACAGGGTTGAGCAACAAGAAGAAGAGGTATTGACGATTTATTTGAAAATCAGCGTGTTAACACTTTCTTGTTTTATTCCTTCGAGATGGCTAATTTCGCCATAACCTAAGGCCAGGGGTTGTTTACCCTTACGAAATTTTTGAATGTTTTTCTTCATTATCCCTGACCATATATCAGAAGAATTGCCGTCCCAAAAGTACAACGACGCATCAAAATTTACCGTGATTGACTAGTGTTTAGCGTTGTTTGTAACCAAACACAAATAAATTTTGCTATAACCTCTTTTAATAACTTATTCACATTTTTTGCGATATTTTTAAGATTTAAATTAAAACAAACTGTTCTTAATAGTTATTTATGATAGAAGTGTTAAAACTGACGTTTAATTTTGTGAGAAGGAAGTTTGGAGCACAACTCGAAGCGGAGTGGTCTAAACTTTCGAACAAAATAAAATCACTTTTAATATATATACTCGTATATATATATAGGCTGTTATATTTTAGTGGACGCAGCAAATATCTCGCTTATTTATTAAGTTAGTAATTTCTTTCATATAACATGATTTATACAGTAACATGTAAGCTACTTCCGGTTTATTAGTAATTAATATCAACTTTGAAATTTCAAATGGAACATACTATATTTTTTTACAAATTTGAAAAGTACATCAAATTTGCTTTACAATCATTTAAAATAATCCATATGTTACATTATTAAAAAGTAAAATGGCAGGCACTTCTTTATACACCTAGTCGAAAAGAGAATAGTGAGCCATGAGTATGGCTTGAAATAAAACAATGAACTAAAACAATTGTAACTATTATTATTATTTACAGGTTGACATTTACCGTGTTACAATTGTTTTAGTTAATTGTTTTATTTCAAGCCATAGTCATGGCTCACTATTCTCTTTTCGACTAGGTGTATAATTGTTTTATTTCAAGCCATAGTCATGGCTCACTATTCTCTTTTCGACTAGGTGTATAAAAAAGTGCCTGCCATTTTACTTTTTAATAATGTAACATATGGATTATTTTACATGATTGTAAAGCAAATTTGATGTACTTTTCAAATTTGTAAAAAAATATAGTACCTATGTTCCATTTGAATTTTCAACGTTGATATTAATTACTAATAAACCGGAAGTAGTATCATGAATGTACATCCGTCATCAAGTATCTTACATGTTGCTGTATAAATCATGTTATATGAAAGAAACTACTAACTTAATAAATAAGCGAGATATTTGCTGGGACCATTAAAATATAACACCCTGTATATATCATCCACTAATTTTTCATTTACATTTGAATTTCTGATATTTTTTTGGCATATGTCAAAAATGTCGATTTGTTGTTCCATTTTTCATTATCTAGATACTCGTAACTAATTCACTTTTAACACTAGTATCAAAAGTAACAATGGTCTGTTAGTTTTTTAACACTGGTGTCATAAAATGACCTTTTTTGTTGATTGACATTAAAAGTGCGATTTTTTCACAGCTAACAGTCTGTAAAATGTTACTTGTACTGCCTGGGCAGCAAAATATTTTTACCGCCTATTACATAGCAACCGCTGAACAAACGCATAGCAACCGTTCAACAAACACATATAGCAACATAACTAGATGGCGATAACTTTCAAAGCAGGTATTAAAAATAATCTCTAAATTAATATTAATTCGAAAATCGGCAATAAATCTGGTATTTTAGTGGCTAGTTAAAGGAATAACTATTTTAATCCTAAAAACAAACATGAAAAAGTCTACTTTTTAATAGATTTGTAAAAAAAATAGTTATTTAAAATTACAAGTAACAACGTAAAGCTAGTCTTTAGTCACGAATGGGTCAGAATTAAAAGACGAGCGCAGCAAGGGTTTTAAGACCCGTCAGTGACTAAAGATCCGTTACATTATGTGTATCGTACAATATTTTATCTATGATGAAATCGAAAAATCCAATATATATGAATTAGGGTCACAATATTAAATGAGAAGCCTGCCATGATAACAAAATATTCACTCTGGTAACTTCATACTTTTTGCAAATTTAGTGTGTTTAAAAATTTTAATCACTCGTTGTGCGGCAACTCGTCATTAATGAACCCTTGCCACTAAACAACTGCTTTACAAACTTAAAACTGACAACTAAACGTCAATTTTACCCACTATCGTAGATAACCTAATTTGGGATATCGTATTATTGAAACTAAAAGTTCGATAATTTAAATTTGTTGTAAATATTTTTATGGTTCTTTAAATATTGTAAATCTGACTTTTGTGATAAAATCGTAATTTATCGAGATATTTTAAAACCAGATTTACCCATTCAGCAATAAGTAAAAAGGTTTGTTTGATTTTAATGTTACACTCCGTATCAAGACTGCAAAATGCAAATTTAATTGTTGAGGCAGGCAAACTTTACAATGAACCGCAGGCGAATCCGGAAAGCTTCCAAATCCAGTAAAACGGTATTGAAAACAAAAAATATAAAGAATAATAAAATATAAATATAACATAGATAGGAATTAGAATAAATTTATTATCAATTTATTTAATTCATACTCATACTTTTTTACCTCTCGCTAAGAGAGGTATTGCATTCATGCTAAAAATCGCATATCCAGATTTTATTGTATAAGCACGTTTTAAGGTCCCTACAATCCGATTTTAACATTTTTACGATGATGTCTGTGTGTGTGTGTGTGGATGTATGTGTGTGTGTGTGTGTGTGTGTGTGTGTGTGTGTGTATGTATGTAGGATGTTGGAAGGACGGTTACTCAAAAACTATAAGACTTTAAATTTGTTTAACTACGTATTTCCCAATCGGACATTCATGGGAAGATCTGAAAAGGTTTTGGTAACAATTGGACAACCGGAAGTAGAAGATTCTTGAAAAAAAATCTTCTAAATATTATTTTTTGAAAATTTTTCTTGATAATATTAAAGAAAAATAAATTCTCTTTCTGATAAATTTAAATATTACCTCTCGCTAAGAGAGGTATTGCATTCATGCTAAAAATCGCATATCCAGATTTTATTGTATAAGCACGTTTTAAGGTCCCTACAATCCGATTTTAACATTTTTACGATGATGTCTGTGTGTGTGTGTGGATGTATGTGTGTGTGTGTGTGTGTGTATGTATGTAGGATGTTGGAAGGACGGTTACTCAAAAACTATAAGACTTTAAATTTGTTTAACTACGTATTTCCCAATCGGACATTCATGGGAAGATCTGAAAAGGTTTTGGTAACAATTGGACAACCGGAAGTAGAAGATTCTTGAAAAAAAATCTTCTAAATATTATTTTTTGAAAATTTTTCTTGATAATATTAAAGAAAAATAAATTCTCTTTCTGATAAATTTAAATATTTTTATATATATTCTATAGATTTAGAGATAAAAGGAATATAATATATAAAATAAACTGTTGTAATTAATTTTACAACCGAAAGGATGCCATGAAAAATAGTTGAAAATTTTAATTATTTGTGACAGATAAATGTCAGTGTCAGAAATAATGAGTAACGAAAGAAAAATTTACTTGGAGAATCCCTTAATTCTTGATCTGTCTCTATTATGGAGATGACAAGTCTAGGTTGAAGGACTTAAATTTGTTTCAAACATTATGGGACAATGTACACCAGACTAGAGTAACTTTGAATTGCGAAAAAGCTATCAAATTCTTCTCAAGTAAGTTGTAAATATTGACAAAATTACACATCAATATAAGAATAATCGGAGTGCAATCTATCCGTCACTTTATTAAAGGGAATTAGTGTTATTTAGATATAACAAGTATGAAAAAATAAAATGTAAAAGAAGATATGTAAGAATAGATGCACAATCCAGATATATACATTTTAGACCGCCCAAAATTAATGTTTTTACTAGAAGAATATGAAGTTAGAGTAAACAAGGTTGTTCGAATTGAAAATTGCTGTTACCAGCCTAATATTTATATATGGTAAACTCTACTTTGTAATTTATTGTAACATAATTTATGGTAAAATATCTTTATGTTGAGACATGCTATTATTGAATAATAAAGAAGTTTATACGTCATAGATTTATATGAATATATTATTTGTATTTATAAAAATATTCTTTGCTTTATGCATACAGCCAGGTAAAATATACGGCGAGAGGTTATGTGCTGGCCACATCAGATTTTTAATCATATATCGTCAATTTTAAGTTGATCAAAATATCTTGTAACACTTATGAAGAACATACAAATGGTTAATACATTGTATTTAGCGATTGTTAGCCTGCTAGATATGTGTCAAAATTAGAAAGTTCAAGGCCATTGAAGACTGAAGATACTTTCGTCCATGCAGCGGCAGCGTCTCATTCCGGCTTTGAATGCCACAGATTTCTATTGCTCTTAAATTATTGAAGCGATCAGCAGGCGACCAAAGACGTGCACATAAATATCAAGCGAAAGTAATGCTATAATTATACGCTTCATGCCTGCTTTTGCCTCGCACTCCACTCGTCGATTTATTGAACATCTAAATCGGAACTCCAAAGGGGAAACGATATAGAAAAAAAAATCAATAAATATGTCAAGTTATACTATATACTTCGCTTCTTGTACTGCATTCACTTTGACATAGTTATTGTTATGTTTATTAATACTTAGTCACTTGTTCTTTAGTCAGTGGTGCCGATATGAGGCAATGAGAGGATCCTACCCCCTAAAAGTATCTGTAGTCACCAACTGGCTCCTATATGTGGACATTATTACACTTACGACGGCAAGTTTTAGAATAATGTGTTAAAATTCAGATGATTTAATCTTTTTTATCTCGCACTATATTAGTCTAGGATTCCTAGGTAAGAGAGGTTTAGAGTCCGTTGGCGGCGCTGTACGAGCTCCTGTTATTGCGCCTAGTAGGACATGTAACATTTGTTTAAATTTTGAATGAGAACTTTCTAACAGAAAAATGTTAACGGTTCAAATTAATACTATTTTTAAGTTTGATGAGACGAAACCTTCATCATAGAATATAATTTGAAGGGCAACAAGTCATAAATTCGGAATTATACATTATACTACTTGTGGCGTAGGTAACTCGAATTAAAACATTTCTAATTTGGAACTGTAGTAAAAAAATATATCATCACAGTATATTACCCATTGCTGGGTGTGCCAATCTGCTTTGTACACAGATTTCGGTAAGGATGATGGCATATTTGTACCGTGCGGGTGTTTACCAGGCGTCACCTCACGGGCACTCATTGATGGCGTGGAGAGAGCACCACAGGGGTCATTTTTATGCTATTTAAAACTCGAGATATTTCTTTTAATTTTTTGTTGATAGAGCACTAAATTTAACATCTACAGTAGATAAAGTAATGTTTTATCTACACTTTGACTTTTTATCTACACTTTGAATTTTTATCTACACTTCATTAAAAATAATAATGTATAATGTAAAGAAAAGTTGTAATTTATAATTTTGACAAATCCGCGTTAGTGATAGTAAGTTTAGGAACAAAGTGCGGCTTGACATTTTAATATCGAAAACATCAAGTCCAAATACAAAATAAAATAATATATTATACACGACGATCAAGAGTCATCGACTCGTGAAAGATAGTTCATTCGCTTTCGCTCGTGAATTAACACCTTACACTTGTCGAAAAAGTATCTCTTTATCGTCTTGTATAATAAAAAACTATTATTTATCAATACTGTCAATAATTGTATTAAAACTATATACCTCTAAAATTGTATTCTAATCATTCTTTGTTAAATGCCAACGATTTAATTTTGCGATATATTTTAATGCCTTTTCCATACGTTCAGTCGATCAACATTTTGTTCTTTGCCAAAATTACGGAATATTTTTTGAATTTTTTGTCCTACTCGTTCATCCTTTGACACACACAGCATTTTTTGAAAGTGTGCTTATCCACATGATTTCTCTGTGCTGCCCGTAAAGTTTTGTCTCTTTTCTTAATGCTTTGCGCTCCTCTAAATTTCAAATTCTAACGCCGCCGCTGTGTACAGTTTAGATTACAAACATTTTCATTATAGGGAAGTAGATAGGAATTATTTCTTATTCATTGACTTCAGTTTACGATCTTCTGATTGGCTAGCGGTCATTCATATTTTCAATAAAGTACATATAAATATCCCATTTTAACTTCTAATCATTTTACAGGGTGCGGCAGAGCAACCTCCCTAGTTTTGAGGGTAAATTAAAAAAATAAATACTCGAATTAAAAAAAATATATTTTCACATCGTGAAATTACAAGATGGGAAGTAATTTTAAAAATAATTTTGCCCAAGTGGTGCCATTGTCTAAACACTGTTGAAAGTGATATATGAAGTTTCGTATCTCTTTCAAGCATTTCTTGGGTATACGACTGATTTGGGTGCGGATTGCCTCCTTTAGGGTTTGCAGATTCCTCGGCTTTGAGATTACCCCACAGATAAAAGTCGCATGGTGTTAAATCTGATGAGTGCGTAGGCGCAGGCTAAGGAATATCGCCTCTCAGGATAATCAAGCGCCTGGAGAATATTACCTCGAAATCTGCATTGACTTTCCCATCCACCGCCTCCATAGACACCACTCACCCACCCTTTTACGACCACTAGTCGTTTCACAATGCCATAGTAAAACTAAGGGAGGTTTGCACTGCCGCGCACACTGTATAACTTAATATCTTATTTATGTGAAGTTTCTTTCTGTAGTAGATATTAATTAATTAATTAATTAATTAGTATTCGCATTGATAAAATTCTTGATTTTTTAATAATTCTCCAATTTATACTTTATATACAAACCAACTCGTAAATTTTAATCGAAATACCTAGCTACCGTTCGCTGAAGCATTGCAACTCTAATACATAACTATTGTTTCAATGAAAATTTAATTTACTTTTTACTGATACAAATTGTAAACGAACCAAACCACTTGAACACAGTGGTATTTTTTGATTAATATTGAGGTTTAGAAATAAACTTCAAATACCACACGAATAAGTGAATTTATTACCCATAACAACCTTGACATAACCG
Source organism: Harpalus rufipes (assembly GCA_951394225.1). NCBI lineage: Eukaryota > Metazoa > Arthropoda > Insecta > Coleoptera > Carabidae > Harpalus > Harpalus rufipes. The sequence goes on along the minus strand of OX596276.1, from coordinate 18,573,713 downwards.
CTTTAAATTTAACAATATTAGTGACAATATTGGATTCGTAACCATGGTAACTAATAATGCACTTTGTGTAATTCACCCTGTGCGTTTTAGTGTAGTAGGAATAATGCTTTGACGACGTCCGTAAATTTCAACACACAACAAAAGCTGTTGCCGTGGATATTTGGCAAAATGCGTAATGACTATTACCGAAATACAGGCAGATCAAAAATAAAAGAATAAATATCACTAATATATAGCTGTTTTTAAAAGTTAAAGATAGCAAATACGATGGTACAGCACATACTAATAATGGGTAACCTATTATTGAAAGCAAACATCGAAACAAATTATTGTGTATGTTTAATGCAGCTGCACCGGGTTTCTAAAATATCATGAGGGGCAGAGTATACACATACACATTATACGGCGTGTTCAATTTAAGTGGGGCACCATCTCGAGATCTATAAGAGATATGAAGTTGGTTAAATTAGCAAACAATTTCTATATTATAAGGCTATTAAAATGAGCGAAACATTTTTTTAAAACCAGTGCTTCTCAAAATACAGGATACAACTTATTTTAAATTGGAATCTACCTTTTTTATTCACCTATTCGATTCAGTATTTTTTTCTAAAAACAACGATATAATATACTTATAGTCTTACATAACAAAAATATTAAGAAAAATGCAAATAAAAAAAATATTATACTGTAGTTTAAAAATGATAGAAATAAGAGTGCTATGACAGAAACCTATTAATTGTTGTTAAATGTCAAATTAAATCTTTCGTGTGCTTTCTTGGTGATAAAATGAATATTACTCACGAAGAAAAAGTTGATATGTAAGAAGTTCATATTTTGTGTTTAAAAAATACCTTTGATGCGGTAAACATGTATAGCGAACGATTTTCTGAACGGCTATTTTTGAAAATTAGAATTAGCATTACTATTAGAAATCTTATTTCTATTAGATTTAAACTAAAATATAATAATTTTTTATTTGCATTTTTCTTAATATTTTTGTTATGTAATGTCCGTATCCATAGTCGATGGCTCAATCTCGTACTTGAGTATTACTTTGCCAAGTATTATTCTGATCATTCGCGACCTCAAGCACATTATATGTTTTCATAGTCGAATCTTCGTGAATTATCGGTTTTCACGGTAGGAATCTAGAGAATTTGTATTAGTGATGTTGGTATATTTGTAAATTGTAATATTTTTCTGTCAAATCGTGTATTTCACATCCATATATATGTCACAGGTTACAGATACATGAGTCATATCACGAATATATCTTATTAGAACAACCCTCTTTCATCCTTATTATTTAAGGCTTCTTCTACTATGGATACAAATTCTAAAAATTCTAGATTATCTTCACGGTTCATAATTTAACTTAAATTCTTAGCAGAGAAAAAAGAAAATAAATATAACAAGTGTATTTGTAGGTTCATAACATAATGGCCCGTACCACGATCACGGTTTTAACTAAAACGCTGTTTTAAAAAATGTCATATTCAAATTTCAACATTTAATTTTGCACGTATGTTTGAAGATGGATTTTTTTAAAAATATTTGTTTGAATACAAAGTATATTCTGCTTTTAAATCTTATTTTGATAAATTCGATATTATTTATTATTGTTATTAAATAATATATGACAATTCTTAAAACAGCGTTTTAGTTAAAACCGTGATCGTAGTACGGGCCATTATGTACAATTTAACCTAACTTGTGTTTCAGTGTTACCTTGATATTTTAATATTTTTTTCAATAATAATTTTGAAATAAAAGTAAATATATGCGAAACAGGAAAAATAGTATGAAAAACACGTATTACAATGTCCCTTTGTAATACTTGTATTTTAATATATTATTTTAATAGTAATTTTTGTACCTATAAGGTCAAATGGAATACATATAATATATACTAAATATTATTAAAAACTGCGATAGATCAGAATGATGTGTTTCAGCATTGATTTTCTATCATTCTATCTATAAATTCATAAAATAAATAAAGTTGTAGTTAATAAAAGAAAAAAATTGTATCAGTTTTAACAGTTTTGGGGTAAAAATGAAACACCACTAAGAAAAAGTGAAGCACCTTGTTGTTTTTATACTAGTGTATCTATATTAAAGCAGAAGCATCGAGGTGAAAATGAAAAATGCGGAAAAACTTTGAATCAGATTCATTTACGTATGTTTGATTCACGTTTCCTGAAGAAAAACTCACATTGGTTGCACCATATGGAAATAAATATTATTAATCTGATAAAAAAAATGTATTTTTTTTTGGTATCTTTTAACTACTAAAAATGTGCATTGCTCATTTTTGTTTAAATTTCATTAGTTAGATATAAGAAAAGTAATTAAGAATAAAAAACGAACAAACATGTTACTTAGAACAATTTACAATGAATTAAAAGCTAAGTTAAAATATAAAATAACCCATATTGTCATATTGTTATTTTTACTCAAAATCATGTACCTACCCTGTAAATTTAAAGGTAAATAAATAAAAATACCACTTGATTTCAATAAAAATTAAACATCTTATCAATAAATAAAATAAATAAATAAATATTTCATCACGGCATATTACCCATTGCTGGGTGTGCCAATCTGCTTTGTACAGATATCGGTAATGATGGAATATTTGTACCGTGTGGGCGCTTACCAGGCGTCACCTCACGGGCACTCATTGCTGGCGTGGAGAGTGCGCCACAGGGGTCAATTTTGTGCCATTAAAATGCGATGTAATTTTTGGCGTCGGTCGGGATCGAACCCGCGTCCCCTAGATTCCCGACATCTTATCAATGGGTTTACAAATGCTTTAGCATAAGAACGAGTAAATACAATGGAATTTTTATAAGCTCATTTTACCAAGTCACACTAAATAATGTCTATCGACTTTGTTATTGAAGTAAGAAATGCAAATTAAGAATATACATAGAACGAGATTCTTATTATCACATAACATTTTTAATTTCCATTCAAATCAGAATAAAATGACGACAACGTTTCATATTTACCTACTCCAGTTGATGTGCATGTTTTATATTTTTGAACTAATTTGTTTTTCTTTTATTTCAGGTAAGCGCCATTTTCAATTCCCGTTCTATTTTAGATGTTCAGTGTCTAGTAAGTAACAATAATATTTATAATTTTCAATTTTATTTTCCTAATGAATTCTGAATTATTTATCCTATAATCTTTTGAAAATAAATTAACCGGTTAATCTCAAAACAAAGAATTTAAATATTGATTTATATAACATAAATAAATGATATATTAATGAAACATTTAACTTCTTTAAATTATAGATACTTAATCTACTCTACTTAGATGATGCATATTTTATTTTTGATTGTTTTATCTGTTTTAATTTGTTCCATGGCAAAGAGAACTACTTTAAATATTAAACCCTATTTAACTTTGCTTTTATATTTTAATGAATTTTGCACCAAAAAATAATTACGTCATATGATTGTATCAAAGTTAATGATTCAATTTTACCGCGAAATGAAAATTATATTTACCATTACAAAAAAGCAATAATTGGAAAAATTGTTAGTATATAGGTGTGCAAATATAGATAAAATTTATTTATACGAAATGAGAAATTGTAAATAATAATAAATTATGTTTGACGTTTATACGCGTTATTTATACAAAAAATGGTTTATTAATATTTTATAGTAAAGAATGTTAGTGTTTAAACTTGATTTATGATATTTATAGCTGCATTGTGAGCTATTCATAATATTATTTTTTTAAAATAGCAACAACCTTGAAGTACGTTATTTAATTTACGTGAAAATGTCTAGTTGAATTTGTTTGAATTGGTTTGTCATCATTAATCAGATTATTTAGTTAGAAAATTGAAGTTCGCATCTACAGATTATCCTATTCTTTGTGTAAATTCCTTCACTAAGTTTTCACAACTACCTACTTATTTTAATTTTAGTGTAACACAAACATGAGTCAAAACTGTCAATTATTGTTCAGCCGAACAAGTGAAGCGTGTTTGTGTGTTGTATCTCACTCATCAGTTCTGATCACAGATGAAATTGACATGTTTAGCGAACAAGTCCACGAACAAAACCGATAATGTATGGCGAGAATTTACAATCCAAATTTAGCTTTGAATTCACTCGTTCCAGTTCTGAAAATAAGAGATGCGTTGCAACCTCGGGCTGGAAATGGCTTTTGCTTGTCATGTACGAATATGTAGCTTGCTGTATGATATGAATCATTCAAGTAGAATAACGTTCATTTTATGTTTGCTTTTACTAGTCCATTTTTATGAATCGTAAAGCGAGGAAAGTTTAATCAAGCGTTAAAGGATTAATTGGAAACATTAAACGCTTAGATAAATAAAAAGATTGTAATTGAAAAACCAGTGATTATCATCTGACATCAGTCATTACATATAAACTGGTGGCCACATTAACCTAACTTTTATATTTAAGTACATTTTTCATTTATGTTATTTTATTATGACATGAATTATTGTTGCTATAATAAAAATATTCATATGAACAATACATTATAGGAAACTCGTTTTTTTTTTAATTAAAATTTTTGTTATACGCGTCATTGAAAAATTTGTGCGCATTTATCGAATTCTTTGAACCGCATTTATTTGTAAATAATTTATATTCATTTTTATTGGAATTCTTTCAATTTCTAAATTCTTAAAATTTTTGCAATTGCCAAAAATCGTATAAAATTGTTTAATGCGTCAATAATTTGAAAGTTTTAAGTATTTTTGTGTTTGTTTATTTATAATTATGAAATGAATTATATTTACATAAATTTGTGAAAAGTCTTCCACTTTTCACTTTGTATAAATAAAATTTTGTAAACATATCATTACAACCAGTAAAATATTTCTGGAACAAATTATATAAAATCAACAACATATTCGAAATGTTTTCAGTGCGTGGGTAATATGAAAACATAAGCTTTATTTGACACAATCATTTACGGCAAATTTATAAATATGTTGTTTTTCTTGGAGAGGCATAGGCTGTATGAATTATAAAAGCTTATTATTTGAATATGTCATCATCATTACCGAAATGTGTATAAACCAGATTGGCACACCCAGAAATGTGTAATATGCCGCAATGATATATTTATTCATTATTAATTATTTTTAATATTATCGTAATGTAAATTACATACATTATAATAGGATCGAGTGGCTGTGTGCGTTCTGATTCGAACGGCCTAAGTTTGATGTCGACCGACGTCAAACTTGAAACTTGAATTATAGATTAGGTGTTAACAATTACTTGAAATCTCAGTCGAAAAGCATTTATTTTCTTAAAGATCGACGTTTCGATGCACTCCTGCATCTTTTTCGGGGTCTATAATTTATTTTAAAAAAAATATCTACAGCAGTAACATGGATATTATCACACTTACAAATGAGACCTTACAAAATAGTACATATCATGTACACAAAATATGTACATTCGTTCTTTTACATTCAGTTTTACAACATCGTATAAAAATTCATAAAAAGCACATATACATCAGTTTGCTCTCATATTCGACAACAGAATAAATCGGAAAATAGTAAGAAATATCTTGTGGAAGAATTCTTTGGTGATATAATCGATACGGATTCCTATTGGCCGTCTGTATACGAATGATTGTGTAGTATAGCTATAGGAATTTTAATTAAATGGAAAGAATTTAATTAACTTTTAATTTGGCCTGAAATTTGCTTTTTCCTTTTCGAATTTTTCCATCATACCAAAATATACCCTATTTAACCCTTGTATATCAGTTCTTGCACTGATGTTGCAATCATCCCTGATATGTAGCATTTCAAGAAACATACGTTTGGAGAAATTTTGTTCTTCTTCCATAATCTTGAAATTTTTCAAATCGAAATAATTGTACTGTTTGTTATAGCATTCTGAAAGTAGCATTAATGACTGAATTAATTTTTTTTTTTTATTAAAAAGTCTTCATTTTCTGAAACCGATACACTATTGAACAAACCACGGTATATCATAACAAACCTTAGATGTTTTAAAATCTGCGGCAGTTGTGATACTAATAATAATCCTAGGTACAGCAAAATTCACGAGTGATGGCGAAGACCCGCGAATATTAGGCCACGCCTTCCTTAGGCATGATTGGCGCGAAAAATGTCAGTAGCGTGCTCCATATTTAACTTAAATAGAGTTTAAACATAAAAATGAATAATGTTGCACTTCAAAATAATAAACAAAATTGAAGTTACAATTAAAATAAAACATGGGCACGTAATAAATGAAAAATTACAATAATAATATTAATTTATTAACATAAAAACGCGTGCAAGTCTACAAAAGAAGAGGTACAACAAATTAACTCAATAAAAAAGAGAACATAATATGTACACACAATGTTGGCTTTTCTTATTATTATCTTTTTAATCTTTTTTGTTGCACGTGCAATACTTTTAAGTTACCGTTACACGTTTAAGTATTTTTCTGTTCTACACAATGTACGGCAAAACCAATACTAAATTTGTTATTATTTATGGACTTTTGATGTTCTTTAATTCTTTGTTTAAATTAACGGCGTATATTCAATTGAATGTGACACTTGTAATGGCCAAAGCGGAAAGTAATTCACACAAAGAATTAAAGAACATCAAAAGTACATACTCCAAATGTTAAAATATGTTCACCAAGTGCCAACCAGAAATTCAATCCAGTATATGGATATTGAAATACTACTTAACAATGCTATGCCACTGACTCGAAACTAATTTTGTGCTTAGCCATCTGGAGTAGGGGTAAGGTCGCAGTTTGATCTTCTGCGCATATCTTCTTTTCGCCATCAGGTTTGGCGTTTGCTCTATGTTAATATAGCTACGTGTAACTACCCGATAAAGAGTATACTTTGCCACTCCTACAGAAAGAAATTCATCATTATTATGGAACTACAATATTTAATTTTATTTGGTTTTCACACAAGAAATTTGGTCCATTATAGCTGCCTTATTCTTACCGGCGGTATTTTTCATATTTTTGTACATATTTAATATACATTTATTTTCGGCGACAGATAAATGCCCCAAATCAAGATGTTTTCTTTTCTTTACAGGTGAAAATTCGGTAGTTGTGTTAGGCTTTTCATCCGTGATTTATTTAAAATAAACATATACAAACAAATTTCAAATATAAAGCAAACAAAATAAGAAAAATTCACAAAAAAATATTTGTAAAATCGGAAACTTATTAGTTCTTCAAAGAAAGGAGTAAAAGCAAAACTCGAATATAAACAAACTAAATGAGAAAAACACAAAAATAATATTGATACAATAAGATATTATTAGTTCTTAAAAAAACAGATTTATTTTAAAGTCACAGAAATACGAAAAACCAACAAGAATATTGAATACAGATAACCTCAAAACTTATGACAGTTAATTCGGTAAAATGTAAAATCTATGTACAGTATAACCTTGACGAAGCACTAAGCCAATCAGAAGCATCAGTTTTTGAGGTTAAAATGTAAATCACTCCTAGTTAAAAAACAGGGTATTGTAAATAAATAAATAAATAATAAATATATCATCACGGCATATTACCCATTGCTGGGTGTGCCAATCTGCTTTGTACACAGATATCGGTATTGATGAAATATTTGTAGCGTGCGGGCGCTTACCAGGCGTCACCTCACGGGCACTCAATGCTGGCGTGGAAAGTACTTGTGTTTATTTGTATTACGTATGTATATAATAATAAATAAATAAAACACATAAATAAATACATGTGTAATAATAAATTTTTAATTGCTCTTCGATTAATTTGATGTGCAGAATCGAATCGACCGTATCAGTAATGACTTAACTATTTATTGCACTGTACAAATGCAGCATAGACATTCGGCTCAATTCCAGACAAAATAAAATCGTTTTCATCACTAAAAAGCTCTGCTTTTATTTTCTCAACTGTTCCCAAGTGAAGATAAAACGATAGCTATAACCGCTTTATATTTAAATCGAATGCGAATTTTTACTACGGGCTGCAGGGCTACATTCAAATTCAAAAGAATCTAGTTAGACCCAAAACAATAAAAACAAGACACGAACGTTGCAGATAAAAGTTTTATGATACGAAAAATATTGGATAACTGATGACAATACGGATTAAAATATGAGAAACGAAAGTTTTTCGTTTACTGCATTTAAAAAAATCTGATACGGTCAGTACCTACATTACTTTTCGTCATTTCAATTTTTATTTTATGTAAGCTCGCGGGCGGGCGTGCGTGTGTTGTTGGAAGGACGATTTCTCAAAAACTATAAGACTACGTATTTTTCAATCGGACATTAATGGGAAGAGTTTAAAAGGTTTAGGTAGCAAATGGACAACCGGAAGTAGCAGATTCTTACGAAAATTCTTCTAAATATTATTTTTTGAAAAATTTTGTTCCTGTAAATATTAAAGAAGATTAAATTCTCTATCAGATACATTAAATATTTTAATATATCTTTTATTGATTTAGAGATAAAAGAATATAATGTATAAAATAATAAATCTAACAGCCCAAATAATGTAATGGAAACCAATTGAAAAATTAAAATGTTTGTAACTAACAGATAAATGTCAGTGGCAGAAATCCGGAGACATTACTGAAGACTTTTTATGGGAAGCACATACATATATTATTTCTTATTGTATTAATAGTTAAATACTGCCAGTCCCGACAATGAATTGGAAACATCTCGAAACAGTAGAAGAGTAGGACAAAATTTCTTCATAGAAAGAATTTAAAATTAAAAATCTAAATATAAAGAATAGAAATAAATAGAATTTTTGGTGTAGACTGTAGGTATACAAGAAATGTTAAATACAATAGGGCGTGAGTAGTCATGTGACTTTGTTGGCCTTAACAAGCAGAATGAGAGCTGGTAATTTTGTCCATAGATGTCAAACATCATTATTTTTCATTCTAAATTTCGTGATTTTCCAATTACATGTGTTTTTTTCCTCGACAAGTAAATTCCTCACTCCCTGGTGACAAATTAGCCACGTGAACTTAGAAAATCTTAAAATTTTGAATGAAAAATTCTGACATTTGACATCTATGTACATAATTGCTAGTTGTCATATCTGCTTGCCAATGCCAACAAAGTCACATGACTTCTCGCACCCTATACTAATAAAAAACGAAAGTGGTGAGTGGTATTGTGCTGGCCCCAACAGATTTTTAATGTTTGTTTTTAGGGCTAAAAATGTCATTTTGTGACACCAGTGTGATAAATCGTTGTTACTTTTAACCACATAATACTAGTGTTAAAATTGAATTAGTTACCTTGGTAATGACGATTGAAATAACAAATCGATATTTTGGCATGTCAAAAAATTATGAGAAATACTAATTTAAATGACAAAATAGTATTTATACAAAAATAGTGCATGATATACGATAAACGTGTTAAAAATGATTTAATTTTTTTTTGAAGTTTTGTCACTTTTAAGACATATCATAATTAACAATTTTTCATTACTTGTTGCATATACATATTTTGAAAGTTCGTGTAATTAGCATTTCATATTTGCTTAAAGTTGTATTTGATTAGTAATGTTTAGGAATTCTTGCAATTAGAAATATTAATTATTATAGAAATGGAACGTAAATACGTTGTATCGTATCTATATTATTTTCAGTTCGTAAGTTGTTATTTTCATATACACACTTACTTATATGAAGTGCTAGGAATGTAAAAAAGGTATTTATATTACCTAATTTTCATAAATTCTTTATTTTATTTTTTTCAGGACAGATAATTTGTTGTTTTCATATTTTGAAATTGCAAAATATTTCACGTTATTAAAATTACTTAATTTGAAAGTTTTTTGAACTATCATTATCATATCCATTAAAACTTAATAATGAACATTCCGAACAGTCGTACTTGTAGTATGAAAAATATGATATAACCATAATATATGATACGAGTGAGAATAGACAATTTAGCCACAAGAGAAAAGTTTAACACACTGGACAAGTTTAAAGGAGTACGCTAATTTTCGCGAATATAATGTCCAACAGCTACCCTCAAGACCTTTTATTTAAATTAAATATGACATTTGCGTATGTCGTTAAAAAGCTGAGGCAATTACGTTTAATTTTTATGGTTAACAACAAATGTGCGTCAAATTTTATAATGTTACGTATTCATTTAATATTTCTTTGTAGTATACGAGTACTCATACATTAACTATACGTCCCACGATACAGTTTTATTTCGCTTTTTCAATACAGTCATTTTACATTTTCCAATTAATTTTTTAACTTTAAGCGTACTGAATCCTATTATTTTATCTACAACACGAATATGTATTTTGTCACAAAAGTTACTAATGTTTGAGAATATAATACTACACTAGAAAACGTGATATAGGTATTTAAAATAGGAAACAGTTTTTTTCCAAATATCTGTCCCGTAAAACGTTATGTACTGATTTAAAAATAGCTATTTAGAGAATACAATTCTGATATTTTGGATGTCAAAATTATTAAATTTACACTTTTAATGCCCATGGGGTCTTGTGGCCGTGTGCCTGAGTGTCTGGTCGCAAATCTGGGACCCCGGGTTCGATTCCAACTGACGCAAAAAATTACATCGCATTTTAATGGCACAAAATTGACCACTGTGGCGCACTTTCCACGCCAGCAATGAGTGCCCGTGAGGTGACGCCTGATAAGCGGTAAGCGCCCACACGGTACAAATATTCCATCATTACCGATATCTGTGTAGGAAGCAGATTGACACACCCAGTAATGGGTAATATGCCGTGATGAAATATTTATTTATTTTAATGCCCATGTAAATTTAATTAATATGGTAAAAACAGATTTAGTAGGTATGTTATTTCAAGAAATGGGCATTAACGAACTGTCAGATACCTATTTTATGCTGTTTAGTTTGACAGTCCACATGATGTTCATTTTTTGAAATTGTCATATTCTAAAAGTATCGTTTGCATAATCACGCTCACTTTAAGACTTTAATTAAAATTGCTTTAAGACTTTATTTTGATTTTAAAGTAATGCTACAGTACTCACTAAAGTGCTAAAGTTATATTATGTAAACGAACACAACTTTAATTTTGATTTAAAATGTTAAAGTGAAGATCAAGTTTATTATGAAAACGACCCTACATCCATTTTTAATAAGCCTTTAAGTTAGGTTTACTTGGGCACCAAAAGCATAAATCTAAAAATTCTGAATTTTATATATTTTTTTACCTTCCGTCACCTTTAGGTAAGGAAGGTATTGTCTTTGGTCAAAAAATTCAATCATGAGTTTTTACTGAATAAGCACGTTTTAGGGTCCATATAATACGATTTTACCATTTTTACGATGATGTCTGTATGTATGTGTGTCTGTGTGTGTGTGACAAAAGTTCCGGATTCCATAACTTCAATACCACGATTCCAAAAATTATAATTTTTTCGTATTCCTCAAGTTTACATCCAGAAGAACAACTGATTAGATTTTGGTTATAATTGGTCAACCGGAAGTAGTCTCATTTGAAGATTTAACAGTTAAATTTGATTTGTTGACATTTAACGTTATTATAACTTAAATAATATATTATTCTCTATACGATTTGATTACATTTTATACTTCATATTCAATAGATACAGAGTTAAAGAATTTTAAAGAAATTAAATTTTATAATTTAGCCAGCTTTGCCAAACTAGGGAACTAGTAATATATTCTTATAATTCAAATTGACAAATGTCAGTATCAATAAAAAGTAAATTAATGTGGCAGATATGAGGATGTTGAAGTAGATATTGGGGAATACACGGAAAGATACGGTAAAAAAATAACTCTATTGTTACAAATTTTTAGAAAGATACAAGAAAGACGATTACATTGGTTTGCACATGTCATGAGGAGAAATGAAGAATTATATTGGAACAAGAATGAATAGTTTAGTAATAGGACGATAAAGAAACAGAGGAAGACCAAAGATAAGATGGAAGGACTGTATTGCGGAAGATTTGAGAGAAAAGGAACTGAATGAGAACGACATGCAAAAATAGCGACCCCTAACGAATGGGAAAAGCTAAAGAAGAAGATGTCATTGTCAAGTGCAATTTGAATAGTTTGTTTATGAAATAATTTTACTGGAAATTTAGAATCTTTTGTAAGAAAAATTATGGAATTTATACATTATACACGAGAATGACGGAAGGTATTGTGCTGGCCACAACAGATTTTTTAATTATAAAATATTTTTTTAGCTACCTACATCGTAGTTTCTTGATGTTGAACTGTATTAGGAACCCACTTTTATAGAGCGCTTCTATTAAAAATGACATTTAGCCAGATAAGAATATTATGGAAAAGCGCTCTGCATAATATATGTAGCTCTATTGGGTTGGGATATTTCACTACGTAGAGATGGCGTTGTGCATCAACGTTAAACCTTGGACAAGGGAGCATATTTGTTTACCTTCCATAAGCGTATCATTGCTGTCAGTAGTTTTTCTTTGATTCTTCTTGTATTTCGACTTTTCTTTGAGTGTTTATTATTATTTTAGGTAGAGCATATTCCTTTATTTCCTGTTTTATTAATTGTAGAAGTAGATTAATTATTATTTTTCATTTTAAATTCTTTAGTTAGTAGTTTTTAGGTTATGTATACAGTTTAGTTTTTCTCTTAGGGGGCAGTTTTACAATAAATATTCGATAGTAGTAGTTTAATTAATTGCAAACATTAGTTCAATTTTTCACTATATTAATTGTACGCGCCTATGTAAAAGTATACAAATAAAATTGCTCCTTTGTTTTAGTTCCAAATTTCGCCACCAGGTTCGCATTCTTATTGAAATATCCCAATTATTATAATAATAGTGCGTTCGTTATTCCAGCCATCGTCTGGCTATGTTGAATAAAATAAACTACAATTGACGTTTGTGTATTATCTGAAACGTTGAAAGCAACAAATTGTTTTATCCCTACTGCCTTATATTATTAGAATGTTTCATTATTTGTTTGTACATTAAAAATTAAAAACCCCATGCTGCAAGCTTAGCTTTGTAATCTTTGTATGACGTTTCTTAAATGAGTCAAAGTTCCGATACCGACACAATTTTCAATACACAATACAATACGACACCTGCGCACTGGTGCGCCCCAGTTATAGTAATTTCAACCTGTAAACGATAAAATATTTTTTGTTTAGAAGTATAATGAAGTTTGTATTCGTGAAGTGATTAACATATTTTTTCGTTGAAATAATGTCGTCTAAAAATTTAGGTAAGTTTGTTTATTCACAATCATAGTAATATGTCGATTCCTAACCTTTTATGGGTTGGAAATACGTCATTCCTAACTGCTAAGAAAATCTCTATGTGAGAAATAACAGATTTCACTTCCACCCTTCCGCCCCACGGGTTGGAAATGTTTATGTAGAGGTTGCCTAGCAATATTGTCATCGCTAATAAAATAGGCTAAACAAATATTAATGCAGCTGTCAGAAAACATTAATAAAATTAAAGGTTATAACTGAATGATTTATTTTGCCTCTCGGTAATATACGTAAGCGCTCGGCTGTAATGAAACATATCACACCTCAAATGTAATATACTATTCCTTTTTCATTTTTTTTTTCAAGATAGGGCTAAAAAAATTATTTAAAATACTTTTTAAAAAATGTGAAACCGGCTCATTGTCTAAAACTTTATATGAAACAATGTGAAAATACTTGGCTATATGGTGATTACTTATAACGTCATATTTGATTGGGAGGAAAACAAGTGTCTTCTAACCAAAAGAAGTTTCTAAAAATTAGTATAAAATTTAGTCAATAACTATAATGTAAAACAGCTTAATTTTAATTTATATCGAGTTTTTATTTTCACTTCTAGCATTTACATATTAGACAATGCTGAATTCTGTTTTCTTACGCAGTAATACTATATATTTTTAACAAAAAACATTGGCGACATTTGTCTGTCAATTACAGACATTTTAATTTCTCAACTGGTTGCCATGGAGATGTTTGGGCTGTGAGATTTACTACAACAAATTATTTTATAGATTATATTTCTGTATCTTTAATTTATAAGAAATATAATAAAAAAATTAAATATGTCGGACAGAGAATTTTGTTTTTACCTTCCGTCATCTTTAGGTAAGGAAGGTATCGTCTTTGGTCAAAAAATTCAATGATGAGTTTTTAGTGAATAAGCATGTTTTAGGGTCCCTATAATACGATTTTACCATTTTTATAATGAGAATAATATATTATTTGTTATAATAACGTTAAATGTCAATAAATCAAATTTAACTGTTATATCTTCAAATGAGGCTACTTCCGGTTCACCATTTATAACCAAAATCTAATCAGTTGTTCTTCTGTATGTAATCTTGAGGAATACGAAAAAAATGTAATTTTTGGAATCGCGGTATTGAAGTTATGCGGTCCGAAACTTTCGTCACATACACACAGACACATACACACACACATACATCCACACACACACACACACACACACATCCACACATCCACACAGACACATACACACACACACACACACACACATCCACACACGCACACAAACAGACATCGTAAAAATGTTATAATCGGATTGTAGGGTCCCTACAAAACGTGCTTATTCACTAAAATCTGGATATGCAATTTTTTGCATGGAATCCAATACCTCTCTTAGCGAGTGAGAATGAAAATGTTATTTGCAGTTTTGCAACTACGAGTAGACGTAGGGAAAATAATATTGGTCTTACTCATCAAAAAACCCAATACTTGTGAAATAATATCTTTTAAAGTTATGGAAATACTACAATTTCGCTAAAACATGTAAACTCATCTAACTTTGAAACTTTAAACCACTCTGCAAACTATACATCCGCGTAATTTATTCATAGATACGCCTACAAGGAATGACGTACACTGCAAATAGTTTACATGAAACTTAACACTACCAAAAAGTATTTTCTTAGTGGTTATATTATACAAGTAATCAATCATTCATGTAACATAAACGTGTGTTCTCCCGTTATAATACAAGGATATTTATTTACAGAATTTTCCTAAGTATGTAGGCTAATGCTAACCTGAACTTCTCACCTCATAGAATTTCCACAAAGTTATTATATTAAAATAAATATGTGCCATGAAAGTTGAGCATAAAGCATACATAAACATAACATATCCTAACAAATGCTCCATTGTAAACGAACGGTCCACTGTTGAATGTAAAAAGTTTCAATTAATATTGATATCATGGACGTAACATAATACGTACAGGTTATGTATTGAACAATACTGCATCTACGAGTATACGTTAGAAATAAAATAATACAATGTTCTAGTTTTGCTGCTACAAAATATTGTTTGTATTACTGTAAACAATAAACTAAAAGCAGAAATGAATTTCAAATAAAGAAAAGCATACAATAATACATAAAAAAGATGTTTTATATTATAAAATTTTATGTCATGCAGCAGTGGTTTCAACTTTTTTTCTGCCAAGTTATTCGATGATAATTTTCATAAATTGGTCGGTTCAGGATTCGCTAGGTTTCGTGATTATGAATTATTTCATGTATTTAGAAAATTATTTATAATATTTGGAAGTACCTCTGGGTAGGTTTTTGTTAGGTACAGTAATATTTTTGAATGATGTCCGATCAAGGTAATCTACGAATTGTATGAATTCAAATTTTTGCTCCGCCCATTCTGACAAATTCAGTAGTGTCGTTTGCATAGTTTTTATGAGGGTACATAAGATACTACTGTTATTATATTATTATAAAAATATATGTTACAATAAAAGCATTCAAATTCAAAAATAAATCAACTAAATTTAGAGCAAATAAAACTAATTGTATTGCATGTAAGCGCATAAACGGGTCTATTCTCCAACTGAGTGGTTAATTTTTAATGACTGGTTAAATTTTTTATCCGTTATATACCAACATACTTGATTGGTTAATTTTTTAGCCAGTTAAAAATTAACCACTGAGTTACAGAATAGGCCCGAAAAAGAGTAATTATGAGCCTTATATTAAAAAATATAATTTTAACTTATTTTTTCCTGGCGTCAGCTGCAGATACGAACTGTCTAAAACTTTATATTAATATTTTAGTTCTCTAGTTGTTAGTTTAGCCCAGTGAGGTTCTGTGATGTGCTTTCGTTTTGTCAAAAATTCTTACTGGTTATTAAATAATGGCGGAAAATGAACGATTTTTCGTTTTGAAATTACGTACATCAGTAATCAAGAAAAATGCTTCAAATAAAAAAGTTAGATATAGTTATATGTACAGTGGTGAACAGAAAAAAATAGAACAAGTCGAAAAATCAAGTAAACTTTCTTCTATAAGATTTAGTTGCTTGAATTTGGCTTTACAATTATGACATTTGTTACTTTGATTTGTCAAAAATTGAATTGTCGAAAAAAAATGCCTCGAATAGCGATATTGTGAAGTGTTCGGTAATTGTTAAAGCGGAGGAAGGAATGCCGATCAGACAAATTGCCCAGCGCTATAATATTAACAAAAATTCTGTCATAACATTTTAAATAAGTGGGGTTGTCAAGGATTAATTGTTTATACTAGAAAAAAATTCTATCCTATTTTTTTCTGTCCACCACTGTATTTTTATTGTCCATCCAGTGGCGTACGAAAATAATTTTTCTATCGGTAAATTCTTGAGATATAACACAAACTTACCCTGTAGGACCTCGCTGGTTTGGCCTAACTTGAGATCGTCTAGAAATCGTTTGACGATCGACGGGTTAAACAACATCATACATACTAGATCAGGTATATGAACAGCACTCTCAATTAAAACTGTAGAGCATCGTCTCCTATCATTGTTATACACGTGTATATTTGTGTATATAATAAACAAGAAATTTCTAAAATAGTACCAAAGTTGATTTTCTTGTACTGCAATTTGTATTATTATTGTGGTCTCCCTTATAATTTTAAAGATAAGTATATTATGCTGTTGCGGACTTATTCTGTAGAATATGCTCAATAAGTCTTCTAAACATTGTAATACCGGGTGGTGAATTAATTCATGCAATATAGGAAAAATAATTCTACTTTTTTCATATAATTATTGTTGCTCTCCAAAGATGTTCGGAATTAAAAATGACATCCAAAAAATCCTAATTTATGGATGTAGTACATTCTTGTCACGCAATAGATACAAATTAAAAATTCCATTTGCAGGCTGCTTTCAGATTGCTATGAGAAATAAAATACATTGAAAGATCCAAATAAATTACAATTTGACGCTTACTTTAAAATAAATTAATATTTGCAGAAATTTAGAATTTTATCATTTATATTAAGATTAGCGGTTCTATTATATTCATTAAAAATGAAGTAAAAAATAAATAAACACATTCTCAATAACAAACTATACACCATATGACAATTTAATCTGATGTCTCACGGTACTCTAATATCAGCTTAAAATTGGAACTTTTAATTTGTCTATTTCGTGACAAGAATGTACTATATCAATAAATTTAGACTTTCTGTATGTCATTTTTAATTCCGAACATCTTTTGTATTTACACTTTCGTTTTAAATTAATTAGGGAAACAACAATCATTATATTAAAAAATCTGATGTGGCCAGCACAATACCTTCCGTCAATCCTGTGTATTATGTACAAATTCCATACATAAATTTTCTTGCAAAAGATTCTAAATTTTTGGTATTTTATGATTCCCTTTCTCGGCAACGGAATTCCATACTCCTGATAACAAACAAATCACATGAAATAAGAAAATCATGAAATTTTGAATGAAAAATTATGACACTTGTCAGTTATGGACATAATTAATTTTTGTTTTGCATGTCGTCCTCATTCAGTTCCTTTTCTCTCAAGTCTTCTGCAATACAGTCTTTTCATCTTATATTTGGTCTTCCTATGTTTCTTCCACCTTATATAAATTTATTCATCTCTCCTCATGACATGTTCAAACCAATGTAATCGTCTCTATTATATCTAAAAACTTCTAACACTAGAATTACTTCCCTTATTTTTTCATTCAATTACTTGCTTTTTATTGATACTGACATCTGTCAATTTGAATTACCTGAATATATTAGCAGTTTCCATGGTTATGTTAGCATAGCTGGCTGAATTATGAAATTTATACGAATTTTTTATCTTTATTATTCTTTAACTCTATATCTGTTGAATATGAAATATAAAATGCAATCAAATCGTATAGAGAATAATATATTCTTTAAGTTATAATAACATTTAACTGAGTTTTTCAAGAAAAACTGTTAAAATCTTCAAATGAGGGTACTTTCGGTTGACCAATTATAACCAAAATCTAAACATGTCTGCATATGGTTGTAAGGAAGAGGAATACGCAAGATTTGTAATTTTTGGAATTCTAGTATTGGAGATATCGTGCACAAAAAAGCGGTCACATACACACACACACATACACACATACACACATACACACACACACGCACATACGAACACACACACACACACACATACAGACATCATCGTAAAAATAGTAAAATCGTATTGTAAAGACCCTAAAACGTGCTTATTCAATGAAAACTCACCACCGAATTTTTTGACCAAAGACAATACCTTCCTTACCTATAGGTGACGGAAGGTAAAAATTAATATTATATTTTCTATATTGCACAAATCAATTCACCACCCATATCTTTAATAAGTTTGGGTCGCGTAAGCCTAAAAAGTGCTGTCACGGTTGTTTTTTCTTACACATGCTTTTACCATTGTTCGGCTTCTACTTTTCATAGATTAATGTTTCATACATACGCCTGTCTGCGACTTTATTTTAAAGTACCTATTTAGAGATATTATAAGTACTAGATTATTATAAACAAGACAGGAAACCAGTTTTTAAAATAATTTAAAAAAAGAACCTATATGAATGTAGCAAGAAGCAAATATGAAGGTAGGTTTAGTTATTATGAATATTTATAACCTTTAATAAGTAAGTAGCCCGGATGTCAAATGAACATAATTACACACAGCTTGTCTGCTATATTTTAGAGATTTCATTACGCGTTATGTTCCTACTTTATGCAATGGAAAATGGAAGGAATCAATCTTGTTAAGTACATTTTACTATGTAGGTTAGGTGCATCGTGTGTTAATAATATTTCCAACCTAATCATAATTATTTATGGTCAGTTATATGAACGACAGATAAATTTACTACCAAAGTAAATAAAATTTATTCCTTCTAAAAATGACAGCCGAAATATACTCCAATTAATAGGCAATAATAAACCCAACTTTTATATATATATATATATATATATATATATATATATATATATATATATATATATATATAACATTTTTCTTGATTTGTAATAATCTAAAAAGAAAAATCGACCAAAAATTGTATTGCCTATGAATTTTTGGGAAAACAATATGTCTAAATTACTATTATTAAGCACAAACATTAAAATTTTTAAAAGGTAAGTTTAGAATATATATTTATTACGTAAGTAATAACTACAGATATTAAATTAGATGCGATAGTAACAACCTATATCCTATACTCTACATAACTTCTGAATGTATGTTATAATAATAAATGTGTATCTCTTAAATAAATTAATTTTTATTACCTTTATAGATTCATAGTGTGATTATTTAATATTCCTTTATAATATAATATCACATTTCTTACAAATAAATAGGGAAATGAATACTCAGTATGTTTGAAATTGGTCCGCTAATGGCGGCGATCTTGTCCTATGGCCATAGCTTGTATATGGTATCTTACTAAATCATAGGGTACCTATTATACATAGGGTATGGCCATGACGTGGCTCGCGTTTCTTCTGCCATTTGCTGGCCACTGTCATATGTGTTATGTATTTTCGTGGCTATTTGTTTCATTTTAATGAAAAACACATTTAGATATAGTTTTAATATCTCTTTCAAGTGTTAGTAATATTTTTATTTTATTTACTTGTATATTTTCTTGAGATACTAACTACGATAACTGACAATATTGAAAACAATTAAAAAATACCAATATTAGGCACAAACAATTAAATTTTTAAAAGGTAAGTTAAGAATACATACTTATTATGTAAATAATAACTACAGTTAAATTAAATTAGAAGTGATAATAACCTGTATCCTATACTCTACATAACCTCTAAATCTAATTGTGTATCTCTTAAATAAATTAATTTTGTATATCTTTATAGATTCATAGTATGATTCTTGAATATTCCTTTATAATATAATATCACATTTTTTGGTAGAAACAGGGTAACTAATTTTCTACAAGCCCGGGGCCCAATCAAAATGAAATTATGAACTAGATTTAGATTGTGTGCATTTCCTTTGATAATTTTCAAATGGGAAACTTGAAGAAAAAATCGCGAATTGCACATTTCGCAATTTTTATTCCATTTTCCCCAATTTGAAATACTCAAAGGTGACGCGCATTATTGCATCAATGAATAAAATAACACATCTTTACTAGGGAAAACAAAGAAAAAATTAATTAAGAAGGATCAAATTTATTATGTTTACTAAAAAAATATGTGCGTTTACCCCAAACAAAACCGATTCCCCCCAAACACTGTACGGCCCGTAGCAAAATGAAAAATATCTAGTTCCGTGTCCGTGGTGCAAAATTAGTTTGATACGCCTGCTGTATAGTTTTATTATTGTTTCTTTGGTTGCTTGCTTACTTAGGAATCATTTAAATACAAAATATTTATACAAGGTTAATATGGTAATACATATTTAAATTTCATATAAATATTCAATGAATAGTAGAAGCAGTAGGTAATATGCAGTCGCTCAAATACAGTACCTGATGATATATGTAAATGTTTTTGTTTATATTAAAATTATACTTTTAAATTATTGCATTCTCAAATTGTAAATTTCGAAAAACTGTTGTTGGTAAATTGTGTCGAAATTTCTCTTAAATTGTTGCAAAGAACCTGTAGAAATACTGCATCCAAGATCGTCTTTAGTTACAAGAAGTATGTATGTTCGTGGATGTAGCCGTAGCCCTTGTGGGTCAAGGCTTTGAAACTCGTTCTGCAACCGATTCTTCGTGCAATAAGAATCCATTCATTTGACAGCCTCTTATTACAACCGCAATTAAAGAAGCATCAGGAAAATTTACGTTCAACCGAAAATACATGTAAAGTGTGTTAGAACTAATCTACGACTCTAATTGATTGCTTTTACTGTACATGCAAACTATGTAAAATTACTACTAAATTTAAAATAATAATTCATGACGGTTTGTTCTATTTGGAACATCAGAATAAAACAATCTTATGTGTTCAACACATTTGCTAATAAAATTTTAAATTTGTTTATTATTCAGGTTGTTCCTAATAACACATGGGAATCTGGAGAACTATAAAATATATGAGATTGGTTAAATAAACAAAAAGTAAATTATCGGGTTTTGATTTTTATAAATAACTCTATGATGCAATACAGAATTTTGCTTTATTGTACCTACTTTTTTCTTTTGAAAGGTGATGTAATTTTTTTTTATTATACTTAAGTTTTGTTTTAATTTATGCTTAAAGTAATATAATATATAAACATCCTATAACAAAAATATACTTCCGTAGGTTTTTATAATAGTCGCTCTATGACTATTGCTACAACCAATAAATTATTTTTTATCGCACGTAGAATTCTTTTGACGTTGAAATTATATGCAATCTAATCTGTCCTCGCTCGTATCTATTATGTTTGAAATATGTGTTTTTCTTTTACTTCTCATTTTTGCAGATTTGGAAAAAAATAATCAAATTATAAAATTAAAACGAGTAAAGTTATGATAAAATTTCTATTAGTTTATTTAAATTTTATAGAACGTAAAGATATTGAATTATATTTAAGGTAGTAAGTAGTTTATTTAACAGTAGTAAATAAATACGAACTGGGCTTTGTGACATTTCATATTAACGTATATACCATTTCTGAGGTTATTAACGAAAATTTTCTTGGTTGCTACGGATACTCGTATGCATTTACTTTTATCAGTTTCATATACAAAAGTAGGCTGGTTACTAAGTAACAACTGTATCTGTACGGTAGTATTATTCCCATACTGACATGTCAACAGTCTACAAAATAAAAATAAAATAGAAGTAATGCTCTTTATTAACAGATACAGGTAACGTTATGGTTTTGTTGACATAATTTTAATTTTGATTCTATCAAGGTCATTGATACATAATCCAATTTACATAAACGTCTTACTCTAGAAATGTTACATATAAATAATGACAGCAACAACATAAATTTAAAAAATGACATCATAAATATAACTAAAATATATACAAATATTTTAAAATACAATAAAAACAATAATAAACAAAATTAATATTACTTAAAATTCAAATAAAAAACAATAAGAAATGTGACTTAAAAAATCTAGCGGCAATTTGAGAAACGACGTTCGGAACAAGTTATAACTTAATTTTAGTTAAAGGGTGCCATTGTTAATTCAAAGTTATAAAAAATATATAATTTCATATGACGACTACATGAGTTTTTAATGTATTTTTTTTTTAAATTTTGACGACCATTGTATGTAAATTATGTTATTTATTAATTGTTATATGTATTTATCAATGTTACTTAAATTCTACATTTTCACGTAAGTTTTACATATATACCTATGTTCTTCAAATTTTCAAAAACTGTAATAACTGTTGTAGCTCCTGAAGAAAACACATGAGGTGTCGAAACCGGTAGAGGCGGAAAATAAATGATTATTTGACTGATATCCAGTAATTTCTTCTTTCCAGTCAAGAAGTATTGCAACCATGAGGAATAAAGCATATAATATAAATATAGCATTCTGAACATAGCATTAATGAGAGAATTTTAAAAAATAATATTTATTAATAATGTTTTCATTTTCCGAAATCAATAAACTATTGATAAAACCACGGATGTTATGAATAATAATAAGCCTTAGTTGTTTTAAAATCCGAGCTCGTAGACATCTGCGGCAGTTTTGATACTCAATAATCCTAGGTATGTTAATAGCTATTATTGACTAGTTATTGTACAAATGAAAATAGGACACATACCTTGCAGCAATGCTTATTCCAGCTTCTCGCTCATATCTGTGTGTACTATTTATCCATTTTCATCATTATGTATTACTGTAGCTAGATATTAGTAGATAATATGTTACGTTATAGGTCTGTTCGTTTGTCTTTCTCTTTTTACTCTATGCCACGCTCTATGCTGATATGCGCGTTCGTTTGTCACACATCATTACTTGAATTTTGTTCGGTTTCAATCGAGCAATTGCTCATCTCTGCTTAGATCATGATTTTCATCCTTCATGTAGAAAGGAGGAGTAAGAAATAACAAGCAAGTATTGTGAGTAATTTTCTCAGTTGGGTTGTGCGTTGTGATAATTTTAAATTTTTCTGAACATTTTTTTCATCTTTATTGCTACTGTACGAATACATTACAATATATCAACGTCATCATTTATTATTTCGTTTTCTAAAAGACCAATGTTTATCAAACATTTGTTTTTTATAGTTTTAACGTTTTGACAAATTTCTTGCACTACACAAAAATTACGTTCGTTTGTATACGCTCCAAGTAATTGCTCAAATCCGATATAAACGAAGAAGACCTTAAGAGTAGGTGTTGTAAAATTACTACTACAAATGAAAGAATTTTCATTTACCACAAATAAGTACTTATAATGCACATGTAGAATCACCTATTGAAACTCTTGCAAGTTATGGGAAATAGATGCTTTTCTATATTTATTGAAGTATCCTATAATGATTCCTTGTACAAAAATATCTAAAAATTGTAGTCTTTACAAGATGACGCCAAGGATAATTGCAGCGCACCATTAGTAATTCGAGTCTTCAAGTGTTCAAGTTGTCATTAGAGCCTTGCGTCTGTTTGCGAATAGTCCCGCATCGTACACTATTGAAGAAGTAATATACGTCTTTCAACTCTCAATCAACATCTATTCTTCCGATTATTAACACTTCTACTTCCACTTATGAATTACTCACGGTCTCACAGACTCACGTTGTCTATTTTCTCGACGGGGGGAAAATTCCTCTTGGATTAATCGTGCGGTCCGCTGAACGCTGGCAAGGCGACCTCGCTCTCGATACACACGCATCACATCCGGCTTGCTGTACCTGCCTCTGTCTCCTACCTTTGATTCTGCGTTGCGTGTGTGTCCAAAGGCACGCCTTCACTGCCACATGAGCATAATTAAGAGGTGGTGCTATGCTAACTGAGTTACAGTAGCTAAACAGCAGGAAATGAGATGGTGAACTTGAAATAGTTTGCTTGGCAATATATCAGAAAAGTGAAGTTACAATTTGCTTTTGGCGCGAGTTCATAATTTGAATTCCCTAATATAGGTTTCGTAAAGGAGTTTGATTTTACAAACAGATATTTTGTAAAATAAATTAAGCAGCTTTTATTAAGAATTCGATAGCTTTTTACCTCTCGCTAAGAGAGGTATTGGATTCATGCTAAAAATCGCATATCCAGATTTGAGTGAATAAGCACGTTTTAAGGTCCCTAGAATCCTAACATTTTTACGATGATCTCTCTCTCTCTCTGTGTGTGTGTGTGTGTGTATGTGTACGTGTGTGTGTGTATGTGTGTGTGTATGTGTGTGTGTTTGTGTGTGTGTGTGGATGTGTGTGTGTGTGGGGTTGTTGGAGGTACGATTTCTCAAATTCTATAAGACTAAAGACCTATGTAACTACGGATTCCTCAATCTAACAGTAATAGGAATAGTTGAATAGGTTCTGGTAACAATTGGATAACCGAAAGTAGTAGTATTTTAACAAAAATCTTCTAAATATTATTTTTTGAAAATTTATGTTATTACAAATATTAAAAAACAAAATTTTCTATCCGACACATTTAATTTTTTTTTATTATATCTTCTATAGATTTAAAGATATAAAAATATAATCTATAAAATAATCTGTTGTAATAAATCTCACGGCCTGCTCACAGCCTAAACATCTCCATCCATGGTAACTACTTGAGAAATTTAAATGTGTGTAATTGAAAGATAAGGTTTTTGATGAACTTTTTCCTGCTAATTCGTATAAATTAAAGATAAGTAAGTATACCTACTTGCGTTGCAAATGCAATCTTTTTTTTTTAAATCGTACGGAAAACATGTATTTTTAAGCTCCAAAATAAGTGCGAGAAATAATTGAAACAATTTTCTTTGTTTTATCATACAATTTATTATCATGATCGCCTAAAAATACTATACCTAACCGGAGTAACCGCCCAAGTAGTAGATAATATATAAAAAATAGAATTAATTTCATAATTTCTAATTTTTCAATGATTACAGAAAAAAATATTGTTTGTAAAACATGAGGAAAACTTGTTTCTAAAGTTCCATGCAAATTCGGAAAATTGTTTACTATTCACTAATTTTCCGAACTTATTATAAAAATAACTATTTTCATTTATTTCATAATCATTTTCTATTTTTCGCCCCAAGAAATTAATGTTTATAAAAAAAGAATGTAGACATGTTACACATCATTGACAAGCTTATAAAATATGAAAAAAATGAAATAATTATCAGAATAGGTTCCTATTTTAAGAGTTATTTACAAAAGAAGTGAGATATAGACATTATTAACACAGGTATTGTTAATTGACCTATACAAGTTCGTAGGGCGAGGAGTTAGATAATCACATAGTGCGTTAAATATGTAGTTAGTATCCTACGCATATTGCACAAAATTTTATCCGTCACCGTATACCATATCGCACTCATTTTATATATGTAATAGCCTTGTCATCCCATTGAGTGCGATATAGTATAACTTATCCCACTAGAATTTAATTATCGCACTCATTGGGAAAACAAGGCTATTATATATCTAAAATGTGTGCGATATGGTGCACCATTTATCCCTCGGTGACATAAAAAATATTACTTTTCAGAAAATCTAATTACGTTATACTACATAAAAAACTGTAGAAAAATTATCTAAAAATTTTGTATTTATCTCTCATAAGACATGTTAACAATTATTTTAAATCTCAAACCGACGTTTCGGTGTAGGTATCTACACTTACACCTTCATCAGGGTAAGAACTTATACATTCATAAACATAAATTCATGTACACATAAATTCGGTTTTATAAACATTGTACAAAAATTCGCAAAAAACATATACACATCTGCCTGTCCTCAAAATATTTCAAAACTTCTAAATTAACGTTATTAATGCTTATCCATACAAATTCAGTCATCCGAACAAATCGTTAGTCCGAAAACTCCCTTACATTTAGCATTTCGGATTAATGGGTTTATTTTTGTATGGTATGTTGACAAATCTGACATTGCTTTCCGTCAAAAAAACGAACTTATGTTCAATGTTGCAAACCTCCGGACATTGAAATTATCTTGATAAATAGATACTCAAAATTATGTGTTATCTCAAACTTCTTCCTTCGAATTATTTAATTCATTATTCTTGCACATATTTTTTGTCATTTTACGTACAAATTTACTATTGTACATCGTACACCTATAATGGAAAACTTTGGTACCTATTTCTGAACTTATAATGACGATTTTTGTACATCTTAGTGACGATTTCAAAGAAAACAAATTTTAGCCTGTAGCTCAAAAACTAAAGAGGATAGGAAATATCTTTGGTGACTATATAAACGGTTTTCTTCTATCGTTAATATTACCCTAGATACCCTATACAGCATTGAAAATGAGACATTCCGTACATAATGCGGAAACAGAAACATAACTTTGCTAACAATAATATTTACTTTAAGTTTAATTTCATCATGGGATGGTATTAAAGTAATTGTTATTTGAAGAGAGTTTCATCCACCCACATATAAACCGATATCCTCCGTAAGTAGGTTATAGCCCACCCCCGTTGTAACTTTTATTTCCTTATTGAAGAGAACGTATTACTCCTAAACGAGTTGATGGCTTAATTGTGCTTCTTCAAACAAATATGAATTTCATAAAGGAGCTATTAAACCAGAAACGTTTTGATGTTACGTAAACCAATTGTTCTCTTAAATTTCTCTAAATCTAGTTAGCTATGCGATTCACTTTCAGGTTCAGACAGAGAAAGAACATTAATTAAAAGTAGAATAATTAAGTCTGACAATAAAACTCACACATTATTAAAATAAAAGTAGTTTTAATTTACCATTACACAATGCGCTGCTATGATATACGAGACGAGTAAATTGGATCATGTTTTTAGATTTTCGTGTTGTAGTAGCGTTTTTAAAGCAAATATAGCGAGAAAAGTAAAGTAGTGAAATCCCGATTTCTTTAATGAATTTAGATTTAGAACAGTTTATATTACAATTAAAGAAAATAAATTATAACGAATTAATTAGAAATTTGATACGCCAGTTGGAAGAATGGTCAATGGAAGTAGAAATTGTATACAACATATGTTTTAAAAATTTTCTAAAATTTTGTGTTGTTTGTGTGTACCTATAAGAAGTTATTTATATAGGTAATGAAAGTTTTAAAAATTAGAAAGTGATAGGTATAATAAATATAAATAAACATATTCTTTATGTTATTTCATTTTAAAAATTTACTTTTGAATTCAGCTATTTTATATCTGCCTTAAAATTCCACATGGAAATATATGTACAGTGAAATTTATGAAAGATGTCCGATCAAGGTTATCTGTATCATGAACGAATTAACAAATTGGCATACATTTATCCCCCTCCTTTACAAAGGCTTTAAGCGTGTGCGATAAGGATGGATATAATACGCTTGTCTTTCAAAAATTCATATTGTTTCGACTAAGTTAGGACATTCCATTTTAAAACGATGCTCGTTGTTGATAATACTTTCGCTGTAACGTAAGTTTATATATTATTTCAGATACATTACCTTGATTCATAGCCGTATAAATAATGTTATTTCCTGTCAGTGTCAATGACAATGACATTGTGTCAGTATCTTATTTTTCACATATTTGGTTTTACATTTGCTAAAAAACCTACCAATTGATTTATTTCTAAATTTTTAATGCTGT
The DNA here is from genome assembly GCA_951394225.1 of Harpalus rufipes. Taxonomy (NCBI): domain Eukaryota; kingdom Metazoa; phylum Arthropoda; class Insecta; order Coleoptera; family Carabidae; genus Harpalus; species Harpalus rufipes. The sequence goes on along the minus strand of OX596276.1, from coordinate 18,545,618 downwards.
TATTGTAACATATATTTTTATAATAATAAAATAACAGTAGTATCTTATGTACCCTCACAAAAACTAAGTAAACGACACTACTGAATTTGTCATAATAAGCGGAGCAAAAATCTGAATTCATACAATTCGTAGATAACCTTGATCGGACATCTTTCAAAATTTTTACTATAACACCGTTTCAGATAAGAATAAAACAGATGGCGCTTGAGAGCTGATTGTTTTACATGCTTCAAATAAAGAATTTTAAATCGCAAAACTAGACTTGATTCGTAGTACATAAAAATGGACACTACCTGTATATTAAAAAATATAATCACATTACATTGTGTCTTGCGTTATTTCATTTTTAATCATTTATAGGCCAATTCTGAAAAATGGCTCTATTTTAAACAAATCTGTAAGACAGTTCTGTAAATCTGGAAATAGTGAACAAAAAACCGTAACGAAAGCTGCCACTCTTATGTATTAATCAACAAAAACAGTTGAGTTTTTGTCAGTTTTTTACAGATTTATAGATCTGTAAGACTTACAGATTTGTTTAGAATTGGGCTATAAAATCTGTAAGTCTTACAGATCTGTAAAAAAGCATCTATTTTTATTGATTAATAAAGCCCGTTTGCTACAATCTATAATTATGAACAGAATTATGGACAGAATTCTGAACAAAAATTTTATGAATAAAGTTGTGGACAGAATTTTATGTATACAAATATTCTGTATGCCACTGTGCACGAAATTTGCCACATAATTCTGGCATTTAATAAATAATCATACTAAATTTCACAAGTACTTATGTAATTGAATACAGATGTACGGTACGACCAAAATAGAGCGATTGTATACAGATCATATATTTACTTTAAAAAATTTAACCAGAATAACAATTTATGAAAGAAACTTAAATTAGACAATATTAAACATTGTTAGGTATTTAATACTTTAATAATTATTTACGAGTATAATAGATTACATTCGCCGTGACATCGAATTATAATATTTTATGTATGTAGGACGAAAAGTAAATCTTTAAGGTATGAGCAAGTTGTTTACGACCGAGGCGGCAAGCCGAGGCCGTAATTACTTGTGAGTACCTTAAAGGCACTTTCCGTCTGAGGTACATACATAATTTTATGTTATACTGGTTTTCAGTTATTAAATTATTAAAAGAAATATGCAACAATTTGTAGTAGTATGAGTTTTATATAAGTAAGCTAAGTCGCAATTGTTCCAAAATCCTACAAAAAATTTAACAGATTGACAGATTGAAATTTAATTATTGTGGTTTCGTTAACATTCGCTATAAGTGATGAAAAATACATTCCTGGACATATTTTGGATGAAGCTGTTGAGGTGAAGAACAATTTAATGCCGCATAAATAAAGGATTCAGTATGAAGGTAAGATTTTAAAGTCCTAGAACTTTAAAATGATATTTTAAAGTTCTATGACTTTAATGTTACACTTTTTGTTTTATAAATCGATCAAAAAACGTTGCTATAGAAACAATTATCGATGATTTTGTGGTTTATAAATTCCCAGTCATCCGTTATAATTTTAAATAATTGCTTGGAATTATTAATATTATTCCTTGCAATATTTTTGTCAATGGTTTCCAACATATTTTCAATTGTATTAAAGATCAGGTGAATATTTGCGAGTTAAAGACACATTAAAATTGACTCATTAAACTTTGTTTTCTTTCACCACTCTCATACGGTTAAAAATAGATTAACGCGGATGAAATTCTCGTTCTTATTATGTATTACACGATTTTAGCGAATGAGTGGTTCACAAATATAAAACAGTACATATAAGTTTTTTATAAAGTCGCTCTATTTTTGTCGCGTCTGTATTCAAATACGAATACATACTTGTTAAATTTTGTACGATAGTTTTGAATTAGGTACACTTATATAACGATCATAAGGTTTTATGAATATGTCACCTTTACGTTTGGAAATATATTGAATATTTAAAATGTGGGGGAGTTTTTTTTATTAGTTTCTACGGAGTCGCTCTATTTAGGTCCGATATTGGACCTATTGACTCAAATTTTACAAGTACATGAAATTTGCATAAAAACAATGTCAAATAAATCTTTCAAACTATTTCAATTATTTGTGGTCGTAAAAAAATTATGTTCAATACAATTAAAGATTGTTTTATTTTTCTCATTGGTATTCGTTAAATAGTAATACACCAATTCTATTACAAATATTGTTGCACAAATTTTCATTGTGGTTTACTTTTAATGAGCTGATAAAATTTAATATAGACACATAATATTTATAATTATATTTGATAATAAATATGAATATTTACTTGCGGTTTAGACTTAACCTTTAATCACAAGATACAGTTTAATATGAACTAACTCATTTCCTCGAAGATAGGTTATCGTTAATATAATAAAAATTTCACAAAGATGGTAAATAATCTCTATTCATCTACGTCAGGGTTTTTCAACATTGGGCGATTTCAGATTTTTGGTGGGTTTCAAAATTTATTAGTATTTATCTGATAACTTGAAAATTGAAGAAAGAGCAGATTTCGAATTTTTTAAAGTAAATTAGAACCAAATTTAATAGTATATTACTAACCGAGGTGGAAAGAGTTTCATTACTGTCAAGGGCGAAGATAGCTAACCAAGGCGCACAGCGCCGAGGTTAGCTATAGCCCGATATACTATACTATTTTATTCACAATCTGAAATTAATACGATATATAATATAAGCAGTTAAGCTACCAATGGTGGAGATATAAATAAAAGTACCAGTTTTAATAAAATACCACATGAACTGTCAGTTTGATTCCTAACCTTAAATTTTTATTTCATTGATTACTTGTATTATTTACAATTTCATTTTTAACATGTAAATTGTGAAGAAGCTTTGTTTATATGTAAATACCCATCACTGATACGCATTGATCACTCTAAGTGGGAGGTAGCTATTTATTTATTGTTAACCTAATTTTCCAAGAGGTTGGGAAGTATAGCGTGAATATAGCTGGGGTTGGGAAATGTCAACCTCAGCTATACTCACGCTGTACTTCCCAACCTCTTCGAAAATGAGGTTAACAATAACTAACTTCCCAACTTTTTAAAAGTCAGAAATCGTCATATTACTAACCGATTGTGAATAAAATATTTTTCCTACTACCGATATCGTAAGTAGGCTATTAGGAATTTGTTTATAGAAACGTACATATGTTCATATGGGGTGGAAATGATTAGACAGAGGACTCACGTCATCAACCTGAAAAAACCTTATAAAAAGAAATATAACTTTTTGTAATTATTAGTTATTATTTATTTAAAAAAAAGAAGAAAAAATATACCAGTATTAAAGAAACGTATATATTAATTAATTTATAATTATTTCTAGGTTAATCCTTACTCCTTTTGCGGAATATAAAATTATTTGACACAACATGATCATTCTCAGTAATGCCAACGTATGGTACGAAAATAAACTACAATTATTTCAAATAATTTTATATTCCGTAAAAGGAATAACGATTGACTTGGAAATAATTGTAAATATCATTAATATATACATTACTTAATGTTAGTACTTTTTTTCTTCGTCTTTTAAAAATAAATAACACCCAATAATTTCTACAAGTTATATTTCATTTTATAAGGTTTTTTTCAGGTCGATGACGTGAGTTGTTACATACCAACAATTAGATATTTTAAACTTGTGTGAAATTATTTTCTCATTTTCATAATTTATGATTTTGAATTTTAGTTCATTGAAATTGTCGTCATTTCATAAATAATGTTACTTGTCAAATATGACAGATGACATTTTTATTCTTCTTAAAGTTTCTAATGTATAATAAGATTTTGCTTCAATGTCTCAATAAAGATAAAAATAAATCATAGGGTGTGGAAAAAAATCTTATATGTAGCTCGGCAGGTAGATAAATAATCTTTGACCAGTATCGAACATTTTCTCGACTGGTAAATACTATTTCACTCTCTTGTACCATAAATATCTATTGTTAATCGGCAACAAATACAAGACACTCATATTTTTAAAAAAATATTTATTGAATTTTTGATTTTTAGGATGCAGAACAACCTGATAAATTTGTTTTTTGTGTCAATATTTCAAAATAAAGTGCATTAAAATTATCGCGAATTATGTAGGTGGTAACAAAATTTCGTCACTTTAAAATATGACAAAGTGGGCGATAGACAAAAAAGGCTGAGAAACCCTGATCTACGTCTACGTCTACATGTAGGTTTACGAGTAGGTACGTTATAAACATAATTTAAACATAATTTAGACAGAATGAGTTCATTAAGTGACTAATTATTGTGTTCGTAGCAATTCAATTTGGAGATCAACGAATTAAGTGTGCTTTATTAAGAAAAATAAATTGTTATTAATAAAAATAGATAGACGCAAAACGACAGAATAAAAAATAATTCTTGTTGAGTTCGTTTTACATTATCATTTACACACGTATTTCTACAATTTTGTATTTGACTGTATAATTTTACAACTTTTAACGGTACATTACGATGTTGTAAAGAGTTCTTAAAAAAATAGAACATTTGTTAATTGGAAGGTCACTTAAAATCATAACTATTTTATTGTTTTGTTTTGTTTAATAAAAGTTTTACATTTCTGTTTAGTCTATGAAACTTGTTTTATACAGGCATTCTGTAAAAATTGTCAAATGTGCTTGTACTGGTAATAAATTATTTATTACCTATAATAATTAAACGGAAATGAAATTTTATGAAAGTGTCATTATGAGTATAAGTTTGTTAATAATAAAACATGTCACAGATAATTTTGACTATGGAAAATGCAAATTTCGTGTCATGTCATAAAACGGAAAAAAATGTTGCATTAAAAGTATGTGAGCAAAATAATTTATAATCAACTTTAATAGTACAGGATGTCAATTTTCACAGAAAAATACTCGGTTCTGGCCTTAGGATATAGAAACATGTAACAGATATTTCACTGTATAAAATTCAAATTTCGTGTCGTCATAAAACAGGAAAAAAATGTTGCACTAAAAGCATGTGAGCAAAGTAATTTATAATTAACCTTAATAGAACAGAATGTCAATTTCAACAGAAAAATACTCGGTTCTGCCCTTAGGGTATAGAAACTACTACGTTTATAGAGGGAGAGTCAGTGGCAAATAGTGAAGCCACGTTCTATCAGCTGATCGTCTAGTGCCCGTCATTTGTTTAGGGACCAAGTTTTTATTTGTGACATAGCGTTTCTCGTATCTTTATTTTATATTTTATTATACAAACAGTTTTTTTTTCTTCAAAACTACTACACACAGACATCTTGTAATATTTTTGGCAATTTAAATAATCATGTACATGACATTAATGTTAGTGAAAACCATAGGATTCAATTCGAGCAATTTCTGAAAAATATTTTAATAGAAGACTTCATTATATTGCTAAACGACCAATAGATAAAGACAGATCACAAATTAATCGACATATTTTTACAATATTAATGCCGTTTAGCATATAAATAAAACAAATATTTTTTTTTCTCATATTCACTTAATTATCTATTTTAACTGTAAAAAGGATAATGTATAATATTGTTAAACATTTTACATATTTGTTGATAAATAAATTAAAATAAACATTTTAAATATAATTCATTATTTTCTTTTATTTACTATATTCTGTCTTGATAATCAAAAAACTTAGTTTTCTTTGAATTAAATTTTCATATTTGGCGCGATTTTGTCCGCCATATTAGTTTCCATAATTAAATTTCCATATTTGGCGCGATATTGTCCGCCATTTGTATAGGGACCACTGAAATTCTTCTTCCGCCTCATGGTTTCATTCCCCTCACCCTTAAAATTAGAACATACTCCCTCTATAGTAATTTCTATACTCTAAGATACTGCCGATACGATATCGATAATGATATTTGTAGAAAAGTAGAGGCGATACTGCTACCGATTCCGTTAGTAACAAACTAATTTTTAAAGAAAGTAAAAATAAAAGAAATTCAAATGTGAATGCTTTTCTTATATATTTACTTGCGAAATCAAAATAAAATTAACATTTAAGCGATTTTGCAAGTCTCTCTGGATGACATACTGCCGAAAACGGTCTCTCGGATTTCACAGAACTCATCTGGAAATTACAGTACTATTGTGCCATTTTTTAAAAATTTTAGGGACATTCAGATTAAGATATCTCTCGCCATTTTTGTGAAAACCAGGAGTTTTATTATAAAAAACTATAACTTTTGCAAAAATATATATATACTGATGTTCATTTTACTTTGTCTACTATTGCTTTCTCGAAAACTATAAGAGCTATGAGATATTTTTTTTTCAACTGTGGATACCAACTTTGTTATTTTAAATGGGACTGTATATTTTTTATTTGCTGATTCGATAGAGAATTTTATTCTGAATTCAGTGATATAATATTTGCAAATCCTTAAATCTAAACATGATTTTTTCTCAAAAAAATTGTTATCTAATGGTATACAAATATTATATTATTGAATTCAGAATAAGGAAATATAAAGTATATGGTCCCATTTAAAATAACAAAGTTGGTCCCCTCAGTTTGAAATCCATTAGTTGAAAAATAATAGTTTTAGGTTCATTAAAATAGCCATGTAAAATAGAAATTGTTTCGACGTCGTAGCTCTTATAGTTCTCGAGATTGCAATAGTGGACAAAATGAAATCAACATCCTGTATATAACAAATAAAAAATACATTTTTTTGTACGTGAACTAACGGCTGTGTGCGAATCCATGTACGTCTGACCAAGAACAGATAATTCAGCTACTTGCGTAAAGACACAAGAGAACAGGCAATAATTGGATCATATTTGTTCGCATGACGCAAAAATTGTTTGCAGAAATGTGTCTGTTTATACGTCGTTAGATGAAAAATGCCACTGGAACTGGAGCCACGTCAGAAAGCGGTGTCTACTAATTAAAAAACCTCATAAGTAAAGAACTAAGAGTGGTACTCTAAATTCGATCGTGATTGTAATTTACAGGTACTCTTCCGAAAAATAAGCACATAAAAATTTATTCTTTGTGACATTGACTTTTGGGCCGTGGCAATCAATGTGTTAACACAAAAAGTTTCATGTTGATTTTTAATCACTCATTCCTAAAAGTACGAATTGTTGTTCTTTCATTAAGTAAGGCATAGTAATAACTGTTCAAGAGACGGGTACTTAGATACAATACTTGAAATCTAGGCTTTAAGTAGTCTTGTCGTACCACTTATGATTTTTTGAACAAGCTCTCAATAATGCCATATAATACTTACGATAAAGAAAATTAAACTTCAGAAATTTTTATAAATCTTTATTATGTTATTTTATCATAGGGCAATTAATATTTACTACTTGTAAATACATACTTCAAATAATTTACAACAGTAAATAAACGTAACACGTGTATTAAATATTAACCAAATCTTGATTACAAAAAGATTACTGATAAGACTATAACACAGATATTATATAATCGTTGGTCTATCTTTTATCTTGATGGATATTCTCGCGAAAAGCGTCGGTGTCGCTTTTGGCGACTCATCGCAGCGGAAGTCGCTCATAACTCCACGTAACACCGGAAACACGGCTGAGGATTGCGTCGTGCGACGCGTCTTCAATGACTCCCCCACTCGGCTTCGGCTACACTGCTACACACACATGCACACACGAGACTAAAAGTGTGTGGGATCTTTTCAAACCTTGAATACATACACGAACACCGAACACAACGTCAAAGATGAGTGGATATTATACACGGCTCTCAAATTATTTATGATGAAACTTTTAAGTGCGGGGAACTGAAAATGAAAATGTAGTGAGAAAAATAGAAGAGTAATAGAGATTTTTTGTGACTATAGAGATGATTGTGAGATAGTTATAAATCTTGTTCAACCATTAGGTTCAATGTACTTTTAAGTATTAATTATTATAGCGCAATTATACAAGGTGTTAAAAAAAAGCGTTACAAAAATTTTGGGGCTTAAAGTACAACCAAAGTGAGTGAAAATGATTAATCAACATGATTCGTAAATTAAACATTTCGGAGATTTAGCAGTTTTCTTTTTTTTAAATATCTACTTATTTATCGTACTATAGTTTTGAAGTGAATAAGAAAGGAACAAAAAACAATAAAATATCGAAGTATTCTAAAGTACACTGGCTTGCAAAAAAATCGCGTACACCTATTTTTTGCTGTATTGAGTGTGTCTTGAATTTTAACTTGTCAATGTCATTATTGCCAATTAAGATATCAAAGTTAAAAAAAAACGAGAAATACATACTTGGTTGTTTTTTAATTTTTCTGGTATATTTGCATATGTAACTAAATAGTAACATCACAATGAAGAACTTGCTCTACAATAGATAAAATACTGACGGGATAGTGACAACAGTGACAGTTCCATTGACAGTTGATTAAAAATCGTGTTTACATAGCTGAAAAACAGTAAAAACTCGGTTACTTGATTTTTAAGGTGTACGCGATTTTTTTGCAAGCCAGAGTTTTGGTAATGAATATAATGTCGTCCATTTCCGCCTCAAAATTACTTACATGCTAATAAGCGCAACAAATGTGTTAATTGCTAACTAAATTTGTTGACAAGATCGTATTATGTATTTGATTTTTTTTTATTCTAACATAACACTTCCGATTTTAGCAGAAATGGGTATAAATTTAAATCTAGCTTACGGAACGGTAACTATATAATTTTTTTTTAGAATGTACATAACGTTACCAAACTATCTTAGTTTTAATTTAATTTGAGCCATTTTAAAATGGTGACCATATATTTTCAAAATAAAAAATAGCATTTTATGAAAATAATTACATTAACTAACATTATGTAGGCAAATACTTTTCTTTTGTTTAGGCCCGCCTCTACCACTTCTAGTTAAAGTGACAGTTAATGATAACCAGTGGTTATGTTGCAAAATTGTTCTTACCACCTTCGGTTAAAGATAACTGGAAGTTAAAGCTGTTGTTCGCATAGCTTCTAATCCTCAATTTATTTCTTAACTAATGGTTAATAAACTGTCATTTTAACTACTGGTAGTATGATCGGCCCGATATTTTATTACTTTAAGGCCCTTAAAGTAATAAAATAATTTTCATAGCTTGTTGTTTTATTTTCTATGGAATGGTATGAGGTGTATTATTAATACGTATTTGAAAAATAAATGGTCGCCATTTTTAAATGGTTTAAGATGATATTTTGGCCTCATTGTCATGTTAATTTTATATGAATTTTAGACAAAAATAAAAAATACGGATTACCTATGCTAGATTTAAAGTTGTACCCATTTTCGCTAAACCCGGCAGTGATACGAAATTCTTACTATGATCATTTTAAGAGACTTTTTGTTTAGTTTAACTTTGACTATTAATTTTTTTATATCTCTGAACATAAACGAAATATTCTTGGTGCTCGACTTTTGACAATCACCCTGTATATTATTTTCGACATCAAAACCACTGAAAAGCGCATTGGTTTCTCAATGTTTGTTTTTTTTCTTCGGAAATAGTACGATAAATAAGCCATATTTTAATAATAGAAAATAGCTTTTATCTTTGAAATGGTTAACTTGGGAATTTACTCTGATAAGCCTTTTTCATTTTGGTCTGTACTTTATGCTCTTAAGTTTTTGGAAACAACGTTATTATATTTTTATATATAAAAAAAGCAAAGTCTAACTGTAACTATGGAAATCGTCATCCATTGAACCAATATCATGTCACAAAACTAAAAAATACTTATTGTACTAATATAATAACCAATGTAGACATGTCAATAAATGTAAAATCTTAAAGGGATGCTATAGAAGACAGATAAAATTACAGAATTAATGACATTAGATATCAATATTAATAGTGTAATAGCCATAGAAAAGAAATGCGCATCAATTGCCCAAGAAACGGATACTTATGACACTTGAAACCAAGATTGTAGATTGTAGAAGATTTATCGTACACTTACGAATTATTTGCACAAAATCTCAATGCAGATTATACTTATGATAAGGAAAAAATAAAATTTAGAAATTTGAAAACTATTTTTCTGGTACATTATCCTTGAATTTATAGCCACTGATATAATCATAATAAACAAATATATACCAGGATAAAAAAGATTGCGTCTAGAAATAACAAATTTCATAATAAATGTAAATTACAAAAGCATATACATTTTTCTAATATATGTATGTAGTACACATGCAGGTGTTAATTTCTTGGCACTGAATTTCATTATCATTATCATTAGATACATTATATTATGTTGGTTAGAGAATATTTATTTAAATTTTTGTGGTTTCAGTGGTTTTTAACCGGTGTTCCGTTAGCATTTCGGAAGTGTTTTAATTTAGCTAAACTTTTGAATTAAAAAATCTGTTGTGGCCATCACAACACCTCTCGCGGCCTTTCCATTGTGGTATATATAAGTATTGTATTTAACAAAAAATTCTAATTATACCTAATCCTTAAATTTACGTTTTTCTATAATTTTAAATTTATTCTATGAGCAAGTTTTCTCCATTTCTTCTAAATGCTCGAGGTTTCTCCATTTCATTAACGGGATTGGTGTTATTTCTGAAGGGTTCTTGTAATACACCTATAATTTTAAATATATAATTAATAATACAATAAGAAATATTAAATATCGTTCCTAGAAAAAGCCTTCAGTACTATCTCTGAATTTTTGACACTAACATTAGTGACATTTATCTGTCAATTACAGACATTTTAATTTCTCAAGTAGTTACCATGGAGATGTTTGGGCTGTAAACAGGCTGTGAGATTAACTACAACAGATTATAGTTCATCTTTAAAACTATACAAGATATAATAATTTTTTTAAGTGTGTTGGATAGAGAATTTTGTTTTTTAATATTTGTAATGACATAAATATTCAAAAAATAATATTTAGAAGATTTTTGTTAAAATACTACTACTTCCGGTTGTCCAGTTGTTACCAGAATCTTTTCAACTCTTCCCATTACTGTTAGATTGAGGAATCTGTAGTTACACAGGTCTTTAGTCTTACAGAATTTGAGAAATCGTACCTCCAACAATCTCACGCACACACACACACACACAGCCACACACACACACACACACACACACTCACAGACATCATCGTAAAAATGTTATTATCGGATTCTAGGGACCTTGAAATGTGCTTATTCACTAGAATATGGATATGCGATTTTTAGCATGATTCCAGTACCTCTCTTAGCGAGAGGTAAAAATAAAATATATGAATCGAGTGAGAACTGTAATAGAATTACTTTTTACCTTCCGTCACCTGTGGGTAAGGAAGGTATGGTCTTTCGTCAAAGTTTTTAATGAATAAACACGTTTTAGAGTCCCTACAATACGAATTTGCTGTTTTTACGATGATGTCTGAGGGGAAGGTGGGGGTTTGTGTGTATGTGTGTGACAAAAATTTCTTCTTCGATAACTCCAATACTACAATTCCAAATATTTTAATTCTTTCATATTCCTCTTTCGTACATCCATAATATAAAGAGTTGATTGAAGTACCCTAGTTTGAAGATTTTAACAGTCTTTCTTGAAAAAACGCTGTTAAATATCATTTTTTTGACCTTTTATGTTATTATAAATAAAAGAATATATTATTCTTTGTTCGACTTAATTATATATTTTTCTTCATATTCAATGAATTTAGAGATAAGGAATTATAAAGAAATATCTTACAACCTAATGCTGCTAAAAGCTGCACCATGCACAGAATATTCAAAATTACTAGTAGACAGATGTCAGTGTGAAATAAAATTTACATAATATCTTTGTGAAATGATTTTACTGGAAATATAAAAATGTAAAATAATTTAAGGTGGAAAAAACAAATCACATAAGGTAATACAACATATTATAACCATAAGCCAATTCAGCAGATTATTATGTTTAAATATAATGCTATATATGTTTTTATTTTCTACTTCTTATTTTAAGAAACATACTGTTCTTTTTAGGAGTAGTTCAGTTCAGTACGAGGTAAGATCAGTTCATTTCTCCCCTAAAAAACAAACGCCCATAGAATAGTTTGCAAAAAAAATTCTGTGTGGAATTTGTACAAAATACTTAGAATTGACGGAACGTATTGTGCTGGCCACATCAAATTTTTTATATGAAAATGTGTTGTACTGATGGAGCTCCATTGATGGTAGAAGACGGGATTTCTGGCTTTTACACAAAAACAAATTGAGACTTATTTCAACTATCCCTTCTTACATTGAGAAGCCCTTATTAAATAAAAATAATTGCAGAATATTTTGACTAGAATTGTTAACAACTCTTACATGAAAGCTTACTTCTTCACATAGTAGATGCTGCTAAGAAAATAATTGTTTCGTTTCTTTCAACATGAAAACACTTTATTTGCGCAAGATCTTAAAAATAATATGTGGTGTTCTCAGTGAAACTAATTTAACAGATATTTTAAATTTTTTAAACAACGTCAATCAATCCATGTATACAGAGTAAAAATTAATATATTTTAACTACGGCAGACAAATAATCCATAAAAAGATCATTCTTTGGAAAAAGCGAATAGCAGAAAACGATCTGAAGATTGAACATATATGTTTTTTTTATTATTTCAATTAACAATTGTTCGACCGAAGTTATTGCTTACCAAAGTGTTCCATGGTATTGAAAAGGTTGGGAACCACTGCACTAAAATATAAACTTGAAACATATTATACTCAAATACTGTGGCACGTATGTGTATATTTATTTGTTACATATAGAAATTCTAACCACGATGTGTCTTTGGCATGAGAAAACAAGGTGCCCCTTGAACCAATATAGACGTTATACGAGTATTACATATTTGCAATTCCATACAAAAGGATATTACTTGAAATTTTGCATTTGATATTATGTAATCAAATATTCATAATTTGCATATGAATCATTCGGAATCCTCTGTAAATTATAGGTAGGTGTCTGCAGAAGTAAATTCATAACATCTATCGTTGAATAGAAAACAAATATAGATAGGTATACCTACCATTCGCGACAAGAGAATAAAATTCCGAAGACAGCAACAAGAAAGGCTGAAATAATAGATTTTTTAGTAAAGAAAAATATGCCAATACCAGAAAGGGCAACAAAAAATGATTTATTTAAAATTATAAAAGAGCAGAATTTTGATAAGTCTTACGTTATAGACAATATGGCACAACAGGCAGGGCATAAAATATTACGTTTACCACCTTATTATTGCATATTCAATCCGATTGAGTTAATTTGGAGCCAATTAAAAAACAATGTTAGATCAAAAAATGTATCACCACAATTAAATTCTAGTGTAGTTCAATTAGTCAGGGAAGAAGTTGAAAATATTGGCCAGCAACAATGGAGTAACTGTATTCAACATATCATAAAAGAAGAAAATAAATTTATATCACTTTACAAAGACGTGAATCCATTAATTATATCTTTAAGGGATTCAGATATGTCCGATAACAATTCTGAAGACGAGGACGAGTGCACGATGTCCGAATAAATATTCATATATTTTTTTAAATGACATGTGGTTATAGGCCTCTTGGGGAAATCGCCACTATAAACAAAGATTAGTCCGCAATTAGTACCTCCTGGGTGGTCACGGAAATCTGATTATACAATATATTTTTTAAAACAGTTAAATATTAAACAATTTTTTTTTACTGTTTTGAAAAGTAAAATGTGTGAAATGAAATATTTCAAACCCCTACTCAAATTTTTCATTACAGCCCTGGCACATGCCAGGCTATTGGGACCCTCTATTGTACTGCCGTAATAAAACGATAACGAGTCTTCGGAACATGATCCCTGGATGAACTATACCTACGTTATGAGAAATATTATACTGTAGTCGTGTTCACATGAAATGAAGATTCCAATGTGTTGATGTCACTAACAACATTTAAATTTCTTGTCTACAGCTTAATGACATTTAAAAATACCAAATATCGCAAATATGACACATATTAAGTACTACAGTACTGTAAGCTAAACAAGATTTCTGTTTTTAATAGTGAATTTAATTATTCTTCAAATGGTTAAAATATGGAATGAGTATAAACGTGGTATATTATTCACTTGATGAACATTTGTATATGGATAAGTTGTGTATTTAAAAGAGATACAATTGATAAAAAAATAGGCTTTTCGATCATCCTTGAGTCACAGAAAGTGAATAATTATAGCAAACCAAAGCCCTTTGGAGATCGTCGCTAATAGTAACGTTTCACAAAGTAGGTACTTTGCAGATCGCAGTGTATTTGATTCCCTAGTTACCTACATTAAAAATTTTCATGATCATTGGTGAATTTTGAAATATACGTATATAAAATTCTCTATCAGGTACATCCTAAAACAATTTTCTTTGTCGAGTGGTTGGGTTAGACAGCATTAAAACGTATGTTTTGTGTTTTTTTCAGTCACTATTCTTTATGTATATTTATTTTATTTCATATTTTAAAAGATGTCATTAGCATTGCGCTAACGTCTGCATTTATTTTATACAATGAAATGAATATAATCTTCTTCGTAGGTAAAAAAGATACATATACATATGAATGTGCTCTGTATAAAATATGAAATTATAAACAAACAAAACACTACTGCAAAAACATTTTAAAGTTTGACAAAAACGCCAGGGTCAAAACGCTGTGGATGAAACAAAAACTAAAACAGATACGTCACGATATCACGAAACAAAAATGTGAACATTATTATATTTTTATATACTAGTCGTAGACTAGTACTAGACTTTGTAAGTAGTTTTAAAAATTTGTGAACTCTACTTGATTTGGAGAGTTTAATAAATTCTATCTACAAATTGCAGTTTAGCAGATTAACAGGCCTATTCTGTAAAATATTCGCTGAACGAATCGTTATTATGAAAATGAATCCGTAAATAATAACTTTAACTTAAGAACTTTATTTCCTAGAATGAAATTTAATTTTAAATGAAATATCTAAAATAATTCAATAAAACTCACAAAACTTCTAGGTTAGATCAATTCTGTTGGAAGTCAGCTGTCAACCTGTCAGACTCTTTCTTCTTCTTCTTGTGGGCTATGCTAGAGCTACTACTACCATCTGTAGACAAATTGGGAAGCTTGCGTTAGGCGCTAGGCATATAAACTTATTAAATTATTCTAATATTACCTTGTAAAAAACTATAATGTGACGAGTTTTTGAGATCACTATTCAACATAATAGCAATTATATTACGACACGAATAAAAATACTGAATTATTGACAAAACGTTTAGGTACCGAATGATTTTTCCAGTCGTTAAAAAATAACGATATCGATATCTTTTTTTCGCTATGTAGAATTAAATTATGGTTTGCAGAATACCACTTTAACGATTATCGTTATAGTAATGCTTTAACAATGCATAATTTCATAACGATCGGTTACAGAATAAGCCTGTTAAACGATTTTCGTTATTACCATAATGATATAACGTTTTAACGATTCGTTATGTCATAACGATGTTTACAGAATAGCCCTATTAGAATGTGTACATTTTCAGAAAACAATAATTGTTGAGCTCAGGTGTTAATTCCACATTCCGATAAGTACGATGCCCTGTTTTGTATTACGGTATGAGAAATGATAAGCTGCTAATGCCATATTTACAAGTAGAGAGGGTTTATACCCTCCTAATGCTAATTAGCTCGCGCAGATATACTAGGAACCAAGGAACAGAATGAAGCCTAGAGAACAAATTAATACTATATTTCGTCACTTAACTACAAACGTGGTTATGGTTTTCTTGTAGTTCACGTGGTCAGGTTATGGTTACTGAAAAGTGGTTGTAATTCGGAACGTCTTTGGTTAATTTGTGTTAGTAAAGCAAAAGCAGAGATGTTCTTCGTTATATCGGTTGCAATTGGCGGATATAAAAAATTGACAGCTTGTTAACAGTTAAACAACAGTACATGAAAATGGAAGTCGGTAAATATTGACATTTTATAGAAAATGTTATCGTATAAGTGACAAGTGACACCATGTCTCTATTTGTCTATTTTATACTAACGTAAATAATATACATAGGTATATGTTTAGTATATATTAAAAATAATTATTTATTTATACAATTTTATTTATTATATTATATGAACTAAGGAAATCACCACAACAACCATAATTTTTACCTCTCGCTAAGAGAGGTATTGCATTCATGCTAAAAATCGCATATCCAGATTTTATTGAATAAGCACGTTTTAAGGTCCTTACAATCCGATTTTAACATTTTTACGATGATGTCTGTGTGTGTGTGTGTGTGTGTGTGTGTGGATGTGTGTGTGTGTGTGTGTGTGTGTGGGATGTTGGAAGGACGGTTACTCAAAAACTATAAGACTTAAAATTTGTTTAACAACGTATTTCCCAATCGGACATTCCCGGGAAGATTTGAAAAGGTTTTGGTAACAATTGGACAACCGGAAGTAGAAGATTCTTGAAAAAAAATCTTCTAAATATTATTTTTTGAAAATTTTTCTTGATAATATTAAAGAAAAATAAATTCTCTTTCTGATACATTTAAATATTTTTATACATATTTTATAGATTTAGAGATAAAAGGAATATAATATATAAAATAATCTTGTAATTAATTTTACAACCGAAAGGATGCCATGAAAAATTTAAATTATTTGTGACAGATAAATGTCAGTGTCAGAAATAATGAGTTATGAAAGAAAAATGTACTTGGAGAATCCCTTAATTCTTGATCTGTGACTATTATGGAGATGACAAGTCTAGGTTGAAGGACTTAAATTTGTTTCAAACATTATGGGACAATGTACACCAGCACTGTAGACTAGAGTAACTTTGAATTGCGGAAAAGCTATCAAATTCTTCTCAAGTAAGTTGTAAATATTGACAAAATTACACATCGAATAATCGGAGTGCAATCTATCCGTCACTTTATTAAAGGGAATTAGTGTTATTTAGATATAACATGTATGAAAAAATAAAATGTAAAAGAAGATATGTAAGAATAGATGCACAATCCAGATATATACATTTTAGACCGCCCAAAATTAATGTTTTTACTAGAAGAATATGAAGAGAAAATAAACAAGGTTGTTCGAATTGAAAATTGCTGTTACCAGCCTAATATTTATATATAGTAAACTCTACTTTGTAATTTACTGTAACATAATTTATGGTAAAATATCTTTATGTTGAGACATGCTATTATTGAATAATAAAGAAGTTTATACGTCATAGATTTATATGAATATATTATTTGTATTTATAAAAATATTCTTTGCTTTATGCATACAGCCAGGTAAAGTATACGGCGAGAGGTTATGTGCTGGCCACATCAGATTTTTTTGTGTTCGTTATGGTCATGTAATCAAAACTTTCAGGAACCACATTCCGAAATGGAACGGCGATCCTGAAATTACGTTTTGATTACATTACGGAACGAATCTTGGTCACCCGTTCACCGGTTCTAAGTAAAGGCTGGTTTATGTGAGCTGTAAACTTATGCATTTACCTTATCATTAGTATTAAACTTGGCATTTAACTTTAGGTTGTCCGGTACATGTACGAGTATCTATTAGGGCAAACCAATAAGATCAGGCCGGTAATGTCATTTTTTCTAACAGCGGTATGTCTTTTTTCTCATAAATATATCTGTATTGTTCAACTAAATGTATTAATTCGACATCTTATTCAATGACACTCATTTTTACTCAAGGCAATGTGACAGAATTTTTCAAAAATAACAAATAACAAATATGAAATTGACAGTCGCGAATTTTGCTGGAATCAAGCTATCGGACACGAACATATACAGTTTTCTAATTGGTCGGCATTAGCATTAAAGATTGAGAAATTGCCATATTCTAGGTTTACGGCATAACACAAGTTTAAGGTTACAGCTACATACACGCATTTGTCTGTACTCAAATTATTAATGCTCGGGTTAAATCCGCGGTAAATTCTTAAGGTTACAATTTACATAAACCAGCCTTTACAGAATATACTATAAATGAATGTGAGTGATAACTTTGTATTCCTGGCAGAGCTGGCAAAAACAGAGTTTAAAAAATCTGTTGTGGCCATCACAATACCTCTCGCGCCCTTTCCATTGTTGTGTATATAAGTATTGTATTTAACATTTCTTGTACACACAAAAAATTCTAATTACACCTAATCTTTATATTTACGTACTTTCTATAATTTTAAATTCATTCTATGAGCAAGTTTTCTCCATTTCGTTTAAATGTTCGAGGTTTTTCCAATTCATTAACGGGATTGGCGTTATTTCTGAAGGGTTCATGTAAAATATCTATAATTTTAAATATATAATTAATAATACAATAAGAAATAGTAAATATCATTCCCAGAAAAAGCCTTTAGTACTATCTCTGAATTTTTGACACTGACATTAGTGACATTTATCTGTCAATTACAGACATTTTAATCTTTGAGCAGGCTGTGACATTTACTACAACAGATTATTTTATAGATTATATATCTTTAAATCTATAGAAGGTATAATAATTTTTTAAATGTGTCGGATAGAGAATTTTGTTTTTTAATATTTAAGATTTTTGTTAAAATACTAGTACTTCCGGTTGTCCAATTGTTACCAGAATCTATTCAATTCTTCCCATTACTGTTAGATTGAGGATTCCGTAGTTACACCGTTCTTTAGTCGTATAGAATTTGAGAAATCGTACTTCCAACAACCTCACACACACACACACACACACACACACACACACACACACACACACACACGCACACACATTAACACACACACACAGACATCATCGTAAAAATGTTACTATCGGATTATAGGGATCTTAAAACGTGCTTATTCACTAAAATCTGGATATGCGATTTTTAGCATGATTCCAATACCTCTCTTAGCGAGAGGAAAAAGCGATACACCTGCTTATATTTAATTTTTTTTTTTTTTGCTTTATTGGGTTTTATTGGTAATATTAAGTTTTTATAAATTAACCAATTTTTTCCCAATAAACATTTTTTAGAAATTTATTATATTGTATAATTATTTTTTATTGTATTAATAATATATAGGCTTAAATATTTACAGACTTTGGTACTAAAAACATAATTGTTTATTTAAGTTAAGGTATTAGCTCGTATTTAATAACCTGTTATAATTTTTCATTAATTCAGGTTATATAAGTTTTTAAGAGAGTTCAAATTCTTTTTAATCCAGGCGGGTTTTTAAATTTGGATAAATATGACCAGCCCTGAATCCTGGTGCCCCGATCTCGATACACAGTAATGCTAATTGCTTAAATCCCCACATTCAACTGGATAGCCAGATGTTTGTTCATGTTTTGTTGAATAAATTACTAACTTGGGGTGTGATGTAATGATAACAAACGACTACAATTAGTAGATAAATAATTTGTATTAATCGATTAATATTGATTTAGACATGATGGTGTACAGATCAGTAATGAGTGATTATGAATTATAAAAGCAGAGTCATGTAGTAACAATGAGAATATGCTTTTTTACTTCGCTTTTTATTATTTTGCCCTAGGCTTGTGATTACATGTGTAATAAATTAGTCAATTTAGTGCAAGTTTAATTGGTCAAACCTTTTGTTAAATAAAGTTGACGATGTATTTTTTAAAAAACACCTCACGCGCATTTGAAACTGTTGTAGAGAGTGCATATTATGTGTAAGGTATCACTAAAAATAAGATTCAGTCTTGTCGAAACCACAGCGTGTACCGAATGATTCATCGGTCTGTTCTTTCTTAATAACTCGATTATTTTAAATATTATGAAAAAAAAAATTCAAACAAAGTTTATTTTAAATTAAAATGTCTATATACTGCCCTTATACTTTGTAGGTATTTTTACAGAATGTTCCATTTTTACGCAATGGTATATAACTGTATATTTTCAAATGGAATATCCTATATATTTATTTAAATTTGAAAAGTACATGAAATTTACTATACAATGGTATAAAAACAATCATAATGCTATTATTTAAAAATTCAATAGCGAACGATTGAAATATTACATTTTTAGTCAATTCAGAAGACTTTGCAATACAATTTTTTGAATTAAACTTATCTGATGATGTTAAATAACAGGAGTAATAATGAAATATTGGATTTAAATAGATGAAATATTTAATTAATTAATTTTCTTTAAATTCGAAAGGTGTAATGTAAAAATAATGAAATGCAAATGTTTTCTGTATCTAATAGAAGTATAATTTAAATATTTCGCCATTTTTTAATAATATAACATATGATTGTTTCTATACTGTTGGATAGTAAATTTCATGTACTTTTCAAATTTAAATAAATATATAGAGTGTTCCATTTGAAAATATAAAGTTACATACCATTGCGAAAATGTGGAACACCTGTAAAAACATTGTACTGTAGATTTATAGACATTTTAATATAAAATAAACTTTTTTCCATAATATACAAAATAATCGAATTATTAAAAAAAGAACAAATCGATGAATCATCCTGTATATATGCATGTATATGGTTACTGTGTAAGTCACTTTATATTATTATAGAGATAGATGCAATTTCTGTTCCATTATTATAATTTAATATCAACCAGGATAGTACATGCTTTCAAGTTTCTAAACTTATGTTAACGGCAAAGTGTGTAATTATGAAATTTTGTAGAATGTCGAAGCATTTCATATCATGGGTACAGCACAGCACTTTAAACTAAATGTGTTATAAATAAAATAATTTTCTTATATTTAAAAATTTATTGTAAATAATGTAAAGTAATAGTATCCCTTAAACAATTCTATTCTTATAATAATAAGATTTAATGTAAGCCATTTTACACATATTTTGAGGGTTATTCTTGGGCAAGTATCAATCCGCGGAAGTGATAAAATTTAGAAATTTATTTTGGGTTTTGCCTATTCTTTATAAATATTATAACTCGTAGCATATTAAAATGAATGAAGAAATGATTAAAATGTGAGATGTGATGTGTAATTGAAAAAAAAAAAACAATCAAAACACCAGCGCAAGTATTGTGGCAGATAAAACATTTTTTTCGCAATAATAATAATTTGTGACTGAGATATTACAAAATGCGCCACATACGGAAACAGCGATAAAAGAGTTGGATGATGTTAGCATTTCTTATTTATGATATTCAGTGTGTAAGGTAAGCGAAGAAGATTTTTCTATGAAATTAAAGGCAGTGGCACAAGTTGTGAAGGAAAAATTTGAACCATATGAATTTCTACTTGATAATTGACATTACAATCGCAAAATCTTTCATATATAGTCGAATTATTGCAACAGTAGATGTTCTAATTCATACAGCCATAAGTATTGTACAATTTTAATACAAAATGTTTTTGCTTTAATGTGCAAAATTTAAAATGTTCCAGTAACTTGTATACCTAATAACATATATTAAGATACGGAACAAATATTTATAAAATATCTAAACCTAAATTTTTTTTTTATTCTTTATTATTCCCATTCAATGCATATATTTAGTAAAGTAGTAATTGCAAATAAAATATTTTCCCAATACTGCCATTTCGGCCGCTAGGTCGGCGCTAACTACTGTATGTCCACATAGCCTATATTAATAAAAAGGAACTATTTCTTCAAATATGATATAAATTTATACTTTTATAACTATGTTAAGCTTGGGTTTTATATACTGACGAGGCAATATACATATTTATATAAAGATGTTTTTTTTTTCATATATATATATATATATATATATATATATATATATATATATATATATATATATATATATATATATACAGTGTGTTAATTAAAAACCTGGCCCTAGGCGTTTAACATGGGGAATCAGTTTTTCCTTGCGCAAAAGTTCCCAAATTATTTTAGACAAAAATACTTCAAATAAATGTTGTATAGAATTGAATTCTGCACCCGAATTAGTAATAAGATTTTATTTTTGACATTTCATAACCGAGAAAATCAATTTTAAATTTTTCTGGAGATAGCTAATTTATAGCAGTAGCCATGGAACTCAAACAAAATTACGAACAATTGTATGCCATCTTAACTGTCAAAAAAGTTTGTATTTTGTGATTTTCGCAATAATATTTCTCTGAAAGTGTTGAACAGTTTTCTCATGAAAAAAAGCTTCAGATTATAAAATGGTGGACAAATTTTGATTGAATTGCATGGGTATCGCTATAAATCAGCAATCTTCAAAAAACTTTAAAATTGATTTTCTCGGTTATTAAATGTCAAAAATAAAATCTTATTACTAACTCCGGTACAGAATTTAATTCTCTACAACATTTATTTTAAGTATTTTTGTCTAAAATTATTTGGGAACTTTTGCGCAAGGAAAAACTGATTTCCTATGTTAAACGCCTATGGCCAGGTTTTTAATTAACATACTGTATATATATATATATATACAGGGTGGAAACGAACTTAATGTCATAAATTTAAGGGTGGGTAGTATGATATGTGTAGATTACGAAATAGAAAGAATTTTTTAAAAATTCGCATATTTAAGGGTAGATTTCATGAAACTAACATTTTTGGTATACCACTGGACCACTGGCAACGCATTTGCATTATTTTATCTATTACACAATTATTTTCGTTAAAAGTGCTATTTAATTTAATTATTAAGAATAATATCTTATACAACTAATTTTGAATGTATTTTTGAGAACCATATTTTTAATGAAATATGAATTAAAACAGCAGTAAAAAAAAGTTTCCTTAAGAAAAGTCGAATTTTCGTTTTTCGAATTTTGAAAAAATTCTTCCAGTTTCGTAATCTACACATGTCATACTACTCACCCTTAAATTTATGACATTAAGTTTGTTTCCACCCTGTATATATATATATATATTGTGGAATTTGACGATGCATTATATAAAGTGACTAGATATTTTAAAAATATTCCATGACAGCTATATTTTGCCACTAACATACTCGTACATATGCGCATATATCATAATTAAAAAAATATGTTATGTAAAAATTATAGATTATTTACAGACAATTATTAATTTGTTCTGTATTTGTTGTTATATATAAAAATGACTGTGTTTGTAAAGAAATAAATATAACTATATTAAATACTTTTCTCACAGTACAAAGAATTAAAATTTGTGTAAAAATTAGGAGAAGCATTTAATCTTTCAATGTTACAAATGTATTTTGTACGTAATAAAGTAAGTATAATACATTTGTAAAGATTTGTTGATGTCAGAGACTGAGATAAACCCATAATAAAATTTCACTGTTATCAGTTGACATATTCTTAAGGTCTCCATTGTTCACAACTCGTGCGTATATAGAATAGATAATTCTCGCAATTTCCTGGAAAATAGTAGGCTGATGGCTGAAATGATGAGCTATGATTGAAGGCTAATAAGATGGTTAGTACGAATCGGTTGACGGCTGATAATGCATTTCCGTTCACCGTTTTAGGAATCAACGGTAATTATTATGGATTGTGATTCTATGGAAGCCATTGTCTCATGTCTCGTTCTATGCCATGCAGCATATTTAATAATATTCAAGATAGGAAATATTTAAGCACACGTACGAATGTACATCCGCTATCAGCTTGACAAATAACATTGGAAGCTACGCGGAATAAATTGTTTTTACATTTTTCGTATGTTATGCGTACGTATTTACTAAATACGAGTATTCCCGGTTGCGTTTACTCAAAAAGACGGCTGACAGCCGTATACTGTTTTGTTTACTAATAAATTGTAATTTAATATTTTTTATCAAAAATAGTAAAGCAACTATTAAAATTATGAAACATGTTAAAAAAGCTGTCCAAGAATTTAGGAGGATATAGTACAGATCAAAATGAGTAAGAAATGCTTAGGTAAAAAAAACCGGAAAACAAATAATAATATTTTTTATTGACTATAAGTCAAAGGTGGGGTTCAGCCAAAGGCTGTTCTTACACCCAACTATACAAACAAATTCAAAAAACTAAATTACCAGGATGATTTTTTTACAAATATTAATATACAATTTGGAGAGGTGAAAATAATGGAGATTCAGTCCTTTGTTAATAGTATTTATTGAAAACAATACCGACGTTTCGGTCGCAATTAGACCATCCTCAGGGTTCTGGAAAACATAAAGGGGGAACAAATATCATGCTCTACAAATTTTAAGAAACTGGTCACTTACATGTTTAAAATTGTACATAATTAAAAAAGAAGAAGATTGTAGATGTCGTCAAACTATATATATATATATATATATATATATATATATATATATATATATATATATATATATATATATATATATATATATATATATATATATATAACACGTACATACTTATCAGAGTTCATTATAAAACTGACAAAGGGTTGGGTCTTGTATTGGAAGGAGCAAGGTGTAAATTTAATAAAATAAATATGTGTTGCACCTTGCTCCTTCCAATACAAGAACCAACCCTTTGTCAGTTTTATAATGAACTCTGATAAGAATGTACAATTCATTATTTTTCAACAAATCTAAAAACATTTTAAACATGTAAGTGACCAGTTTCTTAAAATTTTTAGAGCATGATATTTGTACCCCGTTGATGTTTTCCAGAACCCTGAGGATGATTTAATTGCGACCGAAACGTCGGTATTGTTTTCAATAAATAATATTTTAACAAAGGAATGAATCTCCATTATTTTCACCTCTCCAAATCATCATTAACAGTCGATTAAAACTTATTGCAACATTAATATACAAATTAGGTATTACAAATAATAAATATAAGATTAATACAACAAAAATGAACAATGTTAAGTGATAAATTTGTTTTTTATATGTCTATGAAATGTATATACGTAGAAACAAACATTTTAATGAATCAAGAATACGGTTATAGAGCATTGGTGCTAGATATGAGAAAGAACCCTTTGACTTTCTAAAAGATGATACAATATACAAGTTCTTAATTCGAAGAGTATAATTATAATCCTTTTGAATTAATCTATCAATTAAATAAGACGGAGAACCGGTTAGTATAACTTTATGCACTAGACAGAGGTACGCGATTTTTACACGATCTTCAATAGTCGATATATTAGCTAACTTTCGCTTATGTGGTCATATTTATGTACCCCGTAAATGAATCGCAAACAACTGTTTTCTCGAAGGGTGATTCTATTTGTATCAGTTTGTGTTAGGTTTGGTACATAAACTAAACACAGTAATCAAATAGTGGCAATATTTGATTGCAGGACTGAGGTCATGCCTGAAATGAAAAAGTTGGCGTAATTTGAGACTAGCAGCATAGAGCTTTTGGTTTAAAGATTACTAAAATTTAAATTTCTGTCAAAATTGAGACCCAAAATTTTAGTAGTAGATGTACGCTTAATTGTCTCACCATCAAAAATAATATCAGGCATATTACCATAATTACCTACTACAAGAAGAGATGATTTATTTGCGTTAATTTTGAGGCCATTATTTTTTATCTGTGCTGTTATTTTATCAAGTTCACTATTTACTATTGAACATTGTTCATTTATGTACCGTGGCTGTGGATTTATGGAAGCTAAGTATCTAAATACAAATATTAAGTACAGATAGCATGTCTGCAACATATATAAGGAAAAACAAAGGTCCAGAATGGACCCTTGCGTATCACCGCACAAAATATGAAATTACGAGAATTATGTGCTTATACCGTCGAGGACATGCATACGTGAAAAAATCTATCAGTCAAATAATTTTTACACCATTCTACTGCTAAATCAGAAAATTTGTAGTATCTATATTTTGCGAGGAGCATCTGTAATCAAACATATCAAAAACCTTGGAAAAGTCAATCTGAATTAATAGTGATATGATAGACATATCATAGTTCTCTAGTAAATTATTTACAATACAGTGGAGTCCGGATATAATGAACCCGCTTTTAGTGAACTTCCGGCTAAAGTGAACGCTACTTTAGGTATCCTAATTTTTTCCCATAAGACTAATACAAATTTTATCCGCTTATAATGAACCCGCTTATAATGAACTTCCGGATAAAGTGAACCGAATTTTATTAACTTAAGGTATAAAATTTCCGTTTATAATAAACTTTTATAATGACAACAAACACACAACAGATGGAAACACAAGAGATCGAAAGAATCGACGTACGAGAGGTAGTAAAACCAGAACGATAAACTAGAGAGTATGTCGAGGCGTCGCTTGCGCAGTACGCTTCCCTGAAATTTTCCCCATAATCCCCATGCGTCCATCCCCATAAAATTACCGATACTCACATTTTTTTACAATCACGCGAAGTTCCAGCTCAAGTTTGGAATGGTTTTGTGCCCTTGAAAACTATATAAATAACATTCGTTTTTCTAGCATTCATGTACAAACTAAAATTTCCGACTATCTTAAGTAGTTTATAATACATATAAATGTTTTTTTTAATAATTTATAAATACTACCTACACATGATGTAACCGTATAAAATAAATAAATACATACATATGTTAAACGTACAATTAACACGAGAAATTTTATTTTCTTTTTTAGTGAACCTCGGATATAGTGAACCAGTCTTAATGCATTTTCAAGTTCACTATATCCGGACTCCACTGTATTTAAAAGGCATGGTGTTCGTTAAATCCAGATTGATTACTTGGCAAAATGCTGTTTTCCACCTCATATGACATAATTTGATCACAACATAGTCTCTCAAGAAGAAGAAGAAGAAATATCTAACACGATTTGATTAAATTGTAAACTTAGAGACTGTAGAGGACATTTCGTTTTATTACAGTCATTTTATGACTAATAGTTTTTGGGTTAGGAAATTGTGAGTATGTAATTAATTTTTTCCTGTTTCATTTCCCGCAATAATACTTTAGAGATATTTTGTCATTTGTTAAACTTTTTCTAGAACATTTTAATAATACAATTGTAAATATTTAGATTATCTTTGTTGACGTAACGATACTAAGAAAAAATAAATTTTATAAACATTAAAATAAATAAACAGTATACAAAATTACTATTACAATAATCTTTCCAACAAAAGAAAAAAAATATATGGTTCCATTTAAAAAAATACATATTTTGTCCCATATTTTGTCCCATATTTTGGGAACCGCTGGTACAATTTTGATCATTTAACCAACCTCGTACCTCTACAAATAAAAAAGTTACCAATAGTGAGCAAGCTTATAGAAACATTCTGTATTATACAAAATTTAAGTAACACTGGTTATATTTCTGTGAAATATTAATTTATTATTATTTAGTAAAATGTAAATTTAAATATAGGATTACATAATGTACTCGTATTTAAAAAAAAAATGTTTTATCTTCTTTTCACAAATTTATGCTTTGTGTTTCATGCACATTTTCTAAAATTTATTACTTTATCTAATTACAAATCTAATTAAATTTGCTCATTAATGTGGAGAAAAAATGAGGTTATTTTGATTTATATCTATATTTGTACAAGGTTAATTAATATTTTCTTGAATTTTGTTGCTTTTAGAGTAAACACATTTGAGTATCTATTTCCAAAAGTAAGTAAATGTACGTACTTGATCTAAATATATGAATAATTTTTAGTCAAGTAAAAATGCATTTTAGTTTAGGTATGTCACGATTTGAATTATGTAAGTATGTATTAATTTTTTTTATTGCAATAAATCAATATTATATCAGGTGTTAAGTAGCATGTATCTACTTTTATAGCGACATAATAATATAAAACAAATTTAAATTTATGTATGAAATGTATGAATCAAGGTTATTTAAGTGAGAAGTTTTGTATAACGTAAGTATAGAAATAATAAAATGGATTTTTTACAACTTAAGCTCGTTTTAAGAAAAGAAAAATTATTTTGCTTGCAAAAGATTCTAAATTTCCAGTAAAATTATTTCATAAACAAATTATGCAAATGGCACTTGACACTGACATCTTCTTTAGCTTTTCCCATTCGTTAGGGGTCGCTATTTTTTATTTTCTTCTTCCATTCATTTCTGTTTTGCGTATCGTCCTCATTGAGTTTCTTTTCTCTCAAGTCTTCCGCAATACAGTCCATCTTATCTTTGGTCTTCCTCTATTTCTTCTACCTTTTATTACTAAGCTATTAATTCTTTTTCCAATATATTCTTTATCTCTTCTCATGACATTTAAACCAATGTAATCGTCTGTCTTGTATCGTTGTAAAAACCTGGAATACTCGAGTTATTTCCCTTATTCTTTCATTCCTTACCGTATCTTTCTGTGTCTTCCCCAACATTTATTTCAATATCCTCATATCTGCCACACTCATTTTCATTTCATTGACACTGATATCGGTCAGATAGAATTTTCTTTATATACTAGCTGTTTCCATGGTTATAGCATATAGCTGGCTGATTTATAAAATTTAATTTCTTTATAATTATTTATCTCTATATCCATCGAATATGAAATATAAAATGCAATAAATTCGTATAGGTAATAGAATATTCTTTAATATTTATAATAACATTAAATGTATAAATAATATTTAACAGTGTTTTTTCAAGGAAAACTGCTAAAATCTTCAAATGAAGGTACTTTCGGTTGACCAATTATAACCAAAATCTAATCAAGTCTGTATATGGATGTAACGTAGTGGAATATGTAAGAATTGTAATTTTTTAAATTCTAGTATTGGATATCGCGGCCGAAACCGCGGTCACACACACAGGCACGCACAGACACACACACACACACACACACACACACACACACACACACACACACACACACACAGACAGACAAACATCATCGTAAAAATAGTAAAATCGTATTGTAGAGACCCTAAAACGTACTTTTTCATTGAAAACTCACTACCGAATTTTTTGACCAAAGACAATACCTTCTTACCTAGAGGTAACGGGGAAGGTAAAAACTGCCATGTCATGGTTTTCAGTGTTCACATTGTATCATAGTATATACCCTGAATTATTTACCTGTTTTTTAACACCTGTAAGTACATACATACAAATACTTCCGAAAACAAACAAAAAAATACTTTTTTTCAGAATTAATTATGTATTTATTATTCAACAGGACATTCTAATTACAGAATAATATTATATAGCAATATGAAGAGGTGATGTAAATGCATACAAGAAAAAAAAAATAGAACTAAAATGAGAAGATAATAATTATGTTTATTGTTACAATTTCTTAATTTCAGCGTTATTTGTTCTCTAAAGTACCGTAATAAATATTGCAAAACTTTCTAAATAGACAATTACACTTATTCATACAAATTCAGTAATCTGAACAAATATTTAGTTCGTACACCCCTTACATTTAGCATTTCTCTAACTATATTTCTTTCTAATGTTTTTTTTAAGTTTACTTCAGAAGTAATCATAAAAATTCTGAAAGTAAATTTAAAATCTAATTTTAGATAATAGAATTGGATAATTTCAACTAAAGTTTATCTTAAATTATCGTTAAATTTTCAGAATTGAAATCTTTTAGCAAAATGAATGTTTGCATCTGTTATAGTTTACATAAATTTCTTTTTTTAGATAATGTAAATATATATCTAAAGTAGGCCGTGGTCACATTAAACTATTGGCACCAATCGAATGAAAAACAATCCTATAATTTGTATGTTTGTATGTGATCAATGTGTTTAGTTTGCATCGACGTTGATCGTGCAAGATGGTTTACCAGCGACTTGTGTGAAATGTCAAACACGTTTCAATTTGGTAAATCGTTTGATGTTAGCCCTGAACATGATTTTGTTTACATTTTCGTCATCGATAACCTGAAACGTAAGCATATAACATATATGCCGTAACCAAATTGTAATATGCCGCCAGATTGTCAAATCTTCATTGACTTAGTACTGATTTACAATCTGGCTAGTCGTGTAGTGTAGACTCAGGTTGTATATTACTAAATCAAAAAATCTGATGTGGCCAGCATATAACCTCTCGCCGTATATTTTGCCGGGCTGTATGCATAAAGCAAAGAATATGTACAATAAATTACAAAGTAGTTTACCATATATAAATTTTAGGCTGGTAACAGGGATTTTCAATTCGAACAACCTTCTTGTTTACTTTCTCTTCATATTCTTCTAGTAAAAACATTAATTTTGGGCGGTCTAAAATATATATATCTGGATTGTGCATCTATTCTTACATATCTTCTTTTACATTTTATTTTTTCATACATGTTGTATCTAAATAACACTAATTCCCTTTAATACAGTGGTAGATAGATTGCACTCCGATTATTCTTATATCGATGTGTAATTTTGTCAATATTTACAACTTACTTGAGAAAAATTTGATAGCTTTTTCGCAGTTCAATGTTACCCTAGTCTACAGTGCTGGTGTACATTGTCCCATAATGTTTGAAACAAATTTAAGTCCTTCAACCTAGACTTGTCACCTTCATAATAGTCACAAATAAAGAATTAAGAGATTCTCCAAGTACATTTTTCTTTCATTACTCATTATTTCGATGAGATACAATTTTTCTGTATTTTACGTTGCAGAGTGGAGACCATCGTCACTTTCACCTTATATTTATAACATTTAAATATCGTCTTCCTTTGAGCTGTATTCTCGCCCATATCTATTCTTTCCATTTAGATTTTTTATATATAAATTCATTCTATGAAGAAATTTTGCCTACTCTTCTAATTTTTCGAGATGATTCCAATTCATTTTTGGCATTAACAGTATTTCTGAAGGGTATGTGTAATATACCTATAATTTTAAATATTTAACTATAAATACAATAAGAAATAATATAATGAATGTACTTCCCAGAAAAAATCTTCAGTAATGTCTCCGGATTTCTGACACTGACATTTATCTGTCAGTTACAAACAATTTAAATTTGCAACTAGTTTCCATGGCATTCTTTTGGCTGTAAAATTTATTACAACAGATTATTTTACATATTATATTTCTTTTATCTCTAAATCTATAGATTATATAATAAAATATATAAAACGTGCTTATTCAATAAAATCTGGATATGCGATTTTTAGCATGAATCCAATACCTCTCTTAGCGAGAGGTAAAAAGTTAAAATACCAGCGAAGGTATTGAAGCAAAAAAATATTTTTTACCATAATATGTGTGATTTCTGTAAATTATTTTATCTTTTATATATATTATATATAACTTCCATATTTATCCGATTGTCAGGGCTGACTACTTTTGTGCACACCGCCAATAACATTACTGTCAAAAGTTCAACAGTCATCATTTGATGTAGTAAATATAATTTACTTTGAAAGTAAATTTATTTGTCTTTTGTAACACCGGCTACTAGTACTTTTTTAAAGTACTACTAAAAAATGTTGATATAGATAGCGCGCGATAAGTTGATTTTAACCTAAAATTCGTACTTGGACGGGTCGAAATGTAATAAATAGGGGGTTATTGATGTCTAGCAAGTGTTTACAATAATTGTTACCTATTTACTGATAATTATTACATGCTATTATTATAACAAGAAAAACAGTCTGTCAACATTTAAAATTGTTATAAAGTGGAAGGGGATTCATTTATAAGCGTAAGATATTGTAGTCGATGTTTTCAGATTAGCTAGTGTGCGAAGTGTCAGTAATAATTAATCTACCGCTACAATATATAAAATAGGATACAAGGCAATTACTCTACCTAAAATAATTATAAACACTGAGAGAAAAGTCAAAATACAAGAAGAATCAAAGAAAAGCTATTGACAGCAATGATACGCTTATGGAAGTTACACAAAAGTACTCTCTTGTCGAAGGTTCGACGTTGGTACACAACGCCATCTCTACGTAATGAAATATCCCAATAACAAAAATTATTTGAAGAAATGATCATAAACATCATAAAATAACCATTAAAAACTGATTTTTTGACGTATTACTTGATTGGACAGTTTCCTCTACTTTCATTTCTTGAAATAAACGCATAATACATTAATTTTTAGTATTTCATTAAATTAAGTTTACTCGGTCATCAAAAGTTTAACAATAAAAATTTTGTCTCCATAAAAATCAGAATTTTATTCTTTAAATTTTTATTCAATACATTGGTAGTTTGTATAAAGCATTACATAAAGTTTTACGGGTCAGATAATATTTGAAAAAAACTGTTTTCCTGTGTTAAGCCGAAGTAACGTATTTCGAGTAAGGGCGTCCGCAAGAATTTTCATAAGATGGGACTGAAAAATAATTTACTGTCGGGAGAGGTGTTACCGACGCAATACCTAACAAAAAGATTTTACCACCTAAGTTATTGATAAATTTTTAAAATCGAAATGCAAGTTCGTTTCGTTTTTGAAAATAACGTACTATTATTATAAATTTATATAAAATTGTAGTATTTTTTCCGGTCTTTGACCATAATCAATATATAAAATTGTAATAAATATTTGTTTATTAAATTTAATTTTTTACCTCTCTCTAAGAGAGGTATTAGATTCATGCTAAAAATCGCATATCTAGGTTTCAATGAATAAGTACGTTTTAAGGTCCCTACAATCCGATTTTAACATACTTACGACGATGTCTGTATGTGTGTGTGTGTGTGTGTGTGTGTGTGTGTGTGTGTGTGTGTGTGTGTGTGTGTGTGTGTGTGTGTGTGTGTGTGTGTGTGTGTGTGTGTGTTTGTGTATGTGTGTATGTGTGTATGTGTGTATGTGTGTGGGACGTTGGAAGGATCATTACTCAAAAACTCTAAGACTTAATATTTGTTTAACTACGTATTTCCCAATCGGATATTAATGGAAAGAGCTGAAAAGGTTTCGGTAATAATTGGACAACCGGAAGTAGCAGATTCTTGAAAAAAAATCTTCTAAACACTATTTTTTGAATTTTTCCTTGGAAACATTAAAGAAAATTAAATTCTCAATCTGGCACATTTAATTTTTTTAAATGTTTGTAATTGACAGATAATTGCAAAATGTCAGTGTCAAAAATCACATTTTTCTGGGAAGTACGAGTACATTTAATATTATTAATTAAATATGTATTTAAATTATAGGTATGTTAATATTACATATATCCTTAAGAAATACCGCTAATACTGTCAATGAATTTGAAGAATTTTGAACATATTAGAAGAGTAGGACAAAATTCCTCATAGAACGAAAGAAGAGATACAATTTCAATTATTTGTGTGTACAAGAAATGTTAAATTCGTTGCTTATAGGGCGCGAGGAGACATGTGACTTTGTTGGCCTTGGAAAAGAGATATGAGGATCCGTGTCAGAATGACGGCTAGTTGTTATTTACATAAATGTCACAATTGTCATATGTCATAATTTTTCTTTCAAAATTTCAAAATATTCTGATGTTTATTTGTCATCAATAGTATGGAATATACTTGTCGAGGAAACTATTCTACATAGATTTGGAAAATCATAATGTTTTGAATGAAAACTTTGATACTTGGCACCTATGTACATTATTACTAGATGTCGTTTTGACACGGGCCCCCATATCTGCTCGCCAGGGACAACAAAGTCACATGACTGCTCGGGCCCTATGCAACATAAAATGAAAATGGCGAGATTTATTGTGCTGGCCACAACAGATTTTTTTTCTTTAAAATCCTAGATGAGGCTGAGCTCCTTCTTACCCCCTTCTCCGGACGCCCATGATTACGAGTACGCTTATTCCTCCATATTATGTTTTTATATTGTTCAGAAAACCACGAACTTTTTAAGTTGAACAACATTTTAAGTTTTGGATTTTTAGAAATTAAGTAGCAGGAGGTTAAAATTGCAATAATTTCAAGTAACATTATCTGTATAGCACAAAGAAACTTTTTAGTTATTGCACATCGTACCTACACTCTTTTCTCCTTTCATAAATTTCAATAAAAATTTCCAAACGCACCTCCTCCTATTTACTTTTTTTGCTGTTGGTATTCGAGAAAAATTAGACTGTCACTTTCAACAATGTATTTAGATAGTGAACCTATTTCCATGGTATTATCTTCGGCAACGAGTGGGAGGTATGAATACAGAATAGATTCTCGATTCTCTTGCCCAGCTAGGAAATGTCAAACGGCATTGCCTGCCGCGTTATAGAATAGAAAGTAAATCTCTGCTGGGAAGATACAGTCACACATTCCATAAACCACACAGCAAGCCATACGGATTCCAACGACTGGAGTAGAAAACAAGGTATTTATTATTTGTTTGTTCATTCTGATTAGTAATTGTTTGAATGTTGGTGGGTAAATATTTAAAGGAATGAAAGTTTTGTTCTACAAATTTAAGAAATTTGAATATTCACTTTCAGTTGAAATCCTTCTAAAATATATTGCATGTTATTTTCAATGTCAACAAAATGGTGTTGGAGAAACTCTTAAGCTGTAAGGATTTTCAGTTGTCACTTGAAATGTCGTCTATGATGCAGTGCTATATTAGCATTTTAAAAAGTGATACATTGGCTATATTTATTTGGCGATTTTGGATTCATTCAGAACTGATCTTTAACTAACTCGTGTTACATGCGTAAGTGTCGTATAATTTTTCAAGTTCTGAAATTTCGTGATAAATTTCAATGGACCTTATTTTTTATTCTCAACACTGGTTATATAGAAGTTGTAGGTATCTAAATTCAGTTATTTCTGATTAGAATTTTGTTTTTGATCTATGATTATCTTAATTATTATTGTAGCATTTAGTATTAAACGATGTAATATCTCCAAAACCGAGAAGTAGAAGTATTTTATAATTTGAAATTCCTATTAATATCAAATAAAAATACTTAAATTTTACGAAAAACTACTTCAGCTTAATTTTTATAACGATATGAACAACTCCACGTACATGTTTACGATTGTCAAATAGAAACATAAATAAAGAACACAATTATTTAGAAATAGAGATCAAACGAGTTGGATTTATTAATCCGCCAAATATTCTGTATGAGTGCTGAGTAGGATCAGTTCAGGAACTGCTTAGAATATGTTTAGAATACTTGAAATGTGCCAAGTAAACAGAATAAACACACCAGGTAACCAGGTTACTATAAAAGTCCCAAATAAATACGGCACTGTGTCACATATCCTAGACATCCTAGGAAATAGGTATAGTCTAAATTAAAAACGGTCTAGCGATAATACTTACATTAAAAAATATAATAAATTTTGAAATACGACATGCAGTAATACAATTGAGGAGTTTTCATAAAAATTAAACATCCAAAATTCCAATTTTCAGGAAATTAAATATCTTATTTCACAGCCGCTTTTTGTATAATTGGATTTTTTTCTTCGTACATAATATGTATAGTAAGCACCAAACCGGGTAATTAAAATTATAAAAATGAAGAGGAAAGTCGAAAATGATATGTAAAAAATAAAGTTACGAATATTTTGGTTCTTGTCAGAATCGGAATTGACTTACATATCTTGTTTTTTTCTGTCCATAACCAAAAAACGTCTCTACAAATCTACACCATTTTACATATTGACGCCAAATTTTGTAGAGATGTTCTTGCAGCTTCCAGACGTAGAAGTAGAGTTCAAAATCAAGCATAGTATTTTTATAATTAGTTTTAAAGATTTACATCATTGCTAATGACCGGGACTCGGGAATATTTGCAAGCACTCGGCAGTGCGCCTATAAATGAAGAATAAAATTAATCCAATCTCAGTATTATTAACTGAAAACTAACGTGTTGTGTTAAATAATTAGCCAGAGTTATCCATATTATGTATTTAACAAAACGGAAGTGGGATAGTTTAAATTAATAATTTAATAACTAAAATGAATAAAATATAAATATATCATTACGGCAGATATCGGTTATGGTGGACATATTTGTACCGTGCTGACGTTTACGAGTCGGCACCACACGGGGACTCATTATTGACAAGGAAAGTGCATCCCACTGGTCACTTAATAACCTTATCTTACAATATTATTTGTTGTAAATATTTGCAACGGGTACTAGTTAAAAAAAAAATGTTAATATTTTGTGCGTTTAACTATTTATTTTAGTAATTATTTTAAGATTTTACAGGACTAACCGGAACTATCATCAGGACTGTACTCTACTAGGAGAACTACTCTAAACTTATAATTACAATAATAAAAATAGCGAAAAAATACAACAAATTTAAATTATGAAACATTCATTGTCAATCATTAAATATCGTAGAATTAGTTTTTACAAGAAATATATGTTTTTCACATTGAAAATATCGTAGAAATGAAATGGAAAAAATATTTGTATTTGTATGTATGTGAGTACCAATAGACAAGCAGAAGCATAGATCGTAGTAGCGTAATTTTGAATTTACTTCTTTTATTTCACAAACGGATTATTATAGTCTTGCAAAATGTTTTTTATACAAGTCCGTATTTCCCAAGTTCATCTAATTTATTATACTAACACAGAAAAAATAATTTGATATCGAATTGAAAGTATGTTGACAAGCCAAACTATCATTAAATAAAAAAGAAAAATGTATAGCTTAAGTAATGCATAACTAGATTGTATTATCTTTATTTGTTATAAGTTTCCTTGAACTATTAGGACTACTTTCTATTAAATTCTGTATTGTTGTAATTGGTATGACCAATTATTTTTTCTGAATTGGTTTTATATATTATACTTATAGAATTTCTTCCGTTTCTCTTTATTTTCTCATTACAATATTCATTAGGATTTAAGTTGTGAT
The DNA here is from genome assembly GCA_951394225.1 of Harpalus rufipes. NCBI lineage: Eukaryota > Metazoa > Arthropoda > Insecta > Coleoptera > Carabidae > Harpalus > Harpalus rufipes. The sequence continues at coordinate 18,508,904 of OX596276.1, read as the reverse complement.
TCTGAGGAAGTCATGTTAAAATCCTATCATTATTTCCTTACTAATAATTAATTTTATTCGGTAACTACTGACGTAAATTAAAAATATTTGTGGTCAAAAATTACAAATTTTATGCTCTAAAATTCTATGTCTAACACAGTTCATATTTGTTTTTTGTGCTAAATTTATATACGTTTCATAGTTAACAAACGTAGTTAGTGACGTCATTGCAATGGATTTATGTTAAGTGAGCAAGTAAATATATCTGTTTATTTCCTGCAATTTATGTTTTTACTGTAACATGTACTTCCTCTTCCTTCTATACCCTTTCAACTTCCATTTCAGAAAAAATAACTTAAATTTCAGAAAAATTATATCAAAATATCAATTTAACATTTTGAAATTGAATTTACTTTTTCTGAAACTGAAGTTACTTTTCCTAAAATTGAATTTATTTATTCTGGGATTTAAGTTACTTTTCCAAAACTGAATTTACTTTTTCTGAAATTGAAGTTACTTTTTTACCTTCCGCCCTTTAGGTAAGGATGGTATTGTCGTTAGTAAAAAAATCAATATTGAGTTTCTAATGAATAAGCACGTTTTGGGATCCCTAGAATACGAATTTACTATTTTTACGATGATATATGTAGGTGTGTGTGCATCTGTGTGTGAGTGCGTGTGTATGTGACGATCATTTCGGATCACAGTACTCCAATACCACGATTCCAAAAATTATATTTTTTTGTATTCCTCAAGTTTAGATCCTTCTGCAGACATGATTAGATTTTGTTTATAATTGGTCCACCGGCAGTACTCTCATTTGCAACTTTTAACAGTTTTTCTTGAAAAAAAAAAAAAACAGTTAAATACCATTTATTGAAATTAATGTTATTATTAATTTTAAATATGTTGTTTTCTATACGATGTGATTGCATTTTATACTTCATATGATAGAATTAAAGAATTATAAAGATGTTAAATTTCATGAATCAAAGCCAGCTATGCTAACCATGGAAACTGCCAATATATTTAGATAACTCAAATTGACAGATACCAGTATCAATAAAAATTAAATGAATGTGGCAGAGATGAAGTTGTTGGGGAAGACATGGAAAGATATAAATATTTCGAGTCATAGAAGTTTCTAGAGAGATACAAGAGAGACGATTACTTTGGTTTGAACATGTCATGAGGAGATGAATAATATATTGGAAGAAGAATGAATAGTTAGCATAGTAATAGAAAGTAGAAGAAACAGAGGAAGACCAAAGATAAGATGGAAGGATTGTATGGCGGAAGACTTTAGAGAAAAGGAACTGAGGACGACACGCAAAACAAAAATGAGTGGAAGAAGAAAATAAAAATTTGTATAGTTTGTTTATGAAATAATTTAATTGGAAATATAGGAACTTTTACAAGAAAATTCATGTATGAAATTTGTACATAATACACAAGATTGACGGAATGTAATGTGAGTTCTTTAAAATGTTTTGGAATAGTACACCATGAATTTAGATGGATTGCTATACAAGACGAGTCAGGATGCAGGAGGAAAGGAGGGAGTGTATTGTACATATAAATATGACTAAAAACCCAAAAGATGTAATCCGATTTTTATTTGTTTTCGAGTTATAGTGTTTATTGAAGTAGGCTAGCACATTTTAATTGTGAAACACTAACCTGTTATTCATTATTGATCGTTTAAAAATGATAAACAATGCTACATATCTACTCGCATCTCGAATATGCAAATATTGTGTTTGTTTAAGGTTTTAGCAACGGGAATACTAGAGCACGGTTGTTGAAACATATCGTCAAAGTATTTTGAATGTTACGGTTCACTTAAAAGCTCATCCAAGTGAACTCGGGAGAGCAACTGAGCAACACACGCTGTTTCTGTTAGTAAACGATCCAGAATATATCTAGAGGATCATGGAGACGTTGTTGAAAATTTATAATAGATTAAACATTTATGACACTATCTCGAAAACAACTTTTAGTTTTTTAAAACACATTTATATGTATACTATACACTGCCGTAGTTTGGCACTTTCCTCCTGATTCACAATGTATGAAAATCTCTTATTTTTTACCTTCCGTCAACTTTAGGTAAGGAAGGTATTGTCTTTGGTCAAAAAATTCAATGATGAGTTTTTAGTGAATAAGTACGTTTTAGGGTCCCTATAATCCGATTTTACCATTTTTACGATGATGTCTGTATGTATGTATGTATGTGTGTGTGACTGTGTGTGTGTGTGTGTGTGTGTGTGTGTGTGTGTATGTCTGTTGTGTCTGTATGTCTGTCTGTGTGTGTGTGTGTGTGTGTGTGTGTGTGTGTGTGTGTGTGTGTGTGTGTGTGTGTGTGTGTGTGTGTGTGTGTGTGTGTGTGTGTGTGTGTGTGTGTGTGTGACGAAAGTTTCGGATCGCATAACTTCAATACCACGATACCAAAAGTTATAATTTTTTCATATTTTATTTGCAGATAGTAGAATTAATTTTGAACATTTTTTAGGTCTAAGAAAATATTTCAAGTTTTACAATGTTATGAACCTTCATCACAAAACTTTGAAAGCCTTTTTGAGATGTAATTGATATAAGCACACCATAATATGAGATAGAAACAGTACAAGTTAAATTCATATATGTATAATTTGCATTTCCCGCCATTATATTTCATAAGTTAGCAAGTCAAGCAAATGCTAGGCTAGCAAAGTCGTTCAACACATTTTACTTTCGATTGTTTGTTTTCGATACGGTATGGAATGATAGAATAAGGGAAATAACTCTAGTATAAGAAGTTTCTAGAAAAGAGGAGAGAACGAACTGAATAAGAACAACACGCAAAACAGAAATGAGTGGAAGAAGAAAAAAAAATAGCGGCCCGTAACGAATGGGAAAAGCTAAAAAAGAGGAAGAAGATGTCAGTGTCAAGTGAAATTTGCATAGTTTGGTTATGAAATAATTTTACTGGAAATTTAGAATTTTTTGCAAGAAAATTTATGTATGGAATTTATACATAATGCACAGGGTTGACGGAAGGTATTGTGCTTCCACATCAGATTTTTTCGAAATGATTTAAATTCTTACTGCATTAATAATATATATAAATACCTACAAAATTTTGTTTATTTTCTAAAACAACAAAAGTTACGGAATCATGATGAAATATATTTTATATTGATTTAATTATGATAAACGATAAAGTATAATTTAAGAAACTTTTCCATTTTTCCGGCAACTTAAGTAGTTCTAAATTACTAATCAAATATCACGCAAATTTTGTTCGTATAACCTAAATAAACTAAATAAAGAAACTTTATCCGATAGTGAATTTTCATTATTATTTAGAAAAAGTTAAATAGATGTCATTTACACAAATAATGTTTATTACTAAATATTAATTTAAGTAAAACAATGTTTAAAGTTTTAATGAAAATAATTTATTGAAATTTAATACAATAGAAAAACATATTTTCATTAATATTTCATAAAATATAATTACGTAATTGTTTTATAATTTATTCACTGAAATTTTCAATCCCTTCTACTGTTCGTAGATTTAATTGTGTGCGAATATAATTAAAAATTATTATTAAAATATGTTTTGTTACGAAATGTGTAGGTTATTATACAGCTGTCCGGATTTCGAAGGCCACCATTTGGATCTCGGAAACTATAAGAGATACGACTTAAATGAGACATGTAGTGCGCTTTTGGGGGGGGGACGTCTTAGATGTACTTTGTTTGTCCAAAAAATCTCGTAAGAATACCAATTTTTTTAAATTTTCTTTTTGAAGTACAGGATGAATTAAGAATTTTAGTGCAAACGCGACTTAAAATTTACTTTATAAGCGAGATATGAATTTTTAAAGTTCAGAATTTGACGTATGATGTTAGCTGGTCCTCACATATAAACTTACACGTTATATTCATGAATAAATTATTATTAAGCATAAATAATATAAATAAAATGTATTTTTTTCTCCTAATAAATTAAAGAACAATTAAACAGTTTGACAATATTGTGATACAAACTACGGCAGTGTATGACACTAGTGTTTGTTCATTGATGACTTCACGGTAGGCGGGCGCAAAAGGTACGCGAGTCTCGCTTTTAAAATCAGGCAACCACTCAAATTACAAAGACATGCATTTTAATTATTAATCAACTTCAATCACTAGTTTTGGGAACTAATTAATATTTAAACAAAATTATTTTACTAGCACTCATTAATTTAAGTATATTTTTGTATTCTTATCTATAATAGTTAAAATTTAACTTGGTATAGCATCCCATTATTTTCGTTCAACAACATATTTCTTTGAAAGTATGGAACAGTTTTCTCATAAAGAAAAGCATCAGATTATAAAATGGTGGACAAATATTGTTTGAGTTGCATGGCAATCGCTATAAATCAGCAATCTTCAAAAAACTTTAAAATTGACTTTCTCGGTTATTAAACGTCAAAAACAAAATCTTATTACTAACTGGGGTGCAGAATTTAATTCTCTACAACATTTGTTTGAAGTATTTTTGTCTAAAATAATTTGGGAACTTTTGCGTAAGGAAAAACTGATTTCCCAGGTTAAACGCCTATGGCCGGGTTTTTAATTATATACATATATACGAGGGTCATTCAATAAGTAAAGAGACAAATGGCTATAGCTCAAAAACGGTTTATTTCAATCTTTCAAAATTAAGGCTATTTTTCAACATAATCACCCCCCACAGTTATGCACTTCTCCCATCTTTCTTGCAGCTTCCTAATTCCCTGGGCGAAGAATTCTTTCGATTTACCCCGAAGCCACTTTTGCACCGCTTCCTTAACTTCCTCATTGTTAGCAAATCTTTTTCCACGTAGGGCGTCTTTGATAGTCCATACAGGTAAATATCAGATGGGGCGAGGTCGGGACTGTAGGCAGGATGAGGTAAGACCTCCCAACCCAATTCTTGAAGCTTATCACGGGTCAGCTGGGCTGTATGAGGGCGGGCGTTATCGTGCTGAAGAATGACTCCTTTTGATAAGAGTCCACGGCGTTTGCTTCTGATAGCTGGTCTAACTTTGTGTTCTAGCATATCAGAGTAGTATTGGCTATTGATAGTTCGCTGATCTTCAAGGAAATCGCAATAGACTGGACCCTGTGAGTCCCAAAAGATGGTCAGCATCACTTTACCGGCGGAAAGTGTGTTTCCACTCCATACTCTGCCTTTTGGTCTCAGGGTCGTAGTGATGGATCCAGACCTCATCGCAGGTCACTATTCTTTTAAAAAAAGCGTCTCCTTCAATCAAACTTCGTTGCTTTAAGTCTTGACTAATGGAAAGCCTTGATTCTTTATGAGCGTCAGTAAGCTGTCTGGGAACTCATCTGGCACACGTTTTTCTGTACTTTAAATTGTTCTGAATGACATTGTGAACAGTTCCAACACTTACTTGAACTTCCTCAGCTATCATTTCAACAGTAATTCTTCTGTTATCACGAATAAGTCCGTCAATCCTCGATTCCAACGAGGGACCAGAAACTTCCACTGGACGTCCACATCGGGGTTCATCACCTACACTTGTTCGGCCACTTTTAAACCGATCAACCCACTTGTAAAAATTTGCACGGTTCATACAACTTTTACCGTACTGTATTAACATTCTAGAAAAAAATTCACTTGGTTTTACACCTTCTGCGACTAAAAATCTAATGATTGAGCGCTGCTCTTCTAAGGTGCAATCTTCTAGTGGACTTGCCATGGTGAACTGAAAATTTTGAGGTTATGTTGACATAAAATGATGAAACAGCTGATCAGAGCATATCCCAAGGTTGCCAACTAACACCCCTGAAAAGATTGTACACATTCATTGAATAGTTTTAAAATCATAGAATTTGTCTCTTTACTTATTGAATGACCCTCGTATAAATAACAATTAATACTTTCTAGAACAACAGATCGTTTTCAATTTAGATACAGTTTCATAAGAAGAATTGAAAAATAAGTATTGGAGAATTTCATTTTACTATATTATGAGAATAAATATATATTTATTAATTTTATAAAAAATGAATAATAGAAAATATTGTTCTCTCTAAGAAGACAAACGAAAATTAAGTAGGTAATTATAATTAATTTCATACTCATTTAAATTATTTGTTTTATGTTTGGTTTCTATTTTATTTTTCTGATCTATATTAATTTTAGGCAGATTGGTTTTTTTCTCAAGTATTTTGGCGACCATTATTATTTTTTTGCGAAACGCAGGATTATTGTATTTCATTAGTAATTGGTAGATATTTATGAACTGGTATGAGTAGTTATTGCGTTTTAAATATTTCATTTTTTACTTGATTTATTGTCACTGTAACTAAAATGAATATTCATATGTCATGCATTCGTACATGTTTATGATGAAATATTTGCTATCTGTCGGTAATATTTTCCATATTTTACCTTTTATTATACACTTATAGATAAGTTAATTTTTCTTTCTTGTACTAAATATTTGTTTTTGTTTCAGGTAAGTCATCAAACTTAGTCATTTGTTAATGTCGTCAGTACAAATTGCGCTTAAAGAAAAACAAGTAAGTACAAATTGAATATTTTTACAAATATAAAATAAAAAATATCCAATCACGTTTTCAATTTTTTTGATTGAGTACGTTAACAACTCTCTTTGAAGACAGATCTCAATAAATGATATTTTTGCTTTGAAGAATGATTACGCGTTGATGACTCAAGGGCAATCACGTGTAGAAAGTTGAGAATGCTAAACTCGAACTTTAAGAGCAGTAAATGGGAAATGAAATGAATTGAATTGAATTGGAGCCTGAAATTGATTTATATTAAAATCTGTAATTTGGTTCTAAGAGCAATTTGCAAACAAACGTAATGAATAGCATATTATACGAAAATTACATGCAATTTATTTGTCAGTATTCTAAAATAGCGATAGAATTTATAGTTTTGCATTGAAATTGCTATAATTTTTTGATATTATACATTCGTGCAAAAAAGTTGACTAAAAACTACGCATTTAGAGAAAGATAAGTAGACCTGTATTGGGGTTAGGTACAGAGTATGTAAAGTAGTATATTCTATAACAGTGGTCGCCAAACTCAACAAGCACGGGAGCTACTTTTGAAATTTAAATTAATCTGGCGAGCTACTTAACTACTGAAAGATTTTTTTTACAATTTTACATAGTGACTAGGTTGGGACTACGTAACCAGAATAACATGTACTGCAGATACGTAGTGCAGTATATAAACATAAATTAGAACATTGGATTTTTAGTAGAACTTAATATATGGAAACTGGGCAACGGGTTTCATAATGAAGTATACTCTTTTTAATTTGTTAAGCTTTCGGGTATATTGTTAACCATCCTCAGAACACTTAGTAACATTTACAAATGTATGGTTGAAACATGCCACATAGGCACATAAGTAAAGCCGACAGTCGAAATAATTTAGTTACGTTTTAAAATTTGGACGAAATGTATAACAGTTTTGTAATCAAGTTTAAAAACAATAATTTATATGTACAATAGATGAAATTTTAATTAAATTTCTAACAAAAATTGAAGGTGTAAGCACGTACACACACCATTTTGTGAAAAAATATTGTATTTAATAATTGATTTTTAATCTTACTAAAAAAATCTCAAATTCTCACGCGAGCTACCAAAAAATTTCCCGCGAGCTACTAGTACTAGTAGCTGCGAGCGACGATTTTGCGACCGCTGTTCTATAAGATGTGAGGAATGAGCTACCTATATTTTGTTGAGGGATAATGGGGTATTCAAACATTGCAAAGAAATAGTAAACTTTTATTATAATTATAAGGTAGCATACGTTAAATTAAGAGGTTTAGGAAAAAGAAAATAATGAAATATTGTAATAAAAATGCTTAATTATTGTAAACGTGACGTCATAGTCCTTGGGGACGTTCTGAACCTACTAATCGGTTATTATCATAAAACTCGGGAGAACTAGACCTACTATTCGTTGTTTTTGTTTGAATTCAAATTAAGAACTTTAGCAACATTACTGTCTTCCTAATGACATAGTCAAAATATTTCATAAATAGATTGAAATAATATTTATTTTAAATGTTTTAATTATTTTAAACATTTTTCTTTATTTTTTTTATTCATTATTAAATAATTTGACAATGCAGATACTCCTAGAATTAACTATTTGAGAAGCATAACCTACTCGGAACTTATTACGTCATAAATAATTTCAGACTTTCAAAAATTCATATTTCGCTTAATAATAATTGAAATAGCGTTTTAATATTCCTAGATTTTTATATATTATCAGGAAAAAAGTTAGATCTGTGAAAAAAATACATGTCAGTTGTCAATTCTGTGTATTAAAAATAATTTGGTTTAGTAACAAAAATATTAAATCTTAATCGTGATGAGTTATTAATTAATTTTTTTATCTCCACATATTTGACCCTATAACGAAATATGATATGACTAAATATTAAAGCAAAGGAACTGAAAGAGAAAATAAAAAATATTTTATTAATCACAAAATAGTATTAATTAAGTTAAAAATTTGGAGGTTTGCAATTAATTTTCTACTTGAGTGAGTGACAACATTTGTGTCGGGTTCAAATTTCATAATTACTATCCAGAAATATCCAGGAACAGGGTAATGAGTTACTCGAAACTTACTACACATTGCGAGTTTTTGGCGAATTCTAAACTCAGAACTCACACCGTCAAATATACACTTCTCGAACCGCTCTCTACGCTTCCAAATGTTTTTTCACGCCTAAAAATAAATAAATTTTCCATTTTAGTCATTTCAGTTTATCACCTCACTAATTATTGACATTTTATGTTAATGAATTATTCACATGCAAGTTTTTTTCTGTGGTATTTTCCAACTATAAGAAATAGTTTATGAATGACCTCAACGTACGGTATCTATTTGTTGATGTTGAAAGATTCGTAACTTAAATTTGTTGTAAATGTTTTATTAGTCTCCGACTACAAACATTTTCTTGAACGATTATATTCACTCTCGTGATTCATTTCAGTACAGTAATTTCTTCTTCGTATAACATGATAATAACAAAGTAAGCGTTGACGTTAATTCAAAATATAATTTAACTAATTTAAAGGAATTGGTTATAAAAACATTTGAGAAAAATGAAAGAGGTAAACAATGAAAGTAAACAAATTATTAATCGTATTATTTTTATTTGTTTCATAATCATTTTCATATATTTTTCGCTTCATTGAATTAAGAATTTGTTTTTTTACAATTAAAATAAAAGAATATACATTGTTGAAAAGCTGTACAAATATAAGCCTATACGCAGTATTGGCCATAAAGATAGCAACTTTATAAAAAATTCAATTACTCGCATGTAAGAAGGGGAATTTTAGAAATAAATTACAGGATTAATGTTCCCTTGAAACAAGTTTATTCTACGTTAAAATAACCTGTATTGTATATATAAAAATTATTTTTCTATTTTGCATCTGTAACAAAGCTATAACAGCACCCAAAGGAGTTCGTTAATAGCTCGTTTGAGTGTTGTAACAGCCTAGTACAATTTATTTTTATAAAGTTGGTAGCATAGCTGAAACGTTATGTCAAAAAATATCAAATGTCAAACCTTACTGAATAAACGATACTAATTAAGGTTTAGGGCATAAATAGTTCAAAACACTATTAATTGTTGATATTTAAAATATGTAATTTATTTTTATTTATTTATGAACTCTGTCGGTAAATTAGTTCGAGAGGTTGTGTAAGCAAAAGCAAAATGGCGGCGGAGGAGAAATGTCAACAAGAATTAAGTGTTTATTTATAAGAAAATAGTGTTTTAAATATAAGATGTGTATAATTATATAGTTTTACACTTTTCACATCCTTTTCAGTTAATTTTATACAATAAAATGTAAGTAACTTGTAAAAATTTTACATCTGGTTATAACCTGACTTTTTTCATTGTTTGTTTTTGAAATTATAAAATGTATTTTCCGTAATTTCACGTATTTCAGGTGGAGTACACAAAAATCGTCTGTATTCATTTTTAATTTGATATGAATTTGATTGTACACAACACGAGACAATTTTAAATTCAAACAATTGAATTTTCAAATGTCACATTATTACCAACTAACACAAAATTCCCTAAATTTTGAATTTACGATTTTTTATTTAAAAAAATCATAAAAAGCGCAAAATAGAAAAAATAGTATAAAGAACTCATGCCATAATTGTCGATTATTTTGTTCGAAGGTTTGGGCAACTCCGCTACGCGTCGTTACCCAAACTTCCTTCTCACAAAATAAAATGACAATTATGACATTCGTTCTTTAATATACTATTTTCTACAGTCTGCATAGAAAGTAGCCATTTGCGCTCTCTTTTGTCAACGCAAAATGTCACTTTGCCACTCTAGCGCGACAAAGTAGAAAAAACGCTCGCTGCCAAATTTTTAACTATACAATCATTGATTAAATAGTATATATAGATTGGCAATGCTATAGTCAATCCGCGTAACACATTTTAATTCTGTACGAGTAAGAGCCATCTGCGATGTAGTTGCACACTATACATGTGCCTAATTCGCTCCTAGATAGCAGCATGGTAGTACACATCGCCGGGCGGAGCATCGGGATCGGGCGGAGCCAAAAAAATTTATAATGAGAATTTGTTAAACTTATTTCGTCATTTCTTCAGAGATATTTAATTTAATTATAAATTTATTTCTAAAAATAAGCTTACATTCTTTCATAATTAATAAAAAATTATTTAACATTTCATTGAGAAATGATTTAATATGAATTTACAGTGGATATGTATTTGAAGGTTTGGACCATCCGCTTCGTGTCATACTCCAAACTTCCTTCTCACAAAATAAAATGTCACTTTATACATCATAAATAGTTATTCTTTTTAAATAAGGTGCTTACCAAGCGGCATTGAATTAGGTTGGATAAGAATTGAATCGGAGCTGCTAAAATTACACCCGATAACTTGAAGCACATAAAATTATTAATTTTTAAATACTGCTAAAAGCGCAACTTTTTAAGATATTCCGCAAATAAAACAATGTACCTATTTTAATACAATAAATCTTCTCCAAATAAGTTTTATTGTTGTTTTACTTAATAATTTTAAATTAAAAGAATTTTTTTAATATCTTCTTTGACCACCAATTAAAACAAAAGAAAAAGTACCAATTAGAAGAAAGTTTATATTTATTTAAACAAGAATAATATAGAACTATTGACCTAAAAAATTATTACAATATTCAATGTTTTAATTATTATTTGTTCTGCAAAATATATATTTTTTGTTCTACAAGCTTTTCTTGTGATATCTGTAGATTTCCATTTCAAAGTTTGAATAACTTTTATTTTAATAAATATTTTTATAATAAAATTTTTGTCATAGCATCCATTACTTTTATTTTAACCAATCACTATAATGCAAATTTATGCACTGTATACTATTTTTTTAAAAATTGCTGGTTATATTGTTTGAATGTAAATGTTCTTTTCTAAATTCACTAAAAAAAATTTAAAATTCTGACACAATTTTAACTGTTTGTTCTTTCGGTCTGCAAAAATATTATATTTAATTCACTTTGCCATAGTCTTTAAAAACTAAATAAATTTCATTTTCATCAAGCAGAAGGTTATTATTTTTCCTTAAAATTTTATTACAATTTTCGCAATTGTATTGTTTAATACGAAAAACCAAATATCTAGAGAAGTATACCACACTACATTCCTCATATAAAATATTTGGCGATTGAAATTGAGATTCATTGTCATTACTATTTTTCACATTTTTTGGTCGTACAATTTCAACATTGTCGATCATTTCATTAGGCGCTGTAATGGATTCCGATATTTCTATTTCAATAATTTTGTCGTCATCTATTTCACAGTTTCCGCTTCCAACTGGTTTTAAAATTCTTATATGAATAATTCTTTGCAATGTTTGCCTAAATTGTTTTACAGTTTGAGTTGGATTGTACCCCCCTCTATTTCTAATTATTGAAAAGTGGTTTTCCATACAATCTTGTTGGAATCTATTTGTTAATAAAAACAAATAATTCTCTTCTTTCATGTCCGCAAATAATTTTGAAATGCCATTAATATTTTGAATGAAACCATTAATATATATTTCTTCTTTCTTTGTCATCTTTATCAGAATATGAAACCTTACAAAAATAATTTCCAATTCATAAAATTAACTTAAATATTATTTATTATCTCAACTGTTTTCACATCTTGGCTTAGCAGGTTAATTATGGATCATTTTGTAATTAATTAATTCTATAAAAATACACTTCAAACATATCGTTTAATTCGTAATTTTACGTAGATTCCAAATACATATGTAAAAATAAATAGGATGTCCTATTTGAAGAAAGTTAATGTCACTTCCAGTTAAACCGAAAGCGCTACCATCATGCCAAATACCATGATTTGTGAACCCCTAAGCCTACTTTACAAATATGTATAAGGAATTAAAAAATAATTATAAATAAAAATGTTATTTTGAGTGGCACTTTTTCAATGTCATCCTGTATATATGTAATATACTAATATCCTATGCACATTTGACAAAATGGCTTAATTAACTTTTTGTTAAAAGAAGAGTAAAAATAATTGGGAATATATACATTTCGATTAGCTATTGTTAGTCAAAAATATTTTTTTCAATATTCATAAATTTCTTGAAGTTCATTTTTGGCGTCCCTCAAAATAATAACGAATTAATTTATTTGTTGTTCATAATCAATTATGTGATTAAATAATTCATTATTTTTTATTAAAAATTTCGTGTCTCCGACTCCAAGCGACTTGACACGAATACATCCGAATATAATTACCGCCAGCCTGATCGAATGTTAGTACGGCCAAATAATAAAATTATTAAAGGTGGCAGCATAATATGTATCTTTACAACGCGGTACGCAAATGCTCATAAGGTTGCCAATCTATATATATTATTTAATCAATGATACAATGTTGAGAAATATCACTTGTCTACATTCTTAATGGAAACGTTTAGCAGGAACTAATGACACTGTAGTGACACATTTACCACCTTTACAAATCAATATGACATATAACTGCTCTGTTGGTACATTACATAACCAAAAAAAAAAAAAAAAATGTCGCGCTATTATGAAAATAAAATAGGTAAGTATAAAATGTTTAGATTAGATTGAAGCAATAGGTCAAGAAGAATGGGAAATAACGACAAATTAAAATTAAATATAAATGACGTTTTTTCTTTATTAATTGAGTAGTAGTGTAAGTACAAAGTGTACATTTTATTATTTTTTGTTAGGGTGGAGAACCCCACTGTTGCGACTGTAGAAAAAATCTTGTGTGTGATTCGAGCGCAAATGGGCGGCAACAACCTCTCAATCGACAATATCCTATTTTGCGCACTTAATACATAAATAGCTATTAATTTGTATAACTTTGATTTTTGTCTGAACATAAAGACAACCATTTCCATTTATTTATTTATTTATTTTCTGAATTTCATCGTATATTTCATGAGTAATTGTTTAAAAAATATATGAATTTGTATTAATAAATCATGGGTTGTAATAAGACTGTATCCAGTGAGATTCGAATATATTAATCCGATCGTATGAAAATGGTATTTTACAAAATGATATTTCGAAAACATTTATTTTACGTAAGTCTAGAGTACCGCTTATCATAAGCCGTTTTCGAAGTAAAAGTACTATTGCGCCTGCTACAATACCTGGTTGACTAAAAAACCTCAAAGTAGACAGACAAAATTATGAAAAATAATTTGATAAAAAATCTGTTTCTTGTCGCATGAAATTTTTGTAGGACTTTTACCAAATAATAACCAAACCTTTTTCAGCTCTGCCCAGTCAGAGAGAATTACGCAGTTTTCTTAAAATCTAATACACTCAGACATTGTAAAATTTAACTAAAAACTGTCTGTAACTTGAAAATATAAGAATATGGAAGTTTTTTTTTAATAATTATTAAATTTGTCTCGAGAAATGCGTATCATAAACATTTATATATAAAACATGCATTAGACCTATATTAACATATGTTGCAGAAACAAGAGCTGACACGAGAAAAACAAAAACAATCTTAAGAACAACTGAAATGAAAATATTGAGAAATATAGCAGGATATAGGTTAATAGATAGGAAACGCAACAGAGAAATCAGAACAACATGCAAAACGCAGGACATTGTAAAATGGAATTGAAAAAGAAGACGAGAGTGGAACCAACACATATCCAGAATGGGAGATGACAGAATAGCAAAAATTGATCGCGATGGAAAACTAGAGACCAAACGTCCGATTGGAAGACCCCCCAAACGATGGAAAGACTCCTGGGTAACAACTTCCGAAGATAGCTGAAGATGAAATCAGGATATAACAGGCTAATAGCCTATTAAAAGAAGAAGAAGAAACATTTATAATTGATTATGCAAATAATATATTGAATTTACTCCTTCTAGTGTAAAAAACGGCTAATTAAGATTAATTAATCTCTGATCACCTGCAAAATTGATTAATTTTCCTCATGTAAATACAAAGACGAGGAAGCAATGGTTTAAAGAAATAAAAATCCGCAAAATAAGAAATTTCACGCTAGATGCTCGATGCGAACAATACGATACTGACGTCACGATAAACACTATTTACTCATAGCGTACGAGCTGTTGAGCCTTCTGACATTAAAGCGATAATTTATATCTTGAAATGTCATCTTGCAAGATGCGTTGTAGTTGCTGTTGTGCTAATGCCACTCAAATAATTGTGAGAACGTCTCTTGATGTCTCACTCGAACATGCTTCTGTCTTTGTCACTGTGAAGAGGAAATCGCAAACCGTATCTGAAAATTTAATAACAATACATTTGTCTGTGCCAAGTGTGTTGGTATTTTTATTGTTAAATTCTTTAATTCACAAATGAAAAACTATAAATGAAAGGAAGACGGACACTATTTAGAAAAGAAGTGTTTACAATAAGAAAAAATAGTGTTTCAATGACCTTGTTACTCGAATGAAATATTTATGGAATTGTTCATTCCAGTAAAACTTTGTTGAATTGTTTGTGGAAGAATGACAAGCAAATCGTTACATTTAATTTAGTGTGCAATAGTGCGGTAAATTATGATTACACTTTTTATTAAAACATGTATCTTATCAAGTATAAATTATTATTTGAACGTATTTGGTTCATACTAATTACAAAGTAAATTTTTTTTACACTCATTGGTAACACTTTGTTTCATTAATGAAGTATAGAAAGTAATCGTTTTTTATACAGGTTAGAAAAACGAATAAAAATGTATTACTTTTACGCACTTATTACCATGCTAGACACAGTAAAAAAATAAAAATGTGTTTAACTTTTTCCTAGTGGTATTTCATTTCTACTCCAAAATTCAATTAAATTTGAACCATGATTTTTCTGTAATTCCATATTTACTTTAATTTTAACGTGTAAAATATTTATTTATAGATGGAAGGATAGTGTGCTGATACACATCTCTGTTATATCGTTCTTAACTTTTATGAGTGCCCGTGTGGTGACGCCTGGTAACCGCCTACACTGTACAAATATGTCATCATCATTACCGTTGCTTGCGTATAAAGCAGATGGGTAATATTCCGTGGAGATATTTTAACTTTTAATAATATTTAGTACATTTTATATAGTTTTGCTTTTGTTGGATTTTTACCTCAGTTGACCCTAAATGCAAGTCTTCTTAACTTCCGTAATTGAACCTACAATCAACAAATGGTGGTCTGTGATTGCGAACTATTATATACTACTCGTATATAAAAAGTAGAATAATTGTCTAAATAAAATTAATTGTCTATTTTTTAGTCGGATATAGTGTAAAATGGTTTTCGAATTAAGTGAACATTTTTCTCAAACTTTAGAAATGAATCATACTTTTATAAGTAAAATATTAATATGATGAATTTTCTTGACTAGGTAGTAATGTGAATATTTTTTTTCTGGGATTTATTCAATAAACTGGTCTCATTTTATCTCGATCGGTTGTTGAAATTTTTCTCCTGAAGAAGATACAGGTGACATCAAAATCGGTCGATATAAAATAAACCAGTTTAATGACTAAATCCCAGAAAAAAAAATTATTCACATAAAATATTAAAATTATTTATTACTTCTTATACTTATATGTGTAATATTATTATTTATCTATATTTTACATTAAAGTACATAGTGGGATGATATGCACATTAATCGACAAATGTAGTTTCGCTTAAAATTGTTTTCGTTTGCAATTCAACTAAATATAACATAATAACTTCACCCAACGTATAAAAGTCACTCTTGGAAAACTCGGGGGGAGGTTATTGTTGTTGTGTTTGATTGAATTCCTAGAAAAAGTAAGTTTTGGGCATGTTTCTATATTTATCGACAATGAGCACATTATCCCACTATCTACTTTTACTGTAACATAGACTACGTTTATTTCGACAATTCAAGCGGCTTCAAGTATATTATTACTTGAAAAATCCTATTGGTTTATTCCAACGGATTGAAAACAGGATTGAGTTACTTTCAATCTTCTTCAAATTTGTATTGACTTAAAAATATAGTTAAAGAATAGATTATGCAAACAGACAGGGAAAGTTATATGTTAGATATATAACCGCAAAATCTAAAAATTGTCGTGTTGTTATTTGGCTCCCCTTTCAAAAATATTAAAAAATGATTTGTTTCATCATTCCAAATATTTCGCTTTTAAGTCTGTTTTACACAATCATATATTTACAATTAAATTTATATGCAAAATATTTTTATTTTTACATAATAATTTTTGATCAAAATCTTTTCGTTTTTCACGGCCAAATATTTGTGACATGTTTGATTGTTGCCAATTTAAGTACATTTTTATATGTTGGTAACAGTTTACTACTACGGTTTACTAACTTCTCAAATGCTTACAGCTGATGTTTTCATCTGTGTTGCGCTCGTTTTTGTAAACTAAATTGTGGAGGAAGTGTTGTGCAAAAATATATTTTTTATATTTTTCAGTGTCTTCGTGCAACAATTTATTTTGTACTAAATTTAGTATACTTCTATTTTGTCGCCTTTGAATCCACGGCTTGACCCAAATTCGTTTACGCTTCAAAATCTTATTTCGTGCATTAATAACTGCGACAATTAAAAATATTTTTTTAATTTTTCTATTCATAGTTCTTCATTTGAACTTGACGTTTGGTTTTGTGAAAAGTTTCATATAACATTATTGTGTAGTGTTTATTTCAACAGAATCAAGCCACTTCGTAAGTCCAAGCCTGTTATATGATTGGTTTGACTTGACATTTTCAAGCGGCTTGAAATATTAATCTCGATCGTTTATTTCGAAGATTGAGAAGTGATTTGCTAAATTTAAGCGGCTTCAAACATCGAGATAAACGTAGTCATATACATTACTAGATTTCATACTCTGCCGATAATATATACACACATCTTTTAGGGACGTTTACATGTCGATCCAAATTCTAAGATAACATGCTATGCTGATGCAAACGAAATGAAATAATCACCATTATCAGAAAAACAAAAAATAAGAAATGCATACGTAATAATATGAATTCAATACCACATCAATTATTTATTGTGAAAGATAATTCAAAATTACTTATAAAACCATGTAGATCATTTCTCAACATTAGAATTATAGGGAATGATTTATTGTCTTGTCGATTGTAAGTTATAATATCTACATTGCATCCGGGTCAATACAAACAGTTGAAATTGACCATTCTACGGTAACTAGATCATCTGAAAAGTAAGAGGGGAAAGTTAAGTGACTCTTCTTTATAGATCTACAGATCGTTAATCATAGATCATCGCTGTTTATTGAAGAAAGATCATGCTATATTTTATACAAAGGTGAATGGATGCTAACGAGATCCATTTTGATATGTTTAGAAATTGAAATTAAGTGAGATGTAAGTACATATGTAACGTTTTTTTTTTAAATACTAACTTAATAAATACTTAACATGTTTATTCAAATGAACACTCATATAAAAAAAGTAAATAAAAATACAGTAATATTTAAATAAAATGTTTGCTCATTAATTTTTTGCAAATATGCACAGTGGTTATAGTAGCAATTTAAAATATTAATGAAGAGATATTAGATATTATTATGAAAATATACATACGTATAGACTCGACCAAGCCCAGAGCTTTTTATAAATTCTGGTACAGTAACGTATAAAAGTATGGAAACTTTTTTTTATTATCACGATGTAATTTTAGTTAATATTTCCGTAGATAAGTCATAATAGCAAAAATAATAGCATATGATGAAAATGATTAGGCAGAAGACTCACGTCATCAACCTGAAAAAAACCTTATAAAAAGTAATATTACTTGTAGAAATTATTAGTTGTTGTTTATTTTGTAAGTCAATCCGTATTTCTTTCACGGAATATTAAATTATTTGACACAACATAATCATTCTCAGTAGTGCCAACGTATATGGTACGAAAATAAACTACAATTATTTCAAATAATTTTATATTCCGTAAAAGGAATAACGATTGACTTAGAAATAATTGTAAATATCATTAATATGTACATTACTTAATACTAGTACTTTTGTTTCTTCTTTTTTTAAAAATAAATAACACCCAAAAATTTCTACAAGTTATATTTCATTTTATAAGGTTTTTTCAGGTTGATGAGGTGAGTCTTCTGCCTAATCATTTTCACTATATCATATACTACAGATTTATAAAAATATATTTAACATTTAATATATATTTCATAACAATACCCGTATAAAGAAAAACCCGTGGACAAAAGTATAGAAACAAATTCATTATTTAGAAATAAAACAAATAAAATAAAATAAAAATCTCGTCTTGTATAGCATTATTTACTTATTTATCTATTTATTTATTATTTATTTGCACATAGCCAACTAGAATATTTGAATAATAATTATTTCTCATATATGTATCTCAATTATTTTAATTTTCTCTATTTTTTTCAAATACATTAATAAAAACTAATACATCGTTGAAACGAGTTTATATTTTAGTAAAATAATTATAGGTTGCTATTTAAAAAATAAAAGTTGATAGTTGTATCTTGTAAATCTGACTTTATAAAAAATATCTATATCTGCCATCAAATAGCATATTTAAAATAATAAAACTTTTATATGAGCAATTTTTTCTATTACTTATAAAAAAAAGTTAAAGGGGGGAGGGGCGTCTTCCTAGACTCATCCTGTATGTGTAACAAGAAGATATGCTATGTCCATAATAGTCACATTTACGCATTTATTTTGTCGCAACTTATTTATCACATTTGTAAATAATTAACGAGCTCATGAAAAAACAAAAACATTGATGGGGATTGTATAGTTTAATAACAAATATACTAATAAAGTTTTATTATGTATTACAAAAAAATAACTAAATTCGTTAATACTAAATACCACAGAACTGCAGAATTCTAGTTTTAGCATATTTGAGAAAAAATCTTAATTTGTGATTTTTAATACAAAATCTATATCTATGTAATGGCGAATTAATATGAACAATTGCCATAAGTTTATGTAACAAATAAGGTGTGCCAATAAAAAAAATGTGTTAATTTTGATTAACGACATGATAAAAGTTAACAAGTAAAGAATAGGTCCGATTTTAGTATTGTTTAGATTCATAATAGTTGAACAATATAATCACAAATACAAAACATAAAAGAATTTATGCAATTTTTAAGAATATAAAAATCACATTTATCGGCAATTTTTTATTGTATTTCACATATACCATTCTGACAAAACAATAAAACCCATAAAATTCAAAATATATACTTGTTTATTGCAACAATAGCATTCAGTACTTGTTTTATTGTATTGAATTGAAAAAATACTCTGTTATTTCTTAGACATTATACACGTAATGAACACACAATAATAATTTAAATCAAATTACAGCACTGCAAATGTATTATTTGTGGCTATCGAACTGTAATTTTATTTTGCTTATAATAATTCTTTGCAAAGTAATTCTACATAGTTGCATTGTTGGAAATTTGAAAATGAAAGTAAGACCACAGTTATTTACATAATTATGTTTTCAATTTTTCATAGTTGACATGAAAATAATGACTTCTTAATTAGCAGGTATAAGGATATCATGTTACATACGACGTTTGGTTTTTGTTTGGAAATAAGTATTACAGAATTTTGAAATATTTTAGAGAAAACAAAATTTCTAAAAAAATATAAATAAAAATTACAAAGAGATATTCAAATGAGTGTAAGTTGTATATGTGACTGATATTGTTTAAATAATTATAGGTAATGTTGCAGAAATTGCGAAAAAAAAATAAAGAAAAAGATAATACATAATGTAAAATATTTAATATCTTTATTTCATATTTTTTCATAATTGAGTAATAATTTACAGTTTTCAATAAATAACTGATAACATATACCCTACTTTCAATACTTTTTTTCATAAAATATTTATTCAATAGGTATATCTCGAGAGCTAAGAATTTAATCGATTAAATTTGACATGTCTGGCTTATGCAATAAATTTTGCTTAAAAAGTGTTTGAGTACATAACAATTTGAAAAAAACCCGAGACCGCAGGTCGAGAGATTTTATCTTAAATTATTATGTACGATAACATTGTTTTGAAAGCAAAATTTTATAAATAAGCCAGACATCAAATTTAATTATTCAATTATTTAGCACGAGGGTGTATGTAAAGATTATTTTATGAATTCATAGTACAAACTTTCAATACAAAATTTGATAATTATATTTATGCATTACAGATATATTATTATTATTAATTAAATTTCAACTAGATATACATTATTATTGTAGTATAACTGCTGAACACACACTGCACGCCAGGTCTGTGCGCATGACCATGTGTTTTTTTTTTTTAAACCCCTCAACAGGATTAAACCCCAATTACAGAGTGGGTTCACATCACAAACATCCATGCCTTAGTGGGATTCGAACCCAGAACCCCGAGCGCACTCATGACTAAGGAGCGTTGCTCTAACCATTGAGGCACCGGAGCCGACAAATAAATATCAAAAATTCTGTTGTGGCCAGCACAATACCTTCCGTCAATCCTGTGTATAATGTATAAATTCCATACATAATTTTTCTTACAAAAGATTCTAAATTTCCAGTAAAATTATTTCATAAACAAACTATTCAAATTGCACTTGACACTGACATCTTCCTCTTTAGCTTTTCCCGTTAGGGGTCGATATTTTTTGCATGTCGTTCTCATTCGGTTCTTTTTCTCTCAAGTGTTCCGCAATACTGTCCTTCCATCTTATCTTTGGTCTTCCTCTGCTTGTTCAACCTCTTGTTAAAATATAATTATTCATTTCTCCTCATGACATGTTCAAACCAATGTAATCGTCTTTCATCTTTCTAGAAAATTGTAACACTAGAGTTATTTTATTACCGTATCTTTCCGTGTGTTCCCCAACATCTACTTCAATATCCTCATCTCTGCCACATTAATTTACTTTTTACTCATACTGACATCTGTCAATTTGTATTATATGAATATATTAGCAGTTTCCATGTTTAGCATAGCTGGCTGAATTATAAAATTTAATTTCTTTAAAATTCTTTAACTCTCTATCTATTGAATATGAAGTATAAATTGTAATCAAATCGTATAGAGAATAATATATTCTTTAAGTTATAATAATATTAAATGTCAATAAATCAAATTTAACTGTTAAATCTTTGAATGTGACTACTTCCGGTTCACCAATTATAACCAGAATCTAATCACTTGTTCTTCTGGATGTAAACTTGAGGATTACGAAAATTATAATTTTTGCAGTCGTGGTATTGAAGTTATGGGATCCGGAACTTTTGCCACACACACAAAGACACACACACACACACACACACACACACACACACACACACTTACATACGTACAGACATCATCGTAAAAATGGTAAAATCGTATTATGGGGACCCTAAAACATGCTTATTCAGTAAAAACTCATCACTGAATTTTTTGACCAAAGACAATACCTTCCTTACCTAAAAGTGACGGAAGATAAAAATAATAAATAAAATTTATACATAAAATTTGCTTGAATTGAATAATTCGGCATGTTTAAAGATACAGAATATTAGTAAAGGTAAAAAATATGTAAGTATCTTACTTCTGCGACTAATTATCTGGCTAAATATGCCTTCAAAATGTTCAAAATTTGCATATAAAAGTTAGCTTCAATTTCATCGGTGTTAAAAAGCTAGGTGCTATTTAATCACTTATTTAAAATACACAACAATGGGAAATGAGACATTCTGATTGGTCAAATTTGTAATGAATGAAATAATCATATTTAAACGCCAACAGTTTTTGATACCTGTAATTTTTACTAAATAGGTATACATAACGGATGATTCGTTAGTCAGTTCTTTTTTAAACTCGATTATTTTAAAAGTTATGGAAAAATGTATCAAACGATTTGTTTTAAAATTGAAATGTCTATAAATCTTTCGTATAGGTTATTCTGTTACAGGATTTTTATAAGTCTTCCTAGAAATAATTTATGAAAAAATATTTACAATAGGCATTTATAGTTGAAAAAATGAGTGAATAACATGAATGAAATATTTATCTCAGACTAAAAATGATACATTTAAAAAATATAAATAATTACACGTTTATTATTTAAGTAATGAAAAAAAAAAAATTAAAAACTATCCAAAATTAAGTGCCCCAAAATTTGCTATATAGAGGTGGAAACATATGTAAGGAAAGATAGCGTATGTAGAACCCATAAGAAGAATATTGAGAGAATATGACTATCATGGCAGAGAAGCTAGGAGAAAGCCATATATTAGAAAGAAAAATAAAAGAATGCAGTTTGCCGGAAGCCATATAAATAAAGATTTAATTTTTTGGAAATCAGTTATATTTAGTCATGAAAGTAAATTTTACTTATTGGCATAGCCGAGTAACTGTCTCGAGAAAACCAAATGAAGAACTGAAACCTATAAATTTGCGCGCCACTGTAAAACATGGCGGCAGACATATAGTGGTATGGTGGTGTATCTCCTGGAATGGGGTAGGATATATATCTTTTATTGAAGGAAATATGGATAAATATACGAATTTAAATATTTTAAAACTCAATTTAATACAAATGCTGACAGATTGGGAATAAAAAATAATGTCCAATTTTATTAAAAACTGGTTAACAAATTGCCCGAAAGTGATAAAAATTCATGCACAGTCCCCAGACTTGAATATTATACAAAATTTGTGGCCAAAATTAGAGAGAGAAATTAGAAAACATCATATACAAAAAAAAGATTTGGAACAAGCGTTAAGTAAGAATGGTCGAAAGAAAATTTTAATTAAATCTATACCAAATCGATTAAAAATGGTAATGAAAAATAAAGGAGATTCAGCAAAATATTAATTTTGCAATTATCAAATGTTATTACTAGGTGCTCGACTAGGTGTATCATTTTCAGTGTGAGATTAATTTTTACCATTTTGTGAATATTTTTTTTTTGTTGTATTATAATACTTTAAATTAAAAGTTATTAATTTAAGTCTAGATATAGTAAATTATATTTATTTTTGCAATAAATCTTTTTGTCTATTAACCATAGCAATTTAATTATTAATAGCGCGCGTGTATTATTTTCACTGTGGGCCACTGTAACTCAGAAGGCGTCTTAGATCTATATGTAAAAATCTGATGTGTACACCACACGACTTCCTTGTACGATTATTAAACTATACATATTTTTTTAATAATTAAATTACAAAATATTGACAGGCTTAAGCCAAGCCCGAGAAATATTTTGATATAGAACAAAAAATAATTCATTTACTACTATCATTTTTAAATTAACATTAATATAACCCGGTTCTTTCTAAAGAGAGTTGATTACAACAAAGAAATATTTGATTACAACAATGAATATGACTAATTTCACAATAAAAATATAATATTTGTTATTGTACGAATCATAAAATTGCACGTATTTAACATAATTTGACATGAACTTTTTTTTGTCCTAATCCATAGCAAGCTTTATTACAAAAACAAAAAAAGTATATAATTTTTAAATTTACATATTTCGCTTATACATAAGGCTAATTTAATAATACTTGATGTGCTAGACGCAGAAATTAATTCTCTAAAACTTTTATTTGAAGCATTTATTTCTAAAAACAAAATAAAGCATATTATTCAAGAAAAACTGTTAACAACTTCAAGTAATGTATCACTTCCGGTTAGCCTATTTTAACCAAAATGTATTATGTTATTTCGATTGACATAAAAGTCTTGTATACCAAATTTGAAAAGTTTTGGATTATATTTTAAAACAGTTTTTCATTAAAATCTATTATAGGCTTCATGTAAAGTACCACTTCTGGAAATTGTGTAATAACCAGAAAGGGAGGTGCACAACTAGATGTTATAGGAGTCCTAAATACAAAATTTCAACTTTCTACGGCTTACCGTTTTTGAGTTATGCGAGATACGAACGTACGTACGTACAGACGTCACGACGAAATTAGTCAAAATGGATTCAGGGATGATCAAACTGGATATTTCCGCTGAAATCTGAAAACCGAAATTTTTCGCGATTGCAGAGATGCAGGAATAAATGCAAGAAGAAAAATCTGGAAACGATTGTATAGGCGCTTTCTTTTTACGGGAGAAATGAACTGATCTTACCTCTTGCTGGACAAAACTGAACTACTCCTAAAAAGAACAGTATGTTTTTTAAAATAAGAAGCAGAAAATAAAATCATATATAGCATTATATTTACAACGTAATAATATGCGGAATTTGGCTTGTGGCTATAATCTATTGTATTACCTTATCTGATTTGTTTTTGCCATATTAAATGATTTTACATTTTTATATTTCCAGTCAAATCATTTCACAAAGATATTATGTAAATTTTATTTGACACTGACATCTATCTATTAGTAATATTTGAATATTCCAACTGTTTACATTGTGCATCTTTTAACAGCATAGGTTGCAAGATATTTCTTTATAATTATTTATCTCTAAATTCATTGAATATGAAAAAAAATATAGAATTACATCGAATAGTGTAAAAAATATCGATTAATATTTATAATAACATAAAATGTCAAGAAATGACATTTAACAGCGTTTTTTCATGAAAAACTATTAAAATCTTCAAATTAGGGTACTTCTGATTAACCAGTCGTAACCAAACAAATGGGGAGGACAAAGGAATTATCATTTTTGGAATTGTAGCATTGGAGTTATCGCAGGAGAAATGCATACGCATACACACACAGATACGGACATCATCGTAAAAATAGTAAATTCGTATTCTAGGGACACCAAAACGTGTATTGACAACTCACCATAGAATTTTTTGATGAAAGACAATACCTTCATTACATAAAGGTGACGGAAGGTAAAAAATACTTGTTTTTGAATTTACTTCTTTAATGACCATAGCCTTGAATCATGTTTAGTTTTTAAATTAACCGTGAAATTAAATGATGTATTTCGATTTTAAATACCGTTAGAGCCAGTAAATCAAAACAAAAAAAAAACTGTTTCTTGTTTAGTCTTGTAGTGAAATATTTCGGTAAAAAGTTTCGAATTATTTCACGAATACGATTTTTGAGACACGCGATAAAGGTGAATGGACAATTTGCACAATTAAAATCAATCTCATTTTTACTAGAACTGTATTATAAGATATTATTTACAGCTCATGTGAAATTTGTAACCTAAATTGTTATAATCGAAAACGAATAACTCACGAAATTCAACAATTCTCGTTGTCGTTGCATATTACGACGTAACGATTGTTAGTGATTCGATATCGACCACTCTGGGGTTTTAAATTATAAATACAAATAATGTAGGATATTTTTTGTCTATTTGTGTTAAATTCCTGAGCTGTATAATAGTTATTTATACATGGTGTTAAAAAAGGGTAAGACATTTCGATCGATGTGTTGATTCTCAATCAAAAATAATCTTTTCAAAATTAGGAAATTTTTAGAAAGAGCGAGGTGATATACCATGGCCGAGTCATTTATTATTTAGTCAGCAAAGTTTGGTTATCTTGTGTAGTGCTCAGACCAAATATAAATTTATGTTTGGTCTGAGGTGTAGTGCCTGTTATTAATTATCTCTCTTCTCAAAAAGCAGTTGTTGTGAACACGTGGTGGATCACGTGATAAATGTCAAACTTAGAGAGTTAAATCTTGCTCACTACATAACTAATTATTAAATACTTTTTTACACACTAGATGGCCACCGAAACATTTGAATTGTATGTGCCCATTCTTTTTTAATGCGCCACTGCTGACATGAAACTTTTTTTAAAAATAATGAATTATCTATTCACGTAACAGACGTTTGATAGGATATAAATTCATTTTTAATCATTTCCTGTGTGATGACGCCAGTCCCTGTTCGGGCGCCATTTTGTGATGGTATTTCGCTCGGACGCGAAATCGTAGCGTGGAACGACGTCCTTCTGTTGACCCTGTGCTGTAGAACGGTTTGCTCGGGCGCCAATCGGTCGGTTGGAAACACAGCACTAGGAGAGATGGGACAACGCCAAAAGGATTTTGATAGCTCAATGGAGATAGGATTCAGTTTCATTTCCACAAAAAGAAATCATAATAATTTTGAACATCTTTATTAAAAAATAAGAATGAAACGTATTTACAGATGGTGATAATGATAACAAAACATCGAAAATAGAAATACAGAAATGAAATCCTACCATAGAACAGGCAATATTTGCAAGCTGGTTTCGCTCTGACAAATGGTCGACAATAAACGGGCCACGATGGTAAAAAGAATAATAAAATGAGGCAACGCGGTCCGACCGGGCGACAATGGCACACACCAAGGTCGCGGGGCAACGGTACGGACGGGCAACAATGGCACTCACCAAAGTTGCGGGAACACGAACGGGTAACGATGGCACACACCAAAGTTACGGGAACACGGTACGGACGGTCAACAATGGAACACACCAAAGTTGATAACGGAACGGAAACGGTAACGGTCAACAATCGCGATTTCGAAACGGAACGGAATCGTGTTGGCACACACCAACACCCATCGACAATCGCGATTACGGTACACAGTGGCAGACCCCACTGTACGGAAACAACCGGTTACGGATACCGGTACGGAACACCTTCTGCACTCTCTCACGAGCTGCCGGCACACACCAACAGCGCTGAGTCAGAGGCAGCCAAGGTCATAATCAACTTGCTTACCCGGCACTCACCAGGTTCGCAGTAGACGGCACACACCGTCTAGGCTCGACGTAGAGCTAACGCTCACTTGAGAGAGCACACACTCTCTCTCGGCAGAGAGCACACACTCTCTCTCGGCAGAGAGCACACACTCTCTCCCGGCAGAGAGCACACACTCTCTCTCGGCAGAGAGCACACACTCTCCCCCGGCAGAGAGCACACACTCTCTCTCGGCAGAGAGCACACACTCTCTCTCGGCAGAGAGCACACACTCTCTCTCGGCAGAGAGCACACACTCTCTCCCGGCAGAGAGCACACACTCTCTCTCGGCAGAGAGCACACACTCTCCCTCGGCAGAGAGCACACACTCTCTCTCGGCAGAGAGCACACACTCTCTGAATAAACTATCGTTTGGGCCCGTATTTATACCCCGAAAAACCGTTAAAAACTTCAAAATAAGTTTAAACATGATTTTAACTATCTTGCAAATACCTGCCATGTTCGAAACATGCTATAAAAAAAATATAAAAAGTCATATTTCATGAGGAATCGAACCAGCGATCCTCAGCGCGCTGGTCAAGCACTCTAGCCGCTCGACCATGCCGCACCTGACATGTACAGACATCAATCATAAATATTAACAGTGAAAAAATATATTTATTAATACAACAAAAAATATATATAAATACAACAAAAAAATATTTATTTACAACAATGGAAACAATTCAAAATATTCAATATATGGTTTGTGTCTTTTATCTTTTTATTGAACAAATAAAAAAATAAAAAATATTTTGATAGTGAGACTCGAACCCCTGAACTCCACACTCAGAAGCCAACGCGCTAGCCATTAGGCTAGAGCGCGCACATACTAAACCACGCTCAGTGACCATCGTCACACCCCCCTCTCACTTCGGAGAAAAAAAGAAAAAACCAAAAAACCCACTTAATGTAAACCCAACAAACCTTAACTAAACACTTGAAGTGTCTTTTGTCACTCCCGCGGTCCCCTGGACGGCCTCCAAGGTCCCAATGGTTGGATGGCTGCTGGTCTTTGGTGATGCCCTCTGGTCGGTCAGCGGTCGGCGTGGCGGTCAACGGAGACAAGAGCCCAGGCACTGGAGGGATTACTGGTTGCGGCGACGCGTCGAAGAACAGCACAGCATCGGGACTGGACCGGGGTGCTCAGGGGTGTCCGGCAGGAGGAACAGCAGCGGTGGAACGGCCTTCAGCCGTTTCAGCAGGGTGGCTGTAGACAGCCCTGGAGGGTTGGTCGGGGCAACCATTCTTCGCCGGTCGTCGGCCATGTCTGTAACATAGGGCTTCAGGTCCTTCATATGGACGCGACGAACTCGGCGGCCTTGTACGCCCCGCAGGTCACAGACTTGGGCAGACAGACGTTTGTCCACCGTCCATGGCCCCGAGTACCTGGGGGCGAGGCTATGCTTCTCACATCATGAATTTAACGGGCTGCATCGGAATCGACACCGGACGGCTGCGATGTCTTCCTGCAGTCTTCTCCCGTGATTTCTTTTTGTCAATAAAAGTCCCTGCTCGGGCGCCATTTTGTGATGCCATTTCCTGCTCGGGCGCCATTTGTGACGCCAGTCCCTGTTCGGGCGCCATTTTGTGATGACGCCAGTCCCTGTTCGGGCGCCATTTTGTGATGGTATTTCGCTCGGACGCGAAATCGTAGCGTGGAACGACGTCCTTCTGTTGACCCTGTGCTGTAGAACGGTTTGCTCGGGCGCCAATCGGTCGGTTGGAAACACAGCACTAGGAGAGATGGGACAACGCCAAAAGGATTTTGATAGCTCAATGGAGATAGGATTCAGTTTCATTTCCACAAAAAGAAATCATAATAATTTTGAACATCTTTATTAAAAAATAAGAATGAAACGTATTTACAGATGGTGATAATGATAACAAAACATCGAAAATAGAAATACAGAAATGAAATCCTACCATAGAACAGGCAATATTTGCAAGCTGGTTTCGCTCTGACAAATGGTCGACAATAAACGGGCCACGATGGTAAAAAGAATAATAAAATGAGGCAACGCGGTCCGACCGGGCGACAATGGCACACACCAAGGTCGCGGGGCAACGGTACGGACGGGCAACAATGGCACTCACCAAAGTTGCGGGAACACGAACGGGTAACGATGGCACACACCAAAGTTACGGGAACACGGTACGGACGGTCAACAATGGAACACACCAAAGTTGATAACGGAACGGAAACGGTAACGGTCAACAATCGCGATTTCGAAACGGAACGGAATCGTGTTGGCACACACCAACACCCATCGACAATCGCGATTACGGTACACAGTGGCAGACCCCACTGTACGGAAACAACCGGTTACGGATACCGGTACGGAACACCTTCTGCACTCTCTCACGAGCTGCCGGCACACACCAACAGCGCTGAGTCAGAGGCAGCCAAGGTCATAATCAACTTGCTTACCCGGCACTCACCAGGTTCGCAGTAGACGGCACACACCGTCTAGGCTCGACGTAGAGCTAACGCTCACTTGAGAGAGCACACACTCTCTCTCGGCAGAGAGCACACACTCTCTCTCGGCAGAGAGCACACACTCTCTCCCGGCAGAGAGCACACACTCTCTCTCGGCAGAGAGCACACACTCTCCCCCGGCAGAGAGCACACACTCTCTCTCGGCAGAGAGCACACACTCTCTCTCGGCAGAGAGCACACACTCTCTCTCGGCAGAGAGCACACACTCTCTCCCGGCAGAGAGCACACACTCTCTCTCGGCAGAGAGCACACACTCTCCCTCGGCAGAGAGCACACACTCTCTCTCGGCAGAGAGCACACACTCTCTGAATAAACTATCGTTTGGGCCCGTATTTATACCCCGAAAAACCGTTAAAAACTTCAAAATAAGTTTAAACATGATTTTAACTATCTTGCAAATACCTGCCATGTTCGAAACATGCTATAAAAAAAATATAAAAAGTCATATTTCATGAGGAATCGAACCAGCGATCCTCAGCGCGCTGGTCAAGCACTCTAGCCGCTCGACCATGCCGCACCTGACATGTACAGACATCAATCATAAATATTAACAGTGAAAAAATATATTTATTAATACAACAAAAAATATATATAAATACAACAAAAAAATATTTATTTACAACAATGGAAACAATTCAAAATATTCAATATATGGTTTGTGTCTTTTATCTTTTTATTGAACAAATAAAAAAATAAAAAATATTTTGATAGTGAGACTCGAACCCCTGAACTCCACACTCAGAAGCCAACGCGCTAGCCATTAGGCTAGAGCGCGCACATACTAAACCACGCTCAGTGACCATCGTCACACCTGTTACATTAAATGCAAAATAAGAAATAACTTTCCGAATTTTGGAAACATTCTTTTTGATTGAGAACCAGCACATCGAAATGTATATACCCTCAATTTTATTTACCCTTTTTTTAATAGCCTGTATATCAAAGTACTGAAGTTTTACTTTTTATGACGAATGTCTAATTTATTTGTTGAAGCTGTAGGGCCTACGAAAATAAACCATATCAGTGATAAAAAGCAATTTTAGTACCGAGGTGCATATTAAATTTTACTTGAAATAGAAAAATTGTGAAAATGAAAGGAATATTTATTTTTATAGGTTGACAAATCAGTCTGTTGCTGTCAGTCAAACAAACGAAAACATATATGTTCAGTGTTGTGCACCTCCGTTCATTGGAGTTGTAATGAATACTCAAAATTATGGGTTATTTACTATTGTACATTGTAATCCTACCCAAATGGGAAAGTTTAGCGTGATTGAAATTACTTGTGAAATATTTTTTAATCGTAAATATATGAATAATTATAACTTAAAATGTAATTGAAAGTTAAAATTATGTTCCCATTTATTTATAATTAATTATTTATCATCGAACTTTTGTGACGTTACAAGTGACTTATGCGCATGCCTAGAAAGGATGGTGAGACCTGTCTTTTTGAACGTATGCTGAGGAATTATACATTACACACATTTGTTTAGGTCGTGGGTTTGTTTATTTTTTCGCGGAGTGAGCTTATGAGTTTTTAGTTCGAAATGGAATTTTATTCGTATTCAAAACTATTATCTGATACTTAATTTTTAATATTGAGTACAATAATACATTAAATGAAATAAATAGAACCAGTTGTTTGCACAAGAAGAATAACAAAACTATAATAATCGTAACAAAGAACTGCCGTTGCTTATAAACGTCAAAACATATGGATGCCAGTTTTAAAACTTCCTGTTGCCATGTGAACCCAGCGCGCACCTCCTTAAGATAGATAATACGTTCTCCGTGAATTTCTGTGACGTCATGATTTTAGAAAATTTCATTTTTTGGGAAATCTAGGCATCTTTGAGTGAAATACAATATAGAATATCACTTTTGAAGACATTCTTAATAAAATAAAATAAAAAAAATACATTAAACTTCCCCATTATCTTATATGTACATAAGGTTGGCAACATTTGTATGAAATCGTCGTATAATGGTTTGATGCCTGTTTCTGAATATTTACTGATTATTTTTATGCACATTAATGACGATTTCAAATAAATAATTTAAGTTTATAAGAAATAAAATAAAAATCAATGCAGTTGTTGTCGAGATTAGCGCCAACAGACAGGCAGACGTATACCGAGGATTTTATTTTATATTATTTGGAGAGTGGAGAAGAGATTTCATTGTGGCTACAGAGCTTATATTGTGTGTTTTCATGTGTAAATAATCATGAGATATCGGCTGGCGCTAGAAAACCGTCTTGAAAATTAAAATTGTATCATTTAATAAGCACTGAGTTGCTATATTCAGAGATATAATGAAAAGATATTCGAGTATTTACTTTTTATTGGTTTTTCTCAGTTATTTACTTTTAAAATGAAATTGCATCACGTTTTCAAATTGAAGCTTCCTACTTCATAATGTTTATCTCTTTCGAACGGCTAGCAATAGTTTAATGATAAAATAAATGAGTTGAATAGAAGTGAGGAAATGATGGTAGTTTGTATTGACTTGCAAATGAGTAATTGGGTTCATCTCTGGAGTCGACCTGGCTGCATTCTTTCTCTTGGATTCTCAGCACGAGATGAGCCTGAGCCTCGCCTTTCTACTCAGATCTATAATTTCGTTACTCAACAAAGGAAAGTACACTGTTTGTGTTACTCGACCTAATGAATTACACTCATTAAATATTTGTTAATCTATAATTTTGTAAGGTTAAATGGTGATGCTTGTTTAAGAGCAGTATTAATAATATTCTAATGACATGTTAATAAAAACCATGAAATAAGATTCCATTTGAATGATATAATGTTATGTTGGAAATATGGGCTGCAAATTTAATTTATTTTACATACATAACCTAATTCTATCCATTTAATTTTATTACACAGTAAATTTAACACTTGTCTTGAGGATGTTATAGTTGCCGTCAAATAAATATGGACTGATGCTTAACTTTTTTCCTTCTCCACACCCTGTCCCTTGCCTAGCGGTGTTGCCAGTTCTTCAAAAATTAGCATTTTCAAGATTGCCATACTGAATTGACAACAAGGTAGAAATCTTCAGTCCATATTTATTTGACGGCAAGTATAGTATTACATACATAAGAAAAACTATACCGGCTGTATATTTGAAATCTGTTCTAAATATATGAAGTTTTTTTTTTTATTTTGCTGCAGTTATCTATTTATTATAGACAAAAATGTATTTATATTTTGCGTTCATAATTGCATATCGAAAGATCTTTTATTCGGGTACGTAATTTATTGTTTTAGATGAAATTTACTTATATTCATAAATCAAAATTGACATGAACTTTTAAATAATTGAATAATTCCAATTTAATGTTACCAAAAACAACATTAGACATATAAATTTCCCTAAATCACCTCAGTTTAATATACCAGTTTTTTAAATATTTTAGTACATAAAAGACGCATAATATAAAAAGTAGTATAAAGGACCCATTTTTTTCGAACTTATCATTTAGAAAACATGCCAGGGCTCGTTATCTAAAATGCGAAAAATACATGTCTTATAAAACTTGTTTTTTAATATACTCTACTTGCCGTTAAACAAGTATGGACTGGAGATTTCTACACTGTTACCAGTTCACTGGTCATGTTCAAAATTCTATATTATGAAGAAGCGCCAACACCGCAAGGCAAGGGACAGGGTGCGGAAAAGGGAAAAGTTGAGTATCAATCCATTCTCATTTGATGGCGACTATAATCAAATAAAGGCTGTAGAAAATAAAATTATACACTGAAATCACTAATCAGATTTTATTTTGCACGTTTTTTAACCTGTAAAACCGAATTTGAAATTTTATAAATTTTGCTCATTTGTAGTCTGTAGTTGATAGCCATGGAATTGAAATAAAATTACAAATAAATGCATAATTTTTGAACTGTTAGAAAAATACCATTCAATTATTTGCAGCTTGTCTTCTTGATAAGCTAAAACACAATAAATAAATAATATTATAATAATTACGAAATCTCTTTTCATAACACAATTAAAATAAATTAGTATCTAACCTAATAAACTAATTGAAGTTGTGGCGTTTAACAAAGCAGCTACACTTTTTAGCGAAATTGATTATCTTGTATAAATATGAATCTTAATACCATGCTCCATCGTTTCATGCATCGTCATGAAGTTATAACAAAAATGGAGCTGCCTGTTCGAAAAAATGGTGGCAATAGCAAGGTAGCTCCTGGAGGTGCCTGGGTTTTACCGTTGTGATTTATGATTCGGATTAGACATTTTGCGTAAAAAACCAGATATCTCCAAATTTCTTTTTTGATTTTCACAATCTTTAAAATATGGAGCTGCCTGGTTGTTATTTTATTTTATTTTTATTTATGTACATTTGGAGAACCAACAGTTTTTTAAAACCAGTTATAGGTTCCCGCTAAATAATAAATTTATATTAACAGTATATTACAATGCAATAGGATAGGTAGCACTACGAGAAAATAAACAATGAAAATTTGAAAAATTGAGAAAAACTTTGAATACAACAAATAAATGTTAAAACACTAAGATACATGATTAGCTAATTATTAATAGAGCAAGACTTCAATATTTCCCTTTTAAATGCCATGAAATTTATATGAAAAATGTCTATGTGACTGAAACTATTGTTGTATGTTAACATAACATTAGTTTATTAATGGGTGAATTTTTATGATTATTAGTAGTAGCTTTATGTAGGTGAAAAAGTGAACTAGATCGAGTTGTTTTTTGAGGTACATGTAAATTAAAATAATGTAAAAATGAACTACAGTTTATGTTGTTGTTAAAATTTTTATAAAGCAATGTCATGTCTGATAAAATTCTCATGTTTTCTATTTATGTTAAAATGTTGAAGTCTAGCATCATAATTAGGAATATCTACATTATCGTCACATCTTCATTTTTTCTTAGTCGGCGTCAACAATCCCATATGTATTTGGAATTGAAAATAGTTAAAATAATTTGTAATAAGATTATTATTAAGTATAGATTTTCTCAGATAAAATTGAGACCCATTTACTTTGGCATAAAAATAATTAAATATCTTACAATAACATGAGCCTAGAAACTGTTGTGCTTATTATAAACTACAAGTTTTAATTTTTCTTTAAAAAAATGTGATTTCTAATTTTCTTTAACATGCTTGTTGGGTTCTTTGGCGAGTCACTGTAAATTATGAGTATAAATATACCATCTTCCTACTAATACTAAAAGATACGCATGTCACGAATTATCATGCTGTCACAGTGAAAAAGAAGATAGATGATAATAATCCACAAATAATCCGGAAGCCACAAATATCTACAGTATGACTCACCACTTTGCATGTTTTCCAAGAAAATATTCTACCTGTGTCCGTCATGAAAACAACAAAAAAATCGCACTGCCCAAAGCTATAATTTGTCGCATTTTTGTTGTTTATCATAATGTGGAATGCTTGTTTGTTAATGAGAGAATTAATGTTGCTAAACTCTGATAATTAGCCGACAAAATGTTTTCTACCGAATCCTACTTACAGTTTACCGCAAACTAAAACCTATAATTTGAAACTACGTATCCATTAATTCTGACATGGTTGGAATTACAGGTGTACTGCTAAATCAAAAACTACCGGAACGGTCGTGTCCAACGTACCTTCCGGGCGCTTATACCTACTTTCAAATAGTTCCGGAGCGAGTTTCAGCTTTCACAAAAACTTCCGGAAAGATGTTCTAAACCGTTCCGACTCCAATACAGCACTTTTTATTTTAAAAAAATCTGTTTGGGCCAGCACAATACCTTCCATCATTTCTATGTATTTTATATAAATTCCACACAGAAAGTTTCTTATATTTTCAGTAACATTATTTCACAGATATATTATATAAATTTTACTTGATACTGAACATCTGTCAATTAGTAATATTGAATAGGGTATTCTCGCATATTTTTTTTATTTTTTATTCTTAAAGAACAGGTATTTCTAAGAGTACCTGTGAAAACCCGAATTAAAAATTCCTTTTAATAAGCGAGATATTAATTTTTAAAATTTAATTTTGGTAGGTCACGTGATACGTGACGTATTAGTTGTACGTACCAGCGGTGTACAATCAGTGGTTCATGAGTTTTCGAGATGGTATTCAGTAAGTATTACAAAAGGTAGGAAATCAAATATATTTAATTGTAATCTTACATATTATTACTAAAAAAATGTAAAGATAATTATAAGAAAACCATTTTAAGTAAATGATTACATTTATTTATCCCTACAGCTGTAGTACGAATACTCCCGAACGAACCGAAGTAGACCCGAGCATGTACGTACCTAAATGCGGCGTGTTATCATATTCGAGCATGTAGTAGGGATATCAACTGGTCTCCCATTGATAGTACAACTAGTACATCATCAAAATTTTAATGCTTTATATCTTTTGCAACAATCAATTTATAACATGTTTTTTTGCTTTTTCTCTCTCGTTTACCAATCAACTTTAGTATTTTAAATAACTTTTTAATGTTTGTAATCATGAGAGAATACTCTATTATTGAAACAGTTTCCATAGTGACGCAGCAAAGATTGCAAGATTTATTAAAAATTAATTGCTTTATAAATCTTTATTTCCAAATACATTGAATTTGACGAAAATAATGCAATCAAATCGTGTAGAGAATAAAATATTCTTTAATATTTATAATAACATAAAATACCAAAAAATGATATTTAACCTTTTTTTAAAGAAAAACAGTTAAGAACTTCAAATGAAGGTATTTCCGGTTGATCAATTGTAACAAAATCTAATGAAGTCTTCCTTTGGATATAAGAATGATGAGTACGAAAAAATTGTGATTTTTGGAATTGTAGTACTGGAGTTATCGCGGTTGAAACGCTCGTCACATACACACACTCGCACGTACACACACACACACACACACACACACACACACACACACACACACACACACACACACACATACAGACATCATCGTAAAAATAGTAAATTCGTATTCTAGGAACTCCAAAACGTGCTTATTCATTAAAAATTCACCACCGATTTTTTTGACCAAAGACAATACCTTCCTTATGGTGACGGAAGGTAAAAATATTAAAAGAAACTAAATAAAGTTGGCTATATTATGTAACAATATAAAGTGATATTGTCTTTAGTTACAATAAATGACTTCATCAACTCTCACAGCAAGCTGGAAAACAAAACTATACTGGCGTACTGAGTTCGACTATAACATTTTGTTTAGTTATTTGTGACTAATAAATTTCTGCTCAATTCTAATAAAGTAAAAGAAATATAAATCACCCAATAACTATATTTTGTCCAAAAGGAAAAACTGTGGATAATTTAATACTACAACTTAGATGAGTTATGTTGATTTTAATGTCACCCCAAATCCCAAATCCATTTCTTCAGTTTTGCTTCATGTAGTTCGCTTGTTTTGTATCATAAAGCTCTCTGTGCTACCTCACAACCTCTATCAACTTTTCTTCTGCCATTAAAAAAAGCATAAACTAAAAAATCTGATGTGGCCAGCACATAACCTCTCGCCGTATATTTTACCTGGCTATATGCATAAAGCAAAGAATATTTTTATAAATACAAATAATATATTCATATAAATCTATGACGTATAAACTTCTTTATTATTCAATAATAGCATGTCTCTAAAGATATTTTACCATAAATTATGTTACAATAAATTACAAAGTAGAGTTTACCATATATAAATATTAGGCTGGTAACAGCAATTTTCAATTCGAACAACCTTGTTTACTTTCTCTTCATATTCTTCTAGTAAAAACATTAATTTTGGGCGGTCTAAAATGTATATATGGATTGTGCATCTATTCTTACATATCTTCTTTTACATTTTATTTTTTCATACTTGTTATATCTAAATAACACTAATTCCCTTTAATAAAGTGACAGATAGATTGCACTCCGATTATTCTTATATCGATGTGTAATTTTGTCAATATTTACAACTTACTTGAGAAGAATTTGATTGCTTTTTCGCAATTCAAAGTTACTCTAGTCCAGAGTACTGGTGTACATTGTCCCATAATGTTTGAAACAAATTTAAGTCCTTCAACCTAGACTTGTCATCTCCATAATAGTCACAGATCAAGAATTAAGGGATTCTCCAAATACATTTTTCTTTCATTACTCATTATTTCTGACACTGACATTTATCTGTCAGTTACAAATAATTTAAATTTGCAACTATTTTTCATGGCATCCTTTCGGTTGTAAAATTAATTACAACATTATTTTATATATTATATTCCTTTTATCTCTAAATCTATAAAATATGTATAAAAATATTTAAATGTATCAGAAAGAGAATTTATTTTTCTTTAATATTATCAAGAAAAATTTTCAAAAAATAATATTTAGAAGATTTTTTTTCAAGAATCTTCTACTTCCGGTTGTCCAATTGTTACCAAAACCTTTTCAGATCTTCCCATGAATGTCCGTTTGGGAAATACGTTGTTAATCAAATTTTAAGTCTTATAGTTTTTGAGTAACCGTCCTTCCAACATCCCACACACACACACACACACACATCCACACACACACACACACACACAGACATCATTGTAAAAATGTTAAAATCGGATTGTAGGGACCTTAAAACGTGCTTATTCAATAAAATCTGGATATGCGATTTTTAGCATGAATCCAATACCTCTCTTAGCGAGAGGTAAAAATAGAAAAACTGCACAAGACAATACATGTAGCACGAGAAACTGTGCCTCAACTACAACGCCACGCGATTGTGAGTAGACGCGAGTCGTGCCACGTAGCGTCATATTCCCAATTTGCGCCGTTATATTTAATCCTACAGTATTACAAAATCAATTGCTGTGTTGCAACATCTCACACGCTCTATACATGTCTCAATTTACGCCTAGCTATATAATAAATGACGTATTCACATTGCGAAGAAAAAATATTGACTCATGTGCATCAATAATACCCGAACTATATCGTACGGCATCATTAACAGGGTCACCATTTTGGACAAATTGCAAAATGCAATGTATCATTTAAAATAAACAACATAAAAATTGTTTTATTGATTATGTATTTTATAAATTCATATTTTAATATTTTTTCATGACTCTATCATTATTAATTTGAAAAGATTTGTTTTTTACTGAGTATGAGAAATAATGGCAGAAGTAATTATTTTTTTGTCAAAATGTGTACATTTTGTACACTAAGAAATTCGGTGTTCATTTTTAATCAATTTTAATAACCTAAGAATTCTGTATATATCCACGCAGATTTTAGTGTTACGTAGAATACTTCTGCTGGAGTAAAAAATTGTTATACATACATATAAAACAACTTCATAAAAAAAACTACTAATAACAAAATGATAACTTACTGTTCATGAAATTTACTAGGAGACGATAAATTGTTTAATTACTAACAAGCAGGTATTCTATAAGGCGGCACTACAATTATTATAAATACGAGGTAACACGGAATCAATTAATTTATTAAACATTTAAGAATAGAACAACAAAAATTAACAATAAATTGGAGATGTAATAATATTATCATTAATATAATCAGCGACAGCTTGCGACTGGAGCATAGTGAAATGATTTCCCTTGAAAACTTCTATTCTGTACTGTTTGCAAATCTACAAAAACATACAATATAATTAATAGTTATTCATGCAATAAGTGCAAAAAAATATATTTAAGCATCCCGCTAGGCAGTGTCTTCCAACAATGGGACCGCAGTTTTAGTCCCGACTTCAGTCATGACGTCTCATTTATGAAGTTTTTCTATGATTCGAAGCCAAATTGTAAAATCCGACTTTTAATAATATGCGGCCAAATTGTCAAATCTTCTTTGTCGCATTTTCGCATTAGCGTAAAAAGCGACAGGCTATCACTAATTTGGTCACTTTAAGGTCCTAATGTTTTAATGCAGGGATTCCCAATCTAGGCCCGCGGTAATTTTTGATTCTGACCGTATTAGTGCATTTTTTACTATAATCATATTAAAATCAACTTGTTCAAAAGAATTTTTCTCATTTTCCATTCTGTAATAATTTGCCGGAAACTTTGTCGAGTTACAATTTCATTATTGAGACCATGTTCAAAATATTATATTATTGTAAGAAGATTTTGTGGGTTAATTTAATGATTTTAAAAATAATTCTTTGCATTAATGAAATAATCTAAATAACCGTAAATAAAAAGTTTCGTCAAAAAAATAATTTTTTGGTAGTACGCATATTATGCTAAAAAGATACATATAATATAAGTTTATTTATATTAATAATCCAATAGGATTTCCAATAAGTACTAATATTTGGTCCGCTATATATTTTAAAATTTCGTATGTGGCCCGCTTCTCAAAAAGGTTGGAGACCCATGCTTTAAAGTGACAAATGAACGCATTAGTTTGAAAAGAAATGTCATTTTGACTTTCAAAATGAAACAATGTTAACGGAATTACAAAACAAAACATGTAAGTATAAACATTATGCTTACCTTGAACAAAGTTTTGCTGAAATCTTTGGTAGATACAAATGGCCGAAGTAATTTTGTTGGTATATTCAACGATTCTTCGCCAACAGAATATTTTTGTATTAATTTCAGCGTTTCGCGTAAAATATTTATGGTTTTAGTCATTTGTTGAGATTCAGAACGTGTTAAGTTCAATACATTAAGTGCTGCGTTTAATTTGGACTCCCAAGTTTCGTTTTTACTGAAAATTTCGTTCAAAATCTACAATAAAAAATGCTTTAATAGCTATTTATAATATTTTTATAAAATTGTACCTCTGGCTGATTTATTTTCAATAAATATTGTATAAGGACAGAATCAAGTCCTTGACTGTATGTTTGTGACTCATTTATAAGGTATTGAAGCGTTCCAGGTAGGCTGTCTAACAAATAAAGTTGTACATTGTTACTGCCTGCTTTTTTTTCTAATAGTTTTGCTACTTCTAAGGCGACAATACCGCCGGTAGATACACCAGCTATGTTGTAAGGACCTTTCGGACACACCTCACAAATACGCTGAAAGATATAAGTACATGGTATTTCTAGAACGTATCAACTGTTCGGTGTGTTTTAAGTGTACATGCTACACTCTATACTCGAATTCGGATATTGTCCGAAAAATTTGCACAGAACTAGTTTTGAACACCTGAAATCTTCCAATCCCGAATTTTTGCACTTCAACGTATATTGCTTAATCAGTATTGAACAATACTAGTTATGGTTAAGTTAGGTTACGATTTGTTTAAAAAAATAATATCAGTTTTAGTAAGTTTAATGCGTTGTGGCTATTTTTCGGGTTTGAGCACTTCCAGAAGTTCAAATTATATCTTTTCAATTTCAGAAAATGTAAAGTCAATTCCGGAAATATACGTAGTAAGTTCAATTTCAGAAAAATAAAATGTATGTATGAATTTACCTTTTCTGAAATTTAATTTACTTTTTTCAGAAATTGAATATACTTTTTCTGAAATTGAAGTTACTTTTTTCTGAAATTCTAGTTGCAAATGTATTATTCTGAGAAAATTGTTCGGACAAAGCCGAATTCTGGTATAGAGTGTAAATATATGTATATCGAAATCATATCCAGATTGTAAAATCCGTCGTTTTATGAAACAAACCTTAAACTTTCGTTGACTTAACGATGTTTTATAGTCGACTAATCGTTTTATAAAACGACGAACAACGTATGGGCACATTGTAATGAATACAATGTATATTTGTACATTTTTGCTTGCAATATTTCTACACCATAACCAACATAACCTAACAACCTAAAGCATAAAAGTCACGCTTGGAAAATTCGGCCAATGTTTTGTGCGTTAAACGACTAGTCAGATTGTAGAACATCGCTAATTCAACGAACGTTTGACAAGCTGTCCGCGTTTTATACAACGACTACAACCTGACTACCATATATATAATGGTGTTCAACATGTTTTCATGTATGGTGTTTATGAAAGTTTTTAAATGTTAAGAATAAAAGAGCCTTATATGTATATGGAGCTTGTCCCAATCCATTATGAGGAAAAATGGCTTAATTAAATGTATATATCTCACCTGAACTGCAGTACCGGCAATATCTTTAACTGCCCGACTCTTTTGTTGCGCGTTTATGACATAAACAGGACACATAATCTTCATAATAGTATTCTGAAGATACCTGCAACTTATTCCCAACAACCCAAGCACCACAAACAACGGCGGCATCTCCCTGATTTCTCCAGTACCAGCACTAGTAACCTTATCTACGGTGACGCTATCCACTGCCTCTGTCTTCACTGATAGAAGCGACGGTACCGATCCTTCTAATAGGCGGAAGTAATCTTTAAAAGTAAAGTTCTCTTCCACTGTTAAATTGTCATCGTCACAGTGAGTCTTCAGGTCTACAGTTTCTGAGAGAGCGTAGCCTAAGAATGCGACGTCGTCTTCTAAGCGAGATGTTTTTGTACAACGGACAGTGCTTGTAAAAGGATTTGGAGACAGAGTTGAAGGAGAATTTATGTCGAGGAAGTGAACCAGTCTTGTATTGATTGGTATGACACTTGGAGAAATATTACGAGAGTTTGGAAGGCATATTATAGCTGCAACATTTTTCAGTTTTCTTGATGCTGGTAAATTGTCTGTAACATCAACTGTAATGTTCAAATTTTGAAGATGTCGTTCTATAAATAATTTATCTGAAATGTTTTTTGGAGCCATTACAAGAATAATTTTACTGGCGTTATGTTTAGCCAACCAAATTGAAGCAAATATGATGTGTTCTGCATCGCTATTAAGGCCGTATAGAACATATGGTTTATTTGAATCACACTGATAAACGGACGGCCGAGAATGTTGAATACTTTCTTGTTGCACTGGCAAAATGGCGCAACCAGTAACTTGAGGTCCAGATACATATCTAACAGCATTTTCTATTGGTTGATTATATTTAAAAATGTTTCTTCTAATTGGTTTAACTACAGAATTATCCAATCCCTGTTGTACTAGTTGATGTATGCGACGTTTTTTATCTTCATCCCAATTGCAAAGTC
Organism: Harpalus rufipes; assembly: GCA_951394225.1. Taxonomy (NCBI): domain Eukaryota; kingdom Metazoa; phylum Arthropoda; class Insecta; order Coleoptera; family Carabidae; genus Harpalus; species Harpalus rufipes. The sequence goes on along the minus strand of OX596276.1, from coordinate 18,466,005 downwards.
TAGCTGGACACATTCCATACATTCCTATACATCTAAGGAATATAGATAAACCTAAAGTTTCTGTATTGATGGGCGCGTTTGGGTCTATTTCATCTTGCAACAAAACAGCTCTTCCGAAACGTCCAATACATCTTGCGCTCGCCTTAAGACGTTCTCCTTCAGTACAATTTATTAACACGTCAACTCCTTGGCCTTTTGTAATATCCATGACTTTTTGTTCAAAGTTGCAATTGGTGTAATGGAACACAATATCATCATTGAGCATTTTCATATGTTCTAAGAGCAAACCTTTTTGTTTATCGTTTGCAACTGTGGCTAAGATTTTGGCTTTTAAACTAAAAGCTACGTGAATCATAGCTTGACCCAATGCAGAGCAAGCGTTGTGAATTAAAACTGTTTCACCACCGTCCAAAGATGTTAATTCAACTAACGTGTAATACGCAAGCGCATACGATGTAGGCGTAGTAGCATCATGTACAAATGGCCATTTTGCGGGCAAATTCCATTGGAAAATAGGATCTGGAGTAAGATTGGCGTTGCATATACCCATTACTCGGGTGTTGGTATCTCGTTTTGTGCCATAATAATCAACTAGAGCTAATTTGGGTGATGTACCTTCATTTGTTTCAAATGGAATAACATTTGCAGAGTGTACACCAATATATTTAACCTTTACGTTATTTATATTGATATCATTTTGATTATCATTTTGTTGATTCTCCTCACTAAAATCTTTATCAGTCATACGTATATTAGTGGAATATCGGCTCCCCCAAGTTCCGTAAACATAAACAGAAACTGTTACATCTTGTTGGAAAATACGTCTGTAAAATGATTCATTTGGAGTGACTCTAGGTGCATTTTCATCCAAAACAAATAAAAATCTTGCTTTATGTCCTCCATTGAACTGTTGAACAATTCTTATAAAACTGTCTACATCATTTGTCGGTAAATATTTGCAAACTACATAAACGCGGCAGTTGGAATTTTCTAATTTGTGTGCAGGTCTCGCACCCAATCTAAGGCTAAGTTTTCTGTATCGTCATCACTGATTATTTGTTCATTTATGTGAACTATTACTGGTTTTTCATTATTTATTTGTTTTAAGAGCCGAATGCCATTATCTTTTGATGATAATATTTGAATCAGATTTGTATTTTGTACATTATCATCATTGTAAAGAAGAATGCAAGAATTGGGGTTATTTTGAAGATACTGTGATGCATTTTCTAACGAAGATGCAACTAATAGTTGAGCCGTTGGCAGTTCTTGAGTAAAGTTGTTAATATCATGAATTTGTAAACGTGGTGTATAAATTTGTTGACTAATTTGTCCTAAGATGTGGCGAATACGTTTCGTTGTATTATTGTTGCAAACAATCTACAAAACATGATTATAATGTCACTATTAAGTTATACCATTGATTAAATAGTATATATAGATTGGCAATGCTATAGTCAATCCGCGTAACACATTTTAATTCTGTACGAGTAAGAGCCATCTGTGCTGTAGTTGCATACTATACATGTGCTTAATTAGCTACAAGATAGCAGCACGGTAGTACACATCGCCGGGCGGAGCATCGGGCGGAGCCAAAAAAATAATAATTAGATTTTGGCAAACCTATTTCGTCATTTCTTCAGAGATATTTAATTTAATTATAAATTTATTTTTAAAAATAAGCTTACATTCTTTCATAATGTGTTTAACATTTCTAATAAAAATTCATTTAACATTTCATTGAGAAACGATTTAATATGAATTTACATGGGATATGCATTCATTTATCATTTAATAGAGAAAATGATTTAATATGAATTTACAGTGGGTATGTATTTGAAGGTTTGGATCATCCGCTTCGTGTCATACTCCAAACTCCCTTTTCACAAAATGAAATGTCACTTTACACATCATAAGGTGCTTACCAAGCGGCATTGAATTAGGTTGGATTAGAATTGAATCGGAGCCCGATAATGAAGCACATAGAATTATTAATTTTTAAATACTGCTAAAAGAGCAACTTTTTAAGATTTTCCGCAAATAAAACAATGCAGCTATTTTAATACAATAAATCTTCTCCGAATAAGTTTTCCTGTTGTTTTACTTAATAATTATAAATTAAAAGCATTTTTTTAATATCTTCTTAGACCACCAATTAATAACAAAAGAAAAAGTACCAATTAATTATGGATCATTTTCTCTTACGTTTTTGTAATTAATATCTTCAATAAAAAGACACTTCAAACATATCTTTGAATTCGTAATTTTACATAGATTCCAAATATGTAAAAATAAATAGGATGTCCCATTTGAAGAAAGTTAATGTCACTTCCGGTTAAACCGAAAGTGCTACCATCATGTCACATAACATAATTTGTGAGCCCCTAAGCCTACTTTACAAATATGTAAAGGGAATTAAAAAATAATTATAAATAAAAAAGTTATTTTGAGTGGCACTTTTTCAATGTCACCTTTGTATAATATACTAATATCCTATGCACTACTCATTTGACAAAATGGCTTAATTTATTTTTTTATATAGTTCAGTATTCAAGGTGTTAAATGAAGAGTAAAAAAAATGGGAATATATACATTTCGATGAGCTAATATTTAGTCAAAAATATTTTTTTCAATATTCATAAATTTCTTGAAGTTCATTTTTAGCGTTCCTCAAAATAATAATGAATTAATTTATTTGTTGTTCGCAGTTACGTGATTAAATAATTCATTATTTTTTATTAAAAATTTCGTGTCTCCGACTCCAAGCGACTTGACACGAATACATCCGAATATTATTACCGCCAGCCTGATTGAATGTTAGTACGGCCAAATAATAAAATTATTAAAGGTGGCAGCATAATACGTATCTTTACAACGCGGTACACAAATGCTCATAAGGTTGCCAATCTATATATACTATTTAATCAATGCTACAAGTTATATTTAATTTTATAAGTTTTTTTCAGATTGATGACGAGCGTCTTCTGTTTAATCATTTTTACCTTTGAATATAAAGAAATAAGGAAGGACGATACACGCTAAATTGTTGATTTAATAAACCGGAAGTATCTTCATTTGAAGATTTTAACAGTTTTTCTTGAAAAACTCAGTTAAATTTTATTATAACTTAAAGAATATATTATTCTCTATACGATTTGATTGCATTTTATATTTCATATTCAACAGATATAGAGTTAAAGAATTATAAAGATTATAATAATTATAAAATATCATAAATCAGCCAGCTGTGCTAACTTAACCATGGAAACTGCTAATATATTCAGGCACTTCAGGTAATTCAAATTGGCAGATGTCAATATCAATAAAAAGTAAATGATGAAAGAATAAGGGAAATAATTCTAGTGTTGGGCGTTTCTAGAAAGATATACAATTGGTTTGAACATGTCATGAGGAGAGATGAGTATATTGGAAGAATGAATAGCTTATAACAGAAGGTGGAAGAAACATAGGAAGACCAAATATAATATGAAAGGAGAGAAAAGGAACTGAATGAGGATGACATACAAAACAAAAATTAGTGGAAGAAGAAAATAAAAAATAGCGACCCCCTAACAAAAGGGAAAAACTACAGAAGAAGAAGATGTTAGCGTCAAGTGCAATTCGTATAGTTTGTTTATGAAACAATTTAACTGGAAATATTGGATCTTTTGCAAGAAAATTTATGTGTGGGGCGCGTGCAGTGACGTGACTTTGCTGACTTTGGCAAGCAAATACAGCTATTAATCACGTCCATAACTGACAAAATTTCATGATTTTCTTAATTCATGTGGTTTATTTATTATCAGGGGTGTGGAATTCAGTTGCCGAGAAAAGGAATCATAAAATACCAAAAAAATAAATTTTGAATGAAAAATTTTGACGTGAGGATGACCAGCAAAATAGAAATGAATGGAAGAAAAAAATAAAAAATAGCGACCCCTAACGAATGGGAAAAGCTAAAGAAGAAGAAAATGTCAGTGCCAATTGCCATTTGCATAAAATAATATTACTGGAAATTTATAATCTTTTGCAAGAAAATTTATGTATGGAATTTGTACATAATACACATGATTGACGGAAGGTATTGTGCTGGCCACATCAGATTTTTTAGATTAAGTGAATGTGAAAATCGTAAAATTATGAATAATTTAAATTAATTGTAGAAAAGACATACATAAAGATTACTTGCCGTCTTGAAGTATTATTTAGATGAAATAGACATCGTCAAATTTTGTTAAACTTGTTAATTTTTTTTTTGTAACCCAATCCGCGTAACAAAATTTGAGGGTGTATAGTATTAGACGCACTGATCATGAATCAAAAAGAATTTTGTTGAAATTTGCAAATTAAAAAATGTGTCCAAGCAAATATAAGCAGTTTTGGGCCACTGGGTTGATAGCAACTTTTAATTTTGCAATATTTGATGGAAACATTAGATAATTAATAAGTACCTAATGTATTTAAATGTGACAACCAGTGGTACCCAAAATGATATTGTTTTGCAAACTACTGTTAATTTTACGAATTTCAACAAAATTCTTTTTGATTCATGAACAGTGCGTCCAATACTATACACCCTTAAATTTTGTTACACAGGTAGTCACAACCAAATTTATATAAAATTTAAAAAATCTGTTGTGGCCAGCACAATACCTTCCGTCAATCCTGTGTAATATGTATAAATTCCATACATAAATTTTCTTGCAAAAAATTCTAAATTTCCAGTAAAATTATTTCATAAACAAACTATGCAAATTGCACTTGACACTAACATCTGCTTCTTCTTTAGCTTTTCCTATTCGTTACGGGTCGCTATTTTTTATTTTCTTCTTCCACTCATTTCTGTTTTACGTGTCGTTCTCATTCAGTTCCTTTTCTCTCAATTCTTTGCAATACAGTCCTCCCATCTTATCTTTGGTCTTTCTCTGTTACTTCAACCTTTTATTACTAAGCTATTCAATATATTCTTCATGACATTTTCAAACCAATGTAATCATCTCGCTTGTATCTTTCTAGAAACTTGTAACACTAGAGTTATTTCCTTACCGTATCTTTCCGTGTCTTCCCCAACATCTACTTCAACAATCCACACATGTTTCTTCATATTGTCTGTTTAAAAATCAGTATCCAGAGTCACGACGGAGACGCTTCTGCTTGACCCATTTTCATATGTAAGTAGTTTATTTTCTTTTAACAGATGTCATTTTCCAAAAAAATTTCATCTTCTAAATTTTCGTACAATTTTTTGAATTCATTAAGTAAATTATATAACAAAACACAAAATTTAATAAACAATCAACTTAGAACAATTTAACATTTAAAATTGTACTACTACACCAAAATTTTGTATTTTTTACATTATCGAAAACCGATGAATCACCCTGTATATTTTATGATTTAAATTTTACAAATGGTGAGTTCAAAATTTTGAATATTTTTACCTCTCGCTAAGAGAGGTATTGGATTCATGCTAAAAATCGCATATCCAGATTTTATTGAATAAGCACGTTTTAAGGTCCCTACAATCCGATTTTAACATTTTTACGATGATGTCTGTGTGTGTGTGTGTGTGTGTGTGTGTGTGTGTGTGTGTGTGTGTGTGGATGTGTGTGTGTGGGATGTTGGAAGGACGGTTACTCAAAAACTATAAGACTTAAAATTTGTTTAACAACGTATTTCCCAATCGGACATTCATGGGAAGATCTGAAAAGGTTTTGGTAACAATTGGACAACCGGAAGTAGAAGATTCTTGAAAAAAAATCTTCTAAATATTATTTTTTGAAAATTTTTCTTGATAATATTAAAGAAAAATAAATTCTCTTTCTGATACATTTAAATATTTTTATACATATTTTATAGATTTAGAGATAAAAGGAATATAATATATAAAATAATCTGTTGTAATAAATTTGACAGCCATGAATGCCATGAAAAATAGTTGCCAATTTAAATTATTTGTAACTGACAGATAAATGTCAGTGTCAGAAATAATGAGTAATGAATTAAAAATGTACTTGGAGAATCCCTTAATGCTTGATCTGTGACTATTATGGAGATGACAAGTCTAGGTTGAAGGACTTAAATTTGTTTCAAACATTATGGGACAATGTACACCAGTACTATAGACTAGAGTAACTTTGAATTGCGAAAAAGCTATCAAATTCTTCTCAAGTAAGTTGTAAATATTGACAAAATTACACATCGATATAAGAATAATCGGAGTGCAATCTATCCGTCACTTTATTAAAGGGAATTAGTGTTATTTAGATATAACATGTATGAAAAAATAAAATGTAAAAGAAGATATGTAAGAATAGATGCACAATCCATATATACATTTTAGACCGCCCAAAATTAATGTTTTTACTAGAAGAATATGAAGAGAAAGTAAACAACGTTGTTCGAATTGAAAATTGCTGTTACCAGCCTAATATTTATATATAGTACTCTACTTTGTAATTTATTGTAACATAATTTATGGTAAAATATCTTCATGTTGAGACATGCTATTATTGAATAATAAAGAAGTTTATACGTCATAGATTTATATGAATATATTATTTGTATTTATAAAAATATTCTTTGCTTTATGCATACAGCCAGGTAAAATATACGGCGAGAGGTTATGTGCTGGCCACATCAGATTTTTAATTTTATATTGTTAACTTTGAAATTGTATATTTTTATAGCTGATGATGAGCGAATTTATGCCCGACCATCTGTAATAAAAACCTGGATCATTATAAGACAATTATTTCTACGTATAATTTTTATAAGTATGTACTATTATAATAAAATATTTATTATTCCTACTAATTTAATGTGTAGTGTAAGTTTATATGAAAGTCGAATGTGCAGAATAAATAGGAATTAAACATCTTGGTAACTGTTTGCCAGGAAATAATTATTTTCAAATTTGAATCTAAAATTTACGAGCTATTTGATACTTCAGTTGCCTAGCGTTTAAGTACCAGAAATAAGTCAGACTTTTACGGTTAAACTTTATGAGCGCCATTAGAGAAACCGAAACTATTTATTTTAATAACACCTTCAGATCTGCTTCCAAGAATATTGTAATATGTCCATAATTATTAGCACTAACATCTTTTAATCTCTCCCAAGTTGATAAAATAAATTACAAGTCAATCTTCATCAAGTAAACATTCACCGCGCAGATATTTCAAAGAATCGACGAAGATAGAACCAACTGTTTTTGTTCATTGCGTAAATAAACATAAAAGAAGAAATAATATGAGACAGAACATTCATCATAGCTCATAAGGATCATTTAACAAGACAAAGAGGGTACTGCCTGCGTATTTATAAACTTTTAGTAGTTTATAAAAGCCTTACCCACAGCATGTGTAGTTAAAAACACTGCACGCACATACACGACCGAAAAAGAGGGAGTATGTGAGTAATTTATATGTGCATGTGTTAGAGAGAGATAAGAAGTGAAGCCAGCGACAAGCAGTGACCTTGAGACCGCGAACTGCCGGTCGAAGGCCTCGGTGAAACCTCGGCCAACTCAGGATTTACTGTAACAGTTCAATTCTCAAACTTACTGGACATAGGAAGATGGAGGTGTATATTTGTTATTTCATTCATACATGCTGTTATATACTGCATTTATTAACTGTTAATGTTTTCATTGAACAATATACGAATTTACTTTTCTTCCACATACGACTAATAGAGATGCTAGACTGCTCTCGCATCTCTTTTTATGTAATCTACCTAGCCATGAAAATAACAAATGGCAATCCTAATATTTTACCTTCTGTCATCTAGGTAAGGAAGGTATTGTCATTGGTCAAAGAATTCAATGATGGGTTTTTTTAGGAATAAGCATGTTTTAGGGTCTCTATAATACGATTTTCTCATTTTTACGATGATGTTTGTATTTAATATTTTGTCTTTGGGGGTTTTATTTTAAAATTAATAAAATACAAATATGTCATTGTCATTACCGAAATCTGTGTACAGAGCAGGTTGGCACACCCAGCAATGGGTAATATGCCGTGATGATATATGTTTTTTATTAACAAAATTAAGTTGGTAACTAACTGAAATTCTGAAGATTCAAATAACTAACTTCTCATATTATTCTAGTCAGTCACATTACATTGAATTGAAAATTCTCACTAGCTTAAAAAATATAAATAATATAATAAAGACGTTACTATTACAGAGAATATTACGGTTATATTTAGATTACGTTACATTAGATTAAATTATAATTAGTAAACAAGGCAGACTTTTACGTCGTTCCCGCGCTTTGAAAGAAATATCTTTGTGGCAGACACGAAAAAAATCTCTGTCAAGATAGCTACGTTACCACATGTGTGGTGTGTTATTTTTTATTTCTCGCGCCACCCTTGATGAGGCAGACTCATTTTAATTTTCCATTATGTACTTAAAAATATGTAATTATAAATAATTCATTACAAATGTAAGTAATGCTTGCCAGGTCTTAGGAGGATAACGAGCCATAAACGAGTAGTCTAGTTCATCCGAATGGTTGTCATTACAATATAAGTTGTAAACAGATGTCAGTGAGGGATTGACAGATTTTGGCCCACCGGGCAAAATATGTTTTTTGACCCCTAGCGGAAAACGACCCCAGCAGACGATACCGTTTTCAGTTTTAATTTAAAAAAAATCATATATTTATTATTACAAAATGCTAAAATAAATTCGTATTTTCGTATTTAGATTTTATATATCTATAAGTACCTATTCATAATATTAGATAATAGTATATTATTCAATGAGCATGTAATGTATGCTATTACTCATGAGAATGACGTTTGCATCACGAGCCGGTAAGTAAAAAGTAGTAAAAAATCAAGAATTGTAATTATAACTTTTGTAATTACAATTCTTACAACTTAACTAAAATTTTAGCAAGAGAAATTTCATTACGAAATTTGTTGTTTTTAATTTCATTGTCTTATAGACAAATTATGCTCTAGTTCATTTGATAAACTATATTTATTTATTTTTATTTGATGGAAACAAACAACAAACTATTGTTCCAATTTATTATATGTATTTTCCGCATTTTCTTGTCCAAAATTTTACCATCATTTTATTTTGTGATGTAACGTTAATTTCTTTTCAGTTACAAACATATGAAAATTAATTTATTGATTAGATATGTTATAAATTCATATTTTAACATTTTTTTTTCAAATACTACCATTAATAATTAGAAATGATTAATTTATAAACAGTGACATTTATCTGTCAGTTACATAAATTTGAGATCTGAACTGTGTAACCAAGGAGATATATTTAACTTTAAAGCATAGACTCCGGGTTATTTATACTAAATTATTTTATTAATTTATTCATAAAATAAATAAAAAATAATAATAATCTTTACTTTTATACATAAATCGCGAAAAACTGTAATTTAAATATATTTTTCGAAGAAAAACTGTTTTGAGCTTCAAGTAAAGTGCCATTTCCGGTTATCTTTAATTTAATGTATTTTTTTTTTTAATTTTGGCGACTATTGTATGTAAATTATGTTATTATACGTCCTTCAACTTTTCAAAAACTGTAACAACTGTATAATTCCTGAAGAAGACACATGAGGAGTCAAAATCGGTAGAGGCAGAAAATAAATGATTATTTGACTGATATCCAGTAATTTCTTCTTTCCAATCACCTTTCCAGTCAAGAATTATTGCAGCCATGAAATATAATATTACAATTTAAAAATACATTATTTTGTAATTTGCTGAATATTTTTTTCGTAAGCCTATGACCCACTGTTTGTTTACTTCTGATATACCCACATTACCCATACGTCACAGCAAATTTAAAATTCGGACGGTAATATCTTGCTTATTTGGAGAAATTTTCAACATCGAGGTGAACTTAGCGATGCGTCGCCCAGCGACGGGCGAGTGTAGGCCTACCGTTCAACGAAGTACATCGCAACTAAATTCTTCATTAATAAGGGTGATATAAAGAATCCTGGAGTAATATACAGTGATTACTCGATGCAGGGAAAATTACTAGTGCCGTAGATATTAATTAAATTATAAACAGAAATGTGACGATTGAATTTTAAATCAAAATACAGAATTTATTTTAATAGTCATCTGCTGCACCCCTACGGGATGGCCCGCTACATGGCTATATGGGGGTGATTAGTAGAGTCCTTAGCAATAAAGTCAAATAGTATTTGAAGTGGTACAATGCCGTATTTTTTTTATTTTAATTATTTTTCAGAGTTTGTATAAAGCAATGTATATGCGGTTATGTTTAAGGGTTACCTACAACACCCCTACGGGATGGCCAGCTACAAGGCTATATGGGGGTTATTAGTAGGGTCCTTAGCTATAAAATAAAAAAGTATTTGAAGTGGTACAATGCTGTATTTTTTTATTTTAATTATTTTTCAGACTTTGTATAAAGCAATGTATATGCGGTTATGTTTAAGGGTTACCTACAACACCCGTACGGGATGGCCAGCTACAAGGCTATATGGGGGTGATTAGTAGGGTCCTTAGCTATAAATTCAAATAGAAATTGAAGTGGTACAACGCCGTATTTGTTTTATTTTAATTATTTTTCAGACTTAGTATAAAGCAATGTATATGCGGTTATGTTTAAGGGTTACCTACATCACCCCTACGGGATGGCCAGCTACAAGGCTATATGGGGGTTATTAGTAGGGTCCTTAGTTATAAAATAAAAAAGTATTTGAAGTGGTACAATGCCGTATTTTTTTATTTTAATTATTTTTCAGACTTTGTATAAAGCAATGTATATGCGGTTATGTTTAAGGGTTACCTACAACACCCGTACGGGATGGCCAGCTACAAGGCTATATGGGGGTGATTAGTAGGGTCCTTAGCTATAAATTCAAATAGAAATTGAAGTGGTACAACGCCGTATTTGTTTTATTTTAATTATTTTTCAGACTTAGTATAAAGCAATGTATATGCGGTTATGTTTAAGGGTTACCTACAACACCCGTACGGGATGGCCAGCTACAAGGCTATATGGGGGTGATTAGTAGGGTCCTTAGCTATAAATTCAAATAGAAATTGAAGTGGTACAACGCCGTATTTGTTTTATTTTAATTATTTTTCAGACTTAGTATAAAGCAATGTATATGCGGTTATGTTTAAGGGTTACCTACATCACCCCTACGGGATGGCCAGCTACAAGGCTATATGGGGGTTATTAGTAGGGTCCTTAGCTATAAAATAAAAAAGTATTTGAAGTGGTACAATGCCGTATTTTTTTATTTTAATTATTTTTCAGACTATGTATAAAGCAATGTATATGCGGTTATGTTTAAGGGTTACCTACAACACCCGTACGGGATGGCCAGCTACAAGGCTATATGGGGGTGATTAGTAGAGTCCTTAGCTATAAATTCAAATAGAAATTGAAGTGGTACAACGCCGTATTTGTTTTATTTTAATTATTTTTCAGACTTAGTATAAAGTAATGTATATGCGGTTATGTTTAAGGGTTACCTACAACACACCTACGGGATGGGCAGCCACAAGGCTATATGGGGGTGATTAGTAGGATCCTTAGCTATAAAATAAAAAAGTAATTGAAGTGGTACAACGCCGTTTTTTGTATTTTTTATTTTTCAGACTATGTATAAAGCAATGTATATGCTGTTATGTTTAAGGGTTACCTATAACACCCCTACGGGATGGCCAGCTGCATGGGTATATGGGGGTGATTAGTAGGGTCCTCAGGTATAAAATCAAATAGAAATTGAAGTGGTACAACGCCGTATTTGTCTTATTTTAATTATTTTTCAGACTTAGTATAAAGTAATGTATATGCGGTTATGTTTAAGGGTTACCTACAACACTCCTACGGAATGGGCAGCCACAAGGCTATATGGGGGTGATTAGTAGGGTCCTTAGCTATAAAATAAAAAAGTAATTGAAGTGGTACAACGCCGTATTTTTTGTATTTTAATTATTTTTCAGACTACGTATAAAGCAATGTATATGCTGTTATGTTTAAGGGTTACCTACAACACCCCTACGGAATGGGCAGCCACAAGGCTATATGGGGGTGATTAGTAGGGTCCTTAGCTATAAAATAAAAAAGTAATTGAAGTGGTACAACGCCGTATTTTTTTTATTTTAATTATTTTTCAGACTTAGTATAAAGTAATGCATATGCGGTTATGTTTAAGGGTTACCTACAACACCCCTACGGGATGGCCATCTACAAGGCTATATGAGGGTGATTAGTAGGGTCCTTAGTTATAAAATAAAAAAGTATTTGAAGTGGTACAATGCCGTATTTTTTTATTTTAATTATTTTTCAGACTTTGTATAAAGCAATGTATATGCGGTTATGTTTAAGGGTTACCTACAACACCCGTACGGGATGGCCAGCTACAAGGCTATGTGGGTGTGATTAGTAGGGTCCTTAGCTATAAAATCAAATAGAAATTGAAGTGGTACAACGCCGTATTTTTTTTATTTTAATTATTTTTCAGACTTAGTATAAAGTAATGCATATGCGGTTATGTTTAAGGGTTACCTACAACACCCCTACGGGATGGCCATCTACAAGGCTATATGAGGGTGATTAGTAGGGTCCTTAGTTATAAAATAAAAAAGTATTTGAAGTGGTACAATGCCGTATTTTTTTATTTTAATTATTTTTCAGACTTTGTATAAAGCAATGTATATGCGGTTATGTTTAAGGGTTACCTACAACACCCGTACGGGATGGCCAGCTACAAGGCTATATGGGGGTGATTAGTAGGGTCCTTAGCTATAAATTCAAATAGAAATTGAAGTGGTACAACGCCGTATTTGTTTTATTTTAATTATTTTTCAGACTTAGTATAAAGCAATGTATATGCGGTTATGTTTAAGGGTTACCTACATCACCCGTACGGGATGGCCAGCTACAAGGCTATATGGGGGTTATTAGTAGGGTCCTTAGCTATAAAATAAAAAAGTATTTGAAGTGGTACAATGCCGTATTTTTTTATTTTAATTATTTTTCAGACTTTGTATAAAGCAATGTATATGCGGTTATGTTTAAGGGTTACCTACAACACCCGTACGGGATGGCCAGCTACAAGGCTATATGGGGGTGATTAGTAGGGTCCTTAGCTATAAATTCAAATAGAAATTGAAGTGGTACAACGCCGTATTTGTTTTATTTTAATTATTTTTCAGACTTAGTATAAAGTAATGTATATGCGGTTATGTTTAAGGGTTACCTACAACACACCTACGGGATGGGCAGCCACAAGGCTATATGGGGGTGATTAGTAGGATCCTTAGCTATAAAATAAAAAAGTAATTGAAGTGGTACAACGCCGTTTTTTGTATTTTTTATTTTTCAGACTATGTATAAAGCAATGTATATGCTGTTATGTTTAAGGGTTACCTACAACACCCCTACGGGATGGCCAGCTACAAGGCTATATGGGGGTGATTAGTAGGGTCCTCAGGTATAAAATCAAATAGAAATTGAAGTGGTACAACGCCGTATTTGTTTTATTTTAATTATTTTTCAGACTTAGTATAAAGTAATGTATATGCGGTTATGTTTAAGGGTTACCTACAACACTCCTACGGAATGGGCAGCCACAAGGCTATATGGGGGTTATTAGTAGGGTCCTTAGCTATAAAATAAAAAAGTAATTGAAGTGGTACAACGCCGTATTTTTTGTATTTTAATTATTTTTCAGACTACGTATAAAGCAATGTATATGCTGTTATGTTTAAGGGTTACCTACAACACCCCTACGGGATGGCAGCTACAAGGCTATGTGGGTGTGATTAGTAGGGTCCTTAGCTATAAAATCAAATAGAAATTGAAGTGGTACAACGCCGTATTTTTTTTATTTTAATTATTTTTCAGACTTAGTATAAAGTAATGCATATGCGGTTATGTTTAAGGGTTACCTACAACACCCCTACGGGATGGCCATCTACAAGGCTATATGAGGGTGATTAGTAGGGTCCTTAGCTATAAAATAAAAAAGTACTTGAAGTGGTACAATGCCGTATTTTTTTATTTTAATTATTTTTCAGACTTTGTATAAAGCAATATATATATATATATATATATATATATATATATATATATATATATATATATATATATATACAGAGTGTAACACCAGAACCGACCACCGCCATTATTTTCTTTATTATAGTTACAAAAAAATACTATAGAACAAATTTGTAGGAGACCAAGTGGGACATCCCATTAAAAAAGAGAATATTTTTTTAAACCAGTGGTTGTCAAGTGGGTGTCAACATTAAAGTTATATTTTTTCAAATGGGATTATACATATTTTTTATGCCTATTCGATAGAGTGTTTTTTTTCTGAATTCAACTATGAGATTATTTTATATCCTTACATAACAAAAATATTGAGAAAAATTCAATTGAAATTTAAATAAATTTTATTTGACTTTATAGCTAAGGACCCTACTAATCACCCCCATATACCCATGCAGCTGGCCATCCCGTACGGGTGTTGTAGGTAACCCTTAAACATAACCGCATATACATTGCTTTTAGTGTTTCTGACGAGACGATCGAGACGAGAAACTACGTTGTCTCGTCTCGTCTCGAAGGCAAGAAATTAAGTCTCGTCTCGATTTTTTCTCGTCTCGAACAATGGAATCTCGTCTCGGCTGAGAATCTCGACGAGATTTCTCGATTTTTTTTTTAATAAATCCAATATGCGATTTAAGTTGATATATAACCGAAACACAAATAATATAAAGAGTGATTAAAAAGTTTGAGTCAAACAACTATATTATTCACTATCAATTTTATACCTAAAGTACAAACAGATACGGTTGAACTGGGAAGCGCGAAAATTAAAAATAAGGAAAATTAAATAAGAGCGTATAAAACAAATAAATAAGCTTGGTTTGCAAATCAAAAGTGTTCAATAAACAAACTGTATAAATTGCATATGGCAAAATTATATTTAGTCCATTTTTTATGTTTTATCTCTTTCTAATATTGATATTCATATACATGCATCTTAGTTTCATATAATATCAATTTTGTAAGTGTATCTTTTGCTTATTTAAACATTATTTATTAAAAAGAATCCCTATAAATAATAAATTATTAAAATAAAATAAATATATCATCCGATTTTTACCCATTACTGGGTGTAACACTGAGTCGGTAAGTGAACAAGAATACTGTGACGTCAGGAAAGTAGGAGGTAGTTGTATTTAAAGAAATTTTAACGATTCTGTTTAGATTTATCATTACAAAAATATAAAAAATTACAAAATGTCCCAACCAATTTTTTAAAAAAATGTATTTTTAAAAATTAAAAAAAAGTCGAGAAATCTCGGAATAATTGTCGAGAATCTCGACATTTAAGTCTCGTCTCGTCTCGTGAGTTCAAAAAGCTTTCTCGTCTCGCTGAGACGAGAAATTTCGAGACGAGACGAGATTCGAGAATATCTCGTCTCGTCCGAAACACTAGTTAGTCTGAAAAATAATTAAAATACAAAAAAACGGCGTTGTACCACTTCAAATACTTTTTTATTTTATAGCTAAGGACCCTACTAATCACCCCCATATAGCCATGTAGCTGGCCATCCCGTACGGGTGTTGTAGGTAACCCTTAAACATAACCGCATATACATTGCTTTATACAAAGTCTGAAAAGTAATTAAAATAAAAAAATACGGCATTGTACCACTTCAAGTACTTTTTTATTTTATAGCTAAGGACCCTACTAATCACCCCCATATAGCCTTGTGGCTGCTCATCCCGTAGGGGTGTTGTACGTAACCCTTAAACATAACCGCATATACATTACTTTATACTAAGTCTGAAAAATAATTAAAATACAAAAAATACGGCGTTGTACCACTTCAAATACTTTTTTATTTTATAGCTAAGGACCCTACTAATCACCCCCATATAGCCATGTAGCTGGCCATCCCGTACGGGTGTTGTAGGTAACCCTTAAACTTAACCGCATATACATTGCTTTATACAAAGTCTGAAAAATAATTAAAATAAAAAAATACGGCATTGTACCACTTCAAGTACTTTTTTATTTTATAGCTAAGGACCCTACTAATCACCCTCATATAGCCTTGTAGATGGCCATCCCGTAGGGGTGTTGTAGGTAACCCTTAAACATAACCGAATATACATTACTTTATACTAAGTCTGAAAAATAATTAAAATAAAAAAAATACGGCGTTGTACCACTTCAATTTCTATTTGATTTTATAGCTAAGGACCCTACTAATCACACCCACATAGCCTTGTAGCTGGCCATCCCGTAGGGGTGTTGTAGGTAACCCTTAAACATAACCGCATATACATTGCTTTATACAAAGTCTGAAAAATAATTAAAATAAAAAAATACGGCATTGTACCACATCAAGTACTTTTTTATTTTATAGCTAAGGACCCTACTAATCACCCCCATATAGCCTTGTGGCTGCTCATCCCGTAGGGGTGTTGTAGGTAACCCTTAAACATAACCGCATATACATTACTTTATACAAAGTCTGAAAAATAAAAAAAATACAAAAAACGGCGTTGTACCACTTCAATTTCTATTTGAATTTATAGCTAAGGACCCTACTAATCACCCCCACATAGCCTTGTAGCTAGCCATCCCGTAGGGGTGTTGTAGGTAACCCTTAAACATAACCGCATATACATTGCTTTATACATAGTCTGAAAAATAATTAAAATAAAAAAATACGGCGTTGTACCACTTCAATTTCTATTTGATTTTATAGGTAAGGACCCTACTAATCACCGCCACATAGCCTTGTAGCTGGCCATCCCGTAGGGGTGTTGTAGGTAACCCTTAAACATAACCGCATATACATTGCTTTATACTAAGTCTGAAAAATAATTAAAATACAAAAAATACGGCGTTGTACCACTTCAAGTACTTTTTTATTTTATAGCTAAGGACCCTACTAATCACCCCCATATAGCCTTGTGGCTGCCCATTCCGTAGGAGTGTTGTAGGTAACCCTTAAACATAACCGCATATACATTGCTTTATACGTAGTCTGAAAAATAATTAAAATACAAAAAATACGGCGTTGTACCATTTCAATTACTTTTTTATTTTATAGCTAAGGACCCTACTAATCACCCCCATATAGCCTTGTGGCTGCCCATTCCGTAGGAGTGTTGTAGGTAACCCTTAAACATAACCGCATATACATTACTTTATACTAAGTCTGAAAAGTATTTAAAATAAAAAAAATACGGCGTTGTACCGCTTCAATTTCTATTTGATTTTATACCTGAGGACCCTACTAATCACCCCCATATAGCCTTATAGCTGGCCATCTCGTAGGGGTGTTGTAGGTAACCCTTAAATATAACAGCATATACATTGCTTTATACTAAGTCTGAAAAATAATTAAAATAAAACAAATACGGCGTTGTACCACTTCAATTTCTATTTGAATTTATAGCTAAGGACCCTACTAATCACCCCCATATAGCCTTGTAGCTGGCCATCCCGTACGGGTGTTGTAGGTAACCCTTAAACATAACCGCATATACATTACTTTATACTAAGTCTGAAAAATAATTAAAATAAAACAAATACGGCGTTGTATCACTTCAATTTCTATTTAATTTTATAGCTAAGGACCCTACTAATCACCCCCATATAGCCTTGTAGCTGGCCATCCCGTAGGGGTGTTGTAGGTAACCCTTAAACATAACCGCATATACATTGCTTTATACAAAGTCTGAAAAATAATTAAAATAAAAAAAATACGGCGTTGTACCACTTCAATTTCTATTTGATTTTATAGCTAAGGACCCTACTAATCACCCCCATATAGCCTTGTAGCTGGCCATCCCGTACGGGTGTTGTAGGTAACCCTTAAACATAACCGCATATACATTGCTTTATACAAAGTCTGAAAAATAATTAAAATAAAAAAATACAGCATTGTACCACTTCAAATACTTTTTTATTTTATAGCTAAGGACCCTACTAATAACCCCCATATAGCCTTGTAGCTGGCCATCCCGTAGGGGTGTTGTAGGTAACCCTTAAACATAACCGCATATACATTGCTTTATACAAACTCTGAAAAATAATTAAAATAAAAAAAATACGGCATTGTACCACTTCAAATACTATTTGACTTTATAGCTAAGGACTCTACTAATCACCCCCATATAGCCATGTAGCTGGCCATCCCGTAGGGGTGCAGCAGATGACTATTAAAATAAATTCTGTATTTTGATTTAAAATTCAATCGTCACATTTCTGTTTATAATTTAATTAATATCTACGGGCACTAGTAATTTTCCCTGCATCGAGTAATCACTGTATATTACTCCAGGATTCTTTATATCACCCTTATTAATGAAGAATTTAGTTGCGATGTACTTGGTTGAACGGTAGGCCTACACTCGCCCGTCGCTGGGCGACGCATCGCTAAGTTCACCTCGATATTTTCAACTTGGACTTTCACATGTGATCTTACATTTTTATTTACTTCAAGAAAAAAAAAATCGTGGAATAGACAATTATTGTTCAACTGTTCAACTATGGACATTTTCGTACTGGAATATTTCATAAGAATGTCAACCTGGTGGCGATATTTAGAACTAAAACAAACGTGCAATTTGATTTTATTCGTATGTTTATACATAGGCGCCTACAGTTTATAGAGTGGAAAATTGATAATAGAACTAATATTTACAATTAATTAAGCTACTATTGTCCAATATTTTTTGTAAAACTGACCCTACTTAAGAAACAACTAAACTGTGAAGATAACCTAACAACTACATACTAACTAAAGTATTTAAAATGAAATATAATAATTAATCTGCTGCTAAAACTAATAAAATAGGAAACATGGAACATACTGTACATAACGTAATAATAAACATTGAAAGAAAAGACAAAATACAAGAAAAACCGAATAAAAACTATTGACAGCAATGATACGCTTATGGAAGTTAAACAAAAGTGCTCCTTTGTTGAAGATTTGACGGTGCACAGCGCCATCTCTACGTGGTGAAATATCCCAAGTAGGTGTACGGTCAATCAAATGATACCATGTCAGGTAAATTTAACTATATATAATATTTTCATTTCGCATATCTATTTATTTATCATATTTTCCTTCAAAACATTATAATTGATAATGTGAAGTTTGTATTATGAAAATATATAATATATGCAAGGAAAATACATATTTACTATGTATTAGATTACAGTAGTTAATTAGTAATTTCTTGTATAACAAACATATCTACGTATGCACTACGGAATCTTTCAAAGTAATAAGCCCGTATAGTCCAGTTAACGGGGATCTCTCTCTACCATTTATTTTGAATGCGGTGCAGATGCAGCAGTTGTGGTTGTGTTGTTTGCAACTGCGGTTTCAATTTGCGATATATGCGATTTTGCAAACAGCGATATGCAATGTTAATTCGTATTTCAAAGATGAATCATGTAAGTTCTTTTTGTGTATATTTATATGGAAAATAAAACTAAATAAATAATTATAGAATTTTTTTAATTATTGTTTGTTTTAAAATAATTTTCTGAATTTTTTTTATGACATAAGTGGAATTTTTTCATAATTACATACCTCGAAGTTTTTTACTTTTTTCTAGCATGGTAAGCTTAAACTCTGCGCTGTAAAATAATGAGAGTTAAATTACAAAATCACTACCTATAATAAAATAATGATGCATAAGTTTTTCATATTTTTAGGTTGTTATATGTAAATACTCAATGTAAACAAAATGCCAAATTAAATAAAAAATCTGATGTGGCCAAGAACAATACCTCCCGTTTAATTTTATTTTTATTCATGTAAATACTTAAAATTAAATTAAATTTAAATACCGGGTTCGACCACGACCGACGCCAAATATTTCGAATATTAAATGCCACAAAAATGACCCCTGTGGTGCACTTTCCACGCCAGCAATAAGTGCTCGTGATGATGACATATTTGTACCGTGCGGGCGTTTACCAGGTGTCCTACCTGGTAAACGCCCGCACGGTACAAATATGTCATCATCCTTACCGAAGAAATTTGTGTACAAAGCAGATTGGCAGACCCAGCAATGGGTAATATGCCGTGATGATATATTTCTTTTATTTATTTATATACTTACCTATATTCATTGCTGGCGTGGAGAGTAAACTACAGGGGTCAATTTTGTGCCATTTCAAATTCTAAAATATTTGGCGTCGGCGGAATCTAACCCGTTCGCAAGATTCGCGGGAAGTGACGCCTGGTAAACGCCTGCACGGAACAAATATGTCATCATTATTACCGACATGTGCGTACAAATCAGATTGGCTCACCCATCAATGGGAAATACGAGTGCCGTGATGATATATGTTTTTATTATCTTACCTATATTTTTACTTATGCTGGGAACTGTATTAAGTTCCTTTCCATATAATTATAGTTCTATTTACTATTTTCTTTATAAAACGTTAATATTATTATTTGAAATGATTAGTTCGTTGACAGTGACATATATCTGTTAGTTACAAACATTTGAGAACTGAATTGTGTAACCATGTGAATGAGTTGTGTTTAAAACGTTGGCTCCGGGATTAAAATTATAGATAGTTTTATAAATTTATCCATAAAATATATAGAAAAAGTATGAATGCAAACCTGTAGAAAATTTAATAATCTTAAATTTTTATATAACATAAATCTCGAAAAAATAACATTTAAAGGTATTTTTCAAAGAAAAACTATTTTGAGTTTCCAGTAAAGTGCTATTTTCGATTATCTGATTTACTCCAAGATGTAATGGCATCTTTCCATATAAGAGTAAGGTAGAAATACAAGGTTTCAAAATTTTCTGAACGATAGTATTTGAGTTAGAGCGTGAAGAGGATCCATACACACTTACACACATACGCACATACGCACATACACACATACACACAGACATCATCGTGAAAATGTTAAAATTGGATTGTAGGGACCTTAAAACGTGGTCATTTATCAAAATCTCGATATGCGATTTTTAGCACGATCCCTATACCTCCCTTACTAAGGGAGAAGGTAAAAATACTAAAAGGAATATGGGAGTGCTTTTTAGGGAGTAAAATGTCATTTATGAAGTCGAGATCTCCAACACATCCGATACCGGTATGTAAGCATTTACTGATTGCATCACTTACCAATCAGTAATTTGTAAATAAAATCTACTGCCTTGGAAATCCTATCGATAAACATTATAAAAACCCGATCGTGCAAAAAATAATAAAAATACAAACTGACCCTTGTAACTAAAGCGGTAATTTAAAGCACTCTATTTAATTATGATAGGGACAAAGGTCTGAATATAAACGTGGTCGTAATATGAGCCTGTTGTACTGAAGCAAAATTTTGGAAATATGAATTGATTCATTGTTCAAGGTCAGTAAATTCTGTTATGTACACTTTGTGTTTGAATATTGTTCACTGACCGGTTATGGACCAAGTGAACGTGAAAATTATTCGGTCAGGGTTTACTGTTTTAAATACCAGAAAAAACTGTAATAGCTATAAAGTACACTTCTGAAATTTAAAATCAAAACAAAAATTGTAAGTAAATTTCATAAAACAGATTCCTATTGTCAACGAGTGTAATAAACTTTATAAATCATCATAGGATCACACCAGAATGATTATAATGAAAATAAGACAAATAGTTCATAATTTTATTTTAAATATTTTTAAAGTAGTTTCCATCAACCATAATATACTTCTCCATTCTTTTCTTCCACACTTTAACAGCTTACAACCAATCTTCTTGTAAATTTGGAAACTATCAAAACTGTTATAACTATTAATTTCTGATGACTTAAAAACTATCAGTCAAACTAATAACTGAACTGGGGTATTAAACACTAACACTGTGGAATTAATTTCAAGCTGACTTAAAAGCTTCCAAGTTATAAACCATGATTCGAAAATGTTCTCTTGGTTAATTCCATGTTTTCACTGAACGATACTTAAAAAATAGATTAATTAACTAATTCAACTTTCGCAAAAGAATTTCAAATGACAGATAAATATTTGTTTAATAGTTATTTATGAATCAAAGTACTGAAGTTCTACGTATTATAACAAATATGGAATTTAGTTGTCGAAGCCGTAGAGGAGTGATAAAAAGGAACTTCAGTGCCGAGATGCATATTAAATTTTATTTGAAATTGAAATTTTGTGAAAATGAAAGGAATATTTTTTTTAGGTTATGTTGACAAATCTGTCAGTTGCTGTCAGTCAAACAAAATAACTTATGTACTATGTTGCAAACTTTCGGACATTGAAGGTATCGTAATGAATACGAGTATTGTGTTACTCAAACGTCTTCATCGAAATTATTTAGTTCGTTCTTCTTGCACATATTTATTGTCATTTTACGTAAAAATATACTATTTTATATCGTACACATACCCAAAATATCTTATACGTACAATAATTATCATAAGGTTGGCAACACTGCATTTGCATGAAATCGTCGTGTAATGGATTTCTGAACTTTAATGACGATTTTTGTGCACTTCAGTGACGATTTCAAATAAAATAATTTTTCACGGTCTTCTTGATTTTCTTAATCTCAATTGTTGTAGCGTGACCTTTAATGTGTAAATGGAAATGGCATATTTACCTAAATTTAATATAATTATCAATTATCAAATAATAATTGGTAAATTGTTTATTGAATAGTATTTTAGGTTAGGTGATGAACAAGCCTGTAATTAAACACGTTCATTATAATAATAATAATTTATAATAATAATGTCAGGTATAAAACAAATATTTGAAATAAATTAATAAACATATAAAACATAAGTATACACTACTCATGAAATTTTCTAATTTTTTTTATCGTTGTTTTATATTTTTCTAACTGTTTCTTTTCTTTTTTCAGGTAAGTACCTACAGCTATTATTTCGTCTTCATATTTTTTGTCCGATAAGTGAAGGTAACGTTTACGCTTTATTAAAAAATATTAATCTAATTGTAAAGAATGTATATTTAACCTAGAAATGAGAACATTAAAATTTATTATCTCCATTTTCTTAATTATTATTGAATATAATAAATATGTACAATATGTAGGTAATTGAATATAATTTTCAAATTTAATATACCTCTTGCATATTAGCACAGACACTGGATGTAAGGAGCACTTCATATCCGGGTACGAGTTGCTTAAATGGTCATTGCTATTTATATTAATAAGAAACTGTACTGTACATTGAAAAACAAAACGCATGAAGAGATTATAAATTTGTTACACATACGGGTAACTAGATATTTATGTATGACCTCATGCATATTAATATTGATATGCGAGAAACACAAAATATCGTCCATCAAGGAAAAAGCTAAAAATTAATGCGAATGTGGCCTTGTTACATTTGCCATATTAGTTCGCATGAAACGTAATAAAGCCATGTATTGTTACATGTGGTAGTGGATACTGATGGTTTAATAGTTACGAAAATTGCATGGATTGTTAAGGATGTAATCATTAATTCAAAACACACCTAAAATTATTAATCAAAAATGGGGTCCTTCATTATTTTTTTATGAAACTTCTCTAAATTGATAGCAATCCTGAATTCTAGAAAGTTTTTGTTATTCATTAAACTGTAATATACTTATATTTTTACATTCCGTCACCTTTAGGTAAGGAAGGTATTGTCTTTGGTCAAAAAATTCAATGATGAGTTTTTAGTGAATAAGCAGGTTTTTTAAGGTCCCTATAATACGATTTACCATTTTTACAATGATGTCTGTATGTATGTATGTATGTGTGTCTGTGTGTGTGTGTGCGACGAAAATTTCGGATCGCATAACATAAATAGAAATAAAATATTTATCAGCAATCATGAATATATTTACCATTGCAGGAAAAGCTCAATGGGATAATATTAACAATTAAGTATCAAGTAATAAACTTTTATATATTAGTCAAACAATACTACTATTTGAATTATATGTTTTTCTTTGCATGGCACTCTATAAAAAACTTAAAAACGGCCAGTAAACAATAATTTTGGACTTGCGACATGCAGTTTTCAATTCTGAACATTTTATGTTTCTCGTTGTCGTGAAATTAATAGGGCAAAAATTCAGCCATATGAAAATTGTACCATTATAATTCTTATGGTCCATAAAAAGTAGACACCCGGTATATGAGTATAATATGTTTAAAATAATTTTCTTGGTCAATAATTGGAAATATGCATGGATGATAAGGAATTTATATAAAATAATTAATAATAAAACTGCGTATTTTATAGTCCAAGTTTTCATTACTACTGTTAGCTTCTTATGTTATTCAACTTATTTTCCATTTTCATACAAACACACGTGTTTCCTATTTGACGTGACATCATACGTATATTGAAACAAGTATTATTTCGTTCACTTTCGTTAATTCAAGATTTTCCGCATTCTCTTGCAAATTTATTGCGTGTTTCAAAAACGCGTTAGCAGAAGGCTTGAAAGCAGAAAGTATTTAAATTTCCCAATCTGCATTATTTTTTCTTTATTCTCTGTATATTAACAATGTTGGTTTCTATGATCATACTAAAATTATTGGAATAAAGACAAATGATTTCAAAATGGTTAACTAACACGGAGACTAATACATCATACTTGTAATATATCAAAAACTACATGAGTAAAACGAAACAAATTTTTTAACATTCTATTTTTATTTTAGGGGTAACTTCGTTATTTACAGACAAAGTCCGGTAGACATTTAAACTCGAATTTAGGTTGCCTAACCCATAAATTGTCATTTTTACCTTTGTAACATTTAGGTAAGGAAGGTATTGTGTTTGGTCAAAAAATTTAATGATGAGTTTTTAGTGAATAAGCTCGTTTTAGGGACCATATAATACTATTTTACCATTTTTACGATGATGACTGTATGTATGTATGTATGTCTGTGTGTGTGTGACGAAAGTTTCGAATCGCATAACTTCAATACCACGAATCCAAAAATTATGATTTTTTCGTATTCCTCAAGTTTACATCCACAAGATGAGGTGATTAGGTTTTGGTTATAATTGGTCAACCGGATGTACCCTCATTTAAAGATTTTAACAGTTTTTCTTGAAAAAACGCAGTTAAAAATCATTTATTGACGTTTAGCGTTATTATAACTTAAAGAATATATTATTCTCTATACGATTTGATTGCATTTTATACTTCTTATACAGTAGATATAGAGTTAAAGAATTATAAAGATATTAAATTTCATAAATCAGCCAGCTATATTAACCATGGAAACTGCTAATATATTCAGATAATTCAAATTGACAGATGTCAGTATTAATGAAAAGTAAATGAATACTGACATCTGTCAATTTGAATTATCTGAATATATTAACAGTTTCCATGGTTAATATAGCTGGCTGATTTATGTCAGTATTAATGAAAAGTAAATGAATCTGGAAATATAATCAAAGAACTATACAAAAACTCCACATGCCATGTTACCCATATAGGCAACATAGGTGAAGAAATAAAGGTACAAAATGGAGTTAAGCAAGGGTGCATACTTTCGCCTATGTTATTCAACATAGTGTTAGATCGAATCCTGAAAGCGACAACTGACACTCCACGAGGAATCAGATGGGACCTGTCACATAACTTCGAGGATATGAATCAGAAACTACGCCGTCTCGATACTGAAGCAAGAAAGGTCGGCCTTAAAATAAATATAAACAAAACAAAATACCTCAAAATTAACTCCAGAAGCAACGAAATTCTCTGTATAATGGGGGAAAGCATTGAAACTGTGCAAGAATTTACGTACCTAGGCAGTATTATTGATGAAGAAGGCGGCACCAACAAAGACGTAAAAATTAGAATCCAGAAAGCAAAAAGAGCTTTCTGCCTCCTCAACAATATCTGGGCTTCCAGAGCGTACTCAAACAACACAAAAGTAAGAATCTTCAATACCAACGTAAAATCCATTCTCCTATATGGCTGCGAAACGTGGAAAGTGACAAAAAGCATAACCAGTCAACTGCAGGTCTTTGTCAACAAATGTCTGCGCAAGATACTAAGGATATTCTGGCCGGATCAGATAACAAACACAGAACTCTGGGTAAGATCCAAACAGGAACCCATCGAAAATCAAATCTGTAAAAGAAAGTGGGGATGGCTGGGCCACACCCTCAGAAAACCCAGAGATGACATCTGCAGGGAAGCGCTAGATTGGAACCCGCAAGGATCGCGTAAGAGAGGACGCCCAAAAATCACCTGGAAACGAACCATCATCGAGGAGGCAAAACGTCTTAACAAATCATGGGGACAAATAAAAGCCATTGCCGTTAACAGAGTCAGATGGAAGAAGCTTGTTGAGGCCTTATGTTCCGAAACGGAATGATGGGATGTTATATATATATATATATATATATATATATATATATATATATATATATATATATATATATATAATGAATGTGGCGGATGTTGAGATAGATGTTGGGGAACACACGGAAAGAAACGGTAACGAATGAAAGAATAAGGGAAATAACTCCAGTGTTAGAAGTTTCTAGAAAGATACAAGAGAGATGATTACATTGGTTTGAACATGTCATGAGGAGAGATGAAAAATATATTGGAAGAAGAATGAATAGCTTAGTAATAGAAGGTTGAAAAAACAGATGAAGACCAAAGATAAGATGGAAGGACTGTATTGCGGAAGAATTGAGAGAAACAACTGAATGAGAACGACACGTAAAACAAAAATGAGTGGAAGAAGAAAATAAAAATTAGCGACCCCTAACGCATGGGAAAAGCTAAAGAAGAAGAAGGATATGTCAGTGTCAAATGCAATTTACATTTATGAAGTAATTTTACTGGAAATTTAGAATCTTTTGTACGAAAATTTATGTGTGAAATTTGTACATAATACACAGGATTGACGGATGGTATTGTGCTGGCCACATCAGATTTTTCTTGTTGCAAATAGATAGATAAAAATAAAGTTCGTTTTTTAAGAGTCAAAGATTTTAATGTCAGAAACTTGATAACATATAGTACCAAAAATAAATATTGAAAATTCAAAATTAATAAAACATGCTTGATTTGCATTATTTTGAATATTTATTTCACTATATTTATTTATATAACTACATTTATTTATTTATGTTCACAACTCGTTAAGACTATTTATATCATCAACTGTTCATTCACGATGACGGTTAAAACATTTTTGGAAAAAGACAAAAATAAAATTTATTAATTTATTTTTCCTATTATTTACTTAATATTATTCTAATTAATTCGGGCAAAAGTATATGTATCAAGGCTACAGTTAATTTCATGAAAATAAATTCCTCTGCTTATATCACGTCAGTTTTTTATTTTAAATATATTTTTTTGTAATTATAATAAAGTATTTTTGATTTATTATATTTATAAATTTATTATAATAATTATTGTTACTGTATATTATAAAATTATGATTGGCTCAGATACAGCTGATAAAATCGGAGAATAGAGTAACTTAGATTTTTATTTTTTGATCGGCCCACCGAAATTTTTTCACTATCCCATCAGGCCTTCAGGCCAGCCTGATGGTGGTAATAATCAAAATATGGATACCTGTATAATTTTAAGTTTGTAAAATGTTTTAATCATATTTCACTTCATAACGTAAACGATGCAGAATAAATGCATTATTTATTATTGAAAGTTATTTTGAATACAAAAAATTGACTTCAGATTTAACCTGAATAAGTGTATACAGTCATGAATTTTTTAAAAAAAGTATAAATAATACCATTGATTAAATAATACCTACCAAGTGTTTTGTAATCAATGATTATATTGTATAATTCTTCCTTTATTTGACATTACACATATTCGATATTCAATTGTCTGTAAACTATTTTTTACTTTCACATAATTATTACGTATTCCTATGCAAGTTTATGTTCTTTTGTTGCGGTCAAAGCCAAATTCCATCTCAAATAATTCATTAGAAACTTTGTAGTTGTCAACTTACTATTCCTATAATCTCTTATCTATTATCTATGTATTCTGTTTTCTTTTTACCTTTCGCCATTTAACATTTACGTCTAAGGAAATTGGCATATTAATAACGAAAATAAAAAACTCAATTAAACACTTCTATGCATCATAAAGTAAATTTTGCTGTGATTAAGATAAGTGCTCGTTAAGGCAAAGGAAAAGATAGGTGAGCACTTGTAAGAAAAAAAATCTGTTGTGGCCAGCACAATACCTCTCGCCACTTCATTTTTCTGCTTACATATAAGTATAGGGCGCGAACAGTCGTGTTACATTCTTGGCCTTGACAAGCAGATATGGGGGCCTGTTTCAGAATTAGTAATTATGTACATAGATGTGAAATGTCAGAATTTTTCATTAAAAATTTCAAGATTTTCTAAATTCACGTAGTTAATTTGCTCGTTAATTTGTCACCAAGAGTGTGGAATTTACTTGTCGAGGAAAATAAACCACATGGAATTGGAAAATCACTAAATTTAGAATGAGAAATTATGATATTTGACATCTATATACATAATTACTAGCTATCATTCTGACATGGGCCCCCATATCTGCTTGTCCAGCCCAACAAAGTCACATGACTGCTTGCGCCCTAATGTATTTAACATTTCTTGTATACCTACACTCTACACCAAAAATTCTATTCCTTATATTTAGATTTTTTAAATTTAAATTCATACTATGAAGAAATTTTGTCCTACTCTTCTAATTTTCTGAGATGTTTCCAATTCATTGTCGCGAGTAACAGTATTTCTGAAGGGTATGTGTAATATACCTATCATATTAAATATTTAACTATTAATACATTAAGAATTAGTATAATGTATGTACTTCCCCGAAAAAGTCTTCAGTAATGTCTCCGGATTTCTGGCACTGACATTTATCTGTCAGTTACAATTTAAATTTTCAACTATTTTCCATGGCATTCTTTCGGCTGTAAAATTTATTAGAACAAATTATTTTATATATTATTACTCGCTAGGCGAGTTTTACAAAGGACGAGTGCGTCAACAGGCCTTATGATACGTGTTTTTTATACTATTTTTTCTATTGAGGTAATTTTACGATTAAATTTATTTAAATTGCGACGTCAAATTATGACTAGGTATTTTTTGTTAGTTATGTTTATGTTGGTAACGCTTCCCGCTAACAATTGAAATTTCATATTTTGTTCATCTATTGATTAATTAGTGTATTGCAAGGTGTATTGTATTTATGATTCAAGGTCTGATTCTGGTTGTAAAATTAATATTATATTTCTTTCTAGTCCTATCACCTAAAGAAAGTATAAAAATCCATAATTAAAAGTAATATGTTGAAATATTATCAACAATTTACCATTTTGAGGTTACCTGTCATCTGTCAGTTATGAAAGCATAACTACCAACTAGAGAACATAAAAGGCGCCAAAAATAGTACGCTTATAGATCTTCTAAACGTCGTGTTTGCAGTACAAAACAGTGCGTTTATAGAAACATAAGAACACCGAAATAGAAAAACAAATATAAAGTCTTATAGTTTTTGAGTAAACATCCCACATACTCACACACACACACACACACATACACACATACACACACACACACACACACACACACACAGACAATCGTAAAAATGTTAAAATCGGATTGTAGGGACCTTAAAACGTGCTTATTCAATAAAATCTGGATATGCGATTTTTAGCATGAATCCAATACCTCTCTTAGCGAGAGATAAAAAAAGTAGATATTCTCTATTTGTTATCGTCTTTATTACACATATTCACATTAGTAAGTATTTTATACGGCTAACGATTATTGTTCATAAGATTTTGAGTAGTATTGAACGATATTAACTACAAACATTTAATGTGATGTGCCTAAATTGTTCAGTTTCCTTTTCATCAAAATATACAGGATGATTATGCGAGAATGAACCAGCATATATCTCCGTTATTAAGAGAGATAGCGATTATCTTCAAATAAGAAAATTTACTATAGACTATATGGACAATAAGATGTCGAATGAAGAATCGTTCTATTACTTCCGGTTCCGGTTTGAAATTTCAAATGGAACATAGGTACCTGCAACATTATTTATATTTTTGAAAAGTACGAAACATTTGGTTTGCAATGGTGGTAAACAATGGCGGACATTTAAAATATCTTATAAAATAAATCAAGAGAGAGTGAAATTTTATTTTATTGATTTCATTGCTCGAGTAATGCCATATAAATGAATTTATTTCAAGAAATGCTATCATCCATAAACAAAACACAATAAAAAGTTACACACTTTTTGAAATAAATGAAAATTCTCGTTATGTAGTTTAAAAATTGTGATAATTTTCAGTATGAGTTGCAACGAACACGTCCCGTGTACTACAAACAGCAACAGATTCCTCCTTGGTTTCATATGCAAGCGGGCGCGAGTCTCTTGCATATTTATTTTCATTTTAATACAGCGTAAACTTATTTACATAGATGTTCTGCAGGATGCAATGTAAAATGTGCACTAAAATTAGATTATGGCTAAAGGAAATATTAGCCATTACAGAGCTGGATTCAGCGCTACATCATACAGCAACAGGAATTCCTCACGACAAATTTATCATTTTATACCAGATACGACAATTGCTTCATTAGAATAACATACTGCAAGTCCTATCATGGCAGCACTTGAAGTTTATATTTGAATTCTCAAGCACTGGTATATACACATTTATAGTAATGCATAAATGTAATTTTATTTAAATTTTAGCTTGTTTATATCATGTAAAAGTATACTTACATATGTTCTAAGATCCCTAGAATCAAATTTTAACAATTTTTTTATGATATCTGTGAGTTTAGTCACCCAATTATGTAAAAAAGTTAATAATATTGCTAAAAATTGTAGTCTGTTATTTTAATGTTTTATTCAGTGTCCAGTTATTCATCCCAATTCTATAACAAAGTTACTAACTCTTTGTAACACTTCTATAATAAATAATTAATAATAATTGCAAATAGTGAATAAAATATGAAAATAACAGGGTTTATATATGTTTCTATTGGTTACAATAATTTTAGCAATGTTTCCAAGGCTTAGCAACTTTCTTACATAATTGGGGTGACTATTGTTTATTTTCTAATAGCAATGTTGCTAAGATTTAATAACTTTGTTATAAGAGTTGAGGTGAATGTGTATATATGAAGTTTGTGACGGGTATAGCCCAAAAAATAGGCCATAGGCGTTTAACATGAAAAAATAATTTATCCTTGCGTAAACGTAGTCTATTAATTTTAGTAATGCGTCAAATAAATGTTGAGAAATAAATTGTACATCTAATTCAATAATAATATTTTATTTTGTAAGTTTTGTATATGTATTTTGGTAAGATTTATTACATTTTAAAATAAATCTGTTGTGGCCAGCACAATACCTCTCGTTACTTCCGTTTTTGGTTATATAAGTGTAGGGTGCGAGCAGTCATGTGACATAGTTGGCCCTGACAAGCAGATATAGGGGCCCGTGTCAGAATGACAAATAGTAATTATGTACATAGATGTCCAGTGACAAAATTTTTCATTAAAAATTTCAAGATTTTTTAAATTCACGTTGTTAATTTATCACTAGGAGCTTACTTGTTGATGAAAATAAATCACATGGAATTGGAAAATCACTAAATTTAGAATGAAAAATTATGATATTTGACATCTATGTACATAATTACTAGCTGTCATTCTGACACAGGCCCCCATATCTGCTTGTCAAGGCCAACAATTGACATAACTGCTTGCGCCCTATTGTATTTAACATTTCTTGTATACCTACACTCTACACCAAAAATTCTACTTACATTTATTCTTTATATTTATATTTTTAAATTTTAAGTTCATTCTGTGAAGAAATTTTGTCCTCTTCTAATTTTTCGAAATGTTTCCAATTCATTGTCGGGGTTGACATTATTTTTGAAGGGTAATATACCTATTATTTTAAATATTTAAATATTAATACAATAAGAAATAATATAATGCATGTACCTCCCAGAAAAAATCTTCAGTAATGTGTCTGGATGTTGGACACTGACATATATCTGTCAGTTATAAAAAAAATCATTTTTCAATTAGTTTCCATGACATTATTGGGACTGTGAGATTTATTACAACAGATTAATAGAAAATAAACCATAAAGGATTGATCAGAGTTAAAACACTGCTAGTCATCTCCTTCCTAGTCATCCCCTAAACACCATTCATGCTACCACCCAATGTATGTTTTACGAGCGTAGTGCCATTGCAAACGTACATTAATCAATAGTTCGAACAAAACTACAGTTTTCGAGATAGCAATATGGACAGAATAAAATGAACATCCGGTATATGCACGAAATAAAATATATTTTAAGAAAATATTTGTTTCAAACCGTACCCCTAGGCGAGCATTTGACTAGCATTCGTCTATCAATCGTTTATGGATTGATTTAGAGAAAAAATCTTCAAATACATAATAGTTATGGAAAAATTGTTTTAATTTCTTTTGCAAGAAAATTTATGTATGGAATTTGTACATAATACACAAGATTGACGGAAGGTATTGTGCTGGCCACATCAGATTTTTTTATTCATAGCTCTACTATTTATAGCAAAAAGAAATTCTGTCTCTCTACAAAAAATATTTGATCACCTCTGTTTTACATTTTATTAAGCAAAAGTTCTTTATAAAGACAATGAAGCAACTATCCGTATTATTAATAGCACATTTCATAAATGCTCCAGTGTAATCATCATTGTGGTTATGTTTATATATCCCGAAACATAAATAAAATACCTATTTCAAGAATGCGGTGTAGGTATGTTGTCAATTATGGTTTTGTTAATTTTTCCATATATGGTACAAAAAAATTTTTGACTGTTTTTGTTTTCACAGCAACAAAATAGTCTCTTAAGACAATATGTTTTGTTTTCCTTAACAATTTGATTGTAGTATCTAATCGAATATATTCCGCCGTTTCGTGTTTCACAGCTTTCATATAACTGAAAACAGTGAAAACAACTTATGCAAATAATATTAATAACTACGTAGTCAATGGCCTTACCATTTTAGATAAATACATTTGCGTAAGATCAATAAAGAAAGCAAGGGTATGCATAGTTAGTAAAAGAATGGGTGATCGCCTTGGATATCTAAATGTCATTTTTATATACTTTGTTATAAGCTATTTATGTTAAATTTTATAATTTAATTTTAAAGATTTGTATATTTTATTCTGTATGCTAGTTTCAGGAAACAATTTGTTAGGAACCAAACATAAATTAATTTTACATTTTATATGCAACAGCCTGTTGCATGTACAGTACAAGGCGTCGGAGTAGGAATTTTAGATATCATAACCAGAAAAAAATTCCAATAAACAGAGATATCAAAGATTACATTAAAAAAACAGGAATTAGTAGATTAGTTTTATTTATTTTTTATTGAGTTATAAATACTTAATTATAAAAGGAACCTTAGAGCAAATCTTCAAAATGAAAACCCGCTTCCAAAGTGTACAGCGTAAAAAGTTCCTTCGTTTGGCAATCTTCGTCGAGGAGATCTTTGTGAATAAAAGCGTCTTGCCTCTACAGCATTTCTTCGAGGTTCTCCATAAATTTCAAACATATCATTATACTCTTCATTGGAAAACATGTTGACTTTTAAGAAGTCACATTTGTGGCAAATGAAATAAACAAAAATAATTTACAAATTATATATTCATTAATTATACTGATAATTACTTAAATAATTAAGATACAATAAATTAGAGTAAATAAAAAATAATATAAAAATCATGTAAAAAGTCGAGGTGAACGAAATATAGCACTCATAAGTTATATGATTCACCAAATTACTAGAGTTTCACGGCTTGATATTCAAGTTACTTGACTTGACTTGACTTGACTTAACTTGAAATCAAGTCAATCTCAAGTCAAGTAATAGTAGCCGAAAATCAAGTCAAGTCAAGTAGTTAAATTTCAAGTACTTGAAAAATCAAGTAGTTATTTTTCAATTCTTTATTCTTATTTCGAATGGAGTATAGCTTTTTGGACTTTTGTGCGATAGTTTAACCATCTACAGTTAACTTAATAATAATGATTAGGACTTCAAATTTTGTTGACATATTCTCGGGTCATTCTAGTATATATTCCAATATTGAGTGAATTTTTTAAACCTCTGCACAGATTTTAACTTGCAGTAGTGAATCAGCACAGCATATGGCGCACCACGCCGTACCACACACAGCTAGGTTATGATTCTACTGATTCGCGTGTTTTCGTACATAATCGGTTCGTTATCAAGTAGCTTGAATTTGCTTGAAATTACTTGATCAAGTCAAGTAGTATCGATAGAAAATCAAGTCAAGTCAAGTAATGAATTTTTGAAAAGCTTGATTTTCAAGTCAAGTAATTTACAAAAATATCAAGCTACTTGACTTGATGAAACCCTACAAATTACATTTCTACTTTGTATAATTGAACGTGTTATTATTTTTGTGGTGCACTCTCCACGCTAGTAACGCGTGCTTGTGAGGTGCCGTCTGATAAATCCCTGCAGGGTACGAATATGTATCAACATTTCATTACCGCAGGACTGGCGGAAGGTCCGGGCGACACCACGGGGCGCCAATAGCAAGGGGGCCGCGTGCCGCGGCGCATATTGACAACGATTTCGATTTTTGATCATATCAGAACAAAAGAAGTAATCATAGTTCATAATATACAATTATACATACTAGAGAGTAGGGTATGTAAAAAATATTATCAGAAAAATTATTGGTTACTTCCCAAAACATTGACAATTTTGTGAAAAAACGGTGTCCTAACTGTCACAATATATAAAAATTATTTCACCGAATTGCATTAAAAGTATGATTTTATTTACTGTTGCTACGGAATAAAGCTGCACTTTTACTGGCATTTACAGAGAAAGTATGATTTTATTGCCTAATATCTATCAATGAAACCATTAAAATTTGTTTGTACAATTTTCCTGTTTGCAAAATGATGTCAGCGACATAACATTTAAAATGAATATTAGTTCTAAACAATAGGTGCAAAAATTATTTGTTCAACATGGCAAAAAATGAAAATTCACTGCTTATAAATTAACTAACTCGGCTTCGCTTTGACCATGTAACACTGTCGAGACAGTGAATCAGCTACTTTTTTGCTTTGTTCATATACTATGTATTAGGAAAGTGTCATATTTATGTTTTTTAATGTATTTCAATGAAGTAGAAAAACTAATAAAGATTGGTTTGACATACTCCCATGCAAAAAAATCTGTTGTGATTAGCTCAACACCTCTCGCCATTTCCATTTTATGAGGGAAGAAAAAATAATCGGAACACAGTCTAAAGTTGTTTAATTTAGATTTTAAACCAACGTTTCGATCATACAATGATCATCTTCAGGGTTAAATCAAGTCAAAAATAAAAATGTTTTAATAATAATAACATTTTTATTTCTGACTTGATTTAACCCTGAAGATGATGATTATATTATCGAAACGTTGGTTTAAAATCAAAATTAAACAACTTTAGACTGTGTTCCGACTATTTTTTCTTCCCTCAACCAACTTCCAGTCGATTATCGTATTCCAACATTTCCATTTTATGTTACATAAGTATCGTATTTAACATTTAGCCTACGGATATATATCAAAATTACTACCCGGTGTTCGGTGTTATCGAAGTTTCACTGATTAGTATAAAAGAAAATGCAATATCAGATTCTTTTTAGTTTGAGGTTTAAAAATATTAACTTAAAAGGGCGCCAAATTTGTTTTCTACCCAGTTCAATATTTTATGTTGCGCCGGCCGTACATTACCGATATCTATTTGGCATTGAAAATAGTTAAAATAATTTGTAATAAGATTATTATTGGGGGAAGAAAAAATAGTCAGAACGCAGTCAAAGATGTTTATAATGGTGATCATTGTATGATCGAAACATCGGTTTTTAATCAAAATTAAACATCTTTAGCCTGCGTTCTGACTATTTTTTCTTCCCCCAACCAACTTCCAGTCGATTATCATTACTCCAAAGATTATTATTATTATTAAGTATAGATTTTCTCAGATAAAATTGAGACCCATTTATTTCGCCATAAAAATAATTAAATATCTTACAATAACATGAGCCTAGAAACTGTTGTGCTTATTATAAACTACAAGTTTTAATTTATCTTTAAGAAAAATGCGATTTCTAATTTTCTTTAACATGCTTGTGGGTTCTTTGGCGAGTCGATATTTTTGCGTGTCGTTTTCATTCGGTTCTTTTTCTCTCAAGTCTTCCGAAATACAGGCCTTCCATCTTATCTTTGGTCTTTCTCTGCTTCTTCAACCTCCCATTACTAATCTACTCATTCTTGTTCAAATATAATTCTTCATTTCTCCTCATGACATGTTCAAACCAATGTAATAGTCTTTCTTGTAACACTAGAATTATTTTATTACCGTATCTTTCCGTGTGTTCCCCAACATCTACTTCAACATCCTCATCTCTGACACATTAATTTATTTTTTATTTATACTGACATCTGTCAATTTGAATTATATTATTTATTAGCAGTTTCCATGTTTAGCATAGCTGGCTGAATTAAAAAAATTAATTTCTTTAAATTTTT
The DNA here is from genome assembly GCA_951394225.1 of Harpalus rufipes. Lineage (NCBI taxonomy): Eukaryota > Metazoa > Arthropoda > Insecta > Coleoptera > Carabidae > Harpalus > Harpalus rufipes. The sequence goes on along the minus strand of OX596276.1, from coordinate 18,429,322 downwards.
TTAACTCTGTATCTATTGAATATGAAGTATAAAATGTAATCAAATCGTATAAAGAATAATATATTCTTTAAGTTATAATAATATTAAATATCAGTAAATCAAATTTAACTATTAAATCTTTAAATGAGGCTATTTCCGGTTCACCAATTATAACCAAAATCTAATCACTTGTTCTTCTGGATGTATACTTGAGGAATACGAAAAAATTATAATTTTTGGAATCGTGGTATTGGAGTTATGGGATCCGGAACTTTTGTCACGCACACACAGACACACAGACACACACACACACACACACACACACACACACACACACACACACACACACACACACACACACACAGACACACAAACATACATACAGACATCATCGTAAAAATGGTAAAATCGTATTATAGGGATCCTAAAACATGCTTATTCAGTAAAAACTCATCATTGAATTTTTTGACCAAAGACAATACCTTCCTTACCTAAAGGTGACGGACGTAAAAAGGTTGTATCATTTTAATTGAATAAAAATTATTTATGTAGGTTTATTTAGTTTTGTTTTTCCGGGATTTTTGCGGGGAAAAAACATTCCGACGGGGCACTGCTAAATCAAAAACTACCGGAACGGTCGTGTCCAACGTACCTTCCGGGAGCTTATACCTACTTTCAAATAGTTCCGGAGCGCGTTTCAGCTTTCACAAAATTTTCCGGAAAGATGTTCTAGACCGTTCCGACACCAACACAGCACTTGTTATTTAAAAAAAATCTGTTGTGGCCAGCACAATACCTTCCATCATTTTTATGTATTTTATATAAATTCCACACAGAAAGTTTCTTATATTTTCAGTAACATTATTTCACAGATATATTGTACTTGAAACTGAACATCTGACAATTAGTAATATTGAATTATTGAAATCGTTTCCATAGTGACGCAGCAAAGATTGCAAGATTTATTAAAAATTAATTGGTTTATAAATCTTTATTTCCAAATACATTGAATATGAAGAAAATAATGCAATCAAATCGTGTAGAGAATAAAGTATTCTTTAATATTTATAATAACATAAAATACCAAAAAATGATATTTAACCTATTTTAAAGAAAAACAGTTAAGAACTTCAAATGAAGGTATTTCCGGTTGATCAATTGTAACCAAAATCTAATGAAGTCTTCCTTTGGATATAAGAATGATGAGTCCGAAAAAATTGTGATTTTTGGAATTGTAGTACTGGAGTTATCGCGGTTGAAACGCTCGTCACATACACAAATACGCACGTACACACACACTTAGGTACACACATGTACACACACACACACACACACACACACACACACACATACAGACATCATCGTAAAAATAGTAAATTTGTATTCTAGGGACTCCAAAACGTGCTTATTCATTAAAAATTCATCATCGAATTTTTTGACCAGACAATACCTTCCTTAAGTTAAAAAGATCGCATTACCTTCTTTCAAGAAATTCCATTCATAAATTTTCTTGCAAAAGATTCTATATTTCCAGTAAAATTATTTCATAAATAAACTATGCAAATTGTACTTGACAATGATATCTTCTTCTTCAGCTTTTCTCATTCGTTAGGAGTCGCTATATATGTTTTATTTTCTTCTTCTGTTCATTTCTGTTTTGTGTGTCGTCCTCATTTAGTTCCTTTTCTCTCAAGTCTTCCGCAATACAGTCCTTCCATCTTATCTTTGGTCTTCCTCTTTTTCGTCTACCTTCTACGAGCCAACCCCAAATGTCTTCGTATCCTCTGAACAAAATATATTAACAGAAAGAAGAAATATTTTTTTAGATTACAATAGTTACGACTATAATTGGGCAATTTTTTATTTTATGTATTAATAAAGCGTACTGGTTTTAAATATAATGTTATTACCTAAATTTATCATTTTAACAATACTCTACGGGCAAAAATATGACAACAGACACGTGCTAATTTTTCTTAGTTCCAACAGTAAATAATACAATATTTATGTTGCTGAAACTGACAATATATTCAATTAATTACTACATTAAATTTTATTTTTTTAGTACAATTATTTGCAAAGTGATATTTATTTATTAAAGTACCACCTACAATTATATTAAAAACAAGAATAAATAAACTTCTGGATGCTATGATTATTACTCCAATTTACATTGCTTATAATAAAATTTCTTAGGTTTAATAATAATTTATTTGCAAATAAACCATTGTCTGCATGTGACAAATGTTTTCGTCTTTAATAATTCGCAAATAATTTTTATTAAAGCACTAGAATTTAAAATGGCAATTAATTGAGTATATTGTCAGTTACTTTTACCCTCAGTTTTATGGATAATACTAACATAAATATTGTATTATTTACTGTTGGGACGAAAAATTTTTGGGACTTGTCTTTTGTCATATATTTGCCCGTAGATTATTGTTTAATGAAAAATTTAGTTAATAACATTATATTTAAATCCAGTACACTTTATTAATACATAAAATAAGAAAAGTGCAAAAATATAGTCTTAAGTATGGTAACCTAAAAAAATATTTTTTATTGCTGTTAATATATTTATTTTAGAGGGTAGAATACATTTGGGGTTAGGCTCGTATTACTAAGCTATTCATTCTTCCAATATATTCTTCATCTCTTCTCATGACATGTTCAAACCAATGTAATCGCCTCTTTTCTATCTTTCTAGAAACTTCTATCACTCTAGCCATTTCTCTTATTCTTTCATTCCTTATCCTATCTTTCCGTGTCTTCCCCAACATCTATCTCAATGCATCCTCATCTCTGCCACATTCATTTTCTTTCCATTGACACTGGCATCTGTCAGAATTTTATTAATACACTAGCTGTTTCCATGGTTATAGCATAGCTGGCTGATTTATAAAATTTAATTTCTTTATAATTCCTTAACTCTATATCCATTGAATATGAAATATAAAATTCAATCTATTCGTATAGATAATAGAATATACTTTAATATTTATAATAACATTTAATGTCAACAAATAATATTTTACAACGTTTTTTCAAGAAAAACTGTTAAAATCTTCAATTGAGGGAACTTCTGGTGGACCAATTATAACCAAAATCTAATCAAGTCTGCATATGGATGTAAGGAAGAGAAATACGTAAAAATTGTAATTTTTGGAATTCTGGTACTGGAAATATCGCGGCCGAAATTATAGTCACACACACACACATACACACACGCACACACACACACACACACACACACACACACACACACACACACACACACACAGACATAATTGTAAAAATAGTAAAATCGTATTGTAGGGACCCTAAAATGTGTTTATTCATTGAAAACTCACCACCGATTTTTTTAACCAAAGACAATACCTTCCTTATCTAGAGGTGACGGAAAGTAAAAATATTAAAAGAAATTAAATAAAGTTGGTTATATTATATAACAGTATTGTCTTTAGTTACAATAAATGACTTCATCAAACTCTCACAGCAAGCTGGAAAACAAAACTATACTGGCGTACTGAGTTCGACTATAACATTTTGTTTAGTTATTTGTGACTAATAAATTTCTGCTAACCATTAATAGAGACGCAGTTTCTTTTACTTTATTCTTTCATGAATAAGAAATATAAATCACCCAATAAGTATATTTTGTCGAAAGGAAAAACTGTGGATAATTTAAAACTACAACTTAGATGGGTTATGTTGATTTTAATGTCACCCCAAATCCCAAATCCATTTGTTCAGTTTTGCTTCATGTAGTTCGCGTGTTTTGTATCATAAAGCTCTCTGTGCTACCTCACAGCCTCTATCAGCTTTTCTTCTGCCTTTAAAAAAGCATAAACTAAGAAATAGAAAAACTGTACAAGACAATATGTGTAGCACGAGAAACTGTGCCTGAACTACAACGCCACGCGATTGTGAGTAGACGCGAGTCGTGCCACGTAGCGTCATGTTCCCAATTTGCCCCGTTATATTTAATCCTACAGGATTACAAAATCAATTGCTGTATTGCGCCATCTAACACGCTCTATACGTGTCTCAATGTACTCCTAGCCTTATAAAGCAATAATAAATGATGTATTTACATTGCGAAGAAAAAATATTGACTCATGTGCATCAATAGTACCCGAACTATGTCGTACGGCAACATTAACGAATTGTTGCCAAACTTATTTACTTGGTCAGGGTCACCATTTTTGCCAAATTTTGTAAAATGGTATGCAGTGTATCATTTAAGATAACAACATTATGTATTTTATAAATTCATATTTTAATCATTATTAATTTGAAACTATTCGTTTTTACCTCTCGCTAAGAGAGGTATTGGATTCATGCTAAAAATCTCATATCCAGATTTGAATGAATAAGCACGTTTTAAGGTTCCTAGAATCCGATTATAACATTTTTACGATGATGTCTGTGGGTGTGTGTTAGGTTGTTGGAGGTACGATTTCTCAAATTCTATAAGACTAAAGACCTGTATAACAACGGATTCCTCAATCTAACAGTATTGGGAAGAGTTGCATAGGTTCTGGTAACAATAATTGGAAAACCGGAATTGGTAGTTTCTAGAAAAAAAAAATTAAATTTTAGTTTTTGAAAATTTGTTACTACAAATAATAAAGATAATTAAATTCTCAATCTGACACATTTAATTTATTTATTATTTCTCATATAGGTTTGGAGATAGAGTATATAAATAATATAGAATAATCTGTTGTAATTAATCTCGTTGCCCAAAAAACAGTTGCGATATTTAAATTTTTGTAATTGACAAATAAATGCAAAATGTCTGTGTCAGATTTTTCTGGGAGGTATGAGTACATTTAATATATATTATTGTATTATTAATTAAATATTGTAACGGCCATTTTTCCCCACCTCTACAATACATGCCCAGCAGAGCATCGAGTCGACCGGACGACCGGGCTGTAGTCAGTCGTGCATATTTCGTCTGTGAGAGAAGTCGTTTCACTTGTTTCATGCAAAATATATATACTTATAAATTTGACCCTTTTTTGTAATATTTTTATAAATAAACTTGTTATCTGACACACGAAGTGTTATAATATGTATTTAAATTATAGGCATGTTAATATTACTTATATCCTTACGAAATACCGCTAATACTGTCAATGAATTTGAAAAATTTTGAACATATTAAAAGAGTATGACAAAATTTCTCATAGAACGAAAGAAGAGAAACAATTTCAATTATTTGTGTGTATAAGAAATGTTAAATTCGTTACTTATAGGGAGCGAGCAGTCATGTGACTTTGTTGGCCTTGGCAAGCAGATATGAGGATCCGTATCAGAATGACGGCTAGTAGTTATTTACATAGATGTCACAATTGTCATGTCATAATTTTTCATTCAAAATTTCAAAATATTCTGATATTTATTTGTCATCCACAGTATAGAATATACTTGTCGAGGAAAATAAGCCACATGGATTTGGAAAGTCAATGTTTTGAATGAAAACTTATGATATTTGACACCTATGTACATTACTAGCTGTAATTTTGACACGGGTCCCCATATCTGCATGCCAAGGCCAACAAAGTCATAACTGCTTGCGCCCTATGCAACATAAAATGAAAATGACGAGAGGTATTGTGCTGGCCACAACAGATTTTTTGTTGTTGTGAGTATGAGAAATAATGGCAGAAGTAATTATTTTTTGTCACAATGTGTCCATTTTGTACACTAAGAAATTCGGTGTTAATTTTTAATTAATCTTAACAACCTAAGAATTCTATATAGATCCACATAGATTTTAGTGTTACGTAGAATACTTTCGCTGGAGTAAAAAATTGGTATACATACATATAAAACAACTTCACAAAAAAACTACTAATAACAAAATGATAACTTACTGTTCATGAAATTTACTAGGAGACGATAAATTGTTTACAGTTACTAAAAAGCTGGTATTCTACAAGGCGGCACTACAATTATTATAAATACGAGATAAAACGGAAACAATTAATTTATTAAATATTTAAGAATAGAACAACAAAAATTAACAATAAATTGGAGATGTAATAATATTATCATTAATATAATCAGCGACAGCTTGCGACTGGAGCATAGTGAAATGATTTCCCTTGAAAACTTCTATTCTGTACTGTTTGCAAATCTACAAAAACATACAATATAATTAATAGTTATTCATGCAATAACTGCAAAAAAATATATTTAAGCATCCCGCTAGGCAGTGTCTTCCAACAATGGGACCGCAGTTTTAGTCCCGACTTCAGTCATGACGTCTCATTTATGAAGTTTTTCTATGATTCAAAGCCAAATTGTAAAATCCGACTTTTAATAATATACGGCCAAATTGTCAAAACTTCTTTGACGTAGGGGTTAGCTGTCGCATTTTCGCATTAGCGTAAAAAGCGACAGACTATCACTAATTTGGTCACTTTAAGGTCCTAATGTTTTAATGCAGGGATTCCCAATCTAGGCCCGCGGTAATTTTTGATTCTGACCTTATTAGTGCATTTTTTACTATAATCATATTAAAATCAACTTGTTCAAAAGAATTTTTCTCATTTTCCATGCTGTAATAATTTGCCGGAAACTTTGTCGAGTTAGAATTTCATTATTGAGACCATGTTCAAAATATTATATTATTGTAAGAAGATTTTGTGGGTTAATTTAATGATTTTAAAAATAATTCTTTGCATTAATGAAATAATCTGAATAACCATAAATAAAAAGTTTCGTCAAAATATAATTTTTTGGTAGTACGCATATTATGCAAAAAAGATACATATAATATAAGTTTCTTATATTAATAATCCAATAGGATTTCCAATAAGAACTAATATTCGGTCCGCCATATATTTTAAAATTTCGTATGTGGCCCGCTTCTCAAAAAGGTTGGAGACCCATGCTTTAAAGTGACAGATGAACGCATTAGTTTGAAAAAGAATGTGATTTTGACTTTCAAAATGACAAAGTTGACATTATGAAACGCAATTACAAAAAAATATGTAAGTATAAACATTATGCTTACCTTGAACAAAGTTTTGCTGAAATCTTTGGTAGATACAAATGGCCGAAGTAATTTTGTTGGTATATTCAACGATTCTTCGCCAACAGAATATTTTTGTATTAATTTCAGCGTTTCGCGTAAAATATTTATGGTTTTAGTCATTTGTTGAGATTCAGAACGTGTTAAGTTCAATACATTAAGTGCTGCATTTAATTTGGACTCCCAGGTTTCGTTTTTACTGAAAATTTCGTTCAAAATCTACAATAAAAAATACTTTAATAGCTATTTTTAATATTTTTATAAAATTGTACCTCTGGCTGACTGATTTTCAATAAATATTGTATAAGGACAGAATCAAGTCCTTGACTGTATGTTTGTGACTCGTTTATAAGGTGTTGAAGAGTTCCGGGTAGGCCGTCTAACAAATAAAGTTGTACATTGTTACTGCCTGCTTTTTTTTCTAATAGTTTTGCTACTTCTAAGGCGACAATACCGCCGATAGATACACCAGCTATGTTGTAAGGACCTTTCGGACACACCTCACAAATACGCTGAAAGATATAAGTACATGGTATTTCTAGAAACGGGAACGTATCTACTGTTCGATGTGTTTTAAGTGTACATGCTAGACTCTATACTCGAATTCGGATATTGTCCGAAAATTTTTGCACAGAACTAGTTTTGAACACCTGAAATCTCCCAATCCCGAATTTTTGCACTTCAACGTATATTGTTTAATCAGTATTGAACAATACTAGTTATGGTTAAGTTAGGTTACGATTTGTTTAAATAAATAATATCAGTTTTAGTAAGTTAAATGCGTTGTGGCTATATTTCAGGTTTGAGCACTTCCAGGAATTCAAATTATATCTTTTCAATTTCAGAAAAAGTAAATTCAATTCCGGAAATATACGTAGTAAGTTCAATTTCAGAAAAAGTTCAGAAAAATAAAATGTATATATGAATTTACCTTTTCTGAAATTTAATTTACTTTTTTCAGAAATTGAATTTACTTTTTCTGAAATTGAAGTTACTTTTTCTGAAATTCTAGTTGCAATTGTATTATTCTGAGAAAATTGTTCGGACAATGCCGAATTCTGGTATAGAGTGTAAATATATGTATATCGAAATCATATCCAGATTGTAAAATCTGTCGTTTTATGAAACTTTCGTTGACTTAACGATGTTTTATAGTCGACTAATCGTTTTATAAAACGACGAACAACGTATGGGCACATTGTAATGAATACAATGTATATTTGTACATTTTTGCTTGCAATATTTCTACACCATAACCAACATAACCTAACAACCTAAAGCATAAAAGTCACGCTTGGAAAATTCGGCCAATGTTTTGTGCATTAAACGACTGGCCAGATTGTAGAACATCGCTAATTCAACGAACGTTTGACAACCTGTCCGCGTTTTATACAACGACTACAACCTGACTACGACATATATAATGGTGTTCAACATGTTTTCATGTATGGTGTTTATGAAAGTTTTTTAAAAAAATGGCGTAATTAAATTTATATATCTCACCTGAACTGCAGTACCGGCAATATCTTTGACTGCCTGACTCTTTTGTTGCGCGTTTATGACATAAACAGGACACATAATCTTCATAATAGTATTCTGAAGATACCTGCAACTTATTCCCAACAACCCAGGCACCATAAACAACGGCGGCATCTCCCTGATTTCTCCAGTACCAGCACTAGTAACCTTATCTACGGTGACGCTATCCACTGCCTCTGTCTTCACTGATAGAAGCGACGGTACCGATCCTTGCAATAGGCGGAAGTAATCTTTGAAAGTAAAGTTCTCTTCCACTGTTAAATTGTCATCGTCACAGTGAGTCTTCAGGTCTACAGTTTCGGAGAGAGCGTAGCCTAAGAATGCGATGTCGTCTTCGAAGCGAGTTGTTTTCGCACGACGGAGAGTGCTTGTAAAAGGATTTGGGGACAGAGTTGAAGGAGAATTTATGTCGAGGAAGTGAACCAGTCTTGTATTGATTGGTATGACACTTGGTGAAACATTACAAGAATTGGGAAGGAATATTATAGCTGCAACATTTTTCAGTATATTTGTTGCTGGCAAATTGTTTGTAACATCAACTGTAATGTTCAAATTTTGCAGATTTCGTTCTACAAATAACTTTTCTGAAATGTTTTTTGGAGCAATTACAAGAATAATTTTACTGGCGTTATGTTTAGCCAACCAAATTGAAGCCAAAATGATGTGTTCAATATTGCTATTAAGGCCATACAGAATATACGGCTTATTTAAGTCACACTGATAAACTGATTTCTGATAATGTTGAATAATTTCTTGTACTGGAAAAATGGCGCAACCAGTAACTTGAGTTCCAGATACATAACTAATAGCATTTTCTATTGGTTGTTCTTGTCTAAATATATTTCTTTTAATTGGTATAACTACGGAACTATCCAATCCCTGTTGTACTAGTTGATGTATGCGACGTTTTTTGTCATCATCCCATTTGCAAAGTCTAGCTGGGAACACGCCATACATTCCTCCACATTTGAAGAATGTAGACAAACCTATAGTTTCTGTATTGACCGTGCCGTTTGGGTCTATTTCATCTTGCAACAAAACAGCTCTTCCTAACCTTCTAATACATTTTGCGCTGGCCACAAGATGTTTTCCTTTAGTACAGTTTATTAAAACGTCAACTCCTTGACCATTAGTAAGAACCATAACGTTTTTTTCAAAGTTGGAATTGGTGAAATAGAAAACTGTATCATTATTGAGCATTTTCATTTGTTTTAGGAGCAAAGCTTTTTGTTTATCGTTTGCAACTGTGGCTAATATTTTGGCGTTTAAACTAGAAGCTACGTGAATCATAGCCTGACCCAATGCACTGCAAGCGTTATGAATAAGAACTGTTTCCCAGTATTTCAAAGATGTTAATTCTACTAAAGCGTAATACGCGAGAGCATACGATGCAGGCGCAGTAGCACCATCTATAAATGACCAGTTATTTGGCAAATTCCATTGGAAAATTAGATCTGCAGTGAAACTGGCGTTGCATATACCCATTACTCGGGTGTTGGTGTCTCGTTTAATGCCACAATAATCAACTAGACCTAATTTAGGTGTTGTGCTTTCGTTTGTTTCAACAGGAATAACTTTTGAAGAGTGTATTCCGATATATTTAACATCTACGTTATTTATTTTGATATCAACAGTTTTATTATAATTTTGTTGCTCCTCTTCGCTAAAATCTTTATCAGTTATACGAATATTAGTGGAATATCGGCTCCCCCATGTTCCGTGAACGTAAACAGAAATTGTCACATCTTGTTCAAAGATGCGACGGTAAAATGATTCATTTGGAGTGACTTTAGGTGCATTTTCATCCAAAACAAATAAAAATCTTGCTTTATGTCCTCCATTGAACTGCTGAACAATTCTTATAAAACTGTCTACATCATTTGTCGGTAAATATTTGCAAACTACATAAACGCGGCAGTTGGAATTTTCTAAATTTGTGCGCAGATCTCTCACCCAATCCAAGGCTAAGTTTTCTGTATCGTCGTCACTGATTATTTGTTCATTTATGTGAACTATTACTGGTTTTTCATTATTTATTTGTTTTAAGAGACGAATGCCATTATCTTTTGATGATAATATTTGAATCAGATTTGTATTTTGTATATTATCATTACTGTAAAGAAGAATGCAAGAATTGGGGTTATTTTGAAGATACTGTGATGCATTTTCTAATGAAGTTGCAACTAATAGTTGAGCCGTTGGCAGTTCTTGAGTAAAGTTGTTAATATCATGAATTTGTAAACGTGGTGTATAATTTTGTTGACTAATTTGTCCTAAGATGTGGCGAATACGTTTCGTTGTATTATTGTTGCAAACAATCTACAAAACATGATTATAATGTCACTATTAAGTTATACTTATTTCATACTACGTAAGGAATTGGAAAGAATAGAATCATCTTGCAGATAAAATGATTTGTTTTTATAAAAATATTTCAAACACTTACCACGCCGAATTCCGCTTTATCTTGCAACCCTCTGCTGACAGTCTGCAAACACGCATCTACTACAACCCTTATATCTTCATTCATGTCCTCTGGAATAAATCTGGAAGCATTCGCCCTCAAAGTGGGTCTAGCAACTCCCAAAGTTGAAGAACATTTAATGTTTTCTAGAAGCATGATAGGACTCCAAATAGAATCCAGGGGACCCGTGTAGCGAACAGGAATCGGTGTATCTTCTTCGGGAATGTTGTTGAAGTTGAAGAACATATGGCGAATGTAACTGGGCAATAAGAATTCGACAGGAATGCTGGGGTGAAGAATATAAGCATGGAAAATTGAAGTAGCGAAAGAAGCAAAGTTGTTTTTCCATAAAATGGTCGCTTCGAGGCCTGAAAAGTTGAAAACTGATGAAGATTTGGGAAAAAGAGTGTTACTTTTAAAACGATTGAGCGAAGATTTACGGATGTAAAATATAATAAATAGTAGCATTAGTGATAAACAAATTAATTGAAACAAAAAAACTTTTGGTTATATAATAAATAATTATATATTATTAACCCAATAGTGTCCAAAGATCCAAGAATATATTTTGTTTGTCACGGAAGGTGCACATTTGAGATATACGCGACGCAGCCTATGGCCCAAGTAAATGTATGTTATTGTGCTCCATATATTGAGACGCAGTCTGAACAAAAGTGCATGAGGAGCTTATATGACACAAATGATCCGCAATATTTCAAATTAAAATATGAAATAATAATATAAGTTCTTCTTTTTTTCATGTACTTAGGTACTTCGTTAGAGGTAATAGGTACTATAGGTAGTCATTTTAATTTAAATAAAATTGTACACTTTCTCGCATAAGACAAATGACAATGTGCGCATATATTGTGCCGCCGCACACTCAGATTTTCTTGGAGTTGCGTGGACTGTCGACTTGCATAGGCGTGTCGCCTATGCATGTGTCCTTGCCTAAAGCCGGGATTAATATGGTTGTAACGGGAACGGGACGGGATGTAACGTAACGAGAAAGCTTGCAATGTTGAATTTTCCCGTTACGTTACGTCCTGGCGGCAGACGGCATTAGAAACCATTAGGAAAGCTCCCTGCCTAGGGATGCGCAATGTGCACGCGTACCATGCGTATCAGCTGTCAACGGTATTGTTATTCTTGTTGCCAAGGTGCTTGATTCTTAAAATTTAACCGTACGTATTACGAGTATAAAAAAATCTGATGTGGCCAGCACAATACCTTCCGTCAATCCTGTGTATTATGTATAAATTCCGTACATAAATTTTATGGTTCTAAATTTCCACTAAAATTATTTCATAAACAAACTATGCAAATTGTACTTGACACTGACTTCTTCTTCTTTAGCTTTTTTCATTCATTAGGGGCCGCTATTTTTTATTTTCTGCTTCCACTCATTTCTGTTTTGCTTGTCGTTCTCATTCAGTTCCTTTTCTCTCAAGGCTTCCGCAATACAGTCCTTCATCTTATCTTTGGTTTTCCTCTATTTATTCAACCTTCTGTTATTAAGCTATTCATTCTTCCAATATATTCTTCATCTCTCCTCATGACATGTCCAAACCAATGTAATCGTTTCTCTTGTATCTTTCTAGAAACTTGTAACACTAGAGTTATTTCCCTTATTCTGCATTCCTTACCGTATCTTTCCGTGTCTTCCCCAACATCTACTTCAACATTCTCATCTCTGCCACATTCATTTAGTTTTCATTGACACTGACATCTGTCAATTTGAATTCTGAATATATTAGCAGTTTGAAATTTAATATCTTTATAATTCTTTAACTTTATATCTATTGAATAAGGAGTATAAAATGCAATCAAATCGTATAGAGAATAATATATTCTTTAAGTTATAATAACGTTAAATGTCAATAAATCATATTTAACTTAAAATCTTCTTCCTTACCTAAAGGTGACGAAAGGTAAAAATGAATGATTGTGCGCTAATCGAAGCGTGTTTTCGTCTGAACACAATACGTCTCGTTTCGTTATGTTACGGCCATCGTAAATAGACACGACTTTGCTTCACGTTACGTTCAAGTTACTTTCCATTATGTTACAGTACATCCCGTTCGGTGATAACCATCGTAATCCCGGCTTAAATCTCACTTAAATTTTGTATACATGCTATATAAGGGGCTCAGTAGAAAAGTATTATGTAATAGAATTTGATTTAAAAACTAGACTTTGCTAATATTATTTAGAGACACTTATACCATTTTTTCTTTAAATAAATACAAACCGGTATTGTTTCCTACACCTTTTTAATTAAGAAAAAAATACTTTTCTACTGAACACTTCATATATTGTTTTATGTATGTAATTAATACGAACATTTATTTGCCGTATGATAAATACATAAATATGAATTTTTAAGGAATCTATGTATTATATTTTCACTTACCATTTTTGTAAATGCGTACATCTGTGATAGCCCGATATATTCCATTCAACTCCAATCCTCTCATAGCCAACTCTCTATAAATTTCATCCCCATTTAGTTTAAACAATACCTCTCCCAACAACTTTTCATTTCTGTTGTCGTCACTCATTTTCTTCGCCATTTTTGTCAATTCCCTTGTTTTTGGTATAGTTGTACATCCTGTAGCTACCGATCCAAATCGATCAGTAACTTCAAACATACCTGTAGCTCTCTGCACCATTATCCTTATAGAAGGAGTGTCTTCGTTTCTTCCGAGAAGTCTATTTCGTTGGACGGAAAAGTTGGAAATTTTCATCGCGTCGACTTTCTTAATATTATTTACAATTTCTCGAACGAGAGGCAGGTATGCAGTTGCTGGTATTATTGGGGAGCTGTGTATTCTGTGATTGGTTATGTCTCTGAACCAATCGCTGTGCAAATCAAGGGAGAAGATTTGTTCACAACCGCTGTTGTCTTTAAATTCGTCGACTCCTGAGCGCCATTCTTCATTATGAACCCATCTTACTAAAGATGCAATACTTGGAGTCCCTCTTGGGGCTATAATACTCCTTGGATGGACATCTTCATATAAAGAGCTCAAATCCAATTGAACTCCAGATAAGTACAACTTTCCGATCGCGGTAAATAAAAATTCTAAACCATTTTCATATCCGCGTCTTGTCAGAGCGACATTAACACTGTCCGGATGAACGCTACGTTTTAAAATGGCTTGTAACAAACCATGTGGGGCGATTTCTATCAAAACGCTTCCTTTTGGAACATGTCGCAATGCTTCTTCGAAATAAACAGAACTTAATAAATTGTTGGTGAGGTATTCGGCTGAGACATTTTGAGCGAGATCGGTTTGCCATTTGGCTTCTGGTATGGAAGAGCTCAACCATTTAGAAGAACGCTTTTTAGGGTGGGTGATAAGAGAGTGCAAATATTTTAGTAGTAAGGGTGCAGCTGGTTTGATGTAACGGCTGTGATAAGCGATGCCTGCTACGTTCACTAATCGCGCGAATATTCCTTTATCCTAAAAAAAGGAAATAATTGATGCATTTAAATTCAAAGGGATCTATATCTCAGAAAATATAAAATTTTAGGCATGGTTGAAATCTACAGCCAACGATAGATCTAATTTTATGAACAAAGGTTTGTACAAATAAATAAGTACAAGTGCTAAAATATTTTGACTCGTACTCTGGACCTCAAGGTCGTAAGTATTTAGCATATATTTAAACAAAATGATTAAGAAAATTAATAAAAAAAAATGTTGCAGCTTTCATTAATGTTTCATATAGAATTTATATTATATAAAATACTCGTATACCTATATATTATTAGTTCAGCATAAGAATCCTAAAAAGAAACCCAACATCTCAAATTTAAATGAGGCCGATTCATGATTCATGGATTTACCACAACACGTACAAAGAAAATGGCACGTTATGAGACTGCGTACTTTGGCACTTATCTCTGTTCCCTATCTCACTCACGCTTATACAAATCCTTATTCCATCTCTTTTAATCCTATACATAATACAAACTTGCATTGTGAAACATATGCTTTCGCGTATCTAGCTAATGTTCTCAGGTATAAGCGAATGATCGGCAATTCGGCATATGCACGAAATTTTTGAAATAAATAATAATAGACATAATTTGCTTACTTGTAGCTCTTTCACCACATTCTCCATGTCTTCCTTTGGTCCACTAAGAGTACAGCTGTCAGGCCCATTGTGACACGCGATATCTATAGAGGGATATACGGATACAAACTTCGCAGCTTCTTTAGCACCCACACCTACTGCAGCCATCAATCCTGGGATCAATTCTGCTTCTTGTGAGGCCATACCACGATAATAAGCGCTTAAAATCATCTGTTCGGCTGTTACACAACCGTCCGCATAAGCGCAGCCTAATTCACCGACGCTGTGGCCTAGAATACCATCGGGAGTTATGCCTAGAGAGAAGAGAACGTCCGTAAGACCAATCTAGAAGACAGGAAAGAGAGAAAAAAACATGAGAATTAGAAAAATTATGTTTAAGAATGTGAAAGATAAAATTAATTCTGAAACTTTGAGGGTTTGTATCGTTACTTACTTGAATTGCGGCGATCCCGACAAAACTATTCAAAATATTATCAAACAACGTCTCATCATCGCTTGTAATAATGTTTATCAAATCCATATTGAACGGTTTCAAGGCATTTGCGCATTTCTCCACCACTCTTGCAAAAATTGGTAATTTTAACAAGGATTTTCCCATTCCTAACCATTGACTTCCCATACCCGAATAGATAAACCAAACAGGCCTCGTAATACTACCGTAGTATGACGATTCATCCTTAAAAGTATAATCAGAGTTTTTTACAACATACCCACGATATAAATATCCCGGGATATGAGTCGCAAATGCTCCGTTGATTAGGTTTGTGTAATCGATATTGTCTTCAAAATTTTTGATGCGTTCAATAATGTCTTTGATGCCGTCTTCGGATCTAGTAGACATTATATGTAAAAGTGGGAGTTTTGTTAAAAAATTTATTGCTTGAGAATTTTTTTCTACAGGATTTCTTTTTAATAGCACATGACCAAAAGCGCTAGCGATGCCGAAAGAATTAACAGCTGCGTATGTACCAGTCCAAGGCGTATTTTCTGTAACTATTTTTAACCTTCCATCTGTAAGGGCTGGTACATCAGTTCTTGGATTTTCAGTGTGCAAATTCGCAGGAATAGTACCACATTCCATAGCAATTATAGTTTTTACTATACTTATAAGCGCATCTGACGCTTCTGTATGTCCAATATTAGTTTTCACAGCTCCTATCAACAAGGGATTCTCCCTGTTGCCATTATTAAATACGTCATCAATTAGATTAAGTTCTATTTTGTCCAATTCTTTCAAAGCAGAACCATAAGTTTCAACAAAACTAACTTGAGTTGGGTCAACTCCAGAATTTTGGTAAAAATTTTGAAGAAATTTCCTTGCTGGGTCAATATCTATCTTGATGAATTGTCCCGGTCGATGTCCATTGAATAAAGAATCAACATTAACAAGAGTACAATATCTCCGTCTTGCTTGATCTGCGCGTTGAAGAAGAAAGACGCAAGTGGCATCACTCCGAGCATAACTAAAGAAAAGAATGATAGGTTATGCGACTTCCCGTAATAACATCGTCATCTGCTATTTTACACGGGAACATCGAACGTGAATTTAATTAGTACCAGTCAACTTCAAAGCATAATGTGCTTCTACACATCCTAAAATCTAATTACTATACTTCATTTGACGTAAGAAAATAGCGTTGGTTTAGATAGGGATATGAATTCTGCCCTTTGATTGGTCAGAATACATATCTAGTTCACAAAAACGAAAAAATCTGATGTGGACACCACACGACTTCCTTGTACGATTATTAAACTATACATATTTTTTTAATAACATGTCATGAGTGATGTGGACACCACACAACTTCTTTGTGCGCCTATTAACCTATACATATTTTTTTAATAATAAAATTACAAAATATTGACAGGCTTAAACCAAGCCCGAGAAATATTTTGATATAGAACAAAAAAATAATTCATTTACTACTATCATTCTTAAATTAACATTAATCTAACTCGGTTCTTTTTAAAGATAGTTTTGATTACAACAAAGAAATATTTGATTACAACAATGAATATGACTAATTTCACAATAAAAATATAATATTTCTTATTGTACGAATCATAAAATTGCACGTATTTAACGTAATTTCACATGAACATTTTTTTTATTGTTTTGTCCTAATCCATAGCAAGCTTTATTACAAAAACAAAAAAGTATAAAATTTTTAAATTTACATATCTCGCTTATACAAAGGGCTAATTTAATAATACTTGATGTGCTAGACGCAGAAATTAATTCTCTAAAACTTTTATTTGAAGCATTTATTTCTAAAATCAAAATAAAATTATTTTATTCAAGAAAAACTGTTAACAACTTCAAGTAATGTACCACTTCCGGTTAGCCTATTTTAACCAAAATCTATTATGTTATTTCGATTGACATAAAAGTCTTGTATACCAAATTTGAAAAGTTTTGGATTATATTTTAAAACAGTTTTTCATTAAAATCTATTATAGGCTTCATGTAAAGTGCCACTTCTGGAAATTGTGTAATAACCAGAAAGGGAGGTGCACAACTAGATGTTATAGGAGTCCTAAATACAAAATTTCAACTTTCTACGGCTTACCGTTTTTGAGTTATGCGAGATACGTACGTACGTACAGACGTCACGACGAAATTAGTCAAAATGGATTCAGGGATGATCAAAATGGATATTTCCGCTGAAATCTGAAAACCTAAATTTTTCGCGATTACAATACTTCCTTTACTTACGTACAAGGAAGTAAAATATATCATCTGTCAGTTGTCAGTTATCAAATGAAATATATAGAATTAAGTGATATTCAACCATGTTTTGTTGTAATTTTTAATATTCAGGTCTTGTACATTTTTACAGAAAAAAATATTTATTATTGACAACGTTTGGTTTTACGAATTGAAATTATTTATTTTTCTGTATACTCAACTGTAAACAACTATGTACCTTCTTAGCAACGAGTCCGGTAGGTACGTTTTTACGGCCTAGGCCGGTAATACATAGCAACGACCTTAACGACGTCCGGCAGGTATTTCAAAATTGACTTTTACATAATTTGTAAATTAGATAAAAAATGCGTTTAATAAATTTTACCTTAACAGCGCATCACAGCAAACTTTTTCAAAACAAATACGACGCTTTTGATTTAATAATAATTATTCTAAATAATTTGCTTTGAAAATAGTTGTTAAGTATACAAAAAAAATTATACGACACACGGCCGGTAGCTGCATTACGGTCTCGCTAGTTCACGTGTCTCGCTCTACCGGGCTCAACCCGTGATGTACTAGCTCGCTTGTAAATGCTTAGCTACCGGCCTAATGACGTAAAATCTATAATGCATGTAAAAACGGTTGCTCTCAAGCGCCATCTAATATTTTCGTACGTAAAATGGAGTATAATATCCTTCCTAAACGATTACGTTATTTAGAAGAGAATGTAAATTTAGGATTTAGTATATTAGAGTGATAAAAGTGCAACTTTGGATACAGGTTAAAAGATATTTTTTTATAAGTGGAAAACGTCGTACCCTTGAGCGTTTTCCCCAAAACTGTTAGTAACACCATTACGAGAGGTAACCCCCAAGTTTTTGAAAAGGTATGTTGGGTAAATGTTCATGGTAAGATTGGCAGCGCATACAATAGCAGCTTCGCAGTTTCCGGTGCGGATGGCATCGTATCCATGTTGCAAAACCTATAAAATAAAGGTAATGACATTCATAATCTTGCATATTGTGTGAATAAAAAATGGCAATCTACTATATCTTTAAACACACCAAATACAGAAAGTTCATTTTAAATGGGCTAACATTACTATCTTGATAACGAGAACGTTTAAAAAAAATCTAAATATTATTTTTTGAAATTTTAAAGAAAATTTAATTCTCTATCTGATTGATTTAATTTTTTTATTATATCTCGCATAGGTTTGGAGATATAATATATAATAAACATAGAATAATCTGTAATCTGTTGTAATAAATCTCGTTGCCCAAAAACATTTGAGATATTTAAATGTTTGTAATTAACAGATAAATGGAAAATGTCAGTCTCAAAAATTAGATTTTTTCTGGGAGGTACGAGTACATTTAATATATATATATATATATATATATATATATATATATATATATATATATTATTAATAAAATATGTATTTAAATTATAGGTATGTTAATATTACATATATGTCAGAATGACAGCTAGTAGTTATTTAC
Organism: Harpalus rufipes; assembly: GCA_951394225.1. Lineage (NCBI taxonomy): Eukaryota > Metazoa > Arthropoda > Insecta > Coleoptera > Carabidae > Harpalus > Harpalus rufipes. Next base: position 18,409,991 of record OX596276.1, on the reverse strand, counting down.
ATAGATGTCACAAATGTCATATGTCATAATTTTTCATTAAAATTTTTAAATTTTCTGATATGTTGTTTATATGTCATCAATAGTATGGAATATACTTGGCGAGGAAAATAATCCACATGGATTTGGAAAATCATAATGTTTTGAATGAAAACTTATACTTGACACCTATGTACATTATTACTAGCTGTCATTTTGACACGGACCCCCATATCTTCTTGCCAAGACCAACAAAGTCACATAATTGCTCGTGCCATATGCAACATAAAATGAAAATTGTTATTGTGCTGGCCACAACAGATTTTTTTTTTAAGAATAACTAATATTTTTTTATAGGTATATTTTCTATTATGATTAAAATAATTAAAGCTTTATTATATTATTTCTTATTGTAGTTTTTATTCCTTTGACAATATACTTAAATATATTATTAACTAGTCCATTAAAAATGTGAGGTCCGTTCAGGACCTCTATTTGGAAACAACGTTGATTTTAAGGCACCAGAATTTAAGGGTTAAATATATGTATAATGAGAGTGCTACGGATACAAAAAAATAATAATACATGTTATTTTTTACGTATAGTTAGATTGCCATGAACAATTCTGTTAATATTTGTGTTATCATGCAAGTAATGAAAAATTACGATCTATTCACCTATTCGTATTCCTACGGAACGTAGCTCTTACAGTTTTCGATTTATAACTTCGATGAAATGGACATAATTTGTCAATTGTCATATTAGCGGGTCATTTTAGTGATGCTTTTGTTTTTCCATAAATCATTAATGACGAAAAACTGATTTGGGTCTATTTTTACTTTTTCAAATAATTTCTAAACTATCATTTTCATATGCCGCTGGATAGACAATAATATCTTGAACGAAGCTTGTTTCTTGGCTGGGTAGTTGATGAAATGAAAAAGTTTTTGGGATTCAGCCACATTTATTACTTCAGTCTCGACAATTTCGACCCCACATGGGTCTTCTTCGGGAGATGATAGTTCATATGGTGAAAATGATTAAGCAGAAGACACGTCATCAACCTGAAAAAATCCTTATAAAAAGAAATATAACTTGTAGAAATTATTAGTTGTTATTTATTTTTTAAAAAATAAGAAAAATATACTAGTATTAAAGAAACGTATATATTAATGAATTTACAATTATTACTAAGTCAATCCTTATTCCTTTTACGGAATATAAAATTATTTGACACAATATGGTCATTCTCAGTAGTACCAACGTATGGTACGAAAATAAACTACAATTATTTCAAATAATTTTATATTCCATAAAAGGAATAACAATTGACTTAGAAATAATTGTAAATATGATTAATATATACATTACTTAATACTAGTACTTTTTTTCTTCTTCTTTTAAAAATAAGTAATACCCAATAATTTCTACGTTATATTTCATTTTATACGGTTTTCTTCAGGTTAATGACGAGTCCTCTGCCTGATCATTTTCACTATATAAATGTTCTGTATATAATGCGAGATATAATGTTTAATTACACATAAAAATAGTCTATATAATTTATTTAATGAAATATATTACACAAATATGATGTACAGAACATTTATATCAACTTTCATCTCCTGAAGAAGATGCATGTGGGGTCGAAACGGTCGAGATTGAAGTAATAAATGTGGCTAAAGTCCAAAAACTTTTTCATTTCATCAACTACCTAGCCAAGAAACAAGCTTCGTTCGAGATATTATTGTCTATCCAGCGGCATATAAAAATCATTTCTTTTTTTGGTAAATTTTCGAGATGTAACTTAAACTTCATTTTATGCAGTTTCAAGGACCACTAGTATGCAAATGTACCAATCCCAAAAAACTCGCCCTGCACAGGGATCTCGGGAACTATGAGAGATGACGAAGTTGGTTGTTTTTATTTTATAAATTAATAATTGCTGAATTTTTGCTATTTAAAACAAATGAACATAGATAAATTATACTTCGTTGAAAAGCTAAAATCTCTATTTTTGGGGTGATTTTTCGACATTTTCATACCCAATTTATGCCGTTACAAAGCATGCAATTAATTTTGCTTATTGATTCAGGTCCAAAATTTTCGGAGCTATTTTATGTAAAAGAATTAGGGAAGCAAGAAATTATGAAAGTATGATTTTACATGTTAAAATTAGGACATAGGTGTTCGGGAGTCGAAGTCATCATCCTGTATGTCGCCCAGCCTATACCTACTATTAATGTTTATAAATGGTTTCTCAATGTTGTTATGGAAAAAGAACCATAGTGGTCAATTTAAGCTATTTGAACATTGATAATTTTCAAATATGATTTCATTGGAACTTTTATTTATAAAATATTTAAGTATTGTTTTCTTACTTGCATACCGCCTAGCCAAGACGCATCACACGCATAACTCGGCCCTGTTGAATGCAACCAATAGCTAATTCTATTTGCCAGCATAGCCCTAGCTTGTCCCGTGACCCCGTAACCGTTAATCACGTTTTCGAACATCAACGAGTCGTTTTCAGAGATGCTGGAAGCCGCGGCGACGAGTACACGACGTCCACGAAATACTGCAGGAGTCATGCCAGCATCCAAGATAGCCTCCAGAACATTCTGAAAGAGCATACGGTTCATTGGGTTCAAGTAGAAAGCCTGTTTGCGATGGGTGGCGAAGAAACTAGAGTCGAAGTGGTTAATTTCGGAGACATTGCCAGTGCGGTCGCAAACGTCCATGGTACCTACAAGAAAATAGAATATTATTGTAGAAAATAAAATACGAGTGTCATTTCATAAATATTGCACATAATTGTTACTTTATTCATTTGTTTATTTTTATTACACTATCTCTTTACATTGTTTCAATATAGTCTCTTTGGCTGCTTCTCAATGATCGAGTCCCAACGTCTGGGAACGTAACGTAACAGCAGCATGAACCTCTTCCAGAGACTCATGTCCGGACTTTAGGGAGCATGAGGTAACACTTCCCAACCGTATTCACGCAGTTTTTCAGTTACGATACTCCCGATGTGGGGGCGAGTCGAATTTTTTACAATTTTCTGCGCAGTTTTTGTATGAAGGCCCGGTAATAAACTGCTGTGACACTTGCTCCACATGGAACTCTGTCTATCATGATGATTCCTTTGTAATCATAAGCAAAGATCATCATTTGTTTGCCTTTTGATTGAGCTCTCCGAAATTTTTTTGACCGTGGGGAATTCGTACCTCTCCACTCGTTGGACTGTGATTAGTCCAACGAGGCACTGTACTACGGTCCACTGTTAAGTTACCGCAAAATTCACTTAAAGCTCTGTGGATTTCTGCTACGTAAAATTTCGATCTTAATGTACGACCTCTGATCTTCAACAGTCACAAACAAAACACACACTTTTTCGGGTAGGATCGCAACACACGATAACTTTTACATAGTCTTCTTCAAATCACGACTTATGGATATCTCGACTCCGCAAATCTAGTCCTGCTCAAATCTTGACTTATGCACCGTTCGACAAGGTCACTAGCAAGTACACTCCAGAGTACAAATTATAAATAAAAAAACACTACCAATAACACAACCTATCGTACTTCAATTTGTACTCCAGAGTGTACTTATCAGTGACCTTGTCGAACGGTGCATAAGTCAAGATTTGAGCAGGACTAGATTTGCGGAGTCGAGAAATGCATGTCATGATTTTAAGAAGGCTATGTAAAAGTTTTCGTGGGTTTCATGTAATCCCACTTTTTCTCCAAGCCTTCTACTACAACTGTTGTTGCGTCATCAAATTCGCAGTGTTGCCAACCTGTGCATTATTTATGAAATGACCCTCGTATTTTCAAATATATTTAACTATAAAAAAATTATACCTCTTAATATAATTTATATAAATACCACTAGACGCAGAATTTCATAAGAATCTTCCTTCAGAACCTCACTATTTTTGAAAGTATAAAATTGTTTACTATGCTCTGTTCCATTTAACGCATTCAGTAGATGGCGTTCTCATCAGCGCTAGTTTTAAGTAGTCGAAATTACATTGGGTAAACTTATCTCTTGGCTCAAATTTCAGCCAATCAGAGAAGTCAAAACTATGCCCTATACTGAATACGTAAGGTGGAACAAAGTATATGTATAAACATTTTTGAATTGTGCAACTGTTTTTATTATTAATAAATGTGTATATTTAATAAATTTTGTAATAAAAATGTCTAAAATTAGATAAAATACAATTTAGTTTGTAAAAACTTTGAGAATATCCAAACAATTATTTGTCATTTTGAATGCTATAAATAATGTCACAAAATAAAATGACAAATATGACATTCGTTCTTTAGTATTGTAGCGGATGCGCGGCCGACGTGCTGCGCGAGCGAGTCTTAACCTGTCGACGACATAATTGTCGCGCACTCCTGTTGAATAACCAATCTGTGTGTCGCGTGACCTTGTAACAGGATTAGACCTGCTTATTTCACGAATATATGCGAGCGTTCTAGAATAAAGCTAAAGCTAGAAGGGGGAGCGGCTCTGCGCGACTCCAGTCTAGTCTAACCCACAACTACGGTCGTTGATAAACCGGACAGAGCCTTATTGGGTGTGAAATAAATATTGATACAAATACATATAAGGCTAGTTTCTAATGAATGAACATAAATAGTGAAATAAGGCTAGGCTCAAATTGAAACACGTATAGCGCGTGTGAGGTGACATGACACGAGCGGCGCGACGCGCACCTGCCACACACGTAGCGTGGTGATCCGTATATTGGGACGCAGTTTCCAAGTGACTGGCGTACCACCCATAACCAAAAATGTGTGACTCGCGAAGAAAACATTTGTTATTAAACTTGAGTTCCGAATCAGAATCAGATATTTATGCTGAAAACGAAGTTTTACTTTATTCCTTGTTGAAGAAGAAATTTGAATCACAAAATAAAGCACTCTGTTCTCCCTCAACGCCTCTATCAACTTTTCGTCTGCCAGAAGTATTGCAAAGGGGCATAAACTAGTAAATAAAAGATGAATAACTGCACAAGACAACCTGACGCGTGCATCACGAGACGCGTGTAGCACGAGAAACTGTGGCTCAAGTACAACACCACGCGGCTGTGAGCAAACACGAGTCGTGCCACGTCGCGTCATGTTTCCAATTTGCGCCGTTATATTTAATCCTACAGGTTACAAAAACACGTCCTACGCTGCGCCTAGTCTTATAGTGAAATAAATATCATATGAATAAAAAGTGTTCGTGTTATTGTATAAGTAAATAATCTTAGTGTTTAAATGTTTAATAATATTCTTCTGGCCGTTTTCACCAACATCAAATAAATCTCTACATAGCTTATTCGTCGAATAAGAGAAAAATAACGCATCGAAACCATAACACTAATGGTATTTATTCTAGCTGTCATCTTTTGATGCGATATTTTTTATTATTCGACGAATAAGCTATTGAAGATTTATTTGATGTTGGTGAAAGCGGGCATTAGTCTTGAAATTAAAAATATATAATATTGTATTTAAATTTGTTTATTCATAGTGTTCGTTATTTTTATTACTTTTTTATCATTTATTAATTAATAATATTATTTCTTTCTTCTTCACCCTTATAAATAAACGTTACAATATACTGTTATTCCACTAAGGCCCGGTCTTTCCAAGTGCAAATAGAGCGACCGATAACTAACTGAGAAATAAATATATTAGGAGGTCTAATTTGACAAATAAAGTGTAAATGTCTTTCATACTGACTTTAACCATTATTATTCTGTAAATTAACGTAACAAAAATAAATATTTAAATGTTGGCTGCAGTGAAATTACAATAACTAACTTCATGGTATGTTTAGAGAAAGATAGTTTGATGCACAAGGGTATATGTTAGAAAAGGATAAACAATTGTTATTTTTCGTGTTCGACTTGTCCAGGTGCAAAGAATAGATTTTAGGTTAGCTGTCATCTTCTGCAGTTTTTTGACAATGACATAGATTTAGAAGTAAATATTTAAAAAAATGCTAATAAACGAAAGCGTGCAGTAAACTAAATATTTTAGCGTTAATAGTAATTGGTTCGGTGGAGACACTGAGTTGTTCCTTAAAAAATCTGTTGTGGCCAGCACAATACCTCTCGCCACTTCCTTTTTTTGGTTAAGTATAGGGCGCGAACAGTCATGTTACATTGTTGGTCTTGACAAGCAGATGTGGGGGCCCGTTTCAGAATGATAATTAGTAATTATGTACATAAATGTCAGAATTTTTCATTAAAAATTTCAGGATTTTCTAAATTCACGTAGTTAATTTGTCACCAGGAGTGTGGAATTGACTTGTCGAGGAAAATAAATCACATGAAATTGGAAAATCACTAAATTTAGAATGAGAAATTATGATATATGACATCTATATACATAATTACTAGCTATAATTCTGACATTGGCGCCCATATCTGCTTGTCAAGGCCAAAAAGTCACATAACTACTCGCGCCTTAATGTATTTAACATTTCTTGTATACTTACACTCTACACCAAAAATTCTACTTATATCTATTCCATATATTTAGATTTTTTAAATTTAAATTCATTCTATGAAGAAATTTTTCGTGATGTTTCCAATTCATTGTCGGAAGTAACAGCATATATGAAGGGTATGTGTAATATACCTATAATATTAAATATTAAACTATTAATGCAATAAGAAATAATATAATGTATATACTTCCCAGAAAAAATCTTCAGTAATGTCTCCGGATTTCTGACACTGACATTTTTTGACAATTTAAATCCATGGCATTCTTTCGGTTGTAAAATTAATTACAACATTATTTTATATATTATATTCCTTTTATCTCTAAATCTATAAAATATGTATAAAAATATTTAAATGTATCAGAAAGAGAATTTATTTTTCTTTAATATTATCAAGAAAAATTTTCAAAAAATAATATTTAGAAGATTTTTTTTCAAGAATCTTCTACTTCCGGTTGTCCAATTGTTACCAAAACCTTTTCAGATCTTCCCGGGAATGTCCGATTGGGAAATACGTTGTTAAACAAATTTTAAGTCTTATAGTTTTTGAGTAACCGTCCTTCCAACATCCCACACACACACACACACACACACACACACACATCCACACACACACACACACACACACACACAGACATCATCGTAAAAATGTTAAAATCGGATTGTAAGGACCTTAAAACGTGCTTATTCAATAAAATCTGGATATGCGATTTTTAGCATGAATGCAATACCTCTCTTAGCGAGAGGTAAAAAGAAAAAAAAAATATAATAGTTTCATATACATTATGCGAAATCTAATTAAATTTACTGGTCTGTACGATGTTGTAGTCGGCGTTCTATCTCCTCCAATAAGTGCATCACAGTTGTTTTAGATATTCGAAAACGTCGCAAGAATTCTTTCTCATCCCATCTTTCAAAATTACGTTCTCTCACTGTATATGGATGACGTTCTCGATTTTCAAAATCTTCTATTTCTGAGTTCTTCGAAATTATTAAAAATATCCAGTTCAAAATAAGTGTAACACTGTTTTTATTTAAACTAGGTTAGAATTGACAAGAGAAATAGTTAAAAGCGAAAATGTCAAAACTTCGTAGCTTTTCGGCTTTACTCGGTTGTTATTCACTACCCGAACCAGTTTATTCCGAACTTATAGCTTCTAATAACTTAACTGCAGAATAAAGTTAGATATTCTACGAATACAAATTATCTATTGATGGAAAGACGGACATAGGGCTTATTTGACAAATATATATTATTTGCAACTTTATTCGCACTTGGAACTTAACAGCTTATTCCTGAGGTCATTTTGAGCCAAAAATGTCATATGAACATAGGTCCTATTCCTTCTAGTTACCAACATACAAGAGGTTGAAGTTCTATAAATAACACGAAATTTTCTAATTTTTGTAATCAAGGTACTTTCGGAAAACAAGAGTTATTATTGAAAATTCATACCTTATTTGTATTAATTAATTAATTGTCTTAATTAAAAATTGTTGTACTTTTGATTGTATTTTTGTTTCATAATGGATGGTTATATTACTGCTGAATATACAGATATGATTTTTATTTATGAGAATGCCAAGACAGATATCCAAATAGACGCCAACCTTCCCATCGCCTATTTGCGCGCATTTTTCTGCGTCTACGTGAAACTGGATCAACAACTGTACGGGGAGGTGTTTAAAATTTGATATCTTATTTCATATTGTGTTAATCTATTCCATGTTGTTCTGCGTTTAGAATTTATTTATTTGTCTATTTAATAATTGTGTCATCATATGTTTTGTTGTCCAAATCGTATTCGTTAATATTAATAAATAAAATTAATTAATACAAATAAGGTATAACTTTTCAATAATAACTCTTGTTTTCCGAAAGTACCTATGTTCATATGACATTTTTGGCACAAAATGACCTCAGGAATAAGCTGTTAAAGTTTGTTACACTAGTCCTGAAACACCCTGTATAAATAGCTATTACCTTTCCATCTTGCAGCATCTATTCCATCTATATGTTCAAGCAGCATCTTCTGCAGTTCTTCGACATTCTTTGATTTTGGAAAATATCCGCCGATGCCGGAAATTACAATTTCAACGTCTTCTTGAGCCACGACCATTTTGAAATGAGTTGTTCACTTGTAATTAATAATAGGAATAAACTTGAACTAAAGAAATTTTCATTTATATACCTGCAATCTGCATAAATTTAGAATAGATTAGAATAGTTTATTTTGTCCACTTTTTGATTTAATTTTGAGTACTATGACACATTCTGATTCTCGTGGCACGTAATTAGAAAACAGTATTGTAATATAAAAATTCAAATAAATATTGATTATGAAACAATAACTGAATTATCATAAATTTATTCAAAACTACAATTTTTGGTATTCAGATAACCAAAATAGTATTGTATAGAAAAAAATAATTCTTTTCTAATATTATTATCTGTATAAGAAATTCAGCTACTTTTTACGGATACGATATTTTTTAAAATATTATTTAAATTTTGAATAATTTTAAAATACCAAATTTTGTTATATTAATAAATGGTGTTATTCCATGTATTTTTAGTTTTGTTTATCAGTCGCCGGAGTTTTGCTGCACTTTACCGCCCACATGTACTACTTTACCGCCCACATTTACTACTTTACCGCCCGCAGGATGTACTCTTTCAGTTTCAGCCATAGTAACTAAGATGTAAACGAACAATTTTAACGCAGTTGTGCGTAAAATAAATTGCCGGCCCGACTCTAAGAAAGACGCGATCAAAAATTGACTCGAAATCGGACTGGGTCAAAGCTCGAAATTTAGTGCATTCGGCATCCCTAATTGTGATTTTGATATGAGGCGAAATGTGTAACTTTTTTCGTGTCAAACTTAAAAAAAATCTAATTCCATTGATGGTTCAACATTGGTTAACATAAGTTATTAAAAATGAGACGCTTCTAGTGTAAGCTTATTATAAAAATTACAGACCTACGAATATTTTACACTTTGTTTACCGTAGACGTTCGAAATATTACACAATTTTTTTCAACAACTCATACGATCACGTAAGGGTTTATTTTACCCAACTTTATGTTTTCTCCAAAATAAGACAAGAAATCATTATGGTAGGAAGAAAAATCACAATAATAATAAAATGAAAAAATCTGCTGTGCCTTGCACATGACCTCCCGTCAATTCCATATTTAAAATAGCAATGCGCTTTAAGAAAAGTATCACTTGATCTTTGTAAACAAAATTTAATTTGTTGATCCAATAAATAGAATAGTCTGTAATACGAAATTTTGGATTATATTTTGTTTGTCCTCGAAAATCTGTTAAGAGCTCCAAATTAAGTACCACTTCCGGTTTATCATATATAGTCAGTCCAAATCTAATATGTTGTTTCAAATTATATACAAATTTTGAATACCAAATTTGAGAAGTTTTGGATAATATTTTAATATATTTTTTCAAGAAAATCTGTTTAGAACTTCCAATATATTACCGCTTCCGGTTTATCAATATTAGAAAAAATGTCGTTCTCATTAATACAATGTCTTAAATACCATATTTTAAATGTTTTGGATTGTATCATAATATATTTTTCACGAAAATCTGTTCAGAGCTTTAAGTAAAGTATCACTTCCGGTTTATCAAGTTAGCTAAAATTTAATAAGATGTTCCCCTTGATATAAAAGTCTTAAATACTAAAATTGAAAAAAAATTATATGTTAATATAGTTCTTCATTAAAAACTGTTACGGGCTTCAAGTGTAAAGTATCTCTTCCGGTTGTCCAATATTACCCAAAATCTAATCAACTCTATATATGAATGCAAAAATGTTGGGTAAAATCGGGTGATTTGCGAAGTATTCATCCAAATCAAAACTGACAGTATATAACGTATACCGTGTGAATATACATAATTATTCATCAAAATTCGAAGTTAGACTTTTATTTCGGAATAATAAAACAATTGAATAAACATGATGTAATGTCAAAATTCAAAGTATAAATAGTCATTTAGCAATAATAGCGAATTGAATAAATATGAATGGATGAAAAAAAGGATTAGGCAAAAGATATTATTGGGTGTTATTTTTTTTTAATAGTATTAAGTAACGTATATACTAATGATACTTACAATTATTATTAAGTCAATCTTTATTTATTTTATGGAATATAAAATTATTTGAAATGATTGTAGTAGATTTTCGTACCAAACTGTCACTATTGAGAATGACCATGTTATGTCAAATAATTTTTCCGTAAAAGGAATAAGGATGACTTAAAAATAATTGTAAATTCATTTATATACAGGCTGATTGGTGAGGAAACGGCCATACTGGAGGAACGTGTTCAGGAGATCAAAATAAACAAAAAAGTCATATAAACATGTGTCCGATTCTTAACCGTTACTGAGATATTAATTATTAACACGTTCGCTGCGTATTATTTTCTTTACAATGCTGACGAAACGATGCCGGTTGAAACAAGATAGAGTACTGGACGCAACTGTTGCGGCGTGCGCATGGTTCAACAACATACAGGACGCAACGTGTGCGTCGTACGCAGCGAAAGTGTTTTAATAGTAAGCGATTAACCGCGGAAAATACTAGTTCATATTTGTTTTTTGTGGTATTTTTGAAAATATTCTACATTGAATTGTTTTACCTTCACTTGTATAACATAGTACATTATAATAAATTATTTGTTTCGTCATTGAGGTGCTGCTTTTATTATATTTTTTAAGTGATATCTCCGTAACGGTTAAGAATCGGACACATGTTTATATGACTTTTTTTGTTTATTTTGATCTCCTGAACACGTTCCTCGAGTATGGCCGTTTCCTCACCAATCACCCTGTATATACGTTTCTTATTACTAATGTATTTTTCTTCTTTTTTCAAAAATAACTAACAATAATAATTTCTACAAATTATATTTAATTTATAAGGTTTTTCAGATTGATGACGAGCGTCTTCTGTCTAATCACTTTTACCTTTGAATATAAAGACATAACGAAGGACGATATACGCTAAATTGTTGCGTCCAAAGTGTGGTGTCTCAAAATGGCGGCTGTTAGTGTTTGCGGTTACCAGTGGCGTAGCATTTATTTTTTGTAAATAATAAAAAAGAAAACATATAAAGTATTTAACAGATTCAAATGAATTTAAATACTGTGAATTTTAACGAACAATGAAAGCACAATTTTCACTTAAACCACTACGAACTGAATTACTTTAATAGAAAGACATAAATGAAACCCCTGGTACACACGATTTACACTGCCAGCGGAAAAATCAACCAAAATTGTTTTGAACCAATCAGAACGCGTAATTTTGGTGTCTAAAGATGGCCGACTTCCGTCGTTCGGTATTCGATTCTAGCAGATGGAATATCATCCTTCCGATTGTCGTTATATTCAAAGATTTTTACTATACCCCTTTTTACCTCTCGCTAAGAGAGGTATTAGATTCATGCTAAAAATCGCATATCCAGATTTTATTGAATAAGCACATTTTAAGGTCCCTACAATCCGATTTTAACATTTTTACGATGATGTCTGTGTGTGTGTGGATGTTTGTGTGTGTGTATGTATGTGTGTGTGTGTGTGTGTGTATGTGGGATGTTGGAAGGACGATTACTCAAAAACTATAAGACTTTAAATTTGTTTAACTACGTATTTCCCAATCGGACATTCATGGGAAGATCTGAAAAGGTTTTGGTAACAATTGGACAACCGGAAGTAGAAGTTTCTTGAAAAATATTCTTCTAAATATTATTTTTTGAATTTTTCGTGGTAATATTAAAGAAAATTAAATTCTCTATCTGATACATTTAAATATTTTATTATATATTATATAGATTTAGAGATAAAAGAAATATAATATATAAAATAATCTATTGTAATAAATCAGCCGAAAGAGTGCCATGGAAAATAGTTGAAAATTTAAATTGTCAAAAATGTCAGTGTCAGAAATCCGGAGACATTACTGAAGATTTTTTCTGGGAAGTTCATACATTATATTATTTCTTATTGCATTAATAGTTTAATATTTAATATTATAGGTATATTACACATACTCTTCATATATGCTGTTACTTCCGACAATGAATTGGAAACATCTCGAAAAATTAAAAGAGTAGGACAAAATTTCTTCATAGAATGAATTTAAATTAAAAATTCTAAATATATGGAATAGATATAAGTAGAATTTTTGGTGTAGAGTGTAAGTATACAAGAAATGTTAAATACATTAAGGTGCGAGCAGAATTATAGCTAGTAATTATGTATATAGATGTCATATATCATAATTTCTCATTCTAAATTTAATGATTTTCCAATTCCATGTGATTTATTTTCCTCGACAAGTCAATTCCACACTCCTGGTGACAAATTAACTACATGAATTTAGAAAATCTTGAAATTTTTAATGAAAAATCTGACATTTATGTACATAATTACTAATTATCATTCTGAAACGGGCCTCCACATCTGCTTGTCAAGACCAACAATGTAACATGACTGTTCGCGCCCTATACTTATGTAACCAAAAAAGGAAGTAGCGAGAGGTATTGTGCTGGCCACAATAGATTTTTATTGTCCAAAACAGTTCAAAAGCAATATGTTACAATAATTGTTAGCAATAGTAAACATCGTCTTTGCAATAGCAAAATGCACAATACCATGAATTAACAAAACTACAAACACACAACGAAACAAATTATTGACGCCAAAATCACCTTAATCACATGACTGACATGTATATTCAAATATTTGAAAATAACATTTATACTGCGGTTACAATAGTGTTTCTATTTCATTATTTCCTGTTGGTTGGACGGAGATAGCGTACCCCTCTGGAACAGCGACGATAATGAACTAGTGAATAAAAATCTCATATATGCCATGTGTGTACGACAAAGGTGCATCAGAAATTGATGACGTGGGGAGCAACTCGGAGATATAGAGTGTAATAATATTATCATTAATATAATCATCAACAGCTTGCGACTGAAGATTTCCCTTTAATACTTCGATACTGTACTGTTTGCAAATCTGTATAAACATGCAATATATTAATAGTTATTTATGCAATAAGTGGAAAAGTTTATATGCAATAAATGACTTTTTGCAAGCTTTGCATCCAGTATTTTTTCTACGATCGAATATTATTCAATAAAATATACAAAATTAGATTACATTTGCGTTGCTTTGTCTCTCAAAGCATAATGTTGATGTTTGCTAAAGTACCTACTATATTTTTTTACCTTCTGTCACCTTTAGGTAAGGAAGGTATTTGGTCTAAAAATTCAATGATGAGTTTTTAGTGAATAATCATGTTTTAGGGTCCCTATAATACGATTTTACCATTTTTACGATGATGTCTGTATATATATATATATATATATGTGTGTGTGTGTGTGTGTGTGTGTGTGTCTGTATGTGTGTGACGAAAGTTTCGGATCGCATAACTTCAATACCACGATTCCAAAAATTATATTTTTTTCGTATTCCTCAAGTTTACATCCAGAAGAACAACTGATTAGATTTTGGTTATAATTGGTGAACCGAAAATAGCCTCATTCGAAGATTTAACAGTTAAATTTAATTTATTGACATTTAACGTTATTATAACTTAAAGAATATATTATTCTCTATACAATTTCATATTCAATAGATATAGAGTTATAGAATTTTAAAGAAATTAAATTTTATAAATCAGTCAGCTATGCAAAACATGGAAACTACTAATATATTCATATAATTCAAATTGACAGATGTCAGTATAAATAAAAATTAAATTAATGTGGCAGAGATGAGGATGTTGAAGTAGATGTTGGGGAAGACACGGAAAGATGGGTAAGGAAATAACTCTAGTGTTACAAGTTTCTAGAAAGATACAAGCGAGATGATTATATTAGTTTGAAAATGTCATGAGGAGAAATGAATATATTGGATGAAGAATGAATAGCTTAGTAATAGAAGGTTGAAGAAACAGAGGAAGACCAAAGATAAAACGGGAAGACTGTATTGCGGAAGACTTGAGAGAAAAGGAACTGAATAAGAACGACACGTAAAACAGGAATGAGTGGAAGAAGAAAATAAAAAAATAGCGATCCCTAACGAATGGGGAGAGCTAAAGAAGAAGAAGTTAGTGTCAAATGCAAGTTGCATAGTTTTTTTATGAAATAATTTTACTGGAAATTTAGAATCCTTTGCAAGAAAATTTATGTATGGAATTTATACATAATACACAGAATTGACGGAATGTATTGTGCTGGGTTCACGGGTTCACATAAGAACAATTAAAAAACGCGAATAAAGTAATGATTAAACACTTAGTTTTAAAAAGATCTGATTAAATTAAACCAAAATTGAAAATAATAATAGCGGTAAGCGATCCAATCTGATCTAATTGAACAGATCCGATCACATAACGTCACAATCATATATCAAAACTCAAAACAACTAGCTGTATAATGATTTCAGTCATAACGTAGTTTGATACTACCGATTTTTCGCGACGGATCAAACATGTACCAGGTTCCACGTTTGGATCATGAAAACGTCACGACATAAGATAGAATATCACGAGAAATTACTTTGGTTAAACCTGATGGATTAATCGACGGTCAATTTTAAACGATGGAGAAGTTTATTTGTTATATTAGGTAAAGATCACACTATATTGATCAACATCCATCAATTCACGCGCATAACGACGTAGTTACACTAATTATTTTTTGTTAACATGTGAAATAACCTAGAATTTTTGAAAATTTTACCTGGAATACCTGGAAAAATCCTTGCTTTTTAAATTATTTAGTAGACAGTCTGTAAAAAGCATATGTTTATTAATATATACTTTGTTAGAGTAATATCCCAAACTAAGATTATCAAGTAAAATTAATATAATAATAAAGTACAAAAATATTAAATATGTTCTAAACGCAACAGAAATCTGCTCAATTTCATCAGCCAGAGAATCTTAACCATTTCTCAATCGCCTGCCCAATGTACACTGCCAATACAAATTTTTACTTCTGCAAGTATAACATAGAAATAAATACAGAAAGCTATATGATATACCAATTATTTACTAATTTAACACAAAATAAAACTAACGATATTTTTTTATACAGTTAATGCTTTAAAAATAAGGAGTTTCTGCCTTAAGAAATGAAAGGTTATATTATGTATACGTATTGTTAAATTATTAAATATTTGCATTCAGATTAGAGTATGTGGTTCATGTAGTTAAATAATTATTGCTATTTGCTTGTATCCATTATTTGTATTTATGTTTATAAATTACTATCGTATTGTATAACTGCTAACCAATTGGTATAAAGTGTTATTCTTTGACAACCAATATATACATTATTATTATTATTATTATTCTTTATTATTATTATTATATTTATTTACGACAGTGCGCTAATATGAAATTAGTACACCAATTCTAATGTCATGAGCGATTTAATGTCAATAAATCACCCATACGTATTAATAACGTAGGCTACGAATGAACATTTCAGTGTTTCTCATTATATCAAAAATTAAATGAAAAATGTATTTTAAGAACATTTTAAACTGTTGAAGATAAAATATTGAAGGATACACATTTTTATATAGCTTCACAATGAAACTTGTATCCTTAATATCTATAATACTCTGTTCCACCTTACCAATTTAGTATTGTAGAGAATAGGGCATAGCATAGTGTTGAACTCTCTAATTGGCTGAAATTGGAGCTAAGTTTACGCACTGTAATTTCAGACTAGTGTCAGTGTACATGACATGTGACATTTCGTGTCATTTTTATGTGCAATGTCCAGTATTGTCTTTATCCGAAAGTAGGTAGATAATAGATACTTTATATTTTACACTTACTGACTAGAATCACAAAGTGAGCGCCATCTACTGAAATGGTTAAGTGGAACAGGGTATCGGGCATATTCTGTAACAACTGGTTAAAAAATTTAACCAATCAAGTATGCTGATATATAACAAAAAATTAGATTTGTAATTGTCAAATCAATATCTATATCTATGGGATAATTTTTTTCCCAAGTTGCTAAAAATTAACCACTGATTTACAGAATAGGCCCGATTTCATTTATGGTTAAAAAATCTATTTGGCTCAAACCTTTTGCTTTTTGCATGCAAATTTACGTAGTTTTTTTAATTAATTATTTATTGAATTGCTAATTTTTCACGCGTATTTCCAATTATTGACCACAAAATTTATTTCAACATACATATTTATATATTTTTATAAATGCTGAATGAGATCAATTTACGTGACTCTAATTATTAACAAAGTCCAATTTTATAATAAAAGCGCTTTTATGGAGTGCGCTTTTACATTATATTTTTATACTCCATAAAAGCGTGTCACAGAATATTAAAAAATATAGAATAACGAATAACAGTAAAGAATTTCTAAAACTACAAATCGCTTACAGTTTAGATTTAGATGACGTTTCATAAAAAAAAAATAGTGGACGACCCCATTGAGCCTAGTCTTTTGTAATTGCTTACTGCCACTGTAGGCAAGTAAGACGATGTGACGAATTTTGAAAACAATATTTTATTTAATAAAAAAATGTATATTATATCCCAAAGATTATTTAGACAGTAAGTTTTCAATAGATTTCATTATATGACACCTCACGAAGACTTGATTTTTTTGTGGAAAAGTGCCACTAGTATTTTATGTTAAATGTTAATTCAAAGTAAAAATTAGTAGGTACGTATGTATAATTTATATACTTAACTATATTTTGGGAACCTCTTTGGGATTACATATGGTTAAGTAATACAGACGGACGTTACGGACATAAAATAATTCATCATCATTTATAAAAATATACATTTTTAAAGTTAACAATATAAAATTAGAAATATTCTAAATTTTTAACTCACCATTTGTACAATTTAAATTATGTATATACAGGGTGATTCATCGGTCTATTCTTTTTTATCTGCAGTACAGGTTTTTCTACAGGTGCTTCATTTTTACGCAACGCTATGCAGGCTGAGTCTGGGACGACGCCCTCCACCCTTAACTTTTTTTATTATAAGTAATAGAAAAAAATGGCTCATTTAAAAGTTTTATTATTTTACTATTTGAAGGCAGATATAGATATTTTTTATAAAATCATCTGTATTTTTTATGATTTCAATTTTACAAATGGTGAGTTGAAAATTTAGAATATTTTTAAATTTTATATTGTTAACTTTGAAAATGTATATTTTTATAGCTGATGATGGGCGAATTTGTGCCCGACATGTCCGTCTGTATTATTTAACCATCTGTAAATAATATGTACTCTTATAATAAAATGTTTATTATTCCTACTAATTTAATGTATAGTGTAAGTTTATATGAAAGTCGAATGTGCAGAATAAATAGGAATTAAACATCTTGGTAACTGTTTGCCAGGAAATAATTATTTTCAAAATTGAATCTAAAATTTACGAGCTATTTGATACTTCAGTTGCCTAGCGTTTAAGTACCAGAAATAAGTCAGACTTTTACGGTTAAACTTTATGAGCGCCATTAGAGAAACCGAAACTATTTATTTTAATAACACCTTCAGATCTGCTTCCAAGAATATTGTAATATGTCCATAATTATAAGCACTAACATCTTTTAATCTCTCCCAAGTTGATAAAATAAATTACAAGTCAATCTTCATCAAGTAAACATCCACCACACAGATATTTCAAAGAATCGACGAAGATAGAACCAACTGTTTTTGTTCATTGCGCAAATAAACATAATAGAAGAAATAAAATGAGACAGAACATTCATCATAGCTCATACGGATCATTTAACAAGACAAAGAGGGTACTGCCTGCGTATTTATAAACTCTTAGTAGTTTATAAAAGCCTTACCCACAGCATGTGTAGTTAAGAACACTGACACGCACATACACGACCGAAAAAGAGGGAGTATGTGAGTAGTTTATATGTGTATGTGTTAGAAAGAGATGGGAAGTGAAGCCGGCGACAAGCAGTGACCTTGAGACCGCGAACTGCCGGTCGAAGGCCTCGGTGAAACCTCGGCCAACTCAGGATTTACTGTAACAGTTCAATTCTCAAACATACTGGACATAGGAAGATGAAGGTGTATATTTGATATTTCATTCATACATGCTGCTATGTAATGCATTTATTAACTGTTAATGTTTTCATTGAACAATATACGAATTTACTTTTCTTCCACATGCGACTAGTAGAGATGCCAGACTGCTCTCGCATCTCTTTTTATGTAATCTACCTAGCCATGATGAAAATAACAAATGGCAATCCTAATTTTTTAACTTCCGTCACATAGGTAAAAGAAGGTATTGTCTTTGGTCAAAAATTACAACTTCGAATTTATATTATAACACAAAATCCAACAGTGTTAAGCCGAACATTGCAATTTCAAAGAGCATGAAAAAATGCCCTATATAAATACAAACAAACATTCTATATTATTTAATAGTTAGAAGTTATTTGTGAAATACTTTTAGAAATAAGAACGAAGGAAAACATCAAAATAATTGAAGATTTTGTTATCACTGAAGAAAATATGAAAACTTCATTGATTTCATACGGTATATACAGGGTGATTTTGAACATAATGTCATAAATTTAAGGGTAAGTAGTATGATATCTGTAGATTACAAAACAGAAAGAATTTTTTAAAAATTCGAAAAAAGAAAATTCGACTTTTATTAAGGAAACTTTTTTTAATGCTGTTTTAATTAATATTTCATTAAAAATGTGGTTATCAAAAATACATTCAAAATTAGTTGTATAAGATATTATTCTTAATAATTAAATTAAATAGCATTTTCAATGAAAATAATTGTGTAATAAATAAAATATTTCCAGTGGTCCAGTGATACCAAAAATGTTTGTTTCATGAAAACTACCCTTAAATATGAGAATTTTTAAACAATTCTTTTTGTTTTGTAATCTACATATGTCATACTACATACCCTTACATTTATGACATTAAGTTCAAAACCATTCTGTATAAGTATAGCAAGCAGCGCTGACACTTTTAATATTTTGTGTTTGGGGGTTTTATTTTAAAATTAATAAAACACAAATACGTCATTGTTATTACCGAAATCTGTGTACAGTGCAGATTGGCACACCCAGCATTGGGTAATATACCGTGATGATATATGTTTTTTATTAACAAAATTAAGTTGATCACTGTCACTAACTGAACTTCTAATGATTAAAATAACTAACTACTCGTATTATTCTAGTCAGTCACATTACATTGAATTGAAAATTCTCACTAGCTTAAAAAATATAAATAATATAATAAAGGCGTTACTATCACAGAGAATCGAGCAGAGAATATTACGGTTATATTTAGATTACGTTACATTAGATTAAATTATAATTAGTAAACAAGGCAGACTTTTACGTCGTTCCCGCGCTTTGAACGAAATATCTTTGTGGCAGACACGAAAAAAATCTCTGTCAAGATGCTACGTTACCACATGTGTGGTGTGTTATTTTTTATTTCTCACGCCACCCTTGATGAGGCAGACTTGTAAGATGTTAATTCATAATTTTTATTTACCATTATGTACTTAAAAATATGTGATTGTAAATAATTCATTACAAATGTAAGTAATGTTTGACAGGTCTTAGGAGGATAACGAGAAATAAGCGAGTAGTCTAGTTCATCCGAATGTTTGTCTTACAATATAAGTTGTAAACTGATAATGTCAGTGTCGGATTGACAGATTTTGACCCACCGGGCAAAATATATTTTTTGACCCCTAGCGGAAAACGACCCCAGCAGACGGTACTGTTTTCAGTTTTAATTTTAAAAAAATCATTTCTAATTACAAAATCCTAAAATAAATTTTTATACTCGTATTTAGATTTAATATATCTACAAGTACCTATTCATAATATTAGATAAAAGATAAAACTCATTATATTTTAAAAATATGTAAACGAAAAGTAGTAAAAAATCAAGAAATGTAATTATAACTTTTGTAATTACAATTCTTACAACTTAACTAAAATTTTAGCAAGAGAAATTTTATTACGAAATTTGTTGTTTTTAATTTCATTGTCTTATAGACAAACTATGCTCTAGTTCATTTGATAAACTATATTTATTTATTTTTATTTGATGGAAACAAACAACAAACTATTGTTCCAATTTATTATATGTATTTTCCGCATTTTCTTGTCCAAAGTTTTACCATCATTTTATTTTGTGATGTAACGTTAATTTCTTTTCAGTTACAAACATATGAAAATTAATTTATTGATTAGATATTTTATAAATTCATATTTTAACATTTTCTTCTTCAAATACTACCATTATTAATTAGAAATGATTAATTTATAAACAGTGACATTTATCTGTCAGTTACATAAATTTGAGATCTGAACTGTGTAACCAAGGAGATATATTTAACTTTAAAGCATAGACTCCGGGATTTTTATACTAAATTATTTTATAAATTTATTCATAAAATAAATAAAAAATAATAATAATCTTTACTTTTATACATAAATCGTGAAAAAATGTAATTTAAATATATTTTTCGAAGAAAAACTGTTTTGAGTTTCAAGTAAAGTGCCATTTCCGGTTATCTTTAATTTAATGTATTTATTTTTTTAAATTTTGACGACCATTGTATGTAAATTATGTTATTATATGTCCTCAACTTTTCAAAAACTGTAATAACTGTTATAACCCCTGAAGAAGACACATGAGGTATCGAAACCGGTAGAGACAGAAAATAAATGATTATTTGACTGATATCCAGTAATTTCTTCTTTCCAATCACCTTTCCAGTCAAGAAGTATTGCAGCCATGAAATATAATATTACAATTTAAAAATACATTATTTTGTAATTTGCTCAATATTTTTTTCGTAAGCCTATGACCCACTGTTTGTTTACTTTTGATATACCCACATTACCTACGTCACAAAGCAAATTTAAAATTCGGACGGTAATATCTTGCTTATTTGGAGGTATTTTCAACTCGGACTTTCATTTATGTTTTTACATTTTTATATACTTCAAGAAAAAATATTAAAAAATATCGTGGAATACACTATTATTGTTCAAATGTTCAACTATGGACATTTTCGTATTGAAATATTTCAATAAGAATGCCAACCTGGTTGCGAAATTTAGAAATAAAAGAAAGAAGCAATTTTATTTTATTCGTATATTTTTATATAGGCGCTTACAGTTTATATAGTGGAAAATAGGTAATGGAACTAATATTTACAATTAATGAAACTACTATTGTCCAATATTTTTTGTAAAATTGACCCTACTTAAGAAAAACTAAACTATGGAGATAACCTAACAACTCTTGCAGAAAATACTACGCAGTGTATGCTGAAACTGATAAAACCCCAAAATACACAAAACTAGGATCAAAAACACTTTATTGATAATACAAATCTTGATAATATGTTGACGTATTAAAAATATATGAATTACATCAAATTAATAACTTGATTATTTTTACTATATTATATTTTCATGATCCAAGTTTACATGATTGAATCTCAACAACAACTACATACTAACTAAAGTATTTAAAATGAAATATAATAATTAATCTGCTGCTAAAACTAATAAAACAGAAAACATGGAACATACTGTACCTAACGTAATAATAAACATTGAAAGAAAAGACAAAATACAAGAAAAATCGAATAAAAACTATTGACAGCAATGATACGCTTATGGAAGTTAAACAAAAGTGCTCCTTTGTTGAAGATTTGACGGTGCACAACGCCATCTACGTCGTGAAATATCCCAATTAGGTATACGGTCGATCAAATGATACCTTGTCAGGTAAATTTAACTATATATAATATTTTCATTTCGCATATTTATTTATTTATCATGTTTTCCTTCAAAACAATATAATTGATAATGTCGAAGTTTGTATTATGAAATGTATAATATATGCAAGGAAAATACATATTTACTATGTATTAGATTACAGTAGTTAATTAGTAATTTCTTGTATAACAAACATATCTACGTATGCACTACGGAATCTTTCAAAGTAATAAGCCCGTATAGTCCAGTTAACGGGGATCTCTCTCTACCATTTATTTTGAATGCGGTGCAGATGCAGCAGTTGTGGTTGTGTTGTTTGCATCTGCGGTTTCAATTTGCGATATATGCGATTTTGCAAACTGCGATATACGATGTTAATTCGTATTTCAAAGATGAATCATGTAAGTTCTTTTTGTATATATTTATTTGAAAAATAAAACTAAATAAATAATTATAGATATTTTTTAATTATCGTGTTTGTTTTAAAATAATTTTCTGAATTTTTTTTTATGACATAAGTGGAATTTTTTCATAATTACATACCTCGAAGTTTTTTACTTTTTTCTAGCATGGTAAACTTAAACTCTGCGCTGTAAAATAATGAGAGTTAAATTACAAAATCACTTCCTATAATAAAATAATATAAAAAATACATGAGTTTTTCATACTTTTAGGTTGTTACTATGTAGGTACTCATTGTAAACAAAGTGCCAAATTAAATAAAAAAAATCTGATGTGGCCAGCACAATACCTTCCGTCAATTCTACGTATTTTATACAAATTCCACACAGAATTTTTTTGCAAACTATTCTATGGGCGTTTTATTTTTAGGGGAGAAATGAATTGATCTTACCTCGTACTGAATTGAACTTAACTACTGCTATAAAGAACAGTACGTTTCTTGAAATAAGAAGTAGAAAATAAAATAGCATTATAATAATCTGCTGAATTGGCTTATGGTTATCATCTGTTGTATAACCTTATGTGATTTGTTTTTGCCACCTTAAATTATTTTACATTTTTATATTTCCAGTGAAATCTTTTCACAAATATATTATGTAAATTTTATTTGACACTGACATCTGTCAATTACTAATATTTGAATATTCTAACTGTTTCCATGGTGCAGGTTTTAACAGCATTAGGTTACAAAATATTTCTTTATAATTCTTTATCTCTAAATTCATTGAATATGAAAAAACAAAAATTAATCGAATAGAGAATAACATATTCTTTTATTTGTAATAACATAAAAGGTCAAAAAATGATATTTAACAGCGTTTTTTCAAGAAATACTGTTAAAATCTTCAAATTATAGTACTTCTGGTTAACCAATCATAACCAAAATCTAATCAACTCTTCATATGGACGTACGAAAGAAGAATATGAAAGAATTATGACTTTTGAAATTATAGTATTGGAGTTATCGAAGAAGAAATTTTTGACACACACACACACACGCACACACACACACACACACACACACACACACACATGTACACACACACGTATACACACGTACACACACACATACACACATACACACATTCGTATTGTAGGGACTCTAAAACGTGCTTATTTATCAAAAACTCACCATCGAAGACAATACCTTCCTTACCTGGTGACGGAAGGTATAAATACTAAAATAAATATGGGATTTTAAAATATCTACGTATGTTTATGGAAAATCGTTCTTTTTAGGGAGTAAAATGTCATTTAGTGTTTATAATAACAGTAGTTAGTATAAAGGTCAGTAAGTCAAGATCTCCAATACATCCGATACCGGTACATAAGCACTTACGGATTGTATCACTTACCGACGATTAATTTGTAAATAAAACCTACTGTCTTGGAAACCCTATCGATAAACATTATAAAAACTCGATCGTGCAAAAAATAATAAAAATACAAACTGACCCTTGTAACAAAAGCGGTAAATTAAAGCACTCTATTAAATTATGATAGGAACAAAGTTTATTTTTTTAAGTCTGAATATAAACGTGATCGTAATATGAGCTTGTTGTACTGAAGCAAAATTTTGAAAATATGAATGGATTCATTGATCAAAGTCAGTAAATTCTGTTATGTACACTTTGTGTTTGAATATTGTTCACTGACCGGTTATGGACCAAGTGAACGTGAAAATTATTCGGTCAGTGTTTACTGTTTTAAATGCCAGAAAAAAAACTGTAATAGATATATAGAACACTTCTGAAATTTAAAATCAAAACAAAAATGGCAAGTAAATTTCATAAAACAGATTCCTATTGTCAACGAGTGTAATAAACTTTATAAATCATCATGGGATCACACTAGAATGATTATAATGAAAATAAGACAAATAGTTCATAATTTTATTTTAAATATTTTTAAAGTAGTTTCCATCGACCATAATATACTTATCCATTCTTTTCTTCCACATTTTAACAGCTTACAACCAATCTTCTTGTAAATTTGGAAACTATCAAAACTGTTAGGTAATTTCTTATGACTTAAAAATTATCAGTCAAACTAATAACTGAACTGGGGTATTAAACACTAACACTGTGGAATTAATTTCAAGCTGACTTAAAAGCTTCCAAGTTATAAACCATGATTCGAAAATGTTCTCTTGGTTAATTCCATGTTTTCACTGAACGATACTTAAAAAATAGATTAATTAACTAACTTAACTTTCTCAACATAATTTCAAATGACAGATAAATATTTGTTTAATAGTTATTTATGTATCAAAGTACTGAAGTTCTACGTATTATAACGAATATGGAATTTAGTTGCCGAAGCCGTAGAGTAGAGGAAAATAAACCATATGAGTGATAAAAAGAAATATTTTTTTTAGGTTATGTTGACAAATCTGTCAGTTGTTGTCAGTCAAATAACTTCTGTATTATGTTGCGAACTTTCAGACATTGAAGGTATCGTAATGAATACGAGTATTGTGTTACTCAAACGTCTTCATCGGAATTATTTATTTCGTTCTTGTTGCACATATTTTTTTGTCATTTCACGTAAAAATATACTATTTTATATCGTACACATACCCAAAATATCTTATATGTACAATAATTATTATAAGGTTGGCAACACTGCATTTGCATGAAATCGTCGTGTAATGGATTTTCGTGCCGATTTCTGAACTTTAATGACCATTTTTGGGCACTTCAGTGACGATTTCAAATAAAATATTTTCACGGTCTTCTTGATTTTCTTAATCTCAATTGTTCTAGCGTGATCCTTAATGTGTAAATGGAAATGGCATATTAACCTAAATTTAATATAATTGTTAATTATCAAATAATAATTGGTAAAATAACGAATAACAATAAGCAGAAATAATGTTATTCATCGAATAGTAGGTTAGGTTAGATGACGGACAAGCCTATAATTAAACACGTTCATTATAATTATAATAATTGATAATAATAAAGTTAGGTATAAAACAAATATTTAAAATAAATTAATAAACATATAAAACATAAGTATACACTACACATGAAATTTTCTAATTTTTTTTTATCGTTGTTTTATATGTTTCTAACTGTCTTTTCTTTTTTCAGGTACGTACAGCTATTATTTCGTCTTCGGATTTTTTGTTCGATAAGTGAAGGTAACGTTTACGCTTTATTAAACAATATTAATCTAATTGTAAAGAATGTATATTTAACCTAGAATAGAGAACATTAAAATTTATCCATTTTCTTAAGTATTATTGCATATAATAAATATGTACAATATGTAGATAATTGATTATAATTTTAAGATTAAATATACCTATTGCATAGTAGCACAGACATGTTTACTGGATGTAAGGAGCTTTTCATATCCGGGTACAAGTGGCTTAAATGGTAATTGCTATTTATTAATAAGAAACTGTACTGTACATTAAAAACAAAACGCATGAAGAAATTATAAATTTGTTACACATACGGGTAACTAGATATGTATGTATGACCTCATGCATATTAATATTGATATGCGAGAAACAAAAAATATCGTCCATCTAGGAAAAAGCGAAAAATTAATACTACTGTGACCTTGTTACATTTGACATATTAGTTCGCATGAAACGTAATAAAGCCATGTATTGTTACATGTGGTAGTGGATACTGATGGTTTAATAGGTACTAGAATTGCATGGATTGTTAAGGATGAAATCATTAATTCAAAACTTAACACCTAAAATTATTAATCAAAATGGGGTCCTTCATTATTTTTTTTATAAAACTTCTCTAAATTGATAGCTATCTGGAATTCTAGAAAGTTTTTGTAATTCATTAAACCGTAATATAGTTATTATTTTTTAATATTTTTGACGTAAATTGATGTATTTCAACACTAATAAAACATACCAAGTGTCTACTTTTTTATGGACCATAGGAAATACATTGGTAAAATTTTCATATGCCTATAATTATTGCCCTATTAATTTTAGAACAAAAGAGTAAACATATAAAATATCGCAAGCCCAAAATTATTGTTTACACGCGTTTCATTTGCATAAAAAAGGCAAAATATAAGTTACAATTTTTAACTTTTTACCAATTAAACAGTTGTATTATATTTGGCAGAAGACATGTGTAATAAAGTTGTAATACTTACTGATTTCATTATAGTATAGTGAAAGACAAGTATTACAAAATATACATTGTAATACGTGTTTTTCATAATATTTTTCCTATTTCGCATTAATTTACTTTTATTTCAAAATAAATAAATTATAACTGGTTAACCGGAAGTACCCCCATTTGTGGATTTTAACAGTTTTTCTTGAAAAACGCAGTTAAATATCGTTTATTGACATTTAACGTTATTATAATTTAAAGAATGTATTATTCTCTATACGATTTGATTGCATTTTATACTTCTTATTTTGCATTTTATACTTCTTATTCAATAGATATAGAGTTAAAGAATTATAAAGATATTAAATTTCATAAATCAGCCAGATATATTAACCATGGAAACTGCTAATATATTCAGATAATTCAAATTGACAGATGTCAGTATTAATGAAAAGTAAATGAATGTGGCAGAGATGAGGATGTTGAGATATATGTTGGCGAAGACACGGAAAGATATGGTAACGAATGAAAGAATAAGGGAAATAACTCCAGTGTTAGAAGTTTCTAGAATGATACAAGAGAGACGATTACATTGGTTTGAACATGTCATGAGGAGAGATGAAAAATATATTGGAAGAAGAATGAATAGCTTAGTAATAGAAGTTTGTAGAAACAGAGGAAGACCAAAGATAAGGAAAGAAAGGACTGTATTGCGGAAGACTTGAGAGAAAAGGAACTGAATGAGAACGACACGCAAAACAAAAATGAGTGGAAGAAGAAAATAAACATTAGCGACCCCTAACGCATGGGAAAATCTAAAGAAGAAGAATATGTCAGTGTCAAGTGAAATTTGCATAGTTTGTTTAAGAAGTGATTTTACTGGAAATTTAGAATCTTTTGCACGAAAATTTATGTATGGAATTTATACATAATGCACAGGATTGACGGAAGGTATTGTGCTGGCCACATCAGATTTTTCTTATTGCAAATAGATAGAGAAAAAATAAAATTCGTTTTTTAAGAGTCAAATATTTTAATATCAGAAACTTGATAACACATAGTACCAAAAATAAATATTGAAAATTCAAAATTAATAAAACATGCTTGATTTACATTTTTTTGAATATTTATTTCACTATATTTATTTATATAACTATATTTATTTATTTATGTTCACAACTCTTAAGACTATTTATATCACCAACTGTTCATTCACGATGACGGCTAAAACATTTTTGGAAAAAGGCAAAAATAAAATTTATTTATATTTCCTATTATTTACTTAATATTGTTCTAATTAATTCGGGCAAAAGTATATGTATCAAGGCTACAGTTAATTTCATGAAAATAAATTCCTCTGCCTATATCACGTCAGTTTTTTATTTTGAATATATTTTTTTGTAATTATAATAAAGTATTTTTGATTTATTATATTTATAAATTTATTATAATAATTATTGTTACTGTATATTATAAAATTATGATTGGCTCAGATACAGCTGATAAAATCGGTGAATAGAGTAACTTAGATTTTTATTTTTTGATCGGCCCACCGAAATTTTTTCACTATCCCATCAGGCCTTCAGGCCAGCCTGATGGTGGTAATAATCAATATATGGATAATTTTAAGTTTGTAAAATGTGTTAATCATATTTCACTTCATAAAATATCGTGCGTGGCCGATAAACTATGCAGAATAAATGCATTATTTATTATTGTTATTTTGAATACAAAAAATTGACTTGTGGTTTAACCTGAATAAGTGTATACAGTCATGAATTTTTAAAAACAGTATTGATTAAATAATACCTACCAAGTGTTTTTTAATCAATGATTATACTGTATAATTCTTCCTTTATTTGACATTACACACATTCGATATTCAATTGTCTGTAAACTATTTTTTACTTTCTCTGCGTTTCACATAATTATTACGTATTCCTATGCAAGTTTATGTTCTTTTGTTGCAGTCAAAGCCAAATTCCATCTCAAATAATTCATTAGAAACTTTGTAGTTGTCAACTTACTATTCCTATGATCTCTTATCTATTATCTATGTATTTTGTTTTCTTTTTACCTTTCGCCATTTAACATTCACGTCTAAGGAAATTGGCATATTAATAACGCAAATAAAAAACTCATTTAAACACTTCTATGCATCATAAAGTAAATTTTGCTGTGATTAAGATAAGTGCTCGTTAAGGCAAAGGAAAAGATAGATGAGCACTTGTAAGAAAAAAAAGTAAATATTTTCTATTTGTTATCGCCGTTATTACACATATTCACGTTAGTAAGTATTTTATACGGCTAACGATTATTGTTCATAAGATTGTGAGGAGTATTGAACGATATTAACTACCAACATTTAATGTGATATGCCTAAATTGTCCAATTTCCTTTTCGTCCAAATATACAGGATGATTATGCGAGAATGAACCAGCAAATATCTCCGTTATTAAGAGAGATAGTGATTATCTTCAAATAAGAAAATTTACTATAGACTATATGGACAATAAGATGTCGAATCAAGAAGTGTTCTATTACTTCCGGTTCCGGTTTGAAATTTCAAATGGAACATAGGTACCTGCAACATTATTTATATATATACTTGAAAAGTACAAAACATTTGGTTTGCAATGGTGGTAAACAAGATGTACAAAAAATGGCGGATATTTAAAATATATATATATATATATATATATATATATATATATATATATATATATATATATATATATATATATATACATAAATGAATTTATTTCATGAAATGCTATCATCCATAAACAAAAAACAATAAAAAGTTACACACTTTTTGATAAAAGTGAAAATTCTCGTTATGTAGTTTAAAAATTGTGATAATTTTCAGTATGAGTTGCAACGAACACGGGACGGAGTAGCACTGCAAACAGCAACAGATTCCTCCTTGGTTTCATATGCAAGCGGGCGCGAGTCTCTTGCATATTTAGTTTCATTTTAATACAGCGTAAACTTATTTACATAGATGTTCTGCAGGATGCAATGTAAAATGTGCACTAAAATTAGATTATGGCTAAAGGAAATATTAGCCATTACAGAGCTGGATTCAGCGCTACATCAAACAGCAACAGGAATTCCTCACAACAAATTTATCATTTTATACCAGATACGACAATTGCTTTATTAGAATAACATACTGCATATCCTATCATGGCAGCACTTGAAGTTTATATTTGAATTCTCATGCACTGGTATATACATATGTATAGTATTTTATTTTTAATTTTAGCTTGTTTATATTATGTAAAAGTATACTTACCTTAGAATCAAATTTTAACAATTTTTTATGATATCTGTGAGTTTAGTCATTCAATTATGTAAAAAAGTTAACAATATTGCTAAAAATTGTAGTCTCTTATTTTAATGTTTTATTTAGTGTTTGCAGTTATTTATCCTGATTCTGTAACAAACTCTTAGCAACACTTCTAAACAAATAATTAATAATAATTGCAAATAATGATTAAAATATGAAAATGACACGGGTTTAGAAACATATGTTTCTATAGATTACAATAATTTTTAGTAATGTTTCTAAGGCTTAGCAACTTTCTTACGTAATTGGGGTGATTATTGGTTATTTTGTAATAGCAATGTTGCTAAGATTTAATAACTGTTACAAGAGTTCAGGTGAATGTGTATGTATGAAGTTTGTAAAGGGTATAGCCCAAAAAATAGGCCATAGGCGTTTAACATGAGAAAATGATTTATCCTTGCGTAAACGTGGTCTATTAATTTTAGTAATGCGTCAAATAAATGTTGAGAAATAAATTGTACATCTAATTCAATAATAATATTTTATTTTGCAAGTTTTGTACATGTATTTAGGTAAGATTTATTACATTTAAAAAAAAACTGTTGTGACCAGCACAATACCTCTCGCCACTTCCGTTTTTGGTTATGTAATCTGTCAGTCACAAACATTTTCATTTTTCAATTGGTTTCCATAACATTATTGGGACCGTTAGATTTATTACAACAGATTATTATATACCTTATATTTTTTTATCTCTAAATCTATAAAAAATATAATAAAATATTTATATGTATCAGATAGAGAATTTACTCTTCTTTAATACAAGCAAGAACAGAAATTTTCAAAAAATAATATTTAGAAGATTTTTTTTAAGAATCTGCTACTTCCGGTTGTCCAATTATTACCAAAACCTTTTCAGCTCTTTCCAGTAATGTCCGATTCAGAAATACGTAGTTAAACAGATATTAAATATTATAGATTTGAGAATCGGCTGGAAAGCCTCCCCACATACACACACACACACACGCATACACACATCCATACACACACACACACATCCATACACACACACACACACACACACACACACACACAGAGAGAGAGAGAGAGAGAGAGAGAGAGAGAGACATATGTATATTCTTTCAATATATGTACAAATATTTAACTTTGACAATATCAGGCAATAAAGAATTTCTTACAAGGAAAATAATTATTAATAAAAAATAAATAAGAATTAGTTCCCTTATTAATATATCACTTTCTATATAACCTGCTGTAAACAGAGTTTTTAAACTTTTCATTGCGCATGATCAGAATTTGAAATACACTTGCTCCCTAACACGAACTGGTAAAATTATTCCATGAGAATTTGAATTTAAAATTCTGGCTTGTCTCAACGCCGAATTGATAGTTCTCAGAATTTCGAATTTAAGAACTACAGAGTTCGAACGCTTTTAACTTTTTAAGTGAAATGTGCATGCATGCTCACTAGTTCGCGAACTGTTTAGAACGTTCGAACCATTAGGCGATTTTTCGCGAGTGAAATATTCGTTAATGGTTACTGTTCGCATACGAATTATGCATTTTCGCGACACATTATTCGCTTGCAATGGCTTAAGTAATAACCTCACATCCTGCGAAATATTTGTTATCAGAGCGAACCTGTGTTGCCAATCAAAATTGCTGGTTGTGGTCGCGGAATTGGCGCATGCGTATATATTTGTGTATACATACATATGACTTATTTTGTGCACTATAACATCAAAATATGGATAGCGATAAATGTTTTTGTATTTATTAATTTACAAAGTGTACTTTTTTACGACTGCTACGGAAAAGAGATATTTATGCTCTCATTTGTAATCGTAAAGTTACTGTTTTTTGAGGAGCGAGCAACAATGTTCTTTTTCGCTCGGTCTTAAAATATTTTTTTTTATTTTATTATTTATTAAAATAGATTTACACTTTTGACAAGTTTTAATATTAATTCCTGAGCTTAAAATTATATTAGATAAAATTTTCGTTACTACTTCGTGCTTGTCAATTTTTTTAAAGCATTTGACCAGCATTGTTTTTCTTTATGAATCGTTTATGGATTGTTTTAGAGAAAAATTCTTCAAATACATAATAGTTATGGAAAATAAATTGTACACATTGTACAATTGTATTTTTCTCTAAAATAATCCATATTTGATTGACATAGATAAAACAATGTTAGTCAACTGCTCGCTAATGACCCTTACTCAGTTGTTCATACAAGGGGTCAATGTTTTACTGCAACGTTTATATGAACAATATTTATAAGACAATATGAATTTCCTTTTATTCTCTTAGATTTTACACGTGTAATTTCTTCATTTTATTGTGCTATAAATTAAAGAAATAATGTTTATTATTTGTTTGCATACCTATAAAAAGAAATAAAAGTATATTTTTTATTTACATGTGTGGAAAATAAAATAATTTTGTAATGTAAAGTAATTGATATGTTATAAATCCTTAGTTTATTTATGCGGGGTTATTATTATTAGTAGTATTATTATTATTAAATAGGGCTTATTATTTTATTTTAATTTCGTTCTTTGACTTGTGTTATTTTATATTATAATATAATTTATTTATTAGGAAAGAAAATTTTGGGATTCAGTTATCCAATTATTTATTATATCTTCAACGTTAAGATCCTAGTAGGATCATTCTCAGGAAAAAATCAATTAATTTATGACAGTTACAGATGTACATTTATTGCTGTAAAAGGCATTCATAATTTAAAAATTATAAGTCAATGATAAAATTACTGTGCACACTCACAGAAGCACATGGACATCCTGAGGATGATCCTTGTAGGTTCGAAACGTTGAAGATATGATAAATAATTGGATGACTGAATCCCAGAATTTACTTTTCTAATATCCATTCCAGTCAAGAAACTATTTTTCTACGTAGTTTTTAGACTAAGGTCAAATTTAGACTGTTTCCATTTTGTTTGATTGTTTAAATTTCGATTTTTGTTGTTTGAGTCATGGATTGGAATAAAAATCTATTTGAAAACATTTTATTTTTCTTTTAATTTCATGTTCATGTTAGAAAAAGACAAATAAGATCAAGGGGGGGGGGGGCGCAAATTTTGGTTCAGCTTAGGGTGCAATATACGCTTGATCCGCCTCTGTCAGTTAGTAATAATCTAATAATATACTGTTTTTATTTACATATAGTATTATTTCAAATTTGGCTAGACAATACGTCAGTAATTGTTAATATTTACATGTAATGTTTTTTATTTGTTTATACATATTTAAAAAATAATATTTATAAAATGGATTTGAATGTTGTATATATTCTGACTATACTTTGTTCATTCTTAAGGTGGAATAGATTAGAAGGGTATAGATTTTATTTTAAAATGTCCAATAGAATACTGAGCAAATTAAAACCAAATTTTGTTGAAATAGCTAGCTGAAAAAGCCACTCTATATTTCACAAATAATATAATTTTTAAAATCACGATTAGTCTGTATTATTTGCATGTTCACATTGTTTAGTAAAAATATATTTTCTCTCCATAGGTATCTGTAATCTGTAATATAGGTACGGTTTTTTTTATTCATAGCTCTACTATTTTTTATAACAAAAAGAAATCCTGTCTCTCTACAAAAAATATTTGCTCATCTCTCTTTTATATTTTATTAAACAAAAGTTCTTTACAAAGACAATGAAGCAACTATCCGTATTATTAATAGCACATTTCATAAATGCTCCATTGTAATCATCATTGTGGTTATGTTTATGTATTCCGAAACATAAATAAAATAACTATTTCAAGAATGCGGTTTAGGTATGTTGTCAATTATGGTTTTGTTAATTTTTTCATATATGGTACAAAATAAATTCTTGACTGTTTTTGTTTTCACAGCAACAATAATCTCTTAAGACAA
This sequence comes from Harpalus rufipes, assembly GCA_951394225.1. Taxonomy (NCBI): domain Eukaryota; kingdom Metazoa; phylum Arthropoda; class Insecta; order Coleoptera; family Carabidae; genus Harpalus; species Harpalus rufipes. Next base: position 18,375,854 of record OX596276.1, on the reverse strand, counting down.
TATCTTTTGTTTTCCTTAACAATTTGATTGTAGTATCTAATCGAATATATTCCGCCGTTTCGTGTTTCACAGCTTTCATATAACTGAAAACAGTGAAAACAACTTATCCAAATAATATTAATAACTACGTAGTCAATGGCCTTACCATTTTAGATAAATACATTTGCGTAAGATCAATAAAGAAAGCAAGGGTATGCATAGTTAATAAAAGAATAGGTGATCGCCTTGGATATCTAAATGTCATTTTTATATACTTTGTTATAAGCTATTTATGTTAAATTTTATAATTTAATTTTAAAGATTTGTATATTTTATTCTGTATGCTAGTTTCAGGAAACAATTTGTTAGGAACCAAACATAAATTAATTTAACATTTTATATACAGGCTGTTGCATGTACAGTACAAGGCTTCCGAGTAGGAATTTTAGATATCATAACCAGAAAAAAATCCAATAAACAGAGATATCAAAGATTACATTAAAAAACAGGAATTAGTAGATTAGTTTTATTTATTTTTTTATTGAGGTATAAATACTTAATTATAAAAGGAACCTTAGAGCAAATCTTCAAAATGAAAACCCGCTTCCAAAGTGTACAGCGTAAAAAGTTCCTTCGTTTGGCAATCTTCGCCGAGGAGATCTTTCTGAATAAAAGCGTCTTGCCTCTACAGCATTTCTTCGAGCTTCTCCATAAATTTCAAACATATCATTATACTCTTCATTGGACAACATGTTGACTTTTAAGAAGTCACATTTGTGGCAAATGAAATAAACAAAAATAATTTACAAATTATATATTCATTAATTATACTGATAATTACGTAAATAATTAAGTTACAATAAATTAGAGTAAATACAAAATAATATAAAAATCATGTAAAAAGTCGAGGTGAACGAAATATAGCACTCATAAGTTATATGATTCACCAAATTACTTTTCTACTTTGTATAATTGAACATGTTATTATTTTTGTGGTGCACTCTCCACGCTAGTAACGCGTGCTTGTGAGGTGCCGTCTGATAAATCTCTGCAGGGTACGAATATGTATCAACATTTCGTTACCGCAGGACTGGCGGAAGGTGCGGGCGAACCGGGCGACACCACGGAGCGCCAATAGCAAGGGGGCCGCGGCGCATATTGACAGCGTATTTGATTTTTGATCATATCAAAACAAAAGAAATAATCATAGTTCATAATATACAATTAAACATACTCATTTATGTGCAATCTACGGCGCGCGACTTTTATCAAATTTTACCGAATCCGGCCCCAGAGTTAGGCCATGTAAAAAATATTACCAGAAAAATTATTGGTTGCTTCCCCATACATTGACAATTTAGCTTCACTTTTACTGGCATTTATGAAGAAAGTATAATTTTATTGCCTAATAACTATCAATGAAACCATTAAAATTTGTTTGTACAATTTTCCTATTTGCAAAATGATGTCCACGACATAACATTTAAAATGAATATTAGTTCTAAACAATCAGTACAAAAATTATGTGTTCAACATGGCAAAAAAATAAAATTCACTGCTTAAATTAAAAAATTCGGCTTCGATTTAACTATGCAACACTGTCGCGACAGTGAATCAGTTACTTTTTACCTCTCGCTAAGAGAGGCATTGCATTCATGCTAAAAATCGCATATCCAGATTTTATTGAATAAGCACGTTTTAAGGTCCCTACAGTCCGATTTTAACGATGATGTCTGTGTGTGTGTGTGTGTGTGTGTGTGTGTGTGTGTGGATGTGTGTGTGTGTGTGCGTGTGTGTGTGTGTGTGCGGGATGTTGGAAGGACGATTACTCAAAAACTATAACAGCCTAATTCATAGTGCCGCTGTTCGAGTTTAAACCAGGTCTATCTCAAGTTTAACTTAGACCGGCACAAACAGTTATTCATAGAGGCAGTTTAGCGCTAGTACGGGTTTAAACCTAGACTAAAATTTAGACCTCCTCGCACCCTAGTTTATTGTGGGATTAAGTCAGTTGACAATAGTATGAAAATAAAATTTTGTTTAATGTAAATTATTGTTATTTAATATATATTTTTTGGTAAGTAGTATGTTATAAATAATTTCATAATAATGTTTACAATATTACTATGCCATGAATTTGTAGCTCATATTATTGCCTTTTAGGAAGTTCATGATGGATAATGAAATTTTGATCATGGTAATGATGTAGAAGATATTAAAAACCTCGTTAAAAACGTAGTGGAATATCGGAAAAAGGAACCGGGTTTATTTAAATCATAACAATTTGAGATATTTATTAATATATCGAATAGAAAAATTATAGGTTAGTAAAATAAAACTGTAATTATAAAGAGTTAATTAACAAATATAATTTGGTTGAAATTCATGTATGTTGTTATTGTTTAGTATTATTATGGAATGTATTCAATTTTTGAACAATTTTTAAAAACTCATTTGATGAAGTCGCATGTGGCGTACGAAACCGGTCGATTGAGATAAATAAATAAATTTTGACTGCAATCTAGTTATTTTTTATCATAACATTTAAGTTTTTTATTTAATTTAATTTATTTTTCATTTTCATCATTTCACATTAACATAAGTTTAAATATTTATTCTTCCCATCTCTTATTATGCAATTCTCTTTCATATTTAATTTATTGTTAATTTCGGGGAACTGCAAATTATGTTCGTCTATATTTACAACAAATCCACCTTTCCTTGCAAATCCTGATGTACTAAAACCATGAATATGTGTTACCTCAATCAACATACAAATATTAATTTCGTAGTTAAAAGCTAATAAAAAGATCTCAATGCAGTTTTAGTTGTAAGAAATCAGCGCAGTGAACATCAGCTGTCATCATAAAATTCAAAATTGTATTCACTACGCATGAGCAGTACATTGGAAGGCCATGGCCGACTAGATAGACTGGTTTAAGTTCGATTTACTTAGACCAGGTTTAAACCAGGTCTAAATTTGACTATGAATAACCATTTTTAGACCTGGTTTAAACCAGGACTACCTAGACCTGGTTTAAACCTAGTTTTTCTCCTTTACTATGAATACGGCTGTAAGACTTTTTATTTTTTTAACTACGTATTTCCCAATCGGACATTCATGGGAAGATCTGAAAAGGTTTTGGTAACAATTGGACAACCGGAAGTAGAAGATTCTTGAAAAAAAATCTTCTAAATATTATTTTTTGAAAATTTTTCTTGATAATATTAAAGAAAAATAAATTCTCTTTCTGATACATTTAAATATTTTTATATATATTCTATAGATTTAGAGATAAAAGGAATATAATATATAAAATAATCTGTTGTAATTAATTTTACAACCGAAAGAATGCCATGAAAAATAGTTGAAAATTTAAATTATTTGTAAATGACAGATAAAAATGTCAGTGTCAGAAATCCGAAGACATTACTGAAGACTTTTTCTGGGAAGTACATACATTATATTATTTCTTAATGTATTAACAGTTAAATATTTAATATTATAGGTATATTACACATACCCTTCAGAAATACTGTTACTCCCGACAATGAATTGGAAACATCTCGACAAATTAGAAGAGTAAGACAAACTTTTTTCATAGAATGAATTTAAATTTAAAAAATCTAAATGTAAAGAATAGATATAAGCGAGAATACAGCTCGAAGGAAGACGTTATTTATGTTATAAACACAAGATGAAAGTGAAGATGGTCTCCACTCAGTCCACTCTGCAACGTAAAATACAGAAAAATTATATCTCATCGAAATAATGAGTAATGAAAGAAAAATGTACTTGGAGAATCTCTTAATTCTTGATCTGTGACTATTATGGAGGTGACAAGTCTAGGTTGAAGGACTTAAATTTGTTTCAAACATTATGGGACAATGTACAACAGCACTGTAAACTAGAGTAACTTTGAACTGCGAAAAAGCTATCAAATTCTTCTCAAGTAAGTTGTAAATATTGACAAAATTACACATCGATATAAGAATAATCGGAGTGCAATCTATCCGTCACTTTATTAAAGGGAATTAGTGTTATTTAGATATAACATGTATGAAAAAATAAAATGTAAAAGAAGATATGTAAGAATAGATGCACAATCCAGATATATACATTTTAGACCGCACAAAATTAATGTTTTTACTAGAAGAATATGAAAAGAAAGTAAGCGCCCGCACGGTACAAATATTCCATCATTACCGACATCTGTGTATGAAGCAGATTGGCACACCCAGCAATGGGTAATATGCCGTGATGAAATATTTATTTATTTTTTTTTTTTTGTAAACAAGAAGGTTGTTCGAATAGAAAATAACTGTTACCAGCCTAATATTTTTATATGGTAAACTCTACTTTGTAATTTATTGTAACATAATTTATGGTAAAATATCTTTATACTTTTAACCAAACGCAAAATAGTTTTGAATTTTGAAGTATCTTCAGATTTATAATTTTCTAGGGGCGATACAATTAAATCTGAGTGGTAAATAATTTTAAATTTTTATATAAAATCCGTTAATTAGTCTACTATAACATACTAGATTTTCGATTAAATGTCGGTTTGGATGTAAAAGTTATAATTTAAAATGTTATGTTTATTTTGCCATTTCCTATTCTTCACGTTTTAAAAAGGTCAAATTTAATTGCATATATTTCAGCTTTTAAATTAGGAGAGCAGGTAGATTATACTTCAATTGAGATATACTTTAAATTTCAATTAATTCTGGATAAAATGGTTCCATGATATAACTACCTTAAGAGGTGGAAACGTAGCTTTAGGATCTGGAATTCATACTCTGAAACATGAAACATCCCTGTATAATAGAGGAAAGTCCGGGAGAGATACCACACTTTTTTTTTAAATATAATAAATCCTACCTAAATACATGTACAAAATTTGCAAAATAAAATATTATTATTGAATTAGGTGTACAATTTATTTCTCAACAACATTTATTTGACGCATTACTAAAATTAATAGACCACGTTTATGCAAGGATAAATTACTTTCTCATGTTAAACGCCTATGGCCTATTTTTGGGCTATACCCGTCACAAACTTCATACATATACATTCACCTTAACTCTTATAACAAAGTTATTAAATCTTAGCAACATTGCTATTAGAAAATAACCAATAATCACCCTAATTATGTAAGAAAGTTGCTAAGCATTAGAAACACTGCTAAAAATTATTGTAACCAATAGAAACATATGTAAACATTGTCATTTTCATATTTTAAACACTATTTGCAATTATTATTAATTATTTGTTATAGAAGTGTTGCTAAGAGTTAGTAACTTTGTTACAGAATTGGGAACTGCAAACATTAAAATAACAGACTACAATTTTAGCAATATTGTAAACTTTTTTACATAATTGGGTGATTAAACTCACAACTATCATAAAAAAATTGTTAAAATATGATTCTGGGATCTTAGAACATATGTAAGTATAATTTTACATGATATAAACAAGCTAAAATTTAAATAAAATTATATTTATGCATTATATGTATATATACCAATGCTTGAGAATTCAAATATAAACTTCAAGTGCTGCCATTATAAGGATATGCAGTATGTTATTCTAATGAAGCAATTGTCGTACCTGGTATAAAATGATAAATTTGTTGTGAGGAATTCCTGATGCTGTTTGATGTAGTGCTGAATCCAGCTCTGTAATGGCTAATATTTCCTTTAGCCATAATCTAATTTTAGTGCACATTTTACATTGCATCCTGCAGAACATCTATGTAAATAAGTTTACGCTGTATTAAAATGAAAATAAATATGCAAGAGATTCGCGCCCGCTTGCATATGAAACCAACGAGGAATCTGTTGCTGTTTGCAGTGCTACTCCGTCCCGTGTTCGTTGCAACTCATATTGAAAATTATCACAATTTTCAAACTACATAACGAGAATTTTCACTTGTTTCAAAAAGTAATAATTTATTCATCAATATTAATATTATCTTCTTCAAAGTATTCACCATTTTAGTAGATATAATGCGCTTTTGTAAACGTTGTTTGCAATCTGCAAAACATTTATAGAATGTATGTGTTTTGTAGAATAGTCTTCAACTTCTTCAACTATTTTGCCTTTATCTCCTCCATAATCGAAAAACTTTGTCCTTCTAATGTTCTCTTTTGCTTCGGGAGGCGGTGCGTTGTCGTAGTGCATGATATAGGAGCTGTAATTCCAGTAAATATCTTCAATTTTTGTCCATTTTATCCGGTGGTTGAAGCGCAAGAACGCCATGTGTTCATCTTCCACGTCTTCAAGGTTTTCTTAAAATCGTTTTTGTACCTCCAGCCGGTATAAGTAGTTTTGCAGTAATCTTGTACTCTAAATTGCCCAGACACTTTCTTACAGGCCGCCGCCGGCAAAAAGATAGGGATTTTTATGATTACAAGCTGGTTTTATTCCGGTGAAATGTCAACTTAAGTATTATTAACACAAGAATTAGCAAAATGTTTAAAACTTTTAATACTAAATTTTTACTTCTAACTTAAATGGAACATAATTATTAATTTGTAATAACTCAACCCATCCGAAGACGGGATCACTAGGATCCGAAACGTCGGTTTGTAGTGGAAAGATTTATCTTTAAATAAACAGTAAATAATTATATTTCAATTTGCAATGCAAGACCGATAAAAAATGTTTGCTAATTTTTCAGGTTATGTAAATCCAGCTCATTTGAAATTATTCAAATCTTCTGATGTTGCCAATATAAAAAATCCCTAATATTTCATATTTAGACAATAAATCAAATTAATTTAGCGAAAAGTCGGCACAAAAAATCTTGTCTAGAAACAGCTTTGCGAGTACTCGCCTGTCAAAATAAACTCACACTGGAAACAGTGCAATTTCTAGACTAGTGATACAATAGATATTTGTAATGGCTGAAAGTGTTCGGTTTGTGTTCGACAAAGGACTTTCAACAGGTGCTATACACATTATTTTTTATACTCCTGCAAGGTATCTATGGCCTAGTTTACACCGTATGACCTGAGGTAGGCCAGACCTATATGTGACCTATATTAGGACAAAGTCAAAAAAATATCGTGTTGTTTACACCGCATACTTTAGAGCCTAGGATAGGTGGGATATAGGCAGAATATAGGTACTAGTTTGTAACATCTAGCGGTTTAATTTAAGTTTTAAAACAAATTCTTCCTTTTATCTTTTTATCACTCATGTTTATATACAAAATTTCACTACTTATTTAGGTACTTACTCTTACTGTCAAACAAAACTATCACAATATGTGTAAATCAGCATCATTGTACTCAATATTACCGACATCTACTCTACCGTACAAATTTCGAACTATTCTAGGTATTAGCTGTTTACACCGCAATAAATACATTTAGGCCGAAGCCTAGTATAGATCAGGTCACATGAAAAAGTGGCCTAACCTAAGCCAGGCCGCTCCATATTTTAGGTGTTTACACCAGGCGGCCCAAATACATTTAGGTCGAATTTGGGGTATAGGTCGAATATAGGTCTACGGTATAAACTAGGCCTGACCACAATAAACATTATATAGAAAATTTATAAGTAAAATTCGTTGCAGGATACCGAAGCGTACTGCAAAGACTAGCTTTCAGCATGAAAGAAAAAACCAAAAAATTGTATTTTAAGAACAGGAGTAGAAATTGTTAAAGTCGCAAATGATTTATTTCCAATTTAGGCTTGATATTCAGTTCTTATACATAAGTTAGGTAAGTCTGGAAATGATCAACTCTTAGTTTGGGATAAATTAGCATTGGACAAATTAAATAAACGCTAAGCAATGCAGACTTTTAGCTTTAGTTCATCTGTGTGAACAACGAACTCATTAAATGTAAATATAACCTCACCATGTAATTTCACGTTATGGGAATATTTCCGTCAATACAACTAGTATTGTATTTGTATTTTACGATTTTGCTCTATGAAATAACAAATATATTGCTGAAAGTGTAATAAATTTTATGTGCTAATTTTATTATTAGTAGTATAGTTATATTCCTTTTATCTTATATCAGAAACAAGTAAAATGTACTCATTAAAAGTGATATATTAATCTAAAGTCATTTTACGACAGTAATAAATGATATATATTCATTTCATTACCCACCTATTCGTAAAATTAAGTAGATATTAAAGATTTTTATGGATGTGTTATGGTATATTTAAGAGAGATTTTTTTAGTATATTATAGGAATCTCATTTATTGTATTCTTCTGAAGCAATTTTCAGGAAATATATTTTGCGGTAAATGTTTATAATTTGTTTAATGTCGTGTACTTACTGAGAGTTAAAAATCAGGTAGGCCATGGAAAACAAAATGTGTACTAATCATTTTCAACTGTTATTTATCTGCTATTTGAAATAAAGTTGCGAAAGTTAAGCTAGTTAACCATTTTTTTTATGAAATTAACCAGAATCATATGACTTATAATTTGATAGTTTTTAAGTAAGCCTGAAAATAATTTGCCATCTTTTAAGTCCTCCTTGTAGTAATTACTGTGTCAGCTTTAGAAGTTTTTAAATCACAAGAAAATAATTTCGCAGCTTTGGCAACTTTTAGGTCTCCCACAATTTAATTTAAAAAAATATTCCAAAAGAATAGTGCTTGGGAGATTTTAAGTAGTGGAAGGAGTAAATGGCGAAGGGCATTATTTTGGATAAACTAGTTTAAACATTTTTAAAATAAAATTCTACAAATATGAACTATTATTACTATTAGGTTGAGGGCTTTAAGCACTAGTCATTTTTGTAGACATTCACATACAATATGTTCCGAAGTTTTTTCGTCCTTTTCGCAGAGTCGACAGATACTATTTTCAGGTATACCATGTCGACGCAGGTAAAATGAATTTCTTCGACTGACCAAGGCCCGAAATATCTCTCCAATATGAAGCTATGGTTGAGTCCTTCCAGTTCTTAATTCCTTTGCAAGAGTCAACACATAGCCGGATTTACCATTAAGCTAATAAATAAACTGCAGCCTGGGGCCTCAAAACGCCCGAAAAAAATTAAATAAAGAAAAAAGTATTATTTACTGTTGTGCCCATTATAATTGATAATAATTTAAAATGGAATTTGTGATGAAATATAACATCATATTTGTCAAAACATTCGTTTCCAATGAAACAATTTATAACACAAAAAATCTGATGTGAACACCACACGACTTCCTTGTACGATTATTAAACTATACATATTTTTTTAATAATTAAATTACAAAATATTGACAGGCTTAAGCCAGCCCGAGAAATATTTTGATATAGAACAAAAAATAATTCATTTACTACTATCATTCTTAAATTAACATTAATCTAACCCGGTACTTTTTAAAGAGAGTTTTGATTACAACAAAGAAATATTTGATTACAACAAAGAATATGACTAATTGCACAATAAAAATATAATATTTGTTATTGTACGAATCATAAAATTGCACATATTTAACGTAATTTGACATGATTTTTTTTTTGTCCTAATCCATAGCAAGCTTTATTACAAAAACAAAAAAAGTATATAATTTTTAAATTTACATATCTCGCTTATACAAAGGGCTAATTTAATAATACTTGATGTGCTAGACGCAGAAATTAATTCTCTAAAACTTTTATTTGAAGCATTTATTTCTAAAATCAAAATATAATCATTTTATTCAAGAAAAATTGTTAACAACTTCAAGTAATGTACCACTTCCGGTTAGCCTATTTTAACCAAAATCTATTATGTTACTTCGATTGACATAAAAGTCTTGTATACCAAATTTGAAAAGTTTTGGATTATATTTTAAAATAGTTTTTCATTAAAATCTATGATAGGCTTCATGTAAAGTACCACTTCTGGAAATTGTGTCATAACCAGAAAGGGAGGTGCACAACTAGATGTTATAGGAGTCCTAAATACAAAATTTCAACTTTCTGTTTCTACGGCTTACCGTTTTTGAGTTATGCGAGATACGTACGGACGTAAGTAAGTAAAAGGTAAACGTATGAATAGTGACAGAAATTTATAAGACATGTTCAGATAATAAAATTAGTTCTACATCCTTAAAGAGATATAGAGAAAACATTGTCAATTTAAATCCAATAAAAATCTATAGTACTATCGTTCAAGTATCGATACATTTGTTTATATAGGGTAGTTTTGAACTTAATGTCATAAATTTGAGGGTAAGTAGTATGACATATGTAGATTACGAAACAGAAAGAATTTTTAAAAAATTCGAATATTTAAGGGTAGTTTGTATGAAACTAACATTTTTGGTACCACTGGACCACTGGCAACGCATTTGCATTATTTTATCTATTACACAATTATTTTCGTTAAAAATGCTATTTAATTTTATAAAAAATAAATAAATAAATCATCACGGCATATTACCCATTGCTGGGTGTGCCAATCTGCTTTGTACATTGATATCGGTAATGATGGAATATTTATACCGTGCGGGCGCTTACCAGGCGTCACCTCACGGGCACTCAAAGCTAGCGTGGAGAGTGCACTACAGGGGTCAATTTTGTGCCATTAAAATTCGAAGTAATTTTTGGCATCGGTCGGGATCGAACCCGGGTCCCCAGAAGAATAATATCTTATACAACTGTATATCGATAAAGAGCATAATATATATATATTTCCATATCTCAAGAACTATTCGCTTTTGTCGTGCTCGAAAACAGTGTTCATATGCGGGAGGGATGTCTTCCGTACTTTGTATGTAAATAACTATTTCATGCGACTATTTATAAATTATTGAGAGCAATTATTTCCACTATCGTGTATTCGTGTAAGTATATTTAAATATACGAACTTCATGGAAGTTGAGCACATATAAATGTAAATTTGAATTTGTTTATAATTCTTATGTTGCGTGAGTCGCTACTAATAATTTTAAAATAACTTAAACACCGTGTGTTACTTTCATTTTCGTTGTCACTATTTGTCACATTCACATTCGTTTTATAAATTCGTAATTTAAATGTCTAATTACACAACACTCATGGAACACTAGTTGTATTCTTGTATATTCTAAATACCAATTGTGATTTATTGTGCCGTAAATAAAGTCAAGCGATCTCAGACAAAGTGTTATACATTGTCGAACTTTCATTTTTGTTACATAGTATTAATAGCATTATTATAACATCAATTGTTTCAGATATTTGTGTCGAAATGTGACATTTTTGATCACTTTGTTAATTACATTACATGTGAATATTCAGGTCAAGTAAATTTTAATTGACGTAACAATATTCCTGAAAAGTGTTACAAACAATGATTTAAAGAGAAATTTGCGTGTTAGTGCTCTTTCAGCAAAGAAGAAAAGAAACGCAGCCAATGAAGGAAATTTATACATGAAACTAAAAGATTGAACACATTGTTAACGTGAATACTCTTTCATTCGCTTTATTACTTTGCAGGTGCTGAAATAATGGTGAATAGGTTTCATAGCATCTATAAAATTAATAAAACTTTTATGATAAATACCTTCAACCGCACGTAAAGTTTTCCAGGTCTATGCTAATATCTCGCTACTGAATCTAATCTACAACATTGTGGTAATTTTTAAGTAAAATTAGATTATTCACTTACGTGACAGATAAAAATTGCTTTTAATTTAATTTTAATTTTAACCTGTTAGGTTTCATCTCACGGCAGTCGAAGTTGTTTTAGATATTGCATGGTAGAGTTCCCTTTTATGAGATTTAAAAATGGGAAATATTATTCAATTTTACTTCGATTGGATTGGATTCCGGCCCGTCAGAACTACAAACCCTCATTTAATGCTCATACCGACGCAACCCGAAATTTAATTTTAGAGAAAAGGTATTGTAATGCCTTAAGTATTTTTCTTCTACAACCCCAATTCGGTACAAAAGTTGTTAAGTCTTAGAAACATTGCTAAAAATTGTAACCAATAGAAATAAATGTATAGTCTGTGATTTTCATGTTTTATTGATGCAGTAATTGCAATTATTATTGGTTATTTGCAATAGCAATAAATAAATAAATATATCATCACGGCATATTACCCATTGCTGGGTGTGCCAATCTGCTTTGCACATAGATATATTTGTACCTTCAGAGCGCTTACCAGGCGTCTCCTCACGGGCACTCATTGCTGGCGTGGAGAGTGCACAACAGGGGTCAATTTTGTACCATTAAAATTCGAAGTAATTTTTGGCGTCGGTCGCGATCGAACCCGGGTCCCCAGATTCGCGACCAGACACTCAGGCACGCGGCCACGAGACCCCATAGCAATGTTATTAAGATTTCGTAACTTTGTTACAGAATAGGGATGATTATATTGTCATCGTAATTAAAAAACAAGTGAAGCTAAATACATAAATGCTTATAAAAAGGAAATGCTTATTTGTACAAATAATATATTATTTGGAACATAAAATGTGTTAGGTTTACTGTTATTATTATTAAGTATATTTAAATTAATTTAAATAAGGAATTTAGCTATATATTTGAGATGAGAAAATATTTACTATCTTTGATATTAAATTTGATATTAAATCCATATGTACCTAAGTATATATATGCACCATTAATTATTTTTCTTTCTAAATAATGCTTTAAAAGTAATATTTTAGTATTTCTTATCGTTCCATTCATGTATTTATTTATTAAAGAGCAAAACCATATTTCAAAAGCATTCATTACAAATTTATTAAGTACCAATAAATGCCATTATAAAATAACAATTAACAAAAGAAGTAATTAGTTTTATGAATATTACTTTGTATTTTCAATTTACTATAAAAATTTCTTTATATAAATTTAAATAAAAACAATTATTCATATTTAAGAATTGTTTTCTTTCAGTATTTAAGACTAAACATCATTGTTTGTATTTTAATTATGTTTTGCATAATTCTATTTATTATTAATTATTATTCGTAAATGTTTAGTTGAGCTTTCAGAAAGAAAATGTATTTATTTATTTACCTACTTTATTATTACTACTTATTTTAAAATGAAATACTCGTATAAATACAGGGTGCATGAAGATAACGGGACAGTGCCTTTTATTCGTGTATTTGAAAGGAAAAGATACACAAAAAAGTGATTAAGATATTTTGTAAGGCATAGAGGGGAACACATTTTGGTATATGCATCATTTCTTAAAGCCGGTTCGGTGGTACTCAACTTATGGATTGTTCTCAAACAATAGTGTTCGCTAATAATTGGAATTCACACAAATGAATATATTTTAACACTTCTAAAAATATATAAATGTGTTTAATAGTACATTCTATAACAAGTAATGGAATGGGCCATATTCCATACGGACAAAAAGTTTGTGGTCCGAGCTGAAGGCGAGGACTACGGCTTGCGAGTGCGGATTATGCCATTCCAAACGAGTTGTAGAATGTACTTTCTCCAACAAGATTTTATAAATAATTATACAAGAAATGTTGAATTTTCATACTAGATTTTCAATTTTGAGTTTTAATATCCATGCTTTTAATTTGTTGATGTTCTCTGTGTTTCCAAATTTATTTTCAATTCTAACCATGACTTGACCTTTCTTCGGAAACATACGAAAACTTATGTTTTTTTTTTTCATAGAATTGCAACCAGGTACAGAACACTACATTACTCATTTTCAAAAATGAAATTATATTAATTATTGAACAAAAATATGCATGGCGACTCGTTGCTAGAGAAACGATATTTGTAGAAAATACACTAATCGGTATCGCGCCAAGAAAAAAACTTATTTGTTTTCGTATCTGTACGTCAAAATTAGTGATGCAGTGGGATCTCGCGTTTTCGAGATCTCGTCTCGAAAATCGAGATATTTCGAGACGAGACTATCATAAGTCTCGTCTCGAAAAATCGAGACGAGACGAGAGTAATGCCCTCGAGATTTGCTCGAGACGAGAGTAGGTATTCGAGATTTCGATTGCACGATTTTTTTTTTTATATGTATATAATTAAAGATATACAATAAGAAAAATAATTATCATTACAAATATTTTCATTGCCTGTTTATTATTTATTTATTCATTTTAAATTTATAGGGTTTTAGTATAAAGAATAGGAACAAAAATGTTCCCTGTGGTGTACTGTCCACGTTAGTATTAAATTCCCTTGCTACGAGTAATATTTGATCAGTATTTATTTACTTACCTGTTAAATGCCAGACTTAGTAAAAATAAAGTTTTAATCAGTAGTATCTATTTACTCCTTTATTACGTCGAAGTTGATGCTAATTTATTTTCCTGATAGATGAAAGTATAGAAAATTTGTAAGATGTAAAGGTAATATTTTATGAATTTATTTTACATGTATTTATATACAAATAATACATAATTACAGCGTCACTTGCTTGCTACCTTCAACCATACAAACACGCTCTGACCTGCCAACTTATGGAACACCCATATAGCTAATTATAAATTCGAGAAATTCGAGACTCTCGAGTCGAGATCGAGAATAGAGGATGAAAAATATGACGAGACGAGACGAAAACAAATCTCGTCTCGAATTTTCGAGACGAGACGAGAGTGAACTGTTTCTTGCCGTTTCTCGTCTCGCGGCATCACTAGTCAAAATAGGTAGAAACGAAACGTAAATTTTTCATTGTAGAAAATTTTAATTTGATCACACGAATAAATTTATTACTATTCATTTATTTGAAATGTCCTAATATTAGTCATTTTTACAAAACTGATAATACAAAACCCGAAAGTAGTTGAATTAGATTTCTGTTCTACAAAACGATACGGCGCGATACCAAATTTTATTTCTATCGCGTTTTCTTTTTATCGCTTCGTTTCTATAGCTCCAAATGGCGCGATCCCACTGCTATGGCGTACATTCCGTATCTATATTGTTATTGTCATGTGACATTTTTCTACACAAAATATTATTTAGTTAAATTTTTAAGTAATATATTATTAATTAGATAAACTTACTCCTCTAAAGATTTCCAAAAACATGTAAACATAATAAACAATTTAATAAAATAATTAATAAAACAACTCTATATTTTATTCCAAGTTTAGATTGTCTCTGGCAACCTATGTCATTCAACATATCTTCTATTTTCTTACAAATATAGGTGTGGCATCATAAATACAAACAATTATTGTTTAGTTAACTTTTATTTTTTAGTTATTTTCTGCATTTATTTACTTGCAAATTGATTTCAGATTACAAAAAGACGATAGTGAAAGATTTGAAAATAGTAAGAATTTGGAATAGAGTAGATGTTAAGGTGAGGTTGAAGGCATTAGAAACTTGAATAATTTAAAAAATAATACATAACTTTTTTTCAAACTTCGATTATCAATCATACAGTTTTAAGATCTAGTTTTAATATAAATTACCCATTTTCTGATTTGTTTCTATGATGGCGGACCCCATGGTTCAAGTAAAATTTTGTATTGCAGTTAAAAATAAAAAAAACATAAATCATATTTATCTCTTAACACACAATGAGTAATAGAGTAGCTGTTATTCATATGTTTGTCTGATATAATCTAAATTTAAAATTGATGGTTTCCGGTTGTCAAATTGTTTGAAAAACAATATAAATTAATATTTTTTAGAATATATATTAAAACAAAATTAATCGTTAATTTGAAATTTTATGTTCTTTGTTCTTAGTTTTTATTGAAGCAAAGAACATCAAGTTCAGTTCTGATACGATGTAACGTTTATACTTCAGCCATTAATTTTACATGATGGAATGTTAATATGATTTTTTATCATCTGAAATTTCTAAAACAACTTTTTGTAGATGGTTTTAATTAAATATTTACTTACTGGACAAGTTGAGTATAACGGCACAAGATGCCAAATTTGTATTTCCTGAAGAGCTATTTAAATAAACGGATAACTGTTTATTTTAACCTACGGGCTACGACTTTGCAAGATGTTACAGAAGATACTACAAACATACGTAAACGCTAGATCAGAAATATTGTCTATTACTGTATTGTTATTTCACTGTATAATATTATTTGAAAATCTTTATACCTATATTTAAGCAAATTAAACATACTCAAATTAACATTAAAAATATGTATTAGGGATTTTACATAAATTATTAGACAATATTATTAACAAAATATTTTTGTTAGTGTTAATACCAATGTATGTTGACATTACTGTATTGTGAGCAAGTCTAGTATCAAATTTGGATGAAAACTAGTGTGTTATCTATTTTGAAAAAGTTAGAATTTTCTAGTTAAATCATTTTTACATTATAAAACATACTATCAACTATAATAACATAACTACGGTATAGCACAGTTAAATATTCGTCAAATACACTTTGTAATGAGTGAGATAAGCTTAATCAATATGAATACGTGGAATGAACCATTTCAAAAGTATAATCTATTTTCTTTTATTAAAATAATTACCCTACTACTTGTGAAGACAAATAAACAAAAGAAACGAAAAATCCAAGCTCTTTCCAGTGATTATAATAAACGATCATAATATGTATCACAGGCAAAGAACCTGTTAACTGTTAACTAAATTTGTTTAAAATCGTGGTATTTGTTTTTTCTCTGTAACAAACTTCAAAAAGTATTAGTAAATTCTAGAATAAGTACACTTGCAAATATTGAATATACCTCATCTCTCTGAAGTGGTTAATTTTCGGGCGCAGGTATTCTAAGTATTTTTTACTAATGCTCGTCTGTGCCTAATGCTCCTAAGTTTTTGAACGTTTTTTTTTTCAAATTTTGGCCAATCATTTACAATTTTAGATGATATTTGCTCTACACCTCTGCTTGTTTATTTTTATTCGTTGTGGTGACATCTAGACAAATATCTGTTTATTAAAAAATATTAGTTAATATATATTTTTATCTATATAACCTTATAATTACATTTAATATTTTTAGAAAAAAAATCTGTTATGGCCATCACAATACCTCTTGCGTGCTTTCCATTGTGGTATATATAAGTATTGTATTTAACATTTCTTGTACACACAAAAAATTCTAATTACACCTAATCTTTACGTATTTTTTATAAATTTAAAATTCTATGAACAAGTTTTCTCCATTTCTTTTAAATGTTCGGAGTTTTTCCAATTCATTAACGGGATTGAAATTATTTCTGAAAGGTTTATTTAATATACCTATAATTTGAAATATATAATTAATAATACAATAAGAAATATTAAATATCGTTCCCAGAAAAAGCCTGCAGTACTATCTCTGAATTTTTGACACTGACATTAGTGACATTTATCTGTCAATTACAGACATTTTAATTTCTCAATTAGTTACCATGGCGATGTTTGAGCTGTGAGCAGGCTGTGAGATTTACTACAACAGATTATTTTATAGATTATATATCTATATCTTTAAATCTATAGAAGGTATAATAAAAAAATTAAATGTATCGGATAGAGAATTTTGTTTTTTAATATTTGTAATAACATAAATATTCAAAAAATAATATTTAGAAGACTTTTGTTAAAATGCTACAACTTCCGGTTGTCCAATTGTTACCAGAATCTATTCAACTCTCCCCATTAATGTTAGATTGAGGAATACGTAGTCAAACAGGTCTTTAGTCTTATAGAATTTGAGAAATCGTACTTCCAATAACTCAGATATAATCGTAAAAATGTTATTATCGGATTCTAGGGACCTTAAAACAGCACGTTTTAAGGTCCCTAAAATCTGGATATGCGATTTTTAGCATGATTCCAATACCTCTCTTAGCGAGAGGTAAAAATGAATCTTTAAACGAGACTTCAAGATAATAAATGTTGCAGTAGTGTTATAAAATTGATGTAGATTCCTTAAGAATTATGTACGCGTATATGTTGACTTTATTAAGGCAAAGAGAACTAATTAGTATTTATCATTATATTACATATGATTATGATGTAATGTTTATTATTATCATTTGCAAAATTAGAAATGACAAATAGTACCCTATAATATTCATTCATTTGACAAGTGATATGTTTTAATATATGATTACATTACTCGTATGTGTTATTAATGTATTGTTTACATTATTTGGCGTTACTATATTATATTCTAGAATAAATCTCATCCGACCTACTTAACCAGTTTTTAAATATTACATTTCTTTCCGTAGGCACAAATTAATAGATGACACACGTACGTATTTGGATATTTCAATGACATTAACAAGTAAAATTAAAATAAAGAATACGATGTATAAGAATTTTCCTAGTATGTAATATTTAATAGATAGTTAGTTATTCTTTTGTAAGTATTTCAATAATACGAGTAAGCAGGGACTAAAAACGAAATGAGAACGAAAACGAAATAACATAATAAACCGAAATTTTTAAAAGACGAAAACGGAAACGAAAACGCAATATATTTTTTTCGTTCATGATTGAAAACAAAATAATTAATATCGGTTACCGGTTTTAACCGTTATTTTATTTAATATTTAATTTTATTTACAGCAAATATTTTACACGCAAATATTATTGAATTTTCAGATATTTGAGTTGCAAACAAGCAGACTTTCAAAGTAACTCTCCCTTAGCTAACCCTGTTACGTGTTAGGTTAAACGGTATACCCGTAGTTTCATCTATTGATCACTGACTGCGATAATTTTCATTTTCACACACTGGCGGTATTCGTCTTATTAGTTATGTTATGTACTTATATAAGAGAACTAGTATAAAAGAAGATTTGCTTGAAAACGTACTATTAGTTAGGTGAAATTAAATGTAATTAATGTTTTATTCTTTATGGTAAAATAATAAAAAAAAATATTTCTATATTTTCATCAATTATTACTCAATAATAGTTATAACCGGTATTTAGGTGCGAACATTAAGAACGGAAACGAAATTTTTCGGTTTCGTTCGGATAAGAACTAAACGAAATATTTTTCGTTATAGTGAGTAAGTAATTAAATTAGGAGAATTTAGATATACCTTGTCCAAAGATATTTCGTTATGGCCCTCTCAGCGGGTCTATTGTTAGGGATTTAAGCTTGATTTATAGGGGTGCAAGGACAGGTATGTATTCAATATTATCACAATTTTCAGCTGGTAAAACATCAGTATTGTCTTCTTCAAATGGTCGCCACATATTAAATACGTATATTGTTGACCTCAGTACGAAAGTTAATATTACTACTGATTTTAATTTTTTTAAAACTCATTTACATACACCTACTCACTAGGTATGCCTTCGGTATCTTAGTTTCCCCAATATGTATTAATACCGGTCAAGGACGATTTTCTCATCTTATATTTCTAGTAATAGTGAAAGACTTAATTTAATTTTGCGAATTCATTATTATTTCAAGTAAATCTGAAATACTGCGCACAGAGATTAGAGATTTCCGAATTTAAATATTTTGCAATCCTACCCTGAGCGCCAACAGGTAGAATCTCTTGCTGTGTGCGGTTCACCTCAGACTTAGTAAGTTAAAGCCATAACGAAATATCTTTGGACAAGGTATACTATTCGATGCCAAATTAAATAATCTTCTAAATGTGGCTATCCTGTATCGTCTTATTATACCTTCTACTCTGTCTATACTTCGTGTATTGTTTTATTTTTCAATTGTAGGCCTTCTTTTGCTCGTATGTTCACCAATAAATAACTTTTTGTTGCTAACTTATCTGCTTATTGGTTATGTTTGTGTTCCATTATTTTCATAAGAGTTAGTTTATGTAATATGTATTTTATTTCTATTCTATAACTTACCTTTAATCTTATTTTGGCTACTGTAGTTATCTTATTGTGTTATTTGATGATTTTTCAACATTTTATTCTACGGCGACAACACAAATTGCGTTAGTGGCCTAGTAGCCGTTTTGAATGTTGTTTCTTCTTTTTATATTGTGTTTTGTGTAATAAGCGCCATCTTCATCCGGCGAAACTTCTGGGTCCCGGAAAAAGTTTTCAACGTCGTGGTACTGTGGTAATAGCTGTGTTACGGGATTGACGGTTGACGTAAAGTACCCGATTGTTGTTTTGGAACCAGTATTTGGTCGTGCCATTGTTACGGATTTGGGCGACATCGGGGTTGCCATAATGACTTTCCAGTTTTGTGTATTTTGGTGGGTGTTATGTATTGTATCGCGAGCATCCTTTTGAGCCCTGGAAGTCATCGCTCTCCGAAGAATTTGTGACTCTGCCGTCAGCGTTTTCATTGTTGGGGAGCCCAGCGGCTACCCCATCCGTCGTCAGCATCGTCCCTTAATCAACGCCCTATCGTTCTTCCCTATTTATTGTATTTATTGTTGCGAGGGAAGAACTTAAGAGTTCTATTGTCACCTAGGAGGACTGTAGTTAGAGTGTCCTTGCTGTAATACATTATTTGGCCCATCATTGTTGGAATGAGAGTGTTTGTTAGCGTTTTGTGTAAGTTGAGTATTTATTTTGAATTCATTATATTGTATTTTACAGTTATATACCATTTTGGGGCAACCAGCCCATTGTTATTGTTAGTCATATTGTTGCTAAATTCATTTTGTGTAAAGCAGTCATTTTGGATATTATCTTGATTGCATTGTTGTCCATTGCGACTTGTAACTCTGGAACGTGCGTGCGCTCCAATTGGCTTGTGCTGGCCCGCGCATCGATGTTGATCAATTTCACGCAGCGTAGATGTTATACCTGCGCCTGAAACTGGGTTATGAGGCTCCGAGTACAACAATACATTTTATCCCTTTTTATAACCATTCCTGTCGTTTCAACCCCGCCCGTCTACTGTTTTAAAACTGGCGGCCCCCCATCCGAACAACAAAGCGGAGTATCATGACAATCACCCAATTTAAAGTTTAAAAAGTCGTATCCAACCATAGTCTTACGGGACAAATGGCAGGTATTTGAAAAAAAAAACTGTTTTCCTATGTTAAACACATATGTCACGGTTTTCAGTGTTCGCCCTGTATACTAGTTCAAATATATTGTTATTCTGAAATTTATGGGGTCTCGTAGCCGTGTCTGGTCGCGAATTTGGGGACCCGGGTTCGATCCCGACAGACGCCAAAAATTACTTCGAATTTAATGGCATAAGCGCCCG
The DNA here is from genome assembly GCA_951394225.1 of Harpalus rufipes. Taxonomy (NCBI): domain Eukaryota; kingdom Metazoa; phylum Arthropoda; class Insecta; order Coleoptera; family Carabidae; genus Harpalus; species Harpalus rufipes. The sequence continues at coordinate 18,354,837 of OX596276.1, read as the reverse complement.
CACGGTCTAAATATTTCATCATTACCGGTATCTGTGTACAAAGCAAATTGGCACACCCAGCAATGGGTAATATGCCGTGATGATATATTTATTTATTTTATTTCTGAAATTTATTAAATTTCTCAAGAATTTTCAAAAAATGAAAAAAATATTTCTCGATTCTTGATATAAAGCCACGAGAAATAAAAAAACCTTAATTCTGATCATCTGTGTTGAAGGAACACAATTATTAATGCAAAAAAGTCCATGTAATAAAGTTGTTTGGAATAATCTTAAAAAAATCCAGAACAGAAATGTAGGTGTGTGTCACACTTTTAAAATATCTTGTATATAATTTACATATGTAATTTTCATATAACTTTTTTGTACTTCCTAAGAGTGTATTAGTATTACGAGTACTACTTTCTTCCCATTTATCATAAAATAAAAGAAATAAATCCGGATTTTTCTACATTAGAAAAAGAATAATAATAAATCTTTTACAACTAATTAAACTTTAATTAATCAAAGAGTTTCTACAATTTTAAATAATAATGGCATTGCGATTTCTTTTTAGAATAACAATTGTTAAGTTAATTGGTATAGAAATTTCCCATTTGCAGTACGAGATTCTTTCACTTTGTGTTTTAATCGGCTCGGTAGACGTCCTTGCTATATGGACAACACCCATAGATAGTTTTCTCGAACTCGAAGCTGATTCATGGTGATAGCTTGAAATGTTACAAGTACTTTCAGCTCGCCACACTTGATTGTCGTTTAGATTATACTTTCAGTGCATTCATGCTTTGTTTTAAAGTGCTTGCCTTGAACTGAAATACTTGCCCTTATGGTATTTTACGGTTAGATAGATATTTGTATTATGATTATAATTTGTAAATTTTTTATGAAAGTATTGTATGTAATCAAATGAACCATTTATAAAAAAAAAAAGAGTTCAGATATGAATGCCCGTTTGGTGACGCCTGGTAAACACCTGCACGGTATAAATATGTCATCATTACCGATATCTGTGCACAAAAGCAGATTGGCACACCCAGCAATGGGTAATATACCGTGATGATGTATTTATTTATTTATTTTTAAATATAATAAACATTTATGAATTATAGAACAATAGGTGGAAACTGTCATAAAAAAATAATTATATTCGTAAGTAATACAGCAAGGAAATATATTTTAAGCAAAATTTTAGCTAAAAATATTGGTCGCTAGTATGAACAGTGATTAAGTGTGATTAGCGAGCATTTGACTAGCATTGTTTTATCTCTGTCAATCGTTTATGGATTATTTTACAAAAAAATACTTCAAATAAAAGTTATAGAAAAATTAATTATACGAATTTTCTATTTGAAGTATTTTTCTCTAAAATAATCCATGAACGATTGACAGAGATAAAACAATGCTAATCAAATGCTCGCTAATCACCCTTAATCACATGTTCATACTAGCGGTCATTGTTTTTATTAGTTATAACTTCATTAATTCATTTTTAAAAGTGTTATTTTGAGTGAAAATATGGAATTAAGCATTAACCAGAGAGCATTATCGAATCATAATTTATAATTGACAGTTTTTAAGGAAGCTTGAAATTAATGTAACAGTTTTTAAATTCGCTAGTAATTAGTAATAACTATAAGATCTAGGATTTAGTAGTAGTATCAAGTAGGTATATGCACTCGTACAACTGGTGTACAGATTTCTTTTGTCACAATTGGAATCTCAAAACTATTAGGCATACGAGCAAATAAAAAAAAAGTATTTTGAAACTTACTTGATTACCAATAGTTCACGAGTGATTTTCAAACGAAAATTTCAACTAAAATTAGTTTGTCACCATTAGCTAAGAAATTCTGTTTGAGTATTTCAACTTTATGGAGAGAGATATATTAACATTTACATTTGTTTTAAGTTAATAAAATTACTATACTTTATTTTGTTTGGAATTTTATTAATACATACTTATTTTAAAAATCGTCATTTTGTAATGGTTGCAGTAAAACTATGATATATTGGTATCGTTGTAAAGCAAATTGTATGTAAAATCTGAAAAAAATATATGAAAATACCGATTCCCTATATGCTAGATTTAAAATTGTACTCATTTCTGGTAAAAAAGGAAGTAGTACAATTTTTTTAGTATTATCAAAAACTCATTGTTTAACTTTGCTTATTAGAATTTTTTATCGCTCAAAATAAACGAAAAATTCTTGGTGCCATCATTCTGTATATAAGAAACATCAGAAGTGTCGCAAGTTTCATGTGCTAAACTGTACTTTGCAGAAAAATAAATTAAGTAAAATAATATTGAATATTTTTGAATTACTGTGTTATTAATTAATTAAATCTACAATTATACAGGGTGTTTCCTTAAAAACAACCAGCGCTTTTTTGGGCGAACTAATGACTTTAGAGAAAAATGTTTCTCCGTTATTAAGCAAAATAGCGATTATCTTCAAATAAGAAAAATTACAACAAATCCAATAAAACAAAATTCCACACTTTCTTGACTTATTTTGTAAGATATTTCAAACGTCCGCCATTTTACTTTTTAATAATACAACGGCCTACTAGTTTACTATCATTGTAAAGCAAATTTTGTTTACTTTTAAAAAATATAAAAAAGATAGTATGTCCCATTTGAAATTTCAAAGTTGGTATCACATACTCTGGTACCGGAAATAACAGAACGCTTCTTGATACGACATCTTATTGCCCATATTGTCTATAGTAAATTTATTTATATAATCGCTATCTCGATTAATAACAGACAAAAATTCTTCAAACAAATGTTGTAAAGAATTAAATTCTGCACCCGAATTTGTAATAAGATTTTACGTTTGACATTTCATAACCGAGAAAATCAATTTTGATTTCTTCTGGAGATAGTTGATTTATTCTGAATATGAAGCAGCCATGGAACTCAAACAAAATTACGAACAATTGTATGCCATCTTAACTGTCAAAAAAAGTTTATGTTTTGTAATTTTCGTTCAATAACGTATTTCTTTGAAAGTATGGAACAGTTTTCTCATGAAGAAAAGCTTCAGATTATAAAATGGTGGACAAATTTTGTTTGAGAGTTTGAGTTGCATGCTATCGCTATAAATTAGCAATCTTTAAAAAACTTTAAGATTGATTTTCTCGGTTATTAAATGTCAAAAACAAAATCTTATTACTAACTCAGGTGCAAAATATAATTCTCTCCAACATTTATTTGAAGTATTTTTGTCTAATATAATTTGGGAACTTTTACGCAAGGAAAAACTGATTTCGCATGTTAAACGCCTAGAGAATAAAGAACAAGGGCATAAATTAACAGTATAAACAAACCGAAAATTCCATCTGTTATATTGAGATTAGAGCATATAGTACTGACCAAAATGAGTAAAAAAATCTTAACCAATATAGGTTCAATCATCTATAGTTTGCGAGATATAAGGTAGTGAAAAATTAGTTTTTACGGAATTTACCTCTGCTATCTCGAAAACTATAAGAGTTACGATTTCTATTAATTTAGACTTTTTGTTTACCTTTCGTAACTATTAGAAATTGACAAAAATGTTTCACATAAAATATTATTTTTTTATTGACAACTGACAAGCTGCGACATGACATCTGGTGGGAAAAATATGAACTTTCCGATTTGGTACTATACTGTGACTGTATGCTTGAGTTACATGTGGTTTGATCATTTGATGTGAATAGAAATGGGAAAAAGTCGTACAAATTGTTGTATATTCTGACGTCACTGTCAAGATCTAATCATTTTCCGAAACATGGCCAAAATAAAGTTAAAATTACGACAAGAGCAAGTGTTGAAATGGATATGCATCGACGAAAAGCATGGGAATATGCAATTCGTAGTGCAAAACAAATAACAAAACATATGAAAGTTTGTTCTCGTCATTTTAAATCGGATAATTACATATTTCGTGGTCTTTATCTAGCTTTATACGTGCATTCTGCACTAATAATTTTTAAATTTTCTCTAAATGTATTTTGATTTCATGTGGTTTTGCAGAAATTGCACTGGTTCGCAGACAATGTGCAAATATTACCCACATTATACCGTCATTTTTTAATACTCCACATAATATTATGTGGTTAGCGTTTATAATTCGCTCACCTGCGATCATCAATTTCGATTGATTAAATACATATAAAATTATAAATACATTTTAACATATCTTCTATAATACATTTAGAAGTAGCTGTTGCTTCCAGAAATCTAAAATGTTCTGTGGTACCAAACCCCATTTTAAGTGAAAAAAATTGCTTTTGTTGTTTGTTTTCATGTCACAACACTGCGAGTACCAATTCAGAAGCAGCTGATCGGCCCGATGGTGCTGCCGCCATCGGACATGTCATTCTCAATAGTCTATATACTGACATTCAAAATTTTGTTCAGTCACTAACTTTGTCAGTTTTTCTTCGATTTTTGGTTTTTTTTCAGAAACGGCTGAAGATCGGATTAAGCTTTTTTACTCATTTTGGTCAGTACTATATGCCCTTAAAAAATTACACTTTCTTTGAAATAGCCTGTATATTCATAATGTAACGTGTGCCTCTGACTTAAGAGTATGCGAGCGCCGCCACTGGTAGAATATTCCCGACCGATGATGTAATCCCAGGCGGGGGAAAACCCGTACAAGTCTAGACTGGTTTAATTACATCCGGTAGATTGATCCTTTGTATTCTATGTCATTTTAACGTCGGAAAGGTCGAGAAGGACATCGCGCTATATAAATCCGTCGCCAAAGCCAGCGAACACAGTCTGTTATACAGAAGCAACGAGCAATGAACAGTGGGTGATAGTCTACGAGTGGTAAACATAAATAAATGTAATTTTATAAATAAATATAGTGTTATAAATATTGTTTAAATAAATAATCTTAGTGTTTAAGCATTTAATAATATTCTTAGTCTTAAATTAGTGTTTATAATTATTTAATCATAGTGTTAATTATTTTTATTACCTTTTCAATATTTATCCTAATTATTTATCGTTTAAGTTTTACACTTCACCCATATAAATAAACGTTACAATAAAATACAAAATAAATCACATTTTTATTATTACAATTCAATTATGTATTATCTAAATTATTGTCAGTTCGATAATTCCTAGTATTTTTCAACCTATAATCCAGTAATTTATTACCAGTTTTTGTTTGTATTTAGTAATAAATAAATTCTATTTATATCGTATTTAAATAAACTGAAAGCAATGAAAGCATGGATATAAATAATCAGTATTTAATGCCTCCTTATTTTTTGGCATGTGAATACTGCATAATGTCACGAATATTATATTCAATGACCTTTGTACATGTGTGGAAATATAAACTTTCATCTCTTATTGCTAAAAATTACTCAGAAATAAATAATTAACTTTTGTCTACGAAATTAAAGCCAGTTTCTTTTAGATAAAATAAATGAAACAAGATAGAACTTTGTTTCTTTCTTACAATTGATAAAGGTTTATAATTTTTTTCTCAATAAAACGATATCTAATCAATTAAAAACTCATGGAAAATATTTACTTCAGATTATTTTCCTAATTGCTATAAACTTAATAGGATTCTTATTTTTGCTTATGTTGTGAAAAATAAATCAATTGATTTTTTCATAATATTTTTCCTTGTGATACTACTATACATTGCTAGGTTTATATATAATCAATTAAAAACTCATGGAAAATATTTACTTCAGATTATTTTCCTAATTGCTATAAACTTAATAGGATTCTTATTTTTGCTTATGTTGTGAAAAATAAATCAATTGATTTTTCATAATATTTACAATTGATAAAGGTTTATAATTTTTTTCTCAATAAAACGATATCTAATCAATTAAAAACTCATGGAAAATATTTACTTCAGATTGTTTTCCTAATTGCTATAAACTTAATAGGATTCTTATTTTTGCTTATGTTGTGAAAAATAAATCAATTGATTTTTCATAATATTTTTCCTTGTGATACTACTATACAAGGCTAGATTTATATATAATATATATATAATCAATTAAAAACTCATGGAAAATATTTACTTCAGATTATTTTCCTAATTGCTATAAACTTAATAGGATTCTTATTTTTGCTTATGTTGTGAAAAATAAATCAATTGATTTTTCATAATATTTACAATTGATAAAGGTTTATAATTTTTTTCTCAATAAAACGATATCTAATCAATTAAAAACTCATGGAAAATATTTACTTAGATTATTTTCCGAATTGCTATAAACTTAATATGATTCTTATTTTTGCTTATGTTGTGAAAAATAAATCAATTGATTTTTTTATAATATTTTTCCTTGTGATACTACTATACAAGGCTAGGTTTATATATATATATATATATATATATATATATATATATATATATATATATATATATATATATATATATATTGTTTTTATACGATAAGAGAAACTATTTATTCTTTTTACGCATTGCAGTTTAAAAAGACAAATACAGTGGGTTATATTACTAAGTTTACATGCAGTTTTAGTGAAGCAGGTCGCCGAACCGTGCGAGATATCGATAATGATACATTCGTACCGTACCGTGCAGGCATTTACCAGGCGTCACCAAGCGGGCACTCATTACTGGCGTAGAGAGTACACCACAGGGGTAACTTTAATATATTTAAAATTCGAAATAATTTTGGCATCGGTCGAGATCAATCCCGTGTCATCAGATTTCCTTTATGTGTAAACAGTCTATGGAATAATTAGTGAAATTAAAAAGTTCTTCATGAAAAGAACCGGGACTGCATACTTCCATTCCTGTGTTCGAAATAGGCCACAATAATAATGCTTTTTATGTTAGCAGTTTGCATAACATTAAACTTTTTAAAATTTAAATAATCACTTAGATTGATAGTATTTACCCTTAATCACTGTTACTAAAATAACAAATTCAGTTGTTTTGTAATCATACCAATATATTATTAAATAGAAACCATGGTAATTGTTTAATCAGGGTGACTAAAATTTTAAATTGATACTACCAGTCTACTGTTTATCAAAATAAAATGTTGTTCAGCTCAAGTATGTAATCTAAATAATAACATGTACTTTAACAGTACCTATAAATTTTTCATTTATCTTCTACACTCAGGTGCAAAACAATCATTTTTGTTTTCATTTTTATTAACAGCATTGTTTCTGAAACATTTTAAATAAAACTTTTAATTTTGTCCAATAAAAAAGTCAGACTATTGCAGTGTACAGTGTAAAAGGTAACAGATCAGGTGGTACTTATCGGTTTATTTAATTTTACAGGACAATAATAATTATCAAACATGAAATTGTATGGTTAGTTTGCTATTGTAGCATATGGAATAGTGATAAAGAAAATGAGTATCACACCGTTCGAAAGAGCTTAAAATGTATCCTAAAGAAGTGCAAATCAAAATCTAGAATTATTTAATACATAGAAGTTTTGCAAAAACAAAAAAAATGAGCTGTCGTTGGACGCCTGCAGATGTGAAACATCGAAATTTATTGAAGTATTTATTGCTGGAAACGATACTCAGCTTTTTCAAATTCGCTTCGATATACCGATATACATATAGTAAACCGGTGAACGTGTAGTATAGAGGAAACAACGATATACCGATACACACAAGTAAAGTGGCGAGAATGGAGCGCCGAGTCGAGGCGGAAAGAGACGACGAGTCACGAGGCTGGCCAAACCGTTCTTATCCCCGTATAGGCGCGCCGTTAGATGTTTCACATAAATATATGCAAAATTTACATATTTGTCTGTACCTAGTGACTGATGCATTCCTTCTCAATAAACAATATATTGCTAAAATGGCATCCTAATGTAGAACAACTTTTGTCTAATTAGCCGACTTTATAGCTCTTATAGTTGTTGAGATAATTAATAAAAAAAAATAATGGCCCGCTTTTTGACACGAGTAAAAAATCGCCGTTTTATTGAAAACACGAACTGCAGGCGAAATCTGTGTACAAAATGTATTAGAGTACCCAACAACGAGTAATATGCTGTGATGGTATATTTATTTATCTGTACTCCATATCTAGAATATGGGAACTGATGATTTTACAACAGCTATTCCTAATAACCTTCGTTCTTCCTAAAAATCTTATTGCGCTCAGGGCCATAGGTAAATTAACCTTCTCTATATTGACAGATGATTGATTTGGTTGTATAACGGTAATTCGTTACATCTCGCGCTTCTCCGATGACCTGATGTAACTTCCTCAAACTCAAAACCATCACATGACTTGCATGTTACTTCCATTACATCCATATACGAGCAATTTTCAATTGACGAGGAATTCGAAATTACAATTAAATTGCAATTTATGCACTTTCATTTATCATATTTTTATTTTGTGCATATGCATTACGGGTTATTGCATTAAAAGATTTAATGTAATTTATTTATGGTAATTGAAGAGACAAAAATTAATTCTTATTAATATACGAGTACTTATCTTTAATTGAAAGTAATATTTTTTAAACTAGATGAAGAATTTATTTAAGTGCTTTACTTAGTATCGTCCTTAATGATAAATGACTTAAAAAAAACCTACAAATGTACCAGTTTAATATTTTTTTTCAAACATGTTATTATCTTTTGTTTTTTCCCATTCGTTAGGGGTCACTATTCTATCTAATCTTATAGATAATAGAATATTCTTTAATATTTATAATAACATTAAATGTCAAAAAATGATATCTAACAGCGTTTTTTTCAATAAAAACTGTTAAAATCTTTAAATTAGGGTACTTCCGGTTAACCAATCGTAACCAAAAAAGAGGAATATGAAAGAATTATAATTTTTGGAATTGTAGTATTGGAGTTATGGGATCCGCAACGATCGTCACATACATACACACACACACGGACATACACACACATGCACACAGACGCGCACTTACACACATGCGTACAAACATCATCGTAAAAATAGTAAATTCGTATTCTAGGGTCTCTAAAATGTTCATATTCATTAAAAACTCACCATCAAATTTTTGACCAAAAACAATACTGTAACGTGCTCCCCTGACTAAAGAGTATTCAGGCGCCGCTACTAGTAGAATATTGCCGAGCGACGACGTAATCCCCGCCAACGGAACGACCTATACGGCTATACGGTGACCTAAATCTATTCAATATCATTGTGGCGTCAGAAAATTCCAGAAAGACACTAGGCTGTATAAACACCGTCCGAACGACAGCGGAGATACAGTCTGTGATATAGAAGCAACGAGCAATGAAGTTGGTGATATAAATAAATAGTCTACGAGTGGTGAACATAAATAAATGTAGTTATATAAATAAATGTAGTGATATAAATATTGGTTAAATAAATAATCTTAGTGTTTAAGCAGTTAATAATATTCTTAGTCTTAAATTAGTGTTTATAATTATTTAATGACAGTGTTAATTAGTTTTATTATCTTTTTAATATTTTTTCTATTTATTTATCGTTTAATAAACGTATTCTTTTAATTAATAATATTTCTCTGAATTTTACACTTCACCCATATAAAAAAAACGTTACAATACCTTACCTTATATAGGTGATGGAAGGTAAAAATAGTGAATACCAATTGAATGTGGACTATTTGGGTACTACAGTCAGTATTTCAATCTGAAGTTACACATAATTTTAATTCACGACTTTTACAGCAGTCAATTTACGTACATATTAGTTATCGTATTGTATATTTTTAAGTCTTGCCATAATGGGGGAATGTATGATGTATGTGTCTTCTTCTGGCTGAAATTTTATCAGTATATTACAGTGAACTCCTACTAATCCGAACTAATTAATGGAGAAAGGTGTTCGGATTAACGAATAGACCGGATTGTAGAGTTTAATAAAATATATGAATTAGAAAAAAATGTAATTTTTTCGGCTGTCTAACTCAAAATTCTTACTTCCCTGTCTCTCTCACTCACACATTCTGTCTTTACCACACTTCAGTACTTTGAAGGGGTAAAAATCCCGACCGAGCAGTTCGGATCGCTGGAATGTTCAAATTAAAGGTATTCGGATTAGCGAACGTATATTGTATTTATATTCAGAAAACATGGGCCATGCATAAGGATACAAATTAAAATATAACAAAATGAAATTTATTAATATTACACCAGTATGTTAATTATAAAATTTAAATCAATAACTAACATGATTGATAAACGGTATCTTGCAGACGTAGGTTATAAAATTCATTGTGAACTTATTAAAACACATAAAAACAAGGACAAATTACTATAGTTGTTAATTAGTCTAAATTTATCAAGGTAATTTATCAAATGAAAGCATGCAAAAAGATATCTTCACAGTTATTACTCTAAATTAACGTCAACCCAAATAGCCTTCTTTAAATAACATATTAGCCCCACTTGTTTTGTAACTATACTTATTATTTCATCTATGTAAGTGAACTACATCATTTGTTTACAATTTTTACTTGAGGACGGAACTTAATACTTCACTTATATTCGTAGGAAAATAATAATAAATTCGATGCTGTGACCCTTGCGACTTCATCAATATCAATTTATCTTTACACTATGCACAAATCAGACACAATATTCAAGATAAATGTTTTTACTTTTTCAATAACATAGCAACAAACTTAGTTAACTAAGGGCCGGTATTTTCACTTGCGAGTAAAGCTTTAGATAAATTTACCCTTCGGATAAAATGTTTTGTTGTCTTTTCACTTGTAAATAAATTTATTCGAAAGAATAACATCTGTTATTCGCGGAATAAGGTATTCGCTAGTTGGATAGCTAATAAAGGGTTTATTAATATGTACATTACATTTCTACATAGTGCAGATTTATAAACAAAGTGGATATATTAAATATTTTTGATAATTCTTATGATTGTTTGAACTATGAATGAATAAATAATGCGAGAAATCGAAAACGCACGATCAGACAGCGATCTAACCACACACATCAAGGAATTTTTTGACAGATTCCGATTATGAAAACAAACAGTTCTTATTTTATTATTACAAATTGGGTTTCGTATTTGATCTCAAACAGTGCATACATAGGTAAATCCCTTCTTGGGTAAATCATTATAAAGATCCTGACATTTGATGCTAGTAAAATATTTTCGGATTTTAATATTTTTATACAATATTCATTTATCTCGAACTGAAAGGAATATACAAAAATTATAAGTACAATTTTACAATAGATTACTTATTAAACTACACTCTTCCGGGGCTAAAAATGTAGAAGGATATAGATGACATTAAAGATGTCAAACAAAATTTTGACAAGTATGGATTCAAAAGAAGTTGACACATTTCATTCTTGTCTGCTTAACGTGACTGCGCAAAACTCTATCCTTCTCCACTGACACAAATTCACTCTGCAAGGTTTCCAATTCACGAATGTTAAAATTATTCGACAGATAGCTATTTGGTATTGTCAAATATGTGAAAAGACTCAATGGAGTTATTCGTTGAATAAATATATAGGATAAATTTATTTAACGAATAAAGCTTTAGATAAATTTAACCTTCGGATAAATATTTTTGTTATCTTTTCATTTGTAAATAAATTTATTCGAAAGAATACTATCTGTTATTCGCAGAATATATTATTCGGTAGATGGGTAGCGAATAATGGTTTATTCGTATGTTTATTACATTTCTACAAAGTACAAATATATTAACAAAATGGATATATTAAATATTTTTGATACGTATGATGATATTTTTATTTTGAATTATAAATTAATAAATAATGTGAAAATTTTAAACACACCACCGGACTATCCGACAGCGATCTAATCATACACACATCAAGGAATTTTTGAAAGATTCCGATTATAGAACAAACTGTTTTCATTTTATTATTACACATTGGGGTTCGTATTTGATCTCAAATAGTGAATAGGCAGATCATTATAAAGATCCTGACATTTGACGTTGGTAAAATATTTTTGGATTTTGGGTAATTTTATGGAATACCATGACGTTCATTCACCTCGAACTGAAAGGAATACACAAAAAATATAAAGACAATTTTACAATATACATATTTTGTTTACCGTTTATAATTACTGTCAGACAAAATTTTGACAAGTACGGATTCAAAAAAAAATTGACACATTTCATCCTTGTCTGCTTAATGTGGCTACGCAAAACTCCATCCTTCTCTGCTGACACAAATTCACTCTGCATGGTTACCAATTACGTTAAAATTATTCGACAGATATCTATTTGTTTTTGTCAAATTTGTGAAAACACTCAATGAAATTATTCGTTGAATAAATATATAGAATACATTTATTTAACGAATATTTATCCGAAACTTTATTCGGAAGTGAAAATACTGGGCCTTAGATTGAAAGAAATAATAACGTATAAATAATTATTTTGACAGATGTCAAACAGGCAATATTTTATAAATATTTATGCGAGTAGCGAGAAAAATATAATAGGCAACATGGAATGTACACTCATCACAGTTTTACATCATTCAAAGTTATTAGGCCTCGGTTACCCGCCTCGGTCTATTACGATACAACTTCCTCGAATGTTAAGACGTATTTACATTCCATGTAGCTTGAATGACTATTAATAAACTTGTGCAAAAAATATATTAATCTCTAAATTTGTGCGTTTTTAAATAACAGAAGAAGTGAGTTTGTAAACATTAGCTGGTGATTACAACGTGATTGGTCTAATTATGTCTTCCGTTGCAGGTGAGTCAAGGTCTAATATTTTCACATATAATTCAATTACACCTTTTTCATTTTTGTACCCTTGACTTCTTACAACATGAATTTTACTTTTTTTGTTGTAGCAAAAATGGACCGGTAGGAAATGTTGTTGTCATTAACTTTCGTCATTTTATAAAATGTATGCCGATAATTAAAATTAATGTCATTAAGAAATGACCAGTAATTTAGCTGTAAAATTAATGTTATTAATCTACATTCAGTTAGAGTAGTATAGTCATAGATATTTAGATTATATTTTGTATGATTCTAATGAAAACAGCTCGTAGAAAGTTTTAAGTTTCCAGTAATATTTGTGTACAGTGTATCTCATTTTCAGTTGCCACTAGTAGGATCTCGAAAACTATATAAACTATGACTTAAAACTAAAATAAATAAGACATTTATTAAGCTTTTGGAAGGTCATTTCAGTACTATGTTTTCCTACAATATTTTTCTTTTTTGCTAGTAAGTAATGACGAAAACGAATTGATCGTTTTTTTTTTTAGTTTTTCACTTATCTCTTAAGCTATCAAATAAAAGTGACAAATGTTTCAAATACAAAGTTGGGTAGAAAATAGTTTTCATGATGCTTAAATATTATAAAAACTTCTATTTTTTGAGGGTTGATGAAATGATACGTTATATAAATTTTTAAATAAATAAATGTATCATCAAGGCTGGTTTATGCAACTTTTCATAAGGAATAAAACATAAAATATAAATATGTATTTATATATCGCACCGTTTATTCAGTTTTGAGATAAACATAAACATAATATACATAAAAATAATACATAAGAAATGGCCAAATTTTATTTCTTATATCTTATCCTCGATCTTATCCTTATGTGCTATGTTAAAATATGCCTACTGCGCAAGCGCAGATTTCTGTTGTTTCTGTTTTGGAAGCATGAAATGTAATTAAAATCATTTGTGTTTTGACTAGGATAGTCGGTGACTCAGTTGCGGTTGATTCTAACACGATGAATAAATGATTATATCTCGTTCACCCATAATAAAAATTAGTTGAAATTCTAAACAAGAACATCAAAATTTAATTCTACATATTTGAATTCTATTTAATAACTTACTTGCAAGATGACAGAAATACATATGCTGATGTATAATTTCTCGCGAATAAAGACAAAAATAACAAATAAAAACGTTAAAGAATGTCCCAAACTCCAGACTAATAAGCAAACAACCTAATCATTTGACAAATGTCAAAGTCTTGCCGTTCTTTGTGAAATTTCATTTTCCAATTTTGATATTCCTGATTGTATATTACCCGCCGAATTCAAATATCTTGTCTCTCATTGGTTGAAAGTTATGTATTATAAAAGTGCATAAACTGATTTTATCTCCATGCCTTATGGCTTATCACTATGTTTTATTCTTATTCCTTATGGAAACGTGCATAAACCAACCTTCTGGCTTATTACTTATTTTTAGGTGCGCCAATCTTCTATTTTTCACAAAATTTGGTAATGAAACGTGGCAACGGCTGTAATATTGACAGTATTAACTGGCGTCACTTAATTTCTTTGATCTGGTGCATTTTAGGTAAAAATGTCTCTTCAAGAAAATATCTGTGATATGTGTACAACAAATTTGTCGCTGTAAGTTGGGGTTTATCTCTTGAGAACAAAATTTTTATCGCTGATTGAAAATTTCTCTACAAATTTTAAAAATTACGTTTCAATTTGATTTTTTTAAATTTATTTATAAATTCAATTGATGGAGCTGTTGGCACTCGGTGAAACATGATTAAAAAAAGAAATAAAAATACTAGGTATTGTTTCACAATATTAATAAAAATCCTTTATTACGTAATTTCGGCAGTTACGCCATCATCAGAAGGTATGAACTGATTTTCAAAACAGATCTTAAAAGTATTTATACTGTATATACAAGTTTCAATAATAACTATTAGTGGGGGGTGGGATTAGGGAATTTCCTTAATAACTATGTCTGCGAATGGAGAATTTATTACTTCCAAGTGTTCGTTCATTAATTTGGTGCCTGCGTTTAGGGGTTTCTTGATCTCGAGAGCTTCTAAGAAAGTAAGCCGTAAACCTTTCTTTTCTTTATGTAGGATCGAAAGGTTTTCTATGGAACAACTATGGTTGTAGTCACCGACGTATATATGGGGGGGGGTTTAGGGGGTTCAAACCCCCCCATCGGTTGTATTTTGCTACGTTTGATATTAAGCTGCATATAACTTTCTTACAAAATTGGGGGATTATGTACCTACTTAAAATGAAAACGAAAAATGGGCCGCAATGCCGGTGGGAACACGATTGCCAGGCGTCCCGTATATACGGGATTGTTCTCTATTTTAGCTAACATTTGAGCGTCCCGTAAAGTACTGTTCGGGACGCCCAATTGTCCCGTATTTTGTGAGGAACGCAATTTAATTAACATTTAATTATTATACTTTTTATTTTGAGCATTTCAATAGAATAATGATATTGCTACTACTCAGTAATATAATATTTTAATTTAATGAAACATTGTATTTTCTGTTTTTGTAGTTATTGCTTATGCTCCCATCTCGCATCATAAAGTCTAGTAGAAGTGTCAACTATACGCTTTTGGAGCATACATACACGTTTTCGTCATAAAATATGGATTTTAATTTTTAAGAATTTGTTAAATTTGCTTCATTGTAAAGAACTCTATATTATCTTACAATGCATTAAAACACGTTTGACCTTGAAAATTTTCAAAAAATCGCCTGCGGCGCATATATTTTTTTTCATACATTTTTCATCGAACCCTACCAGAACCCTCCCCCTTAAGAAACCTATAGCTACGTCAGTGGTTGTAGTCAAACAGGTGTTTGGCTACATTAGAATTAGTTGAATATTTTTTACAATGTTCCTTAAATCTAATCTGGAAATTACGTCCTGTCTGCCCCATGTACACAAAATTGCAGTCATTACATTTTATTTCATAAATTCCAGAATTTAACAACGGATCCTTATTAACTAATTTAATATTTCTGAGCGTGTAATTATTGTAAAAACCTGGTATGATGTTACATTTTCTCCATTCATTAGCTATACTAGAACTCATACCCTTAACATAGTTTAATTTTCTATAAATACATTTTGACTTATCTTCATTAGATGTTGGGTAGAAAGAACTTATTGTAGTTCTTTTATTTTTCTTTTTTATAAGGTTAGTAATGATTTTCTCACTGTAGCCATTATTCTTCCCACCCCCCACTAATAGTTATTATTGAAACTTGTATATACAGTATAAATATTTTTAAGCTGGATTCAGAGATTGCGTAGTAAACACAGCATAGGAATACATAACACAGGAAAACATAGAAACTTAAAACCAATTCAGAGATTGTACAGAAAAGCAGAAAACATAGAACTGTTGTATGTAGATAACTTCATGTCAGTATTTGTTGCTGCTTTCACAAGTTTTATTTAGCTGTCACTTCTTAAATAATTATAATAAACACAACTGTAATACAAAATAACTTAAAAGTTGTCTTAACCAAACTTCAAAACAAATGTCAGCAAGTTGTCAACATTAACGCGCTATAGTAGTAGGCGTGGTGTAACTACGAATACTCACGAAACATAGCGCACATGGCCGAACATGGCAAAACATAGCGTCGAAATAAAATATGACCAATTCCCCATGTTTTGCTGTGTTGTGCTATGCTATGTCTGTAACTCTGAATCAGTACACGCTTTTCCGTATGTTCATTATCTATGTTTTTCTGTGCTATTCTATGCTATGTTTACTACGCAATCTCTGAATCCAGCTTTAAGATCTGTTTTGTAAATCAGTTCATACCTTCTGATGATGGCGTAACTGCCGAAATTACGTAATAAAGGATTTTTATTAATATTGTGAAACAATACCTAGTGTTTTTATTTCTTTTTTAATTTATTTGTTTTATATTAAACAAATTTTATTAATTATTTTAAACATTATTATATTCAGAAAACATGTAGAATTGTGAAATCAAATTAAAAGGATACGACGAGTTAAGCTCGCACAGACTATGTGTGTATTCAGGATTCATGCTGCGCATTGATATGATTCATCGTGTTCGTATTAATTCACTGAAGTTTTGAACAAAGCCTACACACTATGCGGTATATTGTAAATTCACGTTCAGTACACAGTTTTCTGCTCTAAAAAAATGGAGAACGACGACGATCTGGCAAAAGCTAGTGTTATTTTGCATCGCGCATCACGAATCGCGAATACACGCATAGTCTGTAGCAAGCTTTAAAATTTGAAAAAGTGTAAACACACATGAATCTCGTTTTTATGTTAAATATGGATTTTTCACTGTTTGTGTCCAGATCGATAATCGAGACTACCACCATTAAATCTATTGGTAAATTTCCTATAGAATATGTATATTTCAACTTTATAACCAAAAGTTTGGGTGTACTTTTAGGTATCTCGGATAATATTAACGATAGAGCAAAACCGTTTTCACAATCCAGGGTTAAATTTTCGAGAAAAGTTTAATAGTCACCACAGGAATTTTCGATCTTTTGTTTTTGAGCTACTGGCAAAAACTAATTTTCGCTAATTTCGAAAATATCTCATATCTTATTGAATATGATAGTTAGAAAAAAAATGTTTAGACAAATTTTGTACCGTTTATTGCGTAGAATAAAATGACGTAATTAGATTTTTTTTTAAAATAATTCTTCAGATTTATCACAAACTTTTTTCTAAATGGGAACTTTACTTATTTTATAAGCTTTTCAATGATATATAATAAAAGTCTACATTCTATTGTATTAAACATGAATAAAACAAATATTTCAATTTTTGGGGTGAAAAAATTGAAAATTATTTAAAAAAACAAATGAAAAAAATCTATTACAGACCATCATTTCTTTATTTTAATTCTATATCTAATAATTATGTTCTTAAAATTATTCTTAATTAATTTTTATTGGCACAAGAAGTGGTTTAATATGGTTTCTGATGTATATAAATTAAATAAAACTAAAGAAAATAACATTAAAAACAAAGAAAAGGTGATCTGTAATAGAGTTTTTAATTTTTTTGATAATTATTTTCAATCTTTTCACTCCAAAAAAATAATAATTTATGTTTTATTCATGTTTAAAACAAAAGAATGTAGATTTGTTATATATCATTGTAAAACTTATAAAATTAGCAAAAAGATGAGACCATTTTCAACATAGGTTCCCATTTAAAAAAAAATATAAGCTTGTGTTATATCTTGAGAATTAGTAATTTTTAAAAAAAATGTAATTGCACCATTTTATTCTACGCAAAACGGTATAAAATTTGTCTAAACAATTTTTTTCCACTACCATATAAAGTAAGATATGAGATATTTTCGAAAATTAGCGAAATACGAGTTTTTATCTGTCTCAAAAACAAGAGAAGATCGAAAAATCCCGTGGCAACTATCAAACTTTTCTCGAAAAGTTGATCCTGGAATATGCAGATGGTTTCTGCTCTATCGTTAATATTACCCGAGAAAGCTTAAAAAAAACATCGAAAATGAGACATTCTATACAGTGCAAGTGAACTGCGTTACGAGGATTTGGATCCTCGACTCTTTATAACAGGATTTAAAAGTTAGTTGTGTCACAGAGATCACCTGTACAATATTTATTATATATAATAATTTTTAAGTTCGGCATCGGCTAGAACCGTAACCGATTATATCACGCACTCAGTCACGCGAGTCCATGTTATAATATTAAATTAAATTTTTATTTTAACTAATTTTTATTTTTTGTTATAGGTAAGTTTCCTGGACACATACAATTCCAATTCGAGTAATAAGGTTTGTTATTAAGAACAACTTAATTATTATTAGAAATTAAATAGTTACTTTGTTATTTATGCAACATGAGTAAAAAGTATAATCTTATTTTACGTATAGGAGGCGAGTGCGTCAAATCCTATTCATGAAATAAAACACTTTTTACTATAGTTGCATTTTATATATTTTTTACATTTGACATAAAAGCATGAAAAAAGTGCCATAGCATTTAATTTTTTCACCTATGTATAAAAAAATGCATACTTTATAAACCTATTTTAATGAAAAAAAATCTGTGGTCAGCACAATACCTTCCGTCAATACTGTGTAATATGTATAAATTCCATACGTAAATGTTCTTGGAAAAATTTTAATTTCCAGTAAAATTATTTCATAAACAAACTATGCAAATTGCACTTGACACTAACATCTTCTTTTTCTTTACCGTTTCTCATGCGTTAGGGGTCGCTATTTTTTATTTTCTTCTTCCACTCACTTCTGTTTTATGTGTCGCTCTCATTCAGTTCCTTTTCTCTCAAGTCTTCGCAATACAGTCCTTCCATCTTATCTTTGGTCTTCCTCTGTTACTTCAACCTTCTATTACTAAGCTATTTAATATATTCTTCATTTCTCCTCATGACATTTTCAAACCAATGTAACAATAGATTCCGTACCGTATCTTTCCGTGTCTTCCTCAACATCCTCACTTCTGCCACATTAATTTACTTTTTATTTATACTAATATCTGTCAATTTGAATTATATGAATATATTAGCAGTCTCCATGTTTAGCATAGCTGGCTGATTTAGAAAATTTAATTTCTTTAAAATTCTTTAACTCTATATCTACTGAATATAAAGTATAAAATCAAATCGTATAGAAAATAATATATTCTTTAAGTTATAATAACGTTAAATGTCAATTAATCATATTTAACTGTTAAATCTTCAAATGAGGCTACTTCCGTTCACCAATTATAACCAAAATCTAATGAGTTGTTCTTCTGGATGTAAACTTGAGGAATACGAAAAAAATATAATTTTTGGAATCGTGGTATTGACGTTATGCGATCTGAAACTTTCGTCACACACACACACAGACACACACACACACACACACACACACACACACACACACAAACACACAAACACACACATACATACATACAGAAATCATCGTAAAAATGGTAAAATCGTATTATAGGGACCCTAAAACATGCTTATTCACTAAAAACTCGTTATTGAATTTTTTGACCAAAGACAATACCTTCCTTACCTAAAGGTGACGGAAGGTAAAAAGTGCTATTCAAACTACTATGATTCATCATCGATGGCATACCAATAGGAGTCATTAAACTGCACGACAAACCCGGACACGGTCAACTGGGCAATAAAATACTCGTAATAGATGTGTAGAGCTACAAATTTGAGCATTCAGTTAGTTTAGAAAAATCATAGACCGTCACTTTTAACCATTTTTACCTCTCACTCTCTAGTGAATAAGCATGTTTTAAGGTCCCTAGAATCCTATTACAACATTTTTACGATGATGTCTGTCTGTGTGAGATGTGTGTGTGTGTTTGTGTGTGTGTATGTGTGTGTGTTAGGATGTTGTAGGTACGATTTCTCAAATTCTATAAGACTATAAACCTGTGTAAAGACGGATTCCTCAATCTAACAGTAATGAGAAGAGTTGAATAGGTTCTGGCAACAATTGGAAAACCGGAAGTGGTAGTTTCTAAAAAAAAAATTCTAAATATTATTTTTGAATTTTTTTGTAATTACAAATAATAACGATAATTAAATTCTCAATCTGATACATTTAAAAAAATTATTATATCTCCTGGGTTTAGAGATATATAATAATACAGAATAATCCGTTGTAATAAATCTCGATGCTCAAAAAACAGTTGAGATATTTAAATGTTTGTAATTGACAGATAAATGCATTATGCACCATCTACAATTTACATTAATACTGTATTCCGAAATTGAACCAAGCTAACCGCGGTTACTTTTATAATAACCCGAGTAACCGGTTGTATTTTCGTAACGCGGTTACTGAAAGATCTGCTAACTTTTGCGTAACCAAGCTATCTAAAATCGGCGGTTGTGGTTTGTGGTACATTTTGGGGCATGACAGATTAGCACTTGTGTGCACGTATCAAGTGTTTAGATTTAGTTTGCCTTCATAGAATTCAACTATTTTAAATTTGACAAGTTGAGGTTAGCTGTTAACTGACTATTTTAAATTTGACAAGTTGAGGTTAGCTGTTAACTGGTTACTAAACGTTAAGGGAAATTAAGAGAAAAGCGTTCCGTTTTTCCAGCGCACTTCCGGTAATATTCTAACCGCGGTTAAACCGTAACCATTTTCAGTAGTTACCGTGGTTCAATTTCGGAATATACTATAAGTAAAACGGTTACTCTGGTCTATAAATTTGAACCGATATATCTCTTATTTATTTACCGGTGAGGGCACATTCCTAGTGTTACCTTACGGCTACGGACACTTAACATTGTCTTGGAAACTGCACCATATGAGTTCTGTTATATGACAGTAATGTAGATCACTTAAAGTACTCAATCACACGGTCCCGTATTTTTTTTTATAAGTTTCGGAATGATTAATTTTCCTTAAAATCTATGTAAAATTCCAAATTCAGTGATAAACATGAAGTCCATTTTTATTATATATATATATACTAGGCATCACCTCATGGGCACTCAGCTGCCGTGGAGAGTGAACCACAGGGGTCAATTTTGTGCCATTAAAATTCGAAGTAATTTTTGGGCGTCGGTGGGGATCAAACCCGCGTCGCCAGATTCGCGACCAGACACTCAGAAACACGGCAATTTTTATTGAAGAAATAAATTACAAAAACATAAGAGAAAATTATAAATAATTAATCTAGTAAGCCATATCAAGTAGGCTTTGTTAAAAAAATGATATTTTTTTGTAATTAAATATAAAATCTTATAAAAACAACTTAGGTACTATTTAAACAATTAACTTAAATATTAATTTTCAGAGCCTGCGTAATATGGCTTAGCAGGTTAATTAATCATAATTTTCTCTTACGATTTTGTAATTTTTTCCTTCAATAAAAATTTATTTCAAACGTACCATTGAATTCGTAATTTAACGTAGATTCCAAATATATAAAAAGAAATGGACTATCCCATTTGAAATATGAAAGTTAATGTCACTTCCTGTTGAACAGGAAGCGCTATCAACATATCAAATACTATGATTTGTAAGCCCCTAAGCCTAGTTACAAATATATCAAGAAAATTAATAAATAACTATAAATAAAAAAGATATTTTGAGTGGCCCGTTTTTCAGTGTCACCCTGTTTGTTAACAATTAGGTACTAAAAATCCCAGTCCTATAGTTGTTTATTATTTTTAATTTTATAATTTTTATTTTATTTATACTATAAATAGTTAATTAGTGTCGCCCGCCAAACGTGATTTATTCCTTGAAATTTAACATTTTTCTCTCGTATAAGCTAACATTTAGATCAAACCGAGAACCCTAGAACCATTTATCATATAATATACATGCATTATTATGTGGTTTAATTACTTAAAACAAAATTTATTATTTGTTTTTGTTAAAGTTTTAATACAAAAATTTAATAAACGAGCCATAACCAAATGTTTATGGTTGTTTACTAAAAACAATTTTATCTGTTTACTTCTTTACTGCATTTTGATAACCGCTAAAATTTTATTGTTTAACAATATATAACTACCAACACGAAAGAAAAAAAAGTTTATAGTGTTCAAGTAATAATAGGGAATGAAATTAAATTTACATTGTTTTACAATAAACAATGAGTTTATAGCCTGCTAGAATATTCAATACATATCTTTAATATTTCCAACTCTGTTGTTATATTTTACACTTAAGATAGTGGCAATAAATTTTAAAATATTTGACGAATACACGTATTATCTTTATTCATTTTAAAATGAAGTTAAACCTATAAATTTTAATAGAATTTACTTATGGGATGTGTTATCGTTATCATATTTCATGTGGTCATAAAATAATACGTCAGTCAAAACTATTAATATCCAATATAGGAATTCTATATACATATAGAGATAATTTTTACAGTGTACATAAGACGCAATAGGTTGTTCAATAACTTTTTTTATTTATTCTTTTTTGAGGCTACCTCTTTGCTTGAATCTTAAATATAAACTGTTTTTCATTTTATTTAATATAATGTTAAATACAAATTTTACTTGTGTGACGCAGATTGACAAATTTTTACAGCGTTATCCTTAAGTAAACGGGAAAAGGGGAATTATGTAGAACAACGTTTAAAACTTATGTAGGTTATGTATCTAATAGACAAGAACTGAATGATTATTCAAAATCTTGATAAAAAAATAATAAATTTTTCGGCAAATTTTTGTCATCTTACCCCTCCTATGGGACAAAATGAGGAACCTATTGTGGCAATGCAAAATCGTCACATTTGAATCGGCCTATTCTTTCGTAGCCTGTGCAAGCTTCATGCAAGCTTCATGCAAGCTGGATTAACACTAATCACACTTTATTCAATCCTCAGATGGAAATACCAAGACATAAAATGTTTGTCATGTTGAAATAATTAGTAGTTCACCTGAATAATAATAATGTATTTATTTGTTCTTTTGACCTATATAAACTTCAGTTTACATACAATGATACATATATAGACATATACAATTTTTACAATTACAGAGCTGCCGCTCGGACTCATCTGGGTGTGTCGGTTTTTATTAAAAACGGGATTCGACCGTTTTTTTCTTTTTTTTAACACTAATCACACTTTATACATATCTCAAATGGATATACCTCGCAACCAAGACATAAAATGTTTGTCTTGTTGAAATAATTAGTAGTTCACCTGAAACCGTTTCCTGTAAAACATTCCTTTTTATTGTTACGTATTTCTTTTTGCTTCTTCTCATTCTTTTTCTTCAATGTACATACATACATACATAAATTCTCGCTTATCCCACATGGTGACGAATTCCTTGTTTTGCCTCTATCAATTTGCCTCACGGGTAACCTCAAAATATAAATTTATGTAAAAAATATGAAGTAAAACATATTCTGTAAATTAAAGTTTAATTGTCTTCCTTATATCCTACTGAATACGTATATACATATATTATTCAATCAGAAATTATATTTGTATTCCTCAAAAATTCATATTTTGACAAAGACGAATTTATAACACTGTATGCGAAAAATTATCTTTGCTCCCTTGGAACTGACACTAGTACCACCATTTTGCGCATGGTACAATTACGTACTTAGTAGACTATCCTCGCTCAATTACTTTTCGCATGGTACCTACTTTTCGTTGTAAAAAAAATTAAATTTGTTGTCTTGCTCCGTTCGTCGTCTTGCCCCACTCTCCACTAATACCTATATATAAAATATCAAGTTCAACTACATATTTATGTAACCCGGGATTTTCATATTATGCTGCAAGCAAATCAAAGTAAGGGAAAATACTCGATGTTAGACCTAATAATTATATGAATTCAACTGTCTAACATTTTTCTTGATATCAAAAAAATATGTATGTAAATCAAAGACCCAAAGACATCGAAGTCATTGAAACTATTTTTACTCCTTTGTGTATTTTGTTATACTTAAATCAATGTTAACAATTCTATATAAATATTTATTGGTTTTCCAACACTTAAATTTAATTATTTAGATCTATATACCCTGCAAAAAATCCTAAAGTGTTCCGCTAAAATATTGGGTGTTGTTCCGTTGCAAAAAAAGTTTGGAAAACGCTGATCTATTCCATATTATCAGAAAATAAAAAAAAATATTATTTTTATAGCTTAATTGTTTTAGTGGTAATAAAACCCATGCATCCAAAGTGTTTTAATATCTTCTTAAAAAGCGTGACTAGCATATGGAGAAAGAAACTCTCACATGAAATTGGCAATTCGCTCATCAAGTGTAGTGCAGTAGCCAAGCGCGAAATCATACAATTGTCTTCATGGTCCAGATGGCTCGGATCATTATACCCATGAACGCATTTGCACCCATTCTCTATATAGCAATACTAGCAACGCCCACCGCGATGAGAAGAATCGGGAAACGCTGCCAATGCTTCCGTGATTTATGCACAACGCAACTGTCGACTGTTTCTACGCTTAGAAACCATAGATGCGAATAAATAAACAATCGGTAATTCAATTGTTAGGGGATTTAGTCACAGCTTTTTAAACTTGATTTGCGTTTTTGACATTTCAATGTTTGTGTTACTCCGTTACTCGTTGTTTTAGAATGATACAAAAGCGAGAGATAAAAATTCACGCCTATGAATAAACTAAATACATTCATATGTATGAATCCAAAACAGATATTTTGTTTTCAAATTGTGCCTACAGTTATCTGAAACTAATTTCATGAATTGATTATAACCTATTCATTTTTATTGGCATGTATTTTTTAGATCGCTGCGCTGTGGTGGCAACTTGTGAAACTACAGAACGTGTAATGAATTTTAAGTTAGCACACTGTCACAAACGTGAAAAAGCATAATTTATACATATAAGAGTGCAATTCTTATAATACTCTATTATTTCTACTTTTTTTATATACAAGAGTCCGGGTTTTGTTTACGACCATTGGGATCTCGGGGAACTATAGGAGATATAATTAGACAACCAGATTAAGATGGATACTGGTCTTTTTTAAATAACTCTATCTCGCATATCGAGATTTTGGTAAATGACCACGTTTTAATGTCCCTAGAATCCAATTTTAACATTTTCACGATGATGTATGTGTGTATATATGTGTGTGTGTGTGGTGTGTGTGTGTGTGTGTGTGTGTGTGTGTGTGTGTGTGTGTGTGTGTGTGTGTGTGTGTGTGTGTGGATCCTCTTTACGCTCTAACTCAAATACTATCATTCAGAAAGTTTTAAAACCATGTATTTCTACCGTATTCTAATATGGAAAGAAGCCATTAGATTTTGGTGGCAATCGGATAACCGGAAATGGTAGTTTACTTGAAGCTCAAGATAGTTTTTCTTCAAAAAATATCTTTAAATATATTTTTTTCACAATTTGTTATTATAAAAATGAAAGACTATTCCATTTTCTACAGGTTTGCTTTAATACTTTTTCTATTTATTTTATGGATAAATTTATAAAATAATACAAAAATTATATCTTAGAGCTTATGCTTTAACACATCTCAATGGTTACATAGTTCAGCTCAAATGTATGTAACTGACAGATAAATGTCACTGTCAAAAAAATAATCACTTCAAATTAAAAAGGTTTATGGAGAGGAACTTAATATAATTTCTAGCATTAGTAAATATGCAGATATGTATTTAAATAAAGAAATAAATAAATATATTATCACGGCATATTATCCATTGCTGGGTGTGCTAATCTGATTTGTACACACATTTCGGTATTGACGATGATTTTTACCTCTCACTAAGAGAGGTATTGGATTCATGCAGATTTTATAAGCACGATTTAGGTTCATAGAATCCGATTTTACCATTTTTACAATCATGTCTCTGTGTGTGTGTGTGTGTGTGTGTGTGTGTGTGTGTGTGTGTGTGTGTGTGTGTGTGTGTGTGTGTGTGTGTGTGTGTGTGTGTGTGTGTGTGTGTGTGTGTGTGTGTGTGTGTGTGTGTGTGTGTGTGTGTGTGTGTGTGTGTGTGTGTGTGTGTGTGTGTGTGTGTGTGTGTGTGTGTGTGTGTGTGTGTGTGTGTGTGTGTGTGTGTGTGTGTGTGTGTGTGTGTGTGTGTGTGTGTGTGTGTGTGTGTGTGTGTGTGTGTGTGTGTGTGTGTGTGTGTGTGTGTGTGTGTGTGTGTGTGTGTGTGTGTGTGTGTGTGTGTGTGTGTGTGTGTGTGTGTGTGTGTGTGTGTGTGTGTGTGTGTGTGTGTGTGTGTGTGTGTGTGTGTGTGTGTGTGTGTGTGTGTGTGTGTGTGTGTGTGTGTGTGTGTGTGTGTGTGTGTGTGTGTGTGTGTGTGTGTGTGTGTGTGTGTGTGTGTGTGTGTGTGTGTGTGTGTGTGTGTGTGTGTGTGTGTGTGTGTGTGTGTGTGTGTGTGTGTGTGTGTGTGTGTGTGTGTGTGTGTGTGTGTGTGTGTGTGTGTGTGTGTGTGTGTGTGTGTGTGTGTGTGTGTGTGTGTGTGTGTGTGTGTGTGTGTGTGTGTGTGTGTGTGTGTGTGTGTGTGTGTGTGTGTGTGTGTGTGTGTGTGTGTGTGTGTGTGTGTGTGTGTGTGTGTGTGTGTGTGTGTGTGTGTGTGTGTGTGTGTGTGTGTGTGTGTGTGTGTGTGTGTGTGTGTGTGTGTGTGTGTGTGTGTGTGTGTGTGTGTGTGTGTGTGTGTGTGTGTGTGTGTGTGTGTGTGTGTGTGTGTGTGTGTGTGTGTGTGTGTGTGTGTGTGTGTGTGTGTGTGTGTGTGTGTGTGTGTGTGTGTGTGTGTGTGTGTGTGTGTGTGTGTGTGTGTGTGTGTGTGTGTGTGTGTGTGTGTGTGTGTGTGTGTGTGTGTGTGTGTGTGTGTGTGTGTGTGTGTGTGTGTGTGTGTGTGTGTGTGTGTGTGTGTGTGTGTGTGTGTGTGTGTGTGTGTGTGTGTGTGTGTGTGTGTGTGTGTGTGTGTGTGTGTGTGTGTGTGTGTGTGTGTGTGTGTGTGTGTGTGTGTGTGTGTGTGTGTGTGTGTGTGTGTGTGTGTGTGTGTGTGTGTGTGTGTGTGTGTGTGTGTGTGTGTGTGTGTGTGTGTGTGTGTGTGTGTGTGTGTGTGTGTGTGTGTGTGTGTGTGTGTGTGTGTGTGTGTGTGTGTGTGTGTGTGTGTGTGTGTGTGTGTGTGTGTGTGTGTGTGTGTGTGTGTGTGTGTGTGTGTGTGTGTGTGTGTGTGTGTGTGTGTGTGTGTGTGTGTGTGTGTGTGTGTGTGTGTGTGTGTGTGTGTGTGTGTGTGTGTGTGTGTGTGTGTGTGTGTGTGTGTGTGTGTGTGTGTGTGTGTGTGTGTGTGTGTGTGTGTGTGTGTGTGTGTGTGTGTGTGTGTGTGTGTGTGTGTGTGTGTGTGTGTGTGTGTGTGTGTGTGTGTGTGTGTGTGTGTGTGTGTGTGTGTGTGTGTGTGTGTGTGTGTGTGTGTGTGTGTGTGTCTGTTTGAGTGTGTGTGGATGTGTCTTAGGTTGTTGGAGGCACGATTTCTCAAATTCTAAGACTAAAGACCTGTTTGACTACGGGTTCCTCAATCAAACATTAATGGGGAGAATTGAATATGTTTTTGTACCAATTGGAAACCGGAAGTAGTAGTATCTTAAAGAAAAAACTCTAAATATTATTTTTTTGAATTTTTTTTATTATTAGTATTAAAGAACGTAAAATTCTCTATTCAGTACATTTTAAAATTTTATTATATCTCCTATAGGTTTGGAGATATAGTATATAATAATATAGAATAATCTGTTGTAATAAATTTCGTTGCCCAAAAAACTCCATGGAAACCAGTTGAAATATTTATATGTTTGTAATTGACATTCAAAATGTCAGTGTCAAAAATCAGCATTACTGGAAGGTTTTTCTGGGAGGTACAAGTACTTATAATATATCTTATTGTATTATTAATTAAATATGTTTTTAAAATTTACCGCTAATACTGTTAATGAATTTGAAGAATTTTGAACATATTAGAAGAGTGGGACAAAATTCCTCATGCAACGAAAGAAGAGATACAATTTCAATTATTCGTGTGTACAAGAAATGTTAAATTCGTTACTTATAGGGCGCAACTAGTCATGTGACCTTGTTGGCCTTGGCAAGCAGATATGAGGATCCCTGTCATGATGTAGGATGAAAAAATATGATAATTGACGTCAATGTACAGTATTACTAGCTATCATTCTGACACGGGCTCCCATATCTACTTGCCAAGGCCAACAAAGTCACAGGACTGCTCGCACCCTATGCAACATAAAATGAAAATGGCGAGAGGTATTGTGCTAGCCACAACAGGCTTTTTCCACATTTAATCCTGCGAAAACAACATACAACTTTTGAAGCATTATATTACGGACTACCGAAAATCGGTCACTTTAATATGTTTAAGAGTAAAGATTTGTTGTATAATGTTGATGTTATTCTTATTGTTATCGGGTTTGTGCGAACCCACTAAGTGGGACACGCGTGATTTTATGTATATGTATATTACGGACACGTAAAACTCCATTCGAAAAATGTGATAAATACGAAAAATTATTTTATTTTCAATACAAAAATAACAATTACATAGTATTCTTTCAAACAAATGCTTCAACTATGCTCCGCACAAAGTCGTCTTTGGCATTTAATGCATTTATGTCAGCCTTTTCTATCGCGGGATCTCGAGCATATGGCACAACGTTTATTTAATGTTGACTGATTCAAATGACGGTCTAGATGCATTTCTTTCTTGTTCATAACAGAAAATTTCCATAATTGATGCCATCAAAATATGAGGAAGATTTTTACCTTCCGTCACCTCTAGGTAAGGAAGGTATTGTCTTTGGTAAAAAAATTCGGTGGTGAGTTTTCATTGAATAAGCACGTTTTAGGGTCTTTACAATACGATTTTACTATTTTTACGATGATGTCTGTGTGTGTGTGTGTATGTGTGTGTGTATGTGTGTGTGTGTGTGACCGCGTTTTCGGGCACGATATCTCCAATACTAGAATTCCAAAAATTACAATTCTTGCGTATTCCTCTTCCTTACAACCATATGCAGACCTGTTTAGATTTTGGTTATAATTGGTCAACCGGATGTACCCTCATTTGAAGATTTTAACAGTTTTTCTTGAAAAAATCAGTTAAATGTTATTATAACTTAAAGAATATATTATTGTCTATACGATTTGATTGCATTTTATATTTGATATTCAACAGATATAGAGTTAAAGAAGAATAACGAAATAAATTTTATATAAATTTCATAATTCAGCCAGCTATGCTAACTTAACCATGGAAACTGCTAATATATTCAGGTAATTCAAATTGACAGATGTCAGTATCAATAAAATGAAATCAATGAAAGAATAAGGGAAGTAACTCTAGTGTTAGAAGTTTCTAGATATAAAAGAGACGATTACATATTGGTTTACATGTCATGAGGAGAGATGAATATATTAATAGAAGGTGGAAGAAACATAGGAAGACCAAATATAAGATGAAAAGACTGTATTGTAGAAGACTTGAGAGAAAAGGAACTGAATGAGGACGACACGGAAAACAAAAATGAGTGGAAGAAGAAAATAAAAAATAGCGACCCCCCTAACGAATGGGAAAAACTAAAGAAGAAGATGTCAGTGTCAAGTGCAATTTGCATAGTTTGTTAATGAAATAACTTTACTGGAAATATAGGATCTTTTGCAAGAAAATTTATGTATGGGGCGCGTGCAGTAACATGACTTTGACCCGTGTCAAAATGACAGCAATTAATTATGTCCATAACTGACAAGTGTTATAATTTTTCAATCAAAATTTCATAATTTTCTTATTTCATGTGGATTGTTTGTTATCAGGAGTATGGAATTCAGTTGCCGAGAAAGGGAATCACATAATACCAAAAATTTATAATCTTTTGCAAGAAAATTTATGTATGGAATTTGTACATAATATACAGGATTGACGGAAGGTATTGTGCTGGCCACATCAGATTTTTTCACTTCAAGTCGTTTCGTAAAATAATGTTTGCTCCACACCTTTCAACAACTTTCTTCTGGAATCTGTAAAATCAATGTTGTTTGCTTTATATATCGCTGCTCCATTTAGCTTTACGTCGTCTTCAACTATTTCGTCCTCGTCTCGTTTTCATCTATTTCACTTGTCTCCGATTCCAATTCTGTATTCGTTACCCATTTCTTCCTCTTCATAAGTTCTAATAATCTTTTCTAGCCCTTTTTCGGATAAATAATGCAAGACTAAGCTACCTGCAGATAATATATAAGCAACAATTACGGGTCATATAGGACCCCAAATGTATCTGGTGCACAAACGACTTACCATATGAAATTGACCATAGAGCCACAAATACTACCTACAAAATGCGGAAAGTAAATGGTAGCACAGCCCAATAGCAGTGCTGTGTTAAAAACTAGTACAAAATTTATAAGTGAAGGAGTCATATATAACCCCATGTTGTCGTTTAATGGTACAATTTACAACAATTTATCGTTAATATTACCGTGGACTTGGAAGTCCATTGGTATTTTAAATTTAAAATGAACAACTGTACTCGTACACCTAATATACAGAATGTTAACTCTCCTTTCAATATTATTATTGGAACATTTTTCATCAAACAGAATCAGTATATTAAATTTTGTAAAGAAACGCACAAAAATATATGATGAAATTTAAAAGCTTTTTACAAAATTACCTAACAGGAAAAATAAATCCCCGTAACAGTATTTCGAGTTAATATACTTTTTATCCCTAATTGTTGATTGGTAAATGATATAGGCATGTTCGATATACCTGTCAATATATCCCACTCGATCATGGTATTGTTGGAGAATATAAATTGAATATATTCCATTATTAATTATTATTTGATTGATTGAACAACACTTCAGCTTATTAAAAGCTAACAGATGATTGCATGAATTTTAATTTCCAGTAAGATGGTGAAGTGGTTGTATTCAGCGTTGATGAGTTCATTTTACAAAAGAGTAATCCATATATTGATCAATGTTTGTACAATGTACGCATTTCTTTGTAAATCAAAACTCCGAATTTTTGATCTACAGCCTCTGTAAAGACTTCAACCTGTCGAAATACCCAATTTCAATACTCAAAAACAGCGGTTGTTTTTCTTTTTAATATTCGTCATTTTTTTGTTATTTCTTTATCCACGAAGAATTTAAATTAAAAAGAATTGGTGTGACATTTTAGTATGTATTTTTTTAAAAAATGCATTACTTAGTTATGAATGCCCAATGAAAACAAAAAAGAACCGTTATTGTTACTCTAAAAATTTGCACATATTTTTATTATTTGCTGGTTATTGACTTCTACAACACGGTTTCGTACAACATGAACGTTTTTAATCGTTATTTTTTACCTATTAACATTTTATCATTTTTCTTATAAAATATTACATATACAATACAAAAATACACAAAAGGGTACTCTTGCTAAAACATGATAAACGCAGTAGTTTTTGAAAAAAAGAATTTTGGAAAAAAAAATCAGGTATCCCAAAAACTAACGAAGAAAAACATTCATGGCTTCCCCAGATGAGACGCCTCTGGTTATGGTACAGAAACAAAAGAAAGTACAAACGAATCTAAATAAGTAGAATCGTTATACCAAGTTCCAAAATTTTAGTGCAATTAACTCGTTCAACGAAAGAACATACCTGTTTTGCGCAGGCAACTATAAAATTTTGGTGGGGGAAGTCATATTATAGTTGTATTGTTATTATTTTTATATTTATATAAATGATGTACAGTAAATAAAATGAAAATAAGGAATATAATAATAGAATGAAATAATAATACAAATTTGGTTCGTGATCGGCTGTGTTCTCTCGTTGAAGGAGGTATATGGTATATGTATACAGGGTGTTATATTTTAATGGACCCAGCAAATATCTCGCTTATTTATTAAGTTAATAATTTCTGTCATTTAATATGATTTATACAGCAACATGTAAGCTACTTGATGCCGGATGTACATTCATGATACCACTTCCGGTTTATTAATAATTAATATCAATTTTGAATTTTTAAATGAAACACTAAATTTTTTCAAAAATTTGAAAAGTACATGAAATTTGCTTTACAATCATGTAAAATAATCTATATGTTACATTATTAAAAAGTAAAATGGCGGGCACTTTTTTATACATCTAGTCGATAAGAGAATAGTGAGTCATGACTATGGCTTGAAATAAAACAATTAACAAAACCAATTGTAACACGGTAAAAATATTATTTCGTTTAATAATAATAGTTACAATTGTTTTAGTTCATTGTATTATTTCAAGCCACAGTCATGGCTCACTATTCTCTTTTCGACTAGGTGTATAAAAAGTGCCCGCCATTTTACTTTTTAATAATGTAACATATGGATTATTTTACATGATTGTAAAGCAAATTTGATGTACTTTTCAAATTTGTAAAAAAGTATAGTATGTTCCATTTCAAATTTCAAAGTTGATATTAATTACTAATAAATCGGAAGTGGTATTATGAATGTACATCTGTCATCAAGTAGCTTACATGTTGCTGTATAAATCATGTTATATGAAAGAAAATACTAACTTAATAAATAAGCGAGATATTTGCTGGGTAACATGTAACACCTGTATAGTGCCAGAGTTATTAACAAAAATGTGACTGATAGGGTGCACTGTCATAAGGCTGTAACTCTGTAACGATTCATCGGACCCATGTATATTAAGACGTTAGTCTTAATATACATGGGTATATAATATTTTTTAACAACCTGTATGAAAACATCATAAATTTTACAAAATTTACTAACAGAGTCGGAGTCGGCATATTTTTTCCGCCTCCGACTGCAGTAATCTCAATTTTTTCCCAACTCTGACTCTACAACCCTGCTTACAGCTAGTAGCACTAGTAGTTAATACCTAGCTGACCCATCCACCATATTGGAGCCCAAATGAACGCTGTAAATTATGAAATAAAAGTGTATTTTATAACTTTATGTAGTAACTATTTTTCATAATTAAATATAACTTCCATATTTGCCATAATATATTTATTTAAACTAATTACAAATCAATACAAATATTACGGATGGTATTCACGACGCTGTACTAAGGCCAGATTATATAATTCAAGCTTAATTTTGATTTGAGTTTAATTGTAACAGCTGTAAAATTTAATTGGATTTTCTGGAGCTCGATTAACGATTATAAAATAGTTCAAGTTTTGGGCGGGGCTCCAATTATTTCTTTTACAATTTATTATCTTTATTATTACTTTGGATCTACGGGATATCTATAAATGAAGATCATCAATTATTTGATTGTTATAATTTAATATACGAAAATATTTCAAGAAAACAGATGAAAGAATACATTTTATTAAGATTTTTGAGGTGAGAAAGAAATATATGTATTGCATAAGTAATAAAACAAATTAAAATATTTATCTGCGAAAATTATACCTATTTTTCGAATTATTTGTACAATTTGAAGCAGAACAATCCGTCATTGTTGATAAATTCTATGATTAATAATACTGTAACACTGAACATGAATGATTGAAGCGGGCTCCAAAATGGCGGACGAATCAACTGTGTTTTTCCGTGGAGGATTTTTTCGATGAGCTATAGTCCTGCTCGTTACGTCACTTTTTTAATCACTTACATGTGCACGCCATCAGGTACTATCTCTAGTAGCTCTGTAGAAGTGGAGTAGAGGTGGTGCCAAATGTCATGGGCTATGAAATGCGCAGATCAAGAAGATAGGCAACTGGAGAAAAGGTCAGGCAATAGGAGAAAGAGAAAGAAAGATTTTTGCTTTCTACGCAACAGCCCATCACGTTTGAGACTGTACTACGTAAAGCACTATTTTATTGCAATATACTTGCAAAAGAAGGAAAATTGATTATGTTAACCTATCAGTCCTATGTATTTTAATCATTTAACAAATGAATTAAAAAATTACTTTTAATGTGATATGAAAAAGAACAGATATTTATTGAAAATTATTTCTACGTAATCGTTTGTAATAAATATTTTAATCAAACTATAAAAATTCTTTACTAGTTAGTGTTTATTTCAAAATAATCTATGACGATATTATATGTGTTCTTTGGTGATAATGTTTGAATAATTAATACACGTATTGTTAATCGTATGGTAATGACACCAATATTGAATTTTCAGTCCCCGTTCCAACTGCACGTATTATTTGTCACTGTTATCATTATGCAATTGAAGGCCTAACCTTGAATTGTAGGTTACTTGTGCCAAATTAAGAAAGAATTGGAAAGGATTACTCATTCATTATGAAAACTTTTTTGTTACTAACATCATCTTATCAAGGTAACTGTAAATAATCATCAATGTAAACAGAAATTATTTTTCAAGTTTTTGTGAATATTTATAAATAGGTAAGTAGTTAAATAATAAATATTATTGCATGTTTTGTATTGTAGACATAAATAAATATCTCTAGGAATTTTGTGTTATTATTATTAACACAAAAACTATTCTGTGTATTTTGTCATTATCACAGAAGTTTCTTGTACAACTTTTTATACTTTGAAAGAAAAACAATTACGAAAACTTTTGTAAAGTACACCTTGCGGAAAAATCGTAATGTTTCTACTTCATACACTTTAGAATGGGGGTAGTTGCGCATTTTCCAATTTTCTTCTTTCTAAGAATTAATTTTAATAAATTTAAGTAAATTTCTCGACTGTGGTGTACGTAGATTAGGTGTTAACAAATACTGGATATCTCAGACATTCAGCATTATTTATTCTTACAAAACCAACCTTTTGGTATACACTTATACCTTCATCAGGGTAAATAATAGTATATTACATCCGAGGTGCGAGATGTTTCATTACAGCCTCGGCTGTAATGAAACTCCCACCGAGGTATGTATACTATTTCATTCACCAATCATCCTCTTTTTAACTCAATAATTTTCAGAATAAATTATTGAATTATAACCTTTAATTTTGTTAATGTTTTTTGACAGCTCTATTAAAATTTGTTTAGCCTACTTTATTATAAAGATCTATGACAATGTTGCTAGGCAACCCCTACATAAACATTTCCAACCCGTGGGGTGGAAGTGAAATCTGTTATTTCGGACACAAGAGATTATCATTGCAGTTAGAAATAACCTCTAAAAGGTTAGGAATCGACATATTACTATAATGATTGTGAATAAAATCTCACAGATTTTTAAACTTAAAACCATGTACACAAATACATTTGTTTAAAGATTCAGTTTTGTGTACGATGTTTGAAAATGTAAATGTTAAAACGAATTTGCTCGTATAATATGCGTACATACAGGGTGTAACGGAAATAAGTACATTAAATTTAACCAGTGATTGAACTCATCGAGTGCTACAATATTTCTTAATAACTTTTTCTTATAAACCTTCTAGATATTGAGTTAAAATTCTTCAAAGTTTTGTCACAAATTTCATTACCCGCCTATGGTTGAATAATATAAACGCATTTCGCAAAAGTAGAGCGCGTGCGTATACAAACAGCTGTGTTGTGACTTGTAACGAGCGTTATGTGCCATGAGTTGCGACTGAATACAATGATTAGAAATTGTTGAATAAATTGACAAATACACCAGAAGATGAAACTATAGACAAATCAGAGAAAATAAAAGATGGAATGGAATACCTCAACTAAGGTAATATAAAAATCATCGGCAAATTTTTATGTTACAACAGGTTAGACCGTTGGACAATCCAAAAATAGGATATAATCGGCAAAGAACATTTTTTTGTCTTTTCAACGATGAATTCGTTTTTATTAAAATAAAATAATTGAGAAATAATTTTTATTCAAATATTACAGGTGGCTATGTAAAACAAAACATAACAATGTTAAACAGATAAATTAATATTAACAAAGTATACATTTGTTTGTTACTTATTTATTATTACTTACTTTCTTATTATTTACTTATTTATTTATTTATATATTTTCACATAGCCCCTGAGAATATATGAATAAAAGTTATTTCTCATATATCTCAATTATCTTATTTTTCTCTAATTTTTTCAAATGCATTAATAAAAACGAATACATCGTTGAAAAGACAAAAAATGGCGGTTTATGTTTTATTAAAATAAGTATAGGTCATTTAAGAAATAAAATTTGATTGTTGTATCTTCTAAAGCTGGCATTATAAAAAATATCGAGATCTACCATCAAATAGTATATTTAAAATAATAAAACTTTTCTAAGAGTCATTTTTTTCTATTACTTATAATAAAGTTCAAGGGAAGGAGGGAGTTGTGGGTCATCCTAAACTCACCTGTATATACCTAATACGCAACAAATGTCACAATGGTCTTACCACGAACCTTATTTACGGAAATTGTGAATGAAAAGTTTTCCATGTTATAATAATTTTAGAATTAGATCAAATAATAATAATAATTAATAAAAATAAGATTTTTTACATCTATGTACCTAATTAAATATTGATACAAAAAATAGTATATTTTTCTTTAAAAATATGGCCTCAAAATACTTTCGCAATTTGGACGTGAAGAATACAATCCGCCACTCGTCGCTATGTAACTTTTATTTTACTCATGTTATACTTGATGTAATATTTACAAGAACAATATTAGAATATCAAGTAACAGTTTTTATTTATTTAAAAACATTTTGTAATTGCGTACTAACAAAATACTTTTATATTTTGATTGCTTTGCAAAATTTAATTTTAATTAAGAGTGACCAGATTATATTATGAACTGAAAATTCAAATGATTTCAGTATATCAAAATATATTGTACCCACGTAGTCAATTGTTCACATAAACACTATATAAACAAAAGTGAAAAGGTATTTTATGTTCGTTTTAAAGCATTACATGCGAACTTATCGAGCAAAAGTATAATAATAATAAACTGTTATTTATTCCATTATCAACAGTCAGGGAACAGAAAAGTTTTTTATTCCTAGGATCCGAGGTATTATTTATGTACTCACTGTAATGTTTTTAAAACGAAATAAAATTTAAACTTTATACAAATAAACACAATAAAAATCTTCTTCATTCATTCGTTAAATCCGTTAAATTAAGTGTTTATTGTATTTTTACTGTACATTTTCCTTAATAGTAACTTTTAATATCCTTAAAATTTTATGTTTGTGTTAATGTAATTAAGATTAAAATTACAAATGCAATCATATGTATAATATAAAAATAATTAAAAATAATCATCTTTTAAAAGAGTTAATTTTATTTTGTTTTAGAAGTCAACTTGAACTGGAAAATAAATGCAAATGTAAAATTAACAATTCTAAAGTGGAACAGAAATTATTTTTTTATTCGAATAACATTAATTTGTCATTTAATTTAACAACATTTTAAATAAATTAAATTTATTCTTAATTTAAATGCGATTATGAGTGTGGCCGAGGCGAAAGAAGAGTGCTTAGAGAGGAATGTGTGACGAAGAATGATTGTTTCGTAACTATTATGTGATCCGGATGCGGTATTTCACTACCGAACATTGGTCTCTTTAATATATTAAGAGTGAGGATTTGTTGTATGATGTTGATGTTGTTATTATTTTCGGGTTTGTGCTAACCCACTAAGTGGGATATGCATGATTTTATGTATGTATGTATGAATGAAGAAAAATAATTTTTGGAATTAATTTTTCTTATTGTTCCCTACAATAGAAGTCACCTTGGAAAATCGGACCGAGTTTTGTGCGTTAAATTATTGGTATATTTTCTAGAGAAATTTACAAGCTAAGAAAGCTGTTCGTGCTTTTAATAAAACGTCTAGATGACTAAATAGATATAAAACATCGTTATGCCAACGAAGATTTGGCGATGGTCGCATTTCACCCTTGTTTTATTAAAAGACGAATTTACAATCTGGTTACGATATACAGGGTGGTGACACTGAAAAACGGGCCACTCGAAATAACTTTTTAATTTGTAATTATTTTTTAATTCTATTTCCACATTTGTAAACTAGGCTTAAGGGCTCACAAATCATGGTATTTGGCATGATGGTAGCACATCCGGTTTAACCGGAAATGACATTAACTTTCATATTTCAAATGGGAAACCTATATATTTTTATATATTTGGAATCTGCGTAAAATTGCGAATTCAACGATATGGTTGAATTTCATTTTTATTAAATGAATAAATTACAAAAACGTAAGAGAAAATTATGAACAATTAACTTGGTAAGCCATGTCAGGTAGTTGTGATAACAAATTGATCATTTTTTTGCAACAAAATATGGAACTTTACAAAAATAACTTACTATTTAAATAATTAACTTAAATATTACTTAATATTATCTCAATTGTTTACACATCTTGCCTGATACCATGGCTTGCTAAGCTAGCTTAACACGTTGACTGTGGATGACGTATTAACACGTCATGTGCTTGCATGGTCTGAAGTTGCTGACGTGTGAACACGTCAAGCTATTAGGAGAATTCAAACAAGTTGAGATACTTCAGTTCGGGAGTGATATACTACGAATCACCATACGCTTTGAACTTTGTTATTATGCATCATTTTCTATTACGTTTTTGTAATTTATTTCTTCAATAAAAATACACATCAAGCATATCGTTAAATTCGTAAATTTACGTAGTTTCCAAATATATAAAAATATATACGGTGTCCCATTTGATATATGAAAGTTAATGTCACTTCAGCTTAAACCGGAAGCGCTACCATCATGTCAAATACCATGATTTGTGAGCCCCTAAGCCTAGTTTACAAATATGTGAAAAGAATTAAAAAATAATTATAAATAAAAAAGTTATACTGAGTGACCCGTTTTTCAGTGTCACCCTGTATACATTGACATTAATGAAACTCATAACGGTATAAATAATGAAAATGGGACTGTAGGTAGTTTAATGAGAGCAAACTTTATACATTTGTCAGCATTATTAAATGTGTGTTTCTGTAAAATGAAAATTGTAATAGCGTTGCGAGACGTAATATGCCGACCATATCAAATTTATTTAAATTTCGTTTTTTAATAGTTATTTACGATATTAGTAGGATATAGACATTATTAACGCACATATTGTGAATTGCCCTACGAGCCCGCAGGGCAAGTTAGGGTTATCATATACTGCCTTAATAATATCGTACAAAATTTTATCTATCCCCGTATCTCATCTCATTGAATGAAATCATTACCACACTAGAATTTCATTATCGCACTCAATGGGATAATAAGGCTATTAGATATCTAAAATAAGTGTGATATGGTACAACTAATCCCACGGTGATAGGTAATAGTTAGTATATAATATACCAAGTGTTGCAAGTGTTTCTTTGTCCAATCAAAACGAAAGTTGCAGCCTGAGCGAAGGGAAGGCTGCAATCGTTTGTGTGCGAGAAAGGACTTTCAGCCACATGTTGTATGCACTATTTTTTCTATTCCTGTTAGATAAAAAAAGAAAAATTAAAAAATGAAGTTTTTTTTTAATAATAGACGTTTATCATTTTTACCTCTCGCTAAGAGAAGTATTGGAATCATGCTAAAAGTCACATATCTAGATTTTAGTGAATAAGCATATTTTAAGCTCCTTAGGATTCGATAATAACATTTTTACGAAGATGTCTGTGTATGTGTATGTGTGCGTGTGTGTGTGTGTGTGTGTGTGTGGATATGTGTGTGTGTATGTGTGTTAGATTGTTGGAAATACGATTTCTCAAATTCTATATGATTAAAGA
This sequence comes from Harpalus rufipes, assembly GCA_951394225.1. Taxonomy (NCBI): domain Eukaryota; kingdom Metazoa; phylum Arthropoda; class Insecta; order Coleoptera; family Carabidae; genus Harpalus; species Harpalus rufipes. Next base: position 18,314,850 of record OX596276.1, on the reverse strand, counting down.
CCTGTGTAACTACGGATTCCTCAATCTAACAGTAATGGGAAGAGTTGAATAGATTCGGGTAACAATTGGACAACCGGTAGTAGTAGTATTTTAACAAAAATCTTCTAAATATTATTTTTTGAAAATTTATGTTATTACAAATATTAAAAAATAAAATTCGCTATCCGACACATTTAAAAAAAATATTATACCTTCTATAGATTTAAAGATATAAAATAATCTTTTGTAGTAAATCTCACAGCCTGCTCACAGGCCAAACATCTCCATGGTAACTACTTGAGAAATTAAAATGTCTGTCATTGACAGATAAATGTCACTAATGCAGTGTCAAAAATTCAGAGACAGTACTCAAGGCTTTTTCTGGGAACGATATTTAATATTTCTTACTGTATTATTAATTATATATTTAATGTATATTACATGAACCCTTCAGAAATAACGCCATTCCTGCTAATAAATTGGAAAAACCTCGAACATTTAGAAGAAATGGAGAAAACTTGCTCATAGAATGAATTTAGAATTATAGAAAATACGTAAATATAAAGATTAGGTGTAATTAGAATTTTTTTGTGTGTACAAGAAATGTTAAATACAATATTTGTTGAGTCGAGAAGGATCAGTTGGAAATTTCGATTGAGTATGGAGTAAGGCCTTGGTGATCCAGATTTTTATATTCTTTATTTATTCCAGGACGTTTCGAAACCACAGTGTTTCAACTTCAGCAAATTGTCGTAAAATTCGACTCAACAAATCTATACGGGAACCGGCTAGTTCATCCCTGTCCTGACAACAATCCTCCATCTACAATGGAAGAACAAGGATTTTTCACCGAAATTTTACGACAATTTGCTGAAGATGAAACACTGTGGTTTCGAAACGTCCTGAAAGAATATAAAAATCTGGATCACCAAGGCCTTACTCCATACTCAGTTAAATACAATACTTATATATACCGCAATGAAACGGGCGAAAGGTATTGTGATGGCCACAACATTTTTTTAAATTTATTTATGCTATATTTGTCTTTTTTATTGTTTTAAGTGTTTTGTTCTTTCTGTACAAAAGTATATTATTCTCAAAAAAATCTAATTATTTCTACATTATAGATTACATAGAAACACAATAGGGTCATAAAATTGGGAAACAGTATAATAAATTTACATATAAATAACGATTATATTTGTTTCTGCACCTCTCGGTGCATTTCCCATAAACTGAAGATAGCTACTAATTCTAGTTATAAAATTACGTTCCCATGACAACGAAAACAAACGCATCAGAGTTATCTAATCACGTACTATGCAAATTCGCAAGCTGTACTTTATTTATTATTCACGAAGAAGCATTATGTTTATGTAAGAATTTGCCTGCTCCTCTTTATATTCAGTTTTAGTTTGCATGATTTTAAATTGAAATGTTCTTCAGACTCTTTCCTAATGTTTGTAACACAGAAACAGAATTGCGTGAAATAATTTTTCAAAGTTAAGAAAGTGATAATGAAATTGTGACATTGCACTTTTAAATGGTTAATAGTGCAGTCATAATGTCACTTTGTTTTACCTATTTGTGCAAAAAGCATTCATTTGTACTATCATTGTCGCGTTCAATTTTAATTTTAACATTCTAATTAATGTAATTTTAATATGCACTTTGTACTACTGTATTTAGCTCGGATTTTTATGTAAATTTTTATTTACAGTACTTTGGCAATAATTCAATAATTTAAATGAACACCAGCATAATTTTTCTACGCCAAATTTTGCTAACAATTTTAAATACTTGTTAACAAAAGCTCGAAATGAAAACTGCATTGCTGTTACCAGAAATATACAGGATGTAACAAAAATAAGTACATTAAATTTAACCAGTGATAGAACACTTCGAGTGCAACAATATATCTTAATAACTTCTTCTTGTAAACCCTCTATATATATTAAGTTAAAATTCTTCAAAGTTTTGTCACAAATTTAATTACCCGCCTATGGTTGAATAAAATAACAATTGCATGTCGGGAAAGTAGAGCGCGTTGCATATTGCCAAAATTCAAAATGGGACTATCTGCGCTTGCGTACAGCGTGCGTCTACGAACAGCTGTTACTGGTTTGTTTCCGTTGTTACTTGACTTATGACTGAATGTAATGTAATAATGATTACAAACTGATGAATAGATTGATAGACACACCAGAAGATGAAACTATACACAAATCGGGAATGATAAGAGATAGAAGAGAATACCTCGACTAAGATAACAAAAAAAATCATACGTCAAATTTTTATGTTACAACAGGTTAGACAATCCAAAAATGGTAGGACATTTATAGGATGCAGTCGACTAAAAACAACTCTTCTATTGACGGAACAAGAAAACGCATAAAGATGATGAAAAGTGATACAGGCTTAAATGATATCACAATAAATGTTCAAAATAGCCACCGTCATTGTCAATACAATATTGAAGGCGTCGATGAAATGATGTAATTGTTGTTGTTTCAATATCCTCTAAATTGTCATATGTAACACTCTGTGTTGTAGTGCTATTCTTCGAGTATTAGACCCTGGCTGAGTCCAAAACATCCTCTTCAATATTCTCTGTGTTCAGAGCGAGTTCTACCACGATCTTGAGCAGCAGGCTTAAAGTACTTATAATCTCGAAGATTTATTTATTTTATTTACGTACATGTGCAAAAGTGCGAACGGAAACCGTTCCAAATAAATTTGCCGATCTTGGGCAGCGTTTCCGTAAGCTTCACCATAGGCCAGCACAATGTCTGTATACTCGCTACCCGTAAAGGCAGGCAATTTTACTGATTATAACTTTTATAATAATTATTAATCGATTTATTTGTCAAAATTTATTTGAAAAAGGTGACAATTCACATTTGTTAAAAAGAATTGTTTCATTGTTATTGCTACTAGATCAAATTATTATGAAAATTTCTAAATGACTCGGTAATTTGGGGGGGGGGGGGAACATAAATGCAAAAAATGGAATTTCGAAAAAAAATTATTAAGAAATATTGTTGCTCTCGACGAGTTCTATCACTGGTTAAATTTAATGTACTTATTTCTGTTACACTCTGTATTTACCTCTGTATTGTTTTTACATATATTCTGAGACCGGGTGTTATTTAAGTAAGTGTACAACGCTTAATCGATGGTATAACTAACCCCATAATAATAATTTTTGTTTTATTTGATTTGTATAAGAACTGGAGCACCTTAAAACTGACCAATTACTTCATAGTTCAAAATTTTGTAAAGACGTAAAAATAAATGTGTTCTCTGAAAAAAAATATTGATTGTCCAAATTGTCATTAAACGTTTTATAGACGTACAATTTATATTCTGTTTATTTGATAATCTCAAAATACCAATTACCTTCACCAACCAAGAGTTTGCAGCATGCAACAGTGTTGATAAACATGTAGTTTTTTTTATGAAAGTCTGAAATAGTCTTATATGTCAGTGGGGTAGTTTCGCCTATTTTGATTTTTTTATTACAAGCTTATATAGCACAATTTTTGTTTTTAAATGAGAAAAAATTACTGAAAATATCGGACATATCTATTCCCGCCACTGTGACGTTATCCTTGCCGCTTCCGTTACAACTTAGTTCCGACGTGCTGCTCGAAATATGACAAAGATATTTTACGACGTATGTCTTGCGGGGTAAGGGGAACTTGTTTGTTAGGTTAAATTGCTGTCAAGTTAGCACGTATCTTTACTTATTTATTTTTGTTTGAGCAAGTTTGTAACGACGTTTTTTGAAATATTTACGTAATAAATGGCGAATTTTATTACAGTATATATCTTATTATGAGTCATATATTGTAAACAAATAAGAATTTCATTAAACTTACGGTAACTACCGCATTGTGACAGGTGTGATATTTTTTGCAAAGAAAACATTGATTTTTATTTTTTTACAAAATTTTGAATTTTAACATAATTGGTCAGTTTTAAGTGACTCCATTTCTTGTAGAAAACATGTAAAACATAAATTATTGCCAGATTTACTATCTATGGGGTTAGTTCTACCATCGGTTAAGTTGTACTTACTTATATAACATCCTGTATAATAAAAGAACGAATACCAAAAATAACAATAATAATAATAATTGACCTTTTTATATTTACCTAAATTTACGGGTGCGAGTTTTCTGCTTCAGGTTATATTTTGGTGTATGTACAATAAATGTTGAAAATTATCTAAAAAAATGCAATTAACTAAGAAATGTTTTTAACGAGAATGGTCTTGAAGAAACATGATTACCAAGTTAACAAATCTTTCATTCATTTAATTACATATTTACTTCTTGTACATTATTTTTAGCAAAATATAATCGAGAACTAATGAAGTGCCATTAGTAAGTTTTGATTACTTACGGTCTGTAAAGTGACTATGCAAAAAAGTGCTGACGTTTCAGGAAAGTCAGTATCAGAATTACCTAATCTGCAATGTGCAGTGGGTCTATAGGTCTTTTATGGCCAATTTCATTAATTGAACATTATACATAATTACCACGAACCACGAAGAATTCAATTACGGTTTTATGGGAAAAATAATTTAATTAGTTTATTTAATACATTCCTCAGTTTTATGTACTCAGTTTGCGCATAACATTAACCTAACCTAAATTAAAAAGAAAATATGCATCTTAATAGATGTAGCATACCATATCTTCATTGCATTTCTACATGAAGTAATATACGATTAGTTTATTTTAATTTATATTTCATACACATGTACATGCTATTTTGCAATTTCCCACAGTATAAGTTGGCTTGAAACCAAAAAGCTATTAACTGGTTCGTTACCATTTCATTTTATTACTCTAAACGAGTATTCACAAATAAAAACTAAGCTTAAATTTTTACTTTTTATTTAATATAATTCATTAACTGTGTTCACAAATATAATTTTAAAGTACATACTTAAAGGAAGTATTTTTACATTATACTGGCTTTAAAATTTTAGCCGCAAGTATTAAATACGCATTATTTAATACTTTGATAAATACTACAACTTTTAACATTTCAGGAAAACAGTTTTTATAGATTAAATATTGTTAAATTACATACCTTAGTGTCAGCATTAAATAATATTACAAAATATGTAGAACATGTTATAGGTACGGATATAAGTGCTCGTATAGTGAGTCTTTTAAAATTATATTAAAAATGTCGAAAGAATGAGCGCCATCCACCATAATCAAATGATGATAAATTTGTACCATTTACTGACATCTGTCAATTTGAATTATATGAATATATTAATAGTTTCCATGTTTAGCATAACTGGCTGAATTATAAAATTTAATTTCTTTAAAATTCTTTAACTCTATATCTATTGAATATGAAGTATAAAATGCAATCAAATCGTATAGAGAATAATATATTCTTAAGTTATAATAAGGTTAAATGTCAATAAATCAATTTTAACTGTTAAATCTTCAAATGATGCTACTTCCGGTTCACCTGTTATAACCAAAATCTAATCAGTTGTTCTTCTGGATGTAAACATGAGGAATACGACAAAAATATAATTTTTGGAATCGTGGTATTGAAGTTATGCGATCCGAAACTTTCGTCACACAGACACACACACACACACACACACACACACACACACACACACACACACACACATGCATACATACATACAGACATCATCGTAAAAATGGTAAAATCGTATTATAAGGAACCTAAAACATGCTTGTTCACTTAAAACTCATCATTGAATTTTTTGACCAAAGACAATACCTTCCTTACCTAAAGGTGACGGAAGGTAAAAACAAATACATCTTTAGGCTTGAATGGCTTAATTTTACATCAGGGAAACAATAACGATACGATAACGCTACAATACTTCTTGCTTCCATGTATGTTAATGAACCCATTTGCATCTACGTTCTTGATACGATAAGGATACGGTGGCGATATATTCATATTCACTGATTTACATTAGTGATACGATCACGTTACAGTATCGCGTTGTACTATTGAAAAATATAATACCATAGTGACATAGTAATACGCAAGGGTGAGTAAAAGGTTACCTTTGGGTACGTGATTATTTTGTAACGTCTAAATTGTCAGATTTCGTTTTAAAATATCATTGAAAGAAAAAGTCAAAATCAGCTAGAATAGTGAAATATGTAATTAAACATTATTACACGAGAGTTTTCTGCTTATGACGAAATGTGAAATATTCTAAAAAATACCAGAGTAAATACATAAAAAAATAGTATCATATCGTGAACGTATCGTGTACTGTAAATTTCTTGTATTGTTAATGTATCGTCAGCGTATCGTTATCGTATCGTGATTGTGTTGCTAATTTAAAATGGTCTATTAATGACGTAACTTAATATATCCGACTTCATAACTATCTATAAACTAGAATCTAGATCTCAATGATAATTTTATTGATGAACGACTCTAATTCAAAGTTCGTTTTCATGATGAATGGTAATTAAAAACTTTGAGTTTTTTATAAATGTTTTTATTATACTATGTGGCTTATCGATTTCGCTATTATGATAGCATCTTCGGAGCCTACAGCTGTAAGATAATATACATTCAATAATTATGTAAAGTCAAATATAAAGTTATGTAAGTATATAAAAAATATAATAAAGAAAATATAATTGTATTAAATTAGTGAGAAAGATGCTGGGGAGTGATATATTTGGTGTAAAATATGAAGAGGTTATATGGTTTGAAAATTTAAAATTTTATGAGTTGTAGGTTAGGTGATAATAATATAAAAATATAAAAAATATGAAAAATACTGACCGTCAGAGAAATTTTAATAAAGGTTTGGCATGTCGGTAGTTTAATATTGAATAAAAAAAAAAAAAAAAAAAAAAAAAAATCAATATTAAACTACCGACATGCCAAACCTTTATTAAAATTTCTCTGACGGTCAGTATTTTTCATATTTTTTATATTTTTCATATCATTACAATTTCTATGATTGTCATGCTCACCTAACCTACAACTCATAAAATTTTAAATTTTCAAACCATATAACCTCTTCATATTTTACACCAAATATATCACTCCCCAGCATCTTTCTCACTAATTTAATACAATTATATTTTCTTTATTATATTTTTTATATACTTACATAACTTTATATTTGACTTTACATAATTATTGAATGTATATTATCTTACAGCTGTAGGCTCCGAAGATGCTATCATAATAGCGAAATCGATAAGCCACATAGTATAATAAAAACATTTATAAAAAACTCAAAGTTTTTAATTACCATTCATCATCTCAATGATAATGTTTGAAAAATCAACACCTTAGGCTTAGGCTTAGGGGAACACGCGACCAAGAATATATTCGTAACAATTTGATTTTATCGATATCTCTACGATTATACGAGTACTTCAGGAATCCCTGAACATCGTAAATTTCATCATTTTCAAGTTTTACAAAACATCGTTATTCCAAATCAGCATTAATTGGGGTACCATTAAACATAAAATCTGTTGTGAACCATATTTTGGCGGAGGCGTGCCAAGTTCGATGTGATGAGAGTTATAAAGAGAAGCGGGTTAGGTTTCGTCTTGGGCATAGACTCGTCAGTAATGCTGTAAAGTCTAAGCCATGTTCTGCCTTAGACGCTGTAAGTTGAGTCGGCCGGGAATCGAACCCGGAACCGTATGTTAAGCGGGAGACGCGCTGACCACTGATTGTCTGATAGCCGTGTTTGGAGGGACGAAATTCATGTCGGGGTCGCCTCTTTGGCGTCTTGTGAGAGCTATGGATAAAAGCGGAGTCGTACCGAATTCGCTGTGATGATTATTTAAAACTATTCATTCCATTAGTAACAAAAAAAAATAAAAATACTATGTAGAATGGCTAGCAATAACAATTAGGAATTAATTGTAGAAGAATTCCTATTTTAATGTTCTTGTGAAATTTATTTTCTAATCATATATATCCCGTTGTTTATTAATTATAGTTTCTTAAAAACTTTTTTAATACACTACATAAATGAAACAAACAAATACACAGAACATTCATTATCCGTTAATAAACCCTGTAAATAATGCTTTAACAAATAATGTAATAAGTTGAACAATTACAATAATTCGATAGAACCGTTAAGGAAGATAATTGCTAGTAATATTATAATAATCAGTAAGTAATGTTATGTTATTGAAGAGATTATTGTTGCGTCTCTTACCGTTACGCCGTCGCTATTGGCGATTATGGTGCGTGGTGATGTGCGTATCCAGTTTTGCTTCCTATGTTGACAAGAAAATGTGCTGTTAGCTAGTCGTTATCCTTGAGATAACTCACTTTAAATATTGCTAACTATGTTTGAGGTATGCGTTTTTTCAGTATAAGAATATAGAAATTCTATATACAAATCTATAGTGACACTTATAGGTTGGAATTTGATTCAAATTTAATAATTCAATCGGTCATGAGAAAATGGAATTCAATATATCAACAGTAAATTAAAATTAGGTATTAACAATTACTCGAAATCTGCCATACGTCATACAGCATTTATTTTACAAAACAGATAAACCTACGTTCGATATACACTTCCTCCGTCTTCAGGGTCTACAAGCATTCAAAAACTATTTAGTACATATAACATTACCATGACCATTATCATACTTACAACTTACAGGACATTCATATATTCGTTTAAACTTTAAATATTGAGTTTTACAAACAGCGTACAAAAAATCGCAAAATGCACATACACATATTATGTTCAAAATCGACAACAAAAAATTCGAAAAACAGCCGAAAATATCTTATGGAACTATTTCCTTTAGTACTCCTTTAGGAATGCTGTTACTCATTAGAATGAAGTTTGCATTACAGGCCGGAAAGCAAGCGATGTAAATCAGTGGAGTGAGTAATAGCCATTACATGCGAATACAAACATAAACATAGTTATGGTGAAAAAATTTGGCGGAAGACTCACGTCATAATAATAAATAACACCCAAAAAATTGTACAAGTTATATTTCATTTTATAAGGTTTTTTTCATGTTGATGACGTAAGTCTTCTGCTTAATCATTTTCACTATAGCGCTGACCACTAGGTATTTGTTATAACAAAATTATGAAGTGATGTGACATTTAGCAGAAAATTTTAAACCGACTATTTAGCTACATTTTAAGCTTAAGAAGAAAATAAAACTATAAAAAATGGGAAAACTAGTATAATTTTGGCTTTTCATGTGGAAAAAATACTTTTTAAAAAGTAATTTGTTTGGACTCTTTGGTAAGATTTGAATTTAACATAACGATTAATAGTACTTTATAGAATACTAGACTTTATCCACAACTGTCAAATAATAACATACTGTACTTTTATAAAATCAGAAATAACTTAATAAATTTTAGAAAATTGTTTGTTTACAAACATAAACATAGCGTTGATCGCTAGGTATTTGTTGTAACAAAATTATGAAGTGATTTGACATTTAACAGAATATTTTAAACCGACTATTCAACTACATTTTAAGCTTAAGAAGTCAATAAAACTATGAAAAATGAGAAAACTAGTGTAATTTTGGCTTTTTATGGGGAAAAAAATTACTTATTAAAAGTAATTTATTTGTACTCTTTGAAAGGTACGATTTGAATTTGACATAACGATTGAATAATATTACTCCATCGAACTGTCAATATTATTCAATTAGCAACAGTAAAGAAGGTCATTATTTAATAATAAAGTTGAATTATGCGTATATAATTTGACAGTCGTGGATAAATAATATTCCATCGAACTGTCAATATTATTCAATTAGCAACAGTAATTGATAAAAAAACAGTTGAATTATGGGTATATTATTTGACAGTCGTGGATAAAGAATTTTAATAAATTTAATTTAAGCTAAACTTTGCTTTTTTCCTTTTTGAATATTTCCATACATCAAATTATACATTGCCTAGCATATCAGTTCTTGCGTTGATGTTGTTATCATCCCTGATATTGGCGATTCAAATTGATTTTTCCCATTCTTATATCGCCATGTTGTAACGTCATAACTTAGCTGTACGAGCTGTCAATCTGTCATTCATATTGCATTTTGCTCTTTTTGAATAAGTTTAAAAACATGAACTTGTATTAAAGGAAGTTTTAAAATATTTAAATGGCCTGCAAAATATATTGAAACTGTTTGTAAAGGGGAGGAAATAATATATACCAGGCTTATTTTTAGTTCAAAATTTAGCTACCAGCGTATGTATGCATTACTGACTCAACGCTATCAGGTAGAATTTGCTCAACTTGAATTAAGGGGTCCAATGCTAAAACCGATAAAGCTCATGTTCAGGCTAATGGAGTTATCTGTGCAAGAACCGGCTTCATATGATATATTAAACGCATTGCAGAACTGATTTGGTTGTCGCCTACTTATTAGAAATGTGCAATAACTAGGCATGTCCTGAATTTCGCTGGTTTTTGCACCGTTTGAGTTATAAATTCTTGTGGACTTGTGGTGTATGTGCGGTAAGTGGTTTGTAGTGTGAATTTGTTTTAAAGCGAAAAGTTATGTACCGCAGTGCGTTTAATGGTTTTATAATAATATTGAAGAGTACCATACAAGTTTCCAACCTGATAAAAATTCTTCCACATCTGATTCAGTTTCTGAATAAATACTTTTTAAGGTTTAACATTTGTTGTTATAAAAGTATTAGTACTATATTGTTAAGTTTTCATAAGAAATAAATATCTTGAGTTTGAGCTTTTAAAGCAAATACATTTAAATTTGAATTTCGAAATTAATGTGGAATAACAGGTTAAGTATTACAGTTTTTCCATTTATGGCTTGAATTATATTATCACTGACCTAAGTAGATTATATCTGTAGCTCACAGAAATCTATGTTGGTAATATGCTTAGTTTTTCATTAATCAATTTTTGGTTCTCATAAATAGTTGATGTTGATGGACTTGACTGGTTAGTGCATTTCTCATTTGTGAAGAGTGTAACAGAAATAAGTACATTAAATTTAATCAGTGATAGAACTTTTTTTTAGCATTCATAGTCCCATTTTGAATTTTGGCATTATGCAACGTTCTCTACTTTTCAAAAATGCAGTTGTTATTTTATTCAATTATAGGCGGGTAATGAAATTTGTGACAAAACTTCAACTAATGTCCAGAAGGTTTACAACAAAAAGTTATTAAGAAATATTGTTGCACTCGACGAGTTATATGACTGGTTAAATTTAATGTACTTATTTCTGTTACACCCTGTATAGGCATAGAAATAAACGATTAAAATAAGGTTTTAGTACATTGAAATGTTCAGTCTGAGAACATTTGTTCGCCGTGTTGTTTTATGTTGATTTGTGATTTTCATGCATCCTCAGTTTGATATATCTTTAAGTGGTACCTTTTATATAATAGCAGAAATTAAAATTTCTTAAAAAGTAACCATCTTAACATTTTTGCTTAGGTCTTTCTAGAAACTGACTTATCTAGGATATGATATAGACTACTGGATTGTTTTAGGTGATCTCAGAAATTAATGATATACGATGTATTAATGACTCTTCATGTTCCCTGCAAATGCGATCTTTTTCTTTTATCCAGTATTTGTTTTTTCTTTTTGTTTCTTTTTGTAAACCTAGCTACTAATTTTATGTCTCTTACGTCTTTATATATTAGATAGTAGTTGTCCATATGTTGGATGGTTTTCTGTATTTTGCTGTAGGTGTATTCCTGTATTTTCTTATGTTGCTTCTAATTACCTTGGTGTCTCTTGGCTATTTCTGTATTAATGTTGATATTTTATTTTCTTTTTCTTTCGTCTAAAATTATACATTACATACTTTCTCAAAAACAAGATAAATTTTGTTAAGTGATTAAGAATACATATAAGATATTCTAAATTTATATTATATTTTTCTGAAAACAATTACACACTATAAAAAAAAAATCTGTTGTGGCCAGCACAATACCTCTCGCCACTTCCTTTTTTTTGTTACATAAGTATAGGGCACGAACAGTCATGTTACATTGTTGGCCTTAACAAGCAGATGAACATTTCAGAATGATAATTAGTAATTATGTACATAGATGTCAAATGTCAGAATTTTTCATTAAAAATTCCAAGATTTTCTAAATTCACGTAGTTAATTTGTCACCAGGAGTGTGGAATTTACTTGTCGAGGAAAATAAACCACATGGAATTTGAAAATCTGACATCGGCCCCATATCTGCTTGTCAAGTCACATGACTGCTCGCGCGCTAATGTATTTAACATTTCTTGTATACCTACACTCTACACCAAAAATTCTACTTACATCTATTCCATATATTTAGATTATTTTAAATTTAAATTCATTCTATGAAGAAATTTTGTCCTACTCTTCCAATATTACGAGATGTTACCAATTCATTGTCGGAAGTAACATTATTTCTGAAGGGTATGTGTAATATACCTATAATGTTAAATATTTAACTATTAATACAATAAGAAATAATATAATGTACTTCCCAGAAAAAGTCTTCAGTAATGTCTCCGGATTTCTGACACTGACACTTATCTGTCAGTTACAAACAATTTAAATTCTCAACTATTTTCCATGGCATTCTTTCGGCTGTAAAATTTATTACAACAGATTATTTTATATATTATATTTCTTTTATCTCTAAATATATAGAATATATAATAAAATATTTAAATGTATCAAACAGAGAATTTAATTTTCTTTTTGAAAAAAAATCTTCTACTTCCGGTTGTCCAATTGTTACCAAAACCTTTTCAGATCTTCCCATGAATGTCCGATTGGGAAATACGTAGTTAAACAAATATAAAGTCTTATGGTTTTTGAGTAATCGTCCTTCCAACATCCCACACACACACACACACACACACACACACACACACACATACACACACACACATCCACACACACACACACACACACACACATACACATCATCGCAAAAATGTTAAAATCGGACTGTATGGACCTTAAAACGTGCTTATTCAATAAAATCTGGATATGTGATTTTTAGCATGAATGCAATACCTCTCTTAGCGAGAGGTAAAAAAGTATGCACTTACTTTTTATTTTTGTAAATTTAAATTTGTAATTTAAATTCATCACAAACCAGTTTTTATGGTTCTCTCAACTTTAATGCTCAGAAATAAAATCTAAACACATTAAAAACTTACAACAATCAGTGTTATGGCACGGATCTCTTTATTTAATTTTATTTTATGTTATGCCCGTCGTATATTCTTTGATGTAATATAAAACTTATTTCTTTCAATTTCATGCTTAATTTGTGTATTCGTTTTACGGTAGATTTTAAGCTTATAATTTCTCTTCTCATTTCTTCGCTAAGAGTAAAGCTATGTATATCAAGATTAAAAACGTCGTACGAATTGAAAGTTGACGTTTTTTCTCTCTATACCAACTATCTCAGCTATTTCTCTGCTATAAAAGAACTAGTTCTTAGTAGAAAATGCATTGAATTAAAAACATAATCGTTTACTTTTGAAAGGAGGAAGGCCTTACTGGGATTATTCTAAAGAAAGTTAGCATTAATTACTTAAGGGTGTGGGTTAGTGTATTATTAAAGTAAATTTTTAATAGAATATGGCTATTTGTGTTTATAGTATGAATGATTAATCGGGTATCACAAAATGAATTTAAATTGCCTAAAATAACTAGATAGATTTTGGAGAACATATTTGTACATTGAAAATTGGAACAATGGTTATGTACAAAGAAACTTAATACTTTTAACATCTTTACAAAATAGTTATTTATGCAACAAGTGTGTAAAATAGTACTTTTTTGGTCGAGTGCGTAAATTATAGAACGAGACAAAAGCACTATTTTACACACGTGTTGCATACAATATTCTTCCTACAATCGAAATATTAATGCTTAGGGCTCACATATCATGTATTTGGCATGATGGTAGTGCTTTCTGTTTAACCGTGACATTAAAATTCTTATTTCAAATGAGACAACCTATATATATATATTTATATATTTCGAATATACGCAAAATTACAAATTCAACGATATGGCCTGTGAAAATATTGAGTAATATTTATGGTAATCGTTTAAAACGGAAGTTATTTTTGTAAGGTTCTATATTTTATTACAAAAAAATATCAATTTGTTATCAAAGCCTACCTGATGTGACTTACCAGGTTAATTATACATAAATTCTCTTACGTTTTTGTAATTGATTACTTCAATTTCTACACACCCACACTCTAGTTACATCTATTCTTTATATTTTTAGATGTAAATAAATAGCACAAACTTTCATAATTTGTATTTGAGCGGCACAAACCTAGCATTAACCATACGTACTATTACTATTGTTACTCAGATACTATTATAAAGGAAATGAGTTTACTCTTGGTGTCAAGCAATATTCTTCATTTTAATTTTTAATAATAGGCGTAAATAAACAGCACAAAATTTCACAATTTGAATATAATATTGTTATAAACAAAATAAGCATAGTCTTAGTCACGTCAATTCAATTGTTAATAGCTGTAAAGCACAAAGTTTCATAATCTGTACCTGAGCAGTACAAACCTAGGACTAACTGTGAGAGGTATCGTTGCCCAGATACTAATATCAACAAAATTAAATTACTCTTGGTGTTACGCCAGATTCCCCATTTTAATTTTTATAATTAGGCGTAAATAAACAGTACAAAGTTTCATTATTTAAATCTGAGCAGCTCAAACCTAGCGCTAACTGTGGGTGGTATTATTGCACAGATATTAATATAATCAAATTGGGTTTACTCTTGGTGTCACGCCAGAATCCCCAGTTAATTTTTTAATATTAGGCGTAAATAAACAGCACAAACTTTCATAATTTAAATCTGAGCAGCACAAACCTAGCACGAACTGTGCGTGGTACTATTGCATAGATATTAATATAAACAAAATTAGTTTACTCTTGGCGTCATACCAGATTCCTCAATTAATACAATAAGAAATAATATAATGTATGTACTTCCCAGAAAAAATCTTCAGTAATGTCTCTGGATTTTTGACACTGACATTTATCTGTCAGTTATAAACATTTTAATATTTCAGTTGGTTTCCATGACATTATTTGGGCTGTGAGATTTATTACAGCAGATTCTTATATAACTTATATTTCTTTATCTCTAAATCTATAAAAGATATAATAAAATATTTATGTATATCAAATAGAGAATTTACTCTCCTTTTATAAGCAAGAACAATTAAAAAAATCTGATGTGGCCAGCACATAACCTCTCGCCGTATATTTTACCTGGCTGTATGCATAAAGCAAAGAATATTTTTATAAATACAAATAATATATTCATATAAATCTATGACGTATAAACTTCTTTATTATTCAATAATAGCATGTCTCAACATGAAGATATTTTACCATAAATTATGTTACAATAAATTACAAAGTAGAGTTTACCATATATAAATATTAGGCTGGTAACTGCAATTTTCAATTCGAACAACGTTGTTTACTTTCTCTTCATATTCTTCTAGTAAAAACATTAATTTTGGGCGGTCTAAAATGTATATATGGATTGTGCATCTATTCTTACATATCTTCTTTTACATTTTATTTTTTCATACATGTTATATCTAAATAACACTAATTCCCTTTAATAAAGTGACGGATAGATTGCACTCCGATTATTCTTATATCGATGTGTAATTTTGTCAATATTTACAACTTACTTGAGAAGAATTTGATAGCTTTTTCGCAATTCAAAGTTACTCTAGTGTATAGTACTGGTGTACATTGTCCCATAATGTTTGAAACAAATTTAAGTCCTTCAACCTAGACTTGTCATCTCCATAATAGTCACAGATCAAGAACTAAGGGATTCTCCAAGTACATTTTTCATTCATTACTCATTATTTCTGACACTGACATTTATCTGTCAGTTACAAATAATTTAAATTATCAACTATTTTTCATGGCATTCTTTCGGCTGTCAAATTTATTACAACAGATTATTTTATATATTATACTTCTTTTATCTCTAAATCTATGGAATATATAATAAAATATTTAAATGTATCAGATAGAGAATTTAATTTTCTTTAATATTACCACGAAAAATTTTCAAAAAATAATATTTAGAAGATTTTTTTTCAAGAATCTTCTACTTCCGGTTGTCCAATTATTACCAAAACCTTTTCAGATCTTCCCATGAATGTCCGATTGGGAAATACGTTGTTAAACAAATTTTAAGTCTTATAGTTTTTGAGTAACCGTCCTTCCAACATCCCACACACACACATCCACACACACACACACACACACACACACACACACACACACACACACACACACACACACAGACATCATCGTAAAAATGTTAAAATCGGATTGTAGGGACCTTAAAACGTGCTTATTCAATAAAATCTGGATATGCGATTTTTAGCATGAATGCAATACCTCTCTTAGCGAGAGGTAAAAATATATATTTAGAAGTTTTTTTTTAAGATTCTGCTACTTCCGGTGGTCTAATTATTACCAAAACCTTTTCAGCTCTTCCGATTGAGAAATACGAAGTTAAACAAATATTAAGTATTATAGATTTTGAGAAATCGTCCTTCTAACCTTCCCACACACATACACATACACACACACACATCCACACACACACACACACAAACACACACACAAAGACATCATCATAAAAATATTAAAATCGGATTGTACGGGACCTTAAAACGTGCTTAATCATTAAAATCTGAATATGCGATTTTTAGCATGAATTCAATACCTCTCTTAGCAAGTGGTATAAATTCACTTCAAGCATATCGTTGGAATTCGTAATTTTACGTAGATTCCAAATATATAAAAATATAATAGGGTGTTTCATTTGAAATATGAAAGTTAATGTCACTTCCGGTTAAACGGGAACCCCTACCATCATACCAGATAACATGATTTGTGAACCCCTAAGCCTAGTTTACAAATATATCAAGAAAATTAAAAAAATAATTATAAATAAAAAAGTTATTTTGAGTGGCCCGTTTTTCAGTGTCACCTGTATAATCAATTAGTTAGTTAGAATTTAGTTAATTTTTTTAAAGTATCGTTGTGCGTAAAAATATGGAATAAACTCGACATCATTTTATTCAGTTTTTTCCGAAATAAAAATATAAAAATAATAGAGCACCCACCATACTTTATTTAGCAATGTACGAGTTTTGGCTATTTTTGGCGTAGATAGTTTTCGTCTGAAAAGGAAATTTATCCTGCAATTCATGATTACTTTGAATGCATTCCAAAAGACGATTGGTTGGGAACTTTTTTGAAGGGGAAGAATAGAATGGCGAAGTGCATCATTGTTGAACGGGACTGCTTTGAACATATTTAAAATAAAATTCTAAAAACTATAAACCTTGTATCTTAATCTCATTTATTCTAGCGTGACCCTCGTATTTACATTCTTGGTTATCCTTGGGAATAGATAAATATTTGAAAATAGCTTAAAAATTTAACATAGTCTGTGAAAAACAAACAGCAAGTGTTGGTGGTTTCTGAGAATTGAACTAAATTCTTTGAAGTAGAAATAGTGCTGTTCGTAACTAGACCACATTTGCTCTTTAATTTTAAATATACAATAATACATTACACTTTGTTATGTTTTGTTCTTAAATAAACATATAAGTTTATCATTTTGTCAACATGTAGATGAGCTCTATAATACAAGAGTAGATCTCAACACACGATATATTTAACCGTAAGCAGATACTGGTTGTCATCGCACGGGCACTTTACGATGTTTATGTAGTGTAGGCCAACAAATGCTTTGTATTATGAGAAATGTGAGTCAAGTGATCTTTGTATATGAACAGAAACAGATTCACATGTTGGATTTCATTCAGAAATATGAAAAGTAAGTAGTTATGAACTAGTAAAAGTATTCTATAATGAAATACAATGAATACGTATACGAGCATACAATATAGGATATAAATAGAGCGACTCCGTAGAAACTCATATTAAATACTCCACTATATTTCAATTACTCAACATATTTTCAAACTTCTTATATAGGTAATGTAAATGTGACATATTCATAAAACCTTAGGGACGTTAAGTAAGTAATTCAGAAGTATCATACTACATTATTTCACAAGTACTTATATATTTAAATACACATATTTTATGAGGTGCGACAAAATTACAGCGACTATATAAAAATCATATAAAGAGTTTTCCAATAAGAGGTGTTATTTTGAATAGCCCGCTATTTCGGTAGATGTCGCTTTTGAAGCTGTCATTTTTTGACATTTGACAAGTAGAAACTACGCCATTAATAAAAATGGAACGATACACGCTTCAACAACGCATTGAAATTATTAAAATTCACTATAAAAATGGTGAAAATTTGGCAGAGACGGTTCGTAAAACTCGACAATTTTTGGGTCGTCGTGAAGCACCTTGTCGGACCGCAATACAGAAATTGGTGGAAAAATTCGAGCTGTTGGGACAAGTTAGTGATGTGAAGAATAAAACCCGTGCACATCGCTCAAGAACAGCCGAGAATATTGCTGCTGTAGCCGAAAGTGTTGAAGAAAACCCAGATTTGTCCATTCCTCGTCGTTCTTTGGAATTAGGCATTCCACAAACGTCATTACACCGTATTTTGCATAAAGATTTGGGTCTTAAGGCTTATAAAGTCCAGTTAACACAAGAACTCAAGCCGGCCGATCATCAACAACGTCGTGTCTTTGCTGATTGGGTCGTTGAAATGCATGAAAATGATCCGGAATTCCATCGAAAAATCATCTTGAGTGATGAGGCCCATTTCCACCTCGGTGACTTCGTCAACAAACAAAATTGTCGCAACTGGGGCTCAGAAAACCCAAGAGTTATTGTTGAAAAGCCTCTCTATCCTCAACGTGTGACTGTTTGGTGCGGTTTATGGTCCGGCGGAGTCATTGGACCTTACTTTTTCGAAAATGAGGCTGGAGCAACAGTTACGGTGAATGGATTGCGCTATCGAGAGATGATTAACGATTTTTTATGGCCGGAATTGGATGGTATTGATCTGGACAACGTTTACTTTCAACAAGACGGCGCTACGTGCCACACAAGCAACGAAACCATTGATCTTTTACGGGAAAAGTTTCCGGACCGTGTTATCTCTCGAAGAGGTGATCACAATTGGCCACCGAGATCTTGTGATTTAACACCTTGCGACTTGTTTCTTTGGGGCCACGTGAAAGAGGTCTACGCCAACTGCCCAGCGTCGACTCAAGACCTCAAAGATGGAATTCGTGAGGCTATCGAGGACATAGGACAGCCACTTTGCGATTTGGTTATGGAAAATTTCATGAAAAGGATATTGTCCTGTCAGCGTGGTCGTGGTGGTCATTTGCCTGATGTTATTTTCCACTATTAACGGCATACCTTCCTCTTTATAATGAAATAAACATCCGATCATTTATATTAAAAATGGCATTTTTCTTTGAATATCAAAATAACACCTCTTATTGGAAAACCCTTTATTTACTTTAAAAAAATTAACCAGAATAACAATTTATGAAAGAAACTTAAATTAGACAAAAATAAACATTGTTACACATTTAATACTTTAATAATTATTATTTATGGGGTCTCGTGGCCGTGTGCCTGAGTGTTTGGTCGTGAATCTGGGGACCCGGGTTCGATCCCGACCGACGCCAAAAATTACATCGCATTTTAATGGCACAAAAATTGACCCCTGTGGAGCACTCTCCACGCCAGCAATGAGTGCCCGTGAGGTGACGCCTGGTAACCGTCCACACGGTACAAATATTCCATCATTACCGATGTCTGTGTACGAAGCAGATTGGCACACCCAGCAATGGGTAATATGCCGTGATGAAATATTCAGAGTCAAGAGCGACCTGCTAATAAATATTTTTTGATTTGAATTTAATTGATTTTTGGGCAAAATAATCGTTAAACGATTATTTCTCAATAGAATTCTTACCAATATTTCCAAAATAACACTATATTTACTATAAAATAAGGGAAAAAATAAATTTCGAGGTAAAACAAATACATAACACATCATTAAAAAGAGAAAAAAATATGTATTTTTTGAGGCTCAAATCAGATATGGGTTCCATGTAAAGATAAGTATGTAACTTCGTGTTATATCTCGTAAATTTACGGACAAAAAATATTTCGTACGTCACTGGTTAGGCAATAAAAATATCAAACATTTTACTCGATTACTAATAGTTTAAAAGTTATTTGAAAACAAAAAATCAACAAAATTTCGTCATTATCTAGTGCCCTATGAGAATTTTTGGTAAAACAAAAGCACATCTGAGATGGCCTCTTATAGGTGCACAAAAAATTCCATTTAACCGACATCGTATCATCTCTTATAGTTCTCGAGATCCCAATGGGGGCAGCTCTAAATGGGACATTACGAGTACCTATATATCGCGAAATTTTTCCCATTCGAATATTATTTTCTCATAACACTGGATGAAAAAATAAAACATTTTTATTTGAAATATTTTATTGAAATATTGATAAATATCAGGGGTTATTTGAAAATGAAAATTTCAACCAAAATTAGATTTTTTTCTCATTATCTTGTGCTCTATGTGAATTTTTGGTAAAATGAATTAATATCTAAGATGGCCTTTCAAAGGTGCATCATGTTTCCTCAAATAAAGAAGGTACAAATGTTATATAAAACTGATAGTACATTAAATTTAAAAAAATCTGTTGTGGCCAGCACAATACCTTTCGTCAATCCTGTGTATAATATATAAATTCCATACATAATTTTTCTTGCAAAAGATACTGTATTTCTAGTAAAATTATTTCATAAACAAACTATGCAAATTGCACTTGACACTGACCTCTTCTTCTTCTTCTTCTTTAGCTTTTCCCATTCGTTAGACAGTACTTTTTCTCTCAAGTCTTCCGCAATACAGTCCTTCCATCTTATCTTTGGTCTTCCTCTGTTTCTTCAACCTCCTATTACTAAGTTATTCATTCTTCTTCCAATATATTCTTCATTTCTCCTCAAGACATGTTCAAACCAATGTAATCGTCTCTCTTGTATATTTCTACAAACTTGTAACACTAGTTATTGTCTTACCGTATCTTTTCGTGTCTTCGCCAACATCTACTTCAACATCCTCATCTCTGCCACATTCATTTACTTTTTATTGATACTGACATCTGACAATTTGAATTACCTGAATATATTAGCAATTTTCATGTTTATCATAGCTGGCTGATTTATAAAATTTAATTTCTTTAAAATTCTTTAACTCTATATCTATTGAATATGAAGTATAAAATTGCAAATCGTATAGAGAATAATATTCTTTAAGTTATAATAACGTTAAATGTCAAGAAATCATATTTAACTGTTAAATCTTCAAATGAGGCTACTTCCGGTTCATTAATTATAACCAAAATCTAATCACTTGTTCTTCTGGATGTAAACTTGAGGAATACGAAAAAATTATAGTTTTTGGAATCGTGGTATTTAAGTTACGCGATCCTAAACTTTCGTCACACACACACACACACACACACACATACACACACACACACACACACTCACACACACACACACACACACACACATACACACACACACATACACACACATACACACACACACACACACACACATACATACATACAGACATCATCGTAAAAATGGTAAAATCGTATTATAGGAACCCTAAAACATGCTTATTCACTAAAAACTCATCCTTGAATTTTTTGTCCAAAGACAATACTTTCCTTACCTAAAGGTGACGGAAGGTAAAAATGTATAGCCATTTATCCTTATTTTCCCAATCACTTTGTTTATCAATAAAAACTAATTAACACAAAAAAAAAACGAATAAGGTACTTTGATATTTACATGCACCGTTGGTGAGTTTTGTTTTTCGTAAGTGAAATTGACTTTTTATGGATTTTATTACATGTTCGTGCAAGTAAGAAGCTATGTGTATGTTACATGTGTATTTTTTCCAGTAGTTAGTACAAATATCTGTCATTATTTCCGCTATGCGGTTTTTAGTTTTACTCAGTTTTGCATATAATCGTCTAATTCTATCTTACAGATAAAAATATATAAAACATAAACTTGTCAACTTTGTTATATGAAGAATTGTTAGGTAAATATTGCGAATAAAATTTAAAGACGTCCCAATGTACAAATTATATTGCAATTTTTTATGAGTTCTTGGGAAAAGTGATCGACATGAACTAATGTTTGATTGGAGGTTATCTGTAAGTACTTGACATAATATGATAAATTTATTTATTCTTAAATACAAGGAATTACAGTAATTTCTCCCAATAACGATTATATCCCTAATTTGTAATTGAATTAATAATTTATTATTAATATTTGTTTGATAAGCTTCGATGTATAGTTTAAAACTAATATTTTGCTCATAAAATGCTTTATATACATTATAATGGAATAAATAATAATTTATTATTAATAATTGTTAGGGGATAAGCTCAATTATAATGATTTAAAACAAAAGAAATACCTTATCCATTTTTGTTCATAATAAATTATTTTCTTTATATAGTTAGACTTGAGATAATATTTACTTCAACATTTTGTCATACAATTTAGATAATTTAAAACTTACTCATCGGTGATCTTAGATTTTTTATAATAATAATAAGAAATAATATGCATGTACTTTCTAGAAAATGCAAAGTAATGTTTCCGGATTTCTGCCAGTGACATTTATCTGTCATTTTAATTTTTCTGTTTGTTTCCATGGCATTATTTGGCCTCTGAGATTTATTACAACAGATTATTTTATATATTATATTCTTTTATCTCTAAATCAATAAAAGATATAATAAAATATTTAAATGTATCAGATAGAGAATTTAATTTTCTTTAATATTTGCAAAAACAAAAAAGCATTAGAAAATATGCAGGTATGTATAAAGAAACAAATATATTATCACGGCATATTATCCATTGCTGAGTGTGCTAATCTGATTTATACATACATTTCGGTAATGATGATAACATATTTGTATTGTGCGGGCGTTTACCACAAGGGTTAATTTTATGCCATTTAAAATTGGAATTATTTGGCATTGATCGGGATCGAATCGGATTCCCCAGATTCGCGACCATACATCAGGCACGAGCCAACGAGACCCCTTAGGTAAATGGCGGGAGGTATTGTGTTGGTTATATCAGATTTTTAAAGTCTAGTTTCAATATATATGACCCGTATTCTAATTTGTTACTATGATGGAAAACACAATTTCATACCGGTAAAATTTATGTTTTGATAGTAAACTACAATTTATAAGAAAATATATATCAGGAAATTTAAAATATCTTTCCAAGAAAACATTTATAAAATGAATGTAACATACAACATGTAATAAAATTATTCCTTGTAGATGAAAGAATTTTTTTTTGCTTGTGAAGTCATCCATTATGTAAATGAACAGGTAGCAGCCAGTGTACAGACATCTAGAACCTTGGACTGGTTTCCAGTGTCTTCTTTGACTTCACAACTGAATATCTGTGTCGAACGTTGCAAAATATTTTAATTACAATTTGCATATTTATTATTGCTACATAGAATTTGTTTACAGTTAGTGCGTAATTCAGAAATTTATTGAATTATGATTAGATAACCTCGATTTTCTGTAGAAATTTTTAAAACTATCAAGTACTTTTTAAAATTCTTTTAAAATATATAATAAAATAAATAATTTATGTTATAATATTACATTTCATTTTTCTGACTTATATTTTTTTGTTATAGGTAAGTATCCTGGATACAATGCAGTTCTTCATCGAATAATGAGAATAAGGTTTGTTATTAAGAACAGTTTAGTTAGAGTTTAAAACAATAAAATAAAATATATATTTTATTTTTACATTATATTTCAACGTAATTCTCTTGTAAGTCTCTATACTTGGTCCATCGATACTGCAATGTCACGATCCCAGTTCGTTCTAGTTCGCAAAATACTTCGTTCGGCTGCTACATTTTCTTCATTGGACGAAAATCCGTATCCTCTCAAGTGCTTTTAATTTTCGGAAATTGACGGAAGTCTAAATCCGATAAATTTTAGTCGTCACAACAAACTGTTGCGTATGGAGCATTATCCTGATAGTACAGCACATCTTTAAGGACGCTACAGACTATGCTTGTATTCGGGATTCGCGATGCGCAATGCGCGATTTGTCCGGTTCGTTGTAGTAATTCGTAAATCAAAGTCTACAGACTTTGCGTGTATTTGCGATTCATGGTGCGCGTTAACATGATTCGTCGTGTTCGTATTAATTCGTTCGAATTGGAGAACAAAAAAAATAACAAAGTCATGCTTTTTGAGAACAAAGTCTATACACTATACGGTATATTGTAAACTCATGTTCGGTAGGTACATAGTTTTCTGCTCTAGAATAGCTAGTGCTATTTTCGTTATCACGACGTAAAAAAAGAAGTAAAAATTAAAACCAAGGTGGAAACAATGCAGATTGTGGACAGACCACTTATATTCTTGTTGGGACTCTTGAGTACTCTTGGGTCATTGTGCTTAAATTATTAAAACAAATAATATATCATATACTGGACCTTGGAGATGCACTAGAAAACTAGCATGCATGAAACGCAAACCTTCGGTATTCGCCAATTTACCACTTCCAAGAACAAATCACTGCGAACACACTAATCACGTTGTTTACGAATTGATTTTGAACGAATACGTCCCTACAAACTATTCACAAATTAGCCGCGAATCATGCATCGCGCATTACGAATCCCGAATACAAGCATACTCTGTAGACTTTAATTTACGAATTACTACAACGAACCGGACAAATCACGCATTGCGCATCACTAATCCCGAATACAAGCATAGTCTGTAGCGTGCTTTAGAATTCCAGTTAATTTTCTTTTTATTTACTCACGAAGTTGATGTAGCAAATCAAGTATGAGTCTCTAGTAGTATTGTTCTGTAATGGCTTGATCCTTAGGAAGGTAATCCACCATCAATATTCCCTTCGCATGCCAAAAAACAGTAGCCATGACTTTAGCGACGGACCACGGTTTCAACTGCTGCTTTGATTCAGTGGTGAATTCATATTTATAATTCACATAAATAATTGTACAAAGATATCGGTAATGATGAAATATTTGTACCGTGCAGGTGCTTACCAGACGTCACCTCACGGGCACTCAATGCTGGCGTGGAAAGTGCACCACAGGGGTCAATTTAGTGCCATTAAATTCGAAGTAATTTTTGGCGTCGGTCGGGATCGAACCCGGGTACCCAGATTCGCGATTATTATTATTATTATTATTAATAGGTCGAAATATGTGATTTTTACCTCTCGCTAAGAGAGGTATTGCATTCATGCTAAAAATCGCATATCCAGATTTTATTGAATAAGCACGTTTTAAGGTCCCTACAATCCGATTTTATCATTTTTACGATGATGTCTGTGTGTGTGTGTGTGTGTGTGTGTGTGTGTGTGTGTGTGGATGTGTGTGTGTATGTGTGTGTGTGTGTGTGGGATGTTGGAAGGACGGTTACTCAAAAACTATAAGACTTTAAATTTTTTTAACTACGTATTTCCCAATCGGACATTCGCGGGAAGATCTGAAAAGGTTTTGGTAACAATTGGACAACCGGAAGTAGCAGATTCTTGAAAAAAAATCTTCTAAATACTATTTTTTCAAAATATTTCTTGGAAATATTAAAGAAAATTAAATTTTCAATCTGACACATTTAATTTTTTTAATATATCTCGTATAGGTTTGGAGATATAGTATATAATAATATAGAATAATCTGTTGTACAAAAATAATCTCGTTGCCTAAAAAACAGTTGAGATATTTAAATGTTTATAATTGACAAATAAATGCAAAATGTCAGTGTCAAAAATCAGATTTTTCTGAAAGGTACGAGTACATTTAATATATATTATTGTATTATTAATTAAATATATATTTAAATTATAGGTTAATATTACATATATCCTTAAGAAATACCGCTAATACTGTCGATGAATTTCAAGAATTTTGAACATATTAGAAGAATAGGACAAAATTCCTCATAGAACGTAAGAAGATACAATTTCAATTATTATGTGTACAAGAAATGTTAAATTCGTTACTTATAGGGCGCGAGCAATCATGTGACTGTGTTGGCTTTGGCACGCAGATATGAGGATCCGTGTCAGAATGACGGCTAGTAGTTATTTACATAGATGTCACAGTTGATCTGAAAAGGTTTTGGTAACAATTGGACAACCGGAAGTAGAAGATTCTTGAAAAAAAATCTTTTAAATAATATTTTTTGAAATTTTTTCTTGATAATATTAAAAAAAAAAAATATAGTATGTAAAATAATCTGTTATAATAAATTTTACAGCCGAAAGAATGGCCATGGAAAATAGTTGAAAATTTAATTTGTTTGTAACTGACAGATAATGTCAGTGTCAGAAATCCGAATACATTACTGAAGACTTTTTCTGGGAAGTACATACATTATATTATTTCTTAATGTATTAATAGAATTGGAAACATTTCGAAAAATTAGAAGAGGACAAAATTTCTTCATCAAAAATGAATTTAAAATTAAACAATCTAAATATATATGGAATAGATATATGCGTAAGTAGAATTTTTGGTGTAGAGTGTGGGTATACAAGAAATGTTAAATACAATAGGGAGCGAGCAGTCATATGATTTTGTTGGCCTTGACAAGCAGATATGGGGGCCCATGTCAGAATGATAGCTAGTAATTATGTATATAGATGTCAAATATCATAATTTCTCATTCTAAATTTAGTGATTTTCCAATTCCATGTGGAGCAGAATTAAATGTTAAATATCTAAGGCATACAAGTAAACTTTAAACTCCTGGTGATAAATTAACTACGTAAATTTAGAAAATCTTGAAATTTTTAATGAAAAATTCTAACATTTGACATCTATGTACATAATTACTAATTATCATTCTGAAACGGGCCCACACATTTGCTTGTCAAGCCCAAAAATGTAACATTACCGTTCGCGCCCTATACTTATGTAACCAAAAAAAGGAAGTGGCGAGAGGTATTGTGCTGGCCATAACAGATTTTTTTCAGAGGGTACGAATACATTTGGGATTGGGCTCGTATGAATATGAAAAAAACAATATGTAATATTTCTATACTGATCAAAAAATGACAATATATACCAAGCTTTACTCGCATTCTTATTTTTAAACAGATATGCACCAACCAAGGAAAATAAATACAGAGTGTTATGTAAGTAACGTGCCGTACGTTCCCACTTAATAAATATAAGCAAGGTTAGTATGTATTTCTGCAATAATTTTTTTCCTAATGTGCACATTTATTTATTTGAATAAAGAAATATCTAAAAATCACAGTAATTTGAGTGAAAACAACAACACTTCTCATTTTTTAAGGTTTGAAGTTAGAGGCGGAGACACTTTTTATCAATGGCTACTATTTTGGCGCTCTTCTCCGCAAACCAAATGCATGTCGGTATATTCTTGTTTATTGGGAGTAACAGGCATTTCTAAATATCTAAGTACTGCGCACTGATTGCAAATTCAACGTCTTTTATTAAAACCATCAAATATTGTTTTTTGAAACAACTTGGTTTTTAGATTTTAATTTATTATGAAGCTAGTTCGTAATTGGTTGGCTTTATACTGACTTTTATGACAGATTGTGCAGAATATATTTCAGATTATAACTTCTTTGAGTTCTCTTTATCATGCCATGAACTATGGCACATTACTTATGTATATAACTCTAATTTTTCTAATGCTTTCTAATAATATGCATTTAGATATAGGTTAAATAAATACGAAAAAAGTATTCTATACTTACTCACGCGGTCACCTCTAAGCCGTACCACTGACAAGTTTGCAACTACTGGTTAAGTGTTCCAGCGCGTACTGTTCGGCTATCACAAACTAGTTGCGGACAATCCAAACAATCAGAACTCTTTTTGCTGACTGAGAGCTGAGAGTCAGAGCCTGCATACTTATTACAAATTCAATGTTAGTTTTCATATTTTCCATGTGTCAAGACAAGATAAAATTTATACTTTTTTCTTAAAACATAATGGACGCTAGTATGAACAGTGATTAAGGGTGATTAGCGAGCATTTGACTAGCATTGTTTTATCCCTGTCAATCGTTTATTTATTATTTTAGAGAAAAATACTTCAAACAAAAGATGTGTGCAATTAATTTTTCTTTAACTTTTATTGGAAATATTTTTCACTAAAATAATAAATAAACGATTGACAGGGATAAAAAACAATGCTAGTCAAATGATCGCTAATCACTCTGAATCACTTGTTCATACTAGCGGTCAATGTTATTTTATTTTTAGAAAAATGTCCGACAAAGATATATTTGTTATTTATTGGTAAAACATTTATTATTTTTCAGATTAGCTAGCTTGTATGCAACAAATACTCGTTTTGATACCGCCCCATCTCATTCTGCGTTCCAACATTTAAGTGTTTCAAATTGTTACAGTAACTAATTTATGTACACGCATGCGCATTAAAAAAATCAGATACATGTTGCAAACTTGTCCAAAATTACCGGCTGGAACAGCTATTGTGACAGTAGTGACTATATTGGCAGAGAAGAAACTCCTATACCTACAGCTGGAACCATCTACAATATGGCGGACAAATATCACGTTAGTTAATTTATTTAACTGTAATAATTAATACTTACGAGTTATTAAATTTTATTAATATTTTATTGTTGAAAATTAAATTTATTTCGGACATGATAGAATTAACTTTGTGTCACCACGATAAAATTATTTCTAGATCCTCTAATTACAATAAACTAATTAATACTCAAGGCAAAATTGTCGTAAATTAAAATAATTATTTCTACATACAATAACAGTAAAAAGGAAGATATTCAAATTTGCTAACCTTGCAAAATTTATCTGCCGGATACATCGTGTAGGAGGTATGTTACGTTAGTTCCGTACAAATTCTGAAATAAAATGTTTATGTTAATTTGCTAAAGGCAATTTATTTTAATAAAATTAATTAACCTATTAACACTAAGGTTGAAAGGAATTAGTCATACACTATCAGTTCGTTCCAATGCATTTAAATTGAAACAGTAATGGAATCAGCTTCCGACAGCATTCTAAATTAAACGATTAAAAGAGATATTAAATGTGAATCTTTGAAAAAATAATTACACATTAACCTATATTTTCTGGGTGTGGTAGGTATGTAGGTAGGACAATATTTTTAAAGATATACTAGACTAGCATTAGTCGACTTTTACAACAAGAGATTTGTTATAATTATAAGAATTACCTACCTTAGATAATACAACCGCACTGAAATTATCCATTATTTATAACTCGGAATACATACCGGGTATTAAATATTGTTTGTTTATTGCTTCATGGTTCATATTATATTTTTTTACAAATTGTTCTGCCGATCGACCCTGACACCGCATAAATAAATATGCTCTTGATAACATGTAATAAAAAGTCGAATAATAAAATATGTGTTTGTTTGTCGTGTTATAAAACGCCGGAACATGGCTCAAAACAAAAGGTTTGTTGTGTAATTGCATTTATAAGAAAATACTAGTTATTTCAATGTCATCTTTATTACAACAATTTCCGTAAATGTCAGTGCAAAATTAATTAAATAATTAATGACTAAAAATTTATACATATTATTTAACGTAAAATACAAATAACTGTATAATTTGCAGTTTATGTAATTACAGTTAATATTCAATATAATTAATAATTATGGAATAAGTATGAAATCCATTCCTAATGGTTTTGAATCTGCTATAAACCTTTGCGCTGAAAACCTACTCGTACATATACACATAATTAAAGTGCGCGTAAAATTTTCGCTGAATGCTGTGGAATCCTTACTTTATTCTTGAAAACTGAAAACATAATTACTCTTAAAAGCTTTTCTCTCATAAAATATTTGATAAAATCGCAAAGCCTTTAATTGCACATTTTTGTAAGCTTCCCAAAGAAAATAAATTACATTAAATAAATCAAAATAATAAATGTTTGAAGAAACATATGGTTACTATGACCAGTTGAAAATTATGCGAGCAAATATAAATAATTTCAAAACATACGAACCAATTATTTTTAATGCTGTATTTCAAAATTATTTGAGGTTAAAATCTTAAGTACGTGAACCAAATCTGATTTCTTGGCAGAGAAAACTGTAAAATGGTAATTTTATTATCATCATTATAAGTTAAAAAAATTATTTGTTAATACAATATTCGAGTTTTTAATGATCTTAACATTTACGTCACTATTACTCTATTCCAAATTCTTACTATTTTCAAGTCTCCTACCATAGCCTTTTAGAAATCCTGAATCCATTTTCAAGTAAACGACTGCATAAAATAACGAAACAACGAAAATAAACCAAATAATGTTCGTTGTAATCTAACCGATCCCCGATCGCGGCGGTGAGTGGGCAATGTAGCCGACGCACGACCCAAGGGTCCTGGGTTTGAATCCCAAGTAAGGAATGGTTGTTTGTGTGTGTCCTTTCATTGTCCCATCTTCATCAAAACCAACCCAGAGTATATAAAGTCGATGGTACAAATTTTTTTTTGAAGGTACAGGTATATACATTTCGATGTGCTAATTCTCAATTAAAAAGAATTTTTCTAAAATTCGAAAAATTATTTCTTATTTCTGATTTAATTATTTTCTACTGCAACATGATATTTTTATTAAAATTAATGAATTATTTAACCACGTAACAGACGTTGAATAGGAAATAATTACCAAGTAATTAATCATTCATTATTTTTAATAAAAACTTCATGTCACCATCATCAATGGCGTACTAAAAAATTATTAAATGAAAATTAAGAAATGATTTTCCGAATTTTGAAAAAAAATCTTTTTAATTGAGGAAGAGCACACAGAAATGTATATACAGGTGTTTCCTTTAAAACAATCAGCGCTTTTTTGGGCGAACTAATGACTTTAAAAATGTTATGTACAAAAAATAATTAAGAATAATAACAAACCGAAAATTCAACCTGTGGATCTTAAACGGTAGAACAAAATTATATATTTTTTTAAATGATACCCTATATAAATTCAACGATATAATTATTGTATAACGATTATTTCGAGCAAAATAGTATTAAAATAATGTAATAACAATGGCTTTACTACTCCTAGTGCAACCTACGTAACAGGCGTATCAATACCTTTGTATTGCATAGCCTATTGCAATATTGTAACACTACTTTAAATTTTTAATACCATTTTTCTCGAAATAATTGTTATACAACCCTATACAATATTTATATCATTTAAATCAGAAAGAAAATCTCTATCTAATGGGTTAAAAATTTATATAGGTTGTCATTTAAAAATATAAAACTTTGTACCACCGTTTGAAAATCAATGGTTAAAATTTCGGTTTTTTATTACTGATAAATTAGCCCCTTATTTTTGATCATTTATTGTGTATAACATTTTTCTCTGAAGTCATTAGTTCGGCCAAAAAAGCACTGATTGTTTTAAAGGAAAAACCTGTATTTATTTGTTATTCGAGTAATTATAACCTTCAACACCAACAAAAAAAAAAACTGTTGTGGCCAGCACAGTACCTCTCGCCCTTTCCATTGTAGAATATATAAATATCGTATTTAACATTTCTTGTACACACAAAAAATTCTAATAACATCTATTCTTTATATTTAGATATATTATATAAATTTAAATTCATTCTATGAACAAGTTTTCTCCTACTCTTCTAAATGTTCGAGGTTCTGCAAATTCATTGACTGGATTGGCGGTATTTCCGAAGGGTGTATGTAATATACCTACCTATAATTTAAATATTTAATTAATAATACAATAAGAGATATTAAATGTCGTTCCCAAAAAAAGCCTTCAATACTATCTCTGAATTTTTGACATTGACATTAGGGACATTTGTCTGTCAATCACAAACATTTTAATTTCTAAACTGATTAACTGGGTTATGAGATTATTACAACAGATTATTTTATATACTATATCATTCATTAAGTTATAAACCAATAAGAATGTGTGATTTTCCTTAGTTACCACGTATTACAGAGGTTATTATTGAGTAACCATGGTGAACGAATATACGAACCTTGGTATATATATATATATATATATATATATATATATATATATATATATATATATATATATATATATATATATATATATACAGGTGAGTTTGGTTATGGTGTTCTATGTACTCAGAACTATCAATGCAATGTTTAATTATATTTACGGAGCATAAAATATGAACTTTTCCTTCGAACACAGTATCGAGTAGGTACATAGATGAATCTGTTATTAGACTTTGAGGAGAAAAATCGTGCTTTGTATGCTTTAAGTAGACATCTGAAATGACACTGACAGCTCCAAATGCACCGAAACAAACAATTGAACGCACCTATATTCGACAGCAAGACATTATTGAAGAAAAAAATTGACAAGTAAACAAATAATTATTTGGATCACAAATCTAGAAACTGCACTGTTGCTAATTTATTTAAAATACGAGCATTTATTTTGCAATACGAGCTTTTCAATGTAATATTACATATCGTCGGTTAAGATGTGATACCTCGTATCTACATTTTTCAGGTAAGATAAGATATGCACATTAAAATGTGCAGAAAAAAATTCTGCACATTTCTGGTGATCCCTCGTACGTACATTTCTAACATTTGATCAAACCTCGTCAGAAATATACGTACGAGGGATCACCAGAAACGCGCAGAATTTTTTTCTGCAAATTTTAATGTGTATAACTCATCTTACCTGAAAAATGTAGATACGAGGTATCACATCTTAACCGACGGTATACTACTACAGTTATATTTAAAAAGATAGGTTACGTAGCATACAATTTACTTTTTAATTTATTTTTTATTCATGATATAGTCTACTTGTATACAACTCGACAATAGAAAATTCTCGACATACTCAACGAGTTGCCTATTGGAAATGTTTCCAGGCAACACGTTTCGTATAATCGAGAATTTTCAATCGTCTTGTTGTATAATATATGATTATATTTCTATATCTCTATATCTGTATAAGATATGATAAAAAAAATTAAATGTATCGGATAGAGAATTTTATGTATTTTAATATTTGCAATAACATAAATTTTCAAAAAATAGATTTTTGTTAATACTACTACCTCCAGTTGTCTAATTGTTACCAGAACCTATTCAACTCTTTCCATTACTGTTGGATCCGTAGTTATACAGGTCTTTAGTCTTATACAATTTGAGAAATCGTACTTCCAACATCCACACACATACACACATTCATATACACATACACATCATCGTAAAAATGTTAAAATCGGATTCTAGGGACCTTAAAACGTGCTTATTCACTAAAATCTGGATGTGCAATTTTTGCCATGAATCCAATACCTCTCTTAGCGAGAATAGAATCAAATCGGAACCACCTGACGTCATAAAATATTTAATTCGTTTTAACTCTTTACTGAAGAACGTTCTAAGAAAATGTTGAATTATTACTTATTAATTTGCAAGTATTTCACGATTTTAATACAAACTTGTTGGATCCTACTAGACATAGAAAGGTCCTGGGTTCAAATTGCGCTGAAAAAAGTCTGAATTTTTACAAAATCTAATATGGTACGAAAAAATAGTAGAGAACTCCAGTAGTTACTTTAAAAACACTTTTTAGCTATACTCGTATGCTTTTGTCTTTTGTCTCAAACTTGTCTTCAATGTCATTGTGTGGATTTACTGTTGTAATATTTTGTAAAATGAATGTCGAACTCGTTTAACAGGAATCTATAAATAAATAATGTGATTCTGTCTCAATGAGCAAGGTTAACTACTTTGCAATAAAAGTGCTACAGATACATAATTTTATTTCTTTTCGCATATGGTTTTTCAGATAGTATGAGAAAAATATTATTTTTATTATTTAGAGGGGGACTAATTTGGTTCTTATAGAATAATTATTATAAACGTACACCCTTATATTTTTCGTGTTTTGCTTGGTTTTTGACACAGCTTTATTATTGTTAAAATTATAAAGTTAGGTAATAACATTATATTTAAATCGAATACACTTTATTAATACATAAAATAAAAAAATCTGTTGTGGCCAGCACAAAACCTCTCGCCATTTTCATTTTATGTTGCATAGGGCGCGAGCAGTCATGTGACTTTGTTGGCCTTGGCAAGCACATATGGAGGCCTGTGTTAGAATGACATCTAATATTAATGTACATATAGGTGTCAATTATCATAATTTTTCATTTAAAACATCATGATTTTTCAAATCCATGTGGATTATTTTCCTCGACAAGTATATTCCATACTATTGATGACAAATAAACATCATTTAAATTTTGAATGAAAAATTATGACAACTGTGACATCTATGTAAATAACTACTAGCCGTCATTCTGACACGGATCCTCATATCTGCGTGCCAAAGCCAACACATGATTTCTCGCGCCCTATAAGTAACGAACTTAACATTTCTTGTACACATAATAATTGAAATTGTATCTTCTTACGTTCTATGAGGAATTATGTCCTATTCTTCTAATATGTTCAAAATTCTTCAAATTCATTGACAGTATTAGCGGCATTTCTTAAGGATATATGTAATATTAACACCTATAATTTAAATATATATTTAATTAATAATACAATATATATTAAATGTACTCGTACCTCCCAGAAAAATCTGATTTTTGACACTGACATTTTGCATTTATTTATCAATTATAAACATTTAAATATCTCAACTGTTTTTTAGGCAACGAGATTATTTTTGTACAACAGATTATTCTATATTATTATATACTATATCTCCAAACCTATACGAGATATATTAAAAAATTTAAATGTGTCAGATTGAAAATTTAATTTTCTTTAATATTTCCAAGAAATATTTTGAAAAAATAGTATTTAGAAGATTTTTTTTCAAGAATCTGCTACTTCCGGTTGTCCAATTGTTACCAAAACCTTTTCAGATCTTCCCGCGAATGTCCGATTGGGAAATACGTAGTTAAATAAATATTAAGTCTTATAGTTTTTGAGTAAGCGTCCTTCCAACATCCCACATAGATACACACATAGATCCACATACACACAGACATCATCGTAAAAATATTAAAATCGGAATGCAGGGACCTTAAAACGTACTTATTCATTGAAATCTGTATATGCGATTTTTAGCATGAATCCAATACCTCTCTTAGCGAGAGGTAAAAATGCCCAATTATATTCTTAACTATTGTAATGTATTTGTTCTTGCTGTTACTATATTTTTACCTCTCGCTAAGAGAGGTATTGCATTCATGCTAAAAATCGCATATCCAGATTTTATTGAATAAGCACGTTTTAAGGTCCCTACAATCCGATTTTAACATTTTTACGATGATGTCTGTGTGTGTGTGTGTGTGTGTGTGGATGTGTGTGTGTATGTGTGTGTGTGTGTGGGATGTTGGAAGGACGGTTACTCAAAAACTATAAGACTTTAAATTTTTTTAACTACGTATTTCCCAATCGGACATTCATGGGAAGATCTGAAAAGGTTTTGGTAACAATTGGACAACCGGAAGTAGAAGATTCTTGAAAAAAAATCTTTTAAATAATATTTTTTGAATTTTTTTCTTGATAATATTAAAGAAAAATAAATTCTCTTTCTGATACATTTAAATATTTTACAATATATTCTATAGATTTAGAGATAGAAGAAATATAGTATGTAAAATAATCTGTTATAATAAATTTTACAGCCGAAAGAATGGCCATGGAAAATAGTTGAAAATTTAATTTGTTTGTAACTGACAGATAATGTCAGTGTCAGAAATCCGAATACATTACTGAAGACTTTTTCTGGGAAGTACATACATTATATTATTTCTTAATGTATTAATAGAATTGGAAACATTTCGAAAAATTAGAAGAGGACAAAATTTCTTCATCAAAAATGAATTTAAAATTAAACAATCTAAATATATATGGAATAGATATATGCGTAAGTAGAATTTTTGGTGTAGAGTGTGGGTATACAAGAAATGTTAAATACAATAGGGAGCGAGCAGTCATATGATTTTGTTGGCCTTGACAAGCAGATATGGGGGCCCATGTCAGAATGATAGCTAGTAATTATGTATATAGATGTCAAATATCATAATTTCTCATTCTAAATTTAGTGATTTTCCAATTCCATGTGGAGCAGAATTAAATGTTAAATATCTAAGGCATACAAGTAAACTTTAAACTCCTGGTGATAAATTAACTACGTAAATTTAGAAAATCTTGAAATTTTTAATGAAAAATTCTAACATTTGACATCTATGTACATAATTACTAATTATCATTCTGAAACGGGCCCACACATTTGCTTGTCAAGCCCAAAAATGTAACATTACCGTTCGCGCCCTATACTTATGTAACCAAAAAAAGGAAGTGGCGAGAGGTATTGTGCTGGCCATAACAGATTTTTTTCAGAGGGTACGAATACATTTGGGATTGGGCTCGTATGAATATGAAAAAAACAATATGTAATATTTCTATACTGATCAAAAAATGACAATATATACCAAGCTTTACTCGCATTCTTATTTTTAAACAGATATGCACCAACCAAGGAAAATAAATACAGAGTGTTATGTAAGTAACGTGCCGTACGTTCCCACTTAATAAATATAAGCAAGGTTAGTATGTATTTCTGCAATAATTTTTTTCCTAATGTGCACATTTATTTATTTGAATAAAGAAATATCTAAAAATCACAGTAATTTGAGTGAAAACAACAACACTTCTCATTTTTTAAGGTTTGAAGTTAGAGGCGGAGACACTTTTTATCAAT
Source organism: Harpalus rufipes (assembly GCA_951394225.1). NCBI lineage: Eukaryota > Metazoa > Arthropoda > Insecta > Coleoptera > Carabidae > Harpalus > Harpalus rufipes. The sequence continues at coordinate 18,277,920 of OX596276.1, read as the reverse complement.
GGCTACTATTTTGGCGCTCTTCTCCGCAAACCAAATGCATGTCGGTATATTCTTGTTTATTGGGAGTAACAGGCATTTCTAAATATCTAAGTACTGCGCACTGATTGCAAATTCAACGTCTTTTATTAAAACCATCAAATATTGTTTTTTGAAACAACTTGGTTTTTAGATTTTAATTTATTATGAAGCTAGTTCGTAATTGGTTGGCTTTATACTGACTTTTATGACAGATTGTGCAGAATATATTTCAGATTATAACTTCTTTGAGTTCTCTTTATCATGCCATGAACTATGGCACATTACTTATGTATATAACTCTTAATTTTTCTAATGCTTTCTAATAATATGCATTTAGATATAGGTTAAATAAATACGAAAAAAGTATTCATTTTGTAAATATGTATATGAGAAACAGCCATATATCTATTCAATTTTAATTTTTGAATAAACAAATCTTTTCAATATGTACTTATTTGACATTAATTGTAGATTTATCTGTTTCATTATTATAATTTTTTTTACGTAATTCAATGATGAGTTTTTAGTGAATAAGCATGTTTTAGGGTCCCTATAATACGATTTTACCATTTTTATGATGATATCTGTATGTATGTATGTATGTATGTAAGTGTATGTGCGTGTCTGTGTGTGTGTGACGAAAGTTTCGGATCGCATAACTTCAATACCACGATTCCAAAAATTATATTTTTTTCGTATTCCTCAAGATTACATCCAGAAGAACAACTGATTAGATTTTGGTTTTAATTGGTGAACCGGAAGTAGCCTCATTTGAAAACTTAACATTTAAATTTGATTTATTGACATTTAACGTTATTATAACTTAAAGAATGTATTACTCTCTATACGATTTGATTGCATTTTATACTTCATATTCAATCGATGTAGAGTTAAAGAATTTTAAAGAAATTAAATTTTATAAATCAGCCAGCTATGCTAAACATGGTAACTAATAATATATTCATATAATTCAAATTGACAGATGTCAGTATAAATAAAAAGTAAATTAATGTGGCAGAGATGAAGTATGTTGAAGTAGATGTTGGGGAAGACACGGAAAGATAGGTAAGAAAATAAATCTAGTGTTACAAGTTTCTAGAAAGATACAAGCGAGATGATTACATTGGTATGAAAATGTCATGAGGAGAAATGAAGAATATATTGGATGAAGAATGAATAGCTTAGTAATAGAAGGTTGAAGAAACAGAGGAAGACCAAAGAGAAGATGGAAGGACTGTATTGCGGAAGACTTGAGAGAAAAGAAACTGAATGAGAACGACACGTAAAACAGAAATTATTGGAAGAAGAAAATAAAAAATAGCGACCCTTAACGAATGGGGAAAGCTAAAGAAGAAGATGTTAGTGTCAAGTGCAATTTGCATAGTTTGTTTATGAAATAATTTTACTGGAAATTTAAATTATTTTGCAAGAAAATTTATGTATGGAATTTATGCATAATACACAGAATTGACGGAAGGTATTGTGCTGGCCACAACAGATTTTTTTTGTGATATTTTACTAATATAAAATATTCATATAAATTTCATATATTTCAAATTTATAATTATTTATAGTTAATTAAACGATATATGAAAATATACACATGAGGCTAAAATGTTATGTGAATAGAATATAAGAAGTATTATTGAAAAATCTTGACATTTTCAATCTCTTCCTTAGTGAATAGACAGTCAATTAGCATGATATATACTAATTAAATCCCGTTATAACAAAAGTGACATTTTGTAGTTCATTTTCTGTACATTGTTCTTTATTACTTTAACCTTGGCATTTATTTTCTGCCATTATACTTTAATGCAATAATACAAACAAAAGAAAATAACCTACAATTATGTTTCAAGCATTGTTATTATAAAGAGCAGATTTTATTTTTACTTGTTAAAATTTTACAATTTCATACACTTTCATGTTCGTTCAGAATTCAACTGTTATTTTTTCATTTTCATCAAAGTACACATTGCAAAAAATATAAAAAGTCATATGTTTAAAAAACTGTTAAAACAAAAGAGGTAATTTTAGAAGTTATTTCATGGGTTGCTGGACGCCATTACACCGTTCATGATAACAAACTGTATAATGCATGAGTATGACTGCTATCTCGTATATAAATAACTGAATTTAGCGTATTTACTTTGTATTTTCTTTGTTTATGTTTTAAGCACGCGATTTAGAATAACATTTATTGTGTTGTTTTTGAATCAATTTGTCTATTGAATTGAGGGCAATTTAAAAGCCGTTAAAGAAATATACTCAAATAAGAATTACATGATTGTATTGAAAGCAAATAAATATGTATTCAATATAAAATAAAATCAGTTGTTTTCTTTTAATAGACAACAATGTAGAGGAATTTCATTTCTTTCATTGTCACTTTTAGTCACAATTTTTAATTACGTAATTACAGTGTTTATTTTCAATTATTTAAATTTTGAATTAAATAATTAAAAACACACTATCACGCCCTATTTTTGTTTAGTATAAAGTTCGATATTTTTGGTCAGGGTCTGGTTTTTTCACTTCCCGCCATATCGTAGGTAAGGGAGAAGGGAGGTAATGTTTTCGGTCCAAAAATTCAATAGTGAGTTTTTAGTGAACATACATTTTTACTATTTTTACTTTACTGGAAGCTCTAAACAGATTTTCTTGAAAAAATATGATTCAAAACTTCTCAAATTTGGTATTTCAAACTCGTACTAATTTGAAACAACATTAGATTTGGACTATATGATAAAGCGGAAGTGGTACTTAATTTTGGATCTCTCAACAGATTTTCGAGGAAAAACATAATAAAACATAAATCAAAATTTCGTATTACAGACTTTTCTATTTATTGGAACAACAAATTAGATTTTGTTTACATACGATCAACCGGAAGTGATACTTTCCTTAAAGCTCATTGCTATTTTGAACATTTTTTACCTTCCGTCACCTTTAGGTAAGGAAGGTATTGTCTTTGGTCAAAAAATTCAATGATGAGTTTTTACTTAATAAGCACGTTTTAGGGTCCATATAATAAGATTTTACCATTTTTACGATGATGTCTGTATGTATGTGTGTCTGTGTGTGTGTGACAAAAGTTCCGGATTCCATAACTTCAATACCACGATTCCAAAAATTATATTTTTTTCGTATTCCTCAAGTTTACATCCAGAAGAACAACTGATTAGATTTTAGTTATAATTGGTCAACCAGAAGTAGTCTCATTTGAAGATTTAACAGTTAAATTTGATTTATTGACATTTAACGTTATTATAACTTAAAGAATATATTATTCTCTATACGATTTGATTACAATTTATACTTCATATTCAATAGATACAGAGTTAAAGAATTTTAAAGAAATTAAATTTTATAATTCAGCCAGCTATGCCAAACTTGGGAACTAGTAATATATTCATATAATTCAAATTGACAGATGTCAGTATCAATAAAAAGTAAATTAATGTGGCAGATATAAGGATGTTGAAGTAGATATTGGGGAATACACGGAAAGATACGGTAAGAAAATAACTCTAGTGTTACAAGTTTTTAGAAAGATACAAGAAAGACGATTACATTGGTTTGAACATGTCATGAGGAGAAATGAAGAATTATATTTGAACAAGAATGAGTAGTTTAGTAATAGGAGGTTGAAGAAACAGAGGAAGACCAAAGATAAGATGGAAGGACTGTATTGCGAAGGACTTGAGACAAAAAGAACTGAATGAGAACGACACGCAAAAATTGGGTCCCCTAACGAAAGGGAAAAGCTAAAGAGGAAGAAGATGTCAGTGTCAAGTGCAATTTGAATAGTTTGTTTATGAAATAATTTTACTGGAAATTTTGAATCTTTTGCAAGAAAAATTATGTATGGAATTTATACATTATATACAGGATTGACGGAAGGTATTTTGCTGGCCACAACAGATTTTTTTATAGTGAAATGAGAAAATTGTGCGCTTCCAAAATCTGCGCACCCCAGGATGCAACCTAGTCAGCCTATCCGGTAATGGGGCACACTGTTGGCTAGTTCACGTGAGTTCATTTACTTTTTCGCGGAGTGAAGTTGTGAGTTTTTAGTTCGAATTGGAATTGAAAATAAAAAAAATATTGTACGATACTTAATTTTTAATATTGAATACAATAATACACTAAATGAAATAATTAGAACCAGTCGTTAGCACAAGAAGAACAACAAAACTATAATAATCTCAACAATCAGGGCTCCGGTGGCTCAATGGTTAGAGCAACGCTCCTTAGTCATGAGTGCGCTCGGGGTTCTGGGTTCGAATCCCACTAAGGCATGGATGTTTGTGATGTGAACCCACTATGTAATTGAGATTTAATCCTGTTGTGGGGTTTTAAAAAACAAAAAAAAAACAAAAAAAACAGAACTGTCACTGCTTATAAAGGTCAAAACATGTGGATGCCATTTTTAAAACTTCCTGTTGCCATGTGAACCCAGCGCGTACCTGCTTAAGGTAGACTATACGTTCTCCGTGAACTTCTGTGACGTCATTATTTTAGAAAATTTATTTTTTTGAGAAATCTAGGCATCTTTGAGTGAAATACAATATAGAATATCACTTTTGAAAAAAAAATGTATATCATCTTTTAAAAGGGCATATTCTGAAAAGGTTCAAACCAAAATCCAGTTTTGTTTCACACTTAAGTTCACAAGAATAGGAAAAAACTGTTAAATTTACATTTTCGCTTATATCTAGTGACATATAACTATACTTTATATTATTTTCACACCACTAAAATGGCATCTTAATGAGATTTATGTAAGTTTCAGTTAACCAGTTAGTATCTCCCATAGTTCTCAAAACCCCATGTAGATATAATCTATGTATTATTTTTAAGTAAATAAAATGTTATAATTTATCCTTTTTATCTATTTCAGCAATAATTTATGCTTTTTCTTCTCACCAAGTCATCAAGACAATAGCTTAAGTGCAATTAATCCGACTCTGGGAAAATATAGGGTTTAGGTATTTGTTATCATATTATAATAAAAGAGTAAATTTTGTAAGAAAAAATTGTGATATTTAATTTTGTACAAAAAAAAAATTGATTCATATTTAATTGTTACAACTAAAACTAAATATTTGCACCGCGACAGTTATGCTCTTCCTACCTTCTCATACAAATCATATCATTGAAAAGAAGTATTTCGAGATTTTGTTTACATGAATTTGTCCACTTATTTTTAGGTTCTTTATTTATATTTTGATTGTTTAATCGTGGTACCCCCTCTTGTGTATTAAATATAATAACCTTATATAAATTGATTTTGACGTTTTTTTTGCATTATCCTTCGTATATAATAATAATATAATTTCAAATTAATATGTCTCTTTTTTATTCGGAAGAACATTATTTCACTTATTCAATTTTCAGGTTTTACTGGTTTCCATTGCAAATATCAAATGTTAAAAAAGGATTTTTTGATGAGTCAAACAATAAACAATTTTAGCTTGTTTACAAGCCACTGTATACAACACGTTACAAAATTTTAATTGAACTGTCGAAAATAAATTGGTTTTTTTTTGTGTATTTTAGAATTTGTATATATTTTTTTTTCCATTTTTCACAAATAGCTATTTTACATATCATTAAATATTATACGTCCTTGTAGTTTCATTTGATTTACATCATAATAATGTGCGAAACGTTTTCAAAACTTATACATCCTGTGTTATTACTACAAAAATGTGATGAAAATAAAACATTTATAATATAAAAAGCCGGAAACCATTCATAGTGTCATCAAAACTACAAAAGCACAAAGCTATCAGATTTTATTAAGCTATAAACGCTATTTATATATAAATAAAATAATGACAGCTCAAATGTGATACATTTTTCATGATTTGTAAATGCTTACAATATCCAATTCGCAATCAGTCATGTGTGTCTGAATATGCAGCCTGAACAATCGAGATTTGTTACGTAATTAGGTCACTTTGACAAAGAGCAGGCGTAAAATTTGGAAGGCTATTTATTTAATGTGAATCATCTAATAAATTTTATCTACATTGCATGTCAACATTTTATGAATCATAAAGTGTTATTATTTGTTAATTTTTGTAAATTAGCATACAAAATTAGATTAAAAAATGGATATGATATCACTGCTATTATTATTTACGAATTTTTATGCCATAAATTACTTGATATTATGTTACGTGATAATACCTATAAGATAAATAATTATGATTATGACTGTAATAAATTTATGTTTATATTTTTTACATTGAACGATTCTTAGTTTTTATTGACAGTTTTTGTTAATAATTGGACATTCCTCGCTTACAATTTTTAAAAACATTCTTTGACGTAATGTAAATTAACGAGAAAATCTCGGGTCGTTATAATCCTTTTTTAATTACATTAGTGATAAATTAAAAAAAATATATATTTATTATATATTTATATTTCTGAAATAAAGTTTATTTATGTATCTACAACAAAATATTAATTATTATGGAAAACTTTATATATAAACTTAAACTTACTGTTATAATTGTAGGAAACAATATTTGAAACTCATTATAGAATCAACCTTTATAAAGCTTTATGGGACTTGCGGGAAAGGTTCCTTATGGTAAGTAGTTACTTTTGTCATGGACCGTACCCGAAATTTGTCAAGATATTTCTTCTACATCTTTGTAAATTGATTAGATATTAATATATTTTAGGCATTTTCAGTTTACAAAATTGGTACAAAGTAAATTCAGTAAGAATTTATTTAATACTGCCCATTTCTTAACCTTTAAGTGATGCCTACAAGTTTGAATAATTTATCTCCACCTGACCACTAAGCTACCCAACCCTCCATAAAAAGTTGTCAGTTTCAAATATCGTTTCATTCAACTATAAGAAAAAGTAAATAGAATTTTTTAATTACTAGTTCTTCATCTGTGGTCCTTCATAATAAATAATATAGGTACTAATATAATTACATAAATATGACACCCCATTGCAAGTGTAGCATATCTACTTATTGGAAATCACAGTCTCATGTAAAAATGAATTTGTTACTAAATATCGGTTGTTGATTCAGTTGAGTTTGATCAGTTAAGACGACTGCAAGAATTTATTTAATCTATATACCCAGCAGTTTGAAACAAGGATGTTATAACATGCGTTAGGTGAGACTATTGTTGTTATATTTAGTTGAATTGCAAGCGAAAACAATTGTAAGCGAATTTATACATTTACCGGGCAAAGTACACATGCTCATCATCCCACTGTACTTTTTGTGTATCATATACAGGCTGGTTGTGAACTTAATGTCATAAATTTAAGGGTAAGTAGTATGACATGTGTAGATTACGAAACAGAAAGATTTTTTAAAAATTCGCATATTTAAGGGTAGTTTTCATGAAACTAACATTTTTGATACCACTGGACCACTGGCAACGCATTTGCATTATTTTATCTATTACACAATTATTTTCGTTTAAAAAGCTATTAATTTAATTATTAAGAATAATATCTTATACAACTAATTTTGAATGTATTTTTGATAACTATATTTTTAATGAAATATTAATTAAAACAGCAGTAAAAAAAAAGTTTCCTTATGAAAAGTAGAATTTTCTTTTTTCGAATGTAAAAAAAAAACTTTCTGTTTTGTAATCTACGCATGTCATACTACTTACCCTTAAATTGTGACATTAAGTTCATAACCACTTTGTATAATATAAGTATGTTACATTGTCGAATGGATGGTAATTTTTGAATTAATTCAATATATTTGTACAGAAATTGTTATTATAATTAAGTATCCCTAAATATTCCATAAAATAATTAAAATAATAATATTTTTTTAATATCTGACCACAATTATGGATTACCATCTTTGCATTTTAAATGTCATGCATACTGTTAAAAATATATTTAAACCATATTTTTTTGTGACACGCTAACCTTTTTAAATAATTAATTATATATATTTTCTATAGAAAATTAACTATAATTTATTTACCTTATTATAAAATAGACGATAAATCAACAATGTACATACTCGTTCTTGGTATAATAATTATAAAAATAATTACCTACTCTTATATCTTTAAACGTACAACCTTGCTCCTTCCACTATGAACTCTTTTAAATTTAATGAAATTAATAAGCAGGCAACAGTAATCAAAGTTAATACCTTCTAAGAAAAAACGTATTATGTCTAATATTTATAATTTGTATTTAAATAACTGTACGCAAACATAAACAATGATAGCATGGTTGTAGGAATAAATGATAAGTATTTAATAATTTATTTAGTATAAAAGTATAAAAATTCTCTCGCAATGTGCATACTGGTGGAGAGCATTAATTTTCCACTAAAGAGGACGTACCGTGTATATTTAATCTATGGAAACCTGTACAGTTATGCATATGAGCGTATGATAATTATTTATATTTGCAGTTGCATGAATTTGTCCACCAAACTGCAATTGCAAGTCATTGAACAGTGTAATAATATATCAATTTATTTAACTGTTTTACAAAATTATTATGTAGAAATTATATAATCAAAATAGAACATACGGACATCCTTTTGTACTAGTACTTATACAATAGGAACTACTTGTACAATATTTGCAAATGAATAGTGAATACAATAACAGTAGACTGTACTTTCTTTCTTAAAATTCAATGTAAGATTTATGTAAGGATCTTCTGATTAACGATTCGCAAGACTGTCTAAATAATAGATCTCTTGAAAAAACCAGAAACAGTAAACGTATAAATAAATGCATAAATAAATTACATATTACCCATTGCTGGGTGTCTATGAAAAAATCTGAAGTGGCCAGCACAATACCTTCCGTCAATCCTGTGTATTATGTACAAATTCCATACATATTTTTTTTCAAAAAGATACTAAATTTCCAGTAAAATTATTTCATAAACTATGCAAATGGCACTTGACACTGACATCTTCTGCTTCTTCTTTAGCTTTTCCCATTCGTTGGGGTCGCTATTTTTTATTTTTTTCTTCCATTCATTTCTGTTTTGCGGGTCGTCCTCATTCTTCCGCAATACAGTCTTTCCATCTTATCTTTGGTCTTCCTCTGTTTCTTCTACCTTCTATTACTAAGCTATTCATTCTTCCAATATATTCCTTATCTCTCCTTATGACATGTTTAAACCAATGTAATCGTCTCTCTTGTATTTTTCTAGAAACTTTTAATACTCGTGTTATTTCCCTTATTCTTTCACTCCTTACCGTATCTTTCCGTGTATTCCCCAACATCTATCTGAACATCATCATCTCTGCCACATTAATTTTCTTTTCATTGACACTGACATCTGTCCACCATCTGTCAGTTAAAATTTTCTTAATATAATAGCTGTTTCCATGGTTATACCATAGCTTTCTGATTTATAAAATTTAATTTCTTTATAATTCTTTATAATCCATTGACTATGAAATATAAAATGCAATCAATTCGTATAGATAATAGAATATTCTTTAATATTTATAATAACATTAAATGTGTAAATAATATTTAACAGTATTTTTCCAAGAAAAACTGTTAAAATCTTCAAATGAGGGTACTTCCGGTTGACCAATTAGAACCAAAATCTAATCAAGTCTGCATATGAATGTAAGGAAAAGAAATACGTAAGAATTGTAATTTTTGGAATACACACAAACACATACAGACATTATCGTAAAAATAGTAAAATCGTATCGTAGAGACCCTAAAACGAGCTCATTCATTGAAAAGTCACCACCGAATTTTTTGACCAAAGACAATACCTTCCTTACCTAGAGGTGAGGTTTTTTACCTTTCGTCACCTTTAGGTAAGGTAGGTATTGTTTATCGTCAAAAAATTCGATGATAAGTTTTTAATGAATGAGCACGTTTTAGGATCTCTAGAATACGATTTTACTATTTTTACGATGATGTCTGTATGCATATATGTATGTGTGTGTGTGTGCGTATGTGTGTGTGTGTATGTGTGTGTGTGTGTGTGTGTGTGTGCGTGTGCGTGTGCGTGTGCGTGTGTGTATGTGACCATCGTTTCGAATCGCATTAGTCCAGTACCGTAATCTCAAAATTTATATTTTTTTTCGTATTGCTTTTACATCCAAATGAAGTGTTGATTAGATTTTGGTTATAATCGGTCAACCGGCAATACCCTTATTTGGAATTTTTAACAGTTTTTCTTGAAAAGTGCAGTTAAATATTACTTCGAATTTGAATGACACTAAATTGACCCCTGTGGTGCACTCTCCATGCCAGCATTGAGTGCCCGTGACGTGACGCCTGCTAAGCGCCCACACGGTACAAATATTTCATCATTACCGATATCTATGTATAAAGCAGATTGGCACACCCAGCAATGGGTAATATGCCGTGATGATATATGTATTTTTTATTTCTCATTGACAGATATCAGTATCTACTTATAAGGGTTTTAAGTTTAGGCTAGAGTAAAGTCATGTCTTACCAGAATCAAGGCCAAAAAAGGACTTAAATTCAAAGTATTGAAAATTTACATAAAATCTTATTAGTAGTGTTTTTTTATTACTTATCTGTGATAGAGTAAAAACATACAGTAACAGTAATTATCATAGCCATTTTATTCTTTTATCCTCTTCTTTATTGTAATCATTTTGTATTCTAATTAAACATTATTTTGTTGGAATCATAAATATTAAAAAAAAAAAATTAGAAGGGATTTCGTCAGAGGGGCAATGTTGTAACCTTGATATATAGACATTTGTATATATTAGTCAGGAGATTAGAGTAAAAAATATACAGCAACAATTTTTATAATCAATTTTTTGTGTAATTAGTGATCAATCAGTTTCATATTGTCAAGACATTTGCTTGATTTAGAAATAAACATTTTTTGTTGTAATAAAAAATCTAATTTAAATTTTAACCACGAGTATAGTATTATTGATATGTTTGTAAAATAAAATGCCGAGAAATAAAAACATTAGTAACATATACGTATTATTTTTACATAAATATTGTTATTATTACACCCGTACTCCTGTACCTCGCGCCTCGGAAAGTATAAGTAATATCAATAAGAATCTGAAACAACAAAATGATTAAAAAGATATTCCTTTTTAAACAGATTTAAATATTAGTAAATAGCTCCTATGAATCTGAATACTGGCAGATGTGTATGTATGAGTGAAAACACCGTAGTCAAAACGGCTGTTTTATTAATTAAAATACTATAGGAAGGAAAATCTCTCTCAACTTTCAACAGAACTGTTATTAAAGAAGTTTCTGACAAATGTTAAATCAAATATAATTTCAAATTAACATATACAAACTACAACTATTATATAATATTTCCTTCTTAGTAAAGAAATATTAAATTTATATTTAGATTTATTTTACTATCAGATTTTAAATCAATGCAGTGAAGTCAATACAGCTCTCATTGTTATTCGTTTTTACTTATCTAACTCTGATTGCACAATTTCGTGCATATTTTTTGTGAGTACTACTGGTATTGTTTTGTAAAAGAACAAAAATGGGAACGACAATTCGTCAGAGCAAACAGATAAATACTGAGCCAACAGATAAATACTGCAGTGTTTACGTCAACGATGGGTACCGGTACGTAGTTGGTTTATAAATGAGAGATTAAGCCATATCGAATATTGGGACTGGGGCCAGAGCCGGAGCGATGATCCGGAACACCGCTCTGCAGTTTTTTTCAAAGCAAAAAACGTGTTCCGCAATTTTTTCTCTGAACATTTTTTACAAAAAATTATAATTAACGTTTCACATCAATTAATTTATATTATAAAGAAAAACATAGACTGGTTCGTCTAAACAGGTGATTGATTTACTATACTTCATTTCACGCAAGAAAATAGCGTTGGTGTCGATAGGGATATAAATTCTGCCCTGTGGTTGGTCAGAATGGAAACCTAGTTCACAAAAACTAAAAAAATATCAATTGCTAGTTATCAATTCAAATCTACAGAGTTAAGTGATGTTTTGTTATAATTTTTACAGATAAAATATGTTTCACGAATTTATATTATGTGTTTATTGCATATAAAAACGATCGGCTCTCAAGCACCATCTATACCATGTTTTTTCGTGAAATGCAGTATAGTCCGAATAAAAGATCTTTTAAAAGAAAAAACTTAATAGTTCTTTATAATATGTGTTAAAAGTGAGATTTTATTTTTTGAATAAGAAGTTTAGAGCACGACGCGAAGCGGAGTGGTCTGAACCTTCGAACAAAATAAAATCACTTTTAACAGGTATATCATTCATTATTTGTTCTAGAAACACTATTTTTTTCATTTAAATTTGTATTTCTAATAATTTTTAGACATGTCAAAAAATATGTTGTTCCATTCGTAAGATAACTAATTCACTTTTAACACGTGTTAAAAGTAATAATAATGTGTAACTTTTAACACTGGTGTCATAAAATGACATTTTTAACCCTAAAAACAAACATTAAAAAGCCTGCTTTTAAGATATTAGAAAAAAATATTTTTTTTTCAAAATTTATTTATATTAAAAAATTGTGTCAATCGCAATATGATAGGTATGACCTATAGGATTTTTATTCAACAACGGATAATGTAATAAAGAATTTACAACAAAATAAAAAAAATCTTCTTCTATCCTATTAAACAGTTTTATATAATCAACGAAGAACATACAAAGAATTTAAGTTAATTGTACAGTATTTACATAAAGAAAAAACTAATCAGAACTTAAAAGTTCTACATATATATTTTCGGTCTGTGGAAATGTGTACTTTTTCTTAAACAAAGTTGAAATGGCGTGCAAATTGGTCATTCACATAGGAAATGGTAGTGTGTCAATTACAAATGGTTTCTCGTAATTTTAAGTTTAGAGATTATTTTCAATTTTATTATCAATTGGCTTGGTGATCGAGCGAGTTAGCGCACATCTAGCTCGCAGTGGCATCACCCGAACCATGTTCCCTGCGTTCGATTTCCGTCGACCGACAATGTGTGTTTGTCGTAAAAAATAAATACAGCTATTTGTATATATCACTCTCGGATGCCATAAGCTGGTCACTTATACATCTTAATTAAATGTAGCCATTGCTGAAATCCAACCAGCAGTATGATCACGGTCGCCAATTATTCAAAGGGCACAAATTTTTAATAATGACCAAAGTAAAACAAAATTTACCATTAATGCATCACAAAAAAAAATCTGTAAAGGGATGAAGGGAAACTAAAAATCTAATTTTCAATGAAAAGTATTTTAAATTAATTTTATTATCTTTAGTGTACATACAGTAAAAGTTTTCAAAAATATTCGATCAAGGTCATCTGTACCATGAACAAATTGATATACATTTATCTCTCTCATTTGCAATGACTTGAACCGTATGCCATAAGGATGGATGTATACGAGTAACTTGCTTGTCTTTCAAAAATTTATGTTTCAACTAAGGATATTCCTTTTTAAAACGATGCTCGTTGTAGAAAATACTTTCGTTACACAATTATCTTAATTCATAGCCGTACTAATAACGTTATTTTCTCTCATTGTCTTAATATTCACATATTTGGTTTTAAATTTCCTAATAAACTTAGTTTTGAATTTTGAGTGCTTTTATTGTAACATACCTACATATATTTTTATAATAAAATAATAGTAGTATCTATCCGCATAAAAATGAAGTAAACTAGACTACTGAATTTAACAGAATAGACGGAGCTAAAATCTTATTTCATACAATTCCTAGATTACCTTGATCGGACTTCTTTAAAAACAATTACTGTATTACATTAACGGCCGAATTCACCATTAATCTGATCTGTAGATCAACGTATGTTCTAATTCACCGACTTGATTTCTTAATCAAGGAATTATGATCAACAGATTCACAATTTTGTTTTGTTTTTCACATTTAATGTAACTGTCATGTAATTTTATTTGTGGTAATTGTACTTTTCGTGAAAAAGTATTAATATGTAAATTTGTAATTTATTTATGAAATATATTTTATAATTTTCATATAATAATATATTTTATTTTGATATAGGTAGAAAGTACACTGACCCCAATAAAGGGGTGTTTTTAAATATAGTGAAAATGAAAGATATAAAAGTATATTTGAAAATAATAAAAACAATGCGGTTTTAAATATAAAATAAAACAGACAGAATCCTGATATAGTTATAAATGTTAAAATTTAGGATTCAAAGATGTGATCAGTCCTTGATTCATGGAATGTGATGAATCAATTAGTCATTGAATTTGATTAGTAGATTAGCTTGATTTTTAATGCTGAATTGAATTGATTTAGAACCAGCGTTGATCTGTGGAGTAATTCATGATTAAGGAATGGTGAATTCGGCCGTATGTAAATTATATACATTTTACTCGTACATTGTCGTTTAAATAAACGTTTTAGTGATTAAAAAACCTTGCTGGGCTAAGAGAAAAGTCTCCTTTGGGGCATGAGTCCCTATGCCGCCGGGGAGTCGGCGTCCATGAGTACAGTAGTGGTGTAAGCGACGAAAAACTGTATGTAAGCCCTAGATATCTATCTAGATAGAACGTTTATTTATATGGGTAAAGTGTAAAAATCAGAGAAATATTATTAATTAAAATAATACGTTTATTAAACGATAAATAATTAGGATAAATATTAAAAAGATAATAAAAATAATTAACACTATGGTTAAACAAATACAAGAACAAATATGAACACTAATTTAACTAAGAATATTATTAAATACTTAAACACTAAGATTATTTATTTAAACAATATTTATAGCACTATATTTATTTATATAACTACTTTTATTTATGTTCACAACTCGTAGAATGTTTATTTATATCACCAACTGTTCGTTGGTCGTTGCTACTATATGACAGACTGTCCCCTCGGCTGTCCTCCTGACGGTATTTATACAGGTCAGTGTCCTTCTGGAATTTTCCGGCGCGACAGTGACATCGAATACAAAGGATCACCCCACTATATGTAATTAAACCAATCTAGACGCGTATGGGTTTTTCAATTATTAATTTAAGTTGAATATAAAACTTATAAAAATGAGCTTATCTACTTGTTCTTCAAAATAAAATTATAATGACAAGAAATAATGTAAGATTACTGATTTCGCAATACACCACTGGGCATATCCTGTTTTGTTATTGAATGAACGAATTAACTATTGAATCACTGTTGTGAGTGTTGTGTATTGTATCTTGTATCTGTTATTTCTATTCGATTTCTGTAACGAAATTATTTGTTATCGTTGTTATTTTTGTCCATCATTTCTTTCTGAAATCTGAAAGAACATAAATCAAATTACAGCTAATCCATCTTTATCGTGCTCACTTTTCAATTATCAACATTGTATTCCAACAACAATTTTCTCTCTGAAGCAGTACAGTACGGTTTCCACACCAAATTACCTGTAGATTATCGAAGACGGTTCAATCAGCAATCAGTCACAGTCTGATTGTTGAGGCGCTACGTTATAGCGACGCATCTCTCGCTGAGCATGTGAGGAGGTAAAATTGCATTCCAGCCTTAGCTGTGTCTTACTGGCAACAGAAAACTTTATATTGTGCAGTCGACTATCACTGTATCGAATAGCTATTGAATCGAAAACTGTGATACCCATGCCAGATTCACAACCCTCCTGGCTCTTTTAATGTACGACGTACTAAAGTTAAGTTTAGACAATGCAGTTTGATCAACTGATTTCAGTTACGCTTATATTATATTAGATTATAACTGAATTAACTACTACGAATCAATACATTTTATGAACTGATATTCAAACTAATATCTAACATTGGACAAATTTATTAGATTTTCACTTCAATTAGCAAAGCAGTAATTTATTTGAAGCTTTTTTGAAATAAATGTAGAAGGCCGTAGGTTCTATAAATTTAAGACCACATATCATAAGTCACTTTATTTTACATAATGTACGTTTCGGACATACATTTGTCCATCCTCAGCAAAGATAATTAAGTTTTATATATAACATAATGAAGTTAAACGTGCTTGATGTTACATTGTGTTGAACTAACAATACACAAATATTGATTGATTGATAAAATCGAGGCAAATGGCTACTTTCTTTATTATTAATACTTCTACTTATAGTTAAAATTACAAAGTTGATGGCTAACTTCGTTTTGATTTTGAAAAGGTACTGAATTCCACTTTCGGTGTTGCCAGGAGCGATATCATCGTTGATTTTTTACATAGAGTTTAAATTTAATTTTACTGTATTGAATGTTAGATTTGTTCGAAATAATCAAAATCAATAGCAAATAAGACATTAACTAAACGTCAAAATATTTCCTCAAACAAAGAAGACACATTTTATGTCATTGCTTCAATTGAAAAGCAAAATAAAAAATTTGGTGATTTTTAATGATAATTGCCTCGTGGCCGTGTGCCTGAGTGTCTGGTCGCGAATCTGGGGACCCGGGTTCGATCCCGGCCGACGCCAAAAATTACTTCGAATTTTAATGGCACAACTATGAGTGCCCGTGAGGTAACGCCTGGTAAGCGCCCGCACGTTACAAATATTTCATCATTACCGATATCTGTATACAAAGCAGATTGGCACACCCAGCAATGGGTAATATGCCGTGATGATATATTTATTTACATTTAAAAAATTTATAGTCTTAAATTTTTGTGTACGTCATAGTAGGCAATGAATTAAGTAAATGATAATGCATGACAGATTATTTCATGTTTCATTGCAATAACCATTGTTTTTAACCTATAAATATAATAATTGTTGCATATTTGCAATTTGAAACAAATGAACATAAATATGTTATACATCGTTGTAAAGTTAAAAAAAATCTCTTTTCAATGATGTAATTTTCCATTATAAAAATTAAAACTTTAGCTTCGTAACTCGAAAACTAATAGTGATAAAAAAAATTGAGCATCGCTATTCGAAGAAACATAAAAAATGCCTTAAAGATGAGCAAATTAAAATCCAGTATTATTTCACACTTGAAAATTATTTACAAAAATAAAAAAAACTGAAAAATTTGCATTTTCGCCTATATATACTGACCTATTCATTAAAATGGTCTCCTAATGGGGCAACTTTTTTTCTAATTTAACCGACTTCGTATCTCTTATAGTTCTCGAGATTCCCACGTTTGACAAGTTATCCTGGACACCTGTATATCTTCTTCAGCTTTACAGCCCAGTTACTGGACCCCAGTATAAGCCTTAGCTTCCTTTACTACTCATGTTCATTCCTCTGTCTTTAACAGCGTTCTTCTAGTTTTTCACCCTTACTACTCTTAGAGTTTTTAAATCAGTAGTCACTTGACCTTTCCATCTATTTTTCGGTCGTCCGCGTCTTCGTTCAGTGTAGAATCTTCCCGCCATTATTCTTTTGAGAAGATTTTCGTCATTCATTCGCTAAACATGTCCTAGCCAGCTTATTGATGAAAATACCTAAGCCCGAAGAACAGCAACAATTAGTGACGTGCCACTGGAAAATTCCCACAAGGATTGTTTTATTTCCCGGGAAAATTCCGCCAATCACAATTTGCGTGGAAAAAGCCTTGACTTTTTTCCCCGAATTTTTTTTTGCTTTGCATGATTGTGCCTTGTGCCTATTTGTTACCTACCCCTACTCCGTCAACAAACACTGTGGTGTTATCTGAAAACATATCACGTCCTCTCAACTGTATATTCGATTATTTTCGAACCTCTTGTTATAACTATTGATTAGCACGTATCAAAAAAATTACCTACCGACAAATTAAGATGGGCCAGTGTGTAAAACACAGTGGTTGTGATGGGAGTATGTTTTCGATGCTATGGCTATGGATATTCCATATTGATGTTACGATGGAGTATTTGTCGATCGCACGATATGTTCTCATGGAGAGCAGTGAACTGACTGGCTGCTTGCTCTCTTACCTTCAGACTGCAGATCAACTGGAAAATGAATGTCCTTCGGCACTTCTTGCCGCCTTTACTTACTTACCAGATACTGCAATTTATACTTGACATTGTTGCGCGTATATGGAAATGTAAATGTCAAGCGCGTAATCAAACATCAATTTTTATTGTTTTCTAATGAAAATGCAGTGAGTATTTATTTATATTTGTTTGATTTCTTAAAGAAATATTCGAATACGGTGTTGTGTGATAGATATGTTTCTTAAATTAATTTTTCAGAATTTTGAAGTGATTATTACTTAATATTTTTTCCATTTATTATATTTAGTTTTGCACTTAGTGCAGCTGATGATGTTATGTTCGGCACTAGTTGTTGTTACAACACGTGCGTAGTGCATTTTAAATTAAACATGTTACAATAGTCCCGTGCAAGTTTGATAGCTATCACTCGAGTGATATAGTGACGTATTCTGTATTGCATGTCTCTTAGAAGTTAATGTCTCGACGGAAGAGCAATGTACTCGTATTGCTGGCAATACTCAATCGGAGAAAATATGAAATAGAAGAACCTATGCTTCGAAAATGCATGCAATTGTTTGAAATGGCATTTCAAAATTTACGCGGAACTACGTTTATATGGACATCAAATATATAGGTCGTCTAAAATTGATACATATGTTCAAAATAATATATAATCATCAATATGAACAGGAATTCGTCCGGTTATTCCAAGTAATAAAGAACGAGAAGAAAATGATTTTATTGTAAAATATTTTGTTTAAATAATAAAGTTGTACCTTTGAATATATAATACATATAAGAACGGCAACGTAATGTATTTAGATTAAATATTTCGAGAGAAGGTGCCATCTATCCCTCCCTATACGAATTATTTCTGAGTTAGTTCAAAAAATACATAATAGGTTGCCACGTAGCTAGAACAACAAGATAAGATTTTAAAAAGGTTTTTAAGTTTGCTACTGTAAAACAAGTATACATGTACATTGAAGATTCAAAATATATTATCTGGTTATTATGAAACAATATTTTTGAATTATTGATTATTGAATACCTCTAACAAATTCTATTTGGCAATGCTGTCAGCACGATTTATCGTAGTTCACAGTTTTGTGGTAGGAGTCACTAGATATCTATAATAATTTTGTGAATAAAAAGAGACAGATATAGTATCTTGCTAGGCAATATGCGTTGCCGTTCTTATATGTATTATATATTCATAGGTTGTACATATAAAAATAAATTATTTTTTTATTTGAATTTACTGAAATTATTAAAATTAAGTAATCATTGTACATTAAACAAATGAACTTTGACAGGTTCTTATATGACATACTTGACATTTGCTTGACATGTATTTGACATATGTCAAAAGTAATGTACCCAATGACACAATAGTTCCGTGCTGCCAACTTGATGCACTGACTCGCACTTTTATTTTAACTTTTATAGATGAAAATTCATTGTTGACTGACAGCAATTTGAGATTATGTCATTTATCTGTCAATTTTGAAAACAGTCACACCACCTCAAGAAAATGAAAAACGCCAAAAACAGTGCATGTATAGATTTTATTGGCGTGTTTTCAATGCGTTTGTAGATCATAAAAATATCGAAATAAAAAAAATGTAAAACCAGTTTTGTATATAACGTCTGTACAACTTTGAACTGTACAGATTTCGTAGTGAAATGAACAGGATAGCAGAAAATTGCATAAAACTAATTTTCCATTTTAAGGTAGTTATATCGTGAAACCATTATATCAGAATTAATTGAAATTTTAAGTACATCTCAACTGAAGTATAATCTACCTGCTCTCCAAGTTTTAAAACAATTGAACACGCGGTACCTGAGATATTTGCAATTAAATTTGGCCTTTTTAACACGCGAAGAATAGGAAATGGCAAAATAAACACATTTTAAATTATAACTTTTATATTCATAATGACATCTAATCGAAAAACTAGTATGTTATAGTAAACTAATTGACGGTTTTTATGTAAAAATTAGAAAATTATTTACCACCCAGATTTAATTTACGATAAATAGGTAGAATTATACTTGACAACCATGTACAAGCGTTTCAGATGGAGTATCAGTTAAGTTAACACCCGCTTGGTATTAGCGAATAAGAGGTGATCTTTGGTTAAAGGAATTTCAGACGTACATTCGAAGGAAATATTTTTTAAATTGGTATTTTACGTGAAAAGCATGAAAACTTTAAACAGTATAATACTACTTTTGTAATTTTAAGAAAGAAATATATTAATTTGTTTTGCAGTTTCCATTTGTAGTTTAGATTTAGTATTATATATTAAAATATCTTATTACTTTTATACCCGAATGTACCAATAAATGCGACGATGCCACAGTTATTTTTCAACATTGAAATATGACACGTGTATGTGTTAGTATGAGTGGTACAGTTAAAAAAAAAAAACTTTTCTACGGAAAAATAAAGAAAATTCATCTGTTACAGTGTTTCATATTAGCTTTTAACTATTTTGATGCAATCTGTGTATATAAAATAATGTTAGAAAATGTAAGTTATTGCAAATATAAACTGCATTAGTTTAATTTTTATTTTGAACATAGAACAAGTTTTTGAATAGGTACCTTAAATCCCTATATTCACCTCTAATTGTAACCATTCGATATACGAGTAGGTACATTATGAAAGTAATATGTGAAGTTGACAATATACATATACAAAATATTTATACTTGCGTACTTGTACAAACTATTCCTATATATGTGGCATAGACCTCGCGTTTTAATTTTATTTTACAAATCAGAAAATTGCCAATTTCCAGTGCAGTGAGAAATTGTTTCTTGTACATTAACTTACGACTACAGGCTAATCATATTTCTGTTTTCTATCATAGAAACTCAGCAATCATAGAAATTCTATTATTGCTGCGTAACATTCTCTCATCGCAGCATCATTTCTCGTTAGATTAGATTGGACATGAGTTCTCACAAATTGGTAAATCTTATCAAAAAGTGTGGTTGTGCAAATATTACAGTGTGCAATTCATACAAAATCACTAATTTGCAATGTGTAAATTTTTAATACAAGTGCAAACTGCAAAAAGCAAATTGCGAATTTCTCAGTGATGCAAAGAATATAATAAAAATTACAAAGTTACGTCTAGTTTCAAATTGTAAACTGGTGAAACTAGACGCAACTTTGTAATTTTTATTATGCGTAAATTTATGTTAAAAATTAAGTTTTGGGAATAGTATTATCATTGTACCGTTGGGAAATTGAGTCAGAAACAGATTAAATTAAAAATAAAATTATCCTTTTATGTATGTAGCACTAAAGAACATCATGTTTCTAATAAGGGTGAGCCAAATTTACATACATTGTTCTTGTAGCCAATACAGTTATTTTTAAATTATTTAATCTCCTTCGTCATTTACAAAAAATAAAAACGGTTTCTTACAATTTAATGGGTGTGTGTCACAAACATAGAACCTGTTCAGGCTACGATTGCATCAGAAAATTTTCGGTTATTCAGAGGCCAAATATTTATTGTTAATTTATTGGACAATAAATTATTCCATTTTAGAGAATGTGGTCACGTTTGCAAATAATTGTCATCAAACAATTATGTACATTATATTATCACTGCATTTTATTCACTTCTTGGTTTACCAGATGTCGTATTCAGAGCCAGTATGAATATTTTGACATTTTCACTTGCAATTAATCTAAACATACCTCATCATAACCTAACCTAACGCACAAAATTCACACTTGGGGAACTCTGGTTGGCGAATGTGTGACCGTGATTTATAAAATGACTAGGCTTTTTTATAAAAAGATGGATTTTACTATTTAATTACAACATATGTATATACAAACTTAGAATTAAGTGAAGAGTTCACCAAAGGGTTTACTTTTGTTTGATGGAATGTGACACTGGTTAGATTCCAAACCAAGTTGTAAGAAAAATATTGCACAGGTATTATTATATGTATATAACATCACGGAAATCACACGTTTTAAAGCATTTAATGCAATACACAGAACTTTAAATTCTCCAGATCGAATTTAATTGAAAAAATTAATTAAAAAATAAACGCTTAAAGCTGATAATTTTGTTTTTCACTACAGGTGTGAATTGAAACGTTAGATTTACGCTAGAAAAACACCCGAAAAATCAGTAAGAAACTTACGCCAGCTAATTTCAATTTTAAGCCTTCATTATTAACAATAGCTAACCGTGCGATTAATTCTTATGAAGACTTCGAAAATACGATAGAAAGAAATAACGGGAAAAATTGTTACAGTGATTCGGCAAAAGTGCAAACAGACATTTAGGCTGTGTACAAAGTTACATTTTATATCCCTAATGTACCAAATCCTAAATTTATTAGCACTAAATAATATGATCATTTGATTTTTTCATGTTACTTAATAATTTAATATTTTTGCATCCAAAAAAATAAGTAATAAGTACATGTTTTATTTATGTTCAAAACAAAAATATATAGACATATTATACATCATTGAAAACTTTATTAAATAACAAAAATATGAAACTTATCAACATAGATTACCATTTAAAAAATATTCTAATATGTTTTCAAAATAAGCGAAAACCAAATTTTAGCTCAAAAACAAAAAACGGTAGCAAATTCTTGTGGCCACCATTAATTTTGTCCTCCCGCCAATTCCATGTGTAATAGCAATGAGTTTTAAGTATAATATCCGGTTGATTTGTAAACAAAATCTAATTTCTTTTTCCGATAAATAGAAAAGTCAGTAATACGAAATTTGATTATGTATTGTTTCACTTGGAAAATCTGTTAAGAACGAGTTCCAAATTACTTATCATATCCGGTTTATAATTTATCAAAATCTAATATGTTGTTTCCAATCATATTTGAGAAGTTTTGGATCATATTTTAATATATTTTTTCAAGAAATCTCTTCAGAGCTTCAAGTAAAGTAACACATCCGGTTTATCAATTTTCATTGTCATAAAAATCTTAAATACCAAATTTAAAAGTTTTGGATTTATATTTTAATACAGTTTTTCATTACACGGTACAAATACGTATGTCATCATCATTACCGAAATCTGTGTACATGTGTACAAAGCAGATTGGTACACGCAGCAATACCGTGATGATATATTTATTTTATCTAAATAACTCTTGAATGCAGAAATCTTAAATACGGAAATAAGATTTTTTTGGATATTTGATATGACTTATCGTGGAGGAAAATATCGTCACACACACACAAACAGATACACAGACAGACATCATTTTAAAAATAGTAAAAACGTGTTGTGGGGACTTTAATTCGTGCTTATTCACTGAGAACTCACTATCGATTTTTTGCACCGAGAACATTACCTACCTAAGCTTAACGGGAAGTAAAAACTATACCATTTTATATCAAACCAGGAGCGCCGACTTACCAAAATTTGTGTGGGCGGTCATTGAGTTGGGGGGGGGGGTGTATGGTTTGAAGTTCGTACTTATCCCTTTGTTAGTTGCGCGATCTACCATGCATCTTTAAACAATAATAATTCGAACAAAGTATTAATAGCGCAAGCGTGGTTCTGTGCAGCTGTTGACTATACGGCCTCCTATAACTTTAGCATGGTAAATCAATTTTATAAGGGTAGTACTTGGAGTATGTGCAATTTAAACCGCGCGACTAACAGTGTTATATTTTATTTCCGTTCCAAGATTTTTTATTTTTGTTACTATTAATTTACTTCAGGCATTTATTATTGTTGTTAATTTTAGAAATAGGCATGACTACATTTCTACATCAAATACCTGATGGTGAAATCAGTGCTTTTAAAACAACAGACGACAGTCGCCGTATTCGACTGCTCTCTGAATTTAAATAAGTTAATTCCTGAATATTTTTTGTGGGTGCTGAGCACCCACAGAAATTTTGTGTGGGTACTTGAGCCCCGGAGCACCCACGTAGTCGGCGCCCATGCGTCAAACTGAATTGAATTAGTTAATGTACGTTTCTATTCTCATGTATTCCTATAAAAAAAATGTCGTTAGTACACCATCCGCAATTTATGTATTTACGGGAAGTCGTCCAAAATTTTAAATAGAGAATATCTGTTGCCGCATTGAACACGCTCTTAGAAATATACACCCCCTAGGGAATTTTCAATTACTCCCCTTAGTTTAAAAATATACTATAGTTACAAAGAAAATACCTTCCCGCATGAACTGATTGCTTAATGTGGTAAAATTATATAAAGTGGTAAAAATATACGTAGCTAATTTAAAATAATTGATAATTACTGTACATTTGATGCGTCATTTTCTTCTGTTAGCCATAATGTACAAACGAAAATGAGTCATTACAGCATGTTCAAATTATATTTAAGTGTAATTTAATGTTGCTAGTAAATTGATAAGTTTTTTGTGCTATTATTAAGGAAGAAAAAAGCTGTTGAATGAACTATTACAAATTAATTGCTCATAAGTATACATTAGTTTTTATGAAACTGTTTGACTTTTCATCAAAGTAGGTCATTTGACATTTCAGGAGTATATATCCGTGTAAACGATTTATTAAACTTCATTGTGATTATACTTAAAATTGCTTAAAATTATAGATTTATATGATAAATAGGGCACACCTATTAATAAATAATACGTATGGTTCGTAATTACATTTATTATAGATCTAAGTTACAGGACAGACTAATTTGATATTATAATATCTAAAGAAGATTAAACTGTTCTATGTTAGATGATATTTGTATTTAAATAAATGTGCCTTCAGATAACATCTGATTTTCATGGTTTCTTAAAGTTACTTAATCTGGTGTAAAATAAAGGAGTTATCAATACAAGCCATTGGTAAATATGCAAGATATACAGGTGCCCCGTGACTTGTTGCAAAAATTATTTTATGTAAAGTATTATTTCTAATATTTATATTGGTTGCATTGTTACCTGTTGTCGTGAACTTAACTCTGGAACGTGCGTACGCTCCAACTAGCTTGTACTGGCCGGCGCCACGAAGTTGATCAATTTCACGCCGCGTATATATTATACTTGTGCCCGAAACTGGGTTATTAGACTCCGGGTACAACAATACCTTATACATTTACTATTATTGTACAGCTTTATATTATACACATTTACATTTATTAAATCCTATTTTATTAAATTAATTTTTCTTTTATTTATCGAACAACACTTACAATAAGTAAATATAACATTATATATTGTTTGTACCGTCATTCCTGTGGTTTCAACCCCACCCGTCTCCACTGTTTATCGTGACTCATCAACCCAATTTAAGGTTTTAAACACGTCATATTATTTGATTCGGAAATATTTCCTATAAAATAATATTTAATAACTGTCAGTCGACACCATTGTATAAATTATAAATTCCTTTACATATTTATAACCTTTGAAAATCATTATTCTGTAGTGATTTATAAACACATTCGCACACGGACATAATTGGTATACATTAAAAACAGATATGGAATTACAGTAACGTATTTTATATTAAAAGAACAATTGATATTCATGAATAAAGCAAATTTTTAACTTTGTTGCAAATTTGTAATTGATCACTACTACTACTCTGCATAAAACTCGTTCCAGTTAGGGATAAAATTTTAGTTACTTTGTTATTACGATTACGAGTACTAGCGCAAATTGTTTTTGGAAAAAAAAAACGAATGGAGACATCTTGTTCTGTAACAATAACAATATTGTCTTGAAAATATATGAAAATAAATATTTTTTTTAAGTTCATTCACTCTTCATGTTTGCATATTTACACAAAAGATATTAAATTGTGTATAGAATAAAACAAATAAATATGATTTGTTGAATCACTTAACATTAGTGTTTCACAAAAATCAAGAAACACTCTTGATCTTGTCTTGATATTGTCTTGAAATCAAGACAAGACCAAGACAAGAAGTATATTTTATATCCCAAGACAAGACAAGAATGTATCATCAAGAATCAAGATTTCTTGACAAGAAATCTTGATTTCTTGACAATTAATTATGCAAATCCGCATTTACAATTAAAATATAAATTTTTGTATCTCTGACTATGATTTTCAAAATAAATAATTTTATTGAAATCGAAGTGACAGTTGAAGGTATACAAAACTAATAATTACTCTGTCTACGGTTTTTAACGAATGTATAAAAATATGTTAGGTATGGTGCAATGCTTGCATTGAAATTGATCGTTATTATTTGAGCAATTATTAATATGTATTAAAAAATGAATAAAATTATTTTAAAAAAATCAATGGTATGTAAACTAATAATTGACGTCATAAGTCAAAACCAACTAAAATTAGGTAGATAATAATTACTCTTTTAAAAGCTTGTAATTCGAAAACGACTCGTTTCCGGATATGAGTTTATTAGTAAAAGTCATTCTATTTTACATACCCTATGAAATTATAGCATGTAAATGTTCATTAACATTCTGTATATGATAGAACCTCACGGAGGCTATCCCATGGGGAGTTTACACTATCTTTATTTTTAAAACTATTCAATATTATTTTACAAAATTTGATATTCCGATATGTCCGTTTCAACTAAAATACATACTTTCAAAACAGTGTCTTACTGGAATTAATCCGTAACTTACTTTATATGAAATAATATTTATTTTACTATTGAATTAAGCAAACAATTTTATATATAAAATAATAAAAACATTTTACTCATATGATCAACCATTTCCTGCGTAATTCAACTTTTTTAATTTGTTGCTCTAAAAACAGCCACTTCCTTATCGCTCTAATGGAATATGTAAATAAGAATGCGGACCTTATTTTATTCGTATGCGCGTACAGTTTATATGTTATAAAATAGATAATAGAACTAATATTTACAATTAAGTAGTGAAATATCTTCGGAAATATCCCAATATCTCGTGAATGGGATCGAATTTCTATATAATAACACTTTTATTTAGAAATCTTTTGTTTATAACTATTATGATTTTTTTTTGAAAAATATAAGATGTACATCAACGTAAAGTTAAAGTTCAAAAATATTAGAAACTATTTTTGTTTAATAATACTAAATACTATATAGGTACATGTTAATTTGGTTTGTGTACTCGTAATGCATCATATAAAATAAAAAAGTTATTCAGTGCCTGTTGCCTTTATTAAAAAAAAAAAAACAGTATAACAATATATTGACAAACTGGCGATTAGATTGTTAATTAATTAAGTTGCCCCCGAACACCCCGGGGTCCGGCCCTTCACGACGCGACGAAATCATAGTAACATTTAAAAACAGCCAATGGCAGACGCCAACGCTGCACTTGAGCGTTCGGACTGGATAAAGCGATAGAGAAAGGGGATTCCCCTAAAACGTCAAGAATCAAGAAATATCAAGAAATCTTGAAACAAGACAAGAAGTAAGTCGCCAAGAAATGAGCAAGACAAGAAATTTTTATTTTCTTGTCTTGAAAATCAAGACAAGACAAGAAATGATCATCAAGACAAGATTTCTGGTCTTGATGAAACACTACTTAACATTCACTTGATTACACACAATTTTTATTTGTTTGTTCAATAGTTCCTGTCTGCCATCAAATACGTATGTATCTATTTTTAATTAGAGAAATCTGAATCATTCTTTCTCGTGAGGCAATCGGCAATCATTGCCGTCCTTGTCAAGGTCAGTAGCTAACCTCACGATCGTGATCACGCGCGTTGCAACACGTGACTGGACGTGACGCCACGTGTGCTCTCTAACGCGCATGCGAATGAGTATGAAGAAAAGAAAACTATGTGCTCTTACTTGGACTCAAGGAGATTGATGGATGACCATGTACCATGTTTAACTATTTGCTTTACAAATTAATATTAATAATAACGGTAAGACAAATTTTGTATAACGGAAAATGATGATCTGATGATCACCTATTATATTCGTTCCAGTGAGGAAATTATGTTTCGCTAATAAAATGAAATGCTATTGTAATGTTTGATATATTATCTAATTATTGCTATTCAGGAATAGAGTTAATGTCTGGAATTGTAATATATAGACATAACTTCTTGTTAGATATAAATCATTATGAAATATATTATCACAGCTTTTACTCTTTATAAAAGTGTAGCTACACTTTATATAACTACTTTTGTATGTTTTTTATTAATAAAGAGTAAATTACTATTACAAAAAATACCAGAAAAAAATTATAATAAATTTGAACTTTCAATCTGAATACAATACGGTGCTATTAAGATTTATTCTGAAATAGTAAACAAAAAAGCTTGCATGCGGATAATCACAAATTAAACGTAAATGGTAAAATAAATAGGTAGTTTTTAAGCAAATCTGTCATTTATTGTATGAATTATTAAGAAAAAACCCGCTGCGTAGGCGCGGGATACCATTTCTACAATGCCAATATAATTTTACTCTATTTTAGTATCACTGAGCTCATACTCACAGGCACTGGTGGTATTTTTTTTTAGAATTTTGCACACTTGAGTAAAAACTCATGAAAAATAACATACTAAACCTAACCTAACGCAACACCTATTTACGCCTGGAAAACTCGGGCCGTGCTTTGTGCATTAGATTAGGGTATGTTAAGGTACATTAGAGAAATATACAAACTAATGAAGTCCAAAACCTGTATTTATCATTCGCCCAATCATTTGAAAATGGATAGGCGCTTTATAAAATTATTGTAATTCGCCTGTGACATAGCGGAACTGAACGTTAGATGTTGTAGCCGTTATATAGAAGGATTAGCTAGATTGTAAAATAACACTTTAGCCGGAATAAAAACTGGCGGTAACTTAATAAATTTGACAATGCGGTCATTACCTATCCGCTCTTTTATAAAACGACTATCCAAATTGAACAATAACACTGTATCAAAGAAGATTTGATAATCTGGTTGCGTTTTATAAAGTCTAGGCGTTTTATTAAAAGATGAATTTTATAATTTGGCTACGGCAGTAATACTGTTAAATGCAAAACTGTAGTGAAGTCAAGAGATATATAAGTCTACTCCGATTTTTCACGCGAGAATGAACCAGCAATTATCTCTGTTATTAGCGAGATAGCGGTTATCTTCAAATAAACAAAATTTACTATAGATAATATGGGCAATAAGATATCAAGAAGTGTTCTGTTACTTCCGGTTCCGGAATATGTGATACCAACTTTGAAATGGAATATACTATATATTTTTTATATTTTTGAAAAGTACATAAAATTTGCTTTATAATGGTAGTAAATTATGAATATATTGAAAGAAAAAAAATTCAACTGTGTGAGATTTTATTGTTTTTTGTTCATTGATTATGATATTTTTTGAGATAAATTCATTTACATGACGAAACCTATAGGCAACAAATGCAATAAAATAAAATTCCACACTTTCTTGACCTATTTTATAAGATATTTCAAACGTCCGCCATTTTACTTTTTAATAATACAACGTACTACTTGTTTACTATCATTGTAAAGCAAATTTTGTGTACTTTTCTAAAATATAAAAAAATATAGTATGTTCCATTTGAAATTTCAATGTTGGTATCACATACTCCGGAACCGGAAGTAACAGAACGCTTCTTGAAACATTGTCCATATTGCCTATAGGTAATTTTCTTATTTGAAGATAATCGCTATCTTGCTTAATAACGGAGATAATTGCCGGTTCATTCTCGCATGATCACTCAGTATTTATCTCTGTCTTACTTATGGTTTCCTACATTGTATTTTCGATACGTTTGTCTAATAGCTTCATCTTTGCCTTACTAATGGATTTAGAGAAAGATAGTTATACGAAATTTGAACATGGCATTTGACAGCAGTGGTATTTAATATTTTTGCATGCTCTTTCGCAACTGAAATTCAGTCGAAATTAGTGAAGTTACCATTATGGCTCATTCTGTTTACGTTAAGCGTCACGAAATTCGAGAAGTATGAATTTCATCTTGGACAAAAAATGTGTGAAATATCTCAAATATAGGTTTGACATTTTAAATGTACATATTTGTCAATGTCAATGTTATCATTATAATTTATTAGCGATATTTACCCTTTCTTACAATGATTTTCGCTCTTAGGTAAATATAATACTAATCGTAAAATGGAGTAGTATTTTAGTTTAAGAATGAAATAAATCAGTATAAAATTTACAAATTTAGGTTAAATTTTGAACAATTATGGATTACGAACACATGAATTTCAAACGACAAATTACTCTACGAATATGAATAATTATGAACGTGGTATGAAATTGAAACAACCCCCTGTCATGTCTAAGAACAAGTTGCAACCTTTTACACGTGTATACATGGAAAAATAAAGAAAATTTTACTTCAACTACGTACCAAATTTCAGCTCTGTACAACTTTAGAGAGTCGGTTAAAATGGTTTGTAAAACGTTGGAACAGATATACAGTCAGACAGACAACGCAAGTTAAATAAAAGGATGAAAAAATATGTGATTCGTAATTATGATAAATAACTAAAGGTGTATAAATATGTACACAACTTGCTACCACACAATTAAGGTAAAATACATAATTTTAATGGTAGTTATATTATTTTGGAAAATGAAAAGGTCAATACATTTTTTGTATTTTATAAATGTAACCATGGTTAGTCTATGACGTATTACATGACGTAATTGCCTTGTACACAAAACTGTTTGAGATCTGCTGATATCACGTTAACTTCACTACCAATACCATTTGATTCATACAAACAACAAACTATGACGTGAAGGTGTATACTTATAGTGTAGGTAAATAATTTAATAATCCTGCAAACGAGACTTAATCAATAAAATACTTTACCCATTGTAAATAATAGTAATATCACTATCACTGATATCTCTTTTTCTGCAAGCCTTGCGAAACAAGGCTTCAAGTACCATAGGTACAAGTACTTATTCATTTACAATTGTGCAATTATTGACATATTTTAATTTGTCCCATAACCTCTTATTACTATGTAACCATGTCGGATTTCTTTTTAAACAATATTTAATTTGAGTTTAAATTGTATCAAACGGATAAATTCAAATATTTTGATATCAGATAATGCTGAATTTTTACTTCAAAAATGCAAGTTTTAAAATTATATGCAAAAGACTTATACAGGCTAAAAAATCCATTACACGTAATATTGAAAACAACACGTGCCTCTACTTTTGCGCTCTTAACGTTGCACTATACAAGTAGTGTCATACCTATATTACTAACAGATTAAGTAATTACTCATTCTGATTTTTTCTAAATTTCTAGATTAGTAATAGAAAATTAAAATTCTTCCAGGTTTAAAATAATAACAATAAAAGGCAGACTATAAAACAATATATTTGACTTAAGGTACAAAAAATTACATATAAACCTATAAAATATAATTAATAATTATACTTCTCTTTTTGCATGTATACATTTATTAACTTAACCTAAAATAACCTGAAGACCTAATCTACATTTCATATGTTGCTATCAAGTTGTCTATAGTCCAGCTGTCCCGTCGCCCCGTTGTTTTTAGATATCCGCCACCGTGTCCACAAGTTCGATTCCGACCGAAGTCAAAGTTGAAACTTTAAAATAATTTTTCAATTTTCAAATAGTACAAAAGTGACTCCTGGTATTCTCTTTTTATTCTCTATTTAATTTAAAAACAGAGTATTGGGACACACAGAATACATTGACGACACTATAAGCGTATTTGTAATAGCTCCTAATGCCAAATAAGACATGTCAGATTTGTTTACATTTTAATATGAATAAGTACTTTCTGGCACAAAAAATATTAGCCGTTCAACTCAACAAGATATTTAAGTTGAAGGACAAAAAGTCTTAAATTCAGGATTAATTACTAGTTATGACGTAACTCGACTCGACAAAAATTCAAATTTGGTAAAATATTAGCATTGAATATAGAGTAGGTATAATAGTAATAGATATTAGTAAAATCATTGAGTAAAGAACTATATTACTTAATGGTAAAATCAACGAAACACTGGAGTCTCGTTAATAACATATTCCCGAGGTCCCGCAAAATTTGCCAGCCAGTCCTACGGAGGAGTAACACATCAAAATATTCTGCTAAGATTTCACCCTAATATACTAAATAAATTGATCAGTTTTTTCCCTCTGTAGGTAATTTAATTTTTTGTTTAATAAATAAACTTACATTATAAATACATATATAAATATACTTGTTTTTTATTATAAAGAGGGAAAGGTCCCGAAAAACATTTTGGCCTAGGGCCCACCAATCTGATAAAAAGGCCCTGCGGACATTATGTCTATTTTCTTTAATTCGCCTATTTTTCATACATTTTCAAATGAAATTATAAAATCAAAGACAAAATTTCTTTAAAAAAATATTGTGAATAATAGCGCTTATACGCGCCACTATTATTTTTACTATTTTACTCAACTAATTTTTGACATTTTCTGTGTCCATCTATATTATTAATAGACACTTACAGAATTGACATCCCACGCAAGAAAGAGACAACATCTCGATACAAACAAACCCCCTCCCGTATAGTCTTTTCCACCTCTTTCGGTTTGTTTGTAGTGCCGTAACCTTAGCAAGCAATACTTCCACGCAGTGTCGCTAGATGCACTATGTAAAAATTTCACTTGTGCAAGTGTCGATTAATATTTTTGTAATTTTTGTACCTTTCAATGTATTGTCGATAGTCGGAGCATATAGATTAGTGAACGCATTACTTCCAGACTATTCAGACTGTCATTTTACTAGATTTCAAACCTGCTCTAATGGAATAGTACTTTCCGAACATGATAAATAATTATTGTTCCTTTCTTAATGAACAAATGATTTGAAAGGAAATAACCAAATAAAGCGAGTACTTTAATTGTAAAATTTACATTATTTAATAAAATCTATGCGTCAACGACCTCATCTGCCGATTTACGATCTTAACGTCATCGGCTAGCGCGACAAGAACATAAAATATTAATTACTTATACTTTACTATAAACACATTGTCGAGTACACTGAACTTAACATCTATTAAACTAGAAACGTATTAAGAAATCGAAATTGTATTAATCAATTTGTACTTTATTGCCAATTTACTATTACACAGATTTTATTTACACTTAAAACTAATGGGTAAAAGGCAATTATACAATGAAATGCCTTCGTGAAAAGTAGCTTTAAATGACCACAATCACTTCACGAAAACATTGCCAATTCTAAGAAAACTATTTTCAGAAATCACATTTAATTACAAGCTAACTGTGTAGATAAAAATAAAAATACGTCGTTTAATTTAACTCTTCAAGGTTATCAATTAATTTACGTTAAAGTGTAAAAAAATCGGCATGTGTAATCAACACATGATGTAATGTTGCTTTGTTACATCCTGAAATGAAGATGCTCACTCTTTAATTACGTCAGTTTGTTTATCGATAGCGTTCGTTTTGTTCTGTGGGAAAATATCAAATGTGGTTTAGTAGTATTGATAAAAACCCGGAGATACTAGAAAAACGTGAAATAAAAAGCTAATTTCAATCATACCGTATAATTTGAACATCTTATGTAACATATCGTGCAAGTATGATACATCATCTTTTCCTTGAATTTATTAGTAATATCAATATTTACGATAATATTTAATAAGTGAGTTAAGTGACCGGTTGTGATTCCAACGGACCAGATTCGATTCCCACCGGAGTCAACCTGAAAATTATTTCTAATTTTCAAAATGCTCAAAAGTGAATCCTGGAGTGTATTCCCCACAACATTTAGTGTCGGCGAGGTGATGCCTGGTAAGCTGATGCATATATCGTCATTATCAAAATCTGGGAATAGAAGCAGATTGGCACACCCACATATGGTACTATATGTTCTTTATTTTATTTATTTACTTATATTTAATAATGTGCAACACGAAGGGCAACGACGATTTGTTGCTGGCGCAGTTACTGGTGGATTTACTTCTTTACCAACGATGACACTTTAACTAACTGATGAACGATTGACTGGTTGCAAACCACTCTCTTGAGGAGGAGCACACACACTTACACTTGAATATTGATGAATACTTTTATGAGCACGGACATGTACATAGATATTTCATACTAATTTTTATTTACACCGACAATTAAGTTAATCGGCAGTTTAACCAAAATGAGAATACCGAGCGTACATTAGAGTAAATTACATTTTAATTATACTTACCGTTTATTACTTACTATATTACTGACCATTTATTTCTTCGAAGTTTGCAAAGATACTTACTCAAAAGTATACATAACATTTTGTTTACAATCGAACAGTAATTTTAACTAGTTTTAAAAACTGGAAATAATTGCAATATTAACATTAATATGAGAAATAATTAAGGTAAAAGTACCATTAGTTGAAATAGCACTAGTAGTTGACACTTTGAGTTTATATTACAATAAAATATATAAATTTGACTATTTATACTATTGCTTTTGCTGTTAATACACTAGTATTGAAAATGTGTAACATTTGTTAATGCCAAAACCATCATATTGTACAAAAGTAGAGTTTCATTAAACTGTAGGATTTTTTTTAAATCAGACTTGCAGAATTGTTGTGTAAACCCTTAAGAAGATAAGTTTATAAAAATACTGTGATAAATCGTTAATAGCAATTTTTCAAAATTTACTATTGATAATGGATTTAATAGTAAGTGACCTTATAAGATTATTAATATTTAGGTCACGTTGCAGTCTTATGTGAAGTATCAAATACTGATATACATTTTTGGCATTTTTACCTCTCGCTAAGAGAGATATTGGATTCATGCTAAAAATCCCATATCCAGATTTTAATGATTAAGCACGTTTTAAGGTCCCTACAATCCGATTTTAATATTTTTACGATGAAGTGAGTGTGTGTGTGTTTGTGTGTGTGGTGTGTGTGTGTGTGTTTAGCTACGTATTTCTCAATCGGACATTACTGGGAAGAGCTGAATAGGTTTTGGTTATAATTGAACAACCGGAAGTAGCAAATTCTTAAAAAAATCTTTTAATTATTATTTTTTAAAACAAATTATTCTTGCTTGTATTAAAGTAGAGTAAATTCTCTATCTGATACATATAAATATTCTATCTTTTATAGAATTAAAGATAAAGAAATATACCTAAGGTATATAATAATCTATTGTAATAAATATTACATCCCAAATTATGCCATGGAAACCAATTCAAAATTAAAATGTTTGTAACTGACAAATAAGTGTAAGTGTCAAAAATCCAGAGACATTACTAAAGATTTTTTCTGGGAAGTACATATATTATATTATTTCTTATTGTATTAAAAGTTAAATATTTAAAATTATAGGTACTTATATTACACATACCCTTCAAAAATACTGTCAATCCCGACAATGAATTGGAAACATTTCGAAAAATTAGAAGAGTACGACAAAATTTCTTCATAGAATGAATTTAAAATTAATCAATTTAAATATAAGAAATAGATGTAAGTAGAATTTTTGGTGTAGAGTGTAGGTATACAAGAAATGTTAAATACATTAGCGCGTGAGCAGCCATGTGACTTTGTTGGCCTTGACAAGCAGATATGGTGGCCCGTGTCAGAATGATAACTAGTAATTATGAACATAGATGTCAAATATCATAATTTCTCATTCTAAATTTAGTGATTTTCCAATTCCATGTGGTTTATTTTCCTCGGCAAGTAAATTCTACACTCCTGGTAACAAATTAACTACCTGAATTTAGAAAATCTTGCAATTTTTAATGAAAAATTCTGACATTTGACGTCTATGTACATAATTACAATTATCATTCTGAAACGGGCCCCCATATCTGCTTGTCAAGGCCAACAATATCACATGACTGCTCGCGCCCTATACTTATGTAACCAAAAACGGAAGTGGCAAGAGGTATTGTGCTGGCCACAACAGATTTTTTTTTTATTAGTTCACACTCCCTGGCAGTAGCTAATACAGGCCATTTTTTTTTAAATTTATTGTAGTGTATCCATTATTTGATATCCTATAAATATAGCTACAAGTATATTTTAGCCAATCATGTATATTTTCAAGAAGAGAAAGAAAAGGAACAAATAAATCACGAAACTGCAAGAATCGAATTGTTGAATTACTGCCACAACTGCAACCATACGGCTGTGATAACCAAATAAAATGTGAATACCAAAATTCTGTTGCCTCTAATATGTTAGTTATGCACTGGGGTAAGTTATTTCGGGAAACATTAGATATACAACATATTTTCCAACGTGTGTCGTGTTTACTACTGGTACATTTATGTGTCATCTAATAAAAATTAGATAACTGACAAATGTCAACTACTAATGCATTTCATTTCCTCATTTTGATTTTTTTTATAAGAATTAATTTTAATTGTTATTTGAATAGCCCTATTACTTCCTCAGACGTCAATGACTGCGAATAATGACTTGTATTTTTACTAAATATTAAACTCTGTTTTTAAACAACAATATTTTATTTCTTAAAATTAATTCTTCTAATAAAGTATTCCTATGAAATAATATGTGTTTTATTTATATCAAACGTTTGCCGATCGCTGCTAAAATAGCAACGGTCTGAAAA
This sequence comes from Harpalus rufipes, assembly GCA_951394225.1. Taxonomy (NCBI): domain Eukaryota; kingdom Metazoa; phylum Arthropoda; class Insecta; order Coleoptera; family Carabidae; genus Harpalus; species Harpalus rufipes. Next base: position 18,241,377 of record OX596276.1, on the reverse strand, counting down.
TAAGTTTAGTTTGCAAATATCAACTTTCTGTCAATAAATGAAGTCGAGAAACTAGAGCTGTTGAAATGCTTAAATCTGGTTTGTAAATGACGTAGTAAAAGAATAAATCGCCAAAATGCTGTTTCAAACCGGTCGTTCGGGGTCGTTTAAGGGTTATTTCGAAGTGTAAATTTGAAAGATAAATTTTTAAATCCTCTAACTGAACTTCCACCATTCGCATTCATCCATTCTTAATTAAAAATAAATATTTTCGCTCTACACAAATTATGTATGTAACTTTTCAGCTGATCAGTTGTTGAATTAATTCCACCAAGACGAGCGGTTTAAAAACATACGAAAGTGGTTGAACCGATTTCGTTCATGACGTCACCGTTGTAACACGAAAATGCTTTGGTTGAAACCATTACGAAATAGTTTCGAACCAGTGTATCGCGAAAAAAACAGCTTAGATCTTTCAGATCGATCGTAAAGAAAATCATAAAAATGTCATTCCGTTTCACTCGAACGGCGTTAGCTGGAAAAACCCAGCGTCAAAAAATGTGCAGCAGCTCCGTAAGTGAATTTTATGGCAGGATTTGCAGCAGTAAGTTTTGATGCATGGTGCAAGAAACAGATGTCAAATGTTTACTGCTGAATATCTTCTGTTCTTCATGTCTGTGCTATATGACGTTGAATGGACATACGCAGTTGAAACCGATGAAACAAACTACGAATTTAACAAAATATTCAAATTTCAGACGGCATTTCAGAGGAGACTATTACAGCAGTGTTATAACTGCGGCGTTTTACACTAATGGACTAGTGAATCGAAAACATCTGTAGGTTAGGTTTCAAGTTTGCACATAAATAATATACTCGTAGATAATTGTTGGTATTTATATTTACATTTCTTTTTATATAATTTGGGAATAATAATTTGGTAAAATTAACGTATTAAAGACAAAATTTAAGGTCAGGTAATAATTATAAATAGAAACTTACCGTACACAGTAATTATATTTGATAGATTATTTAATAATCATAGAGGAATGTAAGTAGCTATTTTACCCACTTATAAGTAGGTATATTTAAAGAACAAACCAGTAATTACCATTACTTTATCATGTATGTATATTATCTACAAATTACAAACAAAGAAAAAATTGAAATTTATCAGTTAAATTATAATTATAATACTTTTCCGGAAAATGTCAATTTTATCCAATAATTCTGAATTCATCAATCCATTTACTTCTCTACGTACACCTTTGACAATCGCTATGGAAGTCTCTGGTCTCATTCGATGCTTTTAATTTTTTATACACTTTATAACATACTTTAATATGTTAACTCCATATTAGATCTGTACTTATTATGGTATAAAACATATCCTAAGCTCCGTATAGAACCTAACAAAGTATTTTCTGTAAAATGTCTCATTTCTCGTCTTAAGGGATACAGGTACTCGTATAATAGGGATTTCCAAGGTAATGTCTTTTTGAGTAAATCAGTGGTGTTCAACACTGGTGTTCCTTAAGTACTTCGGAAGTGTTATATGAAAATTTTTGGCAATTTTAATTTAACTAAGCTTTGTGAATTAAAAATTAAAGTGAATGAACTGAGAGAGAACTGCAACAGAATCACTTCTTTTTTCATATGAAAATGTGTTGAAATTTGTTCTGAAGTACTTCAGAAGGATTTTCTGAATTTTTTTGACAATTTTAATTTAACTGTGCTGTGTGAATTAAAAATTAATGTGAATGAACCGAGAGAGAACTGCAACAGAATTACTTATTTTTTCATATGAAAATGTGTTGAAATTTGTTCTGATGGAGCCCTATTGATGGTAGGAGCCGCGATTTATGGCTTTTCAAAAAAAAAAAATTGAAATGTATATCAACCATTCCTTTTTATAGACGAGCACTGATTAGAGTTGTTAACAACTCCAACATGAAAGCTTACTTGTTCACACAGAAGCCAGACAGTTCTCTGTAGGCAAGATGCTTTCCCGCGTAATTATTTAAACAAAGTCAATCAATACAAGTGTACATGCTAAGAATGAAGATATTTTTAACTACGACAGATAAATTATCAGCATTCCATAAAAGATTATTCTTTAGAAAAAGCGAGTAGCGGAAAACAATTTTAGATTATACATATGTATATGAAATTACATATTTTTCTATTTCAATTAACAAGCTTTCCGCCTGAAATTCTTGCTTACAAAATTGTTCTGTGGTATTGAAAACGTTTCTTTAATACTTTTAATATTTTTTCTTGTTTTTTTTTTTAATAAATAACTAATAATTACTACAAGTTATTATTTCTTTTTATAAAGTTTTTTTTTGACGTGAGTCTTCTGGCTAATCATTTCCACAATAAAAAAACACATTTATTTAATATATATATATATATATATATATATATATATATGTACATACAGACATCATCGTAAAAATAGTAAAATCGTATTGTAAAGACCTTGAAACGTGCTTATTCAATGAAAATTCACCACGGAAATTTTTGACCAAACACACTATCTTCCTTACCTAGAGGTGACGGAAGGTAAAAAATAACATGTATTAATTTTTTTCCATTCGAGGCACTCTTATTATAGCCATATTTTAATCAAATTAACATAAAACTTTTTTCTCAAAAAAATCATTATATAAGAGTATAAAAATATTATTTCATTGAAATCAAGAGTTAAATTCTCTAACTAATGAACATATAAAACGTATATGTTCCCGTATTTTGAGAACCACTGGTCGAAAACAAAATTTTCATTTCTTTCAAGTTGTCTTGTGAAATAGAAATTGTTTGCCCATTTAAACATGTTTGTAGCTCTTATACGACTTTGCAGCTCTTCTAGTTCTCGAGATACCAATGGTGGCCCATTTAAAATGAACAACCTGTATATTTATCTATGTTTACAGATGTTGATAATACATATACTATACAAATAAACTAATTAAATAAAAAAATAGAAGTACATTTGAATTCAGTGTTAATCTGTTACCTACTCTTCCAAGGACATTATCGTGACGCCACGATGAACATATCCATACAAACGCACATCACTCCTAAGTTCTTAAGTAGGTAGACTTCATATAAGCTATCATTCGATCATATAGATTTTAGTTAACGCGATAACTCACAGATTGATAGTGGTAGTAGTGGTAGTTATACTATACGTTGCCTTTGTGATAAATGTTACAGTTTCTATATGTAAAGGATTAATTGTCTTTCCAACAGGTATTTGTTTTATTTTTCATATTTTTTAATAAGTTATCTTTTTTGCATCGAGCTTACATTACTTAAAGAGGGTATAGGGATCCAGCTAAAAATTGTATATTTTTTGTGCATAATATAGCATTTTATCATTCCAAGAAAATTGTTATTTATCGAACTCAATTGTTTCTTATTTCTCATAAAAAAATATTTACTCATTCTGCCAGAAGCGTGAAGCTCTAGCATTTCAAAAAACACATCTAAAATTATTTCCATTCTTTTGTATTTTAATTTCTAGACAGCTTTGGTCATATACACCCTAAAAATAGAAATGACATGATTAATAAGATGTAGGACTCGAACCCACAACCCTCCTGTCGCGCTGATAAATAATTAAATTATTATACCTAACTTCTTTTATGAAATTATTTAAATTTAGGTTTATTATTTAACGTCTAAAGGAATGTTTTACATTCAGATACATATATGAGAATTTGTGTGAAATACATGTCAAATAAACAAATCGTGAAACATCACCTCATACAAGAGCTCATACATTTTGTTTAAACTGTACAATTTCCTCATACATTTTGAGTGAGCAAGAAATAGTATAAACTTTGACTTGTATGTCTTAATTGCTACGTTGTTTTGAGCAAATTATTCAAAAATAAAGTAGATTATGTAAGTAATGCAAGTTGTTTCGATAACTTTTTAGTGAGTTTTGTGACTATTATGGAATTTCAATATATGGGCTATAAAATATAAAAATCTGTTGTGGTCAGCACAATACCTCTCGCTATTTTCATTTTATGCGCAAGCAGTTATGTAACTTTGTTGGCCTTGGCAAGCAGATATGTGGGCCCGTGTCAGAATGACAGCTAGTAATGTACATAGGTGTCAAGTATCATAAGTTTTCATTCAAAACATTATGATTTTCCAAATCCATGTGGATTATTTTCCTCGGCAAGTATATTCCATACTATGGATGACAAATAAACATCAGAATATTTTGAAATTTTGAATGAAAAATTATGACATATGACAATTGTGACATCTATGTAAATAACTACTAGCCGTCATTCTGACACGGATCCTTATCTGCTTGTCAAGGCTAACAAAGTCACATGACTGCTCGCGCCCTATAAGTAATGAATTTAACATTTCTTGTACACACAAATAAATGAAATTCTATCTCTTCTTTCGTTCTATGAGAATTTTTGTCCTATTCTAATATGTTCAAAATTCGTCAAATTCATTGACAGTATTAGCGGTATTTCTTAAGGATATTTGCAATATTAACATACCTATAATTTAAATACATATTTAATTAATAATATATATTAAATGTACTCGTACCTCCCAGAAAAATCTTCCTGACATTTTGCATTTATCTGTCAATTACAAACATATCTGAACTGTTTTTTGGGCAACGAGATTTATTACAACACAACTGATTATTGTATATTATTATATACTATATCTCCAAACTCCAAACTTACAGAAGATATAATAAAAAAATTAAATGTGTCAGATTGAGAATAGGTAAAAATGCTCTCTGGTTAATTCCATATTTTTACTCACACCGATATTTTAAATAATTGATTAACTAGAAGCTGGTTTGTGATGAATAAAATTTACTAATTTATAATTTTAATTTTTAAATATAAACATACTTAAACGCATTATGATGGTTTATGTGCGATTTACAAATTTCAAATTCGACCAATCACAAGAGATTACCATTTAACATGGCGGTATAACTTTGCTTCATCCGTCAGCTTTCTGTTCTGTTTGTTGTGTGAGTCTGTGAGTTTTCAATGTGAATTTTGAATGTGGATATGCAGGAATAAATTGATATTTTATTAATAAGCAGTTACTATGATACTGCCCGTTGAAAAATCTTAATCTGTTCTGCCTAACAAACAGACCATCTACATTCTTTACGTTTGTGTTTATTTCTTTTTTCATTATACAAATCAACAATGGTAAAAAACATTCCCGATATTATTAAAAAATCATCTTGTTCATTAGTTTTTTAACAAATTCATGGCTATGAAAATAAAATCATAACTTAAAAAAGATCTGGCGAAACGTCAAAATATGACAAATGATATGCAGTGACAAGTCACATAATAGATACTGATTGGTCAAATCTAGAATTTCAAAATCGAACATAAACCAGACAGAAAATTGTAAATTTTGAATCAAAATTTATATTTGTATATTAAATTCATCATAAACCAGCCATAACTAATTTAACTTTTGCAATTTAAATTCATATCACAGGTCAATAACCGTGTTTTTTTTTCATTCTCAATTATTCTAGAGTGACCCTTGTATATTATGAAGTATATAATATGGACTGGAAACTTGTTTCATTTTGGTATCCATCACATATTTATGCACCCCGAAGGACTGAGTGAATTTTTACCAACATTCAAACCATTTTCTAAAATATATTTCATATGAAATTTATATGTAATTCCTAAACATGTTAGAAGTTTTAACCTTTCAACAATAAGACAGGATAATAATGTAATATTTTTACAGAATCATTTTGAAATGCGTTGAATGCGGTCGTGTATTATGCCTCCAATATTTCATCATGACATCTTGACAATTCTTATGTTATGATTATGACTATGACCATTATGACCATCACCTTCACAACAAATACAGGAGTTTCCTTTGCCTGTCTAGACTTGATCTGTGTAGGTCACTATGTAAATCTGACTTTTAAATTAAATAGAAGTAGATTTGAAAGTGTACTATGTATTTTTAAATAATGTCAATAAAAAAGTCTAATAATCTTGTATTAAATTGTTTCTTGATTAAAATTACTATAGTTTTAATTTTGTTTCAATGTTAATTCTCGCTCCAGTACTTATGCAGGTCAATGTTTTGTTGTGGTAATTTTGTCAGTTTTATTGTTTCATACAATTATAAAATAAATTTAGGGAACCTTAGAAATTGTACCATTTATTAACTTTGTTAACATCTTTATTCTACTTATTATGTAGATTGGATCTCTTTTAAAATAAACTCTTTGAAAATTATAAAACAATTTAATTTAATTTGAAGAATTATGAAAATTTTGTCATTGTTTGTAAGTAATTTGGAAATTAGTATATGTAAAACCTTAATTAGCTATTAAATACAAAATGTATTACATTTTATATTGTAATATCGAGTAGGTAATTAAATAATTAATCAAAAAGTACGGATTTACTTATTACTTTCGGTTCTTTCCTTCTATTTATATACGTATTTTAAAAAGAATCTGATGTGGCCAGCACAATACCTTCCGTCAATCCTGTGTATTATGTATAAATTCCATACATAAATTTTCTTTCAAAAGATTCTAAATTTCCAGTAAAATTATTTCATAAACAAACTATGCAAATTGCACTTGACACTGACATCTTCTTCTCTAGCTTTTCCCATTCGTTAGGGGTGGCTATTTTTTATTTTCTTCCACTCATTTCTGTTTTGCGTGTCGTTCTCATTCAGTTCCTTTTCTCTCAAGTCTTCCGCAATTTCTTTACATTCTTTAAACGCCAAATATTTAGAATTTTAAAGTGACCCCTGTGATGGACTCTCCACACCAAAAATGAGTGCACGTGAGGTGACGCATAGAAAACGCTCGCACAGTACGAATATGTCATCATCAATTACCGAAATTTGTGTAGGGAGAAATAATGAAAAAAAAGTTTATATCAGGGATTCTCGTATATAATTAAAATAGGTAAACAACACTACATTAAAAAATCTGATGTGGCCAGCACATTACCTTCCTTCATTTCTGTGTATTATGTACAAATTCCATACATAAATTTTCTTGCAAAAGATTTTATATTTCCAGGAAAATTATTTCATAAACACTAACTTCTTAGTTTTCTTTTTCTTCTTCCTCTTTAGCTTTTCCCATTCGTTAGAGGTCGCTATTCTTGATTTTCTTCATCCACTCATTTCTATTTTGCTTGTCGTCCTCATTCAGTTCCTTTTCTCTCAAGTCTTCCGCAATTCAATCCTTCCATTTTCTCTTTGGTCTTCCTCTGTTTTTTCTACCTTTTTGTACTAAATTCATTTCTCCTCATGACATGTCCAAACCAATGTAATTGTCTCTGTTGTATCTATTTAGAAACTTCTACGACTCGAGCCATTTCCTTTATCCTCTCATTACTTATCCTATCTTTCCAGGTCTTCCCCAACATCCATATCAACATCCTTATCTCTCTGTCACATTCATTTTCTTTTCATTGACACAGACATCTGCAATTAGAATTTTCTTAATACGTGGCTGTTTCCATGGTTATAGCATAGCTGGCTGATTTATGAAATTTAATTTCTTTATAATATTTTAACTCTATATCCATTGAATATGACGTATTAAATGCACTCAGTTCGTATAGATAATAGAATAATCTTTAATATTTATAATAACATCAATGTTAAAAAATGATAGCGTTTTTTCAAGAAAAACTGTTAAAATCTTCAAATGAGGGTACTTCCGGTTGACCAATTATAACTAAACTCTAATCAACTCTTCTTATGGATGTAAAGAAAAGGTACGGAAGAATTATAATTTTTAGAATTGTATTGTCTATGAAAAAATCGTCACACACGCACTCACACACATATAGAGACATCATCGTAAAAATGGTAAAATCGTATCCTAGGGACCCTAAAACATGCTTATTCACTAAAAACTCATCATCTATTTTTTTGACCAAAGACAATATCTTCCTTACCTAAAGGTGACAGAAGGTAAAAAAAACATCTTTCATAAAGGCAATCTGTTAACAGGCGAGTGGGATAACAGGCCTTATGAAACATGTTTTTATACTATTTTTTGTATTGAGGGAATTTTATTAGATTTTCAAAAAATGGGACGACAAATATATGACTTGGTGTTTTTTATCATTTATATTGGTAAAGCTTCCCGCTAGAAATATTAACCTCACAGTTTGCTAGCGATTGAGGTTATATATGAATTTGTGAATCATCTGTCAGTATTGAAAACCTTTATACCACCTCTAGAAAGCGAAAAGCGCCAAGAACAGTGCATTTCTTAACGACGTGTTTTCAGTTTCATTATAAAGACACCGAAATAGAAAATATTACTTATGGTGTCAAATTACAATTTGAAAATATCTTAAATATCTTTCTATCGTATTATTTTACAAGTGAATTATTACTAAGATATTGCTTACAAATAAAAGACATTCGCCTTCGCCTCAGGTTATAAAAAGTATCAGCAAAATAACATTTCGTAAATTACCTGTGAAAATCAAATTCCAAATAACGAATTTTCTACCATTAGTATAATCGTGTAGCCAGTGATTCTCAAACTTATTGGGCCCACCGCCCCCTTTTCAAATATATTTTTTTGCAATGCCCCCTCAGGAAATTTATTCTAATCTACATAATCTGTATGTCAACATTCTATGAATGTTATTATACGTATATTTTAACTATATATAAACTCAAATGATCGGCATAAAACTATGACAAGCCCATATACTATAAAACTACAAAAAAAAAATCTTGGGATGCTTACCAAACTTGCTTTTGTTGCTAAATTTCTCTTTTATTATGTACTACTACGTTATACTTGTACTAATTTTACTTTACGAGCGCAAATAATTTAATAATGTGTAGTTGCAATCATTAGTAGTGCTACTAATATTTAGTAAAAGGTTATGAGCTTGGCACAAAATGTGTAGTTTCCAAATCCCAAATCCAAATTCCTGATCCTTTGAAGTTCGCCATGAGCGAGTTCCACTGTAAAAAGTTGATGTACATATTTTCATCAATATGTGAAAATTGAGGACATCTTTAATAATTTTCAATTGAGCATGTTATTTCTCTTATTGCCCACATTTTTCATTCGCTGTACACAAGGTATGTTAGCCTGTATGTGGCGAAGAGTTCATGTATAATTATCAATTTAGAATACAATTACAGTATGGTGTTTACGCTACGTTATATCGCTGTCGCATAGAAAGTTCGCAAAACGCGGATAACAGCAACAGCATGCACGATCCTGATAACTATGAAGAAAGTGTGCAGTTAATTAAGCAACGACAAATTACGTCATTTTATATAAAAGTTTGCATTTCTACACAGTTACAAATACATATGTAGTATTAGAAATTAATTGCAATAAGTACTTTCTTTAATAAGTGAAAATTTTGTTGAAAACTGAAATGATAAACTATGGCTATTAAATTTTACACATAGTCATTTTAATTCATACTAATAAGAAGTGTGTTCATAATGCATGCTAACAATTTCACATTTCTATTTTTTTGTAAGAAGTTGCTGTGCGATGTCCATTTATTTTTTACAAATTAAGTATGAATCCATTGTTATGATTAATTATCTCTGTCTTTTTATGGTATATCAAATAATATAAATAAATAAAAGAAACCATGTAAAAATGCTAAAAAGTGTTTACAATAATAAATTTCGTATTTTACTGCACTTATGTAAAATATGTGTTTTTGTTCAGATTCAAATTTTTTGCATTTTTGCTTTTCTTGTAAAAAATACTTGATTGAAAAAATAGAGACAAATGACTATTTTCTTCATTATTAATTTCAGTTTTAACGTTTAAATTAGAATGTTGGGAGCGAAGTAATATGGCATTTTTTAGTGTGAGAAGCTCCAGAATTCTACTTCCGGTTTTTCTGGAAGCGATATCATCGCTCCTTTTTAATTAAAATATTCTCTGAAAGTAGTTTTACAGTGATCAAATACTTTACTGATTTTAATGCGTTATCAGTTTGCCATGACATTTGTATCTTCTTTGTTTAAGGATATATTTTCACATGCTTTTTTAATAATTTGTTACTTTTCTTCGAGTATATAATTCTTCATTTTCAATAAGAGAAAAAAAATGAACTGTAGATGGCAGGTGAGACGACGACAATATCCCCCATTTGACCGCCATTTTGTTTAGTAAAATACTGATATCATTTGTTGTTTTTACTCTAAAGTGTAAACTTCGAAACGATTTAGTGCAAAATATAATTTATTTTCAAAATAAACATTTATTTCAAATAATAAAAAGTAAACCTTATTTGCTACGTTCAAAAATCTCTCACCAGATGTCAACTACTTTGATTTTTCAATAATAATGACTACAACACAGACAATTTGACAGGTCAAATGTCATTACATTTGTTTGTGATTTTAAAGACAATGACTAACACAATTAAAATCTGATGTGGCCAACACATTACCTTTCGTCAATTATACGTATTCCACACAGATGTTTTTTGCAAACTATTCTATGGGCATTTTCTTTTTTACTTAAGTGTTGATAACATATCTGACCTTTGTCAACAAATACAAAAGCTACAGAGATTTATTCCCGGGAATAATCTCTAGAGCTTTATTCTCAGTATAATAACAACAGGATTGGTTAAAACGCAAACACGTGACAAAAAAAGAAACATTTCATTGGGTTTAAGAAATGTCGAAAAATAATCTTTAATATTTGTAACATAAAAGATCAAAAAAATAATTTTTAACAGCATTTTTCAAGAAAGAATGTTAAAATTTTCAAATTAGGGTACTTTCGGTTAACCAATCGTAACCAAAATCTAATCAACTCTTTATATGGACGTACGAAAGAGGAATATGAAAGAATTATAATTTTGGGAATTGTAGTACTGGAGATCGAAAGAGAAATTTTTGACACATGTACGCACACACACATTCATGCATGCACGCACGCACGCCCACACACGCATACATGCACGCACGCACACACACACACACACACACACACACACACATGCATACACACACACGCACACACACGCGCGCGCTTGCACACTTCATCATCGTAAAAACAGTAAATTCGTATTCTAGGGACTCTAAAACGTGCTTATTCATTGAAAACTCACCATCGATTTTTTTTTTACCAAAGACAATACCTCGCTTACCTATAGGTGACGGAAGGTAACTTTTATAAATTATTCAATTACGGAATGTGCAAAATAAAATATGAGTACTGAATTAGATGCAGGATTTAAGTCTCTAAAATATTTATTAAACCCAGTATGTTATAGTAAAAGCATTTAAAATTCAAAAATAAGTCAACAAATAATTTTTTCTATTTCGGTGTTCTTATGTTTCTATAAACGCACTGTTTTGTACTGCAAACACGACGTTTAGAAGATCTATAAGCGTACTATTTTTGGCGCCTTTCATGTTCTCGAGTTAGTAGTCATGCTTTCATAACTGACAGATGACAGGTAACCTCAAAATGGTAAGTTGTTGATAGTATTTCAACATATTACTTTTAATTATGGATTTTTATACTTTCATTAGGTGATAGGACTAGAAAAAAATATAATATTAATTTCACAACCAGAATCAGACCTTGAATCATAAATACGATACACTTTGCAATACACTAATTAATCAATAGTTGACAAAATATGAAATTTCAATTGTTAGCGAGAAGCGTTACCAACATAAACATAACTAACAAAAAAATACCTAGTCATAATTTGACGTCGCAATTTAAATAAATTTAATCGTAAAAATACCTCAATAGAAAAAATAGTATAAAAAACACGTATCATAAGGCCTGTTGACGCACTCGTCCTTTGTAAAACTCGCCTAGCGGCTCGTTTTCCAAACTTGGACTCGTACGTTAACAGATTGCCTTATGATACTTGTGTTTTAATGTACTATTATTAGCGTATGCAAACCAAATATGTGAAATATAAGATATACTGACACAATGTCAATTTCAGTGATACTGACAGAAAGTAACGCTCGCTGTACTTATGGCTGTAAACCAAGGTAATATATCTGAATTAATAAATAAACTTACGTTACAGCGATAGTATATGTCTTTTCAATTTAACAGCTATCTCTTTCTATCGCTGGACATAGTAAGTAAAATGGCGTGTTCAACTGCCAGCTGGGCTGTCAAACAAAACGTCAACAATATTTCAGTCACTAAAATACCTGTATTCTCGGTGAAAATTTACATCGTTATACATTTTAGCTTCAATAAAAGCTTCTGTAACTTCTTTCGAGATGTATTTTAAAGTTGTTAAAGACTTCTCATACTTTACACCTAAATTTTGAAAAAGCAAATGCCATGGATCTCAGCAAGGAAGCATGTAATCATGGCCCCTGCCATTTGTTGGCTTACTATGTGCAGATCTCATTGCGCATATTTCATATCTCTTTAAACTGAAAAGTTATATTGTCAAGAACGAGCAGCTTTAAAAAAAAGCATTTCCTAACTTAGCCGAAACAATATGAATTTTTGAAAGACATTGACTGGTAATATTTACTCAAAATTTTAGTAACCGTTACTAATTATAATGGCTACCACCATTTTAAAATACATTGGTATAACTAAAAAAGTAAACAATTGAATTTTAATAATATCTTAATCACCCTTGATTAACAGTAAATACTACCAGTCAATTTTTTAATGACATAACCCAGATTCAGATTCCATCTCTTATTAATATGTATTTTATTAGTAACAAAATCTCATGATTATTGGCACTACCACGCAACGGTCATACTGAAATACAAATTATTTGCATAAATGTGGTTAGAAATTGCACTTGAATGTAACGGTACAAAAGCCACTTGACATCAAATAAATTATACAAAAGGATTGACCACTTCTTAAGGTCGCAAGTTCAGCTAACATCTTGTGTGCAGTTTCTTTTATATATAAATACTTCCACAGTTTCAGCAGTTGTTATCGTTCGTGAATTGTGACATATGGCAAACGTTGAAATATTTTATTTATGTGGTCTGTCGTTGTTTTCTAGAACGAAACAAATGAACGATTTATTTCTTTTTATAAACTGTATTATAAAGAAAGTTCAAAGTATTTATCTAAATTTAAAAATATTTATTCTTACTCCATAATTTATAACTATTTCCTGTTTGTAATTTATTTCAGTATTTATTGTTGATATCTTGGAAAACATAAATTACGATAATTTTTATTGTACGTTAAATTTTAAAAACTGACATTACCCTTTTGTATTTTATGACACGGACATGCAAAAAAGAAATACATATATAAGTTTTTAAAATAATTGTTTTAGTTTAGTTTCACTTTTCATGAAGAAAGAATGAGAACCGTTGAAATTATATTTTATCTTTTATTTTGTAACAAAATATGGTGAATTTTTATAAACGTAGGATATTCCAAATATAGTAGGTACACATTTTACAAATAATAAATCCAAATATGTAAGTCATCACTACTAACTTTTTGTTTTGAAATTGTAGAAAAACGGTTAAGTTGAAAAAATTATTTATTTCATATTTTGGGATAAATTAAATTAAAACATGTAAACATGAAAAGTCCTGTTATAACAACATAAAATGAAATAAGCCTTGAAATAGCTATCATTAACCTTAAAGTAAGTCCTTATTCTTAGGCAAAAATAAGTACATAATAATAAATAAAAATAAAACATAATGCGTGACTATTAAAAATTCTGTATGGTTCTTTGATGTCATTTTCATTCGTAATATTGTAATATTACTTTAGCTACTTTAATATCACTTCTGGGAAAATAATTTTAAAAAAATATTTTTCTTCTGTAATAATAAATTTTGAAAATTAAATAATAAAAATTCAACAATTTTTCATTAAATCTAATTACGAAGCTTTACTTTACATTGGCATCTGTCAATTTGAATTATCTGAATATATTAGCTGTTTTCATGATTAGCATAGCTGGCTGATTTATGAAATTTAATATCTTTATAATTCTTTAACACTATATCTATTGAATATGGAGTAAAAATTCAATCAAATCGTATAGAGAATAATATATTCTTTAAGTTATAATAACGTTAAATGTCAATAAATCATATTTAACTGCGTTTTTTCAAGAAAAGCTGTTAAAATCTTCATATGAGAGTACTTCCGGTTGACCAATTATAACCAAAATCTAATCACCTCTTCTTCTGGATGTAAACTTGAGGAATACGAAAAAATTATAATTTTGGAATCATGGTATTAAGTTATGCGATCCGAAACTTTCATCACACACCCGCACACACACACACAGACACACACATACAGACATCATCGTAAAAATGATAAAATCATATTATATGGACCCTAAAACGTGCTTATTCATTGAACACACACACAGACACATACACACACACACTGGTTAATTAGACAAAAGTTGTCCTATATTAGGATGCCGTTTTATCAATGCATTATTTCTTCAGAAGTGCATAGGTGTCCAGATACAAACGAATATGTAAATTTTGCAGTTTTTTTCGTTTTTGCAAAACTTCTAAATATGATATAATTCTAGATTTTGATTTGCAATTCTTTAGGACACTTTTTTAAGCTCTTTCGAATCGCGATACTCATTTTTTATCACTATTGGATTTCAAGCTACAATATCAAACTAACCTTACAATTTCATATTTGATAATTATTATTGCCCATTAAATAAACCGATAAGTACCATCTGTTACCTTTTTGTACACTACAAAAGTCTGTCTTTCATTGGACAAAATTAATTTTTTTATCTACAATGTTTCAAAAACAATGCTGTTAACAAAAACGAAAATAAAAATCTGATGTGGCCAGCACAATATCTTCCGTCAATCCTGTGTATTATGTACAAATTCCATACATAAATTTTCTTGCAAAAGATTATAAATTTTTGGTATTATGTGATTCCCTTTCTCGGCAACTGAATTCCATACTCCTGATAACAAACAAACCACATGAAATAAGAAAATTATGAAATTTTGATTGAAAAATTATAACACTTGTCAGTTATGGACATAATTAATTGCTGTCATTTTGACACGGGTCAAAGTCATGTTACTGCACGCGCCCCATACATAAATTTTCTTGCAAAAGATCCTATATTTCCAGTAAAGTTATTTCATTAACAATCTATGCAAATTGCACTTGACACTGACATCTTCTTCTTCTTTAGTTTTTCCCATTCGTTAGGGGGTCGCTATTTTTTATTTTCTTCTTCCACTCATTTTTGTTTTGCGTGTCGTCCTCATTCAGTTCCTTTTCTCTCAAGTCTTCTATAATACAGTCTTTTCATCTTATATTTGGTCTTCCTATGTTTCTTCCACCTTCTATTAATATATTCATCTCTCCTCATGACATGTTCAAACCAATATGTAATCGTCTCTCTTATATCTAGAAACTTCTAACACTAGAGTTACTTCCCTTATTCTTTCATTGATTTCATTTTATTGATACTGACATCTGTCAATTTGAATTACCTGAATATATTAGCAGTTTCCATGGTTAAGTTAGTATAGCTGGCTGAATTATGAAATTTATATAAAATTTATTATCGTTATTCTTCTTTAAGTCTATATCTGTTGAATATCAAATATAAAATGCAATCAAATCGTATAGGCAATAATACGTTTAAGTTATAATAACATTTAACTGATTTTTTCAAGAAAAACTGTTAAAATCTTCAAATGAGGGTACTTCCGGTTCACCAATTATAACCAAAATCTAAACAGGTCTGCATATGGTTGTAAGGAAGAGTAATACGCAAGAATTGTAATTTTTGGAATTCTAGTATTGGAGATATCGTGCCCGAAAACGCGGTCACACACACACATGTACACACACACATACACACACACACACGCACACACGAACACACACACACACACATACAGACATCATCGTAAAAATAGTAAAATCGTATTGTAAAGACCCTAAAACGTGCTTATTCAATGAAAACTCACCACCGAATTTTTTGACCAAAGACAATACCTTCCTTACCTAGAGGTGACGGAAGGTAAAAAGTGGCCCATTTTCTTTGCACCTGAGTGTACAAATAGTTAACTATAACTATATACAATATGCATACTCATATATTCAATATTCATCAAGTTGCATTAGAATAAATTATTATGACAGATTAGAATTATTTAAAGAAAATATTTTACATTGCAATTAATATAATGATAAATAGTTTTAAAATTTGTTTCGTGCAACCGCACGCAAATTAAACATTTCGCAGACGCAATGCAGTCCGCAAAATCCAATTTCGCGGACGTTACTATAGTAATCTCCGTTAATTTGAAAGTGACTTTGACAATTTAGAATTGAAATGACAACAAATAATATAACAATGACAGTGACGTTTTTTAAAATATAACAACAATTGATTTCTTGGTTTGTTTTTTAAAACAAATTTAACAAACATTGTAAAATAGTTATTTTAAAAGTTATTTAATCTCTTTTCAATGATTTTTTGCAAAACTATTATCAAATGTCAATTTAATGAAAGCCGCCTTTCTATTTCAATGAATTAATCTGTTCAAACACAATAAAATTTGTAATTACATATTTTTTACGATTGCACAAAAATATTGTGTACAGCTTGTGAAGGGACAGGTCACAGCCAACTAAAATTAAGGAAAATAATTACTCTTTTAAGAACCTGTGTCTGGGAAACGGAGCGTTTCCAGTTTATTAGTAAAAGTTAGTCTATTTTGCAACCCCTATAAATTTGTAACACGTATTCATTAACATCATGATAGATCTATTAAATATTTAAAAATAAAAATTCTTAAATTTTTTATTTCGTGAATTAATGCTTAATAATGAATGAAATAATTATTAAAGTTTGGCGCAAAAGTTATACCGTCATCGTCAACGGTACAAGAAGAGAAAACCGAAATACGTTTACCATTTAAATATGAATAATTGTTAATAAACTTTCGTAGATGTCATTTCTTATCATGTATCAATAAACGTCCATCATTATGTCGTATTTTTATGCATTCTGCAGTCACGTCAGCCCATCAGCAACACATGAAATTTTTAAATTATTTTATTATAAAGAAATTTTTCATTTATTTATATACAAAATTCGTATGCAATATGTAATTTATAACGATATCATTGTAGTGGGCAAAACCTCATCATTTATTTATAGCTCAACAATATTAAAACATTATTTTTTTGTTTACAGAGGTGACGGAACTTGAGTCCACCATGGTCTGTTTCCGAGGCACGGGATGCGGCCGCTTCCTCAGCAAGATCCTATTCGTGCTGCTGATGATAGTGGCGGCTACCTTCACGGTGCTACAGTTACGTGGCTACCCTCTTCGGGTATCCGTACCACCGCTCAGCGGCCGGCTACTACTCCAAAAACGCTTAGACCCCCTCACTCGTCATCCCGACTCCACTACCGAGGCGCTAGACCTCGAACCTGACGTCGATCGCTCGCCTTCTCTCTCCGAGGATATGCTGCTCGAAGAGGTGCAAAACCGAATGCCCAGCCTTCCCATCGTGTACTGGAACAAGAATAAAAATAAACCCATGTATATTAACTCTACTTGTGCCAAATTTCCTAGTGTTTTTGAGCTTGAGTTCAACAACATCTACTGGCAGACGCTTAGGACCTCAAATGGAACGTTCCAGTTGTATGGGGCATATTACGATATAAGGAAGCAAAATAGGATGGGTGCTACTATTAGAATATTAGGAATGATTGATAGAATTGAACCTACTGTTACAACTCACTGCCAGATTTGGTATGACGGAAAGAAAAATCCGTTGATTGTTAAAACCTTCGAATACAAATATATTTGGTATAAAAAGTGGGGTAATTATAAACAAGGTATCTATCAGCCATATTTAATAGCTTGTCCTATACCAGAGGCGTACAGAAGTTCAGTTCCTAGTTCTGTATCTCTAGTTGAAAAGCCTTGTGATAACACTACAAATAACTTGAGAGTAATTTACGATAAACTAGAAGAAAAGAAAGACTTTGCAGTTTGTGTAAAAGGACTAGACTTTCTTCATGAAGATCTATCCGTGCGCTTAGTAGAATGGATAGAACTTCTTGGATTATTAGGTGCTGATAAAGTGTTCTTTTATGAGCTACAAATACATCCAAATATAAGCAAAGTTTTGAAACATTACGAAGGTACTGGACAAATACAAGTTACTCCTATATCGTTAGCTGGAGGACAGCCAAATATTCCAGCATTCCAACATTTATATCTCACCAAGAAAACAAATCACAAACGACAAAATGAATTGATACCATACAACGATTGTTTTTACAAACATATGTATCAGTACAAATACATCGCTTTATTGGACATAGATGAAGTTATTATGCCTATCAATGGTCAAAAATGGAAAGAATTAATGGACACAGTGCTGAAAAAAGCATTAAAGATCAAAAGCGAAGAACGTGCTTCATACAATGTTAGAAATGTATATTTCCTGGATGACTTTCTCCATTCGCATGGTTGGATAAAAGATATTCCCAAATACATGCATATGTTACAGCATGTATATAGGGCTAAAAATTTCACAAAGCCTAACCAATATGTGAAATGCTTCCATAATACTGAAAGAGTATTAACCTTACACAACCATTTCCCTCTAAGTTGTCTGTCAGGAAGCTGTACGTCATATCCTATCGAAACAGCTGACGCGCAACTGCAGCACTATCGCGCGGATTGCGTCAAAACATTGAAAAAGTCTTGTGAGATGTTTAAAAGTAACAATGTTATGGATACTACAATCTGGAAATATAAGGATCAACTAGTAAGTCGAGTAACGAGGACTCTTAAAACTTTAGGGTTCTTTTCCGAAAATGGCGGAAGATGAAATATTAACTATACAATTAAGTGGATATGTTTGCCAAAATATTGAAATAAGATTTTGATTTTTTGTTAAAAATGTTTTAACAACTGTGATATATACTAATTAATTTTGCTTGTAAGATCTAATGCTGTGAATGGTATTTCTCCAATCTAGATCGGGTGACGGAATTAGAATTTTAGATCTTCAAGCAACTAATTTGGCAAAAAATTAAATTTTATTTCCTTATAATCAAATCGAGAGACATTTCATACATAAATCTAACTGTGTGACTGAATTTCAATGAATTTGTTCCTTTATTGAAGCTTAGAAAATAAAATGAATGTGACAATATGTGTATTTAAATGTGTATGAATTTTGTCATCATTTTGTTGAAAAAAAAACAATTCATTTTAATTTAACTTAATGTTCTTATTACTATACATCACTATTATTAAAGTGTTAGTGATTTTCGTCAATATATTCTAGTGTGAAAGTGATTCAAGACTTAGAATATAATAGTCGCAAGTTTTTTATATATTCTTCATGAATCGCTAAGAATCTTTGTCAATATAAGTGAATTTTATTTTATTGTATGTATATGTTCAAATTAGGACCATATACATAAATATAAGTTAACATTAAGTGTTATTGTTAATCAATATTTTAATAAAATTCACTTATCTCTAGAATAATTAAGAGCTTTTTTAATGTGATATGTCGTATTCTGTATGTTTCAAGTTGAAATTTGCAGAATCATATTTTAGAATTTTAATAAATAAGACTTAAATAAATGTTAAATTGCTCAATAAATTTTTTTTTCGATGGTGCTATTTTTACACCATTATAAAAATTAGTGCCTTTACTATTATAAAAAATTATTCAATTTAGATTTACTTAATAAGTCCTATCGTAAATCTTATTTATTTTTCATGTCATATTTGTATAAATATCATTCTGTAAATCAATATAAGTAGTTACATTTTTGTTTAACAGGTTGCTTACTTATTTTATTTTGCATCTGAGTCTATTTATACATTGGCTGCTGATGTACAGATATGCTTATTACTATTTTAGTTTTTTTTTACAGACTGAATCATTATTAAGAGAACTGTAATTTATATGTTATTCTTTTTCAATGTAACCAATTTAATATACTTTTTTTATAAACATACATCAATTTATTTGTATTTCAAAATTAGGGTCCAAAATTTGAAGTCCATTGATGTTAAGAAAAAAATAAATTTGTATATATTGAGAGTATATACCAGTACATATATTTTCCTACGAACTTTTTATGTTCATTATATGTATGTAGTATATAAATTTATTAGATTTGTTGTATATCATTTGATTAGTACTTCAATAAAATTATTTAATTAAGAACATTAGTTTTATTTTATGCATTTATTTTATAATAAGTCACATCACTACATATTTACATATTTAAAATTAATCAACACTGTGCAACATGTTGCAATGCATGTTATACAAGTATACAACGAATTTTTTTTAACATTGTTATACAATTTTCGGACGTCCGCAACTGCTTATAACTTCTACAGTTAAAATGAAAATGTCGTTAGTAATTATTTCAATTGAAAATAAAAAATCTGATGTGGCCAGCACATAACCTCTCGCCGTATATTTTACCTGGCTGTATGCATAAAGCAAAGAATATTTTTATAAATACAAATAATATATTCATATAAATCTATGACGTATAAACTTCTTTATTATTCAATAATAGCATGTCTCAACATGAAGATATTTTACCATAAATTATGTTACAATAAATTACAAAGTAGAGTTTACCATATATAAATATTAGGCTGGTAACAGCAATTTTCAATTCGAACAACGTTGTTTACTTTCTCTTCATATTCTTCTAGTAAAAACATTAATTTTGGGCGGTCTAAAATGTATATATGGATTGTGCATCTATTCTTACATATCTTCTTTTACATTTTATTTTTTCATACATGTTATATCTAAATAACACTAATTCCCTTTAATAAAGTGACGGATAGATTGCACTCCGATTATTCTTATATCGATGTGTAATTTTGTCAATATTTACAACTTACTTGAGAAGAATTTGATAGCTTTTTCGCAATTCAAAGTTACTCTAGTCTATAGTACTGGTGTACATTGTCCCATAATGTTTGAAACAAATTTAAGTCCTTCAACCTAGACTTGTCATCTCCATAATAGTCACAGATCAAGAACTAAGGGATTCTCCAAGTACATTTTTAATTCATTACTCATTATTTCTGACACTGACATTTATCTGTCAGTTACAAATAATTTAAATTATCAACTATTTTTCATGGCATTCTTTCGGCTGTCAAATTTATTACAACAGATTATTTTATATATTATACTTCTTTTATCTCTAAATCTATGGAATATATAATAAAATATTTAAATGTATCAGATAGAGAATTTAATTTTCTTTAATATTACCACGAAAAAATTTCAAAAAATAATATTTAGAAGATTTTTTTTCAAGAATCTTCTACTTCCGGTTGTCCAATTATTACCAAAACCTTTTCAGATCTTCCCATGAATGTCCGATTGGGAAATACGTTGTTAAACAAATTTTAATTCTTATAGTTTTTGAGTAACCGTCCTTCCAACATCCCACACATACACACACACACACACACACACACATCCACACACACACACAGACATCATCGTAAAAATGATAAAATCGGATTGTAGGGACCTTAAAACGTGCTTATTCAATAAAATCTGGATATGCGATTTTTAGCATGAATGCAATACCTCTCTTAGCGAGAGGTAATAAAAAATAAATAAAAAAACTCAGAAAGAGGTTTGGGTACATCCAATATTGCTCTCTGGAATATCGCACCAAGCAAAATAGTTGCGTGGGCGATTCTTAAAATTTTTGTGTTTTGTGACACACAACACCTCTTTTTCTTTAAATAAATCTATGAGTAGAATAGTAGATTCCTTTGACCATTCCATACCTTCGCATAGACCAGGCATGTGCAACTCGGACCAGGAAGCAAATATCACACGAAATCGCGGGCCGGATTTTATATACAGGGTGAGTCACCGAAATCGCCGTCTTCGATATCTCCCTTGTCGTTAGAAATACAGCATAAGTTTATTAACAGAATTTATTCGACTACACAAGGAGCATAACGTAAAATTATTTTCACATATACAGGGTGTTGCATTACGGCTCGGCGAGAATTGTTTGTCTTTTTTTAAATGGAACACCCTATATATTTTTATATATTTTGAATTGTATTTTATTCATCTATACGAACATATGAATTTTGTTTTAGTTTTCCACGGCGTTGCCAAGTTATTCCGTTTTTTCTCTAAAAAAGACCGAATACTCGCATTGCTTTATAAAGGCTTACTGAAGTTATTTTAATAGTAAAAATTAAGAATTTTCTTTTCAGTATAACTGTAATTATACTCCATGTTCTGACATATTTTTTTTTAAAATTTAATTATACAGGCTGTTCAATAAAGCGAATCGAATCTGCTTAATTTCAAATGACCATAACTCGTCATTTTCAAATGGAACACCCTATATTTTATTATTCAGTTGTGTGTATTTTTGTATGATCTTCATATGTTATTAAGGGTATCCTATGCCTAAAACCAATAATTTCGGAGATTTTCACCATTTTTCTCTAAATTGATATATTCACTTAAAAATTAAATCTAATATGCCATTGATATTGTTTTTGAATAAGAAACAATTGCAGTAATGATAGTATTTTCATTAGCCAGGTTATTATTAATAACAGTGGGATTAAGTAAATTAATTTATTAATATGAGTCTCTCGCAAGAAGAACTTACGAATATGGTGTACGCACTTGGAAAAGCGGAAAGAAACCCTCTTTTATCGTACTGAACATGACCAAATGACCAGTTCTTTCAAACCTTTCCCTTAGTTTTTCAAAAGAACGCGGATTTGGATGTCGTCTTCCCGGAAACCGTTGTGCATAAATTCTTGATGCCAAAAGATAAGGTTTGTTGCCGCTTCTTCAAGTGCGTACACCATATTCGTAAGTTCTTCTTGCGCACTCTCCAGGCCAGCATTGAGTGCCCGTGAGGTGACGCCTGGCCTGACCAGCATACACCATATTCGTAAGTTCTTCTTGCGAGAGACTCATATTAATAAATTAATTTACTTAATCCCTCTGTTATTAATAATAACCTGGCTAATGAAAATACTATCATTACTACAATTGTTTCTTATTCAAAAAACAATATCAATGGTATACTAGATTTAATTTTTAGTTAAATATATAAATTTAGAGAAAAATGGTGAAAATCTCCGAAATTATTGGTTTTAGGCATAGGATACCCTTAATAACATATGAAGATCATACAAAAATACACACAACTGAATAATAAAATATAGGGTGTTCCATTTGAAAATGACGAGTTATGGTCATTTGAAATTAAGCAGATTCGATTCGCTTTATTGAACAGCCTGTATAATTAAATTTAAAAAAAAAATATGTCAGAACAAGGAGTATAATTACAGTTATACTGAAAAGAAAATTCTTAATTCTTACTATTAAAATAACTTCAGTAAGCCTTTATAAAGCAATGCGAGTATTCGGTCTTTTTTAGAGAAAAAACGGAATAACTTGGCAACGCCGTGGAAAACTAAAACAAAATTCATATGTTCGTATAGATGAATAAAATACAATTCAAAAAATATAAAAATATATAGGGTGTTCCATTTAAAAAAAGACAAACAATTCTCGCCGAGCCGTAATGCAACACCCTGTATATGTGAAAATAATTTTACGTTATGCTCCTTGTGTAGTCGAATAAATTCTGTTAATAAACTTATGCTGTATTTCTAACGACAAGGGAGATATCGAAGACGGCGATTTCGGTGACATCCTGTATATATATATATATATATATATATATATATATATATATATATATATATATATATATATATATATATATATATATATATATATAATAACAATAATAATAAAATTGAATGTGGGGGGACACTAATACGAGTAGCTCATTGCATGCGTACACAGAACTGAAACTGAACGCTACACGCTATTATTAAAGGACACTGACAGAAAATTTATATAAGTAGAATTTTTGGTGTAGAGTGTAGGTATAAAAAAAATGTTAAATACAATAGGGCGCGAGCAGTCATATGACTTTCTTGGCCTTGACAACCAGATATGGGAGCCCGTGTCAGAATGATACCTAGTAATCCATGTGGTTTATTTCCGCGACAAGTAAATTCCACACTCCTGGTGACATATTAACTACGTGAATTTAGAAAATCTTGAACTTTTTAATGAAACATTCTTGTCAAGGCCAACAATGTCATATGACTGCTGGCGCCCTATATTTATGTACCAAAAACGGAAGTGGCGAGAGGTATTGTGCTGGCCACAACAGATTTTTACTTCCCGCAACCCTTCGTAAGGGAGATATAGGGATCGTGCTAAAAATCGCATATCGAGATTTTAGTAAATAACCACGTCCCTAGAATCCAATTTTAACATTTTCACGATGATGTATGTGTGTGTGGTTGTGGATCCTCTTTACGCTCTAACTCAAATACTATCGTTCAGAAAAATTTTAAACCTTATATTTCTACCTTATTCTAATATGGAAAGAAGCCAGTAGATTTTGGTTTAAATCAGATAAGCGGAAATGGCATTTTACTTTTTCGAGATTTGTTATTATAAAAATTAAAGTATTTTAAATTTTCTACAGGTTAGCATTAATACTTTTTTATATATTTTATGGATAAATTTATAAAATTATCTATAATTTTAATCCCGGAGCCTACGCTTTAAGAGCATTGTGTACTCCCTATACTAAAATATGAAGCGAAAACTCAAATAAATTGTTCCTGTACCAGAACTATTAACATTTAAAAAAAATCAATATTAGACAAACATACTTCTGGTATGAACCTGCTTTTAAAAAAAAATATTATTGAAATCTATTAGTATTTGACTTTAATTTTAATGGGAAAACAAGCAATGCTACTGAATTTTGGATTTCCTATTAAAATCAAAGTCCAGTGTTAATAGATTTCGATAATTGTTTTTTTTAAATGCAGGTTCATATCAGAAGTATGTTTGTCTAATGTTGAATTTTTTAAAATGTTAATAGTTCTAGTACAGGAACAATTTATTTGAATTTTCGCTTCATATTTTAGTACAGGAGTACACAATGCTCTTAACTCCATGGTTACACAGTTCAAATCTCAAATCTTTGTAACTGACAGATATATGTCACTGTCAACAAACTAATCATTTCAAATAATAACAGCAACGTTTAAAAAAAAAGGTAAATGGAACAATAATTATATGGAAAGGAACTTAATACAGTTTCCAGCATAAGTAAATATGTAGGACTATAGGTAAGATAATAAAAATATATATCATCACGGCATATTACCCATTGCTGGGTCTGCTAATCTGCTTTCTACACAGATTTCGGTAACGATGATGGCATATTTGTACCGTGCGGGCATTTACCAGGTGTCACCTCACGAGCATTTATTGCTGGCGTGGAGAGTGCACCACAGGGGTCATTTTTGTGCCATTTAAAATTCGATATATTTGGCGTCGGTCGGGATCGAACCCGGTATTTTTATTTAATTTAATTTTAAGTATTTACAGGAATAAAAATTTAATTAAACGGGAGGTATTGTGTTGGTCACATCAGTTTCTTTGTTATAGCACTTATATATAATATTTCTAATTTAAATAGATAACATTAGATATAATAACTAAGGTTTAGAAAACAGTATAATCTGTATAAACATAAAAAAAAATTTAAATATCCTCTAACTTCTATGCATTTTCTTTGTAAACTTTTAACAGCATTTTTTCATTCATATTCGAAATACTGATGGAAACGATCATCGATTAGGATTAGAAGAAAATTCATTTTCATTGAATTATACCTAGTGTTTCACAAGATAAGATTTCTTGTCTTACTAAGCTACTTCTTGTCTTGTCTTGCAAAACAAAACAAGAAATTTAAATAACTATTGTCTTGCATTACTCTTTCAAACAAATATCTTGTCTTATTTGCAAGCTTCTTGCATAGTTCTTGTCTTGTATGTTTTCGCTTAGGGTTAGTGAGTATAGAGAACAAGCCGATTGCGTCATCACTCGGTTCTGCTCACTACGCCTCCAACGAAATGTTCAGCGGCGTGCGCAATATTCATTTTTATATTTTATATTTTCATATATATAGGTATGTTGTTTTATCTTCTGTATATATATATATATATATATATATATATATATATATATATATATATATATATATATATATATATATATACAGTGTGTTAATTAAAAACCTGGCCATAGGCCTTTAACATGGGAAATCAGTTTTTCCTTGCGCAAAAGTTCCCAAATTATTTTAGATAAAAATACTTCAAATAAATGTTGTAGATAATTAAATTCTGCACCAGAATTAGTAATAATATTTATTTTTGACATTGAATAATCGAGAAAATCAATTTTAAATTATTCTGGAGATTGCTGATTTATAGCGGTCAAAAAAGTTTGTGTTTTGTTTTTCGTTCAATAACATATTTCTTTGAAAGTATGGAACAGTTTTCTCATGAAAAAAGCTTCAGATTATAAAATGGTGGAATTTTATTGTTGAGTTGCATGGCTATCGCTATAACTCAGCAATCTTCAAAAAACTTTAAAATTGATTTTCTCGATTATTAAATGTCAAAAATAAATATTATTACTAATTCTGGTGCAGAATTTAATTCTCTACAACATTTATATGAAGTATTTTTGTCTCAAATAATTTGGGAACTTTTGCGCGAGGAAAAACTGATTTCCCATGTTAAACGCCTATGGCCAGGTTTTTAATTAACACACTGTATATATATATATATATATATATATATATATATATATATATATATATATATATATATATATATATATATATATATATGGTTATGGACTTAATGTCATAAATTTAAGGGTAAGTAGTATGACAGTTTCCGTCAGAAAAGTCGAATTTTCTTTTTTCGAATTTTAAAAAAAAACCTTTTTGTTTTGTAATCTACACATGTCATACTACTTACCCTTAAATTTATGACATTAAGTTCATAACCACCCTGTATATATACATATATATATATATATATATATATATATATATATATATATATATATATATATATATATATATATATATTGTTAACACAAATCACTACTCTTATTTAAAATATGGATTTTTTATTGAACCGCCATTAATAAATACAATGAGAAATCCCTACAAAATAATATTTTTAAATTAAGATGCTAAAATATACATTTCATTACAGAGCGTAATTTGGTCCCATTTTTAAATAAAACTGACGTGGCTATGGATTTGGACCTTTCAATTAAAAACTTCAACGTTGCTCTCTTTCTCCCTGCCGCGCACTTTACGATTGATGACGCAGTTGGCTTGTTTTTATCGTGTACGCTCTCTACCTAATCCTTTGGTATAAAATTAAAATGTTTCTCCCTAAAACCCATCATAAAAACTATAACAAAATGTTGATATTTCTGATCTATAATATAATATTGCAAAAATGCAAGAAAATCTTAGAAAATATTGCTATTCTTGCATTTCTCCCACGACAGATTCTTGTCTTGTCTTGCAACGGAATATATAACTCTTGTCTTGTTCTTGTCTTGCATTTTCTGCAAGAACAGGAGACACTAATTATGCCGACGTTTCAATCATACAATGACCATCCTCTGGGTTCAATATCAAAATAAAATGTTTCCTCAAAAATGAATAAAAGAATAAATAAATATAATAAAACAAAAATTAAATAACGTGCGCTGGATTAAAATTTAATTAAAAACGGATAAGACTATGAAAAATGATGAATAAACTTTTCAAAACTGTAACAAGTGCATGTTTTTAATTTATTTAAATGTTGTTTTATCTTCTTTATTATTTTAAAATGTCGTGTTTTCTGTTAATTACACCATTTTGAAGGATACAAGAAAGACGATTACATTGGTTTGAACATGTCATGAGGAGAGATGAAGAATATATTAGAAGAAGACTAGCTTAGTAATAGAAAGTTGAAGAAACAGTGGAAGACCAAAGATAAGATGGAATGACTGTATTGCGGAAAACTTGAGAGAAAAGGAACTGAATGAGAACGGTACGTAAAACAGAAATGAGTGGAAGAAGAAAATAAAAAATAGCGACCCCTAAAGAATGGGAAAAACTAAAGAAGAAGAAGGAAAAGATTTCAGTGTCAAGTGTCAAGTGCAATTTGCATAGTTTGTTTATGAAATAATTTTACTGGAAATTTAGAATCTTTTGCAAGAATATTTATGTATGGAATTTACACATAATACACAGATTGATAGGTATTGTGCTGGCCACATCAGATTTTTTGATATTGAATAACCCCGAGGGTGGTCATTGTATAGCCGATACATAGGTATAATAGGGTGGTTGCAAGATTTTTGTATTTATAAAATAACATTATATCCTCGTAATTTTGCGTATTTAAATATTATTTATTGGAACAAAATTATAATAATTCCTATAAATAATGAATTATTAATTGTTAAAAAAAAATGCATATTTTCAAATATATCACGTGATTAAAAACAGAGTGTGACGTCAAAAGGCATTCGCGGCAGCGCATCCAAAGAAACTGCTCCAAATGTCAAACACAAAATCACATTACAAGTTTTATTTACAAGCGACTGAGATAGAGAAACACGCAATATTGCACGCGATGAACAACAAAGGTTGCTTTGTGTTCAGGCAGCCAATAGGAATAGGTGCCTTCTTACGTCATAAGAGTGGGGGGTAGTTTTTGTCTAGAGTTTTTAGCGCGATTCTTTTTAATTCAATATTTAAAAAATCTGTTGTGGCCAGCACAGTTCCATACATAAATTTTCTTGCAAAAGATTGTAAATTTCCAGTAAAATTATTTCATAAACAAACTATGCAAATTGCACTTGACACTAACATCTCCTTCTTCTTTAGCTTTCCCCATCCGTTAGGGGTCGCTATTTTTTATTTTCTTCTTCCACTCATTTCTGTTTTACGAGTCGTTCTCATTCAGTTCCTTTTCTCTCAAGTCTTCCGCAATACAGTCCTTCCATCTTATCTTTGGTCTTCCTCTGTACCTTCTACTACTAAGCTATGCAATCCTCATCCAATATATATTCTTCATTTCTCCTCATGACATTTTCAAACCAATGTAATCATTTCGCTTATATCTTTCTAGAAACTTGTAACACTAGAGTTATTTCCTTACCTATCTTTCCATGTCTTCCCCAACATCTACTTCAACATCCTCATCTCTGCCACATTCATTTACTTTATATTTATACGGACATCTGTCAATTTGAATTATATGAATATATTAGTAGTTTCCATGTTTAGCATAGCTGGCTGATTTATAAAATTTAATATCTTTAAAATTCTTTAACTCTATACCTATCTATTGAATATGAAGTTTAAAATGTAATCAAATCGTATAGAGAATAATATATTCTTTAAGTTATAATAACGTTAAACGTCAATAAATCAAATTCAACTGTCAAATCTTCAAATAAAGCTACTTCCGGCTCACCAATTATAACCAAAATCTAATCAGTTGTTCTTCTGGATGTAAACTTAAGGAATACGAAAAAAATATAATTTTTGGAATCGTGGTATTGAAGTTATGCGATCCGAAACTTTTGTCACACACACACAGACACACATGCATACATACAGACATCATCGTAAAAATGGTAAAATCGTATTATAGGGACCCTAAAACGTGCTTATTCACTAAAAACTCATCATTAATTTTTTTAATCATAGACAATCCCTTCCTTACTTAAAGGTGACGGAAGGTAAAAAATATTAACAAAAAATTTGTTTTCAGTTTACTATGAATTAATTTTTATAATCTTTCACATAAAATAATACTAAAAAAAAATGTGCAACCACCCTATTAAATAAGAGTGGAGTAATTTTTAATGGGAATAATAGTAAAAATACCCATTTGTTGTTCTACCCTTCCGTGTTAGACAGAAAAAAAACCTCATGTTTATAATTAAATTAATTAGACATTCATAACAAAAGATCACCAATGCGCATAAATAACTTCTACAAAGTAGAGACACTGTAGACTCTACATTCAACAAATGGCACAAAAAAATTATAGTAAATACGTGAAATAATGTATGTATTCGAATGACGTAATACCTACCTTATTATTGTAAAAAAAAATGCATATTATGATAATATCGTAGATATTTTTATCAAAACACGCATAGTACCTAAATACATACATACTTCAATTATTTTAATAAGCAATTATCAACAAAGTTACAATTGTAGTAAATTGGGGAAATTATTGTTTTATTTTATTATCATAAATTACAGTTTATTTAAATTCAGAATAATACAAAGCATTTAGTTGACATTGACAAGTATATTTTTTGTCTTCTGCTTTTCGATTGTCTTCTGTCTGTCTTGTTTTTAAAACATTGGCAACTGGACTTACTGAATATATAACATCTTCCTCTTTTTACATTTTAAAGTCTTTAAATTTATTTGGACACCTGACTGTCCTTCCTGACCTGGTAGCATAACTATTTGTAGCATTTGAAATATTATTTACATCTGAGTTACTTGGTAACTCATTATTTGGAGACATATTAGCTGGAGATATATTAATTTCATTTCTAGTATATGTTCCTCCATCTTTCTTTTGTACAATACAAGATCTGGGACTCTGACCTTTACCCAATATTACTCCAGGTAACCAGACATCATTCTTAGATTTTTGAAAAACGACTGCCTCACCAGGATGAAAATCTGGACGACGTCTTCTAGCTGACCTATCATAATAAATCTTTGACTTTTCTTTCCACAACTTTAAAATCTCTCGGTCTTGAGTGTATGTTAACTTTGGAGTCAGGGTTTTTAAAGAGCAAGGTATATTAGTTCTTAATTGACGGCCCATCAAATTGGATGCTGGAGAATGAACAGAACCTCTAGGGGTATTTCTCTGATTTAACATAGCCAAATAAAAATCTTCGTTTGAATCCGCAGTTTTCTTTAAAAGTTTTTTAACTGTCTTAACAGCGCTCTCTGCTAAGCCATTTGACTTTGGATAATAAGGACTTGACATAATATGATTAAAACACCATTCTTTTTCAAAATTTCTAAACATTTCCGAATCAAAAGACAATCCACCATCGGTATACAAAGTCATTGGAATTCCATGTCTGGAGAAAACTGATTTAATTTTTTCTATTACAGTAGGACTTTTTAAATTAGGCAAGCTACAGATCTCAATATAGTTGGACAGTGCATCTACCAACACCAAATAATATTTCTGGTTGAACTCAAAAATATCACTTCCAACTTCCTGCCATGGAAGAAGTGGAACATCTTTAAATTTCATTTCAAGTTTTATTTTATATTATCTTGATATTTTTTACAAGTTATGCACGAATTAACACATTTTTTTATGTCCTGATTGATACCTGGCCAAAACACTGTTAATTCTGCTCTGTTAGTCATTCTTGATACTCCAGGATGTCCAGTGTGTAACTTTTTAAGCATTTCACCTTTTAGGCTATGGGGAATAATTATTCTGTCTCCCCTAAACAACATATTTTTTATCAACACAATTTCATCTCTAAATTGAAAATATGGCTTGACACGATCATCTAAATCTTTATAATTTCTCGGCCATCCTTCCAAAGTATATTTTTTTAATTTAACAATCACTGGATTATTTTCAGAATACTTATCTATCAATTTCCAATTATCCTGAGTCACTTGGAAATGTTTAATAAGCATTAGAATTTGTAACTCTAACTCTTCATCAAAGTCTGTATCTGTATCACAACTATTTCTCGTAAAATCACGGGATAGAGTGTCAGCAATATACAAGTATTTCCCGGGTGTGTGGACTATATTGAGACGATATGGTTGTAACCTTAACATCTTTCTTTGCAACCTGGTTGGAATTTTATACAGAGGTTTTTTAATTTTAAATAATAATATATATCACAAATAAATAAAAAACTGTTATGATCATCACAATACCTCTCGCGCCTTTCCATTGTGGTATGTATAAGTATTGTATTTAACATTTCTTATACATAAAAAAAATTCCAATTACACCTAATCTTTATATTTACGTATTTTCTATAATTTTAAATTCATTCTATGAGCAAGTTTTCTCCATTTCTTCTAAACGTTCGAGGTTTTTCCAATTCATTAACGGGATTGGCGGTATTTCTGAAGGGTTCATGTAATATCGCTATAATTTTAAATATATAATTAATAATACAATAACAAATATTAAATATCGTTCCCAGATTTATGACACTGACATTAGTGACATTTATCTGTCAATTACAGACATTTTAATTTCTCAAGTAGTTACCATGGAGATGTTTGAGCTGTGAACAGACTGTGAGATTTATTACAACAGATTATTTTATAGATTTTGGTTATAATTGGTCAACCGGAAGTACCTTCGTTTGCAACATTTAACAGTTTTTTTTTAAAGCAGTTAAATATTATTTATCATTGAATATTTAATCTTTACCTAAAGGTGACGGAAGGTAAAAGTTGACGATCCAAACATTAACAGAGTGATTGAATAAAAAATCTAAATGTGGCATATAATACCTTCCGTCATTATATATAAATTCCATACATAAATTTTCTTGCCAAAGATTTTAAATTTCCAGTAAAATTATTTCATGAACAAATTATGCAAATAGCACTTGACACTGGCATCTTCTTCTTCTTTAGCTTTTCCTATTCGTTAGGGGTCGCTATTTTTTATTTTCTTCTTCCACTCATTTCTGTTTTACGTGTCGTTCTCATTCAGTTCCTTTTCTCTCAAATCTTCCGCAATACAGTCCTTCCATCTTATCTTTAGTCTTCCTTTGTTTCTTCAACCTTCTATTACGAAGCTATTTATTCTTCTTCCAGTATATTCTTCATCTCTCCTCACGACATGCGCAAACCAATGTACCCTAGCTTAAAAATCAAGTAAGCGAGTTTTTACAATTTTTCAGCTATGTAAATAATATAAAACCTGACAATGTTGGCACTGTCATCACTATTTGATCTATTATGGAGCAAGTTCTTCATTGTGTTTAATTTACTTACTATTAAATTACAAATAAATTCCAGAAAAATGAAAGAACAACCAAGGATGTTTTTGAATTTCTGTTAATTTTGCCATATTAATTGACACTAGGGACATTGAAGTTAAAAATCAAGAACGACGCAAAAAATAAGTGTACGCGATTTTTTTGCAAGTCAGTGTAATCGTTTCTCTTGTATCTTTCTAAAAACTTCTTACATTACAGTTATTTCTCTTATTCTTTCATATCTTACCGTATCTTTCGTGACTTCCCCAACATCTATCTCAACATCCTCATCTTTGCGACATACATTTACTTCAGCCTTCTATTACTAAGGATTCATTCTTCTTCCAATATATTCTTCATCTCTCCTCATGACATATTCAAACCAATATAATCGTCTCTCTTGTATCTT
This sequence comes from Harpalus rufipes, assembly GCA_951394225.1. Taxonomy (NCBI): domain Eukaryota; kingdom Metazoa; phylum Arthropoda; class Insecta; order Coleoptera; family Carabidae; genus Harpalus; species Harpalus rufipes. The sequence continues at coordinate 18,207,949 of OX596276.1, read as the reverse complement.
TCTAGCAACTTCTAACACTAGAGTTATTTCCCTTATTCTTTCATTCCTTATCCTATCTTTCCGTGTCTTCCCCAACATCTATCTCAATATTCTCATCTCTGCCCCATTCATTTACTTTAACTTGATACTGACATCTGCCAATTTGAATTATCTGAATATATTAGCAGTTTTCATTGTTAGCATAGCTGGCTGAATTATGATATTTAATATCTTTATAATCTATATCTATTGAATATGAAGTATAAAGTAATCAAATCGTATAGAGAATATTAAATTCTTTAAGTTATAATAACGTTAAATGTCAATAAATGATATTTAACTATTAAAATCTTCAAATGAGAGTACTTCTGGTTGATCAATTTACCAATTATAACCAAAATCTAATCATCTTCTGAATATAAACTTGAGCAATACGAAAAAAATATAATTTTTGGAATTGTGGTATTGTAGTTATGCGATCCGAAACTTTCGTCACACACAGACACAGAAACACATACATACTCGTATATACAGACATCATCGCAGGACCCTAAAACTTGCTTATTTACTAAAAACTCATGATTGAATTTTTTGACCAAAGACAATACCTTCCTTATCTGAAGGTGACTGAAGGTAAAAATATGAATATATTAAATAAATGCTTTACATATACACATAAGTTTAGGAGATCATTTTAGTACATAAATCCAGACAAATACATCTAGGTCACTAAATATAGTTTAAAAAAATCTGTTGTGGCCAGCACAATACCTTCCGTCAATCCTGTGTATTATGTATAAATTACATACATAAATTTTCTTGCAAAAGATTGTAAATTTCCAGTAAAATTATTTCATAAACAAACTATGCAAATTGCACTTGACACTAACATCTTCTTCTTCTTCTTTAGCTTTCTCCATTCGTTAGGGGTCGCTATTTTTTATTTTCTTCTTCCACTCATTTCTGTTTTACGTGTCGTTCTCATTCAGTTCCCGTTCTCTCAAGTCTTCCGCAATACAGTCCTTCCATGTTATCTTTGGTCTCCCTCTGTTTCTTCAACCTTCTATTACTAAGCTATTCATTATTCATCCAATATATTCATTTCTCCTCATGACATTTTCAAACCAATGTAATCATCTCTCTTTCTAGAAACTTGTAACACTAGAGTTCTTACCTATCTTTCCGTGTCTTCCCCAACATCTCCTTCAACATCCTCATCTCTGCCACATTAATTTACTTTTTATTTATACTGACATCTGTCAATTTGAATTATATGAATGTATTAGTAATTTCCATGTTTAGCATAGCTGGCTGATTTATAAAAATTAATTTCTTTATAATTCTTTAACTCTATATCTACTGCATATGAAGTATAAAATGCAATCAAATCGTATAGAGAATAATATATTCTTTAAGTTATAATAACGTTAAATGTCAATAAATCAAATTTAACTGTTAAATCTTCAAATGAGGCTACTTCCGGTTCACCAATTATAACCAAAATGTAATCAGTTGTTCTTCTGGATGTAAACTTGAGGAATACGAAAAAAATATAATTTTCGGAATCGTGGTATTGAAGTTATGCGATCAAACACACACTCGCACACACACACACATACATACATACATACATACATACATACATACATACAGACATCGTAAAGATGGTAAAATCGTATTATAGGGACCCTAAAATATGCTTATTCACTAAAAACTCATCATTGAATTTTTTGACCAAAGACAATACCTTCCTTACCGAAAGGTGGCGGAAGGTAAAAAGTAAATTTTGCTGTTTTAATTTTTGTAAAATACTTCTATGTATACATATAAAACAATATGTATTGAATTTTGCTTGAACATCTTTAAGGTAACTGAACAAAGTTTCTGGATTTCAGCCAATTTTTATCCAGAAACATTGTTCAATTCAATTACATATCAATTCAACCAAGAAACAATCCTTTTCTGATCTTTAGGGTACTTCTTTATTCTCTTTTGAATGGTAATACAGTTGTGATGTCTCGGATGCCATGTGTCGCCCTTGACGCCACTTGATTTATAAAACGTTCATGCTATTCCAATGACAGTACAAGTATGACTGTGACTCCGAACAGGTGAATAACTAAAAGTTTTCGTTAATGTCTACTGCATGACAAGTAAGTACGAATAAATACAAATTTATGTAAAAGATCTGACGTGGCCAGTACATAACCCAGCAATTCCCTACGCCTATTTTAAATAAATTCCATGTATAAAATATGTTGCAAAATATTTACATTTCCAGTAAAATTATGCCACGCACATACTATGTAAATTGCAATTAAGACCCGTCTCAGACTAAAAAAATCTTCTTTGTATTTTGTACAATTACCATACAAAAAGTTTCTTGCAAAAAATTCGGACTGAGTTTAGAATAGGATCCAGATCCAGCTTTAAAATGCATTTGTTTTAAAAAAAGACACTAGTGTTTTATGTAATTATATTATATTTCCAGTAAAATTATAACAAAAAATCTGTTGTGGCCAGCACAATACCTTCCGTCATTCTCGTGTATAATGTATAAATTCCATAATTTTTCTTACAAAAGATTCTAAATTTCCAGTAAAATTATTTCATAAACAAACTATTCAAATTGCACTTGACCCTGGCATCTTCTTCTTCTTTAGCTTTTCCCATTCGTTAGGGGTCGCTATTTTTGCATGTCGTTCTCATTCAGTTCCTTTTCTCTCAAATCTTCCGCAATACAGTCCTTCCATCTTATCTTTGGTCTTCCTCTGTTTCTTTAACGTCCTATTACTAAACTATTCATTCTGTTCCAATATAATTCTTCATTTCTCCTCATGACATGTTCAAACCAATGTAATCGTCTTTCTTATATCTTTCTAAAAACTTGTAACACTAGAGTTATTTTCTTACCGTATCTTTCCGTGTATTACCCAATATCTACTTCAACATCCTCATATCTGCCACATTAATTTACTTTTTATTGATACTGACATCTGTCAATTTGAATTATATGAATATATTACTAGTTCCCAAGTTTGGCATAGCTGGCTGAATTATAAAATTTAATTTCTTTAAAATTCTTTAACTCTGTATCTATTGAATATGAAGTATAAATTGTAATCAAATCGTATAGAGAATAATATATTCTTTAAGTTATAATAACGTTAAATGTCAATAAATCAAATTTAACTGTTAAATCTTCAAATGAGACTACTTCCGGTTGACCAATTATAACCAAAATCTAATCAGTTGTTCTTCTGGATGTAAACTTGAGAAATACGAAAAAAATATAATTTTTGGAATCGTGGTATTGAAGTTATGGAATCCGGAAGTTTTGTTACACACACACAGACACACAGACACACATACATACAGACATCATCGTAAAAATGGTAAAATCGTATTATATGGACCCTAAAACATGCTTATTCAGTAAAAACTCATCATTGAATTTTTTGACCAAAGACAATACCTTCCTTACCTAAGGGTGACGGAAGGTAAAAACACACAATGTACATGGGTGCATACTCAACGCCCGAATATTTAAAACCAGAAGATTCAAAACCAGAATATACATGCACAGAATCATTCAATACCCAAATATTCATAAACCGAATCGCGCATTGCACGAAAGCGTATCTAATCTAATCAAACCCACCCAAACATAACCTAACCTAAAGTGACCTCTGCTTGGCCACGCCCACATATTCGGTTTTTGAATGATCCGGCGAAGCGCGTTCTGGCGATGCGCGATTCTGTTCTTGAATATTCGGGATTTGAATGATTCTTGTGTATGCATATTCTGGCTTTGAATCTTCTCATTTTGAATAATCGGATTTTGAATATTCGGGCGTTGAAGATTTTCCCATGTAAATTATTGCACGTGACACTGACAATGAGAATTATATGAAATATGAATATAGTAGTTGTTTCCATGGGTTATAATAGCATAGCTGGCAAATTTATGAATTTTTTACCTCTCGCTAAGAGAGGTATTGGATTCATGCTAAAAATCGCATATCCAGATTTTATTGAATAAGCACGTTTTAAGGTCCCTACAATCCGATTTTAACATTTTTACGATGATGTCTGTGTGTGTGTGTGTGTGTGTGTGTGTGTGTGTGGATGTGTGTGTGTGTGTGTGTGTGTGTGTGTGTGTGTGTGTATGTGTGCGGGATGTTGGAAGGAGGATTACTCAAAAACTATAAGACTTTAAATTTGTTTAACTACGTATTTCCCAATCGGACATTCATGGGAAGATCTGAAAAGGTTTTGGTAACAATTGAAAAACCGGAAGTAGAAGATTCTTGAAAAAAAATCTTCTAAATAATATTTTTTGAAATTTTTTCTTGATAATATTAAAGAAAAATAATTTTTCTTTCTGATACATTTAAATATTTTATAATATATTCTATAGATTTAGAGATAAAAGAAATATAATATGTAAAATAATCTGTTATAATAAATTTTACAGCCGAAAGAATGGCCATGGAAAATAGTTGAAAATTTAATTTTTTTGTAACTGACAGATAAATGTCAGTGTCAGAAATCCGAAGACATTACTGAAGAGTTTTTCTGGGAAGTACATACATTATATTATTTCTTAATGTATTAATAAAATTGGAAACATTTCGAAAAATTAGAAGAGGACAAAATTTCTTCATCAAAAATGAATTTAAAATTAAACAATCTAAATATATATGGAATAGATATATGCGTAAGTAGAATTTTTGGTGTAGAGTATACAAGAAATGTTAAATACAATAGGGAGCGAGCAGTCATATGATTTTGTTGGCCTTGACAAGCAGATATGGAGGCCCATGTCAGAATGATAGCTAGTAATTATGTATAAATTTCTCATTCTAAATTTAGTGATTTTCCAATTCCATGTGGAGCAGAATTAAATGTTAAATATCTAACGCATACAAGTAAATTTTAAACTCCTGGTGATAAATTGACGTAAATTTAGAAAATCTTAAAATTTTTAATGAAAAATTCTAACATTTGACATCTATGTACATAATTATTAATTATCATTGTGAAACGGGCCCACACATCTGCTTGTGAAGCCCAAAAATGTAACATTACTGTTCGCGCCCTATACTTATGTAACCAAAAAAAGGAAGTGGCGAGAGGTATTGTGCTGGCCACAACAGATTTTTTTTTATAATTTTCCAAATCTATATCGATTGAATATGAAGTATAAAATGGAATCAAATCGCATAAAAAATAAAATATTCTATAATATTTGTAATAACATAAAAAGTCAAAAAATGATATTTAACTGCGTTTAAAAAAAATCTGATGTGGCCAGCACAATACCTTCCGTCAATCCTGTGTACTTTGTACAAATTCCATACATAAATTTTCTTGCAAAAGATTATAAATTTTTGGTATTATGTGATTCCCTTTCTCGGCAACTGAATTCCATATTCCTGATAACAAACAAACCACATGAAATAAGAAAATTATGAAATTTTGATTGAAAAATTATAACACTTGTCAGTTATGGACATAATTAATTGCTGTCATTTTGACACGGGTCAAAGTCATGTTACTGCACGCGCCCCATACATAAATTTTCTTGCAAAAGATCCTATATTTCCAGTAAAGTTATTTCATTATCAAACTATGCAAATTACACTTGACACTGACATCTTCTTCTTTAGTTTTTCCCATTCGTTAGGGGGTCGCTATTTTTTATTTTCTTCTTCCATTCATTTTTGTTGCGTGTCGTCCTCATTCAGTTCCTTTTCTCTCAAGTCTTCTACAATACAGTCTTTTCATCTTATATTTGGTCTTCCTATGTTTCTTCCACCTTCTATTAATATATTCATCTCTCCTCATGACATGTTCAAACCAATATGTAATCGTCTCTCTTATATCTAGAAACTTCTAACACTAGAGTTACTTCCCTTATTCTTTCATTGATTTCATTTTATTGATACTGACATCTGTCAATTTGAATTACCTGAATATATTAACAGTTTCCATGGTTAAGTTAGCATAGCTGGCTGAATTATGAAATTTATATAAAATTTATTATCGTTATGCTTCTTTAACTCTATATCTGTTGAATATCAAATATAAAATGCAATCAAATCGTATAGACAATAATATATTCTTTAAGTTATAATAACATTTAACTGATTTTTTCAAGAAAAACTGTTAAAATCTTCAAATAAGGGTACTTCCGGTTGACCAATTATAACCAAAATCTAAACAGGTCTGCATATGGTTGTAAGGAAGAGGAATACGCAAGAATTGTAATTTTTGGAACTCTAGTATTGGAGATATCGTGTCCGAAAACGCGGTCCCACACACACACATACACACACACACACACACATACACACACACACGCACACACGAACACACACACACACACATACAGACATCATCGTAAAAATAGTAAAATCGTATTGTAAAGACCCTAAAACGTGCTTATTCAATGAAAACTCACCACCGAATTTTTTGACCAAAGACAATACCTTCCTTACCTAGAGGTGACGGAAGGTAAAAAAAACTTAAAAGTTGCAATTGGGGCTACTTCCTGTTGACCAATTATAACTAAAATCTAATCACCTCTTCGTTTGGATATAAACTCAAGGAATACGAAAAAAATATAATTTTTGGAATTATGGTATTGGAGTTATGCGATCCGAAACCTTTAGGTCCGGCCCTGCATTTAAAATTCTAAAATATTTGGCGTCGGTCGGAATCGAACCCGTTTCCCAGATTCGTGTAAAGTGACGCCTAGTAAACGCCCTACAAATATGTCATCATTATTACCGACATCTGTGTACAAAGCAGATTAACTCACCCAGCAATGGGTAATATGCCGTGATGATATATATTTTTATTATCTTACCTATATTCCTATATATTTACTTATGCTGGAAACTATATTAAGTTCCTTTCCACATAATAATTGTTCCATTTACTATATTTTCTTTTTAAAACGTTACTATTATTATTTAAAATGCTTAATTTGTTGACAGTGACATATATCAGTCACTTATACGCATTTGAGATCTAAACTGTGTAACCATGGAGCGCGCGGTTAAAGCGTAGGCTCCGGGATTAAAATTATAGGCAGTTTTATAAATTTATCCATAAAATATATAGAAAAAATATTAATGCAAACCTGTAGAAAATTTTATAATCTTTAATTTTTATATAACATAAATCTCGAAAAAATAACATTTAAACGTATTTTTTTAAGAAAAGCTATTTTGAGCTTCCAGTAAAGTGCCATTTTCGGTTATCTGATTTACTTCAAAATCTAATGGCATCTTTCCATATAAGAGTAACGTAGAAATACAAGGTTTCAAAATTTTCTGAACGATAGTATTTGAGTTAGAGCGTAAAGAGGATCCACGCACACGTACACACAGACATCATCGTGAAAGTGTTAAAATTGGATTGTAGTGACCTTAAAACGTGGTCATTTACCAAAATCTCGATATGCGATTTTTAGCACGATCCCAATACCTCCCTTACCAAGTGTAGCTGGAGGTAAAAATATAAAGAAATTAAATTTCATAAACCAGCCAACTATGCTATAACCATAGAAACAGCTACTATTAAGAAAATTCTAACTGACAGATGTCAGTGCCAAGTGTAATTTACATAGTATGTTTGTTTATAATTTGGAAATATATAGAATCTTTTGTTAAGAAACGTTTTGTATGGAATTTGTACAAGATACATGGAACTGACGGGAGGTATTTCAAATAAATAAAAATATTATATATATATATATATATATATATATATATATATATATATATATATTTAAATTTATCAGTAGAAAATAATTGTGATTTTAATAAAGAAAACAATAAACATTTCGCTTATCTTGAAACTAATTTTCAAGTGTCTTTTGTAATGCTCTCTTCATCTATCTTGAATAGAAGAATGAGCAGTGTATCACAATCACGTCACAGTAGTCACTTTTTATTTTTTTTACTTCGATCGGAATCGAAACCATGTCGTCAGAGCCACAGTTGGCCACGTAGTCAAAAGTCAGAGTACTGCGACATGCACCTCATTGTTTCATCTTTACACGCTTAAAACCATCTTTTTTAATTACTCGTGTATTTGTTGAAAATGTGTAAATAAAACAAATTATATTTCTACATTATACATTAAGTAACTCTTCTTTTTTGTTATTTTTAATTTTTATTCATATTTTTACATTTTTCCCATGATTATATTTCTTTTTTCAGTTATTCAAAATGGCAATGTATTTGGAATCCATCACAGATCTAGTATTATTAGCCTCTATAATATTTGTTACAACCATCTACGTTTACTTTAAATATATTTACCAATATTGGACCAGGAACAATATTGTTCAGCTTAACAACCCTTCTTTTCCATTCGGAAATACAGGAGACATTGTATTGAATAAAGAAGCCATTGGAATTAAATTTGCAAAAATGTATGAAGAATTTAAATCTAAAAACGTACCTGTGGGAGGTTATTATTTCACTTATCGTCCTGAATTGATGTTGCTGGACTTAGACATAATCAAACAAGTTTTAATAAAAGAATTTCATCGCTTCACTGATAGAGGAAGTTTTACTGACGAAGAAAATGATCCTTTAACCGCACATTTATTTGGACTTGATGGACAAAAATGGAAAAATTTAAGAGCTAAACTAACGCCTTCTTTTACTTCCGGAAAAATGAAAATGATGTTTAATACTTTAGTAGCTACTTCAGATGAATTGAACAATATCTTAAATGAAAGTTCCAAACGAAATGATCCTTTAGATATTAAAGATATCTTAGCAAGGTTTTCTACCGATGTTATTGGAAGTTGTGCGTTTGGTATAGATTGTAATAGCCTGAAGGACCCGAATACGGATTTCAGAAAATATGGAATAGAAGGTTTCGAACCAATTAGTTTAATTGCTAAATTGCGAGCAGTCAGTGCAAATTTATTCCCTAATGTATTCAAATTCTTAAAAATTAAGTATCATAATAAAGATTTAAGTGATTTCTTCATTGGTGTTGTGAAACAAACTGTACAATACAGAGAAGAAAACAATATATGTAGAGAAGATTTTATGCAACTCTTAATTCAACTAAGAAATGGAGAATCGGTAGTATATTTATTGGTTTTAATTTGAATTCTGTACCGCATTTAAATATTTATTTTAGACTTCGAGAAATGACGATCCAACAACTGCTACTAATGACAAAAAAGGTTTAACAATTGAACAAATTGCTGCCCAATGCTTCGTGTTCTTCTTAGGTGGTTTTGAAACATCATCAACTACAATGACGTTCTGTTTATACGAACTTGTAAAAAATATTGAAATTCAAGAAAAACTTCGTGAAGAAATTGTAAGAGTTTTGAAGAAACATGACAATAAATTATGTTATGATGCTATCATGGAAATGGATTACATGGAGAAATGCATTAATGGTAATTATTTTCATCATCATTAGGCTTACGGCCCATTGACACCTCCTGTCGCCTTTACTACTTTCCTCCTTCTTGACGGGTTCGTCATCATTCATTCCTCCAAATGCCCCACCCATCGGAATCTGTGCATCTTTATAGTCACTACCAGGTCCGGTTCTTGATATAATTCTCTTAGTTCGGCATTAGTTCTAATTCTCCAAAGATCCTCGTTAATTTGAATTAGTCCAAAAATGGCTCTAAGTATTTTTCTTTCAAAGCAATTCAAATTTATTTCCAATGTCGCTACTATAGGTAACTACTGGTTTTACGATAGTCTTGTAGATTTCTAGTTTAGTTCTTCTAGACAGTTCTTTGGATCTCAGTAGCTGTTTCACTGAGTAAAAACATTTGACCCCGCTTGCAATTATAGATTTAATTTCTTGTTCTAATCCTCCATTAGAATGTATGACAGACCCTAGATATCTGAATTCATCAACAATCTCAAAATTGTAGTTCAGTAGATTTATGTGTGTTTCTGTGATTCGGGATCTCCTAGAAATGAGAGAGTATTTGGTTTTTTCTGTGTTTATTTGCAGTCCTACAAGTTTTGTGCAATTTTCCACGTTGTCTAAAATATTTTCAAGTCCTTTGCTTTCTGCTACTAATTATTTTACGATACTTAATAATTTATACATAAATATCGGATGTAAAATACCGGGTGCTCTGAATATGGTAGGTAGAAACGTAACGTTTTTCTTGAAATGTTGATAAAACTAAGTATTATATCATTTTACATTGATACACTAAAATATTTTAGAAAACATATCTTACTATGTGTTTTTAAAAAATGTCCATAATATTAATAAAAATTGGCGATAATTTACGTTAGTTTTTATTTGTATCATAAATTAACTAAATAAAATTAAATTAAATCGAGTGAGCCAACTAATGTGGTACGTAGCTCGCATTTCTGAGGAAATACTGTAGCACTGTTCAGTGGGGTACTACTTTCTTCGCGAAAAAAAAAAAGAAAGTTGCCAAATCCAAAAGTATTAAAAGTACAGGGAAGAGGGGAAGTACAGTGGTCTTCAAGATGAGAGATTTCTTGAAAAATTTCTGTGAAATAGGAATTAAAAAAATTGAACAGGTAATTTTATTCTTAATTACAAATTGTAATTTACAAATCATTAATTTGTCTTGTTTTTCAGAAATGAATACATATATATATTTGACCTTCCGTCACCTTTAGTTAAGGAAGATATTGTCTTTTGTCAAAAAAATGCGATGGTGAGTATTTAGTGAATAAGTACGATAACTCGATTATACCAATTTCACGATGATGTCTGTATGTGTGTGAAGCAATGTGTGTGTGACAATTTTTTTCATAGACGAAAACTCCAACACTAAAATTCTAAAAATTATAATTCTTTCGTATTCCTTTTCTTTACATCCATATGAGGAGCTAATTAGATTTTGGGTATAGGTCAACCGGAGGTTTTTCTTGAAAAAACACTGTTAAATACCATTTTTGACATTTAATGTTATTATAAATATTAAAGAATATTCTATTATCTATACGATTTGATTTTATACTTCATATTCAATGGCTAGAGTTAAAAAATAAAAAGTATATAAAGATATTAAATTTCATAAATCAGCCAGCTATGATTTAACCATGGAAACAGCTACTATATTCTAATTGACAGATGACAGTGACAATGAAAAAAAAAATGCGGCAGGGAGATGAGCATGTTCAGATGGATGTTGGGGAAGACACGGAAAGATAGGATAAGGAATGAAATGGTAAGAGAAATGGCTCGAGTGATAAAAGTTTCTAGAACGATACAAGAGAGACGATTACATTGGTTTGGAAAGATGAATAATATATTGGAAGAAAAATGAGCTTAGTAGTACAAGGTACGAGAAACAGAGGAAGATCAAATGAAGATGGAAGGACTGTATTATGGAAGACTTGAGAGAAAAGGAATTGAATGAGGACGACAAGCAAAATAGAAATGAATGAATGAAAAAATTCAAGAATAACTACCCCTAACGAATGAGAAAAGCTAAAGAAGAAGATGTCAGTGTTAAATGCAATTTACTTAGTTTGTTTATGAAATAACTTTACTGGAAATATCGAAACTTTTGCAAGAAAATTTATGTATACAATTTGTACATAACACACGGAAGATAATGTGCTGGCCACATCCGATTTTTTATGTTTTCTTATTGTTTGTATTAAATAAAACATACCTATAAAGAATTGCATTTTATTTATACATTTTTTGTACACCTATTACTAAAACTACCGGTATCTCGGTATTCAGGAAATGAAATATCAAAATTCCGGTTTTAAAATTTGCCCCAGTTTCAGTATTGCAACCCTATGTAGATGCAATTAGGAATATAAATTATAAAGGCCGCGAATGTAGTACATTTAAAATGATATATTTGACGAAGAAGAATTGTTTATATGAATGTATTAATGTATATAATAAGTATTTACTTTATAATCATTTAAATATATTTATTTTACAGAAACTCTTCGAAAATATCCACCTTTGGGTGTTTTGACCCGTAAATGTAACGAAGATTACCAACTTCCAAATTCGAATTATATTATCCGTAATGGCGATTTGATTCGTATATCCGTTCTTGGTATCCAAAGAGATCCAGAGATTTATCCAGATCCAGAAAAGTTTGTTCCTGAGCGATTTAGTGAAGCTGAAAAAGCTAAAAGGCACCCAATGTCTTTTTTACCTTTTGGTGAAGGTCCAAGAATATGCATAGGGTTGAGATTCGGTTTAATGCAGACAAAAGTAGGATTAACAGTACTTCTAAAAAATTATAAATTTACATTAAATAAAAAGACTCCTGATCCTCTTGTTATGGATCCTAATAATTTTGTTTTATCATCAAAAGGAGGTATTTGGTTAGATGCAGAAAATGTTACTACTTAATTTATTATTTGTTACTTATGAAATATAGGTAGGTATGTTTTATTAATAAATATCTATGAAAAACTATTCTTCTACCATTCTCATTATTGGATATATATATAAACACCTACGTACTAAGTACAAAATTATTGTTTACATATCGCATCCCCGCGACAAAAGTGACAATCCAAATTTTATAATGAAATTAATGTTGATTTTCACCGATAAAAATTTCACAGCTCAAAGGAGGTGAAAACCAAAAAACAACTTTACACTAAAAAATAGTAAAAAAATATCTACGTGCCAAAATGAAAACCTCAGTTTCATAAGGACAATACTTCTTTAGATATTCAACCGCAAATAAGTGACAGAGTAGCATGTGACGTCATACCGACACGAAGGTTGAGCTAGCCCGCTGTATTCGCGAATAAAATTAAGCCGTAGCCATCTACTGGCAAAATATGAACTATTTATTGTCGTATTCGTCGTATTCCACTGAAAACTTCTTTTAGGTTAGTGTTATTTTATTTGGTTTTTGTTTGTGTTCAGTAAGGTTTTGTTTTATATTTTCTATTTTATGTGTTCATTAACTACTTCAATACGTAGGTACTGATCAAAATTAATCTTCTTGAAAACTATTTTCCAGTTTACATCTATTTCATTCTTAACCTCTTTTGCACTTTCCTATTTAATATCTGTTAGTTTCCCGATTTTTTCTTCATTTATTCTATTTTCTACCTAAAATGAGTTCTACTTTCACAAAATGAATTATGTTAATTGCTGCGTGTACAGATGTCACTCTAAATGAAACAAAAACCGAAATTTAAGTTTCCATACTTTTCCGAAAATTGGTGCAGCAAAAGTGACATTTATCAACGAACGCGGAATATTTGAAGTCGCAGACAAAAGAAAAACCTGAATTTTAAAAATATAAACTGGAAAATCTGTTACTCCCCATAAGAGAATATATAGTTTAGATTTAAAAAAAAAAATTATTATACAAGACGATAATAAGATACTATCTTTCACGAGTCGATAAAGACTCTTTAACGTCGGTCGTGTACAGTAAATTTTTTGAAAGATGTCCAATCAATGTCGCCTACGAATTGTATGAATTCAGATTTTTGCTCCGCACATTATGACAAATTTAGTAGTGTCGTTTGCTCAGTTTTAATGAGGGTACGTAAGATACTAGTTATTTTATTATTATAAAAATATATGTTACAATAAAAGCATTCAAAATTCAAAAATAAGTCAACTGCATCGTTTTAAAGTAGAATGTCCTAACTTAGTCGAAACAATATGAATTTTTGAAAGACAAGCGTGTTATATCAATCCGAGTATCAATCCTTATCGCACACTCTTATAGCCTTTGCAAAAGAAAGAGATAAATGTATGCCTATTTGTTAATTCGTTCGTGATACAGATGACTTTGATCGGACATCTTTCAAAAATTTTACTGTATATTATTTTATTGTGTAATGTTTTCAATATTAAAATGGCAAGCCGTAAATTTGTTCCTAAATTTATAGTATCACTAACTTTAAACGGATTTGTCAAAATTATAAATTACAACTTTTCTTTACATTATGTATTTTTATAAAGATAAAAAGTCAATACTTTATCTACTGTGGATGTTAAATTGTTACTTTATCAACAAAAAATGAACACACAAAGCTTACTTTTAACATCAAGTACGAAAGGATCCTCCTTGTACGAAAGAAAAGACATTTTACCAGGTGAGTTCCTTGGCCTAAATGACATTTTGAAACGTCTATGCACAAAATTGAAATATGTAATAACATTGAAACTTAATCTTCAAACTTCCCAGAAAGTCAAATAAAATTTCCCTAAATATTTAAATAATACAATAAAACACTCTTGAAAACTACGTTTATAACATGTAAACAAGTATGTCTGAAAATGACAACACAACAATCATCCGACATCTTGCTTGATAACAGCGCCGCCATCGATGATTTTATTCGCGTATATTAGAATACACCTACCTACCTTCGTATATAAAAACTTGAGTAGGGTTGCGTAGTTTGGGTTGTGTAGTTCAAGGTTTACTAAAACATAGTATTTCGCTATTTGTGGTTTCAACATACCTAATTGCAGTGTAGTTGGTTGTCCTAACAACTTACAGAATTCAACCGTAACATTACATAATTTTTCTCCGGAAAGAAAAGGATCCCCAACGATATAAAATAAAGCTTGAAAAAATTGTATGTCTCGAAAGATTTAAAAAGTAAATTTAAAACTGTATTTTCCAAACTTTCGTGTAATGTGATAGGTACATATATTCTCCCGTCTAACATCTGTTATTATTTTGCTTTCCCAACAGCAAACACATTTTCGTGCAGTTGGCATGTGTTCGCTGTTCGTACAATTGCACCAGTTGACATTATTTAGCATTTCTTTATTTGTTTTATTTAGAATTCGCAATTTAATCTTCAATTTTTCTCTCATTTCCTTCTCGATATATTTAAGTTCGAAACTGAATTGTGGATAATTTGAGTATTATATTAAAGGTAAAATACACGTAATAATTACAAAGGCATGGAGATTACATCTGTTTACAATGTATACACATATACTATCAATGCCGGCAAAAGGGGCAAAAGTGTGGTTTCTGACTTAGCTTAACTCGTGCTTGCTCAGTCAGTAATATTATTTTAATAGTGATACATTTGAACATTTTAACAGTTTTTCTTGAAAAAACTCAGTTAAATTTTATTATAACTTAAAGAATATATTATTCTCTATACGATTTGATTGCATTTTATACTTCATATTCAATAGATATAGTTATAGACTTATAAAGATATTAAATTTCATAAATCAGCCAGCTATGCTAACCATGGAAACTGCTAATATATTCAGATAATTCAAATTGACAGATGCCAGTATCACTGAAAAGTAAATGAATGTGGCAGAGATGAGGAATGTGGAGATAGATGTTGGGGAAGACACGGAAAGATACGATACGGAATGAAAGAATAAGGGAAATAACTAGTGTTAGAAGTTTGTAGAAAGATACAAGAGAGACGATTACATTGGTTTGAACATGTCATGAGGAGAGATGGAGGGACGGTATTACGAAAGACTTGAGAGAAAAAAAACTCAATGAGAACGACATGCAAAACAAAAATGAATGGAAGAAAATAAAAAATAGCGACCCCTAACGAATGGGAAAAACTAAAGAAGATGTCAGTGTCAAATATAATTTGCATAGTTTTTTTATGAAATAATTTTACTGGAAATATAGGACCTTTTTTTCAACAAAATTTATGTACAGGGCGCGTGCAGTGACGTGATTTTGATGACTTTGACAAGCAGGTATGTAGGCCCGTGTCAAAATGACAGCTATTAATTATGTCCATAACTGACAAATGTTATAATTTATCATTCAAAATATCAGGATTTTCTTATTTCATGTGGTTTATTTGTTATCAGGAGTGTAGAATTCAGTTGCCGAGAAAAGGAATCATAAAATACCAAAAAAAATAATTTTGAATAAAAAAATATGACATTTGTCAGTTATGAACAGAATTAGTAGCTGCCATTCTGGTACGGGACCCCATATCTGATTACAAGATTAGCAAAGTCACGTGCCTGCTCGCGCCCTATGGAATTTGTACATAATACACAAGATTGACGGAAGGTCATATCAGATTTTTTATTTATATTTTTCTTATCTGAGATAGTTAAAATTTGACTATGGTATAATACTACATAGTACACAATATTACGGAGAAAAATTATCATTATTAAGTCGCGTTGTTACTTACACTCTTGGCTCATTTTTAAAACAATAACGAGCCTACTACACCCGTAACCCAATCGTAGAAAAAACTATTGTTCTGAAAATAAATCATATGAACATTCTCCAATTACTTCATATAAGATAGTTCATGAAAAGAAAGTTTATTATAAAATTATATAAATATAAAAGCAAAATATGAAAGTATATAATGTAGGCACAAGACACAAGTAAATAATAAACAATTCACCCTTTTACAAACTTAGGTAATATTTCGGGCTTCGGTACAACTCTTTTCATTTCTGTAAACAATAAAAAATATATATATATATATATATATATATATATATATATATATATATATATATATATATATAAATATAAAAACAATAAATTATTTTACATGAGAATAACATACTTATTCTTGCGAATTCCGCCGGTAATCTATTAAACTTATTTCCGAAGTCCAGCATCCCTGAATGTTTGATATTTTCCTTTAAAAAAATTATTGCATCTTTGTAACACAAATAACGTTTTTGGAGGACAAGAACAAATGCCTTCATGCCAATGATCTTTAGTGATTTTCTCCTCACACCCTTACGTTGGTCTAAAAATATAATGATTGATTGGTTCCAGAAAAAATATTTAATACATTCATAGCTACCTATACTAGTCTTTGTACCAAGTAGCATTTTGCGCGTGTAGCGAACATAGAATTTTATTATATCATTAACAATAAAATTAGCCAGGTTTGGAGGTGTCTGGTTTAGACGCTCTTTAATGGCGCAGTCTACTTTAAAAGCAACAGTTATCATTGCTTTAAAAAAGTTTTGATATATTGTTTTTTTTGAGTTGAAGTTGACGTTGAACAATATTTTATTAAAATTGTATGTATTAATCTTTATCGAACTTATTTCTCTTAAATATCTGAAAGATTTATCTTAATAACATATATTTATGTATAAACAAAATTGTTGAAATATAATAGTGTTTTATGTATCAAGGGCGAAAAGTGAATCTTTAAGGTATGAGCAAGTTGTTTACGGCCGACGCGGATAACCGAGGCCGTAATTACTTGTGAGTACCTTAAAGACACTTTTCGTCTGAGGTACATACATAATTTTGTCATACTGGTTTCTAGTTATTAAATTATTTAAAAAAATATGCAGCAATTTGTAGCAGTATGAGTTTTATATAAGTAGGCTAAGTCGCAATTGTGTGAAAATCCTAACAAAATTTTGACAGATTGACAAATTGATATTGATTTTTTTTGGTTTCGTTAACATTGTTATTCGCTATAATTGACGAAAAATACATTCCTCGAGATATTTTGAATGAAGCTGCTGAGGTGAAGAACAATTTAATGTTGCATAAATAAAGAATTCAGTATACGAAGGTAAATTTTTAAAGTCCTAGAACCATGGACTAAAAACGAAATGAGAACGAAAACGAAATAAACAGAAAATTTTGTACGAACGAAAACGGAAACGAAAACGCAATATACTTTTTTCGTTCATGATTGAAAACAAAATAATTAATATCGGTTACCGGTTTTAACCGTTATTTTATTTAATATTTTATTTACAGCAAATATTTTACACGCAAATATTATTGAATTTTCAGATATTTGAGTTGCAAACAAGCAAAATTTCAAAGTAACTCTCCCGTAGCAAACCCTGTTACGTGTTAGGTTAAACAGTATAGGTACTCGTATTTCATCTATTGAACACTGACTGCGATAATTTCCATTTGCACACACTGTCGGTATTCGCTTTATTAGTTATGTTAAGTACTTATATAAGAGAACTAACATAAAGGAAGATTTGCTTGAAAACGTACTATTAGTTAGGTGAAATAAAATGTAATTAATGTTTTATTCTTTATTGTTAAAAATTCAGGCCATATCATAAGCTTTTCTTCTTATTTTTATATATGTATTATCTTTCCTTTATATGTATATTTTATTTTCATGTTTAATAAAAAAAAAACTTATTATATTTCTATATTTTCATCAGTTGTTACTCATTAATAGTTATAACCGGCATTTAACTACTGTGAACGAAAACGAAAAGATTTATGTGGGAACATTATGAACGGAAACGAAATTTTTCGGTTTCGTTCGGATAAGAACTGAACGAAATATTTTTCGTTTTTAGTCTCTGCCTAGAACTTTAAATTATTATTTTATAGTTGTAGGGCTTTAATGTTTCGCTTTTTGTTTTATAAATCGTTCAAAAAACGTTGCTTTAGAAACCAGTATGACAAAATATATTAGTAGATGAAACAAATAAGGTGAGTGTGCCCTACTTTCTTCGAAGTTTGTCTTTGCGGTCCATTCTATTTTCGAAATTCTAGAATAATGAATTGCACTTCGTATGTAATATTTGTTAAACTTTACTAATTATGGAAAATTGGAAAATAATCGGACACGCAGTCTGTGAAAAATTATTTATTTCTTGGCCTACGTTTCGACTGTGACTACAGTCTTCATCAGAGCTGTATAGTCACAGTCGAAACGTAGGCCAGGAAATAAATAATTTTTCACAGACTGCGTGTCCTATTATTTTCCAATTTTCCATTCGATTACCAGTCGATCATCGTATTCAGCCCTTTACTGATTATATCAAACTATTTGTATTCCTATTTGCAGAAACGTGAACAACAAAATGACGAATCCGCCAAGTCAGGATAAATAAATTTCCAATGATTTCCAACATATTTAAAAATTATACTTACGGATATGGATTTGTTTGACTGACACGCTTACTATAATACAATTTTGATTTGTATCTATACGTATCTAACTCACTATTGATGTGTATTTCCACTTCTTTTGTTTGTAGATTAAACACTCTCCCATTATATAAAATTCTATTATTGTGCTGAAGATTATCTTGCGTCTTCTCTTGCGATATTTCACACGACCGTTCCAATATTTCCTTTACCCTATTAATAATAAAAAATCATACAGGGTGTTAAAAAAACAAATGTAACATAATAATTTTTGGACACATAGAAGTCAAAATAAGTCGAAAAGTTTTATACAATATGTGTCAGATATTTCAGATGTGTCAGAGTTTCAGAGATATAAAGTAGTGAAAAATGAGTTTTTACGATATTTATCTCTGCTATCACGAAAACTTAAGAATTACGACTGATAAAATGAGACTTTTTGTTTACTTTGAAAGGTTTTAAAAAAAATCAAATAATTGTACTAAATAAAATGTTGTGGCAAACATGACCAATATTTAATTTTCAAATAACCTATTAGAAATTGAGAAAAATGTTTCACATAATATTTATTGTATTTTTATAGTCTATATACTCATGGTCATCCAAACCACAAGGCTAAATGGACTATAGCCCCGGGGCGCCAGTTTTGCTTGCCGCCCGAGACGGGTTTCTTTTGCATGAGTTATTTATTTTTGTTTGTTTATTGGTGATTGACTTTGTCTATACTTCATTTTATTTAAGAATTCTGTAACTAGAAACCTGATTTACATTGTAGCTAACTGAGTTTAGTTTAAAAATTTGGGGCTAAATCTAAATCTAGTTAATTGGCATAATAATTATATTTGCATATAAAATTAGTATAATAATTTGATTCATTTTTAAAATAAATGAAGTCAATGAAGTTAGTAATTTAAAATGATAGATCGAAATAAATTTTGATGACAAAAAAGCAAATGAATAATAAATATTTATTACATATTTAAATGGCGTGTCATTGACAACTGGACAACTCAACATACATATAAAAATATACGTCGAGTTGATTATTTTTTTTTTTTTGAATTTCAAATGTAAAGGAGCATAATGCATTATATTTTAATGAATATTATATTTGTAGTAGTTAATTTAACGTTCTGCTGTAGTTAGAAATTATGGGTAATATTAGATTTATTTAACCACATACCATCCAATTGCACGCCTATGCATGAAAAATGTAAGTGAAAATCGCCTATGTAAATTTGGTCGAGATTTGAATTATAGAACAAGGTCAAATATGTCAGCTACACTGAATTCTTCAAAAAAATGAAGTATAGTTCTGAAAGTTTTGTAAAATTTCACCACCCTCTCGCCCTTGTGTTTTGGAAGAGGGGCGCACGTGCTTTATTGTTAATAACCTACGAGCGCCAAATGTTTTAGGACTGCCCTGTATTTACTGGCATAGACAAAATTTTGTTCCATGACTGTATTTGTCAGTTTTTTTCCGAAACAGTTCATAAATGTATTGCACTTGTTTTTGACACCCTGTATGTAAGATTAAATATATTCATTTCAATAGAGTAATTGGGGAAGATTACTTAATATACATATAACTAATGAAATGACTAATACATTTTTTAATTATTATTTATTACTTTTATTTTAAAATGCAAAATGATGAAATTTTTAAAAGAGCAGTGCAAGTTATTTTTGAAAATAATCATTACTATGCTCAAGTGACGTTGATAATTGATATGTTGACAGGTAATTAGACATATTAATAAAATATGTTAATATAATACGAAGCTTCTAACTTTTAAACCCAAATTTTAAAAGTTATTAAGAGGAGTGGCATTTAAAAAAAGTATTATTGAAATCTATTTGACTTCGAATTCAATAATATTTTTTTAATGCAGGTTCAAATCAGAAGTATGTTCGTCTAATGTCGAATTTTTTAAAATGTTAATAGTTCTAGTACAGGAACAATTTATTTGTATTTTCACTTCATATACAGGATGAGTCACCGAAATCGCCGTCTTCGATATCTCCCTTGTCGTCAGAAATACAGCATAAGTTTATTAACAGAATTTATTCGGCTACTCAAGGAGCATAACGTAAAATTATTTTCACATATACAGGGTGTTGCATTACGGCTCGGCGAGAATTGTTTGTCTTTTTTTAAATGGAACAACCTATATATTTTTATATATTTTTAATTGTATGTTATTCACCTATACGAACATATAAATTTTGTTTTAGTTTTCCACGGCGTTGCCCAGTTATTCCGTTTTTTCTCTAACAAAGACCGAATACACGCATTGCTTTATAAAGGCTTACTGAAGTTATTTTAATAGTAATAATTAAGAATTTTCTTTTCAGTATAACTGTAATTATACTCTATGTTCTGACATATTTTTTTTTAAATGTAAATTATACAGGCTGTTCAATAAAGCGAATCAAATGTGCTCAATTTCAAATGACCATAACTCGTCATTTTCAAATGGAACACCCTATATTTTATTATTCAGTTGTGTGTATTTTTGTATTATCTTCATATGTTATTAAGGGTATCCTATGCCTAAAACCAATAATTTCGGAGATTTTCACCATTTTTCTCTAAATTTATATATTTAACTAAAAATTAAATCTAATATACCTACCATTGATATTGTTTTTTGAATAAGAAACAATTGTAGTAATGATAGTATTTTCATTAGCCAGGTTATTATTAATAACAGAGGGATTAAGTAAATTAATTTATTAATATGAGTCTCTCGCAAGAAGAACTTACGAATATGGTGTATGCTGGTCAGGCCAGGTGTCACCTCACGGGCTCTCAATGCTGGCGTGGAGAGTGCACAAGAAGAACTTACGAATATGGTGTACGCACTTGAAGAAGCGGCAACAAACCCTCTTTTGGCATCAAGAATTTATGCACAACGGTTTCCGGGAAGACGACATCCAAATCCGCGTTCTTTTGAAAAACGAAGGGAAAGGTTTGAAAGAACTCTTCATGTTCAGTACAACAAAAGAGGGTTTCTTTCCGCTTTTCCAAGTGCGTACACCATATTCGTAAGTTCTTCTTGCGGGAGACTCATATTAATAAATTAATTTACTTAATCCCACTGCTATTAATAATAACCTGGCTAATGAAACTACAGTCATTACTGCAATTGTTTCTTATTATAAAAAACAATATCAATGGCATACTAGATTTAATTTTTAAGTGAATATATAAATTTAGAGAAAAATGGTGAAAATCTCCGAAATTATTGGTTTTAGGCATAGGATACCCTTAATAACATATGAAGATAATACAAAAATACACACAACTGAATAATAAAATATAGGGTGTTCCATTTGAAAATGACGAGTTATGGTCATTTGAAATTGAGCACATTTGATTCGCTTTATTGAACAGCCTGTATAATTACATTTAAAAAAAAAATATGTCAGAACATAGAGTATAATTACAGTTATACTGAAAAGAAAATTCTTAATTCTTACTATTAAAATAACTTCAGTAAGCCTTTATAAAGCAATGCGTGTATTCGGTCTTTGTTAGAGAAAAAACGGAATAACTGGACAACGCCGTGGAAAACTAAAACAAAATTCATATGTTCGTATAGGTGAATAAAATACAATTCAAAATATATAAAAATATATAGGGTGTTCTATTTAAAAAAAGACAAACAATTCTCGCCGAGCCGTAATGCAACACCCTGTATATGCGAAAATAATTTTACGTTATGCTCCTTGAGTTGACGAATAAATTCTGTTAATAAACTTATGCTGTATTTCTGACGACAAGGGAGATATCGAAGACGGCGATTTCGGTGACTCACCCTGTATAATAGGCAAGGGTAGCCATTCTTCTTAATCAATCCAAGAAATACACAAAAGTGCAACCAATGCAACAATGAACTGTCAATATCTAAAGGCATAATAAATAATTTAAAAAAAGTAAAATAAAGAGATCAAATGAGGAGCGTAAATTAAAACTTAAGACATGTCTACTTACTGTAGTATAAAGTAGTTTTGATAAGAAGGCCAAAAACTGTTTACTCATAGAATGCTGAATTAATTAAGCAATTTATATAAGTATTGTATCTAATGACATGTCAATACTATAAAGAAATTTGTATTCTTCAAAGAAAAACTTGAGAAAACAAAAAAAAATGCACGAGTCGACAAGCTTGAATTTCAATGAACAAGGAGACCCTCCACTGTAGTAACAAAAGAGAACAGGGGTTATTTATATCAAAACTAGACTGTCAAAAACTATCATAGTTCTAAAAAAGTTATCAGTTTTTAAAACAATCTAGTTTTTAATATCATTTCTTCATCTCTGTCACACATTTACTCTATTTCAAATAATCACTACTTTCAAGCCTTCTGCTATCACTTTTTTTAAAATATGGAATCCATTTTTAAGTATATGAATGCAGAAAGTAACAAAAACCAACGGAAGTATAGCAAATAAAATTTGTTTAAATTGATATTGCCACGCCAGATTCCATGTATTGGTGTGAAAGTTAAAGATATGTTGAATGAGGTTACCAGTTAATCAAAACTTGGACTATAATACATATATTTATGAAGATTTTTATTATTTTATTAAATTGCTTATTATCCACACATATTTTCAATTATTGCCCACAAGAGTTAGTTTAACATGTTAATATTTTTTATTCAATTTTGACGTTTCAAACTGTCATTATTAACTCCATAGCAGCAGCTATAAGTAACTGTTTATGGCTAGTGAATTAAAAAAATAATAAGTCACTCTCACAGAGTTTTAACTCACTCTGCAACATATAATGCATTTAAAACAACATCAGACATGAAAATAAAACTCACCACAGTCTTTATTAGACAGATCAGTATATATATATATATATATATATATATATATATATATATATATATATATATATATATATATATATATATATATATATATCTACGTCACAGAATATTTTTTTAAATATTGAAAGTTTGAGTAAAACTTTATAAACATCGACATAAAAAAATTAAAAGTTCTTATAGATATACCTACCTTATTACTTCATCCTTGTTACACGAGCAAAAAAAGTAATCATCAGCGGTTCGGTGAAAGTAAGTGTTTGTGTTAATAAATTTGTTTAAATGACCCTTATCATAAAATGACCTTAAACAAAAAATAATTATTTATATTATGTTAACAATACTTCTGAATATGAATAACAACAATCGAATTTGATTTATAAAGCATTTACTCACCAGTGTGCATAAAACTTACGAAGTACACTATTGTACTATATTAAGCCTCTTAATTTTTAAACTAGTTTCCTCAAACAGATACTTTGCTCTTACAATATTAACTACCGCATAATTAAAAATCGAAACCACATAAATGAAACTACCACGAAAATTTAGTGTATGAATTTTTGAAATATAATCATCCTTATCGCGCGAGCTTTTTGTCAATGCAAATATGAAAGAGACAAATGTATAATAATTTGTTAATTCGTTTATGATACAAATGATCTTTGTCGAACATCTTTAAAAAATCTGATGTGGCCAGCACAATACCTTCCGTCAATCCTGCATATTATGTATACATTCCTACATAAATTTTCTTACAAATAAGTAGATAAAGATATTCCAGAATAGCGACCACCAAACGATTGCGAAAAGCTAAAGAAAAAGAGGTGTCAGTGTCAAGTGCAACTTACATAGTATTTTATGAAATAATTTTACTGCAAATATATCTTTTGCAAGAAAATTTATATATGGAATTTGCACATAATACACTAAATTGACGGAAGGTAACGTTATAATTACAAAATAACGTTATGTAACCGTAACATAACAAATAATGTTTCACTATAATGTTATCTAAATTTCCAAATTTTACAATATTTTTGCCCTTTGAAAGTAAAATTTCCTGATAATTTATTTCGTATTTTATAATGAATAATGTCACTAGTGATCAAATTCAAATGTTGAAAACTTTATTTCATTTCTAGAATAGATTGTTTTTAATTTTAATTTTTAATGAATTTTTATTAAAAACTTGAGAAAAATACGATTATTGTAACATTATAATAACGAAACAAAAATAACGTTACATAACGTTATTTTGCTTCTTATTAAGTTATTTATAACGTTACGTAACGATTTTTTTTATAACGTTATGAAATAACGTAACAATTCGTTAACGGTATCCCATCCCTGCTATTATTTAAAAAAATAATAATTATGCAAAAAATAATAAGAAAGGTACCTGGCTAAGTCGCATAATTGCGCTGATAAACGCATTCCTTGCATGAGTCCTTTATTCCATGTATAATATGTATTTTTGTAAACTCGTACTACTTGGTTTTCTAAAGAATTTAAAATAGCATCACGATACACTGGTTTTGCCTGTGAAAATTTAGGGATATATTGGTACTTGTATAATTTAACTTATTTTTAATAATAAACAATATATTAATAAACTTTCTGAAAATTAAATGTAGACACATAAATTTTCTTACCCTCAAAAATCTTTTAATAAACGGTTTCAAATTGTCTGAAACAAGAATATAATACATGAAATGTAAATATATAATAGATAAATATGTTTAAGACATACCTACGTTAACATTGCTAAATGCATCTTTTAAATCAATTTTAATACCATAGATTGGGTCATTTCCACTAACTTTTACAAAATTACTCCATGCTGTATACATGTCCCTATTAAAAGTGGCTCCTTTGTTTTTTAATAAGGGCATGATTTTTTTCTTATTTAGACCTCTACAAATAATAATAACAATAATTAAAAGTCTATACTACAAAAAAATAGTTATTTTTTAAATATAGCTTTTTAAATGGCAAAACATAGTTTTTAAAATATTATAATTAGGTTAAAGAAAAATATTAACAAAAATTTTGAGTCTGTGGCACTGAAAATGAACACTAAGAATTAAATAAATAATAAGAAATAATTTCCCAAATTTTGTTGTTTTTTTGATTGAGACTCGCCACATCGAACCCTCATTTTTTACCCTTTTTTAACACCCTCTGTAACAAATTATTATTAACAACTTTTTATTCTCAAATGAAACATCTATTTAATAAAATTTGGAAAGTATATGAAATTTGCTATCCAATAGTGTAAAAACAAAATATTGTATATATTAAAAAATTACAATGACGAATGATTGAAATGTTACATTTTTATTAAATTCAGATGCTTTGTATAGGTACAATTTTTTGAATAAGAAATATTCTAATAATATTATTTGACATTATATAGTAATTATATCGTATTGAAAAGATATACATCAATTTGAATATTTAATTAATTATATTTAAATTCAATAGTGTACTGTGAAATAAATTAAATTCAACGAATTCTGCAATTAATAGTTATTTATGCAATGAGTAAAAAATATAGTCTTTTTTTCACGAATGCATGAAGTCCTATGAGTGAAATAAAAAACTTTTTACTCTAGTTGCATGCATTTTTTATACAACCGTGCATAAAATACATACTTTACGCACTCTTTACAGTGTGTAAAGGGTAAATTTCAAACACTAGTGCGTGAAAAGTTGCTAGCCAGCATACACAATCGGTTAATTTACCTGTCAAGTAAATAATTAGGAAGTAAATAATAATGAACGTAATATTTTTTTAAGATATACTAATGAACACTGTAAAAAATGTAATAATTTTATTAATAGATTGCGTACTAACCTAATTCTTAAGACATTAACAATTTTTTGGCATAGTGAGTTCTAACCAACAGAATTAACTCTAGGGGACTAACTACTTGTCTTTCGAATATTTAAGTTAAATTTTGTATAGTATTATTAAGCACGGCACTAACAGTATGTGAAGGTGTCTGTGTACTCAGTATTATGAAAAAAAAAGCACTAACATTTCGGTTGTACGAAAAATATAGTATTCAACATGTCTGTAAAATAGTTATTTATGCAACAAGTGTGTAAAGTAGTACTTTTTGGTCGACTGCGATGTTTTACGCATAAGGCATAGCCGAATAGAGATAGAGAAGGCTACTATACTTTGTTACATAGTTGAAATCGCTAAAAGTAATTCTAAGCGAGATTGGTGTATTTATAGACGGATAGTGTATAGAAGAGGTAAATTGTAAATTAAATATGCTTACCTCAGCAATGTTGTGCGCACAATAGGTCGATATGTACCTGGTTTTGGCACAATGCTTAATTTTGATTTACATACCACTCTTTTGTTAGCGATATTTTTAATGTGTACAAGCTGTTTTTTATTGATCATCTCATTTATGCTCTAAAACATATAAATACTTGTATCCTTGTAATTAATAATAATTAATTATCATTACCATAGAATACATTCTTTTATAACCATCCAATTGATGATAATTTACTTTGTAAGATTTTTTGTCAACTTGAAGAAAAAAGAATTTTTTTAAAACTCGCCTCTTAAAAATGTGTATCATCCATATAATTACCTAAGATTACAAACTATCAGTTATAAATATAAATAAATAGCACATTCATATTTACCCTAATGAGAATCTCTTTCTTGTTTTCTATTTTTAATTTCCTAACCCATCTAACATCAGACAAACGCCATCCTTTAAGCAACGAGTAGTATGATATGTTTTCGAAAAATGAAGCGGTGCAAACTTTTTTAATTACTCCAAAAAATTTCACAAAATTATGTCGAGAACCAAATATCTTCATTGGGAAGAGTTGGTTTACTATATTTTTTATGTGATTTAGGTGCATTCGTTCAGGCCACCTTGCATAAGTGTTAAAACCTTTAAGATTCTCAACAATTGCTCTGCTAAATTTTCTCATCATTTTTAGGACTTTTTCATGCTAAAATTTGTGAATGAAAATAAATAATATACAAAAGAAAAGAGATGGTAATACAAACCTGATCTATCTTTTTAATATTTTGATAAATATTATAGTTGTTAAATTTGCATACATTAAAATCAAAATATTGCGAGGACGACATCTAAAAAATAATAATACCATGAATTAAAAATAATTCACATATATTAACTATAAAAAACATGATCCCGAGGTTTATTTAGTTTTAATGAAATAATAATTAAAATTTCTCCACAAACTATAAGAGAATTTATACAAACTATAATAAAATTTAGGGATGTATTAATTCAATAAGAACAATAGAAATAGTTATTTATGCAACGTGAGTAAAAAGTAGTCTTTTTTCACGGATAGGAAAGCTTGACCGAACGAGCCGTAGGCGAGTTCGTCAAATCCATTCACATATTATTGTGTTAAACATACTTTATAAACCCGTTTTAATAAAAAGTGTACTCTTTTTCACATACGTAAACAAATATTATTAAGCCTGTTTTTGTATTAAAAAATTGGTACCGAATTTGTTAAACAAATATACCTATCATAATTTATAGAAACTGTCTACAGTCCCGAACGCGGGATCGTTTAGAATAAATTAAAATCCCGTTGAGGCTAAATACACTTACAGTCTGTCACAATGAAA
This sequence comes from Harpalus rufipes, assembly GCA_951394225.1. NCBI lineage: Eukaryota > Metazoa > Arthropoda > Insecta > Coleoptera > Carabidae > Harpalus > Harpalus rufipes. The sequence continues at coordinate 18,179,621 of OX596276.1, read as the reverse complement.
ATCGTACACTCCCATTTCAGTACAATTTTTATTGAAAACAATCTTAGTACAATAATATAAAAAATCATTCTAAATATAACATAAATTAAATAAGAAAGCAAAAACAATATAAATATAAATTTTCATAACATAATTTCAGCATAAACAACAAATATTTATAAATAACAGGGTCACACTATAAATCGTACAACTAATAAATTTAACTAAAAACCGTTTTCAATATTTTGTAGGGTATCCTTTATTTTTAATTACAGCGTGAAATCTTCTAGGGATTGACTGAATTAAATTTTGAATGTAATTTTGGTCAATTTTTTCCCATCCCTCTTTAAGAGCAATCTTTAAAACTTCTTTGTTTGAAATTTCATGTTTACGAATTTTTGATCTAATTCATTCCATAATTTTTCTATTATATTTAAGTCTGGAGACTGTGGAGGTTATTGAATTACTCTCGGACAATTATAAAGGGTCCATTCCTTAGCAATCTTCGCAGTATGTTTCGTATCATTATCGGCATACAATTTAAATGAATTTAAAATACCCATTTTTTCAGCACTTGTTTTCAAATAATTTTTTTAAATATTTAAGTAAACCCATTTATTCATTATTCCATCTATAAAAACTAAATTTCCTACTCCACAAGCAGATACACATCCCCAAACCATTTGTGATCCTGAACCATGTTTCACAGTAGCACGCAGATTTTTGGGTTTTAGCTCTTCATTCAATTTTCGCTAAATTCTAATTTTGCCAACCGAACCAAAAATATTAAATTTTGACATCACATCTTTCCAGAACTCTAAACTTTCATTCACATACTTTTTTGCGAACTCTAATCTCTTCATTCTATTTTTTATGTTAATATAAGGCTTATTGCGAGCAATTCTATTGGGGTAATTATGATTTCTTAATACTCTTCGAACTGTTTCAGCACAAACTTTTATATTTAAATACTTTTCTAAATTAGATACTATTTTTGGGGCATTAATTTTGGCATCATTTTTAATTTGACGTAAAATCTAATTTTCGTCGCGCTCAGTTAATTTGCGTTTTGAAATTATTCTAACTTTATTTACTATGCGATTTTGTATTTTATACCTATTTATGATGTACTGGATAGTTGAACGAGGTCTGTTTAAAATTTCAGAAATTTCTGTATAAGATTTTCCATTTTTAAAGTGACGAATGACTAGTTCACGTTCTTCTTTTGTAGTTTGCCTCATTTTTCTTTGAAAGACTGAATACAAATGTTTATCTTCAATGTTAACATTGCTATTATATTAGATAATATATAATAATAATAATAATAATATGTGACTTGTAATTAAATGTTAACATAATGAATTATATTATTAAATTTTTAAATAAATATGATATGTACGATTTTTAATGTGACCTTCTCTTTTTAGTTTGATCAAAATATAATTTAATTCTGTACTTAGAAATTAAAGTATATTTTTAAATTTTTTAAATTATGAAAAAAGGATTGTTTTTATTTCATAAATGCTATACTATATCGAGTATGCATTATATTTTATACTAGAAATAATTCAAAACACAACCTTTTTATAAGTGTACGATTTTCAATGTGAGCGACTGTAGTTCTATTACACCTCAACATTACCTAACCTAACACAAAACTCAGGCTTGGAAAACGCGGGCCGAATATTATGCGTTAGGTCAGGTTATTGTTATTCTGTTTAGAGATATATACAAGCAAGCTAAGTAAAATATTCAATAACAATCCCGTGTTCAGGTCGGAATTTAAATTTTTCAACAACGGTCCCGAACGTTAAACTACGACTCTTCGAAATTTTATTTTTTTTGCACGCGGTCCCGCGTTCGTGACTAACAGTTCCTAATTTAAATTGAAATTTATAATGGAATAGAACATCGTATTTGTCAAAATATTCATTTCCAATTAAACAATTTATTACAAATTATATAACCATGCCAAATAGGTTTTTTAAAGACAAAATTACGAAAAAACAATGTTATTCCGTATAAATAGTAAATGTAATCATTTTTTTTTTAATTACACAATTGTTATTTATTTACAGTATTAATTTTCTACCACATACATAAAACAAAACCAAACTTACTTTTCTGTTGAATATAAATTCCAATTTATTTCTCTGTCTCGATTACAGTGTGCTATACCAAGCTATACATTCATATCAACCCCAGTTAAATCATGCGTCTTGCGAGTTCTAACTTGTCTACTAATAAACAATTGCACGACGCCAGGTCGCGTTGTTCCAGAGACCATCAAACAAAAAAAAGCTGTATGTGCTGCAAGAAGGGTTAATCACATATTTGAAAAACAAAATACACTTAAATAATTAAAATAAATTTTCTAATCATTCTCATAAATTTATTTTCTGCATTTGCAACCAAAAGTTTCTACCTTCATTTTTAAGATAGCGTCATAAAAAATATATATTTGAATGTCAATAGATAAATTGTATAAAATATAAGTAATTACATAGTTAATTATAAAGAAACAAATTCAATTTGATAGTAAAATTTTATTTTTAAATGCAAATGAATTGGATATTGTTAGTATGTATACTGTATATATAATGCAGTATTAAAATTAAAATTTATAAAACTTACGTATTATAAAGACGAAAATTGTTACTAATTCAATATTTTGTCTTGTTCACTGAACATAAAACACGCTAAAGCCAACCAGCCCCGATGCAAGTTTTAACTTGAATAACTACCTTGAATACTAATCAACACTCGAATCAACATTTGGGAAGCGTAACCCATGCTATACGAAAGGTGGCGCGCCTATAACAAAATTACTACAAATAAAATAAATTTCAAAATAAAATATATTTAAAAAATAATTTATAAAATACATTAATAATTGCACTACTACCACAAAATATTATTAATATACATATTATATGTATATACATAAAAGTACAACGGAAGGATTTCTTAAAATTCTGTCGTGACATTAGGAAAAGTAAGCAAATATTATTGGTCAAATTATTAAATAATACTTGTATATGTATTTATGTATACCAGGAGTTTATTTTAGCAGTAAATATAGGGTATCAATACCATAGTTACAGTATAAAATGATTGATTCAGCAATGTATTAAAGTGTTTATTTTATAAGTAAACATAGACATAATTAATATAGACTAAAATAAATATTAAATTAAGAAATAACAAATTATTTATTTATGTTTATACCTCGGTTTATACACTTAAGAACTACATTAAAATAGTGAGGAATTTTTATTTTAACTTATCAAATTTTCAACATTGGTACCGTTAACATCTAAACAATATCCTAAACGATTACAAAAAGAATTAATAGCCTTCGTTATTTGCTGGGGAGTAATATTTTGTGAAGCTGCACTAATTCTGATTTTTAATTGCTCAATGTTTATTCTCTCACCATTGTACATATTTTTTAAATGTTCACAAAGAAAAAAATATTTGGTGCAAGCTATAATTATAATTTTTTCGAATTGTTGCTGGGCAGGACCTGGGTCGATTATTAAATATAGCAGCAAATACATCTGAAACTTATTTATTTAAATTATACCATGTTATAATCTGCGATTTTTCTTCAAATGTATAAAAAACCATTTCGAAATGTGACAATTTGACGACTCTGACAACTATTGCCTATGTTTACTCATAAAATAAATGCTTCAATACACTATTGTCTTTTGTAACTATGGTAATGAAATAATGTTTAATGATAAAAACAAATTCTGTACATACTCCATTCACGGTAGCGAAAGAATTTGGTAGTAATTCTATTGGTTCGGGTCCAAAATTATTTTCTTTTGATCAATAGAATGACTTGTCTTCTTCAAGAATTAGTTCCAATTTCCTTCCATTCACGATAGCGAGAGAATTTGGAACTAATTCTTAAACAGAAACAAATCATTTCTATTTGTTTAGGTCCAAAATATATTTCGAAATATGGGAAGATTGATTGGCAACGCTACAGTAATTTTGCTTCCCACTATTTTATTCCATAAAAAGGTATCGCCATCTCCTTAATAATAATATCTAATTTAATTAAAATAATTTACATTTACATGTGTTAAAGTCCGACTTTTATTTAAACAAATATTCTTAGTTTTTAATTTGAAGTTTCTTAAAACTAAATTATCAGGTAATTTATTATAAATTTGTACTCCTTTGAACAGCAGTGCATACAGTACATTTTTATTACGAGTATTGTTATTGTGAATATCTTCAATTTTAATTTATTTTTGAAATATTTTGGTTTAAGCCCTATTTTAATTTTATGTATCAGTAAAATTACTTACAATTCTAATAAATGTTTTACATTACGCCATCTTAATTCAGTTAACAATGAATTTATATTGGTGTATTTATTACATTGTAATATTGTTCGCATTGCTTCGTTTTGAATTAATTGTAAATTATTTATATTACTTAGATTACATAAATATAATACAAAGCTAGCAAAGTAAAAATGTAGGAAAATAATTATAAATTGTTTCTCTTGATTTTTGAAACAAGTACTGACTAGATCTATTCAAGAAATATATATATTTTTTTTATAGGTGTACATTATATGTATGTTCCTCTAATTTAAAATTTCCAGTCAAAATACAATCCGAATATTTATGTTGTTCTATAATTTCATACACCATATTTGAAATTTTTATTTGAAAGTTATCATTAATGAAAGTTAATACTTTTCTGTCACCGCCTCTAGTATCATTTCTTTAGTTTTATCAATATTTATTTTAAGAAAAAAAGAAGAAATTAAAAAAAATAGGCGTGAGGTATTATTTTTTTTATTTTTTAGTATGTTCACAACGATACCAAAACAGAAACCGTAAATGTGAAAAACTACAACTCAATATGGCCGCCGTTATTTTCTATACATTTTCTTATACACAAATGTAGGTAAATTCTTTTCTTTTGTTATAAGATAATAAAATTGTTTTCATACCTTGCTATGTTTTATTTTGTATGGTATTTTATTAATACATATTTTAAGAATAAATGGTTGCCATTTTGAAATGGTTAAAGTAAAACTCTGATAATTTGGTATCATTGTGAAGCTAATTTTATGTATATTCTGAAAAAATATATAAAAATACCGATTCCCTATGCTAGATTTAAAGTTGTACCCATTTCCGCTAAAACCGGAAGTGATACAAAATTTCTGCTATGATCATCTTATGAGCCCCTTTGTCTAGTTTAACTTTGCTTATTAACATTTTTTTGTATCTCTCAAAATAAACGAAATATTCGTGGTGCCGGACTTACGCCAAACACCCTGTATATCACCATATCAGCAAAAAGGATTAAAAAATTATTTTTAACAAATGGGCCCTGAATTATTTTATATAAGTAAGAAACGATTTAACATAAATGTTTGTACCGCGAAATATTAAAATAATTAACCCATTTGAAGCCTGTTTGTCGATTTCAACTCATGTGGTTTTTATTTTTTATCTACAGTGTTATATTGAATTTAATGATCTTAATAGCCAAACTACATTTAATATTCATCAATGCCTAGAAATTATATAGTTAGTTTTATAAAAATATATAAATTTTGCTCCATTATAATATTTAACTAAATATTTCATAATTTTTGTTAAGGAATAGGATTTTTGAAAATAAAAATAGGCGATTAACATGTTTCAACTACAATCTATCAGGGTCTGCTTTTGTATTTTGAATTTGTTTATAAATATTAGCGGAATGGGGAAGTTTAGTGATTTTTTTTATTTTTTTATTTTATTAATAATATCTTCAAAAGTGATATTCTATATTGTATTTCACTCAAAGATGCCTAGATTTATGAAATTTTCTAAAATAATGACGTCACAAAATTTCACGGAAAACGTATAGTCTATCTTAAGCAAGTGCGCGCTAGATTTATATGGCAACAGGGAGTTATAAAAATGGCATCCACATGTTTTGACGTTTATAAGCAATGACAGTTCTGTGGTGCAAATAACTGGTTCTATTTATTTCATTTAGTGCGTATTATTGTATTCAATATTAAAAATTAAGTATCATATAACAGTTTTGAATACAATACAATTCCATTTCGAACTAAAAACTCATAACCTCACTCCGCGAAAACGTAAACAAACCCACGTGACTTAGCCAGAAGTGTGTAATGCCTCAACATATCACGGCAAATTACCCATTGCTGAATATCAGTAATGATCAGGGCCTTATTACCGCCTAGGCCCACGAGGCCACGGCCTAGGGCCCGCTTTGATATGGGGCCCGCAGAGCCCGGTTGCTATTAATTTTTTTTTTACCACGATATAAAGAATCTACTTTCTTTCTAATATGACCAATACAATGTATAATTCAAGCAGACATTATTTTATTTCCTTGACTTTATTAGTGGATAATAATTAAATTATTGGTAAGCTCGGCTCAGATATTTTTCGGAATGGGCTACTTGCATACAAGAGGATTTTGAAAACTATTATATTTTTCAAGTTTAGTTTACTCAACTACATTATTTATATTATAAATTTTTCAAATACATTGTGTTATTATTTAATAAATTTAACATAAATGTATCCCTCCTATCTTAATGACGACACAATCACTAGCATTTGATTCGTTAATGTGAATGGGAGAGGTGAAGGGAAGATCGAGGATCAGGCAACGTTCTACTATCTCCGTCTCTGTCTTCCCACACTACAGAACTAGGACGTATGTCATCCGTGATTGTGACGTCATAAAAAGAAAATATTTATTTTTAGCCGTAAGTGACAAAATTTTGAAAAAAGAAAAAATAGGGGGTCTTTTATTTTATATATATATATATTCCAAAAAAAAATTTTCTTAGTATCATGCAAGTAGCCCATTCTATCCGACGCCCCGCGCTCATATGGGCCCCACATATTCAAATATCTAAGAAAATTCAATAATAATGTAGCGCGCCACTGGGTCTGGCCCGTGTGCGAACGCCGGCACTGATCGAGCGTTCTAGAAACCAGTGCGATGACGTAATCGCCAGCGGGATAACCCATACGCGTCTAGACTGGTTTAATTAGATCCGGTGGGCTGATCCTTTGTATTCGATGTCATTGTCGCATCGGAAAGTTCCAGAAGGACACTGGGCTGTATAAGCAACGAACAATGAACAGTGGATGATATAAATAAACAGTCTTCGAGTGGTGAACATAAATAAATGTAGTTGTATACATAAATTTTAATTAAATAATCTTAGTGTTTAAGTATTTAATAATATTCTTTGTCTTAAATTAGTGTTTATAATTATATAATCATAGTGTTAGTTATTTTTATTATCATTTTAATATTTATCCTAATTATTTATCGTTTAATAAACGTATAATTTTAAGTAATAATATTTCTCTGATTTTTACACTTCACCCAAATAAATAAACGTTACATTATATAATCTTTTTTACAAATATTTTGGGGCCCCACTAATAACACATTCCCAAGGCCTTGCAAAATCGCCAGCCGGCCCTAGAGAGGAGTAACACATCAAAATATTCTGCTAAGATTTCACCCCAAAATACCATGCGGTACTATAATATTTAATCAGCTTTTTCCCTCTGTAGATAATTTAGTTTTTCTTCAAACGTCATAAAAGAAGCATCTTTTGTGGCTTGATTCACAAGGTAGAAGTTTAATTTCAACGCCGCCGGCGTAGAAATAAAATAAATAAATATCCATAGAAACTATACAGAATCAACGAATAAGAAGGAACTTTAATAAAAGAAACCTGTAATATCGCCCTAAATGTCACTATAACACGCTAGGTAACCTAAGAATAAAGTTACTAAATACCATAAATAGCTGTGAAATTTAAATAAATAACCTATGAATTTAAATATAAACAGAGTTTACTTTTGAGGAAATAACATATTAAAGAATAGCAGACTTACAGATTACAATTACAAGGACGGTAATGAACATAAGAATACTTAGAATTAAAGTGATAAGAAAAGTTTATATTGTTTTGCAGTGATTCCTGGGCATATCTTTCAGCCACACTGTTAGATTTCCATCCAATTGAACAACTTCAGGGGGCGTATAATATAATACTTCAAATTCCGACATAATTGTACACAAGGAGGATATAAAATTGCACAGTTTTTAAATTTAAACGTCAAAACGTGAAAAATTTCACTTCAATGTTCATAAAAAAAAGTGAACAAATAAGTATCCATAGCTACAGGCAGGGCAATTGAAATCGCAAACGTAATTTACGTAAAAATATAACGTCAGTAGCAGATATTTTTCTGTAAATATCTACGTTTGAAGAAAAAATATAATGTGTCATTCGGAGTAAAAGTGTCTTTGTGTGCCTCGCGGGCAATTGTCTGACTTGCTTCGCTCGTCGTTCAAACCTCCGCGCTCGCCACACAAAGTATGACTTTTACTCCTAATAACACAATATACTATTTTTTTCTTTAATAAATAAACTTACATTATAAAATATATAAAGGTATGTACTTGTTTTTTACTATAAAGGAGGAGGGTGGACAAAAAAAAATTGGCCTAGGGCCAGAAAATCTGATAAAAAGGCCCGGTAATGGTGATACCATATTCGTACCGTTCAGGTATTTACCAGGCGTCACCTCACGGACATTTATTTCTGACGTAATTAGTAATAGATACCTTCAGACACGGATGAACCATGATGTGATCTCGATTTTCTAAATTCAAATGAGTTACAGACAGAAGCAGAACTAATAAAACAAAGCTAAGGTAATGTTGATGTAATCAGTGATGATTATTTATCTGAAGTGAGCGCACTAAAAAAAAATCTGTTGGGGCCATCACAATACCTCTCGCACCCTTTCCATTTTGGTATATATAAGTATTGTATTTAACATTTCTTGTACAAACAAAAAATTCTAATTACAACTAATCTTTATATTTACGTTATTTTCTATAATTTTTAATTTATTCTGTGAGCAAGTTTCCTCTATTTCTTCTAAATGTTCGAGGTTTTTCCAATTCATTAACGGGATTGGCGGTATTTCTGAAGGGTTCATGTAATATACCTGTAATTTTAAATATATAATTAATAATACAATTAGTGACATTTATCTGTCAGTTACAGACATTTTAATTTCTCAAGTAGTTACCATGGAGATGTTTGGGCTGTGAGCAGGCTGTGAAATTTACTACAACAGATTATTTAATAGATTCTATGTCTATATCTTTAAATCTATAACATAAATTTTCAAAAAATAATATTTTGAAGGTTTTTGTTAAAATACTATTACTTCCGGTTGTCCAATTGTTACCAGAATCTATTCAACTCTTCCCATTACTGTTAGATTGAGGAATCCGTAGTTACACAGGTCTTTAGTCGTATAGAATTTGAGAAATTGTACCTCCAACAACCTCACACACACACACACACACACACACACACACACACACACACACACAGTAAAAATGTTATTATCGGATTCTAGAGACCTTAAAACGTGCTTATTCATTAAATCTGAATATGCGATTTTTAGCATGATTCCAATACCTCTCTTAGCGAGAGGTTAAAATCTGATGTGGCCAGCACATTACTTTCCGTCAATCCCTATTTTTCCTTGTCTTCCGCATCTATCTAAACATCCTCATCTCTGCCACATTCATTTTCGTTTTATTAGTGCTGACATCTGTCAATTTGAATTATCGACATATATATTAGCAGTTTCCATGGTAATATCTTTAAGTTTTTAACCCAAGTAACACTGACCGACGGTCGAACAAAAAGTGATGTCGATTTTATACTTCATATTCAATAGATATATCTAATAAATATGAAGTATAAAATGCAATCCAATCGTACAGAGAACAATATATTTTTTAAAATTTATATAACATTAAATGTCAATAAATGATATTTAACTGCTTTTTGAAGAAAAACTGTTAAAAGTTGCAAATGAGGATACTTCCGGTGGACCAATTATAACCAAAATCTGATCACATCTGCATATAGATCTAAACTTGAGGAATACGAAAAAAATATAATTTCTAGAATCGTGGTATTAGAGTTATGCAATCCGAAACGGTCGTCGCATACACACACACACACACACACACACACACACACACACACACACACACACACACACACACACACACACACACACACACACACACACACATCACACATGTACAGACATCAACGTAAAAACAGTAAATTCGTATTCTCGGGACCCCAAAACGTGCTCTCGAATTTTTTGAGCAGACAATACCTTCCTTACCTAAAAGTGACGGAAGGTAAAAATTCATGTACTTCTGTGACTGTGATCCGTAAAAATTCAAAATTGTCACAAACTATTCGAAACTGAATTATTGGAGATCTAACTAGCCTGTCATACGAATCAAGACTAACCAATATTTTATTTGCAATATCACTTAGTAAAGAAATTATTCTCTTAATTTCTCTCAACTTTGATTGAAGTATGTACATTAGTTATGATGGTAAAAACAACTGTACTAAAAGCAGTATATAAAAATAAGACTATCATGCTTAGTTTAGTGTTTGCTATTTTGTTTACATTATTATAATAAGTACTATTATTAGTTATATTTATAAAAATACAAATTGTCACTTTATTACGCAGTCGTAATTTATTTTCATTGAAGAATAACTACATACTCGTTTTATATAAATTGTTGTTCCCAGCGAATTGGGTCGCTAACGACACTATATTGTTTCTAAGGCCCTAGTGCCTGAAGATTTTTTTAACATTTTTTCTAATGATAAAAAGACTAAAATATATAATAAATGTAAAAAAAATATTAAAATTATAAAAAAATAATTAAGGGTCCAAATGGGTTAAAAAAAGTAATTCACTTTGGTCAGTTTTTAGTATCATAAACTTCTGATATCTTTTATTATCAACAGAACCGACGCGATTGATAACCATGAACAGTATAGACACGTAATTTCTATGGTTTGAAGCAAACGACCCTTGAAGTTTGCAACTTTTGTTAACATACACGAAACGCGGAGTACTCAACTATTTTATTTGCGTCGTTTGAAGCGAATAGTTTTGTCTATAACTTCAATTTCAAAAAAAGTAAATTCAATTTCAGAAAAAATAGATACAATTTCAGAAAAATTATATCGATTTCAGAAATAGCAAAATCATTTTCAATTTTAGAAAAAGTAAAGTCAACTTCAGCTTCAATATTTTTACAGAAAATTAAGAAAAGTTAAATGTCAAATAATGCATACGATGTCTGTGACTGTCATAGGCGCTAACTATCCAGGGGCAAAGGGGACGTTGCCCCCCCCCCCCTGATAAAATATAGAAAGGGCGAAACTATGTTTTGTTGTACGTACTTACTTAATCTAAAGCACCTAAAGCCTGTATACCTTTCGATATCAGGTGTGTTGGGTTGAGTGTGTTTTCTTCCAAAATTCTTTCCTGGTTTTTCGGTTAGCTGTAAGTCGTAATGGTCGTGGCTGTAAGTTCTCAGCTTTCTCCCCTATTACTTTGCAACCTGCAATTCACCTTATACAGAGGTACACCAGCGTACATACATCATAATGTATGTACGCTGGAAACACGCTCACGCAGTATCACATAACAATCCCCTTTCCCCGAAACAACAGACAATCACTTACAAACAAAATCCTCCTGTATTAATGAATACAAATATAGGTAAGTTTTTTAATTCATCAATGTATAATGCAAATTATTACTTTCATCAATCCGTTTTTTATTCAGCGCTTAAAAGTAGATGAAATCTATTGCACTAATTCTAATTTAAAAATCAAAATTTCATCGGTTCAGTCGTAAGTTTTACTGGCATTGTTTTTTAGAATCAGTTTTATATACATTTAATATTATTTTCATTATTGTGGAGTATAAAAATATAAGTATAATATTTAATTTACTATTAAAGTTAATGATACTTCTCAAAGAGAATTAATATAGGCATGATTTTTGTGTTTTTATCAGTTAATACAATTAATTCCATATCAAAACTGCTTGAATGTGCTCTCTTTCCATCAACATACGAAGAATATTAAGAATTTAACAATTTACGGAATACAGAAAAACTCGCTTCCATCTTTAAATTAAGCAGGTTTTCACCACAACCGTTTCTTTAATCCTATCTTACCGGTTCAGCGAACATCCATAACGTCATTTTAAAATGCACTAAATTTTTTGATAAATAAAACACTATTGAATTTTTTATTTCATTATAAATGTATATTTTTGCTTCTTGCCAAAAAAAAAGGTCTCGTATCAGGCGCTGTAACAACCTTTGATATGACTCTGGTTTCCAAAATACATTTTATTTACAGGATAAGAATGGTTTTCTTAGTTCCAGGGGATAGTTTAACGAAAAACAATTACTGGATTTCAGCTATACTTTATGGTAACCGTTTTTCATTAATCAATTAATTTACATTAATCGTATATACTTTAAACTGTTTGGTTATTAGTTCGAATTTAAAATTGAAATAAAAATTATGCAAATTTATAACACAAAATTTTATTTAGTAAGTCCACTATAAACGCTCTTCTAACGAAGTCTTTAAAAAACTGAAGTTCTATATCCAAATAAAGTAAAACTTTTCATTACAGGAACCTACATTACATACTTCTTAAACAAAAGTGACCTCTATTTTCAACTTAGCGAAATTGTGTTGCATTTTCCTGCGGAGGAAAATTTTGGATGTTGACAGAGTGACAGAAAAATTAACACATTTTTAAGTGAAAAATAAATGTTAGTGGTTTTTAAATAAAAGATATGCAATTAGGAAAAGCAGGAAAGATCGGTATTAGCTGGTAGGTGTGTATTTTATATTCTTAACTAATATTTTATTATATTCCTAACCTAAGATTTTATACAACATGCTTGTAATTTTATCTTTACAGGGGCTTAATAGTTACCGGTGGAGTTTACGCTTTTATAATTTCGAAACGAAGTATTGAAGAAAAACGTTATCAGCATATGAAAAGTCGTGAACGTATGCGAAATTCTAATTTTGGGGAGTACCCGGAAAGTTCAAGGAAATTTACTTAATAATAATTTAAATAAAAGTACTTACCATGGCACAATTAGATGCTCAAAAAATGCAGTTGTTACAAGAATTAGAAATAGAAATGATGTCAGATATGTACAATCGACTTACAACGGCGTGTCATCGAAAATGTATACCGCCGAAATACCACGAGGCAGAAATTGCAAAGGGTGAAGCAGTATGTCTCGATCGCTGTGTTGCAAAATTTCTCGACATTCATGAAAGAATTGGGAAAAAATTAGGATCGATGTCAATGCAGGATGAAAACATATTAAATAAGAAATAAACTGTGTAATATGTTGTAATAGAATTCTTATAATTTGTTATGTAATTTGTAGTACAAATACATGTATGGTAAAGTATTTCATGTCATGTCTGTTATCTTTTATCTAAACTGCATGAATTAAAGATTTAAAAAAGTTTGTTTAAATTTTTATTACAACTTGTTTAAATACAATGTATTATATAAAATATTGAACTATTACAAAAGGAAAGCACAGAAAATAAAAACAAAATAATCCGTTTTTTGGAAGTATATTTTTCTATGTATGTTAATTTTATTTTGTATAAATACATGTAACAATTTTATAGAGCTCTTTTATCATTCATTATTTAACTCGCTACAAAAACAAATGATTATATACAAATAAAATTAAAAATAAATACGTCCCATGCGCTTAAATGCCGATAATAAAAATGCAGTAAAGAAAGACGTGACTCTAATAAACTAAATACTTTTAGTTTGTGACAACCAACAATATATATCATGATGAGTGATTGGATGGAGAATGATTCAACAAAACCTACATACACTGGTTATAAACAAAACTTAGCGATTTACAATAATGAATAATACCCAATGAAGCTTGCATTTACACGGGAGTAAGTGCGGTTTTGTAACCGACTACTGTATCTGTATTTTTTTTATTGAAAATCTACTTCGCTGAACTCAGCAAAATTAAAAGTTGTCTCCTAGTTTATCATTTCATTACTTACATTTAACATGTTTTAGCGTATAATAATATATAACATTTATACTATATTTTTACACTTTTGTTTTTTTTCTTTTCGTTTTCTTTAATTACTGTTGTAGTTTAGGCTCGTTAGGTCATTGCTTAGTTCTTCTACTTGTTAGTTGTTAGCCTATGGATCTTCCTGTAACATAATACAAATACAATTTAAATACAGATTTAGAATTTCCTCAACATGTTTTTATACATATATAACAAAAAATGAATATCTATATTGCGGGTAATTTGGCAATATCTCAACTTACATTTAATAGCAAAATAGACTTATTAGTGGATTTGTATTCTGCGTAATACACGTCTAATTCACCAAATAATTAAAATTTAAAAATATAAATTAGAGTACAGGAGAATAATTACTAAAGTAGAAAAAAAGATACTAAATAAAGGAAAATGATTTGCTATCAAACACAAAACAAATGCGGCGATTCTCTGTCATATTTTGGCTTTTAACTTTATCTATTTTTTATTATAATTATGAAGAAATAACATAATTAAGCATTCAAAAAAAAAGTATCCGATCACGATATAGTATCGTTTTGTTTCTAACAAAAATACTGTGACAATGTGTCTAATACAACGACGAAATATAACTAAACAAAACTTCATTTGGTTTGTTTTGATTCCGACTGGCCAGACAGAGACAACTAGAGATAGATATATGTTTAGTCTAATTTGAGCATTGTTCACTAGAGGCGCAAGTGTTAATAATATATTCTTTGGAAATAAAAGTACTAAATTATGATTAAAAATTAAAACCAACAAACGAATTATAATCCAACATATTTTAAGTCGATTAATTCAGTACCCATCTAATAATAAATAAGATACGGGAATAAAAAAAAAATATTCTTGTTACATTGTTTACAACTTCGACCATATATATGGTCGAAGGTTTACAATAATTTTAGTTTCGTGGTGTTTTCTAATTTTAAAATACATATATAAAATTAAATTTAATAGTTGTGTTCCGTGATTGTTCAGAGGGTCTTGAAAAAGTATATGATCCTGCAAAGGTAGCAAATTTTTGCATTTCAATATTTGGAGCCAAATGGCGTGGGTCTTGTCATTTATAAAATGTATTTAAAAATGCATTCTTGTTGCAATAATAGGTCTGAAAAGGGTTTTCTACTATTTAGAATAGTATGTGAAAGAAAAAAAGAAATTTAGTGTAACTTTATAACAAGAAGTGATTTGTTGTGAGGTTAGTATGTTTTCGTACATATTTATTGCTCGGTAAAATCAATAATTTTGTATTTATAATACAAAATTAATAAATATTTTACGTTGAATTTTTTTTATTTTTATAACAATAAATGTATTTTTCGTCGTATTGGCGCTTAAATTTTGACTTTAACACTGGATGGCATCTAGTGAGAAATGCTCGAACTAGACTAAATATATCACTATCTCTAGTTGTCTATTTCTGGCTAGCCGAAATCAAAACATTTAGTGAGGAAGGATAAGGAATGGTTTGTCTAGTTATATTTCGTCGTTGGTGCAATACTACTCTATGCAAGGGTGAGTGGAAGATTGCATTGCATTATATGTATATTTTGTTGTGTCCAAAATACTATTTTTTGTTTCCAAATATCACTAAAAAAATTAATGAAAATAAGTTAGTACTGAACTGAGGAATATTTAATAGTTATTTACGATTTAAGTACGTAAAGCTAGTCTTTAATCACGAATGGATCAGAATTAAAACACGAGCGCATCGAGGGTTTAAGTGACTGAAAATGCTTTATTATGTATGGTATCGTATATTTTATCTACGAGAGAATCTAATAATATAATAATTATAAAAAGTTTACCATGATATGAATATTTTGATTCAGCCTGGTGTTGCAAATTAAATTTAGCGTGAATAAAAATTTTAAACACTCGTTGCTTGACAACACGTGACTAATGAAACCGTGTTACAAAACAAGTTTTACAAACTTAACAACTAAAGATCAATTTTACGCACTACTAACTTAGCTAAGCCACGACAGAATTCTATAATAATTTTAATATTAGTATTTTTCTTCAATTTGTTTTTGGGTTAATATTGCATTATTGAATCTTATAGAATCATTAAAATTTATGGTTATGCACCGAAAAAAATAATTTATAACAAAACGGTGTAAAACAATGCTATTTTTAACGACAGGTCGGTGGCATTTATACTATACAGGTAAACAAATCTGAAACGCAATATAAAATGGAAACATCAAAATATATGTATTTTAAGTACGCGAGGTACACAGTTTCATTTAGTAAAATGAAATTTCGAACGTGATGCATGTACGTTATATTCGTAAAGTGGAATAATTTCTGAAATGTTACTTAAGAATATAATTTAAAATAGAAAATGTATTAAAAATGTTGGAAAATGTGTATATTCCAGTGCGTTGCAGAAGTTACAGTAAAAGTAGATAGTGAGATGATATGCCGGTAAATATAGATAGAAACTAGCCCAAAACTACTTTCACTTGCAATAACCTGGCCTAACGCCAAAGTCACTCTTGGAAAATTCTAGACGAGTTTTGTGCGTTAGATAAGGTTATTGTTGTTATATTTAGTTGAATTGCAAGTGAATATTATCCCTTTATGTACTTTTACTGGAATACAGATAAAATATACTACGTGTTTTCTCTATTTCTATTTGCAGGTAATATATATTGTGTACTAACACTACATAACAATTAAAAATTTACGTTACTTACATTGCCGTTCTCGCAGTAAATTATTTTTTCAATAGCCATGCATGGAGTCCACGCAGTTCAAATACGTAAATTAAATTTATAAATAATGAACCTTCTTTGGAAAACCTGTATTTACCTCAATGTTAGCCAAATCTCCGGCTGAATGAAAAATATCAGAATCAGACGCCGTATGTTGTGGTAGTGGTTCATGTATACTGTGAAGTTGCTCGCGTAGCTTCTGCAATTCGCGTCGCATTCGTTCTCGTTCCTCCTCACGTTCCTTAACGAGTTGCAGCAACGCTGTGAGTTGGTTGTTCAACGCGCTGGCCACGGGCTGCAACCGAAGCGTTGGAACTGTAGGCATGGCGCCTGGTACGGGGGTAGCGCTAGCACACGGTGAAGCACCGCTACTGCTAGATGCTACTTGATTTGATTCGGAGATATTCAGCGATTCGGAAACCAACGAGGTTAATAAGTTTGCTGGAAATTAAATAGGAATTCGTTAACTATATTTGCAAATATTTAAAAACAAACTTCTATAATCCCTAGCATCGGAGGTGATGTCTGACAAATCATTTATAAAATAATGTAGTAACTTTTGAGGAAATAGCTTAATACGACGAAAATAAAGTTTTTCTACTCCCACTTGAAAAACTTATTTATTCACAATCTGCAGAATGGATATGTAGGCAATACTAGTTAACTGAACGGATGTAATTTTATCCATCCTAGGATACTGTACAACTTGAGTGGAATGTCCATATTGTCTTCTGATGATTGAACACTTCGCCTACGGCATCGTGCTCAAACTTTATTCTCATGCGATATAGACATCCTATCCACTCTACAACTACTTTTTCAGTTTTATACAGGATGGTGGCGATTAGGGGTGAACATAGGGATTTACCGTGGATTTTAATTTTATGCAATTTCCTGCTCTCCTATTCATTTTTCTGCAAAAACTGAAGAATACTAAGTTTTACAGAATTAAAAGTTGCATATTTTTAAAGTGTTTTATTATGTGTTTGGTTTCTTTACAATTTTAAAAAGAAATTTAAAAAGTTCCGACAATTAGTAGCAATGGCCCATGACTTATTATGACATTATAAAAAACAATATTGTTTTATTCATGTCATTTTTTTGTAAGAAGTACATTAAATACTGATTATTCGAATGAGAAACGGGTCTTTATCATAAAGAAATATTATGGTGAAAATATAAAAGAATCCGGGATTTATTTTCCATAAGTTGGGTTGACGTTTGAAATTTATAAATAATTTATAAAAACCAGAAAAAAAGATAACAAGTGTTATTGAACGAACTTTTTATCCCCCTCTACCTTTGGTAAAGGGAGGTATAGGAATTTTGCTAAAAATCGTATATAGAGATTTTGATAAATAAGCACGTTTTAAGGTTCCTAGAATCATATTTTAACATTTTCACGGTGATGTCTGTGGGTGTGAATCCTCTTTACGCCCTATCTCAAATACTAGCATTCATAAAATTTTGAATCCATGTATTCTTGTTCTATTCTAATATGGAAAGAGCCCATTAGATTTTGGTGCAAATCGGAAAACCGGAAGTGGCACTTTCCTTGAAGCTTAAAACAGTTTTCGAAAAATACGTTTAATTATATTTTTTCGCGATTTATGTTTATAAAAATTAAAGATTATTAAATATTCTACAGATATGCATTAATAATTTTTGTATATATTTTATGAATAAATTTATAAAATAATTTATTTTATAAATCCCAAAGCCTATGCTTAAGATAAACGTATATCCTTGGTTACACAGTTCCGATTTCAAATATATGTAACTGACAGAAAAATATCAATGTCAATAAATTAATCAATTCAAATTAATAATGGTATATTCACGCGAAAATGAAATTATAAAATACCTAAACTACAATTAAATTAACGTTACTATCACAAAATAAAATAACGGTAATATTCTGGAGGAAAAAATAATGGTAATACATTATAATATGAAACATACAAAGGAACATAATACAGTTGCCAGCATTAGTTAAATATGTAGGTAGGTGTACGAGTATATTTATATTTAACCGAATAAAAATTAAATCCGTGAATTAAATGGCGAGAGGTATTGTGCTGGCCACATCCGATTTTTAAATTTCTTTTTAAAATTCTGATGAAACAAGAAACGTAATAAAAATTGTAAAAACAGTTTTGCATGCAACATTTAATTATTTAAAAGTTTTCGCTAAAATATGAATAGGAGAGCAGAAAATTGTATAAAACCAAAAACCGATGTTAAATTCCTATGTTCACCCCTAGCCGCCATCACCCTGCATATTAGGCGCACCAGATGTACCATTTAACCGAAGTCGTATGATAATCACGTAAATAAAGCATCTATTATAAATTAAAAAATTCAAATTTCATATTCTCCCTCAAAGTGATTCTATTAAAATATTCAAATAATATTTATGTGTGCCCGGGCATTCTTTAATGCATGTAAATATGTACTGTATAGAATGGAATATTATTTAGGGTTAATTATTATACCTTGATTGACTGCAGCTAAAACAAGTTCCGTCGGTTCCTTATCGCCAGATATGTCGCCAGCCATATCTACAATAGTGTGATAATCTTCTGGAGGCACATGTAAGATTTCAGCGACCAGCGCTTCTTTCTCAGCTAGTGCTTGTCTAATAGCTTCGTCTTTTCTTCTCACTTGTTCTACAAATACAAATTACATTTTAATTATCAGTAACCAACAACATTAATATGTTATTTCAATTCTTGTAAAATTGGTAATTACAATCATTAAATACTTGGTAAAAAATAAGCAAGTTAATTATATTTACAAATGTATAAAACTATTTTGTGTAAATGTACATGTATACATTTCATTGCTCACGTATGCGATAATGAAAATTATTAATGACAATATAATTACAGTTTTGGTAAAAGAGTAACTCTGTTTAATCAATAAAATGATAAATGATACGCACTACTGACGGTGAATAATGATCAAACAGAATACAACAGTTGTGAATTATTTATTTTGCAACAATTGTTAGATAATTAGATAACATTTTTATCCTGTACAGTCTGTATGGAATGTAAGGACACACTATTTTAAAAATTTGGGATCAGTCCATAATTTAGGTCGGATTCCTATTGCCAATTCTGTCTCAAATTATATTAAGGCACTTGGCAAGTATGGTTCAATACACGCCAAGCCACGCGCCGGAGGAACGGTAATGGTTTGCCATGCTTTGGTTCGATGAGCCACTCGTCGGTAAATGTGACACAAATCAAAAGAGGTAAGCGATATCTAGCACGGAATTTAGACAATTAATACGAGAGTCGTTCAAAAATATACAAAGGCACTGGTGGCCTGGGAATTTTGTTTCGGAAATTTGGCACCACTGCTGTGTAGACGGACTCCTCCTCTTTCAAACGAGTAATCCAGCAGCTCTCTAGGACGAACAGTTTGGCAGTAGCACCCGTTTTTGATGAAGCATCTCCTTCACTCTTCCGCCAAATGCGAGATCCGCTCGATCATGTTTTCTGCATGGGTCTATTGTGAATGCGGATCACTACTGTAAAATCCTAAGGAAACGTCGAAGGGCGATTCAAAACCGAATGCAGGAAATGTTGACTAATATTGACTAGCGACGTGTGTCTGCTTCACACAGCGCGAATCACCAAAGCTTTACTGGACGATTTTAGATGGGATGTTTTGGGTCATCCACCATATAGCCCTGATCTGGCACCGTCTGATTTTTATCTCTTACTTTGTTTATATAAGAATATGGCAGAAAAAGTTTAAAGATACTGATAAGGTAAAAGAGGAAGTGGAATGTTGGATAAGGGCAACAACCTTGTTCGACATTAGTATCAAAAGTCTTGTGCCTCGCCTACAGATGGTAAACGAAATTAACGGAGACTATGTAGAAAAATAGTTGAGATGTATACCTACTCCCTCCTGTAAAATAACCTATGTATCTTTCATTTTTGGCACGGCCTTCATATATACTCATGATTTGATTTCCTCTAACTTCGAGTTAATTTGTAGCCTACATAAGCCAAAGAATGATACATTAACTTGCGCCGTGGGTTATAATAATTCCAACCTGGCTTGTACCTAGCAAGTTAATATAGCCACGTACTCTGGGTACGGCTGAATTGCCATGGATCGGCTCGAATTTAATCATTCCTCTTGTCAGAAAATGAGTCGTATTTTCATGACACGTGGCTTGGCGAGCTTATAGGCATGCCAAATCCCGCGCCGTTAGAAATTGGTTTAACGTATATTACATTAGCTGGTGGTCAAGATTTTATTTAATAATAATTCTTGTTTGTATTGAAAATTCTTATAATTTTGTACAATTGGTAATACATGGGAATGAGTGAAATTTTAAGGAAGTTTCCGCGTTGCCTTGATACGAACATCCATACTCTTACCCGGGATTCGAACCCAGGCCCGGGACCCCTGGACCGTGCGTCGGTTACGCTGCCCACTACAACCACCGGGGTCAGTTTAAATTAAACAATATGTATTTTAAAATTATTTATTTAATTTAGGAAAATAATAATAATGACTGTACGTAACTCCAATTCATCCAATGTATGAACTATATTCAGACATATTCGTAAAGAAAACCTTTATGTAATGCACGCAACTTTTCTGTATAAAGTATGTTCATTTCTTATTACAACAGACCGGTATACATAAAATTTTAAGTACACATACGATCCATATTTCGAATTATTTGAATATTCCTCACTATTAAAAATATAATATTTTGCCTGGCTTATAATAGGGTTTTCTTTCTTTTTTCGCGATATGCACAGAAAACTCGCGAAATAGTGAGGGAAAATTAGTAATGCCACTTTAAAGAGGAAAATATGTAACACTGATCTACTTTCACGAAAAGAAAGAACTTGTTCGTGAGACAAAATTTGAGTTCGAATGAAAAAAAGCGCTTTCCTTTCTAATTTGACAAGTAAGTATTAACAGGCTACCCTTCTTTAAAAGAATAAAATATAAAACGAAATAAACATTTTCAAAATAAATATTTAAAAACTAAACACGAAATTTAAGAAGCGTTGTTTTAATACTTTGGAATGTTCTTTACGTCATCAGATTTAAATCTTCTTTTACGATAAGCAATGAAATGTGTACAAATGTATAATAAACCATAAGCATTAGAAATAGTGGCGTGTATTTACCTATGGGCGTGACGACAGGTTGTGCGGTGTGCACGGGTAGCACATTGACCGTCACCTCGGAGGGCTGAATCAGCGGTTGATCGTCCCCGGCCAAGCGCATGTGCGCCTCGCGCTTGCTAGACCCACCACTAGCCACCACATCTACAACACCAGGTGCTAATTCCAACATTGTGCTACCATAACCACCTCACCTCACCACATGCCAACATACTTTTCATTATTACCAGTATAAGCACGGGTTACTATATATTTATTAATTGCAAATTATTTTTTTATATCAGGAATATAAGGGATGGTATTCTTCACAACAATAAATCGAAAAGTTAAAATTGAACAACTCAGTTTAAGAAAAAAAATCGTGAAGGTTAAATTTTCAAAATCTATTATTTGAAATACGAGCGGAAATTTATATCATTAATTTGGAAACATAAATGTATACATATTTCATATTCATGTCAAAATATACGTGTACTCTTGGTAAACACACTGCAACAATACGCGTATGCTTGAAAACAAAGAAGAATTTAGTCTAATTTTAGTTTTAAATATACATAGTTCGATTTCTTTGTGTATATTATTTTTAGTTAAGTTCACCTTCATCCGTAGTATAAGCAATAATTAAAATGGTGAACAAATATATAATTATTTTCACTATCCATGTTGAAGCGCGTAAGAGCTTTTCATGCATATTTATTTGTTTATGTTCATTTAATTATAAACGTTTTCATTTTTAAAATCACCAAAGCTTTATTTCATAGGTCTGTGGGTGAATTAAATGCTTGAATACTAAAAAAAACAGATACCCAGTATGGTCAACAATATCAAAATTTCAAATTCTCTCTCATGTTCTGATTTTCCATAACAAAATTTATTTTTTCTCATAATATAATTTTATTTGAAATCGTCACTAAAAGGCACAAAAAATGTCATGAAAAGTTCAGAAATTGGCACTAAAGTAATTCATTATACGACGATTTCATACAAATGCAGTGTTGCAAACCTTTGATAGATGTACAATAGTAAATTTGTATGTAAAATGACAAAATGTGTGCAAGAATGAATTAAATAATTCAATCTATGAAGAAGTTTGAGATAAATATAATTTTGATTGTTCATTACGATAACTTCAATATCCGAAGGTTCGCAACACTGAACGTAAGTTCGTTTGTTTGACTGACAGCAAATGACATACAGGCTGTATCACGGAAAGTGAAACATAGGCGTTTAACATGGGAAATCAGGTTTTCCGTGCGCATTGCTCCCCTAATTATTTTAGACAAAAAGTTTCAAATGGATGTTGTAAAGCAAAAATTTCTATATCCGAATCAATAAAAAAAAAACATATTGGCTACTGCATAACTGCAGAAATAAAATTTGAAAATTCACGGAATCCATTTAAAACTTTTTGTTTAAAATAATTAGGGGAGCAATACATACGGAAAAACTGATTTCCCATGTTAAACGTCTATGTTTCACTTTCCGTGATACACCACGAGTATATCAACATAACATAGAAAAATAAATATTCTTTTCATTTTTACAATGTTTCGATTTCAAATAAAATTTAATATGCACCTCGGCACTGAAGTTCCTTTTTATCACTCATATGGTTTATTTTCCTCGCCCTACGGCCTCTGCAACTGAATTCCACATTCCTGATAAAAAGTTGAATTTCAGTACCTTGATACATAATTAAAAAAATATTTCTATACCTTTACAATTTCATAAAAAGTAAATTCAATTTCAGAAAAGGTAAATTCTATTTCAGAAGTAGGAAATTTAATATCGGAAAAACTATATTCAATTTTAAAATGTATATTTGTGTAAAAATTACACACATGTGCAGTGTCCTACACATAAAAGTGAGTCATCGTATGCCTTAAATACATGACATTAACTCTGCTCCAGTTTATTTTTTGTAAAAGAAAGAAATGGAAGCTGAAATTGATGGTACTTTTTTCTGAAAATGGTTTTACTATTTCTGAAATTGATATTATTTTTTTCTGAAATGGATTTACTGAGATTGAAATTACTTTTTTTTTTAAATTGAGGTTGAAAAGGTGTAGATACATTTTGTTCTTTTGATCAATATCGAATTTTCTAAACAAAATAAAGAATATGAGTAATTAAATAAAAAAATAAAGGATGGAGAGAACTTAGGGATCATTCCAATAATATGTTTAATGGATAAACGAGACAAACATATGAAAAAAATGTTTGAAAATATGTACATTATTAAAATTATTTTAATTTATAGCAAAAAAATATATATTAAAAATTTCTCTCCGAAAAAAAATCAATAAAAAATATTTTCCTTGACAATAAAATTTCATGACTTTTCCAGGAAATACTAAATTCTATAATTTTCTCCTTCTGTTGGCCATCCTGGATGTTGCAGATAATATGCGGATACATTGGGATATTGGATATGAAATCGATTAAATTTGTCAAAATTTGCCCTACTACGAAGACATTTTGGTGGTGTTGTTTATTTTTCCGAAGAAAATGCATAGGTCACTAAATATTAACGAAAAAGTAAATATATTATCAAGGCATATTACCCATTACTGGATGTGCCAATCTGTAATGATGAAATATTTGTACCGTGTTGGCGCTTATCAGGCGTCACCTCACGGGGACTCAATGTTGGCGTGGAGAGTGCACCACAGGGGTCAATTTTGTGGTATTCAAATTCGAAGTAATTTTTGGCGTCGGTCGGGTTCGAACCCGGGTCCCCAGATTCGCGACCGGATACAAAGGCAGGTTATTTTTATTTATTATTTTTCACTAATACTATTTTAATACCCTTCCTAAATTACGTCAAAGCCCAACTACTACAATAACATTATGGAATGGTATTTAATAGTTATGAAAATAGAGTTAAATAATGGATAAAAATGAAGAAAGTAACGTTAAAATAAAGAAACAATGACTCTTCTCTGATTTCTTTAATTATTATTGGAAATTATCTGAAAAAATAAAAATCTGCATAATTTACTTTTTCGCTTATATTTAGTGACCAATTTTCCTAAGAATCAAATTCACCAATAAAATGACCTTCTAATGGAACAAATTTTGTCTAACTTTACTATCTTCGTAGCTCTTAGTTTCCAAGATCTCAAACGTAACATACATTATGAGAACATCCCTATATATACAATAAAAAAATAAATAACGGTAATTTGGAATAATTGATATGATGTTCAGCAAAAATGAGTTTAACACAAACATCTATTAAAATATAAACAATGCCCAATCCTATGATCAAAATGAAAACGATTTATAATTATCCATCATCAAAGATCTATCCATGCAAACATACCACTAGACTGTTTTTCCTTGTCTTCTGGAGTAGGCGTCTCGGTTTGCGAGAGCCCTTTGTCGGCTGTAGGTACATCGTCCAGGACGCCGCTGTTCCTGGCGCTGTTCTCTGCGCTCGTGCTGTCGGTGTCAGTGGGCGTGTCCAGTTCGCCGCTACCGCTACCGCTGCCGGCCAGGTCTCCAGCGGGTGTCTCTGGCTCTGGAGTCGACAGTTCCGAACGTCGGGATTTGCCTTCGCGTGATTTGTACGCCTCGGCTGCGTCTGATATGTGCTTGAACCATCTGAAATGAGGTTAAATTGATTACACTTGCTACTCACTTGGAAATACAATTGAATTGTCATAGGTGTGGAAAGAAAATTTATATTTCAATAATGAAGTTGTGAAATGTGAGAAATACTGAACATATTCTTATTTAAGAATTGAACGACAAATCAAATAATAGATTATTATTCAACAAGTGTGTAACGACAACTAACAAGATTATAAATTTAGTAATACCAATCGTGGACGAGTGTTTTAATTTGTCCAAATAAATGGGGTCCTCCACCATAGTAACAAAATATGGGTTATTTATAGTGAAAATGATTAGGCAGAAGACGCACATCATCAACCTGAAAAAAAACTTTATAAAATGAAATTTACCTAACTTGTAGAAATGAATGGTTATTTATTTTTTACAAAAAAAGAAGAAAAAATAAACTAGTATTAAAAGAGACGTATATATTAATGAATTTACTATTATGTATTTCTAAGTTAATACTTTGTTTTACGGAATATAAAATTATTTGACATAACATGGTCATTCTCAGTAGTGCCAACGTATGGTACGAAAATAAACTACAATTATTTCAAATAATTTTATATTCTGTAAAAGGAATAACGATTAACTTAGGAATAATTGTAAATATCATTAAAATATACATTACTTATTACTAGTACTTTGTTTTTTTCTCTTTTCTTAAATAAATTACATCCAATAATTTCTACAAGTAAAAATTTCATTTTATACGGTTTTTATTCAGGTTGATGACGTACGTCGTCTACCTAATCATTTTTTACTATATATTAAAACTGTATGATACGGACTATCGAAGTTTTCAAAAAGTTATTAGGTTTTAAAATATTCGAGTTTTTAATGCTCTTAACATCTACGTCACGCATCTACTCCATTCCAAATGCTTACTAACTTCAAGCCTTCTGCTTGCCTTTTTCAAATTATGAATCCATTTCCAAGTATATGCATGCAGAAAATAACGAAATAAAAGTAAACCTAATAATAATTGTTTGAATTTATGGTGCACGCCAAAAAGAAATCATTTGCGTGTGTATGAAAGTGCAAGATATGTTGAATGAGACAGGCTGCCACGGACAATTAAAATTTGGACTACATAATACGTAATTTTTTTTTAGTAATTATTGTATTAAATTAATTATTATCCATGCATATTTGTTTGAGACTTAAATGAGTTTAATACCTTTAAGTCCAAAGCTATTGCACATTCGTTTCGTTCGCGAGAGAGAAACAAAATAAAAGTTGAAATTTTTAGCTACTTACAGACTGCTATGAGAAATAGAACAAAAATGTTAAACAGTCTATTGTTTGAGTTCATCTGTCATAAAGATTGATTACATTAAATTATTTTTTCTATAAATCTATTAAAAGTGGGCTTTTTAATGTTTGTTTATTAGAAATACAAATTAGTGTTTGTAGAAAAAATAGTGTATGATATACGTGTTTATTTGTTCAAAGATTTGGACCGCTCCGCTTCGCGTCCTGTTCCAAACTTCCTACACACAAAATAAAATGTCACTTTTAACCTCATAAATAACTATATCAATAATCTTGAATATATTTAACATCTCACAAAAATATAAAATATTAATTAATAATAAATTAAGAGTAAGGATTTGTTGTATGAATATTGATGTTGTTCTTATTGTTTTCGGATTTGTGCGAACCCACTAAGTGGGACCCACGTGATTTTATATATGTATGTAATAAATTTAATGAAATCAAAAATGAATAAGTTTTTATGACATATGTCATCCGTCAAACTAAAAAATTACAATGATTACAACAGTTTAACATTTTTGTTTTATTTCTCATGCCAAAAAAAAAAAACTTTTATTTTACCTTTCACGTATGAAGCGCACGTAATCAATAATTTATTTATTAGTCCATTCGCTGAAACGAAAGAAGGTGGAACTAATTCTTGAACAGAGGCAAGTCATTCTATTGGTCACAAGAGTAACCAATAGCACCAATAGAATGACTTTTTTCTGTTCAAGAATTAATTCTACATTCTCTCGTCTCAACGAATGGAGTACAGATGTAGTTTTTAGCCGTATTCTTTCGCTGGGTTGGATCAGATCCAACTGATCGTATGGATTATAGATCAGATCAGGTCTCGTGGACGCAGATGAATTTATTCGAAAGAACACAAGTATCTGTCAAAATCAGTCGGGAAAAGGAATTTCAATTTTCTATATTTACCACTGTTTATTCTTGTTTAAATTTCTCATAGAACTATTAAAAAAAATCTTTCAGAACTCATTATTCGATTAAAATGATACAACCTTTTTAGTTATAGTACTGTTTATTGTTATAAAAACCGACTTTTCGGCAGCATGAACTGCTGCCTTCTTTAGGGAACCTTAAATGCAACCTCTTGTCCTTATTGACTTATAAAATATGACAGATTCATCCGCCATTTTTGAATCTTAAGTGATATGATCTTTCTAATCCAAGTTTTTGTTGGAATAGATAGCACTGATCTGGATTACTTGGTCTTGGGGTGGGGATACTGATCAGAATTCGAAAGAACATGTAATTTACTGATCCATGTAACATGGATCTGATCCAACGCAGCGAAAGAATACGGCTTTTAATTCTCAACATTTTTTGTATTTACGTTTTTATTCTAAAATAAATAGGGCAGAAATTACAGCCATATGAAATTGTATTTTCTATAGTCCGGAAAAAATGCAACTTAACTAATAACAATAAAGACTTTCTAGAACTACAGACCGTTCTCAATTTAGATGGTTTCATAAAAAAAATAGTGGAGGATCATCTCATTACAATCATTACATGATATAAATACCACCATAGTGACATGTTACAAAGTCTAAAGCTGGAGATATGACATTAACCAACTACAAAAGGGTGTCACTATCTTCACGTTTATGATTGAATTACGTACAATGAGTTATGAATTATAACCCAACTCTTAGTTATATTTTGTGAATGTGGAGTAAATAAAACTTGTTAAATGATGTAGTTTAATCACAATACATCATTCTATTAATACATAACAGCAAATCGTACGTCATTATAAAGAAACTGACCTGCCACACCTCAAAGAACAAAAACAATGAAATATTTACAGAATTAAACATGTACAATCAAGCTTATAAAAGTACGTTTTAAAATAAACATAATAAATAATATATTTTGCAACAACTACGCCATAAAGTTTCGCTTTACCTGCTAGCAGAATTTTGCACTCCGTTAAACATTTAGCAACAATTATAATATTCTAGCTAAAAGCTTCGACGCAAATTCCACACAACGAACTTTTCTACTGTGTTTCATGTCATAGTTTTAAACAGTACGCATAAAAATATTTCAAAAATGCGAAACAGCTGTACTTTCAATAGAAATACCAGCACGAAAAGCTGTTACTGCCTCGACAACTAACCCCAGACTAATATTAAACTCTTGTATGTTGAAAATTATTTGTTGCGATTTACGGCTTTGTGTCTAGTTGTTGTTGGTGCCGTACGTCGAACCACATTCATAAATAGAATGTGTAAACGTTTAACTAAAATAGAATACCAAACAGAAGATTACAACGCGTTAGGGTAGCTGTTTTTGACTCATTCAAGAGGTCCGGATTCAGGTAAAATTGTCCTTATTCAAAACATATATTTCACAGAATCTGTAGATATATTTATACGTCACATCAAAACATTTTAATCTCAAGCCATACAAACGTGACTAATATTTATTTTAGTACAAAACACAAAAAGATCTGGAATATTAGATGCATGTTATTTTATTTCACAACCCATTTGGCAACGATTAAGAAAATAAATATATTCATGAAGGAATTATTCAAAATATTATTTTCAAACGAAAAATCATAAATTTCTTAAAATTTTAAAGAAAAGTTTTGCAGGTAATTTTGCATAAATATTATGAAAGTACTTTGCTAATTTTAAAATAGTTTCTTATCATATGCGTAAACAAATATTTTAATTATATAATTTAAATTGAATTGTCACTATTTTTAACGCATAATAATTATTGTACCTATTATTTTATACCTTTGTATCAAACTACCACGTCTTGCCTCGCGATCAAACTTCAATGGAGGTGCATCTAATGTTAGACTTCCTCGGCGTTCCACTCCCCGATAAGTGGGTTTCTCAGCAAGACAAAAAGATTTTCGTCGCAAGTGAGGCATCACTTACTTATTCACTAGTTAATTTTTTCACGTCCACATTGTAACACTTAAATAAAGTAAACTTTATTTACAAATGTTTTGTCACTATTTAATATAAAGTTAATTATATTCAATTATTTTAAGTACTTCCTTTGGTTAAGGTACTTAAAAACGTTTTAAAACAAACTGTATCAAATTAAATGTGTTCTGTTTTGAAATTAAAACACTGGTTACAACTGTATTCGTCAATGTTACAAGTTGAAACGAATTTCGCTCAGTTAAAGTTTTTTGCACTCAGATAATATTTTATGTTAGTGTTTAGCACAGTAAAAGCACTATATTAAGAGCGACATAAAACAAACGATAATGATTGTTTCCCTGTAATATCGGCACACGTTTTAAGTCTACGTCAAACCGATATAAACTGTCCGCTATTTATAATAGAACAACAAGTGAACACGGTAGATGTGCATTAAGTTACGACGTGCGACAAATATCTGACCAAAAGCACCATATGCGCAAAGGTATACTTCGCGATTCGCTTCCAGCAGCAAAATTTCTTTAAAACTGGCGATTTGTTGGCTACTGGCAATCATCAAATTGATAGTTATCGCATATAAACTTCTCTTAAAACAGCAAATATCGACGGCGACGGCAAATGATCCGGATTTAAACGGCACGTGTTGTTTACTGGCGCACCATTCAACAAACAGTTTCTAAACCTTCTTAGCTACTGAAATTCAACGCTTTCAATTTAACAATGAACAGCGCAGAACTCACACGTGCTCATTTTCACAATATATTAAGGAGTGATGGCTTGGCACAATGAATTATTAGATTCAATTTAATTCTTAATGAAATGTTACTGACGTCACATCATTAGCGAGTGATTTGATTACAGTCTCGAGTAACAATGAAGTTAATTTTAGATCCCCTTTTTTCTTTCATTGAAACTTTTAAAATTGTTTTCATTACTAATTAAAGAATTGTCGAGATGAAGTTTGTAAACAAATCTCGCTTGCACCGTTTTTTCTCATAGAAATATATTCTTAAATATAATTGGTATAAAAAGAATAAATTTAAATGTGATTTAAACATAAATAAGGATAAATCATAAACACGGAAAACATAAATTTTACGAATATTACATGACATTTGTATTAAATATAAATACGAATGCACCTTGAACACGGAAAAAATTAATAAAAGTTACTTACGCTCTACATTCTATAGGTGACTGTGTGCTTAAATCGTAGATCTGAGCTCCATTCTGTGAAGTATTGACTAAATATAATGAGTCCTTTTCTGAAAATAAAACAACCAACAAATATTAAAATTGTTAAAAATATGGAAAATTACTCGAAATCTCAGCATTAATTCTTATAAAACCGATGATTCGGTGCACACTTGCACCTTCTTCTGGGTAGTAAGATCTTACACAGATTGTTACATTATCATGTACACAAAATACATTCGTACTTAACATTCAGTTTTACCAGGTCGTACAAAATTCATAAAGAACGCATACATCCACTTGCTCTTCATGATTTCGAGTAATTGTTAACACAATAAAATTAAAAAAATCAAAAATATTAAATATATTTATGTAGTAGTAAATCAACATTTTTTTTTTCAGACTAATAATAAATTTATAAAAAATTAAGGATTTTTAAAAAAATATTTTCATAGTGAAAACATTGCTCTATAACAGGGGTGGGCAAACTTTTTGTCCGCACGCCACATGGATGTTTGTAATATTACTAGCTGGCCGCATGTATATTTGTAACATGAGTAACGTGTCGCATGTGACTACAAAAAAGGTCTCCTTCCAAGGAAAAATGAAAATCTTGAACGCACAAAATGACATGTCAAGGATACGGAAAAGGGAAAAGATATGTATTTTTTATTGGTATAAAAAATTAAACAAGCCGACGAAACATTTAAGTAACATTGCAACGCGGGCTGCACCAAATGACGTTGCGGGCCGCAAGTGGTCCGCGGGCCGTAATTTGCCAACTCCTGCTCTATAAAATAATGAATACTGGATCAACGATACAAGGCACGTTTCCGACTTGTATGCCGTATGACAAAATTTGATCCGGTAATATTGCAGCCCATACTACTCTTCAATATTATTAGTTAATAGTAGATCCTGAGAACAGGTATTCTAACAAATTAAATTTATGTTGATGCAAAAAAAATATATTATAAAGTATAAAAAAGTGTATAACAGTTAGACAAATGGAAACCGCACTAATCTACACATATTTCCATATTAGATATGAATCTATTATATATTTTCTTAAGATCAGCTGGGGTATATAAAACATAAAAATATTGGGCTAAGTGTGAAACACTGTCGCCATTTTATTCTGATTTGAACTAAATGAATAAAAATGTTATGTTTTAGTTAAAAATTAAATAAGTTCATGAACAAATAAAAAAGTATATTACAAATTATATAAAAAAAATTAAACAATCATCCGAATGAACTTGCAATCAATCTTTTAAATAATGAGAACATCGGGCGTCTCAAGAGAACCAAACCATTGGGCTTAAATTTAATAGTTAAATAATTATTTATAAGTTAATTTATGTCCATAAATTATAATATTGAGGAAATATCACTGGATATTTACCTCATTTACTTCACAGTTTTAAATAAAATTAATTTCAGAAATAATCTCGTTCTATGCATTTTGGGTAAAAATGAAACACATTGAATCGAACAAAAAAAATCTGTGTAATATTTTATATTTGAATTACGCGTCTAAATATAAGCTGTTTTAAGTAACATTTTTGTTCATTATTCATTTTTCAGTACTTTTCTTATAATAAATTGTTTGTCATAAATAAATGACAGTGTTTTTTTATAATTTATGCTTATCCTCAGTTGCACCGCTGACATTTAAATTTTAAGCCAGTTAAACAAAAAAATGCAAATCGATATTTTTACAGCAATATTAATTACTCGTTTGACGTTTCGTTTCGATACGATATAGGGCGCGAGCAGACACGTGACTCTAGCGACCTTGAAGAGCATGGAATTTTTTTGAATTTAATGTGTGTTACTGCGTAAAATTTTTAAAATCGTAACTTTTTAGTAGTTAAAATCAAAATATTGTTCTTGTCAAAACTGTCAAAATGACAAGCTCACACAAATCAGCTGATTCGCTCTTCAAGATCGCTTGTCATGTGTTTGCTCGCACCTTATTCGCCCCTATTTTGTAAATAGTTTATTTTATTCAGTGTTCGCAATTATTATTGATTTTTTGCTATAGCAAAGTTGCTAAGACTTTAAAACTTTCTTACATAATATGGATGATTGTCAATTTTAGGAATACTTGAAATTTAAGAGTTAGCAATGCCACCGACCATAAGTAATTTAAATTCTAAACAACCTTTCTAAATATTTTTTTGTTTTTTTTTTTTAAATTAAAGGTACTTTGCTTGAAATTGAATATAGAAACAACGACA
Organism: Harpalus rufipes; assembly: GCA_951394225.1. Classification (NCBI taxonomy): domain Eukaryota; kingdom Metazoa; phylum Arthropoda; class Insecta; order Coleoptera; family Carabidae; genus Harpalus; species Harpalus rufipes. The sequence goes on along the minus strand of OX596276.1, from coordinate 18,146,427 downwards.
TTCTTTCTGGCCAGCTATATGTTACACTTTATATCCGATTTTGAACACCTGAAAAATTCCAAATTTGAATTTTACCTCTTCCACGAATATTAATTAATCAGAATTGAACAATACTAGTAATGAGTAGGTTATGTTTTGGTTTGTTTAAAAAAATAACTACTAAACATCAAACTTTGTAAGTTTAAATAAATCCACAATGCGGGTTTGGGCATTTTCAGGAGTTCAAGATTAGCTAGAGCAAATTTTTAGAAATTATATCTGCGCATTTCTAGCAGTTTTTAGATTAATAATAAAAAAAATCGTATATTGTAACCAAAATCAATCACACTGTTTATGTGTAATTGTTATTTCTTCAGGAAACGTGAATCATATTTATAGGTGTAATATATTAATGTAATTTAAATGTTTCCGCACTTTTCATTCAAATAAAAAGGTGTTTCATTTTCCCAGTGGTGTTTCATTTTCAACCAAAATTAGGTTAAATCTGAAACATGATTTTCTTTTTTTTTTCAATTCGTATTATATATAAATTGAATTATTTTATATTTATATATCGAAGGACAATGTGGAAACAACAGTCTGATATATCGCACTGAAATTTAAAAGATATTTTTAGTAGGGTACATTTATTTACCCCAGCTGACCCTAGCAAAATATTAAATGACCTATACACGTTCAATAATTGTGCACTATATTTGTCGTGGAACAATTCTGACCTTTTGGAGGGTACATTGTACGTTTGTGTAATAGATTTGATTAATTAAAAACTCTTTGAAATACAGTAATCCCTCCATTTACGCTAATTATCTTGTGCATCAAAGACCGGCGACACTGCCGGAGATATACGATAATAAATAATGACGTCATCAAGGTGTATGTTAATATGATAAATAAAATAAAAAGAGTAAAAGTAAATTGCAAGATATCAAGCTGTTACGCGTAAATGGAGAGATTACTGAATTTTATAAAATATGTGAAGTCCAGAACTGTTTGTAGATATAATTCGGCAATATTATGGCAATTATGTATAGTTTTGACGATGGCAGCAGATAACTAAGGCCCTTTGACCGCGTGAAATTTGAAAGCAGTGGCCATGATACTGACAGCTATAAGCCGTATTCTTTCGCTGGGTCGGATCAGATCCAACTGATCGTATGGATTAGATCAGATCAGGTCACGTGGACGCAGATGAATTTATTCAAAAGAACGCAAGTATTTGTCAAAATCAGTCGGAAAAATATGAATTTCAATTTTCTATATTTACCATTGTTTATTCTTGGTTAAATTTATTTTAGAACCTTAAATGTAACCTCTTGTCCTGATTGAATTATAAAATGACAGATTCTTCCGCCGCTTCCGCCATTTTTGAATCTTAAGTGATATGATGGCACTGATCTGGATCACTTGGTCTTGGGGTGAGGATACTGATCAGAATTCGAAAGAACATGCAATTTACTGATCCATGTAACATGGATCTGATCCAATGCAGCGAAAGAATACGGCTATAGTCGTTGTCAAATAAGTATGGACTTGTTTCTTTTTATATTTTTTATAGTAGGTTTTATATTATCCATTCAGGGTAAATTAATGTAAATTACTAGTACATTTTTATAAAATTTTATAACCACTTCTGTTTTAGATGATATCTTCAAAGAAATATTAAAATAGCAAAATTTCATGATTATATTTCGTATTCACTTGTGAACATTATTATAGGATGTATTCGTGGAAGTGAAGATAACTTAAATGATATTTTTGTAAACATTTATAAAACAAACCTCGTTTTGAAACAAAGTTTTCTTTGAAATATAATGAATAAATCTTCAAAGTATACAAGACGGATATATTAATTTATAATTTTCTGATCCACGCACTATATTATTATCTTTTTTCATCTTGTCAAGCATATTTTTAATGTAAATACGAACTTTTCGTTTACGCGGGAATTCGTGACAACATAATTTATTGCTTTTCTAACGGGACAATGTGCACTCAAGTAAGCAGCAATATTTATTACTCATATTACAATATATATATGTCAATTTAGATACACAAATACATATAATATTTAACAAATTTTTAATATTATAATTTAATAAAAAGTCAACCTGTAGTTCATTATTTTGCCACCAGGTGTCATATCGCTTAGCAATACTTGCCAATAGTATTTGTATTTGGGGTTGGGACTGTTTCGGCCACTTTAAAAATGTATGACATATGGAAATTAAATAGGATAAAAAGTGGATTAAAAAATTGAGTAGTTAGTCTACGTGGTAATAAACAAGTACTAATAGATAGGTATTTCTAGTATCTTACTAAAAATAAGCGGATAAATACTGTACATAACAACCACATGTATCTTATACAATGATGTGCACGGAGATACTGAATTGTGTATCATATTTACCAAAGAAACTATAGAACAATATTTAATAAGTTGCAAATACTTATGGAATAGAAAATGATCACTTGTCATACGTTGGTATGTCAAACAAAGAAACTCAAACATAACCTAACCAAAATTAAGAATAACAAACATGAATGTGACATGAATTTTACAAATATTCCAACATCTTGTGCTAGCTACTTGTTTTGTTACATAATTATGGAAAGTGCCTTAGTAACGTAATGCCACGATTGTACTAGTTCGCCGCCAGCATCCCCCATTGAATAGCCCAATGTTATTGAAAGTCGGGGAATCGGTACAAATGCGGTATGTGACTAAATTTTGATTTTTACATATGGTACTAGATAAAAAAAAATACGCGTATTTTTTAAATCGATTAATTATTTGTCGTTTACGAGAAAATAATTATTAAAATTTGGGGAATGAATATTATGATGTGATTTGTGAAACAGTCATGGGGATTTGAATCCTGGACCTTCTCATATCTAGTGAGACGCTCCAACCAAATGATCCACAAGATCCCTTCCCGCTGAAGTCAATGAATCCTTCACAGGTCTTTTCACAACAATTATATATAGCGCATTGTTCGCGTTGAGTATTCATGTATTCCGTTAGGAAAGTGTACTCACCTACGAAATTTGTAAAATGACTTGTGAAGGATTCATTGTCTTCAATGGGAAAGGATCTTTTAGCTCAGTTGGTTAGAGCGATACACTAGATACACCAGGGTTCAAATCCCTGCGAGGTCAATGAATTTTTCACAAATTCTTTCTTCGTTTAATTAAATATATCCTCGACCATACGGCCTATTTCTACGAATAAAAATGTTACTGTTGGTCACAAATCATTCTTATCAACATTTAGGTTTTATTATTATAATAAGAAGCTATAGTGGTTAATTTTTATATTTCATGATATAATTGAAATTTGATTATGGTCACATAACCCATTGTAATAGTTAATTTTGTGACAAGTGCAGGTCACGTTTTCCACATGTATTGAAAACAATATTTTTTTCTACAATTGTTCACAAATAAGAAAAATTACAAAATGAATTCTAAATATTTCACAAATTATCATCTACTACTTAAACGACTATATAGCTGATTCGGCTAGGATTTAGGGGCGACCAATCTCTAGGATTTAGAGACGACCAATCTGTTAATTATTACACTTCGTAATTTTGTTACCTTATTTACAATTTACTTTATTGCATAGTACTTCGATACGTACTTGCTTTGCTCTTATTCTTATCGATTTATTGAATAAAAACTTACCAGTTGCATTGTGCCGGACAAGAACTGTTGACACTTTAACGATAGGACTATGTACTAAACTGGAAGCGGTGTGGAATTTAAGAACATACTTTTCGTCTTGTTTCTGGAGCAGAAGAATGATTTCTTCCATCAGTATAACGTGGACACTCACTTTGTTTTGTTTATTTATCCGCCATACTAATGGACCTTCGTGAATTAATTTGTGTTTTGTTAAATCCAAATGCTGAAACAAAAGTACAAAGTAATGTTTTGTTCTTAAATGAAAGTTAAAATAATTGTTCTTACTCGGAATTCAGATGCAATGGGATGGGTTTCCATTTTTTCGAACCCTGATTTGTCAAGGCGTCTTTGTAAGTCTTGTAGTCGAGCTTTATCTTCGGCTTCCTTTACTGCTTGGTTAACATAGTTGAGAATTTCCTTTGAGTGTTCAAGCGCACGTTTTAACCTTACTAACTCTGTTGGCGTAGGCCCCATTTGGGGAACTGTAGGAGTACTTGTGGGCGACGAAGAAGGCAATGATTCTGTCATCGTAGAGTCGATAACTCGCTCAGTACACCGAGATAAGCTTTCAAAGAGTAAGGGGTATTTAACCAACCTAAGCAACAAATTAAAGTTATAACAAAGTATATATTAATTTAATATAATCATACCTCTGCATGCCAGTCGGTATAATGTCTTTAAGTTGCAACCGTTTACACAGTGTATTGCTTTCACACTCTGTGAGGAATGAATTGAGTCGAGGATCCTTGCGTCGTTTCTCTTTTAGAGATTCTAAGGCAAGTTGTTGACGAGCGCAGAATTTTGCTGCAGCTTCTTTGAATGTCTCGCCGGCCTGCCCCTCAAACTAATAAAATAATAACAATGTATAAATTTGTATGTTATAACAGACCACATAATTTACAATTTTTAGATATGCCATCGTTGTCCAAATAAATCATTATCATTTAATAAAATAATTATTAAATTAGAATAATTCTAAATAAATATATCATCATGCCATATTCTCCTATTTAAAAATAATTTATGAAAATAGTTTAGCAAATTTTGTATAATTGCATTGTTAATATCAGCTTAAAACAGCATTCTCCAATGTGACGATCGTGCTTTTGGTATATGATTTAGGGGATTAAAACAAAAATTAAAATGCCGAATGAATTTTTTTCTGATTATCCTTCATTATCAAATTATGGGTAAAAATGTTAAAATAAGTTTCAACGTACGGCCGCTCCAATTATACCTTGCTCCACCTTACGCATTCAGTGTTGCAGAGAATAGTGCATAGTTTTGACTTCTCTGATTGGCTGAAATTTGAGCCAAGAGACAAGTTTACCCAATGTAATTTCGGCTACTTAAAGTAGGTGCTGATGCGAACGCCATCTGCTGAATGTATTAAATGGAACACATCATAGTTGTGTAACTTAAAACAATGAGGTATGTGACCATAATGGAATTTCAATGTATGGGTCATTAAATATATAAACTAACCATTAGAGTTTCTCATAATAAGACATTTTTGCAATTGCATGTTTTGGAGAGGGGATACGGCAAGCATGTACGGTTATTTATATCTACCGTTATGAAACTGTCTGTCGCGCTCGGTACACTATGACGTCACACTCACAATATCCCTTCTCCAAAACTTTAATAACTTATTTTTCGCAAATTAGAAATAATTAATTGATTTAAAAAAATACGAGTATTTTATTTTTTTGTCTAGTATCATATCTAAAAATTAAAATTTAGTCACATACCCCATTAAGTGGCTATGGCAATGTATGAATGAAGGGATGAAAACTTTGACTTAACATGCAAAAGATCTTATCAAAAACGATGATCAATAAATATTTGGGTTCATTTATTAAATAATAATTTAACTGATTCCAACATTTTACCTAACCGACTTAATGTAACCTTGTACCTACAATTTTCAAATGAAAATTTACGACTACCACTGCTTGAGAATGGCACTGTGCAATAAAAAGTGCATAATTCTTGATGGCATACGTAAATAAGCACAGTATTTTTTTAAGAAGTCCGATCAAGGTCATTTATGAAGTCTATGAATTAATTTAGCTCCACCCATTCTGTCAAATTCAGTAGTGTCGTTTACTTAGTTTTTATGAGAGTACATAAGATTTATTATTATAAAAATGTTACAGTAAAAGCAGTCAAAATTCAAAACTAAGTCAACTGGTAAGTTGACAAATGTAAAACCAAATATGTGAAATATAAAATAGACACAATTTCGTGTCAGTGACACGGACAGAAAATAACGTTACTCCTACGGCTATGAATCAAGGTGATATATCTGAATTAATAATAAGTAAACTTACGTTACTGAGAAACTATTGTCAGCAAAGAGCATAATTTTAAAATGGAATGTCCTAACTTAGTCGAAACTATTATGAATTTTTGTTATATTCATCCTTATTGCATACGCTTCAAGTCATTGTAAATGAGAGAGATAAATGTATGCTAATTTGTTAATTCTTTCATGATACAGATAGCTTTAATCGGACATCATTGAAAATTTTACTGTACATAGTTTCTTTTTGCCACACACGTTATAGAATCTGTTCATAAGCTAACGTATGTCGTAACTCTGTTCAAAAAATAATATAGAACTTTCAATACAGTTCTTGTATATTGGCGTGTAGTTTAGCATTTTTGTGTCTCGTGTATGGGAAAAGGGTAGAATAGTCTTGTTTGCATGTGCGTTTCTTGATGCAGAAAAATAAAGTTTCCTTGTAGGTGTCACCTCAGATTATAGAGCGAATTGAACTAACTATAAACGAATTATTATTGCGCAATGCCACTCTTCTGTGAAGAATATTACATATTAAATTATTGATTCTAACATAATGGTTTAGCGACACGTTATTGAATACAGGTGAAAAATATCCTGAATCAAAATTTCCCTAACCTACACCATGACCTCCTAGATCATCAGATCTGAATCAGTTGGATTTCTTTTTCCAGTGTTATTTGAAAGAAAAAGTTTACAGCAAACCAGTTACGAATCCTGAAGATATCGTACCTCGTATTTACGCTGCTGTAGCGTTAATAGACGAAAATATGCTGAAGAGCATTCATGGTTCCATGATAAATTATGCTAATATTTGCATAAGTAGAAGCAACATATTTGAATGAACAGATGTGTGTGTTCATAAACAATTTTCATACATGCATAGCTATAGACACCTGATTAATTGATGTAGTATTTATTGGAGCGACCGTACGGCACAACTCATTTTTTACATTTTTATCAGTAACTTGATAAAGCACAATCAGAAAATTTTACATCCTGAATTATTTTAGCCCCCTGAATCAAATCAAAAAACACAGCCGTTACTTTTGACGTTTGACATAACCGCAAGTAATCGGGATATAGTTTGGTTCACGAAAGATGACTAAGGTCACTTGTTCGAAGAAAGAATACACAGCACTTTATATGGGCAGTACCTTAGCAACATTTAATGTTAAAAAGAGAAAGATTATTTAACGTACCTATGTCTATATAATTTATGTTGTGTGGCAGATATACGTAAATGATACATTTCTTTCTACCACATCCCAAATAATAATTACAGATATCTAATTATCTATTACACTGCCCTCTGTGCTAATGTTAACCCACTGACGTTGACGTTTAAATCAAATTATTATTCCATAGTTTATGTCGTCTATGTTTTTGTGTTGTACAAAAACATAGGCGAAGAACATAAATCTTTGAGAAATGCATTATTTAAAAAAAAAGATAATTTTCAAATAAATTACACTTATTTTTTCAGTTAAAATGTGGCATAAATATTTTATGTTGTACACCTATGCATACGAAATGCAGTAAAATTATCTGCAAGTAATATTATATCAGACGGCGCATAAATGTCCTTGAACAGTCATCTTTCGTGAACCAAACTATAATCAATAAAATTCGGTTATCATGCATTCGGAGGTAACCGCTCTGAATACAAAACGCCTCTTGTTTTAAAACGCTGTTTTAAAAAATGTCAAATTTTAATATTTAATAATAAGAATAAATAATATCACACGAATTTATCAGAATATAATTTTAAAGCAGAACATAGTATGTAATAGGCAGTTAGAAAACCGTAGTTACGTATAACGTAACGTGACGTACAACGCAGAAAATGACGTTGCTACGTTACTAATCTACATTTTAACGGTACGGTATTACCAGTTATTTGAGCCACGATTTGAAATAAAATAAGCTTTGCAAACTATTTCTAACGTAACGTAAAATCTTGTACGTCACGTTACGTTATACGTAACTAAGGTTCGCTAATTGCCTATTCAAAAAAATATTTAAAAAGAAAATCGTTATTTAAACGTAAAAGTGAAATTAAATATTGAAATCTGGGATTTTTTTTTGAAACAGCGTGTTAAAACAAGAATTGTGTTACCAGCCATTATCATTCTCTGTTCATAGCCTATTCAGAGTTAGGTTTTTTTTAACATGTACAATTATTCTCTGTTACTATGAATTTTCCTTCTGAGATTACAATACATATTTTTTGTTCATTAAAAACTAGATTTCCTTTTGTTATATTGTTCAATTGTATGCAATTCTATGAATGTAGCACTAAATACGAAAATACTCTTCTTACAATACAATAGACAGAATATTATTAAAACCATAATAATAACGGGAACTCTTACCATATTTAATAAAAGTTCTCCGATATCCCCAACGATGGTCTCTTCTTTCCGCCGCGCTTTCATGGCGGCGTTGAAGGTGCCATGGATGTCCAGCATCTCCTCTAGGTTGGGAAACAGCAGGCGAACCTGATCCGGCGGTAGGCACTTGTTATGTAAAAGAGGACGGTAGAAAACGGAGTCTAGCACTTTCAGGTTCCGGACATGGGATCGCTCAGTGTGGAATAATTCTGGAATAATTACATTATATGCTTTACTTTTAGATATATTATAATTCTTATTAGAGGTAGAAACATAAAACCGAGTGCAATACAAACAATCTACCTTTGTTTACTATTGCATTTAGTATACAGGAAATAACCGTTCAGTACTTAACAAGCAATTATGTTCCAGAGTTAACATAAACTAAAAGTTTGTTTACATATTTTATATTTATAACGTCCTCCTGTAGTAATTATAGAACTCAAACACTTTTTTAACAAAACAGCATTCTCTCATGCCATTCAATCTGCGGTAATGTACTGATAGAGAATAATAAAGAAAATTTCAATTATTTATATCTAGATTTTAAGAACTTTTAAAAGGAAGAACGATTGTTACTGCATATTGTAAGACAAAAGTTTACGTTTAACACTCATAAACTTGTTAGGTTAGGTAATGCAATTTTACTTTTTGTTACAGTTATTATAAATTAGTTATTTCTGGATGTAACTATTTGTTTTTTATTCACAGATTTCAGTAGACGATATATCCGTTAGGCAGACCCCGTAGAGTCGTATCACAGGCTTTCAAAGCTATAGTGGACACATAACTACAGGGAATCACATTTTCTCCATTTGAAAATTAGAAATAATTCAATAAATGGGCAACTTTTAATTAATATTTAGATTAAATTCGTTTTTCACATAAATTCTCTGGGCATGCAGGGTTTTTAATTCTTGATTTCACAGGTAACTAGAAATCGTAAAAAAATATTATTTATAAAAATAGTTTAAAACAGCATTTCTGAAAATGTTAAAATAAATATTTCATTTTTTGTTGTTTACTCTTATATGCCCGATGACACCACTGACGCTTAAATTTTAAGTGTTCCTTAAACAATATCGTATCGCAAGGAAAAGTTAATATTGCTGTCAAAATTTTGATTTGCATTTTTTTGTTTAAGCTTAGCTTAAATTTTTTGTGTTTTTTTCAAATGAGAAAATTGAAATTAAACATTTCGAACAGGGCGGTTGCACGATTTTTGTATTTAAAAAATAAAATTATATCCTCGTAATTTTGCTTATTTAAACTTTATTTATTGAAAAATAAATTCCTATAAATAATGAATTATTAATTGTTAAAAAATGCATATTTTCAAATATTTCACGTGATTAAAAACAGAGTGTGACGTCAAAAGGCACTCGCGGCAGCGCATTCAAGGAATCAGCTTCTAATGTGAAACACAAAAGCACATGGCACATATCAAGTTTTGTTTACAAGCGACGGAGATAGAAAGACACGCGATTTCACGCGATGAACAAGAATGGTTGCTTGTGTTCAGGCAGCCAATAGGAATAGGTGCCTTGTTACATTATAAGAGTGGCGGAGTCCAGAGTTTTTAGCGCGATTCTTTTTAATTCAATATTTAAAATAATATGAACATAAAATATTGTTTTGTCAGTTTACTATGAATTAATTTGTATAATCTTTGACATAAAATAATAGTAAAAAAGTGCAACCATCCTATTAGAACATTATGTTAAAAATGGTTAAAATAGCAGGAGGAAATGAAAAAAATTGATATTATCCATAATGTTTATTCAAATTTTGTTTTCTGAATTATTTAAATTAAAAACAAGTTTAATAAATACTATAAAAAAGTATTTATAATAAAATATATAATAAATGCAATAAATAAATAAAAATTGCTAATTATTTTCATATGTCGTACGGTCGTACCAATAATGCTATTTCAAACAATTTTACTAAATAAATATCGTTTCCAATTTTAAATTTAAACGCGGTCTACTCTTATACAAGTAATAATTTTTTCAATTTGTAATCACCTGTGGTGAGATAAAATTAGAAAAACCTATTATTTTATGAAAGTTTTGGAGTATTCAAAAAAATTCTGTCAAGATTTTTTTTTAAATCGGAATAATGTCCATTTGTTCAATACTATTTCAATGACACTGTACACATATTATGGCCTAAATCGCAAATACTGTAGGTCAGAGTCTTGTATTTGTACGACAGAGAACTCTAAAATATAATCAACACTACATGTATTTCTGGGGAACAAATAGTCGCAATCGCGGTTGAATTGGATAAAATGTGAGAGTGATTTATCTACGGCTTATAGACACACTTCGAAATGAGATACCTCAAGTCCGATTCAAATATTCATGGCATCTGGATAAAATTTAGCCTACTTCTTTCAAAATAATTATTTATGAAGTATAACCACAAGACTTCTAAAAAATGCTTTTGCAGTTCCTCAACATTTTCAAGTAATTTCACCCACTTTCCAGTTAACCTACTTTAAACTACTTTAAACCTATTATTATTTCATCACTGGCCTGATTTCTCAAAAGGTTATTAAGTATAAAATGTCAGTGCATCGATTGAGTTCCGTTGCATACCGTTGATAATCTCCTGTCGTTTCTTCTCCTCGGGGTGCAGGCGGGCGAGCACATCTTCAGAAACTGAACTCTGCCAGTCAGGGGGGTCGGGCTCAATGTCGACGTCGCTATCCCAACTGGCCGCCGCCGACGCTGACGATGCTGTGGATTGCGTATGGTGGTGGCCATGGTGGTGGTGATGGACGTGGCCGGGGACTGTGTCCAGTGAGGTTGATTGGGGGCTTTCGGATGACCTAGAGGAAGATAAATAATGCATATACTGTATAAAGTGTCTCAACAGTTTATCATAAAAAATAATAATTCATGACAAATGTTACAAATACAACAAAACTTATTACGTTGTAGTAGTTACAGTTTTATTTATAAAGAGTTTAATTAAAATTTAAATCCAATGTAGATAATCCAATTTTTATTTTAAATAGGTTAATCTAGTCATTTTTACGTAAACAAGAAGACATAAGATTATAAGTACAGGGTGGCGTCCGAAATCCATTACATTTAACATTGGAAAACAGCTTTTCCCTTAGCGTTGCGTCTCAAATTATTTTAGAAGAAATAAAACATTTTTATTTTAATCCAGTACTGGGGTAGATTTCCCCCTTCAAAATGTTGGGTATCTAATTTCTGAATTTACAAAATATACGAAAAGAATTTTGTTTTTGATTTATGAGCAGAATTTTATGCTCTAGAACTTTTATTAGAAGTACCTATTACCCTTAAATAATTTGGGAAGCAACGTGCATGTTAAATACCTATTCAAATTTCACGTGCCTCCCGGTATGTATTATACAGTGTGTTCAAAAATAATCCTAACTCTGAGTTAGGCTGTGAACAAGGAAACGTATGTGTCAATTTAAAAGTATTTAATTAAATGTGAATTTGGCACGCGATATTGTCAAAAATGTTATTTAAAGAAATCAAAGCTTTTCTTCTTGAATCTTATTTTAGAAATGGAAATAAATTAGAAGACGGCGAGTGGCAAGGTACTGTATCCTTCTTTATTATCTTTTCTCCTTAAAATTACATTTCAGAATCAATTTTAACTATTTGACTTTTGAATTGAATAATGATCAGACATACGTTTCTCTGTTCATAGCTTACTCCGATTTAGGTTTTTTTTAACACACTGTAGAATCTGAAATTATAAGGCAAAAAGTAATGTAAATGTAATATTAACGAGTTTAACATCTACTATCACAATTTATGCGTCTAGAATTTATCTTTCGTTAATATTTTACCACAAGTGTTTTGCAACGATAAGAAAATAAATATTAAATAATAAGTTTAACAAGTAAATATTTCCAAATTATGATTGTCTATTCCTCATCAAATAAATACATGATGCACTGACTCAAACCAAATACTTACAATAATAAATTTTAGCATATAAGGGTAAGATTACGAAATATGAGTTCTAACCTTGACGAGGATAAACTGGAATTTGACGAACTTCCTGAATGATATGATAATTCTTGATGATCGGAATCGACGTCACTGAAAAAACCACAACACACATACGGTTAACAAAATGGAACACTTTATATATGGCAGTTTTTACCAGATAAACTATTTATTCTTTTATATGTCTGCATGAGTGAATTTTATGACCAATTTTTTTATTTGATATCAAACAAATACATTTGTTCATTGTGAATTCAGAGTTTCACTATAATTCTGTAAATATCCAATACAGTAATTATTTTCCTATTTATACAATAAAAATATTTAGCACAAAATGAAGAGAATTGTGAATAAAATTTCTTTATTTCAACTAAAAAAAGAAAAAATTCTCTTTAGTTTCCGATAAACGCCAACATTTTTTTGATAAACTAAAAAAATCTCCAATCTACTACTATGAAAATTGATTATGTATACAATTTAATACAGCAGTAAATGTCATAGTTACGTTTTTTTCAAATTAAATCTTATATCGCAATTTTTTTAGGCGTGAGCATTTGATGAATGTAAATCATATTATTATTTATCGAACAAAAGTGACTCTTATGATACACTTTCTTTCTAAACCTCGATGTTCCCTGTAGCAAACGTTCTCTGTGGTAAAAATGTTCATTATTACCGAAATCGAAAAAGAAATTGCTGAATCATTACCTATACAATATAAGTTAGGCTACGTTATTGTTAGAAGTATTCGATGTATTGTAGATTTTAATTTGTAAAACGCCTAATGCTTTAAATTTTTTCCTGTTGATAGTTTTTAATGTATTTTTAATGCATAGAAAATTGTATATTAATTACCTATATTAATGCATTATTTTCTATTAATAAACGACTTTAGTATAAGTAATCTAGATACCAATGATAAACAAAAACTTCATGTCAATGTCAAACGTTACCAACATAAATTGCTTTGTCATGGAATAATAGTTTTTTTTAATTATCAAGGGTGGTAATAAGGGCGATTAATAATCGAAACGTTTCATGCTTGGACTCCGCGAACGCAACAATGATTAGATTATTATACTTGCCGTCAAATAAGTATGGACTGGAGATTTCTACACTGTTGCTAATTCATGGACAATATTGAAAATGTTAAGTTATGAATAAGCGGCAACACCGCAGGGCAAGGACAGGGTACAGAGAAGGGAAAAAATTGAACATCAGTCCATACTTATTTGACGGCGAATATAATGACCAATTATTAACATACAATATTTTTTCGTAGATCGTGTCTTATTAAATTGGCGAAAATCTTTATTTTTTCCATACAAATATTTTTAGGTTACATTAAAATCACGCACGAATAGAAAATATTGCATTAAATGGTGACATTAATAAATGATTTTGTAAACAGTCGTCACTCAAAATCTTGCATTAATAGTAGTCCGTAATATATTATTATACCGGCTGTTTATTTTTCAAGGTGTATACAGGGTGTCTGGGAAGACGCCCCCCCCCTAACTTTTTTATTATAAGTAATAGAAAAAATGGCTTATATAAAAGTTTTATTATTTTAAATATACTATTTGATGGCAGATATAGATATTTTTTAGAAAGCCAGGATTACAAGATACAACTATCAACTTTTATTTTTTAAATAGCAACCTGTAATTATTTTACTAAAATATAAATCGCCATCTTTTTGTATTTTCAACGATGTATTAGTTTTTATTAATGCATTTGAAAAAAATCGAGAAAAATAAGATAATTGAGATGAGAAATAATTTTTATTCAAATATATTCTAGGTGGCTATGTGAAAATAAATAATAAGTAAATATATAAATAAGTAAATAATAATAAATAAGTAACAAACAAATGTGTACTTTGTTGATATAAACATTGTTACATTTTGTTTATTTTCACATAGCCACCTAGAATATATTTGAATAAAAATTATTTCCCATATTTCTCAATTATTTTTCTCGATTTTTTTCAAATACATTAATAAAAACTATTACATCGTTGAAAAGAGAAAAAATGGCGGTTTATATTTTAGTACAATAATTATAGATTGCTATTTAAAAAATAAGAGTTGATAGTCGTATCTTGTGAACCTAACTTTTACTTATAATAAAAAAGTAAAATGGGGGGGTTCACCATGTATAGGATATTAACATGGTAAATCTGTTTATTGCGTCTGCTCCCCGTTTTGACTGACAGACAACAATGATTGTGTTATCAACAGGAAAAATAATTTCTGCATCAAATGACATCAAATATAATATGTAATATTTTCATGTAATTTACTAAATTTATTAATTTCAATTTTCAAAACTACGTTTTAATAGCCAATTATTAGCACATAAGTATGTATATTCTATGTGCTAATACCTTTATTATTAAATTTTATTTTATTTCGATTGTATTTCACACACTTCGTGTTAACGAAACATGCAAATTTACAACTTTGGCGTGTGTAAATGCAAATTTAAATTAATAGTATTATTTTATGCAGTCGTGTAACCTTTAATTAAGGAGTAAAAAAGAGAAGGTATATTTATTGCTTAATTTAATGCATATCAATCATGGCTAGTAAATTACAGTAATCATAAACAAACGATTTGAAAACCTAAAACTTCCGCTTGAGTGTACGAAGAAAAGCAGCAAGGAATGACTGTGAGGATATATCCAATAAATTTCTAAATTTAGCTGAAACGTCAATGTCACTGTCTGAGCGGCTGTGTGGTGCATTCACTAAATCGATTTTGTTTTTTCGCGACATTCAGTTGGTCCTAAACAAATGCTCTGTTTACAAAACGGCTATCTTATGTTGTTTTATTTTATTAACCGCAATATTTAAACTGTTAACAGGAACTTCTTCCATTTATTTTTGTTCTTTACGTGATTATTAGTAATTTTCACAGAATTTTTTTCACAAGGAAAATTTAAATATGTACATATAAATACAAAACCACAGTCTGAATGTTTCACAATTACGTGTATGTGGTAATAATTTGATAATGGATATTAAAATTAACCATAATGTTTCATACAAAATATACAAAATATTATTCATGTAAAAATAAATATTATTCATAAGTTGAATAATCAAAATATGATTACTAAAATACACAGATTTCTTTCTTTTCACGTATAGTTTTTTTTTTACTTTAATTAATTTTTTAATCTAAGCCAAAGTAAATAATTTCGTCAGATACTAAAAACGTTTATTTTAAAAATGAAATGATAACAGCTAAATTTGTAAGAAACTATTATTATTAATCAATACGTACCGGTACCATCAACTGGGACCGTATTACGAGAACAGTTTTATAAATAAAAGCGCATTTATGGAGCGCGCTTTTATATTATATTATTCTGAGGAGTGTTAGCACTTTTATTATAAAACTGCTCGTAATACGGACCATTATATTTATATTCTCGGTAAAAACCATTTTTTATATTAAAAGATTTATTATTTTCAAATTAATATTCCCAGTAATTTTCTGTTTATAACAAACACCATAACTAATTTTAACAGTAATAAAATTTATTTATTGTTTCATGGACGCAAACCATTATATAATTAAGCAAGCAGCCATATTTTGAATTTTAAGTATTACAAACCGTAACTATTGTACTAATTTGAATAAATACTTTGTTATGTAATTGTTTAGCAAATATGTGCAAAATGAACTGAATACAATATCTTATTTTTAAAGTTAACACAAAGTAACAGAACCAAGTATATACTTAACTTAAGTAATAAATACAACCTATCATAAACCAGATACTTAAAGTTAAGAACTAATGCCTAGTTGCATCAACAATGCTTACATTTTAAGCTACATTTAAACAAAAAAAAAATGCAAATCGAAATTGTCAGCAATACTTATATAATTCATTGGACACTTCGATGCAATATACTTAAAAAAAAAAAAAAATTTCATCACGGCACATTACCCATTGCTGGGTGTGCCAATCTGCTTCATACACAGATGTCGGTAATGATGGAATATTTGTACCGTCCGGGCGCTTACCAGGCGTCACCTCACGGACACTCATTGCTGGCGTGGAGAGTGCGCCACAGGGGTCAATTTTGTGCCATTAAAATGCGATGTAATTTTTCGCGTCGGTCGGGATCGAACCCGGGTCCCCTAGATTCGCAACCAGACACTCAGGCACACGGCCACGAGAGCAATATTCTTAACTTAAGAAAAGTTTAAAATTTAAGTTACAATGGTACAAGCGGCCATAAGTACTGCAATTTAAGACTTATTAAGTACAAGTATAATTTAAGTGTATTCAGTACTTTCCAAGTACTTCGCAAATTCATGAATTTAGAATAAAATCAAACAGGCAACGATCTAATTTAAAATTTTGGTATAAAAATAAGATCCTATGATTGGCATGTCCCTCTTTCTTTTTTATATCTTTGATTGATTAATTAATTAATTTAGTATTTTTATTAGTTTGGTATAATTTTATTTAACAAAAATAATCTACCTTATAGATACTAAGTATTTATAAAGTATTTCAAATGAATTTAAGTACTTTAAGAACATTTTGTACTAAGTACAAACATTTTAGATGCAATCTTTGAAACTAGTACTTGACAGTTTTTGTAAGTACGACGTGAGTACTTATTTTGGTACTTAATTATAAAAGTATTTAAGTAGGTACTGCGCAGCTCTGCTGTAACAATACTTCAGTATAATTATAAAAAATAGATTATCTTTAAATAAAAAAAATCTTTTAGTATTTGCTATTAGAAACATATTTTAATATATGAAAACTTTTTTATGAATTTTAAAAAAATCGAATATTTGACAACATTACTGTCATTAAAAATAATATACTGAACTTCGGAACACCCTGTACTAAATATTTTCTACTCTACCATGTTGGAAATTATTAATAATATTATACTGTAGGTAAGAGATTTAATAATAGTCCAAACACAATATCGTTAATTTAAATATTTAAATTTGATTAATTTTGAATAATTATACAAAACAGAAAGTTTTCAGGTGAGAATGTTTTATTGTGTCTGTCTCTTTACCTAGGCAGGGGCGGTTGTAACGGTGGTGGCGGCTGCTGCTGGCTCGTGGAAGTCTGCACCACGACAACCGAGTCCATGTCTAGCGCTCGAACCATAAGTCGCTCAGATACAGATACAACTCACATCACACACACATACATAGTAAGAGTAGAAAAGTATTGCTTTGCTTTTGCAGGGGTTGAAGGGCACAGCCATGAACGTGGAACGTGGAAGGCGAGAGCGGACTGAGAACAGCACGGATCCATAGACCCGCGGGTTCAGAGTGCGCAAGGCTGTCGCTGTCCAACCAACCCCTACCCCCTACAAGCCTAATCAGTCATATTACAGATGCAAACATCGAAACCCAACATCTTTTTAATCGACTATTATTTGCTTTCTTTCCTTTTTATGCATCTCGTTTCAAAATCATAATTTTGGCTACTAATAAAATAAACAATTTCTAAACATAATTTCCATTTGCCGCGCAGAAGTATCCCTGTAACAGCTGTAATGTGAAATTCCTAAAACGCATTTATGATAAAATTATCTTGTCAATACTGATATCTGTATGCTGTATGCATCATGCTAAACTCAGGCAACATTTGTTACATTCTATACCTAAATTTGGACGTCCGAAAAATTTGCACAAACTACTTTTGATAACTTAAAAATTCCCAAACCCGAATTTTTCGTTCAATGCCCGAATTCGGATATGGCATGTAACATATTTATGATGTATCTGGTTTAAAAATGGTGTAGCAGAGTACATGGATAACATTTCACGGCTTGTGACTGGTGAAAAACCGAGACAGTTTTAAACTGTCCCAGTATTGGTATTGCAACTTTTTTCTGCATTTGTGTACAATATAAATGAGGCTAGCTAAATTGAATGTAAGTGAAATTTATAATTTTAATGTTAATATAATTGTAAATAACGTAAAACGTTAACATAAAAACAAAAGACACATCATCTATCTACCTGTCAATAATTGTCAAAAATATTTTATTATTTATGTAATTTTGCATGTTTAATCAAAATGGTCCTCAAATGGATGATACTGAATATTTTCCACCTCCAAATGATGTGTTTCAATGTTTCGATTATTGTAATATTATTTTATTGAGAAAAAATTACGATTCGTATTTAACCGTGAAACATAAACTGCTCTCGTCAAGCTCTGCCCACCACTGCAATCTTAAACCAGATGCAGTATAATAAATTTTATGCCAATATAAGATTATAATAAACGCGTACGTGGCTAAAAAATTGCAAAATTTTCGTAAGATTTGGCGGTAATGCGGCAGATAACACAGTAAAAAATCATTTTACATTTTTATTTTCCTTATAAATTTTATTTTTTTACAAGAATCCTTGTATTTTCCTTATACCTTTACATGTTCAGTATAATATTAATGGACCCGATTAAAATTGAATTTTTTACATTAAAAAATATCCAATACAAACATTAATTTTTTAATATTTATAATTGATAATAATTTGGTCCATGAATTTTTCACAAATCATTCTTAGTTAATTAAAAATCTCTATTTCTACGTTTTAAAGATTTCAACAATTATATTAATGTAGAAAAAGTTAAAAAACAAATATATGTATAAACATTTTTTTATTATACAGGTGTTCCACAAAGAAAACTTTTTGTTCTTAAGGTTTAATGTTTTCTTTTTAATTTCATTTGAAAGTCAACTCAGTTTTAAAGAAACAAGGTCCTATATTAACCATTTTTTTTAGTCATATTACCAATGTTTTTAATACGATATTTCTGACCGTAAATAATGCAAACTAAACAAATAATCATAATGAAGAGTCATAATTTCGAGTTTAATGAACGAGTTTAGTCATGTTGAAATTATTTTTCCACATTACTGCAATACTATACGTGCAATATTACTATTGATATAATAAAAGTAATATAATATAGTGTATTTTTTATATAAACGATATTAAATTTGTTGTAATTTAAATCGTCTGCAATACAATTACGTATGCAGCATTTTTGTTTTACCGCAGTTGTCAGCTACAAGCGCTAGTATAGAAAGAAAACAAGAACGTATGTCTTCTATAAGTTCTATATTTGATATTGAAACGTCAAAGTCAATGTCATTTCGCAAAAAGCAAATTATTTTGGTCGTTTTTGCTTCTCTTTCTATTAAGCACGTTTTGGGCCGTATGTCGAGACAAATTCGCACATAATTGATGTACACATTAATGGCGGGAAGAAAATATTGCAGTTTTTAACATTTTTGTTCTCCGGTATTTTTTATAATTATGCAAAATATTAAAGTAAAAAAATAGATTTAAACATATTTTAACATTAAAAAAATAAAAAAATTTAAACTCCCCCATTTCATTTGGCATTTTAATAGTTTTCTTCCATTATTTTACTTCACTATTATTTGAATTTTTTTATTAATAATAAAATTAGTATCAAAAGGATTAGGTTATTACTAATTTTAATAAATGTATTAAAAAAATACTAAAATGGCCGTAAAATTTGTTCAAATTCTATTATATACAATGTGCATAAACTACATATTTTTCATTAATATTGAGAGCATTTTCAAATGAAATCAAAAAGAACTCATTAAACTCTAGTTGTAAAAATTGATGTAAATCTTTGATCGTCTAAAGCCACCTGAATAAGAAGTTTTAATGTCTTTACCCCTACCATTCTATAGTAACCAATTAAGGAATGTTTCGAAATATTTGAAAAAACAAAATAATGTTTCTATATGAAGTAGAAGATATACAAAATTTCATAATTTTATCTATGACTGTTTTCAAATTAGAGATCATACATTTCTTGTATCCTCTTATATTTTATTTAAACTTAACACATTTCAAATACAAATAATATGTGTATATTTAAAGTATTGAAATTTTCTCATGGGACACCTGTATAATTAATGTAAAGTAATATGCCTGTATATTTAAATATTTGTTCGATCCCGACCGGCGCCAAATATTTCAAATTTTAAATTTAACGCCCGCATGGTAATTATCATTATTGAAATCTGTGTGCAAAGCAGATTGGCACACCCAGCAATGGATAATATGCCGTGATATTTTTTTAAAATTTTATATATAAAATATTATAAAATATTTACATAATGTCATTATAGTACTTTCAGACAGATATAATGTAATATAGAAAAGACGTAACAAATAACCATACGCAACTGCGTGACAATTACTTTATTTAGAGCTAATAGTATACTTAGCAATTCACATGATAATCGCGATAATCAATCATTATTTTAAATGTTATAAATTATTTTTAGTTATTAACTACAATTTTTGAGATATTTAGACGAATATTTTTTAGCAAAATAACAGGATGAAGTGACACATTCTATCTTTTAAAATGAAATAAAAAATCTACAAAAAAACTAGTTAACACTGGGAAGTATTATTTTGGTTTAAAAAACTCTTGACCGCATCTACATTTTCCTTGTGTTCAACACAAATTTTGTCTCTGCGATTACGCAGTTGCTTCACCTCTATCCGTTCTCAAACGCGACTGTCGAGCAATGGAGTTAAATCACTTGATATTGTAGATTAACATTTCTATTTCAAAGGTAATTTTAATGGAATGCTCTGTTTCCTAAACCAAATTGAACTCTGAATCGCAAATTACAATCTTTCTCTATATTCTGCTGTTAATTTGATTGTGTATCATTTCGCAATACTTACTTCCACAATGACTAACATGGTTGCAATAAAAAGCGAAGTTTACTATGTTTTACTACGTACTTTGTTTTACAGTAACATAAAAAAGTATTGTATGGGTGTAATTAAAAAATAATAATGGGTTAAGTGATTTTAAATATATAAACGAATCTATTGTGTAACTTGGTGATAAATTTAAACAGAAAACCCCAAAACTATGCATTGTTTGTGGCTTAAAAACAGAGCAATAAACCGGTTAACCAGTATTTTCAGTCCAAATACGTGATTTTTAAGTTTTTCTAAAACGAAGAGGAAAGTGCATTTTTTAAATTCTTTTTAACTTTTATCAACTGTAGTAGAATAATTACGTTTTACAATTAAATGAATAAAAAAAAAACACTTTTTGCACGATCGGGTTTTTTTTCATGTTTACCGAACCGATTGAATTTCCAAGGCAGTATGTAATCTTTACACTGATCGATAAGTGATTGTGATTACTTACCGATCAGGAAGCGAGACGGTAAATAAATAAAACAACGATCAAAGCTTTCTTTAAAAATGATTTTAATATATCAAAATAAATTATAAATCTTATTAATTTTGTTATTGCGTCAATTGTGCAAAAAAACATAATAAGCTTTGCGGTCAATAAGTACTCTTCTACTGATATCAGATGTATTGGATATCTCGACTTCGTCTCGATCTCCAAAACCATCCTCAACCGGTAGGAAACATTTATTATCCGCAATACTTAAAAACTATTTTATAACGGGTGAAGAAAACACAATTTATATAAATAGTTTTATGTTTCCTAAATGACTTTATTAACCGGTTTATTTAACCATCTGTTAAAACGAAAAATATAGCATCGATATTATAGCATATGTATGTATTTGTAAATATTACCAAATATCGATACGCCATTTTTCGTTTTAACTGACAGTTACTACAGTTTAACCAGAGATTAAAATACCGGACCATAATCTGACCGATTTAAAAATCGGTTTTTGAACAAAAATCATTTTAAAAATTTGGTTATACATATCAGATAGTTATTAACGGTTGTTTTTTTTTCGGATTTGTGACCTGTTTAAAATGAGTTTCTATTATGGTTTGGTTCACGAAAGATGACTATTCAAGGTCATTTAATAGTATGGTATAAACAGTTTGTTCAATAAAAAATCTAATTCGGAGTAGGCTATGAATAGGGAAACGTATGTCTGATCATTATTCAATTCAAAAGTCAAATTGTCAAAATTGATCTTGAAATATAATTTTAAGGAGAAAAGATAATGAAGAAGGAAACAGTATATTGCCATTCACCATTTTGTAATTTATTTCCATTTCTAAAATAAGATTCCAAGAATCTTTAGAAAACATTTTTGACAATATGTCGTGTCAAATTGACATTTAATTAAATACTTTTAAATTGACATACGTTTCTTTGTCCATAGCCTACTTCGAGTTAGCATTTTTTTTTTGGACACTGTATTACTAGCAGATAACTTCACTGCATTTCGTATACATAGACGTGCAACATGAAATATTTATGTATACATTTTAACTGCAAAAATATGTGTAATTTATTTGAAAATTAAGTTTCTTTTTAAATAATACCTTTCACAAAGATTTATGCTCTTCACCTATGTATGTTTTTGTTTTAAATGTCATCGTCACTGGGTAAATATTAGGACAGAGGGCATTGCAGTAGATAATTAGATATATGTAACTCTACGACATACGTCATTTTTATTTGTAATGTGTTAGAAAGTAATGTCACCATTTACGTATATCTGTCATACAACATAAACTACGTACTTAGACATACGTCAAATAATCTTTCTCTTTCTAACATGAAATGTTGCTAAGCTACTGCTGCATAAAGTGCTGTGTATTCTTTCTTCTAACAAGTGACCTTGAATAGTCATCTTTCGTGCACTAAAGTATACAAATCAATTATACTTCGTTAACATATTGAAATCTTTCATTTACATATGAATATACGTACAAATTAAATATAGTCGAACATGTTTACATAACGACATTAAAAATTTCACGATCAATTATCAATTAAGTAATAAATGCATAATATGAGTAATTTGTTAAGTATGTCGATAGATAGATCGCGAAAGTGAAATAATAACTTATAATTAACCTTGTAATTTGAAAAAAAGTTCATGTAATACTTTTTTTTATCGGCTTGAACAAATAAACCATATTTATCGGCAATTATACATATATATTTGATAAACAGTACGAGCATTTATGTTTTCAAGTATTCGAAAAGAAAACTAAACAGGAAACAATATGTCATTAAACTTGTAATGCAATACAGAGAGAATAACATACTTTATTAGCCTACGAAGCTTAAAAAAATTCACTCATTTGGCTTCTACGGTGGTCATTTTTTGTTCAGAAATACAAAATTTTAAATATCTGACCTGGTTTAATTTAACCGCTATTTGCAAGGGGTGTAAACATGATATTTCTTTGCAAAGTGTATATTTATAGTTCCTTATCAGAAACTTTTATCATAAATATTGTATTTGTAATATATTAACTGATAAGTTTATCACTATATATAAATATTACTTCAACATTTAAAGCTGTAATTAGAGTTGCATAATTTTCTGTCGCATAAAAAACCTGGCGCTCAGCCAACTAATTTAAAATGTGTAAAAAACATTAAATTTTACTTACTTTGATTTTGACAGATTCGGATCGCTAATTTTTCGTCGCTCCCGTATTTGTCGCCTCTATAAACGGATAAAATAAAACAAATTAATGCAATATATACACGAGTGTAACGAAATGAAAAAATACAAACCTTCTGTGACTGTTCCTTGTAACTTTCTGATCTGTTGATTGCAGGTTGACTACTTTTGGCTCTTTGGACATTGTTTAAACTACAAAATAAAATAATATATCTATACATACTATGTTTACAATTAACATTAACATGAACAATGCCGTACGTAACTTTAGGTAAAACTATTTAATACTTAATTTATATGTATTAAAATTTTGAAAGATTCTTTGCTAATTATATTATTTGTGAGAGTATGTAATAATTCCTTATTTACTGCAATTTTCTAATAACGAAATATGTAATATATTTTTTTTCATGCTACATTAAAAAAATGCCAACGCTTTTTAAATACTCAATTAGCTAAGCAAGTTTGATATTACGAAAAGTGTAGAATTTCTTTTAAAAAGCCCAAAAGTAATAATAATGAGAGAGGACAAGAGGGTTTCCACTATTTTTCATTTTTTTTTTTCTATATGCTATTTTCATGAAAAGTTATATGTATTAGTATTAGAAACATTTTTAATCCAGTCGTGGGGTATAAAAGGCTTTATTCTACAAAAGGTCGGATATTTTTGATTTTTGGATATGTTTTATATTTAGAGGTGTACTTCCGAAAGCAAAAATAGTTATTATCAGTTCATTATGGGGTCTCGTGGCTGAGTGTGTGGTCGCGAATCTGCTGACCCGGGTTCGTTTCAGAACAAAGTCCAAAATTATTGCGAATTTTAATTGGCGCAAAAGTGGTGAACTCTCCAGGCCAGAAATGAGTGCCCGAGAGGTGACGCCTGGTAAACGCCCGTACGGTACGAATATGTCATCATCATTACCGATATCTGTGTACAAAGCAAATTGGCACATTCAGCAATGGGTAATATGCCGTGATGATATATTTTTTATTAGTTTTGTAAAAGAAAAAATTCTCTACAAGTTAGATCTAGAACATTTTTTCCTATAGCCAATAGATAGCAAGCTATGCGTTTAAATTCATTAGATATAGTTAAAAAACATTACTCAATCTATTTTTTGCAAATAACTCATGTATGAATCAATTCTGAATTTTGGTTTGTACTTTTTATTTTCTTTAAAATGGCGATGCTCGATTTTTTTATCATTCTCACATTTTGGATTATAATATAAAATTCAGGAATTTTATATGGACAATATAGATAGTATCAACATTGGAAAGAGAATTTCTTCAGCTTTTCAACGATGTATAACTTGCCTATGTTCTTTTGTTTTGAATAGCTAAAATACATCATTAATTAAATTAATACGGCAACAATAATTAATGTTGTATTCTTGATGTTTAAAACAAAAGAACATACATATACGAATGATCGTTAAAACAAAAAAAAGTACCGTAGATGTGCAAACCAAAATTCAGTACATATTGTTTCATATGTGGAAGTTAAATGTAAAAATTAAATTTAGTAAATTTTGACAATATCTAATGTTTTTAAGCGCTGTAGCTCGATATCTATTGGTTATAGAAAAAAATGTCCTAGAAAAAAGTTGTGGGAAATTTTATCTTCTAGGAAATTGATAATAACTATTTTTGCCCTAAAAGCTACTGGTGAGTAAATATTAAAAAAAAATGATTATTTGCATCTAAGGCGCAAATAGAAAAAATAGGATAAAGAACTTATTTAATAATTGTCGATTATTTTTTCTGAGGGTTGGGTCACTCCGCTTCTCGTTGTGATCCAAACTTCCTTCTCGCAAAATAAAATGGCAATTATGACATTCGTTCTTTATAATATACTATTTTGTAGCTCGTTTAAACGTCATTTTTTACCACCACGACAGTGGGTATGGCATGTTTACCATGGCTTAATAGATGATATGGTCGT
Organism: Harpalus rufipes; assembly: GCA_951394225.1. Lineage (NCBI taxonomy): Eukaryota > Metazoa > Arthropoda > Insecta > Coleoptera > Carabidae > Harpalus > Harpalus rufipes. Next base: position 18,120,655 of record OX596276.1, on the reverse strand, counting down.
AGCGTCATCTGTCATATGTTTGCTCAGAGTTCAAAATTTAGTGTATTTTTTATATTTTTATTTTATTAAGAATGCCTTCAAAAGTGATATTCTATATTGTATTTCATTCAAAGATGCCTAGATTTTTCAAAAAATGAAATTTTCTAAAATAATGGCGTTACAGAAGTTTACGGAGAACGTAAAGTCTACCTTAAGCAGGTGTGTTCACATGGCAATAGGAAATTTTAAAAATGGCATCCACTTGTTTTGACGTTTATAAGCAGTGACAGTTCTGTGTTGTGATTATTATAGCTTTGTTGTTCTTCTTGTGCAAATGACTAGTTTTATTTATTTCATTTAGTGTATTATTGTTTTCAATATTAAAATTAAGTGTCGTATAATAGTTTTGAAAACAAATGCAATTCCAATTTAAACTAAAAACTCATAACCTCACTCCGTGCAAAAAGTAAACAAACCCACGTGAACTAGCCAGCAGTGTGTAGTGCGTGATGTAGTGTAATGCGTCAACATACATTCAAAAAGTCACCATCCTTTCTAGGCATGCGCATAAGTCACTTGTGACGTCACAAAAGTTCCATGATAAATAATTATAAATAAATGGGAACATCATATTAATTTTCAATTACATTTTAAGTTATAATTATGCATATATTCACGATTAAAAAATATTTCTCATATAATTTTAATCACACTAAACTTCCCCATTCGGCGCATTTCGTATCACGAACATTTGGGTAGAGGGGACAATTCGTCGCATGGCAGTTGGTCGCAAAAATTAACATTATGTTGAATGTATACGAATTTTTATCAATAAAAAACAAGAATTTTGATTTGTTGGAAAAAGTAATATTTTATTCGTTAATATTTCTATTCTCCCCTTAAAAATATTTCGCATTAAATATAATGCAGTTATGCCAATCTTGTTTGCAATCTGCTAAACACTTGTAGAATGAAAGAGGGTAAAGTCTCAGGGGAGCATGTTAGATGAAAACGGTGGTTGCATCAAAATGGTGTTGTTTCTGGCAAAAAAATCACGAATGAGAATTACAAAGCAGAATGTTTTCAATTTTTATCACATTTTGATTGGTGGCTGATGTGCTAGGACGCCCGGCACATTTATCGTCTTCCATATGTTCACGGCCCTCTCGAACTTGACGTACAATTTACTGACCGTGTTACTAATGAAAATTCTCTTTCCTTTTTGGTCAAACATTGTATACTTATTTATATTATAATGTTTATGTGACTAATTGTCCAGCGCCCATTTGTGCTGTCCTGTGCTGGAATGTCCTAAAATCCAAATAATTGGGAGCCACATGCATAAACAGTGCAGATACTATAAGTAGATGGCTAGGTTTGATTAGGTTAAATAATTAAGAATGATTATATGATATGTAAGGATCTGTAAATTTATCTAATACGCGGGAGCCTATTTTAACAGGTTCGCTTAAATTGACTTCCAAAGTACATTTAATGAAATGGAAAAATGCAACGTGATTTTTTGATAGCAATTATTTTAATGTCATAAGAAGTGATTAGAATTTGTTTATTTAATTAAATGTACTTTGGAAGTAAAGTTAATTGGATGTTTATAAAACCGGCAGTGGTATAAAGTGCTTCGTCAATATGTAGCTGTCAAACACAAACTACACATCTAAAATGAATGAAACCTGACATAAATGGGCACTACATACTTCAGACAAAATGTTGAACCTAACCTATCTATCACGAATTTAATGTTTATTCATCAGGGTGGTTAAAAAAGGACAAAAATTTAAGTATGTATACATTTCGATATGCTAATTCTCAATCAAAAAGATTTTTTCAAAATTCGGAAAATTATTTCCTATTTTTCATTTAATTATTTTTTAGATCGTCACTGCCAACATGAAATTTTTATTAAAAATAATGAATTTTTAATTAAATCGTAATTATTTCCTATTCAACACCTGTTACGTGATTAGATAATTCATTATTTTTAATAAAAATTTCATGTTAGTAATGGCGCAGTAAAAAAGTAATAAATGAAAAATAAGAAATAATTTTCCGAATTTTAGATAAATTCATTTTAATTGAGAATCAGCACATCGAAGTGTATCATATATCCTCATTTTTTTACCCTTTTTAACATTTTGTCGCGAGCAGACTCATGACTCGAGCAACCTTGAAGTGCTTGGAATCAGCTGATTTGTGTGCGCTTGTCACTTTGACAACAACAATGTTTAAACCATTTTAATTTTAAACTGTTAAAAAGTTATTATTTTTAATTTCATGTTTTTACTGCTTGAAAATTGTAAAATAATAACGTTTTACCAGTTCAAAATCAAAATAGTCAAAACATTGTTCTTGTCAAAGTGACAAGCGAATACAAATCAGCTGATGTTGATACTAATGCCTGTGATGCTCAACCTCGTACTTGAGTATTACTTCGCCAAGTATTATTCCGGTCGTTCTCGACCTCAAGCACATTATATGTTTCATAGTCGAAACTTCGTGAATTCTCGATATTTAAGGTAGATATTTAGGGAATTTATAATAATTTTGTTGGTATACTTGAAATTTTAATATTTTTCTGTCAAATCGTGTATCTGACATTTACATATATGTCACACGTTACATATACATGAGTTTATATCACGGCTATATCTTCTTGGAGCAACCCTGTTTCATCGTTATTATGTAAGGTTTCTTCTACTATATCCATATATTCTAAAAATTCTAGGTTTATTATTTAAATTAAATGTCTTATGTGATGGAAATGACAATTTGACAGTTTTTTTATATAATGATCAAGTCTACATAAAATTTAAAAAAAAGCATCGAACATTACCTCAAGCTACTCAAGGTTGCTGGGAGCTCTACTCAAGTAAACTTTCGATCGAAGGGATCGAAGTACGAGTGAAGAAAGAAGTAACGACTATTAAATGAAATCTGGTACTCAAGGCATACTCAAGTATGAGTCGAGGCAAAGTACTGACTATGAATATGGACATAAACGATTCAAGGGCGCTCGAGTCACGTGTCTGCTCGGGGCTTGATTCAAGTTCGTTTCCGAAATTCGTCATATTATTTATAAAATGCATATCTCAAAAATATCTACAATTTTTATAATACATTCATTATTGTCGATTTTATCGATATGTCCTTAATTTTACTTGTTTTGTATTTGAAGCATATTTACTCAAACAAAAACATGCAGCTTGTAATTTTGACAGCAATTATCGAAACCACAAAACCTCACTTTAATGCCGTAAGTTGTCAATTTATATTCTCAATTACAAACTGCTTTGACATAAATGAGTGAGAAAGTGTGATATGTATTTACCGTATGTTGACAATAATTGGTTGCACGTAACAAAAAAACACGAATTTGGTGTATGTGTTTGTTGACATTGATATGATATAAATTTATCAATTCATATCATAATCACAATGGTAAAAATTGTGAATTGGACCCTGTTCAATCGTTCAAATAGAGATAATTTACCGCACAAATTACGTTGGGCGAGGTATTTCAATTCGCGGCTTCAAACTCCTGATTAACTAGCGAACTTACAATTAAACCACAAGTGTTTTTATTCTTACATATTTTATAAAATTAATGACATTCTGTGAGTAGAGAAATGATTTATTTTTACACTATACGTAGAGCGTTTAATATTAATTTCAAATTTCAATAAGTTTTAATATAAATGACACCTATTATCATTTCAAATTTTGTTCATTAAAATTGAAGACACAATTTATCATGAAAATTGCGTGAAATTAAATCTGTTTGCCAGTATTCAATATTTCTTCGAAATTAATAATGCACATTTGAAAAATAGTTATACATAGGTATATTTTACGTACGGTATTGCACAAGTATATTTTTAAAATACTAATTAAAATAACCTTAAAATATTTACACTAAATTATGATTGTTTATGTTCATACAAAATTTCGTAATTTTCACAAACTTGTTATAAATTTATAATACAAAATATTTTACACAATCATTTTTGTTAAAAAAAATGTTCAAAATGAGGTATGTTGAAACTATTATATAAAAAAAAGAAAACAACTACTTTCTTATTAAAGTTTGTTTTTGCATTCTCAATGGTATGTTAAACAAATTGAACTAACGGTTACGAAATTCTGTGAAAACAAAAATGACAAAGCAAAAAGCAATGTGAATGCACCTAAATCCAATGGACCATCTCATTTTTGAAGTATTCATGATGCTGCTCGCTAAAGTTTCCAGGTCAAACGAATCCATAATTATTCTCACATCCACACTTCACTTAACCACACAATGTTTTAAATAATTTAAAGAAAACAGTCTTATTTGATAAAACATATGCCAATAACGTAACAAAGCACTACAACTGTACATTAGTCGCGAAGCAACTTCAATAGAGTGTGCGATTATTGTATGTTATCAACTGTAATCAAAGTGTCAATAAATATAGAAATGATAAGGTGTAGATTTCTATTGAAAGAATGGTTGCAATAATTAAAACGAACAACTGTAATCAGTATTGAAATAAGAAAAGTTTTATACTCCTATATTTTTAAAATAAAGTATATCATTTTTAAATTCTTTTTAGGGAAAACTTCTGTTCAATAAAATAGGTAAAACAGATTGCCACCATTGCTATCTTGATCTCAAGAACTATAAGAGCTACAAAGACGGTTAAATGAGCAAACAATTTCTATTTTTAGAAAAAAAAAATCGACCAGTGGTTTCAAAATACGGGACCTAACTTTTTTATTATAAATCAAAACATATATTTTTTATTTGCTCATTCGTTAAAAAAATATATTTATACCCTTATATAACGATATTTTGGAGAGAAATGTATATAAAATTTTATAATAATTTGATTATGGCAATAATAAGAGTGCCACGAATGAAAAAAATGGAGACATTTTTTACCTCCCGCTACCTTTGGTAAGGGACGTATAGGGATCGTGCTAAGAATCGCATATCGAGATTTTGGTAAATGACCACGTTTTAAGCTCCCTTTCACGAGGATGTCTGTGTGTGTATGTGTGTGTGTTGATTCTCCTTACACTCTAACTCAAATACTATCGTTCAGAAAATGTTGAAATATTGTACTTCTACCTTACTCTTATATGGAAACAAGCCACTAGATTTTGGTGTAAATCAGATAACCGGAAATGACACTTTACTGGAAGCTAAAAATAGTTTTTCTTCGAAGAATAGCTTTAAATGTTATTTTTTCGAGATTTATGTTATATATAAATTAAGGATTATTAAATTTTCTACAGGTTTGCATTAATACTTTTGTATATATTTTATGGATAAATTTATAAAACTATCTATAATTTTAATCCCGGAGTCTATGGTTTAACCGAAACTCTATGGTTACACAGTTTAGATCTCAAATGCATATAACTGACAGATATGTGTCACTGTCAACAAATTAAGCATTTCAATATTTCAAATACTTAATAATAGCGATGGTTTAAAAAGAAAATAGTAAACAGAACAATAATTATGGAAAGGAACTTAATACAATTACCAGCATAAGTAAATATGTAGGAATATAAGTATATAAATAAATAAAATAAATATATCGTCACGGCATATTACCAATTGCTGGGTTTGCCAATCTGCTTTGTATACAGATTTCGGTAACAATGATGACATTTTGTACCGTACGAGCGTTTACTAGGCGTCACCTCCCGGGCACTCATTGCTGGCATGGAGAGTGCAACACAGGGGTCATTTTTGTGCCATTTAAAATTCGAAATATTTAGCGTCGGTCGGGATCAACCTAGTATTTAAATTTAATTTAATTTTAAGTATTTACATGAATAAAAATTAAATATTGTGTTGGCCACATCAGATTTTTAACATAGAAGTAGCGAACCTGTTCATTTTTTGCGATCATCCAGAGAATGAGCTGTTTTGTCTAAAGAGTTCCGTCTATTTCTTGACCATTCTAGCTTACCCACATCGAAATAGATTACATTTGGCTTTACAAAATAATAAAGTGATAGTGAAATCGCAACCACAACCTTTGACGACAAATAGTGAGTGAGACAAACAGTAGTCAAAATTTTACAATTTAAGTGATTTCTGCCTATCCTTCTATGCTATATTTTATCAGAAAAATTGGCTATCGGATCCAGCATTACAACTATAAATATTGTAATTATGACAAAGCGGCATATCGCTCACTGTTTGCTTTGTAATATTGGAGTCCATCGGAGCATTATTTGCGCCGCTCTATTCATGCATTGAATTGTTCCTCTATCTGCTCTTTACAGTAAAATAATCTTACTGTTCCTTTAACATAAATGCTATTTTTGTTTGAAATAATGTTTGGAACTGCAGTTTTCATTCCCATAAGAACTTATTTGAGACAAAAATATCATCTATATTAATGGAACAGTAACATTATTTCATTAATATAGAGCATGTATACTAAACAGGTAGAGGAATCATGTAATGCATGAACAGAGCGGCGCAAACAATGGCCCGTTGGGATCCAATATTATAGAAGCAAACAGTAAACAATATATACTGCTTTGTCATAATTACGGTATTTAAAATTTTATTGCAATACCCGACAGTCGATTTTTCTGACTTTATACTATGCGCTGAGCGACATTTCAAGCCCCTATGTTTAGATGTCACTGTCGCTCCTTACTCGGTTCAGGCGCCTTATTCAAAAACACATCTTCTTCATATAAATATTTTATGGATCAGTATAATAGGTGTCATTTTATTTTTAGTAAAGCTGTCCCATAATTAAAATTAAATGAAAATGGATAGTAAAATAAAAATTGTCATTTTGGCGCTATTGACAGGCTTGCTCGGCCTATGCGCAACGACGGCCCTGTCGGCCCGACCCGTTGTATTTAAGATTTGGCCCGAAACTTTTTTAAAACTAATTATCCGTATCCGGCCCGAACGCGAATAAATTTAAATTAGACCAGAATAAAGCCCGATTTGAAATAAATAATATAAAAATTATAACAAGTGTAATCACAATTAATATAAATCCAATAATACAAATATGAAATTGTGTATTTTTTCCGCTAGAAACGGAGTGGAATGAAATAATTGAACCCGAACCCAGCCCGAGCCCGAGCCCAAATATATTTTACGTAATTTAGTGACCTAGTTGGGACCCGTGCAGCCTCTTGCTTGCTCGTCCAATAAAGTATCACTTTCGGGTTTTATTACGTAAATTACTATTACTTTCTTTCATAGCATTCTAAGTTACCACGTATGTATGTATTTATTCATTTTTTCCACTGGTCGATTTTTTTTTGTTTTCTTTAAATTTATCTTGTGAAACAGAAATTGTTTGGCCATTTCACCGTCTTTGTAGCTGTTATAGTTCTTGAGGTAGCTATGGTGACCGATTTAAAATTATGTATACAGAGCATATCTCAAGCTCACTATGCACATAGAACTAATTGTCTCAAGTTTAATTTTGATTTTATGTACCTAATAATTACGGTGATCTGTATTTTATGATTGCTATTAATTTTTATGAAACATTTTTTTCAGCAATTAGTTTTAATTGCCATTGATTTTCAGGTGATCAATGTTATCAATCTTCTTACAATCAATTGTTCTAGAATCCTTAATCTTTCCACTCGGAAACTTCTTTTCTATTTCTTAGTATGTATTCCATAAAAATTAATGTACCCAGGCACGTACGTCTTTCAAGGATCAATTATTATGAAACAAATACAATGGTGTGAAAACAATCTTTTGTTTTACTCGTGTTGATTGCACATGGACTACCATTATTTATATGTAAAATATAAAAATAACTAAAATATTTAGAATTTTTTAATGTCTCAGTATTTGAATACAAAAATTATCAAGTTATTGTTAACCTATTTCAGACGAAAAAAATTACAAAATATGTAATTAATTCATTCAATTTTTCGTTAATCTGTAAAATAATTCAATGCTGATTTTGTATCATAAGAAAGTTTTCCATTTAGGTAACTAATTTGAATATAAATTTACATTTTTATAATGATATAATTAGATTTTAATTGTACAAGTAATATTATTCTTAAAAAAATTAAAGTTTTTCTTGGAAAAATATAGGTATTTAAATACCATTATTATTTAAATTATATTAGAAAAATGTAAAATTATTCATTTTCTACATATGTATTTTGATTTACAAAAACACGTTTAAAATTAAACAGTAAGGTTTGAATACTAAATTGAATTTGGAACAGATAAAAATATGAATCATTAAGATTAAGTTATACAGGATATCCGGATTTTGAAGGTCACCATTGGGATCTCGGAAACTATAAGAGATATGACTTCAGTTAAATGCTTAGCCGTATATTTTTTTAAATTAAAAATCAAATATGCATTCTATTTAAAAAGTGTAAGTTTAAGTTATATGTATCTCGTAAATTTACGATTGAAAAATTATTTCTGTACGCCGCTGGATGAACAATAAAATATCTAATTCACTTATTTAAAATATTTGTCTATATTACCAATTGATTAAGAATTATTTTTTTGTCATTATCTAACAGACCATGAGAATTTTGGTAAAACAAAAGCACATCTAAGATAGTCTCCGAAAAGTGCATTAGATGTCCCATTTACCCGTGATTATATCTTATAGTTTTCGAGATTAGCATGGTGGCCTTAGAAATCCACACAGCCAATATATTTCCAGGATCTATAAATTAGGTGCGTATTTATTTAAATTTGTAATTTTTCTACATATAAAGCAGGGGCGGTTCTTGTTAAATTTGCAAAGTGAGAAATTTAGTTTCAACCCTTTTTTAATGTCAAATATTTCATTTTACTTTTATTTTTTAAAGGAATGTAAAAAATAAGTAGCTTCTAATTTAAGATTGTAATTTAAAACTGATCGTTAAATGCCGAAGAGAGATCCAAAAACAACAAAACGCAATTTCTACATTTGATTGTGAGTTACTATATTTAAATACTAATAAAAAGAGTGTAATTTTGTTATTTAATTACAAATGACTACTATCCACGATTTTATTGTATCACAAATTAAAATAAAAAATGTTTCACTTTGTAACATTATCTGCTCTGCTATAAAAACTACAATCTTACGCGTGATAATTACTATTAGTAATACTTTAATTTGATAAATAGAATATTAGTTATCAGTAGATTCACTTTAAAATCATTATCAATGGTATTGTCTTGTTTTTGTTTGATCGACCGACAATTTTTTGTCAAATAATTTAATGAGAACAAAACACTTTATTGTATTAATCTTGGGAATTCGTATTAAATTGGACTCTAGATAAATGTTTGTAAAGTGAGGAGTAAATTAAAAAAAAAACTTCAATCTCAATATTTGTGCAATACGTTTTATCAAGAACTGTTTTCTTTTCTAACTTATTAAATACTAAAGTAATTTACATGAGAATAATTTGTTGAAGGAGGTTATGACTGAGTGTCAACAGGACTGAGTTCCAGCCAATCAGAAGTTCATGAGGAAGTAAGGAAAATATGAATTTCATTTGTAAAGAGGTGCCCGAGGAGGTAGCTATACACGATCAAAGAATGGGAAAGTTTAGCGTGATTGAAATTACATCTGAAATACTTTTTAATCGTAAATATATGAATAATTATAACTTAAAATATAATTGAAAGTTAAAAGTTCCCATTTATTTATAATTAATTATTTATCATCGAACTTTTGTGACGTCACAAGTGACATGCACATGCATAGAAAGGATGGTGAGACCAGACTTCTTGAACGTATGTTGAGGCATTACACTACATACTGCTAGCTAGTTCACGTGGGTTTTACGTTTTCGCGGAGTGAGGTTATTAGTTTTTAGTTTGAATTGGAATTGTATTTGTTTTCAAAACTATTATGCGATACTAAATATTGAATACAATAATACACTAAATGAAATAAATAGAACCAGTCGTTTGCACAAGAAGAACAATAAAACTACAATAATCACAACACACAACTGTCACTGCTTATAAACGTCAAAACATGTGGATGCCATTGAATCTAGCGCGCACCTGCTTAAGGTAGACTATACGTTCTCCATGAACTTCTGTGACGTCATTATTTTAGAAAATTTCATTTCTTGAGAAATCTAGGCATCTTTGAGTGAAATACAATATTGAATATCACTTTTGAATACATTCTTAATAAAATAAAAAAATACGCTAAACTTCCCTATTGCATCTCGTTTTAGTAAAAAAAAATACAATATATTTGCCTGTAATGATAGCAATGATAAGTGATTACAGAAATTTTTATTACTTTGTATTTAACAATTGTTAAACAAATGTTATACCAACTTTGTATGAGCATAAAAATGAAATAATACTGAAGAGTTAAAAAAAAATTGTAGTACATTATTTTGAAACTATAACATGTTCCAATTGGTAATTTTTGTATCAAAATCTTTTAAATATCGAACGTTCCAATTTTTTAAACACTAAAAGCATCGGAATTACATTGTAAAATGTAGTTGTAAAAATTTATATACTTTCTTTGATCGTATAAAGTCATTTTACTGAATTTGGATGTTTTCAGGACTCGTTTGCGACACATCCTAAAAACAGTCTACCTCAAGCAGAAAAATGTCACTTTCCGTCTTGATAAATAATTTAGTATTACTCCTATGAGGCATAGCAACAAGCAAAGCCAGAAACGTGACTAGAAAACCCATTTTATCTGTCTTACTTGTCATGGGATACTTCTGCGTCGACATCGGCGTCGTGGCTGTCGGTCGACCCTCTGGTGGCTTCCTCGGTTACAGCGTCCGGCCGCTTGTCGCTCGACGACCTCGACACCGGCTGACCAAGAGGGCGGTCACCTAAAAGAGTAAAAAGTAAAATAAATATTTGAGTACACGTGTAACTTAAATATTAAATTAATGTTTACACACCTGAATAAATTTTGTTTGATTATAAGATAGCATTAGATAATTCCGATAATTCGTGTTGCAATTTTTTTTACAACATACCTTAGTTCTCATACCTAATATTTCTCATATAATACCTTTCACTTTTCTATATACCCATAGAATACCTCAACAATACATATATAGTATGTCCCATTTAGAGCTGCCACCATTGGGATCTCGAGAACTCTAGGAGATACAATGTCGGTTAAATGGAAATTTTTGGGAGCCATCTCAGATGTGCTTTTGTTTTACCAAAAATTATCATAGGACACTAGATAATGGCGAAAAACTGAATTTTGTTGATTTTTTCTTTTTCAAATAACTTCTAAACTATTAGTAATCTAGAAAAATGTTTCAAATAAACAAGTTAGATATTTTTATTACCTAACCAGTAAATTTCCGAGATATTAACACAAAGTAATATTTTTTAAAAAAAATTCGGGAAAAATAACACGAAAAAATTAATTTTGGAGATTAAACAAATATGAAACACAAATAACCCTTTCATCATTGAAAAGAGAAAAAAATAAGTAATTTTTTGGGACTATAATCAAAGATGGGTTCCATTTAAAAAAATATAACTTTGTGACATATCCCGAAAATTTACTGATAAAAAAAATATTTCGTACGCCACTGGTTAGGCAATAAAAATATCTAACTTCTTTATATGAAACATTTTCCTCGATTACTAATAGTTTAGATGTTATTTGAAAAAGAAAAATCAACAAAATTCAGTTTTTCGTCATTATCTAGTGCCCTATGATTATTTTTGGAAAAACAAAAGCACATTTAAATTGGCCCCCTATAGGTACACAATAAGTTACATTTAACCAACATTGTATCTCTTATAGTTTTCGAGATTCCAATGATTCCAGCTCTAAATGAGACACACTGTATATTTTTAACAATTCATATAAAATCTTTTATTTAATTAATTTTAACTCTCTAATAATACCTACATGGACGAATTTATGACAGATTGAAATGAGATTTAAATATGTAATTACCTATGAGTTTTTAAACAAATATGCAAAATTCTAAAAAGGTTTACCACCTGTGAGCTCAGATATTTAATGCTAAAATACAGCAAAATTACAATGGTAATACAGAAATTGTATTTCACGGCCACGGGGAAGTGTTTTTCTTAATAATACAGGTAATAAACGACAGATTTGCCTAAAAAAAAAAAACCGACAGTGCACGTTACAGTTTATAAATGAGACTAAAAAAAGACCAGACATCAATTACTTTTATAGTAATTCTCTTCAAAAGTTGGAAAAATTGTGATTTTCGATGAAATTTTCGCATTTATTAAAACAGTTACATATTTTGTTGAATGTACTTTTATTTTAATATGATATTTACAACAATTTAATTTTTTTAATAACCCAAAACTATTAAAAATTTAGAATAGGTATCTATTAACGCTATTTCGATATTATAAAAACGGTTTTTCCGAACCTTAAAAAGGCGCAAAATTTACAATAGTTCGTATGAATATGAACACAATTGTATTCGAACCCTACAAAGGGGCTAAATTTACAATAATTCGTTAACACTGCAGCTTTTTACTTCCTTGTACGTAAGTAAAGAAAGTATTGTAATCGCGAAAAATTTCGGTTTTCAGATTTCAGCGGAAATATCCATTTTGATCATCCCTAAATCCATTTTGACTAATTTCGTCGTGACGTCTGCACGTACGTATCTCGCATAACTCAAAAACGGTAAGCCGTAGAAAGTTGAAATTTTGTATTTAGGACACCTATAACATCTAGTTGTGCACCTCCCTTTCTGGTTATTACACAATTTCCAGAAGTGGTACTTTACATGAAGCCTATAATAGATTTTAATGAAAAACTGTTTTAAAATATAATCCAAAACTTTTCAAATTTGGTATACAAGACTTTTATGTCAATAGAAATAACATAATAGATTTTGGTTAAAATAGGCTAACCGGAAGTGGTACATTACTTGAAGTTGTTAACAGTTTTTCTTGAATAATATGATTTTATTTTGTTTTTAGAAATAAATGCTTCAAATAAAGAATTTTAGAGAATTAATTTCTGCGTCTAGCATATCAAGTATTATTAAATTAGCCATATGTATAAGCGAGATATGTGACTTTAAAAATTATGTACTTTTTTGTTTTTGTAATAAAGCTTGCTATGGATTAGGACAAAAACATAAAAAAAAAGTTCATGTCAAATTACGTTAAATACGTGCAATTTTATGATTCGTACAATAACAAATATTATATTTTTATTGTGAAATTAGTCATATTCATTGTTGTAATCAAATATTTCTTTGTTGTAATCAACTCTCTTTAGAAAGAACCGGGTTAGATTAATGTTAATTTAAAAATGATAGTAGTAAATGAATTATTTTTTGTTCTATATCAAAATATTTCTCGGGCTTGGCTTAAACCTGTCAATATTTTGTAATTTAATTATTAAAAAAAATATGTATAGTTTAATAATCGTACAAGGAAGTCGTGTGATGTACACATCAGATTTTTTTATTTGAGATAATCAGTAAAACCTGGGTACAGACCGTATGATTAATATCCAGTTTTACCGTAATGGTGTGTATGACCATAATCGAATTTTAATATGTCATAAAATATAAAACTTCATTAACATCTCTAGTTTCCCATTAAAATATTTAAAAAATAACCATTATGTTTTAATAACATTATTAGTATTTGGAATTTAATGTACTGGAGAGTGGATATGGTGACGTCATTATATCTTTTCTCCAAATTTTTAATATAATATTCTCGTAAACTACAAATAATTAATAGATTTAAAAAAATCAGGCATTTTGTTTTTACGATGATAGTGAAATATCAAACATTCCTAATTTAAGTCCTATATTCGTCAATATTATTCTGTAGGGATATCCATCAAAATCTAATTGTTGAAATTTCATCTCCTGAAGAAGACCCAGGTGAGGTCGAAACTGTAGAGTTAGAAATAATAAAGTAGCTGATATCCAGAAACTGTTACACTTTCATCATCAACCCAGCCAAGAAACAACCCCCTCTCATATCGAAGTATTACTGTATATACAGGGTGTTTCAATAAGATTGCCCACCATTGGTAACTTTTTATTTGAAGAGATATGAATTTAGTTAAATGAGCAAAATTGTGATATTTTCAATTACAAAATTTCAAAACATGGGACCTAACTTTTTTATTTTAAATAGGAACATTTATTTTTTATTTGCTTGGTCGCTAGAGAATATATTCATTTCATACTCTCGCATGGCGATAAAAGTTACCAATTGTGAGCAATCTTACTGAAACATCCTGTATAATTCCAGATATATAAGATCCTCGATAATATCTAGATAATAATGCAATATGGAATATCTCAAAAATATCTACTTTTTCATTTATTTTATATTACCCGTATTCTTGTGGACTACAATACTTATTTATGTACTTATAATAATACTATCTGAATATCTGGGGAATAGTACTCATAATTCAATGAAATTTGTCTGGTACTTTATACGATATTAATTAAATCTGATATCTACCTAACAATATATACATTGTTACTGTTCCATAAATACATAGAATTTGTATGGCACACCAAATTTCCTTGTACAATCGAAATCCAGCGTAATTCAACGAATGTCAACTTTTTCAATTTTCTACAGTAGTATGTATAGGTATACCATTTCCATTTATAACGACCGTGAGATATCATTCTGAAAGCTCGGTTAATTATATCGAAATATAACCGGCTGCGTTTTAATATAATATAAAGTAGACATGAGTAAAATTTGATTTAATATAGTTACGGAGATAGAAGCAGGAACTAAAAACGAAAACGTGATATTTCGTTTTCACTCGTTTCGTTCTTTATTAAAAAAAATCTATTTCGATTTCGTGAATCAAAATGCAAAACCGGTTAAAACTGGTTTCTCTAGTTTCTTTTTAATTTATAACAATTATACGAGTTATTAGTACATGTTTTAAATTATTTGTTGTTTAATAAAACAATTACACACAATGTCATATTTTAGTAGAAAATCAAACAAAATATTTTTTTATCGTATATAAGTAAACGTAACTAATAAATTCAGTGCTTGTGCAAATGAAAAGTAACGCAATGTTTAATAAATGAAACTATGAGTATATCGTGTAACACAATATTTGGACCTATTCTGTAACTCAGTGGTTAATTTTTAACTACTGGTTAAAAATTTTATCCAATAGTTACTGATTTGACAACTAAATATCCAGTTTTTTATTATATACCCACATGCTTGATTGATTATAATAATTTTTAACCAATTATCAATTTTCGTTTTTATAAAAATTTCGTTTATTTCGGTATTTCGTTTTGAGTCCCTGTTAAAAAGTGTGTTTATTTATATAAATCTGGAAATGTAAAATTCAGTACATAATCACACTACCTCCCAATGTACACTGAAGGGTTCGACCGACAGTTCGACAATAAAAAAATTATTAAAAATCAATGGTTAAAAATATATCTACGATTTTATTCGGTGCACGAAATATTTACTAAAAATAGTAAAAATATTCAATATCTCCAAATATATGATTGTGTGCGTTAGGTGACCGGTTGTGATTTGGACGGTATGGTTCGATTCCGACCGACATCAGACTTTTCAATTTTCATAATTTACATACAAAATTAACCCCTTCTCTCCACGACAGCTTTGACAGCATATACACGTACAAATAGATATAACGTTATTACCGAAATCTTTGAATAGAACACACCGTACTCAGTTTTTTTAAAAAGGAAAAGTAAATTTGAAAGTCATATTTATAACATTGAAAAGAACACAAAATATATGTACAACAAATTTAAATTATGTAATATTTCATCCCAAGAATGATATCATTATGGAAATTTTGAATTTAATCCTTGCAGTTACCTAGTATAAAAACGAAGGTAAGTTGTTCGGGTTTTACGAATGTGAGTTGTACGTTAGGTTACACTGGACGTTTAGAAATATTGCAAGCGAAAATTTCTAAATATTCGTTTGGAAAATGACTACGCGTTTTATAAAAAGATGGAGCCTACAATTTGGCATCGCAACAAAATGTAAGACAGCAAATAATAAAAATAATTGTGGGACATATAAGTGCAAAAATTATTGGCATTATTTTTTCAAAATAAATTTTACTATGGCGGACAAATTTATTTACCTCGAAAACGGCCTATAGCTATTATATTCATGTCTTTAAAACCAAAAACTAAATATTATTATTAGTTTAAGATTTCAATAAAAAAGTATATTCTACACAAAATTGTAAATCTTATAGATCAATAAATATGTAGCAAAATCTGTTGTGGCCATCACAATACCTCTCGCGCCCTTTCCATTGTGGTATATACAAGTACTGTATATAACATTTCTTGTACAAACAAAAAAATATAATTACACCTAATCTTTATATTTACGTATTTTCGATAATTTTAAATTCATTCTATGAGCAAGTTTTCTCCATTTCTTCTAAATGTTCGAAGTTTTTCAAATTCATTAACGGGATTGGCGTTATTTTTGAAGGGTTCATGTAATATACCTATAATTTTAAATATATAATTAATAACACAATAAGAAATATTAAATATCGTTCCCAGAAAAAGCCTCTCTGAATTTTTGACACTGACATTAGTGACATTTATCTGTCAATTACATACATTTAAATTTCTCAAATAGTTGTTAGTCGGTTGTTAGCATGGAGATGGGCTGTTAGCAGGCTGTGAGATTTACTACGACAGATTATTTTATAGATTATATATCTATATCTTTATATCTATAGAAGGTATAATAAATTTTTGTAATTATGTCGGATAGAGATTTTTATTTTTTAATATTTGTAATAACATAAATATTCAAAAAAATATATTTAGAAGATTTTTGTTAAAATACTACTACTTCCGGTTGTCCAATTGTTGCCAGAATATATTCAACTCTTCCCATTACTGTTAGATTGAGGAATCCGTAATTACACAGGTCTTTGTTCTTATAGAATTTAAGAAATCGTACCTCCAATAACCTCTCTCTCACACACACACACACATATATACACACACACACACACATACACATACAGACATCATCGTAAAAATGTTATTATCGGATTCTAGGGACCTTAAAACGTGCTTATTCACTAAAATCTGGATATACGATTTTTAGCATGATTCCAATACCTCTCTTAGCGAGAGGTAAAAAATGTGCTATTTTTAACAAAACTATCTATTTTATACTGAACAATTTCAATTTGAGATTTTAAATAGATTATCTCATAACGCTTTCAACCTTGCATCATATGTTTACAAACAAAAATTTTATATGATATACTTCTGGATATATTTATTTATCCTTGAAGCATTTATCAGTTGGCAAGGGCAGTCAAGTATAGAATTTGGAGAATCCCTCTCAACAGGGAATTTTAACGACAGTTAATAGAAAGTACATTCATTAGATAGGCCGCAGACTCAAATCTAATTTAACTACTACCCCATTTGGTGTACTACATTACCCAGAGCCATTTCAAATATCTTCCCCTTGATCTAAAATATCAGTTCAGTAGTTAATGAAGATGTTCCGGAAACTCGGATAGATAAAAATAAATTTAACAAATTTATAGGTAATTATTAGTTTGTAGAAAATCATTATTATAGTTTAACAAACGATTAACAACTCATATATTATGATTATGATGAAGTATAAAGCAACAAAATTATGTTAGGTTAGGTTATGTTTTCCTTGTTTTTACTCCGTTAACAACACATCCTGTTATTTTTTAAATGCGCAAAAGAATTATTTATTTTCGTTCGTCATTTGTCAACCTTTTTGTAACATTATTGTTATCCTTATCCCTACTATATTTTATCTGCTTTTTGTTACATTTAAAAATAAAGTTGCCAATAGAATGTTTTTGTTTGAATAAGAAAATAGATTTTATCAAAAAAAGTTTCGATAACAAGTGATAGAAATTGTATGACGTATTCTAAGTGGAAAAAAGATTTGTTCATTGCTAAACCAGGCACTGAATCATCGGTAATAAAAAGTTTAACCTTATATATGTACATACGTTGTTGTGGACAACTATTGTGGGATTTCTTTGCGATAAATACACCATAAATTTATATTTAACAATTACTTACAAGTACGCATATCCAGATATGCCAAACAATACGTATTATAGGCAACTCTAAATTATAATTTTATATTTATATTCTTAGAAGTATATACAAAAATATTGTTATAATCAAAAGAAATTATTATAATTTATGATACGTTTCATAATATATTAATAGACGATTAAATTTTATATAGATAGGATTTAAATAATAGCAAATTACAAAACACTAGGTTAAAAAAGAAGAATACACAAACAAAAAAGGAAATGCAAAGCAAAATATTTTCAGTGCAAAAATTATATACAGTAAAAAAAATTGCACAGTAAAAATATTTTTTTCTTCAAGTGTACAATAATATTCATATTATGCTACTATACACACACTATAGAAGATATTCATTTTATTACTAGTACAACAATGTTCATTGTTGTACTAGTAAAAAAATGTTAGCTTCTTAGTTCACCGCTGGCGGCAGCAGTCGTCACAGCAACACAGACCATATTGAAAAATTGTTATTTGACAATTGTATCATTTGTGTTTTGTAGTGTACACAGCCAACTATGGCTGAAACTGCAAACGCTATAATTAAAACAATTCTAGAAAAATATTTAAAAATCCCCAATTTTCTTTGAAACACTTGAAGAAAAAATAGTATATGTCATTCGGAGTAGAACGCCCTTTTTGGTGTTTTACCCAGCTTGCCTGGCCTCGGCTAGCGCCTCGGCCGCAATAGCTGGGTTCAACACAAAAAGACCGCTTTCTACTCCTAATAACATAATATACTATTATCACAAATAAAAATTTTGCTGAGTTATTTTTCACATTATACCTATCTAATACATATACACACAGTAACCTAACGTACAAAACTCACGCTCGCAAAATTACAATACATACAGCTGTTCTCTCTTCTAGAAGTAAAACTTTTTGTACCCTATTCAATTCACATCCAATCACCAGGAGAAATACTTAAAAGTGACGCTACATAATATGTCAATTTGTTTATTATGAAATATATCGTTTTACTTTGTGTATTTTTTTTTTATTCCGTATATAATTTTGTACTCTAAATTTACTTTATTTTATGAGAATAGGAATATTTTAAATTGCCTTTAATATTATTATACAGTGCGAAAAGATTTTTTTATTATGAATTTAATTGTAAAATACGAATATAATATGATTGAATTAAAAAAATGGCTGGTAGCACAAGCCTTGTTTTAAAACGCTGTTTTATAAAATGACAAATATCATTATTTAATAATAATAATATTAAAATAATAATAATAATAAATATCAAAAAAAAATTATCAAAATATGATTTTAAAACGAAACAGTTTGTATTCAACAAATATTTTTTAAAAATCGTTCTTTAATGGTAATATCAATATTAAAATTTGATATATATTAAAACAACGTGTAAAACAAGGCTTGTGCTAGCAGTCATTGTTTTTATTTTTTGGCGTTTAAATTTCAGCTATTTAATGTGTATGGGAGACACCTATTTTGATTCCAATAAATATAATCTTTATTTATTATCATGCTTTAATTAGAAGTACGAAAAAATTATAAATAAATTTCTATGAAAAATTTTACTAATATACTATTTGTACGTGTAAATGTTTCTAATTTTATAATAGATATTTTTAAATATATGGAGGCTTTTCTCGGCTGTATTTGGGTCCTTAAAACCCATGCATGACCCTGCCATTTCCACATGTTTGTAGTAGATATGACTAATCTTTTATTTATTTGCAACATTCACACTATAATTCAGCCTACATATACTTCTTGTCGCTGTATGAATGACTACATGCGATAAAAAATCTGAATTCATGTGAATACAATTTATAAAGCTTAAGTAATAATTATAAATAGTTTATGAATTATTAAAATAAGAGATTCTAAGTGAATTAATCTTATAAATAAACTATGTTGATATTCATCAATTCAGGGTCGTTAGAATTAACACATTTTAATAAATTAGCATTAAAATTATAAATAAAAAATGTAGTAATGTTTGCGATTACCTTCATGATTTTCGAAGAATGATATACTCGATGTTTCTTCATCAGGACTTAAAACTTCCGTGAGGTCTATAGGATTCTCAGGTCCAAATTTTCGAGAAACACAAACACTACCAGTCATGGGTCTGTTAATACTACCGTAAGCAATAAAGTCAAATTCAGTCTCCGCATTTTTACAGCTCTTCCTCGATTCCTCTTGTAGTTTATTCCTTCGGGATCGAAGCAGATTTAAGTTGATGGCACTTGAAGATTTAGACTTGATTAGTTTAGGTTGCTCTACAGGAAGTTTTAAAATATTGCTGGTACTATCAACCAAATCAGAAATACCAACATTGCTCGCTGAATTCCGCAACCCAAAAGTCCGGGGACGTGGCCTTTCCAAGTTAGAAGATTGCCGCAAAAACGGAAAATGTGAATGTCTCAATTGGACATTGTCGAAATTTTCCTCTACGTTTTCATTAATTTTTGGTATCATGGTGTTTATTTTATCCTGAGTCTTTTTCTCTTTGGCCTTCTTGCTTTTAGGAATTTTTGTTGTTTGCGGTTTGGTCATCGTGTTAGATTCTGAAACACTGTCAACCGAAGTCACTGACACACTACTGTCACTGCTACGACTTTTATATATTTTACTTTTCACTCTTTTTAAATAAGAATTATTCTCGGTTTCTTTTTCGAGTTTTTTATTGCTTTTATTAGTCATAGTTTTAGCATTATCTGGTTGATCAATTGATACGGTTTTTTTGACATCACTTTTCTCACTTGTTTTTGCGTTCTGTTTTGGTTTACCATGTTTCTTTTGTTTCTTGTGTGCAGAACGCTTTGATTCCACGACGGGCGTTTTCATAGCGAACTGCATGGTGCTGAGGTTGTCCGCCTGAGCTGTACTGTTTACCGGAGGCGGCTGCGGCTGCGGTGACGAGGCTCCGTGACTGTTCGTGCAAGGTGGGGACATTTGATTAGTTAGGAGTGACTTCGGCGATAGGTGCCACAGTAACTCTCGTTCCTTCTCAGCCTTGTTTCCGCTGCCGTGTTTTGATGATTTAGACTTTGATTTGGTGTTCAGAGCCAGATATGTGTCGCTGTACCGTCCCATAGGGACAAAATCTCCTCCGCTATCAGTGGTATCTAAGTCCAGTGTCAAATTCGCTCGGGATTTCTCCGAGTTCTTGCTGTTCTCGATGGACGTCTTCATGCTGAAGCTGGGGGCCGAGGTCGCGGAGAGCGAGTCGTCAAGGAAGTTGGAGTCCAGGAGGCGGCTGGCGATGAACTGCACAGTGTGGTTGGAAGTGCGGGATTGCAATAGTTTCCGTTTCCGGCGGGTAATCTTACTCCGGAATGATGTCACGTTTTGTTTTCGCGCTTCCTGTCCACGCTTCGACCACATCATAGGCACAGGGCATTAAACTAAACACTACACTGCAGTCACTACACTTTACAACACTTTGAACTTTCACCATATTCACATGTTTTGTATATGCCCGTATATCTTATAAAGTTCCTTCAGTTCTGGGACATGTAGTGTAGAGTTGATTACTCGGCTGATTACCGCATTGTTGTGTTCTGCGTTCTCGTCATTCGTGCCATATGCTGCTAATCAAAGAGCGAACACAACCGGCGAAGGCCGAGCTAATCCGATCTGTGCATAATCCTTATACGACACGTAATACACAAACAAATGAGAAATAAAAAACGACAAGTGTAGCGCTAGCTAGCGAGCGTTGTGTTGAGCGTTCGTTGTAAGGCGAAGTTGAAGGCGATGATGTGTATGGGAATGCGAGGAATCTGGTTTCCTAGAAGAAACCGCAAGCGCAAGCACTCACGTTCGGTCCATTCATCGGTGGCGGTTCACACTGGGTCTCCTGGTAATTAACCTGGCGACTGGGGCCACTTTCAGTTTCACGGGCGTGGAGGTGCAATCCGCACTACGCTGGCTCTAGCACTGACTGCTTGTGCGAGTGCAGAATCATCGAAAATGTTGCTGGTTTGATATAAAGCCCAAGCCGTGCTGTGCGAGGTGCCGGTGCGGAGCGGGGCGGGCACTGGGCACTGTATACAGCCAACACATGCCGCATGCCGGCACTCATATATCACACTCACGCACGCACTGATACCAAACTGTCTCGCTTCCACATAACACACTATTTTCAGATTATCCACGTGAACCTGCTTCCTGTGCTGTAGTGAAGTGGAAGTGCTAGTCACCCAACAGTGAATCATTTAGATACCTGTCTGTTCTGTAGGGAGTTAATATATGCACAGTAAAACATCAGCTGCCGGTTATTATCAGCTGGTCAATTGTACTACTCGTTCAGTTGATTTGCCGGCACGCAAACACTTAAGCCTTAACTATTACTAATTAACAACACTGTACTACACTTACTCATTGTTTTTTTCATTGTTTTTGTAAACCAAGATTGTCATTGGTCACTGCTGTCTATGTTATTTTATTTTACTAGCTTATCAAGTTTATAATAATTAATTCTTGAGAAGTGAAACTTTATTAGACGTTTTTAACATTTTTTTCGTAAATAAATTAGTGTAAATATTATTTTGTCAATAAATATTATGACAAATATTAATGTAAATATGTTGGTAATTTATTCAAAATTGCAAAAATTGAACTGATGGAAATGATAAAATAACTTCATCTCCGTCCACTCTTGGAAGAGAGATGCAAGAATCGTGTTAAAAATCGCATATCGAGATTTTGATAAATACACATATTTTTGAAGACTCTATAATCTGATTTTAACATTTTTACGATGATGCTCGTGGATGTGTGATGTATGTGAGTGGGTGGGTCCTGTAAACACTAACTCAAAATACTTATATTCAAAATATATAAAATTCTTGTATTCCTATTCCAAACTAATATGGAAAGAATCCATTAGACTCTGGTGGAAATTGCACTTTATTTGAATATGTTAACAGTTTTTTTTAGAAAAATACCTTTAAATAATAAGTTTCGCGATTATATTATTATAAAAATTAAATGTTATTCAATTTTCTAGAGGTATGTATGCTTTCTTTGTATTTTATAGATAAATTTATAAAATACATAATTCATTTTCATAAATTTTTCAGCCTATGCTTTGAATATAAATGCAATTCCTTTGTTACATAGGTTACGTATTCAAATGTATGTAATTGACAGATAAATGTCACTGTCAAAAAATCATTTTAAATTAATAATAGAAGAAATTTAAGAAGAAAATATTAAATATATAATTTAATAGAACACTTAATCAATAAAACAGTTTACAATTGATAAGAAATGAAGGTCACAATCACAAAATAAAATTAAATTAATGTAACGGTAAATTTTGTCAGAAGAAAATATTGATAATACACTGGAATTGTAACAATAGTTATTATATGCAAGGAAACAACTTAATACATTTGCGAGTATTGATAAGTATATATTTATTTAAATGAATAAAAATTAATGTCGAGAGATAATTTGCTGGTCACATGAGATTTTTACCTCTCGCTAAGAGGGGTATTGGATTCATGCTACAAATCTCAGAATATCTGTGTGTATGTGTGTGTGTTAGGATGTTGTATATACGATTTCTCAAATTCTATAAGACTAAAGACCAGTGTAACAACGGATTCCTCAATCTAACAGTAATGGTAAGAGTTGAATAGGTTCTGGTAACAATTGGACAACCGGAAGTGTTAGTTTCTAAAAAAAAAAAATTCTAAATATTATTTTTGAAAATTTGTTACTACAAATAATAAATATAATTAAATTCTCAATCTGATTTTTTTTTTATTATATCTTCTCTAGGTTTCGAGATATAGTATATAATACAGAATAATATGTTGTAATAAATCTCGTTGCCCAAAATACAGTTGAAATATTTGAATGTTTGTAATTGACAGATAAATGCATTATGTCAGTGTCAAAAATCAGCAGTTTTACTAACATTACTGAAAGATTTTTCTGGGAGGTACGAGTACATTTAATATATCTTATTGTATTATTAATTAAATATTCATTAAAAATTATAGGTATATTAATATTACATATATCCTTTAGAAATACTGCTAATACTGTCAATTAATTTGAAGAATTTTGAACATATTAGAAGAGTAGGATAAAATTCCTCATAGAACGAAAGAAGAAATACAATTTCAATTATCTGTGTGTACAAGAAATGTTAAATTCGTTACTTATCGCGAGCAGTCATGTGACTTTGTTGGCCTTGACAAGTAGATATCGGGATTGTGTCAGAATGACGGCTAGTAGTTATTTACATAGATGTTACAATTGTCATGTCATAATTCTTCATTCAAAATTTCAAAATTTTCTGATGGATAGAAAATCATAATGTTTTTAATGAATAATTATGATATTTGACACCTATGTACATTATTACTAGCTGTCATTCTGATACGGGCCCCCATATCTGCTTGCCAAGGCCAACAAAGTCACATGACTGCTCGCGCCCTATGCAACAAAATGTAAATAGCGAAAGGTATTGTGCTGAACATAACAGAGTTTTTATATTTGTTTTATAAATTAAATTTGTCATCGCCTACTGCTTATCAAATTTATGTTTATTTTAAAAGAAGAAATACACTTTTCACAATTTGTAGAATCATAAAGATAATTTCTGTAACGACTGTACTCATTCATATTTACGACTATTATCACTTATGTTTATTTTTTAAATATAGTACACTAAAGACAATAATTGATTAATTTTACTATCAAAATGATTTGTGAATATTGGATAAACAAACTTGACATACATTTATATTTAACTATTTTTGGCGGGTTATTTTTAAAATGATTCAAGTAAAAATATGAAAATTAAAATAAAAAAAAACTGTCTGAAGTTTGCATTTGATATACATCTGCCATTGAAACCATGGAACAAACATCCAAAAAATCCGTTGCAAAGAGAGTAAAAAATCTAAATACAAGAGACCCACGTGACAAGCGTTTCAAGCGAAATCGCGTATAGTTTGAGATGATGTCATTCTACCAGGGCCGGTTGTTGAAAGAGCTCTTGCTGTACGCATTAAACGACAGACAATAACGGACCAAATTTAATGATTTAAAGACTCGCAAGCCACAATGACTGGCCTCTAGAATAGAAAAAGAATTGTATAATAGCGCACCAGACCTATTTTTGTACCACACACATTCAGTATCTATTTTTGTCATTGGACGTAGAACTCGTCAATTGAGATTTGTTTTTAAACAATTCGTAGATATATAAATAAAGCGAAGCTTTATTTTTAAATTTATACGCTAGCAGTTCATTTTTAAGAAATATGTAGACATTATTGTAGCGTTAACAAGTGAAAGGGAAAGAATTTCCAAGGTCTTACAAGGCAGGAAATTTTGACGAAGAAACTTTTGAAAAACATAAGAGCCTAAAACATCTTGTTTAGAATTTTAATTATAGATCATCTATGCCTAGTTGCAGCAATGAGACTAGAATTTTAAACAATATTTAAACAAATCATGAAATATTGAAATTTGGCAGCAATACTAAATACATAATTCATTTGAAATTTCGTTTCAATAATTATGATATTGTTAATTTAAGGAACACTTAAAATTTAAGCTACTCGTACATTGGTGCAATTAACCATTAATACGAAGATCACGCTAGCATGATTGAGATTATTTAGAATTTTATTTTAAATGTTGTTCAATGTAGTTCCCTTCCACAATAATATACTTCTCCATTCTTTCCTTCAATTTCTTAAGTTCCCACCTAATCCTCTTTTATTTTGGAATGCTGAAGACTTTCAAAATAATCATTAATACCAAAAAATAGCTAAAAGTCGTCCACTGTCAAATCAAGTGAGTATGGCAGGTGTTCTAATACATATATTTTTTCAAAAACTGAAGGAAATACTTTGTGTAATTTACACTCACAACGATACTTTAAAAAATTGATTACCTAAGCTGTAACTAATTTACCATTCGCAACTTAATTTCGAACAACCTTTGAAAACTTATATGGCGAGTGCCAGGCATTTGTCAGTAGTACTCAATTCCGGTCAATAGTTGTTGCTAACGTCGCATTAAGAACCTACATATTTAATATCGACGCAATTATTGTTCCACGTGTTTTTCTGAGATGGAAAATAAGGATGAATGGGAAACATTTGAATTTGATGTGAATTTATGAATTTGACATTTGAAAATATTTGTGTTTTTAATTCTATATTTGCTTTGATTATTAATTGTACCTTCTGTGTTTCTACCGAGCGAGTTTTTAATGTAATATTGTTTAATTTTCTGTGTTCATATAAGATATCCGTGTTTTATTTTCAACATAGTTATAATTATTTCAATGGAATAAGTTGTCGATTGTATTTTGAAATTAAAATTTTATTATGCATATTATTGAAAAAATATATTTGTGCACATACATTTTAATATCAAAATACACTTATATTAACTAACAAAACTAAAATATTTTAAATAACTATAAAAGCGGATTGCCTAATTTACATTTTAGTTCTATTCCACTCACCAGGTGTAATGTTCAATTCAAGTACACATTAGTTTTAGGTCTAAAGAGTATTGTCTATGATGTCAAATGACGGATAAATAACTATATAAAATGATAATTTTGTTTTCCACGGCCTACCTGATTTTACTATTCTCAATAATACTAGCATGCCCCTCGAATAAATATATTACGGCTTATTACCCATTTCTGGGTGTGTCAATCTGCCTCTATGCCCAGATTTTGGTAATGAGGATATATCTGTACCGTTCAGCATTTACCAGATGATGCCTCATGCGGGCTTTCAAAGCAATAGTGGACAGATCACCACAGAGGTGAAATTTGTGCTATTCGAAAATTGGAAATAATTTTCATATAATTTTTCAATAGATACAATTTATAATCTATCCGTATTCTTCTTTAACTATGAATTTTTCACAAAAATAAATTTATGATGTAGCTATAAACGCTATAGTAATTAGTAAAAAATAGCCGCCATTTTATGGTCGATTTTATGTATCATAAAAATAAGAAAAGTTCATAGAAAATTGTGTCCTCTGAAGTTATAAAAGTTTAAGAGCATATATTCTGCCCCGGCAAATAAATTTCTTGACCTAAAAAAGGGCGAAATAGTAATTTAATTGAATCATAAATCGATTTTTAAATGTACTAATATTTCTTATAATGTTCTAATAACAAATAAGATTTTAATTAATTGCTGAAAAAAATATGAAATTTATTTAATGAATGTACACAAAAAAATCTAAAATAGTGTTTAGTTCTTATTATAACGTGTCAAACTATTTTCAAAGAATGGTTTTTAACAAATTTGTATTGGTTATGATCGATAAAACGCAATCATAGAAAAATCAATTGTTTCTCAAAAAAAAAATGGCACTTAGAACGTTTGAAAATTCCACTCTTCTTTTATTGTTCATGGATTGAGAGATATACAATTCGAAGTTCTAATATTAAGAAATGGAAAATTTTATGTGAACCAACAAAATAATAAAAATGTCAATATTAAACACAAGTGGTAAATTTGCGAACTAAATAGTGTAGCCGCCAGATAACAGATAACACAAGTATGACATTTGCGATTAAAAGTGTGCATTATCGTCAGGCCACTGTTACATAGATAATAGCAGCTGACAAATATAGAACATTAGAACTACTCATCTTAACACCATATTTCATCGCAGTATGACCATGAACTAAAATTCTGAGAGTTAGACGAACGATTATAATGCAACAATATTATTGTATTTAAATACGCCAATAGATAAAATGTGATACTGAGTGTATAGTTTTTTTTATTAAATATTAAAAAGGGCACTTAGAAATTTATTTTTGTAGTCCCATAAAGATTAAATATTTTACTATTATTTCCTGGTGGTAAAAAATCAATAAACTACGATAAGAAAAAGTGTGAAAGTATAATTAATTGACCTTAAATAAAAACATGAAAAAAATAACGAATGAAATATTTTTTAATAGTCACCGATGATTAACTTTAATTATTTTTTAAATTATAAAATTTTCAGTTCATTATATATAAGTTAATCAGTATCAAATTTCTAACTCATTATTATTTTTTAATTACACATTCTTATGAGTAAGTATTGTAATCCACACTGTCTGCTGTTATTATTTTTATGCAGAAAAAATATTAATACAAATACGATACACTACATGTTAAACAGATTTTTAAAAGTACAATAAACGCAAATCATTGTTAAAATTAACTATTTAAATAGTAAGGTGAAAATATACATTTATTATCAAGTAAGAGTGATTTTCTTTATTCATACGAGTACATAGTATGTACTTATTAATTAATTTGGAAATGTTTTGCACTGAGGGTTTGTTTGACATCGAAAAATGTCCAAGAACTTTTGTTTGTTGCCTGATTTTAAAATTTGAATCTTGCAACACATATTAAATAAAATAATCAAAAATACTAGTGCAGTGCCTTCTAGTTTGTCCTAACCGATGACGCCGTTTTATATATTTTTTACATTTGTTAAAAAAGTACACTTTTCTCAAAAGATGGGTTTATAAAGTATGTCTTTTTTCACACTTTTATTGTAGACGTAAAAGAAAAAAACTATGCCACTAGAGTAAAAAGTGCCACATTTTACTCAGGATAAGACTATACAGGGTGAGTCTGAGAAGACACCCCCCCCCCCTTAACATTTATATTATATGTAATAGAAAAAAATGGTTCATATAAAAGTGACGCCTGGTAAGCGCCAGCCCGGTACAAATATTCCATCATTACCGATATCTGTGTACAAAGCAGATTGGCACACCCAGCAATGGGTAATATGCCGTGATGAAATATTTATTTTATTTATTTATATAAAAGTTTTATTATTTTAAATATATTCTTTATGGCAGATGTAAATATTTTTTATAAAGTCAGATACGACTATCAACTTTTATTTTTTAAATAGCAACCTATAGTTATTTTACTACACCATATAAACTGCCATTTTTTCTCTTTTCAAAGATATATTAGTTTTTATTAATGTATTTGAAAAAAATTGAGATAAACAAGATAATTGAGATATATGGAAAATAATTTTTATTCAAATATAGATGGTTATGTGAAAATAAACCAAATGTAACAATGTTAATATTAACAAAGTATGTTATTTATTTATTATTAATTACCGATTATTTACTTAATTATCTATTTATTTATTATTTATTTTTACATAGCCACCTAGAAGATTTGAATAAAAATTATTTCTCATATATCTCAATTATCTTATTTTTCTCGAATTTTTTCAAATACATTAATAAAATATAATACATTGTTGAAAAGAGAAAAAATGGCGGATTCTATTTTAGTAAAATAATTACACGTTGCTAAAGTTAATAGTTGTATTTTGTAAACCTGGTTTTATAAAAAATATCTACTTCTGCCATCAAATTGTATATTTAAAATAATAAAACTTTTATATGAGCCATTTTTTTCTATTACTTATAATAAAAAAGTTAAAGGGAGGGGCGTCTTCCCATACTCACCCTGTACTTATACTAAAAGTAAGTATTATTTTTCTTCGGTTAAAAAAAGAAGAAAACAAAATATTTATTTTTGATTTTCCAGAATAAGAATATATGAGTTGTTTTTAATAAAATAATTGTGTTTTACTTATAAATTTAATATATTATCTGTTTATAATAAATTGTTCGAATTTAAACAATTCATATCTATTAATTAATATAGGCCTAGGAAATTGTACATTTGAATATGTCTAAGATTCAAGGAAATTGCCCGCTCCAAAAAGAATTCTGAATACGCCACTAGTTATTTATGGTACAGCAAATATATCAGGTGACCAACGTAATTAAAACATGTGTACCATAATTTTTTTTATCTAACACCTCTTTAGATGGGTTTAAATACATACATAATTACATATATTGGAAATGGTAAAAAATAGTGAAAGAACCTTCTCTACATTTACAGTTACTATGATGATGATGATGTAAATATTGTAAATATATGAATGTTCATCTTACGTTACTAATTTCGGTGTGAATTATGTTATAGACCAACAGTATAATTTATTCAAATGCACAATATTCACAATATTTATAGCGTTATTATTATAAAGTGTTTTATATGAAAAAGGTATAAGTCTATACCAAATAGTCGGTTTTGTAATAATAAATACTGTATGATTGAGACTTCGAGTATTTGTTAAAAACACCTAATAAAGCTTTTTTATTTCAATTAAAAAAATAAAATAAACAAATTCCCATATTGGATTTTACACTTATCTTTTCTGATATAGATAGAAATTTTTGTGGTATGGAGACTTTTTTGTATCACTGTACCTCCCGGGTTTTTAAATGTAATTTATCTATAATCACTGTGATTAGTTAATTATCCTTGGTTAAGTTTACTCAGGGTTATTAAAATATCGAATAAATAAAGCCTGTCAACGTTTATATACTAGTATCAAATAATCTTACAAGTTTCAATAAATTATAAAAAGCATTAAAAAAAATTACATACTTTTAATTATACATATTGCAGATATATTAAAAAAATAGAAACTGATTATATTTACAAAAAACTAGTATACATTTATCTTGAATAACATTGAAGATAAGGTCTTTATTTGTTGTAACGAATGAGTGTCATTGTGGACATTTTTATTATTATGAAAGAAACAAGTATATCAAATAATCCTACCCACATCGTACCATAAACATGAAAACATACTTTCTTTTTTATTTCCATGAGAAAAATTGTTGAAATATTCATGTTAACACGAAGGTTTCTGCAATAAATAATTTTAGAATTCTGTCCCAACTTGTATGTTTTTAATGGACAATTAAAGTTAAGTTAAAATATTAATCAATGCACGTCATCAGCAATTCTCCTTTTTAGTTTTTACATTACATTATTAAATTTCAACTGTTAATTTTTAAAAATTAAATTTTATGAAAAAACTAATTCCGTCTCATAGCAACAAAGTACTTTTGTATTTTCGACTATTTGTTGGAAAAGGAAATGAGTTTTATCTTATATACCAACAAATATTCTACGTTCTTTCAAGCTGCATTTTCAATTAGCATATCATCAGACTAATAAAAAAATCTCACAACTTCTTTTCTTTGCCGCGACACAAACAAAAACTTTTTGTATTCAACAAGAAGAACATATTACATTGCATTGTAATGTTTGTTGTGAAATAGTAATTCAGTATAACGTATTACAAAATATTAATATCTAAACTATACTCTAAATTATTTTCTTTGTTTCGGAATTAGAATGTCACATTCTAGCACGCATATTGATGTTAGAAGGAATTTCGTTCTTAAACGATATTTGGTGATATTTTGTGAAATAGGCATAAAATAAATACACTAAATATCTAGGCAATAAGAAAGCACAAATCACTGTCACCAACCTAATAATTCTACCAAAAACCAAAAAAAATAATGTAAATGAAAGCCTCAACAGAGAAAATCGTATATAAAACACACGTTACAGAAGGCAATTCAAGCACGCGCTCCTGAGTGAATTTGTAACTCGTGCTAGAATACGTTGCTTTCTGTAATTTATGTTTTAATATACTATTCTCCATCGAAAGGAATAAAAATGTTAGATATGGTAGTTTGAGAATAAATTCAAGTGACATATTAAAAAATAAAATATAAAAATCTATTTGCTATACTGAAAAATTAAATAATATATATAAAAGATAATCTGTATAGATAGATAGAATGGATGAACGACATATTCTTAGTATGTAATATAGAATGAATTAACATTATATTGAATGGATAAGCTTATACAGAATGGATAAATGCTGTGTATTGAATAAATAAATGTTATACAGGATGTTCATTTTAAATGGGCCACCATTGCTATCTCGAGAACTATAAGAGCTACAAAGAGGTTTAAATGGGCAAACAATTTCTATTTCATAAGACAAATTAAAAAAAAAGAAAAAAAAATTGTCGACCAGTGGTTCTCAAAATATATGGGACCAAACTTTTTTATTTTAAATGATAACATACTTTTTATTTGCTCATTCGTTAGAGAATTTATTTCTAAATTCAGTGATATAATATTTTTATACCCTTATATAACGAATTTCTTGAGAAAAATGCATATAAAATTTTATATTAGTTTGACTAAAATATGGCTATAATAAGAGTGCCTCGAATGGAAAAAATGAATACATTTAATTATTTATATACAATTAGAGTGCCATGACAAAAAGAAGTGAATATTTTGTTTTTGTAATTCATCATAAATGTCAAAGCAAATAAAATATTCACGTATTTCTTTCATGGCATTCTATTCTATGTAAAAAAATACACGTATTCATTTTTTCCATTCATGAAACTCTTATTATAGCCATATTTTAATCCAATTAATATAAAACTTAGCATGTATTTTTTCAAAAAATAAATCATTATTTATGGGTATAAAAATATTATATCACTGCATTCAGAATTAAATTCTCTAACGAATGAGCAAATAAAAAATATATGTTCTTATTTAAAATAAAAAAGTTAGGTCCCGTTATTTTGAGAACCACTTGTCGAAAAAAATATTTTTTCTTTTCTTTAAATTTGTCTTGTGAAATAGAAATTGCTTGCCCATTTAACCGTCTTTGTATCTCTTATAGTTCTCGAGATGGTGGCCCATTTAAAATGAACACCCTGTATAGAAAAGTAACAAAAAATGCTACATTTTGTGTTAGATCATATTTATGTGTCAAGACACTGAAGTTCTATTTTTTCTTACGATTGTGGAATTTATTTGCCGAGGGCCCTAGAGCCGAGGAAGATAAACCATATGAGTGATAAAAAATAGAACTTCAGTGCCGACGTGCATATTAAATTTTACTTGAAATCGTAAAATGAAAGGAATATTTATTTTTATAGGTTTATAGGCTTTTACTTATCTGTCCGTCTGAAATTCAATGTTGCTAATCTCGGAAATTAAAGTTATCGTAAAGGGCACTCAAAATTATGTTTTATCTCAAACCTCGTCGTAAACTTATTTATCGGAATTGAATTACTTCGTTCTTCTAGCACATATTTTTTGTGATTTTACATACAAATTTACTATTGTACATCATACACCTGCCCAAATTAGTAATAATAATAGTTCGCAGTAGTTATCATAATATTGGCATTAGCAACACTACATATGCATGAAATCGTCGTAGAATGGATTACTTTAGAGCCGATTTCTGAACTTTTAATGACGATTTTTGTGCACTTTAGTAACGATTAAGAAAAAAGATTTTTTATAAGAGGAGATAATAACAATTTAAATAAATTTTATACTACTATACCTATGAAACTTAATTATTTCTTAGGATTTCTAATTTCTCAGTTGTTAATTTCTAATATAGCAATTTTAATTATCGCAACATTGGCTTTAATGATTTTTATACATTTGTTCATTTCCTATATAGTGTTTTATTCGCATACTTATAGGTATATAATTTTAAAATGTGTAAAACCTGTACAAGTTTTTTTACAAATAACAATAATAAACAATGTGGTTTTGTGTAAAATATGGGCATATCATCACGCTTTTTATCAATAATCTTAAATGAGCAACTTTGATACGTAGACAACAGTATTATAAAAATTTAACCGTGAATATGGTTGCCAATGATTATATGATATCTCAAGGACATTCATATTCATATGAAAATAGTGAATACCTAACCTACAAATTTTATGAGATGTGGGATGTGTGTAAAACCGTTCAACTCCAAATTAAAAATATATCTAGTTATTTGATTCATTTTGCAACTATGTAGTAACACATAATTGAACTATATCCTATTATTTTCTTATTACGAGGGCAAATTCTTTTGTAATATATGAACACGTAACCATGAAAGAAGTATGCAGGAAAATGAAAATTGTTATTTCCTTTTTAACAACCTTCAACATTTTTGCACCTATTCCAACGTTTTTTCTAAATGCATCATTCCCTCTGAGAAAATACATTTTATAAGACTTTCTTGTAATAGTTCGCAGTAGTTTTCAAATAATTATCTAAAGAGCATATAGTCGGCTATAGCAAACCTTGTAAGTTCAAAAAAAAAAATCTAAATTCTAAATTTCCAGTAAAATTATTTCATAAACAAACTATTCAAATTGCATTTGACACTGACATCTTCTTCCTCTTTAGCTTTTCCCATTCGTTAGGAGTCGATATTTTTATGTGTCGTTCTCATTCTGTTCTTTTTCTCTCAAGTCTTCCGCAGTACAGCCCTTCCATCTTATCTTTGGTCTTTCTCTGCTTCTTCAACCTCCCATTACTAATCTACTCATTCTTGTTCAAATATAATTCATCATTTCTCCTCATGACATGTTCAAACCAATGTAATCGTCTTTCTTGTATCTTTCTAGAAAATTGTAAGACTAGAGTTATTTTATTACCGTATCTCTCCGTTGTTCCCCAACATCTACTTCAACATCCTCATCTCTGCCACATTCATTTACTTTTTATTCATACTTACACCTGTCAATTTGAATTATATGAATACATTAGCAGTTTCCATGTTTAGCATAGCTGGCTGAATTATAAAATTTAATTTCTTTAAAATTCTTTAACTCTGTATCTATTGAATATGAAGTATAAAATGTAATCAAATCGTATAGAATAATATATTCTTTAAGTTATAATAATATTAAATGTCAATAAATCAAATTTAACTGTTAAATCTTCAAATGAGGCTACTTCCGGTTCACCAATTATAACCAAAATCTAATCACTTGTTCTTCTGGATGTAAACTTGAGGAATAGAAAAAATTATAATTTTTGGAATCGTGGTATTGAAGTTATGGGATCCGGAACTTTTGTCACACACACACACACACAGACACACATACACACACACACACACACACACACACACACACACAGAGAGACACACACACACACACAGAGAGAGACACACATACATACATACAGACATCATCGTAAAAATGGTAAAATCGTATTATAGGGACCCTAAAACATGCTTATTCAGTAAAAACTCATTATTGAATTTTTTTACCAAAGACAATACCTTCCTTACCTAAAGGTGACGGAAGGTAAAAAAATCCGCAGGAAAAAGAAAAACTTAAAAGAAATTTCAATAAAATAAAAAAATAAATAATCCAAAGCTTTAATATGATTAAATTTGTGTAAGTGAAATTAACTGCAATAGTTACAAAATAAATTCACATTAATAGTAAACTTTAATTTCCTTTAGATATAGATTATAGTAACGAGCTAAATACGCTACTGTCAAAA
Organism: Harpalus rufipes; assembly: GCA_951394225.1. Lineage (NCBI taxonomy): Eukaryota > Metazoa > Arthropoda > Insecta > Coleoptera > Carabidae > Harpalus > Harpalus rufipes. The sequence continues at coordinate 18,085,295 of OX596276.1, read as the reverse complement.
TTATTATAGGAATAGGAGTATTACGAAGATACGTGATTTAACGATAAATATATCCATCAGTTTCGTGATACAATTTTCTTACATTTACGAGATTTTCTCTAAACATAAACACAATGGTCCGTACTACGAACCTACTTTTATAGAGCACTTTTACTTAGCTTCATAAGAATATAGTGTAGAAGCACGTTTTGTGTCGCTTACATGTCAAAAAGATTAAAAATAAGATCCACGATATTTTAAATCTTTTCAAATTTATGAAGAAATACAAATCCTATGACGCTAAATCCAGACTACAATGTAATTGACGTTTGAAATGCAGGCTTTGTGTACTATGCTGTTATAAAAGCATATTTTATTGTTTCCAAGAATAAGGCAAGTCTTATTTTCTTTTCAATTTAGCACAGACATATAAATGTCACAGCAACTTGAAAGTAAAACAATTGTTTTCGTAACGGATCATTTTAATGGGCAGATAGCTTACAGATTATATAAAAACTAGCTTCCGTAATTACAAAATTAGGTATTAATCGTTTTTCAAATATAACATATTATGTTAATAGCTCATGCTATTTACCTGCATGAAATAATTTCGTACTATACAAAAGCATTGATATGTATTCTGACGAACGTATACCGTATCGGATATACATAAATAGAGGAACTAATACAAAATACTCCGCAATATTTTAATTATACAATATATTTTCAAACTTCTTATAGCACAAGTGACATAAGTAATTCAAAAGCATGGTACTAAATTTCACAAGTACTTATTTATTTGAATAGATGTGATGTGTGACAAAAATAGAGCGACTGTTTAAAAATCTTATATTTATTGTAAAAAAAAATCAGAATAACAATTTATAAAATAAACTTAAATTAGACAAATTAACAATGTTACAGAATTCGTACTTTAATAATTATTTATAATGCAATTACATTCGTCGTGGCATCAAATTATCGATGATTTTGTGGTTTATAAATTTCCATGCATCTGTTGTAATTTGTAATAATTGCTTGAAATTATTAATATTATTCCTTGCAATATTTTTGTTAATGGTTCCCAACAGATTTTCAATTATTGTATTAAAGATTAGGCGACTATTTGCGAGTTAATTGGCCATTACTATTTCTTCATTCACCACTCTCTCACGGTTAAAAATAGGACAATGCTGTTTCAAAATATGAATTTTGCATTAGATTCTCTTTCTTATTATGTATTACCCGATTTTAGCGAATGAGTGGTTCAAAAATAAAACATATCTTCAATTCCAAAGTAATATTTTGAACAGTTTTAAATCGACAAATTGCTCATAATTCATCCAGCAGTCCGACACAGTTAAAGACATTGTAAGGCTGTTTGAATTCGACATCAATTTTTCTTTCCTATCATGTAATTGCACGATTGTTGCTGAGGAGTGGTTAGTAGGTTTAACATTTGAAGATGTTCAATATATGTATTACAGAAATTTCTTTGGAATTGAAGTTGTTTTATTTTTGAATCACTCATTCGCTAAAATCATGTAATACATAATAAGAAAGATAATTTCATTAAGTTTCTTTCATAAATGGTTATTCTGGTTATATATATTTTTTTAAGTAAATATATGATTTTTATATAGTCGCTCTATTTTTGTCGCACTTCACACCTGTATTCAAATACATAAGTAGGTACAGCCCGTCTAATCTTACGTGACAGTCCCCGCTGGTGTCGTATACAGAGAAAAAATATTCGTGGGAGAAAGAGATAGATTGTACGCGCGAGAAATACACTCCCGTATATGTTTTTGTTAAAAATAAATTTTGTTTCTTTGCACATATCCTTACAAACTTACCCGCACGCTTACTATCGCATAAATTTTACAGGTCACATAATTTTTGTCACAGATTTTCTTGTTCACCTGTATGTGTGTATGAAATAATGACGTCACCTACTGTTTATAAAGGAAATCATAATTCAAAAATATAATTTTAAATATATTTTTACCTTACATCACGATAGGTAAGGAAGGTATTGTCTTTGGTAAAAAAAAATCGATCGTGAGTTTCTAATGAATAAGTACGTTTTGGAGTACATAGAATACGAATGTACTGTTTTTACGATGAGGTCTGTATGTGGGTGCGTGTGTGTATGTGTGTGTCACAAAAATTCCTCCTTCGATGACTCCAATACTACAATTCCAAAAATAATAATTCTTTCATTTTCCTCTTTCATACATCCATATGAAGAGTTGATTAGAGTTTGGTTACGATTGATTAACCGGAAGTACCCTAATTTGAAGATTTAAACAGCTTTTCTTGAAAAAAAAATCTGTTGTGGCCAGCACAATACCTTCCGTCATTCTCGTGTATAATGTATAAATTCCATAATTTTTCTTAGAAAAGATTCTAAATTTCCAGTAAAATTATTTCATAAACAAACTATTCAAATTGCACTTGACACTGACATCTTCTTCTTCTTTAGCTTTTCCCATTCGTTAGGGGTCGCTATTTTTGCATATCTACTTCAACATCCTCATATCTGCCACATTAATTTACTTTTTATTGATACTGACATCTGTCAATTTGAATTATATGAATATATTACTAGTTCCCAAGTTTGGCATAGCTGGCTGAATTATAAAATTTAATTTCTTTAAAATTCTTTAACTCTGTATCTATTGAATATGAAGTATAAATTATTGTAATCAAATCGTATAGAGAATAATATATTCTTTAAGTTATAATAACGTTAAATGTCAATAAATCAAATTTAACTGTTAAATCTTCAAATGAGACTACTTCCGGTTGACCAATTATAACCAAAATCTAATCAGTTGTTCTTCTGGATTAAACTTGAGGAATACGAAAAAATTATAATTTTTGGAATCGTGGTATTGAAGTTATGGAATCCGGAATTTTTGTCACACACACACACAGACACACATACATACAGACATCATCGTAAAAATGGTAAAATCGTATTATATGGACCCTAAAACGTGCTTATTCAGTAAAAACTCATCATTGAATTTTTTGACCAAAGACAATACCTTCCTTACCTAAAGGTGACGGAAGGTAAAAAACGCTGTTAAATATAATTTTTTTGACATTGTATGTTATTATAAATATAATTAAGAGATAAAGAATGGGGTCATTTCACATTTTCTAATTTATTTTTTTCTTGAAAGAATAGGTCAAATTAAATATGTAGGTGTATGTTTTACACTTTACAAGTCTTTAGAATCAGAGATATGATTTTTTAAAAGTTGTCTTTAATTTCAAATATTTGGGACGCTGACATCACGGCTATACGTGACGTATAGTCGGATGCGGCAGCAGCTCTCTACCGGTTGTGTTTGGAACTATGATTGTTTGAGTTATCACTTGTCAGTTTGATTTTGTGACAGCAACATATTGTTAACGAAAAACATATTTCATACAAATTTTGGTATTTATTTTAATAAATGTTTTATTCACATACCTTTACTCTTAACTCTGCTGTCACCTGCCACAATTTTAGATTAGCTTGTTTACAGCAGCAAACGGATATCACGTGGACCGTTGTGTGTGTGTGTGTGAGAGAGAGAGGAATGTCTTTGTGTGAGTAACAAGCCGTGACGTCACGAATTTTGCAGCCGCGAAAGTTTATTAGCAAATTTATGAATGAAAAGTCGCATATTTCATGTTATTTTATATTACTATATTAAATGAGACGGATTTCACGATTTTATAAAAAAAACGTTTTTTTTTTTTAAATGATCCCATTGTAAAGAAATATCTTGCAACCTATGCTGCTAAAAGCTGCACCACGGAAACAGAATATTCAAATATTACTAATTGACAGGTGTCAGTGTCAAATAAAATTTACATAATCTTTGTGGAATGATTTTACTGGAATTATAAAGATGTAAAATAATTTAATGTGGCAAAAACAAATCACTTAATAATACAATGATTATAACCACTAGCCAATTATTATGTTATAAATAAAATACTATACACCTATGTTTTTATTTTCTACTTCTTATTTTAAAAAACATACTGTTCTTTTTAGGAGTAGTATAGTTCAGTTCAGTACGATGTAAGAACAGTTCATTTCTCCCCCACCTAAAAAAAAAACGCCCATAAATAGTTTGCAAAAAAATTCTGTTTGTACAGAATACGTAGAATTGACGGAAGGTAATATGCTTGTCACATATGCATAATATGAAGTATATTTTTGATTTTTGAAAACAATCAAAGGGATGATCTCATTGTTTTTCTTCATGGCCAGGTAGATAACATAATCACCCTCGTATACATATTAAACGTATGGTCGAATGGAAATCAAGTATTTAATTAAATTGTTGAGATATTGCTCGTGTAAACACAACATGCATCTCTAAACTCTAATGACCGCTCAAATATTCTAATGGTTCCATCAAACTGTAAACGCACAATGTCGCAACTTAGTCATGCAGTATAGGTATGGGTCAAATTGTATAATTACACAAAGCTAACAGCGAATAGCAATTAACCAATGACCATTGCATTAAATTAAACCTCACATCCTGTGCACCGAGCCTTCAACATGCTCGGGTTAAAAATACCTTTCCTCACACAAACACAGCGACGGTGAAGAATTTTTCAAGATGTTCCTGGAATCTGATCAACTCCAACAACAAATATACTCTACCGGCTAGGAAAGTTCATTAACTGCTGCAGACGATAATCAGAGCTGCACTTCAAATTATCAAATTACAATGCGTTACTAAAAAATTGTTACCAAGGTATAGCTTCGTATGCACCTCGCCAGACGCAGAAATGTCAATCAGAAAATTGTTTTATAATCAAAAAACATCAGCGAAAAAATTGATGACAATGGTATAAATTAAATCAGGTGATTATTAAACTTCTATTAAATTCAACTTGTAATATTTTTGTTTAAGATATATTTTTATTATTAATGAAAATATTTTGCCATTGAAATGTTATATTTTCAGCATGAGAATTTAACAAGAAAATGATATTTTCTCAAGGGTTTCCATAAATCCTATTTATATATTTTCTAATTGTAGAACAGTTTATTTTCACGATTTAAGGCTATTTACCTTTTAAAATGAATTCGATACACCACGGAACCAATTATAATTTTAAAGATCATTTCTATCTATTTAGAAATAATGTAAACAATTAAAATAAAATATCTAATGTATGAAGCGATGGCTTCATGCAAAATGTTGTCTCAGGCGGTTTTCTTTTGTAAAATTTATTTAACCTTTCAATTAACAAAATATATTAAAAATAAAACAAATTTACATCTATACTACTATTCTATTTTATATAACTGATGATGATTATATCCACTATTGAAATGTTTTTTATAATTATAAACTTCGATAAATAAAATGTAATACAAATACTATGGATGACTACCTCACCTCGAACACGTCAAAATATATGTTAATAATTTGTAATAAAATTATAATTAACAAATGAATAAATATAATTACATCATCACGGTTTATTTGCTTTTTTCGTAGATTTTGGTAATGAGGACATACGAGGTGTGTTCAAAAACTATCGCGAATTTTGAATTTTCGCGGGTTACGTATATTCGAATTTCGATCTTTTTGTGGCTTTATGTTGGTACTCATGTCTCTCACTTATGTCGACAAGCTCGGCCATTTTGAATGTTCACTTACTTGTTGACAGCTGCTTTGCTTGCACGTGTTTTGGATCGTCTTCGATTTTTACCTATTGTGCTTATTCGTTAAAAACTGACTATGAATTTTTTGACCAAGACAATATCTTGCTTATCTAAAGGCGACGGAACGTAGAAAAAAATAATTCATTTAAAATTTGTCATTGTCATAAAATGTTTTTATCAAAGAAGTTATTTCATTTCTACGAGTACCGGGCGTCATTCCACGAGATCTCGAAGCTGTTATAGAAAAAGAATTAAAAGAAACACTTTTGTGCGACTTGAAAATTGGAAATACATATTTTTTCAAAATGAATCAGGACCAATTAGAATCCGGGCTGCCAAAACCGCAACCCGTTACATAACCATGTCTACATATATATATATATATATATATATATATATATATATATATATATATATATATATATATATATATATATATATATATATATATTACATAAAAACAAAATAAATCGGGTACATAAATCTACTACACATTTCATGAAATCAAGGTAGGTACACGAAATTTTATTGTGTATACGAACAAGGTCATCTACGAATTGTATGAATTAAGATTTTAACTGCGTCCATTCTTTCAAGATACTACTGTTATTTTATTATTATAAAAATATATGTTACAGTAAAAGCATTCCAAAATTCAAAACTAAATTAACTAACAGAAAATATCGTTATTCGCATGGCTATGAATTAAGGTAATATATCTGAATTAATAAATAAACTTACGTTACAGCGATAGTATTGTCAACAACGAGCATCGTTTTGAAATTGTATGTCCTAACAATATGAATTTTTGAAAAACAAGCGTATTATAGCCATCCTTATCGCACACGCTTGTAGTATTTGCAAATGAAAGAGATATATGTATGTATGTACGCCAATTTGTTAATTCGTTCATGATACAGATGATCTTGTTCGGACATCTTTAAAAAAAATTACTGTATGTAAACTGTTTACTTAGTACTTTAGTACTCCCTTGAAATTTGAAAAAATACGGTTTTGTAAATTGTTAGCAAAGTCACATACCCGATTTATTATGTGTATAGGATATTTAAAGCTATATTATAAAAAAGCCAATTGAATTCTGTATTGAGAAAATATATTTACCGTGCAACATACATTATTATTTAGCAAGCATTTAATTAGTTCCTATTACTTTTATGCTTTAAATAACTGATTTTGGTGGGCTTCGAACTGAGATTATCAGATTCATATATGGTTACTCGTACACAGTGCATTGAGCTTTTAAACAGGCCTCTAGAAGTTTAATACTGTGCAATAATATTGATGCTCTCACTTCACAGTTCAATAAACTGAATTAAATTGTGCCGTAATTTAGCTTATTCCTTCATTATCCGCAAGCATTTTTTAAATTTCTCATCCTTTTACCATGCTCCCGATTTGAAGCTTTTTCTGCGCTTAAATATCTATTGTTCAATAACACTTGCAGACAGATGATAAAACATATTGGTTATTCGCTCAATATACCCTCCAAACGATCAAAAATATTGTGCAAAATTATTGAAGGTCTACAGCCCGCTTAACAAGTTAATAAAGGACAGAGACACAGACAGACAAACTTGTTACAAGCTGTTTCAAAAAACGTGTCCTGCATAGGGATTTCGAGCTGTACGAGTAGAATAGGTCGATTAAATTAGGCAAACGTTATTACGAGAATAGTTTTTGGTTAAAATCTAATAATATGAATAAATAATAAAAATCTGATGTAGCCAACACAAAACCTCCCGCCACTTAATTTTTATTAATTTAAATACATACCTACATATTTACTAATGCTGAAAACTGTATTAAGTTCCTTCCCATATAAATATTGCTCTATTTACTATTTTCTTTTTAAAACGTTACTATTATTAATTTGAAATGATTACTTTTTGACAATGACTTTTATCTGTCAGTTTGACAGTTACATACATTTGAGATCTGAACTGTGTAACCATGGAGTTGTGTTTAAAACGTAGGCTCCGGGATTTAAATTATAGAAAATTGTATAAATTTATGCATAAAATACACAGAAAAAGTATTTTATGTAAACATATAAAAAAATAATATTTAATTTTTGTAATAATAATCGCGACAAAAGTATTTTTCGAAGAAAAACTATTTTGAGCTTCAAATAAAGTGCCATTTCCGGTTATCTGATTTACACCAAAATTCAATGGCTTCTTTCCATATTAGAATAAGGTAGAAATACAAGGTTTCAAAATTTTCTGAACGATAGTATTTGAGTTAGAGCGTAAAGAGGATCTACAACCACACACACATACACACAGACATCATCGTAAAAATGTTAAAATTAATGATAAATAACTTCATGTGTAACAATGTGAAAATAATTGACTAAACTGTTATTAAGAATCAGCTATACTTCATTTCACATAAGAAAACAGTAGATGGCGCTTGAAAGCCGATAATTTAAATTCGTGAAACCAAACTTTGTCAATAATAAATATTTCTATCTGTAAAAATGTACAAGACCCGAATATTAAAAATTACAACAAAACATGGTTAAACCTCATTTATATCTGTAAATTTTATTTGATAACTGATAACTGACAACTGACAGGTGATATTTTTTTCGTTTTTGTGAACTAGGTTTGCATTCTGATCAATCAAAGGGCAGATTTTATATCCCTATCTAAACCAACGATATTTTCTTACGTAAAATGTAGTATAATTACTTAAAACGTCATAATTTATCATGACTAAAAAGTAGTATGGTTTCTAACACAAAAAAGTTTACTATATGGGCAGAGACATCTTTGCAAAGAGAATTTTACTGTTTAATCATGTATAATTTATGTAAGTTAATTTGATTTTACCGCTTAAATAATGAAAAATTAATCACCATGTAATACATAGAAATAGAACATTAAATGTATATACAGTAGAGACCTATAATCCGTATCCGTACCCATGTTAATTCGAACATCCAGTAATCCGAAAATTCGGTAGAAGGAAGGTAATCCGAACAAGGACTCTTTAATCCGAAAGGTGGGATAAAAAATCTACGAACGCAACAACTAGAACGTGTAATTCTTGGAAAAAAACTATGAAATTTTACTTTAGTTTCCACCCCTGAATGTACATAAATTGTTTGATAAATAATAATACATAATACTTTGGAGACTGGCGATCTGAGCAGGAATGAACGTCAGAAAATAAACAAATATTTTTTCAGAATTATTTATTTTTAATTCAACATAACGCTTCCCAATTACAGAATAGTATTACATAGCAATATGAGGAGGTATGTAAATATATATACAAGAAAAAAATTAGGTAAAACTAAAAAGATAAGATAATTATTGTTTTTTTTGTTTTTATTTCTTAATTTCAGCATTATTTGTTTTCTAAAGTATTATAATTTCAAAACTTTTAAATTGGCGTTATTTACATCCATACAAATTCAGTAATCCGAAAATATTCCTTTACATTTAGCATTTCAAATTAAAGGGTCTCTACTGTATTGTAATTGGCAATTACATCTTATGCAGTATTCGGTATCATTTTTTAGTGGTTGTTTATTTCAATTTCAAGCCAGGTGCCGATCTAAATTGCATTTACAATGCACGAACTTGTATTTAGTATAAACCCCAGTCATTAATCATGTAACCATAACTGCCTATAAAATGAATTTTTAAAAATCTATGTGGAATTTGATATATTGGTACGTGCAGTTATGAACTATTTTTTAAGCAATAACAGAACTAAAATATCATAAAACAAAAATATTTAATACTTAAAAATATCGAGAAAAAGATAATAGTATTAATAATATAAACATTAGTCATTAGATAAAATAATAGCGTAAAATTTTATGTGTAACCTGTTTTTAATAAATACTGATAATAAGTTATCAAATAAATATCGAAATTAATTACGAATATAGGTATTATCAAATAAATAATGCCCATAAAAGGGATATTAGTAATCTGTTCAATTTTCCGTATTTGCATTAATAAATTAACATACTAGAATTTTCGAAATGTCATGAGGTAATCGCTTCCAATTATATTTTAAAACATCTAAATGGAAACGGAATAATTATACTTCTAAAAAGTGCAAATATTCTTTGTTTTCATTTAAAATGTAATTTATGTAATGAAGTTTAATCTTGTGTTACTTAACTTGTTTTGTTATTTTAATAATCTAGATTCAACAACTGCTATACGTGTTCGCGAAGTGACATCCTGCAAACGTTCTCTTCAGGGGGCGTACATTATAATATTTCAAATTCCGACATAATTGCACACAAGAAGGATATAAAATTGCACATTTTTATGTAAACGTCAAAACGTGAAAATTTTCACTTTAATGTTTATAACAAAAGGTGAACAAATAAGTATCCATAGCTACAGGATAATTGAAATCGCAAACGTAATTTAGGTAAAATGTAAAGTCCGTAGTAGATATTTTTCTTTAAATATCTACGTATGAAGAATAAAATATAATGTGTCATTCGGAGTAAAAGTGTCTTTGTGTGCCTCGCGAATTGTCCGACTCGCTTCGATCGTCGTGCAAACTTCCGCGCTCGCTACACAAAGTATCACTTTTACTTCTAATAACACAATATATTATTCCACAAGGCAAACATTTGTTCTAGCTTTTCTTGTTGCTGTAGAAATAATCCCACATACACCTACTACATTTTTGATTTAAGTCGAAATCTTCGTTTATGTATTATATATGTTACATATTAATATTAATGACATATTTTTGAAAATATTTTCCTCGTTGCTTTCAGAAAATATGGTTTAATTACATGTTTTTTTCTAGAAATTATAAAACATTTGTGAGAATTCTATTTTTAATATAAATTATCAACAGGAAACGAAAAAAGATGTATGAGTAAAGTTATTTACGTATGTAAAATAAATTTTAGGAAATATGAAAGTAACAGGATAGATCATATCAAGGTACTATTTAACAGAAACTAACAGAGGGAATAAAAAATGCCAATAAAATTCACTCCATTAATTACACGTTCAATATTAACTCCCCCAAAACACACATCGAACATGCATTATATTATGGAGTACGAGATACAGGTACCACCATCTACCCTTTCCTCCAACTATCCCTTTTGTTTTAGGGGAAATATTTAAGCAAGCGAGACTTGTCGGAAAAGAGAGACTAGCATCCGGTGATTTTCAAATCGATCGGCGGTGGTAGACAGTGGATTTAGGGGGCGCACCGGCAGTGGCCCCGGCCCCTGCACCTAGCAACGGCCCTGCCGTCTGCCTGGCAACGCGGGGGAGGAGTACACGAGGAACGAATGTCAAGGGCAGGGACAATGCACTTCAACCTGCATGCGATACGGACAAATACCTAATAGATGCCACCCGATAATTATCATGCAAATCAATGATCATGACGATATAACACGATGGAAAATTGTATGCAGTGCAGTTATTATCCCAATATTGCAGTAAATAATTATTTTTTAAAACTATGTACTTGCACTATCGACTGAATGTTTTAATTAGTATACTCTGTTTTTAAACTGGCAGGAGTAAATTTAAATCAGAGTTAAAAATCACGGGAGATTATTCGCATTTACATTAAACTTAAATAAAATTTAATAGACTTGCAGAATTATACCATTGAAGGTAGAACAGTTAATTCCAAACTCAAATTAATAAAATAATGCTATTATCGAACTAGTTTAGTATAAGCATACTTGAAACTTCATATTAATAATGGAAGTTATAAGAGAAAATGTACTGGCCACATCCGATTTTTTTATACCTTGGCTTTAATCTTCAACTAGGTCATATACATTTAAAAGTCAGATTTAAAGTAAAAGCACAAGTAGTTCACACAGCACTAGTAGTTGACACTTTGAGTTTAAATTACAATACAGTAAACAATTTTTGCTGTAATACACTACTATTACCATCGGTGTTGAAAATCTGTAACATTGGTTAGTGCCAAAGCCATTACATTGTAGTTTTTTGTATCCGACTTGCCAAATTGTTGTGTAAATCTTTAAGATAATAAGTTTATAAATATGTTGTAATAAATCGTTAACAGTACTTTTTTCAAATTTTACTGCTAATAATAGATTTAATAACATTTTTGTCATTTTTTATTAGTTAACAACCACTGACAATAGGTAATATAGGGCATTTTTTTTAAAAAAATATTATAGTATTTTCACTCTTTAATTTCCCATAAAAGCAGCTACATGTATATTTTCCCCAAAATCACGAAAATAATTAATTTTTATTGTTATTTTTATAGGCATATGTGTATTACTTCCTAAGACATCAATCAATGCGAATAATTGTTTATATATATATATATATATATATATATATATATATATATATATATATCCTAAACATTAATCATGTTTTAAACAACAATATTACGCCTTTTCATTTCTTGAAGTGCTTTTACATTAATATATTACAAACCAGAAGAAAATATGAAGGTATACATATATAATTGAAGACCTAAGTGGATGAAGGTGATATGTAACATTTTGTATAAAATTGAGATTTTTACGTGGTATGAAGCAATAGCACAAAACTCCTTCATTTATACAAAATGTTACATATCACCTTCATCCACATCCACTTAGGTCTTCAATTATTAAAAATATTTTAAAAAGTAACTAATACAAAGTTCACTCTACAATTATTGAGAATAATGGTTCATATTTATAAATTCTATATTAATAAATATGTTCATAGTAATTCCCTTCAACTATAATAAATATTCTTCATTCTTTCCTTCCATTTCTTAAAAGCTCCTATCTCAACCAGTCTTGTTTTGGAATGCTTTTAAAATAATCATGAATTGCACTATTGCAGCATCAATCACTTCTTCCAATGAAAACCTATTTTGTATTTTTTTTAAGTTCAAAAATAGTCAAAAATTCTACATCACCAAATTACGTTCGTACAGGGGATTTTCTATTATAATTTTATATATTTTTTCTTCAAAAACTGAAGTGTTGAAGCTGCTGAATATTTTTATATTTTCACTCACAACAATACTTAAAAAATTGATTAACTAAATCCAAACTAACTAAACTTTTGCAATTTAATTTTAAATTATAGACAAATAACTGTTTAAAATGATAGTGCACATTTTATTTTTCTTGGCCTTCCTGATTTTCTCATTCACAATATATACTTCAAGCATGATCCTGGTATAAATTGTTAAAAAAGGTTATGCCAATATGACTGGACCTTAAAACGATAAAATGCCACTAACCAATCAGCAACGTAGGTCATTCTACGAAAATATTAATTTGACACTTAGTTCAGATAACGAATTTTAACTTTTAGGAACAATAATTAGAGTAATTTACCATTTTGGTATTTCTGTTATAATTATATAGTATGCTATTTAATGAGTGTAAAATGTAGGGTATATTACACGAGGATGAGCGATGAAGTAATCATCCGAATGTAACATACGCAACCCATTTTACGCGAGTCAAACACTATTACTTTACCCACAACTATCAATTTTACAGATTATAAATATATGATAAACATAATTTGTCTGATTATGTTATGTTACAAACTTTGAAGTTACAGCGGAAACTGCAATGATATCACAGATGTCAGATGTCCATGTCACATGTGAACATGAGTAACTGATTTCTTTGTTAATAAGTTTTATTAACTAGTACATTTTAAATTTATCAATCAATCGGGCTTATTCTGTAACTCAGTGGTTAATTTTTAACAACTGGTTAATTTTTTTAACCAATCAACTACGTTGATAATATATAACAAAAAATTGGATTTTTAGTTGTCAAATCAATAGCTATAGGATAATTTTTTTAACCAGTTGTTAAAAATTAACCTCTGAGTTACAGAATAGGCCTGAGTATTTATCTACAAAGGTTTATAAAAGTATCAATAATACAATGACTCCTAGTTATTAAAAAAACTCTTATCGAGGAATATGAATATTTCATATTCCACTAGTGTAATATGAGTGGTCTTTTATATCTATAGATACGCGCAAAATATATGTATATTATAACAATTGTAGATAAAATTATTTATATATGTTTCATACCGGGTGGCGCTCGAAATCCGTTACATAGCCATATAACACGGGAAAGCAGTTTTTCCTTACGCGCAACGCGTAAATACTTCAAATATAAGTTGTAGATCATAAAATTCTGCATTTGAATCAATAAACAAAATTAATTTTGCATGCTTTGTAACGGGACCTTAAAAATAGCGATAGCCATGGAATTAAAACAAAAATCTTAACAAATGTGTGATTTTTTTATCTGTCATAAAATTTAATTTACTTTTTATTTTTTTAATAAAATTATTATAATGTAAAATTCTTAAGCAGAATAACAATTTAGCTTTATGCATTCCAAATACTTACTTTTCTTGACAAAAAGTTACAATTTTGACAATTAAAACATCACACATTTGTTTGTCTTTTTCTTTTAATTCCATGGCTAGTACTATTAAACTAAAATATTAGAAATTTACATATTTAATTTCTATTGTTACTAAACATAAGAAATGACATTTGTGTACTGATTTATGTGCACAATTTTGTTTTACAATTTATATTTGAAATAGTTTTTGCTAAAATAATTTGGGAACCAACGCGCAAGAAAAAACTGTCTTCCCATGTTAAATGACTATGTAACGGATTTCGAGCGCCACTCGGTATGTGTATGAATACGTTCAAAGTTGTCAATAATAATTAATTATTAAATGAAACTTTTTTACGAACTAAATTCTTAGAAATTAACCTTAACCTTTTATAACAGTCCTAAAATATTCCACACGCATGTATAATCCTACATCGATATGTTCGCTAATATTTTAGGAATTATTATGCATAATTTACAAAAAAGAAACTGGTTAAACAATAAAACATTCTGTGAAACTATTAAATTGAGCGCCAGCTTTTTAAATGGATGTTTAAATTGCTCAGTTTATTGTTTATTTTATTTAAACTAAACCATTAAAATATTTTCTCTTCTACTACAGTGAAGCCGAAATATAATCCAATTTACATCATAGACGCCAACATTAAATTAAAGAAAATAGGTACTATTCTTTTTTTAAGTAACGTACACACTCGACTTTCGTTCAAAGAATTATGTTAAACGATTTAATGTTGTTTTATTAAGCATAAGCAAGAAAAAAACAAAGAATTACTAAAAATATAAAAGTAATAGAAGTAATAGAATTCATCTGATATGGCAATGTGCGACTTTTAGCTATTTTTGTTCATGCGTGACATCCCTAATCAAATTTGTCATTATATTTAAACTCCTTAAAAAATTGTATTGTTACTTTAAAACTTGTGCAAATAATTTTTAGTTTTAATTATTGAAACTCAAATGTATGGTTTACCTTTTTTAAAATTATTGTTTTATCATAACTTATGTTTGAATTTCGTAGTATCGAAATTCCGAGTGAATGGCAACATTGATTAGCATATAAAAAAAGGTTTAATTTTCTACAATGTTGTGCTACATAATTGTTTCTTATATAATTTAACATATTCCGGGTGAAATAAATTAGTAATTATTTTTTTGATCGTGTGTGAGTTAAATCTCACCCTGAATAGTTGCTTGCAATGTTATTCACTTCACACTTTACTGCGAATGTGCGTAATAGCGCCAAAAATATAATTTTTCTTGAGACTGCAACCTTTTACGTGTGGTTTCTCAACAATGGTTGTGGTGTCTCATAGTTTTTATTATTTTAATAAATATCTCAAACATCAAAAAATAATTTGAAACATGTGTTGGGCTGTTATGATATAATATTTTCTGACCGTTTAGTAAAACTGATGCTGCAATTTTGCAATTTATGATTATTTTGAAGGTATTCCAAAAGAAGATTGGTTGAGAGCTTTTTAAGAAATGCAAGGACAGAATGGTAAAATTTATAATTTATAATTGTTGAACAAAAATATTTCAGAAGTGTTATTTTGCTTATCTTATTTAAATTCTGTTTTAAATTTTTATTTTTTGTACTTATACATTACAGGTCTTCTTATTATTTGTTTTTGCTGTGTTCCAAATACATACTCGTATAAGTAATCTATTTATAGTTACTTAATTGTGACAAATTATAATTAGAATGTAATTTATAAACCAATTATTTCAACATATTTATAGCTGTAAATCAAAATCTGTTTCATAAGTTTTGACTAATTTTAATCAATAACTAATTAAAAATTTCAAGAACAAAATTATTATAAAAACTTCCCTCAATATTTTTCATATATTTTTGAACTGCATAAATCCATGATTTTTTTTACAAACTGTTCAATTTTTCATACAGAGAAAATGAATTTCATAATTCAAAATTTATTAAATCTGGGAAACCCATTTCAACTGATTAAATAATAATAGGTTGGTAAAAATGAACAGATATGATAAAAACATATTCCTGCTTTTAATTTTTACCCATTAAAAACAAAAATACTAATATTTATTGAAACCGTAACATAATTCAGAATTGTTTTGTTTTCTCGAAAATTTTGTTTAAAAATATATTTTGATTTTGTAATTTACAACAATTAAAGATACCTCAATAAAAAAAAAATAGTATAAAAACAGATTTCATAAAGCCTGTTATCGCACTCATCCTTTGTAAGTCTTGGACTCATGCGTTAACAGATTGTCTTATGAAATTTATTTTTAATATATGTACATATGTTCCATTTTCTACGCTTGCAAATTAAGACACTATCCATGGCTGATGAAACGCAAACTACACGAATGCTACTTTAGCCTGTACTTAAAGAATCAGCTGATAGTGGTTGCTATCTTCACGCCATAATCGACCACAGCTTGTCAAGTTGTGATTAAGATTAAATTGTTGAAACTAATACGTGAAGTTACATTTTAACAACGGGAATGAAAAAAAAACTCCGTGAAAAAACAAAACAAAAAATATTTTCCCTGCAACAAAATTCTGTGACTTTTCAATGATTCATTGACTGTTACACATCCTGATCTTTTATCCCTAAAACTATTTCCAAATAATTTGATATATTTTTTTTTTTTTCATAACTAGTTTGACATAGAATCAAGAAAAAATGCTGCAAATAATTCAATAGTATTATTACGACAGTTCATGCATTTATTTGTAATTTTGTGTCAATTCCATGGCTATCACTACAAATAAGCAATATTTATAAAACTTCAAATTCGATTTTACAGATTACAAAACGTGCAAAAAAATCTGATTTATATTATAGGTGTAAAATTTTATTATCAATAACCTTTATTTAAAACATATTTGTCAAAAAATAATGAGTAACTAATCACAGTAAAATACAAAAAAATAACATTGTATTCCCCATATTACACACCCGGTATAGAAATAAATATAATATTTACTTATTGTTTTCCTTTTAATAATTGTTTTGTATTTATTGTATTGTAATTATAACAACAACATTATTACAGTTATAAAGTACATACATATATATTTTTTATACACACAATATAACACAATACAATAACTGCGGCAACCTCACACATACATATATATATATATGCCGCAGTTAATTTTACGAATCATAATATTAATATAAAAATTATGTAGTATTATAAAGTAGTTAAATAAAATATGGTTTGTTGCCGCAAACTTCACATCTTATCGTGACTGTAATCAAATTATTCCCCTGATTATGTCATAATTTACACATTTCCTGTGCAGTATAACATATGACTTCCAACAATTCTAGGGTATATAAATGTCACAGTTGTTTTGGCTTGGGACGACTTTGTACGAGGTCCACAACATTGTAATGATGAAACAGACTGTTATAAATATAAACTGTTAGATATATTTAGATGAATACCTGTACATGACTCTTCTCTTCTGTATTTAATCATAAAGATGGTAAAATAAACAGACACTTAATAAATATGCTACTAGTATTCCAAATATTATTCTTCTAATCAGTTAATATGATGCACATCTAAATATTTTAGATTAGTAGCTTGTAATAACATACACAGTCGGAATGTCTACTGCTGACAAGTTATTCAACCTACATTACAAAGATCAAATAACATTGTATGCATATGTTGCAGTAGAAGCGTCAGCGTCAACTCAGTAAATACTAGATTTTTATTAATATTTGAATCATTCTCGCTTGCAGTTTTTCTAAATTATCTTTACCGGTTTC
This sequence comes from Harpalus rufipes, assembly GCA_951394225.1. Taxonomy (NCBI): domain Eukaryota; kingdom Metazoa; phylum Arthropoda; class Insecta; order Coleoptera; family Carabidae; genus Harpalus; species Harpalus rufipes. Next base: position 18,067,432 of record OX596276.1, on the reverse strand, counting down.
AGGATATTAAGCCTTTGTTTATATATACAAAAGTAGGTAACTTAGTAATAACTATATCTGTACGGTATAGTTATTAAAGTGATTAGGCCAATATAAAGCAAATAACGGACGGGGCTGAAGTTTGTAAATCGAGGTGATAGCCGAGATTTATAATCTCAGCCAAGTCTGTATTTGCATATCGGCCGTATGCCGTAATGAGGTAATTTAGGAATATCTTCTGGAAATTCTTTCTCCCGTCATATGATGGCATATTAACAATTTTGTTTGTTTATACAGTTTCTGTAACAACAGCTCTCATGATGTGATGCGTCCGTTATAACTCTTAACGGCCGGCGGCCGTTATGGACATCTCACTTTTGTTTTTAGCTCTGTTAAATCATAGTAACGGTATGGTATTGCGAAAATATTATTACCATACTGACATATCAACTTTAAACTTTATTCAATAATAAACATGAGGAATAAAGCACATAATTTGAATATTTATCATATTGACATATGTCAAAATAATTGTTCTGTTTATCATAGCACTCTGAAAGTAGTATTAATGAGAAAATTTCAAAAAATAATATTTATTAATAATGTCTTCATTTTCTAAAACCAATAAACTATTGATAATATAACAAGCCTAGATGTCTTAATAAACAAACCGATAGTTATAGTTTGGTACACGAAAGATGACTATTCAAGGTAGTTTATAAGCCGTCTGATATAATATTACTTGCAGATAACTTCATTATATTTCGTATGCATAGGCGTGCAACGTGAAATAGGTGTAATTTATTTGAAAATTATGTTTCTTTTCAAATAATGCCTTTCGCAAAGATTTATGTTCTTTACCAATATTTTTGCAAAACACAAAAAAATAGACTTGACATAAACTATGGAATAATAATTTGATTTAAACGTCAACGTCACTGGGTAAACATTAGCACAGAGGGCAGTGTAATAGATAATTAGTTATCTGTAACTGTACGACATACGTCATTATTATTTGTAGTGTGTTAGAAAGCAATGTCACCATTTACGTATATCTGTCACACAACATAAATTATGTGGACATACATTAAATAATCTCATGGAATGTTGCTAAGCTATTGCTGTATAATGCTGTGGATACCCTACAAAATATTGAAAACGGTTTTTAGTTAAATTTATTAGTTGTACGATTTATAGTGTGACCCTGTTATTTATAAATATTTGTTGTTTATGCTGAAATTATGTTATGAAAATTTATATTTATATTGTTTTTGCTTTCTTATTTAATTTATGTTATATTTAGAATGATTTTTTATATTATTGTACTAAGAAAATATTGTTTTCAATAAAAATTGTACTGAAATGGGAGTTACGATTTTCATTGTGACAGACTGTATAATTACTAGCTGAATGGTTTGAATATTGGAGAGAACTATTATACACGTTCAGATCTTTAGCGTCGCCGAATTACGTTTGTTTTGTACAAGGGCGGAATTGAATTAATAACAAAAACGAAATAACAAATTTAATTATGATAAGGATCTAAGGATTAATTTTATCTAACTGCATATCGCTCAGACTTTTAAATTGAAAAGACACAGAATCCAAGTCTACTAATAACGCATTTTAGCTAAAAATGAAAGATAAGATTATATTGCTAGCATAGGAAACTTTTAAATTACAATGTAAACAGCGACGCAAAATCTAAATCTATTAATAATAACTTATTTACGCTGAATATGGCAGATAGGAGGTACTGTCCAGGTCATGCGAGATACATACGTACTGGATGTCTACTTTTTTTGTTGATCATAGGAAATACAATGGTAAAATTTTCATATGGCTGTAATTTCTGCTCTATTTATTTTTTTAAAAAGACGTGTAAAGATACAACATTAAAAACTGCATCAAATGAGCCTAAATTTATTTATATAATAGGTTCTTGTCATGAGAAAAACGTAAAATAAAATATCTATCGTTAAGATTTTTACAGTGCCGAATGCAATACAAAACATAGAATTACATATACATTAAAACTTTATGAAAAATATGATCTGTCACCTGCCAAACTCAGCAATACAACTGTTTAACATTTTGAGCTATTGCTAATACATAGCTAAAAACTATAACTTTTATTTTGCCTCTCTTACGTAAACGTAAAACGTAACGCATGTAAATAATAATTTTGGACTTATTATAGATGCAGTAATTCTGAACATTTTTTGTATTTATACTTTTATTCTAAAATTAATAGAGCAGAAATTACAGCCATATGAAAATTTTACCATTATATTTCCTAATTCCTATGGTTCTTAAAAAAGTAAACACCCCCGGTATATAGTTGATATATTTCACAATATCCGTTAAGGGACTACCTCCTACAAAGTGGACTTTAAAAACGTGTTTTCCCTTTAATACGCTTCAAATTTCAATATTATTAATTCCCATAGAAATTACAGTTTCCACAAAATTGTAAATACGCATTAAATTTTATCGCACTGGAATGTATAAAAAGGGATATAATTACCCATAAACGCAGTGATCGTGTTAATAAAACTTAACCTAACGCGCAAAATTGGCGCTCATAACTATAAACCATAATGACATACATACAAATTTATTTTATTCAATGGGCATCATTAATTAAACAGCCATGAAGAGTTAAATATTTCGATTTAATCAATGTACTGCAGATGTACTCCATAGCGGAGAGTGTGTGTTGTGTGTGTGTGTGTGTGACAAAAATTTCTCCATCGATAACACCAATACTAAAATTCCAAAAATTATATTTCTTTCATATTCATGTTTCGTACGTCCATAAGAGTTGATTAGATTTTGGTTATGATTGGTTAACCGGAAGTACCCTAATTTGAATATTTTAACAGTTTTTCTTAAAAAAACGCTGTTGAATATCATGGTTGACCTTTTATGTTATAAATAAAAGAATATGTTATTCTCTATTCGATTTAATTATATTTTTTTCTTCATATTCAATGCATTTAGAAATGAAGAATTATAAAGAAATATCTTGCAACCTAATGCTGCAAAAAGCTGCACCATGGAAACAGTTAGAATATTCAAATATTAGTAATTGACCGATGTCAGTGTCAAATAAAATTTATATAATATCTTTGTGAAATGATATTACGGGAAATATAAAAATGGAAAATAATTTAAGGTATAATAATTATATCCATAAGCTAATTCAGCAGATTATTATCTTATAAATATAATGCTATATATGTTTTTATTTTCTATTTCTTATTTGAAGAAACATACAGTTCTTTTTTGGTGTAGTTGAGTTCAGTTCAGTATGAGGTAAGATCAGTTCATTTCTGCCCTAAAAAGAAAATGCCCATAGAATAGATTGCAAAAAAAAGGGTGGAATTTAAACAAAATACGTGGAATTGACAGAAGGTATTGTGCTGGCCAGCTCAGATTTTTGAACTAATGAATAAATTGTAAATTTTCCTTCTACAATGTTCGTATCGTTAGAATATCCAAATAAAATTTTTATTTCGACATATCATTTAACAAATTATAAAATAGTTATTTATGTACCAAGGTACTCAAAGTTCTATTTTTTATCACGATAAAATAGAACTTCAGTACCGAAGTGCATATTAAATTTTATTTGAAATAGAAATTTTATGAAAATGAAATGAATATTTATTTTTGTAGGTTATGTCGACAAATCTGTCAGCTGCTGTCAATCAAACAAACGAACTTATGTTCAGTATTGCGAACCTCCGAACACAGAAGTTACCGTAACTCAATATTATGTGTATTATCTCAAACTTCTTCATCGGCATTATTTAGTATAAGAATAAATTTACTATTGTACATTGTACACCTATCTAAATTATTTTATATGTACAATAATTATTATAAGGTTGACATAATTGCATTTCTAAACTTTTAATGATGATTTTTGTGCACGATTAGAAACAGACAAAATAATAATATGGTAAAAACTGATTATGTGCCAACGATTGTTAAAAATAAAGAATTGTTAATTTAAATTTATTACAAAGATTTTTTGTTTTGGATGTACACCTTTCTAGTTGAAGAACATAATAGCAATTAAATATTATTTTCCTTAACGTATATGTGTAAAAATAGTATAATTATAAATAATTAACTAACATTTTACGTTGTGAAAGAATCATACAATAAATATATAAACGTACATAAATGAAAACTACTACATATTTTCGTAACTCTCATTACATGGTCGCTATGCTTGTTGCATACGATGACGCGCAAAACTTTAACATTACATGAAAATTGTATTGTGAATAATGTGGAGTTAATTAAAACTTAATAAAATTTTGTATGATTATTTAATGTTAGCTCATTAAAAAATATGAACTTTTTAAAAATGCTGTTGTATATATAAATACGAATAAGTAACTATGAAAACAAAAAATAAACGTAAGTAGGTAGCAATAAAGATAAAAAATTATCATTTAAATAATTTAATTTACTCTCAAATCTACCAATAATTCGTAAGAAATGTAATTACAATAATATAAAAAATAATATTATATTATGTATAACAAACAATAGACCATAACTTTTATCAGTAGGTATACATTTCGGTAGATTACATTCCATATTTTATCTGAACTTTTTGTTTCCAACCACATGTATTAGGTGAGATTATAATAATCTCGCTAAAATTAGCTGATTATAAAGAATTCGATAGAAATCGTGCGCCGGAAGTGGTGTTTTACGTCACTGGACTACAGTTTTGTTTAGATATTATAGAACTTCATTAAATAAATTATACATCACTATTTTTATCAGGATAATTCATATATTTCCTATCATTTGCATTTTTTTTTATATTTAAATACATCCTTATATTGTAATGGATTCTACACCGGAAAAAATAGGTTCACATTTATTGTTAAAAATTATTCCCTAATACTTTTTTTATTAAAATCAGATAATAAAATTACCCAAGTTGAATTTTTTTCGTCACCTCAGTTTATGTAGATTTGATTGAGAACAAATTTTTATTTCTAACGAATTATATTCTAAGGTAGAAGAAAATATTATCCACATTATTGAATTACAAATATGTATTACTATTTTAAAAATTAAATTCTTTGTTTTAAAATAAAAATTTAACAGAACATTTTATTTATATTACAATATTATATTTATTTAGTTTAGACAAATTAAAATTACATTTACTATTTTTTTTCTATGACAGCGAATAATTTTTCTGTAAGAGTAAAGATTACACCCTAATCCTAAATCAACAAAGCAACTTGTCACTCGTTTGTATACTGCGTAAACTTAACAGTTCATGTCCGTTTGTGTTGGAAAAAAAGAAAAAAAAAACAGTAGCCTCTGGAATTAGGTAAGTAATATTAAATATATCTTATATAATAATATAGATTCTGTTATTTTGGTAATATATAACACGGTAACAATTTAACATAGGGAAGACAGGACCCCTGCCACATCGATTTGAAAGAAATTTTATAGTTATAAATATAAAGTACTTCCAATATAAGGAAGGGATGTCAACCGATTCTATGCAATACTGGAAAATGATGAAAAAAAGTGTAGTGGCTATCAGCTATCGTTGTTTGACAATAAGAAAATTTTATAAGAAATGAATGTTGAAGAAGAAGTAATAAAACACTTTGGTGGATTGTTTATAATTTATTATTACTGTTACTGATTACTGTTATTTTACTCAGATGTGTACCACTAATATGAATGTAAGTAGATTTCTTTTATAAATAAATATATTCACTATGCATTTATTTATTTCTTATTCCGTAAGTATATTCATGGAAATAAATCAAAAGTTTCGCTGTTACTAATAAATTAAAACCTAATAATTTGAATTTAATTCACTAGAATAGTAAATGTATTTGTTATTTTAAGAATAAGGTTTACTTGAATTAGAATTTGTGATATTTCAGTACAAAAAATCACTGAAATAGCGATTTCTAGTCAGTTATATCAGAAATTATTTCAGTAACGCTAGTAAATAATTTTACTGATTAATTAGAAATGATTGTTTGTGAAACAGTTAAAAATCAATAGAAATAACATTTCTTTTTTGTAGGAAATATTTTAGCTGTCACGATGTTAGAGTACCTTTTGTGCTACTAGAAGCAACCTATTTTTTTCAGTGTAGCCATTTCTGGGTGTGCCAATCTGTATTTATTCGCAGATTTCGGTAATAACTATATACGAAGGTCAATTGAGAATAAGACACATGGATCATATTTTTTAGAATTTCATTTTAAAAGTTTAACAATATTTAATATACGTACAATTCACCTTTCTTTCCTTCCAGTACTCCAAAGGTCCTACACAATCTTATTTTGGAAAGCTTTCAAACTGATTTCTGGGAGACTTAAAAACTGTTTAATCTGTCAAATTATAATTAAAATTCCAAAAATGCCTTCCAGTTAATTCCATATTTGCACTCACAACGATAATTTAAAAAAAATTACTAAGTTCTCTTAACTATCACAACTTAATTTTAAATGACAAATAAATGTTTTACTTTTTTTTAAGAAACTTTGTACAAAGATATTATGAAAACCTGACTTGAAAATTCCTTATATTAAACAAGATATGATTAATTTAAAGTTTTGCGATGAGTGAGTTCGACGCCACCAGTGTCAGACCAGTAGCATTGAAACAATATATCTTTATGAGAGCAAATATTATATACTTTTTAATATAAAAATTATATTTTATAATATTTTGTCTTAATTTAAATTTTTTTTTTTCAATTTTATTGTATTTACTTCATATTCGAGTAAATGTTATACAAAAAGTATGAGAACAGTGGCGCTAGTGACAGTTCATAATGAACCTTTTAATCAAAAGAGAGAGATAGACATAGACAAAAATATATATATGTAGTGCGCAGTAGGTTGTTTGCGCATTGGGGAGGTTAGATATATTTCAAACAAAATTTGAAATGGCGGAAAGTAAAAATGTAAATATATTAAATAAATTCACACGAAGTGTTTGTGATGATGAATATTTTAAAACAAAGAGGACGAGTAGATGGGAATCAGAAACGTGGCTTTGTTGTAAAAGATGCGAAATAATTGAAATAAACACCACAAAAAATGACAGATAATTGCGTAGTTGCCAGTTTGTTATTAAGAAAGAATAAAACTATTGTTGTTTTTTTTTAAATAAATTGTTTAGTCTTTATTAATAATTTCCTTATAATCAAAGTCAAAATAACTTAAGTTTCTGTGTCGTTAAAATAAGTTTTTATCGAAAATATATACTTGTCCTTTTAATTATTTTACCTACCCATCTCTAGTTCATAAGAATTTCACTACGTGGTGCATTCAAAAATGACGTCACGGTGCAATAAAAATATGAAAGGTCCATTCCACCATCTTTACTCGTCAATGGGAATGGGCGGGGCGCCGGATTTTCAGCTTTCATATTTCTGGCCAATAGAGTCAAATCGACACCCATTATGGTCTTAAAATTCGTTATAACTTTTTACTGAAGAATGTACTATAAAATTATTTAACTTTACTACTTTGTACACAGATTGGCACACCCAGCAATGAGTAATATGATATTTTATTGTTACTATTTATTAAGTATTTTACAATTTTTATATAAATTTGTTATATTTGGATTATGGCTTATGAACCCATTATAACAATATTTTGCTGTCAAATTAATATGAAGATACGATTACATATTTTACAGTGAAATATTGCTTTAAGCAATTTCGGTGGAGCGGAATAGATTGGGGATGAACCAAATTGCGAAAGACTGTCAGTATCACAACATACCATAATGTACTCCTACTACGCTCGTCATTATTATTATAGTAATAATAAATTTAATATTTAATCCATTAAATAATAAACACATTGACATTTAAAGTTCAAATCTGTCCCTGAAATATGCAGAGTGCTGTAGCAATATCGATTGATAATCCCTAATGTATTCACATGTAGTACGAGATTGTGGTCTGATGGTTAGTAGCGCGGTTTCTGCTCCAGAGTTTATGGAGTGACTTGTCCTCTTCCACTGTCAGAATTTATATGTTATAGCAGAAATAATCTATATTCGAATTTAATAAAACCCCAAATCGGATACAATTTTTCATAATTTAAATTTAAGAAAATTAAATCAAACATTTTTTCGTATACAACTCCCTTGTCGATGAAGTTTGAACGCTTTTTAACTTTAATAATATTATGGAAGAAAAAATATTCTCTTAAGTGCTAATGGCTTAAATTGATAAAACTTTTGTAAAAAATAAAATGATTTTTGGAAGCCCAAGAGTACAATGAAAAACATAATTATATTATTTATTTATAAACATCCATGATACCCAGTATTCGGCATATGCTGATAATTTCACACTTTACACAAACAGGTAAGATAAATAAATTATAAAAAGTGTCCAATATGAAACTCTCTGTTAGCAACAGTTTAAAATTGTTTTCATTGATAATTTGTGAGATACTTAATAAAAGCAATTTGGAGTAGACCGCCAAAACTTTGGACAAATTAATTATTGCTTTGTAATATAATACACAATTCATTTATTATTAATAATTTCGTACATCACAAGAATAAGGACAAAATAGAAGTAGATCATAATCATGAGTTTGGAAAGTCTACAAACGTCTGGAGTAATAAAAGCTCCGAACTATGAGGTTTTATTATTTATAATTCACATGAGAAATGACTAATAACAGCATTTTTCGGATAGATTTTATTACGTTTCTCTGTCTATTGGTATGTGAAACACCGGGTATTCGGTCAAATACACCCAATAACTGACTGAAAATGTGAACCTGGCGCGAGAGTAAATCTAACCTTAAAATAAGGGTAAAAATTATTGTATTTCAAAATAATTCATGACAAATTACAAATTAAGATATTTTGCAAGAATTTTGAAAGCCTGTAATTTACATATATGAAGCAGATGCAGGAGTTATTCTCGTTTCATTGAATGATTAATATTTATACAAATTCATTAGCATTCTTAATCTGTGCGTCAACCATTGTTTATTAGTGTAACCAGATACAACATGAACGCTAGTATGCAACCAGTACTACTTACATTTAACACGGACAACAGGTTAAATTGCTGCGTCCTACGCCTGATCCAATTTTCCCCAAACTATTTTTTTTTTTTACCTTCCGTCACCTAGGTAAGGGAGGTATTGTCTTTGGTCAAAAAATTCAATGATGAGTTTTTAGTGAATAAGCATGTTTTAGGATCCCTATAATACGATTTTACCATGTTTACGATGATGTCTGTATACAGGCTGTATCAAGATAATGGAACAGTGCCATTTATTCGTGAAAATGAAAAGTTACACAAGAAAGTGATTAAGATATTTTGTAAAGCATAGAGGGGGACACATTTTGACATTACCATTATTATTTTAAAGCCAGTGGTACTCAACTTATGGATCAATGTTACATTTTTTTTAAATAGCATTATATGTTTTTTATTAACTAATTTAATAGAAAATTTTCTTCTGAATTCAACGATATAATAATATCATACCTTTACATTACAAAAAAAAATGATAAAAATTAATTCAAAGTTAGTATTTCATTTCTATTTTATTTTTTTTAAGTAGGTTGTGCAAACAATAATAATTAATTAATTTAATAATGGCAGCAGATTTAACAAAAACTGATCTTATTTATTGATGCAAGACCCAGCAAAATGCATTCTTAGCATGCAATTTATTTGCAGAAAGTTATCCTAATTTCGCAAGACTAAGTAGTAATTACGCGAAATAAAAAAAAATAATAACGAAATTTGGAACATTTCGAAAAAATAATATAATACGTAACAATGTCATGCAAAAATGAGAGATAATTATCTATTGTTTTAATAGTTAAATGCTTACTTGGCCTACTTAAAAAAATTAAAATACTAACTTTGCATTAACTTTTATCAATTTTTTTACAATGTAAGGGTATGATATTATTATATTGTTGAATTCAGAAGAAAATTCACTATTTAATGGGTTAATAAAAAATATATGATACCATTTAAAAATATATAACATTGATCCATAAGTTGAGTACCACTGGCTCTAAAATAATAATAGTTATGCCAAAATGTGTCCCCCTCTCTGCTTTACAAAATATCTTCATCACTTTTTCGTGTAACTTTTCATATTCACGAATAAATGGCACTGTTCCATTATCTTGATACACCTTGTATATGTATGTGTCTGTATGTGTGTGACGAAAGTTTCGGATCGCATAACTTCAATACCACGATTCCAAATTATTTTTTTCATATATCTCAAGTTTACATACAGAAGAACAGGTGATTAGATTTTGGTTATAATTGGTGAACCGGAAGTAGCCTCATTTGAAGATTTTTAACAGTTAAATATGATTTATTGACATTTAACGTTATTTATAACATAAATAATATATTATTCTCTATTCGATTTGATTCTTGATTTTATACTTTATATTCAATAAATATAGAGTTAAAGAATTATAAAGATATTAAATTTCATAAATCAGCCAGGTATGCTAACCATGAAAATTGCTAATATATTCAAATAATTCAAATTGACAGATGTCAGTATCAATAAAAAGTAAATGAATGTGGCAGAAATGAGGATGTTCAAGTAGATGTTGGGGAAGACACGGAAAGATACGATAAAGAAATAAATGTTGACTATCAGTTATACCTACAAATAATCATTGAAGACATGAACATCATTTGTTAGCAATAAAATCCGTTCTGTGTCTATGATAGGTATAAGTTTTGTTTATGAACTGATAATAGACTGTATATTGATAGTAAAGTAATTTATCTAACAGTTACTATTACTTCACTTTTAATCTTGAATTAACAAACCGACCGTAAATGAAGTGATGTGTCAAATAATTAACCAGAGTACCCACTGACGTAGCTATAGGTTTCTTAAGGGAGGGGTTCTGGTAGGGTTGTATGAAAAATGTATAATAAAAAAATATATGCGCCGCAGGCGATTTTTTGAAAATTTTCAAGGTCAAACGTGTTTTAATGCAATGTAAGATAATATAGAGTTCTTTACAATGAAGCAAATTTAACAAATTCTTAAAAATTAAATCCATATTTAATGACGAAAACGCGTATGTACGCTTCAAAAGCGTATAGATGCCCCTTTTACTAGACTTTATGATGCGAGATGGGAGCATAAGCAATAACTACAAAAACAGAAAATACAATGTTGCATTAAATTAAAATATTATATTACTGAGTAGTAGCAATATCATTCTATTGAACTGCTCAAAATAAAATGTATAATAATTAAATGTTAATAAAATTGCGTTCCTCACAAAATACGGGACAATTGGGCGTCCCGAACAGTATTTTACGGGACACTTAAATGTTAGCTGAAATAGGGGACAACCCGTATATACGGGACGCCTGGCAATCGTGTTTCCACCGGCATTGCGGCCCATTTTTGGTTTTCATTTTAAGTAGGTACATAAACCCCCAATTTTGTAAGAAAATTATATCCAGCTTAATATCAAACGTGGCAAAATATAACCGAAGGGGGAGGGTTTGAACCCCCTAACCCCCCCCATATATACGTCGGTGAGAGTATCAAACATTGCTTGCGTTCAGACGGGTTAGAGTTAGCTAGCGTTATACTAACAAAATAATTGAGCGGTTTGCTAGAATATAGCGCTAGAAGAAATAGCTAGCGATAAATATTTTGCTGAAACATCTAGCGAACTAGTGGGTAGCTGCCAACATTATGTTTGCAACGAACGTTACTTTCTAAAAAAATTACTACCTGGTTAATAATATTTACTTCTGGTGCATATTCTAACAGTTCAAGTAATATTTTCCTTTTCAAAATTAAGTCTGTGAACTTTTAATACTATACAGATAAAACTGTCAGTTACTTTCTTACTTTAAATAGCGCTTGCGCGCTTATTTTAATAAATGAATATCGTTTAGTATGCATCTAGCGCTAACACATAGCGCTAATTTTTGCTAGGGTAGCACTACACCGGCTGAACGCGAGCATTAAATATACAGAAAATTTCATATTTTATTTAATAATTTAATAATATCAGCCTATAATATTGTTTGTTGCAAATATTTGCAACGGCTACAGCTATACTCGGCGTCGAATGAGTATGCATTGATGTTCAACTTTTTCCCCTTTCCGCAAAACCAAAATAAACAAAACCCAGTCCTGCTGTGTAGCAGTTTTTAATTTGACATTACCACACAATGAACACAAATATCATATAATACATTTAAAACTAATTTAAAATTTTAATATATTGTAAATAGTAAATAGTATAATAAGTAAGGTAAAACTTTAAGATGTAATATAAACAGGGCCATATTATTCAATAGGCTGAGTAGGACGCCGTAATGGAAATAGGCGCCGAATCCAATCTAGTTTTCTTTTTATTTTAATTCATTTTAATTTTAAAAAAATCTGATGTGGCCAGCACATAACCTCTCGCCGTATATTTTACCTGGCTGTATGCATAAAGCAAAGAATATTTTTATAAATACAAATAATATATTCATATAAATCTATGACGTATAAACTTCTTTATTATTCAATAATAGCATGTCTCAACATGAAGATATTTTACCATAAATTATGTTACAATAAATTACAAAGTAGAGTTTACCATATATAAATATTAGGCTGGTAACAGCAATTTTCAATTCGAACAACGTTGTTTACTTTCTCTTCATATTCTTCTAGTGAAAACATTAATTTTGGGCGGTCTAAAATGTATATATGGATTGTGCATCTATTCTTACATATCTTCTTTTACATTTTATTTTTTCATACATGTTATATCTAAATAACACTAATTCCCTTTAATAAAGTGACGGATAGATTGCACTCCGATTATTCTTATATCGATGTGTAATTTTGTCAATATTTACAACTTACTTGAGAAGAATTTGATAGCTTTTTCGCAATTCAAAGTTACTCTAGTCTATAGTACTGGTGTACATTGTCCCATAATGTTTGAAACAAATTTAAGTCCTTCAACCTAGACTTGTCATCTCCATAATAGTCACAGATCAAGAATTAAGGGATTCTCCAAATACATTTTTCTTTCATTACTCATTATTTCTGACACTGACATTTATCTGTCAGTTACAAATAATTTAAATTTGCAACTATTTTTCATGGCATCCTTTCGGTTGTAAAATTAATTACAACATTATTTTATATATTATATTCCTTTTATCTCTAAATCTATAAAATATGTATAAAAATATTTAAATGTATCAGAAAGAGAATTTATTTTTCTTTAATATTATCAAGAAAAATTTTCAAAAAATAATATTTAGAAGATTTTTTTTCAAGAATCTTCTACTTCCGGTTGTCCAATTGTTACCAAAACCTTTTCAGATCTTCCCATGAATGTCCGATTGGGAAATACGTTGTTAAACAAATTTTAAGTCTTATAGTTTTTGAGTAACCGTCCTTCCAACATCCCACACACACACATCCACACACACACACACACACACACACACACACACAGACATCATCGTAAAAATGTTAAAATCGGATTGTAGGGACCTTAAAACGTGCTTATTCAATAAAATCTGGATATGCGATTTTTAGCATGAATCCAATACCTCTCTTAGCGAGAGGTAAAAACAGACTCAATAAAACCCACTGGGTCGGATTTTTTTAAATTCTGGGTTTCTGCCAGTCCTATGTTCTATTGTTATTAATGCCGGATATATTGGAATTTTTACGACTACACACTTAGCCAAGGTTCATCAGATCCGATCAAAACAGTGCCAGCGTTTTAATCGTTTAATGCGTACGGCTATCCGCACCGGCTAGACTACTAATATAATATGCATACCATAAATTTTAAACACGTACCTATATTGAAACCCTATTATACATAGCTCTCTAATTTGCTATGCTAACAGTATAATAGAACATTAATTATTAAATTATTTTGCAATTTATTAAATTACTTTGAATTTTGATTCTAGTAACTACATATAAATTTTCATTAAATTAATTTAAAATGTACCCAGTTCTGACAAACGTTGTGCTGAAATATCAACAACAAAATTTATGAAGGATATACTAAAATAATGATATTTCTGGAAATTATTCCGTAGAAAACATAAATGACATGAAAATTGTACTAATAACATGTTATAATAGTTGGCACTGTTTGTTTTATTGATTAATACTAGCGTAGAATATACAAGTATAGGTCATGAACATTATGTAACACTCTATTAAAAATAAATCCCTTTGTAAACAATTTATCCTCCAGTACATACAAGTTATTTATAATTTCATAAAATTAAACGAAGGATATGAGATATTTGCAACATGATTGACAACTCCCAAGTTCTCAATGAAAGAGTAAATATTGGATTAAATAAAACTTTTACGTCAACTTTAAACACAATAAACAAAAATCTGTATACGCGCAAAATGATATTTTTACGACACAATTTTAATATAGTTAAATTTATATAAATAAAATAAATATATCATCACGCAGAGCTGGGAACTACTTAAAGTAAAAGTACTGGAAGTATTACTTTAAATACATCCAGTATTTACAGTATTTTACTTAAAATACTTTTGAAAATTAGTACTTAGTACTGTACTTAAAATACTTTTTTTTCATAAAAAGTACTTCAAATACTTTTTGGTACTTAAAGTATCCAAAAGTATTTAAAGTAACTTAAGTACTTTAAATACTAAATACTTCACGCATGCGCAAGAACAGATTGCGGTGTGTTTTGTGCACTACTGTCAACACAAGTTTGAGCAAGTATTGGTAGTTATTATTAAAGTTTTCGCTATCTACAGTTTTAATCGAATAATTAAAGGCTCAAATAAAGATAAACCAAGAAGTAATTTTGAACTTATTTACGTGCTCATCAGTATTATAGAACTAAATAAGTAAACAATTTTTCTAGTCCAAGGCGTGAAGTAGTAGCTACAGACATTAATCACAGTATGTGAAGTGTGACTTTTAATAGAGAGGCGTAAAATGCAATGTATTTCTTATGGAGTTTATTTTAAACCATTTTTTATGCTTTTTTTTAAATAGGTATATATTTTTAACTACCTTATTGGATGAGAGTGATATACAAAATATACCTAAACTCGGTAATTTTTTGTTATATTATTTTAACTGATTTCATTAAAAAATACTTAGTACTGGTACTGTAAGTAGGTAAAAAAATGTACTTAAAGTATTACTTTACTTAGTATTTAAATACTTTTCTTGTGAGTATTTAGTATTTAGTACTTAAATACTTTTTTTGAGTACTGGTCCCAGCTCTGTCATCACGGCATATTACCCAATGCTGGGTGTGCCAATCTGCTTTTGTACACAGATATCGGTAATAATGAAATATTTATATAAGATTATTTTAATTCTGTTTTACATATTTGAATTACTTGAACAATTTCCAATTTTGTTCCATTTTTAAAAACGCATTGGCTGGTAATTTGAACAACTGATTAAAGGTGATTAACAAGCAATTGACTAGATTTGATTTAGAGAAAGATATTTCAAATAAAAGATGCGTACAATTTAACTTTTATTCGAAGTATTTTTCTCAAAAATTATCCATAAATGCATGACAAAGTAAAAACAATGCTAATCAATTGCACGCTCATTATACTTATGATAATTGGTTTTTGTTTTTAGTATTCCAATATTTCGCGATCAAAGGACTATCTGCAATACATAATACTTTTAATTTTCAATAATTTTTTACAACAATGTAAACATACAGCACAATGGAATCTTTTAATAGTTCATTAAATGTAAGTTCATCCAAATGCATCAAATTCTTATATACATATTCATTATCAATGAAAGGTAAATTAGTTTCGATTTTATAAAACCTTGATCTCACCGAACATCTAGATTTTTTTTATTTTTTACATGTTTAATAACTATCAATATAAAAGAGCACATCTTCAAAAGAACAGAAGCAGAATTATGCCAGACGTGCAACGTACCACTGACAGTAGAACACATTATAATAGAATGCAACAAATTCCACATTGAAAGAAGACAGCACAACATCCCCAACGAAATTGAAGTTGCCCTCTCCGACAAGACACACGCTACAATTCTTAAAATCTATAAATATGTACCATAAAATATAATGCAATACTCTAATGTTTATATATGTATAGAGATACTAATGACCATGATGTCGATGTATCTATATATAAAAAAAAAGTTATACGTTTTAGATTCTTCTTCTCGAAATCGTGTCAATTGGTAAAAACAGAAAGCTTGAGAACATAACTTTTTAGAAACAAATCCAGACTGATTAAAAACATCAAATATTATAGTATGAAATGTCAAATACTACAGAATTGGCACTGGAAAAATAATCAAAAATTAAAAAAAAAAAATCTGTTGTGGCCAGCACAATACCTTCCGTCATTCTCGTGTAATTTTTCTTACAAAATATTCTAAATTTCCAGTAAAATTATTTCATAAACAAACTATTCAAATTGCACTTGACACTGGCATCTTCTTCTTCTTTAGCTTTTCCCATTCGTTAGGGGTCGCTATTTTTGCATGTCGTTCTCATTCAGTTCCTTTTCTCTCAAATCTTCCGCAATATCTCCATCTTCCATCTTATCTTTGGTCTTCCTCTGTTTCTTTAACGTCCTATTACAAAACTATTCATTCTTGTTCCAATATAATTCTTCATTTCTCCTCATGACATGTACAAACCGATGTAATCGTCTTTCTTGTATCTTTCTAAAAACTTGTAACACTAGAGTTATTTTCTTACCGTATCTTTCCGTGTATTCCCCAATATCTACTTCAACATCCTCATATCTGCCACATTAATTTACTTTTTATTGATACTGACATCTGTCAATTTGAATTATATGAATATATTACTAGTTCCCAAGTTTGGCATAGCTGGCTGAATTATAAAATTTAATTTCTTTATAATTCTTTAACTCTGTATTTATTGAATATGAAGTAAAAATTGTAATCAAATCGTATATAGAATAATATATTCTTTAAGTTATAATAACGTTAAATGTCAATAAATCAAATTTAACTGTTAAATCTTCAAATGAGGCTACTTCCGGTTGACCAATTATAACCAAAATCTAATCAGTTGTTCTTCTGGATGTAAACTTGAGGAATACGAAAAAATTATAATTTTTGGAATCGTGGTATTGAAGTTATTGGATCCGGAACTTTTGTCACACACACACAGACACACAGACACACATACATACAGACATCATCGTAAAGATGATAATATCGTTTTAAATGGACCCTAAAACGTGCTTATTCAGTAAAAACTCATCATTGAATTTTTTGACCAACGACAATACCTTCCTTACCTAAAGGTGACGGAAAGTAAAAATCGTCGAAAAATTAAACTTGTTCTACATATTTCATTAATTTATTGAACGACTTATTTTCGTATATAATTAAAGGTCACAAGCTGACCTATAAATCGATCGATGTATCGGTAAGTGTAATAAGGCAATTTAAGGTAGACCTACGAATATAATATTATATTTATAGCGAAAATAATTAGGCAGAAGACTCACGTCATCAACCTGAAAAAAACTTTATAAATGAAATATCTTAGAAATTATTGGGTGTTATTTATTTTTAAAAGAAGAAAAAAGTACTAGTATTAGGTAATGTATATATTAATAATATACAATTATTTCTAAGTCAATCGTTATTACTTTTACGGAATATGAAATTATTTGAAATAATTGTAATTTATTTTCGTACCATACGTTGGCACTACTAAGAATGACCATCTTGTTTCAAATAATTTTATATTCCGTAAAAGGAATAAGGATTGATTTAGAAATAATTGTAAATTAATTAATATATACATTTCTTAAATTTCTCCTCGATTTTGATGTCTGATGTAGTGATCATGGAAACAACAAGCAAATCATGTTTTGTTTTTATTGATAAATGTCAAACTTATTCAATAATTAAGTTCAAAAATGTACAACTTGAAATTCGCAAAAGTATCTATCGCTGTGTTGGAATGTTGCCCAAACGTGAAATTGTTAACTGGTTCAGAGATCAAAATGTTATCCAGGCAACGATTTATAGGACGATAAGATATTGCGAAGAGGGTATACCTTGCACTAATTTGCCGAAAACTGGAAAACCTCATGTTTTGACACGAAACAGGATTAATAGACTGGTACAATCCGCTCAAGACAGAATTGGTGTCACTAGTCGAAAGTTGGGTCGCCGTTTTGGAATGTTATACAGGACCGTCCAGAGAATTTTGTTCAGAAATGGTGTAAATAACCGAAAAAGAAGGAAGTGTGCCACATACACCCAGGCACAGCTCGAAAGAATACCTACATATTGCAGAACTTTGAGGCGAAGATATTTTGTCAGAAACCGTGTCATTGTAATGGATGATAACAAATATTTTACGCTCTCACATTCTGAAATGAAAGGCAATGATGGATTTTACACCTCTAATATTGAAAACTGTCCAAACGAAGTTAAATTTAAAGCAAAAGCGAAATTTGCTAATAAAGTTTTATTGGTGAGGAATTTCTGAGGTTGGGATTTCAATACCCTATGTTGGCCGAGTTCGATGAGAAACTTTGGATGCTGAGCTCCAAAAATGTTTACTGAATATGCTTAATTTTATTAATATCCATCATCAGAACGACGAGATAATATTTTGGTCTGATCTCGCTTCGTGCCATTATGCCAGGAGTATTCGAGAATGGTTTGGAGCAAAATAACATCAATTATTTACCAAGAGAAGATAACCCACCCCCCAAATGTCCCTCAAGCTTGGCCAATAGAAGAATTTTGGTCATTATTTACATAAAAGTTTATGAAAACGGTTGGGAAGCCCAAAACGAACAACAATTGCGGGCACAAAGTTTTTAAAAAATTCGGTAAGTAGACCTGAACATCGTCCAAAATGGAAAATGAGACAAGTCTTGGCCAAATTGCGTTCCATTGAGGACCATGGTCCGCTATTAGTTTTGTAGATTAGTTTTCGTGTTGTTAAAACATGTAATACTAACCATTAATATTTAAATATGAATAAAATTTCGTTATTTTGCTGATTAAGCTTATTGATTTTTTTCTCAAAACTTATGTCCCATAAGTTAGGTTAAAAAAATTTCGTATAATTTTGAACTGATTAAAATTAGAACAAGAAACAAATGTAAAGTCTATCATTTTCATGTTTTATTTAGTGTTTACAATAATTATAATTGGTTATCTGGTATAGAAAAGTTGTTAAGGATTAGTAACTTTACAGAACTGGGATGATATTATGAAATTTGGAAAAATAACCTACAGGATATCATGATCAAACAAATTGGAGATTCTCAACGTTTCCCAATGCTAAACAAACTAGAGAAAGAATAAATAAATAAATATTTCATCACGGCATATTACCCATTGCTGGGTGTGCCAATCTGTTTCATACACAGATGTCGGTAATGATGGAATATTTGTACCGTGCGGGCGCTTACCAGGCGTCACCTCACGGGCACTCATTGCTGGCGTGGAGAGTGCGAAAGAAGAGAATAATAATTTACGTAAGACCTAAAAGTGATACTTTACTGGGTGATCAAGCATATTCACAAGCTTTCAAAGCTTGCGTACTAAAGATACTTTCAGGTCATGTGGGTAAAAATTATTTTTCGCGGTCCTAAAAATAAAAAATAAAAATCTATAGCTATGCATTATTTTATTTTTTATTGCGAGTGAATAAGAAATAAATAAATAAATAAACATCTAATCAATCGTCATTTGGAAACATTCGTGTAAATATCAGAAAGTTACATTCCAATCCCTTATAGACAATTTTCAGAGCTAGCTCAGTAAGACAAGGATTTTTTGGTCTAAAAATTAATCAGAAACAACTCATTTTCTGGACGATCACGACAAAAGTATTTTTTAAATAATTCCGATGAAAACGAGTATATTTTACTGGTATATCTAATTTTAAATATCTCTTCTATTTTTAGGGGCGGTGAAGTTGAACGATAAGGAAGTAGGTTGTGAAGTCAAGTTCGCGTCCGGTCTAAGATATGCACTTCCTGCT
Source organism: Harpalus rufipes (assembly GCA_951394225.1). Taxonomy (NCBI): domain Eukaryota; kingdom Metazoa; phylum Arthropoda; class Insecta; order Coleoptera; family Carabidae; genus Harpalus; species Harpalus rufipes. The sequence continues at coordinate 18,047,352 of OX596276.1, read as the reverse complement.
TACATTTCCTAAAAAAATTCGGATGATGCATTCTCCCCCTTTTTATATGTGAGTGCTATTGAAATGTCATCTAGAAGTCATTTAGGCCTATTCAGACTGTCAATAAATAGATGACTATATGTTACTTACTTAAAGTCATTTTTTGTACGTTTTTATTTCAAGGATATAAAATGTCCATATAAAAGTAAATTCTTTGAATCAATATTTTAAAATTATTGCAGCCTGGTGTTAATAATATGAATACAAGGGTCTCGCTAGAATTATTGGAAATAAAACACATGGTTCGTAAATAAGAAAAATAGTGTATGCAACTCACGTACAAAGACAATTAATACACTCGCATGAATGAAAATTTTATCCCAAATGTATTCGTACTATATCGTAAATTAATTTTTAGATTACAATAGTTAAGACTATATTTAGGCATTTTTTTATGTTGTTTATTAATAAAGTATACTTGATTTAAATATAATGTTATTACCTAAATTTATCATTTTAACAATAATCTACGGGCAAAAACAGACACGTGCTAATTTTTTTAGTTTCAAGAGTAAATAATACAATATTTATGTTAGTATTATTTATAAAACTGAAGGTAAAGGAAACTGGCAATATATTCAATTAATTACTATATTAAATTTTTTTTTTTAGTAAAATTATTTGCAAGAATAAATAAACTTTTGGACGCTATGATTATTACTCCAATTCAACAAATTTTGATATGGTCTATTAATTAGAGTGTATAACTTGAATACATTGCTTATAATAAAATTTCTTAGGTTTAATAATAATTTATTTACAAATAAGCCATTGTCTGCATTTGACAAATGTTTTCGTCTTTATTAATTCGCAAATAATGTTTATTAAAGTAATACAATTTAAGATGGCAATTAAATGAGTATATTGTCAGTTACCTTTACCCTCAGTTTTATAGATAATACGAGTACTAACATATATATTGTATTAATTACTGTTGGAACGAAAAATTTTGGGACTTATCTTTTGTCATACATAAAATAAAAAATGCCCAAATATAGTCTTAACTATTGTAACCTAAAAAAATACTTTTTATTGCTGTTAATATTTTTATTTCAGAGAGTACGAATACATTTAGGGTTGGGCTCGTATGGGGCCGGTCATATGTACGATTGGGGCCGGTCGTATGTACGATTGGGGCCGGCCACAATAATTCTCGGAAAAAATAAAAATCCCAGTCTGCCCCTGATGGTATTAAAACTTAATTCAACTGGCAAGTTAATATTGGAAAGGTTATCTATATAATAGGATAATACCTAAAACTTGATACAATAACATATTTGATGTGAGGTAAAATAAAAAGATTATTAATAGTTTTAAGATCTTAAGTAAGCAAATATATGATATTTGACTTCGTACTGTAATAAACATTAAACTTCTTCATTATGCCGCAAACTAGATTTTATTGTTGCTAATATTTAGGGTGTAGTAAATTTAATAGTTTGTCATACCAATATTGAATGGTTGTTAATGACCAAAATCTAAATTTAGGTTATCTATATAGCTCCGTATAGTATCAGCGAAGTAAACATCATAATCTAGATGTAGTGAATGAGTGGAGCGGAGGAACAACAACGATGTTTGGGGCGTTAGGCGTCGCTGTCAATATTGGCGCCAAGCGAGTTTCACAACGTCGCTTGCAGCACCTGGGTGCGTGACGCTTACGGCGCGCTGACGTCAGCCCGGGACTGATGAATGGACGGAGTCCTGGTGCCTGCACAGCACAGCACAGCACACCGCCCGACACATTCAAGTGCGTCGTGACGTCACCCACGGACGCTATTTGTGGTTCCTCGCGCTCAATGCCCATGCCACAGTCAAGGTCGCCATTTGGGTTTAACAATAACATCTTACAAAACCAAAAGGCACACAGGTTTCTACTACATGATACACATATTTAACAAATTCTCTTCGTGCAAAAAACAACAAAACAAAAAATATTTTCCTGGCATTTCAAAAAAAATTCCATGGCAATTCCTAACTTTTCCAGGATACTAAAATTCCTTGACATTCACTGACTGTTGTCCCCCTTGAGATGGGGGATTCCACCTTTTTACCTTCTGTCACCTTTAGGTATAAGGAAGGTATTGATTGTCTTTGGTCAAGAAATTCGATGATAAGTTTTTAATGAATAAATACGTTTAAGAGTCCCCAGAATACGATTTTATTATTTTTACGATGATGTCTGTATGAATGTGTATATCAAAAAAATTTCCTACGATAACTCCCATACTATATAATTCGAAAAATTTAAATTCTTTCATATTTCTCTTTTGTACGTCCATACGACGGGGTCTCGTGGCCGTGTGCCTGAGTATCTGATCGCGAATCTGGGCAACCGGGTTCGATTCCGACCGACGGCGACGGCAAATATTTCGAACTTTAAATGGCACAAAATTGACCTCTGTGATGCACTCTCCACACCAGCAATAAGTGTCCGTGAGGTGATGCCTGGTAAACGCCCACACGGTACAAATATGTCATCATTACCGTAATCTGTGTACAAAGTATATTAGCACACGGCACACCCAGCAATGAGTAATATGCTGTGATGATATATTTATTTTACTATTATTGTATTAATATATGTGACGATCCGCTATTACAAAAACCCCCTTATTTCAAAGGTATTTCAATTATATCATTTTATTTCTTTATTAATATTCATTATTAAGTTTCCACTATTTTTTATTCATTTCTTTTAATTCGATTGAGCAGTAATCGGCTATTGTAGGGGAATTTAAATCTGTGGTTTTTAGCAAGAAAAGACAATATCTATTGACCAACATTGTAAGTATTAGTATAATCGGGTAAATAATAGAACATTCAAAAGTCTAACTGCAAAAAATCCTGTATGAATCGGCAACCCCTGTTATGTCTTAAAACAAAATATAATAATAATAATAATTAACAACCAATATAAACAAGTTAACAAATTCTTGAAGAGTTTGATATAAACAATTTAAATTAGAAAAATGGCAACATTTAACATTCAAATTTAGTACAAAATGTCAAGTTTCACAGAAAGGTACTCTCGGTAACATAAACTTTCTTAATGGGTTTAAATAAGTCATTCTCAAAATTGGAAAATATTGACATTAGTTGTTTGTTATTAATAATATGTACTCCTATCTGCATGTTTTAGCAAAAATAAGTTATTAATCGGATAAATTCTATGGGACTCTTTATATTGTATTTAAGTTTCCTATAAAATTTACTTAAAATTGCTTACGACCTTAGAAGATAATGTCAAGTCGCCAGCGATATCATGCAGACGTCAGGGCGATCAATATTGTGCAAAAATTATTGAACGTCCAGGGCGCCTCTTAACATCAGGATTTTAATAAGATATTTAGCGTCTTTTCTCTCTATCTGCAAGTCGACCTGCAGGTATTACTGGACAATTAAGTACAAATTTTCAGTTGTAACGCTGAACACATTGGTAATAGAAATAGTTTGAATTCCAAATATTGTTGTTAGGATAGTAGACTAATGAACTAAATTACTGCACAATTCAAATCAGCATTATTAAACAATATTCTTGCACAACCATATTGAATAATATTATCTCTAAGTCAATATTTTCTATTTATAAAAATAATAAAGCACATTATTTACTAGGTATTAAACAATATTATTGGTTGTCTCCTTCGTAAACTAAACATTTTTTCAATATATTCACCCAATATTTTGCACAATATTCCTGAACAATTTTATTGAGGATAAATACATTTTTGAATTAACGAATTTTTGAATATCGTTCAAATTTTGCTTTTCTGTGATTCTGTAACATTGGTATTGTACTACGAAACCACTAGTCACCCAGGATTTTTTTTTTTTTGTAATTAAAATTATTTATGTATATAAGCTAGAATATTTGTTAAATAGTTATTTTTTTCTTGATAATACTATTAAAGTAAATTTTCAAATAATGATGTTTTTATTCAATATACGAGTAGTTTTACTGTAGGCAATAAAATCATTCAACTGGGATATTTTTAAGTCAGTAATATATATCTATTCAATTTATAAAGTAACAAATCAATATGAAATATAAATTCTCTTAAAATAATGCTACTATCTTTAAGCACTTTAATTAAAAATAAACAAGTGCTTCACTTTAATTTCGAGCTAGAGATCCAGTGTATAATCCAACATATAAATTATGACATCAGTATATACGAGTATATAAATTTTCCACGGCATATGATTATGAAATGTGAACATAAACTTGTACATTATTTTCCAGTAACTCTAATTATACATTTTGTATCGAACAATATATAATTTTAAATTTAGCTTAATTATATACATACATTATTATGTAAATTTTTACAATATTTCATTCTTAGTACAACTAGTAGATATATATCAAAAATATAATAAAAAAAATAAGAGATCTTCCTCCAGCAAAATAGTCAATCAACAAAACTTCCAATTTAAGAGATTAGGTTGTACGCTAGAAATGTAAGAATAATAAAAAAATCTTTATACACGATCCTAATAAGGGCATAAATTACAAGTTTACAAATATTTCTAACTGTGAGAAAGTATATTTAGAAAAATAGAATAACATAAGAATGTTATGTGTACAGCCAGTATTAAATAAATAGTTTAACAAAATAAATGTTACGCAGTTTTTAGATACTATAGTTCTTATACCAGAGATGGCTAAAGAAAAAAAAAATCCACCTGTCACAATAAATCCTCCTAGATTTAAAATAAAATACCTTTAAAAACCCTATAAAAAATTCAATCAGTGGAAAGTAAGTCAATTGTAACTGAATTTTTTGATGCAATTTATCTCTTTGATAACTACGACCAAAATATATCTACACAATTATTTAAAAAAATAAACGTTGTTTATCTGACAAACAAAGAAGTGGTGCTTGAGAGTTAATTCGATGTTCATTTTTTGAAATAATCGGTAACCTACTAGATTTATTTTTACTGTGATTTTTAATTCAGATTCCTCACTTACCAAAGATAAACATATTTTAGTTTTATTTTTGTATAAACATTCAGAGTTATTTGCTTTAAAATTCTATGTATGAAGTCTGTAAATAGATCTTAAGATATTGATAATATATATAATAAAATCTTACAGTAAAAAATTTAATTTAAAAAAGTTTGTTATAAAAAATTGCTTCATTTCATTACCTACTCAATAAAACAAAAAAAGTCTAACAAACCTACTGGGCCGGTTTTTTATTTTCAGAAACCCTGTTTTTGTTATTAGCCCGCCCTAATACTAAAATCAAGATTTTCCTAGGACGATATATGCTTCTGAAAAGTTCGTGATCTTCAATGTCCGCGATTAGCAACATTGAATGTCAAACTGACAGATAAGTAAAACATAACCTATAAAAATAAACATTCCTTTCATTTTCACAATTTTTCGATATCAAATAAAATTTAATATGCACCTCGGCACTGAAGTTCCATTTCATCACTCATATAGTTTATTTATCATGACCCTAAGAGCCTCGGCAAATAAATTCTACATTCGTGATAAAAAATATTACGTCAGTGCCTTAATACATAAACAATTATTATATACGGTATTGTATTACTGCGATTAAAAATAATTTAAATTTATTAAATATTTTTGCTGGTTAAATTTCCATGAAAACTTTCAAAAGAAAAACAATTTTCATATTTTTTTCAATTAAAGTAGGAGTAAATATAAAAGTTCCTGGAAAACACTGAAGTATAAAAATATTTACTATCAAACTCAGAAATCGCTGTGTTTTCATTGACCTTCCTGTTTATACGGAAGATAAATACCGCAACTCTTGAATGAACGAGAATCACGCGAAAAACAACTATCAGAGTAATTCACTAATAGTGTGCCACTATCGATACTACCATCACCAACCCAGTCAATTCAATTAAACCTTAACCCTTTTAGATATATATATTTCTTCCGGTCTGTGAGACAGAATCAATTCGGTTCATTGTATAAAACTTTTACTATAATTACACGAAATACGTCAGAGTCAGATGATATATTATAAACAAAGAAGAAGCAATAAACTGATCTAATTCTACTTCGTGTGAATAAAAAGCGCACTTCATAAAACAGTACACTTCATTACATTTCTAGCACGTTCTTTGATTTTACATCCGTTTAAATGAAAATAACTTAATAACTACACTCACTCAGCTAAATTTCAATTATAATTAAAATTTTCTTTCTTGTTTATAGTTGTAAATCAGGCAATTTTTTTTATTCATAAATACACAATCAACTTGCTTTTTACTCATTTTCATTCATATATAAATTTTGTGTATCAGATTTCAGTAAATGATTATACACTGGCAGCCACCAAGTTCCGATTACAAACGTGTTTTTCGTAATTATGAATTAAGCTCCAACAGATAAGGTAAGCAGTTTATTGTTAAGTCCAAGTTGAATCCTGAAAACTTCCGAATCCAATCCAATGATTTTCTGGACGCGGTCTAGGGTAGGATTCTGCAACTCGTCCATTATCAAACGGTACGTTATCACTATAGCAACATATTTTTAAAAAAATTATTAGCATATTCCCGTCATAGTTAATAAAATGTCATTATCTATGTAACCAAGGTGATAACGGACAAGTTACACAATCCTAACCTTGGACGCTATACTACAGAAAATACAGACTGATTCCATAATCAAAAATAATTGTTATGGCCAGCACAATACCTCTCGCCATTTTCATTTTATGTTGCATTGGGCGCGAGCAGTCATATGACTTTGTTGGCTTTGGCAAGCAGATATGGCGGCTCGTGTCAGAATGACAGCTAGTAATAATGTACATAGGTGTCAAATATCATAAGTTTCATTCAAAACATTATGATTTTCCAAATCCATGTGGATAATTTTCCTCGACAAGTATATTACATACTATTGATAACAAATAAACATCAGAATATTTTGAAATTTTGAATGAAAAATTATGACATGACAATTGTGATATTTATGTAAATAACTACTAGCCGTCATTCTGACACGGATCCTCATATCTGCTTGCCAATGCCAACAAAGTCACATGACTGCCTCGCGCCCTATAAGTAACGAATTTAACATTTCTTGTAAACACAATTAATTGAAATTTTATCTCTTCTTTCGTTCTATGAGAAATAATACAATAAGATATATTAAATGTACTCGTACCTCTCAGAAAAATCTTCCAGTAATGTTAGTAAAACAGCTGTTTTTTAACACTGACATTTTGCATTTATTTGTCAATTACAAACATTTAAATATCTCAACTGTTTTTTGGGCAACGATTATTCTATATTATTATACATATATTATAATTATATACTATATCTCCAAACCTATACGAGATATAACAAATATTTTAAATATGTCAATTTGAGAATTTAATTATCTTTATTATTTTAGAAATTTTCAAAAAATAATATTGATTTTTTTTTTTAGAAACTACCACTTCCGGTTGTCCAATTGTTACCACAATCTATTCAACTCTTCCCATTACTGTTAGTTTGAGTAATCCGTACACACACACACACACACACACACACACACACACACACAAATACCAGATTTACAATAAAGGTTGCCGTTGCTTCGCCTCGGCAATGAATGCCGTCGAAGCTGTAAATCTATGTTCAGTGCCGTGTTCAACACATTATTTTTTGCCGATTTTAGAATTAATATCAATGTAGTGATTATTTTTAATACCTATTTTGAAAGTTATCGCAATCAAATTATGTCGCTATACGTTTGTTGAACGATTGCTATGCGTTTATTGAGCGGTTGGTATGTAAATAGCAATAATAGGCACTAAAAATATTTTGGTGCTTAGGCAGTAAAAATGGCATTTTACAAATTGTTAACTGTCAAAAAAATCGCACCTTTACTATCAATTGGCAAAAAAAAAAATTGTTCGTTGCCATAAATGACAATGAATTTACAAAAAGTGGCATAGTACTTATTAGAAATGCCTGTTACTTTCATTAATCAAGAATACACCGACATGAATTTGGAGTACTGCGTCTAGACAATCTAAATAAAAAGTGTCTTATCCATGCTCCATTTTCGACTTCAATCCTTCAAAAAATGACTAGTGTTTTCATTCAAACTACTGTGAGTTTTAAATAATTCGTTATTCAAATAAATAATACTATTGGTCCATCTTGAAATGCTATTAAATTATAACAAGCAAATTAGAAAAGAAATTATTTTGTAGATTACGTAATATTACAACCTTGTTTATTAATTGGTAACATATGCTACGTTACTTAACACCCTGTATCACATCATATCATATTAGCACATTATTTTGTATATTTTTTCATATTTTTCGCATCTCGCCTTGTTTGGTTGAGGTGATGGAGGAAAAATAATGAAAACATTTTATAATATTTTTTTTTGTTTCATTTACTTATTAAAGTGCTGTCTATTTTAAAGAAAAAAGGGTACACTTATTGAAATTCGAGATAACAAATTTTAACAGCTTGTTCCTCAGGTAATTTTAATAATACGTATCGTAACGTTGTCTTAAGTCATATTCCTTTTAGTTACCAAAATAAAAGAAGTCAAAGTTTTATAAATAATCCAGTCAAACAGCATTTATACTTACTTGCCAACGTTTCGGTGCACCCTTGCACCTTCTTCAGGGTAGTAAGATCTTACAAATTGTTACATCATGTACGAATATATTTTGTGTACATGAATTGTAACAATTTGTAAGATCTTACTACCCTGAAGAAGGTGCAAGAGTGCACCGAAACGCTGGCAAGTAAGAATACATGCTGTTGGACTGAACTTTCGAGTAATTGTTAGCACCTAATCCACATCACTTTTGAGTAATTACCCACAATATATAAATAATAGTTAAATTTTAAAATATTCAAACTTTTTATGACGTTTTAATATACCTAAAATTATTTGTTTATTGTGTTTATCTCTTGTCACCTACAGGTGAAGAAGGTATTCTTTTTGGCGACACTGGAGTTGAGTCTATGTCAACATAGAAAATATAACACAATACTGATTCCTTTGTGACGCCTGAAAAACGTCAATAAAGTAAAAATATGTCGTCAATCGTCAGTTTGTTATTAATATTTAAATGAAGCTTCCAACAACAACAACTACTAATAAATAAAAACTGTTATGCAGGGGTGGATTTAAGTATAGGACACGTAGGATGAAACCTTGGGCTCAAGAATTATTTTATTCAGGTTCCGACTGGACTTTTCGTTTTTTCTGATATATCCGTTGTCAACGAATATTAATATTCATTATAATAATTCATTTGACTTTTCATTTCGATGCAATATTGTCGGTTTAAGGAACGTTCAGAATTTGGGCTACGTTCGTGCAACCGGCATAAAATATATCATTACGGCATATTACCCATTGCTGGGTGTGCCAATCTGTTTGGTACTGTTTGTATACAGATATCGGTAATAATATTATTCGTACCGTACGGGCGTTTATCAAGCGTCACCTCACGAGCATTCATTGCGGACGTGGAGATTGCAACACAGGCGTCACTTTTGTGCCATTTAAAATTCAAAATAATGTTTGGTGTTGGTCGGGAAAGAACCTGGATCAACAGATTCGCGACCAGACACAGGCACACGGCCATAATTGATATCTGAATTCATTCTTCCTAGTTAGAAAACATACCACAGATGTCGACTACTTAGTTATCTTCAATAAAATAAAAATATGTAAAGAAAACTGAAAGTATGTAAAAAATTAAGTAGGCATTTTATATTTGAAAAAGTAAATAAGATAGTTTCATGCAATAATTACACAATTTATTATAAACTTATACAAAACTGAATGTTAGAATAATTTTTAATTAGGTACCTACATAATATGATCATTCTAAAATGTTCTAAGGTTCTTACTGAAAAACCTATTCGTTGTTTACATTTGTAAACCGGAAAATTATGTAAGATGATTTCATTTCAAAATAAAATTCCGACGTGTCAACTAGAAGAAAGAAAAATAAAACAAATCACAGAACAAAATAAAAACAAAATGGCACGCGTCCACGGTCTACTAAAAATACGATATAATGCAGAGCAGAGCAGAAGGCAAACGTTATAAATAATTAAACTGAAAGCAACAAATCTTCCTAACAGGCAACAGCAACAGGCGCCGTTTCTAAACGATCGCAACAGACAACAGTCGAATGTGCTCCAGTGGCGTCTCTGATCAAATATGGACCAGCACGTATTCCAAAATAAAACACACATTCCACGTGCAGATAACGCATGCATGAGGCACATACAAGCAAAATATGAAACATAAATAATGGAAAAATATAAATAGATGTAAATTTAATATTACACGCATATACCGCATGTCTACTTTTTTTTTTGAACACAGGAAATTCAATGTTAATATTTGGCGATACCTATTAATTATTGAAA